>OY728148.1:546160818-551160818 GCA_963277665.1 Viscum album
GACTCTTGGTCCTTAAGATAGAACCATCATGGGATATGATACCACTCTTTCATGACTCATCCCTCAGGGCCCATGTCATGACTACCCCAAGGCTACCTTTCATAGGCTAGGGGTTTGTGACTAGCACTGAGTAGGCATATCCCACAAGTGGGAGGAATTTTCCTAAGTACCTATACACATGCACCCACCTCAAGGAAAAGTGTTGAAACTGAAAACACTGAGCAGGCATGCATGTATACTACTAAGAAAACCCACATTGAGTAAACAGTACAAATTGAAAGAAAAAGGGGGCCAGTATACAAGCCCAACAAAGAAAAGTACAAGCTCCTAGAACTCATCCACAGATAACCCTACCTGAAGGGTAGGTGAAGGGTAACTGTCTGAAGTCGTAGAAGTACGCCTTGTCTATCTGATATCACTGGGAAACACCTGGTCTTGGTCCACCCTGGACTCCATCAAAGTTTCAATAATCTTCAAAAGACACAACATTTGAGGGAAAATCCCTTGTAGGGGTGAGTAAAACAATACTCAATAGGGACCCCAAACAAAAAATGTACACCAAAAAACAATACAAAAATCTGACTACCAAATGGGTACATGAAGTATAGCCTCTAATAAGTATAGTAAAGAGAGTCAATAGAGTCATATCACACTAGCATATGTATATGAAATGCATATATGAAGAAATTCTAGGCATATTCAAATCCAAGGAGACACACTTTGAGTCTTCATAGGAGACACACTCCGCTTAGGCATAGGAGACACACTTCGTGTAGGTGCAGAAGACACACTCCATGTAGACTTGGGAGACACACTTTGTAGGAGACACACTCCATGTGGGTATAGTAGACACACTTCATGTAAGAGTAGGAGACACACTCCATGTAGGCACAGGAGGCATACTCTATAGGAGACACGCTCCATGTAGGTGTAGGATAAACACTCCATGTAGGTGTAGGAGACACACTCTATGTAGGTGTAGGAGACACACTCTATAGGAGACACACTCCTTAGGATACACACTCTATAGAATACACACTCCGTGTAGGTCATAGCCAGCCACTAGATTTCACTCTTAGCGCGCTCATTCTGGGAGCACCTACTCCTCAAGCTAAAAAGGTCATATGTCAACCCCCATTAAAATCACATAGATTATCTCAAAATTACCATCTCATCATGAGGTTTCCAACTCCACAAACAACTCGTAAAATGGATATATGATTTGAAAGTTACGGGCCTTTTAGTGAAAAGGGGTTGGCTGGGTCTGGGTCCGGTCCAACCCAATCAGACCGACCCGACCCAGCCCCAGGATTGTCGACATGACCCGTTGGGTCGACCCAAACCACTAGGCCTAGTCTTCCCTAGCTGGGCTATGCCTATTCTACCGGCCCATACCGCTCGAGCGGTCTAATTCAGTCCACCCAGACATGGTACGGCTGGCTGCACCCCTCCCTAGCCCATGAGATTACCTGACCATGTGCCAGCAGGCCAGTCAACGGGGTCGAGCCTTGTAACCAATGCACACCCACAACTCCACTGCTGGTTCTTCGTCTAATGTGGCTCAGATGAGCCGCATCCCTCCTCTGTTGGGGCCTTCCACTGCCACCCACGGTCGCTACCGCCCCAGGTTCCCACCACTGGCCTTCGAGCTGTTGGCCTCCTCTTCCTCCACTTGCGGCCCCCTACTACAATCCCACTAGACCATGGGATGCCTTCAGCCATCCTTCTGAGTATGAATGGCCTAGCCACATAGCCAATCTGATTTCACCTCCGTTACCGGTCGTGCTGCTGGGCCGGTGTCACCTCTGCCACCTACCGCCCCACCGGTGACCTTGTCTCTCCACGCTCTACTTGAAAAGGTTAGAGTTGCCACCTCCAATCACCACCTCATACTACTATGATCCTAGATCCTGCTCCAAATCGATGCACCCAATAAAGAATGAGAAGAAAAATTGGGGAAAGGAAGCAAGGAACAGGAACACCCAAAGTGGATGAATCTAGGCCTTGTTTGTGTCAGCCTCAATCTGTCCACATTAAAATTAAAGAACAAAGGGAAAAACTAAATCAATCCTAAACATGGATCAATTTTGATAATCACCTTGCAATAGAATCCCAAAACTACACTATGCACAACTTGTGAATCAATCTGTTCATCAGTTGATTCACTTTCATCATAGGAAAAAGGAATAAAGAATGAGGTGTTAAAACAATTTAAAATTCACACCCTACCTGGGATTGGATCAATTGCTGACAAAGAAGGAGTCTGTGTTCTTCGTTCGTTGATCCTTCGACGCCTGCTCTAAATACTAATCGTTGATCTTCCAGTATTCGTTGTCGAGACTTTTGTCTTCTACTTGAATCAGAGGAATTCCCAGGGTTATGGTGATACCTTGAATCCCCCTAACGCAACTTATTAAAAAGAGAAATCAATGTTGTGTCACCATGTAACGTCAATTTAAAATATTTTTATTTAATATTTTAATGGCATTCACGTCTAAAAATTAACTTTCACCCTCGACCTGTGCCAATCCAGGTTAGGCCCCACCTAAGGTAGATTTGTTGTTCTAGATGCAATAGTGCCCTCAGATTTTCAATCTAGTAACCCTTTTAGAAGTTATTAAAGTTCAAAGTTAGCCTCACGAGCGTTTTTAATTAAAAACAAACTTTATTCAAAGATTTTTTCCAGAATACTAGGCCTTAGAATCTCGTTCCATCTCAATTCCTAGTCTTAGAAATTTCCTAATTAATTTATAAAAATAATCTGGAAAAAAAATCTGAGTCATTACAATCATGACCAAACAACCACCCCCTCATCACCCGAAAATCACAGCCAAACAACCACCACCTCATTACCCCAAAAGCACGACCAAACAACCACTACCTCGCTACCCCAAAATCATGACCACATCTCACCCATCATCCCCACATTGCATCGTAATCACATATCACCACCCCACAAGCATGAACACACATTACAACACATCAACGACCATTTTATAGATTTAACAAAGGGGATTTTATCACATTTGAATTTTTTTAGGGGTGTTATCATACAATCCATTATCCTAGGGTAACCTTTTCATTGTCCAAATATAAGTGGTTAGCCAATTTCCATTTTAGGGTGGTATCACAACAATCACAATAGACATAGTAGTCAAAACACATATCATCTAGTGAAAATAAAGACCCCAATGACCATAATTTTCAACAGGCCATCAAGCCCATACAATCTATCATATCACAATAATATCAAATCTTTAAAAACTTGTAAATTGCTCCACATTTTCCCCTTTAATTTCAATTAGTCAATTATTTATCTTTGATTAATCCATAATAGCCATCTATCATAGATAAAAAAGAGTAAAACCTCCTCCATGATACATGATAAAGAGAAATTAGGGGTTCCCTGCCTCAAAGAAGCTTTTCCAATTCCCTACACATCACAGGGCGAAGAAGAATGCCTGCAAACCAAAACCGCACATGGGAAACTGTGGATCAACCTAAAATGCAAAAAGTATCATAAAAATACAACCTAAATCACACCCCAAACCAAAACAATATCATTTTAGAAAATCCCCAAGATAAAAATGAAATAAAACCATAGGGAAATGATAAATCACTCACCATGGATCACCAACCAACAACCATTGAAACCAATAGATCGAAGAAGAAGGAAGGGGCTAGAAGATCCTCCCAAGGTTCCTAGGGATCATCTAGAATGAGAGAGAAATAGAGTCTTCAAATGAAAGGAAAAATGGCCAATAAAGGGACTTAAAACATGGAATCCTACCAGTTTCACATAATTTAAACTTTACAAGGTGTGTAATTCATAGGTTTTCTGAAAATTACCACTTTCATAAAAACAATTGCCTCAAACTTTATTTATTACACATCATGAATTCCACTTACACGATGTGTAATAATTTTATGGGATACCCCTTATCTTATTTACAATCCATGAACTAATCAGTTATACAAGCCTTGAACCATATTTACATTTCATGTAAACATTACACGATGTGAACTTCTTGTAGAATCTCTTCTACAGCCCCAACCTCCACCAAAATCTTTTTTAACCTCCTTAAGACTCCTTTAGAACACCTCAAACACCCAAAAATAGAAAAGTAATAGGTTGGGAAGGCATGGGACATTACATTAGATATCTCTCAAATGATTCTTTCCCTTTAGAATCCAAAACCAAGATTAGAAGCAAAGGGGTCTGAACAACCACCCCATGAAATATCTCTCAAGGATCTCCTTACTCCTCAGTGATACCAATAGATAAAAATGTCAAACCAAATGGCCACAAGAATCTCACACAACCTCATCACCACACACTCACATCACCACAACCACCCAACCTCTATACAGCCCAATAAAACCATCAACCACTCTTTATCAATTTCATCATCTGAAACATCACCTCACTTCCCAATTCTTGAGGAGCATAATAAATTCTGAATTTCATAATGAAAATTCATATCTTGTTGAATATCAGATTTATTAGACCCATAATCATTTCCTAATAATTCCATTTCCAATGGTTACACCATGCATCCTTTCCCTTATGATGCATTCTCTGAAGTGACACACTACCCGAGTGTCTCATTTTTCAACTCCTGTAACTCTTGTTGAGAGTCTTCCCTAGAATGAAACTCTTGAAAAGCCATTCCAGTGGAGGGACCATCATGATCATAGGCATAGAAAAACTCAGCATCCTATGTTTTCTACTTATCCTTCATGTTAGTCACAACCATAACATTTTTCTTATCAAGCTAAAATTGATTAACCTTACAAAGATCCTATAAGACAAAAGTTTCTATGGTTGAGCCCTATTTTTCCTACATCAGCTGCTTTAAGGAACCATGTTGTAACTACTATGGATCCTTCTTAGTATTCTACTCATATCCTATTTGAGTATTCTAACCTTTTCCTTTCCTATACAAAGATGCATCATTCCCTCAAATGGAGCAAGTTGATTAAACAATGGATCTTCTGCAACTGTCCAATGAATGTTCAATTGTTTTGTAATCAGAATAATAATAAGAAATCATTTCATATTCAGTATAAATATTTAGTTCATCATTCTTAGTGGATAATAAAACCTTTTTTGTTAATGTTGAGCTTAAATCAAATTCCATAAGTACCCTTGAAAAATAGAAAAAATTAACATGTTCTATTTGCTTGTCCATCTTAATTGGGACACCAATTGTAGAGGCAATATAAAAAAAATTTGGATGCCATAGAATCTAGTTCAAACTAATAATTTTAACCCAAAATTTTGAAAGATATTTTCTATGATCATAAGTATTTAAGCCGAATTTCCACTCTTGGAGCCAAAGCATACTTGGCCTTAGAGATACCAAGCCAATCCCCATGCCATTTACTTCAATTCAACACTTGTGAATAGAATGTGATAGAATACATGTCCCAATGAAATGCATTTATAGTTTTAGAATCCCCAAATAGAGGATAGTCTATTTATCAGATCCTCCAATCTTTAAGAATTCTCACCCTTCGATAGCACAACCCGACCAATGATGGAATGATGACAAATTTCAAGCCTCTCAGAGACCACTTCCTGTCTCTCCACCACCCGAGCAGTATCACCCTTTTTAAAAACCCTACAAGAATCAAAATTTCTCAAAAAAGAGAGCAATCATAGATTCAAGGATTCCAAAGATTTACCTTCATCCATATTTCTCGAGGTAGCCTCCTTGAAAGAAACATCTAAATGAGTACCCTACGACACACAAGGGAAGAGTGATAATATAGATGCATAAAGTAAATAACAAGAAATATTATAAACTTAATATATATAAAGGTATATTGGGGATGATAGATAATCAAGTGTTAGAGTTATACAAGAAATCACAACTTGAAGGGTTAAATGGGAGTGTATCAAATAAGAAGAATCAAAGTAACACTAGTCATTCATTCGAAGGGGTTAATAGTCGAATAATGTATGATGATAATTCTATCATCAGTTATGAAGGTATAACAATCAAAAGCTTTAAGTTCGCCAAGGATAGATTAGAAGATCACATAACATGCTAATTAATAAATTATTTCAAAGGATATAGGAAAGTGAAGAAATATCTGACCTCAATAATAGCACCTTTGTTTCTCATTTTTGTCCATCATTCACTACTCGCAAAAAATTTGAACCATGTTTGATCCAACCTGCAAGATCCATATCCCATGCATACTAGTCTACTAGGTGTCTATGGGTCCTTTTAGACCTGTAATTATAAATAGGGATTTATGTTTGAAAAATAAAATAATATAATATAACATAATAAATTAGAATAAATTTTTTATGTGGATTGTTTTTTTTTAAATTTTTTAAGTTTTGGGTTGTCTTATTTTTGTTTCTAGGTTTCCCCGGTGTCAAAAGAATTGATGTCATGGGTGGTGTCAATAGCCCTTTTTTCACTTTGACAGTAGCTCTTTTTTTGTTGCGTTTGGCTTTTTCTTTCTTTCTTTTTTCATTTTTTTTATGTTCTTTTTTTTTAATTTTATTTTTAAAATATTTTTTTACAAAAAATGTAACAATAAACAAGAAAAATAATAAATATTTATTAATAAATAATAATTCTTTCAGCTTCCCAATCTTAGTGCTTCTAGTGGCCTTGTCGTGCGGATTGTCTCGGTTTGTTTGCTCTTATCTCAGCTTCTTGGCTCTGTGATGGTACTTATTGGAGGATCTAGTGTGATTTTCCTCTCTCTTGTTAGATCTACTTTCCTCTGTTGTTTTGGTGGTCATGGAATATTTTGCATCTTCTTAGTTTGAGGAGGTTTCATATCAGAGATCAAGTTTCAACCAGTTGGCCTGGTGGAAAGCACTTGGAGGGAATTGTTCTGGTTCTTTTGGTGGTGATGCTTGAAGGTTGTGTTCTAACATGGGGATCTCATATCTAGTGGTTTTGGTGCACAATGTTGGTGCGGTTCTTCTTGGATGGCTTACATTGGCCTTCAGTGGTGGTGATGAGTTTTCTCGTTGAATGACGGTGGGGTTTGGGAGGGTTACAGGTGGTTTGGTAGATAGTTTCTAGAGAACTTGTCCCTTTGTTTTTGATCTAATGCTTCAGGTGTAGGTTGTATGGAGGTTTGTAGTAGATTTGGGTCACCGATGCTCCTTTGGTAGGAGGTGTGTTCTAGACCTGCACTGCTACTCAATGGGTGTCTTCTACTTCGGTTTTATTTTAGGTTCAGGGGAACCTGTTTTGTATTTGTTGTGTGGATCTGTTTGTTTGATTGGTTGTTGACGGCTTTGTGAGATTTGGAGTCTACCTCATTGCATTGGGATAGTGTTGTTGCATCCTACAGTTGTCATCGGGTGGGAGATCTCAAAAGAGGGATGGGTGTGATGACACCCATCATCAGCCAACTGTTTGTTTGAATGAATGGGCACCTTGGTGATCTTTTGCACTATAATTTTTTGTCTAGTTTTTCTTCACATTAGGTTGACTGTGTAGGTGCATTCGCATTCACTATTGGGTGGGCAACTCAAAAGAGAGATAGATGTGGTGACACTTATCATCTGATCCTCTTTCCACATGTCAGTGTGGGTTGGAGGAGTGTTCTACCGCGTTGTCTTGTTCCAACACGACACATCTTCTTAGCAGGGGGATAGGTATCTCCACTGACTAATCTCACTTTGCATAGTCTAGCAGGGGGTGATGAGGATTTTTTTATTGCTTTTATTGACTTCTGCTTCCCTTTTGACATTTGGGTCCCTCTTTAAGTCATTTGAGTTATGTTTTTAAGGCATCTGTGCCTCGGTCATGTAATGGGTTTCCTCTTCTCCAAATCTTCAAAAGAGGTTTTCCATTATTTTTTTCTTTAATAAAATGGGACTTGACCCTCAACCTTTCAAAAAAAATATTAATAATTAAAAAAATGATAAATAATAAAAAACTAAAATAGTTAGCATTTAATTAATGAACAATTTTATTGATTAAAAATTATTAACTAATAATTAAATTATTTATAATATATTAAATTTTTAATAAATAATTGATATTATTTATAATTATTAATAATTTATAATATAATTTATAGCATAATATATTTTACAATATTTAAAATATAATTTAAAATTATTAATAATTTATAATATAATTGATATAATTGATAAAGATTTAATAAAAATTAATAATTTATAATTTTAAAATGTTTTATAAAATGTTTGTAAAAAAAGTTTTTAAAAAAGTTTTGAGATAATTACTTTTTAAGAACTTTATTATAATTTTTTTAATTTTTAATTTTGTTTTTAAAATAACATTTTACTAAAAAAATTAATACTTGACATGAAAAATAATAAATATTTATTAATAATTTAAATATTAACAATATTTTTAATATAATTAATATGATAATCAATAATTAATAATATAATTATATATCAATAATTTAAATATTAAAAATTTAAAATATAATAATAATTAACATGAAAAATATTAAATAATAATATAATTATTTTTTAATATTATTATCAACAATTACCAATATAATAAATGATTAATAACTAAAAAACTAACAATAAATCATTAAAAATATTATTAATATAATGAATATCATGATTACTAATAAATAATGAATAGTATAATTATTTATCAATAATTTAAATGTTAAAAATTAAAAACATAATTAATAATTGGTACGTGCATTATAGTGCATCCAATTTGCAAATTTTTATAACCAATTGGATACTGTAAAACTAGTAAGCAGGATCGAACCACATAGAGCACATACTCTAGTTTACTAAAATTATCTCATTAGACAATGTACAAATGAGAAATTAAATGATGGAATTCCTCTTTTTTAATTATTTTAATAAAAATAAAAATTGATAAAGTGGATAAAACAAAATAAAATGTAGTGGAAAAAATGATGATGAACTCTAAGTTAGAAAATTGTGTTCAAGATGCTGACATCATAATCAAATTATCGCAAAACCATGTATAATTGTTTTCTCATGTGATCAAATATTTATCAAGCTCAATTATCACTAGTTCAATATTAATAAATCCTTTTTTAGAGGATTATTTTTTTATCTCCTAATTTATTTAATGTCTCGTTCTCTTGTGTTATAAATAAATTATGAGATTCTTTTAAATAACGAACCAAATGGAGAAATGGCATAGCCATTTCTCACAATGTTGTGCCACCTATTTTCATTACAGTTGATCAAAACAATTAAATTTCTTAGTATCACTGAAACAACAGATTATAAATATGGTCAATTTCAATTTTAGAAATTAATTCCAGTGAAAATATAATTAAATAAGATAAAAATTCAAATGAAAATAAATTCAATTGACACATTAATCACCAAATAAAACATGCATGTGCATTAAATTTAATTCATCATTCATCCCAACACATAGAAATTACCCCGACATCTCAGTCAAAAAAATATGCATGATAATAAAATGATAAATCATTAAAATTATACCTGCGTTATCTGGAAAAAAATGATTGGATCAGTCTGCACTCTAGACGTGTAGCGTACTCACTATTTGTTGATCTCTGAAGGAAAAGTGAACCCTCTATGGAGTCGTGCACCAACAACAGACCTCAACTAATATCACACCCAACTGGAATGGATGAAGCATGGTAGCTGCTGGGGAAGATAGTGTTCGGTTGGGAGTTGGGATTGCAGCGGAAGTGAGGGGTCGTTGGCGGTGTTGGATGCTACTATGTTATAGAGGAGGGTTGTCCTACTGTTGGAGATGCATAGTAATGGTGGAGGTGGTTCCGGTTGCAGCAGATGATGGAGGAGAGGCTGACGTCATGGGTTGCTTCTTGAGGGAGGACGTCGACTATGTGCAAAAAGAGGAGGGTGGCATGGAGATGAAGGGTGGAGGGATATGGTGGCGTGAAGGGGGAAGGGTAGGGGCAGGGGGTGGAAGAAGGGTAGGAGAAGAGGGAGGGGTGGTCGAGGAGGGAGGGGAAGGGTGAGGGGGCACAGGGAAATGGTGTCACACCCGAATTTTCAATTCCATGCTTTATTCGAAGTTCTCTTTTGGTTCTTAGCTTTCTCTTGGTTTTCGGGTGTTTAGAGTTTAAAATTTTGGTGTCTCCTGTGTTATTGATATATGACCATAGTCTTTGGGGTATTGGATGGTATTTGGACTCCTCTTTTTTCAAGGGGATTGTGTGAGGTTGTGGTATTTTGGAGTTGTGTTAGTGACACGCCTAGTGGCACAACTTGTGGGGTAAGTTGTTGAGGTGGTTTGTACCCTTGGGTTGGATGAGTTTTGGGGTGAAAAGGATGGTTTATTTTGGAAATTTTTCTCCCTTATCCTTGGCCTATCTTTACCCCTTGGTTTTCCCCTTGGACCCCCCTGAAATTGGAGGAAGAACATCAAATTTTGGATGGCCAGAACAGGCTGCATGGTTTACTAAACCATGCAGCCAAACCGTGCAAGGTGTCCAGGTCATTAAAAATACTTTTTAAATTCCAATTTTTCCCTCCCATAAATAAACCTAATCCACTCCATTCTTCCCCCATTCAACCCCAGTAGCAATGGGAGGCCTCCAAGCTCCCTCAAGTTCCCATAGAACCCATCTTTGATGGGGGTTTTGGTGGGGAAACTTCAAGATTCTTCAAGGTAAGTGATTCCTTATTCTTTTCTTCTCTTTCTTGAAGTTATAAATTTTACATAATCTAGGGTTCGTAACTAGGGTTCAAACATTAGTCTTTTTGGTAAAATATTGTGGTTTTAGGTTGGATTTCACTTCCTTGAGGTCCGGCGGTGGTGTGGTTGATGTTTCACACCAAGATTTGAGGGTTTCAACAATTTTGGTAGGTGATTCCAAGTTTAATCATTTTATTATGAGTTATCTTTCTTGTTTTTTTAATTTATAATGTTCCTAATATGTTGGGTGTGGTGTGAAAACCATTTTTGGTATCAATAATAAGCATTTAGTGTTAAAGTTACATTTTTGTTTGAAGTTGTGTACTTTTAAAATTTAACTCATGTGATATCTTTTGTGGTAGTTTTATAAAATATGAAATTGATTTATTAGTAGTTTAAAGGGGCTTAAAATTCTGTTTTGTTAATTCCTTAGTGTCATGTGGGCCTTGTAAGGGGTTTTTTGAATGGGTTTTATGTGTAAAATCTTGTTATACTTCTTGAGAGTATTTTATGAAAATGTGTGTTTTCATGTGTATCTTTTATGGTATTATTTGAGGTGATTTTATAACACTTGAGAGTGGTTTTATAAATGTTTCTAGTGCTTCCAATTCTATTTTGGATTGTTATTGGTGTGATTTGGCATTGAAAGAGGGTTTTCAAATGGGTTGTATGCAAAACATGGTTATACCCCTTGGGTTGGTTTTATGAAAATTGTAAATGATATAATGAGTTGCACAAAGTGTGAAAAAGATGTTTATATACTGTTTTGGTGGGTTTATATTCTTAAAATGTATTTTTTAAAGATAAATTGGTCAGTTGTGATGTCAAATGTTTTGAGAATTATTTGTAATTTGTCGAGGTGATTTATGAAATTGTGATGTGGGTGTGAAACATGTTTGTGAGCTGTTTTGTGTGAGTGTGATGTGAAAAAGGGATTTTGTTTATGAAATAAGTGTTATGGTAATGTGTTTGGGTTGTTATGTGGATTGGACTATCTTTTAAAGGTTTTATAAAAAAATTTAAAGGATTTTTTGAAGTGTTAAAGAGATGTGAAAAGTGATGTGGACTATTTTGGTGTGAGTATGATTTCAAAATGTATTTGAATGAAAAGGGGGATTATGTGACTTGTGTGATATACATGTGGGGTTTTTGGTTAATGTGTGATGTGTAAGTGGTATTTTCATGTGAAAATTATATTTCATGGCTTGTTTAACTTGTTTGAGCACAAGAGGGAAACTCGGGTATCTAGGCGGGTGGACGTGTACTAGTATGCTAGTGATCCCATGGGGTTTGGCCTCAGTTTCATGTAGTAAGTTTGAAACTGACAACACTAAATGAAATATGATTATGATGATGATTAGGGACCACTAGTTTATGGGTATGTTCCCTACTAGTGTCTCGTGCACGAGAATGGATATTGTGATGGTTACTTTCACCAAGATATGTGGTACCTAGGACCCACAGTGAGCTAGTGCCTAGGGGTTATTTCTCATTGCTTATGCTCATTAAATGATTTGTGATTACCTTCATCATATGGTATGATTAGATAGAAAATTTAGTATCTTTGTAATTTATTTTAAAAATTTTGATTCTTTAAATTATCCCACTTGAAAACTATTTTTATTTAAAGTTTCATCTTTTAGAAATTGTAACTAGCATTTCATGTTTATAAAAACTTGAAAGATTTTCATCTTTGAATGATTATCACATGGAATATCTTAGTGGTGGTATCCTACTGGGATTTGTCTCACTCCCTACTTACACCTTTGGGTGTAAGTTGACTTGTTTATTTTTGTCGCAGGTTTGGGTACAGCTTTTGTGCCAATGGTTTAGGTTTTTAACGGTCCATTGTGATGCAATGTTGTGGAGATGGCTTGAAGGCGGTGCCTCTTGCCATGTAGAGGTTCTTGGGATGTTTTTTTTGGTTTTTTACCTTTTTAATAGTCTTTATACATTGTTTTAAATTGTGTAATTCAGTTATTAATTTTATTAAAAGATTTTTTGGTTTGAAAAATCCAGATTTGTTTAATTGTTTTTTTGTTGTTGTAAGTTTATAAACTCAGGTAAATCATTCCCAACTTTCATTTTATGATACCCAGGCACTTTTTCTAGTCCATGGGGATTGGGAAAGCCCTTTGGGTCTTGTCACGAGCTGGGTTTGGTGCTGGTTTTGATGGAGACCAGATTCGGTTCGTGACAAAATGGTATCAAAGGAGGTTTAGGTTAACTCTTTGGGTCATGTTATTTGGGGAACATTCGGGATAGTTTTGAGTTAGGATTTTCAGGACTTAGAATTATTATTATGGGTAGTGTGCCTAATCACCACACCTCATGATGGGATTCAAGTCTCTAAGGGAAGTCAGGACTTATCTGAGTCCTTTGGTTTTCTTGGTTTGATGATGATTAGGGAAAATGGAAAGAGAGTTGGGTTAATGGTCTTAGTGATCTCACAGGGCCTAGTAAGCCATGCGGAGCTGGGGATATTTTCCTAGAACACTCTATATGGTGGTGAAGTGATTGGCGTATGATCACCAACTATATGTCCAAGTCACCCACCGAAACTAGTTTCCCCTTGCATTTTCTTGTGTCCTTTTGTTTTGAAATCTTGGAAGTTTGGTTTTAAATCAAAAATGACATGGTTTTAAGAATCATAAAGTTTTTGTGAAATTATTTTATAATAAAGAGGGAATTATTTTATTTTTGAAATGGTGGAACTGAATTTTCATAACTGTTTTGAAATGAAAAATGGTGTGTTTACACCTCTTTTAATGGGATGATATGTTTTTAAATTGATTTGAATAACTTCAAAGTGAGTTCTTATTTAAATGGTTGTGTCCTTATGAAAAATTTTTTAAGATGTAAATTGGGATTTTGATTCTGTGGTTAGTGGTATTGAGAAAAAAAGAAAGTATTGGTTGACTGTTTTGGTTTTGAAAAGTGGAAAGAATTTTTGTTTTAACCTTTGATATTTCCATGAGTGACCACACACATGGGGTTATATTGGATGATGGATGGTTAATGGAATGACTGGATGAGTGTCGGGATGGATATGAGGAGGGTTCCTGGAGTGGAACGGAAACATGCATGTGTGAGGCCCATGGGGTACCATTGGTGGATACTCTAACTGCTGAACCATTTATTTTTAAAGATATGATTTGAAAGAAAAACATGATGTCTTGATGAATAGTTTGGGATGGTGTGTCTTATGTGTTTTTGGAAATGTTTTTGTTTTGGGATGTTTTGAGTCTAAGAACCCCTCTTGTTTGAATGGTTTTTTGGGTTTGTGTTTCTTTGGTAAGTTGGGTTGAATGACTGATTAGTTGTCTCTTTTGAGAAAGGTTCAAGAAGCCTTTACAGTGGTTCCCTTAATGTGTTTGGATCTGGTTTGTGGAACATTTTTACCAATGTAACATCTTGGTTGGGTCCTTGGATTCTCTCATTGAATAAGGTATGCCCCCATTAAGTGTTAGTGCACAACTGAAGTGCAACCCGGATTGTTTCTCCATTGTAAGACCCTCCAGTTGATCAATATACGGAATATTTTTCTTGAGATTTAGAGATTAAGTCTACACCATTTCCTTTCTTGGTTTTTTGGATCCTCTTGTAGTGGGAGAGTGCTCGTGGAAGGTTGAAAGAGACCTTAGTTTGTTAAGTTACCTGATTCGTCGAAGGTGGAAGTGGTCTGGGTTTGTTGGTATGGATGAGTGTATGGATGGTGTCTAAGAGGGCCTTTGGGTCCTTCGTAGTCTCTTTGAAGCAGGGGTTCATGTTAAACCATCAGTGTGGGAAATCTGGTTAGGAGAGGCTATTATGGACACTTTCTAGAATTGTGCATTGTTTGGGGACTTGGCATAAGTTCCCTTTCCATGTATTGTTTCCATCAGTCACAGTGGTCATGTTCGGTGACACCTTGTGATGTCATGTGCTCATTTGATTGTAAAGGTGAAGGTCATGCAATCCTTTGAGAGTCTCTATTATGTTGGGAGTATGTCTCCCTTGGAAAAACTTCAAATCCTATGTCTTAGAGGAAGGTGTTTATATGTGTCCTTTACTTTTGTCATTTCTCACCTGAAGAAACAAGGTGTGATGTGTGTGCATCTTCTAATCCCTTGATTCAGTGAAATGTTAGGTTTTAGTAAAGTGAGTTCTGGAGTGTGTTCTGTCTTGGTGAACCCATCTAGGATTGTGGTGTAGTTGTTTGTAGCACTGGAAGTAGAAGTTCTATTCAGGGGGTTTCCAAAGCCTAACTATAAGGCCGAAGATTCTTCAATCATTTGAGCTCCAGCCATAGGTCTTGGAGTGAATCTGGCGCATGGTCAGGGGAAATCCTAGGGTCTTTCAAAGAGTTTTTGGAGAAAGGTTTGAAATTTGGCTAGATAGGTTGAGTACACGGTTTGCACATGGTTAGTAGTAACCATCCCCAGAAAACCATGCAAGTAGAAGTATCCACACAGTTAGTGCACGGTTTCCCAAAGTCTGCAGACTAACTGTGTGGTCATCCCAACTCTTTAAATTTTGGGTCTTTTTGTGTCGGCCCATACTGGTCAGTTAAGATGGTTAGTTCTTATAGTGTGGAGACCCACTATGAGTTTTATATAAGTTCTTTTGGAAAGGTCTAATGGAAGTCTACCCCTTATATCGGGGAGTCTGTTCAGGCCTCCCCTTGTTAGTGTCCCGATTCTATCTCAGAAAAAATTTAAGTTATATCTTATGGTGGGGAGCCCATTTGTTTCCTCCTATACTAGTAACTCAAATTTGTCCCAGGAATTATCTTGGTGGTAGGTAGTCTCGTTCGGAGTTATCTAATTACTAACATCTTCCTTGGGTAAATGTTGGGATTGGAGAGTGCCCAACAGTTTAGTTAAAGTAATGTAAGTGTAACCTTGTTCGATGTTGTTGTTCATTTGGGTAAATATCTTGATTCTTGTTTGGATAGTGTGAGGATTTTCCTTTTGGAATAAAGTCTAAATGTGCTTTATGGTTTTAGGAAAGTGGCGTAAGTTTTGGTTTTTGAGAGTGTTCCTTCCTTAATTGATCACTGGAGGTGTTTTGGTCGTTGGGGGAAAAACATGGAAAAGGAGTACATATTGGTTTCTCAGTTGGGTTTGGTTTTTTCTTTGGCCTTTCTTTGGCTTTTTGGGGGCGGAAAGCTTTATGGTGGGGAGAATTTCCACACCCTAATTTTCAATTCCATGCTTTTTTCGAAGTTCTCTTTTGGTTCTTAGCTTTCTTTTGGTTTCTGGGTGTTTCGGGTTTAAAATTTTGGTGTATCTAGTTTTCTTGATCTATAACCTTAGTCTTGGGGGTCTTGTATGGTATTTGGCCTCATCTTTTTTCAAGGGTGTGTTGTGAGGTTGTGGTGTTTTTTATTTTTGTTAGTGACATTTCTAGTGGCACAACTTGTGGGGTAAGTTGTTGAGGTGGTTTGTACCCTTGGGTTGGATGAGTTTTGGGGTGAAAAGGATGGTTTATTTTGTGTATTTTTCTCCCCTATCATTGGAATATCTTTTTCCCTTGGACCCCCCCTAAAATTTGAGGAAGAACATCAAATTTTTTATGGCCAGAACAGGCCGCACGGTTTGGCAGTACAATTTACTAAACTGTGTAGCCAAACCGTGCAAGGTGTCCGGGTCATTAAAAATACTTTTGAAATTCTAATTTTTTCCCTCCTAGAAATAAACCAAACCCACTAAATTCTTCCCCCATTTGACCCTAGTAGTAATGGGAGACCTCCAAGTTCCCTCAAGCTCCCATGGAACCCATCTTTGATGGGGTTTTTGGTGGGGAAACTTCAAGATTTTTCAAGGTAAGTGATTCCTTCTTCGTTTCTTCCCTTTCCTAAGAGTTTTTTTCACCATTTATTGAATTTATAAATTTTTCAGAATCTAGGTTTCCTAACTAGGGTTTAACCATGAGTATTTTTTGTGAAATATTGTGGTTTTAGGTTGGATTTCACTTCCTTGAGGTGTGTCGGTGGTGCGGTTGATGTTTCGCACCAAGATTTGAGGGTTTCAACAATTTCAATAGGTGATTCCATGTGTAATCATTTTATTATGAGTTATATTTCTTGGTTTATTAATTTATAATGTTCCAAATATGTTGGGTGTGGTGCTAAAATCATTTTTGGTAGCAATAGTAAAGCATTTAGTGTTAAAGTTACATTTTTGTTTGAAGTTGTGTACTTTTCAAATGTAACTCATGTGATATCTTTTGTGGTAGTTTTATAAAATATGAAATTGATTTATTAGTTGTTTAAAGGGGCTAAAAATTCTGTTTATTTAATGCCTTAGTGTCATGTGTGCCTTGTGAGGGGGTTTTTGAATGGTTTTGATGTGTAAAACCTTGTTATACTTCTTGAGAGTATTTTATGAAAATGTGTTTTTTCATGTGTATCTTTTGTGGTATTATTTGAGATGGTTTTATAACACTTGAGAGTGGTTTTATAAATGTTTCTAGGGTTGAAAATTCTGTTTTGTATTGGTATTGGTGTGATTTGGCCTTGAAAGAGGGTTTTCAAATGGGTTGTATGCAAAACATGGTTATACCCCTTGGGTTGGTTTTATGAAAATTGTAACTGATTTAATGAGTTACACAAAGTGTGCAAAGGATTTTTATGTACTATTTTGGTGGGTTTATATTCTTAAAATGATTTTTAAAGATAAATTGGTCATTTGTGATGTCAAACGTTTTGATAATTCTTTGTAATTTGTCAAGGTGATTTATGAAATTTTGATGTGGGTGCGAAAAATATTTGTGGGTTGTTTTGTGTGACTGTGATGTGCAAAATGGATTTTGTTTATGAAATAAGTATTATGGGAATGTGTGTGGGATGTTATGTGGATTGGAATATCTTGTAAAGGTTTTATAAAATTGTTTAAAGGATTTGTTGAAATGTTAAAGAGATGTTAATAGTGTTGTGGGATATTTTGGTGTGACTATGATTTCAAAATGTATTTGAATGAAAAAAGGGGATTATGTGACTTGTGTGATATACATGTGGTCTGTTTGGTGAATGTGTGATGTGGAATTGGTATTTTAATGTGCAAATTATATTTCATGGCTTGTTGAACTTGTTTGAGCACAAGATGGAAACTCGGGTATCTAGGTGGGTGGACGTGTGCTAGTATGCTAGTGATCCCGTGGGGTTTGGCCTCAGTTTCATATAGCAAGTTTGATGTTAAAAACACTAACTAAACTATGATGATTATGATTATTGGGGACCAATAGGTTATGGGTATGTTCCCTACTAGTGGCTCGTGCACGAGAACGAATATTGTGATGGTTACTTTCACCGAGATATGAGGTACCTGGGACCCACAATGTGTTAGTTCCTAGGGGTTATTTCCCATTTATTGTGCTCATTAGATGATTTTTGCTTACCTTCGGCATACAGTATGATTTGATGGAAAATTAAGTAGCTTTGTCATTAGTTTTAAAAGTTTTGATTCTTTAAATTATCCCACTTGAAAACTATTTTTATTTAAAGTTTCATTTTTAGAAATTGTAACTAGTATTTCATGTTTATGAAAATTTGTAAGATTTTCATCTTTGAATGATTATCACATGGAATATCTTAGTGGTACCTACTGGGATTTGGATCACACCCTACTTATACCTTTGGGTGTAAGTAGACTTGTTTATTTTTATCGCAGGTTTGGGTACAACTTTTGTGCCAATGGTTTGGGTTTTTAACGGTCCATCGTGATGTAATGTTGTGGAGATGGCTTGAGGGAGGTGCCTCTTGACATGTGGAGGTTCTTGGGATGTTTTTTTGTTTTGTACCTTTTTAATGGTATTTAGACATTGTTTTAAATTGTGTAATTCAGTTTTTAATTTTAGTAAAAGATGTTTTGGTTTTAAAAATCCAGATTTGTTTAATTGGCTTTGTTTGTTGTTGTAAGTTTATAAACTTAGGTAAATCATTCCCAAATTTCATTTTATGATACCCGGGCACTTTTGTCAGCCCGTAGGGATCAGGAACGCCCTTCAGTTCTTATCGTAGGCCAGGTTTGGTGCTAGTTTTGATGGTGACTAGATTCGGTTCATGACAGGTGGAGGGGAGAGGGGGGGAGGAAGAAGGGGACGACGAAGGAGGGAGAGGGTAGGGGGCGGGCCTAGAGGATGAGTTGAGAGAGAGATTCGCGACTAGGGTTGCGGCATCTATCGATGATGAAGTGGCTCTCTTGCATTTAAATTGGGAACTTAATATACAAAATGGAAAAACCAATTAAAAAATCAAAAATGTTATAAAATTAATAAATGTTAATAATATTAATATTAAATATTAATCAAATTTAATAAAAATTATAATCTTCTAAAATTAATACTAATTTCATTAATACTATAAATAAATAAATAAAATAAAAACTAATATGATAAATTTAAAGTAATTACTAAAAATATTAATAAACTAAAAATAAAACTAATATTAATTAAACTACTAAAATTAAAAAAGTGTTATAAATTAAATGTGAATAATTTAAAAAATCAATAAAGACTAATAATAAAAAAAATAAAAAAAAATAATGATATAGAATTACATATATATAATTAAATAAACTAGGGTTACATGTTACATTAAATCAATAATTATACACATGATAAAAATAATAAAAAATAAAAAATTAAAATAAACTAATAAAATGCTAGATTACTAATATTAGTATAAAAATTAACCAAAATTTATAAAAATATCTAAAATACTACAATACTACAAATACAGCCTAAAAATTCTAAAAGCAGTTAGAAAAATAATTAAAACTAAATTTGAACATTATAAAAAATGCACGTGGAATATATGTACATCAAATCCCTCACACTTAAAATTTTGCACTTTTGGGCTAAATAATCAGAAATAATACTCAACTAGACCCCTGGACAAATCAAAACATCAAAATTACAAGTTCAAATTTTTTCAATCCCTTTTACCCAAAAATATCATGCTTTATTTAAAATTCCAATTTTTAAAAATAGTTCCCCTTCCACTTGCATTCTTTCTAAAATAAAATCTACACTCATACACCATGTGACCTAACTCACTATCACTCTCATCGCTCAAACAATTTGATCAGAGTTTTGTTCAATTCTCATACACATGCATGGTTACCATAGGCTTGCTATGAATTTCACATCTCTACTAGTGGAAATCAAAAGAAAACACTAATCTTGAGGACTTCACATTAGGTTCAAATGTTTGTGAGGCTATGGGATGATGGGTCATAAACAAATTTGATTGTTTTTGGAAAAATAAGGGTTTAATCTTGAAATAAATGCACGATTAGTGTCAATCCAAATTTCTTACTCAAAAAATTGATTTTGGAATGCATGAAAATTTTCAAATTTATTAACCTACTAACTACTGTAGATGTGGCGAGCAGGGTCAAACCATAAAGAGAATGTGAGTAGGCACTAGGAATATCCTATTGGAAGAATATTCAGGTGGATGAATTTTTGATATGACTTAACAAGAACAAATTCTAAAACTAAACAATTTAAAAACAACTATTTAAATTTAATAAATCTATCTAAGTAAACCAAACTAAGCAAAGGAATAAAACATGCAAATATGGAAGTTTTAGAGTTGTGATGTTTGTTCAAGGGCATGCAATGCCAATTATTTAATTTCCACATATGAATATTTATTAATTTAATTATCACTAATTCCAAATTTAATTAAAATTATATCAGGTCTTATTCTATGATGTTAGACAAAAGTCTAATTTCCACACAAATTATCCATCATTTCCTTCTATGGCCTGATGAATAATTTGTGAGTCATTGTAGCACTAAATCACTTGATGAAATATAACAACTCATTTCTCACAAAGTCAAAGTATTTATCTACATCGGGTTTTCTCATATGAGATCACTTATTATGTATCACTCATGAAATTTTGAAGGAGAATGCACACAAAAAATTAATTTTTCAATCAATATATTTATTTATTCAGAATTTGATCACGTACGATTTACGATTCTCTCATGCACGTGATCAACTTTCAGAAAAATAAATTCTCTCATGAACCCTCACCCATGATTACTTATTAGGTATCACACGGACGAGAACCAAATCATGTGTGCAGACTCAAATTGATAATTAATTCAAATAAAAATTTGATTAAAAAATAAAAAACCAATTAAACAATTAATTAAAAAGGCAATAAAATATCAAAACAAGGAAAAATCATACATAAACCATCACGTTTATCTCAACTCCAACATCATCAAATTTATCCTGACATCACAACAACACGACACATAAAATAATAAAAAGATGTCACTATGTTCGTGTTGACACAAGGACCACCGCAACCCACTGCATGTGATCGCAAAATAATAATAATCATCCACCGATCAATTAAATATCAAACCAAACCACTGATCATGTATGTCAACATGAAAAAAATGATCGGATATGTGTCCTCTCTCATCATTCGCACCCACCCAGAATGGGATTTGACTTGGTGTTCTGCTTGGGTGAGGCTAAAGGGGTGCGCTGGGGAGGTGGAGGTCATTCAGCCTAGTGTGGTTTGCAATAGCAGAAGAGGGTGGATGTGATAGTGGTGAGGCTGCTACGTGCCTGCTGCTGAAGGCGAAGACCTGCAGGGCATGGTGGTGTGCTGGTCTATGCAGGTAGGGAGGAAGTGTCCTACACCTGGGTTACACACACAGATAGGAGGTGCTGGGTAGGAATTGTAGTAGAGGTGAGGGGTCAACAGCGGTGTCTGCAGCTACTGTACAGTGGAGGAGGGTTGGTCTGCTATTGGTGGTGCGCAACAAGGACGGAGGCTGGTTCGGTTGAAG
The DNA here is from genome assembly GCA_963277665.1 of Viscum album. Taxonomy (NCBI): domain Eukaryota; kingdom Viridiplantae; phylum Streptophyta; class Magnoliopsida; order Santalales; family Viscaceae; genus Viscum; species Viscum album. The sequence continues at coordinate 546,182,268 of OY728148.1, forward strand.
CTGATGATGGAGGAGAGGCCGACATCATTGGTTTCTTCTTGAGGGAGGGGAATTAATTACATATATATAATTAAATAAACTATGGTTATGTGTTACATTAAATTAATAATTATACACACAATAAAAATAATAAAAAAATATAAAATTAAAATAAACTAAAAAAATAAAAAAATACTAATATTTGTCATGAACCAGCTCAGATACCCTGGTAACCCGATAACCGAGCCAGCCTTGACATAGATCAAAGGGCATTCTCGATCCACACATGTTAGTTACTAACACCTGGAATCATACAACATGCAAGTGGGAATGAATTTTCCACAAAACATAGAGGAAGCAAGACAAGCAAGTCAATATGCATACAAAAGAAACTCCACTGGGAGTAATGTACCAGAAGTCAACGAGTCATTAAATCCCAAAGTACTACAACCCAAGTACCAAAATATAGGGAAACACCCCAAGTCTCAAAGGACATAACTCACCATGTCCAAGGTTCAATAGCTGGATCCACCTCCAATGATCCTTTCCCCTTGCTCGAACCTGGAAGGCGATAATCTACAAACACCTAAAGGCACAAGTAGGGCATGAGCTAAAAATCCCAATATGGTCTCACCAAGGATTCCATAATAGTTTTCAATAAAAGATTAACCAAATGAATGCTTTCAATTTAAAAATAAATAGTTTTGGCATTTCGAAGCATATTTAAACAAATCATGCTATACAATTTAAATGATGGAAATTACTTTAATAAAATGCCTTCACTACTGGAAATTAGATCGTTCCCAACGCTTTTATACCAACGGTTTGCAAAAACCGTTGGTATAGGTCCCCTTTCCCAACGGTTTGGCCAAACCGTTGGCAAAGGCCCCCAAATTGGCCACTTTTCCCAATGGTTTGGCCAAACCGTTGGGAAAGGCCCTCAAATTGGACACTTTTCCCAACGGTTTGGACAAACCGTTGGGAAAGGTGGACCTATCCCAACGGTTTGGCCAAACCGTTGGGAAAGGTCCCCAAATATACCACTTTTCCCAACGGTTTGGCCAAACCATTGGGAAAGGTCCCCAAATATGCCACTTTTCCCAACGGTTTGGCCAAACCGTTGGGATAGGTCCACCTTTCCCAACGGTTTGTCCAAATCGTTGGGAAAAGTGGGCCAAAATTCAACATCCTTCACAGAATGAAAATCACAACCAAAGACCTATACCAACGGTTGTTAAAACCGTTGGTATATGTACTTTCATTTTTTATCGGACCTTCGCATCGAGAACATTATATAAATCAAAATTTAAAATATTTATGAGAATACATATATATATTTATGTAATTATGATCACAAAAGTCATGTTAGGTTAGTGGTTGAGTCGTTCAATTATAAACGAGGGGTCCTGGGATCAAATCCCATCGGATGTTTTATTTTTGGAATTTATATACCAACGGTTCCATTACCGTTGGTGTAGATTTCATATTACCTATACCAACGGTTTCCAAAACCATTGGTATAGGTCTATACCAATGGTTTTTGGAAAACCGTTGGTATAGACCTATCCCAACGGCTTACTTGGCTACGGTTCTCCAAACCGTTGGTATAGGCTATACCAACGGTTTGGAGGCCTATACCAACGGTTCCAAACCGTTGGTAAAGGTTAGTTTTCCAGTAGTGCTTACAAGTGGTGTAATATTTCTAAAACAATGGATTAAATAAAATAGTTTATATAAATTCAGAAGGAACTTAAAGTAGTTTTATAACATTGGCATACATTTATATTTCAAATATAAATAACAAGTGAGCAACATGGTCATCTTCCAAATAGGTATGATAGTATTCAGGCTATAGGACTTCACACTCTCTAAGTGATCTCAGCAATATGTGTATACACACATCCCCCTAACACTGGCCAAAGGCAACTCGTCACCATCCCATCAAGGATGTGACCTGCTGCATGTATGTTTTAGAACATTGTAATAGCATATAGTGTTCCCAAATAAATCACCAACTACCTAAGGCTTTCATGTTCTCTTACATAATCAATGATGGGAAATTTATTTTAAGACTTCTTAAAATACAATTAAATCTCATTCTTCCATTTCAATTCCAATTATCCATTTAAAACCAAAATGATTTTTAATAAAAAAATATGCCTCTTTAACAAGATAAAACTACTGGGTTTCTATCAAAACATTTTAATTCACTCTCACAAGTTTGAAATCCATTCAAAACCAATTCCATCATTTCACAATTCATTTCCACAATTAAATTCAAAATTTTAATTGAAATAATTTCCATCAAATCTAGAATTTAAATTCAATAATTTAAATCAGCCAATTTCTATAAACACACCCCAATTCAATGGAATTGGGGGGTTTTCCCAATTTTCATGCCAAAAACCATTTCAAAACTCTCAATTCACTGAAATTAGATTTTATCAAATAAATTAAAAGAAAGTTTGAGTGATTTAATTTAAATAAATAATTTAAATAAATCAATCAATTTAATTTTAATAAATTTGGTTAAATAGGACGAAATCACGTACCTTTATCTTGAAACTCAACACTTACAACGACACCTGTAAATGAGAACGAAGGTGTAGAAGACCTTGCAACCCAACCTAGAAATGTGATCCAACACTACAGGGCATGAATCCATAAATTTCAGGATAATCCATTTAAATCCAAAAGGAGGAGAAATAGAGAAATTTGAAGAATGGGGGAGGAAGCTAACATGGGAATCACACAATAAGCATAATTATGGTCAGACACCGAACAAATGGGTTTAGAAAGGTTGGGGATCTTCAATATCACCTAGGCAAGGCTTTGGGTCAAAGAGGAGTGAAATTAGAGAGGATCCAAAAGGGAGTGATAGATCGTACTACCTATTTTAAAAATTCATTCAGGGCATTACACAACTTGTAATACCAATACATGTCATGAAATAGTTAATTTCCAAAACTGCCGAAAAATGAATCGCCTCGAATTAAAAATCGACGCTCCAAATTAAAAACCAATATTTAATTAATTTAAAACATGTAATAAACCATCACATCATGTACCCTTAAAAATTTGAACTCTTTCATGACTTGCATGTAGAATCATTAAATGACATGTAGCCTTGTTACATGATGTGAAACCCTCCTGCAGCTTGCAGAAAAAAGGCTGGTTAAAGTAGAGAGTCCAAAAAATCTCTGATTTCACCATTATAGGTATCCTCCCAATTCATTCTCAATCCTACCCGATCAAAGAGAAAAAGGAAAACCAAGACATGGTTAAAGACTTACCTGTCAGATCGGTAATGGTATGTTACAACCTCCCCACCATGAAAACTTTTTGTCCCCAGAAAGCCTATAAAGAAGCTTTCATGCCAAAAATATGATGCCACTACTCTCTCATCAGTGCCTCACATTCCCACATCTCATGAATATAAAAAACATGATATCATAGCACACGAACCAAAGGTATCATCCTCCCACGAAGCACCTTGGTCTCGGAATCAACTATCCTAATCGGCTGCTCAGTCAAAGATAAATTTTGGTTCAATCTCAAGATCACTCCAGCTCAGAACATGAGATGGATTAGAGAGATAATTTCTCAATTATGATACATGGAACATGTTATGAATCAATGTCAGCTGTGGTGGAAGTGATAAATGGTATGCAACTTTCTTCACCAACTCAACAACCTCAAAAGGTTCCACAAAATGAGGAGTGAGTTTTCCCTGCTTCCCAAGACGATGATGACCCAATCGGGGTGAAACTTTCAGAAACACCTGGTCACCAATTGATAACTCCAAAGGTCTATGGAAAAGATCACCATAAGGCTTATATTTCCCCTGTGAAATTAAAATTCTTTGACGAATGATCTAAATATTCATTTTCATCTCTTTCACCAAGCTTGGTCCGACCAAGGAACTTTCACCAATATTTGACCAATATAGAGGAGATTTACAAGTTTGGATATACAAGTCCTCAATAGGTACCATTTTGATTGTAGAATGGTAACTATTGTTATAAAAAAACTCAACCAGCCCCAAATGATCATCCCAAAACCCCACCAAAGTCGAGAACACAAGCACAAAGCATATCCTCACTACTAAAAATATGGGCTTTTGAGCCCCTTTACCTATAGCGACTGCCACTGGCGGTCGCTATAGGTAACCAATAGTGACCGCCAATGGTGGTCGCTAGGTTTCCCTAAAAAAAACCTGCTTCGGCGCCCCCCCCCCCGAACCCTTCCACCCTCCCCATCGCCGCATGCCTTCCCCGTCGCCGCCATCCCCGGTCGTCGCGCGCCCTGCCCCGCCACCACGCACCATCCCTCGTCACTATCCTCGTTGCCCTTCAGCCCTCCACCGGCCGCCCTCCGCCCTCCGTCGGCCGCCCTCCGTCGGCCGCCCTCTGTCGGCCGCCCTCCGGCCACCCTCCACCCTACCCTCTATCTCCTCCGGGCTTCCTACACCTCTGCCCTCCGGCTCCGGCCTCCCTCCACCCTGCGGCCGCCCTCCAGCCTCCCTCTGCCCTCAGACCTCCCGCCACCTACCTCCGTTAGCCCTTCGATAGCCCTCAGGTAGCCCTCCGGCAGCCCTCTGGCGGCCCTCTGGCCTTCGGCCTCTAGCCCCTCCGGCCTCTGACCTCGGCCCTCTGCCCCCTCGTCCCTCCCCCCCAGCACCCCGAACACCCCCCCCCCCCGCACCCCGCCAACCCCCCGTCCCCTCCGTCTTCATCCCCTCTCTCGCCGCACCACCGCCACCCGTCCCCTCCTTCACCGTCCTCTCCCTTGCCGCATTGCCGCCGCCCGGTCCCCTCCCTCCCCGCACGACCGCTACTCGTCCCCTCACCGCTGCCGCCCATCCACTCCGGCTCCCCCTGTCCTCGGTCCCCTCCCTCATCATCCCACCCTCGTTGCATTGTCGCCACCTCACCGCCTCCTCTCCTCCGGCTCCCCATCGCCTCCGCCGCTCGTTCCCTCCCTCGCCGCACTAGCTCCGGCTCCGACTCCCCACCGCTGCCTCTCCTCTCCCTCGCAGCACCACCTTCGGCTCCCCTTCCTTCCAGGTTTGTAGTGCAATCAGGTATGACATGGGCTTTCACTTACATTATTATTTTATAAATGGTTCAAAAACAATTAATTAGTATTTATTTTAAATATATTTGATATGAAAAATAAAAATGTAATAATTCTTGTGTAAATGTTTGTTATAGGGATCTTATTATGGATAAGAGTTGGATTTATCTTCCAAATCGAATGTCTAGAGAGTATTTCAATGGCATTATGCAGTTTATTGACTTCACCATAGGATTTGAAAGTGACTATATTAGTTGTCCATGTAGAAAATGTGCTAACATATATCAATTCACATGAGATACTGTGAGGGAGCACCTATTCTTTAACGGATTTCTGAAAAAATATAAGAGTTGGACTCGTCATGGAGAAGAATATGTTCGTTGTCAAAATACGGATGTAATTCAGATGGATGTTGATGAAAGGATGAATGATCCAATGCATGAAATGATTACTGAAATGGTACGTGGGTTGGATCCTGAAGGAATTGACATCCAGAATCTTGAGACCGGTGAGATAAATCTTCGCTCAGGTGCAGATCGTGATTCGAGGAGGTTTTATGAAGCAATTGATGATGCAAAAATAGAATTATATCCTGGATGTACTTTTTACAATAAATTGTCGTTTATTGTGGAGTTGTTTCATTTGAAGACTTTGAATCATTGGTCAGACACATCATTCGACATGATGTTGGTGTTATTGAAAAAGGTTCTTCCTGTCGACGCTAAGATTCCCGAGTCGTATTACCATGCTCGTAAGCTGACAGAGAACTTAGGTTTTACATATGAGACCATAGATGCATGTGCAAACAACTGTATGTTGTTTAGAAAGGAAACTGCCCATTTGGATATTTGTACGGTTTGTGGTGCTTCCAGGTGGAAAGATAATAGGGGAAATCAGACTCATCAAAGTCAGATTGTGATACAGGGGAAACCGATTTCCGTAAAGCAAATGCGTTACTTTCCCCTTAAACCAAGGTTGAAAAGATTTTTTATGTCATCTAAAGTTTCTAATTTAATGAGATGGCATGCAGAAAGAGTTCATGAAAGTGATATGTTAACCCACCCAGCAGACTCTCATGCATGGAAGGATTTTGATAAGAGACATCCCGACTTTTCCAAAGATGTTCGTAATGTCTGATTGGGATTGGCAGCAGATGGTTTCAATCCATTCAAGTCTATGGTTGGTGCAACTCATAGCACATGGCCCGTGGTGTTGGTTCCTTATAATCTTCTTCCGTGGCTTTGTATGAAGCAAAAATTTATATTATTTTCCACTCATATTGATGGACCTAAAAGTCCGGGGGATAAGATTGATGTTTACCTTCAGCCATTGATTGATGAGTTGAATGAATTTTGGGGCGATGGTGTGATAACTTATGACTGTGAAAAAAATGAAATGTTCAAACTGCAGGCTTCTTTATTGTGGACAATCAATGACTTCCCAGCTTACGCAAATTTATCAGGCTGGAGTACGAAAGGGGAATTTTCTTTCCCTTGTTGCAACAAAAGTAAAAAATCTGTATGGCTTAAGCATTCCAAAAAATGGTCATACATGGTTCACAGACGTTTTCTCCCCCCTCAGCATAGGTTCAGAAAGGACAAAGTGGCATTTGATGGTTCTAGAGAGTTTATCCCAGCACCAAAGATCATGACAGGAGTCAAAATGTTATCGTAGATTGAGGAAGAAAACATCCACACAGTATATGAAATTCAGGATTTGGTGGCTCCTTTGGTACGTAATATTCGAGCTGTGGGTAGGCAGCGCAGTCACAATTGGAAAAATAAAAGTATTTTTTATAGTCTTCCGTATTGAAAAACTAACATGCTGAGGCATAATTTGGATGTCATATACATTGAAAAAATGTTTGTGATAACATATTGTGGACCATTTTAGGTGTCAGTGGAAAATCAAAGGACCATGTTAATGCACGCCGTGATTTGGAAGAAATGGGTTTAAGGAAACAGTTGAATTTACAGTTAGCTGAGGGAAACAAGGCATATATGCCTGCTGCACAATATACGATGACTACAAAGTAGAAAGAGACATTTATTTCCATTTTGAAGATGCTCAAGGTGCCTGATGGTTACTCTTCTAATATTTCAAAGTGTGTGAATCTGACGAGCAAGACATTGCAAGGGTTGAAAAGTCATGACAATCACATACTACTTCATCAGTTGATTCCAATCGCAATTTGTGATTGTTTATCCCCCAATGTTGTTCAGTCGTTGATTGAGATGAGTAATTTTTTTAGATAGCTTTGTTTAAGAAATCAACGAATGAGTGATTTAAAAATTTTACAGGACCAAATTGTACTTACGCTTTGTCACTTTGAGAAACTATTTCCCCCCTCATTTTTTGATGTTATGGTCCACTTGATAGTGCACCTAACTGATGAAGTAATGGCTGCTGGTCCAGTGCAATTCAGGTGGATGTATCCTATTGAGCGGTATTTGAGTACTTTGAAATGATTTGTACGCAACAGAGCTCGTCCGGAGGCATCAATAGCCAATGGTTATTTGATGGTGTTGTGTCGGAAGAAACGAGGAAAAGATGGCAAGAGGGGGGGTGAATTGCCTTTTAAAAAATGATTGACAAATTAAAAATCAAAGTTGAAATGCAGCGGAAATAAAGAGGCAAGACACACAAAATTGATAACGGAGTTCGGCCAAAAACCCGGCCTACGTCTCCGCTCCCAACTCAACCGTTGAGAGATTCCTACCGCTTGCTTTTCAATGGTTTTAGCAAGAAACCCACTAGGCTTTGAGGTAGCACTAGGACCTATTACAGCTTGCTTTTTGTGGTTTAGCAAGAACCCACTTGCTTTCAATGGAATAGCAAGAACCCACTAGCCTTTTTAACGGGTGAAGGCTAGCTCACCGAAAACTCAAGACTTTTAAAAGGAAAGGCTTGAAGAAACCTCTTCACACCTTAATGGTGGTGTGAAACCCAAAAGAAAGAGGAATAGAAAAGGAGTTGGGGTTTGTAGGCACAAACCCAATTTTAAGCTCAAAAAGAATAAACAATAAAAACCGTATTGGAGGAAGACTTGGGCGCCAATTGGATGATGGAGTTGATGTAGCGTGCTCCCCCAAGCTTCTTGAGGTGCTCCTTGGATTGGAAGTTGGTTGGAGCACTTGGGGATCCTTGAAGGTGGAGCGCCGGAGGTACGCCAAATGTTCAACAATATGTCCGAGCGCTTGGTATGTGATCCGATTCGTGTTCGGGGCTTCCTTGGCCTTTATTTATAGGCATGGAACCCTTGGGGAGGCTTCGGAGCCGTTGGAGAGGCTTAAAGAGCCGTTGGAGGCCAAATGGGGGTTGACTGGTCAAAGCCAACGGCTAGTTTGACTGGGCCACCGGCTGGCCGGTACAGATCCACCGGCTGGCCGGTGCCTTGGCAGAGGAGAGGAGATTTGGTCCAGGCTCTACCGGTCGACCGGTGGAGGAGCCACCGGCTGGCCGGTGGCAAGACAGTAGCAAATACTATTTGGGCTGGGTGCCACAGGTCGACCGGTGACAGAGCCACCGGTCGACCGGTGGAACCTGGCAGTGGGCAATGCCTCTGCCAGTTCCACCGGCTGGCCGGTGCTATCACACCGGTTGGCCGGTGGACTGAATTTCAGTCCATTTTGCCAACTTTCTTGGGTCAATCCTTTGGCAATCTTTTGCCTATCATCCACAACACTTAAAAACAAAGTTAAACATATATGAAAGTGATTGTGATCATGAAAATCAAATAGTGTGGGGTACAACAATCTCCCCCTATTTTGATGATCACAATCACTTATCAAAGCAATGTAAAAACTTAAATGAAAGGCATGCCTAAATGATAAATTGAAAATAAATACTAAGCATGAGAGAAATGATTCTCCCCCAATCAATCAAGAAATTTCTCCCCCTTTGTGATTATCAAAATAGAATGGGGCATAAAACTTGATTGAGGGAAAAGTTTGAAAATCAAGATTTGAGATTTTTAAACCAAATGAAATTTGAAATTTGAATTGAAAGTTTTGAATCAAAAAATTGAATAACAGTTTGAATTGAAAGTTTTGAATCAAAATTGAAAGTTTTGAATGAAAATTGAATAGAGAATTTTGAATTGAAAAATTTGAAACCAAGAGTTGAAATTGAAAGTTTGAATAGAAAGTTTTGACAAAAACAAAGCTAACTCCCCCTAAATAAAAACAATAAATCACCGGGGAAAGGAGACTATTTTTGGCCCGGAGAGACTCGCAAGAAGGGATTTTTCAATCCAAACTTGTCTCATAGCGGGTCTTCTCCTATAAAACTCATCGGAAAAGAAAAAAGACTTGGGTTGGCCGTACCGGGCATTTTTGCAATTACACTCATAAATTAGATGCCCGGGTTTTTTACAATAATTACAAAATTTATAACTAGAGCTCCCCCTTACAAAAATAGTGGGTGCATGGGAGGAGGAAGCTATATTGGAATATCCTAGCCCTTGGGTGGTTCTAGAAATTCGTTGGGAACCAAGCAATTTTGAAAGATTTTGTTCCCCTTGGGTGAACTTAGCTAGGGATTCCCTAAGGTCTTTGATGGTTGATTCCATGGAATCAACATTTGGAAAATTTTGGATTTTAAGGGTGAGTTCCTCCTTCTCTTTGAGAAGTTGGTCTTTTTCGGAGGAAAGTTTTTTGAAAGACTTTTTTAAAGCAACAAATTTTGACGATAAAGTATGAAAACCTTTTTCAAGTTGGTCTCTAGCGTGTGAGAGTTCTTCATAAGATAAATGATTTAAAGAATTGGAATTTGAAGAACAAGAGGAGGAGTCGGAAGATGTTACCTCATGGAATGCCATTAGGCATTTTGTACCTTGGTCGCTCGAGGAGGAGGAGGAGGATGATGATGAGGAGGTGTCACTCCATGTGGCCTTGAGGACCTTTTTCTTTCCTTTTTCCTTTGGCGTGGCCCGTTTCTTGTTGAGTGGGCAATCGGGCTTGTAATGGCCCTTTTCGCCGCACCCGTAGCATTTTACCTTGGGCTCGGATCTTGCGGTGGGTTCTTGCTTTCGATGCTTGCGGGATTTCTTCTTCTTGTGCTTCTTCATAAACTTGTGCATCTGGCGGGCGAGATTCTCCATTTCCGAGTCGCCGCTTGAAGATGAAGTAGATGAGGAATATGAGGATGAGGAGGAGCTTACTTCTTTTTGTACCTTGAGGGCGATGTTCTTTGGAGTTTTGATAGGGGTGCCCTCCTTTTGTGCTTGCCTCCTCATCGTGATCTCATAAGTCATGAGAGAACCGATGAGCTCCTCTACCGGCATATTTTTGACGTCCTTAGCTTCTTGGATCGCCGTCACCTTTGGTGCCCATGAGCTCGGAAGGACCCATAGGATCTTCTTGACCATTGTTTCTGCAGAAATGTCATCTCCAAGAGATTTTCTACCATTGCACACATCAGTAAATCGAGTAAACATTTCAAAAATTGATTCATTTGGGTGCATGGAAAAAGACTCAAAATCCTGCCTATACATGTCTAACCGAGTATCCTTAACTTTGTTAGTGCCCTCATGGGTCACTTCCAATAGTTTCCAAATTTCATGAGATGAGGTGCAAGTGGAAACTCGGTTGAACTCATTTCGGTCAAGGCCGCAATGTAGAGCGTTCATGGCTTTGCCATCAAGCTCAAAATTTCTAATGTCGGCTTGGGTCCATTTGGATTCATCGGGGGTAGACAAGGTGTAACCTTGCATGACTATTTTGTAAATGGGATATCCTATACTTCTAAGAAAAGTGGTCATGCGGGTTTTCCAATAATTATAGTCGGTTCCATCAAAAAATGGAGCACGACCCAATGAAAAGCCTTCGGGGGCGAAAGAGGTTGATGCCATCTAAATGGATCTTTAATTTGAAACCGGTTAGGGAATTATTCAAATACTCCCTCTGATACCAATTGTTGTGTCGGAAGAAACGAGGAAAAGATGGCAAGAGGGGGGGTGAATTGCCTTTTAAAAAATGATTGACAAATTAAAAATCAAAGTTGAAATGCAGCGGAAATAAAGAGGCAAGACACACAAAATTGATAACGGAGTTCGGCCAAAAACCCGGCCTACGTCTCCGCTCCCAACTCAACCGTTGAGAGATTCCTACCGCTTGCTTTTCAATGGTTTTAGCAAGAAACCCACTAGGCTTTGAGGTAGCACTAGGACCTATTACAGCTTGCTTTTTGTGGTTTAGCAAGAACCCACTTGCTTTCAATGGAATAGCAAGAACCCACTAGCCTTTTTAACGGGTGAAGGCTAGCTCACCGAAAACTCAAGACTTTTAAAAGGAAAGGCTTGAAGAAACCTCTTCACACCTTAATGGTGGTGTGAAACCCAAAAGAAAGAGGAATAGAAAAGGAGTTGGGGTTTGTAGGCACAAACCCAATTTTAAGCTCAAAAAGAATAAACAATAAAAACCGTATTGGAGGAAGACTTGGGCGCCAATTGGATGATGGAGTTGATGTAGCGTGCTCCCCCAAGCTTCTTGAGGTGCTCCTTGGATTGGAAGTTGGTTGGAGCACTTGGGGATCCTTGAAGGTGGAGCGCTGGAGGTACGCCAAATGTTCAACAATATGTCCGAGCGCTTGGTATGTGATCCGATTCGTGTCCGGGGCTTCCTTGGCCTTTATTTATAGGCATGGAACCCTTGGGGAGGCTTCAGAGCCGTTGGAGAGGCTTAAAGAGCCGTTGGAGGCCAAATGGGGGTTGACTGGTCAAAGCCAACGGCTAGTTTGACTGGGCCACCGGCTGGCCGGTACAGATCCACCGGCTGGCCGGTGCCTTGGCAGAGGAGAGGAGATTTGGTCCAGGCTCTACCGGTCGACCGGTGGAGGAGCCACCGGCTGGCCGGTGGCAAGACAGTAGCAAATACTATTTGGGCTGGGTGCCACAGGTCGACCGGTGACAGAGCCACCGGTCGACCGGTGGAACCTGGCAGTGGGCAATGCCTCTGCCAGTTCCACCGGCTGGCCGGTGCTATCACACCGGTTGGCCGGTGGACTGAATTTCAGTCCATTTTGCCAACTTTCTTGGGTCAATCCTTTGGCAATCTTTTGCCTATCATCCACAACACTTAAAAACAAAGTTAAACATATATGAAAGTGATTGTGATCATGAAAATCAAATAGTGTGGGGTACAACAGATGGATGAGTGTACTACTTTTTGTGCAGAATATCTTACAGATGTTGAAACAAAATTAGATAAGCCCTCTTGGATTCAGGATGGTCCAGTTAGAGAAGGAACCACATATGATATGGACAACATCGAGTGGATACAAGCGCATCGATATATCTTATTCAATACTCCATCATTTGCACCATTAATGCAGTAAGTACCTTATCACTTTTATTGTTTAACTTTTACATGTTTTGTTTGCATAAGTTGATCATTTAAACATCACATTATCATTTATAGGAAACACATTAATGAGATAAAAGAAGAGATGTATCGTCGGACTGAGTTGCAAATTCAATAGTCTCATTATGCGTCATTTCATGATTGGTTCAAGGATTATGTACGTGTAAATTGATTTTCATTATGAGTGAAGTATTATACTAATTTCTTTCTCCATATATCATTATTGAATTCTATGAATTATGTAGGTTCATAAGCTGAGGGAGTTAGGGGACCCCATGCTAACTGAAGAATTTATCCAACTGGCTGAGGGTCCATCTATAACGGCTCGTCGTTATAAATCTATAGATGCTAATGGTTTTTGATTTCACATTAAAGATATTGACGACAAACGAGCAACACAAAACAGTGGCATCGGTTGTCCATTTGTCGATTCTAGTTATTACTATGGTCAATTGATAGACATCATTGAAGTTGTATACACACACGGGTTGAAGTACATATTGTTAAAGTGTAATTGGGTTGATCCAGTGCGTGGATGTAAAGTCGATCAATATCAGTTTTCATTGGTGAATTTTAACTATATGTTATACATAAATGAACGAGTTGATAATGAACCTTTCATTTTGACATCACAAGCAGAACAAGTATTCTTTGTTACTTTGCCTTCAAATCCAAGTTGGCAAGTTTTTGTCAAAATGTCTCAGCGAGGAGTGTTTGTATTTGAACAAGATGAACCTGAGACTGTTCCTTTTGTTTCCCAACAGCTTGATCAACATACTGTAGTTCAACGTAAAGAAGATATTTATTGGGTCAGAGCGATTGTTGAAGGAGAAACGATCGATTTTCATGCTTAATGAAAGGTATAATTGTTTTCCCGCTATTCAGCCTAAGATATCATAAATTATCTAAACATTTTATAAATCCTTGTAAGTTTTAATCCTCACTTTTGGAAGTTTATTCAGTTATAAATATTTAGGGTGATTTAACTCATGTTATATTGATGTTATTGTCAGTGTATCTTCCCATTGAGGTATTCTTCATTTGGTTCATGTGCTGCTTGAATTTTTATTAATTCAATTTGAAATTTGGCTATGCATTGATTGGTCTTGTACATAATTTGTATATCTGTTTTTGTGAACTTTCTAATTTTTTAAAATTCATTCACAACTAATTATTCAATCCCTTTTTGTTTTATTAATAACTGTACAAGTTTTATTTTTTTTAAAAACAATCCAATTTATCATTTGGACACTTTGGATAGTCCCCTTACTAATGTTTTCCATGACTGCAAGCATGTCAGGGGAAGAGGTAGAAGATTCACATCATCCATGTGAGGCATCTACGTCTTAGGGTCAGGTATGTTGGAATGTCATTGTCTCTATTTTTTATGTAATTAATAAACATATATATATATATATAACATCTGTCAATTTGTATATAAAATTGTTTTCAACGGGATCAGAATCGACTACTTCTTCCTCTCGCAGGAGAGGCCCTGGTCGTGGCATATTATCATGGAATTCTGACACGACTTTTGATGTTTCATTTGATGAGGTATTTCATCCTGTGGGATGGAATGCCCCTGCATTTATTCGTCAGTTGGGTCATATCATACGTGATCCACATCGATTTCCATTGACCATGAGTGACTGGGCTTCTATCCCTCAGGACACATTAGATCATCTTTGGAGGGAGGTTTAGGTAAGAATATCATTTTACTTTATTCTCTATGTATAAACAACAATAACATATGTGATTTTTTTATTTAATAGCAAAATTTGAAAGTATGTCCCGATGAGTTTCGGCCAGTGTGTATGAGAAAATGTCATAAGATGTGGAAAGACTATAAAGGCAAAGTCAAGAGGGACCACTGAGTACCAAATATGGGTGCCCCAGACATTCTGGAAAAAGTCTTGAGAGGTGTCCTCCCGGCTCAGTGGCGTGATTTAGTTGCATATTGGTCTACTAAGGGTGTTGCGGTTTGTATATTTATTTTGGTATATATATTTTAAAAAATGTGTGATTTGTTTGAAATTTGAATGAATTGAATGTAGGAGGTGTCAACACGCCATTCTGAGAATCGAGCGTTGCAGGGACCACCTCACAGGCTCGGGACTCGTCACGCATCTCAGATCCGACATGAGGTATTTATTATTCATTTTTTAATTTTTTTAATTAATACGGTTTTGTGTTTATATTCTATTCATATACAGTTGCAGGAGCAAGGTGGACCAACTGATAAAATGTCGGTGTGGATGAGGACTCGTGATCGCAATGATCCAGAGGCTGCAACATTGATAGTAAGTGCTTGTACTCATTACCAATACTTACATAAAATCTGTATATTAATATATGTATATATATTTAAATATTTCATAGGCTTAATTTGAAGCTGAATTAGAACATCTGCCAGAGGACCAGCAACAGCTTCCTATGCGAAGGGATGAGATCTTTCATCGCATTATTGGTCAGGATGGGCATGGATATAGTTTGACCTATTGAACAGGGATTCCTCATTCTGTAGTGTCACGCGCTGCGGTTTTTGGTCCTGCTATTGCTCAGATGACACAATGGTTGTCAGATTTTGAGGCACGAATGCACGCTTCCGAGGAGGTAAATACGCAATTGATCGCTGAGGTTAGAGCACTGCGGTAATATGTGCATCCAGGTGATGGTGCATGAGATCAGACGACCCAGGTTTATACTGTATTTATTTATTTAATTTATATTATTTTTGTTATGAAAATATTCATAATATTTTTTTGTTGTAGGCCCCTGACCCACATAATAGAGGTAGTAGTCATGACCACGCGTGACGCATCATATTCATGAGGTGTGTTTCTGCTTTTAATGGTGGGGTTGTTATTGATATTTATGTTGGATTTCTAGTGAGTTTTTTTGTGATTTGGGGGTATCATGTGTGTTTTGGCGTCATGCAATGTTTGTGTACATGAATTGAAAATTAACCATGAAACTGATTAATGATTTGGATATTTTTTGATCATTTAATTTTCAATGTTTAGAATTGCATGTTTTGTAATATTTTTGAAAAAAAACATGTGATTCCTAATATAAACCATTAAACATATTTTTGATGAATGAGCTGAGTTCACTATTTGTAGTTCCCGACCTACCCCGGACAACCCTCCCTGCACTCCGGACAGCCCTCCCCGCACCCCGGACAGCACCCCCCCCCCCTCCCGCACCCCGAACAACCCTCCCCACACTCCGGACAGCCCTCCCCGCACCTCGGACATCCCCCCCCCCCCACCCCGGACAGCCCCCCGCACTCCGAACACCCCTCCCCGCACTCCGGACAGCCCTCCCGCACCCCGGACATGCCCCCCCCCCCAGACAGCCCCCCCGTACTCCGGACAGCCCTCCCCACACTCCGTACAGCCCTCCCCGCACCCCGGACAGCCCTCCCGCACCCCGAACAACCCTCCCCGCACGCCGGACAGCTCTCCCCGCACCCCGGACAGCCCTCCCCGCACCACAGACAAGCCCCCCGCACACCGGAAAGTCCTCCCCACACCCCGGACAGGCCCCCCGCACCCCGTACAGCCTCCCTGCACCCCGAACAGCCCTCCCCGCACACCGGACAGCCCCCTCGCACCCCAGACAGCCTCCCCGCACCCCGAACAGGCTCCCCGCACCTCAGATTGCCCCTCCCCGCACCCCGGACAGCACCCCCCCCCCCCCCCCCCCGCACACCGGACAGCCCTCCCCGCACCCCGGACAGCCCTCCCCGCACCCCGGACAGCCCTCCCCGCACCCCGGACAGCCCTCCCCGCTCCCCGGACAGCCCTCCCCGCTCCCCGGACAGGCCCCGCACCCCGGACAGGCCCCGCGGACCCCGGACACTCCGGACAGTCCTCCCCGCACTCCGGACAGTCCTCCCCGCACCCCGGACAGGCCCCCCGCACCCCGGACAGCCCCTCCCCGCACCCCGGACAGCCCCCCCGCACCCCGGACAGCCCTCCCCGCCACACGGACAGCCCCCCCCCCCCCCCCCCCCCCCGCACCTCAGACAGCCTCCCCGTAACCCGGACAGCCCTCCCCGCACCCCGGACAGGCCCCCCGCACCCTGGACAACCTTTCCTCGCACCCCGGACAACCTTTCCCAGCACCCCGGACAGCCCTCCCCGCACTCCGGACAGCCCTCCCCGCACCCCGGACAGCCCTCCCCATGCTCCGAATGACCTGAAAGCACACGAAAACATTAGAAATATTATTCGTGATGTGTAGGAGGAGATGACACACCCATCGGACGTGCGGTGCGCGCGGTACGGCCGATTGTGTCGTTTTCAGCAGCTCGGCGCGCGCTAAAATGGCGCGTTGGGGGGTCAAAACTACCTGAATGACCTCAGAATTCCATGAAACCGTACGACAACAGCCGTTGAGTGAATTGTGAAATGGTTGTGCATACGACACGTCAATCGGAGGTGTCGTTTGACCGCGGTGAACGGAAACGCATTTCTGGTGTCATAAAACACAAAAAACGACGTGAGACGGTCGAATTCGGAGCAAACGTGCTCCGAATGACCTGAAACCACACGAAAACATTAGTAATATTATTTTTGACGTGTAGGAGGAGACGAAACATCCATCGGACGTGCGGTGTACGCGGTACGATTGATTGTGTCGTTTTCAGCAGCTCGACGCGCGCTAAAATGACGCGTTGGGGTGTCAAAACCACCCGAACGACCTCAGAATGCTATGAAACCGTACAACAACAGCTGTTGTGTGATTTTTGAAATGGTCGGGTAGACGGAACATCAATCGGAGGTGTCGTTTGACCGCGGTGACAGGAAACGCGTTTCTAGTGTCATAAAACACCAAAAACGGCGTGAGTCGGTCGAATTCGGAGCAAACGTGCTCCGAATGACCTGAAACCACATGAAAACATTAGGAATATTATTCTTGATGTGTATGAGAAGACGACACACCCATCAGACAAGTAGTGCTCGCGGTACGGCCGATTGTGTCGTTTTCAGCAGCTCGGCACGCGCTAAAATGGCGCGTTGGAGGGTCAAAACCACCCGAATGACCTCAGAATTCCATGAAACCGTACGACAACAAATGTTGTGTGATTTTTGAAATGGTCAGGCAGACAACACGTCAATCAGAGGTGTTGTTTGACCACGGTGACCGGAAAGGCGTTTCCGGTGTCATAAAACACCAAAAACGGCGTGAGACGGATGAATTCGGAGAAAACGTGCTCCGAATGACTTGAAACCACATGAAAACATTAGAAATATTATTCATGATGTGTAGGAGGAGACGACACACCCATAGGACGTGCGGTGTGCGCGGTACGGCCGATTGTGTCGTTTTCAGCAGCTCGGCGCGCACTAAAATGGTGCGTTGGGGGGCCAAAACTACCCGAACGACCTCAGAATGCCATGAAACCATACGACAACAGCCATTGTGTAATTTGTGAAATGGTCGGATAGACGGAACATCAATCAGAGGTGTGTTTTGACCGCGGTGACCGGAAACGCGTTTCATATGTCATAAAACACCAAAAACGGCGTGAGACGGTCGAATTCGGAGCAAACGTGCTCCGAATGACCTGAAACCACACGAAAACATTAGTAATATTATTTGTGACGTGTAACAGGAGACGACACACCCATCGGACGTGCGGTGCGCGCGGTACGGCCGATTGTGTCGTTTTCAACAGCTTGGCGCGCGCTAAAATGGCGCGTTGGGGGGTCAAAACCACCCGAACGACCTCAGAATGACATGAAACTTTACAAAAACATCCTTTGTGTGATTTTTGAAATGTTCGAGCATACAGAACGTCAATTGGAGGTGTCGTTTGACTGCGGTGACCGGAAACGCGTTTCCGGTGTCATAAAACACAAAAAATGGCGTGAGATGGTCGAATTCGGAGAAAACGTGCTCCAAATGACCTGAAATCACACAAAAACATTAGGAATATTATTCTTGACGTTTAGGAGGAGACGGCATGCCCATCGGACGTGCGGTGCCCGCGGCACGACTGAATGTGTCGTTTTCAGCAGATCAGCGCGCGCTAAAATGGCGCGTTGGGGGGTCAAAACCACCCGAACGACCTCAGAATGCCATGAAATCGTACGACAACATCCGTTGTGTGATTTGTGAAATGGTCGGGTAGACGACACATCAATCGGAGGTGTCGTTTGACCGAGGTGACCGGAAACGCGTTTCCGGTGTCATAAAACACCAAAAACGGCGTGAGACGGTCGAATTCGGAGAAAACATGATTCGAATGACCTGAAACCACACTAAAACATTAGGAATATTATTCGTGACGTGTAGGAGGAGACGACATGCCCATCGGACATGCGGTGTGCGCGGTACAGCCGATTGTGTCGTTTTCAGCAGGTCGGCGCGCGCTAAAATGGCGCGTTGGGGGGTCAAAACCACCTGAACGACCTCAGAATTCCATGAAACCGTAAGACAACAGCAGTTGTGTGATTTGTGAAATGGTCGGGTAGACAGCACATCAATCGGAGGTGTCGTCTGACCGCGGTGACCGGAAACGCGTTTCCGGTGTCATAAAACACCAAAAACGGTGTGAGACGGTCGAATTCGGAGCAAACATGCTTCGAATGATCTGAAACCACACGAAAACATTAGGAATATTATTTGTGACGTGTAGGAGGAGACGGAACGCCCATCGGACATGTGGTGCACGTGGTACGGCCGATTGTGTCGTTTTCAGCAGCTTGACGCGCGCTAAAATGGCATGTTGGGGGGTCAAAACCACCCGAACGACTTCGGAATGCAATGAAACCGTATGACAACAGCCTTTGTGTGATTTTTGAAATGTTCGGGTAGACGGCACGTCAATCAGAGGTGTCGTTTGACCGCGGTGACCGGAAATGCGTTTCTGGTGTCATAAAATACCAAAAACGGCGTGAGACGGTCGAATTCGGAGCAAACGTGTTCTGAATGACCTGAAAGCACACAAAAACATTAGGAATATTATTCATGACATGTAGGAGGAGACAGAACGCTCATCGGACGTGCGGTGCGCGCAGTACGGCCGATTGTGTCGTTTTTAGCAGCTCAGCGCGCACTAAAATGGCGCGTTGGGGGGTCAAAACCACCCGAACGACCTCGGAATGCCATGAAACTGTACGACAACAGCTGTTGTGTGATTTGTAAAATGGTCGGGTATACAGCACGTCAATCAGAGGTGTCGTTTAACCGCGGTGACCGGAAACGCGTTTCCGGTGTCATAAAATACCAAAAACAGCGTGAGACGGTCGAATTCAGAGCAAACGTGCTCCGAATGACCTGAAACGACACGAAAACATTAGGAATATTATTCGTGACGTGTAGGAGGAGACAGAACGCTCATCGGACGTGCGGTGCGCGCGGTACGGCCGAATGTGTCGTTTTCAGTAGCTCGGCGCTAAAATGACGCGTTGGGGGGTCAAAACCACCCGAACGACTTCAGAATGCCATGAAACCGTACGAAAATAACCGTTGTATGATTTGTGAAATGGTCAGGTAGACGACATGTCAATCAGAGGTGTCGTTTGACCGCGGTTACCGAAAATGCGTTTCCGGTGTCATAAAACACCAAAAACGGCGTGAGACGGTCGAATTCGGAGCAAACGTGCTCCGAATGACCTGAAACCACACAAAAACATTAGGAATATTATTTGTGTCACACCCGTCGTTTCTAATTTATTTATTTTATTAATTTTCCTTGCGTCGGGTAGTTCGGGTCGAAGCCCGACATAAAATTTCTATGTTCTTTTTTTTTAAAAAAAACGTGTGTTTTGACCTTGACTGCATTCTGTGCACCGCGGTCGAAGCCGTGCGGCCTCGCTTGGGTCGTCGCGCGACCCCGCCTTGTCACTGCATGCCTTGCCGATGTTCAATTAACGAAATAAGATGAATTAAGAATGGTTTTGATAATAATAATAATATTATTAATATCACTTGAAAATATTATTATTATTATTATTATTATTATTATGACTGCTTCAGGTTTAGCATCACCGGACGCACGGGCATGACACAGTTCTGAGACCGCGCGGTCCGCCTGACTTTCAAAATGAGTTAAAAACATAACCGGATAATGAAATAATAATGAATAATGAGTTTTAAATAAAATGGAAATAAAAAAAAAGTTTAATAAACTTTAATAAATTGTTTTAATGATAATAATAAAAATATTGTTTGAGATTAATAAATGTTATTGTTAATATTATGTGATGTTATTACAATTTATTATTATTATTATTTTGCTTATTTCATTTATTTGTTTTATTACTTATTTATTAATTTGTTTTTGTTCCTTCTTTTTATCTTTTATTTTTATCTTCTCTTCTTCTTTCCTTTTCTTTTATTTTTATCATTTCTCTCCCTCAACTCCCCCCCCCGGCTGTTCCGCGCGATCTCCCCCTAACCCTAAGCGCGTCGCCCCCTGCTGCCGGCCATCCCGTCGCTCCTCGCCCCTGCCTCCTTGCTCGAGCTCCCCTATGCGCTACCCCTTCCAGTGACTTGGCCGCCTCCCCTCCTTCCGGCGCACTGCTGTTCGACGGTTCCGCTCCACCGCCTGACTCCACTGGCCTTCCTCATCTCCCTGGACTCCGGCTGGAAATCGCGCCGCACACCAAGCCGCTGCTCGACCTTTCTTTTTTTTTACTGCTACATATGCTATTCCATCTCCCCTTCATCCGGTCCGGCGACCCAGCCCACGCTACAATTCCAGCGCACTTCTCTCCTTGGCCGAGCACCCCCTGACCAGCCGCCTCCTTCCATTCCTCCCGGCCGAAGCCCTTCCTCCAGCCGCTTGCACCGCTGCCTAACTCTCTCCCGGCCATCCCCATTGCAGCGGCCTCCCTTCCCAGTGGTTGAGCTCTCCCCTGCTTCATCCGGGGAACACCCCTCCCCCCCAGTTAAGCCTCCTTGCTGTTTTTTTTCCAGCAGGTATATGATTCGATCTAGGGTTATTAATTTGAAGTTTTTGGTTTGTGTTTGGTTTTCTTGCGGTGTGTTTGGCATGCAATGGGGTTTTACATCAAATTTTTGGGTTAATTATTGATATTTTGGTTCAATTGTTTGATTTAGGGCCAATTTGGATTTGTTTGAGTTGCGACTGATGTGTGACAGTTGTTGCGTACCATGGTTGTGAAGTCTGTTATGACAAGGTAGGTGGTTCCATGCCATACCATCTTTAGATGATTTAAATTGCTCCTTAATTAAATTATAATGTGTTCTGATTATAAATTGCGTGATGTGAATTTCATTTTGGACGTGCTTTGATATGCATATTGATGAATTTAAGTTGTTTTTAAGTAAATGCCAAAGTTTTTCATGTGCGATGTGTTGTTGAAATTTTCAGACGTATTTTAGTTAGTTGTTTAAGGTGTGAAAATTGTGTTTTCAAGAACACTTGAGGTACGAATTTTATTAAATTGAATTTTTGAAAAGAATGTAAACTATTTTGACATGTTAATTTTTATTATGAACCTTGAGTATGTTTTAGGGGTGCGAATGATGTTTTAGAAGGGTTGGGATGTGCAATTGATTTTTAAATGGTTCTGGCATCTAAAATTTGTGTGTTTTAAAGTGAGGTCTTGTGGTATGGATATGTGATGTTTTATTAATTGAGCAATTGTTTAATTAAGTGTCGTTTGAGATGCGGAATATGGTTGGTAAGGTTTTCAGGGTGGTTTGGTAGGTGCAAAATGTGTTTTCAAGTTCTTTGGGGTGTCTATGTAATTAAATGTAGATTTTCAATGAAAATGAGTTACTTTGGGTGTGTTTTCCGTGTTGCGTACTTTTGGAATTAAATTGAAAATTGTTTGAACAATGGGAAAACGTGTTTTAGTTTGTATAAGCTGCACTTTTGGTTTTAAAGTGACGTTCGTATATGAAATCGAGTTCGTCGTTCTAGTGCAAACCTTTGCTTTCTAATTTTAAGGGTTTTATAAATTGTTAATTGCACTTATTAAATTATATGTGGAGCGCGGTAGTTGTGTTTGACAGAGTTATGTGTGCATTAAGTTTTTTTTTAGGTATTCTTACATGTGACATTGGACATGTCTCACGTGCAAACTCTTATTGTTCTATTTTGAAATGTTCTTCAAATTGTTTAAATAGTTTATCAAGTCACGCAAGTGGTCTGAACTATGTGATAAAATGGTTTTGGTGTGCGTGAGTTTTTGAAATGGTTGTTTGGGTACACAAATAGTGACTTTTGTGTGCAATATCTTGTTTGGTCTGTGATATGAGAAAGAAATATACTATGTGAATGTGAAATTTGATTGAGCACAAGGGAAAACCCTGGGTATCTAGGTGGGCGGACTAGAACTAGTGCGCTAGTGAACCGGATGGGTATCGTCCATGTTTCACTTAGCTGGATTGACGATTGCAACACTAACTAAACATATGATATCTGAGGGTCGTGGCCTTCTAAGCCACGTGTTCTGAGGATCGTGGCCTTCTAAGCCACGTTTTCTGAGGGTCGTGGCCTACTAAGCCACGTTTTACCGAGACACGAGGTTCTAGGGTCCCACTCGAGCTAGATGATCCTTAGGGTATTTACCTATAGTGCTCTACCATCGATGGCGTGGTGCCTTCCGTCGGCATATGGAGGACCACCTGTGTGTGTGTGAGTATGTGTGTGTGTGTGTGAGTATGTGTGTGTGTGCCCATAATGAACCTTCCTCTTCTTTAAAAATCGTGTTTGTGAAATGAGTTCCTTCTTAGTGTTTTCTTTAGCAGTTAGCCTGTAAATGTTTTCTTTAAAAGCATTTTGAAAATATAATTTTGAATAAGCACTTTGAATTGTATTTTGATGTTGTGGCATGGAACCTTTTTCTCGATGGCATCCTTCTGGGCTTTTAGCTCACACCCTACATACACCCTTGGGTGTATGTAGTTTCTGTTTCTTCTGTGTTCCAGGTTGTGACTTTGTGCTCAATGTTGGTGGTTTGAGTTGCTAGTGGCCTTCTCATGCAGGTTGGTGTTGTGGCGTGCGGATGCTACACCGCTTTTGTCGCTTGGAGGTTTGAGTTATAGTTTTAGTCCCTTTTGTTGTCGATTCCAAGTTTCATTCTTATTATCTTGTTAGTGTTTGTTTATACCATTTCGGGTAAACCGTTCCCACAGATTACTCTTGATACCCGGGCACTTTTTCCAGCCCGTGGGGATCGGGAACGCCCCTCGGGCCTTGCCGCGGACCGGGTCGGGCGCCGGGTCGGATGGCAACCCGGCATGGTTCGTGACAAAATGGTATCAGAGGGCAAGGTTTGCTCTCTTGGGTCGTTTTCTTTTGAGATAGAGTCAGAGTGGACCAAAATTAAGGTAGTCGGAACTCGACGTTCTAGCTACGAGCAATGTGCCTGGCCAGCACACCTCGTGGCGGGACTCGAGTTACCAAAGTGTGTTGAGGTTTGTCTGTGTTTTTTTGTCATTGCGGTTAATCTTGTCTATGGGAAATGGAAAAGGAGTAAGGTCAGTGGTCCTAGTGAGCTCGCAGGGTTTGGCAAGCCATGTGGAGCCGGGGACGCTGTCCTAGAATACCCTCCGTGGCAGTGACATGACTGGTGTATGGCCGCCAACCATACGTTCCAGTCATCCGCTGACACAAGTTTTCTCTTGCGTCATTTCTCGTCTCTTTGCTTTAGATTCGTGAGAATTTGGTTTTTAAGTAAAAATGTTTTGGATTTGGAAAATGATTTTTAAATGAAGCGCTTTAAACAGAAAACGAGGTATGAGGTTTGAAAGGTGTGGGTTGGATGTTTTGGTTTTGAAAAAAATGGAATGGCTTGTTTTTGACCCTTGGTGTTCTCGTGGGAAACCACATGCATGAGTGAATATGGGAAAAAAATGGTTAATGGAGCAAGTGGATGAGTGCTTGGATGGATATGAGGTGGGTGCTAGTGCGGCACGAGAACATGCATGTGTGAGGCCCATGGGACACCATTGGTGTTTGTGAAACCCACTGGCTTTGCTTATTTTCAAAATGTTTTGTTAAAGAAAAAAAAAATTGGTGTTTTAGTAAACGGTGTTTGTGTGTCGTGTCCTTGTGTTTTTGAGATGTTGGATGTGTGGCGTTTTGAGCCGAGGATCCTTTTGACTGATTTGTGTCTTCAGTTTGAATTTTTGTTGGTCAGTTGGTGTGAAAGCATGTGGTTAATGGTCTCTTTTGAAAAAGTACATTGGGGAGCCCTTGCAGTGGTTCCCCTGCACGTTTGGTGTTCGCTTGTGTTATGTCTTGATCATCGGACCAGTTTGGTTGGGTCCATGGTTTTCCTTTCTTGACTAGTGTATGCCCTCCCATAAAGCGTTAACATTTGATTAAAGTGCGGCCACGAGTAATTCTCCGTTGGCCGACCCTCCAGTTGATCAGATGAATCTCTTCTTGAATTCTAGAATTGAACTCACGTCTCCTTTTTGCAACTAAGTGGATCCTCTCGCAGCGGGACGACAAATGCGAGGGGAGTTGAAGGTAGTTTTGGTCATTTGAGTTGTCAGAGTCATTGGGTATGAGGTTTGACGTCGTCATGTTTGAAGGTTCCCCCTGGAAACGGCGAAAGGAAATCTAGCGGGGAAGGGTGAAGGCGGTTCAGAATTTTTAGTGTTGACCAGTGTCTTGAAGGGATTTGTAGTATTTACAGCGGCTGCAAGGGTCATGTTCGGTGACATCTTGCAGCGTGAGATCTCTTTGATAGTCAACGGTGGTTTGGAAGCAACCCTAAGTCGTCGGTGTAGCCTATCGTTCTAGATGACCTCTGGTCTTTGGTTTGTTTCGTTTAAAGAAGGGTTCTTGTTAGGCTACTGGTTTGGCAGACCCAGTCGTATGAGGCTGCTATGGTCGTTTACAGGAATCACGTGGTGCTCAAGACGCGGTTTAAAGTCCTTACCAGTGTAATTTTTTTTCCTCTCAACAGCAATGATCATGTTCAGGTGATGATTTGTGGTGTCATCCAGTGTGACAAAGGGTGATGCGCATGCACCATTTCAACTCTGGTGTTGGTGAATGTTCCTCGTATGATCAGTCAGATGCTGTAATGTGTCGTGTTTGCTGGTGTTGCCTCTGTTGCAGTGTGGTTGCATGTGACACCAAAAGGAGAAGCTCCGTTCAAGAGTCTTCTAAGGCCTGACTGCGAGGCAGGAGATGCTTCAAACATCAGGGCTCCAGCCATAGGCCCCGGAGTGAAGCTGGCGCGTGGTCAGGAACCCCAAGAGTGTATGAGACCCCGACCATATTTTTGTCATCGGGGTTAAGAGTGGAGTCAGTTTAAATTGTTTTCTATGGTGTTTCATTTCGAACGAGCCGTCTGGTTGCATAAGGTTTTCGTGACCATGTGGAGGAGTGTTCGTCTCGTGCATTAAAGTCTTGGGGGTCGCGTTCCACTGGATGTAATTGCTTTAGTGGCCTTATGGGGTTTGTTGAGTAAATCTGTCTCAAATCTGAATAATGCTCATCCATGAATGTGGAAATGCTGGTTTGTCTTGGGCCATGCTTTGGACGCCCCGGTAGTCGGGCCCCTCCCTCCCCGCCCCTTGTGGTAGGGTGTGTGGTCACCATCAGAAATTTTTCAAAGTTCTATATCCTCTGTTAGTTCTAGTGGCGACGAGACCCACGATGGGTCTCGTACAAAGGTCTCTAGAATAAATCGATGGTGGCCTTTCATGTATGGTGAGGAGTCCGCCTGGACCTCCCCATGTTGGTTTTCTAGTCTCTCCTTGGGCGTTGGTAGGTTCTTAATGGTGGGGAGACCCACATTGGGTCTCGCACGAATGCCTCTAGAATGAATCAGTGCTGGACTCTTCTTTAAAGGCGGGGAGTTCGCTCGAACCTCTCCGTGTCGTTTTTCCAGTCTTGTTTCGCGCGTCAGTGACTTCCTAATGGTGGGGAGCCCCTCGGGCCTCCCCATGTTGATATTTTTCTTCTGTTTTTAAATACGGTTTGGTGAAAAGTGATAAGTATGTTCCGTGGACGTGGTCTGACTTTGTCTATTGATTCCAACCAAACGGTGCGGTTTTTGTTTAATAATGTTTGAGTTGTTTCGTCTGATGAGGTTGGTTTTCGCGGGTGCGAGAGTCGTTTTCCTTGATTAGTCAACTAGAGGTGTTTTAACCCTTTAGGGTAGGCGACACATATGAGAAAGTCTTTTACGCATTTCTTGAAGTCGCCATTAAGTCACTCTCTCTGAGCACGATTTTTCTTTGCCTCTCTTTGCTTGATGTTTGTGGGGAGCCCCTTTGAATCTAAAGGGAGTGTAGATTTCTGCTGTGGGGTTTGGTTCTGGTTGTGGCTTTCCGGGGACGGAAAGCTTTATGATGGGGAGAATTGTCACACCCGTCGTTTCTAATTTATTTATTTTATTAATTTTCCTTGCGTCGGGTAGTTCGGGTCGAAGCCCGACATAAAATTTCTATGTTCTTTTTTTTTTAAAAAAACGTGTGTTTTGACCTTGACTGCATTCTGTGCGCCGCGGTCGAAGCCGTGCGGCCTCGCTTGGGTCGTCGCGCGACCCCGCCTTGTCACTGCATGCCTTGCCGATGTTCAATTAACGAAATAAGATGAATTAAGAATGGTTTTGATAATAATAATAATATTATTAATATCACTTGAAAATATTATTATTATTATTATTATTATTATTATTATTATTATTATGACTGCTTCAGGTTTAGCATCACCGGACGCACGGGTAGGACACGGTTCTGAGACCGCGCGGTCTGCCTGACTTTCAAAATGAGTTAAAAACATAACCGGATAATGAAATAATAATGAATAATGAGTTTTAAATAAAATGGAAATAAAAAAAAAGTTTAATAAACTTTAATAAATTGTTTTAATGATAATAATAAAAATATTGTTTGAGATTAATAAATGTTATTGTTAATATTATGTGATGTTATTACAATTTATTATTATTATTATTTTGCTTATTTCATTTATTTGTTTTATTACTTATTTATTAATTTGTTTTTGTTCCTTCTTTTTATCTTTTATTTTTATCTTCTCTTCTTCTTTCCTTTTATTTTTTTCATTTCTCTCCCTCACCTTCTCTCCCCCCCGGCTGTTCCGCGCGATCTCCCCCTAACCCTAAGCGCGTCGCCCCCTGCTGCCGGCCATCCCGTCGCTCCTCGCCCCTGCCTCCTTGCTCGAGCTCCCCTATGCGCTATCCCTTCCATTGACTTGGCCGCCTCCTCTCCTTCCGGCGCACTGCTGTTCGACGGTTCCGCTCCACCGCCTGACTCTACTGGCCTTCCTCATCTCCCTGGACTCCGGCTGGAAATCGCGCCGCACACCAAGCCGCTGCTCGACCTTTTTTTTTTACTGCTACATATGCTATTCCATCTCCTCTTCATCTGGTCCGGCGACTCAGCCCACGCTACAATTCCAGCGCACTTCTCTCCTTGGCCGAGCACCCCCTGACCAGCCGTCTCCTTCCATTCCTCCCGGCCGAAGCCCTTCCTCTAGCCGCTTGCACCGCTGCCTAACTCTCTCCCGGCCATCCCCATTGCAGCGACCTCCCTTCCCAGTGGTTGAGCTCTCCCCTGCTTCATCCGGCGAACACCCCCCCCCTCGGTTAAGCCTCCTTGCTGTTTTTTTTCCAGCAGGTATATGATTCGATCTAGGGTTATTAATTTGAAGTTTTTGGTTTGTGTTTGGTTTTCTTGCGGTGTGTTTGGCATGCAATGGGGGTTTTACATCAAATTTTTAGGTTAATTATTGATGTTTTGGTTCAATTGTTTGATTTAGGGCCAATTTGGATTTGTTTGAGTTGCGACTGATGTGTGACAGTTGTTGCGCACCATGGTTGTGAAGTCTGCTATGACAAGGTAGGTGGTTCCATGCCATACCATCTTTAGATGATTTAAATTGCTCCTTAATTAAATTATAATGTGTTCTGATTATAAATTGCGTGATATGAATTTCATTTTGGACGTGCTTTGATATGCATATTGATGAATTTAAGTTGTTTTTAAGTAAATGCCAAAGTTTTTCATGTGCGATGTGTTGTTGAAATTTTCAGACGTGTTTTAGTTAGTTGTTTAAGGTGTGAAAATTGTGTTTTCAAGAACGCTTGAGGTACGAATTTTATTAAATTGAATTTTTCAAAAGAATGTAAACTATTTTGACGTGTTAATTTTTATTATGAACCTTGAGTATGTTTTAAGGGTGCGAATGATGTTTTAAAGGGTTGGGATGTGCAATTTATTTTCAAATGGTTCTGGCATCTAAAATTTGTGTGTTTTAAAGTGAGGTCTTGTGGTATGCATATGTGATGTTTTATTAATTGAGCAATTGTTTAATTAAGTGTCGTTTGAGATGCGGAATATGGTTGATAAGGTTTTCAGGGTGGTTTGGTAGGTGCGAAATGTGTTTTCAAGTTCTTTGGGGTGTCTATGTAATTAAATGTAGATTTTCAATGAAAATGAGTCACTTTGGGTGTGTTTTCCGTGTTGCGTACTTTTGGAATTAAATTGAAAATTGTTTGAACAATGGGAAAACGTGTTTTAGTTTGTATAAGCTGCACTTTTGGTTTTAAAGTGACGTTCGTATATGAAATCGAGTTCGTCGTTCTAGTGCAAACCTTTGCTTTCTAATTTTAAGGGTTTTATAAATTGTTAATTGCACTTATTAAATTATATGTGGAGCGCGGTAGTTGTGTTTGACAGAGTTATGCGTGCATTAAGTTTTTTTTTAGGTATTCTTACATGTGACATTGGACATGTCTCACGTGCAAACTCTTATTGTTCTATTTTGAAATGTTCTTCAAATTGTTTAAATAGTTTATCAAGTCACGCAAGTGGTCTGAACTATGTGATAAAATGGTTTTGGTGTGCGTGGGTTTTTGAAATGGTTGTTTGGGTACACAAATAGTGACTTTTGTGTGCAATATCTTGTTTGGTCTGTGATATGAGAAAGAAATATACTATGTGAATGTGAAATTTGATTGAGCACAAGGGAAAACCCTGGGTATCTAGGTGGGCGGACTAGAACTAGTGCGCTAGTGAACCGGATGAGTATCGTCCCTGTTTCACTTAGCTGGATTGACGATTGCAACACTAACTAAACATATGATATCTGAGGGTCGTGGCCTTCTAAGCCACGTGTTCTGAGGGTCGTGGCCTTCTAAGCCACGTTTTCTGAGGGTCGTGTCCTACTAAGCCACGTTTCACCGAGACACGAGGTTCTAGGGTCCCACTCGAGCTAGATGATCCTTAGGGTATTTACCTATAGTGCTCTACCATCGATGGCGTGGTGCCTTCCGTCGGCATATGGAGGACCACCTGTGTGTGTGTGTGTGAGTATGTGTGTGTGTGCGCCCATAATGAACCTTCCTCTTCTTCTTTAAAAATCGTGTTTGTGAAATGAGTTCCTTCTTAGTGTTTTATTTAGCAGTTAGCCTGTAAATGTTTTCTTTAAAAGCATTTTGAAAATATAATTTTGAATAAGCACTTTGAATTGTATTTTGATGTTGTGGCATGGAACCGTTTTCTCGGTGGCATCCTACTGAGCTTTTAGCTCACACCCTACATACACCCTTGGGTGTATGTAGTTTCTGTTTCTTCTGTGTTTCAGGTTGTGACTTTGTGCTCAGTGTTGGTGGTTCGAGTTGTTAGTGGCCTTCTCATGCAGGTTGGTGTTGTGGCGTGCCGATGCTACCCCGCTTTTGTCGCTTGGAGGTTTGAGTTATAGTTTTAGTCCCTTTTGTTGTCGTTTATTTTTGGACATTGGTTCTAGTTGTAAACCTTTAAATTTTGATTTCAGTTTTATGGTCTCTTTGGTTGTCGATTCCAAGTTTTATTCTTATTATCTTGTTAGTGTTTGTTTATACCATTTCGGGTAAACCGTTCCCACATGTTACTCTTGATACCCGGGCACTTGTGCCAGCTCGTGGGGATCGGGAACGCCCCTCGGGCCTTGCCGCGGACCGGGTCGGATGGCCACCGGCCTGGTTCGTGACAATTTGTGACATGTAGGAGGAGACGGAACGCCCATCGGACGTGCGGTGCGCGCGATACGGCCGATTGTGTCGTTTTCAGCAGCTCAGCGCGCGTTAAAATGGCGCGTTGGGGGTCAAAACCACCCGAACGACTTTAGAATGCCATGAAACCGTACGATAATAGCCTTTGTGTGATTTTTGAAATGATCGGGTAGACGACACATCAATCGGAGGTGTTGTTTGACCGCAGTGACAGAAAACGCGTTTTCGGTATCATAAAACACCAAAAACGGCGTGTGACGGTCGAATTCGGAGAAAACATGCTCTGAATGACCTGTAACCACACGAAAACATTAGGAATATTATTCGTGACATGTAGAAGGAGACGACACTCCCATCGGACGTGCGGTGCGCGCGGTACGGCCGATTGTGTTGTTTTCAGCAGCTCGGCGCGCGCTAAAATGACGCGTTGGGGGGTCAAAACCACCCAAACGATCTCAGAATTCCATGAAACCATACAACAATAGCCGTTGTGTGATTTCTTAAATGGTCGGGCAGACAACACGCCCATCGGAGATGTCATTTGACTGCGGTGACTGGAAACGCGTTTCTGGTGTCATAAAACACCAAAAACGGCGTGAGACGGTCGAATTCGGAGTAAACGTGCTTCGAATGACCTGAAACCACACGAAAACATTAGGAATATTATTCGTGATGTGTAGGAGTAGACGGAACGCCCATCAGATATGCGGTGCGCGCGGTACGGCCGAATGTGTCGTTTTCAGCAGCTCGGCGCGCGCTAAAATGGCGCGTTGGGGGGTCAAAACGACCCGAACGACCTCAGAATGCCATGAAACCGTACGATAACAGCCGTTGTGTGATTTTTGAAATGTTCGGGTAGACGACACGTCAATCGGAGGTGTCGTTTGACCGCGGTGACCGGAAACGTGTTTCCAGTGTCATAAAACACCAAAAACGGCGTGAGACGGTCGAATTCGGAGCAAACGTGCTCCGAATGACCTGAAACCACACGAAAACATTAGGAATATTATTCGTGACATGTAGGAGTAGACGAAACGCCCATCAGACGTGCGGTGCGCACAGTACGGCCGAATGTGTCGTTTTCAGCAGCTCGGCGCACGCTAAAATGGCGTGTTGGGGGTTCAAAACGACCCGAACGACCTCAGAATGTCATGAAACTGTACGACAACAGCCATTGTGTGATTTTTGAAATGGTAGGGTAGACGGCACATCAATCAGAGGTGTCGTTTGACCGCGGTGACCGGAAACGCGTTTCCGGTGTCATAAAACACCAAAAACGGCGTGAGACGGTCGAATTCGGAGCAAACGTGTTCTGAAAGACCTGAAACCACACGAAAACATTAGAAATATTATTCGTGACATGTAGGAGGAGACTGTACGCCCATCGGACATGCGGTGCGTGCGGTACGACCGATTGTGTCGTTTTCAGCAACTCGGCGCGCGCTAAAATGACGCGTTGGGGGGTCAAAACCACCCGAAAGACCTCAGAATGCCATGAAACCGTATGACAACAGCCGTTGTGTGATTTTTGAAATGGTCAGGTAGACGGCATGTCAATCGGAGGTGTCGTTTGACCGCGGTGACCGGAAACGCGTTTCCAGTGTCATAAAACACAAAAAACGGCGTGAGACGGTCAAATTCGGAGCAAACGTGCTCCGAATGACCTGAAACCACACTAAAACATTAGGAATATTATTCGTGACATGTAGGAGGAGACGTCATGCCCATCGGACGTGCGCTGCGCGCGGTACGGCTGATTGTGTCGTTTTCAGCAGCTCGGCGCGCGCTAAAATGGCGCGTTGGGGGGTCAAAACCACCCGAACGATCTCGGAATGCCATGAAACCATACGACAACAGCCATTGTGTGATTTGTGAAATGGTCGTGCAGACGTCACGTCAATCAGAGGTGTTGTTTGACCGCGGTGACCGGAAACGCGTTTCCAGTGTTATAAAACACCAAAAACGGCGTGAGACGGTCGAATTCGGAGCAAACGTCCTCCGAATGATCTGGAACCACACAAAAACATTAGTAATATTATTCTTGACGTGTAGGAGGCGGCACGCCCATCGGACGTGCGGTGCGCACAGTACGGCCGATTGTGTCGTTTTCAGCAGCTCGGCGCGCGCTAAAATGACGCGTTGGGGGTTCAAAACCACCCGGACGACCTCAGAATGCCATGAAACCGTACGACAACAGACAATGTGTAATTTTTGAAATGGTCAGGTAGATGGCACATCAATCGGAGGCATCGTTTGACCGCGGTGACCGAAAACACGTTTCCGGTGTCATAAAACACCAAAAACGGCGTGAGATGGTCGAATTCGGAGCAAACGTGCTCCGAATGACCTGAAATGATAGCATTTCTTAAATTGGGGGTTTTAAATTATTATAGCACCATGATTTGATGTCAGATTTAATTTTATTATATGTATATAATAACTGAATAATTATATCCAATTAAGTTTGTTTTGTTTTGTTGTTTTTTTTTTGTCTTATTGTATGTTTATTAAAGCAGAAGATTGAAATGGATGGACCTGCTCGGATCGTTGAAGCACGTTTATCATTTATTGTTTATGACGATCTTGATGTTTATGCTATTTGAAATTGTTTTCCATTTAATATGATTTTTACCTTGTTTTATCTCTGATTTTGCACCGTGAAGAAAAAAACACAATTCGTACATTTCATTAAAAAAATGAAAAATATTTTATTTAATATTATATATATATATATTTCTTTAATATATATATATATATATTAAAATATTTAAAACATATTATATATATATATATTTAAAATATCTTATTTAATATTGTATATATAAATATTTTCTTTAATATATATATATATATATTTTATTTAATAAATATATTTATTTATTTATTTATTTCAGTAGGAATTTTATTTAAAAAAAAAATTCCCAGAGTAGCGACCGCTAAAGGCGGTCCCTATAGGCTCCCTGCCGGGCAACATTAGCAACCGCCAAACGGTCGCTTAAGGCCGGAATTTCGGCCACCTATAGAGACCGCCATTGGCGGTCACTATTGGCCTACAACAACGAAGATGAAGCGACCGCCAATGGTGGTCGCTAATGCCCGATTTTTTAGTAGTGCCTCTTGAATCTATATATCTCTCTCTATCTGGCTATCCGACTGTAGATGGTAGGTTGTGATCAAACTGACCTAAGATCCCAGTGCCACTTGTAGACCTCTCCAAAAGTGAGAAGAGTATACCTATTAGAAATTATAATAAATGGAACTCTGTGCAAATAGACAATCTTCTTCACATAGAGATTTCCCAACTCCTCAACCTTGGTTGTATCTCTAATGGGTATGAATTGAGCATACTTGGTCAGCCTATCGATCACAACCCATATCACATTCTTCTTTCTATGGGTCAAGGCAACCCAACCATAAAGTTTAAAGAGATTTCATCCAACTTCCAAGTAGGAACAGTAAGTTTCTGAAGTAAACTCAAAGGTTTTTGATGCTCGGCCTTCCCCTGCTCGCACGTATAGAAATGCAAGACAAACTCAACAATTTCCATCTCATACCTGGCCACTAGAACTACCATCGTATGTCATAGAACATCTTAGTGGTTCATGGGTTCACAACCCACTGGGAACTATGAGAATCCCCCCATCATAGCCTCTCTTACTGCTAATGGTACGATAAAGGAATCCCAATAGCATAGAACACCCTCTTTGGAGAACGACCACTAGGAAACTATCTCCCCACCATAAAGAGAGTCTCTAATGCTATGAAATTCATCATCAAGCTCTTGATCTTAAAGAATCATCTCAAGAAGAGTGGATTTCAACTAAACGCTGGCTAAAGAAACTTCAGCCCCATTCTCCTAAACTCCAATATGAAACTGTGTAAATAGAGCCATCAAATTCCACTCTTCTGAGGATTATTTCACTTCTTGGGTTAGAAGTTTCCTTCTCAATGCATATGCAATGACATTTCCTTTCCCTAAGGTATAAGCGATGTCAAAGTTAAAGGACTACAGGTATTCCACCCAACACCACTGATGAAGATTCAAATATTTTTTAGAGAATATATAACTCAAACTTTTTGTGGTCTGAATACATAGTAAACTTTTCTCCCAAAAGGTAGTGCCTCCAACTCTTAAGTGTGTGCATTACAGCTACAAGTTCAAGGTCATGAGTAAGATAATTCTTCTCATGTGGTCTAAGCTGACGAGATCCATAAGCCACCACATGATCACCCTACATAAGAACGCAGCCCAAGCATGGACCCAATGCATCACAAAATACCACATAACCCTACCCGGCCTTTGGAAGAGTCAACACCAGTGTAGAAATCAAAAGATGTTTCAGATCAAAAAAATAACTCTGACATTTATCATTCCAATCAAACTTCACCCCCTTATGAGTCAGAGAAATCATCAGAGAATCTAACTTCAAGAAGTCCTTAATGAACTGATGATAATATCTAGCTAAGACCAAGAAGCTTCTAATATTGAAGACATTTTCTTGTTGGTCCCAAGTCATAACAGCCTTTAACTTCTTGGGATCAACTAACATACCCTATTCATACACATGTGTCCCAAGAATTTCACTTCTCAAATCCAGAAATTACACTTTGAAAGATTGGCATAAAGCCAGTGATTTCTCATCAGACTCAGAACTATTCTCAAATGATGCACATGATCCTCCTTAGACTTAAGGATTTCATCCATAAATACTACCAAAAGGGTATCCAGATACTCTTGAAAAATTCGGTTTATTAGAGCTATGAAAACTGCAAGAGAATTTGTTAGACCAAAGGTCATAGCAAGGTACTCATAATGGTTGTACCTACTCCAAAAGTCAGTTTTCTTAATGTTATATTATTTTATCCTCAACTGAAGGTAACGAGATCATAGGTCGATCTTTGAAAACCAATTCTCCCCTTTGAACTAGTCAAATAGATCATTAATTTGTGTAAATGGGTATTGGTTCTTTACAGTAGGGTGTATAAATCCTTTCTCAAGAATATTGTCCAACTTAGACTTTAGCTCTTTCATTTCTACTATATCCATGCGGTAAGAGGGAATTGAAACTAGTTGGGTGCCAGGCATTAATTCAATATAAAACTCAGCCTCCCTTACCAGCGTCAAACTAGAGAAATTATAAGGGAACACGTTGGGAAACTCGGTGATAATTGGAGGGAGATCACTGCTAAAAGATTCCAACCCCAGATCAAAGTAAAACATTGATATCACCTTCCCCAACTCCAAATAATAAGGTCTATCTCTACTCAACCTTGGGTCTCATTATCATTGAAAGACAATAGTCACACCACTGGGTGTATTAAGGTAGACCCATCGAAGATAACAATCAATCCAGGATTTATTTTCAATGATCCAATCCATCCTGAATATGACGTCAAGAGATTTCATATTAAGAACCGGAAAACTCAAAGGAATCTTGACATATGATAGAGAGAAGACACAAGTAGGACTACAGAGACCCCACTCTCTCTTCGTATTAAGGGGTGTAGTAATATCCATTGCACAAGATAAAATATCCATAGAAAGATTAAGCATATTAACAATATGGGTTGAAATAAATGAGTGAGATACACCAGTGTCAAATAGAGCACTCACTAAGGACGAATCTATAGTAATGGTACTTATCACAGTGGTTGGACCCGTGTTTTCTTCCTATGGATAATCTTACACTACATGAAGTAGCTTCATTCTAGATGCCTATGCCTAGAACCCTTTTATACATGAAGAATCTGATTGCCCTGTAGTTTTAGGAGGAGATGATAATCATGTTACACTACACGGAGTAGAAAAGTTGTGGAAGAATCTTTGCAAGTGTCCTGAACGTCTGCAGGAGCTACAGTTCTTGGGTGCCTCAGTGGAAACCCTCTTAGAATTTATTGGCTTTCCACACTAATAGAAAATCAAAGAGATTCCTCCTAGCACTATAGGAGGTCTGGAATGACCCTACCATTGATAATTTTTTAGAGAATCATCACACTTCCATTTTCCCTTGAAGTAATTCACACTACTACTGGGAGATAAAGAAACTCCAGATAACACTGGCTTTCCATCCAAGTACATCTCAACTATCATCTCCCTATCTAGTACATCAGTATAAGTGGTAATATTTAGCAAGAAAACCTGAGAATAGATATCTGATCGAAGTATCAACTCGAACCATCGATCCTTTATCTTCTCATTAGATACAATCTCATGTGAAAACTTCACCGACTCAGAAAAGATATTTGAATACTCAGTCAGGGTTCTGTTGGCCATCTCAAGCTTGAAAAACTCAACAGCCTTGGCCAACACCATATTCTCTAGATAGAACTAGTCAGTGAAAAGAAACTTGAAGTTTTTCCACTCTAATCCCTCATGTTTCTTCACTGTCACCATCATGTCCCACCATCTCCTTCTGAGTCCTTCCAGTATTAAGGTGAAACATTTTACCTTGATTCCATCTGGTGTTTCCAATAACTCAAATAGACATTCTATCTTTCCAAACCATTCCTCAGCATGTTGAGGATCAATGAAGCCTTTGAAAACCAGTGGCTTCTGTAGAATGAACTCTTAAGAATGATTTCTCATAACATTCTCCAGGGGATCCATAGTTGGATCCTGAACAGGAACTGGAGGTGGTTCATGTCCTAGATCTTGGACAATACACACAATCACCTCAACTAGATTTGGGTTCACTAGAGGGTTTGATCACTGCGGTTCAGTAGCATTTTCCTCCTAGATCCTATTTTCATGTCTTCTCAGAGGCATGATGCTACATAACATCAACAAATAATAAGGAAGACATCATACTAATACTCCAAATGAGCAATAAGGGAAATTATTCCCAATAGATGGAACAAAAATATTTGGATTTCACTCTAACCAAATAAAAATAGGAAAAGACTAGAATTAATCCACAAGACGTCCTTCCCTAACCACCCATGGTGACTTAAAGTTCATTGCGGTGAGAGCTATTCAGGCACTCAATCGCAACTACCTCGTAAGTCCTGACAAGATTTCATCTGCATACTAACTTTAAGACAAAAGCTTAACAACCTCCTCTAACACCATTTTATCATGAACCAACCCAGGTACCCTGGTAACCCGATAATCAAGCTGGCCCTGACATAGCCTGAAGGGCGTTCCCAATCCCCACGAGTTGTTGACTAGCACCTGGTATCATACAACATGAAAGTGGGAATGAATTTTCCACAAAACATAGCAGAAGCAAGACAAGCAAGTCTATGCATACAAAAGAAAGTCCACTGGGAGTAATATACCATAAGTCAACAAGGCACTAAATCCCAAAGTACAACAACCCAAGTGCCAAAACAGAGGAAAACACCCTAAGTCCCTAAGGACACAACTCACCATGTCCAAGGTTCAACAGCTGGATCCACCTCCAAGTGACCATTTCCCTTTACTCGAACCTAGAAGGAGATAATCTACAAACATCTAAAGGCACAATTAGGGTGTGACCTAAAAATCCCAATAGGTTCTTACCAAGGATTCCATAACAGTTTATAATAAAAGATTAATTGAAGGAATGCTTTAAATTTTAAAATAAATAGGTTTAGCATTTTGAATCATATTTAAACAAATAATTCTATACAATTTAAATAATGGAAAATACATTAAGTAAAGGCCTTGCAAGTGATGGAATATTTATAAAATAATGGATTAAATAAAAAATTATATAAAATAGTTTATATGAATTCATAAGGCATGAAAATCAGTTTTACAACATTGGCATACATTTATATATCAAATATAAATAACAAGTGAGCAACATGGTCATCTTACAAATAGGTATAATAGTATTCTAGATATAGTACTCCGCACTCTCTAAGTGATCTCAGCAATATGTGTATACATGTGTCCCCCTGACACTAGCCAAAGGAAACTCATCACCATCCCATTGGGGATGTGACCCACTGCATGTATGTTTTAGAATGTTGTAATATCATAGAGTGTGTCCAAATAACTCACCAACTACCTCAGGATTTCATGTGATCTTACATAATCAATGATGGGAAATTTATTTTAAGATTGCTTAAAATACAATTAAATATCCTTCTTTTATTTTAATTCCAATTTTCCATTTAAAACCAAAATGGGTTTTAATAAAAAACATGTCTCTTTGACAAGATAAAACCACTCGGTTTCTATCAAAACATTTTAAGCCACTCACACAAGTTTGAAATCCATTCAAAACCAATTCCATCATTTCAAAATTCATTTCCACAATTAAATTAAACAATTTAATTGAAATAATTTCCATCAAATCTACAATTTAAATTAACCAATTTCTATAAACACACCCCAATTCAATGGAATGGGGGGTTTTCCCCAATTTTCATGCCAAAACCATTTCAAATCTCCCAATTCACTGGAATTGGGTTTTATAAAATCAATTGAAAGTGAGTTTGAGCGATTGAATTTAAATCAAAAATTGAAATAAATCAAGCATTTTGAGGTTAATCAATTTGGCTAAACAGGATGGAATCACCCACCTTTATCTTGAAACTCAACACTCATAAGGTTCCCATCAACAAGAACGAAGGTGTATAAGACCTCCAAACCCAACCTAGAAATGAGATCCAACACTATGGGGAATGAATACATCAATTTTAGGATGATCCATTGAAATCCCAAAGGAGGATAAAGAGATAAAGATGAAGAACGAGGGAGGAATATTACCCATGAATCACATCACAAGTGAAACTACGATCGAACATCGAATGAATGGATATATAAGGTTTGGAGAGCTTCAAGATCACTTGGGGAAGGTTTTGGGCCGAGAAGACTGAAATTAGAGAGGAGCCAAAAGAGAGAGATCGGTCATGCTGCCTATTTTAAAAAATAAAGTTGGGATATTAAATGACATTTAATACCAATACACATCGTGAAATAGTTAATTTCTAAAACCACTGAAAAACACGTCTCCTCAAATTAGAAACTGACGCTCTAAATTAAAAATTTATCTTTAATTCATTCATGATGTGTAATGACCCATCATGTTGTGTACCCTTCATAGTATGAACCCTTTCACGACTTTCACGTAGAATCGTTACACAATGTGTAACCTTGTTACACGACGTGAAACCCTCCTACATCCTGTGGAAGAAGATCAATTAAAGAAGAGAGTCCAAAAAATCACCAACTTAGCCATTATAGGTATCCTCC
Organism: Viscum album; assembly: GCA_963277665.1. Taxonomy (NCBI): domain Eukaryota; kingdom Viridiplantae; phylum Streptophyta; class Magnoliopsida; order Santalales; family Viscaceae; genus Viscum; species Viscum album. The sequence goes on from OY728148.1 coordinate 546,221,837, forward strand.
CAACTCATTCTCAATCCTACCTAGTCAAAGGAAAAAAGTAAAACCATAACAAGGTTAAATATGTACATGTCATATCTCTAATGGGATGTTACAATATTAGTATAAGAATTAACTAAAAATTATCAAAATATCTAGAATACTACAAAAATAAAAAAACCTAAAAATGCTAAAATCAGTTAGAAAAATAATTAAAACTAAATTTTAAAATTATTAAAAATTCATGAGGAATCCATGTACATCAAATCCCCCACACTTAAACTTCTTCATTCCTGGGAAAAACAATCAGAAAGAATATACAACTAGACCCGTGGAAAAATTAAAACATCAGAATTATAAGTTCAAAACTTTTCAATCCGTTTTACCCAAAAAATATCATGCTTCATTTAAAATTAAAATTTTCAAAAATAGTTCCCCTTCCACTCGCATTATTTTCAAAAAAAAAAAAACACTCATGTACCATGTGATCTACCGCGCTATTACTCTCATCACTCAAATAATTTGATTAAATCTTTGCTCAATTATCATACACATGCATGCTTACCATAGGCTTATCATGAATTTCGCATCTCCACTAGTGGAAATCAAAATAAAACACCAATCTTGAGGGCTTCTCATTAGGTTCAAATGTCTTTGAGGCTATGGGATGGTGGGTTATAAAAAATCGACATTTTTTGGAAAAATTAGGGCTGAATCTTGAAATAAATGCATGATAAGTGTCAATTCAAATGTCTTCCTAAAAAATTTTGCTCCCCCACACTTAAAAAGTTTATTATCCCCAAGCATATGATAATTCAATACCTCTCTCAAAGTTTTTATTTTTTTTTCTCTTTTTTTGTATTATCTTTTTAGGGACACAACTCACTTAAACATAATGGATAAGTTAACACATGAGTAACAAATCCCAAACCCCCTTGAAATAAATGTCAGATAAAATACCAAAGAAATGTACACAAGTAGAACATACGTTGTAGCATCTCAGTGAAAGTAGTTCATATAGAAAACTCTTTAGGTCCTAGAGTAATGGATCATCACATTAATAAGTATCCCCAAAATCAAGAGTTGCCACATAAAGAACACAAATGTACTCATTGTTAGATCCAAAAATAATCTATATTCCCATTGAAAAATACATATACTGAGTGTGGACATTGTGAAATATAATACATATGATCATGATAGAATAATTCCAATCCATGTACATCAAATTCCTCATTGTCCCTCAAATAACCATCTCTATGAATAAATATATCCCCCACACTTAGATTGAAAATTATCATGAAAAAATTCAAGAAATAGGTAGGGAAGGGTATTGGTTATGGGATAATCCTAAAATGGCTTTTTCATAGATTCTAAGGGTTATACAATGGAGAAAATTCAAGGGTGGATTAGTGGATAAAAGGGGCTAAAAATCTCAAACAAATGCCTCAGTCATTTTAGTGAAACTTTCAAAATTATAATCACTTTGATGGATGAACATGGAAAGTTCTATAAGACATAACATGGTCGATATTCCCTCAAGAAAAAGATAAATAAGAGATGATGAAAAAATGGGTCAGAATCCTCACGGGTATGGAAATAAAATGTTGGACAACACAAATGAGTATGAGTGAAAATAGGTGTCTAAAAGTAGAGTTGTAGGAAAACATTTCAAAGCCTGGTCTAATGTTAGTAATCATTTAAATCAGGGTATCAAGAATCAAAGCATGTTAAATAGGAATCATGTGCTTGAACTGCCCAGGGAGATAAGTGGTATGTCTTCGACCGTGTTATAACAAAATTAAAAAACACATGTGGGTTAAATAAATTATAGAAATGTTATTATTATTTCTTCAATTTTTATTATTATTTTTGTGTGCGTGTGTTTTAGTTAGTTGTTTTAAATGGTATTTTTAGAAGCATAAAATATAACAAAAATAAAACACTTTCCTAAGTAAAAGCAGATAGACACTGAAAGGCTGCCTATATCCGATGAAGAACCAAAAATTATGTACCCATAAAATCTACACATGGATAGAACATGCCTACATCATATCATAAAGACAACACCAAAGATCATATAAATGAAAGCAGATACATGGTATAATAACAAATGCAGAAAAATTTCAAGAGTATTTGAAAAAGTTCCACACATACTAGGTTTATTTCTTACAACAAACTGTAACAAATAAATGAAAAATAATTAAAATAGAAAAACATGGATTGCCTCCTGATTATCACTAAGTCTAACATATTTAGTTAGACAAGCACCCTCTTATTGTAATTGAAATTCTTAGATGAAACCTATTTTATTTGAAGTTTGATAAAGTTTGAGGTGTCGACCATTAACCTTAAATGGAGGCAACTTCCCATCATATATTTCAACGACACCATGTGGATAAACATTTGTGACACTGTAAGGACCTGACCACTTTGATTTGAGATTTCCTATCATGATTCAAAGTATTGATTTTAAGAGTATAACTTTGTCTCCTGGTAAAAAAATTCTTTTTTGGATCCATTTATCATGCCAAGTTCAAGTTTTCTCTCTATATATCAAATTGTTGTCATACGCTTCTCTCCTCATCTCGTCTAATTCATTCATCTACAAAAAATTCTTCTCTTGGGTAATTTTGAAATAAAAATTCAGCTTCTTCACAACACAATAAGATTTGTGCTCTAGTTCTGTAGGGATATGGAAATTTTTTTTTCTAAGACCAAGAGATATGGGGATATTTCAATATGTGTTTTTTATGCAATCTGATAAGCCCAAAGTGCATCATCAAGTTTGGTTACCCAATATTTTTGAGACATACTAATAGTTTTCTCCAAAATTCCCTTAATCTATCTATTTGAAACCTTATCTTGGCCATTAGTTTGTGGATGGTATGTGGTGATCATGTATTAGTGACATATTTGGTGAGTCATTAGTTTCTGAAATAGCACATATTTGAAGTGGGTACCACGGTCACTAATGATGACCCTTAGAATTCTGAACTGGGTAAAAATATGTTGATTTAAAAATTAAATGACAATTTGAGAAATATTTTCTGCAAACACTTTAGCTTCCACCCACTTTGACATATAGTCCACACAAACAAGGATGTATGATTTTCTAAAAGATTTATGAAAAGGACTGATGAAGTCGATTCCTCATATGTCAAAAATTTTAAATCTCGTGATTGAATGTTGTGGTATCTCACACTTCCAACTTATACCCCCCATTATTTGGAATTTATCACAATTCATGGAAAACTCATGAATATCATGATGTATGGTAATCCATTAAAAACCACATTGTAACACTTTTCTAATATTTCAATGAATTCCATGGTGTCCTCTAGCTTCATTAGCATGGAAGAAGTTCAAAACACTATCAAATTCTTCTTCTGGGATGCATCTTCTAATCATTCCATCTGCACAGTCCTTTAAAAGTAATGGATTATCCCAGTATTAACGACATGCTTCATTCACAAATCATTTTCTTCACTCCTTTGATAAATGTGTGTGTTCCATGTCTGAATCTAAGTAGTTGACAAAATTGGCATACCAAGGTGTGATTGTCTCAGTGGCATATAGTTTCTCATCAGGAAATGTTCCATTGATTAATTCGACATTAATTTCACTTATTTCATGGTCTAGGTATGATAAATGATTAGCAAGGACATTCTTAATGCCCTTTTTTCCTTGAATTTAATGTCAAATTCCTGAAGTAACAATATCCATCGATTGAGTCTAGTATTCTCATCTTTCTTGGTCATTAGATACCATAGGGTAGAGTGATCTATATAGATAGTGACTTTGGAGAACAATAGGTGAGATTGGAATTTATCGAATTCAATGACAACTACTAGTAGCTCTTTTTCGGTTGTTGTGTAATTGTGTTGATCCTTATTCAAAGTGTGGCTAGCATAATAGATTGGTCTAAAGATCATTTCCTTTCTTTGTCTCAATGCAGCACCAACTACCCAGTCACTGGAATCACACATTAAATCAAATGTGTATACGTTTCTGTAATTGTGTTGATCCTTATCGTCATGAAAAGTGCTGTATACGTTTCTGTTTTGGATTGCACCAGGCATCCAGTATTGAATGAGAAGGATGGAAGTGTCTATTTACAATAGTTTTTCACCGTAACAGTTCAGGGAAATCATATATTTATGGTTACTTTTGTGACCGTGATGATGTGTTTGTCATCCATTCCATTTTTTACATTGTTTTTATTTTATTAACATGTCTTTAAATTTGTGACGCTTGTTTTTTTTTAAAATTCTTCTTATAGTCAAAGATTTCAGTTTCATCGTTGTCGGTTTCTCATTATCCATTCCACGGATATTTGTTGCTCTAAATTCTTTTCCATTATCGGTTACTTATTACAATATGTTCATTTTGAAGTATTTTTTTTTTCAAATTCTTGTAAGTTTCAATGATGAATATGTATTCAGAGTTCTGTTTTTGTTTGACTGTATTGTGCAATTTTATTTGTTCTCGTCGGTTCATATTTTTATTCATTTTTCTAAGATTGCAGGTTTCCAATACCAGTTTCTAATTACACTTCCAGACAGTTTACAAGTGAGAACATATTTTTTGGTTTATGTTATCTCAAGAAGTGAATCTGCTTTTATTTGATTTCAGGTATGAAAAACTATCTTCCCTTGATATTTATTTTTTCTGATATTCATCGATTCTATTAGATATTTTAATTTCATTTCATTCCATTGATATTATTTGTGATCGTAGCGTATAATAATTTCTTTGTGCACTTTTTTTATGTAATCTTATTTGTTCTTGTCATTTAACATTTTTATTCATTTTTTTTTAGATTGTAGGTTTCGATTTTTGGTTTTTTTTCAATTCCAGATAGTTCAAAAGGGGGAACATTTTTTTTGGTCATGTGATCTCAAGAAGTGAATCTACTTCTATTTTGTCTGAGGTATGAAAAACTATCTTTGATAATTATTTTTTCTAATTTTCATTGTTTCTATTAGATATTTTAAATCCATTTCACTGTTAACATTATCTCAGATCATTGCATATAATAATTTCTGTTGTGCAATTTTATTTGTTGTCTTAATATTTTTATTCATTTTTTAGACCGTAGGTTCCTCACATTATATATATATAGAACGTGCATACACAAATTTTTATGCCAATTTATGTAAAACATATATATGTTAGTTATTTTCAGTTGAAGCATCCTATTGAAACTTGGGTGAGAATGTGAATTTCAAATGATCAATTGGACGTTTCACTTTATCGTCATCCTAATACTTTTCGTAATTTTATTTTTTTCGTTTTTGAAGAACAAAACTTCAAATTACAACCCTCAATTATTTGTAACCATCATATTTCACATTGAACCGTATTGCCGTGCGAACGCACGAGTGAGTACTAGTTTATTATAATTTTATAATTATTTAAATATATATTTATTTAATTAGTATCTTATATACTTTTTTTAAAACATTATATATATATTTGAATTATTAAAAAAAAATATTAATTATAAACATGCGTTTTTTATTTAATGTATATAAATAGACATTATTTTTGAATATAAATATAATATATATATATATTTTTTTTTATTAAAACCTTTTATCAGCGCTAAGAATAATGCTGATAGACGTCACCTTTATCAGTGCTTTTAGCTAGCGTTGATAAATGTGAGGTTTTTATCAGTGTTTTTTTCGTAGTGTTGATAAAAGTCGGCGCTGCCATTGCGCTGATCTGTGGTAGTGCTCTATGGATACTTTCCGAGTGGTACCGTCTAGTGGAGTTGGGCAGTGGCGTTCCTCGACAATTATCAAAGTGGGACCCTCTTGTTGTACCAGGGCATGAGTTCCCTACTTAGAGTTTGTGGCCCCTCGACTGTGCGGCACAGTGACAAATGAGCATTTGAAATTCAAAATATACAACATTAGTATTAATGTTTGTATTTGTAGAACTGTATCAATCATTAAAAGTAAGTTGAGGTTGTTGGATGTCACCCAAAAATTCTCACACTGTACAAATATCCATTTTCAAAAGCTTGAAACAGACTTTTCTACATAGAAAAAAACGTTTAAAAAAAGAATACTTGAATTTGCAGAATTAAAAAATTGAATGTTAACCTAAAAGAAATAATTAGAAACCAAAAAAAAAAATAATGTCAACAATACATACATAATGAATATTCATGGAAATTTTATGTTTTAATCTTTGAAAATAAAAGTTGTGATTTTTTCCGCATAAATCTATGATGGAATGGTTTACGATAGTATTGATCAAACATGTGTTTTACCCCACAACCTACGAAGTGTAAGCCTAGTATACCATACTATAATACTTAAACTTGCAAATTTAAACATCTTCTTTAATTAAAATAGGTCTTCAACATGTTATGAAACAAATAGGTCTCTCACATGTTATGAAGACACATGAGCATACCAACTCAGAAAAAATTCCATTATAGAGAAATTAAATTCCTGTTGTAAATGCACTTTTTGATGCATATGTAATATATTGTATGTATTTTCGCAAAAGAAGAAGCTGTGTGAATTTAAAAAGAATTAATATTAAATAGCAAAGCTAAATATGCCTATATGATGCTAAAGTGGTATCTCAAGGCATGTTGAGATGCTCTATGAAAATGGAAATGGAGAAACGTGTTTAGGGAAGAAGGTGGTCAAAATCGAAAATGTATTTCAGTTGATGGAAAACCTGATATAAATATAACTATCAAATGCGTTCACAAAATGATAGAATAGTTGAAAATTGAGTTATATAACACTAATAAAGAGCACTTGTTTTTGAAAGTAGAGTATGACACCAACTGAAAAACGAATAACATATCATTAACAAACTTATCTTTAAACATCACTTGTCGAAGTAGGAGAATCCTAATCAACATCACATGGAGATGAAGCTTCATCGAGAAACTGTAGAAGATATTAACCTGTTCAAAAAATAAATAAATTCATCAATAGATAAAGCATGATATGATTGGAAATTTCATGTTATAATATATGAAAATAGAACATACGATTTTTGGCCCATAATTCGGAAAATGTTACCTTTAGAAACCTATACTCACTAAATTTCATGAAATTAAATGGAATATGTTTCTGTCTGCTAACTCCTTTTTATCATTGTATCATGCATCTACCTCCCCTTTATTCAGATCTTTGACGAGCTCCTCTATGATGTCATCTTTTAGAACCGCCATATACTTGCAGTTCCATTAGTCAATCATACTGATGTTGACTTCAAATTAATTCTAGAAGGGGTACTTCATACCTAATTTGAATACTCTAATAAGATGGGAACATGGCCCGAGCATGGCCTACAATCACTAAATATAATTCTATTGGAAGAGAAACAAAAACATGATTTAGTGATATCTCTGCAGTGGAGATGTCATATATATGACAAAATAAAATTCTATTGGAACAGAAACATGATGAATTGATATATGAAGTAAACACATGAAAAGGAAGTTTTAAACATTATATGGATCAAAGAAAACACATAAACAAGGAACATATGTTATTAGTATTTATGCAAGAGGCTCATTCAGAAAACAGTGTAAACATATTCCATTAACCCTTATGTAAACAACAGTCTAATACAATGTTTACTGTAAAAAATAATGCAGAAATCAAATATGAAAATCAATGAAACGATCAAACTGTAGTATTACCTTGCAATTACTGCCAAAAAATTCAGTCAATTTTTTCAAATTTCACATGAATGGGATAGTGTAGTTCATACTAAATCCTTTTAAGCATTGGAATCTGACCATAGTAGGGTAAAAATGCTTACGTGTTTAACATATGAACACATGGAGAAGTAATGTTACTTCAAATCATATAAGCTGACAAAACTCATATTTACATTAAAAGGCTAAAATAATATAAATAAACCATAAAAACTAATATAAAACAATATAGTAAGATCAAACCTTATATACAATACATGTTATGACATCAAATAAGAAAATGAAGCAACTTAAAAGAAATTATAGCAAAAAAAATTGTTGTAAACTCTTACATACCATTTGTACCACATGAAGTGCCCTTAGAGAGGGAATGACTTCTAGACGCTATCATTTGAGGAGTTATAGTGATGGCATAAGTGGTAATAAGGAAGGAGATCACAACATAAAATTGGAATTTTGGATGGAAGGTGCAACTGATTCACACTCACTATGCCGCACAACTGTCTCATGAATATGAGAAACTAGGGTCAGAGGAAAAAAAATTAGAGAAACCATAAATTAATAGTTTAGTGGAAATCTTGTATTATGACTCGATACATAATCTATATATGATAATGATCACATGCATATGTAGGCTACTCATTATCAAATTGTGTTTGAAAATTTGGGTGACGATTCACCTATTTCTTATTCAGTCAGAAAACATGTTTAATCAGAAATACATTACTTAATGGTGTTCACTAAAAAATACATGAAAAATAATAAATACAACTAAGTTAATAATAAATCACAAACAGATAAAATTAATAGCATTATTGTAAGAAATCATTAGAAAGGTACACAAAAAATGCAGTTTAATTATCAATTTATTTGACTGTAACTAAATCAGCAGAACTGGAATCTGGATGATTCAAGACTACATGTAGTTTAGGGTCAGGCATCTGCATTTAACAAAATTACAAGGATTCAAAGCCAAAGGCATTCAGTTGTTATAGTGGAACAAAATCATACAACGAAATGATTTGTTTAGGGTTACCGTAGCTAGAGGGAACTGAAATCGCGAGACCGAGGTGGTTTTGCGGTGAGTCGAGGTTAAGCCACTGTAAATGCAGGGTTATCGTAGATACAAGCTACAAAACTCGCAAGCGGAAGGTGTTTTGAAGGGAAAATGTAAATGAGAAGTGTTAAGAGTATTGAATTTTTTTAATATTCGTGTCCCACATCGGTATGAGTTATCTATTGTACTTCTTTTCCCATCCATAAATAAAGCATCTTGCCTCGCTATGAGCCAATCTCGCTCGCATATTTGATCTTTTTCAACAGCTTTTCGCTTTTCAACATGGATCTCGCTTGATTCTCTCTATTACAACGCGCGAATATCAATGACTTGTGAACCATTCCACATACTCCTGACGACGTCCGCATTCAACGCGATCAATTGTTTTTGTTCTCCCTCTTGCATGGTCTCAATGCCAAGCTCTCTACCACTATTACATCCCTTGGTTTATAATTACCTTGTTCGTGCGAGCCATTTTTTGCCGACACTCAGCACTAAGCACTCTGATCGTGCTGCTATGGTCTCTCGCGGTCCCAACCGAGGTGGTGGTCGTTCCGGAGGCCGTGGTCAACCTACTCCCCGCAGACATTTCATGCAATGCGGCAAAGACTATCACACGATTCATACATGTTGGCATTTGCATGGTCGTTTGGATGGTTCTCCAGTTCTAGGTCGCTCTTGATTTGCACTTGCTTCCATACCTTTCCCAATGCCTCCAGATGACACTCGCAATACCGTTGATCTCTCTGACGATGAGTATCAGTATCACCGGTCTCAACGTGGTGGTACTTCAACGAGTGCTACTATTGCTCATGGCGACGCATCTGCTGCTTATTTATCTCTGTGATCCACCTCATGGGTTCTTGACTTTGGCGAATCAGAGCATATCACTAGGAATGTAGGTATTTTTCGGTTCTATATGATAGAACCCCTTGATATAAAATGATGAAACTGGAATTGTACTATAGCAATTAGAGCAACATACCTGGAATTACAGCCTTAGAGTGGGAGGAGAAAGAGAGAGAAAACAACAAACAGAGTATCCTCGGGAGGTCTCCTGGCTCACCCGCCCAAGCCCCAGGTCGAGAGACTCTCCTCCCCAAATTCCCAGCACAAAAAGTAGTCCCTATACCTCTCTCTCCTGCCCCTTTTATTACCCCAGCAGTTACAACCAACTGGGCCCCAACTACCCCCCACGAGTCCCACTTCCCCTTTCAGTTACATTCTGTTTCAGCTCCAGGTGGAGTCTGTTTCAGCCCAGGGGATCCTCCAACAAGACTCTGTTACTGCCACGTGGTCCCCCTCTCCAGTTTATTCCCCAGCATATTCCCCCCAGCATATTCCATCCAGCATATTCCACCTGGGTCCCCCCATACAATTCCAGATTTGCCCTCCTGCAGATTACCAAGTATCTCTATCACTGCCACCCCCTTAAAATCCACCTTGTCCTCAAGGTGGAGAACTTGATCTGGGAGGTTAATGTGCTTATCATGAAGGTCAATGTGCATGCATAGTATGTCGCCAAGAGCCGCCTGTTTTATAACATCGATGTTGAAGCCTTCAATATGTGTAGGTGACGCATCTAAGTCCATTAAATCTGCTGAATTTCTGATGACAACATGTTCTGCTCATATGGCCTCCTTTACAGATTTCAGCCTCAATGTTGAATGATAAGTCCAAGCGTCAAATGCTTGGGGATGACGTCTTGAGTGATCAACAACTTTAGCATAAAAAAACTAGGAATTCTTAGTAAACCCTCCAAAGTGCAAGGCCTTTGTCAGCACTACTGACAAGCTAAAACCAATGTTTGGTGCCACATGAAAAATATTACCATTTGAAGGATTCCCTTGGCCCTGAAAATTGGGATCATCCCAAACAATTGTTTTAGGCTCCCAAGCAAGCTTGCCACAAAAAGTTCCCGGCATTTTGACTGGCGAACTGGGACAGTTTGGCAAATCATCAGTTCTCAAGTGCTTGGGCATACCAAGATCCGTTATTTTAACTTCCAAATTTCCATCCAGCAGAATGTTTGTAGATTTGACATCTCTGTGCAAAATTCCGGGCTTCGCAACTTCATGAAGATTTTTCAAACTCCTTGCAGCTCCTAGTGCCATCGCAACACGGGTAGCCCACTCTACATTTTTCCTAGGACCCCTGTCGACATAATCTCTTAGATTACCATTCTTCATGTATTCAAAAAAAAAAAATAATAGTCTCTCAACATTTTCCCCTTGGTACTTCGAACAATATCCAAGCAATGAAACCACATGACAAAGATGAAGTTTGGATAGTGGTTCAATTTCCCGTAGAAAATCAGTGTCTGAAGTCTGAATGATCATCTCACTTATAATTCCTGTTTTGATCCTCAATACAGAAACTGCCTTGCTAAAGCACCCAAACTGTCCGTACTCTCCAGATCCCCATATTGTAATAAGTCCACCATATGCTACCAATGCTAAATGCCATGTTCCAGCCAACTTGTTTTTCTGCATGATTGGGATGAAAGGCTGTACAGACTGAAGATAAACTGCATTGACTTGCTCTGTTGATAAAATCGGAACATCTTTAACGCCTGGAGCACTGATGAACTCAAACACATAACTAACATCATATTTTAGAGATTTAACAGTTTTCTTCCGGCTCTTAGAGAACATTAGCACTGCAGTGCCTACTTTTCCAACACTACTTGTGCATCCAAAGTGATGAACAATTGTTACCAGATCATTGGGCAGCTCATAGTGAATGATTAGATCTACCTTGGAGATATCCAGCCCACAAAATGCAACATCTGAAGCTGCAGACTCCATGAATTTTCCTTGTTGGAAACCATTCAAGGTTCTATCCTTCCAGTGTTTATATATATCACCATGAAGTGCCTTTGAAACAGATTTTGTTATTGCAAGTGACACTCCATATACACCCCAAGGTACCTCCCCGGAGATCTTATTTTACGGTCCCGCTTGTCCCCCCCCCCACCGTGAGCGTCCAAATAGGCGGGGAGACTATTTGCCCCATCGGCTCAGAGTCCTCAGTTCGAGTGTTCCTGCATGCAAGACTTCCAACTAACACTAGCGCCGTAATTCGTGGAACAACTAACATGGAATCTGAAATGCCTCTAGTCACAATCACCATCCCAACTGCAACTTTGTCCTTTAAAGGGGTCACCTCCTCCAATGGGCGCGTATCTTCCTGTAGTTCTATGCTATCATCTGCTTGTCCCAGCAGTCCAGAATCAGGTTGTCGTGAATTCCCATCCCACACCGTGTTTTCGAACTTATTTGCCGCTAAGAACACATCCAGTCCCGCCGCATTCAACGACCAGTTTTCATGCCGCTCATGTGCCGCCTTTTCCCAGCCTCCAGCCGAACACGCGTTGGTCTCCACCGTATCCTAGGTCGGCCGATCACCTTCTTGTTAGATATGGTGTATAGGTAACTCACCTGGGACATTACCAACATTTTTTGTCACCAACATTGTGTTTCGCTCCTTCGCCAGACTGCACAGCGCCACCTCGTTTTCCCCCTGCTCCCTTGCTTTGCCAACACTAGTGCCAGGCGTAGCGGATTTCACCACAGGTAGCTCAGTCGTCTAAAAAGACTGAGTCGCCTCCTTCCTCGGCCGATCTTCTTTCTGTAGAAGGGAGGAAGTAGATCCAGAATTTCCTTCCGCCGAATACACGTTTGGCCCTTTCGTTTTGCTAGTCCCCTCTGAATGGTGCTTCTCTTCTAGGCGTTCCACCAGACACGTGAGAATGCGAAGGTTGCATTCCCAGTCCAGCCGACTCTCGCGGCTATGTCGGATTGTATCGTTTATATCTTTGAGTTGCTGGTCCACCATGTCGAGCCTAGACAACTTCTCTTCTTCCCGAAGAGGCATTGATAAAAATATCCGGCAGGCCGAACCAAATTGATAGAACCCCTTGATATAAAATGATGAAACTGGAATTGTACTATAGCAATTAGAGCAACATACCTGGAATTACAACCTTAGAGTGGGAGGAGAAAGAGAGAGAAAACATCAAATAGAGTATCCTCGGGAGGCCTCCTGGCTCACCCGCCCAAGCCCCAGGCCGAGAGACTCTCCTCCCCAAATTCCCAGCACAAAAAGTAGTCCCTATACCTCTATCTCCTGCCCCTTTTATTACCCCAACAGTTACAACCAACTGGGCCCCAGCTACCCCCCCACGATTCCCACTTCCCCTTTCAGTTACATTCTGTTTCAGCTCCAGGTGGAGTCTGTTTCAGCCTAGGGGATCCTCCAACAGACTCTGTTACTGCCATGTGGTCCCCAGTGGGCCCCCTCTCCAGTTTATTCCCCAGCATATTCCCCCCCAGCATATTCCATCCAACATATTCCACCTCGGTCCCCCCATACAATTTCAGATTTGCCCTCCTGCAGATGACTGCATCTCTATCACTATAGCACGACTTCAACTGGAGGTAATATTATTGTGGCTAACGGTAAGACAATACAAATTGCTTGTTATGAGAGTTGCTTGATTACACTTAGCTTGACGCTCTTCGCAGTTGCTTTTGTTCCACACTGTACTTTTAATTTGCTATTTATTAGTAAACTTACAACTTACAGTGTCGAGCCATCTTCTCACCTACTTCGGTTTTCTTTCAGGAGTCTTTGACGACTCGGGTGCTTGGTAGTGGATAACTTCAAGGTGGTGTTTACGTGCTTGACTCGGCCACAGTTCTCGCTTGTCATGCCACTTTTGACTGTGTACTGCGGCTTCATTATCGCCTTGACCATCCACCTGCACCCTTTCTTCAGTCACTTTCTCTGTTCTTCGGATTTGGGTCATGTTTTTCTGTTTGATTGTGAATCCTGTCATTATGCTAAGCATTATCGGGTCACCTATTTCCCCCAGGTGATTACTTGTGCATCTAGTTCTTTTCATTTAGTTCATTCTGACGTATGGGGATCTGGGTCCTAGTCATTGTAAACTGGGTTATCGTTATGTTGTCACATTTATTGATGATTTTTCGAGAATGTTATGGGTCTATTTGTTGAAAACTCGTTCTAAAATTTTTACTGTGTTTCGCTCCTATTATCATGAAATCCCAACTCAGTTTTTTGCTAAAATTTGTTGTTTGCAGTCTGACAATGGCTGTGAATATTTTTCTAGCCCAGTCCAGTTCTTTATAGATGACCATGACATTCTCCATCAAACTTTTTGTCGTGATACACCTCAACAAAACTGTGTTGCAGAACACAAGAATCACTATTTGTTAGAAGTTGCTCGTGCTCTTTTATTTCAAATGAAAGTTCCGAACATTTTTTGGGGTGATGCCATTCTCATCTCTATATATCTCAGTAACAAAATTCCCTCATCAGTTCTTCGGGGGGACTCCCTTCCATTCTTTATTTTCAACCTTATCACCACATTCATTGCCCCTTTGCATCTTTGGGTGCGTTTGTTATGCACGGGATACTCATCCTTCCCTTTCTAAGTTCAATGCACGCACACTCAAATGCATCTTTCTTGGTTATTCACGAACTCAGTGCGGCTATTGCTGTTTTCCTCATACTTGCATCGTTATGTCACATCTACTGATGTTTTTTTGTTGAATCCTCCATCTTTTCTGTTCCTAATTTTTCAGCATCACCTGCTATTTCTGATTCAACCATCACTTTACCCTACTCTCATCCTCCACCAATATCATCTCCTCTTGATGTTGTTGGATCCCGTTTTGGCCAAGTTTATCCTCGCCGGCCCCTGCATACCTGCCACCCTAGCGCCTGATGCCGCTACCACACCCGATGAATCACCAGCCCCTGTTTATCCATCGCCGGAGTTACCCCCATTGCCCTTCGTAAAGGTAAACTCTCATGTCAGCAGAATCTCAGTGCATCAGCTTCACACCATTACTGAGGCAAAATCCCATTCCGGCTGGTTAAAGGCGACGCAGGATGAACTTCAGGCCTTGGAAACCAACCATACTTGGGGATCTTGTCCATACGGATAAACTAGTTACTGGTTGCAAGTGGATCTATATTGTGTGTGTTTAACGCCGATGACTCTCTTAATCATCTCGAAGCCTGACTTGTTGCCAAGGGTTATGCGCAGACGTATGACATTGATTACTTTGACACCTTCTCTTTCGTGGCTGTGATGACATCGGTCCGCTTATTTATCTCTCTTTGCCGCCTCTTATCACTGGCCTCTCTATTAGTTGGATTTAAAGAATGCCTTTCTTCATGGTTTTCTTGATGAATGTTATATGGAGCAACCACTGGGGTTTGTTACTAATGGGGAGTCCTCCAAGTTTGTCGCCTTCGTTGATCGCTGTATGGTCTTAAGTAGTCACATTGTGCCTGATTAAGGCGCTTTTGCACCTTTGTGCGTAACTTTGGCATGTGTCAAAGCATAAAGGATTCTTCTGGTTTCTATCATCATTATACAACATTCTCTTGATAGTATGTGGATGACATTGTTATTACTGGCAGTGATGATGCCGACGTTGATAGATTCAAATCCTTCATCAAAATTTTTACACGAAGGATTTGGGTCCACTGCAATATTTCTTAGGGATTGACTTGTCTAGATGTACCAAATGAATTTTTCTATCTCAGAGAAAGCGTGTTCTTGATTTTCCACAAGAGATTGGAATGACTGAAGCCGACTCAGTTGACTCACCCCTCGAACATGGAGAAAAGTCACTTCATACTGACAGTGAGATGTTTTCTTCACCCGACAGATATATAGGATTTGTTGGGAAGTTTAACTATTTGACGATGACTCGACCTGATATTGCTTTTGCAGTTAGCAAAGTGAGTCAGTTTATGAAATCCCCAACAAAAAAGCAGTGAGAGGTTGTTATTTGGATTGTTTGATATGTGAAAAGGGAATTAGGTTTAGATCTTTTATATTATGATCATTGACATACAAATATTGAGGCATTTTGTGATGCTGATTATGCTGGATGTCTCTTTTAGAAGATCTAAGTTTGGTTTTGCAGTATTTGTTTGAGGAAATTTGATCTTATGACGAATCAAGAGTCATGATCAAGTGCAGAGTTCGAGTATCATGCCATGACATGTGAGTGCAAAGATTATTTGGGCCCAACGAAATTCTACAGGAGATTTGAACACTGTCAAGAAACCGACACATACCTGGTGTGTCATCAAGTTGCTATCAAGATTGCCGCAAATCCAGTCTTTCATGGGCAGACAAAACATATTGAAGTTGATTGTCACTTCGTTCTAGAAAACTTTGAGAAGATCACTTTCGGCCGTGTTCACACCTCTGGTCAACTTGCAAATGTTCTCACAAAAGAGTGTCTGGATCACGTGTTCAATTTTTTGTGTAACAAGCTGAGCATGATAAATATGTATGCCTTAGCTTGAGTGGGAGTGTTAAGAGTGTAGTGGGTGAATTCCCCTTCCCTCAATGTGAGGTGAGGATATTCTTTTATAGATTAGGAAACCAAAATACAAGGCGGGTAAGTCCGATGTGGGACTCACCCATTTAAACTTAAATGGGTTCCAACACTCCCCCTCAAGCTGGACATGCCCAGATTGGATAGAGTCCCACACAAAAAAGAATAACAAGACAATCTCAAACTCCCCCTCAAGCTGGGCCATAGAGGCTGTGAACACCCAGCCTGGAAGTGAGAGACTCAAGACGAGCTCCGGGAAGACCTTTGGTGAAGAGATCGGCAAGCTGATCGGCTGTCGGGATATGGTCGAAACCGATATGGTGCTGCTCCAGATGGTGGCGGAGAAAGTGACAGTCCACCTCGATATGCTTCGTCCGTTCATGGAAGACGGGATTCGAGGCAATCTTCGTGGCGGCCTGATTGTCACACCAGATATGAGCAGGAGTCGATGACGGGAAACCGAGCTCCTGGAGAAGATGACGAAGCCAGAGGATCTCAGTAGTGACAGTGGCCATGGCTCGATACTCGGTCTCGGCACTAGAACGGGAGACCACAGTCCGCTTCTTGCTGCGCCAAGAGATGAGATTACCGGCGAAGAATACGGTGAATCCCGAAGTAGACTTGCGGGTAGCGAGACAACTGGCATAGTCCGCATCACAAAAAGCCTCAACATCCATGTGAGCATGATGTGAGTACCGAAGGCCGCGTGCAGGGTCTTTCTTGATGTACTTGGCAATGCGGAGGACAATATCCCACTGAGAGCAGGTGGGATGCTCCATGAACTGGCTGACTTTGCCAACGACACAGGCAATGTCGGGACGCGTCATGGTGAGATAGTTGAGTTTACCAACCAAGCGCCGATAGCTCTCAGGATTAGGAAAGAGTTCCGAGTCGGAATGAAGGGAGCGTTCCCCAGGCTCAAGGGGAGTGTCAACTGTGGTGGCGGTGCGCAACCCGGCATCCTGCAATATGTCAAGAGCATACTGGCGCTGGCAGAGAGAGATAGTGTCCGCAGTTCGGGAGACCTCGATGCCAAGAAAGTACGTGAGGGGACCAAGATCCTTGGTGTGAAAGTGCTGGTGAAGATGCGTCTTGAGGCTGGCGATGCCTCTGGAGTCGCTCCCTGTGATGATGATGTCATCAACATAAACTATAAGCAAGATACAGCCGTGTGCCGTCGTACGGAAGAAGACGGTGTGATCTTTCATACTCCGAGAGAGGCCAAAGGCTGTGACGACAGTGCTGAAGCGGCCAAACCAGGCACGAGGAGACTGTTTGAGGCCGTAGAGGGAGCGACGGAGACGGCAGACATAGGAGGCGGCACCAGAGGCAGAGAAACCAGGGGGCTGCTGCAGGTAGACCTCCTCGTCAAGAAAGCCATGGAGAAAAGCATTCTTAACGTCGAGTTGATGAAGTGGCCAGTGATGATGAGTAGCCAGAGAGATGAAGAGGCGGACCGAGGCCATCTTGGCGACTGGAGAGAAGGTTTCAAAGTAGTCGACGCCATATGTCTGAGCAAATCCCTTGGCGACAAGCCGGGCTTTGAGGCGGCAGAGAGAGCCATCGGGATTGAGACGGATCGTGAAGATCCATTTACAGCCGACCGCCTGTTTGTTTGCCGGAAGGGGAACAAGATCCCAAGTACGGTTGGCATCCAGAGCCTGCAATTCATCTCTCATTGCGGCTAGCCACCCGAGGTGAGATTTGGCCTCACCGACCGTTCGAGGAAGCGACACGGTCTCCAAGGCTGACAATCCCCTGTAAGAAGATACAAAGAGAGGAGTAGTCTGACACGAGCGAGTACCTTTCCGGAGCGCAATCGGCACATCCTCGGTAGCTGCGTCAGGAACATCAGGCGAAGCGGGAACAATGGTTTCCTCGGCCGGGACGGGAGGTACAGCGGAAGGACGACGAGAGTAGGTCTGTCCAAAGAGATGACCGGTCGGGGGAGACACCAGAGGCGGGTGAACCATGAGCGGAAGGCAGTCATCGATGGTAGTGACAGGAGAAGGAGAGGGGAGAGGGAAAGGAGAGCTCTCGACAAACGAAACGTCGGCAGAGGTGATATACCGGCGGAGGTCTGGAGAGAAGCATCGGTACCCGCGCTGAGTGCGGGAATACCCGAGAAAAATACAGCGAAGAGATTTGGGTGATAGTTTGGAGAGATTTGGGCGAGTGTCCCGGACATAACAGAGACATCCGAAGACACGGAGTGGAACTGAGTGAGGAGGGAGAGAGGGAAACAGGGTATGAAAAGGAGTCTCCTCCTGAAGGATGGAGGAGGGAAGACGATTGAGAAGGTAAGTAGCAGTGAGGATGACATCCCCCCAGAAAAGAAGAGGTACCTGGCGGTGGAAGAGGAGGGCACGAGCGGTTTCCAAGATATGTCGGTGTTTCCGCTCGGCCACCCCATTTTGCTGAGGGGTATCAGGACAGGAGGTCTGATGGATGATGCCGTGGGCCCGCATAAACTGCTGAAAATGAGTGGATAAGTATTCTCGCCCATTGTCAGATCAGAGACATTTCACAGGGAGAGAAAACTGGGTCTAGATTTCCTGAAAAAATGTCTGAAAGGTTGAGAGAACCTTTGTTCGATCTCGAAGAAGGTAAAGCCAGGTCATGCGGGAGTAATCATCAATAAAGGTGATATAATAACTGTACCCTGACTGGCTAGGAACCTTGCAAGGACCCCATACATCGGAATGAACAAGAGCGAAAGGAGCCGCTGCACGTGGTTCCGGGCGAGGAGCATACGTCGTCCGATGATGTTTGACAAACTTGCAGGATTCACAATGGAAGGAGAGGTGAGAACTGAATTGGGGGCAAAGTTTATGGAGGGCGGAAGGCGGTGGATGGCCAAGGCGGTAATGGAGGTCAAGGGCGCGGGCTGTGGTGGATGAGCAAGCAAGGGATGATGGGGTATCAAACAGGTAAACCCCATCCCGAAGATAACCTCGACCAATTTCCCGATTCGTCTTCCGCTCCTGAAAAACAACACCAGATGAGCTAAAAGTAGCAACACAATTCAAATCTGTGGTGAGTTTGCTGACAGAGATAAGATTAAAGGGACTTTGAGGAACATGAGCGACCGTCGTCAGGGGAAGAGACGGGGTCAAGGAAAAGGTGCCATATTCGGTAATAGGGATTGTTGAGCCATTAGCAACAGTAATGGCAGAGGCACCGGTGTACGGATGATAGGTAGTGAACATACCAGAGTCTTCTGTGAGATGTTCTGACGCACCGGAGTCAAACATCCAAGCTGTCTGTCGATGAGAAACACAGGTGGAGGAGTTGCCAGTCTGAGCAAGTGGGGCTAGAGAACAAGATGGTGGCGCAGTCGCTCGATAAGATTTTACCAAAGCAATCTCCTCCGGCGAGAGTGTTGTCCTGTAACGGGTACTGGATGAAGGAGGACTGCTGCGCGGTAGAGCCGATGATGGAGGATGGGAGAGCTGCTCGGCTGAGTGCATAGGTGCTCGGGAAGGCCGACAATGGAAGTGAGGGTGCGGCCCTGCCGGAATGCTGTCATTCGGAGGTGATGCCGGAGGGCCGCGGGCGGACACGCCCGCCATTAACGTGGGGGGGGGGGGCTGGGCCGACGGCGCAGGAAGGCCGCAGGGTAGCGGCAGGGAAGCCGCTGGGAGACGGGCTGGGGAGCGCCGGATCGGGCGGGAGCCGTTGCTGGGAAGGGAGCCGCTGCGGAGGGCGGTTGCAGGAGGAGGGCCACCGGAGGAGGAGCCGGGACGGGAGATGCCGCCGGGAGCCGCGAGCGCGCGAGAGCAGAGGGAGGCGCGGGAGGCGCTGGAGCAGCGGGAGGCGCCGGGAGCAGCGGGAGGCGAGGGAGGCCGTCGGGGCGTGGACGCCAACGGGAAGAACCGTGGAGGGCGGGGGGGCGCCGGGAGGGAGCACGCAGAGGAGGGCCGCTGCAGGGAGCGCGCAGAGGAGGATGGCCGCCAGAGAGGAGAGCCTGGCCGAAGCCTCGGGAGGGAGGAACCGGGGCGGGAGGAACCGGGGCGGGAGGTCCAGCGCTGGGACGGAGGGCCGACGCTGGGACAGGAGGAGGGAGGCGCGACGGGAGCCGCGGGCGTCGGGCCGAGGGCAGGAGGGCTGTGGGCCGAGGGCGTTCCGTCGGGGCGAGGCGGGGCTGGCCGGGAGGGAGTGGCGCAGGGAGGGCCGTCGCGCGCAGTGGAGGTCTGGCGACGGGATGTGCTGCGACCGGAGAGGAGGAGATCCGCCGGGATGAGTCGCGGGAATCGGGAGCCGCGGGACAGAGGGCCGCGGGAGGGAGGAGTCGCGACGGGGCGACGGGCTTGAGGCAGAGAGGGGGGGGGGGTCCGGGAAGGGACAGGCCGGAGAGGAGCCGGGCGAGATGGCTGCGCCGGGATAGGAGGGGGGGGGTTGCCGGGAAAGGCTAGGGCAGCAGGGAGAGAGGCGGGGCCGGGAGGATTTCGGGAATCCGCAGGGGAGGGAGGGTTCGGGAGAAAAATCCCTCTGATACCATGTAGTGGGTGAATTCCCCTTCCCTTAATGTGAGGTGAGGATATTCTTTTATAGATTAGGAAACCAAAATACAAGGCGGGTAAGTCCGATGTGGGACTCACCCATTTAAACTTAAATGGGTTCCAACAAAGAGTATTACATATTTTTAATATTCGTGTCCCATATCGGTATGAGTTATCTATTGTATTATTTTTCTCATCTATGAATGTCTCTCTTTTAGGGGATCTACGTTTTGGTTTTGCAGTATTTGTTGGAGGAAATTTGATCTTATGACGAAGCAAGAAGCAGACAATTATCTCACGAGTCACGATCAAGTGCAGAGTTGGAGTATCGCGCCATGAGTGTTAAGAGTATTACATATTTTTAATATTCGTGTCCCATATCGGTATGAGTTATCTATTGTATTCTTTTTCTCATCTATAAATGAAGCATCTTACTTGTTGTGAGGTACGATTTTCATTCCAATAAGAAGAAATAAATGGATATATTTGGATGCTTAAAATGCATAGAAATTTATTGATACATTCTTTTTTTAAACCAATTCATCATGTATTTTGATCGACAATTTAAAAAAATAAAAAATTTGGGAAGATAACTACGAAAAATGAATTTGTCCCTTAATTATTATTTTTTGAATTATTTAGGTTTTCTTTGTTTTTACTGCTGCTGTCTTGAGCCTTTTCTTGTTGATGTCCCATCTCTTCTCATAGATTTGTCACACATCATCACAACAATCTCTCTCTATTTATTGAATTAGTGTGTCACGGTTTGAGGTGGAAATGTGCGCGAATGTTGTCACGAACCAACCCAAGTTACCCCTCAAC
This sequence comes from Viscum album, assembly GCA_963277665.1. Taxonomy (NCBI): domain Eukaryota; kingdom Viridiplantae; phylum Streptophyta; class Magnoliopsida; order Santalales; family Viscaceae; genus Viscum; species Viscum album. The sequence goes on from OY728148.1 coordinate 546,243,281, forward strand.
TGGGCACCTGAGCCGGTTCGTGACAAGGTTCGGTGTTCCCGATTCCCACGGGTGACAACTAATGTTAGGGCCTTTTCTTTAGTGTAAAGTGTTGGTTGGGGCCTTGGGTTTCAAACTAGTATTACCATTTCAAAATCCTCTTTCTAAACCCCTCAAAACCAAATGTTATTCATAACTCCTTTTCAAGATACCAAACTGACCTTTAGATCATACTTTAAAAATCACACCCGAGAATCCCTTTTGAAAACCATTTAGAAATCAAGTGTCCTTTTAAGGCCTCTTTGAAGCCAATGGAGAAACCCCACATGAAAACCATCAAATTCAATAAACTATTAAAACGAGGCACAACAAAACAATTATACAAACACTACAAACATATATAATTAATGAACAACATAAGAACAAACTCAAAACACACATTAAAGCCCATTGAAAACGAAATCTCAAGCCATAACCCCTCAAAACCCATGAATTTCTCATGTAAAACTAATAGAAGGTTGACAATATCCTTTAAAATATGAACTCCTTTGAGAAAACTTCCTAGGCACCTAGTTAAACACACATAATACACATAATTTGAATGAAGAAGGAAATAAGAAAACCACAAAGGTCTGACAAAACTCAACTCTAGGGTTTGACCAATAGGGCCTCCGAGAGGAAGAAGAAAGGGAGAAACAAGAATAGAAGGAGAAGAGAAGAGAAGAGAAGAAAGAAGAAAATTGAAGCCTAACCATAAGAAACCAAAGTTGAAGAAGGATGGGAGCTTGAAGGAGAAGGGTGAGAGGTGCCAAGATCTCCCCTCGGGCTGGGTTGAATGGGAGAGGGGAAAAGGAACCCTAAGGGCTTTTAATTTGACATGGGAAAATGTGGAATTTCTCAATTTTTAAGAATTTTGGTGAGCCACATAGTTTGGTGGCATAGTTTGCGAAATCGTGCGCCAACCGTGCAGATCGCATTGGTTGCACCAACATGAGTTTTACGGTTTGACCACACGGTTTCTTCTAATCATGCATCAACCATGCATGAGAGACCCACATTTGAAGCACCTCGCATCGTTTCCCCTTGGAACTACACTGTTTACCCAACCATGTGCTAACCGTGTGAGAGACACTGACTTACCTGGGACCAGCTGCACGGGCAAACTGAACGGTTTGCACTAACTGTGTGCATACCAAGCGACAAACAAAATTTTCATTTTTTTTCAAATTTCAAAGGAAAATGCCCGAAAAAAAACATGGGCAAAAATAATTAAATGAATAATTTAATAAGGGAAAGTGAGGTCTAGGTGTGATAATTCTTCCTACCATAGCACTTTCTGATTCCAAAAAGGCATCGAAGTTTCAGGAAAGACACACGAAAGGGAAGATTCAAAAAACGAGACCTTTAGCAGGTCTCTCCACCATATAAGGTTTCCATTTAACATGGTTGATCAAACACGACCAGCGATTCTAGAGGAAACATCACAACGCACGACCCATCCCTTTAACTAAGGGAACCCAAAACCGATCACCAAACCTAATGTTCCATCCATGATTCCATCAATTAATATACGTTTCTCCAAAATAGCACAAGGTTTTGAATATCCCAAAGAACAAAACACAGATCAAGAAACTAGGAAAGCTTAAGGAATAAGGAAGAAAAGCGAGTTGCCTCGAAAAAGCTATGCTGGACTAACCACCAAGATCTGAGCTAAGATAGAGATTCCTTCGTCGACGACCCAACTTACAAAACTTCTGAAGATTACCCAAACGACCATAGCTATGGTAGTTCTTTGGGATTTCTGAACAAGAGGGCTTAGAATGCCCGACTTCACTACACGGAGAGCATATTGGAGATTGATTCTTCACCCGAGGGATGGCATCAAAATAATAAGATTCTCCCAAAACACTCTAATTTCCTAACGTGGGTTCACCCTGCATCCACTTCTCGCAAGATGTTGAATCTTTACTGATATCAAAGGGAATAGGGTCACCACTTGTAATGTGATGACCCCGTAGAGATCAACTCACCATCATGGCCTTATTAACCACAACCTCCAATGAAGCTGGATCAATGGAAGTTATTCGAGTCCTCGAACATCAACTCAGCGGAGAAAGGTAACTCTTTAAAACGGGTGACATACTCCATCATCTGATCACCTTGCTGGAGGCTCATAAGCTCCTCCGCCCCCTCAACTCTTGTTGCGGAAACGCTGGGAGTTGCACCAAGAGAAACAACGAAACACAGAAGAGTAAAAGGAAAAAAAGGAACAACGACACAAGGATTTACGTGGTTTGGGAATAATCCTTACGTTCACGGAGAGGTATAAAATCATTATATTCAGGAGCACAATTACAGAGTATTTCAATCATAAACCCTAGCCTGAAATGAGCTACAAATGGAGAAGACGATACACTGTTCCACCAACTGCACATGAAGTCCGTGTTGCTACAGTGAAAGATGGCCACCCAAGTCAAAAGCGCTACAATGGCTGCCGGTTGTAAGTTTGAAAGGCTACAGTAAAGTTGACTCCAAAGTCCACACTGCTACAGTGTCAGTCGGTCAGCTCTGCTACAGTGCTCAGAGATGCTACAACCCCAAAAATTTGGGCTGGGCCTTCGGCCCCCCGGAGCAAGGGGGCGTTGCCCCCTGCAACCCCCAACGATCTCACCGCGGAGCTCGACCCGTGAAAGTTGCGGGCTTCAAGCATTCAGCCCAACCGGATCAGGCTACACCAATTCAACAATCTCCCACTTGGAGCCTGATCCACTACGCATCTCTGCTTCGATGCCAATGACTAAGACAACCTACTTAATCTGAGTTTTTCCTCTTCACTCACCAGTGCGCGTGATTTCCATTCACAACTTCAATTTCAACCTAACGATTCATGAAATACAAACTGTTTTCCTCATGTGCTCTCATCGTGTCCCCCCTTCTTCTGCCTCTCATCCTCCGTTCATCAGTGGAGACCAACAGAGGCACAACAGTGCCTCAACTTTTGTATTATCATGGGCTTCGTCAACATGTCTGTCGGATTGTTGGTTTCACAAATCTTCTGCAATGTCAGCTACCCATCCTGTATCAAACCTCTGATGAAATGGTACTTCAACTGAATGTGTTTCGTTCGGGCATGAAATACTGAGTTCTTTGCAAGATGTACAACACTCTGACTGTCATAATGCAATACATTCTCCTCTCGCTTTTTTCTCAATTCATCCAAGAAGTTCTTCAGCCAAACCATCTCCTTCCCAACTTATGTTACAACAATGTATTCTGCCTCTGTGGTGGATAAAGCCACCACCTTCTGCAATTGTGATATCCAACTCACCGTAGTCTCTCCACAGGTAAATACATAACCTGTGGTACTCTTCCTGTGGTCTATGTCGTCTCCAAGGTCTGCATCCATATACCCCTGCAATGAATTTCCTTTGTCAAAGCACAGAGATACCTCCTTGCTGCCCTTCAAATATCTCAACATCCACTTCACAGCTTCCCAATGTTGCTTTCTAGGGTTAGCCATGTACCTGCTCACAACTCCCACTGCATGAGCGATGTCAGGTCGAGTGCAGACCATGACATACATCAGGTTTCCAACAGCTGATGCGTATGAAACCTTTGCCATGTACTCAACCTCTTCTGCTGTCTTCGGCGATTGCTCTTTTTGAGAGTTTGAAATGGCCCGCTAGGGGAATAGAGACCGCCTTTGCTTCCATCCTACTGAATCTTCTTAGAACCTTCCCAATGTAGTCAGTTTGTGATAACATTAAGGTTCCAGCCGCACGGTCTCTCTTGATTTTCATCCCAAAATCTTGCTAGCTTCTCCAAGATCCTTCATTTCGAACTCCTCAACCAACTGCTTTTTCAACTCATCAATTCTCTGCATGCATGATCTTGCAATGAGCATGTCATCCACATAGAGAAGTAATATAATATATTCATCACCAAAGGACTTGATGTAGCAACATTGATCCATGCCACATCGTTTATATTCTTTTTTAGGCATAAACGAATCAAAATTTTTGTTCCACTACCCACTTCAATCCATATAAGCTCTTCTAGAGTTTGCACACCAGGTCTTCCTTCCCATATAAGCTCTTAGGAAAATGCCATTGAATGAATGTGGTCTTAAAGTATTCCTAAGACATACTGCTCTGCAGCTAAAGTGGAACGACGGTCTTCTGCCGTTCTTGACTTGGTCCTTCGAACAAGTCTAGAATGGTTTTCATTCACGAGGCTTTTGGAGTTTTCAATGAATTGAAGACTCCTTCAGTCCTCTCTAGCCACTCCATAGCCTCTTGAGGCCCTTGGTTGCAATGAAAGACAAGCGAATATGGAGAAGAGGTTGGCTCCACCACTCTACCCGGAGTCTGGGTAGGGTTGACAGTTGGAAGGACTACATCCGAGCTTTGAGTGACACTAGGCTAAGGAACTCTCCACGATATAGACTTTCTACAATCCCTTGGGACTTTTTTGGGAGGCAGGATCTAAATAACAAAACAAAACATAAGACTCAATCAAAACATTTAAATTCTAACTCACTCTAATTAAAAGAACCCATGCAATCAAATCATAAACACCACTTTGAAAAAGCACCACTCTTTAAAATTTAGAAATTCTTCTTTAAACCTTTTTCAAAATTATGGCATCTCACTTGAAAATAAGTTTTAAACTACACATTCATTGCTGAATTTGTTTTACAATTCAAAACATTCAACTTGTTTACAAATTTTCTAAACTGAGTTCATTTTTTATTCAAAATTTTCACTACAAAATATTGGCAAAATCCATTCAAATATCGTCAAATCATTATAAAGCTCTCCATTGATTCATCCCAATAGTAATTGCGCTTAACCCAAAAGCACCTTGAAAAAGAAGAGTCAAAACAAAAATTTAAAGGGGGTTTAGCGGGTGTCCACGGTTTGACCGCACGATTTGCCGCACTGTGCATCAACCATGCGATTGCCACTGAGAGCTCCACAGAATCATACGCACGGGCGCCGCGCGCTTTGTCAGGCTGTGCAGGCAAACTGTGCACCTCGAGTCTCCCATTTTCACCCCCAAATATGGAAAACCTTGAATAACTCACACAACTTCAATGTAACTCAAAACACCATCAATCCAAATCAAAATACACTAGAAATAAATGAAGAAAGCTTGAAATTCAAGACTCGCAATATGACATTCTATGGTAACTCAGGTTTCGTTGCGAGATGTAGTGATTAGATTCTCCAAATAACAAGGGTGCTTTGATACCATTTTGTCACAAACCAACCAGAGTCACCCTATCTACAAGATTCTCCAAATAGCAAGAACGCTTTGATACCATTTTGTCACAAACTTACTCGAGTCATCCCTCAATCGGGCTTTCGAGACGGCCTTTTGCGAGGCCCAAAAGACGTTCCTAATCCCCACGGGTTGACAACTGTTGCTAGGGCATCAAAACATACACAATGAGAACTATTTCGCCCAAATAAATAATATAAATCATGCAGTGGAATTCTACCAAGAATTCGATATGATGTGTCTATACACAATGGAAACGATTTCGCCCAAATAAATAATGTAAATCATGCAGTGGAATTATACCAAGAATTCGATATGATTTGTCTATACACAATGGGAAGGATTTCGCCTAAATAAATAATATAAATCATGCAGTGGAATTCTACTAAGAATTCGATATGACGTGTCTATACATTGGACGTCCATCCAACATAAAATAAACAGTTCCAAAAAGAGAGTAAAACCAAACAGGGCAGAACTAAAAATAGACACGCAACCCACTTTAAAATACAGTAAAACCAAACGGGATCTGAAAATACAAAAAGGCCGACATGGTCGATATAACCAAAATACCCGACATGATCTTCATGTCACCCCGTGGTCACCATCCATCCTCAAACATGACCCTCTCCATGAGTGTCTTGAAAGAAGTTCGCGGTGCCGAAACTTCCCAAAAACACAAACCTAAACTTGCAAAAAAGAACTAAAGCCTACTGACACCGAGTGGTACAAGTAGGGTGTGAGCATCTCTGTTGGATGTCACCAAAGAGTCCTGCATTTCCCTTTTCAAAACATTCCCGAAACACCAATTTGAAATGCGATATTTAAAATAGGTTTCTCTAACACTTCAAGAAAACAACTTGCAACCATTTCAAAAATCCCTTTCCATAAAGCCAAATGATGCTTAAAAATAAGGTATTTAGCTTTCCTTTTTTAAAAACCATTTTAAAATGTACTTTCCAAAACCATTTCCATAACTTAAGTAAAATGATATAGAAAGAACTCACCTTACCCAAATAAAGTATTAAACACACAAATACAATGCTTCATTGAATAATCACTAAAATAAAGGTTACAACCAGCCATAAAAGAAACAAGGATAAATGACACATAACATGCTGGAACAATAATAAAAGGATAACAACTCTTAATCGTCCAGTGAGACGATCCTAGACATACTCAGGTGGAATCGTCTGCCGACCTATCGATGCTTCCCTAGACAATAACCTCTCTACTTACTCTAACCAGCTTCACTGGTGGCACACCCTTAGTACTAGTCCGATGCTAGGGGATGCTAGTCAGTCTCATCATGACCAATATAGTAACCGTCTCTCAATCTCTCACTACAACGCCTAGGATCCTCATGATACTAGCAACAAAGTGATAGGAGTGTGCTGAGTGAGTCAGAGGCTAGACCTCCCATATCCTATACCTATAGGAGGGGGGTTCGTTAGTTGTTATAGAGTGTGCTGTGTGTTCTATTAGTCTGGGGGTATATTTGTAATTTGGTATTTCTTTTTTTGTTAGTTAGGTATAACTACTGTTTGTGGTGTACCAGTGGGGGAGTCGTGTATTTTGTTTTGTTGGAGGTGAAGAGCCTAGGCCTGTGCCTCTAGGAGAAATCTGTAAGTTCTCCTATATTTCCTTAAAGCAATAAAAATTCTAGATTCTTCTTCTTGCACCTATCATCTTCGTGCTTTCATTGAGAGAGAGAGCCCAACTCCATGGGAGTGATTCTTAACGGAAGTCGAGTTTGATTCTAAGTTTTTTTTTCCGATCGAGTTCATCTTCTGCATGAACACACGAATGGATGATCATGTCGCGCTCCTGGAGACAAATGTTTCTGAACTGTCATCAAATGTCATGGATTTGAAAACTAATTTCCAGCGTAAAGAAGCGGTGATGCAAGAATTTCGTTCGATGCTGACTGCTATGTACAAAGCATGAGCAGAAAATGTTGAACAACAGACTCGTGAGGACTGAACGACCGAGGTAGTGGACGGCGCGGGAAGCTTGCGCGCTGATGATGGAAGTGGTGCACGCACTAACTAAGGTGTTGGCGAACAACAACTTCCTGTAGAACATGAAGTACGAACAGAATTTTTACAGCATAATGAGGCATTGCGAGCTTCCGTAAGGCAGGTAGAGATGCCGATTTTCGTTTGCGATGATGATCCTGTATCGTGGATCTCCCGTGCAGAGACTTGTTTTCAAATACACCGAACTTGAGAGGAATTAAAGATTCCTTTAGCACAATTAAATATGGAAAGAGATGTTCAATATTGGATGATTTCTCTTAAGTCTATTCATGGGAATTTAACAGGGCGACATTTTAAGTGCTTCTTGGTCGGTATGGACGTGCTGACGAGGAAGATCCAGTTATCTTCCTCAAGAGTCTTCATCAAACTGAGATCGTTGGTGCTTATATAGATGAGTTCGAGCGAGTGTCAATGCGGATTGCTGATTTATCTGACAAGTGGTATATGAGTTTATTCATTGGCGGGTTGCAACCAGATTGGAACCACGACTTTGACGCATGAACTGCAGTTGAAGGCTCGACTGCTGACTTTGTCAAGGTGCGTCGAACGAGAGCTGATTGTTAAGGGGTATATTAAACAGACCGAGGATCGTCCGCGTCGGAATATGGGAGGCGGACAGGGAAGATCTTGGAACCCAGGAATAACAAAACCAGTACCCACCTGTTGAAATTAGGGACCGGGACAAACGAGTTACTGGAGTTCCGGGCTGGAAGGGAGTTAAGAATCTTTCTAGAGAAGAATATGAGCGTTAAGCTAGGGGGCTATGCTATTCCTGTGGGCAGAAATTTGTTCCTGGACACAAGTGTCTTGAAAAATGCTACAAGCTTATGATTTGGTAATGAATAGAACCTAGCGAAGAGGAAGTGAAATTTAATGGAGTCCAGAACCAGGAAAAATTTTCTGGGGAATTTAGGGAACTGGAAATGTTGGGGGCTGTAACAGGTTTCCAGGATATACTAGAAAGGATGTTGGAAATCAAGCGCTGCCAATGGAAGGTCAAATAGAGGGAGGGTGTGCCACTTTTGGTTTTTAGTGGATAGTGGCGTGAGCCACAATTTTGTTTCCAAGCATCTTTTGGGCTCTTTGACAACACAGATCTCTGAAACTGAACCATTTTTTATCCGTTTAGGGGATGGAAAGTGTGTTGTTTCCAGGGGAATGTGCAAGTCTTTAACACTGAATTTGGTATTTCAGCCTCTTTTGCGGAAGAGAGTTCTTGTTTTCTTTGATGATATTCTTGTTTTCAACAACGGTTGGTCAGCCCATTTATTACTTCTTGAGCAGGTTTTACACTTGATGCAGTCTCAAGTTTTGTATATTAATCTGAAAAAGTGCACTTTTGGTCGTCGTTCAGTTGAATATTTGAGGCATATCATTTCTGCGGAAGAGGTTTACATGGACCCCAAGAAAATTGAAGCTGTCCAAAATTGATGAGTATTACAAAATGTGAGGTTAGAGGCTTTCTCGGCCTATCTGGTTATTACAGACAGAAAGTTTATCAAACACTATGGGAAGATTGCTAGGCCCTTTACTGAGTTAACCAAGCAAGGAAGGTTTATTTGGACAACTCCTGCTCAAGAAGCTTTAGAGCAGTTAAAAAGCCAAGCTTATTTCTGCTCCTGTTTTAGCTATGCTGGATTTTTCTCTCCGATTTGCAATTGAATGCGATGTCTCGGGTGCTGGAATTGGGGCAGTACTTACACAGAAGGGTTGACCATTGGATTATTTCAGTATGGCAATATTTAATATTACTTTGTCCAAATCCGTTTATGAAAAGGAAATCATGGCTATAGTTTTATCGGTCCAGCATTGGCGTCAATATCTTATGGGACACCATTTCAATATTTTTACTGACCATAGTAGTTTAAAACATTTGCTCACCCAACGTGTGGTGTCCACGGACCACCAATGTTGGCAAGCCAAACTCTTGAGGTATGATTTTGACGTCATTTACAAGCCCGAAAAATTCAATACAAGAGCTGATGCTCTCTCCCGTGTAGAAGGGTAGCCCCATCTCCAAAACTCTGGCTATTTCTCAACCCCGGTGGTTTGATTTACAATCTATCCGTTCAGAGCTTCTTCAAGACTCCAAGTTACAGCGTATTATTTCAGATTTACAGCAAGATCTCTCCAAGTTCAGAGCTTCTTCAAGACTCCAAGTTACAGCGTATTATTTCAGATTTACAGCTAGATCTCTCCTCACACAATGGCTATTCTTTTTGTAATGGGCTGTTTATTCAAAATCGACTCGTTTTACCTGAAGCTTCTGCTTTCATACCCAAATCATTGTAGTATTATCACTCCTCCCCAACACGGGGTCATCTTGGGTATTTAAAAACATTCAAATGGTTAGCTGGTGGTGTTACTTGGACTGGTATGTCCTGTATGGTTCAGTTTGTTTGGGAATGTTTGGTTTGCTAGAAAAATAAATTTGACACTTTTAAAACCAGCAGGTCTTCTTCAGCCATTACCTCTTCCCAGTCTCATTTGGGTGGAAATTTCCGGATTACCGAAATCTCAGGGCTATGAGGTTATACTCGTTGTGGTTGATCGGTTCAGAAAATATGCACATTTTATTCCTCTGAAACACCCATTTACATCAAAATATGTCGCTGCAATTTTTGGAAGTTGTTAAATTACATGGGCTACCTAAAGATATTGTTAGTGATTGAGATCCTTTGTTCACCAGCGTTTTTTTGGCAATAACTTTTCCGGCTTCATGGCACCACCTTGAAGATGAGTTTGTCGTACCACCCACAAACTGATGGTCAAACAGAGGTTGTCAATCGCTGTTTGGAGGCATGTTTACGTTGTTTTTCTTCTGACCATCCTAGTCAGTGGGTTAAGTGGCTTGGGCTGAATTTAGTTACACACTGCTTTTCACACATCTACTGGCCAGACCCCCTTTGAATTAGTGTGTGGACGAAAACCTCCTCAGATAGATCTTTATACTGATGGCGAAACTGCTGTTGAGGCAGTAGCAGCGACTTTAGTTGATCCGGATGAGGCTTTAAAACAACACCGACATAATTTGCAACGTGGCCAACAACTCATGGTTCACTATGCTAATCGCCATCGGCGGGATGTTACCTATGCTGTGGGTGATCAGGTTTGGGTCAAGTTGCGTCCGAATGTGCATGGTTCTAAGTACCAAATGCATAAAAAACTCGTTTCGCGGTACTATGGTCCTTTTACTGTGTTTGACCAAGTTGGTGCAGTAGCTTATAAGCTTGATCTTCCTTCGGACAGTCGAGTACATCCTGTTTTCCATGTTTCCCAATTACATGCTGCTTTAGGAATGCCAGACGACCCTATTTCTTTGCCTGTTAATTTTTTTGGCGACAAAATTTTTCCAGCCAACATTTTAGCTGAACGTTTCACGAGGCGACTCCACCAGTGGTTAATACGGTGGCAGGGTCAACCAATTGATGAAGCAACTTAGGTGGTTACTCTTCAATTTCCTGATTTCCACCTTGAGGACAAGGTGGTTTATCGGGGGGGGTATTGATAGGAGTGTGCTGAGTGAGTTGGAGGCTAGACCTCCCATATTGCATACCTATAGGAGGGGGGTTCGTTTGTTGTTATGTAGTGTGCTGTGTGTTCTGTTAGTCTAGGGGTAAATTTGTAATTTGGTATTTCTTTTCTGTTAGTCAGGTATAACTACTGTTTGTGGTGTACCAGTGGGGGAGTCGTGTATTTTGTTTTGTTGGAGGCAAAGAGCCTAGGCCCGAGGAAGAGAATCCTCTCAGAGAAATCTGTAAGTTCTCCTGTACCTTAAAGCAATATAAATTCTAGATTCTTCTTCCTGCACCTATCACAGAGGGTGAGGAAAAATGTGTGACGTATTAGGCACACAACAATAACGAATCACAAGGCAAACCATGCCAATAACATATCTCAATCTGCCCTCATACTCCATTCGCACTAAAGCCCCACTGGAATTCACAGAAACATCAACAATAATCACATCCATTCAACAACTCATTTAAACATAGCTTCATGGGGCTTAAGTTAAGGGTTTAGCTCAGTTTGGGAAAAACTTTTTCAGTGTAAAGTGCCTATTGGGCCTTGAGTGAAATCCTCTTTCGAAACCCCTTTCAATACCAAATGTTATTCATTAACCCCCTTTCAAGGCACCAAGAGCTCCCCTTGGGTTGGGTCAAACGAGAGGGGAAAAAGAAACCCAAGGGCTTTTAATTTGATAGGGGCAAATAGGGACTGGTTCACCCAACCGTGCACTAACTGTGTGAGAGACGCCGACTTACCTGGTAGCAGCCACACATGTGACATATAGTATAATTTTTGCTAGATTAATGCATCAATCTATTTCATCCGAGGTACGTTTCCCTTCTTCCTTTCTAGAAGATTGCGACTGCCTTAAGTTTTTGAATCTGGATCCTAGCGGGAAAATGAATATTGAGAGGGATATTGGATTTTTCGTTGAATTCCTATCATGAAAATGGAATATTTTATTATGCTTCATTAGTCATGCATACGTATAAATTTTCATGACCATGCAAGTAATAATCTGTTGCAGGAAACATTAAACTAGGTGAGTTTCATGGAAGAGAGAACCAATTTGATCATTTCCCTCTAATGGTTAACAGAAAAACCTGTCTTGATTTTCTCATTACGCTGGTGTCGGACTTTCTTCAAATTGCGAAAGATGTTCTAGAACAGAAGCACCTATCTTGTTAATAGTGCTCCTGGTGCCACCAACATGGATATGTACGTGACACATCACATGCTGAAAATGAGATATCTAGCATATCAATACTTCAAACTTGATTTACATTATTTTATTAACATTTAAATGAAAATGTCAGCTGCATATGTTCGTGCAAAAAAACAGAGAACTGTCTCCGATTAAGAAGCTTGTTTTCCCCTCCTTTTCCTTCTTTCTGTTTCTGTGTGTGTATTGATAGGTTTTGAGTATCTTTTATTAACAGTAGTGAACCTTCCAATTCTGATTTATTTCTTATATAAGAATCAAGAATTAAATCCCTAAGTATCTTTTATTAACAGCAGCGAACTTTCCAATTCTGATTTATTTCTTATGTAAGAATCAAGAATTAAATCCCCAATCATTTTTTATGTGAAAAAACTCAGCACTTACAGCAACATAAGTTACCACTAATGATGTTTATATTGATACATTTTTTTATCACATGGTGACAAATTTTGAATATTTTGTCCTCTGTAGAATGCAAAACTGCTGCAAATATCCAATAAGCAATCAATTTCGATCATGTCGTAGAATTTCCAAACGACATTCCTCGAGTTGCTCGACCTCAGTGTTTTCCATTTACCAGCAGGATAAGTCCTTGCATGCAAACCTTATTCGCCAATGCATGAGAAACCATTTAGCTAATCTTTTGCAATTTCCTCGCAAACCGGTTTTCTACTACTCGAGACTACATGGCCAGGTTATCGTGCGGGGGTTTCAGGATGATGTTTTTCTTGCCAACATCCTATTGCGTTCCTACTCAAAATCCAGTTGTCTTCACGATGCACAAGCACTGTTTGATAAAATGCCCCAGAAGAATTCAGTCAGTTGGTCTTCCATAGTTTCCATGTATGTTCAGCATGGTTATAATGAAGAAGCTCTGGTGGTCTTTTTGGAGTCCCTTAGGAAGTGTGATGAAAAAACAAAGGAGTTTATTTTAGCTAGCGTAATACGGGCTTGCACTCATTTAGGCAGTTTTGATCAGGGCGCTCAATTGCATTGTTTTGTTACAAAGATTGGTTTTGATCAGTGTGCCTATGTGGGCAATTCACTAGTAGATTTTTATTCGAAAACTGGTGAAATAGAAGCTGCCAAAATTGTTTTTGATAATTTTGTTGAAAAAACTGTAGTCAACTCAACTTGTTACCTCCAAGTATTTTGAGTTTTGTTAGCCTTCTTGGTATATCCGCCTCTTTGTTAAAGACGCATCTAGGCCAGCAAATCCATGGTATTATTCTAAAATCTGGGTTCTCTTTGGACAATTTCATTGGAAGTGCCTTGATAGATGTTTATTCCAAGTGCTCTTTGATAAACAATGCCAGGCATATATTTAATGAAATTAAAGAAAAAGACATTGTTGTTTGGAATGCGATGTTATTAGGTTATGCACAACAATCAGAAAATGAAGAAGTGGTCAAACTTTGCTCAGAATCATCAATTTCGGGACAAAACCCGGATGCATTCGCATTCATCGCCTTAATCACTGCAACTAGTAACCTAGCAAGTCTCTTTCAGGCCAGCAGTTGCATGGTAGGCTAGTGAAGAGTGGCCTCGACCTTGATCCATTCATTACGAACTCCCTTATAGATATGTATGCCAAGTGTGGGTGCATTGAGGTAGCTCACAAAACGTTCACTTGTACACCTCCAAAAGATGTGGTGGCCTGGAATTTGATGATCTCAACATTTTCACAACATGGAAGATCCGGAGAAGCACTTCAAATGTTCGAATCAATGGTACATGTGGGAATCCAACCCAACTATGTCACCTTCGTGGGTGTCCTTTCAGCCTGCAGTCATGCTGGGTTTTTAGATAAAGGGCTCCATTACTTTGATGCCATGCATGGGTTTGGCATCAAACCAGGTAGGGATCACTGTGCTTGCATGGTCTCACTCCTTTGTCGGTTGGGTAAGTTATACGAAGCCAAGGAGTTTATTGAGAAAATGCCTGTAAAACCAGATGCGATAACATGGAGGAGCTTGTTGAGTGCTTGCATGGCGAAGGAACCTGGAATTAGTTGGATTGAAGTGAAGAATAAAGTTCATGTGTTCAAAACCAGTGACAAGCCTCATTTTGATGCTGATCTGACTGGTACCATTTTGGATGGTTTGATTCACCATATTGGTGTATTCCACTATGTTCCTGACCGAGTTACTCCTATGGTGAATGATTGATAATATTTTTTGTTAGAAAAAAAAAATTGAAAATTTGAGTGTATTCATGGTACCCTTCTCCAATTTCTAGTTAAATTCTCTTTCACAATTTTATATATTTTATCCAATGTGCTGAAAATGAAATTTTTATCTTTTATTTTTTTAATTTCTTGTCAGCATGTAATATTATATATCAATGTTGGTGGTTCTTAGAACACTTTTTTGGGTTTGCTTTTGGTCTAAGTGAATTTTAATGAAAACAACAATGGTGAATCCTACAAAATAGTTGCTTCAGTTGGATAACATCTTTGGTAACTTGAATAATGTTTGACGCCATTATAATGAGAATACCGTACTTGTTTTTTCTTTTGACAAGTAACTTAATAAAGGATCAGATTGGTGATCATTCCATAAAACACAGTTTAATCTTTCCTTCAACAAAGAATTCTGAGAACTGATTTGTATGCATGACTCTTGAAGACAGGATGTGCCTGTTGGAAAATTATAGTTTATAGCAATTAGTGGTTTATGGTTTTAGGCAAACAGCGTAACATCCTTCAATCTTGTAAAAAATAAAATTAACTGCATAATAGTGTCATTTTAAGTTTTTAAATGAAATGTTATGAAATAGCTTCAAGAATAATGAGAAATCAGTTGCAAAAGTGATTATTTGATGCACTAGGTTGAAGTTTGGGTTAGTGTTTGTGTGTTTGACTGAATTGAATAGTGGATTTTAGAAATCCTTAAAATAAGGGTTAAGATCATGTCATGATCCTATGTAACATGTCCCATAGTCAATTTTGGTAAATTTACAGGGAAATATGAATATCTTGCAAGGAAAACACCCACAAAGTTTTCAGAGAAATGTTTCAATGAGTTCCCTTGCAATATTTTATAGGGGTTTGAGTTGTGCAAACACCATTAATAGAGTTTAATTTTAAACTGGTTATATTTTTACACGGGTCAATATGAGACACATCTAGTTAAATGGATTAGTTTATGGCACGTTTAATTAAACAGGTCATTTCTTGTCAGATTCAGGTTGAACATGTGAACCCAAAGAGCAGCCCGTTCATTAATCATGTTAGAAAATTCATACCCAAACCAGAAAATAAGTTATGCACTTTGCCACCCGATGCATTGACCGTACATTATTGAAGACGAGTTTTGTTTATCGATGTCATTTCATCTTTTCAAATCAGCCCTCAAAGATGATATTCAGGTTTTGAACTGCCATCTAACAATCTTGCAAACACATTATTTGTCAGAATGAGTCGATCCCAAGGGCAATCATCTCTGAAACGGAAGCAGCCTGGCTCGTCCCCTTCTCTAACGGATCCTGAGCGCATTGTCCATGAGCTGATCAGGAGCAAACAAAGGTCAGGAATATGGATGCGAGACCTGAAAGAGCAGGCAAACCTCCCAGAGAAGATGGTTGAAAAATCCCTGTTGTCCCTGAAGAACAAGAACCTCATAAAGCCGGTGGTGAACATCCACAACAAGAGCAAGAAGCACTTTATTGCATGCGAGTTTGAGCCCTCGCCAGAGATCACTGGGGGTGCGTGGTATGTTGACGGCAGCCTGGACACAGAGTTCATCGGCGTTCTGAGGGCACAATGTTATGGGAGGATACAGAAGATGAAGGTGGCCACAGTGGAGCAGGTGTGTCGTGCGATCAATGGGATGGGGATCCTGAATGTGGCCATCACTATGGAACAGATATCAGAGATAGTGAGGGCCCTGGTTTTGGACAATGAGGTGATGGAGGTGAGCAGCAATGGGAGTGGGGAGTTCGAGTCCATCCCAGCTGGGAGATTGTGTTACAGATGCACCAGTAGGGGTGGGTTTGGGAAGGGGGTGAAGGTCGGTGCCATGGCTTCCATTCCTTGCGGGGTCTGTCCCCACATCAGGCTGTGCACGCCGGATGGCGCGATCAACCCTCGCGATTGTGTTTATTTCAACAAGTTCTTGGAGTTCTGATTGACTCTGTTTTTTCTAAACTTATTGATTCTGTTTTTTACTTCTATGATAAATGACACCAACTTGATTCTCAATCTGGGATGAAATGTGAGAGGTTTTTCAGTCTCCTGCAAGCTTATCTTGCCTGTAAGTGGACGGTCTTCTTTGGTGGGGCATGAAGGTGGTTCTTCGACCATGCTCATAAGGCTTCCATTATCTTCTTAATGTCATTCGTGACATGGAATGTTAGAGGGGTGGGAGTCCCCTCCAGAATTGTGTATATCAGAAGTGTGATCTCCTCTCCTAATCTGTCACTTGTGGCCATTCTTGAACCCAAACACAGGTTTGATCAGTCACTGGAGTTTGCTAATAAACTGCAGCTTCCTTGTGTCATGCACACCACACCTACCGACAACCATATCTGGATTCTTTGGAAACAGAGTATCACAATGGGCTTCATTGATTCTTCTCCAGAATATGATACAACCAAGGTTCACTCTAAAAACTCTAGACTATTTGACTTTTGTATATGCCAAATGTGAACTGGATAACATGAAAGATCTCTAGAAATCCCTGTCGGAGTTTGATCCTGTAGCTGTGACTTGGGTTGTCGATGATGTCTTCAACACCATTGCAGATCCATCAGAGAAAAGAGGCAATTATTTCTCTAATAAATCTCTTTAGGGATTTAATGCTTTAATGGACAAAAAACAACTTTTTGGCATGGGTTTCAACGATTACACCTTTACATGGTGCAATAACTAAAAAAATAGAAGACGGGGTGCAGGTTGGACATGTTTTTTCCCAATCTTTAAGGAATTTTTGAATTCAAAAATAAGAAAATATCTAATTTCCCTCAATCGTTGTCTGACCATTCCCCGCTTGTGTTTTCTTTAGAGAGTCCTCTCTTATCTCTTTTGGCTTTTGTTCTCTTCTCAATTGGCTCTACAGGACGACCTCATCCAGCAGGTTACCCTCTCATGGAAAGATCTGGCGTTCGGTCCGTCATGGGTCATCCTTCATTCAAAGCTTAAGTGGTTAAAGGTAGCTCCCACGAATTGGATTTCCATGAAGTAATCTCCTGCTTCTTGTATTTCCACAATCAGGAGATCTAGGATCTGGACCAAGCCCTTCGAATCCAGTGGGATGAGCAGGCCATTGAAAATCTGGTGTATAAACAGAAGATTTTTCTGGATGAGCTGCTTAGGGGGGGAATCCAAGCACATAAAAAATCAAGGGCCAGGTGGCTTCGGGAGGGAGATTTGAATACAATCTATTTCCATGCATGTATCAAAGAAAGACACTGGTTTAGAAATCTAAATCTGTAAGGGGAAGACAGATCCTACACCAATAACATCGCTAAATTGGGATCCCTGGCCACTCATCATCCTCACTTCAGATGCAGAGGTTCCTTTTCGCTGTGGTGATCCCAACTCCTCCACCTGGAGTGATTATTGCAATGTTATTGCTCTTATAATATTTTCATAACAGAGCTTTGTGAGCAGGGTTAATCCTTTGGAAGAAGATATTCACAATGCTGTCAAAAGCCTCGGATCAGATACCGTGCCCGATCTGGACTCGACTCTTTTTATCTCATTGCTTGGAACATCATCAAGGCTGATGTCTGTAAAGTGGTCCTCACATTTTCAGCAGCGTCCCTCTTCCTCACTCTGTGTCTGCCACTACTTCAGTTTCCATCCAAAAAATCAGGAACCACTACCGATTTCAACATTTCCGGCCAAACTGCCTTTGTAATTTTTCTTACATGATTTTGGCTATGATTTACAACGTCCGACTCTCTCTTCTTCTTCCTAACATTATCTCGTATGAGTAACATGGATTCATTCATGGACAGAGTGTTCAAGGAGCTTCTGGCCTTGTCAAAGAGATGGTAATGGATATAGATCGTAAGGTGCGTGGTGGTAACATCATGGTTAAAGTCTATACAGAGAAATATGACAGAATGAAATGGGGCTCCGTGCTAAAGGTTTTGAGATGGTTTAATTTCTCAGAGAGTTTGTGGTCTTTTCTTCAGATGTATCTCATCCCCTCGGTTTTCTATTTCCCTCGTGGGCGAGTGGTTTGGATTTTTCAAGTTTTCACGGCCTTCATCACAGTGATCCTCTTTCTGCAAACCTTTTCATCCTTGCTGAGGATGCATTTAGTAGGAACTTACACCAGCTTATTGAGGAGGGCACTGTGGGGTGCTTCAGGAGCAACTAGGCTCTCCGTGTGAAGGAATGGATATTGGCCTTCTTCTTCTTCTTTTTCTACTACTGCTGTAATCCTCTGACAGGGTTGTTTCTGCAGCAGCAGGGGAGAAGACGCCGCCTGAAGCCACCCAGTTCAGCCATCTAAAACAAACTGTCAATTGTAAAGGACAATACTGCCCCTTCTAAAGGACAATACTGCCAGGGGAGAAGACGCCGCCTGAAGCCACCCAGTTCAGCTAAAGCTGAAATTCAACCAGGTAAAGCCATCTAAAACAAAATGTCAAGTGTAAAGGACAATACTGCCCCTGGTAGCTAATATCCATTCCCTCACATAGACAGAGGAATGGATATTGGTCTTCTTCTTCTTCTTCTTCTTTTACTACTACTGCTGTAATCCTCTGGCAGGGTTGGTTCTGCAGCAGCAGGGGAGAAGACGCCGGCTGAAGCCACCCAGTTCAGCCATCTAAAACAAACTGTCAATTGTAAAGGACAATACTGCCCCTTGTAAAGGACAATACTGCTAGGGGAGAAGACGTCGCATGAAGCCACCCAGTTCAGCTAAAGCTGAAATTCAACCAGGTAAAGCCATCTAAAACAAACTGTCAATTGTAAAGGACAATACTGCCCCTTGTGAAGGACAATACTGCCCCTGGTAGCTAATATCCATTCCCTCACATAGACAGCCCACTGCTCACATTCTTAACACCTGGTTGTTTTGCATCTTCTCTTTAGGGATGACATGCTTGTTTTCATCAACTGGAAATGTAATTTAGTAGGGTCCAGCTAAAGCTGAAATTCAACCAAATAATGTCCATCCCCTCTACAAGCATTCCCCCTATTTAATACCCCATCATACTACCAACAACTCCAAACCACTACAACTAGGTAATGCCATCTAAAACAAACTGTCAATTGTAAAGGACAATACTGCCCCTGATAGCTAATATCCATTCCCTCACATAGACAACCCACTGCTCACATTCCTAACACCTGGTGTTTTGCATCTTCTCTTTAGGGATGACATGCTTGTTTTCATCAACTGGAAATGTAATTTAGTAGAGTCCTTCAAACATGCTTTTGCAGTCTAAGGTCACTGGAGTGGATACACGACTAATCCTGCTAAGAGAAACATCTTTATCTCATCTTTCACTTCCCCCAGCAAGATTGAAATGCTGGAGTTGGAGTCGGGCTTTCTTAAGCAAAAGCTTTCCCTCTCATTTATCCGGGAGCGCGTCTTACTAATGGGAATGTTTGTATCAAATATCTAAAGGAAGCGACAGTAAATCGTATCAGGAATTGGAAGAATAAATTCCTCTCTCTTCTATTGAATGCTTCTTTGAGGATTTTCTTTAAAATGTTTCTTTAAATTTATTTTTAAATGCATGTTTTTTTGTAAAAAACGTTTATTTTATTTTTTATTAACATTTTACAGTGGGTGAGTGGATATGTTTTTTGTCTAAATATATATATATATATATATATATATATATATATATACATATTATTTGCAAATTGTAAAAAAAATGAGGGATGCGCAGCTGCCGTGGGTGAGTTTAAAGCCTTATTATTTAAATGTTTTTCTAACATTTATTTAAAACATTTTTTACATTTATTTTTTTTAACTTATTTATAATTTTTAAGCGTTAGTATTTTTTATTTAAACATTTTTATTTAAACCGTTTTTTAACATCTGTTTAAAACGTTTTTTTACATTTATTTTTAAATGATTAATTTAAAACATTTTTGAATTTTTTTAAACACATGCTTTTTAAGAGTATTTTTTTAAAACATTTATATTTTTTTTCACATTTTAATGTAAAAAGTATTTTTTAAGTGTTTTAAAAAAATTAATTTAAATGTTTGTTTTTAAAAAAATTTAAACATTTTTATTTAAACCATTTTTAACACTTTAAAACGTTTTTTACATCTATTTTTAGACGTTTAATTTAAAGTTTTTTTGAACGCATATTTTTACATGTATTTTTTTTAAACATTTTACACGTTTTTTGTTAAAACATTTTACAGTGGGTGAATATGTTATTTTTTTCTAAATAGATTTATACATGTCTGAATATATATATATATATAATATGTACAAATTAAAAAAAAATGAGTTATTGGGGGTGCACAGCAGTGAGTGTTGAGTTTAAAATGTTGTTATTTAAATGTTTTTTATCATTTATTTAAATTGTTTTTTTACATTTATTTTTTTAACTTATTTATTAAAAGTATTTTTTAGCGCTTGTTTAATTTAAAACATTTTTTTAAACGTTTTTAAATTTTTTTGCAGGGCAGGCCCGACCGGGCCCTGTCTGGACTGAAATTACACCCTTAGCGGATGCGCAACAGTGGATGTGTTAATTTTTTTCTAAATAGATTTATATATGTATATATAGTATATATAATATATGAAAGTTTTATCATATTTTAAAAAAAATAATGAGGTTGAGGGTGTGCGAAATATCATTTAGTAAGTAGTTATTTTTTATTAATATATAATAAGTTATTATATATATATATATATATATATATATATATATATATATAACATGAGAAAATTGTAAAAAAATAATTAGGGGGTGTGTGCGAACATCATTGAGTGTGTTAATGACTTTGTTTATATATATATATTGGGGGTGTGCGCGAACATCATTGGGTGAACTAATTTTTTTTTTCTATATAAATTTATATATGTATAGTATATATAATTTATGCATGTTGCAACGCACTTAAAAAAATTAATGAAGTTTAGGGACTTGCACAAACATCATTAGGCGAGTGTGTTATTTTTTTTATTAATATACAACAAGTTATTATATATTTATAATATTAAATCATTGATATATATATATATATAGCTTTGTTTATATATATATATATATATTTTATTAAATTATATACATATACATATATACACACACACATATATATATATATATTATTAATGGATTTTTAAAAACCACACTTAATTGATGTATATTATTAATTGTTTTGTTTATATATATACACTATTATATTAAATCATCGATATATATATATATATATATATATATATATAAACACACACACATATATTAATAGCTTTGTTTATATACATATATATTATATGATATCATATACATATACATATATATACACACACACACACACACACATATATATATTATCAATGGATTTTTAAAAACCATACTTATTTTTTTTATTAATATACAACAAGTTATTATATATATATAATATTAAATCATTGATATATATATAGATTTATATTAATAGCTTTGTTTATATATATATATATATATTATATTAAACCATATACATATACATATGCATACATATATATATTATTAATGGATTTTTAAAAACCACACTTAATTGATATATATTATTAATGAGTTTGTTTATATATATACATTATTATATTAAATCATTGATATATATATATATATATATTATGTCATATACATATACATATACATATACATAGATACATATATATATATATATATATATATTATTAATGGATTTTTAAAAACCATACTTATTTTTTTATTAATATACGACATGTTATTATATTTATATAATATTAAATCATTGATATATTTATATATATTTATTAATAGCTTTGTTTATATATATATATATATATATATATATATATTATATTAAATCATATACATATACATACACCCTTAGTCAGCTGGAAACGTCTTGCCATGCCCACTGATGAAGGTGGCCTCAACCTTCTTCCTTGGCTGATACTGTGAAGGCAATTCACGGGAAGCTTGCTTGGCACCCATTCCTCCACAATCTAGAAGTAGGTTTTACTAACACCGCCCTTGATACTGAATCACTCAAGATGGCTTGTTGGTGAGGGAATGACATACATCTGGAAAGACAACTAGGCAGGGAACCCTTTGTTTTTTCCTTGTTGTCCAGCTCCTCTGATGAATATTCGTTCAGCCTGGCCCATCCAACCTCTTCTCAATGCAGTGTTGGATAACTATTGTAAGCTTGTTGCTAATGATATCTCTCTGGATTGCCTTGTTTTCACTGGCGTCTTGAGTGGGTGGTTCTCTTTTACATCATTCCGTCGGCGACGTTCCTCTGATATGGTGTTTTGGTGGGGAGCTGCCACGTGGAATAGATTTCTACTTAAGAAGATGAGCTTCTTCCTCTGGAGAATCTGCAGAGGAGGAATCCCTTCTAATGTTGCCTTCTAGAGACACAATATCTCTCTTGTCTCTAAATGAAGGTGTTGCCCAACCCCTTTAATCAAATCTTCTACCCATCTATTTGTGGGAAAAAGCCCAGCTTTGTTTTTCTGGCTTCATTTTCGCTCTCTGGTAACATGAGGCGCAATCTTTGTTCCTTCGAGCACTTGCTTTAATCCAGGTTTTTGGTATTCAAGTTGACTCGGTCTGGGCACCTTTGTCTCGTCCTCATCTTCCATATGTTGGCAATTGCAGCTCCGCTGCAATGAGATCATGATTGGGGCTTGCATTGTCTTTGAAGTTCTGATATACTAAGTTTCCTGAATTATGGCGGGTGGCGGTGTGGTCGATGACCAGCGGGAGTATTCTCTTTGCCTTCGCTGCCACTTTCAGCTTGGGCTCTCTGATGGAAAAAGCAAGAGCTACCTTCGTAGGTATTCGACTTTTCTCAACAGGGGGGCTTTGTATTTCATACTTCGAACTTGACTCTGCAGCAGTTATTGGTCGCTTCAACGGATCTGGTTTTTCACCATGGCTGATCACCTATGTTACCAGGCGTTGTCGAAACCTCTGTCCTCAGGACCTGACTATCATTCATTCTTGGAGAGAGGGCAACATCATAGCTAATGCATTGGCCTCCTTTGGAAGGTCGCTTGTGGTGCCTAGCTTTTATCTCTCGAGTCCCCCTCTGGTTGGTTGGTTGTAAGTGCTTGTAAATGCTTTATAGATCTGTGTAGCTTTCTCCTTTTCCTCTTAATTATAAAGTGATGATGATGGACGTCAGTACCAAATTGTGTGAATGGACGTAGGTCACAAAATTCGAGTGAAGTTCAATGCGCCCCTGGCTTGGTAATGCACCTTCCTAAATTCTATAAAAGGGGCCTTTTTTACTTGAATTTGAAGTAAGACTTTCCTAAACCATTATTGAACGCGAATTGGTAGTTCATACATGGTAGTAATGAACTATCCATGTGTTTTGCATTAGTATAAATTTTCACTGCAGAGGTAAAGCAAGTAAATCACTATGAGATTTATTATCTGAATGAGTTTACACATCGAAGGTAAACCAAGTAAATCATTGTGGTTTATGATCTAAATGAATTTACAACCTACATCCGAGAGAGTTGAGAGACATGCCTCCTAATCACGGGACAAAATCTAATTATGGAATAAATGCTTAAAAATTCACCCATAGTCCTAACAACATTCAACACAACAAGCTTCCTAGTGAACCAACAAGTTAAAAATGTACTTCGAAGAAGACCAAATAAAAAATTGTTACCAAAGGATTTATTTTTTATTTTAATTTAACACCAGAGCATGAGTGATGTAAACAATGAAGTCAAATATTATCTTAGTATATGCGGTTCTCATCATAAGACTTGGTGTTAAATTTTTTCATGTGACTTGCTACTAATTAACTTGAGCTGGGTCGGGTGTACTCAACACTACTGAATGATGGTGTGATTAAAGTCCCCCATAGGTGTAATGACTTGACTCGAATCACCTATTGGCCAAACCTATATTGGTGGAACACCCTAGGAAAACTTTGATTACCGAAGGCTTACATAATGTCGAGAGATGAAAGGTGGAGCGATGAAAAACAATTTTCCCAACTAAGTTGTGATTAGATCTTATTGAAGAACCGACATGACCCATTCACACAAAGAATAGAAAAAATATAAACTTGTATACTGAAGGGAAGTAAACTCGTATGCTTGAGGGTACTTGGTATAAGGATTGACTCTGGGGCAAACCCTCAGGATAAAGCAACATACAAACAAGGTTGAATAATGCTAAGGCAAAAATTTCACCTTTTTATTGTAGTTCCCTGTGCAATAAGGGCAACATTTTAGGTGTTTGTTTTGGGCAATGAAATTTTCCGAGTCGGTTCTACTTGGAATATTTGTATAAAAATAGAAATAGATATCTAAATGTATGCAAACATTGTACAAGTACAATCCAAAAACATTGGTACAACCATTGACCAGTCCTCACAAGGTCATAATAAAAAAACACATGATGACAAAAAATGAGTAAAAAAGAATCAAAAGTTGCCCAAGATATCTTGCTCGAGTTAAGGCCTGCAAGCTCCCGAAGTCCCACTAAGTTCCTGTAATCTAATTGTAAGAACTCTCCCGTGTTGGTCCCTTCCCTTTACCAAGATCATGCAAAACAAAATCTATATGAATCCCCAAGAGGACACATATTGGGCGAGAACATTGTAACCACTAGGTGGTCACCACTCGACCCCTGTCAAACCGATGCGGTAGTAACATAAAAAGAGAGTGTAAACAATATAAAATACTTGAGCAGTTTATAACAGAAGTGTTGAAATTAAATAAACCAAAAGTTAGGGTTTATCAATGTCCATCCCAGATCAAGTCATGGTTCATAAACAAAATTGGAGCATTACAAAGCCCACCCCAAATAAATAATGTTACAATGAAGGAACTCGAGGCTTTGCAGAAGCGTGAAAAAAGGTATTTAAAAAAATTGGGTTCAGATTTATGTTAAAAACATTGAATCCGCAATACCCCCTGCCCACGTTTTTCATGGATCGTGTGTAATTTAATTTCTTACATAAAAAATAAAATTGAACGAAACTGTAAATGATGCCTTGTTCATTTGAAAACACCAATATGACTTGCTCATCGTTGGCATGTTGTAGCTCAAAGGCGCCAATCGAGACATCCTCTAGATCATCCATATGTGCACCAAATCTCTTGAATCGTCGTTTTTCGATTCATGGGTGCTTGCGCAAGAAATCGAAGTGCTTTACGTCCCTTCAATCGCGTGAAGAACATGTGATCGATTCTAGAGAGCGAATCAATCAAAGCTTTTTCTTTCTTTAGTTTCTCTCTCTAAAACTCGAGAGAGGGGAAATCACTCAAATTTATGGAAGGTGGTGGCCTCCACATTTCAAGCTTAAAACATCTATTTATATCATTTTTCAAGTTTCCATAAATAACATTTTGGTCCCTATGAAAACATAACCTTCAAAAACGCTAAAAAACACCCACTTACGATTTAGTTAATTGGCCATAGGCATCATAAATATTTTATCACTATCTCGTGACATTAATAACAATTCATGTGATAAAAGGAGAACTGTTTTTTTGACTCGTAAACCCCCCTAATAATTTAACGAACCTTGAACGTGTTATGTTCGTTAGAAAAAAAATTTATTTTCTCATATTCACTTTTATACTTAAAACAATTTGTGAATACCTTGAGAAATAAATTCAATCATCATTATTTTTAAATTAAATAATATTATTGAATTATTTTACTTGCGATGATCACACTTGGACGTTTACTGGCCTCTGTACGTGGGTCCCACTTCATCCTAAACCTTTATTCATCTTAATAGGTGGAACTTGTGGATAAACTTAGCGCGTGACCCTTTATGCCCTTGTCTCAATAGCAATTGATCCAACTCACAAACCAAAAACGGAGTCTAGCAACATATCATGACCCTCATAGAGATAAGGTTTGTCATGGCTACAACAACCTCCTATGAACACGCTTTGTGTAATATAATCTCTTTGCTTCGTGGTATCTTATAAAGCAGGATGCACACTTTGTGTTGTCATCCTTTCTTGATTTATTTATTTGGTGTACTTATTAGACGGACTTACCTTCAATCACTATGACCATGAATTAATAAAGGTATTACCAACCTGGTCAATTGAGCTTGAGACATCTCTTCCTTTTTGTAACAACCTGTGCCTTTTTTTCATGTTACTTTGCTAGTTTTGGGTGTTGGAGGTGTTCCAGAGAAGGCCTGAGGAGGTTCTGAGAGTTTTTAGTGGAAGTTGGGGCTGCAGTAGAGCTTCTACAGGAAGTTCGCATCGTGTAATGTTTACATGTCTAATGGTGGTTCACGGCTTGTGTAACCGACTAATTCATGACCTGTATACGGTTAAGGAGTAGTTCGTGAGATGGAAACATGCAGTGTAAGTGGAATTCATGACCTTTATTAAATAAAGGCAGAGGCAACATGATTTTCTGCGAAAGATGGAAATTTTAGGAATCCTGTGAAATACAAGTCGTGTAAGGTTTACACACGATATGAAATTGACGGATTCCATGTTGTTTTATAACCCTTTCAGATGATTCTTTCCAATCAACTGCACATTCTTTCCTCTTGTTCCAGATGATCCCTAAGCACCTTGGGAGGATCTTCTCACCTCCTCCTCCTGCTTCGATCCGTTGGTTTCAGTGGTTGTTGGTTGATGATATGCGGTGAGTGATTTCTCTTTTCCCCGTGGTTTTCTTTCGTTCTTCTCTTGGGGATTCACTGCAGTATGCTTGGTTCAGCCTTTAGAGGTCTCAGAGTGGAAGTGAGATGTGATATCCATGGAGTTCATGAATGGACTTCCACGTACATCCAGGGGTCATGAATTGATTTGGGTGATCGTCGACCGACTCACCAAGTCAGCCCACTTCATACCGATCAGAGAGCAGGGTTCAATAGAGAGCTTGGGACGCCTCTATGTGCAGGAGATTTTGAGGCTACATGGAGTACCTTCAACAATTGTCTTCGATCGTGATCTGTGTTTTACTTCCTGGATATGGAAGGGGTTACAAGAGGCTTTTGGGATGCAGCTTTATTTGAGCATCACCTTCTATCCTCAGATGGATGACCAGACTGAGCAGACCATTCAGACCCTCGAGGATATGCTGCATGCTTGTGTCCTTGACTTCGGTCAGAGCTGGGAGGATCATTTGCCTTTGGTGGAGTTTGCATACAACAACAGCTATCACACCACCATTGGGATGACACCTTTTGAGGCATTGTATGGGAGACCTTGCAAATCACCTTTGTATTGGACTGACCCAGGGGAGTCAACACTAGTGGGGACCAAAGATGGTACGGGCTACCACAGAGAAGATGCAGATCATCCAGGAGTGGATGAACACTACAGAGAGCAGACAGAAATCGTATGCTGACAGGAGACGGAGACCTATGGAGTTCGAGCATGGTGACCACGTCTTTCTGAGGGTCTCACACGGACGAGGTTTACGGAGATTTGGTCAAGGCAGCAAATTATCTCCGAGATTCATTGGACCCTTCCAGGTCCTTAGTAGAGTTGGCGAGGTGGCCTACCGCTTAGCTCTTCCAACTCAGTTGCATCGGGTGCATGACATCTTCCATGTATCCTAGCTGAGGAGATACGTGCACGACCCTTCCCAAGTCATCGACCATGGTGAGCTGGACGTTGAAGATGAGGCGACTTTTACGCAGGTTCCATTAGATATTGAGGATCGACAAGAGAGGGTCCTTTATGAATGGTTGATACCTTTGGTGTGCGTACACTGGCAGCACGAGAACCTCCAGGAGAGCACATGAGAGCAGGAGGCTCAGATACGTGCTCAGTAGCCCCACTTTTTCCCTTAGTTTGAGTTATGTCTTATGGGGGCGTAAAGCCCTGAGGTGGGAAGGATGTAAAGACCTAAAATTTTCATGTAATTTTTTTTAAATAAATGGGAATTTATGAGTCCTCGAAAATTGACAGTGCATAATTCTGAGGCCCGGAGTGCCCGAAATGAATTTTAGAACTTTATTTCGGGTACGTTCAGTAAACGTGCGAGAAAGTTTTTCTAAATTTTGAATCAGTGATTGGAATTGAAATCTGAGGGCATCGTTGAACTCGCAAGGCCGATATTCGCTTGAGGTGACCTTCACCTCGACCACAGTAGGTCGAGGGTGGAAGTTATCTTTTCACATATTCATTAAAGAATAAAATAAAAATAAAATCGTGTAGCTTTTATTTTTATTTTTATTCCATGTGGATGTTGAGAAGTGAGGACCACTAGACCTAAACCTCTCATGAGAGGTTATGATGGTGGGGACCACCCAAACTAACCTCCCATGAGAGGTTATGGTAGTGGAGACCACCCGAGGTATAAATCCCCTTGAAATCCCCTTTAATGGGAAACCCTCAAACTTCCTATTAAATGTGGGAGAGCCTTTACAACTCCCCCAACATTTATTATTCCAACTCAATTTAATTAAATTAGGATATTTTTAATTTGTTCCAACAAACTAAATAATAGATATCATAATCTATTATCTTGGGATACCTTTTCATTTTGGTGTAATTGGAGAAAAGTCTTGGCAAAAAATAGAGCGTTGGAGAACTTGGGAGAAATCTCTCCAATGGTGTATCCTTCGCGATGGAAGAAGGTGACTTTGGTGACGGAGACCGGTGCCGACGGTCGGCACCAGTGGAACTCAAGAACCACCGATGAAGGCACGAGCCCCGCCACCCCACTACCTCCGCACCCCGTAGCGCTCTGTCGTCTACTACCACCGCCACCCCATGGCCATCGCCGCCCCGCGGCCTCCACCGCTCCACATCATCTGCACCCCAGCCAACCAGAGTCACCACTGTCGTCCGAGCCGCTGCCACCGCGCCCAGTCCGGGTCGGTTCGACTGGGTCGGTTCGGACTCGGGCCCACTATGACCCATTTACATTCTTTTGACCATAACTTTGGCACTGGATGTCCATTTGACAAACTGTTAGTGGTTCTTGAAATCTTGGAGTGAGACGGTCCCTTTGAGTATACCCCACTAGAGATTTGGGTTAAGATGGGGTATGGTCAGGTTGGATCAATCATGAATCCAACCAGGCCCCTGGGACTAAAAGGCTAATAACTCACAGACCGAGCATTCGATTGACACGTCGTCTATTGCGTTGAGACCCCTATGATGTGGTAGTCCTTTGAGATACTTCTTCAAGTGGAATCATGGAAGTTGGAGAATCAACCAGTGGTTTGGGGAGCGGACTTTTCCATAGACGAGAAAGCCTAGTGTGGAAACCCAGTAGTTGGTTTTGACGAGAAGAGTGCTCTCCTAGCGATCCTGTGTGGGTCAGCTCTTAGCGATCCTATGTGGGTCAGCTCTAGTGATCCTGTGTGGTTCAGCTCCTAGCGATCTTGTGTGGGTCAGCTCCTAGCGATCCTGTGTGGGTCAGCTCCTAGCGATCCTGTGTGGGTCAGCTCCTAGCGATCCTGTGTGGGTCAGCTCCTAGCGATCCTGTGTGGATCAGCTCCAGCGATCCTGTGTAGGTCAGCTCCTAGCAATCCTGTGTGGGTCAGCTCCTAGCGATATTATGTGGGTCAGCTCCTAGTGATCCTATGTGGGTCATCTCCTAGCGATTTTGTGTGAGTCAGCTCCAGCAATCATGTGTGGGTCAACTCCAGCGATCTTGTGCGGGTCAACTCCTAGCGATTCTGTGTAGGTTAGTAACAGAGCCTGTTAGCGGAGTAAGATGATTTAGTAGTTACATATAATCATATCTACTACTATACCTAAAGATATACCTGGTGTGAGATGAGTCAATACACCTGTTTCTTCATGTTTGAGATGGATTACTTGATAACTTAGGTATATGTATGGGCATATACCTAAGTAGGGTTATCTGTTATTTTCATACTTTGTGGTTTATCCTGGGTGGATTTTGTGAGACCTTGAGGGTCTCAGGGTCCCTACTGAGTATAGTTATAATCACCCTTGAACAGGCTATGCCCGCACCTTATTGTGTTGGATACAGATGACGAACAATGCTGACTGAATCTGAGAGTACCAGGACTGGATGGTACCTGAAGGTGGACCATACGGTGTCAGAGGGAGGTTTGCTCTCTTGGGTCATTTTCTTTTGAGATGGAGTCAGAGTGGACCAAAATTAAGGTTGTCGGAACTCGACATTCTAGCTACGGGCAATGTGCCTGGCCAGCACACCTCGTGACGGGACTCGAGTTACCAAAGTGTGTTGAGGTTTGTCTGTGTTTTTGGTCATTGCGGTTAATCTTGTTTAAGGAAATGAAATGGGGTAAGGTCAGTGGTCCTCGTGAGCTCGCAGGGTCTGGCAAGCCATGTGGAGCCGGGGACGCTGTCCTAGAATACCCTCTGTGGCAGTGGCGTGATTGGCGTATGGCCGCCAACCACACGTTCCAGTCACCCGCTGACACAAGTTTCTCTTGCGTCATTTCTCGTCACTTCGCTTTGGATTCGTGAGAATTTGGTTTTTAAGTAAAAATGTTTTGGTCTTGGAAAAATGTTTTCAAATGAAACTCTTTAATGAGAAAATGACGTGAAAGGTTTGGAAAGTGTGGGTTGAATGTTTTGGTTTTGAAAAAAAAATGGAAATGTTTGGTTTTGACCCTTGGCGCTCTCATGGGAAACCACATGCATGAGTGTATATGGGAAAAAGAAACGGTTAATGGCACGAGCGGATGAGTGCCTGGTTGGATATGAGGTGGGTGCCAGTGCGGCACGAGAACATGCATGTGCGAGGCCCATGGGACACCATTGGTGTTTGTGCAACCCACTAGCTTCGTCTCTTTTCAAAAAAGTATTGTTAAATGAAAAATTTGGTGTTTTAAATAAGTGGTGATTGTGTGGTGTGTCCCTGTATTTTTGAAAGGTTGGATGTGAGGTGTTTTGATCCGAGAATCCTTTTTGACTGATTTGTGTAATGAGTTTGAATTCTTATTTGTAAGTTGGTATGCAAGCGTGTAGCTATTAATTCTTTTGAAAAGTACACCGGGGAGCCCTTGCAGTGGTTTCCCCTGCACGTTTGGTGTTCGCCTGCAGTACGTCTTGACCATTGGACCAGTTTGATTTTGGTCCATGATTTTTCTTTCTTGACTAGTGTACGCCCCCATAAAGTGTTGACATGTGATTTAAGTGTGGCCACGGGCAATTGCCGTTGGTCAACCCTCCAGTTGATCAGAGGAATATATTCTTGAATTCTAGAATTGAACCCACCTCTTTTTTTTTTACAACAAGTGGATCCTCCCGCAGCGGGATGACAGATGCGAGAGGAGTTGAACAGAGTTTTGGTTTCTTTATGTTGTCTGAGTCGTCAGATATGAAATTTGACGTCGTTGCATTTGAAGGTTTCCCCTAGAAATGACGAAAGGAATTCTAGCAGGGAAGGGTGAAGGCGGTTCAGAATTTTTAGTGTTGACCAGTGTCTTGAAGGGCTTTGTAGTATCTACATCGGCTACAAGGGTCATGTTCGGTGACGTCTTGCAGCGGAAGGTCCCTTTGGTAGTCAACGGTGGTAAGTAGTAGAGGAGACTCCAGTGGGAAGAAGGTGGAAGCAAACCTAAGTTGTTGGTTCGATTTATTGTTTTAATGACCTCTGGTCTTTGGTTTGTTTCTTTTAAGGGTTCATGTTAGGCTATTAGTTTGGCAGACCCAGTCGTATGAGGCTGCTATGGTCGTTTGCAGGAATCACGTGTTGTTCAAGATGCAGTCTAAAGTCTTTCTCAAAGTAATGTTTCTCTCGACAACAATGATCGTTCTCAGCGACGATTTGTGGTGTCATGTTCTCATTCAGTGTAACCATGGATGATGCATGTGTACCATTTAAGCTCTCGTTCGGGTGAATGTTCAGTGTGAGAGTAATTGGATGTCATGGCGTGTTGTGTCTGATGGTGTTTCCTCAGGTGCAGTATGATTGGGTGTGATACCAAAAGGAGAAGCTCCGTTCGGGAGTCTTCCATGCCTGACTACGAGGCAGAAGATGCTTCAAACATCAGGGCTCCAGTCATAGGCCTTGGAGTGAAGCTGGCGCGTGGTCAGGAACCCCGAGAGTGTGTGAGACCCGACTTTATTTCTGTCATTGGTGTTGAAAGTGAAAGCAGCTTAAAATGTTTTCTATGGTTGTTCTGCTCCGAACGAACCGTCTGGTTGCATAAGGTTTTCGTGACCATGTGGAGGCGTGTTCGTCTCGTTGCCTTAAAGTTTTGGGGGTTGCGTTCCACTGGATGCAATCGCTTTAGTGGTCCTTATGAGAGTCTGTTGGGTAACTCAGTCTCAAACTTGAATGGTGTTCATCCAGAAAATTTTGAAATGTTGGTTTGTGGCCAGCCGTGGTTTTGACGCCTGATGGTCGGGCCCCTCCCTCCCCGCCCCTTGTGGTGGGGTGTTTGGTCACTGTTGAGAAGTTTTCAAAGTTCTATACATTCCGTTAGTTCTAATGGTGGGGAGTCCTCCGGGACCTCCCTATGTTGGTTTTATGGTCTCGCCTTGGGCATTGATAGGTTATTAATGGTGGGGAGACCCACATTGGGTCTCGTAGGAATGTCTCTAGAATGAACCAGTGCTGGTTTTTTCTTTAATGGCGGGGGGTCCACTCGAACCTCCCTGTGTTGGCTTTCTAGTCCCGTTTCGAGCGTGAGTAAGTTCTTAATGGTGGGGAGCCCCTCGGGCCTCCCCATGTTGATCTTTTGCTTCTGTTTCTAAATACAACTTGGTAATAAGTGAACAGAGTGATCTGTGGACGTGGTTTTTCATTCAATGGTGCTTGGGATGTTTTGGCTTGTGAAGTTAGATTCAGTGGGTGTGAGGGTTTCCCTTCCTTGATCAGTTAACTGGAGGTGTTTTAGCTCTTTGGGGTGGGCGACACTCATCATAAAGTCTTTTTATGCGTTCTCGAGGTTGTCTTTTGAGTCACTTTCTCTAAGCACGACACTTTTGCCTCCTTTTGCTTGATGTTTGTGGGGATCCCCTTTGAACCATGAGGAGGTGTCGTTCTTACTTTGACTCTCAGCCTTAGTTGTGGCTTTCCGGGGACGGAAAGCTTTATGGTGGGGAGAATTGTCACACCTATCCTTTTTATATTATTTATTTTATTGTTTTTATTGGGAATCAGGTGACAAAGTCAAGGCCGAACTTAAATTTCTGAGTTTTATTTTGAAACACTTTTTTTTTGGCCTTTTCGGCATTCAGCGCACAGCTGTCGAAGCCGTGCGACCTCGCTTGGTTCGCCGCGCGACCTCGCTCGGCTCTCCGCACGCCTGCTTTACGTGCAACCAATTAAATAAAGAAGTTATTAATAAAGAAATAAAATTTAAAAGAGGGATAAAATGTAAATAAAATTAAATAAGAAACGTGATAAAATTTAGTGGTTTGTTTTAATTTTGAGGGATGTTATTATCGTTATTATTGTTAGTTTTAAAGATAATAATTTATTTAGGTTATAATAATTATTATTAGTTTTATTTTATTTTATTTTACTTTATTTCATTTCCTTTTTATTCTCTTTTCTTTTTCTATTTATTATTTATTTTTTTCCCTCTCTCTTGCCTAGGGTTCGACCAGCTCTCTCTTTTTTCTTTCTTTCTTCTCCCATGGCTCCTGTGCGCCGCACTCCTCCTCCCCCATTTCTTCTTTCCTTATTCTTTTTCACCATCGCACCTTCCCCCCTGGAGCCATTTACATCGCACTACACCCCACCAATCCGTCGCGCCTCCACCATACCAGCTCGCCCTTCTCCAGCGCGCAGCTCTTCCCTGGGCACAACCCGTCGCACCGCCGCCTTCCCCTGCTGTGCGCTGAAGGCCGCCGCCGCCTCTCCATTGAGCACCCCATCGCACCACCTGTTTTGCTCCCCGGACCAGCTGCTGCCACCCACATGTTCGACCAGCCAAAAATCCTTCCCGGTGACCCTCCAAGCCGGCACCACCCCCCCTCCTGCTGTTCGGCACTGCCTCGCTGGACTCCCCCACCAGCACCCACTCTCTGTCCGACCATCTCTCCCAGCTCACCCCGTCACACATCCGAACCCCAGTGCCTCCTACTTTTTCCGACCGCACCTCTGTCCGGCAACCTTCCTCCTGGCCGACCTCCCCTTCGGCTCGTCGCACCCCCTGCTGCTGCCCGTACGCACCGCACCTCCTGCCTCCTTGCCAGCTTTTTTTTTCTTTCTCATCTGCTCATGGTGTTGGCCCTCCCCTCCGACTCCAATGTCCGGCACCGCATCTCCAGCTCCCTAACCCCTCGCCAGTCCAGCCGACCCGCTGCTCCGTGACCCCCATCGTGCCTGTCTCCCCTGTTGGAACAATATCCAATGCACTGCTCCCCTTGGCTGCAACTCTTTCCCAGCACAGCTCACCTTTGGTGACCCCCTTTAAGCTCCGGCTAGCCCCCCTTATCTATTCCACAGGTGCGTTGTTTTTCGATTAATTGTTCTTTCTTTTTGGTAGAGTCGTGGGTAAGAGTCCAATGTTTTTTGGGTCCAAATTGTATTGAATTAGGTTCGATTTTAACGCTCTTGTCGATATGTTGTTTTTAAGGTTCTGACATAATGTTTTTGTTGAATTCGTGTTTTGGGTTTGCACGAGGTCCTTTGAGGTGCGATGGTCATGCGACGGGTGTTTCGCGCCAAGCTCGCAATGTTTTGGTTCACCTCGGTCCATCCGCCACTGTCTCGAGGTAGGTGGTTCCATGCCTTTGCATCATTTAGATAATTTAATTTGTTTGTTTAGTTTAATTTAATATGTTCTATGAATTAATTGTGTGGTGCAATCTATTTTTATAATGTGTTGGCGTGTTCGTTTGATGAAAATTGGGTTTCCGAAATAGTATGTGTTTGTCGTCTATATGCGTGTTGTTGTATAAGTGATTTGTTGGGTTCAATAGGTTGTTTGAAAGGCATTTTAAAATTTGTTTGACATGGGTGCGTAATGAAAATCTCACTTTCTTTATAATGATCATGTTTTTTTTATTTGACCTTATTGGGGTAAGTCCAAAAATTGTTTAAATCAATTGTTTATATGGTGCAATTGTGGTTTTAGAATAAGTGAGTGTGAAATTGATTCTAAAGTGGTCTTTGAACCTAAAAATATGTGTTGTTTTGGTGCAATGTTTTCAAGTTGGGTTCTAGGTGATGTTTGGTTGGTGCGAACTTAGTTTTTATGGGTAATTGAGTTTTGTGTGTCTAAATGTGGATTTTTAATGTGTAGCGAATCATCTTAAGCGTGTTGTCTTGGTTTTGTTATTTTTTTTAAATGGTGCCTTGCAAACAATGATGGCTTCTTCAAAGCGGTTTTTGGTGTTTTACAAGAGGTGCAGATGGTTCAGATAATTGTGTAGTTGGTGTGAAACTAGTTTTAAGGACAAATTATTAAGCAAGTGGTTTGAACGACTCCCTTCTTTGTAACTGGGTGTGTTTATTTGTGTCAGTCCTTATTGTGTTATTAAAAATAATGCTTTCTAAGTTGTGAAAATTGTTTATGTTCTTGTTTGAGTGTTTCCAAAAGGGGTTTTTGCGAAATGATTAGGTAATGACAATTATATTTTTAGAAAGGTATTTTTGGCGTGCGTGAGTTTTGAAATGTTGTTTGGGTGTGGAAATGGTGACTTTTGTGTGCAATATCTTGTTTGGCCTGCGATATGAGAAAGAAATATACTATGTGAATGTGAAACTTGTTTGAGCACACGGGAAAACCCTGGGTATCTAGGTGGGCGGACTAGAACTAGTGCGCTAGTGAACCGGATGGGTGTCGTCCCTGTTTCACTTAGCTGGATTGACGATTGCAACACTAACTAAACATATGATATCTGAGGGTCGTGGCCTTCTAAGCCACGTGTTTTGAGGGTCGTGGCCTTCTAAGCCACGTTTTCTGAGGGTCGTGGCCTTCTAAGTCACGTTTCACCGAGACACGAGGTTCTAGGGTCCCACTCGAGCTAGATGAACCTTAGGGGATTTACCCATAGTGCTCTACCATCTTTGGTGTGGTGCCTTCCGTCGGCATATGAGGGACCACTTGGGTGTGAGTGTGTGTGTGTGTGTGTGAGTATGTGTGTGTGAGAGTGTGTGAGTGTGTGTGTGTGCCCATAATGAACTTTTCTCTTCCTCTTTAAAAATTGTGTTTGTGAAATAAGTTCTTTTAGTGTTGTCCTTTGGCTTTTGGCTTGTAAATGTTTTCTTTGAAAGTATTTCGAAAGTATAACTTGAATAAGCACATTAAATTGTCCTTTTGATGCTGTGGCATGAAACCTTTTTATTTGGTGACATCCTACTGGGCTTTAGCTCACACCCTAGATACACCCTTGGGTGTATGTAGATTCTTGTTTCTTGTGTATTCCAGGTTGTCCGTCGTGCTCAGCGATGGTGGTTCTAGTTGCTGTTGGTCTTCGTGTGCAGGTTGGTGTTGGTAGCTTGGGGATGCAACTTCTCGTGTCGCATGAGGTTGGTTTTGGAGCTTAGTTCTCTTTTCCTGTTGTTTTTCATCTTGGGTTTTTAGCTGAATTGTAGACCTAAACCTGTTTATAGTTTAGAAGTGTGTTTTGTAGTCTATTTCCAGTTTCAGTTACTTATCTGGTTGATTGTATTTCTGTATTGTATTTCGGGTAAAATCGTTCCCACTTGTTAAACATGATACCCGGGCACTTGTGCCAGCCCGTGGGGATCGGGAACGCCCTTCGGGCCTTGCCACGGACCGGGTCGGGCGCCGGGTCGGATGACGACCCGACCTGGTTCGTGACAGTTATACTCATGGGTAAATAAAATATGAGATACATAAGAAACAACCAATCTATACTGCATTATAAAACAACCCAATCAAAGATGTGAAACATTACAGAAAACATGAAATTGAAATCCCGCTACTAGAAAACAAAGGACTGGAGTTCTAACTAACTTCCCCTTCAGGTACTCAAAATCTTCCTGACACTGGTCAATCTACAAGAATTATTGATCCTTTTAGGTCAAGTCTATTGGAGGATTCACAACCTGATATAATTCATCTATTAACATCTTGTAATAGCCTTTAAGACCAAGGAAACTATTCACCTCTTCCACTATATTGGGGGATACCCATGAGACAATTGTCTCTATCTTTTAAGTATCCACAACTATGCCCTATTGGAACATGAAATGATCCAAGAAACAGAATTCACAAGCCCATAATTCACACTTTGACAACTTCCTGAATAGATTCTTGTGATAAAGAACTCACAAAATAGCACACAGATGCTCGACATGCTCCTCTTCTAATATGTAGTAAAAAGGATATCATTAACGAAAACAACCACAAACTTATCTAGAAACTCTCAAAACACTTCATTTATCAACTCTATAAACATGGGTGGAGCATTCATCACACTAAATGACATCACACTAAACTCATAATGCCCATGATGATAATGGTAATCAGTATTATGAATATCCTCATCCTTCACCCACATATGATGATATCCCAATAAAAATCAATCTTCAACAACCAACTCACTCCCTTCAACTGATAGAATAAATCCTCAATTCATGGAAGAGGATTGCGATTATTCATCATCACTTGGTTTAAGAGATGATAATCAATATAAATAAGAAAACCAACATTATCCTTCTTCAAGAACAAAACTGATGCACCCTAAGGTGACACTCTGATGAACAAAACCTCATTTCAACAGATCATTGATATGTACTCATAGATCTCTAAATAATAAGGATTCATCCTATACAAATACATCGAGATAGGAGACACACCTAGTTGTAGATCAATACAAAACTTGATCTTTCATCAGGGGAAATGCTACAACCTACTTTGGAAAGACATCAGGGTATATCTCACCAAAAAACACTAATGGATCTAAATAAACATCATAAACACACACAAAAATCATCCTCAAGTAATCCATGATAGATTATATTAGATATAACCAATACATACTAAGGATGATGTCATATGATTGTATCCATAAACATAGAAAATCTCCCCAAGAGTGGTGTTGCCCCAACACTAGCTCGTAGTCTCTACATACTTCATGCAAGTCATCTTGGCCACCAACTAGGGTAGTCAATTCCAAGGGAACTAGAAGCCTCTCTACCTCAAGTCCCAAAACATAGATTAGGGTAGGTAATATAAAGGAGTTTGTTGCTCCTAAATCAAATAAAGCTTGAACCCGTATATAAAACAAGTAAAGGGTACCTTGAATGATATCTAGAATTCCTGACACAGGAAATGCTAGAGCATAAAGCTGACCATGACCTTCTCCATGTCCTATCTAACCCTGCTTAAGACCACCTCCATTTCCATGCTCTGCTCTCTGGGGAAAAGGAGCATCTCGGGGATGTACTCTACCTGCCTCGTATTCTCTCTATTGATCCCAAATGGGAACACCTTTTTGTTTCTGCCTCAGTTGAAACTACTTCAATAGAGGAACATGAAGCAGAAAACTTGGTGCATGCTGAATGCTTAGAAAGTACAGGTGATATAGTCACTAATGACCTTGGTCTCTATAAAAAAATATGTGTCCAATATCTTGGAATAGGTCTGATAGATTTCACCCCTAGAGAAATTATATGATGAGGGTTGGGACCTACCCCTGGCTAATCAAAAACTCTTTTATACAAGTAACTGGGAACCCCATACCATAGCTTTGCTTCATGAGGAATCCTAATGACTCCCCTATCATGATGATCCAGTTCTAGAATGTGTCCTCTCAATAACTTATACTCTCACTGTAACCTTGATATACATCTTCAGCATGAATGGGGTGACCTGATGCTGGATATTTACATGTAAATCCCCATATAAATTCCTCTCCCTAGCCTCCTCATATGATAATAGGTCTGAAGAATATCACATAAGGCTCCTGAAAGGGATCCCAAACTCTCTACATTGGTACTCCCTTATCAAAGAGTAAGCAGCTCCTAGTGACTGGATGCCTTTGTGGTTGAAGAAAGAAACTCTTCTCAGAACTGATATTAAAACTTCTCTCATGAGACTGTCGACTCCTCACAACCCCCTAAGGATAAGAACCACCACTACCTCACTACTCCATGCAGTATCGTCACTTCCAATGAAACCCATTGATTATTCTGATCATGGATCAAATTAAAAGATATCTAAACCTCCTCCAACTAGTATTCTATGATTGAATCAAAAATGGATCCCTTGTACTTCTATATTCTCTATCACTGAAACTTTTAGAGTGTCCTCCTCCAAGTGTTGTCATTGTCAACCTCCACTCTGTGATGATTTACCGGATCATCCTATTGAACATCTTTAGTTTGACCCTGATGAGGATGTCAACCTGGATATATACCTGTAAAAAAGAATAAACTTTTTGAGTCCTTAAACCTAGAATATGAAATATTTAACATTAATTAATCATTTATTTTTTATCTTGTTAAGATTTTAACCTATCCCAAGGTCTACCCATTTCAAATACAGGCACAAATGAGAATGATGCATGATCCTTTCCAAGTTCTCTACCCTGAAAGAAATGTCACTTCATTTAGTAGGATTAGTAAACTTAAAGGTCCATGCATCTGATCATAGGGGGGCCTAAATACTTGTTTCCCATCTGGTCTCCCACATTTACATCACTCACTAAACTTAGCTGACATCATTTCCCTACCAACCCATGAAATTTCACGTGTTTCTAACTCCAAACTCCATCCTATATCTCAAATTGAACCTCTAATACCACTCTATCATGAACCCCTCCCCAAAAAGTGTACCCCTCCTAGGCTGGTAATGATAGAAGGGAGATGGTGACTTCCTAAGTCCCACCTCCAGTAGACCCCGTGTAGGCTACTAGCACTAAGGATATAATAATCATACAATGGGAGGCATTACCCTATAAGAAAATATGTGTAAGAGAGAGATAATAAGGATACACCAAATAATGCATACACAGACACATATATATATAAATAAATCCCAAATTCAAATATTCAATGTTATGTAGTATTAAACAACTGAAAGGAAAACTACAAGTACCAAAAGGTAAAGACAATAGCGACCATAAAGCCCAAACAGATCCTGCAAAACTACAAGCTAGTAATATCCAGTCAAATCTCAAACATGCTCTGAATGGATTGAAAAATAGTTTTATATCTATATAGAGTGATCATAATAGTATAATCAATAGGATCCTCTCCAAATCATATCATGAAAATGATAAATAAATCATGCTAATGCATAGTGAAAAAAATGAAACTAACTCGTCACCTAAAATGGTATACTGAGACCCCATCCTCACCATGGATAACTATCATCAAGTATCACATACAAAAGAGCATATAATATAATAAATAAACATAAAGGGTACCCTGCTTCTGCTTCCCCGCTAGTTTTCTGCTCTGCCCCAACGTCGCACGTCCTGGTCTATCTCTCTCCAAAATAAGCCAACCCATAGACACCTAGGCTAAGTATCACAACATGCACCTCTTACATCACATTATCCCATCACATATTTGTATATAGTAACTGGTTAGTTTTTGGGATCCACCATAGCCTATCTGATGTGTATCATAGATTAGGTATTATAGCTCATGCCATCATAGCCTATACACCGAGTACCTCAAGCCATCACAACCTATACATGTCATACTTATAATAATACTTTGGATATTGTATCTAGAGATACATGTGTATGAAATAACCATAATCCATCACTAACCTCTACACACATATATTGGGAAACTAACCACTATGCGAACTAGTACAATTACCAAGAGAAGAGAGTGGAGCTAGAGGGGGTTGTCATTTATCCATCCTCCCACCGGGATGTTGGGGAAAACACTCTCACAAAGTCCATTAGGTGTCAGCCTCCCTAACTGACATGGTTGGGGA
Source organism: Viscum album (assembly GCA_963277665.1). Lineage (NCBI taxonomy): Eukaryota > Viridiplantae > Streptophyta > Magnoliopsida > Santalales > Viscaceae > Viscum > Viscum album. Next base: position 546,284,232 of record OY728148.1, read on the forward strand.
AGCTTATGAAATTATAGAATATACATGATATAATATACCTCACAAAAAAACAATGGGCATAACCTAGTCTTAATCTCAACTACATCTATTGTCACTCAGAGACCCGGTTGCGACTGTTTGGGTCTAGAAATCCTATAAGAACATAAGCATATAAATAGCTACTTTAATTACTTCTTTTCTTGTTATCATTTCCTTTAGTTAATTTATTTATTATCCATTAAATTAACCATTAAAATTATATCAACATATATTCATTAACCACTATCGTGAAGTCCATTCCCCCAGGCACAAACCAAATCGAGCCCACGGTTTCTCAAGATTAACATCTTTTCAACATTTTCATTCCAACAACACCAAACCCATGGGTTAAGAATTATTTATTCATTATTAAAATAATTCTATAATCCATGTACTCTAGGAAAATCATCCTAAGATACCAACAAAAGGGAACATGCAACCAAGCACATCCAGCTTCCTCAAGCAGTGGGGAAAGGAATGCAGATAAAATAATAAACCTCAATTAAACTCATTCATGTCATGTAAGGATCCATATTTATCATATCAATGGGTATTCCCAGATTCAACCCATTCCATCATCTCTGGTGTCATCCTCAACACCCACATGCATGTCTCGATGTATCTCACCATCACAGGCGTCAAATTCTACCACATCATCTAGGCCTCCCCACCCACATATCACATCATCCATCCCATGATCAGCTATCCCATGCTCATATCACATTGAAAATCAAAGATCACATCCATAGCACATCACAAAAGTATTAAGAAATAAACAAGCACATACAACATGGAAATCTAGACCCTGAAGCAAGGCATTCAACCTTCACACAAGAACAAGCACTCATGGCTCCAAACTCAAGGAACTCGACCTTCTCAAGCAGATGGATAAATCGAGCCCTAGAAATTATCTTTATCAAACAACCATTTTTTATTCAATATTGAATTAACATATTCATTATTCATAGGTTCTAACTATGGGAAACTTAATGTATCAAGCTATAACAAACTATAAAAAGTTAAACATTCTCTTAGAATTAAAACCAGTTTCAACAAACTTAGAGAAGTACCATTCTCATTAACATGCCTTTTTTATTTAAACATTCTCAACAAGCATTATCATGCTTCACATTCTTTATCAATTCTATTATCATGTAAGAACACGTTTAATTAATCATTTACATTGCATCAATTTTATTATCATCAAAATTTAAGAAACCCTAGATTCATTTCAACATGCCCCTTATTTAATTCTTAATACAATTAATTATTTAATTATGGATCTATATTCTTTACCATTTTTCATCATAGATGACATGCTAATCCATAGCATAACAAGAAATACTAATAATAATAACATAGATAATACATTATCTAGAAAATCAAGAGTGAAATCGTTATCATGGTATCAGACATCGAGCTACAATTACAACTAATTATTTATTAATCTAGTTCAATAATTATGAGTATAATTCCATTTATATCCAAAGGACTAAACCATGATAACTTTATGATTTCACGTAAATAAATAGGAGAAGCAATGAATCCTCTAACTCAAAGGCATCAACATTCTTCACATGAGAATGTACCAACATCTTAGATCTCAATCACCCCTCCTGCAAGATATACATTCGTCCAACGATGTCACGCCACAAATGCACTAACAAAAAACTAAGAAAACTTTGTTAGAAACATTGGATAGAAACTTTTATCACATTGAAGAAGAAACGGGATGATCCAAATCTAAGAACTACAAAAGAGGAGTTATAACATACCTCAGATCACCATAGATCAATGATGAAATTATAAAAATTGATACCTAATTAAGGGATCCCAAAACTTATAAATAGAACATTTTAGATCACCTAGAAATTGATATAAAGGAATAGGGTTTGATAAAAACCTGAGGTGTTGCAAATTATATCGGTACACTGTCCAGCAGACTTTCACAGTGTGAAACCCTTTCACATTGTGAAAGTATCGGGTTTTTAAGTCCAACAAAAAATGCATCTCCTCATACCATTCAGCCCTAAATTAATTCCCATCATGTGTAACCCCTTGAACCAGCTTCACACAAGCCATAAACCATTTATTCATGATTTGAAATAATTATACATCATGAATTCTCACTGCTTCTAGATTTTAGCAACCAAACACATCCAGACCCACTCTAGGCCTCCTTTGAGCACCACAGAATTTGGAAACACACAAAGGGTCAGACTAGATGGATTCAAGACCTTACATTGATGGAGTGAAATGAATTTCATCCTAAGTTACTATTTCTCGTTCAATGTATTATGTGTGGGGAACTTCGGTATTATCCAAGTCAATGCCCTAATCTAAGGAATAAATCTTAGACCATGGAAGGGACTATGTTATGAAAATTGTTGAAGTGGAATGAATAAAGTGTTTGTGTATTATTATTCAAGAATTATATTGTAGAATTGATTTATCAATTATATTCAAGTTCTAAGAATCATTAAACATCTAAGGATTTTTTTACATCAGTTTTTCTTTAAGGATTTTCAATCATATGTTCATTGGTACTGTTAAACTAAAAAAGTGATTTAGTGGTAAGGAAATATTTTTGTAAAACACATGATTGAGGGATAGATAACCCTTAATATGTTCCTAATATTGTGATAATAATGTTTAGTTTGGATAAATAGATGATTCATATTGATAAATTAAATTGAATAGTATTAATGAGCTTAGAACTTATTAGAGAATTGATGAAAATTGGATTCTATTATCATTGATAAATATTACTATATTTTTTGGATTTGTGGAATATAATTGATAGTCTATGATTTTATTTGAGTAATAAGGATAGAGTTAATTTTTGAAAGCATATAAGTTTTCATTTAGGTTTTATGGTGATTCGGGTTATTATCATATTTTAGGATAATATATGATCAAGGTATTCATATGTTTTGTATGTAACATTAAGAACTTCTTTATGATGTTTAGGAGTTTAAAGTTCAGTTGATTTTGGAAATTTAGTGTCCTTATTTCTAAATTTTTGGGTTTTGAATTTTTTCAAACACATTTTGAAGTATTCTTAAGGTTAAATACTTATAAGATGGTTTAAGATGAACCTTGGGTGTTATTGTTAAGGTTTTAGAGATTAATGTATTATTTAATCATATAAATATTTATCCATATTGGATAACCAATGTGAATCATTTTGGTTTTCATAAATATTCGAAGAAATGGGTAATGATTAATATTTCTTTTATGGATCTTATAATCCATTAAGAGTTAATTTTAGTGCTTTAGGCATGAAAACTTCATCTTGAATGTTCATTTATTGGAGTAAGAGATGAATGAGAAATAGATCAAAACACAACCAAAGGATGAAATTTTTCTTATGAAATGAAAAGAAATCAAGTGAGAATATTTTCTCATTTTCTCTATATTAATAGTAAAATAATCCCTCAACTTTAAAAAAAGAATATTAAAATAACAATTTTATGTTTTTACCTTCATTTATGATGAATTGAGGGTCTTTTCACCCCTTCTTAATTTATGGATTTATGATAATTAACTTTCTTATGATCATGTTCTTTATCACTCTATATTATTCCTTGAACACTATTCTTTCTCATCCATATCCATGTTTTTACTTCCAACCAATTTTATAATTATCTTGAAATCAAATTACATATTATTTTAGATAACCTATATGTTTCCTTTTTCCTCTTTTAAAAGGACATTTTATTATTCCTTTGTTCGATGTGGGTTTTCAACAAAAGTATTTTCAAATATTGAACCCTTGATTACTGAGATAAAAATTGAAAGGGAAAATTTTATTTAATGGGGGAGAATGTAACACCCTAAAATATATTTTAAAATAATATTATGATCAAAAGCTTTCTTAAAATGCAACACTAAGATTTAAGTGAACTATGATATATAATAAAAATATTATTATTTAAATATGACCATTATAATGTAGTCTTTAAATTGACATTATAAATCTGAATAACTAAATTATGAAAAATATGTATAAATATTTTATATAATTTAAATGTATTTATTAATGTATAGTAAATCTGTACTCTATTTTCAGTAAAGTCATTTTATATTTCAAAAATATATTTTCTTCAAAAATAGTTTTTATTTCATTTTGTGCGTGGTAGATATTATAACTAATTTCTTCCAATTTTAAAAATTTTATATTAAAAATTTGAAATAATTTTTGAAATCATAGTTTAATAATAGTCTTAGGATTATTTTTTGTATTTTTTTGAAAAGGTTGATTTTTAAGTGAATAGTAAAAAAATCCATTTTTTGTAAAACTATCATTTTATTTCATTAAATAAAGTAATTTAAAAGTAACATTATGATTTTAATTTGATATAAAGTTCACATAATTCTACTTTAATTATATATAATCAAATAAATTACATAGTAATCATCATTATGCTTTATTTTGGTATAAGTCCATTTTTGGGCTTAAAAATGTATTTTTTTACAAACTGATTTTCTTTGGGATTTACACATTTATATTAAAATTAGTTTCTAAAACTTATAGAAATTGATTATTAAAAAATGGGTTAAATATTTTTAATTGGTATGTCCAAATTTGGAAAATAGATCACTTTTATTTTTGGTCATTATGAATAGTATATGTAGTAAATATTTGTCACCTCAGTAAGGGAAAAATGAGTAAAAGAGGGTTAAAACTATGGGATAAGGCCTAAAATCACTCTAAAACTTGTATTTATTTTATTTTATAAGTTTATTTCAACCATAAACATCTAGTATTATAAAAATTTTCAATTTCTTTCCTTTTTTCGTTGATTATAACTTTTATATTATTTTAAGTAAAAGATAAAGTCAAAAATGTCGCTCTCTTTATTTTAATATCGTTAATATTTTTTCATAGGGATAAAAAAATTATGTTTACTTATAAATGTTTATTTTAAATATGAATAAATTTTTCTATCATGGAAATTTATTTTTAATTTTTAGTTATGGAATAATTACCTTAAATGTTTACGCAATGCTGACACGGTGCTTATTCAAGTAATAGACAAGTGATTTGAAAAACATTAAAAGTAATACAATTTGGATAAATTATGGTTTTATATGAATAATATGATTAATAATAATGTATAATTTGTGGTAAAAGAGTTTATATTCTAAACGCATTGTAATATTGATGACTTTAAAGTCAAATTAAATGAATAGTACCAAAAATGACTTTAATGATATGTTATGTTAATAAATTTTTTCTTAAATTATTAAAAAGAACAAAAATATTCAAAGATTATTATTAGGATTATAAATGGTATAATATTTCATATATGGACCATTTTTTCCACTTTTTACCTTAGAAGTAAATCTAGGTTCCTTAAAGGCTAAAAATTGTGTTAACATTGTTAAAGTTAAAAAGGGTTAATGAAGGGGTTAAACCAAAAGATAAGGTTTAAAATGAAAAAAAAAATGAATATAAATTTTAATGGATTCTGATATTTATACCTTATAATCTATTTATTATAATTCATGTCCATTTGGATGAATTTTACTATATAAATGCAGTAATTATATTTAAATCCTTTAAGTAATTCCAAGTGTGTCTTTTCCTCACTTATAAAAGGGCACCTCTTCTAATCTATTATTAACACCTATTGAAAAACTTATCTCAAAAAATACCTACCCAAATACCTTTTTAAACTTACTCCCCATGGCCTATAGTCCTTGGTCTCATCAAAGGACTAACCTAGAATGCTTAAGATGTAAGCCAAAGGTGGTTTTCCAAAGAAGAGGTATAATTTTAACCGAGTGTTTTCATTTTATTTCTTCTTCTAACTCCTTAAAATATTATATAATCATGATCATAAATTAACATAATTATTTTAAATATAATAAAATTTTATTTTATTTTTTTGTGGAACAACCCATATTCATCTCCTTTCTATCCTATGGAAAATGAAAACTTTGCTTGTGTGTACATATGGATTATTGTCTCCATGTAGCGGTGTAATTCATTTTCCATCACCACTTTACTTTTAAGGTTATAAAGATAGAAATAGTTAATATTTTTTATATTTATAACATAATTATGATTCTATAAATATAATATATGATTTAACTCTTTACCCTTCTACTCATTAAAAAATGATAATGTCTCTTGTGCATATGTATGGACTACAACCTCCATGAAGCGATGTGATTCATTTACCATGTCCTCATTTAAAGGATGATTCTAAATATTTATAAAATGAATATATTTTATGTTTATATCATTATTAATATTTTTTAGATGATTACCATGATAAAGATGCAATGATTGAAACTATCAAACTGAAACTTACATGAAAAATGAAATAGTTAACACTCAAAAATGATGATTTCAAACACATGTTGAAATGTTATAAGTGGATAATATATGATATTATAAATATGTATATAGTTATTGTATAGAATTATAAAAAAATAAATTTATTATATAGGAGGTTAAAAGTACTCACGAAGCAAGTCGGACCTAAGGTAAGGTTTTATTTCACAATATCATCCTTATTTAGGATTGTTTATGATTAAGTTTTCATTGGGGGAAATATATGTTATTTCTATCTTAAATACCATAAATTTTATTCTTATGTGGTTATTTATATAAATTAAAATTTTCCTTTAATTTTCCTCTTTTTAAGTACTCAAAATTATGAAATAATGTTTTTAAGGAAAATTGCCTTTGTTTTTATTTTGGTTTGGAATATTTTTCTTTTATGCCCATGTTTTCTTTAAAATATTTCCAATAATGTTCTTATTATTCACCAATGATTGATTAAAGTAATTTTTACCCATGTTTTACTTTTTATAAAAAGGTTTAAAATTAATCTTCTTTTAATTTTCCAAATGAGTCACATTTTACTAAAGGTTTGAATGGAATCTTTGCTTTAACAAACACCACACGAATGGTTTTTTCCACCATCATAACTACAATTTGATTTGAAGCTTCCTCTAAAAGTTTCTATGGTTCTTTACAAAGAAAATATTTTTCCTAATATTTTGAAAAAAAATATTTTTTAAATAATTGATTTTGAAATGAAAAGGGTATTTTACTCAAGAAATATTCCAATGATCTTTTAGAAGTATTTTTACCTATTTTAATATCCTTTGATGAATTGTATAATTTACTGAGGTTATAATCTAATGATATCATTCACCATATTTATATAGATGGGTTATTATCATTTTTACTGGGGAAATTATTTACATCCCATATACTAGTTCTTTTAATTAGGACAGTTATTGATTATTAAGGCATATTGATTATGTTTTATTGTATATTCATATGATAAATGAATTATAATTATTAAGTGATGGGTGGGGCCTGAAATTACATAACTCCTCAATGCATTGGTAGGTCACATGAGACAAAACAGATGAGTTATTTGGACAAGTACTTACCCATTTATATAAGATGTCTTGGCACAAGGCCTCGATGGTAAGTTTAATGTGTCTGACATTATGCATTCTATCATTATGAAATTAATTTTGGATTTCCATTTGATTGTTAAAATTGATATGAAATCCATGGATAAATTTCAATCTCATCAGATTATTTATATTTAATTATTTGATCATAATTTATTCATTCCATATTATTTATGCCTTATATATTTTATAATAGTTTCTGATGCATTCATTTCCTTATCGAGCATCTGATCTCACCCTTTTATTTTTTTCCTTTCTCCAAGATGCAAGTAAGTTTACTATGATTGATATGAAATATAATATCCCCGAAACTAAAATCCTTGAATCTGATTTTTAAAGAATAATATTTACATTTATAGCTTTAATACCAATAAATGTGACCCAATTTCAACCATCTGAAACTTATAACATCAAAAGAAAATATTAGATCAATTATATACCCAAGTATCTTTTAGGTTTATAGTTTTGGAGAATTAGGAAAAACTCTTACATAATAATACCCATGTCTTCAAATGAGTATTTTTTCTTATTATACCCATCCTTTCCTATTCCACATTAATTATTCAATATCTCCCATAAAATTATTCACACATGAAACCTTTCTAGACATAATTCATTTAATATCATTCTTCATGACCCGTGGAAAAGAAAAACATAAGAAGAGTGAACTCAAACACTTAGTAAGGGTAAATATAATAATTAACAATGGAATTCCATCAATGATCATAATATGAGAATATGGTTATGATGAAAAAATCAAAGTGAATTATTATAACATAATATAATTATTACCCATAAAAACATGGATAAATCATGAAACACGGTAAAAATCTCTAACATAAAAAAATCATATAAATCAACAATAATGAGTTATTTGAAAATAATAATTAAATAAAGGATCCATTATAACTTGATTAAATCATAAAGAAAACATTTTGAAACTTTTAATATCATTTTAATATCACTATTACAATCACTCTTTCAAATGGAATAACCTACACAAAAAAATTCAATAATATCTTAGGAGAAACCTATAACCGGTTAACTCCATCCATTTACCCAATACATTAGAGAGCTATATCAGTCTCACCTATAATTATGATCTATATTGATCTCACATGTCATCATAAATAATTTCCAAGAACTATAAAATAAAAATAACACATGAAATATTGAATTTTTTAATATAACAATAATCATTGTTCTTTCATAGATTGATTTTCCCATAGAAAAGAAATGGGTCCCATGAAAATATATTTGAAATGATCATAATCCATCCAGAGAGAATAATTATGGTGTCATTATTATATATTTCTGGTAGAGCATAGTTACAATCAAGGTTTTATGTCCTTAATGAATATAAATACCATAAAAAGATCATTAAAACATTTTTGAGGAAAATACCCTTTTCTTTTTAAAAGCCACTTTTCAAAAACTAAAAAATCAAAAATTATTGAGAAAATAATTTTCTTTCAAAATAAATTTGGAAACATATAAAGGATGAATAAAAAATAATGTTCATGATTGTGGGAAAATATATTCTTTTTGTAATCATTAAAAATAAACATTACTTTTAAAATTTTGTAAAGAGATTCAAAAGTGATCCATGTAGAAAGCATTGAGAATTTTATTTTTAAAACATTTTAAAATAATTTCAAAGATAATAATTTTATAAAATTCATTTATTTTTATAAAATAAAATTCTTAAATTAATATTAAGAATATGGAGGAAGAGTTTGGTTAAAACTCTTTAAAAACTTTAAAGTATTTTTTTTAAAGAAATATCATTTATGGTCTATTAAAAACAAAAACCCTTTGAAAGAAAGAACATAAAAAAGGAAAATAAAATTTCATAAGTATAAAAATATTCATGATATTATATTTAAAGATTCATTATATACATCATATAAATGAATATAGGTGCATCGATCAAAAACATGTCTCAAAGAAGGAAGTTTGAAATGAGAAACCGTTGAAACATAGATAATGCTTGAATCAAAAAGCCATTGAATGAAGTTACCTAACATGATTTTTAAAAACAATACTTTATATTAAATAATATGTTAAAACACATTCATTGGGTATTAATTACACCATATAAAATTAAACTTGGTTCATAACATGAATTATGTCTCAAATAATTGAAATTGAAATCATGAAAACCCTTACAGTTTTTATAATATTTGAATCAATATCTCATTAAATAGATAAGTTAAAATTAAATATAAATATAATTATAATAGATTAATTCATGATATAATATCTCAAGAATATCTCATTTAACACATAATCATGTCATAAAAAAGTTAATGAAGTAGAAGTATGACCAAATTAATGGAAATTGAGTTAAAAAACCCCTTACCACTTTGTAACCTTCAATTCAAACACCTTTGAATGAATTAATTTGAATTGTAAATTATAATACCAAGAATTATGTATTATTAATTATATAACATGTAAAATTGTCATTATATACACCATATAAAATAAATTATATAGATAACATTAAAACATGCCTCAATAACGGTAAATTGAGACGAAATCCCTTACATTGGGTCCAGACTTGCTATGTATGTACTTTAGAACCTATATAATAAACTTATATCAATTGTTTTATTTATTAATAAACTTTTATAGTATTAATATATCATAATTAAAACATTTATTTAATTTATTTTATTGACATATTTAATTACTTAATATGTTAAGTCCATGCCAGGTGTTTTGAGGATGTTCGGTTCAGAACTTCAAAATGACTTCGGTATGTTGACCATAGTAAAACAGATATTTATTAAATAATATATATAATGATAATAATGAAATAATTATCATTTTTTACATTAATTATACTTTTAAAACCAACCTTAAAATATGGTTATGAGAAATTAATTATGTTACAATCATGGAGATAGTAGGTCGTACGTACGCATGAGTAAAGTTTCCATTTTTCAATGAACATGAGGTAAAGATGGTAAGTATTATTGTATATTTATATAATAATTATTATATCTTAAATATAATATTAAATCTTTAAAACTACTTATATATACCATCCATTTTATGTTGTGATGGAAAACGAATCACATCGCTTCATGGAGGTGGTAATCCACACATACGCACGAACAACGTTATTATTTTTCAATGGATAGAAAAGGTAAGAAAATAGATGACATGATATATTTATATAATCTTAATTATGTAATTAAAACCATATATATACATTAAATCCATCATCATAACCATCTGTGATATGTGGTAATGAAAAATGAATTACATCAGTTCGTGAGGCGGTAGTCCGCTATACACACAAACGATGGTTTCATTTCCCATTTGATGGAATAATAAGATGGATAAAGGTTAAAAAAATAAACATAATAACATATAAATATATTTTAGATACTTTTTTATAATATCAAAATGTTTGGAATATTTTTTAGGGAGTTATATTAATAAATAAAACTAAAACATTCGGTTGAAATCTACACCTCTTCTTCGAATAACTTCTTTTGATTTACACTTTAAGCCCTATAAGGTTGGTACTATACTCAAAATAAGACATCTAGGTCATGGTTAGGTATTTTATAATGGATTTGGGTAGGTATTGTACGAACTATAATGCTTAAAATGTGTTAGGAAGATAGCATAGGTGGTTCCCTTTTATAACTGAGGGGAGGGTCACTTTTGGAAATATGTGAAATAATATAATATAATCTGTGTATAACTCATGTAAAATGGTACCCAAATGACATGGTTTATAATATAAGGATAATTTAGTCTTAATATAAGCATAAAATAAAAAATTTATAGGTGTATATATCATTTTAAATTTTATCTTTTAGATTAATCATTATGTTAATTGTTTCTAACCTTAATTGTGGTAACAACTTTTTCAATATAAAAGGGTTATAAATTTAATTATAAGTTAAAAATTGGATAATAAATGGAAAATTGATAAAACTTATAAACATTTATCATCATATTTTTCCTATTTATATATTTTTTTGATTTTTAAATAATATAATATAATATAATTAACATAAAATATTATTAAGGTAATTTTAAGAACAATTAACATAATTTGGATTTGAAAAAACATGAAAGCAATGTAATTAATATATAATCTATTTAACCATCAATAATAATTATTATTAACTATAAAATTTATGTGAAACCATAATTAATCCAAAAAAATTACTCTTGATGTTTTTAAAATCATTTATTTTAATTTTTTAATGTTTGTACATGTGTTATGTCAGCATTTCCTAAGTATTTAAAATAATAATTTCACCAATAAAAACTAAAAATAAATTATCATCATAAAAATAATATCATTATTATTAAAATAACTTTTAATATTAATTAAAAACTTATTTTTATCCATATATGATCATATAATAGAAATTTAAAAGCAATATAATGAAATTTTGTATTTTTCTTTACCTGAAATAATATATAAGTCATTTTTCTCCCATGAAATTTATAGATAATATAAATCTAGAAGTAGGTGGAAAGGGTAGAAATTATATTTTTTCAAACTTGTCTAATAAAGTTTTCACCATGGTAATAAAGCTCAAAATATCCATTTAAATATTATACAATCTTAAAAACATGTATGAGAGAAATGTTAAAGTTAAAGAATCCAAACTAAAAATTTAGAGAGATAAATTTGAACACATAAAAATGGATGAAGATAAGATAATTTATGAATATTTCACTAGGTTAAATGGGATTAAAAGTCACATCAAGGTATTTGGTGATACTTTTTATGATTCAATGATGATCAAGAATATTATGAGAAATTTTCCTAATAGTTTGATCCAAATATATTAGCCTTATAAGGAAAGGAAGACTTATCTTTTGATGAGTTTCATAATACTCTCATAAATTATGATATGAGAAAGTATCTTGTATTAAATAAAAAAGATAAAGTGGAAATGGATTTTAAATCTATAAACAAACTCAATATTAAAGAGGATAGGAGGATGTTGAGAATAATAAAGAACATCAAAGAATTATGTACATTATCTCTAAAAACATAAATAATGGAAAGGATATATATAAAGAAAAAATTTAAATAAAGTTATTTAAGTGTGGTTCAATTGGAATCTTTTCTACTGATTTCATGTTAAAGAAAAGTGTGAAGTATTAAAATGAATAAGATGAAGAAATACCCAATGGTATGAAATGGGGAAGAAGCTCTACTAAGGTTAAAAAAATTATTAGGAGAAAGTATAAATTTCAAAGGATAATAAGCATGGGCATGTTTAGAAAATAATAATAGAACTACTCCATTGAAATTAGTCAATAAAAAAGAATAATTTTTTGAATTTTTTTGGAATTTTATAACTCATATTAAAAAACATGAAGAATGCTTAAGTGGTGAGGAATAGGAAGAAGAAACCTATACTGAACACATGATAAAATCTAAGATTAAAGTGTGTATTGAGAGAATAAAACAACATATGAATGAAATAAAATACTTAAATAATAGTATTGTGAAGTTTAATAGAGAGAAATATAAATTACACAAAAAAAATAAAGTGATTATGTTGAAGAAATTAAACTTCTTAAAGTAAAAGTTATTGAGAAAGATAGGATGTTGAAAGAGTTTAAGAAGAGATAAACATGGTATATTAAAGGTTTATTAAGTATAAGAATGAACTTAGGAAAATGAGAGATGATTGTGATAAATTTGTGGAAATTAGGTCTAATTCATCTCAAGCTGCTGAGAAATTTTGTACAGAACCTCATGTAAAAAATGCACATGTGCAAAAAAAAGAATGTTAAATATGTTTCATATAATAGTTTAAGTTATAAAAAATAATTTGGGAAATCTTGGGTTGAGTAAATCTCTGAAAATATCACTTCTAAAATAAATTATATAATGAAAGATTCCCCTAAACCAATGCAAATTAAAGCTAAAAATGTATCAAGACAATAAGCTATAAATTATAGAAAGACTAAATAGTTTCAAGAAATAACTAGTTTTAAAGGATTTTTTTGGTGTTTTGGAGTATTTGGGTATAAATAATATGTTTTATAGTGAAATTTTTCTCTCCGATTGAGTTAGATAAAGCAATAATTCAGGTGTATCTATTTATAGAATAGAGGAAGCGGGTCTAAGAAGAAGTAAGTAGTGAGAAGAAATTTATCTCAGTTATATGTCCAAAATAGATTTAATTGTCTAGAATACATATTTGGTAGGTGTGTATAGTAATTTCACTATTATAAGGTATTTATTACCATACTTACATGACAATATCAATAGGTTTATAAATAAAATAATACTCAGATAGGTAACAAAACATAAAATTCACTTATTATTGAAGCGGCTCTTAAATCTAGCAATAGGAGAAAACCATAGATTCTTGATATCGAATGCTCATAACATATGACTTGAGACACCAAGATCATTAATTATATTGAAGAACATTATTTGGGTTCATTTTCCTTTTATAATGAAATTTCACTAAATATAAATTTAATTATAAGAATTGAAATTAAATCCCAAAAACTGAAGTTGAAATATGTCTTATTTATTGATGTGCTTAAACATAACATGTTGAGTGTATGTAAAAAACTTATGAAGGAAATGAAATTATTTTAATAAAAAATACTTATCTCATCAATAAGATAAAATATATAAATTTTATCAAAATAGGCGAAAGAACCAATGGTAACCTTTTTCAAATTGGGGACTAAACTAACTCTTTCTATTTGACCTCAAATGATGAAAAAAAGTAGTGGAATTAAATATTATGTAACCTCTATAAAATAAGTTTAATAAATATTACAAAGGGTTATGTAGAAATTAAATTTACTCATATTAATAGATAAACAGAAGACATATGTAAAACCAACCATAAGAGAAATATGTCTCAAATATGTCAAAAAAGTGTGGAAATATGGTTCATTGGGCCACTTGAGTTGATACATACTAATTTTCGTGAGAAAATGAGACACAAATCTACTCAAGGGGATATTTACTTAATCATATTAACTATTTATTATGCCATAATGACTAATGTGATGTTCATCAAACATAAATTAGAGGAAGTGGAAATGTTTAAAAAAATTAGGAGAAGAGTTGAGAAAGATCTGGGGATGTGTATCAATAAGCTCAAATTTGATAATGGTAGGAAATTTAAAAGCAAATAATTTGAGTCTTAACTTGAAAAATGTAGAATAAAACATCATTATAGTACTCCTTACACACCCCAGCAAAATGAGTAATAAAAATAATGAAAATAATCTTGGTATAGATGGGTAAAACCATTCTAGAAGAGTGAAACTTCTTAATATTTTACTGGAGTGAGGCTGTATGCATAGTTGTGCATATAAAAAATAAGTTTTTTTCTTAGTATAAATTCAAATATAACCACATATTAGATTTTTCTTAATAATAAACCAAATTTGGACTACTTCAGAGTGTTTGGTAGTCCTTTTTTAATGAATATCAACAACAAGAATCTCATAAGGTTTGATGAAATGGTTGAGGAAGGTGTCTTTATGGGATATTTATCCAATGGAGAAGGCTACATATGCTATAGAAATAAGATTAATAAAGTATTATATTATTATTATGTGAAAATAATTGAGAATAAACCCAACATTAATGTTTTATATAAAGTATATTTTGAATAATTTGATGAAGATAGAGACAATATTTCTGATAAGGACGGTTAGGAAAAAGTAGTAAATGAATAACATGGTATTGATATTGACTATGATTAGACTAGTGATGATGAAGAGGCTATTGAAGTTGGAAATAAAAAGTATCAAAATCTAAAGAATCGTTTTGAATCATAGAATATAAATATAATCCATGATACATCAATTCATACTATAAGGATATTGAGGCTGGAAAATCAAACAACTCTTATCTCATATATTGTTCCACATTTAGTTATCTAGGCTGTAAAAAATAAAGAATGGGTAAATTTTATGAATAGTGAACTACACTAGTTGGGGAATAATTTCACATGGGATCTTTTCCCTAGACCAAATCTTAAAAATGTGATTAGGACTGGGTGGGTATTTAGAAATAAACTGAATGATAAAAGAGATGTATCATAGAACAAAGTCAAACTTATATTCAAGAGTTACTCATAATTTTAAGAAGTTTATTTTGAATATATAAATACACCTGTTTCAATACAAGAATCCATAATGATGTTCTTAGAATTTTTGGCTCATAAGTAGTACAAAATATATTTGATAGACCTGAAATTTTTATTCTTGAATGGAGAGAATGAGGAGTAAATTTATATTGAGTACCCTAATGGATTTATACTTGAAAATCATGGGGAAAATTTTTGAAAACTAAATAAGGATTTCTATGAGTTAAAACAATCCCTTAGATCCTAGTACTTAGAGTTTGATAGATTTATAAGAGAAATGATGTTTACTAAGGGAAAAGTGGAAAAAATATTAATATAAAGCAAGTGTATGAGGTTACTCTCATTATAATTATATATATTGGTGATATTATTTTTTCAGGTAACCAAAAGAGTATTGGAAAATATTTTTCTAAAAATAAATGCTCATTTTAATATTTCTATGCTTGGATAATTGAGATATTTACTAGGATTGATAGGGATACAAAGGGAAGAATATATTTTTATTTCCCAAAAAAATTATACAAAGGAATTATTGAGGAAGTTTGGAATGGAAGGCTCCAAACCAATGTCTACACCCATACAGGTTGGTATAAACCTTGTAAAGGATTCTTAAGGATAGAGTGTGAATTAGAAATAGTATAATAAGACTAATTAAAATCTTACAATATCGCAATGCATCAAGAAATGATATTTTTTATGCAGTGAGATTATATTTAAGTAAAAAAATGATCCAAAGGAATCACATATTCTATATTTCAATATATTTCTCAAGTATATAATAGGAACCTTGAACTTTGAGATGGTGTAAAAAAAGTTGAGCATGTAAATATTTCTGGATGTACTGATGTAAGTCAGGAAAATGATTATGATGAGAAAAGATCAACTTTAGGTGGAAATTTTCTTCTATGAGTAATTTTTTTAAAATGGAATTGTAATAAATAGAAACCAGTTGCATTAATCATTGCATAATCTAAATATGTGGCTAATTTAAGTTCTTATACCCAGATGATCTAGATTAAAGAACTTCTTGAGGATTTGATGTTAAATATTGACATGCTAATTATAATTTCTTGTAATAACCATATTGAAATTGATCTTTATAAAAATTCAGTACAACACTATAAATATTAGTACATTGATATCATATATCACTTCATGAAAGATGAGGTCTCTAATGGATTCATAAATATGAAGTTTATTCCCACTAGAGATCAACTAGTTGATATCTTCACCAAGGAAATGCTTAAGGATAGATTTGAGATGTTAAGGATGAATATAAGTGTCCATACCTTCCCTCTCACTTGAGGTATTTTTAAAATACCTACACTATTCTTTGTATTATGTTATAAAAGATTAAGAAGAAGTATACAATTATGTACAATTTTTTTATAATTCAGAGCTATTATTATGGGAAAAGGGGGGAGAAAAGTTTGAATGAGTGTTTATATTGAGAATAGAATTTAGATCACTTGGAAAAAATTATTATAATTAAGGGAAGGAATTCTCTCAAAAAAATTAATTTTTCTAGTGATGTGGTGTATAGATTTTTTACTTTGATAAGATATGTGATTTTATGTTTCTTAAATTGGGTTTTTGAGGTTTATAAAAAATTTAAAGGTGGGTATTGAAGAACCCAATGGAATTGTTAAACAAGGTTTTATTTTTTTCAAATATTCATGAAGAACAAAGGAAGCTATTGAGGATATATTTTAGAGGTTTTATAATTTTTTTGAGAATATTTAAAGGTACTAAATATTTTTTTTCAAAAGGTTTTGAGAAAATTATATCTTATTTTTGAGTTTTAGATGTATGGGGAAAACTTTTTAAGTGATTTTCCTTAATATACATATTTACTCTATAAGATTCATTTTGGATGTGGAATAGTTAATCAATAAAGGAATGAAAAATCCATAATATTCATTGTTTACTCTATAAGTTTCATTAAATATTTTTTAACAGCCCTTAATTTTCCATAAGAGTCGTGAAAAGTTCCATAAGAAGCATTGAGTTTCTGGAGGAGTCATGCTGAGATTTTAAAGGTCAGTAGCATTCCTTAATAGTCATTTTAGGAAGTGTGTAAGATTCATTTAATCTTATGGGATATCAATTGAGGTGAAAATTGGTAATGGAATAAAATTTCATAGGATCATAAGAGAATTTAATCTTATGTAATGTCTACAGTTTGGAATTTTTGAAAATCTTGGCATCATAAGAGTCTATTTATTATTTTGATATGTCATTTGAGATATAGATTTGGAAAATGTAAGGAATAACTTAGAAACCAAAAGATTCATTTTTAGTCATATGGTAATGCCTATATAGGGAGTTTAGAATTGATAAGTTCCTTTATAGAATTTTGAAAAGAATATGTTTTTCTAGAAGATATTTTTAAAATCTAATTCTGGTGATGGTTAGCTGGACTTCAAATCTTAAAATATTATAGGTTTTTTGTCAATCCATGATTCAAGACTAGTTTTTTAGAGAATTTAATGAGAATATAATAGAGAAATATTAGTGGTAATTTCAAATTTTCAATATCATGGTCAAAGATGGAGAATTATCAAAATTCATTAACTTTTGTTGATTTTTTCCAAATATTAAAGGAGGAATTTCTATAAAAAATATAGAAATATTAATCACATAATTTTATGAATATAAAAAAATAAAAAATAAATAAAGGATGATGATTTTCAAGAATTGAGAATTATAGTGTTAATACTTTTCTATATTATAAAACTATTGTATAGAAGAGATAGATGATAAGATCTAATAGTGCCTATTATTAATACTATTTATTGTTATTGAGGAAAACCAATTTTGTGTTGATAATCTAGAGGATTTTTGTTGAAGAGGAGGAAGACTATAGTGTGTGTGCATGATCTCAAGAACACTTCAATCATTATGAATCCTTGAGGATGAAGGGAAAGATTCATGGTATTCATTCATCACTAGAAGTTAAAGACCTAGCCTAAGGGAGAATATATTATTCTTATATTCAGATACATCTTGATATACATAGAAGATCTCATTCATTTTGAAGAGTAGAATAGGTTGTTTCATATTTGTGGTTATAATATAAAAATCACCTTTATTATTATTTTATATCTGTAAATATTCAAGGATGTATACTACCATTATCTTATAAAAGCATATAAAACCCTACAAGATTCGAGTAATAATACTTCCCCTCTCTTGTAATCACTTGAAAATCATAGTGATAATCTAGGTCTCAGAACTTGAACTAAACCAAGAAAGGATTAGGTAACCATATTGGGACCAAAACTTGTAAATAATCCTTTTGTGGTGTTATTTTTACATTTATATTACATAATGGGTAAGGGAGAGTTTAAAATAAGTGTATCTAGACCATCAAAATCCATAGAGGTTTATTTAGAAAAGAAATTGTAAAAATAGTACCACTAATTCATTCCCCCTTCTTAGTGATACATTAAAAGTATTATGCACTTCAATTATATCCAGATAAGTTTTCATATATAAGAAAGTAATTTATAGTAATCATTATCATAACACTCAAAAGAAAATTATCTTTCATGTATGTTTCAAACACTTTAACACATATTTCCCATAGAAATTTCAAATCATCAATCAATGGTGGAATATAAACATAAATATCATATCATGGTTGTTTTGGTATAAAAATCATCAATCTCAATATAACATATTTTTCTACATACATATATGTGAGGTTCAGTTATAAATTACCAACATAACATATCATGAACTATGTTGGCTACAGAGTTTCTTATATAGATTCATTCAATTTGTGTTTATACCCATTCTAATATTTCTAACTTCATTTCAAAAATCAATAATTTTTTTATCAAATATCTTTCATTGTGGTGAATTAACAAGGTGATGTAGGTTTCTATTAGAGATTCACTCATTTGTATACTATCTCAACCTCTTTTCATCATTTGAATTTTCAAATAAATTCTTTAAATGAAGAATTATTAAAAGATACCATATTTACTTGGTAGGATGTTTGGTGCTTTTCCTTGAGAATGAATCAAAGTTAGATCTCTCATCCATTTTATATCATGATGTACCACATATAGAAAATTTTGATAAAACTTCACATTATTTCCTATATATAAAAAAATAATTAAGAAAATCATGTATTTTATTATATCCTAGTCTCATTGGATATGATTTTTTTTCATCATAAATTAAATCTATAAGCTCATTACCTTATAAAAGTAACTCTTTCAAAATTTCAAGAAACTCAATGAAATTTTTTTCACTAAAAACATTTATTACTTTTAATTTAAACAATCTTAGAACTGTGGATAACATTGTAAATTTATTTTAACCTTTTAACAATGGTTTTTTATAATATTCATACAATCATTCAATAGTTTTTATTTTTAATGGTTACAACAATGACATCATAAATAAATTCATCAATTTGATCTCCAATCTCATACTGAATATCTTTATCAATTTCATATTGAGACTCCTTCTTTATTTCACCATAAGAAATCAAGTGTTTATAACTATGTTTAAAAACATTTCAAATAATATGGACTTTTATTTCTATAGACCTTAGTTTTATCATATTCAAACACTTCACATATGGATAAAAAAAATGTCTCTATTTTCAAATTTCCATTTAAAAAATTCTAAGGAATCATTAAATCCTTTCTCATATTCATCACTAGTTCTTCATGAATTTATCCAATTACAATCTATTAATTAATTAAAATAATAAGAAAAATTATAAATTTAATAAAACATATAAATATATAAACATACAAACAAATAAACATATATATAAATAAGTAAATTTAAAACATTGAAACATGTAAACATATAAATATATAAATATATATAAATTTAAAATATATTTATTAAAATTATATATACACATATAAAAATAAAATATATAAACTTATAAACTTATTAATATGATATATATAAATAAAATATAACAAAAAGTAAAGCACGTATAAACACAAAAAAGTAAATCACACACTAAATATGAATAATATATACAGAAAACTAAAAAAATTATAAACATTTATATAAACATGTAATCAAAACAAAAAAAAAATAAATTAATTATGTAATCATAAACATTTATATAAATAATCAACTAATCAACTAAACTAAAAATGAATACAATATAAACTTATAAAAATTTATATAACCATGTAATCATGTAAAAGTATAAACATTTATAAATATTATAAATTTATTATAATTTAACCATATATATTTCTAAAAATTAATATGATATAAACTTATAAATATTTAATTAAAAAAACAATTATACAATATAAACATGTATTCAATAAATAAATGAATATAATAAAATAATTAAATGCAATATTTATATTAACAATAAAAAAATGAATGAAATATAAAGCTCACTAACATGTAATAAATATTCCAAACATAGAAAATAAAAATTTAGCACACAAAAAATAGAGAAATAGGCAATAAATCCATGACAAATTAAGGAAAAATAGTAGTAAATAGATTACACGCAATAGAGGAGATTGGTTGAAAATAAAGATAAGTGGATGGTGCTGGTGGAACTCAGACGAGAGATGTGGAACACAAATGAGGTCAGAAAAATGTGTTTGAGGGTGGTGGAATGAGTCTAAAGTTGATGGAACACAGTTGAGGGAGGAGGAAAGCTGCAATAGGTGGAGGATATCTGTCTGAAGGATGAAGAGGGGTGATTTGGAGTTGTAGGTCTCAGGGTTTCATAAAATCATGCATTGATAAAATTAGAATAAAATAAATACAAGTGTGTCTTAATTTAAAAAAAATTAACATTGGTTATATAATAACTAATGTTAAATGTCACTTTTAAACATCAATTGTTATTTAACTGACATTAAAAGGTGAAATTTGTAACGTCTCAGTTCTGAAAGCCACCCAGAGGTACCTTGTACCCCGGTTGGTCACATGGCCTCAAACACATTTCCCTGAATGCCAGAGGTTTCCAACTAGCAGCGAGGGCCTTGGGTGTGATAGTGGGAAAACTATGCCCTCATTGGTAGAGTAACACAATGGAAGAGAAACAAATATACAATAGTAGAAGCATTAAATATCCTAAAATAGTAAACAACAGAATACTGAAATAATAAACAACTAGAGCACATATATATAAATGATATATGATGCATATGTCTAGGAAAACAGCCAAACAAGTCATAATACTGAAATAAAAATAGTGCTAAACCAAAGTACAAAAGAAACAGATAAACAGCTCCTCAGCATCGCAAGGTTAAGCTTGGTCCCATGCTCTCCAGCTCCACAGCAAGTCAAGTACCTGAAGTAGAAGGAGCTTTCCCTTGTAGATACCTGCAGTAATATAATCTGTTTGGGCCCAAAAGCATGTCCTAAATAGGGTGTGAGACTAAATTCCAGTAGGCAACCACCCAAAGATATGTGCCTAACAGTCAGTGAATATATGTCAGGTAAAAGTACAGAAGTAGTAAACAAGAAAGTACTCAACAGAAAACAATTCCACATATCAAAACCAACTAATCAAGAATACTAACCCTCTAGGAAGTGCACACAACCTATCCCCTCTGGTTCAGTTAAAAGAATATATAAAGACTCTCTGAGGAAGCACTCACAGTCAATTCCCCTTATAGTCAAAGGTAAATCAAGACTCTCTGAGGAAGCTCACACGGTCAATTACCCTTATAGTCTAAGGTAAGTCAATGACTTTCTGAGGAAGCTCGCACGGTCAATTACCTTATAGCCCCAAGTTCAAGGACTCTCTAAGGAAGCTCACTCGGTCAATTCCCCTCATAGCCCAAAGTCATTCAAGTAATTCAAAGACTCTCCAAGGAAGCTCACACTGTCAATTCCCCTTATAGTCTAAAGCAATCAAGGACTCTCTAAGGAAGCTCACTTGGTCATTTCCTTTTATAGCCCCATGTGGTCCTAGGCTCTCTGAGGAAGCTCATTCGGTCAATCCCCCTTATATCCTAAATTGTTCAAAGATTCTCTGAGGAAGATCATTTGGTCAATTCCCCTTATAGTCTACTACACAAGGTTCTCACGGCCTTGTGTAGTTCAACGAGCATAGCAATGCAATATGACCAAAGTAAACCTATAGAACTACTTAGATAACCAGTCTATAAGTACATTAAGCATGTTAGAATACAAACACTCCACCCTACAACACTAGGCATGGAAAAAAGGCAAGGCGGCTAAACAAGATAAGAAGACCAACGTTCGTAAACAGAAAATGATGGGAAACACATCCAAAGCATAGCAATCAACCCTATTCATATCCAATTAACCTCTACAAAAGCATACAAGCATGGTAGGCAATCAATAGGGGTAAAAATGGTAAACACGCAACACCCAGTTTAAGGGTATTGGTTAAAATTGCACATAATACTCAAGGACTTTCAACGGAAAGGCACAAACCACCTACCTCAGCATTGGGAGATCACTATATGTGAACCTCGAGGCTTGAATCACCTTAGAACACCAAAGATCTAAAAAAACATCTAAAACATTCAACAAAGGATAACTTGAGGAAGAAGAGGAATCATAAAACGAATCTCAATAAGAAGAGAGAGCTTACTGAGGTGATACCAACGCAATCGACGGTAGTCGAATCTTAGATTGGGTGGAGGCTCGGGGGCTCGGAGAAGGATCACGGCCATACTGGTTCTCTTGGTTGAAGAAAACCTAGAATAAGATGGTTCTGACGATTAGATGCGACCCCATTGCATTTGATGAAAAGAAAAGAAAATACACGGTGTGTACATTTGAAGTACACGGCGTGTACTTGCCATTTTCGTACTCTGCTTTTGGCAGCCTCTAAGTCACCCTCACACAGCCGTGTGAATGTCTGTTACACGGATAGCACCCGACTACCTGTGGTAATTGAGTACACGTCATGTACTCATAAAGTACACGACATGTACTTCCAAAATTTCCAAAATTTCCTATTTTACTCAAAAACAACCAGAAAAGGAAAACATACCAAAAAAGAAGGTCTGCTTTCTTAAAAACTTCTCCCCTTAAAGAAATTCATCCCTAAATTTCTCTAGCACGACGTAGGGAAATAAACCCCAAACAGTTCTGGCCACTGTGCTCCTACATCAGCCTCCCTCTCCCAAGTATCGTCCTATACTCGCCTGTGCTACCATAACACCCATTCCAGAGGGACAGACCGGCCATGGAGAACCTTTGTACTGCAATCAAAAATCCGAATAGTATGCTCCTCAAATGACACATCCACTTTGAGCTCAACCTCCTTAGGTTGAAAGACATGAGACGGGTCTGAAAAGTAACGTCGGAGCTGAGAAACATAAAAAATTTCATGCATAGCCTGATGCCTCTGAGGTAACTGCAACTGATAGGCAACCAGCCCAACTCTCTCCAACACCTCAAACGGCCCGATGTACCTCAGCAAAAGCTTACCCTATCTCCTAATCCTCCTGTGTCCCAACCTCGGTGTTACACACAGGAAAACCTGATCCCCGACCTTGAACTCCAGAGGTCATCTCCGCTGATCAGCATAAGACTTCTGTTGAGACTGTGCAGTATCCATCCTCTTCTGAATCAACTCTATCTGCTTTGTGGTCTCCTGAACAAGATGAGGTCCCAACAAAACTGCCTCTCCTACCTCCATCCAACATAAGGGTGATCGGTATGGCCTACTGTACAAAGACTCATATTGTAAAGACCCAGAAATTTCAAGGAATTTTTTTTCTTAATTTTCTTTGGGATTTTACAAGAACACAGTTTTTGACGGTGCCTGATTCCGAGGCCCGGTGTGCCCGGAATTTCTATCCGAAGTTTAGCTCGGGTACGTTTAGTGAACGAACGAGCAGGAATTTATAACTTTTGAACCGTTGCCCGGAATCGAATTCCGAGGGCACCGATGGAACCGCAGCGCCGATAATTGCTTAGGAACTCCTGTTCCGGAGTTGCGTTTACACGAGTGTTGATGATAAAAATTGTGGAAGTTTATTTTATAATTACTCTACAATTTTTTTTTACTTTTACTCTAAGTGTTAGTTCTTGATCGAAGTTGGGTAACCAACCAACCTCCCTTGGGAGGTTATGAGGGTGGTGGGGCCCACACGAACCCCACCCCTTCATATCCTCTAAAACCCCCTCAACTCCCACTTTAATTTTGTTAACTTAAGTTATAACTTATGACTTTAATGTAATAAGTTTAATGAGGTGAGTTGTGTGTGGTTATGAATTTCAAACTCTTGAAATTCAAAAGAGTTGTTGTGTTAATAAAATAAGAAAGGAACTTATTTTATTTGGGTTGTTAGAATTTTGCAACCTTGAGAGGTTTGGGAAGCGTGAGTCTTCTTCTTCTTCAATCTCGATGAAGAACGCGAAGAACACCTCCGCCGAAGAATGCAACGTCTTCTTCCAGCGACGTCTTTCCTTCGAACGCACCTCGACGACAACGGAATCGACGCTCGTTCTCCGCGACATCGACCTGCAACGCGACGTCTCTTTCTGCAACGGTTCTTCCGCAACGTCGTATCCGAGACGCGATGTTCCTCCTCCGCGTCGTCTCTTCCGCAACGGTTTTCCGCGATGAAATCTCCGTCAACGACTTTGAATCCTCGCTTCGCGACGTCGACGTTCATTCTCTGCGACGTTCGTCTTCCGCGGCTCGTTGACGAACACCGTTCTTGAAACCGAGGTAGGGGTTTTGTTTATTATTGAGTTCGTGTTTTCTTCCAACTTGTCGATCTTCGTGGATTTAAACCTTTTGTTATCGAATAACGCGAGGGGGTCGGACCACACAAACACGACCGACCCTCCTCCTTAATTTTCGTGTTGATTCTTTTGTGGATTGGTTCAGGAAGGTGTGGTGCCGTCACACCACACAGAATCGAGCAAAAGGAAACGCGCGGCGCCGTCGCGCCGCACTGTGGAAAGAAGTTTAAGAACGCGACGCCGTCGTGTCGCGTCGAAGAAAACAGAAGACGCCGCGGCCGGAGCAGGGCCGCGGCGGAGGGGCGCGGTGCCGTCGTACCGCGCCGGACGACAAGGGCCGCGGCCGGTTCCGGGCCGCGGCGGAGCAAGGTGACCGGCGGCCGGACCGGGCCGCCGGCGTCGGAGCCGGAAGGGGACCGGCCATTGCCAGTCCCGTTGAGCAGGAGCCGGCCAGCCAGGTCGGGCCGGCCGGAAGGGGAGGAACCGGGGGAATTAAATTCCCCCGGCTGGATTCAAGCGGCCCCAATTAAAGGGGCCACCGTTTTCATAAAGGAGGGGCAACGCCCCTCCCTTGGCTCATGCGCGGCACAAAGGCCGCGCTGGCCGCGCCGCTGCGCTGGCCGCACCGCCGGCCGGGCCAGGACTCCTTGTCGGGCCGGGTTGTCGGGCCGGGTCGCCGCCCAGGCCGGGTCGACCCGATTCGGCCGACCCAGGGGGTACTGGGTCAGGCCGGGCCGGGCCCAGACCCCCTATTTTCAAACTAAGTTGGTTCAAACACCCATATCTTGGGATATAGACCTACGATCAACACACCGCCAGTTTCATAGAGATCCTTAGAACAAGACGGTCGTTTCGGTATATCGCACTTGAGGTTTCGGAATACTTTGGTTTCGGCCGGGTTGGTTCGGATACGAAACCAACCGGGCCCTCGGAGCAGAAACACTTATATCTTGAGCTTCGGACGTCCGAATGACGTGCCGTCGACTTTGTTGATTTCCTCTAAGTGAGATGGATCTTTTGGCTTACTCCGCTCGAGGTTTGGATGCCGTCGGAGTACGGTTGTGTTGGTTCGCTCACGAAACCAACCGGGCCCTTGGAACGAAAAAACCAATAATTCACAGACCGGGCGTCCGATTGACGTGTCGTCTGTTTCATTGAATTCCTCTTGATGAGACGAAACTTTTGGTATACTTCGCCCAAGTTTTGGACGCAGTTGGAATTTGGACGGGTTGGATTGTACCCGAAATCCAACAGGGCCCCTAGAACGGAAAATCTGATATCTTACAGACAGGACGTCCGTTTGACGAACCGTCAACGACATTGGTGATCACGTTGAGAAACGGCCTCTATGAGTATACCCTATGAGTGTTCGGGGTATAGTTGAGTTACGGCCGGATTGGTTCGCTCACGAAACCAATCGGGCCCCTGGGACAAAAAGGCTAGTAACTCACAGACCGGACGTCCGATTGACGCGTCGTCTGTTGCGTTGAGACCCCTAAGACGAGGCGGTTCTTTGAGATACTTCTTCGTTGGACTTTGAGATACTTGGAGTTTTGACCAGTAGATCGTGGAGCGGACCCTCCCGGAGACGAGCATGCGGAGTACGGAGACCGTGTAGCCGACTGAGACCTGGCGACTGCTTTACCGACTCAACTTGGAGTGAGTTGACTAGCCCAATGGACGGAGCGCCTGATATTTGGCAGAAGACCCACGGCGGACGGAGTGCCCGGTAGTTGGCTGCAGACCCGCGGTACTCGACAGGAGGAGTACCTCTGTAGGCTATTAGGGGGAGCGCCCGATATTTGGCGACAGACCCACAGCGGACGGAGCGCCCGGTAGTAGGCCGCAGACCCGCAGTACTCGACAGGAGGAGTACCTCAGCAGTCTTAGGTTAGTGAGCAGTACCTCGGAGTCGTGACAGGACCACTGTACACTCCAGAGACAGAGCTCTTCAGCAGTTACCGTTTCAATAATGAAAATCCTGGTTTGAGATGATTCTATGACCTTTTTGTTTACCTCATGATTGAGATGAGTCACTTGATAACTTAGGTATATGTATGGGCATATACCTGGGTAGTGGTTATCCGTTGATTTCATGATCTTGGTGTTTTCCTCATGATTGAGATGGGTTACTTGATAACTTAGGTATATGCATGAGCATATTCCTAAATAGAGGTTATCTGTTGAGATCTTCTTTGTGGATATCCTTGTTGGTTTTAGTGAGACCTTGAGGGTCTCGGGGTCCCTACTGAGTATCGTTATACTCACCCCTGCACGGGCTATGCCCGCACCTCGTTGTGTTGGTTGCAGACGACGACATTGCTGACGGAGGCCGAGTGTTCGAGGACTGGATGGTACCCGGAGGTGGACTACATGACGATTCGGTATCTGGAGGTGGACTTCACGGCGAGACGACTTTTGGAGGAGGTTGACGGGCGAGAGCGTTGTGGAGGCTATCTGTACCTACCCTTCAGGTAGGATCCGTGGTGGACGATCCAGGAGCTACGCCATCTGTACCTACCCTTCAGGTAGGATCCGAGGAGGACGTCCCAGGAGCCGCTTCTGTTCTTTCATCTATTTGTCTTTTCCTGTTGTACTTTCGTTCAGTAGTAGCTGTACTTTCAATTGGGTTTGTATTCTGGCCCATTTACTTTTCAGCACTTTCTTTTGTACTTAGTGTTTTACTTCCACTTTTACTCTGTGGTATTTTGTTTACTTTTATAAAGGCAATGCCTTCCCAGTTATCGGGATTTACTCCTTTGGTGCTAGTCGCCAACCCCTGGCCTATGGAAGGCGGGCTTGGGGTAGTCAAGGCACGGGCCCTGAGGACGGGTCGTGACAAATTGGTATCATAGGAGTCGGGTCTACCACAGAACTTATAACTATGATATTTTCTTTCTGTGAAGCAATAGTGTTAATGGTACTGAGTGTGGTCTTCAGTTCAGGGAGTCCAGTGTTGGTGCGGGCGGCCGACGTATCCATACACCAGGACCCTGACAACTAAATTCCAACTTTGTGCACGAAAACACTGATTGCATGTGTGTTTTCAGAAGTTTTATTTAAATATCAGCTCAAACCAGGTCAGCTCACCAGGTATAAGTCTTTTGACCATGTCATGTTTGTTTCTTTCAGGATGCCTCCCCACGGACGACCAGCTAGAGCCCTGATATTTGTTCGTACTGATAGCCCGCCGAGCGACGAGGCCTCAATACAGGGCCATATCCTAGTTGAGGCACCAACGGAGGCACCAGCGGTACTACTACCCGTTGGGCCACCGATGCCACCAGACCCAGCAGCAGAGGGTTCACGTCGCTTGAGCGCACTGCACGAGTTCCAGCGCCAGAGGCCACCCAGGTTCCAGGGAGGTACGGATCCGCAGGCGACTGAGGATTGGCTGGAGGCTGTGGTGAGAGTCTTCAGGCTAGTGGGGACGCCGGGAGACTTCATGGTGATCCTTGCTGCCAGCCTTCTTCAGGCAGTAGCAGGTAGATGGTGGAGCCTGATGCTCCAGATGCATGACGAGGCGACACTTCTTTGGGCAGACTTCAAGAGCCTATTCCGGGAATAGTTTGTACCAGCCACCCTTCGAGCAGTGCGTATATAGGAGCTACTTCAGCTACAGCAGGGTAACATGACAGTGGCACAATATTCAGCAAGGTTCACAAACCTCTCGCGCTACTCCACAGATATGGTACAAGACACGTTCTTCAGGGCCTGAACCTTCGAGCAGGGGCTCAGGTGAGAGATTAGAGCTTCTGTTGTTTCTCACAGCATTCTGACGCAGACAGGGGTGTTGGAGAGATCCCTCTTAGTGGAGAGTTTCCTTGCTGAGCAGTCTCCAGCAGCAGGACCCACCAATAGCCAGCTTGCGACAGAGTCTTCTACAGCAGGCAGTAAACAGATGACACAGAGGTCCAAGAGGACCAGACCTACCGATGGCCGACTGCACGACTCAGGTTCAGTTGTGCGGGGAAACCGGGGTGGAGTCAGAGCCAGATGTGCCGAGAGTGGACAGTGTTACTCCTGCGGCGGAATTGGTCACATGGCACGTGACTGTCCGACCCGCCATGCAGATGACCAGCAGTTAAATGAAGAACCTCCCAGCCAGAGGCAGAGGTTCGATCAGGGCAGACCACAAGGAGCAGGCGACCATGGAAGAGGAGCTGGTCGTGCAGCTGGAGGTGGACGACGCTTCGGGGTGTTGCCACCCCCACCACCAGGAGGCCCACCCCAACCGCAGGGGATAAGAGGACATGGGAGAGCTCAGCTTCAGGCAGCTGAGGCCTATGGTCATGGAGCTCTAGAAGCAGATGGACAGGAGCGGGACTAGCTCCAGACCTGGAGGCTATTGATCCTGTTGCTTCTAGTTTTGTTGATGTTTGTTTGTAATTACTTCGTGTCTTTGTACTATGAGCTGCAATAATAAAAAAGACACTTATCTTTGTGATGTTTGCTTTCCTGTCTTTTTGTTGGGTTGATACTGAGTGGTCCCGGTTAAAACTGTTGACTTGACCCTCACTTTCGAGATTTCTACTGGAGGAGACCTAGTGACCTCACACTGATGCCGACAGTGTGACTCGACCCTTGGAGGCGAGAGTGACAGTTGGATCTCTTGGTAGTTACGTCGAGGCCTTACGACGTCATCCATGGCATGAATGCATCATTCATGTCAGGATTGACCGTATTAGGCAATGAATGTGGTTCATCCAGGTGATGAGACCGAATTTCTCTTATCGGCAAAGAAGAAATCATAGCAGCTCTTGTGAGACTAGAGAAGGTCCAGGTCATCCAAGAGCGGATGAGGACAACACAGGGCCGACAGAAGCCTTATGCTGACAGGACTTGGAGGCCTCTAGAGTTCGAGGATAACGATCACGTCCTTATACGGGTTTCACCTTGACGAGGTTTACGGAGATGTGGCCAAGGCGGCAAATTATCCCGGAGGTTCAGTGGACCTTCTTAGGTCCTCAGCTGGGTAGGCTAAGTTGTTTACCGCTTGACGCATCCACCTCAGTTGCACCAGGTGCACGATGACTTCCACGTATCTCAACTGAGGAGATACGTGTTCGACCCTTCGCATATCATCGACCATGATGAACTGGATTTTGGTGATGAGGTGACTTTTGCAGAGTTCCAGTAGAGGTTGAGGATCGACGGGAGCGGGTTCTACGAGGATGGTCGATTCCTCTTGTGAGCTTTCATAGGCAGCACGAAAACCTCCTGGTGAGCACATGAGAGCGGGAGGCTCAGATGCATGCTCAGTACCGCTTTTGGATCCCTAGTTTGTGTTGAAGCTTTACGGGGACGTAAAGCCCTGAGGTGGGAGTAATGTAAAGACCAGGAAATTTCAAGGAAAATTTTTTCTTAATTTTTTTTGAGATTTTACAAGAACGCAGTTTTTGACGGCGCCTGATTCCGAGGCCCGGTGTGCCCGGAATTTCTATCCGAAGTTTAGCTCGGGTACGTTCAGTGAACGAACGAGTGTGAATTTATAACTTTTGAACCGGTGCTCGGAATTGAATTCTGAGGGCACCGATGGAACCGCAACGCCGATAATTGTTTAGGAACTCCTGTTCCGGAGTTGCGTTTGCACGAGTGTTGATGATAAAAATTGTGGAAGTTTATTTTATAATTACTCTACAATTTTTTTTTATTTTTACTCTAAGTGTTAGTTCTTGATGGAAGTTGGGTAACCACCCAACCTCCCTTGGGAGGTTATGAGGGTGGTGGGGCCCACACGAACCCCACCCCTTCATATCCTCTAAAACCCCCTCAACTCCCACTTTAATTTTGTTAACTTAAGTTATAACTTATGACTTTAATGTAATAAGTTTAATGAGGTGAGTTGTGTGTGGTTATGAATTTCAAACTCTTGAAATTCAAAAGAGTTGTTGTGTTAATAAAATAAGAAAGGAACTTATTTTATTTGGGTTGTTAGAATTTTGCAACCTTGAGAGGTTTGGGAAGCGTGAGTCCTCTTCTTCTTCAATCTCGATGAAGAACGCGAAGAACACCTCTGCCGAAGAACGCGACATCTTCTTCCAACGACGTCTTTCCTTCGAACGCACCTCGAAGACAACGGAATCGACGTTTGTTCTCCGCGACATCGACCCGCGACACGGCGTCTCTTTCCGCAACGGTTCTTCCGCAATGTCGTATCCGCGACGCAACGTTCCTCCTCCGCGTCGTCTCTTCCGCGACGGTTTTTCACGATGAAATCTCCGTCAACGACTTCGAATCCTCGCTTCGCGACGTCAACATTCATTCTTCGCGACGTTCGTCTTCAGCGGCTCGTTGACGAACACCGTTCTTGAAACCGAGGTAGGGGTTTTGTTTATTATTGAGTTCGTGTTTTCTTCCAACTTGTCGATCTTCGTGGATTTAAACCTTTTGTTATCGAATAACGTGAGGGGGTCGGACCACACAAACATGACCGACCCTCCTCCTTAATTTTCATGTTGATTATTTTGTGGATTGGTTTGGGAAGGTGTGGTGCCGTCGCACCACATGGAATCGAGCGAAAGGAAACGCGCGGCGCCGTCGCGCCGCGCCGTGGAAATAAGTTTAAGAACGCGACGTCGTCGGGTCGCGTCGAAGAAAACTGAAGACGCCGCGGCCGGAGCGGGGCCGCGGCAGAGGGGCGCGGTGTCGTCGCACCGCGCCGGACGACAAGGGCCGCGGCCGGTTCCGGGCCGCGGCAGAGCAAGGTGACCGGCGGCCGGACCGGGCCGCCGGCGTCAGAGCCGGAAGGGGACCGGCCATTGCCGGTCCCGTTGAGTAGGAACCGGCCGGCCAGGTCGGGCCGGCCGGAAGGGGAGGAACCGGGGGAATTAAATTCCCCCGACTGGATTCAAGCGGCCCCAATACAAGTTTGAAATGGTTATCATAGACACACACACATGTATAATTAATAGCATAGTGGTCTCATAACATGTTTCACCATAAATAGTTTCATTAATCTCATTGGATTTTTTTTAAAAATATGAGATAATTAGTTTCATATTTATTGATATTAACTTCTCAATGTGTTCTTAATTTATTCATATTTCTATAAAAAACTGTTAAATGTCAACATACCCATCTGATGTGGTAGTTTTTTCACACACTTTTCCACATCCTTTTTGTATTTTCTATTGACTTTTTTATATTAAAATGTTGTTTTTTATTAAATAATTGATAATTATTGTGTTTTTGAACTTACTGTGTAAAATAATTAGTTTTTAGTTTAAATCAATTGTTTTTAATATTCATTATTGTCTTTTTAAATAATTATTAAATTAATTTAGTCTTGAGAATTAGACTTTTATTTATTTATTCTTTTTTTTTTATTATAGTTAGTTTATTAATTCATTAATTAATTCCTTATTCTTTAAATTGTAAATAAATAACTCATTTTAGTTTTCAGTCTTTTAATAATTAAATTAGTTTTAACAATTTAATTTTATTCAATTAATTTTTCTTATTCTTTAATTTACTCTAATTAATTATTTAATTTGTTAATTAATTTAAGCAAGTAACTATAAATATTTTAATTTGTTCTTTAAGTAATTTGTTTATAATTTTTAACCCGAATAAATTCATTCATTTGAAAACATAATTTATTTTATTATTTAACTTTGTTGTTTTTAGTTTTTAATTCCATTTTATTTAATTTAATTTATCAATTGATTTATTTATTTTAGTTTCATTAAATTATTTTATTTATTTAATTTTCTTTGTTATGTTTGTTTGCAGGTGTTGCGTTCGCACGGTCCTATTCCTTAACGGTGACTGTCTCACCATTTCCACCTAGCCTTAGCGGTGACTGTCTCACCATTTGAACCCATTTATAACGGTGATTGTCTCACCATTTGAACCCATTTGTAACGGTGACTATCTCACCGTTTCCATTCTTTTTTTTCTCCTCGCGGAGCCTCCTTACACACCTCACCATTTCCATTTTTTCTCACTGTTTCCACCCATCATTAACAGTGATTGTCCCACCATTTCCACCATCCTTAATGGTGACAGTCTCACCATTCCATGCCCCCAACCCCCATTTGGAATGGTGACTGTCTCACCATTTGAAATAAAAAAACCAACCACTGTTTCTCCTCTTTTATCACGACCCCCTCCCACCAAAGATGCCCCTCCTGATCTGGCAATGGTGAAAGGGAGATAATGACCCCCGAGTCCCGCCTCCAGTAGGCCCTGGGGTGGCGACTAGAACCAAGGGTATGAGTTTTCACAAATATGGGAGGCATTACCCTTTTATTATTTAGGATCGGGAAATAGGACAAGTCAACCACCAAAAAAGGAAAAGAACAAGTGTATAGAAATAAACCCAAACCAAGCCCACATACATGTTTAAACAATTTTATAACAAGGTACAAGTACAAGAAAACTCAAAAGTACAATACCAAAAGAAAACAAGAGTACACCAACTGCAACAACTCTAACTATCCAACTAGTAGGGTCTTGCACGACCCTGATAGTCCTCCTGGAAACCTGAAAGTAAACGTAGGGTGAGCATACAAGTATACTCAGTAGGGAAACCTAAAGCTCTCGTGCACAAGTGGGGAGACATCCTAATATCCTGTGAGAATAACAGAAGAAACCTAGCAAGGAAATCTATCCACCCAACCTCACCAGCCACTCTCACCAAAACACAATCACAACAGGTAGCAGTATATAAGAACAAGAGTATTGGGTACCCCGCACCATTTCCCACTAGTTAGCTGCTCTTCCTAACGGTGAACGTCCTGACGCTACCACACTCTTCCCACCCATACACACCCGGGCCTCACCACCACGTATCCTGCCCGCACACACCTGGGCCTCACCACCACCTATCCTGCTCGCACACACCTGGGCCTCACCACCACGTATCATGCCCGCACACACCTGGGCCTCACCACCACGTATCCCGCCCGCACATACCTGGGCCTCACCACCATGTATCCCGCCCCCACACACCTGGGCCTCACCACCACGTATCCCGCCCGGACACACCTTGGCCTCACCACCACGTATCCCGCCCACACACACCTGAGCCTCATCCCAAAGATTCTTGGGAAAATGTAAGCCTGCCCGAAGAGTCTTAGGCCAATCCACCCCAATCGAAACCCACCCGAAGAGTCTTATGTGTAAGGTCGCCTCATGCCATCACAGCCTAGGGAAGGAGTAGGAAGAAGCTAGTAACTAAGGGGAAAACACCCTATCCCATGAAATGGGAGTGTTTGGCACTAAGTGCTCCACATGGGTGGGGTGCGATAAAAAACAAAAGATACAGATATATATATATATATAGCAACCACTCAGCCCAACCTATGGCTTCTAAACAGAGAAACTGAGCACGTGCCTCGGCACTGCTACCACAAAGCATGAATACAACAAACAACCCTAACCCCATTTAGGTTTTCAAGTTTCAGCAGTATTAGTTTATTAGTTCCTTAACTACTAGGTAACTATCCACAACCAACCACATCGATCATTCGTATAACATATCCCTACCATCCATAAATCAAGTTAGGAAAACACAAGCACAAAAAATCCCTTCTTATTAACCAACCAACCCATTGATTATTTATCCCGCACCACTACCATGCCCCACTATTTATTAACTCTTCCACTTTTTATTTATTATTCACAACCCATAGCTCGTTCACATTTAAACCCATCCCTGCAGCCCCGCTGCCAACCACCATAACCACAAACACACCGAAACTCATACATCATTATCCCTTTAATACCATTTATCACGGCCCCGCTGCCCATCACCATCATAGCATTCACACCAACCCACAACCAAGTCAACCGCAACCCCTCTGCTCACCTGATCCCTAACAACCCACAAAACACCCCCATCACATGCCACATAACCAAGCCAACACCCACATGTTCATTATTCTATTTTTTTCAACCGGGGTGATCACACAAGGGTTCTAGATTTTAATTATCCAACTTTACATGATTAACCAGTTCCCACATTCCACAAAGTTCCATTAACAAAAACGGTCTAGAAAGATAGGGCAACATTTAATTGCACAATAAAAGGCCCCCAAAGACCGTAATTTTCAGTAGGCATAAGCCTATTCAATTCACAACATAATATCACAGGATATAAAATAAAGTAATCGCATTCACAAAATTCTCATCCCCATTATGTAAGCCAGTTATTATATTTATTAAACTGGTTCAAAAGTGTTTCACATAAACAAGAGAACACCCACCCCGCATGATGCACAAATTAGAGAGACGAAGGTAAGATCCCTACCTCAACAGGTTCTGATCACAACGCTCCCCCGGATCAACTTTAGAAGACGTTCGTCGGCGTCCGTCACTTCTGTCGAGTCCCAGCAAAACCTCCTCGGGTGGAAGTCAGAAAGGAAAGGCTGAAGGAAATACAATGGATCCAAGCTCGGAAGTTCTGTCTCATTATTACGATCCTGTGGCCGCTGACGGATCGTAAATCGGAGCACGGGCGAAGAAGTTATAGAAGAAAAAGGAGCCTTCGAGTCTCTTGGGAGAACTCTGCTCATAGGAAAGGGGAGGAGAGGGGTGTGTTGAAATGGAGGAGGGGACCCCTCCTTTTATAGGCGAGAAAAGTAAAAGTACACGGAGTGTACTTTATGGTACACGGCGTGTACTCGGCCGTTTCACACGGTCACCATGCGGCTTCCAACACGGCCTTCAATGCGGAACACGACCGTTGACTGGTCAACACATGTCTTGAAGGTAACACATACGTAGGGAGGGACTACACGGTGTGTAGTTTGGACACATGGTGTGTACCCATTTATTTCACACGGAAAATACACTGCTCTAACACGACAGACGACCGTTGACTGGTAACGCGTACACGGGGAGAGACTACATGGCGTGTAGTATTGGATACACGGCATGTACCCATTTATTTCACACGGCAAGGACACGACCTTCAACATGGGTTATACCCAGCAATGGGGTACACGACATGTACTCAAATTACACGGCGTGTAGTTTCAAAATTCTAGAAAGTGTGTGAAAAGTCTATTTTACCCTCCAGAACACTTTGTGCCCTTCTTTTTGACAAAGGAATGGGTCGGAGAGGTTCGGGCCATTACATATTTTCTCACTTTTCCTTCACGGTGCCTCCTTGATTTTCACCGCACACCGTCACCCCCATTACTCCTATGCTCCATCCTCATCCGTGCATAATCCATAACCAGCAGCAAGCATATCAAAATTAGAAATCACGCATCAACACAATTCAATTGCGCAGCAAAGTAAAAAAATTTGACACAAATGAAATCAATTTATCAGTTCTTGGGATATAAAGAGGTCACATTCATTCAAACCCTAAAACCTCACGCCATTGAAGCACCTCACTGCTATTCCATCTAAGCACCACCTCGCCTCTACACGCTAAACTATTGGGAGCACCGCCGTCCTCAGACTGTTCCTTTCTCGCCGCCAACTGACTGAAGAAGCACCACAAATAGAGGCCCCTTCTCTCCGCACGGCCATCGCTCCTCAGCTTCTGCCGCACTCCATTTTCCTCCATCTGAATCATCTCGAACTCAGACTAGGCTAGAGCTAAACCTCTGTGTCGTCGCTTGAGCTCCCACCTGCCTGCCCCGAAGTTCAAACCCCCTGGCCTCACCTTTCTTTCAAGCTGAGACTCCCCTTCTCATTTCTCCCTCACCGCACCGAACAGACCCGAAGCCCCCCACTTTCATTATGTTTTATTTTATATATATATTAATATATAATAACATTTATATAATATATACTGAATATATTATCATATATATAATATAACTATTATAGAATATAATATAACATAATATATTATATATATATCATATACTATACAATAATAATTATAGTTATATTAATAATTGTATATAAGCTTATAATATTAGAATATCATATTAATAAATATAATTACATATAATAGTAATAATAATATTAGGTATTATATATATAGGTTTTCTTATTTAAATAATAATATTAATATATAGTATATAATAGTTTCATTTTATTTTTTATTTGACTCACGTGCGTTTATTGTTGTTTTTTTGTAGGGGGTAGGATGCATTCACTTGGAGTTCACTAAAAAATATTGAGATGTGCTCATAAAAGCATGCCACGTGGATTTGTTGTTTCCAGGGAAGAAATTAGCTCACCGCGCGTGCTTCTTTTTCATTCGGTTTTGAGCAATTGCTCCGGTGACCAGTAAAGGAGGAACAACACAGTGAAAGCTATATGTGGAGGCCAGAGAACTCCTCATGGGAGATTCCAGAGACTTCAGTTGGGTGATGAAGGTAGAGGAACATGGGAGAGGCATTGAGAAATCCTTCAGAGAAAGGAGTAGGGGTACAGGAGGAGATAGTTCAGGATAAAGAGAACAAGAGAAAAAGTAGCAGGACTTTTTTCAAGACTGGGGGAAGTATAGTAAGAGCAACTTACAATATATTCCATCACGAGTAATTTGGAGCACCGAGAGTTTCAGATCAGAGCATTTTCATACCTCTATTACCAGGTTAGTACATCGAGTGGATTCCAGAATTGCTTCTACTATCAAGCAGCAGGAGTTGGAATTTCTGAGAGGAGTAGCAGGGAGTTCGAACATCTTAGTTTTTCTTGTGCTCTATTTTTTTGCACTTATTTTAATATTAACTACATTGATTTCTACTCTATTGTTACATTAAAACCAACCACTATGTTCGGCTAATTTCCTTCAGGGGGAATAAGCTGGTTGATTAGATTTGTTAAGTATCATTCATGCACTGCATCATTTAATTGGATTGTCTCTCTCATTGTTTAGAGATGAGTTTATTTTCAAAAAAATAGTATTGAGTGAAAACCAATCTTGTTTGTACCATAATTTAAATGGTTTCAACTTGAGGAATTCACTGACAAGTGAATTATACTCAAATGAGAGAGACACACCGAACTCAACTAACAAGTTGATCCCAGTGACTTATGAATTATTTTCACCATTGGATGGAATGAATTTTATAGTCGAAGGACTATAAGAGCTATTTCATCACAAACTGACCAGATGAAAAATCTGGCCAGTTACTTTTAGTCAGGTCCATATTTTTAAAACTCCAATGCATGAACGACGCTGAGCAATATCAAATCGGCCAGTGGACTTTCCCCCTTACTCATATATTGTTTGTTTACACCACAATTTCTCTTGCTGCTCTGTCTACTCCCTTTGCACTCACTAGCATACCCTCACTTCTTCAC
The DNA here is from genome assembly GCA_963277665.1 of Viscum album. Taxonomy (NCBI): domain Eukaryota; kingdom Viridiplantae; phylum Streptophyta; class Magnoliopsida; order Santalales; family Viscaceae; genus Viscum; species Viscum album. The sequence goes on from OY728148.1 coordinate 546,322,721, forward strand.
AGACTAAGTATCATTCACTCTACTTCACCACCACCAATTTTTTTTCTTGTTTTTACATGTGTGTTTTTGTTTAGTTTTTTTAGAATGCCAAACACAATATGAGGCCTCCATGTGGTTCGACCCTATCTTTCCACTGTCTTAAGTAGTAAGTAGGTTATAAATTTTAGTTTGTCACCCATGCCCAATGACGCGCGAGCGTGCAAATTTTGGCGCCACTGCCGGGGAGGCTAGGTGCGTAAAAAAACCAAAAAAAATTCACATAAGAAAACAAAAAAATCACAAAACAAAATTTGAAATTCAAAAAAATTTGTGAACCTACTGCATGAAAACCAGGTCTAAGTCTGAACACTTAGTACCTAGTAACCCTGAAATTGATAAGCACCTTAAGGAAGTGAAAAAGAACAAAGACAAGGTCAAAAATTAAGATAACAGAAATGAAAACTTGAATAACCCACTTCCTGAGAATTTGAACCAACCAGGAATGATGAACCCACCTGGGAATGAGATAGCTGAGAGGCACAATTTGAGAGATTTCTTGTTACCTTCATTGTCAATCAACCCTTAGTGCATTAGACTGTGGCATGTATGGCCATTCTCAAACCTGTTGTCCAAACTTCGATATGTTGGTCTAGACTCATGAGAGTGCCAGCTTTGCTGGCTATGGACCTCAGATGCAGCCTAGGGATGATTCTTTTTCCAACCCCAATCCCAACCAAAGGCTGAGTCATATAACTCAAAATATGAGGTGAGAGACATGTTCCATCAATTGATAGGGATGTTTGATGAACAAAATACCAAAAATTATTTTTATAAAGTTCAAATGGATGCTAGAATGAAGAACTTGGAAATTCAAATGGGGAAGTTGGCTAGGGATGCTAGTAATAGAGAAAAGGGTAGGCTTCCTGGCACCATTGAAGCCAATAATAGGGATAATTCCATGGCTGTGACCACTAAAAGTGGTCTCCAAACTCACCAAGAGCCTAGTAAAGAACCCCAAAATGGCGAAAATGAAAAACTGGATGAAACTGGAAACTCAAATCTGAAAGAACTTGAATCTGGAAAACTGGATAGCACCACTGGAATCCCTCCAATCCCTGCTGTTCCAACACAAAAACCCAAAGAAAATGGATTAAAAAATAAATACAGTAAAGGGAAGAAAATTATTGAAGAAGGAACTATAGAGATTCCCCCAATTGTGTGGAATTTTTCCCCTACAATCCCCTTCCCACAAAGAATTAAGAAACCAATTCATGATTCTAAACTATTGAAATTTTTAAAAGTTATTAAAAAGCTAAACATTGATATTCCATTCTTGGAAGCATTGATTCAAATCCCATCATATCTAAAATCACTCAAGAAAATTTGTTCAAACAAAAATTCATTAGAGGAATTTTCCACCTATAGCTTTAAAGAGGAGTGTAGTACAGTCTTGCAGAATAGGATACCTCCTAAGCTTCAGGACCCAGGAATCTTTGTCATCACTTGCACATTTGGGGATAGAGGAGGTAAATTCAATTGTTTGTGTGATTTGGGTGCTAGTATTAATCTGATTCCACTCTCACTTTTTTAGCACTTGAGATTAGGAGTTCCCCAACCCACCACTGTTATGTTATAGCTTGCTAATAGGTCTATTACTCATCCAGTGGGTAGGGTTGATGATCTATTAGTGGGAGTAGGCAAACTTTTTTTGCCTACTGACTTTCTTATCCTTGATATGAAGTGTGACCAGGAGGTTCCTATCATTCTTGGTAGGCCCTTCTTGTCCATAGGGGGAGTTGTGATAGATGTGTCTAAGGGGAAACTGATTTTTAATTTGGGTGAACAAAAAGAAGAATTCAATGTGTTTAAGAAAATCTAAGAACCCACCCACCCATTTTTTCCAAAATATGAGATGTCAGTTGTTGAGAGTAGTGTTGATAAGGAGGAAGAAGAGTTTCTGAGAATGATAGATGAAATCAACAGTGAACCTGAAATCCCTGCTACCTCTTTCATGGGTATTAGCTCAAGTAAGGAGAGATAATTTTTTGATGAGTATGAGGGAGAATTCTTGGAGAACCTAGATGAGTTTGTTTTGGAGCACATTCGTATCCTGATAGAGGAGTCTAAGTTTGAGGAGATATCTTTTGGAACCTCTTACACTGAGGAAAAAGCCTTGTCTACTGCCTTCTTTCAAGAGGCATCATGAAGACCTTAGGCCACCTAGGCCCAAGTGTCTTCCCCCAAGCCAGTCACCACCCACCCTTGAAGTCAAACCCCTCCCTCCCCATCTCAAATATTCCTTTTTAGGAGACAATTCCACCCTTCTTGTGATTATTTCATCCAACATGGAAGTGGGTCCAGAGGAAAATCTACTTACTATTTTGAGGATGTACAAGTCTTTCATAGGCTGGTCAATTGCGGATATCAAAGGGATAATCCCAGCCTTCTATATGCATAAAATTACAACAGAACCTGAATGTAAGCCCAGAGTAGAAGCCCACAGAAGACTCAACCCCAACATGAAGAAAGTTGTGAGGAAAAAAGTGATTAGGTTGCTTGATGCTGGAATAATTTTTCCTATTTCTGATAGCCCCTAGGTCAATCCTGTCCAGGTGGTACCCAAAAAAAGTGGAGTGATAGTGGTCACTAATGAAAGGAATGAGAAAATCCAGACGAGCAGTGAATAAATGGAGAGTCTATATAGACTACAGAAAGTTGAAAGCTGCCACAAGAAAGGATCACTTCCCCATTCCATTTTTGGATCAAATGTTATAGAGATTGGTAGGCAATGAATTCTTATGCTTTCTTGATGGTTATTCTAGTTACAACCAGATTGCCATTGCACCTGAGGACCAAGAGAAAACCACCTTCACCTGTCTATTTGGGACATTTTTTTACCGGCAGATTCCCTTTGTCTTGTGTGGTGATCCTGCCACTTTTCATAGGTGCATGATGTCAATTTTTTCAGACATTATTGAGATGATTATTGAAGTGTTCATGGATGATTTTTCTGTTGTGGGAGATAACTTTGAGAACTGTCTAAAAAACCTGGAACTAGTGTTAGAAAGATGCCAAGAGACCAAGTTAGTCTTAAAATGGGAAAAGTGCCGATTCATGGCCATTAAAGGCATAGTTTTGGGACACAAAGTTTCTAAGAAGGGGATAGACGTAGATAATTCTAAAATTGAGGTCATATAAAAGTTTCCCCCACCTGAAAATGTTAATGGAATTAGAAGTTTTTTAGGTCATGTTGGGTTCTACAGGAGGTTCATTAAAAACTTTTCTAAGATTACTAGACCCCTGTGCTCCCTGCTGGTTAAGGACACACCCTTTGTCTTTGATGAGACATGTCTAGAGGCCTTTAATCTGCTCAAGGAGAAGTTGACTACTTCACCTGTAATCACTTCTCCTGATTGGCAGCTTCCTTTTGAGGTTATGTGTGATAAAAGTGACTTTGCAGTAGGAGTTGTGTTGGGGCAGAGGAAGGATAGAAAATTACATGTTATTTACTATGTAAGCAAGCTTCTAGATGATTCCCAGAAGAATTATTCTACCACTAAAAAGGAGTTTGCTGTTGTGATGTTTTCTTTGGAAAAGTTCTGGTAGTATATGATAGGATCAAGGATCATAGTCTTCACAGATCATTCATCCCTTAAGTATTTTCTAGCTAAAAAGGACTCAAATCCTCGACTCATGAGGTGGACCTTGTAGTTACAGGAGTTTGATTTAGTGATCAAGGATAAGAAAAAGGCTGAGAATGTAGTTACAGATCAATTGTCCCGATTATCCAATTTCCCAAGTAAGGAACCAAAAGAGATCAACACTTATTTCCCTGATGAACAATTGTTTGTTGCTTCTGTGCAGCAGTCTACTTGGTTTGCAGACTATGCCAACTTTCTAGCAGCTAGAGTCATGCCCAAGGATATTTCACACAATCAGAGGAAGAGGTTTATATCTGAACTGAAATATTATTTTTGGGATGACCCTCTTCTCTTTAGGAGGTGTGCTGATGGGATTCTGAGAAGATTTGTGGTTGAGGATGAGATTTTACCCATACTTGATAGCTACCATTCATCACCTTGGGGTGGCCACCATGGAGGAGAAATGACTACTCAAAAGGTCCTCCAGGCTAGTTTCTACAGACCAACATTGTTTAAAGATGCTAGGATTCTGGTTATTGGATGTGAGAAATGTCAAATATTGGGAAATGTTGGAAGAAGACAGGAACTACCCCAAAAAGTTATTCTGGAGGTTGAAATATTTGATGTGTGGGGCTTGGACTTCATTGGACCATTTCTATCCTCTTATGGGAATGAGTAAATTTTAGTTGTTGTGGACTATGTGTCCAAGTGGGTTGAGGCAGTAGCTCTGCCCAACAATTCAGCTGCTAGTGTTATGAAATTCATCAAGAAAAACATCTTTTCCAGATTTGGTGTGCCGCAAGAATTCATAACTGATAATGGGACTCACTTCAAGAATTATAAGTTCAAAGGTTTAATGGAGAAGTATGGGTGCTCACATAGGACAGGCACCACTTACCACCCACAGTCCAGTGGGCAAGCAGAAGTTTCAAACAGATAGCTCAAACAGATTTTAGAGAAAACGGTGTCTAGCTCTAGGAAAGACTGGTCAAGGAAGTTGGATTAGGCCCTTTGGGCCTATATAACTTCTTATAAGACTCCTATAGGGATGCCACCATATAGGCTACTCTTTGGTAAAGCATGTCATCTACCTATTGAGTTACAGCAGAGATCTTATTGGGTAGTGAAGGCACTTAACTTTGATTTTAAATCTGCTGGAGAGAAGATACTGCTAGAGCTGAGTGAACTGGAGGAGATTCGAAGAGAGTCCTACAAGAATGCTAAAATTTACGAAGAAAGAACAAAGTATTTTCATGACTCAATCAATCAAAATAATAATTTCAAGGTTTGTGAGAGGGTCCTGCTTTTTAATCCAATATTGAAGCTGTTTCTAGGAAATTTGAAGTCCAAATGGTCAGGACCCTTTACCATTGTTAGAGTTTTGGTTAATGGAGTTGTTGAGCTAGTTAGAGATGAGAATATACCTTTCTTAGTCAATGTTCAAAGAATAAAGTACTTCTTTGAAGGGAAACCAAAGGGATTGGCTGCCATATCTCTGTTGGAAGAATGAGCTGATTCAAGTCTAACTGAGGACTATAAACTTAGTGTTTCATGGGAACTAACCCATGGTTTCTTAGTTGTTTCCCTTTTTATTTTGTTTGTTTTCTCCAGTTCAATTTCTTAACTGCTTGATGGTGCTTCATGATCTTTTATTGTTTTAGAGATAGTTGTTGTTGCCATAAACTTGGCCAAGAAACCCCAAAGGAGAAATCCACTGCATCATATGGATATCATTTCTTTCTACTCACTCTCTTGGGTTACTTATCTTGAACTTTAAACTCTGAAATCTTATTTTACTTATTTGAAACTGCAGGTTCTAAAGAGGAATAACAACCCAGTGATGGTGAAGAGGATATGTTGATGAAAGCCACTGCTAAAGGTCCAATTCAGGGAAGTGTTGTTCTGCCTTTTTCACTTACAATTACTTTCTTACTCTTCACTATGAACTAAATGTGGGGGGATTCCACCTAATATGTGAGAAATGACTATTTTTTCTTACATGGGTGTTAGCTGCTAGTATCTAGAGAGTTGAAAATGTATTGTGAGATGATTTTCTGCAACATGCTTGCACCCACTATTTTTATTTTCATTATGCTATTGTTTCACATCACTGTTAATCATGCTAACATTTGAAGTAAATTCATAAAATATTTTGTATGCTCACAGTGATTTAAAGCATGAACAGTTTAGGAAAATAAATGTACTTGGTTTCTGGTGATGGTTGGTGGGGTTTTGTTCTTTTTTTTATTTCCTTTCACTTTTTGTGTGGCAAAGAAAATTTTTGAACTTCATTGATACCCCTCCATATCCTTTATCAGCTGAAATGTCCATCTATTGAACATAAACTGTCTTCCACCTTAGAATACAACATTGGGGACAATTTTGGGTTTTAAGTGTGGGGGAGAGGGGTTATTCTAGTGTCATGTTGAATTCCCCCTTCTTGAACATGTGGTTGTTTAAAAATGGTCAAATTTTTTCAAAAAAAAGGTTCAAAATTCCTTCAATTTTTTCAAATTATTTCATCAATTTATGGTCATTAGAGGTTCAATGTTATTTCAATCATGTCTTATTGAGTGGATAACTATTCGCTGGTTGTGGATAATGGAATTTAGTCAGAAAATGTTAAGCATGGATGATTGCTGAGTGCAATTGTTCACTATCTCTATAGATCTATCTGTTTAGGAACTGAGGATAAGAGTATGACAGGATAGGTTTTGTGGGATGATGATCATGACTTGGAGTAACTTGATGTTCTCACTGGAACCCAAGTGACTCACATTTTTATAAAATAATATTCAATCACTTTAGGAAGTCAATTCGAATAATTATTAATTAAGTCTTTTTTAACTGGAGTAAAATGGGAAAATGGGATCCCACGGTGAGTATCTGAGACAAGGTGCATTGGATGCATTTCTATGAATAAATAAAGCCAATTTCAATCTTAATAAGTGCTATGCATAGTACTCTGAACATTGGAAATGGCTGGGAAAGATTAAAATAAGGTGCCCTTATTAAAAATGAACTCATTATGGTGAGGGGAATTTTGAACCTAGATAAAGAAGGGAGCAATTGACTTGGTTAATATTCATTTGAGTTGAATTAATAAAGCAATAAATTTAATGGACTAAAATTTTTGGAACCTTGGGGAAGGTGAGAATGGAAGGTTCACTTGGTTATGTTTTGAGTTCCACTTCATCTAACATCTCAACACTCCTTGAATCAGTACATGAATTGGAAGGTGAAGTAGGACAGTTAATGATTACACATAGGGGGCATGACATACTTGACAGTGTATGAATTTTTGATGATCTTGACTTCCAGTTGGTTTTTGAAGCTAGACAGGACATCATTGTAGAACAACTTTTGAAAAACCTGACTCATTGTTTGGTCCTGCTCCTCTGGTTATTAAATTTTAATCATTCACCTTTTGAACTGAAATTCACAAATCATATTTCTGTTTTAAAGTATAAGGCATTTATTATTTTGAGGACAAACAAGGTTTTAAATGTGGGGAAGTTTGATGTGGCAGTGTTTTCACACTCTTTGCCACATCCTTTTTGTATTTTTTATTGACTTTTTAATATTAAAATATTGTTTTCTATTAAATAATTGATAATTATTCTGTTTTTGAACTTACTGTGTAAAATAATCAGTTTTTATTTTAAATCAATTGTTTTTAATATTCATTATTGTCTTTTTAAATAATTCTTAAATTAATTTAGTCTTGTGAATTAGACTTTTATTTATTTATTCTTTTATTTTTATTCTAGTTAGTTTATTAATTCATTAATTAATTATTTATTCTTTAAATTATAAATAAATAACTCATTTTAGTTTTCAGTCTTTTAATAATTAAATTAGTTTTAACAATTTAATTTTATTCAATTAATTTTTCTTATTCTTTAATTTTCTCTAATTAATTATTTAATTAGTTAATTAATTTAAGAAAGTAACTGTAAATATTTTAATTTGTTCTTTAAGTAATTTGTTTATAATTTAAACCCGAATAAATTCATTCATTTGAAAACATAATTTATTTCATTATTTAACTTTTTTGTTTTTGTTTTTTAATTCCATTCTATTTAATTTAATTTATTAATTGATTTTTTTAGTTTCATTAAATTATTATTTATATTTAATTTTCTTTGTTATGTTTGTTTGCAGGTGTTGCGGTCACACGGTCCTATTCCTTAACAGTGATCGTCTCACCATTTCCAACCAGTCTTAGTGGTGACTGTCTCACCGTTTGAACCCATTTATAACAGTGACTATCTCACCATTTGAACCCATTTGTAATGGTGACTATCTCACTGTTTCCTTTATTTTTTTCTCCTCATGGAGACTCCTTGCACAACTCACCATTTCCATTTTTTCTCACTGTTTCCACCCATCCTTAACGGTGACTGTCTCACCATTTCCACCATCCTTAATGGTGATTGTCTCACCATTCCACGCCCCCAACCCCCATTTGTAACAGTGACTATCTCACCATTTGAAAGAAGAAAAAACCCAGCCATTGTTTCTCCTCTTTTCTCACTTTTCCTTCACGGTGCCTCCTTGATTCGCACCACACCCCGTCACCCCAATTACTCCTCTACTCTATCCTCATCCATGCACAATCCACAACTAGCAGCAAGCATGTCAAAATCAGAAATCAAGCATCAACACAATTCAATTGTACAGCAAAGTAAAAAAAATTGACACAAATGAAATCAATTTCTCAGTTCCTGGGAAATAAAGAGGTAACATTCATTCAAACCCTAAAACCTCACACCATTGAAGCACCTCACCGCTACGCCATCTGACCACCACCTCACCTCTATACGCTAAACTATTGAGAGCACCACCATCCTCGGACTGTTCCTTGCTCACCTCCAACTGACTCAAGAAGCGCCGTAAATAGAGGGCCCTTCTCTCCACACAACCATCGCTCCTCAGCTTCCGCCACACTCCATTTTCCTCCATCTGAATCATCTTAAACTCGGACCAAGTTAGAGCTAAACCTCCGCATCGTCGCTTGATCTCCCACCTGCCTGCTCCAAAGTTCGAACCCCCCGGCCTCACCTTTCCTCCAAGTCGAGACTCCCCTTCTCATTTCTCCCTCACCGTGCCGAACAGACCCGAAGCCCCCCCCCCTTCATTGTGTTTTTTTATTTATATTAATATATAATAACATTTATATTAATATATAATAACATTTATATAATATATACTTAATATATTAGCAAATATATATAATATAACTATTATAGTATATAATATAACATAATATATTATATATATATCATATACTATAAAAAAATAATTATAGTTATATTAATAATTGTATATGCACTTATAATATTAGTATATCATATTAATAAATATAATTACATATAATAGTAATAATAATATTAGGTATTATATATATATAAGTATTCTTATTTAAATAATAATATTAATATATAGTATATAATAGTTTCATTTTATTTTTTATTTGACTCACGTGTGTTTATTGTTGTTTCGTTGCAGGGGGCAGGATGCATTCACTTGGAGTTCACTAAAAAAGATCATGACGTGCACATAAAAGCACGCCACATGGATCTGCTATTTCCAGGGAAGAAAGTAGCTCACCGCGAGCGCATCATTTTCATTCGGTTAAGAGAAATTGCTCCGGTGACCAGTGAGGGAGGAACAACACAGTGAAAGCTACACATGGAGGTCAGGGAACTCCTTGGGGGAGATTCCAGAGACTTTGGTTGGGTGATAAAGGCAGAGGAACATGGGAGAGGCATTGAGAAATCCTTTGGAGAAAGGAGTAGGGGCATAGGAGGAGATAGTTCAAGATAGAGAGAATGAGAGAAAAAGTAGCGGGACTTTGTCTAAGACTGGGGGAAGAAGAGCAAGAGAAACTTACAGCATCTTCCATCACGAGTAATTTAGAGCACCGAGAGTTACAGATCAGAGCATTTCCATACCTCAATTCCCAGGGTGGGACATCGAGCGGATTCCAGAATTGCTTCTACCATCAAGCAGTATGAGTTGGAATTTCTGAGAGAAGCAGCAGGGAGTTCGACCATCTTAGTTTTTCTTGTGCTCTATTTTTCTGCACTTATTTCAATATAAACTACATTGATTTCAACTCTATTGTTGCATTAAAACCAACCACTATGTTCGGCTAATTTCCTTCAGAGGGAATAATTTAGTTGATTTGATTTTTTTAGTCTCATTCATGCACTGCATCATTTAATTGGATTGTCTATCTCATTGTTTACAAACGAGTTTATTTTCAAAGCAACAGGATCGAGTGAAAACTGATCTTGTTTGTACCATAATTTAAACAGTTTCAACTTGAGGAATTCACTGACAAGTGAATTATACTCAAATGAGAGAGACACGCCGAACTCAACTGACAAGTTGAGCCCGATGACTTTTGACTTATTTTCACCATTGGATGGAATGAATTTTACATTCTAAGGACTATAAGAGCTATTTCATCACAAACTGACCAGACGACAAATCTGGCCAGTTACTTTTAGCCAGATCCATATTTTTAAAACTCCAATGCAAGAACAAGGTTGAGCAATATCAAATCAACCAGTGGACTTTCCCCCTTACTCATCTATTGGTTGTTTACACCCCAATTTCTCTTGATGCTCTGTCTACTCCCTTTGCGCTCACTAGTATACCCTTACTTCTTCACACACTAAGTCTCATTCACTCCACTTCACCACCACCAATTGTTTTTTCTTTTTTTTCTTGTTTTTGCGTGTGTGTTTTTGTTTAGTTTTTTTAGAATGCCAAACACAATATGAGGCCTCCCTGGGGTTCGACCATGTCTTGCCACTGTCCTAAGTAGTAATTAGGTTATAAATTTTAGTTTTTCACCTGTGCCCAACGACGTGCGAGCGTGCACCATCTTATCACCATTTTCTAAAATAAATGAAATGTTATTTTTCTCATGAGTGAAAAAGGGAAAGTGTGGGGGGGTTGATAAAACAAGATTTTGTTCAATATTTTTTTTAACGAGTGTTTTGATTCAATCACATTGGTATTTATATGAATATTTATTAGGAATTTTTAATTATAGATTGATTATGAAAATTGTATGGAAATTATAGTTTTCCCATTTCAACTACACTCTATTATTACCATCATAATATTTTCTATGTGTTTAATTTTAACTTGAAATTTTTCATATAATTCCATACTCATTGAGATTCATATTTGATTTTACAATATGAAGATGGATCATATGTTTTAATGGATAATATAGGCCTTGAAATCAATTCTAGACTAGATATGTCAAGTTGGATATCACTTTAGTGTTTATCCCTTAACTTCTTCATCCATGCTTTAATTGGGATGAAATTTTTAAAAAATTATAGGATACAAAACCAAATATTTCATTCAACTATACTAATATCTATTTTATCAATTAAATGGATAATATGTGTCACAAAAATAGAGATTATTTTTAACATATTTTTAACATTCCATTTAATATCTTTTATAGAACCAACCTCCCCTCTATTTTTTAAATTATAAATTGGTATATTACACCATGGGATGTAGTTGGATATGTATTAGATAGTGATTATATGAAGGAAGTGGTATTATTCCAATACTATAATTAATTGGTGGAAGGAATGCCGGCATGCAAGGATTTCTTCCAAGATGATTCAACTTTTTTATTCTATATATTTTTTCTTTTTTTAAGTGTAATATCACTTTGTTTTCAATAAAAAAAAATTATTCAATTAAAATAATTTTAAATTAATTATTTATGTGATAATATAAGAGGGGAGATGATATTATTTCTTTCCTATATAAATCATTGCTTATCAAAATCATCTCTATGATGACTCACCCACCCATAGAAGTTTAATTCTTTATCCAGGAATATAATTTCATAATTCTTGAATTGATTATTTTTATTTCATTAAACTAATTGAATTAATAAAAATATGAACAATTAATTGAGTTTTAATTGTGAAACTTGATCGATGAACACATAGCATGTGAGGTCGAGTTTGTGTGAATTGTGAGAGGGATACTTAAATTGTCAAATCTTGGGATAGAGTTTTAGGGTTAAAATATAATCCCAAAATTAAATTAATTTACATTTATAGATTTTAAATGTTTTCCTAATTAGACGCTAACAATAATTTTGATTTGGAGTGATAATAAAAGTAGGGTGTTGTAATTTTTTGTTTCAGAGTTAACCTGGGGTCTACTCCCATTATCTTTGTGTTCATTTTTATTTGCATAGATTTCGAGGGTTGACAAGATTATGGGATCATAATTAAGTGAATTTTAGTATATGGGATAATTATAAATAATTAATTGAATTGGTGTATTAGATTAGTTATGATTAATTAAATAAATTTTCTAAAAAAACTCTTATTATCATTTCTTTTTTACTTCATTATCCTATAATAAAATCCCTCCAACTTTTGGTTTTTTTTCACTTCATTTTTCAAAAACAAAAGTTCAAAAAACCCTTAATTTTATCTAAACTTTAATTTATTTTCCATTTTTACTTCTAACCTATGAGTTTTCTCTATAAATTAACTCGTTTAATATCAATTATTTTCCATTATTAACATCAATTTAAAAGATAAATGAATAAAGGTGATGTTAAAATTATAATTTCAACAGTGATTAATAAAAAATGATATTGAAAGATACTTTCAAAGTTAGTTATTATTAAAATCAATGTTGAAATATTTACTAGATATAGATATATAGAGAATTTCAATGTTGTATTTCATAACAACCTTTGTTGAAATTTATTTTCAAAATTTTTTATTATGAAAAATGATTTTGAAAAAAAAATCACCAGTTTTAATAATAACTTATGCTAAAGTAACTTTCTACATCAACTTTTTTAAATTGATTTTGAAATCTTGACTAATTATAGATATAGATAATTTCAACATCGATTTTAAAAAATCTAACATTGAAAGTATATTTCAACATCGGTTTTTAATAAAATATATGTTGAAGGTCACATTTGATGTTAGTTATTATAAAAATTGAAATTGAAATTTTGAATAAATATAGATATAGAGAGAATTTCAATGTCATTTTTATAATAAATATATGTTGAAAGTCACTTTCAACATTTTTAATTTTGAAACCTAATGTTGGAAGTGAGTTTCAACATCAATTTTTATAATAACCCATGTCAAAACATGATTAATTTTTTTAAAATATATTAAAATACAATACTTGATACCCTATAAACTGAACTCTAGTAGGAGAAAATGACAACGAAAAATAGTAATCAATATAAAAAAATTCAATGAAAATTTACATACAATATTACTTACTAAGATAATATATATTCAAGAATCTTTTATATATCTACATATCTAAAAATTAATCGATCCTATAAAATATTATACAAATAATTCTTGATTGTGGATTAATTACTCTATAAAATATGAGAAAACATCATAAAAAACCTAAAAAATATATTTTGTAAAATTCAAAATACAAAATATTTGTTTCGAACATAAGATTTGTAATAGAACTAAATTTGTGAAAAATTGTCATCATTCTAGTCATGGTAGTCTCAAAAATGAATCATAAAACATAATTACCACATTCAACATGTCATCTTTGATGATGAAAATATGTTTATGAAATGCACTTTGAAAATAATAAACACTATATATATAATATAAAAAATTATTAACTAATATAAAATTTCTCTACATACAATCAAACATAATAAATTTAATTTTTCCTATTTATTGACAAATGATCCATGTTAAACACTTATAATGACCTTTCAAAACATACTTTATATGAAAAAATTAAGATTAAATAACTAATATATTATAATAAAACTTAAAAGTTCAATAAGTCTTGAAAACTTTCATGAACTTCACCCAGTAAAGAGTATAAAAAATTTGTTGTCCATTCATGTGGTCAGAATATGCAAATATCAAATATATACTAAAATATAAAAAGTTCAGAATGAATGAAATTTTAATGAATATTAATTTTTAATTTTATAATTCTTATTATCTATAAAGTAATGGAACAAACCAACACTTAATCTCCATGTTTTTCAATATTTCATATATATATTTAACTCTAGCAAGATTCTTCAGGTATTGAAAATTTATTGAAATATATTCTAGGTCAATAAAACCATAAATATAAGAGATATAATTTTTTATTAAAAGAGTGTATAGATAAAAAATTAGATAAGTAATAAATTAAATCACTATAAGTTAAATTTACTTAATTAAATTAAAAGTAAAATTGAAATTTTATTACATAGAAAACAACTACAACAATGGTATCAAGAGATTATATCTAATAATAATATCCAAGATGTATTTTTAAAATATTCTTAATAGATATGCACTCCCTTATACATCATAAATTTTTATAAACTCTTAAAAATACACTAGTATAAAATAATTCACAAATAATTTTGTTGTCCCTTTAGAAATCTTAGAAGTATCTAAAGGTTCTGGTTCTCAAAACTTTTTTTTGAAATGATTTTATAGATTTTAGATACTTCTATACAAGTTATATATAAGAAAACACTATAAGTAATTTAAAATTAAAAATAAATAAAAATATAAAAAACAAATCATACCTCATATGTCAACTAATGAATAACACAATATAGTTGGTGTAAAAAATTACCCATGTTCTTTCCAACTGTGGCAACCTTTTTAGTAGGCAATTACATTGGATCATTTGGATCAACAATATCATGTAATGATACTCTTTATTAGTTTGACTACAAAATATGATGATGTGAATAACCCCTATATTATTTATGATTTGGTAGGCTTTAATATGTAAATAGGGATCCCCATCATACAACTTTAAGTACATAGTTGGGTCTAAATGAGGATGTGGAGGATCTGGATATGCAAGCAGCATTTTTCTCTCCATTTCTATGAACATTGACTATACAAACAATTTAATTCTCTTGTTTGTCAACTAATTCATATCTCTAATCTAATGCATTAAGGAATTTATTTCACTCTTGTATTCTATCTACCTCAATGGTATACTAGGATAGCCAAAAAATATAATACTAACACTTGAATCATATCCACTTACATGGCTTGGGTGTTTTCTCTTTTGTAAATCAGCCATAAGAATGTCCATACTTCCCCCAGGAATAAATTTCCCCTACATGAATTTCTCTATAAGGTAATCTTGAAAAAGTATATATAAATGTTATATTAGAGTGATGAATTTAGAAACTACTAATATTCAAGAAAAATAGTAACTAATTCCTTACAATATTATGGGATGATCATTTGGATGGATCATTAAGAAACTTTTCTTTTTTTTATTCTTTCCTTTTTCCATTTTTCATGGTGAGTAAGGGGAGATAGAAGGATGAACTAAACCTCTCTAGATATGTTATTTGATTTTTCTCTTAATTCATCAAACATTTCAATAATTATTTTCTCCTCTGATTAAGGATACACTCCACATGAAAAATCATGAGGGTATATATTTTATAACTATATCTCTTGTTGAAATCTTCTAATTTCCTATTAAATAATAATAAATGAAAAAAATAATTAATTAAAAAATAATTTTACAAATTTATTTTATAAAAAAAATTATCATACCAAAAAAGATTCCTCTCATTGGTTAGTGACAAACTTCTCCCATGTATCTGTATCTAAAAACCCATATTTAAGGCATAAATTTTCATTTTTTTTATTCTCAAAAATATAAATTTAAGTTAACTTTGATTTAAAATCCCTCCATATAATTACTATAAAATATATCCACCTCTTCTTAATATCTCTCATATTGGTAAAGTTTAATGTAATTGGAAATTGAATAGATCAAATGTTAGTCATATGAAATATATAATATTTGAACAATTAGAAAAAATATAAGTTCACATATTCTACTATTACACACTCACACAACTAATTTTTTTCCCTATAATCAATGTTCCTCCAATCAAGATATAATATTATAATCTTACAATAGCTCTGTATAGACATGAAACTCCTAAACTAATTTATATTTGAGAAATTTAGGGTATTTTTATCATTAAATTCAATTAGAAACCTCTTCTCCCCATGAGAAATTTAATGTTTTACTAAACATGTAATCCCACATCTACAAAGTTTGGTTATCTTCTTCTCTAGAGAAGAGGAAGATCTAAAAATAATTTTGATAAACATAAGGTTAGTTTCATTAAAAAAATTAAATATTCACATATATTTATATGAAGAAACATACACATACCTATGTGTTTGTCAATTAAATAGATGTATTCAACTTTAATGAAACTTTTTTACCTATATTTAACTAGAATTAAATGATTGTTAAAAGTAAAAAATTTAAATGTTCATAACATAAAAAATATATATGTACCAATTATTTTAACTATTATAGCTAAATAAAAGTTCGTACTTAAAATTGATAGAGACAAATAAATATTCATAGAAAAATAATGACATACAAATTCTTCAACAAAACAATATATAAATTAAACTGATAAATATAAAAAATAATACAAAAAAAAGAAATAAAATATGATAAACAACTAAAAATGTGTAATTATATGTACCTATATTTAATTATAATTAAATAATTCATAGAACTAAAATTTTAATTTTTCGTAATAAAAAATAAAATTATATCGATTTTCTTAACTAATATATCTTAAAAAAAGTAAATACCTAAAAAATGTGAAGATAAAAAAATTATTCATAGAAAAACAATAATGTCAGACTTCTTCAACCAAAATATATGTAATCAAAACTAATTTATATGAAAAATAATACCAAAAATAGACATAATTATCAATATTTATATATTTAAATACTCTAGTTACAAAAAATGTTTTTAAATGTGTAAGTTTCATAGAAAAAATAATAGATATTTACCTGAATAATTTAGAGAATAATAAGATGTTTTCTAATATCCCTTATACATGATCATTTTATATAGAATATACTATGTCAACATTGAATTCTTTATTATACTTAGGTGATCGTGTAATAGATAAGAAATATCACATTAGTCTACAACATCATCAACATCATCATCACCCAAATGAGTTTTTTCACTCGAAAAATGATGAACCAATAATTGTTATTTGGGTTAATAACATAAAATATATACTTCGCATGTATAACCATGATAAATGGTCCCTCTTAGAAACTAAATCTTTTCAAATCAATAAGTATAAATTCATAATCGTCGTGTTTCACACCACTATCACTATAAACACAAATACACTTAAACACTGGTATTTGAAATTTAGTATAATCAATTTCCCATATATATTAAATAACTTTAAACTATATTTTTGATGTAGAATTTGGTTTTTAGTATTTTTCACTATAAAAAATCGTTTCTTTAGAGAAAACTATCATTCTACTATTTTAAATAGTGCTATAATTGTCTGGTTTTTTTGTAAAATATATAACTGTTGATGTCAAAACATGTCTATGTGATCACATTAATACATAGTCTCCCAACTAACCATTTCAAGGTTTCATATGTAGATGAATCCTTGTTGATTTTCTCCTTAAACCAGGAAAAAATGTATTTTTATTCTCATTTATCAACCACGTTTCATTTATTTTCAACTATTATACCTTCAATCAAGAAATATGTGATGATATATATTGTTAAAACTCACCTATGTTGTTTAAAATGTATAAATGTGCATGAATCACAACATCATGTACAATTAACTTTACTTTTAATCTAAAAATCCCCTTACCTTCCCTATTTACTACCATATTATGAAATATGGTGAGGCCAACATGATCTACTTCATACAAGTAGTCAGTACAAAACTCAACCACCTCATCATATATATATTTTTGAACATTATAGGCCTCTATTAGATGGTTATTTTTAACACATCCCTTCAGGATTTTCATATATCATTCAAAATGATATTTTCAATGTAAATGTATAGGCCCACATATCATTTTATAGTGCACCAAATGTGTCTCTAAATGAATCATTAAATCAAAAAAAAGGTAAAATACATCATTAGTTGATAATTTATAATGAAAGCTTCATTATCTGGCATAGTTAACAAATTTGGATATGGAATTTATAGAAAATGGAATTGAAAAAGTATCACAACTTTATGATATAAGTTATGGAAGGAATCGGTAATATTCTATGTTATGAAATTGGTAGTATATATTGCATCAATACATGATATTCATGGGATTGTATCCCTATTAACTTTAAATCCTTTAATGAAACCTAATTTTTTACATTTTAAGAATACCCAGTATGTACTTTAATTCCATTTATACATTTATAGAAATTTATCTTTTCAATCTTTCTTAACGTGTGACAATCCAGAGGTAAATATTTTCTTTTTTACTTTCATAGTAAGAGCTAACTCTAAACATATTCCCATAGATATTAATTCCAATATTGAATGAAATCCATATTTTTTATTTCCTTTTATTTCTAACAAAATTTTGATCAACTTTTCACATATGTTTTTCTAAACATTCATAACATCAATGTTATGTTTGACCTCCAAAGTCTCTAATAAGGTAGATCAAATAAGATGGATTATTTCCCTAAAGTATTTATTTGATGACCTATCTTCCCAAATGTGACATCAATTTTTCTCAATTTTTTATAATATTCCTCATTTGAAAAATATTTTGTGGGAAATCATACACTTGTAAACTGTTAAGTTCTTTTTTGACTATTTGATAAAGGTATTCTATTAAAAACCCTTTATTTACTATGTACATTGTCTTTATCTCGTGGAATTGTTAGAAAATATTTACATCCCTTAACACTATTGAGGAACCCAATATAATTTTTGAATGAAGGATTAATTTTTTGTCAATTTTTTATTAATATCAAAGGAAGTTGTTGAGGATATATTTCAAAGGTTTTAGAATTTTTTTGAGAAGATTTAAAGTTATTTGATTTATTTTCAAAAGGTTTTGAGGGGATTATTTTTTAATTTTGAGTTGAAAATTTATGAATAAAATTAACTAAATAGTTTTCTATAAGAGTCATTTTCACTCTATAAGAGTCATTTCAAATATGGATTAAAGAATCAACAAAGTCTTAACAACTTTATAAGATTCATTAGTGACTTTATAAGAGATATTATCAATTTTTTAAGAGTAATTGAGTTTAATAAAGTCAAGATAAGATTATAAGGTTAAGCCTCATTTGAAAATAATCATTTTAGGAAGTGTTTAAGAGTCATTTACTCTTAAAGAATATCACTTAAGGTGAAAATCGACAAAGGTGTGAAATATCATTGGATCCTATGTTATGTTTACTCTTGTAGAATGTTTATATTCTATAATTTTGGAAAATTCTTACATCATAAGAGTCATTTTACTCATACTATATGTCACTTGAGATAAAAATTTAGAAAATGAAATTCATAACTAAATAACATAGGAGACATTTTTACTTTTATGGAAAAGGCGTGTACAGTGATTTCTAAAAGCATAAGTTCCTTTGAAGAATTATGAGGAGAAGATGTTTTTATATAATATGTTTCTAGAAGATAAGTTCGATAATTCTTAACTAGACTTCAAATACTAAAATATCATAGGTTATTAGTCAATCCATTATTAAACCTAAATTTTATAGAAAATTGCATGAGAATTTTGTGTAGAAATATTGGTGGTGATTTTAAATTTGAAATTCATTATTATGGTCAAAGATAAAATATTTCTTGGAAACCATTAACCTATTTTGATATTTTCATTGTGAATCAAAGAGAAATTTCCATAAAATAATATGGAAATATTATTTACATAATTCTATGAATGTAAAAAATAATAATAAATGAATAAAGGAAGATGGTTGTAGAGAATTTAGAATTAGAGTGTTAATACTTTATTGTGTTATAGAACTATTGTATTGAAGTGAGATAATAGAATATTGACCGGTGATTTTTTTACTACTATTTATTTATGTCAAGGAAAATCGATTATTTTTTTATCATATGAAGTCTTTTTTTAGGAGGAAGACTATGGTGTGTATGAGAACTCTTATGAACACTTTAATCAGTATGAAGGCTTGAGGATGAAGGCTAATGTACATAGAATTTAAGTGATAAATCTATATAAGTAGACCTATTATGTGGTATAAAATATTATTTTTAGATACAAAGACATATTGATATACACTAAATATCTTGTACATTCCAAATAGAAGAAGAACTTGTTGCTGACTGGTGGTTCTAGTATAAACAATACCATTATTATTGTTATTTCTCTACAACGATTCAAGTATGTATACTCTCCCCTTATATTATACTAGCAGAGATAGGAACTAGCATTAATATGGGTTATACCAATACCCTTGTACCCACAATTTTCTAAAATTATGGGTATAAGGGGCCTTATACCAACATTTTACACAAACCATCGGTAGAGAGTCTAAACCAAGGCCATGTACCAATAGTTTTAAAAAATATATTGGTATAGGCTAGATTATACCAATAGTTTTATAAAATTGTTGATATAGTTTCTCCCTAAATGAGGCATGTGGCCTCCACTACCCCCAGATCCTTAATTCCTCCCTTACCAACATAGTGACCTACCCTCAGTTCTCCATAATGATATCCCCTTATTCATTGGTTTATTGATTTGATTCTTGTTTGACATAAAATTGGTGATTTTTTGTTCCATCATTCATTCTGTCGAGCATCATTTTTATTTTTATCTATATATCAAATAAGAAATGATATCCTATTAGGTTATGATTCTTTATGATTTATTAAACTAATATTTTTTTAGATTATATTTTTTGTCATGTTTCATAATAAATTTGGTCATCATTGATGTATTTTAAAAAAATTAGTTACTCACTACCTCTACCTAAATCTAATATAATTTTTTTATATAATTTATATTAAGGTATTATGTAATTAATCATCATAGTATTATTTTTTTTAATGTATTGGGGTATTATATAATTATTTATTTAATGTTTTTATTTTAATTAATAAATGATCACCAGATAGGCGTCATTAATTCTATCAAGGAAACTAATTTAATAATTTATAAACACTGACTATCACTAACTAATTTTAAAGTATTAAGTGGAATTCGAGGTTGATTCCATAGATAATGAGTATAAATCACTTATAAAATTTAGGAAAACTTAATTAAAAACAAAATTATCATGATTGGTTTGGTTTTTAGATTAATGGTATAAGAATTACAATATTTTTTAAAACTGGGTTCATGTGCTTTATTAAGAAAAAGTGATGTGATTTAATTTATATATTTTTGTAATTGAACTATAGTGAGCCTCCTCTATAAGTACTCACAATATATTCTATATATTCTGCTTTCCCCTCTCAGTTTAGTTTAGTATGTATATATATTGGTATTCAAAACCTTATTTAAACATAAATACCCCAAAATCATGCATTAGTTGTATTATTAGAAGGGTTATCTAGTTTATTCATCAATAAATAATACCCTCCTCTCACAATAATGGTCATGCATAAGATAGAAGGGTAAGATTGAAATGGAAAAAATGAATGCATAGACCCATCACAGAATATAAATATAGCATAATTCCCTATACTAGGTGAACTCCCCCATCATTACATGTATTTTTATAATAAAATATACCCCCCTATGCCAGTCATAAGGGGATATGAAAATTAAAAAAAAACTAAACATCATCCAACCTCTATATAAATAGAACTCCATGATCTAAGCTCTAGTATCCAATCCAGTACAACTCAAGTCCCCTATAGTTCCCCTACATAATAGCCCTTATTATCTATTTATAAGTATATCCGACCCTAGATAAATATCTTTCTTCTATTTAGATTTTAATTTTCTTTTCTGTATATCTGTATCCCTCTTTCAATCATCTAGAAGCTACATATGTGATCCTCCATTGATAATTGGTTGGTTTCTCCTTATTTTGTGTTGTTTAAAACTTCCTCATATATAGGTGTGGTTATTAAGTTATGATCTTCTTAAAACTTCCTTTAATACCATCTTGTAGCATGTGTATAGCCCTGAGATATCAGGATTTTGAATTTTTAGTGGAATTAAACCCTATGACATGGATAGAAACCATATGACAAAGCCTTCTTAAGATAAATATTTTGCATATGTGGCCTTAAAATATATATAGTGTAGTCATATGAAAATTATATAAACTTATTCTTCCTTAATTACCTCTACACTTTTATTTTTATTCCTTCCATGATGTATTTAGGATCCCATGACACATCCAGCTTCATTACACATAAACCATTTTCTTTTACGATGCAGCCAAATTATTTTCATTGTGGCCTTCATCTTTCTTATTTCTATACTTTATTCAATTATAGAATAGTGGTGGTACTACTTCATAGAACATATTATTTATACTAAATATATAGGTAACCATGTTTCAATGACACAACATATGGTGCATCCTCCCTACATTAGTTTGAGCTTCCAGGGTCACCAGATGCATGGACATGGATGTGGTATGATTATGCTTGAATTTGTAGTTACATCTAACATTTAACATTATCATACATGTAAATTCTATAATTATGGAGGTGTTGTAGTTAAATAAATTAGGTATAATATATGTGAATTCATTAATGATGATTCTATTTTTGTAAGGGAACAATGTCCCAGATGAAGAGGTCATCCCATATTGAACATTTAACAGGGTTAGCTCCGCTATATAATAGATCTCATTCCTTAGAAGGATATCAATTTAGACATGGGTTATAAGACCCCTAATATAATTGTGTGTCACCCCACATTGGTGTAGGATTACTCCCACCACCACATGGACCTTCCTCTTATGTGTTGGTTTTACTTCTATCCCATGTCTGTACCATGAAAGACTTATACCCCTATATCGCCCCAATAGTCTCTACCCTTCGGATTTCTTGGCCAGATGACCCTCTTGGGTGGACCATGTGGCTTATACTTCTTGGTTTGAGGTCTATATAGGGTTGTACAATTTTTTTGATAACTCCCTTATAATTTCACTCTCCATTTCATCCTACACATCACACAACAAAAACCATTAAAAATATTCATCCAAATTTATAAACATTAAATTATATTTGTTTTATTTAAAAAAAATCAATATAACAAAGTTAATCAAACAAAAATAAGATCATTAAATTAATAATGGGAAATATTAATTAATTAAAATGTAAATTAAAGAAAATTAAATTCAATAAATGTATGCATTTAATGAACTTATCAATAAATTATCAAATTTTTATTTAATTAATTTCAATTTAATGTGATGTGAAATTCTTTAATAAGCATGTTTGTAATTAATTAAAGTTTTTATAATATTCACTAATTAACTCTACCTAATATAATAGTATGTATTAGTTGTTGCATATTTTGTGTCTTAAACTTTAGGTCTCTACTAGTATGCATTTATTATAGAAAATGTTATATCTTATAATTTGTTTTGCTATATACTAGTATGATTTGTTGAATTTCATTATAAAATTGTAATTCAGATTATGTTATTAGAAATTTTATGTAGACATGTGATATTTAATTATATTTTGTTGGTATTATGAATTTTTTACTTGATAAAAACATATATATTAAATACATAATCTTTCATGTTGTGTGGGGTAATTTTTTTCTTTAATAAATGTTTCCCATGATAAAGACATGTGAATTTAGTTTTGCAATTATTTTTTTTCATGATATACATTCAAAGGATTCAGGACTATCATGAGTTTTATAATTATAGTCTATAATTTTTATTTTAATACAATCTTATTTTTTTTATAATAGAATGGATAGATTTTGGATGTATGATATTAATCGAATCTCAACTGAGTTTCAAAATAAGGTGGATTTTTTTAGATTTTACATTTAACAATGTATCATGTAGATGAATTATAAACCACCCTTATTATAATTGTGTCAGAATACCTCTATTAAGTCATGAAGAATATTGGTACCATATAAAAAAGCAAAGGAAATATTATGTCTAGTATCATAATGGAGGGAATAAGAAATCCTAGTATGTTCATGACCAAACTAAAAGGAGAGGAATAAATAATATGATATTTGATTGATTTTAATTTATTAATAATAATGAGAAATAAAATATTATAATTTAATAAGATAATAATATTATTAAACATGATTTCAGTTATTAAAATGATGATTTTGAGAGAGTAAAAAAATTGATGGATAATGAAAGAACTCTTGTATATCGAGCATGTGATAAAATGGGAAAGCTATAATTTTTAATGTTACCATATCATGGGAAAACCATGTATGGAATTTATAATACTATCATTGATTATATTCTTACCTATTTAAAGAAATTACTATCTGGTCATGCAGATAATCCCTCAAATCATTATATACCATGGAAGTAAATTGATTAGCTTGGATTTTCAACTAACAAAATTCATGCTTACCCAAAATATTATCACTTATATTGGGTGAAACTTTATACCTATATTATTTTAAATAATTGTGCACATCTCTATAGAAGATAAATGTAGGTGCAACACCATCTCATGCACTATATAAAGTACCGTCACACTCTCCAATGATTCCTAGGATCTAAAATATTTTCATGTATGATGAAATCTTAACAACTATGTGATGAAATTATATTCAGTGAATTAAGAATAATGATGAGTTGGTTCATCCTTCATATGTATTAAAATGGTGTAAATTTTATTTACATCATCCTTATTTTAATTTTTGGGTGTGTAATGTCATGTTGGGACTATCATGTGATGGTTTTAATCTATTTGGTCAGATGCTTAATTCACACAGCACATAGCCAATTTTTTTAAATATTTATAACCTTACATTATAGATGTGTATAAAACACCAATTACTTTCTTGAGTATGCTCATATCTGGAACCTTTAATCTTTCAAATTATATAGATTTTTATTTGTAATATTTAATAATATATTTGAAGTATTTTTGGAATGTGAGTGTGTTCACATATGATGCTTCTTCAAAAGACATATTACAGATGAATTATGTACATATATGGATGATAAATTATTTTCCTGGTTATGAAATGATGGTTGGATTGATCATGAAGGGTAAAATATCTTGTTATGTTTATATTAAAAGTATATAATCATTAAGGCTTAAATATCATTAGAGTTCTATTTTCATGGGACATGGATGATTCTTTCTAATGGATCATCCATACAATAAAAATGTAAAAGGTTTAACAATAATGTTGAGATAGAAAAGACACCTCAATGTATTTCTAGAATGTATGTACTTAATGAATTGAAAGATTTAAGTTTTTCATTCAAGAAAATTCAAATTAAATCTATAGAGGAAGAATGTTTCTACTAAATCCAATTATAATTGGTGGAAGAGAAGTATTCTCATTGATTTTCCTTATTAGTCAAACAATTTTTTACATAATTGTTTAGATATAATGTAAATTGAGAAAATTATATTTTAAATGTTGATTTAAATCATTATAATTGTCAAGGAGGTAACCAAATATGATTTATGGTCTTGGAATTACTTGGTGGGTTGGGATATCAAACCAAAACTATATCTTGTGTGTATTGATGAAAATAACTAGAAATTTCCCTATGCTTCTTATGTGATGACACCTTCAGTAAAAAATTAATTTTTTTTAATTACTGTATATTTTCAAGGTTCCTAATAGCTATTCAAAAAATATATCAAAATGGATCAAAAGAAGGTAGGTGAAACTAAAATCTATGAAAAATTAGGAATATCACATCCTTCTTCATGAATTGATTCCAATAAAAATTCATCATTTGTTGATAAATAATATGAGGTTAAAAATGATTCTATTATTCCATTTTTATAGAGATATTTGTGTTAAATAGTTTTCTGGGTGTTTATTTATAAAAATTCAGTAAGTGTTAGCATTAATTTTGTAGTTATTAAAGAAAATTTTCCCTTTGTCTTTTTTCAGTTTCATGTTGCATCTAATTATCCATCTTATAACTAAAATACTTCTTGGAGGACCTGTTTCTTTTTATTTGATGTATCCATATAAATTAGATGTGTACAAAATGAATTCGTATGTCATGAAAAGGAATCATCCAGAAGGTTATACTATGAAAGGTTACTTCACTCGTGGATGTATGGATTTTTATTCAATGTATTTGGTTGATGTGAGCATGATATGTAACCTACCATTTAGAAATGAATATAATTATCATGAGTAAATTGATCCCACTTTTCATAAATTTCTCAAATAGGTTGAATTCCTAGATTATATACAATGGATGAATTAAGCCTTAAAGAGCAGGAGATGGCACATCGTACGGTCTTGTTTAACTGTGATTTGTTTGATGACTACATCAAGTAATTTAACCATGTATATGTTATATCATACAACATTTTTATACATATATCTTAAACATTTACTAACTTTTTATATAGGTAACATAATAAAATTATAAATAGAATTCATCATTCATTACCTTTGATAATAAGATATTCTTTTCATAGAAAATAGTTTCCTACTTGGTTAAAATCGAAGGTACGACCATTAATTTTATAAAATAAATAATATATATTTATCTAATTTTAATATTCATATATATTTTAGGTATTGAGTTTTCTTATTAAATTTGTATCTAAAGAAATAAGATCATTGAATTTTGGTTCCAATAATCTAGTTCGTGAGTAAAAATCATTGGTGATCAATGGGTAAAAAAATTATAACTAATCGAGTAGTGACCATGAGAATAGAACATGATGGTGTTATGTTAAATGAAATGATAGAATGTTATGCTAGTATATCAAATAGCTATCCTCTATATGAAAATGTGTCTTATTATGGAGTTTTTAGGAAAATACCAATATTGGATTATTACTCCCATATTCAAGATATAATGATGAAATGAAAGTGGTTTGATTTAATTAAATAACATGGAATTTTTATTGATCAATGTGGATTTAGAGTACTTTACATGAATTTATTATTAGATAATAATGGGCCATATGTTTTGGAAAAAAATAGAAATAGGTATTTTATGTGAAAGATCATCTATGACCAGAATTCGATTTCATTACTGAAGTGATCCCAAAACATATTTTTAATGATGTTGAGGATGAAATTGACACCATCACTACTCCCCATTAGTCTTGATCAATATATTTTATATGATGAATTAAATACTCCAATTTTCAAATTTTATTATGAACGAGAAGTATGGGTGGGTAATATATAGAAGAAACTACATGTTGTCTCAATTCATTCATTTTATCTTGACTTGGGTCTTTTAGGTTGGTACTATTCAAATAGGATTAATTTTATTTCATTTGATTTATTTTTGTAAGGTTCATATTTTTTCATGTTGGTTTTAGTTTGGAAGGGTAAATTTGCTTTAATTTTATTTGTTTTGGTTGCATTTAGTTGGATTTAACCTTTTTAAAAGCACTCTTTACATCTATTTAAAATTATTTTAAATATATATGAGATACATATACCAAGAGTATTTGAATATATTGTTTTAACCAATTATTTAATAATTTTGTATTAATTTTACAACTTACTAATCTAATTCCAATCATGTTTTCATCCATAATTGTTTCATTTTCATAGTAAGATAATTTTAAATTTATAACCTCATCCTATAATAGTTATCATAAAAAATACTATTTTCTTGTAACAAATTCAACTTATTTGGTTTCACTTCAATAAAAATATTTCATAACTATAGTTTCTTTTATTTTATTTTAATACAATAGATTGATTCTTACAATATTTGTCATCTATGGTTTTTAAAATCACTACACTACTGTTATGGTACATCTTTGACTATGTCTATAGTTTTATTCATCAATACTATAAGTTATAATAATATAAAATTTGTTCAAAAATGTATTAAATATTCTCACTATTTATTTTTTTTTATTTTTTTATTTCTTAACTTTTCTTCGATAGACTAATGTTATACCATATCTGTAATAAATATTGTTTTCCACTATGAACATGTGATGTATTTTAATTTTAAAATTTCTCTTAATCAATAACATCTTCTTAGTTTATTCACTACTAAAATAATATATATATATATATATATATTCTATTTTGAATTTATTTTCTGATATTATATTGACTAGAAGAACCATAATTATACAAATAACAAAACTAAACTGATAAAATTATTCGAACCATGCCTTAATAAATAAAATTCATGGAGAAATAGTCCTAATATAGAATTAAAATAGGTTTAAATTGATATAAATTTTCACTAAATAACAGCCAAACAAAATTCATGGAGAACTGGTCCTAAAATAAATGTAAACTTCACTTAACTTTTCTAAAATGAATTTAAATAGAGTTAGGCTTTACTAAAATAGATTTAAATAAATTTAAACTTCAATAAAATTTATTTTAAAAAAATTAAATGGATTTAATTTTATGGAGTTTAAGAAAATATTTAAACTAATTTTACAAAGAAACAGATTTCATGAAATAGGTTCCACAAAATTGATTTAAACATCACTAAAAAAGGTTAACAATGTATATTTATGCTTCACCAAAATAGGTTCTAATAGTTCCAATAACACTTTTTATATTCACCTTTAAACATACTAATATTAGTTCTTTGAAGCTTAACTATTACATATTGTGATACCTAAAAGATTCTATAAATATTAGGTTTTCTATTACATACAAATAAATAAATTTATTTATTTTTACTGATAAAAAAATAAATTTTCCATCATGTATTAATTTAGTTCATATATCAAGGTTTAAACTATAAATTAATTTGATTCAGTACTCTTAAAGAGATATGAATCGACATAAAAACTATACCAAACCTAACTCATCCAAAAACACTTTAATTATATTTTCATGTTGGTTTAGGTTTGGAAGGGTAAGTTCGATTTAGTTTTTTTGTTTTGATTGAATTTTATTATAATTTCTTAATGTCCATTCAATTTAGTTTTATTTATTTCATTTAATTTTATTCCATTGATGTTTCTTCTGTTTGGTTCCTTTAAGATCATATTGGTCTTTCCTGGATTGGATCAAAATGAACCTAAAGACAAAAATGAATAAAATGACCTAACCCAAAAATGAAACAAATGAACTCACCCAAAATTAAAAAAATGAACATCTAAAATGACCAAATAGCCTAACTTAAAAATGAACAAAATATCCTAAACCGAATGAAAAAATAACCAAATGACCTAGTTGAATGACCAAAATGAACCAAATCACTTAACTAAAATGAACTAAAATAAAAAAAGTGAAACATAGAATAATAAAAAGAATAAAAACAAATATATAAGTAATTAAATAGAGAAAAAATATATAAACAAATAGATAATGAATAAATATATAAAGAACAAATACATAAAAAGGCAAGATACACTCAATATATATAAACAAATACAACAAATGGAAACACAAAAAATCAATATAGAAAATAAAAAAAGAATAAATCAATGACATAATCAAAGAAAAAATAAATATATAAAAAATAATTTAAATAAACAAAACAATACATAATATAATTGGCATTCAAAAAAATGAAATAACTTTCTTTTCTTTGAACTAAAACTACTTGACCCAACCAAATATAACCTAAATGAACTTCAATTAAATAAATGTAAACCAAATCAACAAAAACTTGCATAAACTAAATGAAACAATCTTAAAAATAACCAACCTAAACCAAAAAAAAGATCAAGGATAAATCAAATAAAAATTAACCAACCTGAAATAATCCAAATAGAATCAACCTAACCCAAACTGAATTAGATTGAATTGAATATTCAAGTTGAAAAGTATATCTTACCCATGTTTATCATGTAAATTAGTATGTTTTGGTTTTGTTATGCCACCCCTTTTATGTTTTTTTGTAATTGAACTAAATATGAAATGATTATGTTGTGTCACCTCATATCCATTGTTTTTCTTGATAATTATTATGCATTAATTATATCATGTCTCCTATTATGACTTGTTTATCTTACCCATTAGTAATGAATTTCTAATTAAATTTATATTTATTTTCCAATAAAGGAAATGTAAAACATTTAATAGATACACATAAAGAGAATATTTGAATATGATTGATGTATGATAGATATGAGAATTCATCCTTTAGTACCCACTGTGAGTATATTATTTCAAATATATATCAAATACATAACATATAATGTCTCTTAATTGATCATTTTTTAATTTAATCAAGAATCATCATCCAAGAGACATCTGTTATCCAGCCAAACTAGTGATAATGGTGAAAATCATGATAGTTTGGGGGTACTAGGGATACTTTCATCACTTTTCATACTTAATCACACCCATACCCTTCATTAGATATACCATGTATAATATTTTCACATCCCATAGTTACCTTAAAGTCATTGAGGATATTAAACCCATCTATGTTATCGCCACTATTTTCATCTGGTCATATTTATCATATTTCATTTTCTAATCCAATTATGGATTTAGCTCCTCATCCCTATTATAATTTTACATTGACTTCATATCACCTTTATTTCATGCTTCTCCATGATCTTTGGGATTTTATATTCATACTCATTAGACTTCTTATCTAGCTCCTTATGGTCATACTAAGCATATTGATCATTATGATAATACATGAGACCCAAATGGATTTACATAAGTGACCAATCCTTCATAGCCTAGGTATCGATTAGCACCTCTTAATTTGCTTGCCTCAGGTATATGTGTATAACCCTGTTAAATTTTATAACCATAATTTATTTTTATATTTTTCTTTTAATATTTTATAGCTAGATACACTACTATTAGTCAGTTTCGTTGTACTCACATGCATGAAATATGGAACCACCAGACACAAGTAATGGTTAAGAACAACGAATTCAATCAAATGATTGGTAAACCTAAGAGAGAACTTAGTGGTTTTATAATAACACTTGAAAAATATAGTGACATCATGCCCATGAAACCAACTTCCTAGAGAAATATTGGAGATAAAATCAAGGATAATGCATGGGATAAAGTATGGGTAAGATAATTTATTAGAATAAATTGTATATTATTTTCTGTATTTATATGAATTAATATTTTTTAGCAGCTTTACTATAATTTTCCCAATGGTGAAGTTGTGAGGGTTGCATGACTGATGGAATTAAGTGAAATATAGAGAGAATATAAGCATGAGTTATATAATGGATGGGTTAGTAAATTTATAATGTATTTAAAGGGTATACCAACACTCAATGATTATTCAGTAACACCGTATGAGGAAATGATTTCTTATTATAAGACTAATGAGTTTTAAGGTTTTATTCAAATTTAATTTTTTATGGAAAATGATAATGATTTTTATTAATAATTGGTTTCATATTATTGAATTTTATTTTTAAGGATTATTCTTAATGAAATAAAAATAAAAGGGTGATATCAAGTATATTCACACTTTGGGGTGAACTACTATCCAAATCATGAGAGAAACCAAATATTTTTCATAAAAAATGAGTTTAATTCGGCACCAATACAACTAAACCAAACCAAATAAAACCTAACACACCTAAAATTACTTGTCTTTAATCAAAAAAAAGTTAATTGAATTAAATTGAAATATAAAAGAAACAAACCAAAAAAAGTAGCATGAAAAAATTATACCAAGAAAGAACTAACTAATCCCAAATCAAGTTGATCTATCCTATCATGAATAAAACTAAACTGAAATAAAATGATCCAAATAGAAATAAAATAACCAAAACATACTTTAATTAGATTAAGAAAAACTGAAATTAATCAACCTCAACTACCTTTACCTTGTTTGAATTGAATAAAAATGAACTAAATCAAACCATACCTAATGGAATGAAATATATTTGAACTAAAATGAATATAAACTAACAAAAACTTAATCAAAGTTAATTGAAATAAAAAAATAAAAATAAACTGTAAACTCTAAATAGTTTATAGTTTGTAAATTTTTTACATTTTTTGAATTATTAAAAGTTTTTAAAATAGTTAATAAACTATAAATAATTTATAAAATATTTTTAAATAGAATATAAACTATATGTAATTTTTTTTAAATTATTTGTAAAATGTTTACAATTTAATTGTAAATCATATACATTTTAATATTTAATAAAACTATAAAAAGTTTAGCGTTTACATGTAAAATGTAAACTATTTATAGTTTAAAATTTATATATAAATTGTAAATAGTTTATAGTTTACATGAATATGATTGATGAAAATTTTGGAAGATTTTTTAGTGGCCTGCTAATAGTGGACATATATGATTATAAAGGAGACCATGTTTCTAAAATTGATAAAAATCCTTATACACATTATGAGGAGGATTTTTAAAATGATTCATATGATAATTATGAAATTTATTTGAATCATTTAATAACTTAAATGTGAAACCAAAGGATAAGATCCAATTTTTATGAATCTAATATCTTAGTTAAAAACATAGAAACTATATAGGCCTAGTAAATGAAATATATAGAGAGAACAACATTTTTATCTCACGTGGTACCAAGATCATTTAATGATTCTTAAAAAGTTGAATCATAGATCAAGGCCATTAGGTATGTGTTTGTATGAATTAATAAAAACAATCATGATAACTTTTTAATAGACAAAATGGATAGAATTTTATAGACATAAAATTTCTATTCATGATCAATTTTTGAACAACTATTTTTTTTAACAAGGCTCAAATTGTATGGTGATGTTACTCACAAAATAGGGGGAATATTATTGAGGAATCATTCACACCACTAGAACTACATGAATCACTTAATTCATTACTGGTAGTGTAAATCTAATGGAGATTAAAAATATAAACTACAAACTTAATTAATGAACTAACATTTTTTATATTAATATAAAATAAAAACTGTATAACATTTAGTTATCAAAGGTTGAATCAAACTCAAAATCTCTCATTGATTTTATGTAAGGAAATATAAAACCACTATGGGAGTTGATGTACCGCATTCATAAAGGCAAGAAGCTACTGGACCCAGGGATAAAGGTTGGGTATACATAGAGAGAAGGCAACTTTGTTGCAGATTCTTTGGCATGTAGAGGTAACCCAAGAGAGACTTTATCCATTTTTCCTTGTTTAGGATCCTTTCCTAAGGAGTGATATAACTTTTTTATGGGTGATTCCCTTGGCCTCCATCACTTCCATCCGCCTTAAAATCTCTCTCTGTGTACAAATTTTATTAAAAATCCAACTTTTTAGTCATTTATATAGTACAAATATCATGATTTAATATTAACATATATACACGAAAATATATTCACATAATATTAACATATAAGTGTTTAAAAATATAAACTATATTAACATGTAATCATATTAATTTTTTACATGTAAACATGTAAACTATTCATTATATTAACATGTACATAGTGTCAATTAATATTAACATATAAACATGTAAATATATTCATTTTACATGCACATATAAACTTGAAATCTATAAACTCTAATTAAATTGATGGGAATATAATGAACCTAAATATAAATAAATTTAACTATCCATACCTTACACAGTCCAAATCAAACATAACAAAACCAAATTAAACCATAATAGAAAAAACTTACCCTAACATATCTGAACCCACTAGATCTAAATAAAATAAAATTGAACCAAACTGAATGCAATCAAACCTTAACTAAACTAAAATTTAAAAACACATATAAAAACAATTTGAATCATATTGTATTGAACTATACCAAATGTAATCAAATTGAACCAAACCAAAAGGATTAAAACTAAACTAAATCGAAATGAATTTCATTTAATTGATCATTCCAAATAGGTATTTAAATAAACAACACAAAACAACTGTAGACAAAATCAAAGCAAAATAAACCAAAAAGTGACCTGAACTGAACTAGAAAAAAACTAAATTAAACCATATAGACCAAAACTAAATCAAACTAAAATATTTTATTTATAATTAAACCAAAAAAATATATAAAATTAATCTAAATGTTCCAAATTAAACTAAATAGTTATTACTCATATGTAAATCACCCAAACCTAGTTGAACCAATAAAAAATAAAAAAATGAATAAAAAAAAGTTAATTAACCCCATAAAACATGAAATAATAAAATAATAATAAAACTAATATAAATATTTTGTTGACCAACATGATCCAAGATAGTTTTTTTATTCTAAATTCACTTAGGTAGGGATGATCCAATTAATTTTAGTTAAATTTAGTATAATTTTTTTATTTGGTTAATTGAATATTGGTTGGAATGGGGTTTTTTTAAATATAGTATTTTTTTAATAATTTTTTTTACATTCAATTTCATTTGTAGCTGGAAGTGTTGAACATTAAAGGGAGTGTACCTTGAGCAAACTTTTTTTCTAAAATAGATAGAAGAAATACTGAAGTGATGTAAACAAAGATACATAAGAAATATTGTAAGCTTTATTATACTACTTTAAAATGTTACTATCTATTTCATAATTAAATATATTATTTATATTTTCAAACAATTTTATTTACAATCCCTTGATGAGAATGAAGATGAAAACTTCAAGTAAAATTATCATTTGTGATAGATATTAGGAGAAGAGTAGTGAGAATATATCATTAAATTAGGAAGATAGTAATCCCCAATAGGTAATGGACCACTTTAAGAAACTCAAACACCTTTGGTAGAACTAATTTATAAGAGGCTCATGTAGAAGTAGCTAAGGCCAAAAAAATATCCATGAAAGAGTGAAAAAAGTAAAAATTCCATCGATCAATTTATTAAAGCCATTAAAATTTTATTTCCATAAATTAAATCAGATGCTATTGTGGTTTTTGATATATGGATGTCAATGATGAGATACTTATATGATTCATCGAGCAATTGAAATGATAGTCCTAATAGTGGTCGGGGCGATGACTTCCCTAGTGATGATGGTGATGATTATGTTGAAGATAATGATGCTTGTGAGGAATTTTGTGGTGAGAGTGATGATAATATGATTATAATGGTATTTGTGGTCATGATAATGATCGTTTTTAGGGAGATATTGATCCAATCCATTTATAACTTGATATTTATGACACTTCAAACCATATGAATGGCATCTTATGATTAAAACTAATTGTATATATGTGCTATTAATATTTTTTAAGTTGATAATTAATTAAATAAAATCATATAATATATTTCATGTTTTAAATGTGTATTGTAATTATTATTCTATTTATAGGTTATTATATTGTCTATATGGGGTGTAGGATTGGTGGGGTGTGTTAGATGGTAAAATTTTCTAATAATAATGGTTCTTTGGAACCATTTGTATAATGAAATCCCACAATATCTATACCAAAGGTTTATTAAAACCATTGTAATCACCCTATCTCGACACAAAAATACCCTAGAGTTTATGGAACAATTATTATATCCTATATCATTCGTTCAAAGGGTTATATGAATAGTTATGAAGCATTATTATAGGGTTATTTTCTAGTAATGATCCCTACAAGTTTTAAGGAATCACATTTACCCTTTCTTGTATTCACTTTAAAATTATAGTGGTATTCTAGGTATTGAAAATCGAACCAAACCTACAAGGATTAGGTTCCCACATTAGAGCTAAAACTTATAAAAAATCCTTTTATTTTTCACTTTTTATATTTCTATTTCATGTCGTATAAGGGAGATTTTAATGTGATTTGATCTAGACCTTTAAAAGTCATAGAGGTTTATTTAAAAAATAAAATATATAAATATCACCATTGATTCATCCCCCCACCCACTATGTGGTTCATTAATAGACCTTGGCACTTCAAGTGGTATTAAAGCTAACTAGGTTTCCTATGTGATCATACTCTTATCAAATAGTGAAGTATGGAGAACATAAATTCAGCCAACAATAGAGGAGTGAATTTTTTTGAATTAAATAATTTTAATGGATAGAAGAACATAATTTTAACAAAAAAAAATTATTTTAAAATAATATTATTCTTGATATCCTTCTTAACATGCAACATTTGGCTTTAAGAAAATTGTAATATACTATAAAAATATTATTATTTAAATTTGAACATTATAACTTATTCATTAAATTAGCAGTATAAATAAGAATAACTACATTATGAAAAATATTTATAAATCTATTATATAATTCAAATATATTTATAAATTTATAATAAATATGTATTCAATTTTTATTAAAGTTTCTTTATGTTTTAAATATATGTTTTCGTCAAAAATGGTTTTTATTTCATTTTGTATGTGGATATTATAATTAATTTCTACCACTTTTATAAATTTGATCTTAAAAATGGATATAATTTTTTAAATCATAATGTCATAACAGTCTTAGGATTAATTTTTGATAATTTTCTAAAAAGGATGATTTTTTAGTGAATAGTAAAAAATCTAATTTTTGTAAAACTATCATTTATTTTCATTGAATAAAGTAATTTAAAAAGGCCACATTATATTTGTAATTTTATATTAAAGTAAAATAACTCTAATTTAATTATATATGATCAAATTAATTACATAGGAATCAATATTATACATGATTTTGGTATAAGTTCATTTTTTAGCTTAAAGATTTTTTTCTAAAAACTATTTTTTATTACAGTTTTCACATTTATATTAAAATTTATTTCTTCCATTTATAGAAATTAAATCTTGAATAATCTATTACATGTTTTAAATTAGGAGGTTCAAGTTTTTAAAATATTCCCCTTTTATTTTTTTTCATTATGAATAGTAATCGTAGTTAATATTTGTCACCTTAGTAAGGATAAAATGGGTAAAACATGGTAAAAACTATGGGATAATGCCTAAAAACTCTCTAAAACTTGTATATATTTTATTTTGTTAAGTTATTTCAACAATAACCATCCAATATTAAAAAAATTGGCAATTTATTGCAACTTTCTTAGGATTATAACATTTATATTATTATAAGTAAAAGATACAGTCAAAAATGCCACTCTCTTTATTTTAACATCACTATTATTTTTTCATAGGGATAAAATGAGGTTATATTAGGTTATTAATGGTTATTTAAAATATGAATAATTTTTTTCATCATGTAAATTTATTTTTAATTTTTATTGAGAGAATAATAAACTTAAATTCTTACACAACACTGACACAATTCTTGTTTAAGTAATAGAAAAATCAAGTAAATGATTTTAAAAAAATTAAAAGTAAAATAATTTAGATGAGTTATGGTGTTACATGAATTTTATAGTTAATAATAATGTATTATTTATTATAAAAAATTATATTCTAAATACTTTTTAATATTTATGACATTGAATTAAAATTAAATGAATAGTGAAAAAATGACTTTAATGATATTTTTTGTTAAATAATATTTTATTTAATGATTAAAAAATTAAAAAATATATAAAGAGTAAAAATGGGGTGATAAATTTACTAAAATATCATCTATGAACCATTTTTGAGGCAATTTTCTCCTTATAACAAAATTTATGATCCTTAAAGACTAAAAAAATGTATTACCGCAATTAAATTTAAAAAGGGTTAACAAAGGGGTTAAACCAAAAGATAAGGTTCGAAATGATACCAAAACCTATATAAATTTTATTTTATGATTTTATTTCAACTATAGACTCTATTTATTTTAATATATGAACATTTTGAAGCATTTTACTTGATAAATTCATTAATTATATTAAAATATTTTAAGTAACTCTAAGTGTGTCCTTTCCTCACTTATAAAAGGGAACCTATTATACTTTTTTATTCATTACTATTGAACCAATAATATCAAAAAATAGCTACCCAAATCCATTCCCAACCTTCCTACCCATGACCTATAGTCCATGGTCTCATCAAATGACTAGCATAGAAGGCTTAATGCATAATCTAAAGGTTGTTTTCCAAAGAAGTGGTATAACTTTTAATCGAGTGTATTCATTTTATTTACTATTATTCCACCTTAAAATATTATATAACCATGTTAATATAATATTATCGGTATATTTTATATACATAAATTTTATTATTATTGTTTAAAACCCCATATTCATCTCTATTTGAACCAATGGAAAATCAAAACATCGCTTGTGCATACATATGGCTTACTGTCTCCATATAGTAGTGTAATTTTCTTTTCATCACAAATTTACTTGGAAGGTTATAAAGAGATAAATAATGAATGTATATGATAATTATGAAATAATTATGATTATTTATATATAATATACCATTTACGTTCTTATCCTTCTAATCATTAAAAATTATAATGATGCTCACGTGTACGTGTGGACTACAACCTCCACAGAATGATGTGATTCATTTTTTAGGTCTATCATTCAAGGATGATTCTAAGTATGTATAAAATGAATATATTTTATATTTATATCATGATTAACATTTTGGATATGATATAACCATGATCAGGATGAAATGAAAAAACTACCAAACTAAAAAATTCTCTAAAAATGAAACAATTAACAATCAAAAACGATGATTTTAATAAAGAATTATTAATGAAGGAATAAATCAAATAATATATCATAAAGTATTATATTAGAAATTATTTCCTTATTAGATTAATTATATTATATTAAATTGAATGTGACTCATGTTTATAGGGAGGTTAATTGGGTGGTTGATGCACTCTCAAAGAAGGTGATTGAAGAAGTGTGTTCTAAGTAGTGTTTTATATAGCCCATCCTTTTTTACACCATATATAGATTAATATATTAGGTGTGGAATACCGACCTATTTTTTTAAATCTCTCTTGGTATTCTAAAACTTTTTCTTTTTTTATATTTTATAATATTTGGGCTCCTCCTAGTTCCTAAGCCTTTTGAGTATTAACAAACTGGTGTTTAAATATTATAAGTGGATCATATATGATATTATAAGTATATATATGGTTCTAGTATATAATTATAATAAATTTAAATTTATTATACATGTGGTTAAAATAAATTTCAAAATAATTTAGGCCTGAGGTAAGGGTTTATTTCATAGTCTTATCCATATTAGGGATTATTTATGTTTAAGTTTTAAATAAAGGAAATATATAATATTTATATCTTAAAACCTGTCAATTTTATTCTACTATAGTTATTTTTAGAAATTATAATTTTTCCTTTCATTTCCCTATCTTTGGGTACTCAAAATTCTGAAAGAATTTTTTTAAGGAAAACTAACTTTGTTTTTATTTTAGTTGGGAATCTTTTTCTTCATGTCCATGATTTCTTAAAAATGTTTTCAAGAATGATTTTAATATTCTCCATGTATTTATTAAATTCATTTTTACCCATGTTTTACTTTTTATAAAAAGGTTAAAATGGAATATTCTTTTCATTTTCCAAATGAGGCACTTTTTATTAAAGGTTTGAATAGAATATTTATTTTAAAATACACAACACGAATGAATTTTTATGCCATTATGAATATTATTTTATTTTAATCTTACTTTACAAGTTTACAATGTTATTTCTAAAAAAATTCTAAATAATTTTTAAAATTTTAGATTTTAAATAAGTGGTTTCAAAATAAAATATGTATTTTTTTCAATAAATATTCCAGTGATCTTTTAAAATTATTTTATTATATTTCAATATCCTTTGATTAATATTATAATTTACTGAGGGTATAATTTAATTATATCAATCACCATATTTCTCTAGATGTAATATAATCATTTTTAATGGAGAAATTATTGAAATATCATATACTAGTTCTTATGATACTGATAATTATTTATTATTAAGTCATATTAATTAGGTTTTCTTGTTTGTTCATATAATTAATGCATTGGAATTATTAAGTGATGGGTGGGGCATTGAATTAAATAGCCCCTTGATGTAACGATAGGTCTCAAGAGACAAAATAGTTTGGGTATTTTTCCAAGGCCTTACACATTTATATAAGATGTCTTAGCATGAGGCCTCAGTGGTAAGTTTAAAATGTCCAAAATTATTCATTCCATCATTATGAAATCATTTTTTGATATCCATGTGATTGTTCTAATTGCTATTATATCCACAGATAAGTTTCAAGATCATGTGATTATGTATATAGAATTATTTGATCATCATTTATTCTTACCATATTATTGATTACTTATTTATTCTTTGATGGATTTTACTGTACACATTCAATTAGTAATCATCTAATCTCACCCTTTAATTTTATTTCCTTTCCCTAGATCCTAAGAAGTGTACTATGATTGATATGTAAGTATATGATAGAGAGAATAATTATGTTCTCAAATAAAATACTATGTTTCATTTTATGTTTTCAAATATAATATGTGATTTCAAGAATGTATCTAGTTTTACAATATTATTAAACTATTTGACCCCTCAGGATGTGATTGCTTGTATCTAGTGCCAATGTAATAAAGTAACCACCAGATCTAGGCTAATAGGGTCAAGGTCGTTACAGTTGGTATTAGAGTTTTTTTAGTAGAAACCTTGGGAACTACATTTTGGAAAAAATATATTAGAGAACATAACCCTATAATAGACTCTTAAGATAAGTCTAAGTATAGGATAAAATCATAATTTGTTGGTAAATTAAAGATTATGTAGTTTTTCTGGAAAATACATCCCAATATGGATACAAAAAGTGGGTATGGTTTTGGAATAGATTCATCTAGGGGTAATAACTTTGAAAATACTTTCTCAATTATGTCTAGGCCATAATTTTGGTTCACGGTGAATAGTCCATTACTGTGAACCTATTTTGACACTCCTAGGGGGTATGTTTGGGGTAATTAAAATTTTCTGTGTGAACCATTATGAAGGATTTGAATATATATTAACCATGGATGACCTGATATAAACCAAAGGTGTTGTATATTAAAAAGAAGGTGTCAATATTTAGATATATTATAAATTATTTTCATGATTAAATGATTTCCCACTCTGAATATTATTTATCATACTATGCTTTTTGTTTTTGGTCAATGGTTGGAATCATAAGGAACCATGTTAACACTAAATGTGATGTATAATGTGATGATTATCCTCCTAAAAAATAGAATGTTTTAGGTGAAGGAATGTGAAATCTTGTGATTATGACTAACCATTTATCTTGATATATGATTAACAACCTAAACATAGATAAGTTTTTGAATGAACTAAATAAGAGAAAAATTGAGTTTCATGAGGACCATAGAGGAAAGAAGATTCAGCTTCCTACATGTCAAGAATGTCATAATAATCACCTAGGGAAATGTCTCAAATGAATGGGAAGATGTTTTATGTGTGGAAAATAAATAAAAAGATAAAACAATTCTTTTAAAAAATGAATAGTTTGATTTTCATGACCCCCTACCCCCAAAGTGTACCCCTCCTAGTCTGTCAATGATATAAGGGATATGGTGACTACTCAAGTCCCACCTCCAGTAGGCCCTGTGTTGTCAAGTAGAACCGAGTGTATAATAATCATAAAATGGGTGTAATTTCCCTCTAAGATAATATAAAGAAGATATAGATAATAAGTATAAACCAATAAACACATAATTAGAAATATATATAAAGAAATATCAGGTGAAAATAGGCAATTTCATATAGTTCTAAAAAACTTAAGAGAAAATTACAAGTACCAAAAGGTAAAGTCCACAATGACCATAAAGTCCAAATAAATCCTGCAAAATCCAAAGCTTGTAATATCTATCCTAATCTCCATCATTCTCTAGCTGACCTAAAATATAGTTTATATATATAGGTTTGGAATACCAGTATACTTAGTAGAATCCTCCCCAAATCCTCTCATGAAAAAAATAAAGAAATCATGCTAAAGAATATTGAACAATAGTGAAAATAACCCATCACCTAAATAGGTATAGTAATTTCCCAACCTCACCATGGATTATTATCACAAAGTATCACATAAAAGAGATCATATAATATAATAATGAAACATCTGGGGTAATCTGCTCCCACTTCCCCATTGGTTTGTCGGTCTACCCCAACATCCCACATCTTAAACCATCTCTCTCCAAAATAATCCATCTTGCAAACACCTTGGCTAAGTATCACAACATGCACCTCATGCATCACATAATCACTTCATCCCATCTATATATCCATATATAGTAAACAATTAATTTATAAGAGCCATCATATCCCATTTGACATGTATCATACATCAATTATTCTACGTCAAGCCATCACATTCCATACACTGAGTAAGTACCTCAAGCCATCACAACCTATACATGTCATACCTATAATAATCCTATGGATACTATATCTAAAGATACATGTGTGTGAAATAACCAAAAGCCATCACATCCCACTACACAAATATATAGGGAAACTAACTGCCATTCATACCGTCATAAGTAAATACCAAGAGAAGAGATTAGGGCCAAATAGGGTAGTCATTCATCCATCCACCCATCAGGGTGTTGGGGAAAACACCCTCTCATATTCCACTAGGTTTCATTCACCCTAACCGACATGGGTGGTGAGACATATGAAATAATAGAATATATAGAATATAATATATCTCACAACCACACTATGATAATAACCTAGTCTTAATCTCAACTGCGTTTATCATCATTATAACACCCAACTACCACTTCTAGGGACTATATATACTATAAGTATACAAGAATTTATATATATGCATTAATTAATTCTTTTATTTTTATCAATTCCTTTTGTTAATTTATTTATTATCCATTAAAATAACCATTAACATTATTTCAATATAAATTCATTAACCATCATCATGAAGTCCATGCCCTCAAGGAATAAACCAAACTGAGTCCACAGTTTCTCAAGATTAACATCTTTTCAGCATTTTCATTACAACAACTCCAACTCCATGGGTTAAGAATTATTTATTCCTTATTAGAATAATTCCATAATACAATAAGTCTAGGAAAGCCATCTTAAGCTACAAATAATAACAAAAATGCAACCAAGAACATCAATCTACCTTAAGTAGCGGGGAAAGGAATACAGATAAAACAAGAAACCTAGCCATCGTCCATTAAATAGATTCATTTAAAACAAGCATCCAGCTTTATCACATCAATGAGTAATCCCATATTCAACATATTGCATAATCTATGGTGTCATCTTCAACACCCACATGCATATTCCAATTCATCTCTCCATCATAGGTATCAACCAATACCATATCATCTAGGCCTCCCCGCCCATATATCATATCATTCATCCCAAGATTAGTCATCCCAGGATCATATTACATTGCAAATTGAATCTTACATTTAGATAACATAAAAAAAGTAGAAGCAAAAAAATCATATCCAATAGGGAAATATAGGCCCTAAAGTAAGGAATTCAGCCTTCACACAAAAACAAGTTGTCACAGCTCCAAACTCAATGCACTCAGCCCTCTCAAGAAGATATGAAACTCAAACCCTAGAAATTATCTCCATCAAACAATAATTATTTATTAAATCTTGAATTAACCAATTATTTATTCACAATTTCTAACTACGGGAAACCTAAGGCATCATTCTATAACAAACTATCAAAAGGTAAACATGCTCTTAGCATTAAAACCAGTTTCAAAAAACTTAAAGAAGTGTCGTTCTCATTAACATGCCTTTTCATTTAAACATTCTCAATAGGCATTATCATGCTTTGCATTATTTATCATTTTCATTATCATTGAAGAACACATTTAATTAATCATTCACATTGCATAAATTTTAAGAAACATTGAATTCATTACAACATGTCTCTTCTTTAATTCTTAAGACAATTAATTAATTAATTATATCTTTATGTTCTTTACCATTTTCTATCAATAATGACATGATAATCCATGTCATAAGAATATGTGCTAATAAGAATAACATAGATAGCACACTATCTAGAAAATCAAGAGGAAAACTGTTACCACAGTATCAAACATTGACCTACGATTGTAATAACCCATTCTTTATTAATATGGTTTAATAATTATTAGGTCAATTATATTTCCATACAAAGGGATAAACCATGCTATCTTTATGATTACCTATAAATAAATAGGAGAGTGTAATGAATTCCCTACCTCAAAGGTGTCAACGTTCTTTGCATGATAATGAACCAAAATTGTAGATCTCGAGAATCCCTCCTCCAAGATCTGCATCCCTCTAAAAAT
Organism: Viscum album; assembly: GCA_963277665.1. NCBI lineage: Eukaryota > Viridiplantae > Streptophyta > Magnoliopsida > Santalales > Viscaceae > Viscum > Viscum album. The sequence goes on from OY728148.1 coordinate 546,366,378, forward strand.
GTCACACTATAACTACACCAACAAACAAACAAGAAGACTCTATTAGAATGATGAATAGAAACCTTCATCACATAGAAAGAAGAAGTGGGAGGATCAAGATTTAATAACTATAATATAAGAGGTAGAACGTACCTCAAATTGCCATGGATCAAAGATGGAATGATGAGAATTGATCCACATTGAAAGGATCCCAAAAATCCTAAAGAGAGCACTAAAAATTTCCTGAATATTGAGAGAAAGGCATAGGGTGTAAAAACCCAGAATTTCCAAGTAATTTTTTTTAAATAAATGGGAATTTTACGAGTCTTCAAAAATTAACGGCACATAATTTCGAGGCCTGAAGTTCCCAGAATGAATTTCTGAACTTTATTTCAGGTACGTTCAGTAAACATGCAAGTAGATTTTTCTAACTTTTAAACCAGTGCTTAGAATTGAAATCTAAGGGCCCTGTTGAACTCGCAGCGTCGATATTCACTTAAGGAGACCTTCACTTGGACCACAATAGGTTGAGGGTAGAAATTAGCTTTTCACATATTCATGAAAGAATAAAATAAAAATAAAATTGTGTAGCTTTTAATTTTATTTTTATTCCATGTGGATGTTGAGAAGTGGGGACCACCAGACCTAAACCTCCCATGAGAGGTTAATATGGTGGGGACCACCTAAACTAACCTCCCATGAGAGTTTATGGTAGTGGGGACCACCTGAGGTATAAACCCCCTTGAACTCCCCTTTAATGGGAAACCCTAAAACTTCCTATTAATTTTGGGAGAGCCTCTACAACTCCTCCAACATTTATTATGCCAACTCAATTTAATTAAATTAGGCTATTTTGAATTTTTGCCAACAAACTAAATAATAGATATCATAATCTATTATCTTGGGATACCTTTTCATTTTGGTGGAATTGGAGAAAAGGCTTGGAAAAAAAGAGAGTTTTGGAGAACTTGGAAGAAATCTCTCCAATGAAGAATGCCAACGAAGAACACCGACCTCGACTTCGACTTTATTCCTCGGGACATCCTCCAACATGGGATTTCTTCAATCAACGATCGTCTTCCCCTCCCCAACGACGTCATCTTCTCCCTTGCGATCTTCGTTGATTAATCAAATGAGGTTGGGGTTTTTTTCCCATGTTCTCCCCTTCTAAGTTTCTTTTGTGGGAATGGGATTAGTGATTGACAAAGGTTGTGGGGATTTAAGTTCTTAAATATCTTCCATACACGTTCTTGTTCCTATTGAGTCACTTTCTACCGCTCTAACGTGGAGGGTCCAAGCCAAACAATCATGGCCCAATCCCTCTGTTGTTCTTCTTGAATGGTGTATCCTTCGCGATGGAAGAAGGTGACTTTGGTGACGGTGACCAGTGACGGTGGTCGGAACTGGTGGAACTCGAGAACTGCTGTTGAAGGCACAGCGCCCCACCGCCCCGCGACCTCCGCACCCTGCATATCTCCACTGTCTGTGGCCCCCACTGCCCCACGACCATCACCGCCTTTTATCCTATGTTGCTATGCGCTGTCCGAAGTCGAGCCGACCCAAGTCGCCATCGCCGTTCGAGACACCACCATCGAGTTGAGCCTCTGTCGTCATCTAGGCTGAGTTGTCACCACCATCTGAGCCGTCGCAGATGTCTGGGCCGAGTCGTTGCCACTGTCCGAGTCGTCACCTCCGTCCGGGCTGAGCCGCCACCGCCGTCGGGCCGAGCCACCACCATCGTCTGAGCCACCGCCATTGTCCGAGCCGAGCCACTGCCCAATTCACCACCGCCCTTCCGTCCGAACCGCTCTGGCCAAGCCGCCCCGCGGCCTCGCACCCTCGCGGCACCCTCTGCGGCCTCGCGGCCACCCACGGCCCTCTGTGGCCCCTCACGTCCTGCCAGGATGGACCCAGCAGGCCGGACCTAACCCAATGGGTCGGGCTATCCAGCGGGCCAGGCCGGACCCAGTAGGTCAGGCCGGGTCAGCCCAGGCCGGGTCGGTTCGACTGGGTCAGACCGGACCCAGGCCCACTATGATCAATTTACATTCTTTTGACCATAACTTTGGCACTGGACGTCCGTTTGACAAACCTTCAGTGGCACTGGAAATCTTGGAGTGAGATGGTCCCTTTGAGTATACTCCATTGGAGATTTAGGTTAATATGAGGTATGGTCGAGTTGGATCAAGCACGAATCCAACCGGGCCATTGAGACTAAAAGGCTAATAACTCACAGACAAGGCGTCCAATTAACGCATCATCTATTGCGTTGAGACCCCTATGATGTAGATTTCATTTGAGATACTTCTCTAGGGGACATCGTGGAAGTTGGAGAATCGACCAGTGGTTTGGGGAGTGGACTCCCTCGAAGACGAGAAATCCTAGTGTGGAAATCCAATGGTAGACTGTGACGAGAAGATTTCTCTCCTAGCGATCCTTTGTGGTTAATCTCTTAGTGATCCTGTGTGGGTCAGCTCCAGCAATCCTGTGTGGGTCAGCTCCTAGCGATCCTATGTGGTTCACCTCCAGCGATCTTGTGTGGGTCGGCTCCTAGCGATCCTGTGTGGGTCATCTCCTAGCAATCTCGTGTGGGTTAGCTCCTAGCCATCCTGTGTGGGTAAGATCCTAGCGATCTTGTGTGGGTTAGCTCCTAGCAATCCTGTGGGGGTTAGCTCTAGTGATCCTGTGTGGGTCAGCTCCAGTGATCCTGTGTGGGTCAGCTCCTAGTGATTCTGTGCAGGTTAGCAGTAGAGCCTCTTAGCGGAGTAAGATGTTTTTGTGGTTACATCTTATCATCTCTACTACTGTACCTAAAGATATACCTGGTGTGAGCTGAGTCAATACCTCTATTTCTTCATGTTTGAGATGGATTTCTTGATAACTTAGATATATGTATGGGAATATACCTAAGTTGGGTTATCTGTTATTTTCATACTTTGTGGTTTATCCTTGGTGGATTTTATGAGAACTTGAGGGTATTGGGGTCCCTAATGAGTATCGTTATACTCACCCTTGCATGGGCTATTCCTGCACCTTGTTGTGTTGAATGCAGACGACGGACAACACTAACTAAGGCTGAGAGTACCAGGACTGGACGGTACCTGGAGGTGGACCATACGGCATGTGGGTATGCAGAGAAGACGAGTGGACGTGGAGTGTTGAGGAAGTGATTTGTACCTACCCTTCAAGTAGAAACCTAGAAGGATGATCCAGTAGCTATCTTTTATCTTTCTTCAGTTGTATTGAATTTCATTTGTACTTGTATCTTTACAATTGGGCCTGTATTCCAGCCCCTTTTACTTTTAGCATTCTTTTTGTTATACAGTTTTCTTGTGTTCGTATCTTGTTGTGTGCTTGGTTACATGATTTTACAGGTTATAAAGGCAATTCCTTCCCACTTCTAGGAAATACGCCTTTTGGTGCTAGTCGCCATCCCCTGGCCTATAGAAGGCGGGCATGGGGTAGTCACGACACGGGCCCCGGGGGACGGGTTGTGACAAATTGGTATCAAAGGAGTCGGTTCTACCACAGAACATAGGACTCTAATATTTATTTTTAATGGAAATAGTGTTAAGTTTAGTGAGTGTGGTTATTATTTTAGGAGATCCAGTGTTGGTGTGGTGGCCAACATATCCATACACCAGGACCCTGACTTTTGATTCCCAACTCAGTGCCCAAAAACACTGATTGCGAGTGTGTTTTCAAGAGTTTTCATTGTGATCTCTTAAGTAATCTCACTAGGTATAACTTATTGACTATGGTGCACCTATTTATTTTCAGGATGCCTCTATGCAGACAGCCATCTAGGGTTCCAATAGTAGCATGCACTGATAGCCCACCGAGTGACGAGGCCTCGGTGTAGGGCCCTTTTCTAGTAGAGGCACCAGCGGAGGCACCAGCAGTACCATTCCCCATTGGGACACCAATGCCACCAGCCCTAGTAATAGATGGTGCATGCTGCTTGAGTGCGTTGCATGAGTTCCAACACCATAGGCCACCCAGGTTCAGGGGAGAGACAGACCCACAGGCAGTTGAGTATTGGTTGGAGGCTATAGTGAGAGTCTTCTGACTGGTAGGGACACCAGCCGATCTCATGGTGATCCTTGTCGCCAGCCTTCTACAGGCAGTAGTGGGCATATGGAGGATCGTGATGCTCTAGGTTCACGATGAGGTGACACTTCTTTGGGCAGACTTCGAGAGCCTATTTCAGGCAGAGTTTGTCTCAGCGACTCGTTGCACAGTACGCATATAGGAGCTTCTTTATCTGCAGCAGGTCATCATGACTTTAGATCAGTACTTAGTGAGGTTCACTGACCTCTCACACTACTCCACTAATATGGTTTGGGACCCTTTATTTAGGGCCTAAACCTTCAATAATAGTCTCAAGCAGGAGATCAGGGCTTCGATGATCTCACTCAGCATCCCGACACCGGCGGGGGTGTTATAGAGAGCCCTCTTAGTGGAGAGTTTCCTTGATGAGCAGTCACCAGCAGTGAGATCCACCACCAGTCTTCACGTATCAAAGTTTTCTACAGCTGGAAGCATAAAAATTTCGCAGAGGTCCAAGAGGACCAGACCTACAGGTGGATGACTGCATGACTCAGGATCAGTTGTGTGGGGCACCCGAGGCAGAGCCAGTCATACCAGGAGTGGGTAGTGTTACACATGCGGAGGGCAGGGTCACATGGCTCATGATTGTCTGAACCGTTGTATGGATGATTAGCAGATGGTCAAAGGACTGCCCAGGCAGAAATATAGATTCTACCAAGGAGGTCTGCAGGTAGCAGGCGGACATGGCAGAGGAGCTGGTCATGCAGCTGGCGGTGGGTGACGATTCAAGATTTTACCACCACCACCACCAGGAGTTCCACCCCGAACGTAAGGAGCATGTGGAGAGGGGCGAGCTTAGCTCCAGGAAGCTGAGGCATATGATCACGGTGCTCTGGAGATGATACGAGGTACGATCTATGTTTACTCCATCTTAGATATAGTACTTATAGACACAGGTTCCCATCATTATTTTATTGCCACTACCCTCGTTCAGAGCTCGAAGATTCCGACGAAGTCATTGGCTCGATCCTTACAGCTAGAGACTCCTACAGGAGTGGATTCGACGATTATGCACTAGTGCTGGTAGTGTGAGCTTACTCTATGAGGTGATAGCTTCGGCTGGGATCTCCTAGTAGCAGCGTCGAGGCCTTACGATGTCATCTTGGGTATGGAATGTTTATTAATAGTCTATGCTCAGATAGACTGTATTAGGTGAAAAGTGCGGTATGTCCTCCCGGATGGGACCAGGTTTACCTTCACCGGTGAGAAGGTAGCCTTTGCAGTGTAGGATGGACTTACCCAGAGGAGGGTTCAGCCTATCACTCATTAGTTAGCTAGCCTTGCCCTCAGAGAGGTTGATGTGGAGAGTTAGAGTTATCATGTAGTGGTGGAATAGTACGCAGATATCTTCCCTGATGATGTGTTGGGTCTACCTCCTCACATATAGGTGGACTTTTACATTGACTTGTACCCCGGGACGGAACAGATATCCACACCAGCATATTGAATGGCTCGTGCGGAGCTTCGTGAGCTGCAGTTATAGCTAGAGGACTTACAGGGGAAGGGATTCATCCAGCCCAGTGTTTCACCTTGGGTAGCCCTGATTTTTTTTGCCAAGAAGGCAGATGGGAGCTTGAGGCTTTGTGTTGACTATCGGTGACTGAACCAAGTGACCATGAAGAACAAGTACCCACTTCCGAGGATTGACGATATCTTTGATCAGCTTAAGGGAGCAGGGTGGTTCTCGAAGATAGACCTCAGATTAGGCTATCACCAGCTCAGAGTACGAGACAAGGATGTGCATAAGATGGTTTTCAGATGTCAGTATAGCCATTAAGAGTTCTTGGTTATTCCATTAAATGTAACCAATGCTCCAGCAGTGTTCATGGGACTCATGAATAGGATATTTCATCCATACCTTGATCGCTTTATAGTAGTCTTCATTGATGAAATTCTGATCTACTCAGCTACTGAGGAGGAGCATGCATATCATTTACAGGTAGTACTGGACACACTCTGAGAGCACAAGCTTTATTGTAAGCTCTAGAAGTGAAAGTTCTGGATCCGAGAGGTTCACTTTCTGGGACAATTCATATTAGAGGCTGGAGTTGTAGTGGATTCAGTAAAGATCGAGGCGGTACTTTCTTGGGAGCCACCCAGGAGTGTGACGGAGGTATGGAGTTTCCTAGGTTTGGTCAGATACTACCAGAGGTTTTTTCTATACTTCTCTAGAGTTGCATCACCACTTTTAGCATTGATGAAGAAGGGTCAACCCTTCATTTGGTCAGAGAAATTCCAGTAGAGTTTTCAGGAGCTGAGGCAGAGGCTGACTAGTGCCCCCATCTTGAAGCTTCCAGAGGAGGGTGTAGGGTACGTAGTCTACTGCGATGCATCAGGGACTGGACTCAGATGTGTCCTGATTTAGGAGCGAGCAGTGATCGCATATGGTTCTTGACAGCTGAGATAGCATGAGCAGAACTACACTACCCATGACCTGGAGTTAGTAGTAATGGACTTCGCCTTGAAGATGTAGTGACACTATCTGATGGGTGAACATTTTACAGTCTACTCTTATCACAAGATTCTTAGATATATATTCTCTCAGAAGGACCTGAACCTGACACTGTGATGTTGGCTTGAGTTCCTCCAGAAATATGACTTTTAGATAGTCTATACTCCTTGGAAGAGGAATGTTGTAGCAGATGCACTCAGTAGTATTTTTGGTATACAACTACTGGGTGAGGTGACGGAGCACCAGTCCGCTTTACAGATATCCTTCATAAAACGTGATGGATTATTTTTCCTTTAGTCTCTTACAGTAACTCCCCCACTTCTTCAACGAGTCAAGGAGGTGCAACGTGGTGACGCTGACTGCGAGGCACGATGTGCTCAGATATACACAAGACAGGTACCTGATGGATTTTCTGAAGGTGGGGAGCATGTCATCCTCTTCATAGGACGTACTATGGTACCAGTGTCACTTTAGGAGGAAGTGTTGAGGGAGTTCCACACATCCCCTCTAGTGGTACATATAGGAGTGGAGAAGATGTGCCAGGATCTTTTATGACAGTACTGGTGGCTGGGAATGAAGAAAGAAGTAGTAGAGTTTGTTTCTTGGTGCCTCACTTGTCAACAAGTGAAGGAAGAGCATCAGGTACCAGTAGGCTTGGTTCAGCCTTTAGAGGTCTCAGAGTGAAAGTGGTATGGGATATCCATGGATTTCATGAATGGACTTCCACATACATCCAGGGGTCATGAATTGATTTGGGTAATCGTCGATCGACTCACCAATTCAGCCCACTTCCTACCGATCAGAGAGCAGGGTTCAATAGAGAGCTTGGGACGCCTCTATGTGCAGGATATTTTGAGGCTACAAGGAGTACCTTCAACAATTGTCTTTGATCGTGATGTGTGTTTTACTTCCTGGATATGGAATGGGTTACAAGAGGCTTTTGGGATGCAGCTTTATTTGAGCATCACCTTCTATCCTCAGATGGATGGCCAGACTGAGCAGACCATTCAGACCCTCGAGGATATGCTGCGTGCTTGTGTCCTTGACTTCGGTCAGATCTGGGAGGATCATTTTCCTTTGGTGTAGTTTTCATACAACAACAGCTATCACACCACCATTGGGATGACACCTTTTGAGGCATTGTATGGGAGACCTTGAAGATCACCTTTGTGTTGGACTGACCCAGGGGAGTCAACACTAGTGGGACCAAAGATGGTACGAGCTACCACAGAGAAGGTGCAGATCATCCAGGAGTGGATGAACACTACACAAAGCAGGCAGAAATAATATTCTAACAGGAGACGGAGACCTATGGAGTTCGAGGATGGTGACCACGTCTTTCTAAGGGTCTCACACAGACGAGGTTTACGGAGATTTGGTCAAGGCAGCAAATTATCTCCGAGATTCATTGGACCCTTCCAGGTCCTTAGTAGAGTTGGCAAGGTGGCCTACCGCTTATCACTTCCAACTCAGTTGCATCGGGTGCATGACATCTTCCACGTATCCTAGCTGAGGAGATACGTGCACGACCCTTCCCAAGTCATCGACCATGGTGAGCTGGACGTTGAAGATGGGGCGACTTTTACGCAGGTTCCAGTAGATATTGAGGATCGACAAGAGAGGGTCCTTTATGGATGGTTGATACCTCTAGTGTGCGTAAACTGGCAGCACAGGAACCTCCAGGAGAGCACATGGGAGCAGGAGGCTCAGATACGTGCTCAATACCCCCACTTTTTCCCTTAGGTTGAGTTATGTCTTATGGGGGCGTAAAGCCCTGAAGTGGGAAGGATGTAAAGACCTAGAATTTACATGTAATTTTTTTTAAATAAATGGGAATTTTATGAGTCCTCGAAAATTGACAGTGCATAATTCTAAGGCCCGGAGTGCCCGAAATGAATTTCAGAACTTTATTTCGGGTACGTTCAGTAAATCTGTGAGAGAGTTTTTCTAAAATTTTGAATCAGTGATTGGAATTGAAATCTGAGGGCACCGTTGAACTCGCAGGGCCGATATTCGCTTGAGGTGACCTTCACCTCAACCGCAGTAGGTCGAGGGTGGAAGTTATCTTTTCACATATTTATTAAAGAATAAAATAAAAATAAAATTGTGTAGATTTGATTTTTATTTTTATTCCATGTGGATGTTGAGAAGTGAGGACCACTAGACCTAAACCTCTCATGAGAGGTTATGATGGTGGGGACCACCCAAACTAACCTCCCATGAGAGGTTATGGTAGTGGAGACCACCCGAGGTATAAATCCCCTTGAAATCCCCTTTAATGGGAAACCCTCAAACTTCCTATTAAATGTGGGAGAGCCTCTACAACTCCCCCAACATTTATTATTCCAACTCAATTTAATTAAATTAGGATATTTTTAATTTGTTCCAACAAACTAAATAATATATATCATAATCTATTATCTTGGGATACCTTTTCATTTTGGTGTAATTGGAGAAAAGTCTTGGCAAAAAATAGAGCGTTGGAGAACTTGGGAGAAATCTCTCCAATGAAGAATGCCAACGAAGAACGCCGACCTCAACTTTGAATTTCTTCCTCGAGACATCCTCCAACGTGGGACATCTTCAATCAAAGGTCATCTTCCCCTCCCCAACGACATCATCTTCTCCCTCACGATCTTTGTCGATGAATCAAACGAGGTAGGGGTTTTGTTCCCATGTTCTTACAAGTAACTACCAAGAGAAGAGAGTGGGGCTAGAGGGGGTTGTTATTTATCCATCCTCCCACCGGGATTTTGGGGAAAACACTCTCACAAAGTCCATTAGGTGTCAGCCTCACTAACCGACATGGTTGGGGAAGCTTATGAAATTATAGAATATACATGATATAATATAACTCACAAAAAAACAATGGGCATAACCTAGTCCTAATCTCAACTACATCTATTATCACTCAGACACCCGGTTGCGACTATTTGGGACTAGAAATCCTATAAGAACATAAGCATATAAATAGCTACTTTAATTACTTCTTTTCTTGTTATAATTTCCTTTAGTTAATTTATTTATTATCCATTAAATTAACCATTAAAATTATATCAACATATATTCATTAACCACTATCGTGAAGTCCATTGCCCCAGGCACAAACCAAATCGAGCCCACGGTTTCTCAAGATTAACATCTTTTCAACATTTTCATTCCAACAACACCAAACCCATGGGTTAAGAATTATTTATTCATTATTAAAATAATTCTATAATCCATGTACTCTAGGAAAATCATCCTAAGATACCAACAAGAGGGAACATGCAACCAAGCACATCCAGCTTCCTCAAGCAGTGGGGAAAGGAATGCAAATAAAATAATAAACCTGGCCATCATCAATTAAACTCATTCATGACATGTAAGGATCTATATTTATCATATCAATGGGTATTCCTAGATTCAACCCATTCCATCATCTCTGGTGTCATCCTCGACACCCACATGCATGTCTCGATGTATCTCACCATCACAGGCATCAAATTCTACCACATCATCTGGGCCTCCCCACCCACATATCACATCATCCATCCCATGATCAGCTATCCCATGCTCATATCACATTGAAAATCAAAGATCGAATCCATAGCACATCAAAAAAGTATTAAGAAATAAACAATCACATACAACATGGAAATCTAGACCCTGAAGCAAGGCATTCAACCTTCACACAAAAACAAGCACTCATGGCTCCAAACTCAAAAAACTCGACCTTCTCAAGCAGATGGATAAATCGAGCCCTAGAAATTATCTTTATCAAAAAACCATTTTTTATTCAATATTGAATTAACATATTCATTATTCATAGGTTCTAACTATTGGAAACTTAATGTATCAAGCTATAACAAACTATAAAAAGTTAAACATTCTCTTAGAATTAAAACCAGTTTCAATAAACTTAGAGAAGTACCATTCTCATTAACATTCCTTTTTATTTAAACATTCTCAACAAGCATTATCATGCTTCACATTATTTATCAATTCTATTATCATGTAAGAACACGTTTAATTAATCATGTACATTGCATTAATTTTATTATCATCAAAATTTAAGACACACTAGATTCATTTCAACATGCCCCTTATTTAATTCTTAATACAATTAATTAATTAATTATGGATCTATATTCTTTACAATTTTCTATCATAGATGACATGCTAATCCATAGCATAACAAGAAATACTAATAATAATAACATAGATAATACATTATCTAGAAAATCAAGAGTGAAATCGTTATCATGGTATCAGACATCGACCTACAATTACAGCAACTAATTATTTATTAATCTAGTTCAATAATTATGAGTATAATTCCATTTATATCCAAAGGACTAAACCATGATAACTTTATGATTTCACATAAATAAATAGGAGAAGCAATGAATCCTCTAACTCAAAGGCATCAACATTCTTCACATGAGAATGTACCAACATCTTAGATCTCAATCACCCCTCCTGCAAGATATACATTCATCCAACGATGTCACGCCACAAATGCACTAACAAAAAACTAAGAAAACTTTGTTAGAACATTGGATAGAAACTTTTATCACATTGAAGAAGAAACGGGATGATCCAAATCTAAGAACTACAAAATAGGAGTTATAACATACCTTGGATCACCACAGATCAATGATGAAATTATAAAAATTGATACCTAATTAAGGGATCCCAAAACTTATAAATAGAACATTTTAGATCACCTAGAAATTGATATAAAGGAATAGGGTTTGATAAAAACCTGAGGTGTTGCAAATTATATCGGTACACTGTCCAGCAGACTTTCACAGTGTGAAACCCTTTCACATTGTGAAAGTATCAGGTTTTTAAGTCCAACAAAAAAATGCATCTCCTCATACCATTCAGCCCTAAATTAATTCCCATCATGTGTAACCCCTTGAACCAGCTTCACACAAGCCATAAACCATTTATTCATGATTTGAAACAATTATATATCATTAATTCTCACTGATTCTAGATTTTAGAAACCAAACACATCCAGACCCACTCTAGGCCTCCTTTGAGCACCACAGAATTTGGAAACACACAAAGGGTCAGACTAGATGGATTCAAGACCTTACATTGATGGAGTGAAATGAAGTTCATCCTAAGTTACTATTTATTGTTCAATGTATTATGTGTGGGAAACTTCGGTATTATCCAAGTCAATGCCCTAATCTAAGTAATAAATCTTAGACCATGGAAGGGACTATGTTATGAAAATTGTTGAAGTGGATGAATAAAGTGTTTGTGTATTATTATTCAAGAATTATATTGTAGAATTTATTTATCAATTATATTCAAGTTGTAAGAATCATTAAACATCTAAGGATTTTTTTACATCAGTTTTTCTTTAAGGATTTTCAATCATATGTTCATTGGTACTGTTAAACTAAAAAAGTGATTTAGTAGTAAGGAAATATTTTTGTAAAACACATGATTGAGGGATATATAACCCTTAATATGTTCCTAATATTGTGATAATAATGTTTAGTTTGGATAAATAGATGATTCATATTGATAAATTAAATTGAATAGTATTAATGAGATTAGAACTTATTAGAGAATTGATGAAAATTGGATTCTATTATCATTGATAAATCTTACTATATTTTTTGGATTTTTGGAATATAATTGATAGTCTATGATTTTATTTGAGTAATAAGGATAGAGTTAATTTTTGGAAGCATATAAGTTTTCATTTAGGTTTTATGGTGATTCGGGTTATTATCATATTTTAGGATAATATATGATCAAGGTATTCATATGTTTTGTATGTAACATTAGGAACTTCTTTATTTTGTTTAGGAGTTTAAATTTCAGTTGATTTTGGAAATTTAGTGTCCTTATTTCTAAATTTTTGGGTTTTGAATTTTTTCAAACACATTTTGAAGTATTCTTAAGGTTAAATACTTATAAGATGGTTTAAGATGAACCTTGGGTGTTATTGTTAAGGTTTTAGATATTAATGTATTATTTAATCATATAAATATTTATCCATATTGGATAACCAATGTGAATCATTTTGGTTTTCATAAATATTCGAAGAAATGGGTAATGATTAATATTTCTTTTATGGATCTTATAATCCATTAAGAGTTAATTTTAGTGCTTTAGGCATGAAAACTTCATCTTGAATGTTCATTTATTATAGTAAGAGATGAATGGGAAATATATCAAAACACAACCAAATGATGAAATTTTTCTTATGAAATGAAAATAAATCAAGTGAGAATATTTTCTCATTTTCTTTATATTAATAGTAAAATAATCCCTCAACTTTAAAAAAAGAATATTAAAATAACAATTTTATGTTTTTACCTTCATTTATGATGAATTGAGGGTCTTTTCACCCCTTCTTAATTTATGGATTTATGATAATTAACTTTCTTATGATCATGTTCTTTATCACTCTATATTATTCCTTGAACACTATTCTTTCTCATCCATATCCATGTTTTTACTTCCAACCAATTTTATAATTATCTTGAAATCAAATTACATATTATTTTAGATAACCTATATGTTTCCTTTTTCCTCTTTTAAAAGGACATTTTATTATCCCTTGTTCGATGTGGGTTTTCAACAAAAGTATTTTCAAATATTGAACCCTTGATTACTGAGATAAAAATTGAAAGGGAAAATTTTATTTAATGGGGGAGAATGTAACACCCTAAAATATATTTTAAAATAATATTATGATCAAAATATTTCTTAAAATGCAACACTAAGCTTTAATTGAACTATGATATACAATAAAAATATTATTATTTAAATATGACCATTATAATGTAGTCTTTAAATTGACATTATAAATCTGAATAACTAAATTATGAAAAATATGTATAAATATTTTATATAATTTAAATGTATTTATTAATGTATAGTAAATCTGTACTCTATTTTCAGTAAAGTCATTTTATATTTCAAAAATATATTTTCTTCAAAAATAGTTTTTATTTCATTTTGTGCGTGGTAGATATTATAACTAATTTCTTCCAATTTTAAAAATTTTATATTAAAATTTTGAAATAATTTTTGAAATCATAGTTTAATAATAGTATTAGGATTATTTTTTGTATTTTTTTTGAAAAGGTTGATTTTTAAGTGAATAGTAAAAAAATCCAATTTTTGTAAAACTATCATTTTATTTCATTAAATAAAGTAATTTAAAAGTAACATTATGATTTTAATTTGATATAAAGTTCACATAATTCTACTTTAATTATATATAATCTAAAAAATTACATAGTAATCATCATTATGCTTTATTTTGGTATAAGTCCATTTTTGGGCTTAAAAATGTATTTTTTTTTACAAATTGATTTTCTTTGGGATTTACACATTTATATTAAAATTAGTTTTCTAAAACTTATAGAAATTGATTATTAAAAAATGGGTTAAATATTTTTAATTGGTATGTCCAAATTTGGAAAATAGATCACTTTTATTTTTGGTCATTATGAATAGTATATGTAGTAAATATTTGTCACCTTAGTAAGGGAAAATGAGTAAAAGAGGGTTACAACTATTGGATAAGGCCTAAAATCACTCTAAAACTTGTATTTATTTTATTTTATAAGTTTATTTCAACCATAAACATGTAGTATTATAAAATTTTTCAATTTCATTCCATTTTTCGTTGATTATAACTTTTATATTATTTTAAGTAAAAGATAAAGTCAAAAATGTCGCTCTATTTTAATATCGTTAATATTTTTTCATAGGGATAAAAAAATTATGTTTAGTTATAAATGTTTATTTTAAATATGAATAAATTTTTCTATCATGGAAATTTATTTTTAATTTTTTGTGATGGAATAATTATCTTAAATGTTTACGCAATGCTGACACGGTGCTTATTCAAGTAATAGACAAGTGATTTGAAAAACATTAAAAGTAATACAATTTGGATAAATTATGGTTTTATATGAATAATATGATTAATAATAATGTATAATTTGTGGTAAAAGATTTTATATTCTAAATGCATTGTAATATTGATGACTTTAAAGTCAAATTAAATGAATAGTACCAAAAATGACTTCAATGATATGTTATGTTAATAAATTTTTTCTTATATTATTAAAAATAACAAAAATATTCAAAGATTATTATTAGGATTATAAATGGTATAATATTTCATATATGGGCCATTTTTTCCACTTTTTACCTTAGAAGTAAATCTATGTTCCTTAAAGGCTAAAAATTGTGTTAACATTGTTAAAGTTAAAAAGGGTTAATGAAGGGGTTAAACCAAAAGATAAGATTTAAAATGAAAAAAAAACGAATATAAATTTTAATGGATTCTGATATTTATACCTTATAATCTATTTATTATAATTCATGTCCATTTGGATGAATTTTACTATATAAATGAAGTAATTATATTTAAATCTTTTAAGTAATTCCAAGTGTGTCTTTTCCTCACTTATAAAAGGGCACCTCTTCTAATCTATTATTAACACCTATTAAAAAACTTATCTCAAAAAATACCTACCCAAATACCTTTTTAAACTTACTCCCCATGGCCTATAGTCCTTGGTCTCATCAAAGGACCAACCTAGAATGCTTAAGATGTAATCCAAAGGTGGTTTTCCAAAGAAGAGGTATAATTTTAACCGAGTGTTTTCATTTTATTTATTCTTATAACTCCTTAAAATATTATATAATCATGATCATAAATTAACATAATTATTTTAAATATAATAAATATTAATTTTATTTTTTGTGGAACAACCCATATTCATCTCCTTTCTATCCTATGGAAAATGAAAACTTTGCTTGTGTGTACATATGGATTATTGTCTCCATGTAGCGGTGTAATTCATTTTCCATCACCACTTTACTTTTAAGGTTATAAAGATAGAAATAATTAATATTTTTTATATTTATGACATAATTATGATTCTATAAATATAATATATGATTTAACTCTTTACCCTTCTACTCATTAAAAAATGATAATATCTCTTGTGCATATGTATGGACTACAACCTCCATGAAGCGATGTGATTCATTTACCATGTCCTCATTTAAAGGATGATTCTAAATATTTATAAAATGAATATATTTTATGTTTATATCATTATTAATATTTTTTAGATGATTACCATGATAAAGATGCAATGATTGAAACTATCAAACTGAAACTTACATGAAAAATGAAATAGTTAACACTCAAAAATGATGATTTCAAACACATGTTGAAATGTTATAAGTGGATAATATATGATATTATAAATATGTATATAGTTATTGTATAGAATTATAAAAAAATAAATTTATTATATAGGAGGTTAAAAGTACTCACGAAGCAAGTCAGACCTAAGGTAAGGTTTTATTTCACAATATCATCCTTATTTAGGATTGTTTATGATTAAGTTTTCATTGGGGTAAATATATGTTATTTATATCTTAAATACCATAAATTTTATTCTTATGTGGTTATTTATATAAATTAAATTTTTCCTTAAATTTTCCTCTTTTTAAGTACTCAAAATTATGAAATAATGTTTTTAAGGAAAATTGCCTTTGTTTTTATTTTGGTTTGGAATATTTTTCTTTTATGCCCATGTTTTCTTTAAAATATTTCCAATAATGTTCTTATTATTCACCAATGATTGATTAAAGTAATTTTTACACATGTTTTACTTTTTATAAAAAGGTTTAAAATTAATCTTCTTTTAATTTTCCAAATGAGTCACATTTTACTAAAGGTTTGAATGGAATATTTGCTTTAACAAACACCACACGAATGGTTTTTTCCACCATCATAACTACAATTTGATTTGAAGCTTCCTCTAAAATTTTCTATGGTTATTTACAAAGAAAATATTTTCTCTAATATTTTGAAAAAAAATATTTTTTAATTAGTTGATTTTGAAATGAAAAGGGTATTTTACTCAAGAAATATTCCAATGATCTTTTATAAGTATTTTTACCTATTTTAATATCCTTTGATGAATCGTATAATTTACTGAGGTTATAATCTAATGATATCATTCACCATATTTATATAGATGGGTTATTATCATTTTTACTAGGGAAATTATTTACAACCCATATACTAGTTATTTTAATTAGGACAGTTATTGATTATTAAGGCATATTGATTATGTTTTATTGTATATTCATATGATAAATGAATTATAATTATTAAGTGATGGGTGGGGCCTGAAATTACATAACTCCTCAATGCATTGGTAAGTCACATGAGACAAAACGGATTAGTTATTTGGATAAGTACTTACCCATTTATATAAGATGTCTTGGCACAAGGCCCCGATGGTAAGTTTAATGTGTCTGACATTATGCATTCTATCATTATGAAATTAATTTTATATTTCCATTTGATTGTTAAAATTGATATGAAATCCATGGATAAATTTCAATACCATCATATTATTTATATTTAATTATTTGATCATAATTTATTCATTCCATATTATTTATGCCTTATATATTCTATGATAGTTTCTGATGTATTCATTTCCTTACCGAGCATCTGATCTCACCCTTTTATTTTTTTCCTTTCTCCAAGATGCAAGTAAGTTTACTATGATTGATATGAAATATAATATCCTCAAAACTAAAATCCTTGAATCTGATTTTTAAAGAATAATATTTACATTTATAGCTTTAATACCAATAAATGTGACCCAATTTCAACCATCTGAAACTTATAACATCAAAAGAAAATATTAGATCAATTATATACCCAAGTATCTTTTAGGTTTATAGTTTTGGAGAATTAGGAAAAACTCTTACATAATAATACCCATGTCTTCAAATGAGTATTTTTTCCTATTATACCCATCCTTTCCTATTCCACATTAATTATTCAATATCTCCCATAAAATTATTCACACATGAAACCTTTCTAGACATAATTTATTTAATATCATTCTTCATGACCTCTGGAAAAGAAAAACATAAGAAGTGTGAACTCAAACACTTAGTAAGGGTAAATATAATAATTAACAACGGAATTCCATCAGTGATCATAATATGAGAATAAGGTTATGATGAAAAAATCAAAGTGAATTATTATAACATAATATAATTATTACCCATAAAAACATGGATAAATCATGAAACACGGTAAAAAGATCTAACATAAAAAAATCATATAAATCAATAATAATGAGTTATTTGAAAATAATAATTAAATAAAGGATCCATTATAACTTGATTAAATCATAAAGAAAACATTTTGAAACTTTTAATATCATTTTAATATCACTATTACAATCACTCTTTCAAATGGAATAACCTACAAAAAAAATTCAATAATATCTTAGGAGAAACCTATAACCAGTTAACTCCATCCATTTACCTAATACATTAGAGAGCTATATCAGTCTCACCTATAATTATGATCTATATTGATCTCACATGTCATCATAAATAATTTCCAAGAACTATAAAATAAAAATAACACATGAAATATTGAATTTTTTAATATAACAATAATCATTGTTCTTTCATAGATTGATTTTCCCATAGAAAAGAAATGGGTCCCATGAAAATATATTTGAAATGATCATAATCCATATAGAGAGAGAATAATTATGGTGTAATTATCATATATTTCTGGTAGAGCATAGTTAAAATCAAGGTTTTATGTCCTTAATGAATATAAATACCATAAAGAGATCATTAAAACATTTTTGAGGAAAATACCCTTTCCTTTTTAAAAACCACTTTTCAAAAACTAAAAAATCAAAAATTATTGAGAAAATAATTTTCTTTCAAAATAAATTTGGAAACATATAAAGGATGAATCAAAAATAATTTTCATGATTGTGGGAAAATATATTCCTTTTGTAATCATTAAAAATAAACATTACTTTTAAAATTTTGTAAAGAGATTCAAAAGTGATCCATGTAGAAAGCATTGAGAATTTTATTTTTAAAAAATTTTAAAATAATTTCAAAGATAATAATTTTATAAAATTCATTTATGTTTATAAAATAAAATTCTTAAATTAATATTAAGAATATGGAGGAAGAGTTTGGTTAAAACTCTTTAAAAACTTTAAAGTAATGTTTTTAAAGAAATATCATTTATGGTCTATTAAAAACAAAAACCCTTTGAAAGAAAGAACATAAAAAAGGAAAATAAAATTCCATAAGTATAAAAATATTCATGATATTATATTTAAAGATTCATTATATACATCATATAAATGAATATAGGTGCATCGATCAAAAACATGTCTCAAAGAAGGAAGTTTGAAATGAGAAACCCTTGAAACATAGATTATGCTTGAATCAAAAAGACATTGAATGAAGTTACCTAACATGATTCTTTAAAAACAATACTTTATATTAAATAATATGTTAAAACACATTCATTGGGTATTAATTACACCATATAAAATTAAACATGGTTCATAACATGAATTATGTCTCAAATAATTGAAATTGAAATCATGAAAACCCTTACAGTTTTTGTAATATTTGAATCAATATCTCATTAAATAGATAAGTTAAAATTAAATATAAATATAATTATAATAGATTAATTCATGATATAATATCTCAATAATATCTCATTTACACATAATCATGTCATAAAAAAGTTAATGAAGTAGAAGTATGACCAAATTAATGGAAATTGAGTTAAAAAACCACTTACCACTTTGTAACCTTCAATTCAAACACCTTTGAATGAATTAATTTGAATTGTAAATTATAATACCAATAATTATGTATTATTAATTATATAACATGTAAAATTTTCATTATATACACCATATAAAATAAATTATATATATAACATTAAAACATGCCTCAATAACGGTAAATTGAGACGAAATCCCTTACATTGGGTCTAGACTTGCTGTGTATGTACTTTAGAACCTATATAATAAACTTATATCAATTGTTTTATTTATTAATAAACTTTTATAGTATTAATATATCATAATTAAAACATTTATTTAATTTATTTTAATGACATATTTAATTACTTAATATGTTAAGTCCATGCCAGGTGTTTTGAGGATGTTCGGTTCACAACTTCAAAATGACTTCGGTATGTTGACCATAGTAAAGCAGATATTTGTTAAATAATATATATAATAATAATAATGAAATAATTATCATTTTTTACATTAATTATACTTTTAAAACCAACCTTAAAATATGGTTATGAGAAATTAATTATGTTACAATCATGGAGATAGTAGGTCGTACGTACGCATGAGTAAAGTTTCCATTTTTCAATGAACATGAGGTAAAGAAGGTAAGTATTATTGTATATTTATATAATAATTATTATATATTAAATATAATATTAAATCTTTAAAAATACTTATATATACCATCCATTTTATGTTGTGATGAAAAACGAATCACATCGCTTCATGGAGGTGGTAATCCACACATACGCACGAACAACATTATTATTTTTCAACGAATCACATCGCTTCATGGAGGTGGTAACCATATATTTATATAATCTTAATTATTTAATTAAAACCATATATATAAATTAAATCCATCATCATAACCATCTGTGATATGTGGTAATGAAAAATGAATTACATCAGTTCGTGAGGCGGTAGTCCTCTATACACACGAACGATGGTTTCATTTCCCATTTGATGGAATAATAAGATGTGTAAAGGTTAAAAAAATAAACATAATAACATATAAATATATTTTAGATACTTTTTTATAATATCAAAATGTTTGGAATATTTTTTAGGGAGTTATATTAATAAATAAAACTAAAACATTCGGTTGAAATCTACACCTCTTCTTCGAATAACTTCTTTTTATTTACACTTTAAGCCCTATAAGGTTGGTACTATACTCAAAATAAGACATCTAGGTCATGGTTAGGTATTTTATAATGGATTTGGGTAGGTATTGTACGAACTATAATGATTAAAATGTGTTAGGAAGATAGCATAGGTGGTTCTCTTTTATAACTGAGGGGAGGGTCACTTTTGGAAATATGTGAAATAATATAATATAATCTGTGTATAACTCATGTAAAATGGTACCCAAATGACATGGTTTATAAAATAAGGATAATTTAGTCTTAATATAAGCATAAAATAAAAAAATTATAGGTGTATATATCATTTTAGATTTTATCTTTTAGATTAATCATTGTGTTAATTGTTTCTAACCTTAACTGTGGTAACAACTTTTTCAATATAAAAGGGTTATAAATTTAATTATAAGTTAAAAATTGGATAATAAAGGGAAAATTGATAAAACTTATAAACATTTATCATCATATTTTTCCTATTTATATATTTTTTTGATTTTTAAATAATATAATATTATATAATTAACATAAAATATTATTAAGGTAATTTTAAGAACAATTAACATAATTTGACTTTGAAAACATCATGAAAGCAATGTAATTAATATATAATCTATTTAACCATAAATAATAATTATTATTAACTATAAAATTTATGTGAAACCATAATTAATCCAAAAAAATTACTCTTGATGTTTTTTAAAATCATTTATTTTAATTTTCTAATGTTTGTACATGTGTTATGTCAGCGTTGCCTAAGTATTTAAAATAATAATTTCACCAATAAAAACTAAAAATAAATTATCATCATAAAAATAATATCATTATTATTAAAATAAATTTCAATATTAATTAAAAACTTATTTTTATCCATATATGATCATATAATAGAAATTTAAAAGCAATATAATGAAATTTTGTATTTTTCTTTACCTAAAATAATATATAAGTCATTTTTCTCCAATGAAATTTATAGATAATATAAATCTAGAATTAGGTGAAAAGGGTAGAAATTATATTTTTTTCAAACTTGTCTAATAAAGTTTTCACCAAGGTAATAAAGCTCAAAATATCCATTTAAATATTATACAATCTTAAAAACACATATGAGAGAAATGTTAAAGTTAAAGAATCCAAACTAAAAATTTAGAGAGATAAATTTGAACACATAAAAATGGATGAAGATAAGATGATTTATGAATATTTCACTAGGTTAAATGGGATTAAAAGTCACATCAAGGTATTTGGTGATACTTTTTATGATTCAACGATGGTCAAGAATATTATGAGAAATTTTCCTAATAGTTTGATCCAAATATATTAGCCTTATAAGGAAAGGAAGACTTATCTTTTGATGAGTTTCATAATACTCTCATAAATTATGATATAAGAAAGTATCTTGTATTAAATAAAAAAGATAAAGTGGAAATGGATTTTAAATCTATAAACAAACTCAATATTAAAGAGGATAGGAGGATGTTGAGAATAATAAAAAACATCAAAGAATTATGTACATTATCTCTAAAAACATAAATAATGGAAAGGATATATATAAATAAAAAATTTAACTAAAGTTATTTAAGTATGGTTCAATTGGAAACTTTTCTACTGATTTCATGTTAAAGAAAATTGTGAAGTATTAAAATGAATAAGATGAAGAAATACCCAATGGTATGAAATGGGGAAGAAGCTCTAATAAGGTTAAAAAAATTATTAGGAGAAAGTATAAATTTCAAATGATAATAATCATTGGCATGTTTAGAAAATAATAATAGAACTACTCCATTTAAATTAGTCAATAAAAAAGAATAAATTTTTGAAATTTTTTGGAATTTTATAACTCATATTAAAAAACAAGAAGAATGCTTAAGTGGTGAGGAATAGGAAGAAGAAACCTATACTGAACACATGATAAAAGATAAGATTAAAGTGTGTATTTAGAGAATAAAACAACATATGAATGAAATAAAATACTTAAATAATAGTATTGTGAAGTTTAATAGAGAGAAATATAAATTACACAAAAAAATAAAGTGATTATGTTGAAGAAATTAAACTTCTTAAAGTAAAAGTTATTGAGAAAGATAGGATGTTGAAAGAGTTTAAGAAGAGATAAACATGGTATATTAAAGGTTTATTAAGTATAATAATGAACTTAGGAAAATGAGAGATGATTGTGATAAATTTGTGGAAATTAGGTCTAATTCATCTCAAGTTGCTGAGAAATGTTGTACAGAACCTCATGTAAAAAATGCACATGTGCAACAAAAAGAATGTTAAATATATTTCATATAATAGTTTAAGTTATAAAAAATAATTTGGGAAATCTTGGGTTGAGTAAATCTCTAAAAATATCACTTCTAAAATAAATTATATAATAAAATATTCCCCTAAACCAATGCAAATTAAAGCTAAAATGTATCAAGACAATAAGCTATAAATTATAGAAAGACTAAATAGTTTCAAGAAATAACTAGTTTTAAAGGATATTTTTGTTGTTTTTAAGTATTTGGGTATAAATAATATGTTTTATAGTGAAATTTTTCTCTCCTATTTATTTAGATAATGTAATAATTCAGGTGTATCTATTTATAGAATAGAGGAAGCGGGTCTAAGAAGAAGTAAGTAGTGAGAAGAAATTTATCTCAGTTATATGTCCAAAACAGATTTAATTGTCTAGAATACATATTTGGTAGGTGTGTATAGTAATTTCACTATTATAAGGTATTTATTACCATACTTACATGAAAATATCAATAGGTTTATAAATAAAATAATACTCAGATAGGTAACAAAACATAAAATTCACTTATTATTGAAGCGGCTCTTAAATCTAGAAATAGGAGAAAACCATAGATTCTTGATATCAAATGCTCATAACATATGACTTGAGACACCAAGATCATTAATTATATTGAAGAACATTATTTGGGTTCATTTTCCTTTTTTAATGAAATTTCACTAAATATAAATTTAATTATAAGAATTGAAATTAAATCCTAAAAACTGAAGTTGAAATATGTCTTATTTATTTATGTGCTTAAACATAACATGTTGAGTGTATATAAAAAATTATGAAGGAAATAAAATTATTTTAATAAAAAATACTTATCTCATCAATAAGATAAAATATATAAATTTTATCAAAATAGGCAAAAGAACCAATGGTAACATTTTTCAAATTGGGGACTCAACTAACTCTTTCTATTTGACCTCAAATTATGAAAAAAAGTAGTGGAATTAAATATTATGTAACCTCTATAAAATAATTTTAATAAATATTACAAAGGGTTATATAGAAATTAAATTTACTCATATTAATAGATAAAGAGAAGACATATGTAAAACCAACCATAAGAGAAATATGTCTCAAATATGTTAAAAAAGTGTGGAAATATGGTTCATTGGGCCACTTGAGTTGATACATACTAATTTTCCTGAGAAAATGAGACACAAATCTACTCAAGGGGATATTTACTTAATCATATTAACTATTTATTATGCCTTAATGACTAATGTGATGTTCATCAAACATAAATTAGAGGAAGTGGAAATGTTCAAAAAAATTAGAAGAAGAGTTGAGAAAGATCTAGGGATATGTATCAATAATCTCAAATTTGATAATGGTAGGAAATTTAAAAGCAAATAATTTGAGTCTTAACTTGAAAAATGTAGAATAAAACATCATTATAGTACTCGTTACACACCCCAGCAAAATGAGTAATAAAAATAATGAAAATAATTTTGGTATAGAATGGTAAAACCATTCTAGAAGAGTGAAACTTCTTAATATTTTACTGGAGTGAGGCTGTATGCATAGTTGTGCATATAAAAAATAAGTTTTTTTCTTAGTATAAATTTAAATATAACCACATATTAGATTTTTCTTAATAATAAACCAAATTTGGACTACTTTAGAGTGTTTGGTAGTCCTTTTTTAATGAATATCAACAACAAGAACTCATAAGGTTTGATGAAATGGTTGAGGAAGGTATCTTTATGGGATATTTATCCAATGGAGAAGGCTACATATGCTATAGAAATAAGATTAATAAAGTATTATATAATTATTATGTGAAAATAATTGAGAATAAACCCAACATTAATGTTTTATATAAAGTATATTTTGAATAATTTGATGAAAATAGATACAATATTTCTGATAAGGACGGTTAGGAAAAAGTAGTAAATGAATAACATGGTATTGATATTGATTATGATTAGACTAGTGATGATGAAGAGGCTATTGAAGTTGGAAATAAAAAGTATCAAAATCTAAAGAATCGTTTTGAATCATAGAATATAATTATAATCCATGATGCATCAATTCATACTATAAGGATATTGAGGCTGGAAAATCAAACAACTCTTATCTCATATATTGTTCCACATTTAGTTATCTAGGCTGTAAAAAATAAAGAATGGGTAAATTTTATGAATAGTGAACTACACTAGTTGGGGAATAATTTCACATGGGATATTTTCCCTAGACCAAAGCTTAAAATGTGATTAGGACTGGGTGGGTATTTAGAAATAAACTGAATGATAAAAGAGATGTATCATAGAACAAAGTCAAACTTGTATTCAAGTGTTACTCATAATTTTAAGAAGTTTATTTTGAATATATAAATACACCTGTTTCAATACAAGAATCCATAATGATGTTCTTAGAATTTTTGGCTCATAAGTAGTACAAAATGCATTTGATAGACATGAAATTTTTATTCTTAAATGGAGAGAATGAGGAGTAAATTTATATTGAGTACCCTAATGGATTTATACTTGAAAATCATGAAGAAAATGTGTGAAAACTAAATAAGGATTTCTATGAGTTAAAACAATCCCTTAGATCCTAGTACTTAGAGTTTGATAGATTCATAAGAGAAATGATGTTTACTAAGGGAAAAGTGTAAAAAATATTAATATAAAGCAAGTGTATGAGGTTACTCTCATTATAATTATATATGTTGATGATATTATTTTTTCAGGCAACCAAAAGAGTGTTGGAAAAGATTTTTCTAAAAATAAATGCTCATTTTAAGATTTCTATGCTTGTATAATTGTGATACTTACTAGGATTGATAGGTATACAAAGGGAAGAATATATTTTTATTTCCCAAAAAAATTATACAAAGGAATTATTGAGGAAGATTGGAATGGAAGACTCCAAACCAATGTCTACACCCATACAGGTTGGTATAAACCTTGTAAAGGATTCTTAAAGATAGAGTGTGAATTAGAAATAGTATAATAAGACTAATTAGAATCTTACAATATCGCAATGCATCAAGAAATGATATTTTTTATGCAGTGAGATTATATTTAAGTAAAAAAATGATCCAAAGGAATCACATATTCTATATTTCAAGATATTTCTCAAGTATATAATTGGAACCTTGAACTTTGAGATGGTGTAAAAAAATTTGAGCATGTAAATATTTCTGGATGTACTGATGTAAGTTGGGAAAATGATTATGATGAGAAAATATCAACTTTAGGTGGAAATTTTCTTCTATGAGTAATTTTTTTAAAATGGAATTGTAATAAATAGAAATAAGTTGCATGAATCATTTCATAATCTAAATATGTGGCTAATTTAAGTTTTTATACCCAGATGATCTAGATTAAAGAACTTCATGAGGATTTGATGTTAAATATTGACAAGCTAATTATAATTTCTTATAATAACCATATTGAAATTGATATTTATAAAAATTTAGTACAACACTATAAATATTAGTACATTGATATCATATATCACTTCATCAAAGATGAGGTCTCTAATGGATTCATAAATATGAAGTTTATTCCCACCAGAGATCAACTAGTTGATATCTTCACCAAGGAAATGCTTAAGGATAGATTTGATATGTTAAGGATGAATATAAGTGTCCATACCTTCCCTCTCACTTGAGGTATTTTTAAAATACCTACACTATTCTTTGTATTATGTTATAAAAGATTAAGAAGAATTATAAAATTATGTACAATTTTTTTATAATTCAGAGCTATTATTATGGGAAAAGGGGGGAGAAAAGTTTGAATAAGTGTTTATATTGAGAATAGAATTTATATCACTTGGAAAAAATTATTATAATTAAGGGAAGGAATTATCTCAAAAAAATTAATTTTTCTAGTGATGTGGTGTATAGATTTTTTACTTTGATAAGATATGTGATTTTATGTTTCTTAAATTAGGTTTTTGAGGTTTATAAAAAATTTAAAGGTGGGTATTGAAGAACCCAATGTAATTGTTAAACAAGGTTTTATTTTTTTCAAATATTCATGAAGAAAAAAGGAAGCTATTTAGGATATATTTTAGAGGTTTTATAATTTTTTTGAGAATATTTAAAGGTACTAAATTTTTTTTTCAAAAGGTTTTGAGAAAATTATATCTTATTTTTGAGTTTTAGATGTATGGGGAAAACTTTTTAAGTTATTTTCCTTAATATACATATTTACTCTATAAGAGTCATTTTATATATGGAATATTTAATCAATAAAGGAATGAAAAATCAATAAGATCCATTTTTTACTCTATAAGTTTCATTAAATATTTTTTAACATCCCTTAATTTTCCATAAGAGTCGTGAAAAGTTCCATAAGAAGCATTGAGTTTCTGGAGGAGTCATTCTGAGATTTTAAAGGTCAGTAGTATTCTTTAAGATTCATTTTAGGAAGTGTGTAAGATTCATTTAATCTTATGGGATATCAATTGAGGTGAAAATTGGTAATGGAATAAAGTTTCATAGGATCATAAGAGAATTTAATCTTATGTAATGTCTACAGTTTGGAATTTTTGAAAATCTTGGCATCTTAAGAGTCTCTTTATTATTTTTATATGTCATTTGAGATATAGATTTGGAAAATGTAAGGAATAACTTAGAAACCAAAAGATTCATTTTTACTCATATGGTAAGGCCTATATAGGGAGTTTAGAAATGATAAGTTCATTTATAGAATTTTGAAAAGAATATGTTTTTCTAGAATATATTTTTAAAATCTAATTCTAGTGATGGTTAGCTGGACTACAAATCTTAAAATATTATAGGGTTTTTGTCAATCCATGATTCAAGACTAGTTTTTTAGAGAATTTAATGAGAATATAATAGAGAAATATTAGTGGTAATTTCAAATTTTCAATATCATGGTCAAATATGGAGAATTATCAGAAGTCATTAACTTTTGTTGATTTTTTCCAAATATTAAAGGAGGAATTTCTATAAAAAATATAGAAATATTAATCACATAATTTTATGAATATAAAAAAATAAAAAATAAATAAAGGATGATGATTTTCAAGAATTGAGAATTATAGTGGTAATACTTTTCTATATTATAAAACTATTGTATAGAAGAGATAGATGATAAGATCTAATAGTGCCTATTATTAATACTATTTATTGTTATTGAGGAAAACCAATTTTGTGTTGATAATATAGAGAATTTTTTTTGAATAGGAGGAAGACTATAGTGTGTGTGCATGATCTCAAGAACACTTTGATCATTATGAATCCTTGAGGATGAAGGGAAAGATTCATGGTATTCATTCATCACTAGAAGTTAAAGACCTAGCCTAAGGGAGAATATATTATTCTTATATTCAGATACATCTTGATATACATAGAAGATCTCATTCATTTTGAAGAGTAGAATAGGTTGTTTCATATTTGTGGTTATAATATAAAAATCACCTTTATTATTATTTTGTATCTGTAAATATTCAAGGATGTATACTACCATTATCTTATAAAAGCATATAAAACCATGCAAGAGTCAAGTAATAATACTTCCCCTCTCTTGTAATCACTTGAAAATCTTAGTGATAATCTAGGTCTCAGAACTTGAACTAAACCAAGAAAGGATTAGGTAACCATATTGGGACCAAAACTTGTAAATAATCCTTTTGTGGTGTTATTTTTACATTTATATTACATAATGGGTAAGGGAGAGTTTAAAATAAGTGTATCTAGACCATCAAAATCCATAGAGGTTTATTTAGAAAAGATATTGTAAAAATAGTACCACTAATTCATTCCCCCTTCTTAGTGATACATTAAAAGTATTATGCACTTCAATTATATCCAGATAAGTTTTCATATATAAGAAAGTAATTTATAGTAATCATTATCATAACACTCAAAAGAAAATTATCTTTCATGTATGTTTCAAACACTTTAACACATATTTCCCATAGAAATTTCAAATCATCAATCAATGGTGGAATATAAACATAAATATCATATCATGGTTGGTTTGGTATAAAAATCATCAATCTCAATATAACATATTTTTTTGCATACATATATGTGAGGTTAGGTTATAAACTACCAACATAACATATCATGAACTATGTTGGGTACATAGTTTCTTATATAGATTCATTCAATTTTTTTTTATACCCATTCTAATATTTCTAACTTCATTTCAAAAATCAATAAATTTTTTATCAAATATCTTTCATTGTGGGGAATTATTAAGGTGATATAGGTTTCTATTAGAGATTCACTCATTTGTATACTATCTCAACCTCTTTTCATCATTTGAATTTTAAAATAAATTCTTTAAATGAATAATTATTAGAAGATACCATATTTACTTGGTAGGATGTTTGGTGCTTTTCCTTGAGAATGAATCAAAGTTGGATCTCTCATTCATTTTATATCATGATGTACCACATATAGAAAATTTTGATAAAACTGCACATTATTTCCTATATATAAAAAAATAATTAAGAAAATAATGTATTTTATCATATCCTAGTATCATTGGATATGATATTTTTTTCATCATAAATTAAATCTATAAGATTATTACCTTATAAAAGTAACTCTTTCAAAATTTCAAGAAACTCAATGAAATTTTTTTCACTAAAAACATTTATTACTTTTAATTTAAACAATCTTAGAACTGTGGATAACATTTTAAATTTATTTTAACCTTCTAACAATGGTTTTTTATAATATTCATACAATCATTCAATAGTTTTTATTTTTAATGGTTACAACACTGACATCATAAATAAATTCATCAATTTGATCTCCAATCTCATACTGAATATCTTTATCAATTTCATATTGAGACTCCTTCTTTATTTCACCATAATAAATCAAGTGTTTATAACTATGTTTAAAAACATTTCAAATAATATGGACTTTTATTTCTATAGACCTTAGTTTTATCATATTCAAACACTTCACATAAGGATAAAAAACATGTCTCTATTTTCAAATTTCCATTTAAAAAATTCTAAGGAATCATTAAATCCTTTCTCATATTCATCACTAGTTCTTCATGAATTTATCCAATTACAATCTATTAATTAATTAAAATAATAAGAAAAATTATAAATTTAATAAAACATATAAATATATAAACATACAAACAAATAAACATACATATAAATAAGTAAATTTAAAACATTGAAACATGTAAACATATAAATATATAAATATATATAAATTTAAAATATATTTATTAAAATTATATATACACATATAAAAATAAAATATATAAACTTATAAACTTATTAATATGATATATATAAATAAAATATAAGAAAAAGTAAAGCACGTATAAACAAAAATAAGTAAATAACACACTAAATATGAATAATATATACAGAAAACTAAAAAAAATTATAAACATTTATATAAACATGTAATCAAAACAAAAAAA
Organism: Viscum album; assembly: GCA_963277665.1. Lineage (NCBI taxonomy): Eukaryota > Viridiplantae > Streptophyta > Magnoliopsida > Santalales > Viscaceae > Viscum > Viscum album. The sequence goes on from OY728148.1 coordinate 546,396,392, forward strand.
ATAAATTAATTATATAATCATAAACATTTATATAAATAATCAAATAATCAACTAAACTAAAAATGAATACAATATAAACTTATAAAAATTTATATAACCATGTAATCATGTAAAAGTATAAACATTTATAAATATTATAAATTTATTATAATTTAACCATATATATTTCTAAAAATGAATATGATATAAACTTATAAATATTTAATTAAAAAAACAATTATACAATATAAACATGTATTCAATAAATAAATGAATATAATAAAATAATTAAATGCAATATTTATATTAACAATAAAAAAATGAATGAAATATAAAACTCACTAACATGTAATAAATATTCCAAACATAGAAAATAAAAATTTAAAACACAAAAAATAGAGAAATAGGCAATAAATCCATGACAAATTAAGGAAAAATAGTAGTAACTAGATTACACGCAATAGAGGAGATTGGTTGAAAATAAAGATTAGTGGATGGTGCTGGTGGAACTCAGACGAGAGATGTGGAACACAGATGAGGTCAGAAAAATGTGTTTGAGGGTGGTGGAATGAGAATAAAGTTTATATAACACAGTTGAGGGAGGAGGAAAGCTGCAATAGGTGGAGGATATATGTCTGAAGGATGAAGAGGGGTGATTTGGAGTTGTAGGTCTTAGGGTTTCATAAAATCATGCATTGATAAAATTAGAATAAAATAAATACAAGTGTGTCTTAATTCTAAAAAAAAATTAACATTGGTTATATAATAACTAATGTTAAATGTCACTTTTAAACATCAATTGTTATTTAACTGACATTAAAAGGTGAAATTTGTAATGTCTCGGTTCTGAAAGCCACCCAGAGGTACCTCGTACCCCAGTTGGTCACATCGCATCAATCACATTTCCCTGAATGCCAGAGGTTTCCAACTAGCAGCGAGGGACTTGGGTATGATAGTGGGAAAACTATGCCCTCATTGGTAGAGTAACACAACGGAAGAGAAACAAATATACAATAGTAGAAGCAGTAAATATCCTAAAACAGTAAACAACAGAAGACTGAAATAATAAACGACTAGAGCACATATATATAAATGATATATGATGCATATGTCTAGGAAAACATCCAAACAAGTCATAATACTTAAATAAAAATAGTGCTAAACCAAAGTACAAAAGAAACAGATAAACAGCTCCTCAGCATCGCAAGGCTAAGCTTGGTACCATGCTCTCCAGCTCCACAGCAAGTCAAGTACCTAAAGTAGAAGGAGCTTGCGCTTGTAGATACCTGCAGCAATATAATCTATTTGGGCCCAAAAGCATGTCCCAAATAGGGTGTGAGACTAAATTCCAGTAGGCAACCACCCAAAGATCTGTGCCTAACAGTCAGTGAATATATATCAGGTAAAAGTACAGAAGTAGTAAACAAGAAAGTACTCAACAAAAAACAATTCCACATATCAAAACCAACTAATCAATCATACTAACCCTCTAGGAAGTGCACACAGCCTATCCCCTCTGGTTCAATTAAAAGTATATATAAAGACTCTCTGAGGAAGCACTCACAGTCAATTCCCCTTATAGTCAAAGGTAAATCAAGACTCTCTGAGGAAGCTCACACGGTCAATTCCCCTTATAGTATAAGGTAAGTCAATGACTCTCTGAGGAAGCTCGCACGGTCAATTCCCTTATAGCCCCAATTTCAAGGACTCTCTGAGGAAGCTCACTCGGTCAATTCCCCTCATAGCCCAAATTCATTCAAGTAATTCAAAGACTCTCTAAGGAAGCTCACATGGTCAATTCCCCTTATAGTCTAAAGCAATCAAGGACTCTCTAAGGAATCTAACTTGGTCATTTCCTTTTATATCCCCAAGTGGTCCTAGGCTCTCTGAGGAAGCTCACTCGGTCAATCCCCCTTATATCCTAAATTGTTCAAAGATTCTCTGAGGAAGATCATTTGGTCAATTCCCCTTATAGTCTACTACACAAGGTTCTCACAGCCCTGTGTAGTTCAACGAGCATAGAAATGCAATATGTCCAAAGTAAACCTATAGAACTACTTGTATAACCAGTCTATAAGTACATTAAGCATGTTAGAATACAAACACTCCACCCTACAGCACTAGGCATGGAAAAAAGGCAAGGCGGCTAAACAAGATAATAAGACCAACGTTCGTAAACAGAAAATGATGGTAAACACATCAAAAGCATAGCAATCAACCCTATTCATATCCAATTAACCTCTACACAAGTATACAAGCATGGTAGGCAATCAATAGGGGTAAAAATGGTAAACACGCAACACCCCATTTAAGGGTATTGGTCAAAATTGCACATAATACTCAAGGACTTTCAACGGAAAGGCACAAACCACCTACCCCGGCGTTGGGAGATCACTATATGTGAACCTCGAGGCTTGAATCACCTTAGAATGCCAAATATATAAAAAACATCTAAAACGTTCAACAGAGGATAACTTGAGGAAGAAGATGAATCATAAAGTGAATATCAATCAGAAGAGAGAGCTTACTGAGGTGATCCCAACGCAATCAACGGTAGTCGAATCTTAGATCAGGTGGAGGCTCAGGGACTCGGAGAAGGATCACAGCCATACGGATTCTCTTGGTTGAAGAAAACCTATAATAAGATGGTTCTGGCGATTAGATGCGACCCCATTGCATTTAATGAAAAAAAAGAAAGTACACGGTGTGTACATTTGAAGTACATGGCGTGTACTCGCCATTTCCGTACTCTGCTTTAGGCAGCCTCTAAGTTACCCCCACACATCCGTGTGAATGTCCGCTACATGGATAGCACCCAGCTACATGTGGTAATTGAGTACATTTCATGTACTCATAAAGTACATGACATGTACTTCCAAAATTTCCAAAATTTCCTATTTTACTCAAAAACAACCAGAAAAAGAAAACATACCAAAAAAGAAGGTTTGCTTTCTTAAAAACTTCCCCCCTTAAAGAAATTCATCCCTAAATTTCTCTAGCACGGCGTAGGGAAATAAACCCCAAACAGTTCCGGCCACTGTGCTCATACATCAGCCTTCTTCTCCCAAGTCTCATCCTGTACTCGCCTGTGCTACCATAGCACCCATTCCAGAGGGACAGACTGGCCATGGAGAACCTTTGTACTGCAATCAAAAATCCGAATAGTATGCTCCTCAAATGACACATCCACTTTGAGCTCAACCTCCTCAGGTTGAAAGTCATGAGACGGGTCTGAAAAGTAACGTCGGAGCTGAGAAACATAAAAAATGTCATGCATAGCCCGGTGCCTCTGAGGTAACTGCAACTAATAGGAAACCGGCCCAACTCTCTCCAAAACCTCAAAAGGCCCGATGTACCTCATAAAAAGCTTACCCTATCTCCTAATCCTCCTGTGTCCCAACCTCGGTGTTACACGCAGGAAAACCTGATCTCCGACCTTGAACTCCAGAGGTCATCTCCGTTGATCAGCATAAGACTTCTGTTGAGACTGTGTAGTATCCATCCTCTTCTGAATCAACTCTATCTGCTTTGTGATCTCCTGAACAACATGAGGACCCAACAAAACTTCCTCTCCTACCTCCATCCAACATAAGGGTGATCGGCATGGCCTACTGTACAAATCCTCATATGTGCCATTTTAATAGTTGCTTGAAAACTATTATTGTAGTCAAAATCTACAATAGATATATACTTCTACCAAGAACCTAAAAAATCCACGATGCATGCTCGGAGCATGTCTTCAAGCACCCGAATTGTACGCTTGGACTGGCCATCTGTCTAGGGGTGGTAAGCTGTACTCAAAAGTACCTGTATACCCAAAGCCTTCTGAAGCCCCTACCAGACCCAAGAAGTAAAATGGAATCCCTTTCTAAAATAATGGAGTGTTAACTCCATGTAGATATACAATCTCACAGATGTACAACCGTCCCAGCTCATCAACACTAAAAGTATCCTTAATCTAAAAGAAGTTAGAAACCTTCATAACCCTATCAATGACAACCCAAACTACATCATTCCTTCAAGGAGACCTTGAAAACCCTATTAATAAATCCATCGTGACGTCGTTCCACTTCCACTCGGGAATGGGTAACTACTGTAAAATCCCAGCTGGTCACTGATGCTCCACCTTCACCTGCTGATAGGTGGAACACTTTATGAAGAAACCAGCAACATCCCTCTTCATACCTGGCCACCAATACCAGCGGTGTAGATCACGATACATCTTGGTGACACCAGGATGAACTGCCCAAATTGAGGAATGAAAATCCTGCATCAACTCCTCGCGTATATCTGCTGGCACCTATATGTGCCCCTATAAATGCAAGATCTCATCCCTATTTATTATCCATCCAGGAATAGGGTTCTCTCCTGACACACTCTCCCATTGGAATAGGCCTTCTGAATCAGATAGTTGTCTCATTCGCACTCGATCAAGAAGAGTAGAGGTAACAGCTACATAAGAAATAAATGTCTACCCCTGACTGCTGTGCACCTCCAAATGCATCTCAAAGAACAAATCCGTAAGCTGTCACTCACTGTTGGCCTCCTAAACTGCATGTATCTGAGTCCCCATGCTCAACGCAGTAGCCACTATATTGCTTTTCCCAAGCATATAGGCAATCTCAAAGTCAAAATATTGTAGGTACTCAACCCACCTTCACTATCTCAAATTAAGGTCACTCTGAGTGAAAATTTACTTGAGACTTTTGTGGTTGATGAAAACCACAAAATGATATCCCAGAATATAATGTATCCAACAGTGCAAGTCATGAACAACTGCTGCCAACTCGAGATCATGTGTTGGGTAATTTCTCTCATGTGGCCTCAACTACCGAGACCCGTACGCAATGACTTCATCTCCCTACATAATCATAGCTCCCAGCCTGATACCTGATGCATCACAGTAAACAGTATAGATATTTCCCAGCTCTAGCAAGACTAGTATCGGTGCTGAAGTCAACCTCCCTTTTAGTTCTTGAAAGGCTAACTTACAAGAATCTGACCATAATAACTTTTCACCGTTCTTATTCAAACCCGTCAGTGGTGCCACTAAGCATGAAAAGTACTGTATGAAATTTTTGTAGTATCCAGCTAGCCCTAGAAAACTCCACACCTCAAAGAATTTCTTCGGCTGATCCTAAGAAACTACTGCTCTCACTTTCTCTGGATCTACTGATACTCCTATCTCTGAAATAACATGACCCAAGAAGTGACTCCGATCCATCCAGAAGTGGCATTTTTAGAGTTTAGCATATAAATGATGCTCTCTCATTGTACTCAGAATGATTTCAAGATGGGTATAATGGTCGTGTCGAGTGTGAGAGTACACCAAGATATTGTCCACAAAGACCACCATGAAGGAATCCAAGTATGGATGGAACACTCGGTTCATTAGTGCCATGAAAACTGAAGGTGTGTTCATGAGACCGAACGACATAACCATATACTCGTATAGACCATACCTACTTAGGAAAGCTATAACAGGTATATCTAATGGTCTAACGCACAACTGATGGTAACTGGATCTCAATTCAATCTTTGAGAACACCCGATCTACTTGAAGTTGATCAAATAGATCATCAATCCTAGTCAAGGGATATCAGTTCTTGATCGTCAACTGGTTCAAGTTCCAGTAATCCACACAAATCCTAAGGGTACTATCTGCCTTCTTCACAAACAAGACAGGTGAACCCCAAGGAGAAGTACTGGGTTAGATGAAACCGTTTTCTTGTAACTCCTCCAACTACTTCTTGAGCTCCTGCAACTCAGGTGTAGCCATCCTATAAGGAGGAATGGATAGTGGTGCCACCCCTGGCACAAGATCAATAGAAAACTCTACCTCATGCTCCAGAGGAAAACCTAAAAAGTCCTCTAGAAAGACATCTATGAAACGATCCACCACTGGAGGAAATTCCACTTGTGAAGTCCCATAGTCATCAAGATATAGACTGGGAATCTGATCAATAACTCCTCCCAACCCATGATGCTCGGGTCCTTCTCTACTCGCCTGGACATCCCATTATCCCTTATGAAGAAAATATTCACCTTCTGGTGACGTGAAACTCATCATGCGGCGATAACAGTCAACGACTGCCCGGAATAGAACTAAATAGTATATCTTGAAAATAACATCATATCATGTAATCTCTAGGACATAGAGGTCCCATAAGAAGTGACACCCACCAACCTACAGAGGTCACTCACTGCACTGACGTACACTAGCCATTCTAGTCCCTAACGGAGTGTCTAGCATCAAGATATCAGCAGAGGAAAAGATGCAGAGGCCAAGGATCTCTACAATAGTAACTAATATAAATCTATGGGAATCCCCTATATCGAAAAGAGAAAAAGCTAAAAATGAGGCTACTAAGATCGTACCTCGAGCTGTAGAGGGTCTGGGATCCTACTCCTGCTGGGTCTGCTCCACTGCAAAAGTCTGACCTGTACCGTGGCCCTGTGACCCTACCTAACCACTCTGAGCTAATCCATCCTGATGTTGCTGAAAACCGGGTGACTGGATACCACGGACAAGGCCTCCACCTTATCCTAAACAGCTGGAAGAACTCCAGTTCCCAGACTGGTGAGAAACTGGTGGTGCTTCTCCTGAATGAGGAGTCATAGAAGAACCCTTGTCATTAGCTGCTGGTGAGAATAACTGAGAGAAGCGCTGAAGGTGACCCATCTTGCCGCAATATTGGAACTCCACTGGGTCTCTCAGGAAATGTGGCCATGTATTCCCGCTCCTCCCGCACTTGTAGCACACCACGTGGATACTATAAGATGCATCCTGCCTACTATGACCTCCTCGAGCAGACTCCCTGCGGCGCTTCCTGATATCAGCTGGCGGAGCACTAACTTTGGATGTTGAACCACCCTAGCCCACTACTCCAGAATCCCTCATTTTACACTCTATAATCAATGCCTGGTTGACAATAGATTATATCGAAGTCAACCTAAAGATGCTCACCTAAGATCAGATTTTGTGCCTCAGACCATCCTCAAACTTCTGTGCAAGGAACAACTCATCACCTCTTGGAATAGGCATGAAATGCTACAACTCTGTGAAGTGAGAGGAATACTCCATAATAGTAACAGTACCCTACTCCAGACTCATGAACTCTCAGGCTCGATCGGTCCTCAAGGTCTCTAGATAGAATTAATCGTAGAAGATGTGCTAAAACTCATCCCAATCCATATTCTGCTGGCATCCCGCCTATGAGATCACATCCCACCACCTCTTGGAGGATTCTCGAAGGATGTCGGTAGTGAGATTCACCCTCTTCTTAGGAGGTATCTCCAAATTCTTGAAAATCATCAGCGTGGCTTCTAGCCATGAATCTACAGCCTGGGGTCCTCCATCCCCTGAGAAAGTGAGAGGATGTTGCTGCTAAAAGACCCGCATCAATTATTCCATCAACGGGGTAGGAGGCGGTGCTCCCTAAAAGGTTTACATCATCCTCAAAAAACCTTCTCTGAACTATGCAACAACACCTATGTTGGGTATAATGGCTTGTGCCAAGACTGGCATGACAGAAGGATATGCTGGGAGTCCCTGATCAACCATGTCTGGTGTCTGATCACCGCCTGGAAACTGGTGTACAACCGGAGGACATCTCAGTGGCATGACTCTTCAAGGTCAAGTGCACACCGTAAAACAAGATTGTTAAGTACTGAAAACTAGAAGTGTAAGAAGTTAATAGGGTAAGGAAAGAACTCAAGTTTTACAAAACATGACTACACTGCGTGTACAATTTCTACACGGCGTGTTCCCTTAAGTCATTTACATGGGCATGTACTCCTGCATAAAATGGTCGTGTAACACCCCAAACACATGGTGTGTTGTCTTAACACACGGCGTGTACTTTAATCCTCTTTCCCTACCCAAGTCCTTCTATATGGTTAAGCCACACGGATCTCCTAAGATAAGACTACACGGTGTGTTCATGGTAGACATGACATGTACTAGAAAAGCTTCACCTGGCACATGTTGTTAGTGACACGGCCTGACACATGGCTCACACTACAAGACATGTTCAAGGTGGACACAGTGTGTATGTGAAAGGATAACACCGACCTGTGTTGTTAGTGACACGGCCAGGTACCTAGGTTAGACTACATGGCGTGTTCGATCCTGACACGATGTGTATAGCTTAAGGTTTATCTATCCGTGTTGTTAGTCACACGGGCGGACACAGGGTCAATACTACACAGCATATTCAACTGGTACACAGCATGTTCCCGTAAGAAATTCCCTATCCCGTGTCTCTGCCCACATGGCCTATGACATGGTTAGAGACTACACGCCGTATACATAATGTACATGGTGTGTACTTAATAAAAATAGTTTCTTCCCGAACAGAAGAACACATGGTGTGTACTTAACATTACACGGCATGTATTCTAGGTTTTCTAGATAGTAAGCCTCAGAAACTACTCCAGAACCCAGAAAAACACTAAAACGAACATTGAAAGTGCCAAATTCTGATCCATGAGGGCCCATACTCCCCGCGAATCAATTTTTGGCATCTTATACACGTTATAACATGGAAAACAAGGCAATGATCCACCAAATTCCAGTCCACGAGGGCCCATAACACCTCAAGAACTAAAGCTTGGAATTCATTCAAACAAAAACTTACACAACAATAACCTATCAAACAGCAGGTATTTTTATCAAGGCATCTATCACAATAACATTCATATTTACACAACATCTATTACAACAAAATTCAATCGCTAATACATCCTAGATGGCATGGAAAGAATGCATGACATGTGATTTCTAGCAAGTGCCTATATGATGCATGAGATGGAACACCCTCATCTCATCGGGTTGCGACAGAAATAGAACCTCAATAACATTAACGATAACAACACAAAACATGTGAATCACCCAATGGTGAAAATCAAATCAACTGTAAAGTTGAAAAACTAGAAAAATTGTATTAAATGAGGTAGATTGGATTTTCTCTATATATGGATTAGCAACTCCCGGGCACATCTTATTACCAAGTACCTATTTTTTCCTATCCCTGGATAAAGGCTCCAAACTGTAAGTCAAGAGAAAATAATTCCCTCTGATACCACTTTGTAACGTCCCAGTTCCAGAAGCCACCCAGAGGCACCCCGTACCCCGGTTGGTCACATGGCCTCAAGCACATTTCCCTGAATGCTAGAGGCTGCCGACTAGTAGCGAGGGCCTTGGGTGTGATAGTGGGAAAACTATTCCCTCATTGGCAGAGTAACATAGCGGAAGAGAAACAAATATACAATAGCGGAAGTAGTAAATATCCAAAAACAGTAAACAGTGGAATACTGAAATAATAAACAACTGGATCACATATATATAAATGATGAACGATGAATATGTCTAGGAAAACTGCCAAACAAGTCACAATGCTGAAATACAAATAGTGCTAAACCAAAGTACAAAAGAAATAGATAAACAGTTCCTCAGCATCACAAGCCTAAACTTGTTCCCATGCTCTCCAGCTCCACAGCAAGTCAAGTACCTGAAGTAGAAGGATGCTTACCCTTGTCTATACATACAACAATATAATCTGTTTGGGCCCAAAAGCATAGCCCAAATAGGGTGTGAGACTAAATCCCGGTAGGAAATCACCCAAAGATTTGTGCCTAACATTCAGTGAATATATGGAAGGTAAATGTACATAAGCAATAAACAAGAAATTACTCAGTAGAAAACAATTCCATATATCAAAAGCAACTAATCAAGCACACTAACCCTCTAGTAAGTGAACACATCCTTTCCCCTCTGTTTTAGTTATAAGAATATATAAAGACTATCTAAGGAATCACTCACAGTCAATTCCCCTTATAGTCAAAGGTAAATTAAGACTCTCTGAGGAAGATCACACGGTCAATTCCCCTTATAGTCTAAGGTAAGTCAAGGAATCTTTGAGGAAGCTCACATAGTCAATTCCCCTTATATCCCAAAGGTCAAGGAATCTCTAAGGAAGCTCACTTGGTCAGTTACCCTCACAGCCCAAATTTGTTAAAGTAATTCAAAGACTCTCTGAGGAAGCTCACACGGTCAATTCCCCTTATAGTCTAAAGCAGTCAAGGACTCTCTGAGGAAGATCACTCAGTCAATTCACCTTATATCCCCAATTGGTCCTAGGCTCTTTGAGGAAGCTCACTCAATCAATCCCCCTTATAGCCCAAAATTCTCAAAGACTCTCTGAGGAAGCTCACTCGATAAATTACCCTTATAGTCTACTACACTAGGTTCTCACATCCCTGTGTAGGTCAATGAGTATAGCAATGAAATATGGCCAAAGTAAACCTACAGAACTACTTGGCTAACCAGTCTATAGCACATCAAGCATGTCAGAATACAAACACTCTACCCTACAGCACTAGGCATGGAAAACAAGTAAGGCGGCCAAACAGGCTAAGCAGACCAACGGTCGTAAACAGAACATGTTGGGCAACAGATCCAAAGAATATCAATCAACCCTATTCATATCCAATTAACCTCTACACAAGAATACAAGCATGGAATGAAATCAATAGGGGTAAAAATGCTAAACACGCAACACCCCGTTCAAGGGTATTGGTCAAAATTGCACATAATACTCAAGGACTTTCAACAGAAAGGCACAAACCACCTACCTCGGTGTTGGGAGATCACTATATGTGAACCTTAAGGCTTGAATCACCTTATAACACTGAAGATCTACAAAAAAATCTAAAATTTTCAATGGAGGATAACTTGAGGAAGAAGAGGAATCATAAAACGAAGCTCAAACAAAAGAGAGTGCTTATTAAGGCGATCCCAATGCAATCGACGGCGGTCGAATCGGAGATCAGATGGAGGCTCGGGGGCTAGGATAAGGATAGTGGCCGTACGGGTTCTCTTAGACAAAGAAAACCTAGAAGACTATAGTTTTGGTGATTAGACTTGACCTCGGTGCATTTAATGAAAAAAAGAAAGTACACGGTGTGTACTTTTGAAGTACACGGCGTGTACTCGCCGTTTTCATACTCAGCTTTAGGCGGCCTCCAAGTCACCCCCACACGGCCGTGTGCATATCCGCTACACGGCCAGTACCCGGCTACCTGCGGTAACCGAGTACACAACGTGTACTCATAAAGTACACGGTATGTACTTTTAAAATTTCTAGAATTTTCTTTTTTACTAAAAAACAACCATAAAATGAAAACATGCCTGAAAAGAAGGTATGGGTTCTTACAAAATTTAACATTGGTTATTAAATAACTAATGTTAAAACCCACACCAACATGGTTTTAACATTGTAAATTTATATAACAAGTGTTAAAACCCAACACTAAAAGGTTTTAACATTGGATATTATATAATCAATGTTAAAACCATAATGAAAAAGTTATAATTTATACTAGTGAGTATTTTTTAATTCATTTCATCCTTAAGAGAATTACCTAGTTAAATCACTTTTATATGCTTAGTAAAAATGAAAAATCTTTTTGAGAGTGTATTAGACAATTTCCATCACCCACTTACACTCCTTAAAGTCATTATTCCATCGTAATCCATAAACATAAGGGATGATGTGCCTATATAACACATTATCCTGATGATCCTAAATATCAACACTCCTATTTAAAGAACATTATATCCTCCTCAATACCCAAATTAACCTAATCAATTACATGGGATTCATCATAAAACTACCAATGATTCTATGTCTTGTGGAAGACATCCTGAATCCAAACTATCTTATAAGGAAGTTCTAAATGATATTACATCTCACTAATGTATTATAACACCATGGAAGTTTTACAAAATTAAGGAGATAGCTTACTACCTTATTTGAACCTATGTTTTCCATGATGAGGAGAAACCTTCAATAATATATGATCACCAACCTCTAACTCTAGAGGCCTCCCCCTTTAGTCATCTTAAGACTTTATATGGTCTTGGTCTTCCTTTATCATCTCAAAAATCATTTGAAACTTCTATGTCATGCTCTACACTAAATTTAGTCTAATAATCATTGAATATATGATCTCAATTTAGCACAACACATATACACAAGGCTTCACATACCAAATCTCAAATAGGTCTATATCAATAAAAGAGTGATAGAAATTTTTATAGGAAAACTCAATAAAATCAATGTGATTCACCCATGAACCTCCAATATTTGGAATATATTTACAAAGAATATCCTCTATTATCTAGATTATTTTATTGGTATAACCATCTGTCTAGGGGTGGAATTTTGTTCTAAGGAATAATCGAGATTTAAAAGAACACCATATGCCCTTTCAAGCATGTGAGGTAAAGTGAGGATCTCAATCGATATTATTTTCCTCAGATCCCCATGAAGCTTCGCTATCTAACTGAAAATTCTCTTTTTTTTATTTTCAAAATAGTCACTTTAGGTTTTTTAGGTAACCAAAACATCTTATAAGAGATACAAATTCTAAGATACCAAAACAAAGTTCAAAATTCAAACACACACATAACCCAATGAGACCTCAATCCATGATCACCCACATCATCCCAAGTCGCATCACGTCTCCTGCCATCATCATCATGAGACCCACTATCATCATTTCCATCCTATCACCACCATATTAATTTTTAGATAATCACCACACTAGTATCCATAGAAACCAGCCATCAGAGTCCACCATTACTGACATAAAACACCAAAACATATTGCCACAGACCATCAGAACTATAAGAATAAGTCTCTCTATAAATTTATCACCATATGTCACCACCATAATAATCATCAACTTATCACCCCACTAGTTTTCTAGAGATAACCGTAAGCCAAAGTCCATCATTTCCACCAAAAAACACCATAACATACCACCATAAAAACAGTGAACTGCCACCATTTCCAGAACGTACCTCCCTTCTGGACCACCATCATACGATAAAAACAACTTTTCACCATTTTAAAACAAACCAAAACCATTGATGATGTTATCTAGACTATAATCACATCTTCCTAAATTTCACCAAATAGTAAAATGAAGGTATCGCCTCCTGGATATCATTGGTTTCTCGAGCACCACATCCCAAAGCTCTAGAGAACCATTGCACTAGAATAACCTAGAGATGAGAGATGGGATGTGAGATGAGGGAAGAGAAAAGTGGATTAATACCTCCCTAGTGGGTGGATAACATCACCAGGAACAAGCTTAGCGATACCATGACCAATACCAAAAAAACTTCTGAAGAAAAATTCATCATAACAGAAACATAAAAAACAAACAAAGAACCAAATAGTAATTAAACCTCATAATATGGAAGAAATCCAAAATATAAGAAGAGTAAAGAACCAATCCATAGAGGAAAAGAGGTCCATTATAATGAAAAATAATAATAAGAACACTATCATCCCCCCCAGCACCATCCCCAGCTGACCTGAAACCTGCATCGAGCTCGACCAATATGGGGTTGAGAATAATGGGATAGATATCAGGAGAAGTGGAGGAGAAAAACACAGAATTCCACCACCATCACTGACCCAAGTTATCTAAATAACCTATGCCCAGACCCATAATGAAGGTCTAAAGAGCATGCGTTAGGTGGAAAGAATGGCTATATAAAACCACCAGGAACATGATTATTATCCTTCACCCTCTAAAAAACCAAGAACCAAAACAAAAAATCAACCACCAACCACTTTATCCATATCCACTTGAATTGACTCCTCAAAGAACAATACATCTCAGATACACTAGGATACACTGTTAAGAGTGATATATTAAATTCACAGAGAGACACCTCTCACACCACTGATGGAACAAAGATATTCCCATGGAACAACACCTAATGATATTCTTCTTTCAACCTAAAGGTTTTGTGCTTAGTGGAAGTACCTATTAGTTAGTTTCCAACTCATATTTTGTCATAATATATGAATAATTTGAGATGTGCATGATGATGAATTCCATGACCAATGGGATTAAATCAAAGATTAATTGACATAAATTCCAAAACCAAGAATATATAATATTTTCAAATATAATTTATAATTAATTTATTTAAATAAATAAATAACTTATGTTTAATTTATTTTTTCATTATCAATGATCAAATGAATACTTTTTTTCATATCATTATTACATTAGAATAATTGAGGTCATATTCCCTCTAGTAGTAATACATGCATATTATAAGAACCTCTAATCATCACTTTAGTTTTATTTGGGTTCTAGTATATATGGTTCTAACACTTGAGGTGATGGTTTTTTATTGTAGTAGAATCCTTCAAAGTGAGAAGGAATCATTCTAGTATAGGAGGATAATTTATTTGTGTTCTTGAAAGTATTCTAGAGGAATATCTCTATATGTCTTGAGATAATATTCTTTATAATCCATTATGAACAATGATTAGAAAAATGTTTACGGTTCCGAAAAATGTAATAAATGGATTTAAATTGATATAGTGTTATAAATAATAATTACACAGGAACCCTCATTATTTTTTTAATACCTGGGAAACCTTATGTCTATATAATAATAGAATTATTATTTACTTGACATGTTCTCAACTCATGAATAAAATAAATATTATTTCCTTGAAAAAATAATTTATTATTTATTCAAATAATATTATATATAAAATTTCTCTCTATACCATTAAACTCAGTCTGGCAATCCTCCTCATTATTTATCAGGCCTTGAATAATAACTATTTTTAAATAAATAATTATCATTACATTATTCTCCAATAAATAAATAAATATTATATTCATAAAATCTATGAATAAATAATTATTAAATATACACATAACCAAATAAATAAATATTTGTTACCTTGTGAATGAACAAGAATAAATTAATATTATATATTTGTGTAATCAATCGTTACCTTATGAAATGAATATTTATTTAATATTCAACTAATGTAATATTCTATTGAATAGATAGTTACTGAATATATATGGTCAATTAAATAGAAATAATTATTAAACCATGTATAAGAATAATATTTATTTAACATGTTAAATTTAAATAAAATTTAACTAAGGTTCTAAATACACTTAGTGTATAACCCTTTAGGCCCCTTTCTCGGTGGCATTAGGTAGAACTTCCTAAATTCAATGGTTAGTATCCAATAATATTCCAAGGTACCCATATAGAAATAGGTTAAATTTTGTAATGATAATAACCACATATGAACGTACACTGTGTAATATAATCTCTTTATTAGGATATCTCTAATTGAGCTGGTTTCATACTAGTGTCGTTAATCTATGTGGTCGATGTCTCTTTCTTTGAATTTCTGTAAATGAACATTCCAATAGAACACCATGTCAATAGACTTAATAAGGTAGTTCTATTTTCATTAAAGTTCCTAAGATATAAACTTCCATTAAATAGAATAAAGGGGAAAATCCTTTCTCACATTATTCATTAATTCAATATTACTCATGATGCACCTAATGTATCATACCTCACCATAAGCATATATCATCATGGTTTTCATTGATACATAAAAGTGTGTGAATCATAATATACATTAATAATAATCTTAAATACTGAGAATCATTTCACATGTCCTCATATAGGAACATCTAAAAACACATATAAATATAGATTTCCTACTAGCAGGTCACATTCTCAAAATCTCCTACTCTGAAGTCACCAAGGGAAAACACTATGACAAAGTGTCTCAAAATATTATGAGTTTCTACCCCTGATATAATATATTTTTTTTCTTCCATAAAATGATATCATGTAGTTATATAAGATATATTTAAGAATTTTTTCATGTCACTTCCAAGTTCTCATCATTATAGGGAACTACTAAGACCTTTTAGTGAGACAGGTACCCTTAAGATGTTATTACATAGATGTCACACAGAAGAATGATCATTATGTGATTAGTTATTAATTAATATTCAAAACAATTAATATTCCAATAATCAAATGTATAAATGGTTTATTTCTAAGACACTAACTTCAACATACTCCCATTTGTACTAGATCCAACTACTAACAAATCAACTAATTAACCTCGCATGATAAACATGCTTCTGTTGTGATATGGATATAGATATTGATCCCATCATGCTACATGTGGTTGATCTACATACTATGACCTCATTTCTCTAGGAACATCCCTCAAGAGATGATATTATTGAGTATATGTCCTTTATCATCCCTGATATCTTAGATAATATGATAGTTAATATTCTTCATGATATGATTGAATTTTACTATCTTGGTACAAGTCCAAAATATGGAATAAATTTTTTCTAAACTTGTTTATTAAGTTTCATCAAAAACCACAATATACTCATTAAAATGTAGATATGATAACTACTATATGCAATAATACTTACCCTTGAATATTACCTTATCCTTACTATGGTTCTAGATAAAAGTGATCTAAGGAATACTAGATTCATATTCCCTGAAAACTATCATTCCCATTTCTCTAATTTCTAGGAAATCATCATTTTTTTCTTTCTAAAGCATTGTCAAATAGTTATGACTACCAACCTCTACATTTTCCCTAGTCTTTTTTGATATTTACATTCTATGATTTATGTATAAGCAGCATCAAACCTATATACATATCATGGAATGTAAGATAGATTCCCAAAGTTCTCTTAAGAATATGTAGTTTATACATCACAAAAATACCATGTGACACTAGAATAATTTGGGTGTATTACTCCATCTTATATTTTTAAATACCATTTCAAATATGTATTGTGACTTGGATTAAGTAACCCATTGATCTAAACTAGTATGACTTGTTCCCTATAACTTGGGCTACTATATAAGTAATCTTTAGATAAATTTTTGTATTTTTATACAACAATAATATTGATCACTTATTTTCTATATTTTGTTAAAAATATCTATCTTGGAAAGATTTAGTGATCCTACTAACTTCTTGTAGACACCTAGAAACATTTCATTTCAAAAATATATATACTATGACCATTGTGGTTATTTCAATCTATAAATGGATCCTTGAAACTTTTATTCCATATTGGATTTCTTTGATGTCATCAAACTTTATTGTCACGCCATATAGACATATACCATAAAGTAACCTTTAAGGGAGGTAGCCTAGAAATATGATACCAAACATAATGATCATAGTATCTATGATGAGTATAATTTTAATTGATGTAATCATGATGTCTTGGTAAAAATAGTCAAGAATTATTGGTACCTCTCTTGTACCATACATTTAATGTTTCATTTGAATACCCACCAACGGCTCTACATCAACCACAAAAAAAATTGGTATATAGAATCCATCTTTGAATTCATAATAAATTTTCAATCATATATATTTTTGACTTACTACTCCTTATAGTATTTATTAGTCCTATTGAATTATATATCACCCACCACTAAGAGTAATGCCACCACTATGGTTTTAACTTTTCTACACAGTATATGTATCTATAATAATTCTTCCATCTAACACTTATAGAGTTTAATGTTCCTATATCAACTTGTGTATATGGATCCAAGATTCAACTGAGCCTTACATGCTCCCACTATCTCAAAATATATGTCCCTCCCATATATAAATCTAGTTTGTATGATTAATACCTTTCTACATTAGGTATTTTTATATCCTTAGTAGCTATAGGATAATAAACTATGATGCACCTCATGTTTCATTTGACATATATTTGAATCTAATTATAACTAAACAAATGATTCAAATTGGAACACCTTAGGTTGTGACATTAATGGATTATCATTATATCATAACATATATGATAATTATTAGTCAATTTAGTTAGTATATTGTTAGTTGTTATGGTGCTATGTTGTGAAACATGTCTGGAAAGGAATCATGGAAGACATGTAGTATTTATAAGACTCTTAATCAATTTACTGTGTACTATCACTATCTCTATGATGTGAATAAGTTAATGTGATTTTAGGAAAACCTTTATTCTTCTTTTAACGATTGATGAATACTTGGTTAAGATATAATTTGACATACCAACATGGAGAATCTTATATATTTTACTTAGTGTATTCATTACTTTCATTTATCATTCCTAAAAATTTTAAATGAATTTAATGAAAAGCATATAAATTTAGTTATAGCTTCATCTTGGAATAGTTCATGCTATGTAGATGAACTAACTCTAAAAAATTTGTGGCATAGTTTTATTTCTAAAGGTTTATTTTTCTAAAAATAAATAAGTATAGAGATAATACTTAATGTGTTTTTAGTTTTAAAGATACTAAATACTCTTTTGGGTATATCTTTGATAATAGCTTTTAGTTTAGTTGATAAAGAATTATCCTTCCACAACTGGATATAAATCTTATAATTTATATTCACCGTATATTACCAATATTTGATATAAATTATTATAGTATTACTGAACTATTAATTAATCATAGAATACAATAACAATATTAATTTTAAAATAAATAATGTATCATTATTTCCAATATAACACTAAGATAAATGTACAGGTAACACCTAATATAAATAATATCACAATTGGAATATATGAAATGGGAAATCAAAGGATGTGAAATTATAACTATTGAAATAGTAATCATCCTTTTCAAACTCTAGGAGAAGTCATATTTACTTCATGAATTCATGTTCTTCTCATGTCTAACATAGGAATCACCCTTCCTCAGTTCCTATGAGAATATATCATACTTGTAGGGATGTTTCATTCATTGTTTTTTTATTTGAATACAAGATATTATTTAATTCCCAATAAGTAAAATATAAACATTATAATCCATGATAAATATATTGGAAGTATATACAACTTATTGATTCTTCTCTAATTTATTTCAATTCTCTTTTAAATGACCATTTCTATCAACATGAGAAGGAAATATCCTTCTATTCACTATATGACCTCTAAATATTTTGTCTCTTTGAAAAAAGTTGTAAAGGCCCCATTTACTATAAAATAGTCATGGGATTTTCAACCTTGACTTCCATGTTATTCAACATAAGTGTTAGAGAACCAATATTCCCACAAATATTATTTACCCAATAAAGATACGTCAAAATATTCTTGAGTTATTCATCCCATAATTCTAGATGAATAATGAGAACCTTGAAGGAAAAGATAATAATATGAGATCGATGGAAAATTTCTTATCTAAATGGAAGCGTAACTTCCCTAAGTGATCAATGTACTTCAATATATTGAAGTTGAGGTCAATTTTTAAGTAACATATTCTAGTTCACACTAGTATAGTGTATTGATAATTTCATTTATCTAAATCCTCACTTAATCCTTCTCAAGAGATAGGACATGAGATATCATGGTATAGGAATTTGCTTCATTATTTTTAATTATAAATTATTTATACATAACTGATATTCCAATGTAATAGACAATTGAATCATCCCTATATACCTATTTTAGGCATCCTTATCTCCTTCTTTAACTCTATGGGGTGGAAAAAAAGTATAGGGAATTCCAATACATAGTATAAATTTTTCCTATAGTAGTTCAATGTATAAAAAACTATAATACCCTTATAAATATTTGATGATGAGAACATGGATTGTGTCCTATAATATCATAGTGTTATATTTATTTTTATTACCATACACTAGATTATTTAAAATAAAAATTAAACTTTATCTTTATTACCAAATATGTGATGTAATAAGTTTTATTTATTAGAATACCAATATTTTATTTAAACCCAATATCCCTAAACATTTTCTTTAGAATATCATATTGCATGAATGTTATAGTAGTAAGGATTCATATTACCCTTTTTGTAACCTAGATAGAGGCCTCAAAATATACTCAAAGGTATTTAGGTAGGTGCAACTTTCCAACTTCATTTACTTATAGCTCCTAGATCTGTTGAGTGGACTCCCTAGTCCTAAAATACTATATTTGGATTTCCACAACATTTTTTCTAAGAGTTAAATTAAATATCATAGAGGTGATAAACCCTTAATATGAACTAGGTTAATTCAACCCAAAAACTCAAGATAGTAATTCCTTAATAATTGAAATAACTTTAACAAAGTTTGATTAAGCACTTTGAAATACGGATTGATTTCAACCTAAGTAGTGTAAGTCCATACCAAATTAATAAATATTATTTTGATGTATTTTTAATTTATACATATATTTCCATTTTTATCATTATTATATGCTTCTTAATATTGAGTGGATTTAATTAAGTGATTAACCATGTATGGATAAATTTTTTGTATAATCTGATTTTATTTTAAATCAATATTTAATTTTTGTTAATTATTAATTTATGTGATTATGATAAATAATTTATAAATAAATTAAGAAGAAACTTAATCGAAATAAAATAATAAAAATGGAATAATCATGATATTTTTCTAATGGTTAGTTTCTTTAGAGGATAATAATTTAACCCTAGGCCCTAAAGGAATAACATCTTGAACTGTAACTTGGTTCATGCTGCAGCATTCCATTTATCCACATATGTATCTCCTGGATTATTTTCATCTCAAATCTAAACTTAAACTACCTATGCTCACCTAATATCTCTATTAATTACATAATCATTACTCATACATAGTTGAGGGGAACCAAAGGATTTGTTAAGGGGGTTTACATAAAAGAAACCACATGCATGTAGGCCCTTACATAATATGAGGGTGGTAATGACACATAGGTCATTATTTAATTTAATAAATTATCACAAAACCATGAAATAATAAATAAATAAAAGGAAACAAATCATTATAAATGGATAATCTAAGCTCGTGATCATCCATATACATGAAATGAATTCAAAAAATTATTGGCTAGAATTTACTTTAATAATTTTTTATTATTGTTAAGATAAACATGATATAATTAATTCAATGAATTAATTGATTGATTGAGTAATTACTTTATCTTAATATCCATCTAAATATTATTAGTGATACCCATAATTTATTACAACATTGTAATACAAATTACTTCACCAGCAGTTATAGATAATTACATGGAATTAATCAAGCATTTATTAATTCTATAAAACCTTATCATATTATAAACATACCAACTATTATCCATATAATTTGTTATTTAATGTTTCAATTAATTATCCTCCTGTAATTTAATTCTATAAATTATCAGGTGACTACATGATGTGTACTAATTATATAAACTCCTTGTTTGTCACTTACTATGTATTTTGGATAGATACCTAGGGACTCAATATGTATCGTGTCTAGGATACATGTCATGTACTAATGAGATACATGTCATGTGTTATACTTGTCATGTGTCTACAAAACCTACCCATTAACATGGTGTGTTTTCTAAACATAGATATTACTGAGTTGCACAACATGTATGACAACTACACATCATGTATCTCATAAATTTTATAGGATATTAGTCTCACGAATCTAGTGACACATATTTGACCAAACAGTTTCCTTGAATTTCACTGTGAAACTTTATAGACTACACGACATGTATGCCAACTACACACTATGTAATCTGAAAAACCATTTGTTAGGATGGATTAGTTAATATGTGGTATATTTAATGAATTTAATGAAGAATAATGTATCATTAATTCTTTAGTGTGTCGTGTATCCTGAGACACATCTAGGTGTGATGAACTACGATACACAATGTGTACTTTTCAATTACACATCAAGTAACCATGAAACATTGGGAAGAACCTCTGGCACCCCCTGATGACATCTCCAATTTCTCTTCATGTGTTTCTTAACCTATTCAAGACATGTGAAACTTGAACAAAGCATATTAATATGTCAAAAACATCTTAATAAAACTTCAAATTAAAGAATGAATAAACTATAAGAAAAAATAATAAACAATAATTGTGTATAATCAATCAATGAATAATAAATCATTATAAATTATTATGTGATTGTTTTGATACCGCTTGAAGGTTCTGGTGTAGCATAAGATTCTATTGGGCAGTTCTCAACTTATATTTTGTAATAATATATGAATAATATGAGATTTAAATGATGAATAACTTCATGACCAATGAAATTAAATTGAATATTAATTTATAGAAATTATAGAACCAAGAAGATAAAATATTTTCACATATAATTTATAATTAATTTTATTAAATAAATAAATACCTTATATTGAATTTATTTCTTCAATATCTATGATCGAATGAAGACCTATTTTCATATCATCATAATGTTAGAGGAATCAAGGAAATATTCCCTCTAGTGTGGATCCACATTTTTTTCTCTAACCTCTAATCGTAATTGTATTATCCTCTAGATGATAGCACGGATGGTTCTAATGCTTGCATAAATCGTTATTGATCAGAAAAAAAAATTCCTTAAAGGTGAGAAGGAATCATCCTATTAGAGGAGGATAATTTCCTTACATTCATGACAACGTTATAGAGGAAGATCTCTCTCTAGATTTTGATAATCCTCTCTAGAACCCATTGTGAAAAACTATTATAAAAATGGATAGAGTTTTATAAAATTTCATGATCGGGTTTAAATTGATTTAGGGTTAAAAAACAATAATTGCACAAAGGTCCTTATTATTTTTTTAATCCCTAGTGAACCCCATGTCTAAATAATAATAGAATTATACTTACTTACTTAACATGATCTAAACTTATAGATAAAATAAATATGATGTCCTTGAATAAATAATTTAATATTTATTTAAATAATATTTAATATAAAATTTATTGCTGAACAATTAAATTTGGTATGCCAATCCTCCTCATTATTTATCATGATTTGAATAGTGACTATTTATTTAATAAATAAATATCACTACATAATTCACCAATAAATATATAAATATTATATTCACAAAACCATTGAATAAATATTTATTAAATATTCATGTAGACAAATAAATAAATATTTTTTAACTTTCTAATGAATCGGAATAAATAAATATTATATATTTTTGTAATCAATAATTACCTTTTGAATCAAATATTTATTTAATATTCAACTCACATAATATTTTATTGAATAACTGATGACTGAATATATGTGATCCACTAAACATGAATAATTAGTAAACCATGTAGGGTAATAATATTTAATCAATATATTAAATTCAAATATAACTTAATTGGGGTTCTAAATACACTTAGTGTTTAACCCTCTAGACCCCTTTCTCAGTGGCATAAGATAGAACTGCCTAAAGTCTGTGGTTAGTGTATAGAAACACACCAAGGAACCTATAATAAAATAAGTTAAATTACACAATTAAAATAACCACATATGAATGTAAATTAAGTAATATAATATATTTATAATGATACCATTAATCAAGTAGGTTTCATGGTAGTGTCATCAACTTATGTGGTTGATGTCTCTTTCTTTGACTTTTAGGAAATGAACATTCCAAAAAAAAAATATGCCTATAGTCTTAGTAAGTTTGTTCCATTTTCATTAAAGGGTCTGAGATATAAACTTTTATTAAATAACAGAAGGGAAAAATCATTTCTTGCATTATTCGTTAATGAAATATTACTCATGATGCACCCAACATATCCTACCTCATAGTAAGCATATTCCATCATGGTTTTCATTAATATATTAATGTACATGACTCATAATAAGAATTAATAATAATCTTAAATTTTAAGAATCATTACACTTTTTCGTAGATATAAAAATCTAATGACACATATAAATGTGTATTTTATATTGGCAGGTCATGTTCTCATATTTTCTTTCTCTAAATATTACCAAGGGCGTACACCATAAGGAAGTGTCTCAATGTCCTATGAGTCTCTATACCTGATATTATATATCATTTATATCCTATTAAATTATATCATCTAGTTATAAAACATATATTTAAAAATAATTTCATGGAACTTCAGGTTCACATCGTAGTAGGGAAGTGTTAAGTCCTTTTATTGAGGCAGGTACCTTTAGGACATTATCATATCGAAGAATGGGTTTCATGTCATAAGTTATTAATTAATATTTAACAAGTTTAATATTCTAATAATAGGATGTACATACAACTCTAATATAACCATCCCATAGGCCTATCACCTCAGACAACACAATCATGCCAAAACTCCACCTCAAGATCTCCAAGATAGATTTCCTGTACCTACTATTGTAACATCCCAACCTAGACCTAAGTTGGGTGTTATGTGACCTCATGTGTTCCTCCCCGTATGTAATATACTTTTGACTATAAGTGATGGTCGAAGTAAAATAGTGGAGAGACTACACCCTCTATATCAATTCATAAAATAATAATAAATAAAGGATAATAATAATAAATAATCAAAGTAATCATTCAGAATAGTGAACTAAACATGTCATATAAATAAACATCTCCCAATGTGTCAATCCTATCCAGAAACTAAACAACAGACACATAAAAAGATTAAAAAATAAATAAACATTTTTGGGTCCTCCAAAGTCTATCTTGGCCTACCCCTACTCCATATGCCATTGCTCAACCATACACCATATATCCCTTTCCCTTCACCGGATCCCAGGTCATGAAATCTACAAGCACACCAAAATGCCTGAATAGGGTGTGAGTACAATGACTCAATAATACACCACTAATGTGTCCTTAATAATTGTTCACATGCATAATAGTGTATAACATAATAATAAATAAATGTCTGCATAATCAACAATCAAGCCAAGAATTCGTGTGCTAACCAAGACACCATAAAACCTAGTTATATCTACTTCGGCACCATGTCGGAAAACATTGGAACAATCATGGTAGTGTCTTAATGTCAGAGTCAGCCTCAAGTTACTCGATATTCATACAGGCCTAGGCCTCCAGGTCAAACAAAACTAGGTCATCATTCCTTAGTGTTATCTCCAGGTTAGGTCAAATGGACCATCATGCCCCATTATTTCTATGTTGGTCTGATCACTCTTGATCATCATTCCCCGTGATCATCACATACGGTTATAATCACTCGTGATTTTCATGCCCCCAAGTCAAGCCACACTAGGTTATCATGCCTCGTTATCCATCTCAGTCTCATCATCAAGTCACATATAGAATATGAGCACGCTCCCCCTATAGGGCTACCGATCTACAATGGGCCCACTTATTACTTTGGTACCATTCATAACACAAAAACATATCATATAACAAGAATATTTCAAGGAAATAATGGAATCATACATAACATATCATTAGTGTGAGAAATTCCATACATACACACATGTAAGAAACTCAACATGGTCTAAGAACATCAACATTCATAATCATAATATGTCAATCAAGCAAGTCTCATGGATACACACACACCCTCATGAATCACATAATAATCATGGGTTAGTCCAACATAAATCACATATCATTCTAAAAACATATACATGGACCCAGATGGTAAATAACACCCTACCTTAAAGTTTTTGGCGTCAACGGTAGATCCATTGAAGGTGTCATCACCTGAACTGCATTCACACACCAACTAGAAAATATGATTTCACAACAATGATACCTAAAACCAAAAATAGCTATTTTATTTCAAGAAGAAATAAAATATTACATGTGATAATAATTTCTCTCTCAAGGATAATTTTTGAATTATCATTTTAGGCCAATACATGCATTAGAAATTTTCCCCTCAAGAATAATTATATTTTGATAATTTCTTATAATTTATTCTTTTATAATTATCTTCTAATAATTTCTTATAAATTGCCTTTTTCTAATTATCTTTTGATATTTTTTTTAAATTATCCATTTAAAATGTGATCATCATATTTAGAATACCTCACTACCTTCAAAAAATTGGGATTTATCTTCTTCTCATCAAGACGAACCCAACGGCACTGAAGACACGTCAATCTAATCAGTAATAAAGAATATATTGAAGAGAGAAGTTTGAAAAAATATATAGAGAAGATGGGAGAGAGACATGAGAGGTGTGAGGGGACCTCCTATGCGCTACACCCTTCTCCACATTCTACCATTTAGTGTTATTTTCTTATTCCATTCATTAATTATTTTTAAATTCATTATTATTTGACTTTTTATTGTTCTAATCATTACATATGCATAAAAACCACTCTTGCTTCCTATGTTATACCCCACCATGGCTCTACTTCAATTATTTTCAAATATTTATTTATTTCTTCTTCTTAAATCCATTTAAACCTTCATAAAAAAATCTTAAAATTCACCCATATATAGATATGTTATATATATACACATTCATATATAAATATATACACCCACAAATGTATATATATAAATATATATTTATACTATATATATACACATTATATACACACACACCAGGATTATTTTCCCAATTTAATAACAATAATAATAGCAATAATTATTATTATTATTAAATATATCATATTATTTCCACCATTAACATTTTAAATGCAAAAATTATATTAAATGTGCATTATAGTTAATCAATTAATATTAACTATACATTTTCATTTATTGAGTGCAAGGTAATAATATCACTGTTATTATATAAACTCCTAATAAATAAATATTCACCCATGGTGAAACATCACTCATTAATTAAGAAAATTTAATTACACAATTAATTTCCATTTTTTTATTCAATGAAAATAATAAATAATATAATTATCATTACCCTTATGTGAGATGTAAGTAAACAATCTATGCACACAATGATTATGTCGTGCCTAGAGTAAAACTCACATTATGAACCTAATGGGTGTCTCATATTTCTCATATGAGACACTGTTCGGGAGATGCTTAATTTTTTCCCTTTAAAATTTATAATAAAAATATTAAATAAACTAGTCTTGCATGTGAAGTTACGAAACACCTGATGTGCACATAGTTTATGCCGTGCCTAAGGTAAATCACGTGTTCTGTATTTAATAGAAATATCAGATTTGTCATATGATACACCATTTGAGATATATTCCATTATTTTGGAAAAAAATTGCATATGTGTAATATAATATATTTAATATTTTTATATTATCAATACTAAGGCTCTATAGGCCTTGGAATCTCATGCTGACTCAACTCCTAACTCCAAAAATATTCTATAGAATATTCCACAGAGCTAAATGGGATTTTACCCTTTTTTAAAGCTTTTAAATTATTTATTAAGTGATTTTTATTGAAAAAATACATTTTCATATAAAAATACTCATAAGTTATTAACAAAGAGTGTTTTATTATCATTAAAAAGTTAGGACAATAAAATTATCCCCATCTGTAAGCTTCTCATCCCTGAGAAGTAACTATAGCAGCCTTTCTCAAACAACTCATGACGTTAATCCTAAACATCAGACTCGCGCTCCCATGTCTCTTCCTAGATCCATCTATGCTATCATCAAATTTAGATGAGTGGTTTCATCTTCCCTTGGAGTAATTTCTCACTCTAGCCTAATATCTGCATCAAATGCTCCTCATAAGATTCATCTAGTTCCAACTCAACTTCCTCACAATATATAATATGAACAGGATTATTTGTGTACATCCGAAGCTAAGAAACATGAAAAACATCATGAATTACTCAATATCATGGAGGAAATTTGAGACATTATGCCATTTTCCCCACCCATTTGGTGATCTCAAAGGGTCCTAAAAAAACTTGGTGCTAGATTTCCTTATTTCCTCAAATGGTGTTCCCCCAAATGAGGATTCACTCATAAGAAAAACTTGATATCCCATAGAAAACTCCAAATGTCTCCTCCTGTGGTTGATATATGATCTTTTTCTAATTTGAGCAATGATCATCTTCTAATGATTCAACTTCACTCTCTTAGTGGTCTCTTGAACCAAACTTTTCCCCACAAATACTGCCTCACCCACCTCATTCCATAAAGGTGGTGAATGAAACAGCCTCTAGTAAAGATCCTATTAAGGTTTTAAGGCTTCATGATCATGCCATGATCCACCATAGTCTAGGGAGCAAGCTCAATTAATATCCTCCAGTATGTGTTTAGTCCAATCAAATAGTCTATCTTTCTGAGGATGTTATGTTGTGCTCAATCTAAAATTAATACCTAGGGCCTTATACCAAAAATTAAATGTAAAATGTGTGTCTCTATCTAAAACAATCCTCAAGGTAACTAATCATTATCATAATATTTCATGGACATAAAGCTTTTCTAGTTCAATTACTGGGTAAGCCTCTCTATTTGGTAAAAAGCGGACAAATTTTTTCAACCAATCAATAATCACCAAGAGTGTGTCATGACTCCTCAAGGTACTGGGTAAACCAATCACAAATTCCACCATGAATTCCTCCCACATAGTGATATAGAAGTCCCTTTTCAGTTTCTCATTGGTGAAAGTAATAACTACCACTCTATTATAAACTAGGGTTTCACATTGTCGATCAATGATATATTGAAATAAAGGAAAGTTAGAGAAAACATAACTCTGTCGATAAGTCAAATCCATAGATATAAGGAAATCACCAATATTAAACAAGGGAGAAAGTTAAAAATACATTTTCAAAACCATACCTCGTACATTAACAAGAGGTGGTGATGAGCCCTCTACAATGGCTTTCTGCCATCGCCTCGGTGTGAAAACTTATCCTTACTCTTTCTTATTCTTAAAGTATCATAGGAAATTCCATTGGAAACTAGTGGAAGTCCTACAACTCTATCCCCTTCCAAACCTTTCTTGTCTATCAGGGCCTTTAAAAATAGATCTGTTAGTGATGTCTCATAGGAAATCATTATCATTAAGCTCTACTAAAGTTTCATGAGTTCATGGGCACAATATGGATTCTGTGTATCCAGAAGGAACTCTTCCAAGAAAAGATTTTTTGAATTTTATCCAAATAAAATCTTCATATATTCCCAAAACATTAACTTCACCCTACCAATGCTTGGTGGTTCCTTGAAGTATGAATGTTTCAAATTCCACCTTTCAGACCTCATGTGTCTCAATGATATCGAAAACATTCTTGATGATTTATATACATTCCTTCACAACCTATGGTTCACTAGTGCCATGAAAGACTAGAGGATGCAGAAGTTGGGAGTCTCTAGTGTATCAACCATAGACCTTGGTGTAAGGACTCTCGGCTAGAGTGGGCCTACAATATGTACCATTGGGGAAAGTGAAGAAACATGCTCTTGAGAAATCTGATCAGCTGGTGGTCTCACCAAACATCTATGAGGTAATATATTCTACAACATAAGGAACATTAGGAACATAACAAGTCCTAACCAGTCTATGGTATCACACAAAGGCTTCCCTAGGATTCAACCCTTAACCCTAGGTATATCCCTCCTAGCACTAACCCTTGTCTTTGTCCCTACACATTAGTAATAGACGTCATATTTATACTAACACAACAACATGCTTAGATCAAATAATTAATTCCAATAAATATATATCACAATATCATATTAACATGGATATGTCACACAAATAGAAACTATCCTGAATAGATATCACAAATCAAGGCGTCCAGTTAAAGAACTATTATGCAGCACAACAACAAGTATACACATAGCATGTGAACCTACATTCCTATCCATGATGCATGAATGCACCCAAATATCATAAGTCATATATTAACATCATTTGAATCACCCAAGATTATTTTAATCAACTATAATAGAAAAAAAATCCCCCACTTTATGGAAACTCGTAGGTCAACTACGCAATGAAGGCCAAGCACTGTTATAGTTCCCCTTCTCAAGTCCCAACCATCCTATCTCATGCCTAACCTATCCCAAATCAAGGAAAATAGAATAAACAAGTTAGTGAGTTTATTTCCTCTAATACCATTTTGTAACAATCCAACTAAAACCTTCGAGTCTGAACCAGGTGTTAAGTGGCCTCATGCATGCCTCCCCATATGCAATAGGTTTACGACTAGTAGTGAGGGTCTAAGTCCAATATTGGGGAGACTATACCCACCATATTAAGTCATAACACAATAATAAATAAATAATAATAACAATAATTAATATGATTAATCTTACGAAATAGTGAAATAAACATTCCATATAAATAGACAACTCCCAATATGAAATGATTGTCTAGAAAGTAAGTAGCATATACATAAAGAGATTAACAAATAAATAAACATATTTGTGTCCTCTAGAGTTTGTCTCAGCCTAATCCTTATCCATACACCACTAATCAACCATCCACTATAGGACCCTTGTCCTTCACAGAATATTAGGTCATGAAATCTATAAGCGTTCCAAAATGATTGAGTAGGGTGTGATTACAAAGACTCAATAGGACACCACCAATACATCCTTAACAAGTGTTCACATGTATAATAGTATATAACATAATAATAAATAAATGTGTATACAAGAAATATTCAATGAGATTATTTTTTCGCTAACTAAGTTTCCATAAACCCTAGTTATACCTGCTTTAGCGCCATACCAGAAAACATTAGAATAATCATGGTAATATCTCAATGTTGGAGCCAGACTTAAGCTTCTTGATAACCATATAGGCTCAGGCCTTCAGATCAAACCACACAAGGTCTTCATGACCCGACTCTATCTCTAGGTTAGGTCACATAGACCATTATGCCCCATGGTCATCACATATGGGTCTGGTCACTCATGATCTTCATGCTCCTAGGATAAGCCACAATAGGCCATCATGCCTCATCATCCATCTTGGTCTCATCATATAATTACATAAAGTGTCTAAACACACTCCCTATCTAGGGATATCAAGCTATGATGGGCCCAACTGTCACTTTGGTACCATGAATAATACAGCAACATAGCATATTCCAAGAATATCACAAGGCAACAATGGAATCATACATAACATATCATGAGTGTGAAAAAATCCATATATACACACATATAAGAAACTCAACATGGTTTAAGAACATAAACATGTATATTCATAATATATCAATAAAGAAAGTCTCATGGCTACACATGTAGCCACACGGATCACATAACAAGCATAGGTTAGTCCAGCATAAATCACATATCATGCTAACATCATAAACATGGCCTCATATGGTAAGGAACTTCCTACCTTAAAGTCACTGATGCCAACAGAAGATTTGTTGGAGGTGTTATCACCTAAACCACATTCACACACCAAACAGAAAATATGACCGCACACTAAGGATTCATAAAACCAAAACCAGCCATTTTATTTCTAGAAGAAATAAAATATTACATACGATAATACTTTCACTCTCCTGGATAATTTTTTAATTATAATTTTAGGCCAACACATGTGTTATAAATTTTCACCTCAAGAATAATTATCTTTTTATAATTTTTTATAAATTATTCTTTTATAATTATCTTTTGATAATTTCTTATAAATTATATTTTGATAATTATATTTTGATAATTTATTTTAAATTTTCCAT
Organism: Viscum album; assembly: GCA_963277665.1. Lineage (NCBI taxonomy): Eukaryota > Viridiplantae > Streptophyta > Magnoliopsida > Santalales > Viscaceae > Viscum > Viscum album. Next base: position 546,427,611 of record OY728148.1, read on the forward strand.
TTAAAATGAAAAAAAAATCAAATTGAAAATGCCTCTTTAACTTCAAAAAATTTATGATTTAGATTCTTGCTAAGAAGAACCCAACAGAACCAACATTGCGTCAATTTGATTAGTAGCAAAGGAGATATTGAAGAGATAAGTTTAAAAAAAATAAACAAAAAAGAATAATAGAGAGAAGATGGGAGAGAGATGTGAGAGGTTTGATGGGACCTCCTATGCACTGTAGCCTTCTCTAAATTCCCCCTTTTTAATGTTATTTTATTATTTCATTTATTAATTGTTTTTTAATTCATTATTATTTGACTTTTTATTACTCCAAACATTACACATGCACAAAAAAACCCCTCTTTCTTTCTGTGTAGCACCCCACCATAGCCCAACTTCAATTATTTTCAATTATTTATTTATTTATTTATTCTTATTAAATCTATTTAAACCTTCATTAAAAAAATATTAAATGTCACCCATATATATATACATTATATATATACACACACATCTGTATATAAATATATACACTCATGCATGTATATATATATACATATATATATGTATACCATATATATACACACATTATATATGTACACACCAATATTATTTTCACAACATAATAATAATAATAATGACAATAATAATAATAATTGTTATTATTACTAAATATCTCACATTATTTTCACCATTAACATTTTAAACATGAATTCTATTAAATACTTATAATAGTTAATCAATTAATATTAACCGAATATTTACATTTATTTAGCATAAGGTAATAATGTCACCATTATTATATAACATCCCAATAAATAAATATTCACCCATAGAGAAACTTCACTCATTAGTTAAGCAAATTTAATTACACATGTAATTTTCATTTTTTTCTTCAATGAAAATAATAATAATAATATAATTATTATTACTCTTACGTGCGATGTAAGAAAACACTTGACGCGCACAAAATTTATATCATGACTAGGGTAAAAGTCACATTACATACCTAATTTAAGTCTCAAATTTATTATATACGACACCTTTTAGAAGATACTTAATTTTTCCCCTTTAAAAATTATAATAAAAATATTAAATAAATTACCCTCACATGTGATGTTACCAAACACTCGACGCACACATGGTTAATGTCACACCTAAGGTAAATCCTGCATTATGGATTTAATGGATCTCTTGGATTTCTCTTTTGAGACATTGTTTGAGAGATATTCTATTATTTTGGAAAAAAATCTCACATGTGAAATATAACATATAACATATTTTTATTTTATCAATACCTAGGCTCTACCGGCCTCTAAATCTCACACCAACTTGGCACCTAACTCCAAAAATATTTCATAAAATATTCTAATGTTCTAGTTGGGATTTTACCCTTACAAAAATCCTTTAAATCATTTATGAAGTGATTTTTATTTAATATTTACATTTTCACATAAAAATAATCATAAATTATTAACAAAGAGTGTTTTTATTATCATTAAAAATTTAAGATATTATAACTATAATAAGGATGAATATACTGTTAACTAATATAGGAAACACCAACCACTAACTTCCTATATATCAAGAAACAAAGCTACAATCTCCTCTATCACTATCTATACATATCTAGACCCATGAATATCCCCACTGCAATGCTTCCTACTCAACACATCAGATACGATATTCCCATTTATCGTTGTATAAGATATCTTGAAGTTATAATCCTATAATAAATCTATACACTAGCATTGGTGTAAATTCAAATTCCACTAAGAGAATATATAAATTTTGCTATTTTTATTTGTGAAGAACATAAATTTTTTGGGATCAATTTATGTGAAATCATTTTCCAGTTCAGAAAACTAAGACTACCCAGTAAAGTAAATTTAAAGGCCTTTTTCTAATTTCTAAAAGGGTATGATGTAAGCATAAGTGGTGGATATTCGGTTCACTAGAAGTTGTAGAGAGATGAAAATTGAAGGATGAAATAGAAGGAAACCCATTATAATATGGTTCACCAAATGAAAATATAGGAGGAATATATTGTGATATCGTTAGTAGCAGGAACATCACACCAAATGATCTAGATAAGGTGGTGGAAGTCATTGGATAAATGATGGATTATCTTTAAATATAGGCTCATGTGGATTGAAACCTATTAAGATAGAAAAATAGTATTGAATATAATCACTAGTTGTATACTAATATATTTTTTACAACTAACCCATGACAAACCATATTTTATTTTACCTTAATTCATGAATTATTACATAAAGATACACATAATACAGTCCTAGAAGATCTTTAATCCTAGTGTATTTGGGAAATTAGGTGCATAACACATCAACTTGAAACATGGATATAAAAACATTATTGAAAACTTCTTTAACATGCTCTTAAAAATCCACCATTCATCTAAAACTACATGGGATAATCTGAGGACATACATAAGAAAGGGGTGAGATATAAAGCCCAGTAAGGGAATAAAAAAATCCTAGAATAAGGTAAAGTAGTAAATTTGATCTAATAGGAATATCAAGGTAACATAGTAGGGGTGAGAATCATAATATTGAACAATGAATAATGATATAACATTATAGCATAAAGGAAACATGGGAATGTGGCGACAACATTAAACATGACATCATAAACATAGGTCAAGGATAACCACCAAGACATAATAACATGGTGGTAAAAAGTATCATAATGGATTAGGCTTACTTTCTAATCCCATAAATGACATCTCATGAGACTAAAACATTACCTAATGCATTGGATAATTATTTGGTCACACTCATCACTTTCATATCATGTAAATGCATAAGTATGCCACATATGTTATACAACATAAGAGAATTTTTCATTAATTTTAACCCCATGATTAAGGAGTGTAGATTAAATACATGTAATTCTTCTATTAATGAATTATTGTTACATCTAGGTGAATACCCTTGAGTGGAAATGGGAATGGGTATTTACTACACAAATGTTTGGCATGGAAAATTGCAGGATAATTTTGGCAGCATAAAGTGAGTGATTAAAGGTTTATGGGAGAGATTAATGAGAGTGAAAGAGTATATAATAACTTAGAATTTATAAAATAAGTGAGATTTATGTGTGAGAACATATCCTGACATGAAAAAATGGAAAAATCATAACATAGAGGTACTTGAATGAAGAGGAGAATGAGAGGATCCCTTTCCTTGAGAGGATGCTTCTAAAAGCTTAAAAGAAGATCTTGGGAGCTTAGGGGAATATTGGGAGGGCTCTAGAAAGGTAAGGTCATAGTAATTTCGTACTCCAAGATTTTTTAGTGAATAGAAATGGGAGTTTGGGTGGGTCTATATAGAAAAATATAGGAGAGTTCATTATTAATTTCCAAACATAGGTTTTGGACTCTATATGATAAAGTAATAAAAATAACAAACCATATCATGTTTTTTTACCCATGGTTTCTACCAAAGTGAAGTTTTTTTAATTATTTTACATGTTTAAGAACTGAGATCATTAAAATAATATCCTTGGTGATGTAAAAGTGAGTCATGTTTATAAAAAATTGATTTTAAAACCTTAAAATATAATATAGATTTTGGAGGATTCATTAAGGCTTTATAAAAGTAATAAAATAACCTCAAAAACACATTATTTTAAGGTATAAATGTTTATTCACTCATGGATAATTTTTATGGAATATATTACATCACTTTTAGGTTATTATGATGTTATAATATATACCGTATTTAATCTTTACCCAAAAATTTGATTGACTTAGAAAATTATGAAAATATCACTGTTTGATAATTTCAATGTGATTATTTTAAAAATAATATTTATTTTATCAAAATAATTCTTTAAACGTGATATTTTATACTTTTAAATAAAATAACCATTTATTAAAAAATGCTACTTTTTTACAATAACAATTTTACGACCCTTATAAAAATTATTTTTGACTTCATAAAATAATATTATAATTTATGTTTAGTAAATATTATTTAATAATAATATTTTATTAAAATATAATTTATTTCAAAAATTCATTAATTCATTAAAAAATGTGTCTTGATTGAAACTATATATTTCCCATAAATACAATTTGTGTTTCATCACATTGAAATCCAATTTTATCAAACTTATTTTTAATGATTTTAATGTAATAATAAAAGTATAAATATAATCATTAATTTATTAGAAAAAAATAAACATATAAAAAATCATATTATTAGGGTCTAGATACATAATCATTTATTACACCAGAAAATTCCCTGTGGGTAAGGTGTGTGATGGAGGGATTTTCTTGGGGTGGTTTGGTGTACATGGTTTGGGTTGGGATCTCTATGGGCCTAAAATTATCCCATAAATGGTTTATTTAATGTTTTAGTTATTTAATATCATCTTGGTATTGGTCAAGGAAAAATCCTATTGATGTTATCTCCCTTAGAATCACTGATAAATGGGCTTCATAGGGTACGATCCTACTAGTCGAGACCATCACTTTTTTTGTCTGCATCAATTGGAATTTATCATAACCCTTAATATATGGTAATCATATGATCATTGTAAAATGACTATATTATCAATGGTTATAATGGTTAATGTTCTTTTAAATCTGACAGTACATATCCTATAATGGTCTAAAATAACCAAGGTAGTGTATGCTTTTTCTATAATCACTTTACATAATAGGTAATTTAATTTAATCACAAAAGAAACTTCATTTATAAAAGTTTTGGTCATTACATAGCCCCCATTTGGACCCCACCCAGGCTAGTAGTGAAGAAAAGTGTGACCCTATAAACTCGTATCCAATTGTTCCTAAGAAAATAACTAACACCAAGGGTATATGCCACACATATGGGAGGCATATCCTTATGAATTCCTATGAGAATTAAAAATAAACCACTAATAAAATATATATATATATATATATATAATCCCTAAAGATACAAATAATAATCCCAAACCATGTGTATATAATTTTCATGACCCCCTCCTGCCAAAGATATTACAATGAGGGGAGAGAGATATTGACCCCTAAGTACCGCCTCCAGTAGGCCCCGGGTTTGTGACTAGCACCGATGGTATAAAAATATCATAAAATGGGAGGCATTATCCTCTATAATAATATAGGATTGGGAGATAAGATGAATCAACCACAAGAAACTCCATGAAATAATATAAAAAACCAAAACCATCCTACATACATGCATAAATAAAAATGATACAGATAAAAATCTCCAAAAATAAATACCCAAAAGAAAAGATAAAGTAGTGACATAGCAACTGTCCTGAGCCCCGGGCTAGTAATTTCCAACACAGTCCATGTAATACTTTTGAAAAACTAAAAATCAATTTATATACATAGGATTAGAGTAAAATTATACTCATTAGGAAAACCAAAGTCTCTCGTTCACATGTGAAAGAAGCATAATAATGCAACCATGAGAAAACATAAGAACCAAACAGCACCTATACGGTCATACTAACCAAACCCAACCTCACCAAGTCAAGCTCACCAAATAACACAAGCCAATTATAATAACATAGTAAGAAGCATATCGATAAAGGGTACCCCATGTAACTTTCCCATTGTTTTTTCACTCTCACACCCCAACATCGTACGTCTTAGAACTCCCATTTCTTTTGAATCACATATACCACCACCCTGAAACACAGACACATCAAACCATGCATGTAGACACCTGGGGCACCAACCCATATCATGGTCACATATTATCTCACCTGAAGACACCTAGTCCATCACATCACAACCATAATCAGAGTAGAAGGGTATCGTGAGAATGAAGGACATAGGCCTTGTTCTCTCCTCCTTCCATGCATGATAACCACCATAATCTTCCCCACATCATGGTCATATCACATCCTGCCTGAAGACACCTAGGTCACTAACTCGCAGCATGGTCACATCACATCTCACCCAAATACACCTAGGACATCACCTATTACACTAATAGACCTCCTTCCATATAGCTCATTCATATCTACTTTCCTGGAAGAGAGAGTGGGAAAGAGAGGGTAGCCATCCATCCCTCCTCATCATTGGGATGTTTGGAAAAACACCCCTCGTGTGAATGGTGTCAACACATGGTTCTCGATGCAAGTGGGGTGTGTATAGAATCAAAAGTAATATAAAATTATATACGTATATCCACCTAAAAAATAAATCTATGGGTCCACAACCAAACAATAACCAACTCACAACATCCCCTGGTTTCACTTCCACCTTTAAATACATAACACCACACAATCAGCCATAATTCGTAAGCCACATTTCATATTTCTAACCAAACTAATTATCCATCTCATTCATTTTAGTATTAAGCATCAACCACATTTACCAAACAGCCCATCATTTATTTGTTCATTAACCATTTTCATCCCATTAACCAAACCAAAACCATCCATTTCAATAATTATTAAATAGTTATTCCATCACTACCTTGGTTTCTAGCACAAAAAAACCACACGTAGCATCTCGTCATCACCATCACATCATTTCCCTACCGCCCCAAAAGAATGGTCAAACAACCACTACCTTGCCACCCCAAAATCATAGCCAAACAACCACCCACTTGCCACTCCAAAAGAACAACCAAATAACCACCACCTTGCTAGCCTAAAAGCACATCCAAACAACCACCACCTCCCCTCCCCAAAATCACATCCAAACAACCACCACTTACCCATCCCAAAAGCATGGCCACATCTCACCCATCATCCTTATATCACATCGCAATCACACATAATCACCCCAAAAGCACATCCACACATCACAACACATCAAATAACATTTTACAAATTAAACAAAGGGGTTGTTTTCATATTGCACTTTATTTTAGGGGTGTTATCACACAAGCCATATTCTTGGGGAAACCATTTCATTATCCAAATATAATCAGTTATCTGATTTCCATTTTAGGGTGGTGTCACAACAATAAAAACATATATAGAAGTCAAAACACATATCATCTAGCATAAAAAAACCCCAATAGCCACAATTTTTAGTGGGGCATCAAGCTCATACAATCCATCATATCATAATAATAAAAAAGCTATAAAAACATGTGAATCATTCCACCTTTTCCCATTAAATTTAAATTAATCAATTATTTATCTTTGATTAATCTAGCACAACCATATCTCATAGATAAACAAGAGTAAACCCCTCTTGCATCATACACAATAAAGATAAATGAGGAGTTCTTTACCTCAAAAAATCTTTACCAATTCATTGTGCACTGCAAGGTGAAAAAGAACACATGCAAACCAAAAACACACATTGGAAACTATGGATCAACCTAAACTGAATCAAGGATCATCAAAACACATCCCAAATCACACCCCAAACCAAAAAAACATCACCATAGTGAATACCCAAGAGAAGAATGAAAGGAACCCATGGGGAAAGTAGAAAGCACTCATCATAGATCATCAACTAACAACCACTGGAACCAACGAATCGAAGTAGAATGAAGGGGTCTAGAAGATCATCCCAAGGAGACTAGGGATATTCTAGAATGATAGAGGAATAGAGTGGATGAATTAAAGGTGAATCATATTGGAAAAGGATTTAAAACCTGTAATCCTTCAGATTTCACATTGTGTAAACTTACACAGTGTGTAATTCATAGATTTTCCAAAAATTCCCACTTTCACCAAAAAAAGCATTGACCTAGCCTTTATTTATTACACATTGTGAATTAAACTTAAACAAAGTGTACTCATTTCATGGGCTACCCCTTAGCCCATTTACAATACATGAACCATTTGGCTACATAAGTCATGTGTAACGTCCCAGACTTGGATGCCACTCAATAGTGCCCTGATCCCGGTTGGCTACATGGTCTTAAGTGCATCTATACAAATTCCAAAGGCTTTAGACTAGTAGTGGGGGCCTAGGTGAGTCATTGGGTAGACTATTCCCTCATTAAAAGAGTATATCAAAATGGATGTCAATCACATTCAATAGCGTAAGCAGATACAATAAGCATACAGTGGATAAAATAGACAAGCAAGATGGGAATATATAATAAGTAAGAAGTGTCTCATATAAAATGATGAAAATGGTACATGTATCTATAAAACAACCAAATATGTGAAAGTGAGGACAATACGGTACAAGTATCCAAAATCCAAAAGAATAAAAAGAGTCTCAATAGCATCACAAGTCTCAACTTGGTCCCATGCTCTCCTGCTCCAAAGTAATGAACAATAACCAGTGTTAGGGAAATTTCCCCTATTATCACCTACAACCATATAATCTGTTTGGGTCCCTAAGAAGTCCCAAATAGGGTGTGAGATAACATCACAGTAGGTAACAACCCAAATATCTATACAGTTCTAAGCAGCATGATGCAATATGCTAAACAAGTGTAAGTAAGCAGTAATGTAAGTGTGAAAGCACTAGGCATATAACTACTGTAGACAAGTAATACCAAATAGCCTCTCAAGGTTCCTTGAAACAAGTGTAAGCTCCTAACAAGGTATATACAAGCAATAAAAACAAACATCACATCCTCTCCATACAACCATCCATATCTTGTTCACATGGCCTTTCCATATAAATAAGTCATATAAAAAACCCACAGCCTTTCTATACAACAACAGTCATATATCCCACAATCATTCCATATAATGAAATGTAGACCACAAAGGGATAGATCCAAGGTGTAGAAGACCAAGTCATCCTCATCAATTCCCATGATCATCTCGATGTAAACTCAGTATAGGCACTGGTTGGAGTCCTAGGAGCATGTGTACCAACATGTCCTACGCGAGTCAAAGAAAGACGAATCCAAGGGGTATTAAAGCCTGAGGCATCCCATGGAATCAAGACCCAAGGTGCATACTCATCCAAGGTTTACACTACTACATTATAGATCCATGGAGATCCATCCATGGAATCTATAAAATTATCAACCATTTCATACCATTTAATAATTCCCATCCATATGAGTCTACCCACTCATACAAACATTTACATTCAAAATCATTAAATATGTATACCCACTCATTTAAACCATTACATCTCATGAGTATACCCACTCATGTACTGTACTTCAATTTAATCAAGTCACATGGGTATACCACCCCATTTACCAGAAATATCCATTTAACATATCACATTGGTATACCCATCCATTAATCATAGAAACTAATAAAACCAATTAAATAATATAAAAACAACCAATGGGTATACCCACCCATTTAAAAAATTCCATTCAAGACATCTAATAAATTTAAGCATGGAATATTTTTGATGACATAAGGAAAGGACATATAACATCTCTTAAGCATGTAATTCAACCTCATTTAAGTACAATTAAGCTTCCTTAAACTAGTAAAACTCATGAACACGCCCCTTGGGTAGTTCATCAATGGTCAACACCAAAGAAATGGCATGGTGCATCCCATGGGTGGCCTCTAGTTGGGGAAACAACCACCAAAGCATTTCAAAGAACCTAATGGAATCCCTAACAGGTCCTACTTCATCTATTTCAGATTAACATTTCAAAACTGGGCTTGCTCTAAAAAGTCCAACAAGTGACAAAAATGTTGGTAACTATATAAAGCATAAAAGGTAGAAATAAAATTATATACCACCTATCTTAGCTTGTTAGTGGAGTTCTCATCCAGTATCAAGTCCTGATTCACCTCAGTTTAGGAGAAATATGAAGAACGGATGAAGAATGAGAAATTAGAGAATATGAGCCCAAACCCGAATAGTGCAGTCATTGTTCCGAAGAATCAATAATGGATAAAAATGAAACAAGAACTCACTGATGTGGTTCCAACATAAATTAAGGATAAATAAATATATTTCGGATTTGCAACTGGGATAAAATCCTACCTTTAGGCCTCAAAGGGGCTTCCTGCATGAGAAATATGAGAGGTGAGGCTCTTATTTAAAAAATAGAGGCCCATGCCTCTATTTTTAAAAAAACTTAGTCAAGAAATTACACGATGTGTAATTTTCTTTAATGTCATGTAATTCTTGATTTTTCCTTTCTAGGGAAAATCCATTACATGTCATGAAAGGTCCTGGACATACCATTAAACATCGTGTAGTTGGCCAGTAGCCAATACACAGCCTTCCTACCTCTTCTTTCCCAAAAACAACCCAACTGGACCATGGCCCGGCTTAGGGTATAAGCCAAAAAGGGAAGTAAATATGCATTTAACCAGAAAAGTAAAATACTTGTACCTTAAGAAAAACTTTGGATCTTACATAATGAACCATCTTTACACATAGTGTAAATATTAAAAGATTTGAACTTCCTGTAGTGGCTCTATTACAGCCCCAACCTCCACCAAAAACTCCCAAAACCTCCTCAAGCCTCCTCCAAAACACCTCTGACACCCAAAAATATAAATTTAATGGGCTAGAAGGCACGTTCTATTACATCATATACCTATCAAATTATTCTCACCCTCGAGAATCCAAAACCAAGCCCAAAAGGAAAGGGGTCCAAACAACCACCCTATGAGACACCTCTCAAGGATCTTGCTACTTCTCAACACTACCACCATCCAAATACTCCAAACCAAATAGACACAAGAATCTCACATAACCTCATCAACACATAGCCACATCACCACAACCATCTAACCTCTATACATCCCAAACCAATAACCACCACAACCAACAAACTACACCACCCCAAATATATGAATTAGAAAATTTTATCCTTCATGTCAAGATAATATCCACTATGAGTGGTAGTAACTTGCCCGCATATGTTTAATCGCATAGTAGAATAATACATCCCAATTATAAATATGGTCCTCCCATTTTCTTATATTGGAACTTTATCACACATCATACATCAAGGAAAATAACACATCTCATAAAATAGAAGGGTCCAAACATCACACTATAAACAAAACATAAAAGTAAAAAATCAAAATAGCTCCTGGTACTAGGAACACATCTATGTATCTCACTCTCAAGTACTCTCCTCAAGGCCTCCATGCCTCCACAACACAAAAACCAAAGGAATGGTTCTTCCTCATACCACTTTCTCTTGGAGATCTTGGATATCTACTAGCTGCTCCACAAACATCACATCATCCTCGATATCCAACTATCTCCATTCAATGACATGAGATTCATCATGAAGATACCAAGAAAGCTGAGATATGTGGAAGAAATCATGGATTCTCTTCAGCTGTAGTGGAAATTCCAACTGATACGCCACCTCGCCAACTCTCCCTAGAACCTCAAAGGGCTCAAAAAACCTTGGAGAAAGCTTAATCCCCCTATAAAACCTCTATTACCCATGTCAAGTAGAAAATTTCAAGAACACATGGTCCCCAACCTCAAACTCCAAGGGCCTACACCTACGATATGCATAAGACTTATACCAGTCATTTTCTGCTTTCATCCTATCACAAACAACCTAAACCTTCTTTGTTGTGCTCTTGACCACATCGGTTCCAATAATTGATACCTAACCAACCTCCATTCATCATGATAGATAATGACATGATCACCCATACAAAGACTCAAATGGATGTCAATAGAAGAGTTATATTTGTTGTTGTATGCAAACTTGAGAAAAAGTAGGTGTCATATACAAGATCCACCAAAGTCCAAGAAACATGTTTTTAATATATCCTCAAGTGTCTGGTTGGTCCACTTTTTCTTCCAGTTCATCTAAGGGTGGAAAGTAGTGATGAGGAATAAGTGAGTGCCAAAAGTATGTTGTAATCCCCTCTAGACTCGCAAGGTAAAAAATGCATCCCGATTTGAGACAATGGACCTAAGAACTACATGAAACCGCACCACCTCATCCACATACCTCTTAGATAAATCATCCACTACTCCCAACTCCTTGATCTCTAAGAAGTGGGATAATTTCATAAACTGATCCATGATCACCCAGATCGCATCACAGCCTCCCTGAGCTTGAGATATCCCTTTGAATAAATCCATAAATATTTCATCCTATTTACACTTGGGAACATCCAAAGGCTATAAAAAACCATCAAGAATATGATGCTCAAACTTTACCTACTAGAAAACTAAACACTTCTTCACAAACTCTGCCACAGCCCATTTTATCCTGAGCCACCAAAATTATATCATCAAACCACGGTACATCTTGGAAAATTCTGGGTGTACCACTGAATTTGAGTAATTAAACTCATGTAAGGACTCCCTCATGCATCACTACTAGAATAAAAAACCTCCTAAAAACAACATATAGTTCTGGCCATTCTCTGACCATCCCTCTGGAGTATCACCATGGACAATACAATCACGCATCACCTCTGCCTTTGAGTCTCCCCACTGAAACTCCTCCACTTTCCGCATCAAATAATAATACACATTCATCTGAAACAAACAAACTCTACCATAATTTACCCTTGCATCTAATTGTAAGGATTTCAACTCCTCCATTACTCTTCAAGCATCCCCAAACTCTTGAACAACATCCTTCCCTAACTTCCTACTTGAAGTTTCGACCACAAAATTCCCTTTCCTCGAGGTGTAGGAGATCTAAATATCATAATAATATAAAAAATTCATCCAAATCCACTATCGTAAGTTTGAATAATGATAATAAAATATATACATCATTCTCTTGTGATTCATGAAGACCACAAAGTGCTCCCTAATGAGGTAATGTCGCCACAACTTCAACACAAATACAATCATTGTTATCTCTAGATCATGGGTGGTATAGTTATGATAATGATTATATAACTATATATACCCATAAGAGATCAATTCCCTCTAATACATCAACATGCATCCTAAGGCTAGACAAAAATCATCACAAAACACCTCAAATAATAGGCCCTCCTCAAGCAACTGAAGAACTAGAGTGATACCAACTTTCCGTTCAGGTAATAAAACATTGCCTGGAACTAATCAATCCATAAAAAATCATATAAATTCCTGGTCAATATTATAAATGGGGCTGAAATTCAATATAAATTTGGTACAAACCTCTTTTAATATCTTGTGAGACTAAGGAATCTATAAACCAATACCACATTTTTTTGTACTTCCCAAGAAAAAAATACATAATCCTTAGATAGGTCTAATTCCACACCATGCTAATACACCACGTTTCAGAGGAAATTTACCTCTCATATCTATAACTCACACCTGGATAGCTTCCCATAAATCTGGTGGTGTTTTGAAGGACCTGCAAAATAACTCTGATATAATCAGCATGCTCCACCTCTGACTTTGAGTGGATCAATGTATCATTGATCAATATCATAAATAAATAGTCTAGGGACTCATAGAACATGGATTTCATAAGCCCCATAAACATGGATAGTGTGCTTGTAACACCAAACGACCTGACTAAAAACTTAAAGTGTCCATAACTACATCTAAATGAAGTATTTAGGATATCTCCCTCCTTCACCCTCAACTAGTGATATCCAAACCACAGATTGATCTTAGAAAACCAACTCACCCTATCATCTATTCAAAAATATAATTTATACATGGAAGAGGAAAATGGTTCTTTACCATCACCTAATTCAACCATCGATAGTCTATACACAACCTCAGGCTACCATCTGCCTTCTTATAAAACATCACTGGAGCACCCCACGATGACACAATGATCCAGATAGATCCCTTTTGAATTATATCATCTATATGAATCCTCAAATCTTGTAACTCAAAAGTTAACATCTAATAGGGATCCATTGAAATCAAAGAAGCACTAGGCTACAAGTCTATCTTAAACTCAACATCACATCAAGGGGGTAGCATCATGACCTCTGTGGGGAAAACATCAGAAACTCCCCAATGACCCTAGGGACCTCTACAATCCCAACATCCACTGATTCCACCTAAAACTCATCCAATAAATAAATAAGGGTCTTCATGTGTTGGAAACCCACCAGAAAACCATTCTCGACAACAAAAACCACAATTTGGCCATCCACATCTAAGAAAATCACTCTCCTTTAGAAGTATTCGATAATATCAATCAATGCTTAGAGTAACATATTATGTTATCATCTATAGCAAGAAAAGATCCCCACATGAATTATATGGCCCTATTATCATTCTATATCACCATCACACATCAAACAAGCTAGTCTAGCCTCCAACCAGCATAGTCAACACAAAGGGCATGGGAATCCTCTCTAAGTATAGTCTTAGAAAATGGAAAAGAGTAGGTACAACAAAGGAGTGTGAAGATCCTGAATCAAACAAGGCACAAAAAAGGGTACTAAACAAACCGATCATACCTCTGATGGTCTATGGCCCCTCTGGAACCGACATCTCCACTGTGCATAACTGACCATTCTCATCTCCCATACCTCTTGGTTGATGACCATATTCATGACCATGCTTGGGTCAAGGTCCCTGAATATGAGAAACATCCTGAGTTCGGACTCTACCCACTTCATATCCCCTCAGTGGAGTATAACCCTACTACCCCTGCTGCTGAAATAATCTCACTAGAAAATACTACTGAGGATGGCACTAAACTTGTGCACCTACAACAAACTGAGTTTTGAGAACCATTGAACATTGGTTCTGGCAATGACCATGAAACCCACAACCAAAAAACATTGTCCTGATATCCCCAGGAAAATAATGGAAACCACTAGCCCCAGAAGGCCAAAAGGGAAACTATAAAAATTCCCCACAGGTCGAAACCTCAATGGTCCTGGTACCTAAGACCTGCCACTGAAAACTCTTCTCCTCAAAAAACCCTTCTGGTTCCCCTCTAGTGTAAATCCTCCTCATGATTGAATCCACTCAATCACCTCCACCTTCTTTCGAACCTCCAGATACATTGGAAACCTAAATATAGTAACTACAGACTAGATAGAAGGATGGAGAGCCTCCTCAAGGCATCTCATATGAGGCTCCTCATTTGAAAAAATATCTAGAGAAAAACACAGAAGGCATTTGAACTTGATTCTCAACTCGTGAACTGATATACTTCTATACTAAAGAGAAAGAAACTCTTACCTCTTCAATTAATTTATGATTAATAAAAGGAACTCTACCTAAAAAATTTTCTGAATGTTGACACACAAAACATCTACCACCTTTCACTCACTCATATATAGTGTCCACCACTAACACATAGCACCCCACGTCTGACTAACTTCCAAAGGAAACTAGTATCCCACTATATCCTAGATCAAATTGAAAGTGATATCAATCTCCTCCATCTATCTCTTTAATTCCACATCTAAAACACTAACCTCATACTTTCCCAAGGCCCACCACTAAAAAATATGCAATGCCCCATGCCAAGCCTCATCCTCCTCTATCAGATAAACCCTATAGTTATCAACCGGATCAGCCTATTAAACCTCTAATACCTAAACCACATGTGGATTACATTTGGGATCCATATATGAAAGAGGAAATAAAGATTTTTCAATCCAATATAGTCTGGAAATTTATTTAGATTCATTTTAATTCACTTTATTCATTTTAATATTCCCAAAACAACCCAATTCAAACAAGATCACAAGTAATCATGATGCATGTACCTATCCTAGGTTTCTACCTTATAAATAGGTCCAAATTAATTGGTTATTCTATAATCTCATAGTTCGTGCACTGGATCATGGGTGGATATAAAATCCCATGTTCTAACGGGACTCCTTGACCGATGTCACACACCAAGGTAAACATGAACTATTTCCATACCAACCAATGAAATTATCACTATGTCTAACTCCAAACTTCATCATACCTCTCAACCATCACCTTTGATACCACTCTATCACAACCCCCTCTCACCAAAGATACTTCAATGAGGGGACATAGATAATGGCCCCCAAGTCTCACCTCCAATAGGCTCCGGGTTGGAAACTAGAACCAAGGGTATAAAAATCTCATAAAATG
Organism: Viscum album; assembly: GCA_963277665.1. Taxonomy (NCBI): domain Eukaryota; kingdom Viridiplantae; phylum Streptophyta; class Magnoliopsida; order Santalales; family Viscaceae; genus Viscum; species Viscum album. The sequence goes on from OY728148.1 coordinate 546,443,470, forward strand.
GGAGGCATTTCCTTCTATAATAATATAGGATTGCGAGATAATATGAATCACCCACAAGAAAAGCCATTACATAATATTAAAAAAAACAAAACCATCCCACATACATGTATAAATAAAACTAATACAGATAAAAGTCTCCAAAAGTAAATACCCAAAAGAAAAGATAAAGTAGTGACATAGCAATTATCATAAGGATTGAGCTTGTAATGTCTATAATGGTTCATGTAATCCTATTAGAAACATAAAAATCAATTTATATACATAGGGTGATCATATAAATATAATCAGTAGGAAAACCAAAGACTCTCATTCACATGTGAAAAAAACATAATAATGAAGGTACTAGGGTGCATAGCGGAAGATGGTGGGCCGAAGATGTCAAAAAATTCACCGATGATCAACAAAAAATGTCATCACCAGTGAAGTACTTCCCCAGTTAAAGCTTCAAGATCACACATGAAAAAGTTTAAACACAAAATTAATCCAAAATTACTTGGTTTGATCTAAAGCTGTGTGTTTATCGTCCACTTATTGTCAATGATATCTGATCGAATAATCTAAAGTTAAATTCCTCTAGATCATCCAAACATAATTAAAAAATATGTAGGAGAATAGATCATCAAATTATAGGTGATATCATGGTAATATTATGATGTCTTTAACATCCTGATGATCAACACATCGATGTTCCTTTGATGCAAGAAGAAGAACTCAATCTGGTCACTTGGATCGAGAGATTCTCTCTCTAGAAAGAGGGAGAGGAGAGAGGATATAAAGAACTCATAGTGAATAGTAATCATGTTATACCCTCTCTCCTCCTATATATAGTGAGTTATGAAATTATCCAGAAAAGGCTCCTCAGACCCTGAATATTTATTACCCACTAAATAAATCATAACTGACATATTATGACCACTTTATTAAGTCATAAATATCATTTATATTTTTATCACTTTCTTATAATATAATAAATATATTGTATGATAAAATAAAGACCTTAAATCTACTAATCATTCCCATAAATATTAAATAAACCTTAAATATTAAAATAATATTCGTTCATATAATATTTTTCATGTATTTACTTTGATACTTTTAAATACATTTAATTAATAAATTCATTACTAATTATTCTAAGCTCAAATAATATGAATTTATTTACTCATTGGTGATCTTTAATCCTTGGAAAATCCCATACCACATTAATGGGGCCCACTATGTCCTATATACCTATTCACCAGAATATGCTGGATTCATGAATACTTTATTTTGTGTGACCCTCTAGGACCTTATCTAGATAGCAGTGAATATCATTTACAGACTAGGATTGGATTCTAGTAACCCATTATGGCCCATAAAGAGATAAGTAATGGTTATAGAAATGACAACTATCCTACAAACACATAATGTGTAATATAATCTAATTTTCTTTAGATATCTCATAAAGTAGGATGCACACTTGTTTCATCATCCTTTCTTGTTTTTTTTTTATTTTTTGATCTAACTAGAAGGATTTACCTTCAACTACCATGGCCATGGATTTATAAAGGTACTACCATCCTAATCAAGCAGTCCTGAGATATTACTTCCTCGACTCAGAAGTGGTAAATTATATCTTGACTATTTAACCAATGTCATACCACCAATGATGCACCCAACACAAAACATGTTTTTAGATAGGAACATCCAATGACACAAATTGTTAATGATATCAAGTTAGGAGAAAAATACACATGTTTATAGATAGTAAAATCCAATGACATCAAAAACATGTGGTGTTCCTATTATCAGGTCTGTCCTTGCGATCTCATCTACTAGAGATCACTAAGTGTGAACTTCATGTGAAGAAGTCTTAATGCTTATGATCCCCCAGCACCTGATATTTAAATATCAATTATTTATAGTTAGTATGATGTATCTATACCATGGGACATATATTTAAGATTAATTTCATAGTATCTCATGGTTCTCATTATATTTTGAGATCTATTAAAACCTTTTGATACAAAAAACAAGCTATAGAAATTTCCATTTAAGTAGTGGTTGTAGAAATGCCTACGCTGTAATGGTAAGTTAATATCATGCATATTACATTGTATACATGAAATAGTAATCAAAATGTACTGTTTAGTTAGGTTTAGGGAACTCACTATTACAACACTTTCACTTTCACTAGAGACAACTTACTAACCATCCTTGTTATCTCTCACATACTTAAGATCATATTTTTGATGATTCATGGATTTATTTGTTGGGTCTTCCACGTATTTGTTGTGTGTCTGTTATTTTATGTGCAACCTCATCTCCTTATGTAAAACTCTTCAAGATAACTAAACCTTGAGTGTATTACCTTTTTTCCACTATCAAAACTTGACATCTTAGCTAGTAAGAGTATCATAATTTACATTATTATAATACTTTACTTTCTAGGTGTGATTACAATAACTAGAACAAATATTTTCATATTTTAAACTATTTATTAGTTACCTTAGAAGTCACAACGCACTCAGTATTTGTATACATGGATAACACTAGCTTTAATTAGCTTGCCTTTCTAATTACCTTATACTAACTACGATATTAGATCATATTGAACTTATAGAAAAACTAGTTTTTGTTCCTTTATAACTAGTATCCTTTCCTATCCACATACGAAATATATATCATTTTTACTTGCTCAAGTACAATAAAATAGTTCTTGTGTCTTCCCTTATAGTTCTCTTGGATATAACTAATATTTTCCAACTATGAAGTATACGTTGGAAATATCATATCTTGTACATATCATGGCATATGTAATTGATCCATCGATGAAGTGTATAGAATCTGACTCACTACATTAATCTCCTCTTATGCCCATGCATGTCTTCTTAGAGAGATTTATGACATGTGACATTAGTAAAAATTCTCTCTTTAATTTATCCAACATATATTTTTCAATATATTTTCAATATATGTATGATTTTCTAGGTCTAAGAAACTATTATATCAACCTTAGTAGATCATGTTACCTAGAACTTAGGTTGCTAATTTAAGTCAATCACTAAGAAATTATGATCTTAGATAACTATAAGACCAATAGATATTTTCTATATGTTACCAAACATATTATACTTGAAAAAACATGGAGATCCCACTATCCTCTGGTATACACTTGCTAAAGATTTATTCCAAATGAATATTCTATGATATAGTTACTTAAATCCTAAACTATATTTTAGTAACTTCTACCCCTTATTGGGATTATATGGTATCACCATCCCTTTTTGGATAACAAGTATAGACACCTTCCATGATTGGTGTTATTGAAAAATTATTATCTTGCCACAATAGTGTAAATAATTTTTACATTTTATATTCATCACATATTTCCCATGATTCAAGTATTACTAAACTATTGGTTGAGTATTACACATCAAAAACAACACTCATTCCTAAATCAAAATAATATATCCTTATATCTAAAGGACACATGAGATAAATTTTTTGGTTAATACTTAATAAAATTTCATCTATAATCATTAACTTGGAAATTAGAAGTTATATGCTTCTCACCACTAACTTAGGAACCACCCTTTCTCAGCCACTTGGAGGACACACCTTACTTATTGTAACATTTCTATACTTACTTAGTTACTATATTCAAATACACATGTGTTAAAGTAATATTTTATTTAATACCCAAGAAGTATAACTGAATCATTACATTTTCTATTGATGAAAATACTTGAATAAGAATTGAATGCTTTCTTCGGCGATTTAGTTCATTGCATTTAAAATTCCATAGATTTATTTCATGATATACTAAGAAAATAACCTCGAATTTAATAACCAATATCTTTTTTTACAAGTAAATTGTGAAATTTTCTTTAGAATCACTCTTTTAATTTTCCTTTTCACCTTTTTTTCAACTTTTTCTCCATAAGAACTAAATATTAATCTTTCTTTAATGTTCTTATTGCTTGTAAAACCTTACCCAAGAGGTAATGAAGCATTTTCTACATATTATTCATTTTTTAATATTAAAAAACTATATTAAATAAGTGAAAATGATATGATAAATGGATCCATTTAAATATTTTGATCCATCTTTTAATTTACACATATCTAGTGTAATCATCGCCTATTCATATTATCACTTCCCTTTCTCCTCACAAATTTCTCGAAGATGTGACTAAATATAATATCATACATGTCCTGATGTAGTATCTATAATTTACATTATACGTTGATGATATAATTATGAAATAACCATAATGTTCATTTTACACGAGTCTCCTATAAGAATTTTAATACCCTCACTTCTTGAGGTGGCTAAACAGGTATTAGGGACACCAGTAACTTGAATTTCTAATATCGTAGTACTTTACGAAAGTTCCTATACTACTATTGGAAACTCATGTTAGTGTGGAAATTTTATTTTTCCATTTTTATCATAGTTTACTTGTGTTATTACTTACCATTTTCTACAAAAATAAAATCTATCATATTGTACTTTTATCTTGATTACCAATTAGACATTACCGATTAATTAATTAAATCATTAAATGTCTCCCATTATTTTATCAAACTCTAGAAACCCTATATACTATAATAAGAATAATTTGTATCTTGATTATTCTAGTAGAGGGGACACTTGAAACCTCTCCTCATAGCCTAAAGGCTTTGGCTATTCCACTACTTAGAGAGTTCAAGGTAGGTGTTCAACTGGACAACCAGATTAATACGCAACTCCTTGATCTGTTGAGTGAATTCTCAGCTTCTAAAATAAAAAACTTGATATAAAAAATTCTTGTCTCTAAATTTTTATTAAGATATATTTGAATACTTATTTTCTACAAACTTTAGTTAAGTCAACTCATCACTCTCATAATAACTCCCCGGTAGTAAGAGGCACCCTCAACTTTGGCTGACGAACACCCAGTTTTGTTCAAATTCAAATGATAAAAGGAATTTTGCAACTTAATATTTCATTGAGGGTTTTATTATTACATGATTAAATGAAATAATTTTCTATATCATAAGCACATACTATGTGATCTTGCTCATAACTGATCATGTAATAAATAGAAAAAATCCATCATGTAACATGTTTATTTTATCTATGCATGGTTGCTTATTATTTTATGTGATTTCATGTAAAAATACACATATATAAAATAATAAACCATAGGTCAATAAAATAATATGATGTGATCATGTTCTAATACTAATGGTTGATCCATTGAGTGAATAATGGATCTACCCAGACCCTAGGTGTGACTCCGTGAGTTGCATCACTTGCGACTTGAGTTGCAGCACTCACCCATCCAATGTGTCAAACTTCTGTCTGGTGTGTCACCAAATTTTGGCTTGAAGTATGTCATTTCTCATCTTCATCATTATACAAAAATACTCACACACAGATGACAGGGTCTTAGGAATGTAGAATATAGATAAAAACTTTTATCTAGGCACACAGGCCCTTATACATATAATGACGCAAAGACTAAACGCAAATCATCATTTATAAAAAATAATTATTACAAACATTCATTTTAATACTTAAATAAATAAATAAACATACACCAGACATGTGTTGGTTGGTCTATGGATCATGATCAGTCGATACATATAAAACTCACATATATTAGTTAAATTCATAAATAAAATTAAACCTGTGATAATTTTTTCCAATGAAAATTTTAATGAATTAAAAATTCACTCCAATTTTTAATTCAAAAAACTATATCTTTCAATACCAATATTAATTTAATTTTAATACCAAAAATTAAATTAATTAATTAATTTAATTTAAACTCATAGTATTAAAACATTAAATTTTAACCAAAAACTAGTATTTAATTAAATTATATTAATTTTATAATTAAATTAATTAATTCAATTAATTTTTTATTATATAAAAAAAATACTTAGGCCCCAAAACCCTTTCCAATCCCATGTAGTTTGGGATGACCTCCCATAGCCCATATTGGGCCGTACCAACCCCTTTCAGGGGTGTTCTAGGCCAAGAAGGTATGCCCTAACCTGTTTCGGGTCGAGCTGACCTACCCAACCCACTACAGTGTTATTCAAGCTGAAGAACCTAAATAATTTGTGGTGGGGGTACTTAGGTTATTCTATAGGTAGGTACAATGATGCTCTTCCACGGGCAGTAGTCCACGATGAGGGCCCTGTGGCTCAAGCTAGCCCGAAAAGTGGTAGGTACGAGGTGGATCTGGCTAGCAGAACAGGGAGGAAATGACATTGGTATCCAATTTTGGTGGAAATTGGTGGCTCTTAGGGTGGATAGATGGAGCTAGGAATAGAGAGGATATGTGAAGGTATCTAGTTGTTGGCTATTCTAGGCGAACAGGGAGGTAGCAGTGCGATCAAACAGCCACAGGAGGCCAGTGTCAGGACGTGGTCGGGCAGGATGCTTCCAACGATTTTGGTCAGGCCTCTGAATAGGAAGGTGTCATGGGGTCCTCTTGTGTTAAGGGTGGCACCGATTTGAGGGAGACACAGGATGGCTGAGAAGAGGGATGATCAATCATGCTTCACCCAAATCTGGAAATGTTGGTTGAGCCGCGAGTGTTGGTGATCGACCGAAGGGAGGAAGATTTTTTGGATATACAAGCCAGGAAAAAGAGAGGAATAAAAATGGAAGAGAACACAAAGGAGATTTCAAGATTGTATTGCACATATTATTCAGACTACAATTGCCAATAATTTATAGGCATTTACAAAGAAATGAAACTGACATGTTAAAGAAATGAAACAACCAAATTAAATGGGCACATTAAATAAATAAAAAATCCACATTAAATAGACACATGGGGAGAAAAAATGCGGAGAAAAGACGCGTATATAGATACACACTGCATGGAAAACATGGGCTTCTTGGGAAGAAACTGTGGACGCCTTTATGGTTTGCATTTCCAACACTCCCCTTCAAACCAAAACAAGCTTCATCCTAAGCATCATTCTGAGTTTTTTGAATGAATTTATTTGTAATGCCTTTGTAAAAATATCAGCCACATGTTCTATAGTATGAAAATATTCCAATTTTATCATTTTCTACTTCACATGATCTCTCAGAAAATGGAATCAGATATTAATATGTTTGCTTCTTCCATGATGCACCTGATTTTTGGAAAGTTTAATTGCCAACTTTTTATCCACATATATCATTGTGGATCCATCCTATGGATGCTTCATATCTTTTCATATATTTATCAAACATATTCCTTTAAAAAAGTGTATGATTCCACCATGTACTCTTCTTCACATGTGGATAATGCAACCACACTTTTCTTCCATGAATTCCACGTGAAAGCAGTCGATCCAAGAAAAAATACATACCCAGTGGTGCTTTTTCTTTCATATTGGTCACCTCCCCAATCATTATCTATGTAACCATATAGATTTTCTTCTTCATTGTATGGATAAAATAGAACAAAATCCATTGTTCCTTTTAAGTACCTGAGGATTCATTTTTCTTCTAGCCAGTGTGACTCTTTCGGTGCTTCCATGTATCTTCTTAGAAGCCCAACACTATAGACAATATATGTCCTTATTATTATGAGATACCTTAGGCTTCCAATTAGACTCCTGAAAAAATTTGATTCAATGCTTATTCCTTCTCTATCTTTTGTTAGTTTTAAGCCTGTTGCTACAGGAGTTTTTATAGAGTTATAGTTTGACATCTTGAACTCTTCAAGCAACTCCTTATAATACCTCTTTTGAGATATGTATATGACACCATGTTGTTTCTTTACTTCTATGCCTAGGAAAAAGGACATGATACCTATGTCGGTCATCTCAAACTCCTTGAACATGGCCCCCTTGAATTCATCAAACATCAGTTGGTTGTTCCCTGTAAACAACAAATCATCAACATAAAAGCATGCAATAAGTATATTTCCATGATTATTATTCTTGATGTAAACTGCATGCCCATATGGACATTGGGTGAATCCATTCTCTTAAATATAGTTATCGATATGTTCATTCCAATCACGTGGACCTTTCTTCAAACCATAAAGATATTTCCTTAGATGATACACCTTGTCTTCCTCCCCTTACATAAAAAATCCTTTAGGCTAGTCAACATAGACCTCTTCCTCTATAATTCCATTCAAGAATGCATAATTCACATCCAGTTGGTAGATCATCCACATATGATGAACATAAAGGGATATAACCATTCTCACGGTGTCAAGGTGAGCAATAGGAGCAAATACTTATTCGTAGTCCACCCCATACTTCTGTTTTTACCCCTTTTCTATGAGCCTTACCTTATATCGATCGATATCACCATCAACATTTCATTTGATCTTGTAAACCCATTTGATGATGATGCTCTTATGACTTTTAGGTAGTGTAGTCAGCTCCCATGTTTCATTTTTCTCTATGGAATGAATTTCTTCTTCCATAGTTATTCTCTAACATTCTTCTCCTATAGCTTCCTAAAATGTCATAGGCTCATGATCTACATACAAGCAAAAATATTTACCTATTCATTTTTCTCATAGATGTCGCTTAAGATTTTCATTTTTATGGGTTCCATGGGTGAGGATGAGCTCACCAAATTTTGACTTGATGGAGTCCCCTCAGGAGTGATGGAACATACTCTTGAATTTCTATGTTCTAATGATGTGCTTAAGGAAGGTGTATTAGGAGTTTGCTCCTGATGATCATGCCTTTCTGTGGGATCTTCTATTTCTACTGGAATATCTTTTTTTGATTCTTCATAATTCCATTTTAAGATTCTTCCTCACTAAATAACACATCTACACTCACCACTAATTTATTGATTAGTGGATTGTAGAGCTTATAGGCTTTAGAATCTTCATTGTAGTCTATGAAGATGCACTTTTCACCACGATCATCAATCTTCCTTCTTCTCTCTTCTAGAACTTCAGCATAGAAAATACATCTGAAGATTATTAGGTGTGCTATGCTTGGTTTTTAGCCACTCTATGCCTCTTGTGGTGTCAAGTTTCTGAAACTCTTGGTTGGACACCGGTTGAGCAGGTTGGTAGTACATGCCACTGCTTCTACCCAAAAGCTCTTTGGAAAGCCTTTCTCCTTAAGTGTGGTCCTCGTTATGTCGAGGATAGTGTGGTTCTTCCTTTCTCTAATGGAATTATGCTATGGTGTGTAGGTGTAAGTATATTCTTTCTTGATGCTTTTCTCCCTACAAAAATCTTGAAATGCATTTGAAGTGTATTATCCACCTCTGTCAAATCTGAGTACTTTGATTTTTTGACCACATTCAGCTTCAACACGAGCTTTGAAAAGATAGTAAAAATAGAAAAAAATTCTTTGATGCAATACACCTAGATCTTTCTACTGAAATCGTCAATGAGGATAATAAAATACCTATTACCTCCAAGTGATTGTGTTTCTAGTGGTCCACAAATATTAGTGTGAACCAACTAAAGTGGTTCATTTTCTATTCTAGATACTCCACTTGGGAAGGAGTTCCTTTGTTTCTTGTTGAGTATACATTCCTCACACACATGATTTGGAACTTTAATTGTCGGTAAGCCACGCACCATGTTTAATGAGGATATAAGTTTAAGTTCGTTGAAATGAAGATGCCCAAAGTGCAAATTCCATCACCATAATTCATTCTTTATAAGTCCAAAGAGTCACTCATCGGCCTTCGTGTTGATATGAAGTGTTAACATGAGATTATTCACCATTTTGACTTGAGAAAAAAGTCTCCTGTGAGCCTCCCTTATAGACAAGGAAGAGTTTTCCAAATTTATGACATACCCCTTCTTAAGAAGTTGGTCGAGACTAATTATATTATTTTTCATGCTCGGTACGTAATACACATTATAAATGTAATTTGACTCACCGGTATTCATATAGATTTTTATTTTACCTTTTCCAATCATGGGTACCTTTGATGAGTCACCAAATCTCACGTCACTATGAACTTCTTCTGTGAGTTCCTTGAACAATTCTTTGTTACCACTCATGTGGTTGCTTGCACCCATGTTGAGGTACCATACATCGGGTCATTCACATGCTTTTTCTTATGTGATGAGGAGTGTGGTACCTTCTTCTTCACAATGAGATACTTCATCATAGTTGGATCATCTATCATGATACATTTTTCTCCAACACTCCAAAGCATGATGGCTGATTTTTTTTTTTTGCAATTGTGGACCATTTCCTCTTCCACGAAAACTGGTAGAATTTTGTTGCTTTTTTGATAGCTTGGATGATATTCATTCCCTATACCTCTTGAAAGATAACTGCCTATTTGTGGTTGGCCATTCTTTTGTTCTTGTAGAGTCAAATTGGAATCTAAGACATGCTCCAATGTTGAACTCGCATTATTTTGCATTTGTTTCTCATGCACTTGAAATGAACCCATCATTTATTTAATGGATAGTTTCTCCAAATACTTTAATTCTTCTATTTCCACAACCACATTCTCAAACTTAGTTGTGAGAGATCAAAGTGATTTTTCAATAACTCGAATGTCCTCCACTTTTTCACCATTCCTTTTCAAATTGTTAACAATAACAATCAAGCATGAGAAGTAATAATATATACTCTCACCTTATTTTATGTGTGCCACTTCAAAATTTGCTCTTAATGTTTAAATATGTACCTACTTCACTTGATCAACACCCTTGAAGATGGCACAAAGTTTATCTCAATCTTTCTTGCTTGAAGTTGCTTCAGCAATCTTTTCGAACGTTGATTCATCCAACTCTTGATATAGGAGGAACAACACCTATTGTCTTTATTCATTTAATTTTTGAGACCCATATTTTCTTCATTATTGAAGGTGGTTTCTTCCTCTATAGAGGGTAAAATATACCTGTCGGTGATTATCTCCCATAATTATTGTGACCTAAATAATTCCTTCATTTGGATGCACCACCTTTCATAATTGTCCTTAGACAGCTTCAAAACTTGCGGTTGTATTGCGGCCATCTTCAAAAAATTAGAGAATGCCTTGGAAACCTGGCCTCTAATACTAGTTTTTTGGCTATACAATTTGGGAAAAAGAGAGGAAGAAAAATAGAATAGAACACAAAGTAGCTTTCAAGCTTGTATTGCACATATTATTCAGACTACAATTGCCAACAATTTATAGGCATTTACAAAGAAATAAAATTGACACATTAAAGAAATGAAATAGCCAAATTAAATGGACACATTAAAGAAATAAAACAGACACATTAAATGGACACATGGGGAGAAAAAACATGGGTAAAAGATGCATATAGAGAATACACGCTGCATGGAAAACACGGGCTACTTGGGAAGAAACTGTGGATGCCTTTATGGTTTTCATTTCCAATAGGATAGAGGAGGGGATTCTTGGTAGGAGCGGTGTTATGGATCAGTAAAAGTCTTGGAGGGATATAAGGTGGGGACACGCCAAATTGTCTTCTACTAGAAGCCTCCTCCTTGAAAAAAAATAATAAATTTTGACCTTTGCAGGCCATGACCGTCATCCCTCAAAAGAATCATTTTTTTATATTATTCTAAATGACTACACCCCTTTTGTCTTAAAATTTAAGCTTCCCCACCAATAATTTATCTTATTATTATTTTTCTTAAGAATATAATTTAGGATTTTGATAAAAATAAAAATAATATAATATGATTTTTTTATGGAACTATTGCAAGGTTGAAGACATATTCTGGTAACTATTCTGGCAATGGGATCTCTGGTTGGAATACAAAGGGTCACCAGAATTTGATCTCATAGATGGTTTTAGGTAAAAATTGACATATATTTAAATATATACTCTGTAAATTAAACCAATAAAATATAAGTTTAATCCATGTTCAAAACTTTGAATGACTAAAGACTGGTCATTTTGGGTCAGATTGAAACACCATGTGTGGTGTTGGGATTGGAATGATGTCATCATCAAAATTTAATGAAAATTTAATTTTTTTTATTTGATTAAATTTTTCACTCATCCAATTGATACAAATTGAAGGTACTGAAGTACACAATAGAAGTCTATGGGCCAGGAATTTAAAAAATTTCACCAGCGATCGACGTAATAACGTTATCATCGGTGAATCACTACCCCAATTAAATCTCAAGGATCATGTGTGAAAAAATTTAAGCACAAAATTAAACCAAAAATACTTGGTTCATCATACATTATTCTCCAGTGATCTCTTCTCAAAGAATCTGAAGTTGAATTCCTCTAGATAATCCACATGTACTTCAAAAATCTACAAGAGAATCTATCATCAAATTTTGGATGTTAGCATGACAATTCAATGATGTCTTCAACGTCCTGATGATCACTGCATCAACATTTCTTCAATGAAAGAATAAGAACTCAATATGATCACTTGGATTGAGAGATTCTCTCTCTAGAAAGCGAGAGAGGAGAGAGAGGCTTTGAAGAACTTGTAGTGAATAGTCATCATACGAGAGCCTCTATCCTTCTATATATAGTGAGTTATGAAATTACCCAGAAAAGAATCTCTGATGCCCGAATATTTATTACCCACTAAATAAACCATAAATGATATATTATGACTATTGTACTAAGTCATAAATATCATTTATATTTTTATCACTTTATTGAAATATAATAAATATATTATGTGATAAAACCAGTCCCTTAACTCGACTCGTCATTCCCACAAATATTTAATGAACCTTGTATATTAAAATAATATTTTTTCATATAATATTTTCCATGTATTTATTTTGATACTTGAAAATACATTTAATAAATAAATTCATTACTAATTATTCTAATCTCAAATAATATGAATTTATTTATTCATTAGAAATCGTTTATCCTCAGACAAATCCTGGACCCCAGTGGTGGGGCCCGCCATGTCCTATATACATATTCACCATTATAGGGAATATTATTGAATACACTATTGTGTGACCCTCGAGGACCTTATCTTAATAGAAGTGAATATCATTCACAGACTACCCCAAGACCGCCTACCATAGGTTAGGGGCTGGAGACTAGCGTTGAGTAGGCATATCCCACAACTGGGAGGAATTTCCACAAGTACATGTACACACGCACCCATCTCCAAGGAAAAGTGAAAAAACTGAAAATATTGAGCAAAAATGCATGTATAATACCAAGAAAACATACACTAAGTAAACAGTACAAACTGAAATAAAAAGGGGGATAGTATAATCCCAACAAATAAAAGTACAAGCTCCTAGAACTCATCCACAGAAAACCCTACCTGAAGGGTAGGTGAAGGGTAGTTTCCTGAAGACATAGAAGTATGTGTTGCATATCTGATCTCACTAGGAACCACCTAGTCTTGGTTCACCCTGGACTTCGTCAAAGTGTCATTTGTCTGTACAAGACATGACATGTGTGGTAGAAGCCTATATAGGGGTGAGTAAAACAATACTTAGTAGGGATCACAAACCACAAAGGTATACCACAAAGTAATTCACAAAGCAGACTACCAAAGGGGTACACAAAGTGTATCCTCTAAGAAGTACATCCAAGAGAGTCACTAGAGTCAATTCACACTAGTATATAGGTATGACATACATATACGAAGAAAGTAAAAGCATATTAAAATCCAAGGAGACACGCTCTGGGTATTCATAGGAGACACACTTCACATATTCATAGGATACACACTCCATAGGACACACACTCCATAGGATACACACTTCATTTAGGCGTAGGATACACACTCTGTAGCAAACACACTCCATGTAGGTACAGGATACACACTCCGTGTAAGTCACAACTAGCCACTGGATTCCGCTCTTAGCACGCTCGTTCCAAGAGCACCTACTCCTCGATCCAAAAAGGTCATACACCAACCTCTATGAAAACTCCTTTAGAGTATCTCAAAAGGACCACCGCATGGGGAGGGTCTTAACACAGTAAACAGCTCATCAAATAGACATACAGTTTGAAAGTTATGGGCCTTTTAGTGAAAAAGTGTTGGTTGGGTCTGGGTCTGGTCTGAACCAGTTAGACTAATTTGACCCACTGGGCTAGGCCTGGCTTATTCTGCTGGCCCATCCTGCCGCCGACCCATCCCACTGTCGTCCCGGCCTGCCTACTTCAGCCCGACCCACTCGAGTGGGCCGGTTCGGTCCACCCAAACGCAACCCAGCTGGCTACACCCCTCCCTAGCTCATGTGGTCACATAACTGCATACTAGATGACACCCCGATCAATGCGACTGGACCACACTGAACTACTGGTCCGTGTGACCGACACACACCCATGGCTCCGTTGTAGGTTCTCCATCTGACGTGGCTCTGATGATCCATGTTCTTCCACTGATGCAGCCTTCCACTGCCACCCATGGTCACGGACCAACTACCATTGGTCGTCCTACCATCATGGTCCCGTTGGACCATGGGATACTGCTACTGACGGTCGTCCTATCAGGTCCTCCTGGCTTGACCACGTCGTCGTTCTGGTGTTGCCTCCACTGTCAGCCACCCTATTGGCAGCCTTGTCTTGTCGTGCTCTGCTTGAAAAGGTAGGATCTGTCACCTTCAGTCACCGCCTCACGCTGTTGTGGTCCTGGATCCCACTCCTGATCGATGAACCCAATGAAGAATGAGAAGAAAAATTGGGGAAATGGGGTGAGTCACAGGAACACCCAAAGTGGACGAATTTAAGACTTATTCATGTCGGCCTTGATTCATCCATGTTAGAATTGAAGAATGGAAGGAAAAACTAAATCAATCCTAAATATGGATCAATCCCAATAATCACCTGATGTTATTAATATTTTCACGACTTATTATATTCCCCCTTTACTTATTTTATATGAAATGTGCATAATTTGTGTGAAATATTAATGTTTTAATATTAAGTATAATATTTGAGCATTTTTAGAAGTAGTCAAATTGAGTCAGTTTAATGTTTTAATTATAACTATCACTATACTGATCCAAATTGTGTGGTTCTTGTTTTTTAGGATTCTTCTTTCAATATAAAACATTTCATTAGAAGGAACCATGATCCAATTCTGCCATTTGAAGGGTCATATGGTCCTCACAAACAAGACCAAAGAATCTGTGAAGAAACTGGACTATTCATGAAGATTGATTTACTGGGCTCCATCCAGAAGTTCAAAAACCTTAACTCTCCACCATAATTCGGGGGACACTATATTTCATCTTGGATAAAAATTTCATGGCCCAAATCCAAGTACAAGGGGCCCAAATAAACCTTTGAAGTCCAGCCCACCATTTTGGCCTAGAATTAAAATCAGTATAGTATGCATGACATATCTCCTGATGTAAGCATCCAATCGAGCTGAGATTTTTCAGTGTGAAAGAGGAGATATAGTCGGCCGACTTTGTTGAAGAAGTCATTCGAATTTGAAGGCATCTTCCTGTTCAAAAATCCATTCACATTTTGGCCATCGAAAAAGAATGGATAGAAATGGACAGTTTACCTTTGTTTAATCAACCGGCCATAACTTTGGCTCCAATTGTCCAAATGCCTCCAAATTTTGAGAGTAGTCGGCCAACATTATTTTCTACAACTTTGAAGAAGGATTTATTTGAAGATTCGGCTGTCTGTATAGCTCAATTGGCGAAGCAAGTGGAGGGACAGATTGGGAATGCAAACAGTCCACTCCTTGGGCTATAAATACTCTCCCCTTCTCTCCTTGAGAGGGGTTGGCATTTCAGAAGAGAGGAGATAATATTGGCACGACCAAAGCTTTGCCAAAGGCTTGGGAGGACCTGCCAAACTCAAGTTTTCACTTGAGAGACCTTTCCTCCTCTCTTTCTTTTCACTTACTTTTGTGTTCTTCATTTTTGTAATCTTGTAATTCCCTTTCTTTGTAATTCTGTTTTAATGCAAGTTACTTCTTCAATATCTCTTATTCTCTTCCACCTTCTGTATTTTAATATTAATGTTCTTAAAATAGTTTAAATTCAGTTCAATCCCCTTCCCTTCTTAAGCTTCCTCATTCAATCGAAATTCCATTTTTGATTCTTAAATTATTTCGTGTGTGTGTTCGGCACACTACTCTTATCTTGTCCCTTTCTTTTTCTTCTCTTTATAATTCATCACCATAAACATATATTACCAGATTATTAATCACCCAAATGGCTGAGTAAATCTCTCATTGGGGTGAGTTATAATTTAGGTATGTTAAGTGATTGAGAGCTTCTGCTCGATGAATATTCTTTGAATTAACATTGTGTATGTTGGACTTAACATGTCATGGATTAATGACTTGTTTTGTTTAACATGTGGTTTCCATGGATTATTGGAACCATAAATACACAACCATAAATAAGATATGATTGAGATTATAACCTTAAGTTAAGTTAAGTCTTGGTTTAAAGCCTTAACACTTAAGAATTCTAATCAACATCATCTTGTGACATGGGTGTTAATTTAAATGCAATATAAAGCAAAGCTCGAAGATATCAAAAGCTTAACTAACCTAATGATGAACTCACCCCAATCTTTATCAATTTGGTAAATCAAACATCATCCATAAATCATTTTAATTAAGCTCTGCAAACAAACCCCCCTAATCAAAATACAATCAACTAAAAACAAACGACTACTACAAAGTATCATCGCCGAGGATTCGACCCGAGTGCTGCTATACACATTAGCAGAGCACCGGAACCTTGAACGGTCGATAGGCGACAATCGGCCGCACTTTCAAATGGCGCCGTTGCCGGGGATGGTGCTTTAAGTAGTCATTAGTTTCTGGTTATTGTCAAGAAAACACAAAAAAAAAACAAATTTTTTTAAAAAAAATTGAAAAAAAAACACAAAGAAAAACCCGTCTTCTCATAAAAATCATAAACTGAAAAAATACAAAGAAAAACCCGTCTTCCTCTTTCTTCCAAAATCTCTCTGAATGCCCCGTAGCCTTCCAAACAATCCCTCGGATTTGTTTGACCCTGAAATTGAGCGAACACTTCGCCAACTTAGGAGGAACATAAGAGATACTCAAATAATTCAAGAACCAATCATTGCCCTACCAATTGAATTAGATATGGCCAATCCTAGGGAACAAACATTGAAAGAACTTGCTGCCCCTGATATGAATTACCAACCTCTTGGTATTCAATATCCAAACATTGAAGCTGACTTCGAACTCAAATCGGGTTTGATTCATCTTCTCCCTCATTTTCACGGGCTAGCCGGTGAGGATCCACATCTTCACCTTAAAGAGTTCCAAGTAGTATGCTCTACCATGAAGCCTCAAGGGGTTTCTGAAGAACAAATCAAGCTTAGAGCTTTCCCCTTTTCCCTAGCAGATTCTGCCAAGTCTTGGCTCTACTACCTCCCACCTGGTTCCATAAACTCATGGGTTGACATGAAGAGACTTTTCCTTGAGAAGTTCTTTCCCGCTTCCCGAACAGCTTCTATCCGAAAGGAAATAAGCGGCATCCGTCAATTCCCTAATGAATCACTCCATGAGTATTGGGAGAGGTTCAAAAAGCTTGTGGCAACTTGTCCACACCATCAAATCCCTGACCAACTCCTGATCCAATACTTCTATGAGGGGTTATTGGCTATGGAGCGAACTCTCATTGATGCCGCAAGTGGCGGTGCTCTTGTTGACAAAACTCCTGCAGCTGCAAGAGATCTCATAAGTAACATGGCTGCAAACACGCAGCAATTCCATACTCGAGCACATGCTCAAGTGAAACAAGCCCAAGAGAATCAATCCATAGAGCCCAACAAGATGACTGAGTGGATGAGTGAACTTACAAGTCTTGTGCGTCAACTAGCGGTGGCTACCAAAGCCCCAACCTCATCTTCTCCACAGTCACTATTCCCTAGACCTATCAAGAATTGTGGAATATGCAACTCTCCATCTCATCCGACTGACACATGTCCACAACTTCAAGATGATCCATCTGATTCATCTAGTCCAATGGAGCTCAATGCGGCATATGCTCAGCGAAACTTCAACCCTCAACAATCAGGTCAGTTTGTTAGAAACTTCAACCAACCCCACTCTGAGCCCTTCTCTTCTACCTTTAACCCACCTCTGAGGTATGGTAATCCCATTTCTCATCCTCCGCAGTTCCCTCCTCAAAACCCAAACCAGTTTCAATACAGTCAAGGTGTTGGTAACTTCCAACAACCTTACCCTTTTGTCCCTCAACCCCAAAGGAACAATCCTCCTCCTGGATTCCACTATCCTAACGAGCCTTCCCAATTCCCCACCCAATACAATCGCTTTCCCAAGAACCAAAATCAAGGCCAACCCAATTTGGGACAAGCCTCTTCTTCTAAACAACCATGGGAAAGTGCTGTAGAGGATCTTGCTTCCTTCACCCGTTCTAGCCTCAAGAACATTGAAACCCAAATAGGTCAACTTGCATCCCACCTTAGCCAGCAACAACCATCCAATTCATCCCAACTCCCAGCTCAACCATTACCCAACCCTAAGGGTAATGTAAGTGCAATTGCACTTAGATCGGGAAAGAAAATTGCTATGCCCCATGCTGATTCCTCTACCTCCCCTTTCAATGTTGATCTAGAAAATGAAAAGAACAAAAAGCTGGAAAAGGAACTTGAATCCACTCCTTCACCTCCTTCCATTCCTATAAGGAACCCAATTCCTTTTCCTCAAGCCATCTCCAAGCCTAAGAAGTCCTTTGAACCTGATCCTGAAATGCTTGACATGTTTAGACGTGTTGAAGTGAACATCCCCCTCTTAGATGCCATCAAACAAATCCCTAAGTATGCCAAGTTTCTTAAGGAATTGTGCACCCATAAGAGGCAACTTAGGACCTTTGAAAATGTTTCCACCCAGCAGTCTATTCCCATAAAGTGCAAAGATCCAGGGACCTTCACGGTTCCATGTCAAATAGGGAGTTCCAACTTTGATGATGCACTCATAGACCTTGGAGCCTCAATAAATGTCATGCCCAAATCCATTTTCTCCAACCTTGGTCTAGGTCCCTTGCACCCAACGGGTATTGTCATTCAATTAGCCAATCGAAGCACTGCCAGTCCTGAGGGGATAATTGAGGATGTTCTTGTTCGGGTCAATGATCTTATCTTCCCAGCTGATTTCTATGTCCTTGACATGGAAGGTGAGACGACCTCTTCTCGATCTCCCCTAATTCTAGGAAGACCATTCCTCATGACTGCGAGAACCAAGATTGATGTCCACTCAGGCATCTTATCCATGGAATTTGGTGACCAACTGGTCAAGTTCAACATTTTCCAAGCCATGCGATACCCATCTGAGGATCACTCTGCATTCTCAATCCATGCTTTTGAGGACACTTCTAAGATTCAATCGAACCCCAATCCACCATGTTCTTCATGTTCTAATGATAAAGGATCTTGTGAAATCTGCACCATGATTAACAAAGTCATAAATGGTGAAGTTGATGTGGACCTCTCATTCATAGACTCCATCAATCTAGAGGAACTTGAAAACTCTCTTGAATCCCACATCAACTCTGATCTCTACTGCTCCACCTTGGACAGTGTTGAGGAAAATGATCCAAACCCATCTGGAATCCCTTCTCCTGCTCCTAACTTTTCTAGCTCTCAAATCAAGGATGAAACTGATCTAAAACCACTTCCTTCACACCTCAAGTATGCATTCCTTTTCCATGATCCCTCCTACCCTGTCATTATCTCTGCTTCACTTTCTGAAACTGAGGAGTCCCAACTTGTTCAAGTGTTAGAGGAAAACAAAAATGCCTTAGGTTGGACCCTAGAGGATATTCCAGGAATCAACCCTGCCCTTTGCATGCATCACATCCATCTAGAGGAATCATCCAAACCAATTAGGCAACCTCAAAGAAGACTCAATCCACTCATACTTGAGGTAGTTAGGGAAGAGATTACCAAGCTTCTTCAAGCTGGTATTATCTACCCAATTTCTGATAGTGAATGGGTTAGTCCAATTCAAGTCGTTCCTAAGAAGGGCGGGATAACAGTTGTCACAAATGAACATGGAGAAGTGGTCACAACTCGAGTGAAAAACAAATGGCGTGTGTGCATCGATTATCGCAAATTGAATACTGAAACACGAAAAGATCACTACCCACTTCCTTTCCTTGACCAAATGCTTGAGAGATTGGCCGGAAAGTCACACTATTGCTTTCTTGATGGTTACACCGGCTACTTCCAAATTCCAATCGCACCTCAAGACCAAGAAAAGACCACATTCACTTGCCCCTTTGGAACCTATGCCTATAGGCGAATGCCTTTTGGCCTTTGTAATGCTCCTGCAACATTCCAGCGGTGTATGATAAGTATCTTTTCTGAATTCATTGAGAATTGCATGGAGGTATTCATGGATGACTTTACCATTTATGGCGAGTCATTTGAATCTTGCTTACATTCACTCTCTTTGGTCCTTCAAAAGTGTGTCAAGTGCAACCTTGTGCTGAATTTTGAAAAATGTCACTTCATGGTTTCAAATGGGATTGTTCTAGGGCACATAATTTCTCAAGAGGGTATCCAAGTTGATCCAGCCAAAATTGAGGTGATCCAATCACTTCCTGAACCCAAATCAGTTCGAGACATTCGGTCCTTCCTTGGTCATGCCGGTTTCTATCGGCGATTCATTCAGAACTTCAGCAAGATTTCCCTCCCACTCACTCGTTTACTTCAAAATGATGTCACATTCAATTTTGACGAGGCTTGCAAGAGAGCCTTCATTGAACTCAAATCTGCTCTCACATCTGCTCCAATAATCCAACCCCCAGATTGGTCCTTACCATTTGAATTGATGTGTGATGCTTCTGATAGGGCCATTGGGGCTGTTCTTGGTCAAAGAAGAGAAAACATTCCTCATGTCATCTTTTATGCCTCAAAAACATTGGATGAAACTCAATCACACTACACTGTGACTGAAAAAGAACTTTTAGCTGTGGTTTTTGCCTTGGATAAATTCCGGCCTTATCTCTTAGGTGCCAAAATCATCATCTTCACGGACCACTCAGCATTAAAGTTCTTACTTAAGAAAAGTGATTCCAAACCAAGGCTAATAAGATGGATTTTAATGCTCCAAGAGTTTGACCTTGTGATAAAAGATAAACCTGGAAAAGAAAACCCTGTGGCTGACCACCTGAGTAGAATTTCTAATTCTTCTCATTCTGAAATAATTGATCCTGAATTTCCAACTGAACACCTCTCCTCTCTCACTCCAAAGTTACCATGGTATGCCCCAATTGTCAATTACTTGGTTTCCGGTGTTTTCCCTGAATATTTTTCAAAAGAACAAAAAGAAAAGATGAAAAATGATTCAAAGCATTATTTTTGGGAAGATAATAAACTTTGGAAAACCGGGGCTGACATGGTAATCAGGAGATGTGTTGATGAAACTGAACAATCCTCCATCTTGGAATTCTGCCACTCATTGCCTGGAGGTGGCCACTTTGGACCACAAAGGACTTCTCGAAAGGTCCTAGATTCTGGATTCTTTTGGCCTTCACTCTTCAAGGACTCACACGAGTTCTGTCAATCATGTCCCACTTGCCAAAAGTTTGGCACAATTTCCAAAAGAAACGAAATGCCTCAAAAGCCATTAATCTTCTGTGATCTTTTCGATGTTTGGGGCATCGATTTCATGGGACCTTTTCCCCCTTCCAATGGATTATCCTACATTCTTCTTGCGGTCGATTATGTTTCTAGGTGGGTTGAGGCCAAACCCACTAGGAAAGATGATGCTCAAACTGTGAGTGAGTTCCTCAAAACCCATATCTTCCATCGATTCGGAACACCACGTGCTTTGATAAGTGACTTAGGAACTCATTTCTGTAATAGAACCATGGAGTCACTTTTGAAAAAGAATGGGGTTGTACATAAAACATCCACTGCATATCACCCTCAAACAAATGGAATGGCTGAACTTTCTAACAGAGAAGTGAAAAGAGTGCTTGAAAGAATTGTTAAGCCCACAAGAAAAGACTGGCCCGATAGACTTGGTGAAGCACTTTGGGCCTATCGAACAGCCTATAAGACACCCATTGGGATGTCTCCATTTAGGCTAGTCTTTGGTAAAGCCTGTCATTTACCAGTTGAAATCCAACATAAGTCATTTTGGGCTGTCAAAACATGTAATTTTGATTGTGAAAAATCTGGTGAAGAAAGATTGTTGCAGTTGACTGAATTGGAGGAGCTTCGACTCGATTCGTATGAGAACTCCATTCTCTACAAAGAAAAGGCAAAGTCACTCCATGACAAGCACATTCTTCGAAAGTTATTTCATGAAGGTGAAAAGGTAATGCTCTTCAATTCTCGATTTCGACTTCACCCAGGTAAGCTCAATTCTCGTTGGGATGGACCTTTTATTATTACTAATGTTTACCCATTTGGTGCAGTGCAAGTCGAAGACCCTTCTTCAAAAAGAACATTCACGGTAAATGGACACCGGTTAAAGCATCACCATGAGAGGCCATTCACTTCAGGTTCCACATCGACTTCCATTGACCCACCACTAGATGGAAATGGCGACCCACCAAATCCAAACCAGGGGGCACCTCTTTCCCTTTAACTCTCTCTCTATCTCTTCCTCTCTCTACCTCTTTCTTCTTCTTCCTCTCTCTTTCATTTTGTTACCACTTTATTCATCAAACCCTTTCTTTTTATCTTTCTTGTGTGGGTGTGTATTTTTTTTTAAAACAAAAAACCTTAAAAACTAAAAAAAACAAAAAACACAATTACTTAAAAAAATTACAAAAAAAGAGTCATGCTTACTCACCATCTAGTTTTGAAATTTTGTCCAACCATTTTGGGGAGTCAAAAGGCTTGTTTTAAACTCAAATATATTGAATTTTTATCTCAAACTTGGGTAAACAATTTTGTGTCAATAACAAACATTTTGAATGAACAATTTTTGGTGGAAAATGATTTTCCCCTACCGTGAGGAATAACATTAGCCTTCATGCCAAGGTCATCTATGGCCATCTTTTTCATTGTGTGTCTTCACCACTGATTGTGAGTCTTGAGTTTGTGGACCTTCGAGCTGAATTTCCATCTTTTGTGTGCATTAATATGATAGAGGCATTTTCTAAGCCACATGAGAATCAGAATAACCAAATAGCCTCCCGTTACCCTTACATTGATCCTACTTTTGAAAGCCCCTTTGAGCCTATGAAAACCTTTCTTTTGATAGCCACATTACAAGCCTAAAACCTTGTCCCACCCAACATCTTCATGGATTTTCATTGTATAATTTATTGAAATTTAAGTGTGGGGGGAATGGACTTCATTTTTGGGCGTACTTTCATTGATTTCCAATGTGTCATCATATGCTTGAGGGCAAGCATCCATTCAAGTGTGGGGGAGATGTTGTAATTCTGTGAGCTTTGGGGTGTATATGTGTAATTGTCATTTGTACAAAAGTCATTGAAAAGTGTTCAAAAAAAATGAAAAAAATTTATATTAAAAAATGAAAAAAAAGGAATGGGTTGTGTCTTGGGTGGGTCAAAAATCATTCATCCTCAACCTTTGATCGTGTTATAACTACTAAAATTAGTTCCATGAGAAGATCAAACATGGGTTGGGAGATGACTGTGAGACTTGTTTCAAGCACAACTTTCGAAAAAAAAAGCAAAAAAGAAAAAGAAAAAAAAAAGAACAATTGAATCATCTTGTATTGTGTCATTATTGGAAGTCTTCCATGTTGTACATATTCCATCATCTCACCCTATTCCATTTTCTATCTCCATCACTTTTCATTCATCACACATTCATGCCCTTGTAAATATGTGTTTCTATTTCCTTTCAATTCAAATTTCAAAAAAAATGTGCATTGATTTTTCCATGTTGGTGTTTTTAACCCCTCTTTTCCTTTGGACATTATATACCTACCGTCCCATAGCCACTGAAAAACCCCTTAAAAGTCCTCTTGATTCTTGTACACATTAGATTTGGGAATGGAAGCTGAGAGCTCTTACAAACTCTTGATTTTCACTTTTTGTTGGTGAATGAGTGAACCTCCTAAAATACATTTTTATCATCTTGAGAGGAGTAAGTTTTGAGTGCCTACATTTTCCAATTCAAACCTTGAACATGAAAAAATGAATTGTTTATGATGCATTATTGTGAACCAAATTTGTGATGGAATTCAATATGGATGAGTGAAATATTCTAAACCTCCCTTGATTGGAGAAAACAAAATTTTAATATTTGTTGGTGAGTGAAAATGATTTTGTCATGTTTTTATATTTGTTGCACATGAGGACACGCGCAAATCTAAGTGTGGGGGAGTTGATGTTATTAATATTTTCACGACTTATTATATTCCCCCTTTACTTATTTTATATGAAATGTGCATAATTTGTGTGAAATATTAATGTTTTAATATTAAGTATAATATTTGAGCATTTTTAGAAGTAGTCAAATTGAGTCAGTTTAATGTTTTAATTATAACTATCACTATACTGATCCAAATTGTGTGGTTCTTGTTTTGTAGGATTCTTCTTTCAATATAAAACATTTCATTAGAAGGAACCATGATCCAATTCTGCCATTTGAAGGGTCATATGGTCCTCACAAACAAGACCAAAGAATCTGTGAAGAAACTGGACTATTCATGAAGATTGATTTACTGGGCTCCATCCAGAAGTTCAAAAACCTTAACTCTCCACCATAATTCGGGGGACACTATATTTCATCTTGGATAAAAATTTCATGGCCCAAATCCAAGTACAAGGGGCCCAAATAAACCTTTGAAGTCCAGCCCACCATTTTGGCCGAGAATTAAAATCAGTATAGTATGCATGACATATCTCCTGATGTAAGAATCCAATCGAGCTGAGATTTTTTAGTGTGAAAGAGGAGATATAGTCGGCCGACTTTGTTGAAGAAGTCATTCGAATTTGAAGGCATCTTCCTGTTCAAAAATCCATTCACATTTTGGCCATCGAAAAAGAATGGATAGAAATGGACAGTTTACCTTTGTTTAATCAACCGGCCATAACTTTGGCTCCAATTGTCCAAATGCCTCCAAATTTTGAGATTAGTCGGCCAACATTATTTTCTACAACTTTGAAGAAGGATTTATTTGAAGATTCGGCTTTCTGTATAGCTCAATTGGCGAAGCAAGTGGAGGGACAGATTGGGAATGCAAACAGTCCACTCCTTGGGCTATAAATACTCTCCCCTTCTCTCCTTGAGAGGGGTTGGCATTTCAGAAGAGAGGAGATAATATTGGCACGACCAAAGCTTTGCCAAAGGCTTGGGAGGACCTGCCAAACTCAAGTTTTCACTTGAGAGACCTTTCCTCCTCTCTTTCTTTTCACTTACTTTTGTGTTCTTCATTTTTGTAATCTTGTAATTCCCTTTCTTTGTAATTCTGTTTTAATGCAAGTTACTTCTTCAATATCTCTTATTCTCTTCCACCTTCTGTATTTTAATATTAATGTTCTTAAAATAGTTTAAATTCAGTTCAATCCCCTTCCCTTCTTAAGCTTCCTCATTCAATCGAAATTCCATTTTTGATTCTTAAATTATTTCGTGTGTGTGTTCGGCACACTACTCTTATCTTGTCCCTTTCTTTTTCTTCTCTTTATAATTCATCACCATAAACATATATTACCAGATTATTAATCACCCAAATGGCTGAGTAAATCTCTCATTTGGGTGAGTTATAATTTAGGTATGTTAAGTGATTGAGAGCTTTTGCTCGATGAATATTCTTTGAATTAACATTGTGTATGTTGGACTTAACATGTCATGGATTAATGACTTGTTTTGTTTAACATGTGGTTTCCATGGATTATTGGAACCATAAATACACAACCATAAATAAGATATGATTGAGATTATAACCTTAAGTTAAGTTAAGTCTTGGTTTAAAGCCTTAACACTTAAGAATTCTAATCAACATCATCTTGTGACATGGGTGTTAATTTAAATGCAATATAAAGCAAAGCTCGAGGATATCAAAAGCTTAACTAACCTAATGATGAACTCACCCCAATCTTTATCAATTTGGTAAATCAAACATCATCCATAAATCATTTTAATTAAGCTCTGCAAACAAACCCCCCTAATCAAAATACAATCAACTAAAAACAAACGACTACTACAAAGTATCATCGCCGAGGATTCGACCCGAGTGCTGCTATACACATTAGCAGAGCACCGGAACCTTGAACGGTCGATAGGTGACAATCGGCCGCACTTTCATCACCCCATAATAGAATCCCAAACTTTCACTACGCACAACCCATGAATCAATATGTTTGTCGATTGATTCACGTTCTTCATAGGAAAAAGGAATAAATAATGGGGAGGGAAATAATTTAAAATGCATGCTCTACCTGGGATTGGATTGATCGCTTGTGAAGAAGGAATATGCGTTCGTTGTTTGTCGATCTGTCGATGCCTACTCTAAATCTCAATCGTCAATCCATCAGCATTCTTCATTGAGAGGTTTATATTTTCCTTTCCTTAGAGGAATTTCTAGGGTTATGGTGATAACCCTGAATCCCCCTAACGTAGCTTATTAAAAAGAGAAACCAATGCTACGTCGCCATGTAACATCAATTTAAAATATTTTTATTTAATATTTTAATGAATTTCACATCCAAAAATTAACTTTCACCCTCAACTCACACCGGTCGAGATTAAGCCCCACTTGAGGTAAATTCATTGTTCTAGATACAACAATGCCCATAGATTTTCAATCTGAGCACCCATTTAGAAGTTATTAAAGTTCAAAGTTAGCTGCTTGAGCATTTTTAATTAAAAACTAAATTTTATTCAAATATTTGTTTTGGGAACACCAAGCCTTGGAATCTTGCGTTGTCTCAACGCTTGGTTTAGAATTTTACCAATTAATTTATAAAAACAATCCAAAGAAAAATATGAGTCATTACATTCTCCCCACCTTGGGGATTTACATCCCTGAAAGTCAAAAATAGGGCTACTCAACAAAAAGATGAGGGTATTGATCATGAATTTGATCCTCTCACTCCCAAGTGATCTCTTGGAGATTCTCATGATGTCATCAAACATGCACCAGAGGAATCGACTACCCAAGAAGGATCTACTCCTATTGATCCTCTATCTCCACCAGGTACTCTGTAAAAGTCTCCCCGTTGTCAATGTCCAGCTCACCCTAATCAATAACGTGTGATGGATCATACACGTACCTCCTCATCTACGACATGTGAAATAAACCATGCAACTGATGCATCTATGGGGGTAGATCTAGGTGGTATACCACCTCTCCAACTCTTCTTAGAATCTGGAAAGGTCCCATGTATCTCAAAGATAACTTATCACCCCAGCCAAAACTCCGCAATCCCCATCAAGGTGAGACTCAAAGGAAAACATGGTATCCATTATCGAACTCCAAGGGCATTTATATTCTGTCCACATATGATTTATGTCTTCTCTGTGAAGTCCTCATTCACTCCTAGGTGATTTGCACCTTCTCAGTGGTAGCCCACACCAACTCCGGGCTGATGAGTGCTAACTCCCCTAGGTCTGTCCAGCACAGTGGTGACCTACATGGTCACCCATATAGGGCCTCGAATAGTTTCATACCAATGGTGGAGTGGTTTTTTGTAATCAAACTATACCATAGGTAGGTGATCCTCCCAACTGTGTCCAAAGTCCAAGATGAAAGTACGTAGCATGTCCTCTAGCTCCTGGATAGTCCTCTCTGTCTATCCATCCTTCTGGGGATGAAATTCTATTCTCAAACGCAACTAAGTCCCAAATACCTCCTGAAATCCCTTCCACAGCTAGGATGTGAAGATAGCATCATGGTGTGAAACGATCATATAAGGCACCTCGTGAATTTGAACTATCTCTTGCACGTAGAGGCATCCCAAGATCTCTACTAAACTTTACTCCCATATAGGTAGGAAGTGGGCCGACTTGGTGAGTCAGTCAACGATCACCCAGATGGTATCATGTCCCCTGGATTTTCATGGTAAAACTTTCATGATGTCTATTGATATATCATCCCACTTCCACTATGCCACCTTGAGTGGATGAGTCAAGCCTAATGGAACTTGATGCTCTGCCTTCACTTGATAACAAGTTAGGCACCGAGAAACGAACTCTACCACTACCTTCTTTATCCTTGGCCACCAGAACTAATGTCGGAGATCTTGGTACATCTTTTCCACACCCAGATATACCACCAAAGGGGATGTGTGAAGCTACCTTATAACATCCTCTCGCAACACCACTGGTACAATAGTGTGGCCTCTAAAAAGGATGAAGTGACCCCCACCTATCAAATTTCCATCATGGGATTTCCCTGTGGATAACTGATCATGTTGGGTCTTATAGTCAACATCTCCTAGCTATGTATCCCTAACTTGATATAAGAGTGGAGGGGCGACAACCATTGATTTAAGGTAAGATACTCCATCACCATCTATGATGGATATCTACATCATGGCTAACTACTCAGATGCCTCACTCAGTAACAATGAATTGGATCTCCTTCTGAGTGTGTCTGCCACTATATTCCCCTTTCCAGGAGTATAGACAATATTGAAGTCATAATCTTGGAGGAACTCTAGCCACCACCTCTGTCTTAAGTTTTAATCCTTCTGAGAGAAGATATAATTGAGGCTTTTGTGGTTAGAATAGACAGTAAATTGCTTACCCATCAAGTAGTGTCGCCATATATTTGGTGCAAAAACTATTGCTGCTAGCTCAAGATCATGGGTCGCGTAGTTCTAATCATATTATCTCAATTATAATGAACCGTATGCAATCATTGATTTGCCCCGTATCAAGACACAACCCAATATGGTCCCCAATGCATCGTAGAACAGTGCATATCTGACACCCTCCTCTTATAGTCTCAGATAGGGGCACTCTCCAACCTCCGCCTCAGCTCCTAAAAACACTGATGGAATTTCTACATCCACACGAAGGGCTTCCCCTTCCATGTTAAAGCCTCCAAGGGTGCTGATACCCTATAAAAGTCAGGTACAAACCTCCAATAGTACCCAGCCAAACCCAAGAAACTCCTCACCTTGGTAACACTCTTGGGTAGCTCCCAAGCAAGAACTACCTTTATCTTCACTAGATCCATTACAACTCCAGCCTCTGAAATGAAATGTCCTAGAAATTAGACCTCTCAAATCTAGAACTAAAACTTTGAGAGATTCCCATAAAGTAGGTGCTCTCAGATTGTATCCAAAACCATCCTCAAGTGTGTCATGTGCCCCCTGGACGTCGAGTACACCGTGATGTCATTAATGAAGACCATAGTGAACCAGTCAAGGTAAGGCTATAAGATCATATTCATGAGTCCCATGAACACTTCTAGAGAATTCATAATGCCAAATGACATCAATAAGTACTCATAGTGGCCGTAATTATATTTTAAAGTTGTCTTCGGGATGTTCTCATCCCGTACACGAAGCTGGTGATAGCCAGACCTCAGGTCTATCTTCGAGAACCACATTAATCCCTTAAGATAATCAAATAGTTCTACAATTCTCATTAGTGGATACTTATTCTTCACGGTCACCTGATTTAGGCCTAGGAATTCCACACATGGCCTCAAGATCTCATCTACCTTCTTGGTAAACAAAACTGGGGCCGCCTAGGGTGAAATGATAGGCCTCACGAAGCCCTTATTCTACAAATCCTCCAGTTGTACCCTCAACTCATGAAGCTCCATATGATTCATCTAATATACAAGTGTAGATATAATTTTTTTTCTTGGGTATAGATTAATGTAGAAGTATACCTCTCTATGGGGAGGTAATCCTAGAATATCCTCGGGGAAGATGTCCTCATACTCTTCCACCACTGTAGGAATCTGAGGACTCCTCTCATCCACTACACTAAGGGTAAGGCTAGCCAACTGGTGAGTAATCGGTTGTACCCTCCTCTGAGAAAGTATATCCTGTACTGCATGCATTTCCTTTTCACCGGTAAAGGAAAACCTGGTCCCATGTCCATGGACACACTGCACTCTGCACCTAAAATAGCCAATCTGAGCATGGACTATGGATAACCATTCCATACCTAGAATGACGTCATAAGGCCTTGATGCTTCTACTAGTAGATCCCAGCCAAAGCTATCACCTCTAATAGTAAGATCACACAAATGGCACCAGTGTGTGATTGTCAAATCCACTCTCGTAGGAGTCTCTAAACGTAAGGATTGAGCCAACGACTCCACCAGAATCTTTGAACTCTGAATAAGGTCTGTGGAAAGAAATGATTGACTGGAACCTATGTCTATAATAACTACAACTAGGATAGAGAAGACACAGAACATACCTCTAATCATCTCTAGAGCAGAAGGTTCATAATCCTTTGTCACCTGAAGTCAGCCTCACCCTTATCCACTCGCTCCCAGAGCCCGTGGTGGACCACCTAGGGGTGGTGGTGGTGGTACCTCAAACCTATGCCCACCGTCTGCTACTCTACCTACTCCCTTACCATGTTTGTCACCTATAGGACTAACCTGTTCCTACCTCCTTCATTTCCTTGGTAGTCCCTTGACTATCTACAGATTGGTTGTATGGCCGATCAGACAATATCTAGCCATATTTCCCTGACCATTGCACAAGTAGTACAACCTCTCCTTCGGCTAACTTATTCTTCCCTGTAAGCCCCCACACTATTGATACTAAATCATGGGGTCATCCCCTAGACTATCTAGTCCTCTTGGCCCCCTGCGTCAACTATTGACTACCTGTTGTTGATGACTCATCTACCTGACGCCCGGTGGTTTCTCCAACCACTAGTTCCTGCTCTGCCAGAAAGCTCTCTGCAAGTAGATCTCTCTACAACACACCAGCATGTGTCAGAATGATAAGGGATATCATCGATGCCCTGATCTTTTGAAGTATCCCCTGCTTGGAGGTCTGGGACCTAAATAATGGGTCACACACCATATCTTTGGAGTAGTGATAAAGATTTTTGAATCTCGCTAAGTACTCTACTACTGTCTGACTACCCTGTTGTAGGTGTAGTATCTTCTGTATACGCATAGAGTGTAACATCTCTATAAAGAACTCCTCCCTGAAGAGGTGCTTAAATTTATTCTAGGAGAGGGTCACCTCTTTATGTTTCTGGATTGTCAAGCTCCACCATCTCCCCATAGATCCCTGAAGAAGTCTTACAGCTAGGAATGCCATTTGGTCGAGAGGCATCCTCAGTAGGTGGAAAACTTGTGTAAAAACCTCCATCCCATCCTCATTTACCTGAGGATCTATCTCACCTTAGAACCTAGGAGGTTGTTATATCTGAAACTCATGCAACACACTGAGCCTGTGTGCATCATCCACCGATAACAACGGTAGGAACTACTACTCTCTAGGTGGTGGTATCGCTGGTACACAACTAGGAGGTTCTATCTCCAGCAACGGTCTCTGTACCGATGCCTCATCACTTGGAGGATAATCCTCATGGTCCCACCCTAGAAGCCTGGTTGGTTTTCTATGTGGAAAAATCATGAAATAGAACAATATGTACCATGGTTAATAAAGTATACCTGGTGAGTTGACTTTGACTCAAGAAGGACATGTGAACACATTCAATTCCCATATGATGCATGCAACTAGTGTTTCCATGTACCAAGTCAAAAAGAAAAATTTAGGGTCCTGTTGTATGGATATTTTGGTTGTTGCACCAACACTAGACTCCCTGACCTGAAATTTGAACTCAAAACACTTAACATTGTTTCCCTAAAACAAAATCACAGACTCTTGGTCCTTAAGATAGAACCATCATGGGATATGATACAACTCTTTCATGACTCGTCCCTCATGGCCCATGTCATGACTACCCCAAGGCTACCTTTCATAGGCTAGGGGTTTGCGACTAGCACTGAGTAGGCATATCCCACAAGTGGGAGGAATTTTCCTAAGTACCTATACACATGCACCCGTCTCAAGGAAAAGTGTTGAAACTGAAAACACTGAGCAGGCATGCATGTATACTACTAAGAAAACCCACATTGAGTAAACAGTAAAAATTGAAATAAAAAGGGGGCCAGTATACAAGCCCAACAAAGAAAAGTACAAGCTCCTAAAACTCATCCACAGATAACCCTACCTGAAGGGTAGGTGAAGGGTAACTATCTGAAGTCGTAGAAGTACGCCTTGTCTATCTGATATCACTGGGCAACACCTGGTCTTGGTCCACCCTGGACTCCATAAAAGTTTCAATAATCTTCAAAAGACACAACATTTGAGGGCAAATCCCTTGTAGGGGTGAGTAAAACAATACTCAATAGGTACCCCAAACAAAAAATGTACACCAAAAAATAATACAAAAATCTGACTACCAAAGGGGTACATGAAGTATAGCCTTTAATAAGTATAGTCAAGAGAGTCACTAGAGTCATATCACACTAGCATATGTATATGACATGCATATATGAAGAAATTCTAGGCATATTCAAAGCCAAGGAGACACACTTTGAGTCTTCATAGGAGACACACTCCGCTTAGGCATAGGAGACACACTCCGTGTAGGTGCAGAAGACACACTTCATGTAGACTTGGGAGACACACTTTGTAGGAGACACACTCCATGTGGGTATAGTAGACACACTTCATGTAAGCGTAGGAGACGCACTCCATGTAGGCACAGGAGGCATACTCTGTAGGAGACACACTCCATGTAGGTGTAGGATAACACTCCATGTAGGTGTAGGAGACACACTCTATGTAGGTGTAGGAGACACACTCTATAGGAGACACACTCCTTAGGATACACACTCCGTAGAAGACACACTCCGTGTAGGTCATAGCCAGCCACTAGATTTCACTCTTAGCGCGCTCATTCTGGGAGCACCTACTCCTCAAGATAAAAAGTTCATATGTCAACCCCCATTAAAAATCCCATAGATTATCTCAAAATTACCATCTCATCATGAGGTTCCCAACTCCACAAACAGCTTGTAAAATGGATATATGATTTGAAAGTTACGGGCCTTTTAGTGAAAAGGGGTTGGTTGGGTCTGGGTCCGGTCCAACCCAATCAGACCGACCCGACCCAGCCCCAGGATTGTCGACATGACCCGTTGGTTCGACCCAAACCACTAGGCCTAGTATTCCCTAGCTGGGCTATGCCTATTCTACTGGCCCATACCGCTCGAGCGGTCCAACTCAGTCCACCCAGACATGGTACGGCTGGCTGCACCCCTCCCTAGCCCATGCGATTACCTGACCATGTGCCAGCAGGCCAGTCAACGGGGTCGAGCCTTGTAACCAATGCACACCCACAACTCCACTGCTGGTTCTTCATCTAATGTGGCTCGGATGAGCCGCTTCCCTCCTCCGTTGGGGCCTTCCACTGCCACCCATGGTCGCTACCGCCCCAGGTTCCCACCACTGGCCTTCGAGCTGGTGGCCTCCTCTTCCTCCACTTGCGGCCCCCTACTACAATCCCACTAGACCATGGGATGCCTTCAGCCATCCTGCTGAGTATGAATGGCCTAGCCACATAGCCAATCTAGTTTCACCTCCGTTATCGGCCGTGCCGTCGGGCCGGTGTCACCTCTGCCACCTACCGCCCCACCGGTGACCTTGTCTCTCCACGCTCTACTTGAAAAGGTTAGATTTGCCACCTCCAATCACCACCTCATACTACTACGATCCTAGATCCTGCTCCAAATCGATGCACCCAATGAAGAATGAGAAGAAAAATTGGGGAAAGGAATCAAGGAACAGGAACACCCAAAGTGGATGAATCTAGGCCTTGTTTGTGTCAGCCTCAATCTGTCCACATTAAAATTAAAGAACAGAGGGAAAAACTAAATCAATCCTAAACATGGATCAATTTTGATAATCACCTTGCAATAGAATCCCAAAACTACACTATGCACAACCCGTGAATAAATCTGTTCATCAGTTGATTCACATTCGTCATAGGAAAAAGGAATAAAGAATGAGGAGTTAAAATAATTTAAAATGCACACCCTACCTGGGATTGGATCAATTGCTGACAAAGAAGGAGTTTGTGTTCTTCGTTCGTTGATCCTTCGACGCCTCCTCTAAATCCTAATCGTTGATCTGCCGGTATTCGTTGTCGAGACTTTTGTCTTCTACTTGACTCAGAGGAATTCCCAGGGTTATGGTGATACCTTGAATCCCCCTAACGCAACTTATTAAAAAGAGAAATCAATGTTGTGTCACCATGTAACGTCAATTTAAAATATTTTTATTTAATATTTTAATGGCATTCACGTCTAAAAATTAACTTTCACCCTCGACCCGTGCCAATCCAGGTTAGGCCCCACCTAAGGTAAATTTGTTGTTCTAGATGCAATAGTGCCCTCAAATTTTCAATCTGGTAACCCTTTTAGAAGTTATTAAAGTTCAAAGTTAGCCTCACGAGTGTTTTTAATTAAAAAAAAAACTTTATTCAAAGATTTTTTCCAGAATACTAAGCCTCAGAATCTCGTTCCATCTCAATTCCTAGTCTTAGAAATTTCCTAATTAATTTATAAAAATAATCTGGAAAAAAAATCTGAGTCATTACAATCATGACCAAACAACCACCCCCTCATCACCCGAAAATCACAGCCAAACAACCACCACCTCATTACCCCAAAATCACGACCAAACAACCACTACCTCGCTGCCCCAAAATCATGACCACATCTCACCCATCATCCCCACATTGCATCGTAATCACATATCACCACCCCACAAGCATGAACACACATCACAACACATCAACGAACATTTTATAGATTTAACAAAGGGGATTTTATTACATTTGAATTTTTTTAGGGGTGTTATCATACAATACATTATCCTAGGGTAACCTTTTCATTGTCCAAATATAAGTGGTTAGCCAATTTCCATTTTAGGGTGGTATCACAACAATCACAATAGACATAGTAGTCAAAACACATATCATCTAGTGAAAATAAAGACCTCAATGACCATAATTTTCAACAGGCCATCAATCCCATACAATCTATCATATCACAATAATATCAAATCTTTAAAAACATGTAAATTGCTCCACATTTTCCCCTTTAATTTCAATTAGTCAATTATTTATCTTTGATTAATACAGAATAGCCATCTATCATAGATAAAAAAGAGTAAAACCTCCTCCATGATACATGATAAAGAGAAATGAGGGGTTCCCTGCCTCAAAGAAGCTTTTCCAATTCCCTACAC
The DNA here is from genome assembly GCA_963277665.1 of Viscum album. Taxonomy (NCBI): domain Eukaryota; kingdom Viridiplantae; phylum Streptophyta; class Magnoliopsida; order Santalales; family Viscaceae; genus Viscum; species Viscum album. The sequence continues at coordinate 546,478,520 of OY728148.1, forward strand.
ATCACAGGGCGAAGAAGAATGCCCGCAAACCAAAACCGCACATGGGAAACCGTGGATCAACCTAAAATGCACAAAGTATCATAAAAATACAAACTAAATCACACCCCAAACCAAAACAATATCATTTTAGAAAATCCCCAAGATAAAAATGAAATAAAACCATAGGGAAATGATAAATCACTCACCATGGATCACCAACCAACAACCATTGAAACCAATAGATAGAAGAAGAAGGAAGGGGCTAGAAGATCCTCCCAAGGTGCCTAGGGATCATCTAGAATGAGAGATAAATAGAGTCTTCAAATGAAAGGAAAAATGGCCAATAAAGGGACTTAAAACATGGAATCCTACCAGTTTCACATAATTTAAACTTTACAAGGTGTGTAATTCATAGGTTTTCTGAAAATTACCACTTTCATCAAAAAAAAATTCCTCAAACTTTATTTATTACACATCATGAATTCCACTTACACGATGTGTAATCATTTCATGGGATACCCATTATCTTATTTACAATCCATGAACTAATCAGTTATACAAGCCTTGAACCATATTTACATTTCATGTAAACATTACACGATGTGAACTTCTTGTAGAATCTCTTCTACAGCCCCAACCTCCACCAAAATATTTTTTAACCTCCTTAAGACTCCTTTAGAACACCTAAAACACCCAAAAATAGAAAAGTAATAGGTTGGGAAGGCATGGGACATTACATTAGATATCTCTCAAATGATTATTTCCCTTGAGAATCCAAAACCAAGATTAGAAGCAAAGGGGTCTGAACAACCACCCCATGAAATATCTCTCAAGGATATCCTTACTCCTCAATGATACCAATAGATAAACATGTCAAACCAAATGGCCACAAGAATCTCACACAACCTCATCACCACACACTCACATCACCACAACCACCCAACCTCTATACAGCCCAATAAAACCATCAACCACTCTTTATCAGTTTCATCATCTGAAACATTACCTCACTTCCCAATTCTTGAGGAGCATAATAAATTCTGAATTTCATAATGAAAATTCATATCTTGTTGAATATCAGATTTATTAGACCCATAATCATTTCCTAATAATTCCATTTCCAATGGTTACACCATGCATCCTTTCCCTTATGATGCATTCTCTGAAGTGACACACTACCCGAGTGTCTCATTTTTCAACTCCTGTAACTCTTGTTGAGAGTCTTCCCTAGCATGAAACTCTTGAAAAGCCATTCCAGTGGAGGGACCATCATGGTCATAGGCAGAGAAAAACTCAGCATCCTATGTTTTCTACTTATCCTCCGTGTTAGTCACAACCATAACATTTTTCTTATCAAGCTAAAATTGATTAACCTTACAAAGATCCTACAAGACAAAATTTTCTATGGTTGAGCCCTATTTGTCCTACATCAGCTGCTTTAAGGAACCAGGTTGTAACTACTATGGATACTTCTTAGTATTCTACTCATATCTTATTTGAGTATGCTAACCTTTTCCTTTCCTATACAAAGATGCATCATTCCCTCAAATGGAGCAAGTTGATTAAACAATGGATCTTCTGCAACTGTCCAATGAATATTCAATTGTTTTGTAATCAGAATAATAATAAGAAATCATTTCATATTCAGTATAAATATTTATTTCATCATTCTTAGTGGATAACAAAACCTTTTTTTTAATGTTGAGCTTAAATCAACTTCCATAAGTACCCTTGAAAAATAGAAAAAATTAACATGTTCTATTTGCTTGTCCATCTTAATTGGGACACCAATTGTAGAGGCAATATAAAAAAAATTTGGATGCCATAGAATCTAGTTCAAACTAATAATTTTAACCCAAAATTGTGAAAGATATTTTCTATGATCATAAGTATTTAAGCCTAAGTTCCACTCTTGGAGCCGAAGCATACTTGGCCTTAGAGAAACCAATCCAATCCCCATGCCATTTACTTCAATTCAACACTTGTGAATAGAATGTGATAGAATACATGTCCCAATGAAATGCATTTATAGTTTTAGAATCCCCAAATAGAGGATAGTATATTTATCAGATCCTCTAATCTTTAAGGATTCTCACCCTTTGATAGCACAACCCGACCAATGATGGAATGACGACACATTTCAAGCCTCTTAGAGACCACTTCCTGTCTCTCCACCACCCGAGCAGTATCACCCTTTTTAAAAAACCAACCAGAATCAAAATTTCTCAAAAAAGAGAGCAATCATAGATTCAAGGATTCCAAAGATTTACCTTCATCCATATTTCTTGAGGTATCCTCCTTGAAAGAAACATCTAAATGAGTACCCTACGACACACAAGGGAAGAGTGATAATATAGATGCATAAAGTAAATAACAAGAAAGATTATAAACTTAATATATATAAAGGTATATTGGGGATGATAGATAATCAAGTGTTAGAGTTATACAAGAAATCACAACTTGAAGGGTTGAATGGGAGTGTATCAAATAAGAAGAATCAAAGTAACACTAGTCATTAATTCGAAGGGGTTAATAGTCGAATAATGTATGATGATAATTCTATCATCAATTATGAAGGTATAACAATCAAAAGGATAGATTAGAATATCACATAACATGCTAATTAATAAATTATTTCAAAGGATATAGGAAAGTGAAGAAATATCTGACCTCAATAATAGCACCTTTGTTTCTCATTTTTGTCCATCATTCACTACTCGCAAAAAATTTGAACCATGTTTGATCCAACCTGTAAGATCCATATCCCATGCATACTAGTCTACTAGGTGTCTATGGGTCCTTTTAGACCCGCAATTATAAGTAGGGATTTATGTTTGAAAAATAAAATAATATAATATAACATAGTAAATTAGAATAAATTTTTTATGTGGATTGTTTTTTTAAAAAAAAAATTAAGTTTTGGTTTGTCTTATTTTTGTTTCTAGGTTTCCCCGGTGTCAAAAGAATTGATGTCATGGGTGGTGTCAATATCCCTTTTTTCACTTTGACAGTAGCTCTTTTTTTGTTGCGTTTGGCTTTCTTTTTCTTTCTTTTTTTCATTTTTTTATGTTCTTTTTTTTAATTTTATTTTTAAAATATTTTTTTACAAAAAATGTAACAATAAACAAGAAAAATAATAAATATTTATTAATAAATAATAATTCTTTCAGCTTCCCAATATTGGTGCTTCTAGTAGCCTTGTCGTGTGGATTGTCTCGGTTTGTTTGCTCTTATCTCAGCTTCTTGGCTATGTGATGGTACTTATTGGAGGATCTAGTGTGATTTTACTCTCTCTTGTTAGATCTACTTTCCTCTGTTGTTTTGGTGGTCATGGAATATTTTGCATCTTCTTAGATTGAGGAGGTTTCATATCAGAGATCAAGTTTCAACCAGTTGGCCTGGTGGAAAGCACTTGGAGGGAATTGTTCTGGTTCTTTTGGTGGTGATGCTTGAAGGTTGTGTTCTAACATGGGGATCTCATATCTGGTGGTTTTGGTGCATGATGTTGGTGCGGTTCTTCTTGGATGGCTTACATTGGCCTTCAGTGGTGGTGATGAGTTTTCTCGTTGAATGATGGTGGGGTTTGGGAGGGTTACAGGTGGTTTGGTAGATAGTTTCTAGAGAACTTGTCCCTTTGTTTTTGATCTAATTCTTCAGGTGTAGGTTGTATGGAGGTTTGTAGTAGATTTGGGTCACCGATGCTCCTTTGGTAGGAGGTGTGTTCTAGACCTGCACTGCTACTCAATGGGTGTCTTCTACTTCGGTTTTATTTTAGGTTCAGGGGAACCTGTTTTGTATTTGTTGTGTGGATCTATTTTTTTGATTGGTTGTTGATGGCTTTGTGAGATTTGGAGTCTACCTCATTGCATTTGGATAGTGTTGTTGCATCCTACAGTTGTCATCGGGTGGGAGATCTCAAAAGAGGGATGGGTGTGATGACACCCATCATCAGCCAACTGTTTGTTTGAATGAATGGGCACCTTGGTGATCTTTTGCACTGTAATTTTTTGTCTAGTTTTTCTTCACATTAGGTTGACTGTGTAGGTGCATTCGCATTCACTATTGGGTGGGCAACTCAAAAGAGAGATAGATGTGGTGACACTTATCATCTGATCCTCTTTCCACATGTCAGTGTGGGTTGGAGGAGTGTTCTACCGCGTTGTCTTGTTCCAGCACGACACATCTTCTTAGCAGGGGGAGAGGTATCTCCACTGACTAATCTCACTTTGCATAGTCTAGTAGGGGGTGATGGGGATTTTTTTATTGCTTTTATTGACTTCTGCTTCCCTTTTGACATTTGGGTCCCTCTTTAAGTCATTTGAGTTATGTTTTTAAGGCATATGTGCCTCGGTCATGTAATGGGTTTCCTCTTCTCCAAATATTCAAAAGAGGTTTTCCATTATTTTTTTCTTTAATAAAATGGGACTTGACCCTCAACCTTTCAAAAAAATATTAATAATTAAAAAAATGATAAATAATAAAAAACTAAAATAGTTAGCATTTAATTAATGAACAATTTTATTGATTAAAAATTATTAACTAATAATTAAATTATTTATAATATATTAAATTTTTAATAAATAATTGATATTATTTATAATTGTTAATAATTTATAATATAATTTATAACATAATATATTTTACAATATTTAAAATATAATTTAAAATTATTAATAATTTATAATATAATTGATATAATTGATAAAGATGTAATAAAAATTAATAATTTATAATTTTAAAATGTTTTATAAAATTTTTGTAAAAAAAGTTTTTAAAAAAGTTTTGAGATAATTACTTTTTAAGAACTTTATTATAATTTTTTTAATTTTTAATTTTGTTTTTAAAATAACATTTTACTAAAAAAAATTAATACTTGACATGAAAAATAATAAATATTTATTAATAATTTAAATATTAACAATATTTTTAATATAATTAATATGATAATCAATAATTAATAATATAATTATTTATCAATAATTTAAATATTAAAAATTTAAAATATAATAATAATTAACATGAAAAATATTAAATAATATTATTATTATTTTTTAATATTATTATCAACAATTACCAATATAATAAATGATTAATAACTAAAAAACTAACAATAAATCATTAAAAATATTATTAATATAATGAATATCATGATTACTAATAAATAATGAATAGTATAATTATTTATCAATAATTTAAATGTTAAAAATTAAAAACATAATTAATAATTGGTACGTGCATTATAGCGCATCCATTTTGAAAATTTTTATAACCAATTGGATACTGTAAAACTAGTAAGCAGGATCGAACCACATAGAGCACATACTCTAGTTTACTAAAATTATCTCATTAGACAATGTACAGATGAGAAATTAAATGATGGAATTCCTCTTTTTTAATTATTTTAATAAAAATAAAAATTGAGAAAGCGGATAAAACAAAATAAAATGTAGTGGAAAAAATGATGATGAACTCTAAGTTAGAAAATTGTGTTCAAGATGCTGACATCATAATCAAATTATCGCAAAACCATGTATAATTGTTTTCTCATGTGATCAAATATTTATCAAGCTCAATTATCACTAGTTCAATATTAATAAATCCTTTTTTAGAGGATTATTTTTTTATCTCATAATTTATTTAATGTCTCGTTCTCTTGTGTTATAAATAAATTATGAGATTCTTTTAAATAACGAACCAAATGGAGAAATGGCATAGCTATTTCTCACAATGTTGTGCCACCTATTTTCATTACAGTTGATCAAAACAATTAAATTTCTTAGTATCACTGAACCAACAGATTATAAATATGATCAATTTCAATTTTAGAAATTAATTCCAGTGAAAATATAATTAAATAAGATAAAAATTCAAATGAAAATAAATTCAATTGACACATTAATTATAACAGCCCGAGATTTTATGAAAACTATTCTTTTTAAATTTATTAATGTCTTGTGTTGTACGCTACAAGGAGCTTGCACAACACGCATCCTTGACTTGCCTTGCATTACACGCAATCGCGACCTTCCTCGATAGCGTGTGTAGTACGCAATACCGAGTTTCACTAAACAACGATATGCTATTAAAATATTATTAAAACTAGCCGTTATGAATAGTAATAACCACTTTTTGAAATTTTATAAATTTTATTTTTCAAAATGGACTTCATTTTTGGATTCGGAATATCAAAATTAGCCTAGGGTGAAATTTTGGTATTTTTCTGAAAACCTTCAATTTTTGATGAATAGTGAAACTACTAAGTGGTAGGTTAAAAACTGAATTTTGCATAAAACTTAATTTTACCACTTCTGTGAATGGAATTTCAAAAATCCGACAGACACGGTTGATATCAGTAAGTAAAATGTGGTTCAATGAGATAAAAATAATTTTTTGGTGAATAGTAACTTTTTACTTTTTTTACCGCGGTTAATATTAAATAGGGTAACTAAGGGTAAATATGATATTACTATTACCCTAACACATGTCCTAATTCTATTGGATAAGTGTAATTCGACCAAAAACAACCTTATGAATATAATATGACCATTTAGGCCCACTTGGGTTAGATTAGGACATTTATTATTAATTTATTTAAAGAAGGGTTAAAATAGTTAAAATCAAAGTTTAATAAGTAAATCATTTTTAATATGGGGTTATACATAAGATAAATTCGACTATAAATATTCATTAGAAATCTAAAAATATTTCCTACATAATGGTATTTTATTTGTAAATTTTAGACATTAAATAATTTAATTTATTTATGACACAATGATGATGCAGTAATTATCTTATTAATGAAATATTGACATAATTGATGTTATAAACACCAAAATAAATGTAATTTGATACTTTTTATGAATTACACTAATTTTTTAGGTTACTATGATATATTATTGTTGATTTAATCAACTTGGTTCGAACATATAATTCTGTTATGACTTTCACAAAAATCATATATCAAATAGTGTCAAAATTGACACAAAATAGTTTTTAAATCAAATATTATATTATTAATTGTTATTTTATTCCTAAAAATCTAAGGATCGGCCAAATGACTTAGATAAGGATATATATATTAATAATAAACAATTTGGGGTTCGTTTGTCATGTTATAGTAAGTGTATTAACCATATAGTGAAAGAAAACAAAAAGACACGGTAAAAGTTAAATTATTTAACTTAGAGTTAAATCTAATTGATAAGGTTAAAATAATACCCTAAACTTGTCTAAATCCTATTGGTTGATAGGATTTCGACCCATCCCCACTTTAGCTTCGAAATAAGACCCTTTGGAACCATTATAAACCGATTTTGACTTTAATATAAAAATAATATTTTGAGATATTCCTAAGGTGCCCCTCTCCTCCCTTATAAAAGGGCACCTCCTCCCCCTCCTCCTCACACCAATTTGAGCACTCAAACTCAGCCAACCCCTGCCATTTTCTCCTCTCCACTTCCCTAGAATAATCCAAGAGGTCCTGGTCTTCTTGAAAGACCAATCTTAGTTCCCTAAGTGGAGGATTCAAAGAGGCGTTCCAAAGAAGAGGAGGTTCGGACACGTACAAAGCAAGTCGGACCTAAGGTAAGGGAAATATCACAATCTCATTTTTATTCGAGATTGTTTATACTTTAAAATTTACTGGGGTGTATTTTATCATCCACATCCATGTTTCCTTAATATGTAATATTATTTCCATTCACCTACAATTGTTTAATTCCTATTTTACCCTTCGGTGAGTCTTTAGTAAAAGATATGAAAGGAATCTTTTGTCGTTTTTTATACGAGGTACTTTTTTGACTTTTCCGACAAAAGTACGAAAAATGTTTTTTTCTAACTTATACGACATGAATGGATTTTTAAAACATTATTTCCAAGAAGCTTCCTTTACAAGTTTTCAAGTTTATTTTTAATCAACTTATTTTAGTTTATAATTGTATGACATGTTAAGAAAAGAAAAGTGTTTTTGAAGAAGAAAGGATATTTTCCTCAAGAATGGAGTTCAAGTGTTTTATCAAAATTATTTTCCATCTAAGATAATAAAGGGTTCTGTTTTTATCCCTATTATTACATTGATTTGATCATGTTGTGATGGAATTATATTTATGAATTCCTTTAACTTATATGAATTGATTTATGATGTCATGATGTTTTCCCATTTTTGTTACATGTGTTATGCGATGATGTATGTTTTATGATTATGTGGCACACATAAGAAAGGATTCATTATAAGATGGGTGGGACCTATATCTCCCTCCAATGCATTGGTTAAAGATTTTATATCTCATGAGATAGACATGGCTGGAACGGTAGGTTATACCGGTTCAGTGAAACAGGACTGGAACGAGGGTTACTCGATTCAGAAAGGGACTTTGTCCACTAAGATAGTCTTGGCAATGAGTCTTGACTAACAAGAAATGATTTTCTATGATTATGTGTGTATGACACAAAGTTTAATGTTTTATGTTATGATTATTGTGATTACATTTCACTGCCATGATTTATCCCATGTTATGAAATTATGATCTCTTTTGCAGGTTAAGATTTCCAAAAGTTATGTGCTTGTGTATACGATGTGATTGATATTTGTTTTGTTTACCCTTACTGAGCATTTGAGCTCACCCTTTTATGTTTTCTTGTCCCCAGGATATAAAGAAAGGTTTTAGGTATAAAAAAAAGGAAGATCTTTATGGGAGATATTGAAGATCTTTCACCAGGATTAGAAGATTATATTCTGAGTTTCCAAAGACACTAAACTATTACGATCCTTGTGTGTGTGTTTTTGTTATGTACTAAGTATTCCGCAAATGTAATGTAATGTCAATGTACGTCAAGCTTCGGGTCTCTACAGTTGGTATCAGAGGAAAGGTTTAGTCAACCTTTGGAAACTAGGACGCGAAAACGTTAGTGAGATCCTTAGAGTTATTTCTAAGGTATGTCTAGGGATGTCTCTAAGGTTAAGTATACGTATAGGTTATAGTCCTAGAATTGCGCTAACGATCTTAGAATTAAACCTAAGATGTTAGATATTGAAGGTACTCCCCCTTTATTATGTTTTTTCCCTAGCATGATTTTTTCCTCTCACACTATTCTTTTTGGGTTTTAGACGATGGCTGGAACCCGAAGGAACCGTGTTGATCAATGCAATGGACAATGCAATGATTTCCCTCCTGAACAAACAAATGTTATGGGAGATGGAGTGAAAAATCTTATTGCTATACTTACACAAGCTATGAATCATTCTGGACTTCCAAATGAGCAGAGAAGGGAACAATATTCTATTGAGTCCTTCATGAGGCAACATCCACCTTCTTTCAGTGGGTCTTCTGATCCACTTGTGGCTGAACAATGGATCAGTACTACTGAAAAGATATTTTCAGTTCTTCAATGTTCTGAACATGATAAAGTCATCTTAGCAGTATATCGTTTGGAAGGTGAAGCTGATCAATGGTGGAATCTTATCAAGAATACGAGGCCAAAAGATGAAATTGAGTCCATGGAATGGGACGAGTTCAAGAACTTGTTTTTCAGTAAGTACTTCCCTCGTATTCTTCGAACAAAGATGGAGAAAGAGTTTCTTGAACTGAAACAAAGGGATGATGAATATGTTGGTACCTATGAAGTAAATTTTACAAGACTTGCAAGGTACGCTTCTGGTATTATCATCCAACCTGAAAGTAAAGTTGATCGATTTTTCAGTGGCTTAAAACCAAGTCTTCGAAGGGCATTAGCTATAAGAGACTTTAGTAGCTATGAAGAAATTTTGTGTTGTGCTATCAAGGTAGAAATGGAAGTTGGTGTTACGTATCCATCTCATGGTTTTGACAAGAAACGAAAGATGGAGTTCAAGGAGAAATCTCAGAATAATGGTGAAAAGAAGATGAATGTTTCCTTATGCACAAAGTGTGGAAAGAAGCATGGTGGAGATTGTCTTAAAGGGACTAGAAAATGTTTTAAGTGTGGAAAAGAAGGTCATCGAGCAGGTGAGTGTCGAAGTAATGGAAAAAGGGTTTCTAATGACGTGAATAAAGCAAACACTGCAGAGAACGCACCACCAACACTTCAATGCTTCAAGTGCAAGGAAATGGGGCATTATGCTAATAAATGCCCTAATCTAAGGGTTAGTGATGATCAACATGAACAACCACTGAAGGCAAAGGACAAAGGGAAGTCACATGCGATCACTACTGGAAATGTTGAATATGACAACGATGTGGTGGAATGATTAAGTGTTTATGTAATGGGATTCCAAAATAATATTGTATCATGGAATATTGGAATATTTATGTATTGGTATAATGTGGTATTCAAAGTGATTGAGATATTTAACAGTATTCATGAGCTCATGATTGATAAAAGGACTAAGTGATATCATGGTTTGAGTATAAATAATTTTGAGGATTTTGGTATGTGGAAAGTGTTAACTTTTAACTGCATTCAAGTTTTTACTAAGGTTCAATGGGTATTCAATAGAATACATGATTAAGGACTTTGAATGTTTGGAATGTGACCAACAAAACATATCTTATGATATATGGGGATCAACAATGATATTAAATCTCTGGTAATCGTTTTGACTATGTTATGAGAGTGGACTGTAGTATTATGGATAAGCCTAAAGATTGGAATGGATCATGTTGGAAATAAGTTAGTATTGTTTAAGGATAGAAGTTTTTTCGATATTATTGATGGGATGTTATAGTAATATAGTTTTAGAAAAAGGACAACCTGCAGGACGGGCAACATCCCATCGCGTCGGACAAGGCTGTGGGAATCGAACCCACAACCGAAGTGCGACTGGCCTTTATCGCCTACCACTGGCATACAGGAAGTACCTGTTTAGTAGAAACTAGTTTTATTATATTAAGCAGTATGATATATGAAGTATAAGTCCATTTTAGGAACCATATATGATTAATCTCACTATAGATCGACTTATGTATATAATTTTTGCTAACCTTTTGTTTGAGACAGATGGAATGACCCGTCATTCTATCACATGATCTGCTAACACTTCACGAATAACAAATTCAACTTCATTTATTTAAGAGATGAAGTGGAAATTGTTCAAGGCACGAACAACAGTGAGATTGTACCAAAATAAAGTAAGTATTTATTCTAATTCAAATTTTCAACTTTAGGGAAATGATCTTGAAAACCAAAAATGTTGTCCTAGTGATCTTATACCTGATGAATCAGATGGTACCTTATATCATCACAAATCTATGGATTTGTGATTACTGGCTTTTCCATAGCCATGTTCTCTACCACTCTCCATCAGAACATGATGGTTAGATTTCTCTACCATATCCATATTTTCACCTATGTGGAAACCCAGTGATTAGTTTATTTGGGTAATCGTTACATTTCATACTTTAGTTTTTAAAGACAAGTTTTGGTATTCCTTTTTACGATGTGGCTTTCTATTAAAGAAACTTTCGAATAGTAAACTATTTATAACCCCGACGAATTTCGAGGGCGAAATTCATTTTAAGGGGGGGTAGAATGTAACAGCCCGAGATTTTATGAAAACTATTCTTTTTAAATTTATTAATGTCTTGTGTTGTACGCTACAAGGAGCTTGCACAACACGCATCCTTGACTTGCCTTGCATTACACGCAATCGCGACCTTCCTCGATAGCGTGTGTAGTACGCAATACCGAGTTTCACTAAACAACGATATGCTATTAAAATATTATTAAAACTAGCCGTTATGAATAGTAATAACCACTTTTTAAAATTTTATAAATTTTATTTTTCAAAATGGACTTCATTTTTGGATTCGGAATATCGAAATTAGCCTAGGGTGAAATTTTGGTATTTTTCTGAAAACCTTCAATTTTTGATGAATAGTGAAACTACTAAGTGGTAGGTTAAAAACTGAATTTTGCATAAAACTTAATTTTACCGCTTCTGTGAATGGAATTTCGAAAATCCGACAGACACGGTTGATATCAGTAAGTAAAATGTGGTTCAATGAGATAAAAATAATTTTTTGGTGAATAGTAACTTTTTACTTTTTTTTACCGCGGTTAATAGTAAATAGGGTAACTAAGGGTAAATATGATATTACTATTTCCCTAACACATGTCCTAATTCTATTGGATAAGTTTAATTCGACCAAAAACAACCTTATGAATATAATATGACCATTTAGGCCCACTTGGGTTAGATTAGGACATTTATTATTAATTTATATAAAGAAGGGTTAAAATAGTTAAAATCAAAGTTTAATAAGTAAATCATTTTTAATATGGGGTTATACATAAGATAAATTCGACTATAAATATTCATTAGAAAGCTAAAAAGATTTCCTACATAATGGTATTTTATTTGTAAATTTTAGACATTAAATAATTTAATTTATTTATGACACAATGATGATGCAGTAATTATCTTATTAATGAAATATTGACATAATTGATGTTATAAACACCAAAATAAATGTAATTTGAGACTTTTTATGAATTACACTAATTGTTTAGGTTACTATGATATATTAGTGTTGATTTAATCAACTTGGTTAGAACATATAATTCTGTTATGACTTTCACAAAAATCATATATCAAATAGTGTCAAAATTGACACAAAATAGTTTTTAAATCAAATATTATATTATTAATTGTTATTTTATTCCTAAAAATATAAGGATCATCCAAATGACTTAGATAAGGATATATATATTAATAATAAACAATTTGGGGTTCGTTTGGCATGTTATAGTAAGTGTATTAACCATATAGTGAAAGAAAACAAAAAGACACGGTAAAAGTTAAATTATTTAACTTAGAGTTAAATCTAATTGATAAGGTTAAAATAATACCCTAAACTTGTCTAAATCCTATTGGTTGATAGGATTTAGACCCATCCCCACTTTAGATTCGAAATAAGACCCTTTGTAACCATTATAAACTGATTTTGACTTTAATATAAAATAATATTTTGAGATATTCCTAAGGTGCCCCTCTCCTCCCTTATAAAAGGGCACCTCCTCCCCCTCCTCCTCACACCAATTTGAGCACTCAAACTCGGCCAACCCCTGCCATTTTCTCCTCTCCACTTCCCTAGAATAATCCAAGAGGTCCTAGTCTTCTTGAAAGACCAATCTTAGTTCCCTAAGTGGAGGATTCAAAGAGGCGTTCCAAAGAAGAGGAGGTTCGGACACGTACAAAGCAAGTCGGACCTAAGGTAAGGGAAATATCACAATCTCATTTTTATTCGAGATTGTTTATACTTTGAAATTTACTGGGGTGTATTTTATCATCCACATCCATGTTTCCTTAATATGTAATATTATTTCCATTCACCTACAATTTTTTAATTCCTATTTTACCCTTCGGTGAGTCTTTAGTAAAAGATATGAAAGGAATCTTTTGTCGTTTTTCATACGAGGTACTTTTTTGACTTTTCCGACAAAAGTACGAAGAATGTTTTTTTCTAACTTATACGGCATGAATGGATTTTTAAAACATTATTTCCAAGAAGCTTCCTTTACAAGTTTTCAAGTTTATTTTTAATCAACTTCTTTTAGTTTATAATTGTATGACATGTTAAGAAAAGAAAAGTGTTTTTGAAGAAGAAAGGATATTTTCCTTAAGAATGGAGTTCAAGTGTTTTATCAAAATTATTTTCCATCTAAGATAATAAAAGGTTCTATTTTTATCCCTATTATTACATTGATTTGATCATGTTGTGATGGAATTATATTTATGAATTCCTTTAACTTATATGAATTGATTTATGATGTCATGATGTTTTCCCATTTTTGTTACATGTGTTATGCGATGATGTATGTTTTATGATTATGTGGCACACATAAGAAAAGATTCATTATAAGATGGGTGGGACCTATATCTCCCTCCAATGCATTGGGTAAAGATTTTATATCTCATGAGATAGACATGGCTGGAACGGTAGGTTATACCGGTTCAGTGAAACAGGACTGGAACGAGGGTTACTCGATTCAGAAAGGGACTTTGTCCACTAAGATAGTCTTGGCAATGAGTCTTGACTAACAAGAAATGATTTTCTATGATTATGTGTGTATGCCACAAAGTTTAATGTTTTATGTTATGATTATTGTGATTACATTTCACTGTCATGATTTATCCCATGTTATGAAATTATGATCTCTTTTGCAGGTTAAGATTTCCAAAAGTTATGTGCTTGTGTATACGATGTGATTGATATTTATTTTGTTTACCCTTACTGAGCATTTGAGCTCACCCTTTTATGTTTTCTTTTCCCCAGGATATAAAGAAAGGTTTTAGGTATAAAAAAAAGGAAGATCTTTATGGGAGATATTGAAGATCTTTCACCAGGATTAGAAGATTATATTCCGAGTTTCCAAAGACACTAAACTATTATGATCCTTGTGTGTGTGTTTTTGTTATGTACTAAGTATTCCGCAAATGTAATGTAATGTCAATGTACGTCAAGCTTCGGGTCTCTACATTAATCACCAAATAAAACATGCATGTGCATTAAATTTAATTCATCATTAATCCCAACACATAGAAATTACCCCGACATCTCAGTCAAAAAAATATGCATGATAATAAAATGATAAATAATTAAAATTATACCTGCGTTATCTGAAAAAAAAATGATTGGATCAGTCTGCACTCTAGACGTGTATCGTACTCACTATTTGTTGATCTCTGAAGGAAAAGTGAACCCTCTATGGAGTCGTGCACCAACAACAGACCTCAACTAATATCACACCCAACTGGAATGGATGAAGTATGGTAGCTACTGGGGAAGATAGTGTTCGGTTGGGAGTTGGGATTGCAGCGGAAGTGAGGGGTCGCTGGCGGTGTTGGCTGCTACTATGTTATAGAGGAGGGTTGTCCTACTGTTGGCGATGCATAGTAATGGTGGAGGTGGTTCTGGTTGCAGCAGATGATGGAGGAGAGGCTGACGTCATGGGTTGCTCCTTGAGGGAGGACGTCGACTATGTGCAAAAAGAGGAGGGTGGCATGGAGATGAAGGGTGGAGGGATATGGTGGCGTAAAGGGGGGAGGGTAGGGGCAGGGGGTGGAATAAGGGTAGGAGAAGAGGGAGGGGGTGGTCGAGGAGGGAGGGGAAGGGTGAGGGGGCACAGGGAAATGGTGTCACACCCGAATTTTCAATTCCATGCTTTATTCGAAGTTCTCTTTTGGTTCTTAGCTTTCTCTTGGTTTTCGGGTGTTTAGAGTTTAAAATTTTGGTGTCTCCTGTGTTATTGATATATGACCATAGTCTTTGGGGTATTGTATGGTATTTGGACTCCTCTTTTTTCAAGGGGATGGTGTGAGGTTGTAATGTTTTGGAGTTGTGTTAGTGACATGCCTAGTGGCACAACTTGTGGGGTAAGTTGTTGAGGTGGTTTGTACCCTTGGGTTGGATGAGTTTTGGGGTGAAAATGATGGTTTATTTTGGGAATTTTTCTCCCTTATCCTTGGCCTATCTTTACCCATTGGTTTTCCCCTTGGACCCCCCTGAAATTGGAGTAAGAACATCAAATTCTGGAAGGCCAGAACAGGCTGTATGGTTTACTAAACCATGCAGCCAAACCGTGCAAGGTGTCCAGGTCATTAAAAATACTTTTGAAATTCCAATTTTTCCCTCCCATAAATAAACCTAATCCACTCCATTCTTCCCACATTCAACCCTAGTAGCAATGGGAGGCCTCCAAGATCCCTCAAGTTCCCATGGAACCCATCTTTGATGGGGGGTTTGGTGGGGAAACTTCAAGATTCTTCAAGGTAAGTGATTCCTTATTCTTTTCTTCTCTTTCTTGAAGTTATAAATTTTACATAATCTAGGGTTCGTAACTAGGGTTCAAACATTAGTCTTTTTGGTGAAATATTGTGGTTTTAGGTTGGATTTAACTTCCTTGAGGTCCGGCGGTGGTGTGGTTGATGTTTCACACCAAGATTTGAGGGTTTCAACAATTTTGGTAGGTGATTACAAGTTTAATCATTTTATTATGAGTTATCTTGCTTGTTTTTTTAATTTATAATGTTCCTAATATGTTGGGTGTGGTGCGAAAATCATTAAATGATTTGTGATTACCTTCAGCATATGGTATGATTGGATAGAAAATTTAGTAGCTTTGTAATTTATTTTAAAAAATTTGATTCTTTAAATTATCCCACTTGAAAACTATTTTTATTTAAAGTTTCATCTTTTAGAAATTGTAACTAGCATTTCATGTTTATAAAAACTTGCAAGATTTTCATCTTTGAATGATTATCACATGGAATATCTTAGTGGTGGTATTCTACTGAGATTTGTCTCACTCCCTACTTACACCTTTGGGTGTAAGTTGACTTGTTTATTTTTGTCGCAGGTTTGGGTACAGCTTTTGTGCCAATGGTTTAGGTTTTTAACGGTCCATTGTGATGTAATGTTGTGGAGATGGCTTGAAGGTGGTTCCTCTTTCCATGTGGAGGTTCTTGGGATGTTTTTTTTTTGGTTTTTTACCTTAGTAATAGTCTTTATACATTGTTTTAAATTGTGTAATTCAGTTATTAATTTTATTAAAATATTTTTTGGTTTGAAAAATCCAGATTTGTTTAATTGTTTTTTTGTTGTTGTAAGTTTATAAACTCAGGTAAATCATTCCCAGCTTTCATTTTATGATACCCAGGCACTTTTTCTAGTCCATGGGGATTGGGAAATCCCTTTGGGTCTTGTCACGAGCTGGGTTTGGTGCTGGTTTTGATGGCGACCAGATTCGGTTCGTGACAAAATGGTATCAAAGGAGGTTTAGGTTAACTCTTTGGGTCATGTTATTTGGGGAACATTCGGGATAGTTTGGAGTTAGGATTTTCAGGACTTGGAATTATTATTATGGGTAGTGTGCCTAATCACCACACCTCATGATGGGATTCAAGTCTCCAAGGGAAGTCAGGACTTATCTGAGTCCTTTGGTTTTCTTGGTTTGATGATGATTAGGGAAAATGAAAAGAGAGTTGGGTTAATGGTCTTAGTGAGCTCACAGGGCCTAGTAAGCCATGCGGAGCTGGGGATATTTTCCTAGAACACTCTATATGGTGGTGAAGTGATTGGCGTATGACCACCAACTATATGTCCAAGTCACCCATCGAAACTAGTTTCCCCTCACATTTTCTTGTGTCTTTTAGTTTTGAAATCTTAGAAGTTTGGTTTTAAATCAAAAATGACATGATTTTAAGAATCATAAAGTTTTTGTGAAATTATTTTATAATAAAGAGGGAATTATTTGATTTTTGAAATGGTGGAACTGAATTTTCATAACTGTTTTGAAATGAAAAATGGTGTGTTTACACCTCTTTTAATGGGATGATATGTTTTTAAATTGATTTGAATAACTTCAAAGTGAGTTCTTATTTGAATGGTTGTGTCCTTATGAAAAGTTTTGTAAGATGTAAATTGGGATTTTGATTCTGTGGTTAGTGGTATTGAGAAAAAAAGAAAGTATCGGTTGACTGTTTTGGTTTTGAAAAGTGGAAAGAATTTTTGTTTTAACCTTTGGTATTTCCATGAGCGACCAAGCGCATGGGGTTATATTGGATGATGGATGGTTAATGGAATGACTGGATGAGTGTCGGGATGGATATGAGGAGGGTGCCTGGAGTGGAACGGAAACATGCATGTGTGAGGCCCATGGGGTACCATTGGTGGATACTCTAACTGCTGAACCATTTATTTTCAAAGATATGATTTGAAAGAAATACATGATGTCTTGATGAATAGTTTGGGATGGTGTGTCTTATGTGTTTTTGGAAATGTTGTTGTTTTGGGATGTTTTGAGTCTAAGAACCCCTCTTGTTTGAATGGTTTTTTGGGTTTGTGTTTCTTTGGTAAGTTGGGTTGAAGGACTGATTAGTTGTCTCTTCTGAGAAAGGTTCAAGAAGCCTTTACAGTGGTTCCCTTAATGTGTTTGGATCTGGTTTGTGGAACATTTTTACCAATGTAACATCTTGTTTGGGTCCTTGGATTCTCTCATTGAATAAGGTACGCCCCCATTAAGGGTTAGTGCACAACTGAAGTGCAACCCGGATTGTTTCTCCATTGTAAGACCCTCTAGTTGATCAATATACGGAATATTTTTCTTGAGATTTAGAGATTAAGTCTACACCATTTCCTTTCTTGGTTTTTTGGATCCTCTTGTAGTGGGAGAGTGCTCGTGGAAGGTTGAAAGAGACCTTAGTTTGTTAAGTTACCCGATTCGTCGAAGGTGGAAGTGGTCTGGGTTTGTTGGTATGGATGAGTGTCTGGATGGTGTCTAAGAGGGCCTTTGGGTCCTTCGTAGTATCTTTGAAGTAGGGGTTCATGTTAAACCATCAGTGTGGGAAATCTGGTTAGGAGATTCTATTATGGACACTTTCTAGAATTGTGCATTGTTTGGGGACTTGGCATAAGTTCCCTTTCCATGTATTGTTTCCATCAGTCACAGTGGTCATGTTTGGTGACACCTTGTGATGTCATGTGCTCATTTGATTGTAAAGGTGAAGGTCATGCAATCCTTTGAGAGTCTCTATTATGTTGGGAGTATGTCTCCCTTGGAAAAACTTCAAATCCTATGTCTTAGAGGAAGGTGTTTATATGTGTCCTTTACTTCTGTCGTTTCTCACCCGAAGAAACAAGGTGTGATGTGTGTGCATCTTCTAATCCCTTGATTTAGTGAAATGTTAGGTTTTAGTAAAGTGAGTTATGGAGTGTGTTCTATCTTGGTGAACCCATCTAGGATTGTGGTGTAGTTGTTTGTAGCACTGGAAGTAGAAGTTCTATTCAGGGGGTTTCCAAAGCCTAACTATAAGGCTGAAGATTCTTCAATCATTTGAGCTCCAGCCATAGGTCTTGGAGTGAATCTGGTGCATGGTCAGGGGAAATCCTAGGGTATTTCAAAGAGTTTTTGGAGAAAGGTTTGAAATTTGGCTAGATAGTTTGAGTGCACGGTTTGCACATGGTTAGTAGTAACCATCCCCAGAAAACCATGCAAGTAGAAGTATCCACACAGTTAGCGCACGGTTTCCCAAAGTCTGCAGACTAACCGTGTGGTCATCCCAACTCTTTAAATTTTGGGTCTTTTTGTGTCGGCCCATACTGGTCAGTTAAGATGGTTGGTTCTTATGGTGTGGAGACCCACTATGAGTTTTATATAAGTTCTTTTGGAAAGGTCTAATGGAATTCTACCCCTTATATCAGGAAGTCTGTTCAGGACTCCCCCTGTTAGTGTCCCGATTTTATCTCAGAAAAAATTTAAGTTGTATCTTATGGTGGGGAGCCCATTTGTGTCCTCCTATACTAGTAACTCAAATTTGTCCCAGGACTTATCTTGGTGGTAGGTAGTCTCGTTCGGAGTTATCTAATTACTAACATCTTCCTTGGGTAAATTTTGGGATTGGAGAGTGCCCAACAGTTTAGTTAAAGTAATGTAAGTGTAACCTTGTTCGATGTTGTTGTTCATTTGGGTAAATAGCTTGATTCTTGTTTGGATAGTGTGAGGATTTTCCTTTTGGAATAAAGTCTAAATATGCTTTATGGTTTTGGGAAAGTGGCGTAAGTTTTGGTTTTTGAGAGTGTTC
Organism: Viscum album; assembly: GCA_963277665.1. Classification (NCBI taxonomy): domain Eukaryota; kingdom Viridiplantae; phylum Streptophyta; class Magnoliopsida; order Santalales; family Viscaceae; genus Viscum; species Viscum album. The sequence continues at coordinate 546,498,057 of OY728148.1, forward strand.
CTTCCTTAATTGATCACTGGAGGTGTTTTGGTCGTTGGGGGCGAAACATGGAAAAGGAGTACATATTGGTTTCTCAGTTGGGTTTGGTTTTTTCTTTGGCCTTGCTTTGGCTTTTTGGGGTCAGAAAGCTTTATGGTGGGGAGAATTTCCAAACCCTAATTTTCAATTCCATGCTTTTTTCGAAGTTCTCTTTTGGTTCTTAGCTTTATTTTGGTTTCTGGGTGTTTCGGGTTTAAAATTTTGGTGTCTCTAGTTTTATTGATCTATGACCTTAGTCTTGGGGGTCTTGTATGGTAGTTGGACTCATCTTTTTTCAAGGGTGTGTTGTGAGGTTGTGGTGTTTTTGATTTTTGTTAGTGACACTTCTAGTGGAACAACTTGTGGGGTAAGTTGTTGAGGTGGTTTGTACCCTTGGGTTGGATGAGTTTTGGGGTGAAAAGAATGGTTTATTTTGTGTATTTTTCTCCCCTATCATTGGAACATCTTTTTCCCTTAGACCCCCCCCTGAAATTGGAGGAAGAACATCAAATTTTTTATGGCCAGAACAGGCCGCACGGTTTGGAAGTACGGTTTACTAAACCGTGTAGCCAAACCGTGCAAGGTGTCCGGGTCATTAAAAATACTTTTGAAATTCTAATTTTTTCCCTCCTAGAAATAAACCTAACCCACTAAATTCTTCCCCCATTTGACCCTAGTAGTAATGGGAGACCTCCAAGTTCCCTCAATCTCCCATGGAACCCATCTTTGATGGGGTTTTTGGTGGGGAAACTTCAAGATTTTTCAAGGTAAGTGATTCCTTCTTCGTTTCTTCCCTTTCCTAAGAGTTTTTTTCACCATTTATTGAATTTATAAATTTTCCAGAATCTAGGTTTCCTAACTAGGGTTTAACCATGAGTCTTTTTTGTGAAATATTGTGGTTTTAGGGTGGATTTCACTTCCTTGAGGTGTGTCGGTGGTGCGGTTGATGTTTCGCACCAAGATTTGAGGGTTTCAACAATTTCAATAGGTGATTCCATGTGTAATCATTTTATTATGAGTTATATTTCTTGGTTTATTAATTTATAATGTTTCTAATATGTTGGGTGTGGTGCTAAAATCATTTTTGGTAGCAATAGTAAAGCATTTAGTGTTAAAGTTACATTTTTGTTTGAAGTTGTGTACTTTTCAAATGTAACTCATGTGATATCTTTTGTGGTAGTTTTATAAAATATGAAATTGATTTATTAGTTGTTTAAATGGGATAAAAATTATGTTTCTTTAATGCCTTAGTGTCATGTGTGCCTTGTGAGGGGGTTTTTGAATGGTTTTGATGTGTAAAACCTTGTTATACTTCTTGAGAGTATTTTATGAAAATATGTTTTTTCATGTGTATCTTTTGTGGTATTATTTTAGGTGGTTTTATAACACTTGAGAGTGGTTTTATAAATGTTTCTAGGGTTGAAAATTCTGTTTTGTATTGGTATTGGTGTGATTTGGCCTTGAAAGAGGGTTTTCAAATGGGTTGTATGCAAAACATGGTTATACCCCTTGGGTTGGTTTTATGAAAATTGTAACTGATTTAATGAGTTACACAAAGTGTACAAAGGATTTTTATGTACTGTTTTGGTGGGTTTATATTATTAAAATGTTTTTTTAAAGATAAATTGGTCATTTGTGATGTCAAACGTTTTGATAATTCTTTGTAATTTGTCAAGGTGATTTATGAAATTTTGATGTGGGTGCGAAAAATATTTGTGGGTTGTTTTGTGTGACTGGGATGTGCAAAATGGATTTTGTTTATGAAATAAGTATTATGGGAATGTGTGTGGGCTGTTATGTGTATTGGAATATCTTGTAAAGGTTTTATAAAATTATTTAAAGGATTTGTTGAAATGTTAAAGAGATGTGAATAGTGTTGTGGGATATTTTGGTGTGACTATGATTTAAAAATGTATTTGAATGAAAAAAGGGGATTATGTGACTTGTGTGATATACATGTGGTCTGTTTGGTGAATGTGTGATGTGGAATTGGTATTTGAATGTGCAAATTATATTTCATGGCTTGTTGAACTTGTTTGAGCACAAGATGGAAACTCGGGTATCTAGGTGGGTGGACGTGTGCTAGTATGCTAGTGATCCCGTGGGGTTTGGCCTCAGTTTCATGTAGCAAGTTTGATGTTAAAAACACTAACTAAACTATGATGATGATGATTATTGGGGACCAATAGGTTATGGGTATGTTCCCTACTAGTGGCTCGTGCACGAGAACGAATATTGTGATGGTTACTTTCACCGAGATATGAGGTACCTGGGACCCACAATGCGTTAGTTCCTAGGGGTTATTTCCCATTTCTTGTGCTCATTAGATGATTTTTGATTACCTTCAGCATACAGTATGATTTGATGGAAAATTCAGTAGCTTTGGCATTAGTTTTAAAAGTTTTGATTCTTTAAATTATCCCACTTGAAAACTATTTTTATTTAATTTTCATTTTTAGAAATTGTAACTAGCATTTCATGTTTATGAAAATTTGTAAGATTTTCATCTTTGAATGATTATCACATGGAATATCTTAGTGGTACCTACTGGGATTTGGATCACACCCTACTTACACCTTTGGGTGTAAGTAGACTTGTTTATTTTTATCGCAGGTTTGGGTACAACTTTTGTGCCAATGGTTTGGGTTTTTAACGGTCCATCGTGATGTAATGTTGTGGAGATGGCTTGAGGGAGGTGCCTCTTGACATGTGGAGGTTCTTGGGATGTTTTTTTTTGTTTTGTACCTTTTTAATGGTATTTAGACATTGTTTTAAATTGTGTAATTCAGTTTTGAATTTTAGTAAAAGATGTTTTGGTTTTAAAAATCCAGATTTGTTTAATTGGTTTTGTTTGTTGTTGTAAGTTTATAAACTCAGGTAAATCATTCCCAAATTTCATTTTATGATACCCGGGCACTTTTGTCAGCCCGTAGGGATCAGGAACGCCCTTCAGTTTTTTTCATAGGCCAGGTTTGGTGCAGGTTTTGATGGTGACCAGATTCGGTTCGTGACAGATGGAGGGGAGAGGGGGGGGGAGGAAGAAGGGGACGACGAAGGAGGGAGGGGGCGGGCCTAGAGGTTGAATTGAGAGAGAGATTCACGGCTAGGGTTGCGGCATCTATCGATGATGAAGTGGCTCTCTTGAATTTAAATTGGGAACTTAATATACAAAATGGAAAAACCAATTAAAAAATCAAAAATGTTATAAAATTAATAAATGTTAATAATATTAATATTAAATATTAATCTAATTTAATAAAAATTATAATCTGCTAAAATTAATACTAATTTCATTAATACTATAAATAAATAAATAAAATAAAAACTAATATGATAAATTTAAAGTAATTACTAAAAATATTAATAAACTAAAAATAAAACTAATATTAATTAAACTACTAAAATTTAAAAAGTGTTATAAATTAAATGTGAATAATTTAAAAAATCAATAAAGACTAATAATAAAAAAAATAAAAAAAATAATGATATATAATTACAAATATATAATTAAATAAACTAGGGTTACATGTTACATTAAATCAATAATTATACACATGATAAAAATAATAAAAAATATAAAATTAAAATAAACTAATAAAATGCTAGATTACTAATATTAGTATAAAAATTAACCAAAAGTTATCAAAATATCTAAAATACTACAATACTACAAATACAGCCTAAAAATGCTAAAAGTAGTTAGAAAAATAATTAAAACTAAATTTGAACATTATAAAAAATGCACGTGGAATATATGTACATCAAATCCCTCACACTTAAAATTTTGCACTTTTGGGCTAAATAATCAGAAAGAATACTCAACTAGACCCCTAGACAAATCAAAACATCAAAATTACAAGTTCAAATTTTTTCAATCCCTTTTACCCAAAAATATCATGCTTTATTTAAAATTCCAATTTTTAAAAATAGTTCCCCTTCCACTCACATTCTTTCCAAAATAAAATCTACACTCATACACCATGTGACCTAACTCACTATCACTCTCATCGCTCAAACAATTTGATCAGAGTTTTGTTCAATTCTCATACACATGCATGGTTACCATAGGCTTGCTATGAATTTCACATCTCTACTAGTGGAAATCAAAAGAAAACACTAATCTTGAGGACTTCACATTAGGTTCAAATGTTTGTGAGGCTATGGGATGATGGGTCATAAACAAATTTGACAGTTTTTGGAAAAATAAGGGTTTAATCTTGAAATAAATGCACGATTAGTGTCAATCAAAATTTCTTACTCAAAAAATTGATTTTGGAATGCATGAAAATTTTCAAATTTATTAACCTACTAACTACTGTAGATGTGGCGAGCAGGGTCAAACCATAAAGTGAATGTGAGTAGGCACTAGGAATATCCTATTGGAAGAATATTCAGGTGGATGAATTTTTGATGTGACTTAACAAGAACAAATTCTAAAACTAAACAATTTAAAAACAACTATTTAAATTTAATAAATCTATCTAAGTAAACCAAACTAAGCAAAGGAATAAAACATGCAAATATGGAAGTTTTAGAGTTGTGATGTCCGTTCAAGGGCATGCAATGCCAATTATTTAATTTCCACATATGAATATTTATTAATTTAATTATCACTAATTCCAAATTTAATTAAAATTATATCAGGTCTTATTCTATGATGTTAGACAAAATTCTAATTTCCACACAAATTATCCATCATTTCCTTCTATGGCCTGATGAATAATTTTTGAGTCATTGTAGTACTAAATCACTTGATGAAATATAACAACTCATTTCTCACAAAGTCAAAGTATTTATCTACATCGGGTTTTCTCATATGAGATCACTTATTATGTATCACTCATGAAATTTTGAAGGAGAATGCACACAAAAAATTAATTTTTCAATCAATATATTTATTTATTCAGAATTTGATCACGTGCGATTTATGATTCTCTCATGCACGTGATCAGCTTTCAGAAAAATAAATTCTCTCATGAACCCTCACCCATGATTACTTATTAGGTATCACACGGACGAGAACCAAATCATGTGTGCAGACTCAAATTGATAATTAATTTAAATGAAAATTTGATTAAAAAATAAAAAACCAATTAAACAATTAATTAAAAAGGCAATAAAATATCAAAACAAGGAAAAATCATACATAAAACATCACGTTTATCTCAACTCCAACATCATCAAATTTATCCTGGCATCACAACAACACGACACATAAAATAATAAAAAGATGTCACTATGTTCGTGTTGACACAAGGACCACTGCAACCCACTGCATGTGATCGCAAAATAATAATAATCATCCACCGATCAAATAAATATCAAACCAAACCACTGATCATGTATGTCAACATGAAAAAAATGATCGGATATGTGTCCTCTCTCATCATTCGCACCCACCCAGAATGGGATTTGACTTGGTGTTCTGCTTGGGCGAGGCTAAAGGGGTGCGCTGGGGAGGTGGAGGTCATTCAGCCTAGTGTGGTTTGCAATAGCAGAAGAGGGTGGATGTGATAGTGGTGAGGCTGCTACGTGCCTGCTGCTGAAGGCGAAGACCTGCAAGGCATGGTGGTGTGCTGGTCTATGCAGGTAGGGAGGAAGTGTCCTACACCTGGGTTATACACACAGGTAGGAGGTGCTGGGTAGGAATTGTAGTAGAGGTGAGGGGTCAACAGAGGTGTCTGTAGCTACTGTACAGTGGAGGAGGGTTGGTCTGCTATTGGTGGTGCGCAACAAGGACGGAGGCTGGTTCGGTTGAAGCTGATGATGGAGGAGAGGCCGACATCATTGGTTTCTTCTTGAGGGAGGGGAATTAATTACATATATATAATTAAATAAACTATGGTTATGTGTTACATTAAATTAATAATTATACACACAATAAAAATAATAATAAAATATAAAATTAAAATAAACTAAAAAAATACAAAATTACTAATATTTGTCATGAACCAGCTCAGATACCTTGGTAACCCGATAACCGAGCCAACCTTGACATAGATCAAAGGGCATTCTCGATCCACACATGTTAGTTACTAACACCTGGAATCATACAACATGTAAGTGGGAATGAATTTTCCACAAAACATAGAGGAAGCAAGACAAGCAAGTCAATATGCATACAAAAGAAACTCCACTAGGAGTAATGTACCAGAAGTCAACGAGTCATTAAATCTCAAAGTACTACAACCCAAGTACCAAAATATAGGGAAACACCCCAAGTCTCAAAGGACATAACTCACCATGTCCAAGGTTCAATAGCTGGATCCACCTCCAATGATCCTTTCCCCTTGCTCGAACCTGGAAGGAGATAATCTACAAACACCTAAAGGCACAAGTAGGGCATGAGCTAAAAATCCCAATAGGGTCTCACCAAGGATTCCATAATAGTTTTCAATAAAATATTAACCAAATGAATGCTTTCAATTTAAAAATAAATAGTTTTGGCATTTCAAAACATATTTAAACAAATCATGCTATACAATTTAAATGATGGAAATTAATTTAATAAAAGGCCTTACAAGTGGTGTAATATTTCTAAAACAGTGGATTAAATAAAATAGTTTATATAAATTCAAAAGGAACTTAAATTAGTTTTATAACATTGGCATACATTTATATTTCAAATATAAATAACAAGTGAGCAACATGGTCATCTTCTAAATAGGTATGATAGTATTCAGGCTATAGGACTTCACACTCTCTAAGTGATCTCAGCAATATGTGTATACACACATCCCCCTAACACTAGAAAAAGGCAACTCGTCACCATCCCATCAAGGATGTGACCTGCTGCATGTATGTTTTAGAACATTGTAATAGCATATAGTGTTCCCAAATAAATCACCAACTACCTAAGGCTTTCATGTTCTCTTACATAATCAATGATGGGAAATTTATTTTAAGACTGCTTAAAATACAATTAAATCTCATTCTTCCATTTCAATTCCAATTATCCATTTAAAACCAAAATGATTTTTAATAAAAAAATATGCCTCTTTAACAAGATAAAACTACTGGGTTTCTATCAAAACATTTTAATTCACTCTCACAAGTTTGAAATCCATTCAAAACCAATTCCATCATTTCACAATTCATTTCCACAATTAAATTCAAAAATTTAATTGAAATAATTTCCATAAAATCTATAATTTAAATTCAATAATTTAAATCATCCAATTTCTATAAACACACCCCAATTCAATGGAATTGGGGGGTTTTCCCAATTTTCAGGCCAAAACTATTTCAAAACTCTCAATTCACTGAAATTAGATTTTATCAAATAAATTAAAAGAAAGTTTGAGTGATTTAATTTAAATAAATAATTTAAATAAATCAATCAATTTAATTTTAATAAATTTGGTTAAATAGGATGAAATCACGTACCTTTATCTTGAAACTCAACACTTACAACGACACCTGTAAATGAGAACGAAGGTGTAGAAGACCTTGAAACCCAACCTAGAAATGTGATCCAACACTACATGGCATGAATCCATAACTTTCAGGATAATCCATTTAAATCCAAAAGGAGGAGAAATAGAGAAATTTGAAGAATGGGGGAGGAAGCTAACATGGGAATCACACAATAAGCACAATTATGGTCAGACACCGAACAAATGGGTTCAGAAAGGTTGGAGATCTTCAATATCACCTAGGCAAGGCTTTGGGTCAAAGAGGAGTGAAATTAGAGAGGATCCAAAAGGGAGTGATAGATCGTACTACCTATTTTAAAAATTCATTCAGGGTATTACACAACTTGTAATACCAATACATGTCATGAAATAGTTAATTTCCAAAACTGCCGAAAAACGCATCGCCTCGAATTAAAAATCGACGCTCCAAATTAAAAACCAATATTTAATTAATTTAAAACATGTAATAAACCATCACATCATTTACCCTTCACAATTTGAACCCTTTCATGACTTGCATGTAGAATCATTAAATGACATGTAGCCTTGTTACATGATGTGAAACCCTCCTGCAGCTTGCGGAAAAAAGGCTGGTTAAAGTAGAGAGTCCAAAAAATCTCTGAGTTCACCATTATAGGTATCCTCCCAATTCATTCTCAATCCTACCCGATCAAAGAAAAAAAGGAAAACCAAGACATGGTTAAAGACTTACCTGTCAGATCGGTAATGGTATGTTACAACCTCTCCACCATGAAAACTTTTTGTCCCTAGAAAGCCTATAAAGAAGCTTTCATGCCAAAAATATGATGCCACTACTCTCTCATCAGTGCCTCACATTCCCACATCTCATGACTATAAAAAACATGATACCATAGCACACGAACCAAAGGTATCATCCTCCCACGAAGCACCTTGGTCTCGGAATCAACTATCCTAATCGGCTGCTCAGTCAAAGATAAATTTTGGTTCAATCTCAAGATCACTCCAACTCAGAACATGAGATGGATTAGAGAGATAATTTCTCAATTATGATACATGGAACATGTTATGAATCAATGTCAGCTGTGGTGGAAGTGATAAATGGTATGCAACTTTCTTCACCAACTCAACAACCTCAAAAGGTTCCACAAAATGAAGAGTGAGTTTTCCCTGCTTCCCAAGACGATGATGACCCAATCGGGGTGAAACTTTTAGAAACACCTGGTCACCAATTGATAACTCCAAAGGTCTATGGAAAAGATCATCATAAGGCTTATATTTCCCCTGTGAAATTAAAATTCTTTGACGAATGATCTAAATATTCATTTTTATCTCTTTCACCAAGCTTGGTCCGACCAAGGAACTTTCACCAATATTTGACCAATATAGAGGAGATTTACAAGTTTGGATATACAAGTCCTCAATAGGTACCATTTTGATTGTAGAATGGTAACTATTGTTATAAACAAACTCAACCAGCCCCAAATGATCATCCCAAAACCCCACCAAAGTCGAGAACACAAGCACAAAGCATATCCTCACTACTAAAAATATGGGCTTTTGAGCCCCTTTACCTATAGAGACCGCCACTGGCGGTCTCTATAGGTAACCAATAGTGACCGCCAATGGTGGTCGCTAGGTTTCCCTAAAAAAAACCCGCTTCGGCGCCCCCCCCCCCCCCCCCCCGAACCCTTCCACCCTCCCCATCTCCGCACGCCTTCCCCGTCGCCGCCATCCCTGGTCGTCGCGCGCCCTGCCCCGCCGCCACGCACCATCCCTCGTCACTATCCTCGTTGCCCTTCATCCCTCCACCGGCCACCCTCCACCCTCCGTCGGCCGCCCTCCGCCGCCCCGCCCTCCGTCGGCCGCCCTCCGGCCACCCTCCACCCTACCCTCTATCTCCTCCGGGCTTCCTACACCTCTGTCCTCCGGCTCCGGCCGCCCTCCACCCTGCGACCGCCCTCCAGCCTCCCTCTGTCCTCAGACCTCCAGCCACCTGCCTCTGTTAGCCCTTCGATAGCCCTCAGGTAGCCCTCTGGCAGCCCTCTGGCGGCCCTCTGGCCTTCGGCCTCTAGCCCCTCCGGCCTCTGACCTCCTCCCTCGGCCCTCCGCCCCCTCGTCCCTCCCCCCCAGCACCCCGAACACCCCCCCCCCCCCCGCACCCTGCCAACCCCCAGTCCCCTCCGTCTTCATCCCCTCTCTCGCCGCACCACCGCCACCCGTCCCCTCCTTCACCGTCCTCTCCCTTGCCGCATCGCCGTCGCCCGGTCCCCTCCCTCCCCGCACGACCGCTACTCGTCCCCTCACCGCTGCCGCCCATCCAATCCGGCTCCCCCTGTCCTCGGTCCCCTCCCTCATCATCCCACCCTCGTTGCACTGTCGCCACCTCACAGCCTCCTCTCCTCCGGCTCCCCGTTGCCGCCGCCGCCCGTTCCCTCCCTCGCCGCACCAGCTCCGGATCCGGCTCCCCACCGCTGCCTCTCCTCTCCCTCGCAGCACCACCTTCGGCTCCCCTTCCTTCCAGGTTTGTAGTGCAATCAGGTATGACATGGGCTTTCACTTACATTATTATTTCATAAATGGTTCAAAAACAATTAATTAGTATTTATTTTAAATATATTTGATATGAAAAATGAAAATGTAATAAGTCTTGTGTAAATGTTTGTTATAGGGATCTTATTATGGATAAGAGTTGGATTGATCTTCCAAATCGAATGTCTAGAGAGTATTTCAATGGCATTATGCAGTTTATTGACTTCACCATAGGATTTGAAAGTGACTATATTAGTTGTCCATGTAGAAAATGTGCTAACATATATCAATTCACATGAGATACTGTGAGGGAGCACCTATTCTTTAACGGATTTCTGAAAAAATATAAGAGTTGGACTCGTCATGGAGAAGAATATGTTCGTTGTCAAAATACGGATGCAATTCAGATGGATGTTGATGCAAGGATGAATGATCCAATGCATGAAATGATTACTGAAATGGTACGTGGGTTGGATCCTGAAGGCATTGACATCCAGAATCTTGAGACCGGTGAGATAAATCTTCGCTTAGGTGCAGATCGTGATTCGAGGAGGTTTTATGAAGCAATTGATGATGTAAAAATAGAATTATATCCTGGATGTACTTCTTACAATAAATTGTCGTTTATTGTGGAGTTGTTTCATTTGAAGACTTTGAATCATTGGTCAGACACATCATTCGACATGATGTTGGTGTTATTGAAAAAGGTTCTTCCTGTCGACGCTAAGATTCCCGAGTCGTATTACCATGCTCGTAAGCTGACAGAGAACTTAGGTTTTACATATGAGACCATAGATGCATGTGCAAACAATTGTATGTTGTTTAGAAAGGAAACTACCCATTTGGATATTTGTACGGTTTGTGATGCTTCCAGGTGGAAAGATAATAGGGGAAATCAGACTCATCAAAGTCAGATTGTGATACAGGGGAAACCGATTTCCGTAAAGAAAATGCGTTACTTTCCCCTTAAACCAAGGTTGAAAAGATTTTTTATGTCATCTAAAGTTTCTAATTTAATGAGATGGCATGCAGAAAGAGTTCATGAAAGTGATATGTTAACCCACCCAGCAGACTCTCATGCATGGAAGGATTTTGATAAGTGACATCCTGACTTTTCCAAAGATGTCCGTAATGTCCGATTGGGATTGGCAGCAGATGGTTTCAATCCATTCAAGTCTATGGTTGGTGCAGCTCATAGCACATGGCCCGTGGTGTTGGTTCCTTATAATCTTCTTCTGTGGCTTTGTATGAAGCAAAAATTTATATTATTTTCCACTCATATTGATGGACCTAAAAGTCCGGGGGATAAGATTGATGTTTACTTTCAGCCATTGATTGATGAGTTGAATGAATTTTGGGGCGATGGTGTGATAACTTATGACTGTGAAACAAATGAAATGTTCAAACTGCAGGCTGCTTTATTGTGGACAATCAATGACTTCCCAGCTTACGCAAATTTATCAGGCTGGAGTACGAAAGGGGAATTTTCTTGCCCTTGTTGCAACAAAAGTAAAAAATCTGTATGGCTTAAGCATTCCAAAAAATGGTCATACATGGGTCACAGACGTTTTCTACCCCCTCAGCATAGGTTCAGAAAGGACAGAGTGGCATTTGATGGTTCTAGAGAGTTTATCCCAGCACCAAAGATCATAACAGGAGTCAAAATGTTATCGCAGATTGAGGAAGAAAACATCCGCATAGTATATGAAATTCAGGATTTGGTGGCTCCTTCGGTACGTAATATTCGAGCTGTGGGTAGGCAGCGCAGTCACAATTGGAAAAATAAAATTATTTTTTATAGTCTTCCGTATTGAAAAACTAACATGATGAGGCATAATTTGGATGTCATATACATTGAAAAAAATGTTTGTGATAACATATTGTGGACCATTTTAGGTGTCAGTGGAAAATCAAAGGACCATGTTAATGCACGTCGTGATTTGGAAGAAATGGGTTTAAGGAAATAGTTGCATTTACAGTTAGCTGAGGGAAATAAGGCATATATGCTTGCTGCACAGTATACGATGACTACAAAGGAGAAAGAGACATTTATTTCCATTTTGAAGATGCTCAAGGTGCCTGATGGTTACTCTTATAATATTTCAAAGTGTGTGAATCTGACGAGCAAGACATTGCAAGGGTTGAAAAGTCATGACAATCACATACTACTTCATCAGTTGATTCCAATCGCAATTTGTGATTGTTTATCCCCCAATGTTGTTCAGCCGTTGATTGAGATGAGTAATTTTTTTAGATAGCTTTGTTTAAGAAATCAACGAATGAGTGATTTAAAAATTTTACAGGACCAAATTGTACTTACGCTTTGTCACTTTGAGAAACTATTTCCCCCCTCATTTTTTGATGTTATGGTCCACTTGATAGTGCACCTAACTGATGAAGTAATGGCTGCTGGTCCAGTGCAATTCAGGTGGATGTATCCTATTGAGCGGTATTTGAGTACTTTGAAATGATTTGTATGCAACAGAGCTCGTCCGGAGGCATCAATAGCCAATGGTTATTTGATGGATGAGTGTACTACTTTGTGTGCAGAATATCTTACAGATGTTGAAACAAAATTAGATAAGCCCTCTCGGATTCAGGATGGTCCAGTTAGAGAAGGAACCGCATATGATATGGACAACATCGAGTGGATACAAGCGCATCGATATATCTTATTCAATACTCCATCATTTGCACCATTAATGCAGTAAGTACCTTATCACTTTTATTGTTTAACTTTTACATGTTTTGTTTGGATAAGTTGATCATTTAAACATCACATTATCATTTATAGGAAACACATTAATGAGATAAAATAAGAGATGTATCGTGGGACTGAGTTGCAAATTCAATAGTCTCATTATGCGTCATTTCATGATTGGTTCAAGGATTATGTACGTGTAAATTGATTTTCATTATGAGTGAAGTATTATACTAATTTCTTTCTTCATATATCATTATTGAATTCTATGAATTATGTAGGTTCATAAGCTGAGGGAGTTAGGGGACCCCACGCTAACTGAAGAATTTATCCAACTGGCTGAGGGTCCATCTATAACGGCTCGTCGTTATAAATCTATAGATGCTAATGGTTTTTGATTTCACATTAAAGATATTGACGACAAACGAGCAACACAAAACAGTGGCATCGGTTGTCCATTTATCGATTCTAGTTATTACTATGGTCAATTGATAGACATCATTGAAGTTGTATACACACACGGGTTGAAGTACATATTGTTAAAGTGTAATTGGGTTGATCCAGTGCGTGGATGTAAAGTCGATCAATATCAGTTTTCATTGGTGAATTTTAACTATATGTTATACATAAATAAACGAGTTGATAATGAACCTTTCATTTTGACATCACAAGCAGAACAAGTATTCTTTGTTACTTTGCCTTCAAATCCAAGTTGGCAAGTTTTTGTCAAAATGTCTCAGCGAGGAGTGTTTGTATTTGAACAAGATGAACCTGAGACTGTTCCTTTTGTTTCCCAACATCTTGATCAACATACCGTAGTTCAATGTAAAGAAGATATTTATTGGGTCAGAGCGGTTGTTGAAGGAGAAACGGTCGATTTGCATGCTTAATGAAAGGTATAATTGTTTTCCCGCTATTCAGCCTAAGATATCATAAATTATCTAAACATTTTATAAATCCTTGTAAGTTTTAATCCTCACTTTTGGAAGTTTATTCAGTTATAAATATTTAGGGTGATTTAACTCATGTTATATTGATGTTATTGTTAGTGTATCTTCCCATTGAGGTATTCTTCATTTGGTTCATGTGCTGCTTGAATTTTTATTAATTCAATTTGAAATTTGGCCATGCATTGATTGGTTTTGTACATAATTTGTATATCTGTTTTTGTGAACTTTCTAATTTTTTAAAATTCATTCACAACTAATTATTCAATCCCTTTTTGTTTTATTAATAACTGTACAAGTTTTATTTTTTTTAAAAACAATCCAATTTATCATTTGGACACTTTGGATAGTCCCCTTACTAATGTTTTCCATGACTGAAAGCATGTCAGGGGAAGAGGTAGAAGATCCACATCATCCATCTGAGGCATCTACGTTTCAGGGTCGAGGTATGTTGGAATGTCATTGTCTCTATTTTTTATGTAATTAATAAACATATATATATATATATATATATATATTTATAACATCTATCAATTTGTATATAAAATTGTTTTCAACGGGATCAGACTCGATTGCTTCTTCCTCTCGCAGGAGAGGCCCTGGTCGTGGCATATTATCATGAAATTCCGACACGACTTTTGATGTTTCATTTGATGAGGTATTTCATCCTGTGGGATGGAATTCCCCTGCATTTATTCGTCAGTTGGGTCATATCATACATGATCCACATCGATTTCCATTGACCATAAGTGACTGGGCTTCTATCCCTCAGGACACATTAGATCATCTTTGGAGGGAGGTTTAGGTAAGAATATCATTTTACTTTATTCTCTATGTATAAACAACAATAACATATGTGATTTTTTTATTTAATAGCAAAATTTGAAAGTATGTCCCGATGAGTTTCGGCCAGTGTGTATGAGAAAATGTCGTAAGATGTGGAAATACTATAAAGGCAAATTCAAGAGGGACCACTGGGTACCAAATATGGGTGCCCCAGACATTCTGGAAAAAGTCCTGAGAGGTGTCCTCCCGGCTCAGTGGCGTGATTTAGTTGCATATTGGTCTACTGAGGGTGTTGCGGTTTATATATTTATTTTGGTATATATATTTTAAAAAATGTGTGATTTGTTTGAAATTTGAATGAATTGAATGTAGGAGGTGTCAACACGCCATTCTGAGAATCGAGCGTTGCAGGGACCACCTCACAGGCTCGGGACTCGTCACGCATCTCAGATCCGACATGAGGTATTTATTATTAATTTTTTAATTTTTTTAATTAATACGGTTTTGTGTTTATATTCTATTCATATACAGTTGCAGGAGCAAGGTGCACCAACTGATAAAATGTCGGTGTGGATGAAGACTCGTGATCGCAATGATCCAGAGGCTGAAACATTGATAGTAAGTGCTTGCACTCATTACCAATACTTACATAAAATCTGTATATTAATATATGTATATATATTTAAATATTTCACAGGCTCAATTTGAAGCTGAATTAGAACATCTTCCAGAGGACCAGCAACAGCTTCCTATGCGAAGGGATGAGATCTTTCATCGCATTATTGGTCAGGATGGGCATGGATATAGTTTGACCTATTGAACAGGGATTCCTCATTCTGTAGTGTCACGCGCTGCGGTTTTTGGTCCTGCTATTGCTCAGATGACACAATGGTTGTCAGATTTTGAGGCACGACTGCACGCTTCCGAGGAGGTAAATACGCAATTGATCGCTGAGGTTAGAGCACTGCGGCAATATGTGCATCCAGGTGATGGTGCATGGGATCAGACGACGCATGTTTATACTGTATTTATTTATTTAATTTATATTATTTTTGTTATGAAAATATTCATAATATTTTTTTGTTGTAGGCCCCTGACCCACATAATAGAGGTAGTAGTCAGGACCACGCATGACGCATCATATTCACGAGGTGTGTTTTTGCTTTTAATAGTGGGGTTGTTATTGATATTTATGTTGGGTTTCTAGTGAGTTTTTTTTGTGATTTGGGGGTATCATGTGTGTTTTGGCATCATGCAATGTTTGTGTACATGAATTGAAAATTAACCATGAAACTGATTAATGATTTGGATATTTTTTTATCATTTAATTTTCAATGTTTAGAATTGCATGTTTTGTAATATTTTTGAAAAAAAACATGTGATTCCTAATATAAACCATTAAACATATTTTTGATGAATGAGCTGAGTTCACTATTTGTAGTCCCCGACCTACCCCGGACAACCCTCCCCGCACTCCGGACAGCCCTCCCCGCACTCCGGACAGCCCTCCCCGCACCCCGGACAGCACCACCCCCCCCCCCCGCACCCCGAACAGACCTCCCCACACTTTGGACAGCCCTCCCCGCACCTCGGACATCCCCCCCCACCCCGGACAGCCCCCCGCACTCCGAACACCCCTCCCCGCACTCCGGACAGCCCTCTCGCACCCCGGACATGCCCCCCCCCCCAGACAGCCCCCCCGTACTCCGGACAACCCTCCCCACACTCCGTACAGCCCTCCCCGCACCCCGGACAGCCCTCCCGCACCCCGGACAACCCTCCTCGCACGCCGGACATCCCTCCTCGCACCCCGGACATCCCTCCCTGCACTACAGACAAGCCCCCCGCACACCGGAAAGTCCTCCCCACACCCTGGACAGGCCCCCCGCACCCCGTACAGCCCCCCCGCACCCCGGACAACCCTCCCCGCACACCGGACAGCCCCCTCGCACCCCGGACAGGCTCCCCGCACCCCGAACAGGCTCCCCGCACCTCGGATTGCCCCTCCCCGCACCCCGGACAGCCCTCCCCGCACTCCGGACAACCCTCCCCGCTCCCCGGACAGCCCTCCCCGCACCCCGGACAGGCCCCGTGCACCCCGGATAGGCCTCCCGCACTCCGGACAGTCCTCCCCGCACCCCGGACAGGCCCCCCGCACCCCGGACAGCCCCTCCCCGCACCCCGGACAGCCCCCCCGCACCCCGGACAGCCCCCCCGCACCCCGGACAACCCTCCCCGCCCCACGGACAGCCCCCCCCCCCCCCCCCCCCGCACCTCAGACAGCCTCCCCGTACCCCGGACAGCCCTCCCCGCACCCCGGACAGGCCCCCCGCACCCCGGACAGCCTTTCCCCGCACCCCGGACAACCTTTCCCTGCACCCCGGACAACCCTCCCCGCACTCCGGACAGCCCTCCCCGCACCCCGGACAGCCCTCCCCATGCTCCGAATGACCTGAAAGCACACGAAAACATTAGAAATATTATTCGTGATGTGTAGGAGGAGATGGCACGCCCATCGGACGTGCGGTGCGCGCGGTACGGCCGATTGTGTCGTTTTCAGCAGCTCGGCGCGCGCTAAAATGGCGTGTTGGGGGGTCAAAACTACCCGAATGACCTCGGAATTCCATGAAACCGTACGAAAACAGCCGCTGAGTGAATTGTGAAATGGTTGTGCATACGACACGTCAATCGGAGGTGTCGTTTGACCGCGGTGAACGGAAACGCATTTCTGGTGTCATAAAACACCAAAAACGGCGTGAGACGGTCGAATTCGGAGCAAACGTGCTCCGAATGACCTGAAACCACACGAAAACATTAGTAATATTATTTTTGACGTGTAGGAGGAGACGACACATCCATCGGACGTGCGGTGTACGCGGTACGATTGATTGTGTCGTTTTTAGCAGCTCGGCGCGTGCTAAAATGACGCGTTGGGGTGTCAAAACCACCCGAACGACC
Organism: Viscum album; assembly: GCA_963277665.1. Taxonomy (NCBI): domain Eukaryota; kingdom Viridiplantae; phylum Streptophyta; class Magnoliopsida; order Santalales; family Viscaceae; genus Viscum; species Viscum album. The sequence continues at coordinate 546,515,393 of OY728148.1, forward strand.
TCAGAATGCTATGAAACCGTACGACAATAGCCGTTGTGTGATTTTTGAAATGGTCGGGTAGACGGAACATCAATCGGAGGTGTCGTTTGACCGCGGTGACAGGAAACGCGTTTCTAGTGTCATAAAACACCAAAAACGGCGTGAGTCGGTCGAATTCGGAGCAAACGTGCTCCGAATGACCTGAAACCACATGAAAACATTAGGAATATTATTCTTGATGTGTATGAGAAGACGACACACCCATCAGACGTGTAGTGCTCGCGGTACGGCCGATTGTGTCGTTTTCAGCAGCTCGGCACGCGCTAAAATGGCGCGTTGGAGGGTCAAAACCACCCGAATGACCTCAGAATTCCATGAAACCGTACGACAACATATGTTGTGTGATTTTTGAAATGGTCAGGCAGACAACACGTCAATCAGAGGTGTTGTTTGACCACGGTGACCGGAAAGGCGTTTCCAGTGTCATAAAACACCAAAAACGGCGTGAGACGGATGAATTCGGAGCAAACGTGCTCTGAATGACCTGAAACCACATGAAAACATTAGAAATATTATTCATGATGTGTAGGAGGAGACGGCACACCCATAGGACGTGCGGTGTGCGCGGTACGGCCGATTGTGTCGTTTTCAGCAGCTCGGCGCGCACTAAAATGGCGCGTTGGGGGGCCAAAACTACCCGAACGACCTCAGAATGCCATGAAACCGTACGACAACAGCCATTGTGTAATTTGTGAAATGGTCGGATAGACGGAACATCAATCAGAGGTGTGTTTTGACCGCGGTGACCGGAAACGTGTTTCCTATGTCATAAAACACCAAAAACGGCGTGAGACGGTCGAATTCAGAGCAAACGTGCTCTGAATGACCTGAAACCACACGAAAACATTAGTAATATTATTTGTGACGTGTAAGAGGATATTACATGCCCATCGGACGTGCGGTGTGCGCGGTACGGCCGATTGTGTCGTTTTCAACAGCTTGGCGCGCGCTAAAATGGCGCGTTGGGGGGTCAAAACCACCCGAACGACCTCGGAATGGCATGAAACTTTACAAAAACATCCTTTGTGTGATTTTTGAAATTTTCGAGCATACAGAATGTCAATTGGAGGTGTCGTTTGACTGCGATGACCGGAAACGCGTTTCTGGTGTCATAAAACACCAAAAACGGCGTGAGATGGTCGAATTCGGAGAAAACGTGCTCCAAATGACCTGAAATCACACAAAAACATTAGGAATATTATTCTTGACGTTTAGGAGGAGACGGCACGCCCATCGGACGTGCGGTGCCCGCGGCACGGCTGAATGTGTCGTTTTCAGCAGATCAGCGCGCGCTAAAATGGCGCGTTGGGGGGTCAAAACCACCCGAACGACCTCAGAATGCCATGAAACCATACGACAATAGCCGTTGTGTGATTTGTGAAATGGTCAGGTAGACGACACATCAATCGGAGGTGTCGTTTGACCGAGGTGACCGGAAACGCGTTTCCGGAGTTATAAAACACCAAAAACGGCGTGAGACGGTCGAATTCGGAGAAAACATGATTCGAATGACCTGAAACCACACTAAAACATTAGTAATATTATTCGTGACGTGTAGGAGGAGACGACATGCCCATCGGACATGCGGTGTGCGCGGTACAGCCGATTGTGTCGTTTTCAGCAGCTCGGCGCGCGCTAAAATGGCGCGTTGGGGGGTCAAAACCACTTGATCGACCTCAGAATTCCATAAAACCGTAAGACAACAACTGTTGTGTGATTTTTGAAATGGTCGGGTAGACAGCACATCAATCGGAGGTGTCGTCTGACCGCAGTGACCGGAAACGCGTTTCCGGTGTCATAAAACACCAAAAACGGTGTGAGACGGTCGAATTCGGAGCAAACATGCTTCGAATGACCTGAAACCACACGAAAACATTAGGAATATTATTCGTGATGTGTAGGAGGAGACGGAACGCCCATCGGACATGTGGTACACGCGGTACGACCGATTGTGTCGTTTTCAGCAGCTTGACGCGCGCTAAAATGACACGTTGGGGGGTTAAAACCACCCGAACGACTTCGGAATGCAATGAAACCGTATGAAAACAGCCTTTGTGTGATTTTTGAAATGTTCGGATAAACGGAACGTCAATCAGAGGTGTCGTTTGACCGCGGTGACCGGAAATGCGTTTCTGGTGTCATAAAACACCAAAAACGGCGTGAGACGGTCGAATTCGGAGCAAACGTCTTTCGAATGACCTGAAACCACACAAAAACATTAGGAATATTATTCATGACATGTAGGAGGAGACAACACGCCCATCGGACGTGCGGTGCGCGCGGTACGGCCGATTGTGTCGTTTTTAGCAGCTCAGCGCGCGCTAAAATGGCGCGTTGGGGGGTCAAAACCACCCGAACGACCTCAGAATGCCATGAAACTGTACGACAACAGCTGTTGTGTGATTTGTAAAATGGTCGGGTATACAGCATGTCAATCAGAGGTGTCGTTTAACCGCGGTTACCGGAAACGCGTTTCCGGTGTCATAAAACACCAAAAACAGCGTGAGACGGTCGATTTCAGAGCAAACGTGCTCCGAATGACCTGAAACGACACGAAAACATTAGGAATATTATTCGTGACGTGTAGGAGGAGACGACACGCCCATCGGACGTGCGGTGCGTGTGGTACGGCCGAATGTGTCGTTTTCAGCAGCTTGGCGCTAAAATGACGCGTTGGGGGGTCAAAACCACCTGAACGACTTCGGAATGCCATGAAACCGTATGAAATAACCGTTGTATGATTTTTGAAATGGTCAGGTATACTACATGTCAATCAGAGGTGTCGTTTGACCGCGGTTACCAAAAATGCGTTTCCGGTGTCATAAAACACCAAAAACGGCGTGAGACGGTCGAATTCGGAGCAAACGTGCTCCGAATGACCTGAAACCACACAAAAACATTAGGAATATTATTTGTGTCACACCCATCATTTCGGGGACGCTGTCCTAGAATACCCTCCATGGCAGTGGCATGACTGGTGTATGGCCGCCAACCATATGTTCCAGTCATCCGCTGACACAAGTTTTCTCTTGCGTCATTTCTCGTCTCTTTGCTTTAGATTCGTGAGAATTTGGTTTTTAAGTAAAAATGTTTTGGATTTGCAAAATGATTTTTAAATGAAGCGCTTAAAAAAGAAAACGAGGTATGAGGTTTGAAAGGTGTGGGTTGGATGTTTTGGTTTTGAAAAAAATGGAATGACTTGTTTTTGACCCTTGGTGTTCTCGTGGGAAACCACATGCATGAGTGAATATTGGAAAAAAATAGTTAATGGAGCAAGTGGATGAGTGCTTGGATGGATATGAGGTGGGTGCCAGTGCGGCACGAGAACATGCATGTGTGAGGCCCATGGGACACCATTGGTGTTTGTGAAACCCACTGGCTTTGCTTATTTTCAAAATGTTTTGTTAAAGAAAAGAAAAATTGGTGTTTTAGTAAACGGTGTTTGTGTGTCGTGTCCTTGTGTTTTTGAGATGTTGGATGTGTGGCGTTTTGAGCCGAGGATCCTTTTGACTGATTTGTGTCTTCAGTTTGAATTTTTGTTGGTCAGTTGGTGTGAAAGCATGTGGTTAATGGTCTCTTTTGAAAAAGTACATTGGGGAGCCCTTGCAATGGTTCCCCTGCACGTTTGGTGTTCGCTTGTGTTATGTCTTGATCATCGGACCAGTTTGGTTGGGTCCATGGTTTTCCTTTCTTGACTAGTGTATGCCCTCCCATAAAGCGTTAACATGTGATTAAAGTGCGGCCACGAGTAATTCTCCGTTGGCCGACCCTCCAGTTGATCAGATGAATCTCTTCTTGAATTCTAGAATTGAACTCACGTCTCCTTTTTGCAACTAAGTGGATCCTCTCGCAGCGGGACGACAAATGCGAGGGGAGTTGAAGGTAGTTTTGGTCATTTGAGTTGTCAGAGTCATTGGGTATGAGGTTTGACGTCGTCATGTTTGAAGGTTCCCCCTGGAAACAGCGAAAGGAAATCTAGCGGGGAAGGGTGAAGGCGGTTCAGAATTTTTAGTGTTGACCAGTGTCTTGAAGGGATTTGTAGTATTTACAGCGGCTGCAAGGGTCATGTTCGGTGACATCTTGCAGCGTGAGATCTCTTTGATAGTCAACGGTGGTTTGGAAGCAACCCTAAGTCGTCGGTGTAGCCTATCGTTCTAGATGGCCTCTGGTCTTTGGTTTGTTTCGTTTAAAGAAGGGTTCTTGTTAGGCTACTGGTTTGGCAGACCCAGTCGTATGAGGCTGCTATGGTCGTTTACAGGAATCACGTGGTGCTCAAGACGCGGTTTAAAGTCCTTACTAGTGTAATTTTTTTTCCTCTCAACAGCAATGATCATGTTCAGGTGATGATTTGTGGTGTCGTGTTCTCATCCAGTGTGACAAAGGGTGATGCGCATACACCATTTCAACTCTGGTGTTGGTGAATGTTCCTCGTATGATCAGTCAGATGCTGTAATGTGTCGTGTTTGCTGGTGTTGCCTCTGTTGCAGTGTGGTTGCATGTGACACCAAAAGGAGAAGCTCCGTTCAAGAGTCTTCAAGGCCTGACTGCGAGGCAGGAGATGCTTCAAACATCAGGGCTCCAGCCATAGGCCCCAGAGTGAAGCTGGCGCGTGGTCAGGAACCCCAAGAGTTATGAGACCCCGACCATATTTTTGTCATCGGGGTTAAGAGTGGAGTCAGTTTAAATTGTTTTCTATGGCGTTTCATTTCGAACGAGCCGTCTGGTTGCATAAGGTTTTCGTGACCATGTGGAGGAGTGTTCGTCTCGTGCGTTAAAGTCTTGGGGGTCGCGTTCCACTGGATGTAATTGCTTTAGTGGACTTATGGGGTTTGTTGAGTAAATCTGTCTCAAATCTGAATAATGCTCATCCATGAATGTGGAAATGTTGGTTTGTCTTGGGCCATGCTTTGGACGCCCCGGTAGTCGGGCCCCTCCCTCCCCGCCCCTTGTGGTAGGGTGTGTGGTCACCATCAGAAATTTTTCAAAGTTCTATATCCTCTGTTAGTTCTAGTGGCGACGAGACCCACGATGGGTCTCGTACAAAGGTCTCTAGAATAAATCGATGGTGGCCTTTCATGTATGGTGGGGAGTCCGCCTGGACCTCCCCATGTTGGTTTTCTAGTCTCTCCTTGGGCGTTGGTAGGTTCTTAATGGTGGGGAGACCCACATTGGGTCTCGCACGAATGCCTCTAGAATGAATCAGTGCTGGACTCTTCTTTAATGGCGGGGAGTTCGCTCGAACCTCTCCGTGTCGTTTTTCCAGTGTTGTTTCGCGCGTCAGTGACTTCCTAATGGTGGGGAGCCCCTCGGGCCTCCCCATGTTGATATTTTTCTTCTATTTTTAAATACGGTTTGGTGAAAAGTGATAAGTATGTTCCGTGGACGTGGTCTGACTTTGTCTATTTATTCCAACCAAACGGTGCGGTTTTTGTTTAATAATGTTTGAGTTGTTTCGTCTGATGAGGTTGGTTTTCGCGGGTGTGAGAGTTGTTTTCCTTGATTAGTCAACTAGAGGTGTTTTAACCCTTTAGGGTAGGCGACACATATGAGAAAGTTTTTTACGCATTTCTTGAAGTCGCCATTAAGTCACTCTCTCTGAGCACGATTTTTCTTTGCCTCTCTTTGCTTGATGTTTGTGGGGAGCCCCTTTCAATCTTAAGGGAGTGTAGATTTCTGCTGTGGGGTTTGGTTCTGGTTGTGGCTTTCCGGGGACGGAAAGCTTTATGATGGGGAGAATTGTCACACCCGTCGTTTCTAATTTATTTATTTTATTAATTTTCCTTGCGTCGGGTAGTTCGGGTCAAGGCCCGACATAAAATTTCTATGTTTTTTTTAAAAAAAACGTGTGTTTTGACCTTGACTGCATCCTGCGCACAGCGGTCGAAGCCGTGCGGCCTCGCTTGGGTCGTCGCGCGACCCCGCCTTGTCACTGCATGCCTTGCCGATGTTCAATTAACGAAATAAGATGAATTAAGAATGGTTTTGATAATAATAATATTATTAATATCACTTGAAAACATTATTATTATTATTATTATTATTATTATTATTATTATTATTATTATTATTATTATGACTGCTTCAGGTTTAGCATCACCGGACGCACGGGCAGGGCACGGTTCTGAGACCGCGCGGTCCGCCTGACTTTCAAAATGAGTTAAAAACATAACCGGATAATGAAATAATAATGAATAATGAGTTTTAAATAAAATAGAAATAAAAAAAAAGTTTAATAAACTTTAATAAATTGTTTTAATGATAATAATAAAAATATTGTTTGAGATTAATAAATGTTATTGTTAATATTATGTGATGTTATTACAATTTATTATTATTATTATTTTGCTTATTTCATTTATTTGTTTTATTACTTATTTATTAATTTGTTTTTGTTCCTTATTTTTATCTTCTCTTCTTCTTTCCTTTTATTTTTTTCATTTCTCTCCCTCACCTTCTCTCCCCCCCGGCTGTTCCGCGCGATCTCCCCCTAACCCTAAGCGCGTAGCCCCCTGCTGCCGGCCAACCCGTCGCTCCTCGCCCCTGCCTCCTTGCTCGAGCTCCCCTATGCGCTACCCCTTCCAGTGACTTGGCCGCCTCCTCTCCTTCCGGCGCACTGCTGTTCGACGGTTCCGCTCCACCGCCTGACTCCACTTGCCTTCCTCATCTCCCTGGACTCCGGCTGGAAATCGCGCCGCACACCAAGCCGCTGCTCGACCTTTTTTTTTTACTGCTACATATGCTATTCCATCTCCTCTTCATCTGGTCCGGCGACTCAGCCCACGCTACAATTCCAGCGCACTTCTCTCCTTGGCCGAGCACCCTCTGACCAGCCGTCTCCTTCCATTCCTCCCGGCCGAAGCCCTTCCTCCAGCCGCTTGCACTGCTGCCTAACTCTCTCCCGGCCATCCCCATTGCAGCGGCCTCCCTTCCCAGTGGTTGAGCTCTCCCCTGCTTCATCCGGCGAACACCCCCCCTCGGTTAAGCCTCCTTGCTGTTTTTTTTCCAGCAGGTATATGATTCGATCTAGGGTTATTAATTTGAAGTTTTTGGTTTGTGTTTGGTTTTCTTGCGGTGTGTTTGGCATGCAATGGGGGTTTTACATCAAATTTTTGGGTTAATTATTGATGTTTTGGTTCAATTGTTTGATTTAGGGCCAATTTGGATTTGTTTGAGTTGCGACTGATGTGTGACAGTTGTTGCTCACCATGGTTGTGAAGTCTGCTATGACAAGGTAGGTGGTTCCATGCCATACCATCTTTAGATGATTTAAAGTGCTCCTTAATTAAATTATAATGTGTTCTGATTATAAATTGCGTGATATGAATTTCATTTTGGACATGCTTTGATATGCATATTGATGAATTTAAGTTGTTTTTAAGTAAATGCCAAAGTTTTTCATGTGCGATGTGTTGTTGAAATTTTCAGACGTGTTTTAGTTAGTTGTTTAAGGTGTGAAAATTGTGTTTTCAAGAACACTTGAGGTACGAATTTTATTAAATTGAATTTTTCAAAAGAATGTAAACTATTTTGACGTGTTAATTTTTATTATGAACCTTGAGTATGTTTTAAGGGTGCGAATGATGTTTTAAAGGGTTGGGATGTGCAATTTATTTTCAAATGGTTTTGGCATCTAAAATTTGTGTGTTTTAAAGTGAGGTCTTGTGGTATGCATATGTGATGTTTTATTAATTGAGCAATTGTTTAATTAAGTGTCGTTTGAGACGCGGAATATGGCTGGTAAGGTTTTCAGGGTGGTTTGGTAGGTGCGAAATGTGTTTTCAAGTTCTTTGGGGTGTCTATGTAATTAAATGTAGATTTTCAATGAAAATGAGTCACTTTGGGTGTGTTTTCCGTGTTGCGTACTTTTGGAATTAAATTGAAAATTGTTTGAACAATGGGAAAACGTGTTTTAGTTTGTATAAGCTGCACTTTTGGTTTTAAAGTGACCTTCGTATATGAAATCGAGTTCGTCGTTCTAGTGCAAACCTTTGCTTTCTAATTTTAAGGGTTTTATAAATTGTTAATTGCACTTATTAAATTATATGTGGAGCGCGGTAGTTGTGTTTGACAGAGTTATGTGTGCATTAAGTTTTTTTTAAGGTATTCTTACATGTGACATTGGACATGTCTCACGTGCAAACTCTTATTGTTCTATTTTGAAATGTTCTTCAAATTGTTTAAATAGTTTATCAAGTCACGCAAGTGGTCTGAACTATGTGATAAAATGGTTTTGGTGTGCGTGAGTTTTTGAAATGGTTGTTTGGGTACACAAATAGTGACTTTTGTGTGCAATATCTTGTTTGGTCTGTGATATGAGAAAGAAATATACTATGTGAATGTGAAATTTGATTGAGCACAAGGGAAAACCCTGGGTATCTAGGTGGGCGGACTAGAACTAGTGCGCTAGTGAACCGGATGAGTATCGTCCCTGTTTCACTTAGCTGGATTGACGATTGCAACACTAACTAAACATATGATATCTGAGGGTCGTGGCCTTCTAAGCCACGTGTTCTGAGGGTCGTGGCCTTCTAAGCCACGTTTTCTGAGGGTCGTGGCCTACTAAGCCACGTTTCACCGAGACACGAGGTTCTAGGGTCCCACTCGAGCTAGATGATCCTTAGGGTATTTACCTATAGTTCTCTACCATCGATGGCGTGGTGCCTTCCGTCGACATATGGAGGACCACCTGTGTGTGTGTGAGTATGTGTGTGTGTGTGTGAGTATGTGTGTGTGTGCGCCCATAATGAACCTTCCTCTTCTTCTTTAAAAATCGTGTTTGTGAAATGAGTTCCTTCTTAGTGTTTTCTTTAGCAGTTATCCTGTAAATGTTTTCTTTAAAAGCATTTTGAAAATATAATTTTGAATAAGCACTTTGAATTGTATTTTGATGTTGTGGCATGGAACCGTTTTCTCGGTGGCATCCTACTGAGGTTTTAGCTCACACCCTACATACACCCTTGGGTGTATGTAGTTTCTGTTTCTTCTGTGTTCCAGGTTGTGACTTTGTGCTCAATGTTGGTGGTTCGAGTTGTTAGTGGCCTTCTCATGCAGGTTGGTGTTGTGGCGTGCGGATGCTACACCGCTTTTGTCGCTTGGAGGTTTGAGTTATAGTTTTAGTCCCTTTTGTTGTCGTTTATTTTTGGAAATTGGTTCTAGTTGTAAACCTTTAAATTTTGGTTTCAGTTTTATGGTCTCTTTGGTTGTCGATTCCAAGTTTCATTCTTATTATCTTGTTAGTGTTTGTTTATACCATTTCGGGTAAACCGTTCCCACAGGTTACTCTTGATACCCGGGCACTTGTGCCAGCTCGTGGGGATCGGGAACGCCCCTCGGGCCTTACCGCGGACCGGGTCGGATGGCCACCGGCCTGGTTCGTGACAATTTGTGACATGTAGGAGGAGACGGAACGCCCATCGGACGTGCGGTGCGCGCGATACGGCCGATTGTGTCGTTTTCAGCAGCTCGGCGCGCGTTAAAATGGCGCGTTGGGGTCAAAACCACCCGAACGACTTTAGAATGCCATGAAACCGTACGATAATAGCCTTTGTGTGATTTTTGAAATGATCGGGCATACGACATATCAATCGGAGGTGTTGTTTGACCGCAGTGACAGAAAACGCGTTTTTGGTATCATAAAACACCAAAAACGGCGTGTGACGGTCGAATTCGGAGAAAACATGCTATGAATGACCTGTAACCACATGAAAACATTAGGAATATTATTCGTGACATGTATAAGGAGACGACACTCCCATCGGACGTGCGGTGCGCGCGGTACGGCCGATTGTGTCGTTTTCAGCAGCTCGGCGCGCGCTAAAATGGCGCGTTGGGGGGTCAAAACCACCCAAACGATCTCAGAATTCCATGAAACCATACAACAACCTCCGTTGTGTGATTTCTTAAATGGTCGGGCAGACAACACGCCCATCAGAGATGTCATTTGACTTCGGTGACTGGAAACGCGTTTCTGGTGTCATAAAACACCAAAAACGGCGTGAGACGGTCGAATTCGGAGCAAACGTGCTTCGAATGACCTGAAACCACACGAAAACATTAGGAATATTATTCGTGATGTGTAGGAGTAGACGGAACGCCCATCAGATGTGCGGTGCGCGCGGTACGGCCGAATGTGTCGTTTTCAGCAGTTCGACGCGCGCTAAAATGACGCGTTGGGGGGTCAAAACGACCCGAACGACCTCAGAATGCCATGAAACCGTACGATAACAGCCGCTGTGTGATTTTTGAAATGTTCGGGTAGACGACACGTCAATCGGAGGTGTCGTTTGACCGCGGTGTCCGGAAACGTGTTTCCAGTGTCATAAAACACCCAAAACGGCGTGGGACGGTCGAATTCGGAGCAAACGTGCTCCGAATGACCTGAAACCACACGAAAACATTAGGAATATTATTCGTGACATGTAGGAGTAGACGAAACGCCCATCAGAAGTGCGGTGCGCACAGTACGGCCGAATGTGTCGTTTTCAGCAGCTCGGCGCGCGCTAAAATGGCGTGTTGGGGGTTCAAAACGACCCGAACGACCTCGGAATGCCATGAAATCGTATGACAACAGCCATTGTGTGATTTTTGAAATGGTAGGGTAGACGACACATCAATCAGAGGTGTCGTTTGACCGCGGTGACCGGAAACGCGTTTCCGGTGTCATAAAACACAAAAAACGGCGTGAGACGGTCGAATTCGGAGCAAACGTGTTCTGAAAGACCTGAAACCACACGAAAACATTAGAAATATTATTCGTGACATGTAGGAGGAGACTGTAAGCCCATCGGACATGCGGTGCGTGCGGTACGACCGATTGTGTCGTTTTCAGCAACTCGGCGCGCGCTAAAATGGCGCGTTGGGGGGTCAAAACCACCCGAAAGACCTCAGAATGCCATGAAACCGTATGACAACAGCCGTTGTGTGATTTTTGAAATGGTCAGGTAGACGGCATGTCAATCGGAGGTGTCGTTTGACCGCGGTGACCGGAAACGCGTTTCCAGTGTCATAAAACACAAAAAACGGCGTGAGACGGTCAAATTCGGAGCAAACGTTTTCCGAATGACCTGAAACCACACTAAAACATTAGGAATATTATTCGTGACATGTAGGAGGAGACGTCATGCCCATCGGACGTGCGGTGCGCGCGGTACGGCTGATTGTGTCGTTTTCAGCAGCTCGGCGCGCGCTAAAATGGCGCGTTGGGGGGTCAAAACCACCCGAACGACCTCAGAATGCCATGAAACCATACGACAACAGCCATTGTGTGATTTGTGAAATGGTCGTGCAGACGTCACGTCAATCAGAGGTGTCGTTTGACCGCGGTGACCGGAAACGCGTTTCCAGTGTCATAAAACACCAAAAACGGCGTGAGACGGTCGAATTCGGAGCAAACGTCCTCCGAATGATCTGGAACCACACAAAAACATTAGTAATATTATTCTTGACGTGTAGGAGGCGGCACACCCATCGGACGTGCGGTGCGCACAGTACGGCCGATTGTGTCGTTTTCAGCAGCTCGGCGCGCGCTAAAATGACACGTTGGGGGTTCAAAACCACCCGAACGACCTTAGAATGCCATGAAACCGTACGACAACAGATGGTGTGTAATTTTTGAAATGGTCAGGTAGATGGCACATCAATCGGAGGCATCGTTTGACCGCGGTGACCGAAAACACGTTTTCGGTGTCATAAAACATCAAAAACGGCGTGAGATGGTCGAATTCGGAGCAAACGTGCTCCGAATGACCTGAAATGATAGCATTTCTTAAATTGGGGGTTTTAAATTATTATAGCACCATGATTTGATGTCAGATTTAATTTTATTATATGTATATAATAACTGAATAATTATATCCAATTTACGTTTGTTTTGTTTTGTTGTTTTTTTTTTGTCTTATTGTATGTTTATTAAAGCAGAAGATTGAAATGGATGGACCTGCTCGGATCGTTGAAGCACGTTTATCATTTATTGTTTATGACGATCTTGATGTTTATGCTATTTGAAATTGTTTTCCATTTTTTATGATTTTTACCTTGTTTTATCTCTGATTTTGCACCGTGAAGAAAAAAACGCAATTCGTACATTTCATTAAAAAAATGAAAAATATTTTATATATTTCTTTAATATATATATATATATTAAAATATTTAAAACATATTATATATATATATATTTAAAATATCTTATTTAATATTGTATATATAAATATTTTCTTTAATATATATATATATATTTTATTTAATAAATATATTTATTTATTTATTTATTTCAGTAGGAATTTTATTTAAAAAAAAAATTCCCAGAGTAGCGACCGCTAAAGGCGGTCCCTATAGGCTCCCTGCCGGGCAACATTAGCGACCGCTTGGCGGTCGCTTAAGGCCGGAATTTCGGCCACCTATAGAGACCGCCATTGGCGGTCACTATTGGCCTACAACAACGAAGATGAAGCGACCGCCAATGGTGGTCGCTAATGCCCGATTTTTTAGTAGTGCCTCTAGAATCTATATCTCTCTCTCTATCTGGCTATCCGACTGTAGATGGTAGGTTGTGATCAAACTGACCTAAGATCCCAGTGCCACTTGTAGACCTCTCCAAAAGTGAGAAGAGTATACCTATTAGAAATTATAATAAATGGAACTCTGTGCAAATAGACAATCTTCTTCACATAGAGATTTCCCAACTCCTCAACATTGGTTGTATCTCTAATGGGTATGAATTGAGCATACTTGGTCAGCCTATCGATCACAACCCATATCACATTCTTCTTTCTATGGGTCAAGGCAACCCAACCATAAAGTTTAAAGAGATTTCATCCAACTTCCAAGTAGGAACAGTAAGTTTCTGAAGTAAACTCAAAGGTTTCTGATGCTCGGCCTTCCCCTGCTCGCACGTATAGAAATGCAAGACAAGCTCAACAATTTCCATCTCATACCTGGCCACTAGAACTACCATCGTATGTCATAGAACATCTTAGTGGTTCATGGGTTCACAACCCACTGGGAACTATGAGAATCCCCCCATCATAGCCTCTCTTACTGCTAATGGTACGATAAAGGAATCCTAATAGCATAGAACACCCTCTTTGGAGAACGACCACTAGGAAACTATCTCCCCACCATAAAGAGAGTCTCTAATGCTATGAAATTCATCATCAAGCTCTTGATCTTAAAGAATCATCTCAAGAAGAGTGTATTTCAACTAAACGCTGGCTAAAGAAACTTCAGCCCCATTCTCCTGAACTCCAATATGAAACTGTGTAAATAGAGCCATCAAATTCCACTCTTCTGAGGATTATTTCACTTCTTGGGTTAGAAGCTTCCTTCTCAATGCATATGCAATGACATTTCCTTTCCCTAAGGTATAGGCGATGTCAAAGTTAAAGGACTACAGGTATTCCACCCAACACCACTGATGAAGATTCAAATATTTTTTAGAGAATATATAACTCAAACTTTTTGTGGTCTGAATACATAGTAAACTTTTCTCCAAAAAGGTAGTGCCTCCAACTCTTAAGTGTGTGCATTACAGCTACAAGTTCAAGGTCATGAGTAAGATAATTCTTCTCATGTGGTCTAAGCTGACGAGATTCATAAGCCACCACATGATCACCCTACATAAGAACGCAGCCCAAGCATGAACCCAATGCATCACAAAATACCACATAACCCTACCCGGCCTTTGGAAGAGTCAACACCAGTGTAGAAATCAAAAGATGTTTCAGATCAAAAAAATAACTCTGACATTTATCATTCCAATCAAACTTCACCCCCTTATGAGTCAGAGAAATCATCAGAGAATCTAACTTCAAGAAGTCCTTAATGAACTGATGATAATATCTAGCTAAGACCAAGAAGCTTCTAATATTGAAGACATTTTCTTGTTGGTCCCAAGTCATAACAACCTTTAACTTCTTGGGATCAACTAACATACCCTATTCATACACCATGTGTCCCAAGAATTTCACTTCTCAAATCCAGAAATTACACTTTGAAAGATTGGCATAAAGCCAGTGATTTCTCATCAGACTCAGAACTATTCTCAAATGATGCACATGATCCTCCTTAGACTTAAGGATTTCATCCATAAATACTACCAAAAGGGTATCCAGATACTCTTGAAAAATTCGGTTTATTAGAGCTATGAAAACTGCAAGAGAATTTGTTAGACCAAAGGTCATAGCAAGGTACTCATAATGGTTGTACCTACTCCAAAAGTCAGTTTTCTTAATGTTATATTATTTTATCCTCAACCGAAGGTAACGAGATCATAGGTCGATCTTTTAAAACCAATTCTCCCCTTTGAACTAGTCAAATAGATCATTAATTTGTGTAAATGGGTATTGGTTCTTTACTGTAACTCGATTGAGCTTTTGATAATCAACACATAATCAAAGAGAACAGTCAGCTTTCTTAGAGAAGAGAACCAGGGCCACCCAAGGTGATACAGTAGGGTGTATAAATCCTTTCTCAAGAATATTGTCCAACTTAGACTTTAGCTCTTTCATTTCTACTATATCCATGCGGTAAGAGGGAATTGAAACTAGTTGGGTTCCAGGCATTAATTCAATATAAAACTCAGCCTCCCTTACCAGCGTCAAACTAGAGAAATTATAAGGGAACAGGTTGGGAAACTCGGAGATAATTGGAGGGAGATCACTGCTAAAAGATCCCAACCCCAGATCAAAGTAAAACATTGATATCACCTTCCCCAACTCCAAATAATAAGGTCTATCTCTACTCAACCTTGGGTCTCATTATCATTGAAAGACAATAGTCACACCACTGGGTGTATTAAGGTAGACCCATCGAAGATAACAATCAATCCAGGATTTATTTTCAATGATCCAATCCATCCTGAATATGACGTCAAGAGATTTCATATTAAGAACCGGAAAACTCAAAGGAATCTTGACATATGATAGAGAGAAGACACAAGTAGGACTACAGAGACCCCACTCTCTCTTCGTATTAAGGGGTGTAGTAATATCCATTGCACAAGATAAAATATCCATAGAAAGATTAAGCATATTAACAATATGGGTTGAAATAAATGAGTGAGATGCACCAGTGTCAAATAGAGCACTCACTAAGGACGAATCTATAGTAATGGTACTTATCACAGTGGTTGGACCCGTGTTTTCTTCCTATGGATAATCTTACACTACATGAAGTAGCTTCATTCTATATGCCTATGCCTAGAACCCTTTTATACATGAAGAATCTGATTGCCCTGTAGTTTTAGGAGGATATGATAATCATGTTACACTACACGGAGTAGAAAAGTTGTGGAAGAATCTTTGCAAGTGTCCTGAACGTCTGCAGGAGCTACAGTTCTTGGGTGCCTCAGTGGAAACCCTCTTAGAATTTACTGGCTTTCCACACTAATAGAAAATCAAAGAGATTCCTCCTAGCACTATAGGAGGTCTGGAATGACCCTACCATTGATAATTTTTTAGAGAATCATCACACTTCCATTTTCCCTTGAAGTAATTCACACTACTACTGGGAGATAAAGAAACTCCAGATAACACTGGCTTTCCATCCAAGTACATCTCAACTATCATCTCCCTATCTAGTACATCAGTATAAGTGGTAATATTTAGCAAGAAAACCTGAGAATAGATATCTGATCGAAGTATCAACTCGAACCATCGTTCCTTTATCTTCTCATTAGATACAATCTCATGTGAAAACTTCACCGGCTCAGAAAAGATATTTGAATACTCAGTCAGGGTTCTGTTGGCCATCTCAAGCTTGAAAAACTCAACAGCCTTGGCCAACACCATATTCTCTAGATAGAACTAGTCATGAAAAGAAACTTGAAGTTTTTCCACTCTAATCCCTCATGTTTCTTCACTGTCACCATCATGTCCCACCATCTCCTTCTCAGTCCTTCCAGTATTAAGGTGGAACATTTTACCTTGATTCCATCTGGTGTTTCCAATAACTCAAATAGACATTCTATCTTTCCCAACCATTCCTCATTATGTTGAGGATCAATGGAGCCTTTGAAAACCAGTGGCTTCTGTAGAATGAACTCTTAAGAATGATTTCTCATAACATTCTCTAGGGGATCCATAGTTGGATCCTGAACAGGAACTGGAGGTGGTTCATGTCCTAGATCTTGGACAATACACACAATCACCTCAACTAGATTTGGGTCCACTAGAGGGTTTGATCACTGCGGTTCAGTAGCATTTTCCTCCTAGATCCTATTTTCATGTCTTCTCAGAGGCATGATGCTACATAACATCAGCAAATAATAAGGAAGACATCATACTAATACTCCAAATGAGCAATAAGGGAAATTATTCCCAATAGATGGAACAAAAATATTTGGATTTCACTCTAACCAAATAAAAATAGGGAAAAGACTAGAATTAATCCACAAGACGTCCTTCCCTAACCACCCATGGTGACTTAAAGTTCATTGCGGTGAGAGCTATTCAGGCACTCAATCGCAACTACCTCGTAAGTCCTGACAAGATTTCAACTGCATACTAACTTTAAGACAAAAGCTTAACAACCTCCTCTAACACCATTTTATCATGAACCAACCCAGGTACCCTGGTAACCCGATAATCAAGCTGGCCCTGACATAGCCTGAAGGGCGTTCCCAATCCCCATGAGTTGTTGACTAGCACCTGGTATCATACAACATGAAAGTGGGAATGAATTTTCCACAAAACATAGCAGAAGCAAGAAAAGCAAGTCTATGCATACAAAAGAAAGTCCACTGGGAGTAATGTACCATAAGTCAACAAGGCACTAAATCCGAAAGTACAACAACCCAAGTGCCAAAACAGAGGAAAACACCCTAAGTCCCTAAGGACACAACTCACCATGTCCAAGGTTCAACAGCTGGATCCACCTCCAAGTGACCATTTCCCCTTACTCGAACCTAGAAGGAGATAATCTACAAACATCTAAAGGCACAATTAGGGTGTGACCTAAAAATCCCAATAGGTTCTTACCAAGGATTCCATAACAGTTTATAATAAAAGATTAATTGAAGGAATTCTTTAAATTTTAAAATAAATAGGTTTAGCATTTTGAATCATATTTAAACAAATAATTCTATACAATTTAAATAATGGAAAATACATTAAGTAAAGGCCTTGAAAGTGATGGAATATTTATAAAATAATGGATTAAATAAAAAATTATATAAAATAGTTTATATGAATTCATAAGGCATGAAAATCAGTTTTACAACATTGGCATACATTTATATATCAAATATAAATAACAAGTGAGCAACATCTTACAAATAGGTATAATAGTATTCTAGATATAGTACTCCGCACTCTCAGCAATATGTGTATACATGTGTCCCCCTGACACTAGCCAAAGGAAACTCATCACCATCCCATTGGGGATGTGACCAACTGCATGTATGTTTTAGAATGTTGTAATATCATAGAGTGTGTCCAAATAACTCACCAACTACCTAAGGATTTCATGTGATCTTACATAATCAATGATGGGAAATTTATTTTAAGATTGCTTAAAATACAATTAAATATCCTTCTTTTATTTTAATTACAATTTTCCATTTAAAACCAAAATGGGTTTTAATCAAAAACATGTCTCTTTGACAAGATAAAACCACTCGGTTTCTATCAAAACATTTTAAGCCACTCACACAAGTTTGAAATCCATTCAAAACCAATTCCATCATTTCAAAATTCATTTCCACAATTAAATTAAACAATTTAATTGAAATAATTTCCATCAAATCTACAATTTAAATCAACCAATTTCTATAAACACATCCCAATTCAATGGAATTGGGGGTTTTCCCCAATTTTCATGCCAAAACCATTTCAAATCTCCCAATTCACTGGAATTGGGTTTTATAAAATCAATTGAAAGTGAGTTTGAGCGATTGAATTTAAATCAAAAATTGAAATAAATCATGCATTTTGAGGTTAATCAATTTGGCTAAACAGGATGGAATCACCCACCTTTATCATGAAACTCAACACTCATAAGGTTCCCATCAACAAGAACGAAGGTGTATAAGACCTCCAAACCCAACCTAGAAATGAGATCCAACACTATGGGGAATGAATACATCAATTTTAGGATGATCCATTGAAATCCCAAAGGAGGATAAAGAGATAAAGATGAAGAACGAGGGAGGAATATTACCCATGAATCACATCACAAGTGAAACTACGATCGAACATCGAATGAATGGATATATAAGGTTTGGAGAGCTTCAAGATCAATTGGGGAAGGTTTTGGGCCGAGAAGACTGAAATTAGAGAGGAGCCAAAAGAGAGAGATCGGTCATGCTGCCTATTTTAAAAAATAAAGTTGGGGTATTAAATGACATTTAATACCAATACACATCGTGAAATAGTTAATTTCTAAAACCACTGAAAAACACGTCTCCTCAAATTAGAAACTGACGCTCTAAATTAAAAATTTATCTTTAATTCATTCATGATGTGTAATGACCCATCATGTTGTGTACCCTTCATAGTATGAACCCTTTCACGACTTTCACGTAGAATCGTTACACAATGTGTAACCTTGTTACACGACGTGAAACCCTCCTACATCCTGTGGAAGAAGATCAATTAAAGAAGAGAGTCCAAAAAATCACCAACTTAGCCATTATAGGTATCCTCCCAACTCATTCTCAATCCTACCTAGTCAAAGGAAAAAAGTAAAACCATAACAAGGTTAAATATGTACATGTCATATCTCTAATGGGATGTTACAATATTAGTATAAGAATTAACTAAAAATTATCAAAATATCTAAAATACTACAAAAATAAAACAACCTAAAAATGCTAAAATCAGTTAGAAAAATAATTAAAACTAAATTTTAAAATTATTAAAAATTCATGAGGAATCCATGTACATCAAATCCCCCACACTTAAACTTCTTCATTCCTGGGAAAAACAATCAGAAAGAATATACAACTAGACCTGTGGAAAAATTAAAACATCAGAATTATAAGTTCAAAACTTTTCAATCCGTTTTACCCAAAAAATATCATGCTTCATTTAAAATTAAAATTTTCAAAAATAGTTCCCCTTCCACTCGCATTATTTTCAAAAAAAACACTCATGTACCATGTGATCTACCGCGCTATTACTCTCATCACTCAAATAATTTGATCAAATCTTTGCTCAATTATCATACACATGCATGCTTACCATAGGCTTGTCATGAATTTCGCATCTCCACTAGTGGAAATCAAAATAAAACACCAATCTTGAGGGCTTCTCATTAGGTTCAAATGTCTTTGAGGCTATGGGATGGTGGGTCATAAAAAATCGACATTTTTTGGAAAAATTAGGGCTGAATCTTGAAATAAATGCATGATAAGTGTCAATCCAAATGTCTTCCTAAAAAATTTTTCTCCCCCACACTTAAAAAGTTTATTATCCCCAAGCATATGATAATTCAACACCTCTCTCAAAGTTTTTATTTTTTTTTCTCTTTTTGTATTATCTTTTTAGGGACATAACTCACTTAAACATAATGAATAAGTTAACACATGAGTAACAAATCCCAAACCCCCTTGAAATAAATGTCAGATAAAATACCAAAGAAATGTACACAAGTAGAACATACATTGTAGCATCTCAGTGAAAGTAGTTCATATAGAAAACTCTTTAGGTCCTAGAGTAATGGATCATCACATTAATAGGTATCCCCAAAATCAAGAGTTGCCACATAAAGAACACAAATGTACTCATTGTTAGATCCAAAAATAATCTATATTCCCATTGAAACATACATATAATGAGTGTGGACATTGTGAAATATAATACATATGATCATGATAGAATAATTCCAATCCATGTACATCAAATTCCTCATTGTCCCTCAAATAATCATCTCTATGAATAAATATATCCCCCACACTTAGATTGAAAATTATCATGAAAAAAATTCAAGAAATAGGTAGGGAAGAGTATTGGTTATGGGATAATCCTAAAATGGCTTTTTCATAGATTCTAAGGGTTATACAATGGAGAAAATTCAAGGGTGGATTAGTGGATAAAAGGGGCTAAAAATCTCAAACAAATGCCTCAGTCATTTTAGTGAAACTTTCAAAATTATAATCACTTTGATGGATGAACATGGAAAGTTATATAAGACATAACATGGTCGATATTCCCTCAAGAAAAAGATAAATAAGAGATGATGAAAAAATGGGCCAGAATCCTCACGGGTATGGAAATAAAATGTTGGACAACACAAATGAGTATGAGTGAAAATAGGTGTCTAAAAGTAGAGTTGTAGGAAAACATTTCAAAGCCTGGTCTAATGTTAGTAATCATTTAAATCAGGGTATCAAGAATCAAAGCATGTTAAATAGGAATCATGTGCTTGAACTGCCCAGGGAGATAAGTGGTATGTCTTCGACCGTGTTATAACAAAAATAAAAAAAACACGTGGGTTAAATAAATTATAGAAATGTTATTATTATTTCTTCAATTTTTATTATTATTTTTGTGTGTGTGTGTTTTAGTTAGTTGTTTTAAATGGTATTTTTAGAAGCATAAAATATAACAAAAATAAAACACTTCCCTAAGTAAAAGCAGATAGACACTGAAAGGCTGCCTATATCCGATGAAGAACCAAAAATTATGTACCCATAAAATCTACACATGGATAGAACATGCCTACATCATATCATAAAGACAACACCAAAGATCATATAAATGAAAGCAGATACATGGTATAATAACAAATGCAGAAAAATTTCAAGAGTATTTGAAAAAGTTCCACACATACTAGGTTTATTTCTTACAACAAACTGTAACAAATAAATGAAAAATAATTAAAATAGAAAAACATGGATTGCCTCCTGATTATCACTAAGTCTAACATATTTAGTTATACAAGCACCCTCTTATTGTAATTGAAATTCTTAGATGAAACCTATTTTATTTGAAGTTTGATAAAGTTTGAGGTGTCGACCATTAACCTTAAATGGAGGCAACTTCCCATCATATATTTCAACGACACCATGTGGATAAACATTTGTGACACTGTAAGGACCTGACCACTTTGATTTGAGATTTCCTATCATGATTCAAAGTATTGATTTTAAGAGTATAACTTTGTCTCCTGGTAAAAAAATTCTTTTTTGGATCCATTTATCATGCCAAGTTCAAGTTTTCTCTCTATATATCAAATTGTTGTCATACGCTTCTCTCCTCATCTCGTCTAATTCATTCATCTACAAAAAATTCTTCTCTTGGGTAGTTTTGAAATAAAAATTCAGCTTCTTCACAACACAATAAGATTTGTGCTCTAGTTCTATAGGGATATGGAAAGTTTTTTTTCTAAGACCAAGAAATATGGGGATATTTCAATATGTGTTTTTTATGCAATCTGATAAGCCCAAAGTGCATCATCAAGTTTGGTTACCCAATATTTTTGAGACGTACTAATATTTTTCTCCAAAATTCCCTTAATCTATCTATTTGAAACCTTATCTTGGCCATTAGTTTGTGGATGGTATGTGGTGATCATGTATTAGTGACATATTTGGTGAGTCATTAGTTTCTGAAATAGCACATTATTGAAGTGGGTACCATGGTCACTAATGATGACCCTTAGAATTCTGAACTGGGTAAAAATGTGTTGATTTAAAAATTTAATGACAATTTGAGAAATATTTTCTGCAAACACTTTATCTTCCACCCACTTTGACATATAGTCCACACAAACAAGGATGTATGATTTTCTAAAAGATTTAGGAAAAGGACTGATGAAGTCGATTCCTCATATGTCAAAAATTTTAAATCTCGTGATTGAATGTTGTGGTATCTCACACTTCCAACTTATACCCCCCATTATTTGGAATTTATCACAATTCATGGAAAACTCATGAATATCATGATGTATGGTAATCCATTAAAAACCACATTGTAACACTTTTCTAATATTTCAATGAATTCCATGGTGTCCTCTAGCTTCATTAGCATGGAAGAAGTTCAAAACACTATCAAATTCTTCTTCTGGGATGCATCTTCTAATCATTCCATCTGCACAGTCCTTTAAAAGTAATGGATCATCCCAGTATTAATGACATGCTTCATTCACAAATCATTTTCTCCACTCCTTTGATAAATGTGTGTGTTCCATGTCTGAATCTAAGTAGTTGACAAAATTGGCATACCAAGGTGTGATTGTCTCAGTGGCATATAGTTTCTCATCAGGAAATGTTCCATTGATTAATTCGACATTAATTTCACTTATTTCATGGTCTAGGTATGATAAATGATTAGCAAGGACATTCTTAATGCCCTTTTTTCCTTGAATTTAATGTCAAATTCCTGAAGTAACAATATCCATCGATTGAGTCTAGTATTCTCATCTTTCTTGGTCATTAGATACCATAGGGTAGAGTGATCTATATAGATAGTGACTTTGGAGAACAATAGGTGAGATTGGAATTTATCGAATTCAATGACAACTACTAGTAGCTCTTTTTCGGTTGTTGTGTAATTGTGTTGATCCTTATTCAAAGTGTGGCTAGCATAATAGATTGGTCTAAAGATCATTTCCTTTCTTTTTCCCAATGCAGCACCAACTACCCAGTCACTGGAATCACACATTAAATCAAATGTGTATACGTTTCTGTAATTGTGTTGATCCTTATCGTCATGAAAAGTGCTGTATACGTTTCTGTTTTGGATTGCACCAGGCATCCAGTATTGAATGAGAAGGATGGAAGTGTCTATTTACAATAGTTTTTCACCGTAACAGTTCAGGGAAATCATATATTTATGGTTACTTTTGTGACCGTGATGATGTGTTTGTCATCCATTCCATTTTTTACATTGTTTTTATTTTATTAACATGTCTTTAAATTTGTGACGCTTGTTTTTTTTAAAATTCTTCTTATAGTCAAAGATTTCAGTTTCATCGTTGTCGGTTTCTCATTATCCATTCCACGGATATTTGTTGCTCTAAATTCTTTTCCATTATCGGTTACTTATTACAATATGTTCATTTTGAAGTATTTTTTTTCAAATTCTTGCAAGTTTCAATGATGAATATGTATTCAGAGTTATGTTTTTGTTTGACTGTATTGTGCAATTTTATTTGTTCTCGTCGGTTCATATTTTTATTCATTTTTCTAAGATTTCAGGTTTCCAATACCAGTTTCTAATTACACTTCCAGACAGTTTACAAGTGAGAACATATTTTTTGGTTTATGTTATCTCAAGAAGTGAATCTGCTTTTATTTGATTTCAGGTATGAAAAACTATCTTCCCTTGATATTTATTTTTTCTGATATTCATCGATTCTATTAGATATTTTAATTTCATTTCATTCCATTGATATTATTTGTGATCGTAGCGTATAATAATTTCTTTGTGCACTTTTTTTATGTAATCTTATTTGTTCTTGTCATTTAACATTTTTATTCATTTTTTTTAGATTGTAGGTTTCGATTTTTGGTTTTTTTTCAATTCCAGATAGTTCAAAAGGGGGAACATTTTTTTTGGTCATGTGATCTCAAGAAGTGAATCTACTTCTATTTTGTCTGAGGTATGAAAAACTATCTTTGATAATTATTTTTTCTAATTTTCATTATTTCTATTAGATATTTTAAATCCATTTCACTGTTAACATTATCTCAGATCATTGCATATAATAATTTCTGTTGTGCAATTTTATTTGTTGTCTTAATATTTTTATTCATTTTTTAGACCGTAGGTTCCTCACATTATATATATATAGAACGTGCATACGCAAATTTTTATGCCAATTTATGTAAAACATATATATGTTAGTTATTTTCAGTTGAAGCATCCTATTGAAACTTGGGTGAGAATGTGAATTTCAAATGATCAATTGGACGTTTCACTTTATCGTCATCCTAATACTTTTCGTAATTTTATTTTTTTCGTTTTTGAAGAACAAAACTTCAAATTACAACCCTCAATTATTTGTAACCATCATATTTCACATTGAACCGTATTGCCGTGCGAACGCACGAGTGAGTACTAGTTTATTATAATTTTATAATTATTTAAATATATATTTATTTAATTAGTATCTTATATACTTTTTTTAAAACATTATATATATATTTGAATTATTAAAAAAAATATTAATTATAAACATGCGTTTTTTATTTAATGTATATAAATAGACATTATTTTTGAATATAAATATAATAATTTTATATAAATTAATATTCTTTTTATTAAAACCCTTTTCAGCGCTAAGAATAATGCTGATAGACGTCACCTTTATCAGTGCTTTTAGCTAGCGTTGATAAATGTGAGGTTTTTATCAGTGTTTTTTTCGTAGTGTTGATAAAAGTCGGCGCTGCCATTGCGCTGATCTGTGGTAGTGCTCTATGGATACTTTCCGAGTGGTACCGTCCAGTGGAGTTGGGCAGTGGCGTTCCTCGACAACTATCAAAGTGGGACCCTCTTGTTGTACTAGGGCATGAGTTCCCTACTTAGAGTTTGTGGCCCCTCGACTGTGCGGCACAGTGACAAATGAGCATTTGAAATTCAAAATATACAACATTAGTATTAATGTTTGTATTTGTAGAACTGTATCAATCATTAAAAGTAAGTTGAGGTTGTTGGATGTCACCCAAAAATTCTCACACTGTACAAATATCCATTTTCAAAAGCTTGAAACAGACTTTTCTACATAGAAAAAAACGTTTAAAAAAAGAATACTTGAATTTGCAGAATTAAAAAATTGAATGTTAACCTAAAAGAAATAATTAGAAACCAAAAAAAAAATAATGTCAACAATACATACATAATGAATATTCATGGAAATTTTATGTTTTAATCTTTGAAAATAAAAGTTGTGATTTTTTCCGCATAAATCTATGATGGAATGGTTTACAATAGTATTGATCAAACATGTGTTTTACCCCACAACCTACGAAGTGTAAGCCTAGTATACCATACTATAATACTTAAACTTGCAAATTTAAACATCTTCTTTAATTAAAATAGGTCTTCAACATGTTATGAAACAAATAGGTCTCTCACATGTTATGAAGACACATGAGCATACCAACGCAGAAAAAATTCCATTATAGAGAAATTAAATTCCTGTTGTAAATGCACTTTTTGATGCATATGTAATATATTGTATGTATTTTCGCAAAAGAAGAAGCTGTGTGAATTTAAAAAGAATTAATATTAAATAGCAAAGCTAAATATGCCTATATGATGCTAAAGTGGTATCTCAAGGCATGTTGAGATGCTCTATGAAAATGGAAATGGAGAAACGTGTTTAGGGAAGAAGGTGGTCAAAATCGAAAATGTATTTCAGTTGATGGAAAACCTGATATAAATATAACTATCAAATGCGTTCACAAAATGATAGAATAGTTGAAAATTGAGTTATATAACACTAATAAAGAGCACTTGTTTTTGAAAGTAGAGTATGACACCAACTGAAAAACGAATAACATATCATTAACAAACTTATCTTTAAACATCACTTGTCGAAGTAGGAGAATCCTAATCAACATCACATGGAGATGAAGCTTCATCGAGAAACTGTAGAAGATATTAACCTGCTCAAAAAATAAATAAATTCATCAATAGATAAAGCATGATATGATTGGAAATTTCATGTTATAATATATGAAAATAGAACATACGATTTTTGGCCCATAATTCGGAAAATGTTACCTTTAGAAACCTATACTCACTAAATTTCATGAAATCAAATGGAATATGTTTATGTC
This sequence comes from Viscum album, assembly GCA_963277665.1. Lineage (NCBI taxonomy): Eukaryota > Viridiplantae > Streptophyta > Magnoliopsida > Santalales > Viscaceae > Viscum > Viscum album. Next base: position 546,541,152 of record OY728148.1, read on the forward strand.
TGCTAACTCCTTTTTATCATTGTATCATGCATCTACCTCCCCTTTATTCAGATCTTTGACGAGCTCCTCTATGATGTCATCTTTTAGAACCGCCATATACTTGCAGTTCCATTAGTCAATCATACTGATGTTGACTTCAAATTAATTCTATGTAGGTAACACATCTGATGAAGGGGTACTTCATACCTAATTTGAATACTCTAATAAGATGGGAACATGGCCCGAGCATGGCCTACAATCACAAAATAAAATTCTATTGGAAGAGAAACAAAAACATGATGAAGTGATATCTCTGCAGTGGAGATGTCATATATATGACAAAATAAAATTCTATTGGAACAGAAACATGATGAATTGATATATGAAGTAAACACATGAAAAGGAAGTTTTAAACATTATATGGATCAAAGAAAACACATAAACAAGGAACATATGTTATCAGTATTTATGCAAGAGGCTCATTCAGAAAACAGTGTAAACATATTCCATTAACCCTTATGTAAACAACAGTCTAATACAGTGTTTACTGTAAAAAATAATGCAGAAATCAAATATGAAAATCAATGAAACGGTCAAACTGTAGTATTACCTTGCAATTACTGCCAAAAAATTCAGTCAATTTTTTCAAATTTCACATGAATGGGATAGTGTAGTTCATACTAAATCCTTTTAAGCATTGGAATATGACCATAGTAGGGTAAAAATGCTTACGTGTTTAACATATGAACACATGGAGAAGTAATGTTACTTCAAATCATATAAGCTGACAAAACTCATATTTACATTAAAAGGCTAAAATAATATAAATAAACCATAAAAACTAATATAAAACAATATAGTAAGATCAAACCTTATATACAATACATGTTATGACATCAAATAAGAAAATGAAGCAACTTAAAAGAAATTATAGCAAAAAAAATTGTTGTAAACTCTTACATACCATTTGTACCACATGAAGTGCCCTTAGAGAGGGAATGACTTCTAGACGCTATCATTTGAGGAGTTATAGTGATGGAATAAGTGGTAATAAGGAAGGAGCTCACAACATAAAATTGGAATTTTGGATGGAAGGTGCAACTGATTCACACTCACTATGCCGCACAACTGTCTCATGAATATGAGAAACTAGGGTCAGAGGAAAAAAAATTAGAGAAACCATAAATTAATAGTTTAGTGGAAATCTTGTATTATGACTCGATACATAATCTATATATGATAATGATCACATGCATATGTAGGCTACTCATTATCAAATTGTGTTTGAAAATTTGGGTGACGATTCACCTATTTCTTATTCAGTCAGAAAACATGTTTAATCAGAAATACATTACTTAATGGTGTTCACTAAAAAATACATGAAAAATAATAAATACAACTAAGTTAATAATAAATCACAAACAGATAAAATTAATAGCATTATTGTAAGAAATCATTAGAAAGGTACACAAAAAATGCAGTTTAATTATCAATTTATTTGACTGTAACTAAATCAGCAGAACTGGAATCTGGATGATTCAAGACTACATGTAGTTTAGGGTCAGGCATCTCCATTTAACAAAATTACAAGGATTCAAAGCCAAAGGCATTCAGTTGTTATAGTGGAACAAAATCATACAACGAAATGATTTGTTTAGGGTTACCGTAGCTAGAGGGAACTGAAATCGCGAGACCGAGGTGGTTTTGCGGTGCGTCGAGGTTAAGCCACTGTAAATGCAGGGTTATCGTAGATACAAGCTACAAAACTCGCAAGCGGAAGGTGTTTTGAAGGGAAAATGTAAATGAGAAGTGTTAAGAGTATTGAATTTTTTTAATATTCGTGTCCCACGTCGGTATGAGTTATCTATTGTACTTCTTTTCCCATCCATAAATAAAGCATCTTGCCTCGTTATGAGCCAATCTCGCTCGCATATTTGATCTTTTTCAACAGCTTTTCGCTTTTCAACATGGATCTCGCTTGATTCTCTCTATTAAAACGCGCGAATATCAATGACTTGTGAACCATTCCACATACTCCTGACGACGTCCGCATTCAACGCGATCAATTGTTTTTGTTCTCCCTCTTGCATGGTCTCAATGCCAAGCTCTCTACCACTATTACATCCCTTGGTTTATAATTACCTTGTTCGTGCGAGCCATTTTTTGCCGACACTCAGCACTAAGCACTCTGATCGTGCTGCTATGGTCTCTCGCGGTCCCAACCGAGGTGGTGGTCGTTCCGGAGGCCGTGGTCAACCTACTCCCCGCAGACATTTCATGCATTGCGGCAAAGACTATCACACGATTCATACATGTTGGCATTTGCATGGTCGTTTGGATGGTTCTCCAGTTCTAGGTCGCTCTTGATTTGCACTTGCTGCCATACCTTTCCCAATGCCTCCAGATGACACTCGCAATACCGTTGATCTCTCTGACGATGAGTATCAGTATCACCGGTCTCAACGTGGTGGTACTTCAACGAGTGCTACTATTGCTCATGGCGACGCATCTGTTGCTTATTTATCTCTGTGATCCACCTCATGGGTTCTTGACTTTGGCGAATCAGAGCATATCACTAGGAATGTAGGTATTTTTTGGTTCTATATGATAGAACCCCTTGATATAAAATGATGAAACTGGAATTGTACTATAGCAATTAGAGCAACATACCTGGAATTACAGCCTTAGAGTGGGAGGAGAAAGAGAGAGAAAACAACAAACAGAGTATCCTCGGGAGGTCTCCTGGCTCACCCGCCCAAGGAGAGGTATAAAATCATTATATTCAGGAGCACAATTACAGAGTGTTTCAATCATAAACCCTAGCCTGAAATGAGCTACAAATGGAGAAGACGATACACTGTTCCACCAACTGCACATGAAGTCCGTGTCGCTACAGTGAAAGATAGCCACCCAAGTCAAAAGTGCTACAATGGCTGCCAGTTGTAAGTTTGAAAGGCTACAGTAAAGTTGACTCCAAAGTCCACACTGCTACAGTGTCAGTCGGTCAGCTCTGCTACAGTGCTCAGAGATGCTACAACCCCAAAAATTTGGGCTGGGCCTTCGGCCCCCCGGAGCCCCGGAGCAAGGGGGCGTTGCCCCCTGCAACCCCCAACGACCTCACCGCGGAGCTCGGCCCGTGAAAGTTGCGGGCTTCAAGCATTCAGCCCAACCGGATCAGGCTACACCAATTCAACAATCTCCCACTTGGAGCCTGATCCACTACGCATCTTTGCTTCGATGCCAATGACTAAGACAACCTACTTAATCTGAGTTCTTCCTCTTCACTCACCAGTGCGCGTGATTTCCATTCACAACTTCAATTTCAACCCAATGATTCGTGAAATACAAACTGTTTTCCTCATGTGCTCTCATCGTGTCCCCCCTTCTTCTGCCTCTCATCCTCCGTTCATCAGTGGAGACCAACAGAGGCACAACAGTGCCTCAACTTCTGTATTATCATGGGCTTCGTCAACATGTCTGTCGGATTGTTGGTTTCACAAATCTTCTGCAATGTCAGCTACCCATCCTGTATCAAACCTCTGATGAAATGGTACTTCAACTGAATGTGTTTCGTTCGGGCATGAAATACTGAGTTCTTTGCAAGATGTATAACACTCTGACTGTCATAATGCAATACATTCTCCTCTCGCTTTTTTTCAATTCATCCGAGAAGTTCTTCAGCCAAACCATCTCCTTCCCAACTTATGTTACAACAATGTATTCTGCCTCTGTGGTGGATAAAGCCACCACCTTCTGCAATTGTGATATCCAACTCACCGTAGTCTCTCCACAGGTAAATACATAAACCGTGGTACTCTTCCTGTGGTCTATGTCGTCTCCAAGGTCTGCATCCATATACCCCTGCAATGAATTTCCTTTGTCAAAGCACAGAGGTACCTCCTTGCTGCCCTTCAAATATCTCAACATCCACTTCACAGCTTCCCAATGTTGCTTTCTAGGGTTAGCCATGTACCTGCTCACAACTCCCACTGCATGAGCGATGTCAGGTCGAGTGCAGACCATGACATACATCAGGTTTCCAACAGCTGATGCGTATGGAACCTTTGCCATGTACTCAACCTCTTCTGCTGTCTTCGGCGATTGCTCTTTTTGAGAGTTTGAAATGGCCCGCTAGGGGAATAGAGACCGCCTTTGCTTCCATCCTACTGAATCTTCTTAGAACCTTCCCAATGTAGTCAGTTTGTGATAACATTAAGGTTCCAGCCGCACGGTCTCTCTTGATCTTCATCCCAAAATCTTGCTAGCTTCTCCAAGATCCTTCATTTCGAACTCCTCAACCAACTGCTTTTTCAACTCATCAATTCTCTGCATGCGTGATCTTGCAATGAGCATGTCATCCACATAGAGAAGCAATATAATATATTCATCACCAAAGGACTTGATGTAGCAACATTGATCCATGCCACATCGTTTATATTCTTTTTTAGACATAAACGAATCAAACTTTTTGTTCCACTACCCACTTCAATCCATATAAGCTCTTCTAGAGTTTGCACACCAGGTCTTCCTTCCCATATAAGCTCTTAGGAAAATGCCATTGAATGAATGTGGTCTTAAAGTATTCCTAAGACATACTGCTCTGCAGCTAAAGTGGAACGACGGTCTTCTGCCGTTCTTGACTTGGTCCTTCGAACAAGTCTAGAATGGTTTTCATTCACGAGGCTTTTGGAGTTTTGAATGAATTGAAGACTCCTTCAGTCCTCTCTAGCCACTCTATAGCCTCTTGAGGCCCTTGGTTGCAATGAAAGACAAGCGAATATGGAGAAGAGGTTGGCTCCACCACTCTACCCGGAGTCTGGGTAGGGTTGACAGTTGGAAGGACTACATCCGAGCTTTGAGAGACACTAGGCTAAGGAACTCTCCACGATATAGACTTTCTACAATCCCTTGGGACTTTTTTGGGTGGCAGGATCTAAATAACAGAACAAAACATAAGACTCAATCAAAACATTTAAATTCTCACTCACTCTAATTAAAAGAACCCATGCAATCAAATCATAAACACCACTTTGAAAAAGCACCACTCTTTAAAATTTAGAAATTCTTCTTTAAACCTTTTTCAAAATTATGGCATCTCACTTGAAAATAAATTTTAAACTACACATTCATTGCTGAATTTGTTTTACAATTCAAAACATTTAACTTGTTTACAAATTTTCTAAACTGAGTTCATTTTTTATTCAAAATTTTCACTACAAAATATTGGCCAAATCCAATCAAATATCGTCAAATCATTATAAATCTCTCCATTGATTCATCCCAATAGTAATTGCGCTTAACCCAAAAGCACCTTGAAAAAGAAGAGTCAAAACAAAAATTTAAAGGGGGTTTAGCGGGTGTCCACGGTTTGACCGCACGATTTGCCGAACTGTGCATCAACCATGCGATTGCCACTGAGAGCTCCACAGAATCATACGCACGGGCGCCGCGCGCTTTGTCAGGCTGTGCAGGCAAACTGTGCACCTCGAGTCTCCCATTTTCACCCCCAAATATGGAAAACCTTAAATAACTCACACAACTTCAATGTAACTCAAAACACCATCAATCCAAATCAAAATACACTAGAAATAAATGAAGAAAGCTTGAAATTCAAGACTCACTCAGGTTTCGTTGCGAGATGTAGTGATTAGATTCTCCAAATAACAAGGGTGCTTTGATACCATTTTGTCACAAACCAACCAGAGTCACCCTATCTACAAGATTCTCCAAATAGCAAGAACGCTTTGATACCATTTTGTCACAAACTTACCCGAGTCATCCCTCAATCGGGCTTTCGAGACGGCCTTTTGCGAGGCCCAAAAGACGTTCCTAATCCCCACGGGTTGACAACTGTTGCTAGGGCATCAAAACATACACAATGAGAACGATTTCGCCCAAATAAATAATATAAATCATGCAGTGGAATTCTACCAAGAATTCGATATGATGTGTCTATACACAATGGGAACGATTTCGCCCAAATAAATAATATAAATCATGCAGTGGAATTATACCAAGAATTCGATATGATTTGTCTATACACAATGGGAAGGATTTCGCCTAAATAAATAATATAAATCATGCAGTGGAATTCTACTAAGAATTCGATATGACGTGTCTATACATTGGACGTCCATCCAACATAAAATAAACAGTTCCAAAAAGAGAGTAAAACCAAACAGGGCAGAACTAAAAATAGACACGCAACCCACTTTAAAATACAGTAAAACCAGACGGGATCTGAAAATACAAAAAGGCCGACATGGTCGATATAACCAAAATACCCGACATGATCTTCATGTCACCCCGTGGTCACCATCCATCCTCAAACATGACCCTCTCCATGAGTGTCTTGAAAGAAGTTCGCGGTGCCGAAACTTCCCAAAAACCCAAACCTAAACTTGCAAAAAAGAACTAAAGCCTACTGACACCGAGTGGTACAAGTAGGGTGTGAGCATCTCTGTTGGATGTCACCAAAGAGTCCTGCATTTCCCTTTTCAAAACATTCCCAAAACACCAATTTGAAATGCGATATTTAAAATAGGTTTCTCTAACACTTCAAGAAAACAACTTGCAACCATTTCAAAAATCCCTTTCCATAAAGCCAAATGATGCTTAAAAATAAGGTATTTAGCTTTCCTTTTTTAAAAACCATTTTAAAATGTACTTTCCAAAACCATTTCCATAACTTAAGTAAAATGATATAGAAAGAACTCACCTTACCCAAATAAAGTATTAAACACACAAATACAATGCATCATTGAATAATCACTAAAATAAAGGTTACAACCAGCCATAAAAGAAACAAGGATAAATGACACATAACATGCTGGAACAATAATAAAAGGATAACAACTCTTAATCGTCCAGTGAGACGATCCTAGACATACTCAGGTGGAATCGTCTGCCGACCTATCGATGCTTCCCTAGACAATAACCTCTCTACTTACTCTAACCAGCTTCACTGGTGGCACACCCTTAGTACTAGTCCGATGCTAGGGGATGCTAGTCAGTCTCATCATGACCAATATAGTAACCGTCTCTCAATCTCTCACTACAACGCCTAGGATCCTCATGATACTAGCAACAAAGTGATAGGAGTGTGCTGAGTGAGTCAGAGGCTAGACCTCCCATATCCTATACCTATAGGAGGGGGGTTCGTTAGTTGTTATAAAGTGTGTTGTGTGTTCTATTAGTCTGGGGGTATATTTGTAATTTGGTATTTCTTTTTCGGGTTATTTTTTTTTTTACATTTTTTCAAAAAAAAATTCTTAAAAATACCACCAGGTTTTAAATAATTTTTTTTTTACATCCTAAAGGCGGCACCTGGTGTGCCGCCTTTGGGGAATTTTCCGGCCAGGGCAAGGCGGCACCGGGTGTGCCGCCTTTGCCCAAAAAATAACCGCAAAGGCGGCACCCCAAGTGCCGCCTTTGCCTAAATAATTTTTTTTAAAATTTTTATTTTTATTTTTATTTTTTGTTTTGTTTTGTTTTATATATATATATATATATATATATATATATATATAAAACAAAACTTTTCAGCAGAATTTTTCTGCTATTTAATATCCAGCGGTTCTGCCATTACAGCAGTCTGGATTCTGACTGATACCCTCACCCAGGACTCCCTTTTATAAGGGGGTTTGCCCTGAAAACAATACTGCATTTTCGATGTGGGATTCTGGTTCTCCTTTTCCTGCACAGTACATTCTGCGTTTCCGATGTGTAATTCTGTTTCAAGTACGCGACTTTGAAAGACTATAAAAGTTAAACTATAAGACCAATACAAATGAAACTTTAAACACTGATTAAACATATAAGAAATAGTTGAAAACAAAAATAATTTCATAAAAAATGTTGATACAGATTAATTTATAAGCTTTCAAAACCACCTACTTGAAACTTAAACATATTTGAAGTACGTGACTTTGAAAGCTTATAAAAGATAAATTATAAGACCAATACAAATGAAACTTTAAACATTGATTAAACATATAATAAATAGTTGAAAACAAAAATAATTTCATAAAAAATGTTCACCAAAAACAATTTATAAGCTTTCAAAACCATCAACATGAAACTTAAAAATGTTTCAAGTTCCCGACTTTGAAAGACTATAAAACATAAAATATAAGACCAATATAAATGAAACCTTAAACATTGATTAAAAATATAAGAAATAGTTGAAAACAACAAAAACTTCCTAAAAAATTTCCATAAAAATTAATTTATAATATTTCAGAACAATTTACTTGAATAGGGAATCTGATCCATCAGTTTGAGGGATACTAGGGCTAGGTAGATAGATAATCGGATCATTGTATCTATGGATTTTTTGGATAGGAAGATAGATTCATTTCATTCATTATATCGAGGTATTTCTTTTTTAAGAGAATATAGACTTTCTTATAATTATAAAATAAGGGACACCTTTATTTTTTGGTTATAGAATACGATTCTCTTAAGGTTAAAAGACATTATTCTTTTAATGGATTTGAAAGTCATTATTTGTTTTGTATAAAATTGTATTTCTTTTTTGTAAAAAGTTTTTATATTTCCACCACACATATAATTGAATTCAAAACATCATATTAGTATTTTTATTATGATTTTATCCATATTAATATGATTTTGATAATAACAAAACTTTTGAATTAATAAAATCTATCATGATTATGATTCTTGTACTCTGATTACTCGGATTCATATAGACTCTGATCTTTTACATTCTGATTTAATCAAATTGTTTCTATTTATGATTATTTGATTGGACTGAGAACCATGTCCAATAAAAAATGTAAGAGTTTTTTATTTTTTAGTTTATTTCTTTTAAACTACATTTTTTAATACTAAAATATTCCCACTTTTAACTTATCTATTAGAATAATATTCTTATGATCCTAATAAAAATTATAGGCATAATGATACAACATTGTGTGGTTTTCTCAAGAGAATATTCCAACTCATCTTTTAATATCCATTTATTGTATTTTCTAGCTTTACCATTATCATTACTATATGAATAAATTGAAAATTTCTCAACTTGATTAATGAAACTAAATTCATATTTTTAAGAACTACTAGTTGATGAATTATCTTTTAAATAATTTCTTATCAAATTATTATGTCTATTACTAGAATGATACGTCTTCTTCATATCGTTTTTCTATTTTAGAGGATTCTCACTTTTTTTATCAAATTATAAATTATCCATTTTCATTATAAAATTCATGGAAAAGATTCCAATGAAATTATAGATTCATCACCATAGTGGTTTATTTAGTTTTAAATTCATTTACCCTATATAATCCATCTTTAAATAGGTGAATAAATTTCATTAATGTATTCATCAAATTCATCATCATCAGAATCAATTGATTCCCCAATTTCCAATTATTTGAACTTATTTTTTCTTATAGCCTCAAAGGATATATAATCTATATCTTCTTTTTGAAACTCATTTCCTTTATCATTTCATAATCTATGAGAATAAAATATAACTCCTCTAATGAAATATATTCCCTATCTTCCATGTCTAAAACCATGGCATCAAATCATATAGGGAAATTTATCAAAAGTGTTTTCAAAATTTTTGAATCTTATATCTTCTAACCAAATCCATAGATATTACATACCATCTCATTGAACCTAATGAAATAGTCATCAATGATTTCATCATCGACCATTTTAATATTCTCAAACTTTATTCTTAGTATTTTCATATTATCTCTCTTAACATTAATATTTCCTTCATAAGTACTTCCTAGTTTGTCTAAAATATCGTTGGTAGTTTCAACACCCATCGCTTTAGTGTATAACATTTTTGATAAATCCATTAGGGTATAATTATGATATTTTCCATCAACTTCAAGATTTATCATTTTAGATTTAGTACAATAATAATACTTAATAATAGGTGGTAATCTAATGGTTGATACGTCTTTCATTTATAAGAAAAGCGATTGAAGGAAAAGAGTATAATATTCCTCTATGTATGGTAGTTATTTCCCTAAAATTAGGCATTCCATGGTTTCTCACTAAATTATGATCCTTCATTTCTCATAATGTTTTCTTATCATGAGAGGGGATCTTTTTATGATACCATTTGATTTAACCAAGGATCAGTTGGGTTCTAATGAGGGGGGGGGTGAATCCATAGTACATTGTTTTAAAAATTCACTATTCTGTAATCTAAAATCTATGACTGATTAAACTATCTATCCCTTATCTTAAATTCTGAAAATCCGCCTGAATGAAAAAATAAAATCAATGAAAAACACAGGGATTCTATTAGGTTCATTACAAAGGCCTACTCCTTACTATAACCATTTATTACACCTTGATAAAGGTTATTCACTTTTTTTAGTCGGTTACAACATGGGAAAGTTGTATCCCCATAAAAAATAAGTCCAATAGTGCTTCATATCTAGAGTCCCACTATAAATTACAAGCTCCCACCTTCACTAACAACTCTTAACTCCCATAGGTGGATCTTTATACTATATCCATGGTGATTCTAAAATCTCATAAGCCTACTCGAGAGTCCCACTGGTGACCTCTTCTACATCTGAGTCCCAAAAAAGACTTCAAAATTCCTAAATCACACAATATATGAACTTTTTCCTAAATATATCTATCAAATTTTTATATTTCTGGAAAACCTTCGTATATAGTCTTTCTCAAAAAACAAACCAAAGCACATGATCTACCCATGTACAATATTAATGAAATTAGGCAACTGTTTTTCAATGACCTTATCTTTATCACTATCCATTGAACATAAAATTTCCTGGACTAATCTCAAAAAACTCATAACATGGTTATATATCTTCTGAAACACTACCTAGATCGGTCTCAATATTTATGTATATAAAATTAATGGAATATCAATTCAATTTTATTTAAAAAAGACAAATATAAAATATTCCATGATAATTTTATGTAAGTGTTATTTAATTTTCATGAAAATATTTTATAATTCATGCACACCTACAATGCCTCTTTCCTTCTCACTTTAGTGCTTCCACTGAAGGCCTTTCCTAACCGAGGCACTGGTTTTATGGCACCCAGGATATGATGTTACACTAACTCCTCCTAATCAACTCTAATTTGAACCTTTGGTTTTTTTAGGCTCTCAGTAGATTATTTTGACCACTCTAACCCGTAATATTCTTAGACCAAAGTAACAATGGATGTTATTATTCTTCCTTCTATGTGGATATCTCTTATTGTTGTGGAATCCACCATTATTCTCTACTCTCTATCTTTGAGAGTGAAAAATTCATATGCTGCTGATGGATTGGATCCTTGTTTCGATGGATTGAAATTATAGGGATTTCTCATTGATCTACCTCAACTTTGACTCTCATTGGCATTTATCAACACATGTGATTGATTAATCGTGTGAATAATGGTTTGTGGATACACTATTTTCTTTTTTGGGAAATTCAATTTAGAGTAGATATGGGTGTGGATTTTTAGTTTTTTGGATACCCTATGTGGGGGAATATTGACATGTAAGTAACATCACCATATCCCATTTATTATATGTAGAAAGTAGTTATATGTGTTACATGGAAAGATTCCATGTTGGAATATGGAAAGATTCCATGTTGGAACATTGAAAGATTCCATGTTGGAACATGGAAGGATTCCATGTTGGAACATGGAAAGATTAAATTTTGGTACATGGTAAGGTACCCCATTTGATATGCACGCTATGTATAAGGGAGACATTCCATATAATTTGGATGTACATGTTAGGTTGGGAAGAGTTTTATGAGAAGGTAAGGATTGAGGAGGAACATTCTATATACATGATGAACACACCATTTACTTCTTATGAATTTTAGGTGTGAGGATGAAGTGGTGATATGAGGAAATTATTGATATATTATATATTTATATTTGGTTTTTACAATGGTTTTTGGAGGACCCCTTCATGGTTTTTATTTTAGAATCCTATTAAAGGAAGTGTGGTGTGAGGTCCAAGTGGGGGCTGTAGGATTTCTTCTTGGAATGACTTAGAATTACCATGGTGTATTTTTTTATTCTCTTTTTGATTTTTTCTATAATTAAGGATAGTGTAGTCTCATGGTTGTGTTTTATTAGTCAGTTTCTCAAAGTTTAGTTTTTTTATAGACATTATGATATGGTGACCCTATGGGGATGTCAAGAACAAATGAGTTCTATTAAGTAAAGTTTTAATTAGGTCTGATGGACCTTTTAGTATATTATAATGTGTGAGGTATTGATTGGATATAGGTTTTATTCCAAGAGGATGGATGAGGTCCTATTTATATGGTCTTGAATTAAGGATTTTTACATGTGGTTGAGTAGAACTGTATTGGTTTTTATGTTATTTATGTGGTTCTGAAAACTATTTTGGGTGCCCTATTATTTTCACCCCTATAGGGATAGTACTGGTTTCAATTAAAATGGTGATGGGTTTTAGTTTTCTCAAATCATGTCTTTGTGGCCTCTGAATTGGATTTTATTGGTCATTTCTATTCACGTTCTAGATGTGAGAGGAGTCATTTGGGATATTATTAGATTTGGCATCAATTCTGAGAATTATATAATGAAATCTTCTATTAGTTGGATAGTGTTTTTTAGGTCTGGGGAGCTTATAGTCTACCTATATTAGTGAAAAATTTCTTTCTAGTTTAGTATTATATCCTATCTATGGTTTGGGGATTTATGGATTTTTTTCTTCTCTATGAACTTACATGGAAGTGGACATGTACATGAATAAAGTTCCAACCTAGTTAGGTAGAACATACTGAATATTATGATTAGATTTCCTGGTTGAATCTTCCCAACCATGGGAACATTTATGGGTTCTCTAGTGTCATCCAATATGTTCTTCTTGCCAATTTATAGTCTTTGAAATTCGCGTACTTGAAACATTTTTAAGTTTCAAGTAGACTGTTTTGAAAGATTATAAATTAATTTTTATGGACATTTTTTATGATGTTTTTGTTGTTTTCAACTATTTCTTATATGTTTAATCAATGTTTAAGGTTTCATTTATATTGGTCTTATATTTTATGTTTTATAGACTTTCAAAGTCGGGAACTTGAAACATTTTTAAGTTTCATGTTGATGGTTTTGAAAGCTTATAAATTGTTTTTGGTGAACATTTTTTATGAAATTATTTTTGTTTTCAACTATTTATTATATGTTTAATCAATGTTTAAAGTTTCATTTGTATTGGTCTTATAATTTATCTTTTATAAGCTTTCAAAGTCACGTACTTCAAATATGTTTAAGTTTCAAGTAGGTGGTTTTGAAAGCTTATAAATTAATCTGTATCAACATTTTTTATGAAATTATTTTTGTTTTCAACTATTTCTTATATGTTTACTCAGTGTTTAAAGTTTCATTTGTATTGGTCTTATAGTTTAACTTTTATAGTCTTTCAAAGTCGCGTACTTGAAACAGAATCACAAATCGGAAACGCAGAATGTACTGTGCAGGAAAAGGAGAACCAGAATCCCACATCGGAAATGCAGTATTGTTTTCAGGGCAAACCCCCTTATAAAAGGGAGTCCTGGGTGAGGGTATCAGTCAGAATCCAGACTGCTGTAATGGCAGAACCGCTGGATATTAAATAGCAGAAAAATTCTGCTAAAAAATTTTGTTTTATATATATATATATATATATATATATATATATATATATAAAACAAAACAAAACAAAAAATAAAAATAAAAATTTAAAAAAAAAATATTTAGGCAAAGGCGGCACCTGGTGTGCCGCCTTTGCGGTTATTTTTGGGCAAAGGCGGCACACCATGTGCCGCCTTGCCCTGGGCGGAAAATTCCCCAAAGGCGGCACACCAGGTGCCGCCTTTGGGGGGTAAAAAAATAAATTTTTTTAACCTAGATGTATTTTCAAAAAAAATTTTTTGAAAAAATGTATATTAAAAAAAAACTCTTTCTTTTTCTGTTAGTTAGGTATAACTACTGTTTGTGGTGTACCAGTGGGGGAGTCGTGTATTTTGTTTTGTTGGAGGTGAAGAGCCTAGGCCTGTGCCTCTAGGAGAAATCTGTAAGTTCTCCTGTATTTCCTTAAAGCAATAAAAATTCTAGATTCTTCTTCTTGCACCTATCATCTTCGTGCTTTCATTGAGAGAGAGAGCCCAACTCCATGGGAGTGATTCTTAACGGAAGTCGAGTTTGATTCTAAGTTTTTTTTTCCGATCGAGTTCATCTTCTGCATGAACACACGAATGGATGATCATGTCGCGCTCCTGGAGACAAATGTTTCTGAACTGTCATCAAATGTCATGGATTTGAAAACTAATTTCCAGCGTAAAGAAGCGGTGATGCAAGAATTTCGTTCGATGCTGACTGCTATGTACAAAGCACGAGCAGAAAATGTTGAACAACAGACTCGTGAGGACTGAACGACCGAGGTAGTGGACGGCGCGGGAAGCTTGCGCGCTGATGATGGAAGTGGTGCACGCACTAACTAAGGTGTTGGCGAACAACAACTTCCTGTAGAACATGAAGTACGAACAGAATTTTTACAGCATAATGAGGCATTGCGAGCTTCCGTAAGGCAGGTAGAGATGCCGATTTTCGTTTGCGATGATGATCCTGTATCGTGGATCTCCCGTGCAGAGACTTGTTTTCAAATACACCGAACTTGAGAGGAATTAAAGATTCCTTTAGCACAATTAAGTATGGAAAGAGATGTTCAATATTGGATGATTTCTCTTAAGTCTATTCATGGGAATTTAACAGGGCGACATTTTAAGTGCTTCTTGGTCGGTATGGACGTGCTGACGAGGAAGATCCAGTTATCTTCCTCAAGAGTCTTCATCAAACTGAGATCGTTGGTGCTTATATAGATGAGTTCGAGCGAGTGTCAATGCGGATTGCTGATTTATCTGACAAGTGGTATATGAGTTTATTCATTGGCGGGTTGCAACCAGATTGGAACCACGACTTTGACGCATGAACTGCAGTTGAAGGCTCGACTGCTGACTTTGTCAAGGTGCGTCGAACGAGAGCTGATTGTTAAGGGGTATATTAAACAGACCGAGGATCGTCCGCGTCGGAATATGGGAGGCGGACAGGGAAGATCTTGGAACCCAGGAATAACAAAACCAGTACCCACCTGTTGAAATTAGGGACCGGGACAAACGAGTTACTGGAGTTCCGGGCTGGAAGGGAGTTAAGAATCTTTCTAGAGAAGAATATGAGCGTTAAGCTAGGGGGCTATGCTATTCCTGTGGGCAGAAATTTGTTCCTGGACACAAGTGTCTTGAAAAATGCTACAAGCTTATGATTTGGTAATGAATAGAACCTAGCGAAGAGGAAGTGAAATTTAATGGAGTCCAGAACCAGGAAAAAAATTCTGGGGAATTTAGGGAACTGGAAATGTTGGGGGCTGTAACAGGTTTCCAGGATATACTAGAAAGGATGTTGGAAATCAAGCGCTGCCAATGGAAGGTCAAATAGAGGGAGGGTGTGCCACTTTTGGTTTTTAGTGGATAGTGGCGTGAGCCACAATTTTGTTTCCAAGCATCTTTTGGGCTCTTTGACAACACAGATCTCTGAAACTGAACCATTTTTTATCCGTTTAGGGGATGGAAAGTGTGTTGTTTCCAGGGGAATGTGCAAGTCTTTAACACTGAATTTGGTATTTCAGCCTCTTTTGCGGAAGAGAGTTCTTGTTTTCTTTGATGATATTCTTGTTTTCAACAACGGTTGGTCAGCCCATTTATTACTTCTTGAGCAGGTTTTACACTTGATGCAGTCTCAAGTTTTGTATATTAATCTGAAAAAGTGCACTTTTGGTCGTCGTTCAGTTGAATATTTGAGGCATATCATTTCTGCGGAAGAGGTTTACATGGACCCCAAGAAAATTGAAGCTGTCCAAAATTGATGAGTATTACAAAATGTGAGGTTAGAGGCTTTCTCGGCCTATCTGGTTATTACAGACAGAAAGTTTATCAAACACTATGGGAAGATTGCTAGGCCCTTTACTGAGTTAACCAAGCAAGGAAGGTTTCTTTGGACAACTCCTGCTCAAGAAGCTTTCGAGCAGTTAAAAAGCCAAGCTTATTTCTGCTCCTGTTTTAGCTATGCTGGATTTTTCTCTCCGATTTGCAATTGAATGCGATGTCTCGAGTGCTGGAATTGGGGCAGTACTTACACAGAAGGGTTGACCATTGGATTATTTCAGTATGGCAATATTTAATATTACTTTGTCCAAATCCGTTTATGAAAAGGAAATCATGGCTATAGTTTTATCGGTCCAGCATTGGCGTCAATATCTTATGGGACACCATTTCAATATTTTTACTGACCATAGTAGTTTAAAACATTTGCTCACCCAACGTGTGGTGTCCACGGACCACCAATGTTGGCAAGCCAAACTCTTGAGGTATGATTTTGACGTCATTTACAAGCCCGAAAAATTCAATACAAGAGCTGATGCTCTCTCCCGTGTAGAAGGGTAGCCCCATCTCCAAAACTCTGGCTATTTCTCAACCCCGGTGGTTTGATTTACAATCTATCCGTTCAGAGCTTCTTCAAGACTCCAAGTTACAGCGTATTATTTCAGATTTACAGCAAGATCTCTCCAAGTTCAGAGCTTCTTCAAGACTCCAAGTTACAGCGTATTATTTCAGATTTACAGCTAGATCTCTCCTCACACAATGGCTATTCTTTTTGTAATGGGCTGTTTATTCAAAATCGACTCGTTTTACCTGAAGCTTCTGCTTTCATACCCAAATCATTGTAGTATTATCACTCCTCCCCAACACGGGGTCATCTTGGGTATTTAAAAACATTCAAATGGTTAGCTGGTGGTGTTACATGGACTGGTATGTCCTGTATGGTTCAGTTTGTTTGGGAATGTTTGGTTTGCTAGAAAAATAAATTTGACACTTTTAAAACCAGCAGGTCTTCTTCAGCCATTACCTCTTCCCAGTCTCATTTGGGTGGAAATTTCCGGATTACCGAAATCTCAGGGCTATGAGGTTATACTCGTTGTGGTTGATCGGTTCAGAAAATATGCACATTTTATTCCTCTGAAACACCCATTTACATCAAAATATGTCGCTGCAATTTTTGGAAGTTGTTAAATTACATGGGCTACCTAAAGATATTGTTAGTGATTGAGATCCTTTGTTCACCAGCGTTTTTTTTGCAATAACTTTTCCGGCTTCATGGCACCACCTTGAAGACACAAACTGATGGTCAAACAGAGGTTGCCAATCGCTGTTTGGAGGCATGTTTACGTTGTTTTTCTTCTGACCATCCTAGTCAGTGGGTTAAGTGGCTTGGGCTGAATTTAGTTACACACTGCTTTTCACACATCTACTGGCCAGACCCCCTTTGAATTAGTGTGTGGACGAAAACCTCCTCAGATAGATCATTATACTGATGGCGAAACTGCTGTTGAGGCAGTAGCAGCGACTTTAGTTGATCCGGATGAGGCTTTAAAACAACACCGACATAATTTGCAACGTGGCCAACAACTCATGGTTCACTATGCTAATCGCCATCGGCGGGATGTTACCTATGCTGTGGGTGATCAGGTTTGGGTCAAGTTGCGTCCGAATGTGCATGGTTCTAAGTACCAAATGCATAAAAAACTCGTTTCGCGGTACTATGGTCCTTTTACTGTGTTTGACCAAGTTGGTGCAGTAGCTTATAAGCTTGATCTTCCTTCGGACAGTCGAGTACATCCTGTTTTCCATGTTTCCCAATTACATGCTGCTTTAGGAATGCCAGACGACCCTATTTCTTTGCCTGTTAATTTTTTTGGCGACAAAATTTTTCCAGCCAACATTTTAGCTGAACGTTTCACGAGGCGACTCCACCAGTGGTTAATACGGTGGCAGGGTCAACCAATTGATGAAGCAACTTAGGTGGTTACTCTTCAATTTCCTGATTTCCACCTTGAGGACAAGGTGGTTTATCGGGGGGGGTATTGATAGGAGTGTGCTGAGTGAGTTGGAGGCTAGACCTCCCATATTGCATACCTATAGGAGGGGGGTTCGTTTGTTGTTATGTAGTGTGCTGTGTGTTCTGTTAGTCTAGGGGTAAATTTGTAATTTGGTATTTCTTTTCTGTTAGTCAGGTATAACTACTGTTTGTGGTGTACCAGTGGGGGAGTCGTGTATTTTGTTTTGTTGGAGGCAAAGAGCCTAGGCCCGAGGAAGAGAATCCTCTCAGAGAAATCTGTAAGTTCTCCTGTACCTTAAAGCAATATAAATTCTAGATTCTTCTTCCTGCACCTATCACAGAGGGTGAGGAAAAATGTGTGACGTATTAGGCACACAACAATAACGAATCACAAGGCAAACCATGCCAATAACATATCTCAATCTGCCCTCATACTCCATTCGCACTAAAGCCCCACTGGAATTCACAGAAACATCAACAATAATCACATCCATTCAACAACTCATTTAAACATAGCTTCATGGGGCTTAAGTTAAGGGTTTAGCTCAGTTTGGGAAAAACTTTTTCAGTGTAAAGTGCCTATTGGGCCTTGAGTGAAATCCTCTTTCGAAACCCCTTTCAATACCAAATGTTATTCATTAACCCCCTTTCAAGGCACCAAGAGCTCCCCTTGGGTTGGGTCAAACGAGAGGGGAAAAAGAAACCCAAGGGCTTTTAATTTGATAGGGGCAAATAGGGACTGGTTCACCCAACCGTGCACTAACTGTGTGAGAGACGCCGACTTACCTGGTAGCAGCCACACATGTGACATATAGTATAATTTTTGCTAGATTAATGCATCAATCTATTTCATCCGAGGTACGTTTCCCTTCTTCCTTTCTAGAAGATTGCGACTGCCTTAAGTTTTTGAATCTGGATCCTAGCGGGAAAATGAATATTGAGAGGGATATTGGATTTTTCGTTGAATTCCTATCATGAAAATGGAATATTTTATTATGCTTCATTAGTCATGCATACGTATAAATTTTCATGACCATGCAAGTAATAATCTGTTGCAGGAAACATTAAACTAGGTGAGTTTCATGGAAGAGAGAACCAATTTGATCATTTCCCTCTAATGGTTAACAGAAAAACCTGTCTTGATTTTCTCATTACGCTGGTGTCGGACTTTCTTCAAATTGCGAAAGATGTTCTAGAACAGAAGCACCTATCTTGTTAATAGTGCTCCTGGTGCCACCAACATGGATATGTACGTGACACATCACATGCTGAAAATGAGATATCTAGCATATCAATACTTCAAACTTGATTTACATTATTTTATTAACATTTAAATGAAAATGTCAGCTGCATATGTTCGTGCAAAAAAACAGAGAACTGTCTCCGATTAAGAAGCTTGTTTTCCCCTCCTTTTCCTTCTTTCTGTTTCTGTGTGTGTATTGATAGGTTTTGAGTATCTTTTATTAACAGTAGTGAACCTTCCAATTCTGATTTATTTCTTATATAAGAATCAAGAATTAAATCCCTAAGTATCTTTTATTAACAGCAGCGAACTTTCCAATTCTGATTTATTTCTTATGTAAGAATCAAGAATTAAATCCCCAATCATTTTTTATGTGAAAAAACTCAGCACTTACAGCAACATAAGTTACCACTAATGATGTTTATATTGATACATTTTTTTATCACATGGTGACAAATTTTGAATATTTTGTCCTCTGTAGAATGCAAAACTGCTGCAAATATCCAATAAGCAATCAATTTCGATCATGTCGTAGAATTTCCAAACGACATTCCTCGAGTTGCTCGACCTCAGTGTTTTCCATTTACCAGCAGGATAAGTCCTTGCATGCAAACCTTATTCGCCAATGCATGAGAAACCATTTAGCTAATCTTTTGCAATTTCCTCGCAAACCGGTTTTCTACTACTCGAGACTACATGGCCAGGTTATCGTGCGGGGGTTTCAGGATGATGTTTTTCTTGCCAACATCCTATTGCGTTCCTACTCAAAATCCAGTTGTCTTCACGATGCACAAGCACTGTTTGATAAAATGCCCCAGAAGAATTCAGTCAGTTGGTCTTCCATAGTTTCCATGTATGTTCAGCATGGTTATAATGAAGAAGCTCTGGTGGTCTTTTTGGAGTCCCTTAGGAAGTGTGATGAAAAAACAAAGGAGTTTATTTTAGCTAGCGTAATACGGGCTTGCACTCATTTAGGCAGTTTTGATCAGGGCGCTCAATTGCATTGTTTTGTTACAAAGATTGGTTTTGATCAGTGTGCCTATGTGGGCAATTCACTAGTAGATTTTTATTCGAAAACTGGTGAAATAGAAGCTGCCAAAATTGTTTTTGATAATTTTGTTGAAAAAACTGTAGTCAACTCAACTTGTTACCTCCAAGTATTTTGAGTTTTGTTAGCCTTCTTGGTATATCCGCCTCTTTGTTAAAGACGCATCTAGGCCAGCAAATCCATGGTATTATTCTAAAATCTGGGTTCTCTTTGGACAATTTCATTGGAAGTGCCTTGATAGATGTTTATTCCAAGTGCTCTTTGATAAACAATGCCAGGCATATATTTAATGAAATTAAAGAAAAAGACATTGTTGTTTGGAATGCGATGTTATTAGGTTATGCACAACAATCAGAAAATGAAGAAGTGGTCAAACTTTGCTCAGAATCATCAATTTCGGGACAAAACCCGGATGCATTCGCATTCATCGCCTTAATCACTGCAACTAGTAACCTAGCAAGTCTCTTTCAGGCCAGCAGTTGCATGGTAGGCTAGTGAAGAGTGGCCTCGACCTTGATCCATTCATTACGAACTCCCTTATAGATATGTATGCCAAGTGTGGGTGCATTGAGGTAGCTCACAAAACGTTCACTTGTACACCTCCAAAAGATGTGGTGGCCTGGAATTTGATGATCTCAACATTTTCACAACATGGAAGATCCGGAGAAGCACTTCAAATGTTCGAATCAATGGTACATGTGGGAATCCAACCCAACTATGTCACCTTCGTGGGTGTCCTTTCAGCCTGCAGTCATGCTGGGTTTTTAGATAAAGGGCTCCATTACTTTGATGCCATGCATGGGTTTGGCATCAAACCAGGTAGGGATCACTGTGCTTGCATGGTCTCACTCCTTTGTCGGTTGGGTAAGTTATACGAAGCCAAGGAGTTTATTGAGAAAATGCCTGTAAAACCAGATGCGATAACATGGAGGAGCTTGTTGAGTGCTTGCATGGCGAAGGAACCTGGAATTAGTTGGATTGAAGTGAAGAATAAAGTTCATGTGTTCAAAACCAGTGACAAGCCTCATTTTGATGCTGATCTGACTGGTACCATTTTGGATGGTTTGATTCACCATATTGGTGTATTCCACTATGTTCCTGACCGAGTTACTCCTATGGTGAATGATTGATAATATTTTTTGTTAGAAAAAAAAAATTGAAAATTTGAGTGTATTCATGGTACCCTTCTCCAATTTCTAGTTAAATTCTCTTTCACAATTTTATATATTTTATCCAATGTGCTGAAAATGAAATTTTTATCTTTTATTTTTTTAATTTCTTGTCAGCATGTAATATTATATATCAATGTTGGTGGTTCTTAGAACACTTTTTTGGGTTTGCTTTTGGTCTAAGTGAATTTTAATGAAAACAACAATGGTGAATCCTACAAAATAGTTGCTTCAGTTGGATAACATCTTTGGTAACTTGAATAATGTTTGACGCCATTATAATGAGAATACCGTACTTGTTTTTTCTTTTGACAAGTAACTTAATAAAGGATCAGATTGGTGATCATTCCATAAAACACAGTTTAATCTTTCCTTCAACAAAGAATTCTGAGAACTGATTTGTATGCATGACTCTTGAAGACAGGATGTGCCTGTTGGAAAATTATAGTTTATAGCAATTAGTGGTTTATGGTTTTAGGCAAACAGCGTAACATCCTTCAATCTTGTAAAAAATAAAATTAACTGCATAATAGTGTCATTTTAAGTTTTTAAATGAAATGTTATGAAATAGCTTCAAGAATAATGAGAAATCAGTTGCAAAAGTGATTATTTGATGCACTAGGTTGAAGTTTGGGTTAGTGTTTGTGTGTTTGACTGAATTGAATAGTGGATTTTAGAAATCCTTAAAATAAGGGTTAAGATCATGTCATGATCCTATGTAACATGTCCCATAGTCAATTTTGGTAAATTTACAGGGAAATATGAATATCTTGCAAGGAAAACACCCACAAAGTTTTCAGAGAAATGTTTCAATGAGTTCCCTTGCAATATTTTATAGGGGTTTGAGTTGTGCAAACACCATTAATAGAGTTTAATTTTAAACTGGTTATATTTTTACACGGGTCAATATGAGACACATCTAGTTAAATGGATTAGTTTATGGCACGTTTAATTAAACAGGTCATTTCTTGTCAGATTCAGGTTGAACATGTGAACCCAAAGAGCAGCCCGTTCATTAATCATGTTAGAAAATTCATACCCAAACCAGAAAATAAGTTATGCACTTTGCCACCCGATGCATTGACCGTACATTATTGAAGACGAGTTTTGTTTATCGATGTCATTTCATCTTTTCAAATCAGCCCTCAAAGATGATATTCAGGTTTTGAACTGCCATCTAACAATCTTGCAAACACATTATTTGTCAGAATGAGTCGATCCCAAGGGCAATCATCTCTGAAACGGAAGCAGCCTGGCTCGTCCCCTTCTCTAACGGATCCTGAGCGCATTGTCCATGAGCTGATCAGGAGCAAACAAAGGTCAGGAATATGGATGCGAGACCTGAAAGAGCAGGCAAACCTCCCAGAGAAGATGGTTGAAAAATCCCTGTTGTCCCTGAAGAACAAGAACCTCATAAAGCCGGTGGTGAACATCCACAACAAGAGCAAGAAGCACTTTATTGCATGCGAGTTTGAGCCCTCGCCAGAGATCACTGGCGGTGCGTGGTATGTTGACGGCAGCCTGGACACAGAGTTCATCGGCGTTCTGAGGGCACAATGTTATGGGAGGATACAGAAGATGAAGGTGGCCACAGTGGAGCAGGTGTGTCGTGCGATCAATGGGATGGGGATCCTGAATGTGGCCATCACTATGGAACAGATATCGGAGATAGTGAGGGCCCTGGTTTTGGACAATGAGGTGATGGAGGTGAGCAGCAATGGGAGTGGGGAGTTCGAGTCCATCCCAGCTGGGAGATTGTGTTACAGATGCACCAGTAGGGGTGGGTTTGGGAAGGGGGTGAAGGTCGGTGCCATGGCTTCCATTCCTTGCGGGGTCTGTCCCCACATCAGGCTGTGCACGCCGGATGGCGCGATCAACCCTCGCGATTGTGTTTATTTCAACAAGTTCTTGGAGTTCTGATTGACTCTGTTTTTTCTAAACTTATTGATTCTGTTTTTTACTTCTATGATAAATGACACCAACTTGATTCTCAATCTGGGATGAAATGTGAGAGGTTTTTCAGTCTCCTGCAAGCTTATCTTGCCTGTAAGTGGACGGTCTTCTTTGGTGGGGCATGAAGGTGGTTCTTCGACCATGCTCATAAGGCTTCCATTATCTTCTTAATGTCATTCGTGACATGGAATGTTAGAGGGGTGGGAGTCCCCTCCAGAATTGTGTATATCAGAAGTGTGATCTCCTCTCCTAATCTGTCACTTGTGGCCATTCTTGAACCCAAACACAGGTTTGATCAGTCACTGGAGTTTGCTAATAAACTGCAGCTTCCTTGTGTCATGCACACCACACCTACCGACAACCATATCTGGATTCTTTGGAAACAGAGTATCACAATGGGCTTCATTGATTCTTCTCCAGAATATGATACAACCAAGGTTCACTCTAAAAACTCTAGACTATTTGACTTTTGTATATGCCAAATGTGAACTGGATAACATGAAAGATCTCTAGAAATCCCTGTCGGAGTTTGATCCTGTAGCTGTGACTTGGGTTGTCGATGATGTCTTCAACACCATTGCAGATCCATCAGAGAAAAGAGGCAATTATTTCTCTAATAAATCTCTTTAGGGATTTAATGCTTTAATGGACAAAAAACAACTTTTTGGCATGGGTTTCAACGATTACACCTTTACATGGTGCAATAACTAAAAAAATAGAAGACGGGGTGCAGGTTGGACATGTTTTTTCCCAATCTTTAAGGAATTTTTGAATTCAAAAATAAGAAAATATCTAATTTCCCTCAATCGTTGTCTGACCATTCCCCGCTTGTGTTTTCTTTAGAGAGTCCTCTCTTATCTCTTTTGGCTTTTGTTCTCTTCTCAATTGGCTCTACAGGACGACCTCATCCAGCAGGTTACCCTCTCATGGAAAGATCTGGCGTTCGGTCCTTCATGGGTCATCCTTCATTCAAAGCTTAAGTGGTTAAAGGTAGCTCCCACGAATTGGATTTCCATGAAGTAATCTCCTGCTTCTTGTATTTCCACAATCAGGAGATCTAGGATCTGGACCAAGCCCTTCGAATCCAGTGGGATGAGCAGGCCATTGAAAATCTGGTGTATAAACAGAAGATTTTTCTGGATGAGCTGCTTAGGGGGGGAATCCAAGCACATAAAAAATCAAGGGCCAGGTGGCTTCAGGAGGGATATTTGAATACAATCTATTTCCATGCATGTATCAAAGAAAGACACTGGTTTAGAAATCTAAATCTGTAAGGGGAAGACAGATCCTACACCAATAACATCGCTAAATTGGGATCCCTGGCCACTCATCATCCTCACTTCAGATGCAGAGGTTCCTTTTCGCTGTGGTGATCCCAACTCCTCCACCTGGAGTGATTATTGCAATGTTATTGCTCTTATAATATTTTCATAACAGAGCTTTGTGAGCAGGGTTAATCCTTTGGAAGAAGATATTCACAATGCTGTCAAAAGCCTCGGATCAGATACCGTGCCCGATCTGGACTCGACTCTTTTTATCTCATTGCTTGGAACATCATCAAGGCTGATGTCTGTAAAGTGGTCCTCACATTTTCAGCAGCGTCCCTCTTCCTCACTCTGTGTCTGCCACTACTTCAGTTTCCATCCAAAAAATCAGGAACCACTACCGATTTCAACATTTCCGGCCAAACTGCCTTTGTAATTTTTCTTACATGATTTTGGCTATGATTTACAACGTCCGACTCTCTCTTCTTCTTCCTAACATTATCTCGTATGAGTAACATGGATTCATTCATGGACAGAGTGTTCAAGGAGCTTCTGGCCTTGTCAAAGAGATGGTAATGGATATAGATCGTAAGGTGCGTGGTGGTAACATCATGGTTAAAGTCTATACAGAGAAATATGACAGAATGAAATGGGGCTCCGTGCTAAAGGTTTTGAGATGGTTTAATTTCTCAGAGAGTTTGTGGTCTTTTCTTCAGATGTATCTCATCCCCTCGGTTTTCTATTTCCCTCGTGGGCGAGTGGTTTGGATTTTTCAAGTTTTCACGGCCTTCATCACAGTGATCCTCTTTCTGCAAACCTTTTCATCCTTGCTGAGGATGCATTTAGTAGGAACTTACACCAGCTTATTGAGGAGGGCATTGTGGGGTGCTTCAGGAGCAACTAGGCTCTCCGTGTGAAGGAATGGATATTGGCCTTCTTCTTCTTCTTTTTCTACTACTGCTGTAATCCTCTGACAGGGTTGTTTCTGCAGCAGCAGGGGAGAAGACGCCGCCTGAAGCCACCCAGTTCAGCCATCTAAAACAAACTGTCAATTGTAAAGGACAATACTGCCCCTTCTAAAGGACAATACTGCCAGGGGAGAAGACGCCGCCTGAACCCACCCAGTTCAGCTAAAGCTGAAATTCAACCAGGTAAAGCCATCTGAAACAAAATGTCAAGTGTAAAGGACAATACTGCCCCTGGTAGCTAATATCCATTCCCTCACATAGACAGAGGAATGGATATTGGTCTTCTTCTTCTTCTTCTTCTTTTACTACTACTGCTGTAATCCTCTGGCAGGGTTGGTTCTGCAGCAGCAGGGGAGAAGACGCCGGCTGAAGCCACCCAGTTCAGCCATCTAAAACAAACTGTCAATTGTAAAGGACAATACTGCCCCTTGTAAAGGACAATACTGCCAGGGGAGAAGACGTCGCATGAAGCCACCCAGTTCAGCTAAAGCTGAAATTCAACCAGGTAAAGCCATCTAAAACAAACTGTCAATTGTAAAGGACAATACTGCCCCTTGTGAAGGACAATACTGCCCCTGGTAGCTAATATCCATTCCCTCACATAGACAGCCCACTGCTCACATTCTTAACACCTGGTTGTTTTGCATCTTCTCTTTAGGGATGACATGCTTGTTTTCATCAACTGGAAATGTAATTTAGTAGGGTCCAGCTAAAGCTGAAATTCAACCAAATAATGTCCATCCCCTCTACAAGCATTCCCCCTATTTAATACCCCATCATACTACCAACAACTCCAAACCACTACAACTAGGTAATGCCATCTAAAACAAACTGTCAATTGTAAAGGACAATACTGCCCCTGGTAGCTAATATCCATTCCCTCACATAGACAACCCACTGCTCACATTCCTAACACCTGGTGTTTTGCATCTTCTCTTTAGGGATGACATGCTTGTTTTCATCAACTGGAAATGTAATTTAGTAGAGTCCTTCAAACATGCTTTTGCAGTCTAAGGTCACTGGAGTGGATACACGACTAATCCTGCTAAGAGAAACATCTTTATCTCATCTTTCACTTCCCCCAGCAAGATTGAAATGCTGGAGTTGGAGTCGGGCTTTCTTAAGCAAAAGCTTTCCCCCTCATTTATCCGGGAGCGCGTCTTACTAATGGGAATGTTTGTATCAAATATTTAAAGGAAGCGACAGTAAATCGTATCAGGAATTGGAAGAATAAATTCCTCTATCTTCTATTGAATGCTTCTTTGAGGATTTTCTTTAAAATGTTTCTTTAAATTTATTTTTAAATGCATGTTTTTTTTGTAAAAAACGTTTATTTTATTTTTTATTAACATTTTACAGTGGGTGAGTGGATATGTTTTTTGTCTAAATATATATATATATATATATATATATATATATATATACATATTATTTGCAAATTGTAAAAAAAATGAGGGATGCGCAGCTGCCGTGGGTGAGTTTAAAGCCCTATTATTTAAATGTTTTTCTAACATTTATTTAAAACATTTTTTACATTTATTTTTTTTAACTTATTTATAATTTTTAAGCGTTAGTATTTTTTATTTAAACATTTTTATTTAAACCGTTTTTTAACATCTGTTTAAAACATTTTTTTTTACATTTATTTTTAAATGATTAATTTAAAACATTTTTGAATTTTTTTAAACACATGCTTTTTAAGAGTATTTTTTTAAAACATTTATATTTTTTTTCACATTTTAATGTAAAAAGTATTTTTTAAGTGTTTTAAAAAAATTAATTTAAATGTTTGTTTTTAAAAAAAATTAAACATTTTTATTTAGACCATTTTTAACACTTTAAAACGTTTTTTTACATTTATTTTTAGACGTTTAATTTAAAGTTTTTTTGAACGCATATTTTTACATGTATTTTTTTTAAACATTTTACACGTTTTTTGTTAAAACATTTTACAGTGGGTGAATATGTTATTTTTTTCTAAATAGATTTATACATGTCTGAATATATATATATATAATATGTACAAATTAAAAAAAAATGAGTTATTGGGGGTGCACAGCAGTGAGTGTTGAGTTTAAAATGTTGTTATTTAAATGTTTTTTATCATTTATTTAAATTGTTTTTTTACATTTATTTTTTTAACTTATTTATTAAAAGTATTTTTTAGCACTTGTTTAATTTAAAACATTTTTTTAAACGTTTTTAAATTTTTTTTGCCGGGCAGGCCCGACCGGGCCCTGTCTGGACTGAAATTACACCCTTAGCGGATGCGCAACAGTGGATGTGTTAATTTTTTTCTAAATAGATTTATATATGTATATATAGTATATATAATATATGAAAGTTTTATCATATTTTAAAAAAAATAATGAGGTTGAGGGTGTGCGAAATATCATTTAGTAAGTAGTTATTTTTTATTAATATATAATAAGTTATTATATATATATATATATATATATATAACATGAGAAAATTGTAAAAAAATAATTAGGGGGTGTGTGCGAACATCATTGAGTGTGTTAATGACTTTGTTTATATATATATATTGGGGGTGTGCGCGAACATCATTGGGTGAACTAATTTTTTTTTTCTATATAAATTTATATATGTATAGTATATATAATTTATGCATGTTGCAACGCACTTAAAAAAATTAATGAAGTTTAGGGACTTGCACAAACATCATTAGGCGAGTGTGTTATTTTTTTTATTAATATACAACAAGTTATTATATATTTATAATATTAAATCATTGATATATATATATATATATAGCTTTGTTTATATATATATATATATATTTTTTATTAAATTATATACATATACATATATACACACACACATATATATATATATTATTAATGGATTTTTAAAAACCACACTTAATTGATGTATATTATTAATTGTTTTGTTTATATATATACACTATTATATTAAATCATCGATATATATATATATATATATATATATACACACACATATATTAATAGCTTTGTTTATATACATATATATTATATGATACCATATACATATACATATATATACACACACACACACACACATATATATATTATCAATGGATTTTTAAAAACCATACTTATTTTTTTTATTAATATACAACAAGTTATTATATATATATAATATTAAATCATTGATATATATATAGATTTATATTAATAGCTTTGTTTATATATATATATATATATATTATATTAAACCATATACATATACATATGCATACATATATATATTATTAATGGATTTTTAAAAACCACACTTAATTGATATATATTATTAATGGGTTTGTTTATATATATACATTATTATATTAAATCATTGATATATATATATATATATTATGTCATATACATATACATATACATATACATAGATACATATATATATATATATATATTATTAATGGATTTTTAAAAACCATACTTATTTTTTTATTAATATACGACATGTTATTATATTTATATAATATTAAATCATTGATATATTTATATATATTTATTAATAGCTTTGTTTATATATATATATATATATTATATTAAATCATATACATATACATACACCCTTAGTCAGCTGGAAACGTCTTGCCATGCCCACTGATGAAGGTGGCCTCAACCTTCTTCCTTGGCTGATACTGTGAAGGCAATTCACGGGAAGCTTGCTTGGCACCCATTCCTCCACAATCTAGAAGTAGGTTTTACTAACACCGCCCTTGATACTGAATCACTCAAGATGGCTTGTTGGTGAGGGAATGACGTACATCTGGAAAGACAACTAGGCAGGGAACCCTTTGTTTTTTCCTTGTTGTCCAGCTCCTCTGATGAATATTCGTTCAGCCTGGCCCATCCAACCTCTTCTCAATGCAGTGTTGGATAACTATTGTAAGCTTGTTGCTAATGATATCTCTCTGGATTGCCTTGTTTTCACTGGCGTCTTGAGTGGGTGGTTCTCTTTTACATCATTCCGTCGGCGACGTTCCTCTGATATGGTGTTTTGGTGGGGAGCTGCCACGTGGAATAGATTTCTACTTAAGAAGATGAGCTTCTTCCTCTGGAGAATCTGCAGAGGAGGAATCCCTTCTAATGTTGCCTTCTAGAGACACAATATCTCTCTTGTCTCTAAATGAAGGTGTTGCCCAACCCCTTTAATCAAATCTTCTACCCATCTATTTGTGGGAAAAAGCCCAGCTTTGTTTTTCTGGCTTCATTTTCGCTCTCTGGTAACATGAGGTGCAATCTATGTTCCTTCGAGCACTTGCTTTAATCCAGGTTTTTGGTATTCAAGTTGACTCGGTCTGGGCACCTTTGTCTCGTCCTCATCTTCCATATGTTGGCAATTGCAGCTCCGCTGCAATGAGATCATGATTGGGGCTTGCATTGTCTTTGAAGTTCTGATATACTAAGTTTCCTGAATTATGGCGGGTGGCGGTGTGGTCGATGACCAGCGGGAGTATTCTCTTTGCCTTCGCTGCCACTTTCAGCTTGGGCTCTCTGATGGAAAAATCAAGAGCTACCTTCGTAGGTATTCGACTTTTCTCAACAGGGGGGCTTTGTATTTCATACTTCGAACTTGACTCTGCAGCAGTTATTGGTCGCTTCAACGGATCTGGTTTTTCACCATGGCTGATCACCTATGTTACCAGGCGTTGTCGAAACCTCTGTCCTCAGGACCTGACTATCATTCATTCTTGGAGAGAGGGCAACATCATAGCTAATGCATTGGCCTCCTTTGGAAGGTCGCTTGTGGTGCCTAGCTTTTATCTCTCGAGTCCCCCTCTGGTTGGTTGGTTGTAAGTGCTTGTAAATGCTTTATAGATCTGTGTAGCTTTCTCCTTTTCCTCTTAATTATAAAGTGATGATGATGGACGTCAGTACCAAATTGTGTGAATGGACGTAGGTCACAAAATTCGAGTGAAGTTCAATGCGCCCCTGGCTTGGTAATGCACCTTCCTAAATTCTATAAAAGGGGCCTTTTTTACTTGAATTTGAAGTAAGACTTTCCTAAACCATTATTGAACGCGAATTGGTAGTTCATACATGGTAGTAATGAACTATCCATGTGTTTTGCATTAGTATAAATTTTCACTGCAGAGGTAAAGCAAGTAAATCACTATGAGATTTATTATCTGAATGAGTTTACACATCGAAGGTAAACCAAGTAAATCATTGTGGTTTATGATCTAAATGAATTTACAACCTACATCCGAGAGAGTTGAGAGACATGCCTCCTAATCACGGGACAAAATCTAATTATGGAATAAATGCTTAAAAATTCACCCATAGTCCTAACAACATTCAACACAACAAGCTTCCTAGTGAACCAACAAGTTAAAAATGTACTTCGAAGAAGACCAAATAAAAAATTGTTACCAAAGGATTTATTTTTTATTTTAATTTAACACCAGAGCATGAGTGATGTAAACAATGAAGTCAAATATTATCTTAGTATATGCGGTTCTCATCATAAGACTTGGTGTTAAATTTTTTCATGTGACTTGCTACTAATTAACTTGAGCTGGGTCGGGTGTACTCAACACTACTGAATGATGGTGTGATTAAAGTCCCCCATAGGTGTAATGACTTGACTCGAATCACCTATTGGCCAAACCTATATTGGTGGAACACCCTAGGAAAACTTTGATTACCGAAGGCTTACATAATGTCGAGAGATGAAAGGTGGAGCGATGAAAAACAATTTTCCCAACTAAGTTGTGATTAGATCTTATTGAAGAACCGACATGACCCATTCACACAAAGAATAGAAAAAATATAAACTTGTATACTGAAGGGAAGTAAACTCGTATGCTTGAGGGTACTTGGTATAAGGATTGACTCTGGGGCAAACCCTCAGGATAAAGCAACGTACAAACAAGGTTGAATAATGCTAAGGCAAAAATTTCACCTTTTTATTGTAGTTCCCTGTGCAATAAGGGCAACATTTTAGGTGTTTGTTTTGGGCAATGAAATTTTCCGAGTCGGTTCTACTTGGAATATTTGTATAAAAATAGAAATAGATATCTAAATGTATGCAAACATTGTACAAGTACAATCCAAAAACATTGGTACAACCATTGACCAGTCCTCACAAGGTCATAATAAAAAAACACATGATGACAAAAAATGAGTAAAAAAGAATCAAAAGTTGCCCAAGATATCTTGCTCGAGTTAAGGCCTGCAAGCTCCCGAAGTCCCACTAAGTTCCTGTAATCTAATTGTAAGAACTCTCCCGTGTTGGTCCCTTCCCTTTACCAAGATCATGCAAAACAAAATCTATATGAATCCCCAAGAGGACACATATTGGGCGAGAACATTGTAACCACTAGGTGGTCACCACTCGACCCCTGTCAAACCGATGCGGTAGTAACATAAAAAGAGTGTAAACAATATAAAATACTTGAGCAGTTTATAACAGAAGTGTTGAAATTAAATAAACCAAAAGTTAGGGTTTATCAATGTCCATCCCAGATCAAGTCATGGTTCATAAACAAAATTGGAGCATTACAAAGCCCACCCCAAATAAATAATGTTACAATGAAGGAACTCGAGGCTTTGCAGAAGCGTGAAAAAAGGTATTTAAAAAAATTGGGTTCAGATTTATGTTAAAAACATTGAATCCGCAATACCCCCTGCCCACGTTTTTCATGGATCGTGTGTAATTTAATTTCTTGCATAAAAAATAAAATTGAACGAAACTGTAAATGATGCCTTGTTCATTTGAAAACACCAATATGACTTGCTCATCGTTGGCATGTTGTAGCTCAAAGGCGCCAATCGAGACATCCTCTAGATCATCCATATGTGCACCAAATCTCTTGAATCGTCGTTTTTCGATTCATGGGTGCTTGCGCAAGAAATCGAAGTGCTTTACGTCCCTTCAATCGCGTGAAGAACATGTGATCGATTCTAGAGAGCGAATCAATCAAAGCTTTTTCTTTCTTTAGTTTCTCTCTCTAAAACTCGAGAGAGGGGAAATCACTCAAATTTATGGAAGGTGGTGGCCTCCACATTTCAAGCTTAAAACATCTATTTATATCATTTTTCAAGTTTCCATAAATAACATTTTGGTCCCTATGAAAACATAACCTTCAAAAAACGCTAAAAAACACCCATTTACGATTTAGTTAATTGGCCATATGCATCATAAATATTTTATCACTATCTCGTGACATTAATAACATTTCATGTGATAAAAGGAGAACTGTTTTTTTGACTCGTAAACCCCCCTAATAATTTAACGAACCTTGAACGTGTTATGTTCGTTAGAAAAAAATTTATTTTCTCATATTCAATTTTATACTTAAAACAATTTGTGAATACCTTGAGAAATAAATTCAATCATCATTATTTTTAAATTAAATAATATTATTGAATTATTTTACTTGCGATGATCACACTTGGACGTTTACTGGCCTCTGTACGTGGGTCCCACTTCATCCTAAACCTTTATTCATCTTAATAGGTGGAACTTGTGGATAAACTTAGCGTGTGACCCTTTATGCCCTTGTCTCAATAGCAATTGATCCAACTCACAAACCAAAAACGGAGTCTAGCAACATATCATGACCCTCATAGAGATAAGGTTTGTCATGGCTACAACAACCTCCTATGAACACGCTTTGTGTAATATAATCTCTTTGCTTCGTGGTATCTTATAAAGCAGGATGCACACTTTGTGTTGTCATCCTTTCTTGATTTATTTATTTGGTGTACTTATTAGACGGACTTACCTTCAATCACTATGACCATGAATTAATAAAGGTATTACCAACCTGGTCAATTGAGCTTGAGACATCTCTTCCTTTTTGTAACAACCTGTGCCTTTTTTTCATGTTACTTTGCTAGTTTTGGGTGTTGGAGGTGTTCCAGAGAAGGCCTGAGGAGGTTCTGAGAGTTTTTAGTGGAAGTTGGGGCTGCAGTAGAGCTTCTACAGGAAGTTCGCATCGTGTAATGTTTACACGTCTAATGGTGGTTCACGGCTTGTGTAACCGACTAATTCATGACCTGTATACGGTTAAGGAGTAGTTCGTGAGATGGAAACATGCAGTGTAAGTGGAATTCATGACCTTTATTAAATAAAGGCAGAGGCAACATGATTTTCTGCGAAAGATGGAAATTTTAGGAATCCTGTGAAATACAAGTCGTGTAAGGTTTACACACGATATGAAATTGACGGATTCCATGTTGTTTTATAACCCTTTCAGATGATTCTTTCCAATCAACTGCACATTCTTTCCTCTTGTTCCAGATGATCCCTAAGCACCTTGGGAGGATCTTCTCACCTCCTCCTCCTGCTTCGATCCGTTGGTTTCAGTGGTTGTTGGTTGATGATATGCGGTGAGTGATTTCTCTTTTCCCCGTGGTTTTCTTTCGTTCTTCTCTTGGGGATTCACTGCAGTATGCTTGGTTCAGCCTTTAGAGGTCTCAGAGTGGAAGTGAGATGTGATATCCATGGAGTTCATGAATGGACTTCCACGTATATCCAGGGGTCATGAATTGATTTGGGTGATCGTCGACCGACTCACCAAGTCAGCCCACTTCCTACCGATCAGAGAGCAGGGTTCAATAGAGAGCTTGGGACGCCTCTATGTGCAGGAGATTTTGAGGCTACATGGAGTACCTTCAACAATTGTCTTCGATCGTGATCTGTGTTTTACTTCCTGGATATGGAAGGGGTTACAAGAGGCTTTTGGGATGCAGCTTTATTTGAGCATCACCTTCTATCCTCAGATGGATGACCAGACTGAGCAGACCATTCAGACCCTCGAGGATATGCTGCATGCTTGTGTCCTTGACTTCGGTCAGAGCTGGGAGGATCATTTTCCTTTGGTGGAGTTTGCATACAACAACAGCTATCACACCACCATTGGGATGACACCTTTTGAGGCATTGTATGGGAGACCTTGCAGATCACCTTTGTATTGGACTGACCCAGGGGAGTCAACACTAGTGGGGAACAAAGATGGTACGGGCTACCACAGAGAAGATGCAGATCATCCAGGAGTGGATGAACACTACAGAGAGCAGGCAGAAATCGTATGCTGACAGGAGACGGAGACCTATGGAGTTCGAGCATGGTGACCACGTCTTTCTGAGGGTCTCACACGGACGAGGTTTACGGAGATTTGGTCAAGGCAGCAAATTATTTCCGAGATTCATTGGACCCTTCCAGGTCCTTAGTAGAGTTGGCGAGGTGGCCTACCGCTTAGCTCTTCCAACTCAGTTGCATCGGGTGCATGACATCTTCCATGTATCCTAGCTGAGGAGATACGTGCACGACCCTTCCCAAGTCATCGACCATGGTGAGCTGGACGTTGAAGATGAGGCGACTTTTACGCAGGTTCCATTAGATATTGAGGATCGACAAGAGAGGGTCCTTTATGGATGGTTGATACCTCTGGTGTGCGTACACTGGCAGCACGAGAACCTCTAGGAGAGCACATGAGAGCAGGAGGCTCAGATACGTGCTCAGTAGCCCCACTTTTTCCCTTAGTTTGAGTTATGTCTTATGGGGGCGTAAAGCCCTGAGGTGGGAAGGATGTAAAGACCTAAAATTTTCGTGTAATTTTTTTTAAATAAATGGGAATTTATGAGTCCTCGAAAATTGACAGTGCATAATTCTGAGGCCCGGAGTGCCCGAAATGAATTTCAGAACTTTATTTCAGGTACGTTCAGTAAACGTGCGAGAAAGTTTTTCTAAATTTTGAATCAGTGATTGGAATTGAAATCTGAGGGCATCGTTGAACTCGCAAGGCCGGTATTCGCTTGAGGTGACCTTCACCTCGACCACAGTAGGTCGAGGGTGGAAGTTATCTTTTCACATATTCATTAAAGAATAAAATAAAAATAAAATCGTGTAGCTTTTATTTTTATTTTTATTCCATGTGGATGTTGAGAAGTGAGGACCACTAGACCTAAACCTCTCATGAGAGGTTATGATGGTGGGGACCACCCAAACTAACCTCCCATGAGAGGTTATGGTAGTGGAGACCACCCGAGGTATAAATCCCCTTGAAATCCCCTTTAATGGGAAACCCTCAAACTTCCTATTAAATGTGGGAGAGCCTTTACAACTCCCCCAACATTTATTATTCCAACTCAATTTAATTAAATTAGGATATTTTTAATTTGTTCCAACAAACTAAATAATAGATATCATAATCTATTATCTTGGGATACCTTTTCATTTTGGTGTAATTGGAGAAAAGTCTTGGCAAAAAATAGAGCGTTGGAGAACTTGGGAGAAATCTCTCCAATGGTGTATCCTTCGCGATGGAAGAAGGTGACTTTGGTGACGGAGACCGGTGCCGACGGTCGGCACCAGTGGAACTCAAGAACCACCGATGAAGGCACGAGCCCCGCCACCCCACTACCTCCGCACCCCGTAGCGCTCTGTCGTCTACTACCACCGCCACCCCATGGCCATCGCCGCCCCGCGGCCTCCACCGCTCCACATCATCTTCACCCCAGCCAACCAGAGTCACCACTGTCGTCCGAGCCGCTGCCACCGCGCCCAGTCCGGGTCGGTTCGACTGGGTCGGTTCGGACTCGGGCCCACTATGACCCATTTACATTCTTTTGACCATAACTTTGGCACTGGATGTCCATTTGACAAACTGTTAGTGGTTCTTGAAATCTTGGAGTGAGACGGTCCCTTTGAGTATACCCCACTAGAGATTTGGGTTAAGATGGGGTATGATCAGGTTGGATCAATCATGAATCCAACCAGGCCCCTGGGACTAAAAGGCTAATAACTCACAGACCGAGCATTCGATTGACACGTCGTCTATTGCGTTGAGACCCCTATGACGTGGTAGTACTTTGAGATACTTCTTCAAGTGGAATCATGGAAGTTGGAGAATCAACCAGTGGTTTGGGGAGCGGACTTTTCCATAGACGAGAAAGCCTAGTGTGGAAACCCAGTAGTTGGTTTTGACGAGAAGAGTGCTCTCCTAGCGATCCTGTGTGGGTCAGCTCTTAGCGATCCTATGTGGGTCAGCTCTAGTGATCCTGTGTGGTTCATCTCCTAGCGATCTTGTGTGGGTCAGCTCCTAGCGATCCTGTGTGGGTCAGCTCCTAGCGATCCTGTGTGGGTCAGCTCCTAGCGATCCTGTGTGGGTCAGCTCCTAGCGATCCTGTGTGGATCAGCTCCAGCGATCCTGTGTAGGTCAGCTCCTAGCAATCCTGTGTGGGTCAGCTCCTAGCGATATTATGTGGGTCAGCTCCTAGTGATCCTATGTGGGTCAGCTCCTAGCGATTTTGTGTGAGTCAGCTCCAGCAATCATGTGTGGGTCAGCTCCAGCGATCTTGTGCGGGTCAACTCCTAGCGATTCTGTGTAGGTTAGTAACAGAGCCTGTTAGCGGAGTAAGATGATTTAGTAGTTACATATAATCATATCTACTACTATACCTAAAGATATACCTGGTGTGAGATGAGTCAATACACCTGTTTCTTCATGTTTGAGATGGATTACTTGATAACTTAGGTATATGTATGGGCATATACCTAAGTAGGGTTATCTGTTATTTTCATACTTTGTGGTTTATCCTGGGTGGATTTTGTGAGACCTTGAGGGTCTCAGGGTCCCTACTGAGTATAGTTATAATCACCCTTGAACAGGCTATGCCCGCACCTTATTGTGTTGGATACAGATGACGAACAATGCTGACTGAATCTGAGAGTACCAGGACTGGATGGTACCTGAAGGTGGACCATACGGTGTCAGAGGGAGGTTTGCTCTCTTGGGTCATTTTCTTTTGAGATGGAGTCAGAGTGGACCAAAATTAAGGTTGTTGGAACTCGGCATTCTAGCTACGGGCAATGTGCCTGGCCAGCACACCTCGTGACGGGACTCGAGTTACCAAAGTGTGTTGAGGTTTGTCTGTGTTTTTGGTCATTGCGGTTAATCTTGTTTAAGGAAATGAAATGGGGTAAGGTCAGTGGTCCTCGTGAGCTCGCAGGGTCTGGCAAGCCATGTGGAGCCGGGGACGCTGTCCTAGAATACCCTCTGTGGCAGTGGCGTGATTGGCGTATGGCCGCCAACCACACGTTCCAGTCACCCGCTGACACAAGTTTCTCTTGCGTCGTTTCTCGTCACTTCGCTTTGGATTCGTGAGAATTTGGTTTTTAAGTAAAAATGTTTTGGTCTTGGAAAAATGTTTTCAAATGAAACTCTTTAATGAGAAAATGACGTGAAAGGTTTGGAAAGTGTGGGTTGAATGTTTTGGTTTTGAAAAAAAAATGGAAATGTTTGGTTTTGACCCTTGGCGCTCTCATGGGCAACCACATGCATGAGTGTATATGGGAAAAAGAAACGGTTAATGGCACGAGCGGATGAGTGCCTGGTTGGATATGAGGTGGGTGCCAGTGCGGCACGAGAACATGCATGTGCGAGGCCCATGGGACACCATTGGTGTTTGTGCAACCCACTAGCTTCGTCTCTTTTCAAAAAAGTATTGTTAAATGAAAAATTTGGTGTTTTAAATAAGTGGTGATTGTGTGGTGTGTCCCTGTATTTTTGAAAGGTTGGATGTGAGGTGTTTTGATCCGAGAATCCTTTTTGACTGATTTGTGTAATGAGTTTGAATTCTTATTTGTAAGTTGGTATGCAAGCGTGTAGCTAGTTAATTCTTTTGAAAAGTACACCGGGGAGCCCTTGCAGTGGTTTCCCCTGCACGTTTGGTGTTCGCCTGCAGTACGTCTTGACCATTGGACCAGTTTGATTTTGGTCCATGATTTTTCTTTCTTGACTAGTGTACGCCCCCATAAAGTGTTGACATGTGATTTAAGTGTGGCCACGGGCAATTGCCGTTGGTCAACCCTCCAGTTGATCAGAGGAATATATTCTTGAATTCTAGAATTGAACCCACCTCTTTTTTTTACAACAAGTGGATCCTCCCGCAGCGGGATGACAGATGCGAGAGGAGTTGAACAGAGTTTTGGTTTCTTTATGTTGTCTGAGTCGTCAGATATGAAATTTGACGTCGTTGCATTTGAAGGTTTCCCCTAGAAATGACGAAAGGAATTCTAGCAGGGAAGGGTGAAGGCGGTTCAGAATTTTTAGTGTTGACCAGTGTCTTGAAGGGCTTTGTAGTATCTACATCGGCTACAAGGGTCATGTTCGGTGACGTCTTGCAGCGGAAGGTCCCTTTGGTAGTCAACGGTGGTAAGTAGTAGAGGAGACTCCAGTGGGAAGAAGGTGGAAGCAAACCTAAGTTGTTGGTTCGATTTATTGTTTTAATGACCTCTGGTCTTTGGTTTGTTTCTTTTAAGGGTTCATGTTAGGCTATTAGTTTGGCAGACCCAGTCGTATGAGGCTGCTATGGTCGTTTGCAGGAATCACGTGTTGTTCAAGATGCAGTCTAAAGTCTTTCTCAAAGTAATGTTTCTCTCGACAACAATGATCATTCTCAGCGACGATTTGTGGTGTCATGTTCTCATTCAGTGTAACCATGGATGATGCATGTGTACCATTTAATCTCTCGTTCGGGTGAATGTTCAGTGTGAGAGTAATTGGATGTCATGGCGTGTTGTGTCTGATGGTGTTTCCTCAGGTGCAGTATGATTGGGTGTGATACCAAAAGGAGAAGCTCCGTTCGGGAGTCTTCCATGCCTGACTACGAGGAAGAAGATGCTTCAAACATCAGGGCTCCAGTCATAGGCCTTGGAGTGAAGCTGGCGCGTGGTCAGGAACCCCGAGAGTGTGTGAGACCCGACTTTATTTCTGTCATTGGTGTTGAAAGTGAAAGCAGCTTAAAATGTTTTCTATGGTTGTTCTGCTCCGAACGAACCGTCTGGTTGCATAAGGTTTTCGTGACCATGTGGAGGCGTGTTCGTCTCGTTGCCTTAAAGTTTTGGGGGTTGCGTTCCACTGGATGCAATCGCTTTAGTGGTCCTTATGAGAGTCTGTTGGGTAACTCAGTCTCAAACTTGAATGGTGTTCATCCAGAAAATTTTGAAATGTTGGTTTGTGGCCAGCCGTGGTTTTGACGCCTGATGGTCGGGCCCCTCCCTCCCCGCCCCTTGTGGTGGGGTGTTTGGTCACTGTTGAGAAGTTTTCAAAGTTCTATACATTCCGTTAGTTCTAATGGTGGGGAGTCCTCCGGGACCTCCCTATGTTGGTTTTATGGTCTCGCCTTGGGCATTGATAGGTTATTAATGGTGGGGAGACCCACATTGGGTCTCGTAGGAATGTCTCTAGAATGAACCAGTGCTGGTTTTTTCTTTAATGGCGGGGGGTCCACTCGAACCTCCCTGTGTTGGCTTTCTAGTCCCGTTTCGAGCGTGAGTAAGTTCTTAATGGTGGGGAGCCCCTCGGGCCTCCCCATGTTGATCTTTTGCTTCTGTTTCTAAATACAACTTGGTAATAAGTGAACAGAGTGATCTGTGGACGTGGTTTTTCATTCAATGGTGCTTGGGATGTTTTGGCTTGTGAAGTTAGATTCAGTGGGTGTGAGGGTTTCCCTTCCTTGATCAGTTAACTGGAGGTGTTTTAGCTCTTTGGGGTGGGCGACACTCATCATAAAGTCTTTTTATGCGTTCTCGAGGTTGTCTTTTGAGTCACTTTCTCTAAGCACGACACTTTTGCCTCCTTTTGCTTGATGTTTGTGGGGATCCCCTTTGAACCATGAGGAGGTGTCGTTCTTACTTTGACTCTCAGCCTTAGTTGTGGCTTTCCGGGGACGGAAAGCTTTATGGTGGGGAGAATTGTCACACCTATCCTTTTTATATTATTTATTTTATTGTTTTTATTGGGAATCAGGTGACAAAGTCAAGGCCGAACTTAAATTTCTGAGTTTTATTTTGAAACACTTTTTTTTTGGCCTTTTCGGCATTCAGCGCACAGCTGTCGAAGCCGTGCGACCTCGCTTGGTTCGCCGCGCGACCTCGCTCGGCTCTCCGCACGCCTGCTTTACGTGCAACCAATTAAATAAAGCAGTTATTAATAAAGAAATAAAATTTAAAAGAGGGATAAAATGTAAATAAAATTAAATAAGAAACGTGATAAAATTTAGTGGTTTGTTTTAATTTTGAGGGATGTTATTATCGTTATTATTGTTAGTTTTAAAGATAATAATTTATTTAGGTTATAATAATTATTATTAGTTTTATTTTATTTTATTTTACTTTATTTCATTTCCTTTTTATTCTCTTTTCTTTTT
Source organism: Viscum album (assembly GCA_963277665.1). NCBI lineage: Eukaryota > Viridiplantae > Streptophyta > Magnoliopsida > Santalales > Viscaceae > Viscum > Viscum album. Next base: position 546,581,878 of record OY728148.1, read on the forward strand.
CTATTTATTATTTATTTTTTTCCCTCTCTCTTGCCTAGGGTTCGGCCAACTCTCTCTTTTTTTTTTCTTTCTTCTCCCATGGCTCCTGTGCGCCGCACTCCTCCTCCCCCATTTCTTCTTTCCTTATTCTTTTTCACCATCGCACCTTCCCCCCTGGAGCCATTTACATCGCACTACACCCCACCAATCCGTCGCGCCTCCACCATACCAGCTCGCCCTTCTCCAACGCGCAGCTCTTCCCTGGGCACAACCCGTCGCACCGCCGCCTTCCCCTGCTGTGCGCTGAAGGCCGCCGCCGCCTCTCCATTGAGCACCCCATCGCACCACCTGTTTTGCTCCCCGGACCAGCTGCTGCCACCCACATGTTCGACCAGCCAAAAATCCTTCCCGGTGACCCTCCAAGCCGGCACCACCCCCCCTCCTGCTGTTCGGCACTGCCTCGCTGGACTCCCCCACCAGCACCCACTCTATGTCCGACCATCTCTCCCAACTCACCCCGTCACACATCCGAACCCCAGTGCCTCCTACTTTTTCCGACCGCACCTCTGTCCGGCAACCTTCCTCCTGGCCGACCTCCCCTTCGGCTCGTCGCACCCCCTACTGCTGCCCGTACGCACCGCACCTCCTGCCTCCTTGCCAGCTTTTTTTTTCTTTCTCATCTGCTCATGGTGTTGGCCCTCCCCTCCGACTCCATTGTCCGGCACCGCATCTCCAGCTCCCTAACCCCTCGCCAGTCCAGCCGACCCGCTGCTCCGTGACCCCCATCGTGCCTGTCTCCCCTGTTGGAACAATATCCAACGCACTGCTCCCCTTGGCTGCAACTCTTTCCCAGCACAGCTCACCTTTGGTGACCCCCTTTAAGCTCCGGCTAGCCCCCCTTATTTATTCCACAGGTGCGTTGTTTTTCGATTAATTGTTCTTTCTTTTTGGTAGAGTCGTGGGTAAGAGTCCAATGTTTTTTGGGTCCAAATTGTATTGAATTAGGTTCGATTTTAACGCTCTTGTCGATATGTTGTTTTTAAGGTTCTGACATAATGTTTTTGTTGAATTCGTGTTTTGGGTTTGCACGAGGTCCTTTGAGGTGCGATGGTCATGCGACGGGTGTTTCGCGCCAAGCTCGCAATGTTTTGGTTCACCTCGGTCCATCCGCCACTGTCTCGAGGTAGGTGGTTCCATGCCTTTGCATCATTTAGATAATTTAATTTGTTTGTTTAGTTTAATTTAATATGTTCTATGAATTAATTGTGTGGTGCAATCTATTTTTATAATGTGTTGGCGTGTTCGTTTGATGAAAATTGGGTTTCCGAAATAGTATGTGTTTGTCGTCTATATGCGTGTTGTTGTATAAGTGATTTGTTGGGTTCAATAGGTTGTTTGAAAGGCATTTTAAAATTTGTTTGACATGGGTGCGTAATGAAAATCTCACTTTCTTTATAATGATCATGTTTTTTTTATTTGACCTTATTGGGGTAAGTCCAAAAATTGTTTAAATCAATTGTTTATATGGTGCAATTGTGGTTTTAGAATAAGTGAGTGTGAAATTGATTCTAAAGTGGTCTTTGAACCTAAAAATATGTGTTGTTTTGGTGCAATGTTTTCAAGTTGGGTTCTAGGTGATGTTTGGTTGGTGCGAACTTAGTTTTTATGGGTAATTGAGTTTTGTGTGTCTAAATGTGGATTTTTAATGTGTAGCGAATCATCTTAAGCGTGTTGTCTTGGTTTTGTTATTTTTTTTAAATGGTGCCTTGCAAACAATGATGGCTTCTTCAAAGCGGTTTTTGGTGTTTTACAAGAGGTGCAGATGGTTCAGATAATTGTGTAGTTGGTGTGAAACTAGTTTTAAGGACAAATTATTAAGCAAGTGGTTTGAACGACTCCCTTCTTTGTAACTGGGTGTGTTTATTTGTGTCAGTCCTTATTGTGTTATTAAAAATAATGCTTTCTAAGTTGTGAAAATTGTTTATGTTCTTGTTTGAGTGTTTCCAAAAGGGGTTTTTGCGAAATGATTAGGTAATGACAATTATATTTTTAGAAAGGTATTTTTGGCGTGCGTGAGTTTTGAAATGTTGTTTGGGTGTGGAAATGGTGACTTTTGTGTGCAATATCTTGTTTGGCCTGCGATATGAGAAAGAAATATACTATGTGAATGTGAAACTTGTTTGAGCACACGGGAAAACCCTGGGTATCTAGGTGGGCGGACTAGAACTAGTGCGCTAGTGAACCGGATGGGTGTCGTCCCTGTTTCACTTAGCTGGATTGACGATTGCAACACTAACTAAACATATGATATCTGAGGGTCGTGGCCTTCTAAGCCACGTGTTTTGAGGGTCGTGGCCTTCTAAGCCACGTTTTCTGAGGATCGTGGCCTTCTAAGTCACGTTTCACCGAGACACGAGGTTCTAGGGTCCCACTCGAGCTAGATGAACCTTAGGGGATTTACCCATAGTGCTCTACCATCTTTGGTGTGGTGCCTTCCGTCGGCATATGAGGGACCACTTGGGTGTGAGTGTGTGTGTGTGTGTGAGTATGTGTGTGTGAGAGTGTGTGAGTGTGTGTGTGTGCCCATAATGAACTTTTCTCTTCCTCTTTAAAAATTGTGTTTGTGAAATAAGTTCTTTTAGTGTTGTCCTTTGGCTTTTGGCTTGTAAATGTTTTCTTTGAAAGTATTTCGAAAGTATAACTTGAATAAGCACATTAAATTGTCCTTTTGATGCTGTGGCATGGAACCTTTTTATTCGGTGACATCCTACTGGGCTTTAGCTCACACCCTAGATACACCCTTGGGTGTATGTAGATTCTTGTTTCTTGTGTATTCCAGGTTGTCCGTCGTGCTCAGCGATGGTGGTTCTAGTTGCTGTTGGTCTTCGTGTGCAGGTTGGTGTTGGTAGCTTGGGGATGCAACTTCTCGTGTCGCATGAGGTTGGTTTTGGAGCTTAGTTCTCTTTTCCTGTTGTTTTTCATCTTGGGTTTTTAGCTGAATTGTAGACCTAAACCTGTTTATAGTTTAGAAGTGTGTTTTGTAGTCTATTTCCAGTTTCAGTTACTTATCTGGTTGATTGTATTTCTGTATTTTATTTCGGGTAAAATCATTCCCACTTGTTAAACATGATACCCGGGCACTTGTGCCAGCCCGTGGGGATCGGGAACGCCCTTCGGGCCTTGCCACGGACCGGGTCGGGCGCCGGGTCGGATGACGACCCGACCTGGTTCGTGACAGTTATACTCATGGGTAAATAAAATATGAGATACATAAGAAACAACCAATCTATACTGCATTATAAAACAACCCAATCAAAGATGTGAAACATTACAGAAAACATGAAATTGAAATCCCGCTACTAGAAAACAAAGGACTGGAGTTCTAACTAACTTCCCCTTCAGGTACTCAAAATCTTCCTGACACTGGTCAATCTACAAGAATTATTGATCCTTTTAGGTCAAGTCTATTGGAGGATTCACAACCTGATATAATTCATCTATTAACATCTTGTAATAGCCTTTAAGACCAAGGAAACTATTCACCTCTTCCACTATATTGGGGGATACCCATGAGACAATTGTCTCTATCTTTTAAGTATCCACAACTATGCCCTATTGGAACATGAAATGATCCAAGAAACAGAATTCACAAGCCCATAATTCACACTTTGACAACTTCCTGAATAGATTCTTGTGATAAATAACTCACAAAATAGCACACAGATGCTCGACATGCTCCTCTTCTAATATGTAGTAAAAAGGATATCATTAACGAAAACAACCACAAACTTATCTAGAAACTCTCAAAACACTTCATTTATCAACTCTATAAACATGGGTGGAGCATTCATCACACTAAATGACATCACACTAAACTCATAATGCCCATGATGATAATGGTAATCAGTATTATGAATATCCTCATCCTTCACCCACATATGATGATATCCCAATAAAAATCAATCTTCAACAACCAACTCACTCCCTTCAACTGATAGAATAAATCCTCAATTCATGGAAGAGGATTGCGATTATTCATCATCACTTGGTTTAAGAGATGATAATCAATATAAATAAGAAAACCAACATTATCCTTCTTCAAGAACAAAACTGATGCACCCTAAGGTGACACTCTGATGAACAAAACCTCATTTCAACAGATCATTGATATGTACTCATAGATCTCTAAATAATAAGGATTCATCCTATACAAATACATCGAGATAGGAGACACACCTAGTTGTAGATCAATACAAAACTTGATCTTTCATCAGGGGAAATGCTACAACCTACTTTGGAAAGACATCAGGGTATATCTCACCAAAAAACACTAATGGATCTAAATAAACATCATAAACACACACAAAAATCATCCTCAAGTAATCCATGATAGATTATATTAGATATAACCAATACATACTAAGGATGATGTCATATGATTGTATCCATAAACATAGAAAATCTCCCCAAGAGTGGTGTTGCCCCAACACTAGCTCGCAGTCTCTACATACTTCATGCAAGTCATCTTGGCCACCAACTAGGGTAGTCAATTCCAAGGGAACTAGAAGACTCTCTACCTCAAGTCCCAAAACATAGATTAGGGTAGGTAATATAAAGGAGTTTGTTGCTCCTAAATCAAATAAAGCTTGAACCTGTATATAAAACAAGTAAAGGGTACCTTGAATGATATCTAGAATTCCTGACACAGGAAATGCTAGAGCATAAAGCTGACCATGACCTTCTCCATGTCCTATCTAACCCTGCTTAAGACCACCTCCATTTCCATGCTCTGCTCTCTGGGGAAAAGGAGCATCTTGGGGATGTACTCTACCTGCCTCGTATTCTCTCTATTGATCCCAAATGGGAACACCTTTTTGTTTCTGCCTCAGTTGAAACTACTTCAATAGAGGAACATGAAGCAGAAAACTTGGTGCATGCTGAATGCTTAGAAAGTACAGGTGATATAGTCACTAATGACCTTGGTCTCTATAAAAAAATATGTGTCCAATATCTTGGAATAGGTCTGATAGATTTCACCCCTAGAGAAATTATATGATGAGGGTTGGGACCTACCCCTGGCTAATCAAAAACTCTTTTATACAAGTAACTGGGAACCCCATACCATAGCTTTGCTTCATGAGGAATCCTAATGACTCCCCTATCATGATGATCCAGTTCTAGAATGTGTCCTCTCAATAACTTATACTCTCACTGTAACCTTGATATACATCTTCATCATGAATGGGGTGACCTGATGCTGGATATTTACATGTAAATCCCCATATAAATTCCTCTCCCTAGCCTCCTCATATGATAATAGGTCTGAAGAATATCACATAAGGCTCCTGAAAGGGATCCCAAACTCTCTACATTGGTACTCCCTTATCAAAGAGTAAGCAGCTCCTAGTGACTGGATGCCTTTGTGGTTGAAGAAAGAAACTCTTCTCAGAACTGATATTAAAACTTCTCTCATGAGACTGTCGACTCCTCACAACCCCCTAAGGATAAGAACCACCACTACCTCACTACTCCATGCAGTATCGTCACTTCCAATGAAACCCATTGATTATTCTGATCATGGATCAAATTAAAAGATATCTAAACCTCCTCCAACTAGTATTCTATGATTGAATCAAAAATGGATCCCTTGTACTTCTATATTCTCTATCACTGAAACTTTTAGAGTGTCCTCCTCCAAGTGTTGTCATTGTCAACCTCCACTCTGTGATGATTTACCGGATCATCCTATTGAACATCTTTAGTTTGACCCTGATGAGGATGTCAACCTGGATATATACCTGTAAAAAAGAATAAACTTTTTGAGTCCTTAAACCTAGAATATGAAATATTTAACATTAATTAATCATTTATTTTTTATCTTGTTAAGATTTTAACCTATCCCAAGGTCTACCCATTTCAAATACAGGCACAAATGAGAATGATGCATGATCCTTTCCAAGTTCTCTACCCTGAAAGAAATGTCACTTCATTTAGTAGGATTAGTAAACTTAAAAGTCCATGCATCTGATCATAGGGGGGCCTAAATACTTGTTTCCCATCTGGTCTCCCACATTTACATCACTCACTAAACTTAGCTGACATCATTTCCCTACCAACCCATGAAATTTCACGTGTTTCTAACTCCAAACTCCATCCTATATCTCAAATTGAACCTCTAATACCACTCTATCATGAACCCCTCCCCAAAAAGTGTACCCCTCCTAGGCTGGTAATGATAGAAGGGAGATGGTGACTTCCTAAGTCCCACCTCCAGTAGACCCCGGGTAGGCTACTAGCACTAAGGATATAATAATCATACAATGGGAGGCATTACCCTATAAGAAAATATGTGTAAGAGAGAGATAATAAGGATACACCAAATAATGCATACATAGACACATATATATATAAATAAATCCCAAATTCAAATATTCAATGTTATGTAGTATTAAACAACTGAAAGGAAAACTACAAGTACCAAAAGGTAAAGACAATAGCGACCATAAAGCCCAAACAGATCCTGCAAAACTACAAGCTAGTAATATCCAGTCAAATCTCAAACATGCTCTGAATGGATTGAAAAATAGTTTTATATCTATATAGAGTGATCATAATAGTATAATCAATAGGATCCTCTCCAAATCATATCATGAAAATGATAAATAAATCATGCTAATGCATAGTGAAAAAAATGAAACTAACTCGTCACCTAAAATGGTATACTGAGACCCCATCCTCACCATGGATAACTATCATCAAGTATCACATACAAAAGAGCATATAATATAATAAATAAACATAAAGGGTACCCTGCTTCTGCTTCCCCGCTAGTTTTCTGCTCTGCCCCAACGTCGCACGTCCTGGTCTATCTCTCTCCAAAATAAGCCAACCCATAGACACCTAGGCTAAGTATCACAACATGCACCTCTTACATCACATTATCCCATCACATATTTGTATATAGTAACTGGTTAGTTTTTGGGATCCACCATAGCCTATCTGATGTGTATCATAGATTAGGTATTATAGCTCATGCCATCATAGCCTATACACCGAGTACCTCAAGCCATCACAACCTATACATGTCATACTTATAATAATACTTTGGATACTGTATCTAGAGATACATGTGTATGAAATAACCATAATCCATCACTAACCTCTACACACATATATTGGGAAACTAACCACTATGCGAACTAGTACAATTACCAAGAGAAGAGAGTGGAGCTAGAGGGGGTTGTCATTTATCCATCCTCCCACCGGGATGTTGGGGAAAACACTCTCACAAAGTCCATTAGGTGTCAGCCTCCCTAACTGACATGGTTGGGGAAGCTTATGAAATTATAGAATATACATGATATAATATACCTCACAAAAAAACAATGGGCATAACCTAGTCTTAATCTCAACTACATCTATTGTCACTCAGAGACCCGGTTGCGACTGTTTGGGTCTAGAAATCCTATAAGAACATAAGCATATAAATAGCTACTTTAATTACTTCTTTTCTTGTTATCATTTCCTTTAGTTAATTTATTTATTATCCATTAAATTAACCATTAAAATTATATCAACATATATTCATTAACCACTATCGTGAAGTCCATTCCCCCAGGCACAAACCAAATCGAGCCCACGGTTTCTCAAGATTAACATCTTTTCAACATTTTCATTCCAACAACACCAAACCCATGGGTTAAGAATTATTTATTCATTATTAAAATAATTCTATAATCCATGTACTCTAGGAAAATCATCCTAAGATACCAAAAAAAGGGAACATGCAACCAAGCACATCCAGCTTCCTCAAGCAGTGGGGAAAGGAATGCAGATAAAATAATAAACCTCAATTAAACTCATTCATGTCATGTAAGGATCCATATTTATCATATCAATGGGTATTCCCAGATTCAACCCATTCCATCATCTCTGGTGTCATCCTCAACACCCACATGCATGTCTCAATGTATCTCACCATCACAGGCGTCAAATTCTACCACATCATCTAGGCCTCCTCACCCACATATCACATCATCCATCCCATGATCAGCTATCCCATGCTCATATCACATTGAAAATCAAAGATCACATCCATAGCACATCACAAAAGTATTAAGAAATAAACAAGCACATACAACATGGAAATCTAGACCCTGAAGCAAGGCATTCAACCTTCACACAAGAACAAGCACTCATGGCTCCAAACTCAAGGAACTCGACCTTCTCAAGCAGATGGATAAATCGAGCCCTAGAAATTATCTTTATCAAACAACCATTTTTTATTCAATATTGAATTAACATATTCATTATTCATAGGTTCTAACTATGGGAAACTTAATGTATCAAGCTATAACAAACTATAAAAAGTTAAACATTCTCTTAGAATTAAAACCAGTTTCAACAAACTTAGAGAAGTACCATTCTCATTAACATGCCTTTTTTATTTAAACATTCTCAACAAGAATTATCATGCTTCACATTCTTTATCAATTCTATTATCATGTAAGAACACGTTTAATTAATCATTTACATTGCATCAATTTTATTATCATCAAAATTTAATAAACCCTATATTCATTTCAACATGCCCCTTATTTAATTCTTAATACAATTAATTATTTAATTATGGATCTATATTCTTTACCATTTTTCATCATAGATGACATGCTAATCCATAGCATAACAAGAAATACTAATAATAATAACATAGATAATACATTATCTAGAAAATCAAGAGTGAAATCGTTATCATGGTATCAGACATCGAGCTACAATTACAACTAATTATTTATTAATCTAGTTCAATAATTATGAGTATAATTCCATTTATATCCAAAGGACTAAACCATGATAACTTTATGATTTCACGTAAATAAATAGGAGAAGCAATGAATCCTCTAACTCAAAGGCATCAACATTCTTCACATGAGAATGTACCAACATCTTAGATCTCAATCACCCCTCCTGCAAGATATACATTCGTCCAACGATGTCACGCCACAAATGCACTAACAAAAAACTAAGAAAACTTTGTTAGAAACATTGGATAGAAACTTTTATCACATTGAAGAAGAAACGGGATGATCCAAATCTAAGAACTACAAAAGAGGAGTTATAACATACCTCAGATCACAATAGATCAATGATGAAATTATAAAAATTGATACCTAATTAAGGGATCCCAAAACTTATAAATAGAACATTTTAGATCACCTAGAAATTGATATAAAGTAATAGGGTTTGATAAAAACCTGAGGTGTTGCAAATTATATCGGTACACTGTCCAGCAGACTTTCACAGTGTGAAACCCTTTCACATTGTGAAAGTATCGGGTTTTTAAGTCCAACAAAAAATGCATCTCCTCATACCATTCAGCCCTAAATTAATTCCCATCATGTGTAACCCCTTGAACCAGCTTCACACAAGCCATAAACCATTTATTCATGATTTGAAATAATTATACATCATGAATTCTCACTGCTTCTAGATTTTAGCAACCAAACACATCCAGACCCACTCTAGGCCTCCTTTGAGCACCACAGAATTTGGAAACACACAAAGGGTCAGACTAGATGGATTCAAGACCTTACATTGATGGAGTGAAATGAATTTCATCCTAAGTTACTATTTATCGTTCAATGTATTATGTGTGGGGAACTTCGGTATTATCCAAGTCAATGCCCTAATCTAAGGAATAAATCTTAGACCATGGAAGGGACTATGTTATGAAAATTGTTGAAGTGGAATGAATAAAGTGTTTGTGTATTATTATTCAAGAATTATATTGTAGAATTGATTTATCAATTATATTCAAGTTCTAAGAATCATTAAACATCTAAGGATTTTTTTACATCAGTTTTTCTTTAAGGATTTTCAATCATATGTTCATTGGTACTGTTAAACTAAAAAAGTGATTTAGTGGTAAGGAAATATTTTTGTAAAACACATGATTGAGGGATAGATAACCCTTAATATGTTCCTAATATTGTGATAATAATGTTTAGTTTGGATAAATAGATGATTCATATTGATAAATTAAATTGAATAGTATTAATGAGCTTAGAACTTATTAGAGAATTGATGAAAATTGGATTCTATTATCATTGATAAATATTACTATATTTTTTGGATTTGTGGAATATAATTGATAGTCTATGATTTTATTTGAGTAATAAGGATAGAGTTAATTTTTGAAAGCATATAAGTTTTCATTTAGGTTTTATGGTGATTCGGGTTATTATCATATTTTAGGATAATATATGATCAAGGTATTCATATGTTTTGTATGTAACATTAAGAACTTCTTTATGATGTTTAGGAGTTTAAAGTTCAGTTGATTTTGGAAATTTAGTGTCCTCATTTCTAAATTTTTGGGTTTTGAATTTTTTCAAACACATTTTGAAGTATTCTTAAGGTTAAATACTTATAAGATGGTTTAAGATGAACCTTGGGTGTTATTGTTAAGGTTTTAGAGATTAATGTATTATTTAATCATATAAATATTTATCCATATTGGATAACCAATGTGAATCATTTTGGTTTTCATAAATATTCGAAGAAATGGGTAATGATTAATATTTCTTTTATGGATCTTATAATCCATTAAGAGTTAATTTTAGTGCTTTAGGCATGAAAACTTCATCTTGAATGTTCATTTATTGGAGTAAGAGATGAATGGGAAATAGATCAAAACACAACCAAAGGATGAAATTTTTCTTATGAAATGAAAAGAAATCAAGTGAGAATATTTTCTCATTTTCTCTATATTAATAGTAAAATAATTCCTCAACTTTAAAAAAAGAATATTAAAATAACAATTTTATGTTTTTAACTTCATTTATGATGAATTGAGGGTCTTTTCACCCCTTCTTAATTTATGGATTTATGATAATTAACTTTCTTATGATCATGTTCTTTATCACTCTATATTATTCCTTGAACACTATTCTTTCTCATCCATATCCATGTTTTTACTTCCAACCAATTTTATAATTATCTTGAAATCAAATTACATATTATTTTAGATAACCTATATGTTTCCTTTTTCCTCTTTTAAAAGGACATTTTATTATTCCTTTGTTCGATGTGGGTTTTCAACAAAAGTATTTTCAAATATTGAACCCTTGATTACTGAGATAAAAATTGAAAGGGAAAATTTTATTTAATGGGGGAGAATGTAACACCCTAAAATATATTTTAAAATAATATTATGATCAAAAGCTTTCTTAAAATGCAACACTAAGCTTTAAGTGAACTATGATATATAATAAAAATATTATTATTTAAATATGACCATTATAATGTAGTCTTTAAATTGACATTATAAATCTGAATAACTAAATTATGAAAAATATGTATAAATATTTTATATAATTTAAATGTATTTATTAATGTATAATAAATCTGTACTCTATTTTCAGTAAAGTCATTTTATATTTCAAAAATATATTTTCTTCAAAAATAGTTTTTATTTCATTTTGTGCGTGGTAGATATTATAACTAATTTCTTCCAATTTTAAAAATTTTATATTAAAAATTTGAAATAATTTTTGAAATCATAGTTTAATAATAGTCTTAGGATTATTTTTTGTATTTTTTTGAAAAGGTTGATTTTTAAGTGAATAGTAAAAAAATCCATTTTTTGTAAAACTATCATTTTATTTCATTAAATAAAGTAATTTAAAAGTAACATTATGATTTTAATTTGATATAAAGTTCACATAATTATACTTTAATTATATATAATCAAATAAATTACATAGTAATCATCATTATGCTTTATTTTGGTATAAGTCCATTTTTGGGCTTAAAAATGTATTTTTTTACAAACTGATTTTCTTTGGGATTTACACATTTATATTAAAATTAGTTTCTAAAACTTATAGAAATTGATTATTAAAAAATGGGTTAAATATTTTTAATTGGTATGTCCAAATTTGGAAAATAGATCACTTTTATTTTTAGTCATTATGAATAGTATATGTAGTAAATATTTGTCACCTCAGTAAGGGAAAAATGAGTAAAAGAGGGTTAAAACTATGGGATAAGGCCTAAAATCACTCTAAAACTTGTATTTATTTTATTTTATAAGTTTATTTCAACCATAAACATCTAGTATTATAAAAATTTTCAATTTCTTTCTTTTTTTCGTTGATTATAACTTTTATATTATTTTAAGTAAAAGATAAAGTCAAAAATGTCGCTCTCTTTATTTTAATATCGTTAATATTTTTTCATAGGGATAAAAAAATTATGTTTACTTATAAATGTTTATTTTAAATATGAATAAATTTTTCTATCATGGAAATTTATTTTTAATTTTTAGTGATGGAATAATTACCTTAAATGTTTACGCAATGCTGACACGGTGCTTATTCAAGTAATAGACAAGTGATTTGAAAAACATTAAAAGTAATACAATTTGGATAAATTATGGTTTTATATGAATAATATGATTAATAATAATGTATAATTTGTGGTAAAAGAGTTTATATTCTAAACGCATTGTAATATTGATGACTTTAAAGTCAAATTAAATGAATAGTACCAAAAATGACTTTAATGATATGTTATGTTAATAAATTTTTTCTTAAATTATTAAAAAGAACAAAAATATTCAAAGATTATTATTAGGATTATAAATGGTATAATATTTCATATATGGACCATTTTTTCCACTTTTTACCTTAGAAGTAAATCTAGGTTCCTTAAAGGCTAAAAATTGTGTTAACATTGTTAAAGTTAAAAAGGGTTAATGAAGGGGTTAAACCAAAAGATAAGGTTTAAAATGAAAAAAAAACGAATATAAATTTTAATGGATTCTGATATTTATACCTTATAATCTATTTATTATAATTCATGTCCATTTGGATGAATTTTACTATATAAATGCAGTAATTATATTTAAATCCTTTAAGTAATTCCAAGTGTGTCTTTTCCTCACTTATAAAAGGGCACCTCTTCTAATATATTATTAACACCTATTGAAAAACTTATCTCAAAAAATACCTACCCAAATACCTTTTTAAACTTACTCCCCATGGCCTATAGTCCTTGGTCTCATCAAAGGACTAACCTAGAATGCTTAAGATGTAAGCCAAAGGTGGTTTTCCAAAGAAGAGGTATAATTTTAACCGAGTGTTTTCATTTTATTTCTTCTTCTAACTCCTTAAAATATTATATAATCATGATCATAAATTAACATAATTATTTTAAATATAATAAAATTTTATTTTATTTTTTTGTGGAACAACCCATATTCATCTCCTTTCTATCCTATGGAAAATGAAAACTTTGCTTGTGTGTACATATGGATTATTGTCTCCATGTAGCGGTGTAATTCATTTTCCATCACCACTTTACTTTTAAGGTTATAAAGATAGAAATAGTTAATATTTTTTATATTTATAACATAATTATGATTCTATAAATATAATATATGATTTAACTCTTTACCCTTCTACTCATTAAAAAATGATAATGTCTCTTGTGCATATGTATGGACTACAACCTCCATGAAGCGATGTGATTCATTTACCATGTCCTCATTTAAAGGATGATTCTAAATATTTATAAAATGAATATATTTTATGTTTATATCATTATTAATATTTTTTAGATGATTACCATGATAAAGATGCAATGATTGAAACTATCAAACTGAAACTTACATGAAAAATGAAATAGTTAACACTCAAAAATGATGATTTCAAACACATGTTGAAATGTTATAAGTGGATAATATATGATATTATAAATATGTATATAGTTATTGTATAGAATTATAAAAAAATAAATTTATTATATAGGAGGTTAAAAGTACTCACGAAGCAAGTCGAACCTAAGGTAAGGTTTTATTTCACAATATCATCCTTATTTAGGATTGTTTATGATTAAGTTTTCATTGGGGGAAATATATGTTATTTCTATCTTAAATACCATAAATTTTATTCTTATGTGGTTATTTATATAAATTAAAATTTTCCTTTAATTTTCCTCTTTTTAAGTACTCAAAATTATGAAATAATGTTTTTAAGGAAAATTGCCTTTATTTTTATTTTGGTTTGGAATATTTTTCTTTTATGCCCATGTTTTCTTTAAAATATTTCCAATAATGTTCTTATTATTCACCAATGATTGATTAAAGTAATTTTTACCCATGTTTTACTTTTTATAAAAAGGTTTAAAATTAATCTTCTTTTAATTTTCCAAATGAGTCACATTTTACTAAAGGTTTGAATGGAATCTTTGCTTTAACAAACACCACACGAATGGTTTTTTCCACCATCATAACTACAATTTGATTTGAAGATTCCTCTAAAAGTTTCTATGGTTCTTTACAAAGAAAATATTTTTCCTAATATTTTGAAAAAAAATATTTTTTAAATAATTGATTTTGAAATGAAAAGGGTATTTTACTCAAGAAATATTCCAATGATCTTTTAGAAGTATTTTTACCTATTTTAATATTCTTTTATGAATTGTATAATTTACTGAGGTTATAATCTAATGATATCATTCACCATATTTATATAGATGGGTTATTATCATTTTTACTGGGGAAATTATTTACATCCCATATACTAGTTCTTTTAATTAGGACAATTATTGATTATTAAGGCATATTGATTATGTTTTATTGTATATTCATATGATAAATGAATTATAATTATTAAGTGATGGGTGGGGCCTGAAATTACATAACTCCTCAATGCATTGGTAGGTCACATGAGACAAAACAGATGAGTTATTTGGACAAGTACTTACCCATTTATATAAGATGTCTTGGCACAAGGCCTCGATGGTAAGTTTAATGTGTCTGACATTATGCATTCTATCATTATGAGATTAATTTTGGATTTCCATTTGATTGTTAAAATTGATATGAAATCCATGGATAAATTTCAATCTCATCAGATTATTTATATTTAATTATTTGATCATAATTTATTCATTCCATATTATTTATGCCTTATATATTTTATAATAGTTTCTGATGCATTCATTTCCTTATCGATCATCTGATCTCACCCTTTTATTTTTTTCCTTTCTCCAAGATGCAAGTAAGTTTACTATGATTGATATGAAATATAATATCCCCGAAACTAAAATCCTTGAATCTGATTTTTAAAGAATAATATTTACATTTATAGCTTTAATACCAATAAATGTGACCCAATTTCAACCATCTGAAACTTATAACATCAAAAGAAAATATTAGATCAATTATATACCCAAGTATCTTTTAGGTTTATAGTTTTGGAGAATTAGGAAAAACTCTTACATAATAATACCCATGTCTTCAAATGAGTATTTTTTCTTATTATACCCATCCTTTCCTATTCCACATTAATTATTCAATATCTCCCATAAAATTATTCACACATGAAACCTTTCTAGACATAATTCATTTAATATCATTCTTCATGACCTGTGGAAAAGAAAAACATAAGAAGAGTGAACTCAAACACTTAGTAAGGATAAATATAATAATTAACAATGGAATTCCATCAATGATCATAATATGAGAATATGGTTATGATGAAAAAATCAAAGTGAATTATTATAACATAATATAATTATTACCCATAAAAACATGGATAAATCATGAAACACTGTAAAAATCTCTAACATAAAAAAATCATATAAATCAACAATAATGAGTTATTTGAAAATAATAATTAAATAAAGGATCCATTATAACTTGATTAAATCATAAAGAAAACATTTTGAAACTTTTAATATCATTTTAATATCACTATTACAATCACTCTTTCAAATGGAAT
The DNA here is from genome assembly GCA_963277665.1 of Viscum album. Lineage (NCBI taxonomy): Eukaryota > Viridiplantae > Streptophyta > Magnoliopsida > Santalales > Viscaceae > Viscum > Viscum album. The sequence continues at coordinate 546,597,645 of OY728148.1, forward strand.
AACCTACACAAAAAAATTCAATAATATCTTAGGAGAAACCTATAACCGGTTAACTCCATCCATTTACCCAATACATTAGAGAGCTATATCAGTCTCACCTATAATTATGATCTATATTGATCTCACATGTCATCATAAATAATTTCCAAGAACTATAAAATAAAAATAACACATGAAATATTGAATTTTTTAATATAACAATAATCATTTTTCTTTCATAGATTGATTTTCCCATAGAAAAGAAATGGGTCCCATGAAAATATATTTGAAATGATCATAATCCATCCAGAGAGAATAATTATGGTGTCATTATTATATATTTCTGGTAGAGCATAGTTACAATCAAGGTTTTATGTCCTTAATGAATATAAATACCATAAAAAGATCATTAAAACATTTTTGAGGAAAATACCCTTTTCTTTTTAAAAGCCACTTTTCAAAAACTAAAAAATCAAAAATTATTGAGAAAATAATTTTATTTCAAAATAAATTTGGAAACATATAAAGGATGAATAAAAAATAATGTTCATGATTGTGGGAAAATATATTCTTTTTGTAATCATTAAAAATAAACATTACTTTTAAAATTTTGTAAAGAGATTCAAAAGTGATCCATGTAGAAAGCATTGAGAATTTTATTTTTAAAACATTTTAAAATAATTTCAAAGATAATAATTTTATAGAATTCATTTATTTTTATAAAATAAAATTCTTAAATTAATATTAAGAATATGGAGGAAGAGTTTGGTTAAAACTCTTTAAAAACTTTAAAGTATTTTTTTTAAAGAAATATCATTTATGGTCTATTAAAAACAAAAACCCTTTGAAAGAAAGAACATAAAAAAGGAAAATAAAATTTCATAAGTATAAAAATATTCATGATATTATATTTAAAGATTCATTATATACATCATATAAATGAATATAGGTGCATCGATCAAAAACATGTCTCAAAGAAGGAAGTTTGAAATGAGAAACTGTTGAAACATAGATAATGCTTGAATCAAAAAGCCATTGAATGAAGTTACCTAACATGATTTTTAAAAACAATACTTTATATTAAATAATATGTTAAAACACATTCATTGGGTATTAATTACACCATATAAAATTAAACTTGGTTCATAACATGAATTATGTCTCAAATAATTGAAATTGAAATCATGAAAACCCTTACAGTTTTTATAATATTTGAATCAATATCTCATTAAATAGATAAGTTAAAATTAAATATAAATATAATTATAATAGATTAATTCATGATATAATATCTCAAGAATATCTCATTTAACACATAATCATGTCATAAAAAAGTTAATGAAGTAGAAGTATGACCAAATTAATGGAAATTGAGTTAAAAAACCCCTTACCACTTTGTAACCTTCAATTCAAACACCTTTGAATGAATTAATTTGAATTGTAAATTATAATACCAAGAATTATGTATTATTAATTATATAACATGTAAAATTGTCATTATATACACCATATAAAATAAATTATATAGATAACATTAAAACATGCCTCAAAAACGGTAAATTGAGACGAAATCCCTTACATTGGGTCCAGACTTGCTATGTATGTACTTTAGAACCTATATAATAAACTTATATCAATTGTTTTATTTATTAATAAACTTTTATAGTATTAATATATCATAATTAAAACATTTATTTAATTTATTTTATTGACATATTTAATTACTTAATATGTTAAGTCCATGCTAGGTGTTTTGAGGATGTTCGGTTCACAACTTCAAAATGACTTCAGTATGTTGACCATAGTAAAACAGATATTTATTAAATAATATATATAATGATAATAATGAAATAATTATCATTTTTTACATTAATTATACTTTTAAAACCAACCTTAAAATATGGTTATGAGAAATTAATTATGTTACAATCATGGAGATAGTAGGTCGTACGTACGCATGAGTAAAGTTTCCATTTTTCAATGAACATGAGGTAAAGATGGTAAGTATTATTGTATATTTATATAATAATTATTATATCTTAAATATAATATTAAATCTTTAAAACTACTTATATATACCATCCATTTTATGTTGTGATGAAAAACGAATCACATCGCTTCATGGAGGTGGTAATCCACACATACGCACGAACAACGTTATTATTTTTCAATGGATAGAAAAGGTAAGAAAATAGATGACATGATATATTTATATAATCTTAATTATGTAATTAAAACCATATATATACATTAAATCCATCATCATAACCATCTATGATATGTGGTAATGAAAAATGAATTACATCAGTTCGTGAGGCGGTAGTCCGCTATACACACAAACGATGGTTTCATTTCCCATTTGATGGAATAATAAGATGGATAAAGGTTAAAAAAATAAACATAATAACATATAAATATATTTTAGATACTTTTTTATAATATCAAAATGTTTGGAATATTTTTTAGGGAGTTATATTAATAAATAAAACTAAAACATTCGGTTGAAATCTACACCTCTTCTTCGAATAACTTCTTTTGATTTACACTTTAAGCCCTATAAGGTTGGTACTATACTCAAAATAAGACATCTAGGTCATGGTTAGGTATTTTATAATGGATTTGGGTAGGTATTGTACGAACTATAATGCTTAAAATGTGTTAGGAAGATAGCATAGGTGGTTCCCTTTTATAACTGAGGGGAGGGTCACTATTGGAAATATGTGAAATAATATAATATAATCTGTGTATAACTCATGTAAAATGGTACCCAAATGACATGGTTTATAATATAAGGATAATTTAGTCTTAATATAAGCATAAAATAAAAAATTTATAGGTGTATATATCATTTTAAATTTTATCTTTTAGATTAATCATTATGTTAATTGTTTCTAACCTTAACTGTGGTAACAACTTTTTCAATATAAAAGGGTTATAAATTTAATTATAAGTTAAAAATTGGATAATAAATGGAAAATTGATAAAACTTATAAACATTTATCATCATATTTTTCCTATTTATATATTTTTTTGATTTTTAAATAATATAATATAATATAATTAACATAAAATATTATTAAGGTAATTTTAAGAACAATTAACATAATTTGGATTTGAAAAAAACATGAAAGCAATGTAATTAATATATAATCTATTTAACCATCAATAATAATTATTATTAACTATAAAATTTATGTGAAACCATAATTAATCCAAAAAAATTACTCTTGATGTTTTTAAAATCATTTATTTTAATTTTTTAATGTTTGTACATGTGTTATGTCAGCATTTCCTAAGTATTTAAAATAATAATTTCACCAATAAAAACTAAAAATAAATTATCATCATAAAAATAATATCATTATTATTAAAATAACTTTTAATATTAATTAAAAACTTATTTTTATCCATATATGATCATATAATAGAAATTTAAAAGCAATATAATGAAATTTTGTATTTTTCTTTACCTGAAATAATATATAAGTCATTTTTCTCCCATGAAATTTATAGATAATATAAATCTAGAAGTAGGTAGAAAGGGTAGAAATTATATTTTTTCAAACTTGTCTAATAAAGTTTTCACCATGGTAATAAAGCTCAAAATATCCATTTAAATATTATACAATCTTAAAAACATGTATGAGAGAAATGTTAAAGTTAAAGAATCCAAACTAAAAATTTAGAGAGATAAATTTGAACACATAAAAATGGATGAAGATAAGATAATTTATGAATATTTCACTAGGTTAAATGGGATTAAAAGTCACATCAAGGTATTTGGTGATACTTTTTATGATTCAATGATGATCAAGAATATTATGAGAAATTTTCCTAATAGTTTGATCCAAATATATTAGCCTTATAAGGAAAGGAAGACTTATCTTTTGATGAGTTTCATAATACTCTCATAAATTATGATATGAGAAAGTATCTTGTATTAAATAAAAAAGATAAAGTGGAAATGGATTTTAAATCTATAAACAAACTCAATATTAAAGAGGATAGGAGGATGTTGAGAATAATAAAGAACATCAAAGAATTATGTACATTATCTCTAAAAACATAAATAATGGAAAGGATATATATAAAGAAAAAATTTAAATAAAGTTATTTAAGTGTGGTTCAATTGGAAACTTTTCTACTGATTTCATGTTAAAGAAAAGTGTGAAGTATTAAAATGAATAAGATGAAGAAATACCCAATGGTATGAAATGGGGAAGAAGCTCTACTAAGGTTAAAAAAATTATTAGGAGAAAGTATAAATTTCAAAGGATAATAAGCATGGGCATGTTTAGAAAATAATAATAGAACTACTCCATTGAAATTAGTCAATAAAAAAGAATAATTTTTTGAAATTTTTTGGAATTTTATAACTCATATTAAAAAACATGAAGAATGCTTAAGTGGTGAGGAATAGGAAGAAGAAACCTATACTGAACACATGATAAAATCTAAGATTAAAGTGTGTATTGAGAGAATAAAACAATATATGAATGAAATAAAATACTTAAATAATAGTATTGTGAAGTTTAATAGAGAGAAATATAAATTACACAAAAAAATAAAGTGATTATGTTGAAGAAATTAAACTTCTTAAAGTAAAAGTTATTGAGAAAGATAGGATGTTGAAAGAGTTTAAGAAGAGATAAACATGGTATATTAAAGGTTTATTAAGTATAAGAATGAACTTAGGAAAATGAGAGATGATTGTGATAAATTTGTGGAAATTAGGTCTAATTCATCTCAAGCTGCTGAGAAATGTTGTACAGAACCTCATGTAAAAAATGCACATGTGCAACAAAAAGAATGTTAAATATGTTTCATATAATAGTTTAAGTTATAAAAAATAATTTGGGAAATATTGGGTTGAGTAAATCTCTGAAAATATCACTTCTAAAATAAATTATATAATGAAAGATTCCCCTAAACCAATGCAAATTAAAGCTAAAAATGTATCAAGACAATAAGCTATAAATTATAGAAAGACTAAATAGTTTCAAGAAATAACTAGTTTTAAAGGATTTTTTTGGTGTTTTGGAGTATTTGGGTATAAATAATATGTTTTATAGTGAAAGTTTTCTCTCCGATTGAGTTAGATAAAGCAATAATTCAGGTGTATCTATTTATAGAATAGAGGAAGTGGGTCTAAGAAGAAGTAAGTAGTGAGAAGAAATTTATCTCAGTTATATGTCCAAAATAGATTTAATTGTCTAGAATACATATTTGGTAGGTGTGTATAGTAATTTCACTATTATAAGGTATTTATTACCATACTTACATGACAATATCAATAGGTTTATAAATAAAATAATACTCAGATAGGTAACAAAACATAAAATTCACTTATTATTGAAGCGGCTCTTAAATCTAGCAATAGGAGAAAACCATAGATTCTTGATATCGAATGCTCATAACATATGACTTGAGACACCAAGATCATTAATTATATTGAAGAACATTATTTGGGTTCATTTTCCTTTTATAATGAAATTTCACTAAATATAAATTTAATTATAAGAATTGAAATTAAATCCCAAAAACTGAAGTTGAAATATGTCTTATTTATTGATGTGCTTAAAAATAACATGTTGAGTGTATGTAAAAAACTTATGAAGGAAATGAAATTATTTTAATAAAAAATACTTATCTCATCAATAAGATAAAATATATAAATTTTATCAAAATAGGCGAAAGAACCAATGGTAACCTTTTTCAAATTGGGGACTAAACTAACTCTTTCTATTTGACCTCAAATGATGAAAAAAAGTAGTGGAATTAAATATTATGTAACCTCTATAAAATAAGTTTAATAAATATTACAAAGGGTTATGTAGAAATTAAATTTACTCATATTAATAGATAAACAGAAGACATATGTAAAACCAACCATAAGAGAAATATGTCTCAAATATGTCAAAAAAGTGTGGAAATATGGTTCATTGGGCCACTTGAGTTGATACATACTAATTTTCGTGAGAAAATGAGACACAAATCTACTCAAGGGGATATTTACTTAATCATATTAACTATTTATTATGCCATAATGACTAATGTGATGTTCATCAAACATAAATTAGAGGAAGTGGAAATGTTTAAAAAAATTAGGAGAAGAGTTGAGAAAGATCTGGGGATGTGTATCAATAAGCTCAAATTTGATAATGGTAGGAAATTTAAAAGCAAATAATTTGAGTCTTAACTTGAAAAATGTAGAATAAAACATCATTATAGTACTCCTTACACACCCCAGCAAAATGAGTAATAAAAATAATGAAAATAATCTTGGTATAGATGGGTAAAACCATTCTAGAAGAGTGAAACTTCTTAATATTTTACTGGAGTGAGGCTGTATGCATAGTTGTGCATATAAAAAATAAGTTTTTTTCTTAGTATAAATTCAAATATAACCACATATTAGATTTTTCTTAATAATAAACCAAATTTGGACTACTTCAGAGTGTTTGGTAGTCCTTTTTTAATGAATATCAACAACAAGAATCTCATAAGGTTTGATGAAATGGTTGAGGAAGGTGTCTTTATGGGATATTTATCCAATGGAGAAGGCTACATATGCTATAGAAATAAGATTAATAAAGTATTATATTATTATTATGTGAAAATAATTGAGAATAAACCCAACATTAATGTTTTATATAAAGTATATTTTGAATAATTTGATGAAGATAGAGACAATATTTCTGATAAGGACGGTTAGGAAAAAGTAGTAAATGAATAACATGGTATTGATATTGATTATGATTAGACTAGTGATGATGAAGAGGCTATTGAAGTTGGAAATAAAAAGTATCAAAATCTAAAGAATCGTTTTGAATCATAGAATATAAATATAATCCATGATACATCAATTCATACTATAAGGATATTGAGGCTGGAAAATCAAACAACTCTTATCTCATATATTGTTCCACATTTAGTTATCTAGGCTGTAAAAAATAAAGAATGGGTAAATTTTATGAATAGTGAACTACACTAGTTGGGGAATAATTTCACATGGGATCTTTTCCCTAGACCAAATCTTAAAAATGTGATTAGGACTGGGTGGGTATTTAGAAATAAACTGAATGATAAAAGAGATGTATCATAGAACAAAGTCAAACTTATATTCAAGAGTTACTCATAATTTTAAGAAGTTTATTTTGAATATATAAATACACCTGTTTCAATACAAGAATCCATAATGATGTTCTTAGAATTTTTGGCTCATAAGTAGTACAAAATATATTTGATAGACCTGAAATTTTTATTCTTGAATGGAGAGAATGAGGAGTAAATTTATATTGAGTACCCTAATGGATTTATACTTGAAAATCATGGGGAAAATTTGTGAAAACTAAATAAGGATTTCTATGAGTTAAAACAATCCCTTAGATCCTAGTACTTAGAGTTTGATAGATTCATAAGAGAAATGATGTTTACTAAGGGAAAAGTGGAAAAAAATATTAATATAAAGCAAGTGTATGAGGTTACTCTCATTATAATTATATATATTGGTGATATTATTTTTTCAGGTAACCAAAAGAGTATTGGAAAAGATTTTTCTAAAAATAAATGCTCATTTTAATATTTCTATGCTTGGATAATTGAGATATTTACTAGTATTGATAGGTATACAAAGGGAAGAATATATTTTTATTACCCAAAAAAATTATACAAAGGAATTATTGAGGAAGTTTGGAATGGAAGGCTCCAAACCAATGTCTACACCCATACAGGTTGGTATAAACCTTGTAAAGGATTCTTAAGGATAGAGTGTGAATTAGAAATAGTATAATAAGACTAATTAAAATCTTACAATATCGCAATGCATCAAGAAATGATATTTTTTATGCAGTGAGATTATATTTAAGTAAAAAAATGATCCAAAGGAATCACATATTCTATATTTCAATATATTTCTCAAGTATATAATAGGAACCTTGAACTTTGAGATGGTGTAAAAAAAGTTGAGCATGTAAATATTTCTGGATGTACTGATGTAAGTCAGGAAAATGATTATGATGAGAAAAGATCAACTTTAGGTGGAAATTTTCTTCTATGAGTAATTTTTTTAAAATGGAATTGTAATAAATAGAAATCAGTTGCATTAATCATTGCATAATCTAAATATGTGGCTAATTTAAGTTCTTATACCCAGATGATCTAGATTAAAGAACTTCTTGAGGATTTGATGTTAAATATTGACATGCTAATTATAATTTCTTGTAATAACCATATTGAAATTGATCTTTATAAAAATTCAGTACAACACTATAAATATTAGTACATTGATATCATATATCACTTCATGAAAGATGAGGTCTCTAATGGATTCATAAATATGAAGTTTATTCCCACTAGAGATCAACTAGTTGATATCTTCACCAAGGAAATGCTTAAGGATAAATTTGAGATGTTAAGGATGAATATAAGTGTCCATACCTTCCCTCTCACTTGAGGTATTTTTAAAATACCTACACTATTCTTTGTATTATGTTATAAAAGATTAAGAAGAAGTATACAATTATGTACAATTTTTTTATAATTCAGAGCTATTATTATGGGAAAAGGGGGGAGAAAAGTTTGAATGAGTGTTTATATTGAGAATAGAATTTAGATCACTTGGAAAAAATTATTATAATTAAGGGAAGGAATTCTCTCAAAAAAATTTTTTTTTCTAGTGATGTGGTGTATAGATTTTTTACTTTGATAAGATATGTGATTTTATGTTTCTTAAATTGGGTTTTTGAGGTTTATAAAAAATTTAAAGGTGGGTATTGAAGAACCCAATGGAATTGTTAAACAAGGTTTTATTTTTTTCAAATATTCATGAAGAACAAAGGAAGCTATTGAGGATATATTTTAGAGGTTTTATAATTTTTTTGAGAATATTTAAAGGTACTAAATATATTTTTTCAAAAGGTTTTGAGAAAATTATATCTTATTTTTGAGTTTTAGATGTATGGGGAAAACTTTTTAAGTGATTTTCCTTAATATACATATTTACTCTATAAGATTCATTTTGGATGTGGAATAGTTAATCAATAAAGGAATGAAAAATCCATAATATTCATTGTTTACTCTATAAGTTTCATTAAATATTTTTTAACAGCCCTTAATTTTCCATAAGAGTCGTGAAAAGTTCCATAAGAAGCATTGAGTTTCTGGAGGAGTCATGCTGAGATTTTAAAGGTCAGTAGCATTCCTTAATAGTCATTTTAGGAAGTGTGTAAGATTCATTTAATCTTATGGGATATCAATTGAGGTGAAAATTGGTAATGGAATAAAATTTCATAGGATCATAAGAGAATTTAATCTTATGTAATGTCTACAGTTTGGAATTTTTGAAAATCTTGGCATCATAAGAGTCTATTTATTATTTTGATATGTCATTTGAGATATAGATTTGGAAAATGTAAGGAATAACTTAGAAACCAAAAGATTCATTTTTACTCATATGGTAATGCCTATATAGGGAGTTTAGAATTGATAAGTTCCTTTATAGAATTTTGAAAAGAATATGTTTTTCTAGAAGATATTTTTAAAATCTAATTCTGGTGATGGTTAGCTGGACTTCAAATCTTAAAATATTATAGGTTTTTTGTCAATCCATGATTCAAGACTAGTTTTTTAGAGAATTTAATGAGAATATAATATAGAAATATTAGTGGTAATTTCAAATTTTCAATATCATGGTCAAAGATGGAGAATTATCAGAATTCATTAACTTTTGTTGATTTTTTCCAAATATTAAAGGAGGAATTTATATAAAAAATATAGAAATATTAATCACATAATTTTATGAATATAAAAAAATAAAAAATAAATAAAGGATGATGATTTTCAAGAATTGAGAATTATAGTGTTAATACTTTTCTATATTATAAAACTATTGTATAGAAGATATAGATGATAAGATCTAATAGTGCCTATTATTAATACTATTTATTGTTATTGAGGAAAACCAATTTTGGGTTGATAATCTAGAGGATTTTTGTTGAAGAGGAGGAAGACTATAGTGTGTGTGCATGATCTCAAGAACACTTCAATCATTATGAATCCTTGAGGATGAAGGGAAAGATTCATGGTATTCATTCATCACTAGAAGTTAAAGACCTAGCCTAAGGGAGAATATATTATTCTTATATTCAGATACATCTTGATATACATAGAAGATCTCATTCATTTTGAAGAGTAGAATAGGTTGTTTCATATTTGTGGTTATAATATAAAAATCACCTTTATTATTATTTTATATCTGTAAATATTCAAGGATGTATACTACCATTATCTTATAAAAGCATATAAAACCCTACAAGAGTCGAGTAATAATACTTCCCCTCTCTTGTAATCACTTGAAAATCATAGTGATAATCTAGGTCTCAGAACTTGAACTAAAACAAGAAAGGATTAGGTAACCATATTGGGACCAAAACTTGTAAATAATCCTTTTGTGGTGTTATTTTTACATTTATATTACATAATGGGTAAGGGAGAGTTTAAAATAAGTGTATCTAGACCATCAAAATCCATAGAGGTTTATTTAGAAAAGAAATTGTAAAAATAGTACCACTAATTCATTCCCCCTTCTTAGTGATACATTAAAAGTATTATGCACTTCAATTATATCCAGATAAGTTTTCATATATAAGAAAGTAATTTATAGTAATCATTATCATAACACTCAAAAGAAAATTATCTTTCATGTATGTTTCAAACACTTTAACACATATTTCCCATAGAAATTTCAAATCATAAATCAATGGTGGAATATAAACATAAATATCATATCATGGTTGTTTTGGTATAAAAATCATCAATCTCAATATAACATATTTTTCTACATACATATATGTGAGGTTCGGTTATAAATTACCAACATAACATATCATGAACTATGTTGGCTACAGAGTTTCTTATATAGATTCATTCAATTTGTGTTTATACCCATTCTAATATTTCTAACTTCATTTCAAAAATCAATAAATTTTTTATCAAATATCTTTCATTGTGGTGAATTAGCAAGGTGATGTAGGTTTCTATTAGAGATTCACTCATTTGTATACTATCTCAACCTCTTTTCATCATTTGAATTTTCAAATAAATTCTTTAAATGAAGAATTATTAAAAGATACCATATTTACTTGGTAGGATGTTTGGTGCTTTTCCTTGAGAATGAATCAAAGTTAGATCTCTCATCCATTTTATATCATGATGTACCACATATAGAAAATTTTGATAAAACTTCACATTATTTCCTATATATAAAAAAATAATTAAGAAAATCATGTATTTTATTATATCCTAGTCTCATTGGATATGATTTTTTTTCATCATAAATTAAATCTATAAGCTCATTACCTTATAAAAGTAACTCTTTCAAAATTTCAAGAAACTCAATGAAATTTTTTTCACTAAAAACATTTATTACTTTTAATTTAAACAATCTTAGAACTGTGGATAACATTGTAAATTTATTTTAACCTTTTAACAATGGTTTTTTATAATATTCATACAATCATTGAATAGTTTTTATTTTTAATGGTTACAACAATGACATCATAAATAAATTCATCAATTTGATCTCCAATCTCATACTGAATATCTTTATCAATTTCATATTGAGACTCCTTCTTTATTTCACCATAAGAAATCAAGTGTTTATAACTATGTTTAAAAACATTTCAAATAATATGGACTTTTATTTCTATAGACCTTAGTTTTATCATATTCAAACACTTCACATATGGATAAAAAAAATGTCTCTATTTTCAAATTTCCATTTAAAAAATTCTAAGGAATCATTAAATCCTTTCTCATATTCATCACTAGTTCTTCATGAATTTATCCAATTACAATCTATTAATTAATTAAAATAATAAGAAAAATTATAAATTTAATAAAACATATAAATATATAAACATACAAACAAATAAACATATATATAAATAAGTAAATTTAAAACATTGAAACATGTAAACATATAAATATATAAATATATATAAATTTAAAATATATTTATTAAAATTATATATACACATATAAAAATAAAATATATAAACTTATAAACTTATTAATATGATATATATAAATAAAATATAACAAAAAGTAAAGCACGTATAAACACAAAAAAGTAAATCACACACTAAATATGAATAATATATACAGAAAACTAAAAAAATTATAAACATTTATATAAACATGTAATCAAAACAAAAAAAAATAAATTAATTATGTAATCATAAACATTTATATAAATAATCAACTAATCAACTAAACTAAAAATGAATACAATATAAACTTATAAAAATTTATATAACCATGTAATCATGTAAAAGTATAAACATTTATAAATATTATAAATTTATTATAATTTAACCATATATATTTCTAAAAATTAATATGATATAAACTTATAAATATTTAATTAAAAAAACAATTATACAATATAAACATGTATTCAATAAATAAATGAATATAATAAAATAATTAAATGCAATATTTATATTAACAATAAAAAAATGAATGAAATATAAAGCTCACTAACATGTAATAAATATTCCAAACATAGAAAATAAAAATTTAGCACACAAAAAATAGAGAAATAGGCAATAAATCCATGACAAATTAAGGAAAAATAGTAGTAAATAGATTACACGCAATAGAGGAGATTGGTTGAAAATAAAGATAAGTGGATGGTGCTGGTGGAACTCAGACGAGAGATGTGGAACACAAATGAGGTCAGAAAAATGTGTTTGAGGGTGGTGGAATGAGTCTAAAGTTGATGGAACACAGTTGAGGGAGGAGGAAAGCTGCAATAGGTGGAGGATATCTGTCTGAAGGATGAAGAGGGGTGATTTGGAGTTGTAGGTCTCAGGGTTTCATAAAATCATGCATTGATAAAATTAGAATAAAATAAATACAAGTGTGTCTTAATTTAAAAAGAAATTAACATTGGTTATATAATAACTAATGTTAAATGTCACTTTTAAACATCAATTGTTATTTAACTGACATTAAAAGGTGAAATTTGTAACGTCTCAGTTCTGAAAGCCACCCAGAGGTACCTCGTACCCCGGTTGGTCACATGGCCTCAAACACATTTCCCTGAATGCCAGAGGTTTCCAACTAGCAGCGAGGGCCTTGGGTGTGATAGTGGGAAAACTATGCCCTCATTGGTAGAGTAACACAATGGAAGAGAAACAAATATACAATAGTAGAAGCAGTAAATATCCTAAAATAGTAAACAACAGAATACTGAAATAATAAACAACTAGAGAACATATATATAAATGATATATGATGCATATGTCTAGGAAAACAGCCAAACAAGTCATAATACTGAAATAAAAATAGTGCTAAACCAAAGTACAAAAGAAACAGATAAACAGCTCCTCAGCATCGCAAGGTTAAGCTTGGTCCCATGCTCTCCAGCTCCACAGCAAGTCAAGTACCTGAAGTAGAAGGAGCTTTCCCTTGTAGATACCTGCAGTAATATAATCTGTTTGGGCCCAAAAACATGTCCTAAATAGGGTGTGAGACTAAATTCCAGTAGGCAACCACCCAAAGATATGTGCCTAACAGTCAGTGAATATATGTCAGGTAAAAGTACAGAAGTAGTAAACAAGAAAGTACTCAACAGAAAACAATTCCACATATCAAAACCAACTAATCAAGAATACTAACCCTCTAGGAAGTGCACACAACCTATCCCCTCTGGTTCAGTTAAAAGAATATATAAAGACTCTCTGAGGAAGCACTCACAGTCAATTCCCCTTATAGTCAAAGGTAAATCAAGACTCTCTGAGGAAGCTCACACGGTCAATTCCCCTTATAGTCTAAGGTAATTCAATGACTTTCTGAGGAAGCTCGCACGGTCAATTACCTTATAGCCCCAAGTTCAAGGACTCTCTAAGGAAGCTCACTCGGTCAATTCCCCTCATAGCCCAAAGTCATTCAAGTAATTCAAAGACTCTCTAAGGAAGCTCACACGGTCAATTCCCCTTATAGTCTAAAGCAATCAAGGACTCTCTAAGGAAGCTCACTTGGTCATTTCCTTTTATAGCCCCATGTGGTCCTAGGCTCTCTGAGGAAGCTCATTCGGTCAATCCCCCTTATATCCTAAATTGTTCAAAGATTCTCTGAGGAAGATCATTTGGTCAATTCCCCTTATAGTCTACTACACAAGGTTCTCACAGCCCTGTGTAGTTCAACGAGCATAGCAATGCAATATGACCAAAGTAAACCTATAGAACTACTTAGATAACCAGTATATAAGTACATTAAGCATGTTAGAATACAAACACTCCACCCTACAACACTAGGCATGGAAAAAAGGCAAGGCGGCTAAACAAGATAAGAAGACCAACGTTCGTAAACAGAAAATGATGGGAAACACATCCAAAGCATAGCAATCAACCCTATTCATATCCAATTAACCTCTACACAAGCATACAAGCATGGTAGGCAATCAATAGGGGTAAAAATGGTAAACACGCAACACCCAGTTTAAGGGTATTGGTTAAAATTGCACATAATACTCAAGGACTTTCAACGGAAAGGCACAAACCACCTACCTCAGCATTGGGAGATCACTATATGTGAACCTCGAGGCTTGAATCACCTTAGAACACCAAAGATCTAAAAAAACATCTAAAACGTTAAACAAAGGATAACTTGAGGAAGAAGAGGAATCATAAAACGAATCTCAATCAGAAGAGAGAGCTTACTGAGGTGATACCAACGCAATCGACGGTAGTCGAATCTTAGATTGGGTGGAGGCTCGGGGGCTCGGAGAAGGATCACGGCCATACAGGTTCTCTTGGTTGAAGAAAACCTAGAATAAGATGGTTCTGACGATTAGATGCGACCCCATTGCATTTGATGAAAAGAAAAGAAAATACACGGTGTGTACATTTGAAGTACACGGCGTGTACTTGCCATTTTCATACTCTGCTTTTGGCAGCCTCTAAGTCACCCTCACACAGCCGTGTGAATGTCTGTTACACGGATAGCACCCGACTACCTGTGGTAATTGAGTACACGTCATGTACTCATAAAGTACACGACATGTACTTCCAAAATTTCCTATTTTACTCAAAAACAACCAGAAAAGGAAAACATACCAAAAAAGAAGGTCTGCTTTCTTAAAAACTTCTCCCCTTAAAGAAATTCATCCCTAAATTTCTCTAGCACGACGTAGGGAAATAAACCCCAAACAGTTCTGGCCACTGTGCTCCTACATCAGCCTCCCTCTCCCAAGTCTCGTCCTATACTCGCCTGTGCTACCATAACACCCATTCCAGAGGGACAGACCGGCCATGGAGAACCTTTGTACTGCAATAAAAAATCCGAATAGTATGCTCCTCAAATGACACATCCACTTTGAGCTCAACCTCCTTAGGTTGAAAGACATGAGACGGGTCTGAAAAGTAACGTCGGAGCTGAGAAACATAAAAAATTTCATGCATAGCCCGATGCCTCTAAGGTAACTGCAACTGATAGGCAACCAGCCCAACTCTCTCCAACACCTCAAACGGCCCGATGTACCTCAGCAAAAGCTTACCCTATCTCCTAATCCTCCTGTGTCCCAACCTCGGTGTTACACACAGGAAAACCTGATCCCCGACCTTGAACTCCAGAGGTCATCTCCGCTGATCAGCATAAGACTTCTGTTGAGACTGTGCAGTATCCATCCTCTTCTGAATCAACTCTATCTGCTTTGTGGTCTCCTGAACAATATGAGGTCCCAACAAAACTGCCTCTCCTACCTCCATCCAACATAAGGGTGATCGGTATGGCCTACTGTACAAAGCCTCATATTGTAAAGACAAAGAAATTTCAAGGAAAATTTTTTCTTAATTTTCTTTGGGATTTTACAAGAACACAGTTTTTGACGGTGCCTGATTCCGAGGCCCGGTGTGCCCGGAATTTCTATCCGAAGTTTAGCTCGGGTACGTTTAGTGAACGAACGAGCAGGAATTTATAACTTTTGAACCGGTGCCCGGAATCGAATTCCGAGGGCACCGATGGAACCGCAACGCCGATAATTGCTTAGGAACTCCTGTTCCGGAGTTGCGTTTACATGAGTGTTGATGATAAAAATTGTGGAAGTTTATTTTATAATTACTCTACAATTTTTTTTTACTTTTACTCTAAGTGTTAGTTCTTGATCGAAGTTGGGTAACCAACCAACCTCCCTTGGGAGGTTATGAGGGTGGTGGGGCCCACATGAACCCCACCCCTTCATATCCTCTAAAACCCCCTCAACTCCCACTTTAATTTTGTTAACTTAAGTTATAACTTATGACTTTAATGTAATAAGTTTAATGAGGTGAGTTGTGTGTGGTTATGAATTTCAAACTCTTGAAATTCAAAAGAGTTGTTGTGTTAATAAAATAAGAAAGGAACTTATTTTATTTGGGTTGTTAGAATTTTGCAACCTTGAGAGGTTTGGGAAGCGTGAATCTTCTTCTTCTTCAATCTCGATGAAGAACGCGAAGAACACCTCCGCCGAAGAATGCAACGTCTTCTTCCAGCGACGTCTTTCCTTCGAACGCACCTCGACGACAACGGAATCGACGCTCGTTCTCCGCGACATCGACCTGCAACGCGACGTCTCTTTCTGCAACGGTTCTTCCGCAACGTCGTATCCGAGACGCGACGTTCCTCCTCCGCGTCGTCTCTTCCGCAACGGTTTTCCACGATGAAATCTCCGTCAACGACTTTGAATCCTCGCTTCGCGACGTCGACGTTCATTCTCCGCGACGTTCGTCTTCCGCGGCTCGTTGACGAACACCGTTCTTGAAACCGAGGTAGGGGTTTTGTTTATTATTGAGTTCGTGTTTTCTTCCAACTTGTCGATCTTCGTGGATTTAAACCTTTTGTTATCGAATAACGCGATGGGGTCGGACCGCACAAACACGACCGACCCTCCTCCTTAATTTTCGTGTTGATTCTTTTGTGGATTGGTTCGGGAAGGTGTGGTGCCATCACACCACACAGAATCGAGCAAAAGGAAACGCGCGGCGCCGTCGCGCCGCACTATGGAAAGAAGTTTAAGAACGCGACGCCGTCGTGTCGCGTCGAAGAAAACAGAAGACACCGCGGCCGGAGCGGGGCCGCGACGGAGGGGCGCGGTGCCGTCGTACCACGCCGGGCGACAAGGGCCGCGGCCGGTTCCGGGCCGCGGCGGAGCAAGGTGACCGGCGGCCGGACCGGGCCGCCGGCGTCGGAGCCGGAAGGGGACCGGCCATTGCCAGTCCCGTTGAGCAGGAACCGGCCAGCCAGGTCGGGCCGGCCGGAAGGGGAGGAACCGGGGGAATTAAATTCCCCCGGCTGGATTCAAGCGGCCCCAATTAAAGGGGCCACCGTTTTCATAAAGGAGGGGCAACGCCCCTCCCTTGGCTCATGCGCGGCACAAAGGCCGCGCTGGCCGCGCCGCTGCGCTGGCCGCACCGCCGGCCGGGCCAGGACTCCGTGTCGGGCCGGGTTGTCGGGACGGGTCGCCGCCCAGGCCGGGTCGACCCGATTCGGCCGACCCAGGGGGTACTGGGTCAGGCCGGGCCGGGCCCAGACCCCCTATTTTCAAACTAAGTTGGTTCAAACGCCCATATCTTGGGATACAGACCTCCGATCAACACACCGTCAGTTTCATAGAGATCCTTAGAACAAGACGGTCGTTTCGGTATATCGCACTCGAGGTTTCGGAATACTTTGGTTTCGGCCGGGTTGGTTCGGATACGAAACCAACCGGGCCCTCGGAGCAGAAACACTTATATCTTGAGCTTCGGACGTCCGAATGACGTGCCGTCGACTTTGTTGATTTCCTCTAAGTGAGATGGATCTTTTGGCTTACTCCGCTCGAGGTTTGGATGCCGTCGGAGTACGGTTGTGTTGGTTCGCTCACGAAACCAACCGGGCCCTTGGAACGAAAAAACCAATAATTCACAGACCGGGCGTCCGATTGACGTGTCGTCTGTTTCATTGAATTCCTCTTGATGAGACGAAACTTTTGGTATACTTCGCCCAAGTTTTGGACGCAGTTGGAATTTGTACGGGTTGGATTGTACCCGAAATCCAACCGGGCCCCTAGAACGGAAAATCTGATATCTTACAGACAGGACGTCCGTTTGACGAACCGTCAACGACATTGGTGATCACGTTGAGAAACGGCCTCTATGAGTATACCCTATGAGTGTTCAGGGTATAGTTGAGTTACGGCCGGATTGGTTCGCTCACGAAACCAATCGGGCCCCTGGGACAAAAAGGCTAGTAACTCACAGACCGGACGTCCGATTGATGCGTCGTCTGTTGCGTTGAGACCCCTAAGATGAGGCGGTTATTTGAGATACTTCTTCGTTGGACTTTGAGATACTTGGAGTTTTGACCAGTAGCTCGTGGAGCGGACCCTCCCGGAGACGAGCGTGCGGAGTACGGAGACCGTGTAGCCGACTGAGACCTGGCGACTGCTTTACCGACTCGACTTGGAGTGAGTTGACTAGCCCAGTGGACGGAGCGCCTAATATTTGGCAGAAGACCCACGGCGGACGGAGTGCCCGGTAGTTGGCTGCAGACCCGCGGTACTCGACAGGAGGAGTACCTCTGTAGGCTATTAGGGGGAGCGCCCGATATTTGGCGACAGACCCACAGCGGATGGAGCGCCTGGTAGTAGGCCGCAGACCCGCAGTACTCGACAGGAGGAGTACCTCAGCAGTCTTAGGTTAGTGAGCAGTACCTCGGAGTCGTGACAGGACCACTGTACACTCCAGAGACAGAGCTCTTCAGCAGTTACCGTTTCAATAATGAAAATCCTGGTTTGAGATGATTCTATGACCTTTTTGTTTACCTCATGATTGAGATGAGTCACTTGATAACTTAGGTATATGTATGGGCATATACCTGGGTAGTGGTTATCCGTTGATTTCATGATCTTGGTGTTTTCCTCATGATTGAGATGGGTTACTTGATAACTTAGGTATATGCATGAGCATATTCCTAAATAGAGGTTATCTGTTGAGATCTTCTTTGTGGATATCCTTGTTGGTTTTAGTGAGACCTTGAGGGTCTCGGGGTCCCTACTGAGTATCGTTATACTCACCCCTGCACGGGCTATGCCCGCACCTCGTTGTGTTGGTTGCAGATGACGGCAGTGCTGACGGAGGCCGAGTGTTCGAGGACTGGATGGTACCCGGAGGTGGACTACATGACGATTCGGTATCTGGAGGTGGACTTCACGGCGAGACGACTTTTGGAGGAGGTTGACGGGCGAGAGCGTTGTGGAGGCTATCTGTACCTACCCTTCAGGTAGGATCCGTGGTGGACGATCCAGGAGCTACGCCATCTGTACCTACCCTTCAGGTAGGATCCGAGGAGGACGTCCCAGGAGCCGCTTCTGTTCTTTCAGCTATTTGTCTTTTCCTGTTGTACTTTCGTTCAGTAGTAGTTGTACTTTCAATTGGGTTTGTATTCTGGCCCATTTACTTTTCAGCACTTTCTTTTGTACTTAGTGTTTTACTTCCACTTTTACTCTGTGGTATTTTTTTTACTTTTATAAAGGCAATGCCTTCCCAGTTATCGGGATTTACTCCTTTGGTGCTAGTCGCCAACCCCTGGCCTATGGAAGGCGGGCTTGGGGTAGTCAAGGCACGGGCCCTGAGGACGAGTCGTGACAAATTGGTATCAGAGGAGTCGGGTCTACCACAGAACTTATAACTATGATATTTTCTTTCTGTGAAGCAATAGTGTTAATGGTACTGAGTGTGGTCTTCAGTTCAGGGAGTCCAGTGTTGGTGCGGGCGGCCGACGTATCCATACACCAGGACCCTGACAACTAAATTCCAACTTTGTGCACGAAAACACTGATTGTATGTGTGTTTTCAGAAGTTTTATTTAAATATCAGCTCAAACCAGGTCAGCTCACCAGGTATAAGTCTTTTGACCATGTCATGTTTGTTTCTTTCAGGATGCCTCCCCACGGACGACCAGCTAGAGCCCTGATATTTGTTCGTACTGATAGCCCGCCGAGCGACGAGGCCTCAATACAGGGCCATATCCTAGTTGAGGCACCAACGGAGGCACCAGCGGTACTACTACCCGTTGGGCCACCGATGCCACCAGACCCAGCAGCAGAGGGTTCACGTCGCTTGAGCGCACTGCACGAGTTCCAGCGCCAGAGGCCACCCAGGTTCCAGGGAGGTACGGATCCGCAGGCGACTGAGGATTGGCTGGAGGCTGTGGTGAGAGTCTTCAGGCTAGTGGGGACGCCGGGAGACTTCATGGTGATCCTTGCTGCCAGCCTTCTTCAGGCAGTAGCAGGCAGATGGTGGAGCCTGATGCTCCAGATGCATGACGAGGCGACACTTCTTTGGGCAGACTTCAAGAGCCTATTCCGGGAATAGTTTGTACCAGCCACCCTTCGAGCAGTGCGTATATAGGAGATACTTCAGCTACAGCAGGGTAACATGACCGTGGCACAATATTCAGCGAGGTTCACAAACCTCTCGCGCTACTCCACAGATATGGTACAAGACACGTTCTTCAGGGCCTGAACCTTCGAGCAGGGGCTCAGGTGAGAGATTAGAGCTTCTGTTGTTTCTCACAGCATTCTGACGCAGACAGGGGTGTTAGAGAGATCCCTCTTAGTGGAGAGTTTCCTTGCTGAGCAGTCTCCAGCAGCAGGACCCACCAATAGCCAGCTTGCGACAGAGTCTTCTACAGCAGGCAATAAACAGATGACATAGAGGTCCAAGAGGACCAGACCTACCGATGGCCGACTGCACGACTCAGGTTCAGTTGTGCGGGGAAACCGGGGTGGAGTCAGAGCCAGATGTGCCGAGAGTGGACAGTGTTACTCCTGCGGCGGAATTGGTCACATGGCACGTGACTGTCCGACCCGCCATGCAGATGACCAGCAGTTAAATGAAGAACCTCCCAGCCAGAGGCAGAGGTTCGATCAGGGCAGACCACAAGGAGCAGGCGACCATGGAAGAGGAGCTGGTCGTGCAGCTGGAGGTGGACGACGCTTCGGGGTGTTGCCACCCCCACCACCAGGAGGCCCACCCTAACCGCAGGGGATAGGAGGATATGGGAGAGCTCAGCTTCAGGCAGCTGAGGCCTATGGTCATGGAGCTCTAGAAGCAGATGGACAGGAGCGGGACTAGCTCCAGACATGGAGGCTATTGATCCTGTTGCTTCTAGTTTTGCTGATGTTTGTTTGTAATTACTTCGTGTCTTTGTACTATGAGCTGCAATAATAAAAAAGACACTTATCTTTGTGATGTTTGCTTTCCTGTCTTTTTGTTGGGTTGATACTGAGTGGTCCCGGTTAAAACTGTTGACTTGACCCTCACTTTCGATATTTCTACTGGAGGAGACCTAGTGACCTCACACTGATGCCGACAGTGTGACTCGACCCTTGGAGGCGAGAGTGACAGTTGGATCTCTTGGTAGTTACGTCGAGGCCTTACGACGTCATCCATGGCATGAATGCATCATTCATGTCAGGATTGACCGTATTAGGCAATGAATGTGGTTCATCCAGGTGATGAGACCGAATTTCTCTTATCGGCAAAGAAGAAATCATAGCAGCTCTTGTGAGACTAGAGAAGGTCCAGGTCATCCAAGAGCGGATGAGGACAACACAGGGCCGACAGAAGCCTTATGCTGACAGGACTTGGAGGCCTCTAGAGTTCGAGGATAACGATCACGTCCTTATACGGGTTTCACCTTGACGAGGTTTACGGAGATGTGGCCAAGGCGGCAAATTATCCCGGAGGTTCAGTGGACCTTCTTAGGTCCTCAGCTGGGTAGACTAAGTTGTTTACCGCTTGACGCATCCACCTCAGTTGCACCAGGTGCACGATGACTTCCACGTATCTCAACTGAGGAGATACGTGTTCGACCCTTCGCATATCATCGACCATGATGAACTGGATTTTGGTGATGAGGTGACTTTTGCAGAGTTCCAGTAGAGGTTGAGGATCGACGGGAGCGGGTTCTACGAGGATGGTCGATTCCTCTTGTGAGCTTTCATAGGCAGCACGAAAACCTCCTGGTGAGCACATGAGAGCGGGAGGCTCAGATGCATGCTCAGTACCGCTTTTGTATCCCTAGTTTGTGTTGAAGCTTTACGGGGACGTAAAGCCCTGAGGTGGGAGTAATGTAAAGACCAGGAAATTTCAAGGAAAATTTTTTCTTAATTTTTTTTGAGATTTTACAAGAACGCAGTTTTTGACGGCGCCTGATTCCGAGGCCCGATGTGCCCGGAATTTCTATCTGAAGTTTAGCTCGGGTACGTTCAGTGAACGAACGAGTGTGAATTTATAACTTTTTAACCGGTGCTCGGAATTGAATTCCGAGGGCACCGATGGAACCGCAACGCCGATAATTGCTTAGGAACTCCTGTTCCGGAGTTGCGTTTGCACGATTGTTGATGATAAAAATTGTGGAAGTTTATTTTATAATTACTCTACAATTTTTTTTTATTTTTACTCTAAGTGTTAGTTCTTGATGGAAGTTGGGTAACCACCCAACCTCCCTTGGGAGGTTATGAGGGTGGTGGGGCCCACACGAACCCCACCCCTTCATATCCTCTAAAACCCCCTCAACTCCCACTTTAATTTTGTTAACTTAAGTTATAACTTATGACTTTAATGTAATAAGTTTAATGAGGTGAGTTGTGTGTGGTTATGAATTTCAAACTCTTGAAATTCAAAAGAGTTGTTGTGTTAATAAAATAAGAAAGGAACTTATTTTATTTGGGTTGTTAGAATTTTGCAACCTTGAGAGGTTTGGGAAGCGTGAGTCCTCTTCTTCTTCAATCTCGATGAAGAACGCGAAGAACACCTCTGCCGAAGAACGCGACATCTTCTTCCAATGACATCTTTCCTTCGAACGCACCTCGAAGACAACGGAATCGATGTTTGTTCTCCGCGACATCGACCCGCGACACGACGTCTCTTTCCGCAACGGTTCTTCCGCAATGTCGTATTCGCGACGCAACGTTCCTCCTCCGCGTCGTCTCTTCCGCGACGGTTTTTCACGATGAAATCTCCGTCAACGACTTCGAATCCTCGCTTCGCGACGTCGACATTCATTCTTCGCGACGTTCGTCTTCAGCGGCTCGTTGACGAACACCGTTCTTGAAACCGAGGTAGGGGTTTTGTTTATTATTGAGTTCGTGTTTTCTTCCAACTTGTCGATCTTCGTGGATTTAAACCTTTTGTTATCGAATAACGTGAGGGGGTCGGACCACACAAACATGACCGACCCTCCTCCTTAATTTTCATGTTGATTCTTTTGTGGATTGGTTTGGGAAGGTGTGGTGCCGTCGCACCACATGGAATCGAGCGAAAGGAAACGCGCGGCGCCGTCGCGCCGCGCCGTGGAAATAAGTTTAAGAACGCGACGCCGTCGTGTCGCGTCGAAGAAAACTGAAGACGCCGCGGCCGGAGCGGGGCCGCGGCAGAGGGGCGCGGTGTCGTCGCACCGCGCCGGATGACAAGGGCCGCGGCCGGTTCCGGGCCGCGGCAGAGCAAGGTGACCGGCGGCCGGACCGGGCCGCTGGCGTCAGAGCCGGAAGGGGACCGGCCATTGCCGGTCCCGTTGAGTAGGAACCGGCCGGCCAGGTCGGGCCGGCCGGAAGGGGAGGAACCGGGGGAATTAAATTCCCTCGACTGGATTCAAGCGGCCCCAATACAAGTTTGAAATGGTTATCATAGACACACACACATGTATAATTAATAACATAGTGGTCTCATAACATGTTT
The DNA here is from genome assembly GCA_963277665.1 of Viscum album. Lineage (NCBI taxonomy): Eukaryota > Viridiplantae > Streptophyta > Magnoliopsida > Santalales > Viscaceae > Viscum > Viscum album. The sequence continues at coordinate 546,621,389 of OY728148.1, forward strand.
CACCATAAATAGTGTCATTAATCTCATTGGATTTTTAAAAAAAATATGAGATAATTAGTTTCATATTTATTGATATTAACTTCTCAATGTGTTCTTAATTTATTCATATTTCTATAAAAAACTGTTAAATGTCAACATACCCATCTGATGTGGTAGTTTTTTCACACACTTTTCCACATCCTTTTTGTATTTTCTATTGACTTTTTTATATTAAAATGTTGTTTTTTATTAAATAATTGATAATTATTGTGTTTTTGAACTTACTGTGTAAAATAATTAGTTTTTAGTTTAAATCAATTGTTTTTAATATTCATTATTGTCTTTTTAAATAATTATTAAATTAATTTAGTCTTGAGAATTAGACTTTTATTTATTTATTCTTTTATTTTTATTATAGTTAGTTTATTAATTCATTAATTAATTCCTTATTCTTTAAATTGTAAATAAATAACTCATTTTAGTTTTCAGTCTTTTAATAATTAAATTAGTTTTAACAATTTAATTTTATTCAATTAATTTTTCTTATTCTTTAATTTACTCTAATTAATTATTTAATTTGTTAATTAATTTAAGCAAGTAACTGTAAATATTTTAATTTGTTCTTTAAGTAATTTGTTTATAATTTTTAACCCGAATAAATTCATTCATTTGAAAACATAATTTATTTTATTATTTAACTTTGTTTTTTTTAGTTTTTAATTCCATTTTATTTAATTTAATTTATTAATTGATTTATTTATTTTAGTTTCATTAAATTATTTTATTTATTTAATTTTCTTTGTTATGTTTGTTTGCAGGTGTTGCGTTCGCACGGTCATATTCCTTAACGGTGACTGTCTCACCATTTCCACCTAGCCTTAGCGGTGACTGTCTCACCATTTGAACCCATTTATAACGGTGATTGTCTCACCATTTGAACCCATTTGTAACGATGACTATCTCACCATTTCCATTCTTTTTTTTCTCCTCGCGGAGCCTCCTTACACACCTCACCATTTCCATTTTTTCTCACTGTTTCCACCCATCATTAACAGTGACTGTCCCACCATTTCCACCATCCTTAATGGTGACAGTCACACCATTCCATGCCCCCAACCCCCATTTGGAATGGTGACTGTCTCACCATTTGAAATAAAAAAACCAACCAATGTTTCTCCTCTTTTATCACGACCCCCTCCCACCAAAGATGCCCCTCCTGATCTGGCAATGGTGAAAGGGAGATAATGACCCCCGAGTCCCGCCTCCAGTAGGCCCTGGGGTGGCGACTAGAACCAAGGGTATGAGTTTTCACAAATATGGGAGGCATTACCCTTTTATTATTTAGGATCGGGAAATAGGACAAGTCAACCACCAAAAAAGGAAAAGAACAAGTGTATAGAAATAAACCCAAACCAAGCCCACATACATGTTTAAACAATTTTATAACAAGGTACAAGTACAAGAAAACTCAAAAGTACAATACTAAAAGAAAACAAGAGTACACCAACTGCAACAACTCTAACTATCCAACTAGTAGGGTCTTGCACGACCCTGATAGTCCTCCTGGAAACCTGAAAGTAAACGTAGGGTGAGCATACAAGTATACTCAGTAGGGAAACCTAAAGCTCTCGTGCACAAGTGGGGAGACATCCTAATATCCTGTGAGAATAACAGAAGAAACCTAGCAAGGAAATCTATCCACCCAACCTCACCAGCCACTCTCACCAAAACACAATCACAACAGGTAGCAGTATATAAGAACAAGAGTATTGGGTACCCCGCACCATTTCCCACTAGTTAGCTGCTCTTCCTAACGGTGAACGTCCTGACGCTACCACACTCTTCCCACCCATACACACCCGGGCCTCACCACCACGTATCCTGCCCGCACACACCTGGGCCTCACCACCACCTATCCTGCTCGCACACACCTGGGCCTCACCACCACGTATCATGCCCGCACACACCTGGGCCTCACCACCACGTATCCCGCCCGCACATACATGGGCCTCACCACCATGTATCCCGCCCCCACACACCTGGGCCTCACCACCACGTATCCCGCCCGGACACACCTTGGCCTCACCACCACGTATCCCGCCCGCACACACCTGAGCCTCATCCCAAAGATTCTTGGGAAAATGTAAGCCTGCCCGAAGAGTCTTAGGCCAATCCACCCCAATCGAAACCCACCCGAAGAGTCTTATGTGTAAGGTCGCCTCATGCCATCACAGCCTAGGGAAGAAGGAGTAGGAAGAAGCTAGTAACTAAGGGGAAAACACCCTATCCCATGAAATGGGAGTGTTTGGCACTAAGTGCTCCACATGGGTGGGGTGCGATAAAACACAAAAGATACAGATATATATATATATATATATATATATAGCAACCACTCAGCCCAACCTATGGCTTCTAAACAGAGAAACTGAGCACGTGCCTCGGCACTGCTACCACAAAGCATGAATACAACAAACAACCCTAACCCCATTTAGGTTTTCAAGTTTCAGCAGTATTAGTTTATTAGTTCCTTAACTACTAGGTAACTATCCACAACCAACCACATCGATCATTCGTATAACATATCCCTGCCATCCATAAATCAAGTTAGGAAAACACAAGCACAAAAAATCCCTTCTTATTAACCAACCAACCCATTGATTATTTATCCCGCACCACTACCATGCCCCACTATTTATTAACTCTTCCACTTTTTATTTATTATTCACAACCCATAGCTCGTTCACATTTAAACTCATCCCTGCAGCCCCGCTGCCAACCACCATAACCACAAACACACCGAAACTCATACATCATTATCCCTTTAATACCATTTATCACGGCCCCGCTGCCCATCACCATCATAGCATTCACACCAAACCACAACCAAGTCAACCGCAACCCCTCTGCTCACCTGATCCCTAACAACCCACAAAACACCCCCATCACATGCCACATAACCAAGCCAACACCCACATGTTCATTATTCTATTTTTTTCAACCGGGGTGATCACACAAGGGTTCTAGATTTTAATTAGCCAACTTTACATGATTAACCAGTTCCCACATTCCACAAAGTTCCATTAACAAAAATGGTCTAGAAAGATAGGGAAACATTTAATTGCACAATAAAAGGCCCCCAAAGACCGTGATTTTCAGTAGGCATAAGCCTATTCAATTCACAACATAATATCACAGGATATAAAATAAAGTAATCGCATTCACAAAATTCTCATCCCCATTATGTAAGCCAGTTATTATATTTATTAAACTGGTTCAAAAGTGTTTCACATAAACAAGAGAACACCCACCCCGCATGATGCACAAATTAGAGAGACGAAGGTAAGATCCCTACCTCAACAGGTTCTGATCACAACGCTCCCCCGGATCAACTTTAGAAGACGTTCGTCGGCGTCCGTCACTTCTGTCGAGTCCCAGCAAAACCTCCTCGGGTGTAAATCAGAAAGGAAAGGCTGAAGGAAAGACAATGGATCCAAGCTCGGAAGTTCTGTCTCATTATTACGATCCTGTGGCCGCTGACGGATCGTAAATCGGAGCACGGGCGAAGAAGTTATAGAAGAAAAAGGAGCCTTCGAGTCTCTTGGGAGAACTCTGCTCATAGGAATGGGGAGGAGAGGGGTGTATTGAAATGGAGGAGGGGACCCCTCCTTTTATAGGTGAGAAAAGTAAAAGTACACGGAGTGTACTTTATGGTACACGGCGTGTACTCGGCCGTTTCACACGGTCACCATGCGGCTTCCAACACGGCCTTCAATGCGGAACACGACCGTTGACTGGTCAACACATGTCTTGAAGGTAACGCATACGTAGGGAGGGACTACACGGTGTGTAGTTTGGACACATGGTGTGTACCCATTTATTTCACACGGAAAATACACTGCTCTAACACGACAGACGACCGTTGACTGGTAATGCGTACGCGGGGAGAGACTACATGGCGTGTAGTATTGGATACACGTCGTGTACCCATTTATTTCACACGGCAAGGACACTACCTTCAACATGGGTTATACCCAGCAATGGGGTACACAGCATGTACTCAAATTACACGGCGTGTAGTTTCAAAATTCTAGAAAGTGTGTGAAAAGTCTATTTTACCCTCCAGAACACTTTGTGCCCTTCTTTTTGACAAAGGAATGGGTCGGAGAGGTCCGGGCCATTACATATTTTCTCACTTTTCCTTCACGGTGCCTCCTTGATTTTCACCGCACACCGTCACCCCCATTACTCCTATGCTCCATCCTCATCCGTGCATAATCCATAACCAGCAGCAAGCATATCAAAATTAGAAATCACGCATCAACACAATTCAATTGCGCAGCAAAGTAAAAAAAATTGACACAAATGAAATCAATTTATCAGTTCTTGGGATATAAAGAGGTCACATTCATTCAAACCCTAAAACCTCACGCCATTGAAGCACCTCACTGCTATTCCATCTAAGCACCACCTCGCCTCTACACGCTAAACTATTGGGAGCACCGCCGTCCTCAGACTGTTCCTTTCTCGCCGCCAACTGACTGAAGAAGCACCACAAATAGAGGCCCCTTCTCTCCGCACGGCCATCGCTCCTCAGCTTCTGCCGCACTCCATTTTCCTCCATCTGAATCATCTCGAACTCAGACTAGGCTAGAGCTAAACCTCTGTGTCGTCGCTTGAGCTCCCACCTGCCTGCCCCGAAGTTCAAACCCCCTGGCCTCACCTTTCTTTCAAGCTGAGACTCCCCTTCTCATTTCTCCCTCACCGCACCGAACAGACCCGAAGCCCCCCACTTTCATTATGTTTTATTTTATATATATATTAATATATAATAACATTTATATAATATATACTGAATATATTATCATATATATAATATAACTATTATAGAATATAATATAACATAATATATTATATATATATCATATACTATACAATAATAATTATAGTTATATTAATAATTGTATATAAGCTTATAATATTAGAATATCATATTAATAAATATAATTACATATAATAGTAATAATAATACTAGGTATTATATATATAGGTTTTCTTATTTAAATAATAATATTAATATATAGTATATAATAGTTTCATTTTATTTTTTATTTGACTCACGTGCGTTTATTGTTGTTTTTTGTAGGGGGTAGGATGCATTCACTTGGAGTTCACTAAAAAATATTGAGATGTGCTCATAAAAGCATGCCACGTGGATTTGTTGTTTCCAGGGAAGAAATTAGCTCGCCGCGCGTGCTTCTTTTTCATTCGGTTTTGAGCAATTGCTCCGGTGACCAGTAAAGGAGGAACAACACAGTGAAAGCTATATGTGGAGGCCAGGGAACTCCTCATGGGAGATTCCAGAGACTTCAGTTGGGTGATGAAGGTAGAGGAACATGGGAGAGGCATTGAGAAATCCTTCAGAGAAAGGAGTAGGGGTACAGGAGGAGATAGTTCAGGATAAAGAGAACAAGAGAAAAAGTAGCAGGACTTTTTTCAAGACTGGGGGAAGTATAGCAAGAGCAACTTACAGTATATTCCATCACGAGTAATTTGGAGCACCGAGAGTTTCAGATCAGAGCATTTTCATACCTCTATTACCAGGTTAGTACATCGAGTGGATTCCAGAATTGCTTCTACTATCAAGCAGCAGGAGTTGGAATTTCCGAGAGGAGTAGCAGGGAGTTCGAACATCTTAGTTTTTCTTGTGCTCTATTTTTTTGCACTTATTTCAATATTAACTACATTGATTTCTACTCTATTGTTACATTAAAACCAACCACTATGTTCGGCTAATTTCCTTCAGGGGGAATAAACTGGTTGATTAGATTTGTTAAGTATCATTCATGCACTGCATCATTTAATTGGATTGTCTCTCTCATTGTTTAGAGATGAGTTTATTTTCAAAAAAATAGTATTGAGTGAAAACCAATCTTGTTTGTACCATAATTTAAATGGTTTCAACTTGAGGAATTCACTGACAAGTGAATTATACTCAAATGAGAGAGACACACCGAACTCAACTAACAAGTTGATCCCAGTGACTTATGAATTATTTTCACCATTGGATGGAATGAATTTTATAGTCGAAGGACTATAAGAGCTATTTCATCACAAACTGACCAGATGAAAAATCTGGCCAGTTACTTTTAGTCAGGTCCATATTTTTAAAACTCCAGTGCATGAACGACGCTGAGCAATATCAAATCGGCCAGTGGACTTTCCCCCTTACTCATATATTGTTTGTTTACACCACAATTTCTCTTGCTGCTCTGTCTACTCCCTTTGCACTCACTAGCATACCCTCACTTCTTCACAGACTAAGTATCATTCACTCTACTTCACCACCACCAATTTTTTTTCTTGTTTTTACATGTGTGTTTTTGTTTAGTTTTTTTAGAATGCCAAACACAATATGAGGCCTCCATGTGGTTCGACCCTATCTTTCCACTGTCTTAAGTAGTAAGTAGGTTATAAATTTTAGTTTGTCACCCATGCCCAATGACGCGCGAGCGTGCAAATTTTGGCGCCACTGCCGGGGAGGCTAGGTGCGTAAAAAAACCAAAAAAAATTCACATAAGAAAACAAAAAAATCACAAAACAAAATTTGAAATTCAAAAAAATTTGTGAACCTACTGCATGAAAACCAGGTCTAAGTCTGAACACTTAGTACCTAGTAACCCTGAAATTGATAAGCACCTTAAGGAAGTGAAAAAGAACAAAGACAAGGTCAAAAATTAAGATAACAGAAATGAAAACTTGAATAACCCACTTCCTGAGAATTTGAACCAACCAGGAATGATGAACCCACCTGGGAATGAGATAGCTGAGAGGCACAATTTGAGAGATTTCTTGTTACCTTCATTGTCAATCAACCCTTAGTGCATTAGACTCTCTCCTAGGTCTAGTAATTATGAGATCAAGCAATCTATAATTATTCAGCTGCCCACCTTCAATGGAATGCCTAGTGAAGACTCTCTTGACTTCATTAGAGCCTTATATTGTAGTGTCTAGCAGCTACCACTTAGGGGTCTCACTGAGGAAAATCTTAAACAGAGAGTGTTCCCCTTTTTCATCAAGGGAAATACTAGGTCTTGGTTCCAATAGTTAGAAGAAGAAATCTTTGTCACTTGGGATAAATTTTGCAATGCCTTCACAATGAAATTCTATCCTATGAGGTTAACATTTGAGATTAGTCACAAAATCATTGGATTCCTTTAGGATGAAGGAGAACTGTTTCATCTGGGATAGGTTTAGAGGTTTACTTAGGCAGTGTCCAAACCATCAATGTACTCAATTCCTTATGGAAACCTTCTACAATAGTCTCACCCCTTACCACCAAACCTTGGTGGATCAGTTGTCTAGAGGAGACTTTAGTGATAGGAATGTTGAGGAGCTCAAATAGATCTTTAACACATTAGCTCAAAATTCCTAGCACAAATGCTCTGGGAGGAGAACCATTGTGAGAAAGGAAACCGCCCCTACTCCTCAAGCTGAAGCCCAAGCTGCTGGGTTCTTTAATGTGAACCCACATCAAATCCTTAAGGAGCAGTGCCATCACTGTGGCATGTATGGCCATTCTCAAACCTGTTGTCCAAACTTCGATATGTTGGTCTAGACTCATGAGAGTGCCAGCTTTGCTGGCTATGGACCTCAGATGCAGCCTAGGGATGATTCTTTTTCCAACCCCAATCCCAACCAAAGGCTGAGTCATATAACTCAAAATATGAGGTGAGAGACATGTTCCATCAATTGATAGGGATGTTTGATGAACAAAATACCAAAAATTATTTTTATAAAGTTCAAATGGATGCTAGAATGAAGAACTTGGAAATTCAAATGGGGAAGTTGGCTAGGGATGCTAGTAATAGAGAAAAGGGTAGGCTTCCTGGCACCATTGAAGCCAATAATAGGGATAATTCCATGGCTGTGACCACTAAAAGTGGTCTCCAAACTCACCAAGAGCCTAGTAAAGAACCCCAAAATGGCGAAAATGAAAAACTGGATGAAACTGGAAACTCAAATCTGAAAGAACTTGAATCTGGAAAACTGGATAGCACCACTGGAATCCCTCCAATCCCTGCTGTTCCAACACAAAAACCCAAAGAAAATGGCTTAAAAAATAAATACAGTAAAGGGAAGAAAATTATTGAAGAAGGAACTATAGAGATGCCCCCAATTGTGTGGAATTTTTCCCCTGCAATCCCCTTCCCACAAAGAATTAAGAAACCAATTCATGATTCTAAACTATTGAAATTTTTAAAAGTTATTAAAAAGTTAAACATTGATATTCCATTCTTGGAAGCATTGATTCAAATCCCATCATATCTAAAATCACTCAAGAAAATTTGTTCAGACAAAAATTCATTAGAGGAATTTTCCACCTATAGCTTTAAAGAGGAGTGTAGTACAGTCTTGCAGAATAGGATACCTCCTAAGCTTCAGGACCCAGGAATCTTTGTCATCACTTGCACATTTGGGGATAGAGGAGGTAAATTCAATTGTTTGTGTGATTTGGGTGCTAGTATTAATCTGATTCCACTATCACTTTTTTAGCACTTGAGATTAGGAGTTCCCCAACCCACCACTGTTATGTTATAGCTTGCTAATAGGTCTATTACTCATCCAGTGGGTAGGGTTGATGATCTATTAGTGGGAGTAGGCAAACTTTTTTTGCCTACTGACTTTCTTATCCTTGATATGAAGTGTGACCAGGAGGTTCCTATCATTCTTGGTAGGCCCTTCTTGGCCATAGGGGGAGTTGTGATAGATGTGTCTAAGGGGAAACTGATTTTTAATTTGGGTGAACAAAAAGAAGAATTCAATGTGTTTAAGAAAATCTAAGAACCCACCCACCCATTTTTTCCAAAATATGAGATGTCAGTTGTTGAGAGTAGTGTTGATAAGGAGGAAGAAGAGTTTCTGAGAATGATAGCTGAAATCAACAGTGAACCTGAAATCCCTGCTACCTCTTTCATGGGTATTAGCTCAAGTAAGGAGAGAGAATTTTTTGATGAGTATGAGGGAGAATTCTTGGAGAACCTAGATGAGTTTGTTTTGGAGCACATTCGTATCCTGATAGAGGAGTCTAAGTTTGAGGAGATATCTTTTGGAACCTCTTACACTGAGGAAAAAGCCTTGTCTACTGCCTTCTTTCAAGAGGCATCATGAAGACCTTAGGCCACCTAGGCCCAAGTGTCTTCCCCCAAGCCATTCACCACCCACCCTTGAAGTCAAACCCCTCCCTCCCCATCTCAAATATTCCTTTTTAGGAGACAATTCCACCCTTCTTGTGATTATTTCATCCAACATGGAAGTGGGTCCAGAGGAAAATCTACTTACTATTTTGAGGATGTACAAGTCTTTCATAGGCTGGTCAATTGCGGATATCAAAGGGATAATCCCAGCCTTCTATATGCATAAAATTACAACAGAACCTGAATGTAAGCCCAGAGTAGAAGCCCACAGAAGACTCAACCCCAACATGAAGAAAGTTGTGAGGAAAAAAGTGATTAGGTTGCTTGATGCTGGAATAATTTTTCCTATTTCTGATAGCCCCTAGGTCAATCCTGTCCAGGTGGTACCCAAAAAAAGTGGAGTGATAGTGGTCACTAATGAAAGGAATGAGAAAATCCAGACGAGCAGTGAATAAATGGAGAGTCTATATAGACTACAGAAAGTTGAAAGCTGCCACAAGAAAGGATCACTTCCCCATGCCATTTTTGGATCAAATGTTATAGAGATTGGTAGGCAATGAATTCTTATGCTTTCTTGATGGTTATTCTAGTTACAACCAGATTGCCATTGCACCTGAGGACCAAGAGAAAACCACCTTCACCTGTCTATTTGGGACATTTTTTTACCGGCAGATTCCCTTTGTCTTGTGTGGTGATCCTGCCACTTTTCATAGGTGCATGATGTCAATTTTTTCAGACATTATTGAGATGATTATTGAAGTGTTCATGGATGATTTTTCTGTTGTGGGAGATAACTTTGAGAACTATCTAAAAAACCTGGAACTAGTGTTAGAAAGATGCCAAGAGACCAAGTTAGTCTTAAAATGGGAAAAGTGCCGATTCATGGCCATTAAAGGCATAGTTTTGGGACACAAAGTTTCTAAGAAGGGGATAGACGTAGATAATTCTAAAATTGAGGTCATATAAAAGTTTCCCCCACCTGAAAATGTTAATGGAATTAGAAGTTTTTTAGGTCATGTTGGGTTCTACAGGAGGTTCATTAAGGACTTTTCTAAGATTACTAGACCCCTGTGCTCCCTGCTGGTTAAGGACACACCCTTTGTCTTTGATGAGACATGTCTAGAGGCCTTTAATCTGCTCAAGGAGAAGTTGACTACTTCACCTGTAATCACTTCTCCTGATTGGCAGCTTCCTTTTGAGGTTATGTGTGATAAAAGTGAATTTGCAGTAGGAGTTGTGTTGGGGCAGAGGAAGGATAGAAAATTACATGTTATTTACTATGTAAGCAAGCTTCTAGATGATTCCCAGAAGAATTATTCTACCACTAAAAAGGAGTTTGCTGTTGTGATGTTTTCTTTGGAAAAGTTCTGGCAGTATATGATAGGATCAAGGATCATAGTCTTCATAGATCATTCATCCCTTAAGTATTTTCTAGCTAAAAAGGAATCAAATCCTCGACTCATGAGGTGGACCTTGTAGTTACAGGAGTTTTATTTAGTGATCAAGGATAAGAAAAAGGCTGAGAATGTAGTTACAGATCAATTGTCCCGATTATCCAATTTCCCAAGTAAGGAACCAAAAGAGATCAACACTTATTTCCCTGATGAACAATTGTTTGTTGCTTCTGTGCAGCAGTCTACTTGGTTTGCAGACTATGCCAACTTTCTAGCAGCTAGAGTCATGCCCAAGGATATTTCACACAATCAGAGGAAGAGGTTTATATCTGAACTAAAATATTATTTTTGGGATGACCCTCTTCTCTTTAGGAGGTGTGCTGATGGGATTCTGAGAAGATTTGTGGTTGAGGATGAGATTTTACCCATACTTGATAGCCACCATTCATCACCTTGGGGTGGCCACCATGGAGGAGAAATGACTACTCAAAAGGTCCTCCAGGCTAGTTTCTACAGACCAACATTGTTTAAAGATGCTAGGATTCTGGTTATTAGATGTGAGAAATGTCAAATATTGGGAAATGTTGGAAGAAGACAGGAACTACCCCAAAAAGTTATTCTGGAGGTTGAAATATTTGATGTGTGGGGCTTGGACTTCATTGGACCATTTCCATCCTCTTATGGGAATGAGTAAATTTTAGTTGTTGTGGACTATGTGTCCAAGTGGGTTGAGGCAGTAGCTCTGCCCAACAATTCAGCTGCTAGTGTTATGAAATTCATCAAGAAAAACATCTTTTCCAGATTTGGTGTGCCGCAAGAATTCATAACTGATAATGGGACTCACTTCAAGAATTATAAGTTCAAAGGTTTAATGGAGAAGTATGGGTGCTCACATAGGACAGGCACCACTTACCACCCACAGTCCAGTGGGCAAGCAGAAGTTTCAAACAGATAGCTCAAACAGATTTTAGAGAAAACGGTGTCTAGCTCTAGGAAAGACTGGTCAAGGAAGTTGGATTAGGCCCTTTGGGCCTATATAACTGCTTATAAGACTCCTATAGGGATGCCACCATATAGGCTACTCTTTGGTAAAGCATGTCATCTACCTATTGAGTTACAGCAGAGATCTTATTGGGTAGTGAAGGCACTTAACTTTGATTTTAAATCTGCTGGAGAGAAGATACTGCTAGAGCTGAGTGAACTGGAGGAGATTCGAAGAGAGTCCTACAAGAATGCTAAAATTTACGAAGAAAGAACAAAGTATTTTCATGACTCAATCAATCAAAATAAGAATTTCAAGGTTTGTGAGAGGGTCCTGCTTTTTAATCCAATATTGAAGCTGTTTCTAGGAAATTTGAAGTCCAAATGGTCAGGACCCTTTACCATTTTTAGAGTTTTGGTTAATGGAGTTGTTGAGCTAGTTAGAGATGAGAATATACCTTTCTTAGTCAATGCTCAAAGAATAAAGTACTTATTTGAAGGGAAACCAAAGGTCTTGGCTGCCATATCTCTGTTGGAAGAATGAGCTGATTCAAGTCTAACTGAGGACTATAAACTTAGTGTTTCATGGGAACTAACCCATGGTTTCTTAGTTGTTTCCCTTTTTATTTTGTTTGTTTTCTCCAGTTCAATTTCTTAACTGCTTGATGGTGCTTTATGATCTTTTATTGTTTTAGAGATAGTTGTTGTTGCCATAAACTTGGCCAAGAAACCCCAAAGGAGAAATCCACTGCATCATATGGATATCATTTCTTTCTACTCACTCTCTTGGGTTACTTATCTTGAAATTTAAACTCTGAAATCTTATTTTACTTATTTGAAACTGCAGGTTCTAAAGAGGAATAACAACCCAGTGATGTTGAAGAGGATATGTTGATGAAAGCCACTGCTAAAGGTCCAATTCAGGGAAGTGTTGTTCTGCCTTTTTCACTTACAATTACTTTCTTACTCTTCACTATGAACTAAATGTGGGGGGATTCCACCTAATATGTGAGAAATGACTATTTTTTCTTACATGGGTGTTACCTGCTAGTATCTAGAGAGTTGAAAATGTATTGTGAGATGATTTTCTGCAACATGCTTGCACCCACTATTTTTATTTTCATTATGCTATTGTTTCACATCACTGTTAATCATGCTAACATTTGAAGTAAATTCATAAAATATTTTGTATGCTCACAGTGATTTAAAGCATGAACAATTTAGGAAAATAAATGTACTTGGTTTCTGGTGATGGTTGGTGGGGTTTTGTTCTTTTTTTTATTTCCTTTCACTTTTTGTGTGGCAAAGAAAATTTTTGAACTTCATTGATACCCCTCCATATCCTTTATCAGCTGAAATGTCCATCTATTGAACATAAACTGTCTTCCACCTTAGAATACAACATTGGGGACAATTTTGGGTTTTAAGTGTGGGGGAGAGGGGTTATTCTAGTGTCATGTTGAATTCCCCCTTCTTGAACATGTGGTTGTTTAAAAATGGTCAAATTTTTTCAAAAAAAAGGTTCAAAATTACTTCAATTTTTTCAAATTATTTCATCAATTTATGGTCATTAGAGGTTCAATGTTATTTCAATCATGTCTTATTGAGTGGATAACTATTCGCTGGTTGTGGATAATGGAATTTAGTCAGAAAATGTTAAGCATGGATGATTGCTGAGTGCAATTGTTCACTGTCTCTATAGATCTATCTGTTTAGGAACTGAGGATAAGAGTATGACAGGATAGGTTTTGTGGGATGATGATCATGACTTGGAGTAACTTGATGTTCTCACTGGAACCCAAGTGACTCACATTTTTATAAAATAATATTCAATCACTTTAGGAAGTCAATTCGAATAATTATTAATTAAGTCTTTTTTAACTGGAGTAAAATGGGAAAATGGGATCCCACGGTGAGTATCTGAGACAAGGTGCATTGGATTCATTTCTATGAATAAATAAAGCCAATTTCAATCTTAATAAGTGCTATGCATAGTACTCTGCACATTGGAAATGGCTGGGAAAGATTAAAATAAGGTGCCCTTATTAAAAATGAACTCATTATGGTGAGGGGAATTTTGAACCTAGATGAAGAAGGGAGCAATTGACTTGGTTAATATTCATTTGAGTTGAATTAATAAAGCAATAAATTTAATGGACTAAAATTTTTGGAACCTTGGGGAAGGTGAGAATGGAAGGTTCACTTGGTTATGTTTTGAGTTCCACTTCATCTAACATCTCAACACTCCTTGAATCAGTACATGAATTGGAAGGTGAAGTAGGACAGTTAATGATTACACATAGGGGGCATGACATACTTGACAGTGTATGAATTTTTGATGCTCTTGACTTCCAGTTGGTTTTTGAAGCTAGACAGGACATCATTGTAGAACAACTTTTGAAAAACCTGACTCATTGTTTGGTCCTGCTCCTCTGGTTATTAAATTTTAATCATGCACCTTTTGAACTGAAACTCACAAATCATATTTCTGTTTTAAAGTATAAGGCATTTATTATTTTGAGGACAAACAAGGTTTTAAATGTGGGGAAGTTTGATGTGGTAGTGTTTTCACACTCTTTGCCACATCCTTTTTGTATTTTTTATTGACTTTTTAATATTAAAATATTGTTTTCTATTAAATAATTGATAATTATTCTGTTTTTGAACTTACTGTGTAAAATAATCAGTTTTTATTTTAAATCAATTGTTTTTAATATTCATTATTGTCTTTTTAAATAATTCTTAAATTAATTTAGTCTTGTGAATTAGACTTTTATTTATTTATTCTTTTATTTTTATTCTAGTTAGTTTATTAATTCATTAATTAATTATTTATTCTTTAAATTATAAATAAATAACTCATTTTAGTTTTCAGTCTTTTAATAATTAAATTAGTTTTAACAATTTAATTTTATTCAATTAATTTTTCTTATTCTTTAATTTTCTCTAATTAATTATTTAATTAGTTAATTAATTTAAGAAAGTAACTGTAAATATTTTAATTTGTTCTTTAAGTAATTTGTTTATAATTTTAAACCCGAATAAATTCATTCATTTGAAAACATAATTTATTTCATTATTTAACTTTTTTGTTTTTATTTTTTAATTCCATTCTATTTAATTTAATTTATTAATTGATTTTTTTAGTTTCATTAAATTATTATTTTTATTTAATTTTCTTTGTTATGTTTGTTTGCAGGTGTTGCGGTCACACGGTCCTATTCCTTAACAGTGATCGTCTCACCATTTCCAACCAGTCTTAGTGGTGACTGTCTCACCGTTTGAACCCATTTATAACAGTGACTATCTCACCATTTGAACCCATTTGTAATGGTGACTATCTCACTGTTTCCTTTATTTTTTTCTCCTCATGGAGACTCCTTGCACAACTCACCATTTCCATTTTTTCTCACTGTTTCCACCCATCCTTAACGGTGACTGTCTCACCATTTCCACCATCCTTAATGGTGATTGTCTCACCATTCCACGCCCCCAACCCCCATTTGGAACAGTGACTATCTCACCATTTGAAAGAAGAAAAAACCCAGCCATTGTTTCTCCTCTTTTCTCACTTTTCCTTCACGGTGCCTCCTTGATTCGTACCACACCCCGTCACCCCAATTACTCCTCTACTCTATCCTCATCCATGCACAATCCACAACTAGCAGCAAGCATGTCAAAATCAGAAATCAAGCATCAACACAATTCAATTGTACAGCAAAGTAAAAAAAATTGACACAAATGAAATCAATTTCTCAGTTCCTGGGAAATAAAGAGGTAACATTCATTCAAACCCTAAAACCTCACACCATTGAAGCACCTCACCGCTACGCCATCTGACCACCACCTCACCTCTATATGCTAAACTATTGAGAGCACCACCATCCTCGGACTGTTCCTTGCTCACCTCCAACTGACTCAAGAAGCGCCGTAAATAGAGGGCCCTTCTCTCCACACAACCATCGCTCCTCAACTTCCGCCACACTCCATTTTCCTCATCTGAATCATCTCAAACTCGGACCAAGTTAGAGCTAAACCTCAGCATCGTCGCTTGAGCTCCCACCTGCCTGCTCCAAAGTTCGAACCCCCCGGCCTCACCTTTCCTCCAAGTCGAGACTCCCCTTCTCATTTCTCCCTCACCGTGCCGAACAGACCCGAAGCCCCCCCCCCCTTCATTGTGTTTTTTTATTTATATTAATATATAATAACATTTATATTAATATATAATAACATTTATATAATATATACTTAATATATTAGCAAATATATATAATATAACTATTATAGTATATAATATAACATAATATATTATATATATATCATATACTATAAAAAAATAATTATAGTTATATTAATAATTGTATATGCACTTATAATATTAGTATATCATATTAATAAATATAATTACATATAATAGTAATAATAATATTAGGTATTATATATATATAAGTATTCTTATTTAAATAATAATATTAATATATAGTATATAATAGTTTCATTTTATTTTTTATTTGACTCACGTGTGTTTATTGTTGTTTCGTTGTAGGGGGCGGGATGCATTCACTTGGAGTTCACTAAAAAAGATCATGACGTGCACATAAAAGCACGCCACATGGATCTGCTATTTCCAGGGAAGAAAGTAGCTCACCGCGAGCGCATCATTTTCATTCGGTTAAGAGAAATTGCTCCGGTGACCAGTGAGGGAGGAACAACACAGTGAAAGCTACACATGGAGGTCAGGGAACTCCTTGGGGGAGATTCCAGAGACTTTGGTTGGGTGATAAAGGCAGAGGAACATGGGAGAGGCATTGAGAAATCCTTTGGAGAAAGGAGTAGGGGCATAGGAGGAGATAGTTCAAGATAGAGAGAATGAGAGAAAAAGTAGCGGGACTTTGTCTAAGACTGGGGGAAGCAGAGCAAGAGAAACTTACAGCATCTTCCATCACGAGTAATTTAGAGCACCGAGAGTTACAGATCAGAGCATTTCCATACCTCAATTCCCAGGGTGGGACATCGAGCGGATTCCAGAATTGCTTCTACCATCAAGCAGTATGAGTTGGAATTTCTGAGAGAAGCAGCAGGGAGTTCGACCATCTTAGTTTTTCTTGTGCTCTATTTTTCTGCACTTATTTCAATATAAACTACATTGATTTCAACTCTATTGTTGCATTAAAACCAACCACTATGTTCGGCTAATTTCCTTCAGAGGGAATAATCTAGTTGATTTGATTTTTTTAGTCTCATTCATGCACTGCATCATTTAATTGGATTGTCTATCTCATTGTTTACAAACGAGTTTATTTTCAAAGCAACAGGATCGAGTGAAAACTGATCTTGTTTGTACCATAATTTAAACAGTTTCAACTTGAGGAATTCACTGACAAGTGAATTATACTCAAATGAGAGAGACACGCCGAACTCAACTGACAAGTTGAGCCCGGTGACTTTTGACTTATTTTCACCATTGGATGGAATGAATTTTACATTCTAAGGACTATAAGAGCTATTTCATCACAAACTGACCAGACGACAAATTTGGCCAGTTACTTTTAGCCAGATCCATATTTTTAAAACTCCAATGCAAGAACAAGGTTGAGCAATATCAAATCAACCAGTGGACTTTCCCCCTTACTCATCTATTGGTTGTTTACACCACAATTTCTCTTGATGCTCTGTCTACTCCCTTTGCGCTCACTAGTATACCCTCACTTCTTCACACACTAAGTCTCATTCACTCCACTTCACCACCACCAATTGTTTTTTCTTTTTTTTCTTGTTTTTGCATGTGTGTTTTTGTTTAGTTTTTTTAGAATGCCAAACACAATATGAGGCCTCCCTGGGGTTCGACCATGTCTTGCCACTGTCCTAAGTAGTAATTAGGTTATAAATTTTAGTTTTTCACCTGTTCCCAACGACGTGCGAGCGTGCACCATCTTATCACCATTTTCTAAAATAAATGAAATGTTATTTTTCTCATGAGTGAAAAAGGGAAAGTGTGGGGGGGTTGATAAAACAAGATTTTGTTCAATATTTTTTTTAACGAGTGTTTTGATTCAATCACATTGGTATTTATATGAATATTTATTAGGAATTTTTAATTATAGATTGATTATGGAAATTGTATGGAAATTATAGTTTTCCCATTTCAACTACACTCTATTATTACCATCATAATATTTTCTATGTGTTTAATTTTAACTTGAAATTTTTCATATAATTCCATACTCATTGAGATTCATATTTGATTTTACAATATGAAGATGGATCATATGTTTGAATGGATAATATAGGCCTTGAAATCAATTCTAGACTAGATATGTCAAGTTGGATATCACTTTAGTGTTTATCCCTTAACTTCTTCATCCATGCTTTAATTGGGATGAAATTTTTAAAAAATTATAGGATACAAAACCAAATATTTCATTCAACTATACTAATATCTATTTTATCAATTAAATGGATAATATTTGTCACAAAAATAGAGATTCTTTTTAACATATTTTTAACATTCCATTTAATATCTTTTATAGAACCAACCTCCCCTCTATTTTTTAAATTATAAATTGGTATATTACACCATGGGATGTAGTTGGATATGTATTAGATAGTGATTATATGAATGAAGTGGTATTATTCCAATACTATAATTAATTGGTGGAAGGAATGTCGGCATGCAAGGATTTCTTCCAAGATGATTCAACTTTTTTATTCTATATATTTTTTCTTTTTTTAAGTGTAATATCACTTTGTTTTCAATAAAAAAATTATTCAATTAAAATAATTTTAAATTAATTATTTATGTGATAATATAAGAGGGGAGATGATATTATTTCTTTCCTATATAAATCATTTCTTATCAAAATCATCTCTATGATGACTCACCCACCCATAGAAGTTTAATTCTTTATCCAGGAATATAATTTCATAATTCTTTAATTGATTATTTTTATTTCATTAAACTAATTGAATTAATAAAAATATGAACAATTAATTGAGTTTTAATTGTGAAACTTGATCGATGAACACATAGCATGTGAGGTCGAGTTTGTGTGAATTGTGAGAGGGATACTTAAATTGTCAAATCTTGGGATAGAGTTTTAGGGTTAAAATATAATCCCAAAATTAAATTAATTTACATTTATAGATTTTAAATGTTTTCCTAATTAGACGCTAACAATAATTTTGATTTGGAGTGATAATAAAAGTAGGGTGTTGTAATTTTTTGTTTCAGAGTTAACCTAGGGTCTACTCCCATTATCTTTGTGTTCATTTTTATTTACATAGATTTCGAGGGTTGACAAGATTATGGGATCATAATTAAGTGAATTTTAGTATATGGGATAATTATAAACAATTAATTGAATTGGTGTATTAGATTAGTTATGATTAATTAAATAAATTTTCTAAAAAAACTCTTATTATCATTTCTTTTTTACTTCATTATCCTATAATAAAATCCCTCCAACTTTTGGTTTTTTTTTCACTTCATTTTTCAAAAACAAAAGTTCAAAAAACCCTTAATTTTATCTAAACTTTAATTTATTTTCCATTTTTACTTCTAACCTATGAGTTTTCTCTATAAATTAACTCGTTTAATATCAATTATTTTCCATTATTAACATCAATTTAAAAGATAAATGAATAAAGGTGATGTTAAAATTATAATTTCAACAGTGATTAATAAAAAATGATATTGAAAGATACTTTCAAAGTTAGTTATTATTAAAATCAATGTTGAAATATTTACTAGATATAGATATATAGAGAATTTCAATGTTGTATTTCATAACAACCTTTGTTGAAATTTATTTTCAACATTTTTTATTATGAAAAATGATTTTGAAAAAAAAATCACCAGTTTTAATAATAACTTATGCTAAAGTAACTTTCTACATCAACTTTTTTAAATTGATTTTGAAATCTTGACTAATTATAGATATAGATAATTTCAACATCGATTTTAAAAAATCTAACATTGAAAGTATCTTTAAACATCAGTTTTTAATAAAATATATGTTGAAGGTCACATTTGATGTTAGTTATTATAAAAATTGAAATTGAAATTTTGAATAAATATAGATATAGAGAGAATTTCAATGTCATTTTTATAATAAATATATGTTGAAAGTCACTTTCAACATTTTTTATTTTGAAACATAATGTTGGAAGTGAGTTTCAACATCAATTTTTATAATAACCCATGTCAAAACATGATTAATTTTTTTAAAATATATTAAAATACAATACTTGATACCCTATAAACTGAACTCTAGTAGGAGAAAATGACAACAAAAAATAGTAATCAATATAAAAAAATTCAATGAAAATTTACATACAATATTACTTACTAAGATAATATATATTCAAGAATCTTTTATATATCTACATATCTAAAAATTAATCAATCATATAAAATATTATACAAATAATTGTTGATTGTGGATTAATTACTCTATAAAATATGAGAAAACATCATAAAAAACCTAAAAAATATATTTTGTAAAATTCAAAATACAAAATATTTGTTTCGAACATAAGATTTGTAATAGAACTAAATTTGTGAAAAATTGTCATCATTCTAGTCATGGTAGTCTCAAAAATGAATCATAAAACATAATTACCACATTCAACATGTCATCTTTGATGATGAAAATATGTTTATGAAATGCACTTTGAAAATAATAAACACTATATATATAATATAAAAAATTATTAACTAATATAAAATTTCTCTACATACAATCAAACATAATAAATTTAATTTTTCCTATTTATTGACAAATGATCCATGTTAAACACTTATAATGACCTTTCAAAACATACTTTATATGAAAAAATTAAGATTAAATAACTAATATATTATAATAAAACTTAAAAGTTCAATAAGTCTTGAAAACTTTCATGAACTTCACCCAGTAAAGAGTATAAAAAATTTGTTGTCCATTCATGTGGTCAGAATATGCAAATATCAAATATATACTAAAATATAAAAAGTTCAGAATGAATGAAATTTTAATGAATATTAATTTTTAATTTTATAATTCTTATTATCTATAAAGTAATGGAACAAACCAACACTTAATCTCCATGTTTTTCAATATTTCATATATATATTTAACTCTAGAAAGATTCTTCAGGTATTGAAAATTTATTGAAATATATTCTAGGTCAATAAAACCATAAATATAAGAGATATAATTTTTTATTAAAAGAGTGTATAGATAACAAATTAGATAAGTAATAAATTAAATCACTATAAGTTAAATTTACTTAATTAAATTAAAAGTAAAATTGAAATTTTATTACATAGAAAACAACTACAACAATGGTATCAAGAGATTATATCTAATAATAATATCCAAGATGTATTTTTAAAATATTCTTAATAGATATGCACTCCCTTATACATCATAAATTTTTATAAACTCTTAAAAATACACTAGTATAAAATAATTCACAAATAATTTTGTTGTCCCTTTAGAAATCTTAGAAGTATCTAAAGGTTCTGGTTCTCAAAACTTTTTTTTGAAATGATTTTATAGATTTTAGATACTTCTATACAAGTTATATATAAGAAAACACTATAAGTAATTTAAAATTAAAAATAAATAAAAATATAAAAAACAAATCATACCTCATATGTCAACTAATGAATAACACAATATAGTTGGTGTAAAAAATTACCCATGTTCTTTCCAACTGTGGCAACCTTTTTAGTAGGCAATTACATTGGATCATTTGGATCAACAATATCATGTAATGATACTCTTTATTAGTTTGACTACAAAATATGATGATGTGAATAACCCCTATATTATTTATGATTTGGTAGGCTTTAATATGTAAATAGAGATCCCCATCATACAACTTTAAGTACATAGTTGGGTCTAAATGAGTATGTGGAGGATCTGGATATGCAAGCAGCATTTGTCTCTCCATTTATATGAACATTGACTATACAAACAATTTAATTCTCTTGTTTGTCAACTAATTCATATCTCTAATCTAATGCATTAAGGAATTTATTTCACTCTTGTATTCTATCTACCTCAATGGTATACTAGGATAGCCAAAAAATATAATACTAACACTTGAATCATATCCACTTACATGGCTTGGGTGTTTTCTCTTTTGTAAATCAGCCATAAGAATGTCCATACTTCCCCCAGGAATAAATTTCCCCTACATGAATTTCTCTATAAGGTAATCTTGAAAAAGTATATATAAATGTTATATTAGAGTGATGAATTTAGAAACTACTAATATTCAAGAAAAATAGTAACTAATTCCTTACAATATTATGGGATGATCATTTGGATGGATCATTAAGAAACTTTTCTTTTTTTTATTCTTTCCTTTTTCCATTTTTCATGGTGAGTAAGGGGAGATAGAAGGATGAACTAAACCTCTCTAGATATGTTATTTGATTTTTCTCTTAATTCATCAAACATTTCAATAATTATTTTCTCCTCTGATTAAGGATACCCTCCACATGAAAAATCATGAGGGTATATATTTTATAACTATATCTCTTGTTGAAATCTTCTAATTTCCTATTAAATAATAATAAATGAAAAAAATAATTAATTAAAAAATAATTTTACAAATTTATTTTATAAAAAAAATTATCATACCAAAAAAGATTCCTCTCATTGGTTAGTGACAAACTTCTCCCATGTATCTGTATCTAAAAACCCATATTTAAGGCATAAATTTTCATTTTTTTTATTCTCAAAAATATAAATTTAAGTTAACTTTGAATTAAAATCCCTCCATATAATTACTATAAAATATATCCACCTCTTCTTAATATCTCTCATATTGGTAAAGTTTAATGTAATTGGAAATTGAATAGATCAAATGTTAGTCATATGAAATATATAATATTTGAACAATTAGAAAAAATATAAGTTCACATATTCTACTATTACACACTCACACAACTAATTTTTTTCCATATAATCAATGTTCCTCCAATCAAGATATAATATTATAATCTTACAATAGCTCTGTATAGACATGAAACTCCTAAAATAATTTATATTTGAGAAATTTAGGTTATTTTTATCATTAAATTCAATTAGAAACCTCTTCTCCCCATGAGAAATTTAATGTTTTACTAAACATGTAATCCCACATCTACAAAGTTTGGTTATATTCTTCTCTAGAGAAGAGGAAGATCTACAAATAATTTTGATAAACATAAGGTTAGTTTCATTAAAAAAATTAAATATTCACATATATTTATATGAAGAAACATACACATACCTATGTGTTTGTCAATTAAATAGATGTATTCAACTTTAATGAAACTTTTTGACCTATATTTAACTAGAATTAAATGATTGTTAAAAGTAAAAAATTTAAATGTTCATAACATAAAAAATATATATGTACCAATTATTTTAACTATTATAGCTAAATAAAAGTTCGTACTTAAAATTGATAGAGACAAATAAATATTCATAGAAAAATAATGACATACAAATTCTTCAACAAAACAATATATAAATTAAACTGATAAATATAAAAAATAATACAAAAATAAAATAAAATATGATAAACAACTAAAAATGTGTAATTATATGTACCTATATTTAATTATAATTAAATAATTCATAGAACTAAAATTTTAATTTTTCGTAATAAAAAATAAAATTATATCGATTTTCTTAACTAATATATCTTAAAAAAAGTAAATACCTAAAAAATGTGAAGATAAAAAAATTATTCATAGAAAAACAATAATGTCAGACTTCTTCAACCAAAATATATGTAATCAAAACTAATTTATATGAAAAATAATACCAAAAATAGACATAATTATCAATATTTATATATTTAAATACTCTAGTTACAAAAAATGTTTTTAAATGTGTAAGTTTCATAGAAAAAATAATAGATATTTACCTGAATAATTTAGAGAATAATAAAATGTTTTCTAATATCCCTTATACATGATCATTTTATATAGAATATACTATGTCAACATTGAATTCTTTATTATACTTAGGTGATCGTGTAATAGATAAGAAATATCACATTAGTCTACAACATCATCAACATCATCATCACCCAAATGAGTTTTTTCACTCGAAAAATGATGAACCAATAATTGTTATTTGGGTTAATAATATAAAATATATACTTCGCATGTATAACCATGATAAATGGTCCCTCTTAGAAACTAAATCTTTTCAAATCAATAAGTATAAATTCATAATCGTCGTGTTTCACACCACTATCACTATAAACACAAATACACTTAAACACTGGTATTTGAAATTTAGTATAATCAATTTCCCATATATATTAAATAAATTTAAACTATATTTTTGATGTAGAATTTGGTTTTTAGTATTTTTCACTATAAAAAATCGTTTCTTTAGAGAAAACTATCATTCTACTATTTTAAATAGTGCTATAATTGTCTGGTTTTTTTGTAAAATATATAACTGTTGATGTCAAAACATGTCTATGTGATCACATTAATACATAGTCTCCCAACTAACCATTTCAAGGTTTCATATGTAGATGAATCCTTGTTGATTTTCTCCTTAAACCAGGAAAAATGTATTTTTATTCTCATTTATCAACCACGTTTCATTTATTTTCAACTATTATACCTTCAATCAAGAAATATGTGATGATATATATTGTTAAAACTCACCTATGTTGTTTAAAATGTATAAATGTGCATGAATCACAACATTATGTACAATTAACTTTACTTTTAATCTAAAAATCCCCTTACCTTCCCTATTTACTACCATATTATGAAATATGGTGAGGCCAACATGATCTACTTCATACAAGTAGTCAGTACAAAACTCAACCACCTCATCATATATATATTTTTGAACATTATAGGCCTCTATTAGATGGTTATTTTTAACACATCCCTTCAGGATTTTCATATATCATTCAAAATGATATTTTCAATGTAAATGTATAGGCCCACATATCATTTTATAGTGCACCAAATGTGTCTCTAAATGAATCATTAAATCAAAAAAAGGGTAAAATACATCATTAGTTGATAATTTATAATGAAAGCTTCATTATCTGGCATAGTTAACAAATTTGGATATGGAATTTATAGAAAATGGAATTGAAAAAGTATCACAACTTTATGATATAAGTTATGGAAGGAATCGGTAATATTCTATGTTATGAAATTGGTAGTATATATTGCATCAATACATGATATTCATGGGATTGTATCCCTATTAACTTTAAATCCTTTAATGAAACCTGATTTTTTACATTTTAAGAATACCCAGTATGTACTTTAATTCCATTTATACATTTATAGAAATTTATCTTTTCAATCTTTCTTAACGTGTGACAATCCAGAGGTAAATATTTTCTTTTTTACTTTCATAGTAAGAGCTAACTCTAAACATATTCCCATAGATATTAATTCCAATATTGAATGAAATCCATATTTTTTATTTCCTTTTATTTCTAACAAAATTTTGATCAACTTTTCACATATGTTTTTCTAAACATTCATAACATCAATGTTATGTTTGACCTCCAAAGTCTCTAATAAGGTAGATCAAATAAGATGGATTATTTCCCTAAAGTATTTATTTGATGACCTATCTTCCCAAATGTGACATCAATTTTTCTCAATTTTTTATAATATTCCTCATTTGAAAAATATTTTGTGGGAAATCATACACTTGTAAACTGTTAAGTTCTTTTTTGACTATTTGATAAAGGTATTCTATTAAAAACCCTTTATTTACTATGTACATTGTCTTTATCTCGTGGAATTGTTAGAAAATATTTACATCCCTTAACACTATTGAGGAACCCAATATAATTTTTGAATGAAGGATTAATTTTTTGTCAATTTTTTATTAATATCAAAGGAAGTTGTTGAGGATATATTTCAAAGGTTTTAGAATTTTTTTGAGAAGATTTAAAGTTATTTGATTTATTTTCAAAAGGTTTTGAGGGGATTATTTTTTAATTTTGAGTTGAAAATTTATGAATAAAATTAACTAAATAGTTTTCTATAAGAGTCATTTTCACTCTATAAGAGTCATTTCAGATATGGATTAAAGAATCAACAAAGTCTTAACAACTTTATAAGATTCATTAGTGACTTTATAAGAGATATTATCAATTTTTTAAGAGTAATTGAGTTTAATAAAGTCAAGATAAGATTATAAGGTTAAGCCTCATTTGGAAATAATCATTTTAGGAAGTGTTTAAGAGTCATTTACTCTTAAAGAATATCACTTAAGGTGAAAATCGACAAAGGTGTGAAATATCATTGGATCCTATGTTATGTTTACTCTTGTAGAATGTTTATATTCTATAATTTTGGAAAATTCTTACATCATAAGAGTCATTTTACTCATACTATATGTCACTTGAGATAAAAATTTAGAAAATGAAATTCATAACTAAATAACATAGGAGACATTTTTACTTTTATGGAAAAGGCGTGTACAGTGATTTCTAAAAGCATAAGTTCCTTTGAAGAATTATGAGGAGAATATGTTTTTATATAATATGTTTCTAGAAGATAAGTTCGATAATTCTTAACTAGACTTCAAATACTAAAATATCATAGGTTATTAGTCAATCCATTATTAAACCTAAATTTTATAGAAAATTGCATGAGAATTTTGTGTAGAAATATTGGTGGTGATTTTAAATTTGAAATTCATTATTATGGTCAAAGATAAAATATTTCTTGGAAACCATTAACCTATTTTGATATTTTCATTGTGAATCAAAGAGAAATTTCCATAAAATAATATGGAAATATTATTTACATAATTCTATGAATGTAAAAAATAATAATAAATGAATAAAGGAAGATGGTTGTAGAGAATTTAGAATTAGAGTGTTAATACTTTATTGTGTTATAGAACTATTGTATTGAAGTGAGATAATAGAATATTGACCGGTGATTTTTTTACTACTATTTATTTATGTCAAGGAAAATCGATTATTTTTTTATCATATGAAGTCTTTTTTTAGGAGGAAGACTATGGTGTGTATGAGAACTCTTATGAACACTTTAATCAGTATGAAGGCTTGAGGATGAAGGCTAATGTACATAGAATTTAAGTGATAAATCTATATAAGTAGACCTATTATGTGGTATAAAATATTATTTTTAGATACAAAGACATATTGATATACACTAAATATCTTGTACATTCCAAATAGAAGAAGAACTTGTTGCTGACTGGTGGTTCTAGTATAAACAATACCATTATTATTGTTATTTCTCTACAACGATTCAAGTATGTATACTCTCCCCTTATATTATACTAGCAGAGATAGGAACTAGCATTAATATGGGTTATACCAATACCCTTGTACCCACAATTTTCTAAAATTATGGGTATAAGGGGCCTTATACCAACATTTTACACAAACCATCGGTAGAGAGTCTAAACCAAGGCCATGTACCAATAGTTTTAAAAAATATATTGGTATAGGCTAGATTATACCAATAGTTTTATAAAATTGTTGATATAGTTTCTCCCTAAATGAGGCATGTGGCCTCCACTACCCCCAGATCCTTAATTCCTCCCTTACCAACATAGTGACCTACCCTCAGTTCTCCATAATGATATCCCCTTATTCATTGGTTTATTGATTTGATTCTTGTTTGACATAAAATTGGTAATTTTTTGTTCCATCATTCATTCTGTCGAGCATCATTTTTATTTTTATCTATATATCAAATAAGAAATGATATCCTATTAGGTTATGATTCTTTATGATTTATTAAACTAATATTTTTTTAGATTATATTTTTTGTCATGTTTCATAATAAATTTGGTCATCATTGATGTATTTTAAAAAAATTAGTTACTCACTACCTCTACCTAAATCTAATATAATTTTTTTTATATAATTTATATTAAGGTATTATGTAATTAATCATCATAGTATTATTTTTTTTAATGTATTGGGGTATTATATAATTATTTATTTAATGTTTTTATTTTAATTAATAAATGATCACCAGATAGGCGTCATTAATTCTATCAAGGAAACTAATTTAATAATTTATAAACACTGACTATCACTAACTAATTTTAAAGTATTAAGTGGAATTCGAGGTTGATTCCATAGAGAATGAGTATAAATCACTTATAAAATTTAGGAAAACTTAATTAAAAACAAAATTATCATGATTGGTTTGGTTTTTAGATTAATGGTATAAGAATTACAATATTTTTTAAAACTGGGTTCATGTTCTTTATTAAGAAAAAGTGATGTGATTTAATTTATATATTTTTGTAATTGAACTATAGTGAGCCTCCTCTATAAGTACTCACAATATATTCTATATATTCTGCTTTCCCCTCTCAGTTTAGTTTAGTATGTATATATATTGGTATTCAAAACCTTATTTAAACATAAATACCCCAAAATCATGCATTAGTTGTATTATTAGAAGGGTTATCTAGTTTATTCATCAATAAATAATACCCTCCTCTCACAATAATGGTCATGCATAAGATAGAAGGGTAAGATTGAAATGGAAAAAATGAATGCATAGACCCATCACAGAATATAAATATAGCATAATTCCCTATACTAGGTGAACTCCCCCATCATTACATGTATTTTTATAATAAAATATACCCCCCTATTCCAGTCATAAGGGGATATGAAAATTAAAAAAAAACTAAACATCATCCAACCTCTATATAAATAGAACTCCATGATCTAAGCTCTAGTATCCAATCCAGTACAACTCAAGTCCCCTATAGTTCCCCTACATAATAGCCCTTATTATCTATTTATAAGTATATCCGACCCTAGATAAATATCTTTCTTCTATTTAGATTTTAATTTTCTTTTCTGTATATCTGTCTCCCTCTTTCAATCATCTAGAAGCTACATATGTGATCCTCCATTGATAATTGGTTGGTTTCTCCTTATTTTGTGTTGTTTAAAACTTCCTCATATATAGGTGTGGTTATTAAGTTATGATCTTCTTAAAACTTCCTTTAATACCATCTTGTAGCATGTGTATAGCCCTGAGATATCAGGATTTTGAATTTTTAGTGGAATTAAACCCTATGACATGGATAGAAACCATATGACAAAGCCTTCTTAAGATAAATATTTTGCATATGTGGCCTTAAAATATATATAGTGTAGTCATATGAAAATTATATAAACTTATTCTTCCTTAATTACCTCTACACTTTTATTTTTATTCCTTCCATGATGTATTTAGGATCCCATGACACATCCAGCTTCATTACACATAAACCATTTTCTTTTACGATGCAGCCAAATTATTTTCATTGTGGCCTTCATCTTTCTTATTTCTATACTTTATTCAATTATAGAATAGTGGTGGTACTACTTCATAGAACATATTATTTATACTAAATATATAGGTAACCATGTTTCAATGACACAACATATGGTGCATCCTCCCTACAGTAGTTTGAGCTTCCAGGGTCACCAGATGCATGGACATGGATGTGGCATGATTATGCTTGAATTTGTAGTTACATCTAACATTTAACATTATCATACATGTAAATTCTATAATTATGGAGGTGTTGTAGTTAAATAAATTAGGTATAATATATGTGAATTCATTAATGATGATTCTATTTTTGTAAGGGAACAATGTCCCAGATGAAGAGGTCATCCCATATTGAACATTTAACAGGGTTAGCTCCGCTATATAATAGATCTCATTCCTTAGAAGGATATCAATTTAGACATGGGTTATAAGACCCCTAATATAATTGTGTGTCACCCCACATTGGTGTAGGATTACTCCCACCACCACATGGACCTTCCTCTTATGTGTTGGTTTTACTTCTATCCCATGTCTGTACCATGAAAGACTTATACCCCTATATCGCCCCAATAGTCTCTACCCTTCGGATTTCTTGGCCAGATGACCCTCTTGGGTGGACCATGTGGCTTATACTTCTTGGTTTGAGGTCTATCTAGGGTTGTACAATTTTTTTGATAACTCCCTTATAATTTCATTCTCTATTTCATCCTACACATCACACAACAAAAACCATTAAAAATATTCATCCAAATTTATAAACATTAAATTATATTTGTTTTATTTAAAAAAAATCAATATAACAAAGTTAATCAAACAAAAATAAGATCATTAAATTAATAATGGGAAATATTAATTAATTAAAATGTAAATTAAAGAAAATTAAATTCAATAAATGTATGCATTTAATGAACTTATCAATAAATTATCAAATTTTTATTTAATTAATTTCAATTTAATGTGATGTGAAATTCTTTAATAATCATGTTTGTAATTAATTAAAGTTTTTATAATATTCACTAATTAACTCTACCTAATATAATAGTATGTATTAGTTGTTTCATATTTTGTGTCTTAAACTTTAGGTCTCTACTAGTATGCATTTATTATAGAAAATGTTATATCTTATAATTTGTTTTGCTATATACTAGTATGATTTGTTGAATTTCATTATAAAATTGTAATTCAGATTATGTTATTAGAAATTTTATGTAGACGTGTGATATTTAATTATATTTTGTTGGTATTATGAATTTTTTACTTGATAAAAACATATATATTAAATACATAATCTTTCATGTTGTGTGGGGTAATTTTTTTCTTTAATAAATGTTTCCCATGATAAAGACATGTGAATTTAGTTTTGCAATTATTTTTTTCATGATATACATTCAAAGGATTCAGGACTATCATGAGTTTTATAATTATAGTCTATAATTTTTATTTTAATACAATCTTATTTTTTTTATAATAGAATGGATAGATTTTGGATGTATGATATTAATCGAATCTCAACTGAGTTTCAAAATAAGGTGGATTTTTTTAGATTTTACATTTAACAATGTATCATGTAGATGAATTATAAACCACCCTTATTATAATTGTGTCAGAAGACCTCTATTAAGTCATGAAGAATATTGGTACCATAAAAAAAAGCAAAGGAAATATTATGTCTAGTATCATAATGGAGGGAATAAGAAATCCTAGTATGTTCATGACCAAACTAAAAGGAGAGGAATAAATAATATGATATTTGATTGATTTTAATTTATTAATAATAATGAGAAATAAAATATTATAATTTAATAAGATAATAATATTATTAAACATGATTTCAGTTATTAAAATGATGATTTTGAGAGAGTAAAAAAATTGATGGATAATGAAAGAACTCTTGTATATCGAGCATGTGATAAAATGGGAAAGCTATAATTTTTAATGTTACCATATCATGGGAAAACCATGTATGGAATTTATAATACTATCATTGATTATATTCTTACCTATTTAAAGAAATTACTATCTGGTCATGCAGATAATCCCTCAAATTATTATATACCATGGAAGTAAATTGATTAGCTTGGATTTTCAACTAACAAAATTCATGCTTACCCAAAATATTATCACTTATATTGGGTGAAACTTTATACCTATATTATTTTAAATAATTGTGCACATCTCTATAGAAGATAAATGTAGGTGCAACACCATCTCATGCACTATATAAAGTACCGTCACACTCTCTAATGATTCCTAGGATCTAAAATATTTTCATGTATGATGAAATCTTAACAACTATGTGATGAAATTATATTCAGTGAATTAAGAATAATGATGAGTTGGTTCATCCTTCATATGTATTAAAATGGTGTAAATTTTATTTACATCATCCTTATTTTAATTTTTGGGTGTGTAATGTCATGTTGGGACTATCATGTGATGGTTTTAATCTATTTGGTCAGATGCTTAATTCACACAGCACATAGCCAATTTTTTTAAATATTTATAACCTTACATTATAGATGTGTATAAAACACCAATTACTTTCTTGAGTATGCTCATATCTGGAACCTTTAATCTTTCAAATTATATAGATGTGTATTTGTAATATTTAATAATATATTTGAAGTATTTTTGGAATGTGAGTGTGTTCACATATGATGCTTCTTCAAAAGACATATTACAGATGAATTATGTACATATATGGATGATAAATTATTTTCCTGGTTATGAAATGATGGTTGGATTGATCATGAAGGGTAAAATATCTTGTTATGTTTATATTAAAAGTATATAATCATTAAGGCTTAAATATCATTAGAGTTCTATTTTCATGGGACATGGATGATTCTTTCTAATGGATCATCCATACAATAAAAATATAAAAGGTTTAACAATAATGTTGAGATAGAAAAGACACCTCAATGTATTTCTAGACTGTATGTACTTAATGAATTGAAAGATTTAAGTTTTTCATTCAAGAAAATTCAAATTAAATCTATAGAGGAAGAATGTTTCTACTAAATCCAATTATAATTGGTGGAAGAGAAGTATTCTCATTGATTTGCCTTATTAGTCAAACAATTTTTTACATAATTGTTTAGATATAATGTAAATTGAGAAAATTATATTTTAAATGTTGATTTAAATCATTATAATTGTCAAGGAGGTAACCAAATATGATTTATGGTCTTGGAATTACTTGGTGGGTTGGGATATCAAACCAAAACTATATCTTGTGTGTATTGATGAAAATAACTAGAAATTTCCCTATGCTTCTTATGTGATGATACCTTCAGTAAAAAATTAATTTTTTTTAAGTACTGTATATTTTCAAGGTTCCTAATAGCTATTCAAAAAATATATCAAAATGGATCAAAAGAAGGTAGGTGAAACTAAAATCTATGAAAAATTAGGAATATCACATCCTTCTTCATGAATTGATTCCAATAAAAATTCATCATTTGTTGATAAATAATATGAGGTTAAAAATGATTCTATTATTCCATTTTTATAGAGATATTTGTGTTAAATAGTTTTCTGGGTGTTTATTTATAAAAATTCAGTAAGTGTTAGCATTAATTTTGTAGTTATTAAAGAAAATTTTCCCTTTGTCTTTTTTCAGTTTCATGTTGCATCTAATTATCCATCTTATAACTAAAATACTTCTTGGGGGACCTGTTTCTTTTTATTTGATGTATCCATATAAATTAGATGTGTACAAAATGAATTCGTATGTCATGAAAAGGAATCATCCAGAAGGTTATACTATGAAAGGTTACTTCACTCGTGGATGTATGGATTTTTATTCAATGTATTTGGTTGATGTGAGCATGAGATGTAACCTACCATTTAGAAATGAATATAATTATCATGAGTAAATTGATCCCACTTTTCATAAATTTCTCAAATAGGTTGAATTCCTAGATTATATACAATGGATGAATTAAGCCTTAAAGAGCAGGAGATGGCACATCGTACGGTCTTGTTTAACTGTGATTTGTTTGATGACTACATCAAGTAATTTAACCATGTATATGTTATATCATACAACATTTTTATACATATATCTTAAACATTTACTAACTTTTTATATAGGTAACATAATAAAATTATAAATAGAATTCATCATTCATTACCTTTGATAATAAGATATTCTTTTCATAGAAAATAGTTTCCTACTTGGTTAAAATCGAAGGTACGACCATTAATTTTATAAAATAAATAATATATATTTATCTAATTTTAATATTCATATATATTTTAGGTATTGAGTTTTCTTATTAAATTTGTATCTAAAGAAATAAGATCATTGAATTTTGGTTCCAATAATCTAGTTCGTGAGTAAAAATCATTGGTGATCAATGGGTAAAAAAATTATAACTAATCGAGTAGTGACCATGAGAATAGAACATGATGGTGTTATGTTAAATGAAATGATATAATGTTATGCTAGTATATCAAATAGCTATCCTCTATATGAAAATGTGTCTTATTATGGAGTTTTTAGGAAAATACCAATATTGGATTATTACTCCCATATTCAAGCTATAATGATGAAATGAAAGTGGTTTGATTTAATTAAATAACATGGAATTTTTATTGATCAATGTGGATTTAGAGTACTTTACATGAATTTATTATTAGATAATAATGGGCCATATGTTTTGGAAAAAAATAGAAATAGGTATTTTATGTAAAAGATCATCTATGACCAGAATTCGATTTCATTACTGAAGTGATCCCAAAACATATTTTTAATGATGTTGAGGATGAAATTGACACCATCACTACTCCCCATTAGTCTTGATCAATATATTTTATATGATGAATTAAATACTCCAATTTTCAAATTTTATTATGAACGAGAAGTATGGGTGGGTAATATATAGAAGAAACTACATGTTGTCTCAATTCATTCATTTTATCTTGACTTGGGTCTTTTAGGTTGGTACTATTCAAATAGGATTAATTTTATTTCATTTGATTTATTTTTGTAAGGTTCATATTTTTTTATGTTGGTTTTAGTTTGGAAGGGTAAATTTGCTTTAATTTTATTTGTTTTGGTTGAATTTAGTTGGATTTAACCTTTTTAAAAGCACTCTTTACATCTATTTAAAATTATTTTAAATATATATGAGATACATATACCAAGAGTATTTGAATATATTGTTTTAACCAATTATTTAATAATTTTGTATTAATTTGACAACTTACTAATCTAATTCCAATCATGTTTTCATCCATAATTGTTTCATTTTCATAGTAAGATAATTTTAAATTTATAACCTCATCCTATAATAGTTATCATAAAAAATACTATTTTCTTGTAACAAATTCAACTTATTTGGTTTCACTTCAATAAAAATATTTCATAACTATAGTTTCTTTTATTTTATTTTAATACAATAGATTGATTCTTACAATATTTGTCATCTGTGGTTTTTAAAATCACTACACTACTGTTATGGTACATCTTTGACTATGTCTATAGTTTTATTCATCAATACTATAAGTTATAATAATATAAAATTTGTTCAAAAATGTATTAAATATTCTCACTATTTATTCTTTTTTATTTTTTTATTTCTTAACTTTTCTTCGATAGACTAATGTTATACCATATCTGTAATAAATATTGTTTTCCACTATGAACATGTGATGTATTTTAATTTTAAAATTTCTCTTAATCAATAACATCTTCTTAGTTTATTCACTACTAAAATAATATATATATATATATATATATATTCTATTTTGAATTTATTTTCTGATATTATATTGACTAGAAGAACCATAATTATACAAATAACAAAACTAAAATGATAAAATTATTCGAACCATGCCTTAATAAATAAAATTCATGGAGAAACAGTCCTAATATAGAATTAAAATAGGTTTAAATTGATATAAATTTTCACTAAATAACAGCCAAACAAAATTCATGGAGAACTGGTCCTAAAATAAATGTAAACTTCACTTAACTTTTCTAAAATGAATTTAAATAGAGTTAGGCTTTACTAAAATAGATTTAAATAAATTTAAACTTCAATAAAATTTATTTTAAAAAAATTAAATGGATTTAATTTTATGGAGTTTAAGAAAATATTTAAACTAATTTTACAAAGAAACAGATTTCATGAAATAGGTTCCACAAAATTGATTTAAACATCACTAAAAAAGGTTAAAAATATAGATTTATGCTTCACAAAAATAGGTTCTAATAGTTCCAATAACACTTTTTATATTCACCTTTAAACATACTAATATTAGTTCTTTGAAGCTTAACTATTACATATTGTGATACCTAAAAGATTCTATAAATATTAGGTTTTCTATTACATACAAATAAATAAATTTATTTATTTTTACTGATAAAAAAATAAATTTTCCATCATGTATTAATTTAGTTCATATATCAAGGTTTAAACTATAAATTAATATGATTCAGTACTCTTAAAGAGATATGAATCGACATAAAAACTATACCAAACCTAACTCATCCAAAAACACTTTAATTATATTTTCATGTTGGTTTAGGTTTGGAAGGGTAAGTTCGATTTAGTTTTTTTGTTTTGATTGAATTTTATTATAATTTCTTAATGTCCATTCAATTTAGTTTTATTTATTTCATTTAATTTTATTCCATTGATGTTTCTTCTGTTTGGTTCCTTTAAGATCATATTGGTCTTTCCTGGATTGGATCAAAATGAACCTAAAGACAAAAATGAATAAAATGACCTAACCCAAAAATGAAACAAATGAACTCACCCAAAATTAAAAAAATGAACATCTAAAATGACCAAATAGCCTAACTTAAAAATGAACAAAATATCCTAAACCGAATGAAAAAATAACCAAATGACCTAGTTGAATGACCAAAATGAACCAAATCACTTAACTAAAATGAACTAAAATAAAAAAAGTGAAACATAGAATAATAAAAAGAATAAAAACAAATATATAAGTAATTAAATAGAGAAAAAATATATAAAAAAATAGATAATGAATAAATATATAAAGAACAAATACATAAAAAGGCAAGATACACTCAATATATATAAACAAATACAACAAATGGAAACACAAAAAATCAATATAGAAAATAAAAAAAGAATAAATCAATGACATAATCAAAGAAAAAATAAATATATAAAAAATACTTTAAGTAAACAAAACAATACATAATATAATTGGCATTCAAAAAAATGAAATAACTTTCTTTTCTTTGAACTAAAACTACTTGACCCAACCAAATATAACCTAAATGAACTTTAATTAAATAAATGTAAACCAAATCAACCAAAACTTGCATAAACTAAATGAAACAATCTTAAAAATAACCAACCTAAACCAAAAAAAAGATCAAGGATAAATCAAATAAAAATTAACCAACCTGAAATAATCCAAATAGAATCAACCTAACCCAAACTGAATTAGATTGAATTGAATATTCAAGTTGAAAAGTATATCTTACCCATGTTTATCATGTAAATTAGTATGTTTTGGTTTTGTTATGCCACCCCTTTTATGTTTTTTTGTAATGGAACTAAATATGAAATGATTATGTTGTGTCACTACATATCCATTGTTTTTCTTGATAATTATTATGCATTAATTATATCATGTCTCCTATTATGACTTGTTTATCTTACCCATTAGTAATGAATTTCTAATTAAATTTATATTTATTTTCCAATAAAGGAAATGTAAAACATTTAATAGATACACATAAAGAGAATATTTGAATATGATTGATGTATGATAGATATGAGAATTCATCCTTTAGTACCCACTGTGAGTATATTATTTCAAATATATATCAAATACATAACATATAATGTCTCTTAATTGATCATTTTTTAATTTAATCAAGAATCACCATCCAAGAGACATCTGTTATCCAGCCAAACTAGTGATAATGGTGACAATCATGATAGTTTGGGGGTACTAGGGATACTTTCAGCACTTTTCATACTTAATCACACCCATACCCTTCATTAGATATACCATGTATCATATTTTCACATCCCATAGTTACCTTAAAGTCATTGAGGATATTAAACCCATCTATGTTATCGCCACTATTTTCATCTGGTCATATTTCTCATATTTCATTTTCTAATCCAATTATGGATTTAGCTCCTCATCCCTATTATAATTTTACATTGACTTCATATCACCTTTATTTCATGCTTCTCCATGATCTTTGGGATTTTATATTCATACTCATTAGACTTCTTATCTAGCTCCTTATGGTCATACTAAGCATATTGATCATTATGATAATACATTAGACCCAAATGGATTTACATAAGTGACCAATCCTTCATAGCCTAGGTATCGATTAGCACCTCTTAATTTGCTTGCCTCAGGTATATGTGTATAACCCTGTTAAATTTTATAACCATAATTTATTTTTATATTTTTCTTTTAATATTTTATAGCTAGATACACTACTATTAGTCAGTTTCGTTGTACTCACATGCATGAAATATGGAACCACCAGACACAAGTAATGGTTAAGAACAACGAATTCAATCAAATGATTGGTAAACCTAAGAGAGAACTTAGTGGTTTTATAATAACACTTGAAAAATATAGTGACATCATGCCCATGAAACCAAATTCCTAGAGACATATTGGAGATAAAATCAAGGATAATGCATGGGATAAAGTATGGGTAAGATAATTTATTAGAATAAATTGTATATTATTTTCTGTATTTATATGAATTAATATTTTTTAGCAGCTTTACTATAATTTTCCCAATGGTGAAGTTGTGAGGGTTGCATGACTGATGGAATTAAGTGAAATATAGAGAGAATATAAGCATGAGTTATATAATGGATGGGTTAGTAAATTTATAATGTATTTAAAGGGTATACCAACACTCAATGATTATTCAGTAACACTGTATGAGGAAATGATTTCTTATTATAAGACTAATGAGTTTTAAGGTTTTATTCAAATTTAATTTTTTATGGAAAATGATAATGATTTTTATTAATAATTGGTTTCATATTATTGAATTTTATTTTTAAGGATTATTCTTAATGAAATAAAAATAAAAGGGTGATATCAAGTATATTCACACTTTGGGGTGAACTACTATCCAAATCATGAGAGAAACCAAATATTTTTCATAAAAAATGAGTTTAATTCGGCACCAATACAACTAAACCAAACCAAATAAAACCTAACACACCTAAAATTACTTGTCTTGAATCAAAAAAAAGTTAATTGAATTAAATTGAAATATAAAAGAAACAAACCAAAAAAAGTAGCATGCAAAAATTATACCAAGAAAGAACTAACTAATCCCAAATCAAGTTGATCTATCCTATCATGAATAAAACTAAACTGAAATAAAATGATCCAAATAGAAATAAAATAACCAAAACATACTTTAATTAGATTAAGAAAAACTGAAATTAATCAACCTCAACTACCTTTACCTTGTTTGAATTGAATAAAAATGAACTAAATCAAACCATACCTAATGGAATGAAATATATTTGAACTAAAATGAATATAAACTAACACAAACTTAATCAAAGTTAATTGAAATAAAAAAATAAAAATAAACTGTAAACTCTAAATAGTTTATTGTTTGTAAATTTTTTACATTTTTTGAATTATTAAAAGTTTTTAAAATAGTTAATAAACTATAAATAATTTATAAAATATTTTTAAATAGAATATAAACTATATGTAATTTTTTTTAAATTATTTGTAAAATGTTTACAATTTAATTGTAAATCATATACATTTTAATATTTAATAAAACTATAAAAAGTTTAGCGTTTACATGTAAAATGTAAACTATTTATAGTTTAAAATTTATATATAAATTGTAAATAGTTTATAGTTTACATGAATATGATTGATGAAAATTTTGGAAGATTTTTTAGTAGCCTGCTAATAGTGGACATATATGATTATAAAGGAGACCATGTTTCTAAAATTGATAAAAATCCTTATACACATTATGAGGAGGATTTTTAAAATGATTCATATGATAATTATGAAATTTATTTGAATCATTTAATAACTTAAATGTGAAACCAAAGGATAAGATCCAATTTTTATGAATCTAATATCTTAGTTAAAAACATAGAAACTATATAGGCCTAGTAAATGAAATATATAGAGAGAACAACATTTTTATCTCACGTGGTACCAAGATCATTTAATGATTCTTAAAAAGTTGAATCATAGATCAAGGCCATTAGGTATGTGTTTGTATGAATTAATAAAAACAATCATGATAACTTTTTAATAGACAAAATGGATAGAATTTTATAGACATAAAATTTCTATTCATGATCAATTTTTGAACAACTATTTTTTTTAACAAGGCTCAAATTGTATGGTGATGTTACTCACAAAATAGGGGGAATATTATTGAGGAATCATTCACACCACTAGAACTACATGAATCACTTAATTCATTACTGGTAGTGTAAATCTAATGGAGATTAAAAATATAAACTACAAACTTAATTAATGAACTAACATTTTTTATATTAATATAAAATAAAAACTGTATAACATTTAGTTATCAAAGGTTGAATCAAACTCAAAATCTCTCATTGATTTTATGTAAGGAAATATAAAACCACTATGGGAGTTGATGTACCGCATTCATAAAGGCAAGAAGCTACTGGACCCAGGGATAAAGGTTGGGTATACATAGAGAGAAGGCAACTTTGTTGCAGATTCTTTGGCATGTAGAGGTAACCCAAGAGAGACTTTATCCATTTTTCCTTGTTTAGGATCCTTTCCTAAGGAGTGATATAACTTTTTTATGGGTGATGCCCTTGGCCTCCATCACTTCCATCCGCCTTAAAATCTCTCTCTGTGTACAAATTTTATTAAAAAGCCAACTTTTTAGTCATTTATATAGTACAAATATCATGATTTAATATTAATATATATACACGAAAATATATTCACATAATATTAACATATAAGTATTTAAAAATATAAACTATATTAACATGTAATCATATTAATTTTTTACATGTAAACATGTAAACTATTCATTATATTAACATGTACATAGTGTCAATTAATATTAACATATAAACATGTAAATATATTCATTTTACATGCACATATAAACTTGAAATCTATAAACTCTAATTAAATTGATGGGAATATAATGAACCTAAATATAAATAAATTTAACTATCCATACCTTACACAGTCCAAATCAAACATAACAAAACCAAATTAAACCATAATAGAAAAAACTTACCCTAACATATCTGAACCCACTAGATCTAAATAAAATAAAATTGAACCAAACTGAATGCAATCAAACCTTAACTAAACTAAAATTTAAAAACACATATAAAAACAATTTGAATCATATTGTATTGAACTATACCAAATGTAATCAAATTGAACCAAACCAAAAGGATTAAAACTAAACTAAATCGAAATGAATTTCATTTAATTGATCATTCCAAATAGGTATTTAAATAAACAACACAAAACAACTGTAGACAAAATCAAAGCAAAATAAACCAAAAAGTGACCTGAACTGAACTAGAAAAAAACTAAATTAAACCATATAGACCAAAACTAAATCAAACTAAAATATTTTATTTATAATTAAACCAAAAAAATATATAAAATTAATCTAAATGTTCCAAATTAAACTAAATAGTTATTACTCATATGTAAATCACCCAAACCTAGTTGAACCAATAAAAAATAAAAAAATGAATCAAAAAAAAAGTTAATTAACCCCATAAA
The DNA here is from genome assembly GCA_963277665.1 of Viscum album. Taxonomy (NCBI): domain Eukaryota; kingdom Viridiplantae; phylum Streptophyta; class Magnoliopsida; order Santalales; family Viscaceae; genus Viscum; species Viscum album. Next base: position 546,662,011 of record OY728148.1, read on the forward strand.
ACATGAAATAATAAAATAATAATAAAACTAATATAAATATTTTGTTGACCAACATGATCCAAGATAGTTTTTTTATTCTAAATTCACTTAGGTAGGGATGATCCAATTAATTTTAGTTAAATTTAGTATAATTTTTTTATTTGGTTAATTGAATATTGGTTGGAATGGGGTTTTTTTAAATATAGTATTTTTTTAATAATTTTTTTTACATTCAATTTCATTTGTAGTTGGAAGTGTTGAACATTAAAGGGAGTGTACCTTGAGCAAACTTTTTTTCTCAAATAGATAGAAGAAATACGGAAGTGATGTAAACAAAGATACATAAGAAATATTGTAAGCTTTATTATACTACTTTAAAATGTTACTATCTATTTCATAATTAAATATATTATTTATATTTTCAAACAATTTGATTTACAATCCCTTGATGAGAATGAAGATGAAAACTTCAAGTAAAATTATCATTTGTGATAGATATTAGGAGAAGAGTAGTGAGAATATATCATTAAATTAGGAAGATAGTAATCCCCAATAGGTAATGGACCACTTTAAGAAACTCAAACACCTTTGGTAGAACTAATTTATAAGAGGCTCATGTAGAAGTAGCTAAGGCCAAAAAAATATCCATGAAAGAGTGAAAAAAGTAAAAATTCCATCGATCAATTTATTAAAGCCATTAAAATTTTATTTCCATAAATTAAATCAGATGCTATTGTGGTTTTTGATATATGGATGTCAATGATGAGATACTTATATGATTCATCGAGCAATTGAAATGATAGTCCTAATAGTGGTCGGGGCGATGACTTCCCTAGTGATGATGGTGATGATTATGTTGAAGATAATGATGCTTGTGAGGAATTTTGTGGTGAGAGTGATGATAATATGATTATAATGGTATTTGTGGTCATGATAATGATCGTTTTTAGGGAGATATTGATCCAATCCATTTATAACTTGATATTTATGACACTTCAAACCATATGAATGGCATCTTATGATTAAAACTAATTGTATATATGTGCTATTAATATTTTTTAAGTTGATAATTAATTAAATAAAATCATATAATATATTTCATGTTTTAAATGTGTATTGTAATTATTATTCTATTTATAGGTTATTATATTGTCTATATGGGGTGTAGGATTGGTGGGGTGTGTTAGATGGTAAAATTTTCTAACAATAATGGTTCTTTGGAACCATTTGTATAATGAAATCCCACAATATCTATACCAAAGGTTTATTAAAACCAGTGTAATCACCCTATCTCGACACAAAAATACCCTAGAGTTTATGGAACAATTATTATATCCTATATCATTCGTTCAAAGGGTTATATGAATAGTTATGAAGCATTATTATAGGGTTATTTTCTAGTAATGATCCCTACAAGTTTTAAGGAATCACATTTACCCTTTCTTGTATTCACTTTAAAATTATAGTGGTATTCTAGGTATTGAAAATCGAACCAAACCTACAAGGATTAGGTTCCCACATTAGAGCTAAAACTTATAAAAAATCCTTTTATTTTTCACTTTTTATATTTCTATTTCATGTCGTATAAGGGAGATTTTAATGTGATTTGATCTAGACCTTTAAAAGTCATAGAGGTTTATTTAAAAAATAAAATATATAAATATCACCATTGATTCATCCCCCCACCCACTATGTGGTTCATTAATAGACCTTGGCACTTCAAGTGGTATTAAAGCTAACTAGGTTTCCTATGTGATCATACTCTTATCAAATAGTGAAGTATGGAGAACATAAATTCAGCCAACAATAGAGGAGTGAAATTTTTTGAATTAAATAATTTTAATGGATAGAAGAACATAATTTTAACAAAAAAAAATTATTTTAAAATAATATTATTCTTGATATCCTTCTTAACATGCAACATTTGGCTTTAAGAAAATTGTAATATACTATAAAAATATTATTATTTAAATTTGAACATTATAACTTATTCATTAAATTAGCAGTATAAATAATAATAACTACATTATGAAAAATATTTATAAATCTATTATATAATTCAAATATATTTATAAATTTATAATAAATATGTATTCAATTTTTATTAAAGTTTCTTTATGTTTTAAATATATGTTTTCGTCAAAAATGGTTTTTATTTCATTTTGTATGTGGATATTATAATTAATTTCTACCACTTTTATAAATTTAATCTTAAAAATGGATATCATTTTTTAAATCATAATGTCATAACAGTCTTAGGATTAATTTTTGATAATTTTCTAAAAAGGATGATTTTTTAGTGAATAGTAAAAAATCTAATTTTTGTAAAACTATCATTTATTTTCATTAAATAAAGTAATTTAAAAAGGCCACATTATATTTTTAATTTTATATTAAAGTAAAATAACTCTAATTTAATTATATATGATCAAATTAATTACATAGGAATCAATATTATACATGATTTTGGTATAAGTTCATTTTTTAGCTTAAAGATTTTTTTCTAAAAACTATTTTTTATTACAGTTTTCACATTTATATTAAAATTTATTTCTTCCATTTATAGAAATTAAATCTTGAATAATCTATTACATGTTTTAAATTAGGAGGTTCAAGTTTTTAAAATATTCCCCTTTTATTTTTTTTCATTATGAATAGTAATCGTAGTTAATATTTGTCACCTTAGTAAGGATAAAATGGGTAAAACATGGTAAAAACTATGGGATAATGCCTAAAAACTCTCTAAAACTTGTATATATTTTATTTTGTTAAGTTATTTCAACAATAACCATCCAATATTAAAAAAATTGGCAATTTATTGCAACTTTCTTAGGATTATAACATTTATATTATTATAAGTAAAAGATAAAGTCAAAAATGCCACTCTCTTTATTTTAACATCGCTATTATTTTTTCATAGGGATAAAACGAGGTTATATTAGGTTATTAATGGTTATTTAAAATATGAATAATTTTTTTCATCATGTAAATTTATTTTTAATTTTTATTGAGAGAATAATAAACTTAAATTCTTACACAACACTGACACAATTCTTGTTTAAGTAATAGAAAAATCAAGTAAATGATTTTAAAAAAATTAAAAGTAAAATAATTTAGATGAGTTATGGTGTTACATGAATTTTATAGTTAATAATAATGTATTATTTATTATAAAAAATTATATTCTAAATACTTTTTAATATTTATGACATTGAATTAAAATTAAATGAATAGTGAAAAAATGACTTTAATGATATTTTTTGTTAAATAATATTTTATTTAATGATTAAAAAATTAAAAAATATATAAAGAGTAAAAATGGGGTGATAAATTTACTAAAATATCATCTATGAACCATTTTTGAGGCAATTTTCTCCTTATAACAAAATTTATGATCCTTAAAGACTAAAAAAATGTATTACCGCAATTAAAGTTAAAAAGTGTTAACAAAGGGGTTAAACCAAAAGATAAGGTTCGAAATGATACCAAAACCTATATAAATTTTATTTTATGATTTTATTTCAACTATAGACTCTATTTATTTTAATATATGAACATTTTGAAGCATTTTACTTGATAAATTCATTAATTATATTAAAATATTTTAAGTAACTCTAAGTGTGTCCTTTCCTCACTTATAAAAGGGAACCTATTATACTTTTTTATTCATTACTATTGAACCAATAATATCAAAAAATAGCTACCCAAATCCATTCCCAACCTTCCTACCCATGACCTATAGTCCATGGTCTCATCAAATGACTAGCATAGAAGGCTTAATGCATAATCTAAAGGTTGTTTTCCAAAGAAGTGGTATAACTTTTAATCGAGTGTATTCATTTTATTTACTATTATTCCACCTTAAAATATTATATAACCATGTTAATATAATATTATCGGTATATTTTATATACATAAATTTTATTATTATTGTTTAAAACCCCATATTCATCTCTATTTGAACCAATGGAAAATCAAAACATCGCTTGTGCATACATATGGCTTACTGTCTCCATATAGTAGTGTAATTTTCTTTTCATCACAAATTTACTTGGAAGGTTATAAAGAGATAAATAATGAATGTATATGATAATTATGAAATAATTATGATTATTTATATATAATATACCATTTACGTTCTTATCCTTCTAATCATTAAAAATTATAATGATGCTCACGTGTACGTGTGGACTACAACCTCCACAGAATGATGTGATTCATTTTTTCGGTCTATCATTCAAGGATGATTCTAAGTATGTATAAAATGAATATATTTTATATTTATATCATGATTAACATTTTGGATATGATATAACCATGATCAGGATGAAATGAAAAAACTACCAAACTAAAAAATTCTCTAAAAATGAAACAATTAACAATCAAAAACGATGATTTTAATAAAGAATTATTAATGAAGGAATAAATCAAATAATATATCATAAAGTATTATATTAGAAATTATTTCCTTATTAGATTAATTATATTATATTAAATTGAATGTGACTCATGTTTATAGGGAGGTTAATTGGGTGGTTGATGCACTCTCAAAGAAGGTGATTGAAGAAGTGTGTTCTAAGTAGTGTTTTATATAGCCCATCCTTTTTTACACCATATATAGATTAATATATTAGGTGTGGAATACCGACCTATTTTTTTAAATCTCTCTTGGTATTCTAAAACTTTTTCTTTTTTTATATTTTATAATATTTGGGCTCCTCCTAGTTCCTAAGCCTTTTGAGTATTAACAAACTGGTGTTTAAATATTATAAGTGGATCATATATGATATTATAAGTATATATATGGTTCTAGTATATAATTATAATAAATTTAAATTTATTATACATGTGGTTAAAATAAATTTCAAAATAATTTAGGCCTGAGGTAAGGGTTTATTTCATAGTCTTATCCATATTAGGGATTATTTATGTTTAAGTTTTAAATAAAGGAAATATATAATATTTATATCTTAAAACCTGTCAATTTTATTCTACTATAGTTATTTTTAGAAATTATAATTTTTCCTTTCATTTCCCTATCTTTGGGTACTCAAAATTCTGAAAGAATTTTTTTAAGGAAAACTAACTTTGTTTTTATTTTAGTTGGGAATCTTTTTCTTCATGTCCATGATTTCTTAAAAATGTTTTCAAGAATGATTTTAATATTCTCCATGTATTTATTAAATTCATTTTTACCCATGTTTTACTTTTTATAAAAAGGTTAAAATGGAATATTCTTTTCATTTTCCAAATGAGGCACTTTTTATTAAAGGTTTGAATAGAATATTTATTTTAAAATACACAACACGAATGAATTTTTATGCCATTATGAATATTATTTTATTTTAATCTTACTTTACAAGTTTACAATGTTATTTCTAAAAAAATTATAAATAATTTTTAAAATTTTAGATTTTAAATAAGTGGTTTCAAAATAAAATATGTATTTTTTTCAATAAATATTCCAGTGATCTTTTAAAATTATTTTATTATATTTCAATATCCTTTGATGAATATTATAATTTACTGAGGGTATAATTTAATTATATCAATCACCATATTTCTCTAGATGTAATATAATCATTTTTAATGGAGAAATTATTGAAATATCATATACTAGTTCTTATGATACTGATAATTATTTATTATTAAGTCATATTAATTAGGTTTTCTTGTTTGTTCATATAATTAATGCATTGGAATTATTAAGTGATGGGTGGGGCATTGAATTAAATAGCCCCTTGATGTAATGATAGGTCTCAAGAGACAAAATAGTTTGGGTATTTTTCCAAGGCCTTACACATTTATATAAGATTTCTTAGCATGAGGCCTCAGTGGTAAGTTTAAAATGTCCAAAATTATTCATTCCATCATTATGAAATCATTTTTTGATATCCATGTGATTGTTCTAATTGCTATTATATCCACAGATAAGTTTCAAGATCATGTGATTATGTATATAGAATTATTTGATCATCATTTATTCTTACCATATTATTGATTACTTATTTATTCTTTGATGGATTTTACTGTACACATTCAATTAGTAATCATCTAATCTCACCCTTTAATTTTATTTCCTTTCCCTAGATCCTAAGAAGTGTACTATGATTGATATGTAAGTATATGATAGAGAGAATAATTATGTTCTAAAATAAAATACTATGTTTCATTTTATGTTTTCAAATATAATATGTGATTTCAAGAATGTATCTAGTTTTACAATATTATTAAACTATTTGACCCCTCAGGATGTGATTGCTTGTATCTAGTGCCAATGTAATAAAGTAACCACCAGATCTAGGCTAATAGGGTCAAGGTCGTTACAGTTGGTATTAGAGTTTTTTTAGTAGAAACCTTGGGAACTACATTTTGGAAAAAATATATTAGAGAACATAACCCTATAATAGACTCTTAAGATAAGTCTAAGTATAGGATAAAATCATAATTTGTTGGTAAATTAAAGATTATGCAGTTTTTCTGGAAAATACATCCCAATATGGATACAAAAAGTGGGTATGGTTTTGGAATAGATTCATCTAGGGGTAATAACTTTGAAAATACTTTCTCAATTATGTCTAGGCCATAATTTTGGTTCACGGTGAATAGTCCATTACTGTGAACCTATTTTGACACTCCTAGGGGGTATGTTTGGGGTAATTAAAATTTTCTGTGTGAACCATTATGAAGGATTTGAATATATATTAACCATGGATGACCTGATATAAACCAAAGGTGTTGTATATTAAAAAGAAGGTGTCAATATTTAGATATATTATAAATTATTTTCATGATTAAATGATTTCCCACTCTGAATATTATTTATCATACTATGCTTTTTGTTTTTGGTCAATGGTTGGAATCATAAGGAACCATGTTAACACTAAATGTGATGTATAATGTGATGATTATCCTCCTAAAAAATAGAATGTTTTAGGTGAAGGAATGTGAAATCTTGTGATTATGACTAACTATTTATCTTGATATATGATTAACAACCTAAACATAGATAAGTTTTTGAATGAACTGAATAAGAGAAAAATTGAGTTTCATGAGGACCATAGAGGAAAGAAGATTCAGCTTCCTACATGTCAAGAATGTCATAATAATCACCTAGGGAAATGTCTCAAATGAATGGGAAGATGTTTTATGTGTGGAAAATAAATAAAAAGATAAAATAATTATTTTAAAAAATGAATAGTTTGATTTTCATGACCCCCTACCCCCAAAGTGTACCCCTCCTAGTCTGTCAATGAGGGTCTTTTCACCCCTTCTTAATTTATGGATTTATGATAATTAACTTTCTTATGATCATGTTCTTTATCACTCTATATTATTCCTTGAACACTATTCTTTCTCATCCATATCCATGTTTTTACTTCCAACCAATTTTATAATTATCTTGAAATCAAATTACATATTATTTTAGATAACCTATATGTTTCCTTTTTCCTCTTTTAAAAGGACATTTTATTATTCCTTTGTTCGATGTGGGTTTTCAACAAAAGTATTTTCAAATATTGAACCCTTGATTACTGAGATAAAAATTGAAAGGGAAAATTTTATTTAATGGGGGAGAATGTAACACCCTAAAATATATTTTAAAATAATATTATGATCAAAATATTTCTTAAAATGCAACACTAAGCTTTAATTGAACTATGATATACAATAAAAATATTATTATTTAAATATGACCATTATAATGTAGTCTTTAAATTGACATTATAAATCTGAATAACTAAATTATGAAAAATATGTATAAATATTTTATATAATTTAAATGTATTTATTAATGTATAGTAAATCTGTACTCTATTTTCAGTAAAGTCATTTTATATTTCAAAAATATATTTTCTTCAAAAATAGTTTTTATTTCATTTTGTGCGTGGTAGATATTATAACTAATTTCTTCCAATTTTAAAAATTTTATATTAAAATTTTGAAATAATTTTTGAAATCATAGTTTAATAATAGTATTAGGATTATTTTTTGTATTTTTTTTGAAAAGGTTGATTTTTAAGTGAATAGTAAAAAAATCCAATTTTTGTAAAACTATCATTTTATTTCATTAAATAAAGTAATTTAAAAGTAACATTATGATTTTAATTTGATATAAAGTTCACATAATTCTACTTTAATTATATATAATCTAAAAAATTACATAGTAATCATCATTATGCTTTATTTTGGTATAAGTCCATTTTTGGGCTTAAAAATGTATTTTTTTTTTACAAATTGATTTTCTTTGGGATTTACACATTTATATTAAAATTAGTTTTCTAAAACTTATAGAAATTGATTATTAAAAAATGGGTTAAATATTTTTAATTGGTATGTCCAAATTTGGAAAATAGATCACTTTTATTTTTGGTCATTATGAATAGTATATGTAGTAAATATTTGTCACCTTAGTAAGGGAAAATGAGTAAAAGAGGGTTAAAACTATTGGATAAGGCCTAAAATCACTCTAAAACTTGTATTTATTTTATTTTATAAGTTTATTTCAACCATAAACATCTAGTATTATAAAATTTTTCAATTTCATTCCATTTTTCGTTGATTATAACTTTTATATTATTTTAAGTAAAAGATAAAGTCAAAAATGTCGCTCTATTTTAATATCGTTAATATTTTTTCATAGGGATAAAAAAATTATGTTTAGTTATAAATGTTTATTTTAAATATGAATAAATTTTTCTATCATGGAAATTTATTTTTAATTTTTTGTGATGGAATAATTATCTTAAATGTTTACGCAATGCTGACACGGTGCTTATTCAAGTAATAGACAAGTGATTTGAAAAACATTAAAAGTAATACAATTTGGATAAATTATGGTTTTATATGAATAATATGATTAATAATAATGTATAATTTGTGGTAAAAGATTTTATATTCTAAATGCATTGTAATATTGATGACTTTAAAGTCAAATTAAATGAATAGTACCAAAAATGACTTCAATGATATGTTATGTTAATAAATTTTTTCTTATATTATTAAAAATAACAAAAATATTCAAAGATTATTATTAGGATTATAAATGGTACAATATTTCATATATGGGCCATTTTTTCCACTTTTTACCTTAGAAGTAAATCTATGTTCCTTAAAGGCTAAAAATTGTGTTAACATTGTTAAAGTTAAAAAGGGTTAATGAAGGGGTTAAACCAAAAGATAAGGTTTAAAATGAAAAAAAACGAATATAAATTTTAATGGATTCTGATATTTATACCTTATAATCTATTTATTATAATTCATGTCCATTTGGATGAATTTTACTATATAAATGAAGTAATTATATTTAAATCTTTTAAGTAATTCCAAGTGTGTCTTTTCCTCACTTATAAAAGGGCACCTCTTCTAATCTATTATTAACACCTATTAAAAAACTTATCTCAAAAAATACCTACCCAAATACCTTTTTAAACTTACTCCCCATGGCCTATAGTCCTTGGTCTCATCAAAGGACCAACCTAGAATGCTTAAGATGTAATCCAAAGGTGGTTTTCCAAAGAAGAGGTATAATTTTAACCGAGTGTTTTCATTTTATTTATTCTTATAACTCCTTAAAATATTATATAATCATGATCATAAATTAACATAATTATTTTAAATATAATAAATATTAATTTTATTTTTTGTGGAACAACCCATATTCATCTCCTTTCTATCCTATGGAAAATGAAAACTTTGCTTGTGTGTACATATGGATTATTGTCTCCATGTAGCGGTGTAATTCATTTTCCATCACCACTTTACTTTTAAGGTTATAAAGATAGAAATAATTAATATTTTTTATATTTATGACATAATTATGATTCTATAAATATAATATATGATTTAACTCTTTACCCTTCTACTCATTAAAAAATGATAATATCTCTTGTGCATATGTATGGACTACAACCTCCATGAAGCGATGTGATTCATTTACCATGTCCTCATTTAAAGGATGATTCTAAATATTTATAAAATGAATATATTTTATGTTTATATCATTATTAATATTTTTTAGATGATTACCATGATAAAGATGCAATGATTGAAACTATCAAACTGAAACTTACATGAAAAATGAAATAGTTAACACTCAAAAATGATGATTTAAAACACATGTTGAAATGTTATAAGTGGATAATATATGATATTATAAATATGTATATAGTTATTGTATAGAATTATAAAAAAATAAATTTATTATATAGGAGGTTAAAAGTACTCACGAAGCAAGTCGGACCTAAGGTAAGGTTTTATTTCACAATATCATCCTTATTTAGGATTGTTTATGATTAAGTTTTCATTGGGGTAAATATATGTTATTTATATCTTAAATACCATAAATTTTATTCTTATGTGGTTATTTATATAAATTAAATTTTTCCTTAAATTTTCCTCTTTTTAAGTACTCAAAATTATGAAATAATGTTTTTAAGGAAAATTGCCTTTGTTTTTATTTTGGTTTGGAATATTTTTCTTTTATGCCCATGTTTTCTTTAAAATATTTCCAATAATGTTCTTATTATTCACCAATGATTGATTAAAGTAATTTTTACACATGTTTTACTTTTTATAAAAAGGTTTAAAATTAATCTTCTTTTAATTTTCCAAATGAGTCACATTTTACTAAAGGTTTGAATGGAATATTTGCTTTAACAAACACCACACGAATTGTTTTTTCCACCATCATAACTACAATTTGATTTGAAGCTTCCTCTAAAATTTTCTATGGTTATTTACAAAGAAAATATTTTCTCTAATATTTTGAAAAAAAATATTTTTTAATTAGTTGATTTTGAAATGAAAAGGGTATTTTACTCAAGAAATATTCCAATGATCTTTTATAAGTATTTTTACCTATTTTAATATCCTTTGATGAATCGTATAATTTACTGAGGTTATAATCTAATGATATCATTCACCATATTTATATAGATGGGTTATTATCATTTTTACTAGGGAAATTATTTACAACCCATATACTAGTTCTTTTAATTAGGACAGTTATTGATTATTAAGGCATATTGATTATGTTTTATTGTATATTCATATGATAAATGAATTATAATTATTAAGTGATGGGTGGGGCCTGAAATTACATAACTCCTCAATGCATTGGTAAGTCACATGAGACAAAACGGATTAGTTATTTGGATAAGTACTTACCCATTTATATAAGATGTCTTGGCACAAGGCCCCGATGGTAAGTTTAATGTGTCTGACATTATGCATTCTATCATTATGAAATTAATTTTATATTTCCATTTGATTGTTAAAATTGATATGAAATCCATGGATAAATTTCAATACCATCATATTATTTATATTTAATTATTTGATCATAATTTATTCATTCCATATTATTTATGCCTTATATATTCTATGATAGTTTCTGATGTATTCATTTCCTTACCGAGCATCTGATCTCACCCTTTTATTTTTTTCCTTTCTCCAAGATGCAAGTAAGTTTACTATGATTGATATGAAATATAATATCCTCAAAACTAAAATCCTTGAATCTGATTTTTAAAGAATAATATTTACATTTATAGCTTTAATACCAATAAATGTGACCCAATTTCAACCATCTGAAACTTATAACATCAAAAGAAAATATTAGATCAATTATATACCCAAGTATCTTTTAGGTTTATAGTTTTGGAGAATTAGGAAAAACTCTTACATAATAATACCCATGTCTTCAAATGAGTATTTTTTCCTATTATACCCATCCTTTCCTATTCCACATTAATTATTCAATATCTCCCATAAAATTATTCACACATGAAACCTTTCTAGACATAATTTATTTAATATCATTCTTCATGACCTCTGGAAAAGAAAAACATAAGAAGTGTGAACTCAAACACTTAGTAAGGGTAAATATAATAATTAACAACGGAATTCCATCAGTGATCATAATATGAGAATAAGGTTATGATGAAAAAATCAAAGTGAATTATTATAACATAATATAATTATTACCCATAAAAACATGGATAAATCATGAAACATGGTAAAAAGATCTAACATAAAAAAATCATATAAATCAACAATAATGAGTTATTTGAAAATAATAATTAAATAAAGGATCCATTATAACTTGATTAAATCATAAAGAAAACATTTTGAAACTTTTAATATCATTTTAATATCACTATTACAATCACTCTTTCAAATGGAATAACCTACAAAAAAAATTCAATAATATCTTAGGAGAAACCTATAACCAGTTAACTCCATCCATTTACCTAATACATTAGAGAGCTATATCAGTCTCACCTATAATTATGATCTATATTGATCTCACATGTCATCATAAATAATTTCCAAGAACTATAAAATAAAAATAACACATGAAATATTGAATTTTTTAATATAACAATAATCATTGTTCTTTCATAGATTGATTTTCCCATAGAAAAGAAATGGGTCCCATGAAAATATATTTGAAATGATCATAATCCATATAGAGAGAGAATAATTATGGTGTAATTATCATATATTTCTGGTAGAGCATAGTTACAATCAAGGTTTTATGTCCTTAATGAATATAAATACCATAAAAAGATCATTAAAACATTTTTGAGGAAAATACCCTTTCCTTTTTAAAAACCACTTTTCAAAAACTAAAAAATCAAAAATTATTGAGAAAATAATTTTCTTTCAAAATAAATTTGGAAACATATAAAGGATGAATCAAAAATAATTTTCATGATTGTGGGAAAATATATTCCTTTTGTAATCATTAAAAATAAACATTACTTTTAAAATTTTGTAAAGAGATTCAAAAGTGATCCATGTAGAAAGCATTGAGAATTTTATTTTTAAAAAATTTTAAAATAATTTCAAAGATAATAATTTTATAAAATTCATTTATGTTTATAAAATAAAATTCTTAAATTAATATTAAGAATATGGAGGAAGAGTTTGGTTAAAACTCTTTAAAAACTTTAAAGTAATGTTTTTAAAGAAATATCATTTATGGTCTATTAAAAACAAAAACCCTTTGAAAGAAAGAACATAAAAAAGGAAAATAAAATTCCATAAGTATAAAAATATTCATGATATTATATTTAAAGATTCATTATATACATCATATAAATGAATATAGGTGCATCGATCAAAAACATGTCTCAAAGAAGGAAGTTTGAAATGAGAAACCCTTGAAACATAGATTATGCTTGAATCAAAAAGCCATTGAATGAAGTTACCTAACATGATTCTTTAAAAACAATACTTTATATTAAATAATATGTTAAAACACATTCATTGGGTATTAATTACACCATATAAAATTAAACATGGTTCATAACATGAATTATGTCTCAAATAATTGAAATTGAAATCATGAAAACCCTTACTGTTTTTGTAATATTTGAATCAATATCTCATTAAATAGATAAGTTAAAATTAAATATATATATAATTATAATAGATTAATTCATGATATAACATCTCAATAATATCTCATTTACACATAATCATGTCATAAAAAAGTTAATGAAGTAGAAGTATGACCAAATTAATGGAAATTGAGTTAAAAAACCCCTTACCACTTTGTAACCTTCAATTCAAACACCTTTGAATGAATTAATTTGAATTGTAAATTATAATACCAAGAATTATGTATTATTAATTATATAACATGTAAAATTTTCATTATATACACCATATAAAATAAATTATATATATAACATTAAAACATGCCTCAATAACGGTAAATTGAGACGAAATCCCTTACATTGGGTCTAGACTTGCTATGTATGTACTTTAGAACCTATATAATAAACTTATATCAATTGTTTTATTTATTAATAAACTTTTATAGTATTAATATATCATAATTAAAACATTTATTTAATTTATTTTAATGACATATTTAATTACTTAATATGTTAAGTCCATGCCAGGTGTTTTGAGGATGTTCGGTTCACAACTTCAAAATGACTTCGGTATGTTGACCATAGTAAAGCAGATATTTGTTAAATAATATATATAATAATAATAATGAAATAATTATCATTTTTTACATTAATTATACTTTTAAAACCAACCTTAAAATATGGTTATGAGAAATTAATTATGTTACAATCATGGAGATAGTAGGTCGTACGTACGCATGAGTAAAGTTTCCATTTTTCAATGAACATGAGGTAAAGAAGGTAAGTATTATTGTATATTTATATAATAATTATTATATATTAAATATAATATTAAATCTTTAAAAATACTTATATATACCATCCATTTTATGTTGTGATGAAAAACAAATCACATCGCTTCATGGAGGTGGTAATCCACACATACGCACGAACAACGTTATTATTTTTCAACGAATCACATCGCTTCATGGAGGTGGTAACCATATATTTATATAATCTTAATTATTTAATTAAAACCATATATATAAATTAAATCCATCATCATAACCATCTGTGATATGTGGTAATGAAAAATGAATTACATCAGTTCGTGAGGCGGTAGTCCTCTATACACACGAACGATGGTTTCATTTCCCATTTGATGGAATAATAAGATGTGTAAAGGTTAAAAAAAATAAACATAATAACATATAAATATATTTTAGATACTTTTTTATAATATCAAAATGTTTGGAATATTTTTTAGGGAGTTATATTAATAAATAAAACTAAAACATTCGGTTGAAATCTACACCTCTTCTTCGAATAACTTCTTTTTATTTACACTTTAAGCCCTATAAGGTTGGTACTATACTCAAAATAAGACATATAGGTCATGGTTAGGTATTTTATAATGGATTTGGGTAGGTATTTTACGAACTATAATGCTTAAAATGTGTTAGGAAGATAGCATAGGTGGTTCTCTTTTATAACTGAGGGGAGGGTCACTTTTGGAAATATGTGAAATAATATAATATAATCTGTGTATAACTCATGTAAAATGGTACCCAAATGACATGGTTTATAAAATAAGGATAATTTAGTCTTAATATAAGCATAAAATAAAAAATTTATAGGTGTATATATCATTTTAAATTTTATCTTTTAGATTAATCATTGTGTTAATTGTTTCTAACCTTAACTGTGGTAACAACTTTTTCAATATAAAAGGGTTATAAATTTAATTATAAGTTAAAAATTGGATAATAAAGGGAAAATTGATAAAACTTATAAACATTTATCATCATATTTTTCCTATTTATATATTTTTTTGATTTTTAAATAATATAATATTATATAATTAACATAAAATATTATTAAGGTAATTTTAAGAACAATTAACATAATTTGACTTTGAAAACATCATGAAATCAATGTAATTAATATATAATCTATTTAACCATAAATAATAATTATTATTAACTATAAAATTTATGTGAAACCATAATTAATCCAAAAAAATTACTCTTGATGTTTTTTAAAATCATTTATTTTAATTTTCTAATGTTTGTACATGTGTTATGTCAGCGTTGCCTAAGTATTTAAAATAATAATTTCACCAATAAAAACTAAAAATAAATTATCATCATAAAAATAATATCATTATTATTAAAATAAATTTCAATATTAATTAAAAACTTATTTTTATCCATATATGATCATATAATAGAAATTTAAAAGCAATATAATGAAATTTTGTATTTTTCTTTACCTAAAATAATATATAAGTCATTTTTCTCCAATGAAATTTATAGATAATATAAATCTAGAATTAGGTGAAAAGGGTAGAAATTATATTTTTTTCAAACTTGTCTAATAAAGTTTTCACCAAAGTAATAAAGCTCAAAATATCCATTTAAATATTATACAATCTTAAAAACACATATGAGAGAAATGTTAAAGTTAAAGAATCCAAACTAAAAATTTAGAGAGATAAATTTGAACACATAAAAATGGATGAAGATAAGATGATTTATGAATATTTCACTAGGTTAAATGGGATTAAAAGTCACATCAAGGTATTTGGTGATACTTTTTATGATTCAACAATGGTCAAGAATATTATGAGAAATTTTCCTAATAGTTTGATCCAAATATATTAGCCTTATAAGGAAAGGAAGACTTATCTTTTGATGAGTTTCATAATACTCTCATAAATTATGATATAAGAAAGTATCTTGTATTAAATAAAAAAGATAAAGTGGAAATGGATTTTAAATCTATAAACAAACTCAATATTAAAGAGGATAGGAGGATGTTGAGAATAATAAAAAACATCAAAGAATTATGTACATTATCTCTAAAAACATAAATAATGGAAAGGATATATATAAATAAAAAATTTAACTAAAGTTATTTAAGTATGGTTCAATTGGAAACTTTTCTACTGATTTCATGTTAAAGAAAATTGTGAAGTATTAAAATGAATAAGATGAAGAAATACCCAATGGTATGAAATGGGGAAGAAGCTCTAATAAGGTTAAAAAAATTATTAGGAGAAAGTATAAATTTCAAATGATAATAATCATGGGCATGTTTAGAAAATAATAATAGAACTACTCCATTTAAATTAGTCAATAAAAAAGAATAAATTTTTGAAATTTTTTGGAATTTTATAACTCATATTAAAAAACAAGAAGAATGCTTAAGTGGTGAGGAATAGGAAGAAGAAACCTATAATGAACACATGATAAAAGATAAGATTAAAGTGTGTATTTAGAGAATAAAACAACATATGAATGAAATAAAATACTTAAATAATAGTATTGTGAAGTTTAATAGAGAGAAATATAAATTACACAAAAAAATAAAGTGATTATGTTGAAGAAATTAAACTTCTTAAAGTAAAAGTTATTGAGAAAGATAGGATGTTGAAAGAGTTTAAGAAGAGATAAACATGGTATATTAAAGGTTTATTAAGTATAATAATGAACTTAGGAAAATGAGAGATGATTGTGATAAATTTGTGGAAATTAGGTCTAATTCATCTCAAGCTGCTGAGAAATGTTGTACAGAACCTCATGTAAAAAATGCACATGTGCAACAAAAAGAATGTTAAATATATTTCATATAATAGTTTAAGTTATAAAAAATAATTTGGGAAATCTTGGGTTGAGTAAATCTCTAAAAATATCACTTCTAAAATAAATTATATAATAAAATATTCCCCTAAACCAATGCAAATTAAAGCTAAAATGTATCAAGACAATAAGCTATAAATTATAGAAAGACTAAATAGTTTCAAGAAATAACTAGTTTTAAAGGACATTTTTGTTGTTTTTAAGTATTTGGGTATAAATAATATGTTTTATAGTGAAATTTTTCTCTCCTATTTAGTTAGATAATGTAATAATTCAGGTGTATCTATTTATAGAATAGAGGAAGCGGGTCTAAGAAGAAGTAAGTAGTGAGAAGAAATTTATCTCAGTTATATGTCCAAAACAGATTTAATTGTCTAGAATACATATTTGGTAGGTGTGTATAGTAATTTCACTATTATAAGGTATTTATTACCATACTTACATGAAAATATCAATAGGTTTATAAATAAAATAATACTCAGATAGGTAACAAAACATAAAATTCACTTATTATTGAAGCGGCTCTTAAATCTAGAAATAGGAGAAAACCATAGATTCTTGATATCAAATGCTCATAACATATGACTTGAGACACCAAGATCATTAATTATATTGAAGAACATTATTTGGGTTCATTTTCCTTTTTTAATGAAATTTCACTAAATATAAATTTAATTATAAGAATTGAAATTAAATCCTAAAAACTGAAGTTGAAATATGTCTTATTTATTGTTGTGCTTAAACATAACATGTTGAGTGTATATAAAAAATTATGAAGGAAATGAAATTATTTTAATAAAAAATACTTATCTCATCAATAAGATAAAATATATAAATTTTATCAAAATAGGCAAAAGAACCAATGGTAACATTTTTCAAATTGGGGACTCAACTAACTCTTTCTATTTGACCTCAAATTATGAAAAAAAGTAGTGGAATTAAATATTATGTAACCTATATAAAATAATTTTAATAAATATTACAAAGGGTTATATAGAAATTAAATTTACTCATATTAATAGATAAAGAGAAGACATATGTAAAACCAACCATAAGAGAAATATGTCTCAAATATGTTAAAAAAGTGTGGAAATATGGTTCATTGGGCCACTTGAGTTGATACATACTAATTTTCCTGAGAAAATGAGACACAAATCTACTCAAGGGGATATTTACTTAATCATATTAACTATTTATTATGCCATAATGACTAATGTGATGTTCATCAAACATAAATTAGAGGAAGTGGAAATGTTCAAAAAAATTAGAAGAAGAGTTGAGAAAGATCTAGGGATATGTATCAATAATCTCAAATTTGATAATGGTAGGAAATTTAAAAGCAAATAATTTGAGTCTTAACTTGAAAAATGTAGAATAAAACATCATTATAGTACTCGTTACACACCCCAGCAAAATGAGTAATAAAAATAATGAAAATAATTTTGGTATAGAATGGTAAAACCATTCTAGAAGAGTGAAACTTCTTAATATTTTACTGGAGTGAGGCTGTATGCATAGTTGTGCATATAAAAAATAAGTTTTTTTCTTAGTATAAATTTCAATATAACCACATATTAGATTTTTCTTAATAATAAACCAAATTTGGACTACTTTAGAGTGTTTGGTAGTCCTTTTTTAATGAATATCAACAACAAGAACTCATAAGGTTTGATGAAATGGTTGAGGAAGGTATCTTTATGGGATATTTATCCAATGGAGAAGGCTACATATGCTATAGAAATAAGATTAATAAAGTATTATATAATTATTATGTGAAAATAATTGAGAATAAACCCAACATTAATGTTTTATAGAAAGTATATTTTGAATAATTTGATGAAGATAGATACAATATTTATGATAAGGACGGTTAGGAAAAAGTAGTAAATGAATAACATGGTATTGATATTGATTATGATTAGACTAGTGATGATGAAGAGGCTATTGAAGTTGGAAATAAAAAGTATCAAAATCTAAAGAATCATTTTGAATCATAGAATATAATTATAATCCATGATGCATCAATTCATACTATAAGGATATTGAGGCTGGAAAATCAAACAACTCTTATCTCATATATTGTTCCACATTTAGTTATCTAGGCTGTAAAAAATAAAGAATGGGTAAATTTTATGAATAGTTAACTACACTAGTTGGGGAATAATTTCACATGGGATATTTTCCCTAGACCAAAGCTTAAAATGTGATTAGGACTGGGTGGGTATTTAGAAATAAACTGAATGATAAAAGAGATGTATCATAGAACAAAGTCAAACTTGTATTCAAGTGTTACTCATAATTTTAAGAAGTTTATTTTGAATATATAAATACACCTGTTTCAATACAAGAATCCATAATGATGTTCTTAGAATTTTTGGCTCATAAGTAGTACAAAATGCATTTGATAGACATGAAATTTTTATTCTTAAATGGAGAGAATGAGGAGTAAATTTATATTGAGTACCCTAATGGATTTATACTTGAAAATCATGAAGAAAATGTGTGAAAACTAAATAAGGATTTCTATGAGTTAAAACAATCCCTTAGATCCTAGTACTTAGAGTTTGATAGATTCATAAGAGAAATTATGTTTACTAAGGGAAAAGTGGAAAAAATATTAATATAAAGAAAGTGTATGAGGTTACTCTCATTATAATTATATATGTTGATGATATTATTTTTTCAGGCAACCAAAAGAGTGTTGGAAAAGATTTTTCTAAAAATAAATGCTCATTTTAAGATTTCTATGCTTGTATAATTGTGATACTTACTAGGATTGATAGGTATACAAAGGGAAGAATATATTTTTATTTCCCAAAAAAATTATACAAAGGAATTATTGAGGAAGTTTGGAATGGAAGACTCCAAACCAATGTCTACACCCATACAGGTTGGTATAAACCTTGTAAAGGATTCTTAAGGATAGAGTGTGAATTAGAAATAGTATAATAAGACTAATTAGAATCTTACAATATCGCAATGCATCAAGAAATGATATTTTTTATGCAGTGAGATTATATTTAAGTAAAAAAATGATCCAAAGGAATCACATATTCTATATTTCAAGATATTTCTCAAGTATATAATTGGAACCTTGAACTTTGAGATGGTGTAAAAAAATTTGAGCATGTAAATATTTCTGGATGTACTGATGTAAGTTGGGAAAATGATTATGATGAGAAAATATCAACTTTAGGTGGAAATTTTCTTCTATGAGTAATTTTTTTAAAATGGAATTGTAATAAATAGAAATCAGTTGCATGAATCATTTCATAATCTAAATATGTGGCTAATTTAAGTTCTTATACCCAGATGATCTAGATTAAAGAACTTCATGAGGATTTGATGTTAAATATTGACAAGCTAATTATAATTTCTTATAATAACCATATTGAAATTGATATTTATAAAAATTTAGTACAACACTATAAATATTAGTACATTGATATCATATATCACTTCATCAAAGATGAGGTCTCTAATGGATTCATAAATATGAAGTTTATTCCCACCAGAGATCAACTAGTTGATATCTTCACCAAGGAAATGCTTAAGGATAGATTTGATATGTTAAGGATGAATATAAGTGTCCATACCTTCCCTCTCACTTGAGGTATTTTTAAAATACCTACACTATTATTTGTATTATGTTATAAAAGATTAAGAAGAAGTATAAAATTATGTACAATTTTTTTATAATTCAGAGCTATTATTATGGGAAAAGGGGGGAGAAAAGTTTGAATAAGTGTTTATATTGAGAATAGAATTTAGATCACTTGGAAAAAATTATTATAATTAAGGGAAGGAATTCTCTCAAAAAAATTAATTTTTCTAGTGATGTGGTGTATAGATTTTTTACTTTGATAAGATATGTGATTTTATGTTTCTTAAATTAGGTTTTTGAGGTTTATAAAAAATTTAAAGGTGGGTATTGAAGAACCCAATGTAATTGTTAAACAAGGTTTTATTTTTTTCAAATATTCATGAAGAAAAAAGGAAGCTATTTAGGATATATTTTAGAGGTTTTATAATTTTTTTGAGAATATTTAAAGGTACTAAATTTTTTTTCAAAAGGTTTTGAGAAAATTATATCTTATTTTTGAGTTTTAGATGTATGGGGAAAACTTTTTAAGTTATTTTCCTTAATATACATATTTACTCTATAAGAGTCATTTTATATATGGAATATTTAATCAATAAAGGAATGAAAAATCAATAAGATCCATTTTTTACTCTATAAGTTTCATTAAATATTTTTTAACATCCCTTAATTTTCCATAAGAGTCGTGAAAAGTTCCATAAGAAGCATTGAGTTTCTGGAGGAGTCATTCTGAGATTTTAAAGGTCAGTAGCATTCTTTAAGATTCATTTTAGGAAGTGTTTAATATTCATTTAATCTTATGGGATATCAATTGAGGTGAAAATTTGTAATGGAATAAAGTTTCATAGGATCATAAGAGAATTTAATCTTATGTAATGTCTACAGTTTGGAATTTTTGAAAATCTTGGCATCGTAAGAGTCTCTTTATTATTTTGATATGTCATTTGAGATATAGATTTGGAAAATGTAAGGAATAACTTAGAAACCAAAAGATTCATTTTTACTCATATGGTAAGGCCTATATAGGGAGTTTAGAAATGATAAGTTCCTTTATAGAATTTTGAAAAGAATGTGTTTTTCTAGAATATATTTTTAAAATCTAATTCTAGTGATGGTTAGCTGGACTACAAATCTTAAAATATTATAGGTTTTTTGTCAATCCATGATTCAAGACTAGTTTTTTAGAGAATTTAATGAGAATATAATAGAGAAATATTAGTGGTAATTTCAAATTTTCAATATCATGGTCAAATATGGAGAATTATCAGAAGTCATTAACTTTTGTTGATTTTTTCCAAATATTAAAGGAGGAATTTCTATAAAAAATATAGAAATATTAATCACATAATTTTATGAATATAAAAAAATAAAAAATAAATAAAGGATGATGATTTTCAAGAATTGAGAATTATAGTGGTAATACTTTTCTATATTATAAAACTATTGTATAGAAGAGATAGATGATAAGATCTAATAGTGCCTATTATTAATACTATTTATTGTTATTGAGGAAAACCAATTTTGTGTTGATAATATAGAGAATTTTTGTTGAATAGGAGGAAGACTATAGTGTGTGTGCATGATCTCAAGAACACTTTGATCATTATGAATCCTTGAGGATGAAGGGAAAGATTCATGGTATTCATTCATCACTAGAAGTTAAAGACCTAGCCTAAGGGAGAATATATTATTCTTATATTCAGATACATCTTGATATACATAGAAGATCTCATTCATTTTGAAGAGTAGAATAGGTTGTTTCATATTTGTGGTTATAATATAAAAATCACCTTTATTATTATTTTGTATCTGTAAATATTCAAGGATGTATACTACCATTATCTTATAAAAGCATATAAAACCATGCAAGAGTCAAGTAATAATACTTCCCCTCTCTTGTAATCACTTGAAAATCATAGTGATAATCTAGGTCTCAGAACTTGAACTAAACCAAGAAAGGATTAGGTAACCATATTGGGACCAAAACTTGTAAATAATCCTTTTGTGGTGTTATTTTTACATTTATATTACATAATGGGTAAGGGAGAGTTTAAAATAAGTGTATCTAGACCATCAAAATCCATAGAGGTTTATTTAGAAAAGATATTGTAAAAATAATACCACTAATTCATTCCCCCTTCTTAGTGATACATTAAAAGTATTATGCACTTCAATTATATCCAGATAAGTTTTCATATATAAGAAAGTAATTTATAGTAATCATTATCATAACACTCAAAAGAAAATTATCTTTCATGTATGTTTCAAACACTTTAACACATATTTCCCATAGAAATTTCAAATCATCAATCAATGGTGGAATATAAACATAAATATCATATCATGGTTGTTTTGGTATAAAAATCATCAATCTCAATATAACATATTTTTTTGCATACATATATGTGAGGTTAGGTTATAAACTACCAACATAACATATCATGAACTATGTTGGGTACATAGTTTCTTATATAGATTCATTCAATTTTTTTTTATACCCATTCTAATATTTCTAACTTCATTTCAAAAATCAATAAATTTTTTATCAAATATCTTTCATTGTGGTGAATTATTAAGGTGATATAGGTTTCTATTAGAGATTCACTCATTTGTATACTATCTCAACCTCTTTTCATCATTTGAATTTTAAAATAAATTCTTTAAATGAATAATTATTAGAAGATACCATATTTACTTGGTAGGATGTTTGGTGCTTTTCCTTGAGAATGAATCAAAGTTAGATCTCTCATTCATTTTATATCATGATGTACCACATATAGAAAATTTTGATAAAACTGCACATTATTTCCTATATATAAAAAAATAATTAAGAAAATAATGTATTTTATTATATCCTAGTATCATTGGATATGATATTTTTTTCATCATAAATTAAATCTATAAGATTATTACCTTATAAAAGTAACTCTTTCAAAATTTCAAGAAACTCAATGAAATTTTTTTCACTAAAAACATTTATTACTTTTAATTTAAACAATCTTAGAACTGTGGATAACATTTTAAATTTATTTTAACCTTCTAACAATGGTTTTTTATAATATTCATACAATCATTCAATAGTTTTTATTTTTAATGGTTACAACACTGACATCATAAATAAATTCATCAATTTGATCTCCAATCTCATACTGAATATCTTTATCAATTTCATATTGAGACTCCTTCTTTATTTCACCATAAGAAATCAAGTGTTTATAACTATGTTTAAAAACATTTCAAATAATATGGACTTTTATTTCTATAGACCTTAGTTTTATCATATTCAAACACTTCACATAAGGATAAAAAACATGTCTCTATTTTCAAATTTCCATTTAAAAAATTCTAAGGAATCATTAAATCCTTTCTCATATTCATCACTAGTTCTTCATGAATTTATCCAATTACAATCTATTAATTAATTAAAATAATAAGAAAAATTATAAATTTAATAAAACATATAAATATATAAACATACAAACAAATAAACATACATATAAATAAGTAAATTTAAAACATTGAAACATGTAAACATATAAATATATAAATATATATAAATTTAAAATATATTTATTAAAATTATATATACACATATAAAAATAAAATATATAAACTTATAAACTTATTAATATGATATATATAAATAAAATATAAGAAAAAGTAAAGCACGTATAAACAAAAATAAGTAAATAACACACTAAATATGAATAATATATACAGAAAACTAAAAAAAATTATAAACATTTATATAAACATGTAATCAAAACAAAAAAAATAAATTAATTATATAATCATAAACATTTATATAAATAATCAAATAATCAACTAAACTAAAAATGAATACAATATAAACTTATAAAAATTTATATAACCATGTAATCATGTAAAAGTATAAACATTTATAAATATTATAAATTTATTATAATTTAACCATATATATTTCTAAAAATGAATATGATATAAACTTATAAATATTTAATTAAAAAAACAATTATACAATATAAACATGTATTCAATAAATCAATGAATATAATAAAATAATTAAATGCAATATTTATATTAACAATAAAAAAATGAATGAAATATAAAACTCACTAACATGTAATAAATATTCCAAACATAGAAAATAAAAATTTAAAACACAAAAAATAGAGAAATAGGCAATAAATCCATGACAAATTAAGGAAAAATAGTAGTAACTAGATTACACGCAATAGAGGAGATTGGTTGAAAATAAAGATTAGTGGATGGTGCTGGTGGAACTCAGATGAGAGATGTGGAACACAGATGAGGTCAGAAAAATGTGTTTGAGGGTGGTGGAATGAGACTAAAGTTTATAGAACACAGTTGAGGGAGGAGGAAAGCTGCAATAGGTGGAGGATATATGTCTGAAGGATGAAGAGGGGTGATTTGGAGTTGTAGGTCTTAGGGTTTCATAAAATCATGCATTGATAAAATTAGAATAAAATAAATACAAGTGTGTCTTAATTCTAAAAAAAAATTAACATTGGTTATATAATAACTAATGTTAAATGTCACTTTTAAACATCAATTGTTATTTAACTGACATTAAAAGGTGAAATTTGTAATGTCTCGGTTCTGAAAGCCACCCAGAGGTACCTCGTACCCCAGTTGGTCACATCGCATCAAGAACATTTCCCTGAATGCCAGAGGTTTCCAACTAGCAGCGAGGGACTTGGGTATGATAGTGGGAAAACTATGCCCTCATTGGTAGAGTAACACAACGGAAGAGAAACAAATATACAATAGTAGAAGCAGTAAATATCCTAAAACAGTAAACAACAGAAGACTGAAATAATAAACGACTAGAGCACATATATATAAATGATATATGATGCATATGTCTAGGAAAACATCCAAACAAGTCATAATACTTAAATAAAAATAGTGCTAAACCAAAGTACAAAAGAAACAGATAAACAGCTCCTCAGCATCGCAAGGCTAAGCTTGGTACCATGCTCTCCAGCTCCACAGCAAGTCAAGTACCTAAAGTAGAAGGAGCTTGCGCTTGTAGATACCTGCAGCAATATAATCTATTTGGGCCCAAAAGCATGTCCCAAATAGGGTGTGAGACTAAATTCCAGTAGGCAACCACCCAAAGATCTGTGCCTAACAGTCAGTGAATATATATCAGGTAAAAGTACAGAAGTAGTAAACAAGAAAGTACTCAACATAAAACAATTCCACATATAAAAACCAACTAATCAATCATACTAACCCTCTAGGAAGTGCACACAGCCTATCCCCTCTGGTTCAATTAAAAGTATATATAAAGACTCTCTGAGGAAGCACTCACAGTCAATTCCCCTTATAGTCAAAGGTAAATCAAGACTCTCTGAGGAAGCTCACACGGTCAATTCCCCTTATAGTATAAGGTAAGTCAATGACTCTCTGAGGAAGCTCGCACGGTCAATTCCCTTATAGCCCCAATTTCAAGGACTCTCTGAGGAAGCTCACTCGGTCAATTCCCCTCATAGCCCAAATTCATTCAAGTAATTCAAAGACTCTCTAAGGAAGCTCACATGGTCAATTCCCCTTATAGTCTAAAGCAATCAAGGAATCTCTAAGGAATCTCACTTGGTCATTTCCTTTTATATCCCCAAGTGGTCCTAGGCTCTCTGAGGAAGCTCACTCGGTCAATCCCCCTTATATCCTAAATTGTTCAAAGATTCTCTGAGGAAGATCATTTGGTCAATTCCCCTTATAGTCTACTACACAAGGTTCTCACAGCCCTGTGTAGTTCAACGAGCATAGCAATGCAATATGTCCAAAGTAAACCTATAGAACTACTTGTATAACCAGTCTATAAGTACATTAAGCATGTTAGAATACAAACACTCCACCCTACAGCACTAGGCATGGAAAAAAGGCAAGGCGGCTAAACAAGATAATAAGACCAACGTTTGTAAACAGAAAATGATGGTAAACACATCCAAAGCATAGCAATCAACCCTATTCATATCCAATTAACCTCTACACAAGCATACAAGCATGGTATGCAATCAATGGGGGTAAAAATGGTAAACACGCAACACCCCATTTAAGGGTATTGGTCAAAATTGCACATAATACTCAAGGACTTTCAACGGAAAGGCACAAACCACCTACCTCGGCGTTGGGAGATCACTATATGTGAACCTCGAGGCTTGAATCACCTTAGAATGCCAAAGATATAAAAAACATCTAAAACATTCAACATAGGATAACTTGAGGAAGAAGATGAATCATAAAGTGAATCTCAATCAGAAGAGAGAGCTTACTGAGGTGATCCCAACGCAATCAACGGTAGTCGAATCTTAGATCAGGTGGAGGCTCAGGGACTCGGAGAAGGATCACGGCCATACGGATTCTCTTGGTTGAAGAAAACCTATAATAAGATGGTTCTGGCGATTAGATGCGACCCCATTGCATTTAATGAAAAAAAAAAAAAGTACACGGTGTGTACATTTGAAGTACATGGCGTGTACTCACCATTTCCGTACTCTGCTTTAGGCAGCCTCTAAGTTACCCCCACACATCCGTGTGAATGTCCGCTACATGGATAGCACCCAGCTACATGTGGTAATTGAGTACATTTCATGTACTCATAAAGTACATGACATGTACTTCCAAAATTTCCAAAATTTCCTATTTTACTCAAAAACAACCAGAAAAAGAAAACATACCAAAAAAGAAGGTTTTATTTCTTAAAAACTTCCCCCCTTAAAGAAATTCATCCCTAAATTTCTCTAGCACGGCGTAGGGAAATAAACCCCAAACAGTTCCGGCCACTGTGCTCATACATCAGCCTTCTTCTCCCAAGTCTCGTCCTGTACTCGCCTGTGCTACCATAGCACCCATTTCAGAGGGACAGACTGGCCATGGAGAACCTTTGTACTGCAATCAAAAATCCGAATAGTATGCTCCTCAAATGACACATCCACTTTGAGCTCAACCTCCTCAGGTTGAAAGTCATGAGACGGGTCTGAAAAGTAACGTCGGAGCTGAGAAACATAAAAAATGTCATGCATAGCCCGGTGCCTCTGAGGTAACTGCAACTAATAGGAAACCGGCCCAACTCTCTCCAACACCTCAAAAGTCCCGATGTACCTCAGAAAAAGCTTACCCTATCTCCTAATCCTCCTGTGTCCCAACCTCGGTGTTACACGCAGGAAAACCTGATCTCCGACCTTGAACTCCAGAGGTCATCTCCATTGATCAGCATAAGACTTCTGTTGAGACTGTGTAGTATCCATCCTCTTCTGAATCAACTCTATCTGCTTTGTGATCTCCTGAACAAGATGAGGACCCAACAAAACTTCCTCTCCTACCTCCATCCAACATAAGGGTGATCGGCATGGCCTACTGTACAAATCCTCATATGTGCCATTTTAATAGTTGCTTGAAAACTATTATTGTAGTCAAAATCTACAATAGATATATACTTCTACCAAGAACCTAAAAAATCCATGATGCATGCTCGGAGCATGTCTTCAAGCACCTGAATTGTACGCTCGGACTGGCCATCTGTCTAGGGGTGGTAAGCTGTACTCAAAAGTACCTGTATACCCAAAGCCTTCTGAAGCCCCTACCAGACCCAAGAAGTAAAATGGAATCCCTTTCTAAAATAATGGAGTGTTAACTCCATGTAGATATACAATCTCACAGATGTACAACCGTCCCAGCTCATCAACACTAAAAGTATCCTTAATCTAAAAGAAGTGAGAAACCTTCATAACCCTATCAATGACAACCCAAACTACATCATTCCTTCAAGGAGACCTTGAAAACCCTATTAATAAATCCATCGTGACGTCGTTCCACTTCCACTCGGGAATGGGTAACTACTGTAAAATCTCAGCTGGTCACTGATGCTCCACCTTCACCTGCTGATAGGTGGAACACTTTATGAAGAAACCAGCAACATCCCTCTTCATACCTGGCCACCAATACCAGCGGTGTAGATCACGATACATCTTGGTGACACCAGGATGAACTGCCCAAATTGAGGAATGAAAATCCTGCATCAACTCCTCGTGTATATCTGCTGGCACCTATATGTGCCCCTATAAATGCAAGATCTCATCCCTATTTATTATCCATCCAGGAATAGGGTTCTCTCCTGACACACTCTCCCATTGGAATAGGCCTTCTGAATCAGATAGTTGTCTCATTCGCACTCGATCAAGAAGAGTAGAGGTAACAGCTACATAAGAAATAAATGTCTACCCCTGACTGCTGTGCACCTCCAAATGCATCTCAAAGAACAAATCCGTAAGCTGTCACTCACTGTTGGCCTCCTAAACTGCATGTATCTGAGTCCCCATGCTCAACGCAGTAGCCACTATATTGCTTTTCCCAAGCATATAGGCAAGCTCAAAGTCAAAATATTGTAGGTACTCAACCCACCTTCACTATCTCAAATTAAGGTCACTCTGAGTGAAAATTTACTTGAGACTTTTGTGGTTGATGAAAACCACAAAATGATATCCCAGAAGATAATGTATCCAACAGTGCAAGTCATGAACAACTGCTGCCAACTCGAGATCATGTGTTGGGTAATTTCTCTCATGTGGCCTCAACTACCGAGACCCGTACGCAATGACTTCATCTCCCTACATAATCATAGCTCCCAGCCTGATACCTGATGCATCACAGTAAACAGTATAGATATTTCCCAGCTCTAGCAAGACTAGTATCGGTGCTAAAGTCAACCTCCCTTTTAGCTCTTGAAAGGCTAACTTACAAGAATCTGACCATAATAACTTTTCACCGTTCTTATTCAAACCCGTCAGTGGTGCCACTAAGCATGAAAAGTACTGTATGAAATTTTTGTAGTATCCAGCTAGCCCTAGAAAACTCCACACCTCAAAGAATTTCTTCGGCTGATCCTAAGAAACTACTGCTCTCACTTTCTCTGGATCTACTGATACTCCTATCTCTGAAATAACATGACCCAAGAAGTGACTCTGATCCATCCAGAAGTGGCATTTTTAGAGTTTAGCATATAAATGATGCTCTCTCATTGTACTCAGAATGATTTCAAGATGGGTAGAATGGTTGTGTCGAGTGTGAGAGTACACCAAGATATTGTCCACAAAGACCACCATGAAGGAATCCAAGTATGGATGGAACACTCGGTTCATTAGTGCCATGAAAACTGCAGGTGTGTTCATGAGACCGAACGACATAACCATATACTCGTATAGACCATACCTACTTAGGAAAGCTGTAACAGGTATATCTGATGGTCTAACGCGCAACTGATGGTAACTGGATCTCAATTCAATCTTTGAGAACACCCGATCTACTTGAAGTTGATCAAATAGATCATCAATCCTAGTCAAGGGATATCGGTTCTTGATCGTCAACTGGTTCAAGTTCCAGTAATCCACACAAATCCTAAGGGTACTATCTGCCTTCTTCACAAACAAGACAGGTGAACCCCAAGGAGAAGTACTGGGTTAGATGAAACCGTTTTCTTGTAACTCCTCCAACTACTTCTTGAGCTCCTGCAACTCAGGTGTAGCCATCCTATAAGGAGGAATGGATAGTGGTGCCACCCCTGGCACAAGATCAATAGAAAACTCTACCTCATGCTCCAGAGGAAAACCTAAAAAGTCCTCTAGAAAGACATCTATGAAACGATCCACCACTGGAGGAAATTCCACTTGTGAAGTCCCATAGTCATCAAGATATAGACTGGGAATCTGATCAATAACTCCTCCCAACCCATGATGCCCGGGTCCTTCTCTACTCGCCTGGACATCCCATTATCCCTTATGAAGAAAATATTCACCTTCTGGTGACGTGAAACTCATCATGCGGCGATAACAGTCAACGACTGCCCGGAATAGAACTAAATAGTATATCTTGAAAATAACATCATATCATGTAATCTCTAGGACATAGAGGTCCCATAAGAAGTGACACCCACCAACCTACAGAGGTCACTCACTGCACTGACGTACACTAGCCATTCTAGTCCCCAACGGAGTGTCTAGAATCAAGATATCAGCAGAGGAAAAGATGCAGAGGCCAAGGATCTCTACAATAGTAACTAATATAAATCTATGGGAATCCCCTATATAGAAAAGAGAAAAAGCTAAAAATGAGGCTACTAAGATCGTACCTCGAGCTGTAGAGGGTCTGGGATCCTACTCCTGCTGGGTCTGCTCCACTGCAAAAGTCTGACCTGTACCGTGGCCCTGTGACCCTACCTAACCACTCTGAGCTAATCCATCCTGATGTTGCTGAAAACCGGGTGACTGGATACCACGGACAAGGCCTCCACCTTATCCTAAACAGCTGGAAGAACTCCAGTTCCCAGACTGGTGAGAAACTGGTGGTGCTTCTCCTGAATGAGGAGTCATAGAAGAACCCTTGTCATTAGCTGCTGGTGAGAATAACTGAGAGAAGCGCTGAAGGTGACCCATCTTGCCGCAATATTGGAACTCCACTGGGTCTCTCGGGAAATGTGGCCATGTATTCCCGCTCCTCCCGCACTTGTAGCACACCACGTGGATACTATAAGATGCATCCTGCCTACTATGACCTCCTCGAGCAGACTCCCTGCGGCGCTTCCTGATATCAGCTGGCGGAGCACTAACTTTGGATGTTGAACCACCCTAGCCCACTACTCCAGAATCCCTCATTTTACACTCTGTAATCAATGCCTGGTTGAAAATAGATTATATCGAAGTCAACCTAAAGATGCTCACCTAAGATCAGATTTTGTGCCTCAGACCATCCTCAAACTTCTGTGCAAGGAACAACTCATCACCTCTTGGAATAGGCATGAAATGCTACAACTCTGTGAAGTGAGAGGAATACTCCATAATAGTAACAGTACCCTACTCCAGACTCATGAACTCTCAGGCTCGATCGGCCCTCAAGGTCTCTAGATAGAATTAATCGTAGAAGATGTGCTAAAACTCATCCCAATCCATATTCTGCTGGCATCCCGCCTATGAGATCACATCCCACCACCTCTTGGAGGATTCTCGAAGGATGTAGGTAGTGAGATTCACCCTCTTCTTAGGAGGTATCTCCAAATTCTTGAAAATCATCAGCGTGGATTCTAGCCATGACTCTACAGCCTGGGGTCCTCCATCCCCTGAGAAAGTGAGAGGATGTTGCTGCTAAAAGACCCGCATCAATTATGCCATCAACGGGGTAGGAGGCGGTGCTCCCTAAAAGGTTTACATCATCCTCAAAAAACCTTCTCTGAACTATGCAACAGCACCTATGTTGGGTATAATGGCTTGTGCCAAGACTGGCATGACAGAAGGATATGCTGGGAGTCCCTGATCAACCATGTCTGGTGTCTGATCACCGCCTGGAAACTGGTGTACAACCGGAGGACATCTCAGTGGCATGACTCTTCAAGGTCAAGTGCACACCATAAAACAAGATTGTTAAGTACTGAAAACTAGAAGTGTAAGAAGTTAATAGGGTAAGGAAAGCACTCAAGTTTTACAAAACATGACTACACTGCGTGTACAATTTCTACACGGCGTGTTCCCTTAAGTCATTTACATGGGCATGTACTCCTGCATAAAATGGTCGTGTAACACCCCAAACACATGGTGTGTTGTCTTAACACACGGCGTGTACTTTAATCCTCTTTCCCTACCCAAGTCCTTCTATATGGTTAAGCCACACGGATCTCCTAAGATAAGACTACACGGTGTGTTCATGGTAGACATGACATGTACTAGAAAAGCTTCACCTGGCACATGTTGTTAGTGACACGGCCTGACACATGGCTCACACTACAAGACATGTTCAAGGTGGACACAGTGTGTATGTGAAAGGATAACACCGACCTGTGTTTTTAGTGACACGGCCAGGTACCTAGGTTAGACTACATGGCGTGTTCGATCCTGACACGATGTGTATAGCTTAAGGTTTATCTATCCGTGTTGTTAGTCACACGGGCGGACACAGGGTCAATACTACACAGCATATTCAACTGGTACACAGCATGTTCCCGTAAGAAATTCCCTATCCCGTGTCTCTGCCCACATGGCCTATGACATGGTTAGAGACTACACGCCGTATACATAATGTACATGGTGTGTACTTAATAAAAATAGTTTCTTCCCGAACAGAAGAACACATGGTGTGTACTTAACATTACACGGCATGTATTCTAGGTTTTCTAGACAGTAAGCCTCAGAAACTACTCCAGAACCCAGAAAAACACTAAAACGAACATTGAAAGTGCCAAATTCTGATCCATGAGGGCACATACTCCCCGCGAATCAATTTTTGGCATCTTATACACGTTATAACATGGAAAACAAGGCAATGATCCACCAAATTCCAGTCCACGAGGGCCCATAACACCTCAAGAACTAAAGCTTGGAATTCATTCAAACAAAAACTTACACAACAATAACCTATCAAACAGCAGGTATTTTTATCAAGGCATCTATCACAATAACATTCATATTATACACAACATCTATTACAACAAAATGCAATTGCTAATACATCCTAGATGGCATGGAAAGAATGCATGACATGTGATTTCTAGCAAGTGCCTATATGATGCATGAGATGGAACACCCTCATCTCATCGGGTTGCGACAGAAATAGAACCTCAATAACATTAACGATAACAACACAAAACATGTGAATCACCCAATGGTGAAAATCAAATCAACTGTAAAGTTGAAAAACTAGAAAAATTGTATTAAATGAGGTAGATTGGATTTTCTCTATATATGGATTAGCAACTCCCGGGCACATCTTATTACCAAGTACCTATTTTTTCCTATCCCTAGATAAAGGCTCCAAACTGTAAGTCAAGAGAAAATAATTCCCTCTGATACCACTTTGTAACGTCCCAGTTCCAGAAGCCACCCAGAGGCACCCCGTACCCCGGTTGGTCACATGGCCTCAAGCACATTTCCCTGAATGCTAGAGGCTGCCGACTAGTAGCGAGGGCCTTGGGTGTGATAGTGGGAAAACTATTCCCTCATTGGCAGAGTAACATAGCGGAAGAGAAACAAATATACAATAGCGGAAGTAGTAAATATCCAAAAACAGTAAACAGTGGAATAATGAAATAATAAACAACTGGATCACATATATATAAATGATGAATGATGAATATGTCTAGGAAAACTGCCAAACAAGTCACAATGCTGAAATACAAATAGTGCTAAACCAAAGTACAAAAGAAATAGATAAACAGTTCCTCAGCATCACAAGCCTAAACTTGTTCCCATGCTCTCCAGCTCCACAGCAAGTCAAGTACCTGAAGTAGAAGGATGCTTACCCTTGTCTATACATACAACAATATAATCTGTTTGGGCCCAAAAGCATAGCCCAAATAGGGTGTGAGACTAAATCCCGGTAGGAAATCACCCAAAGATTTGTGCCTAACATTCAGTGAATATATGGAAGGTAAATGTACATAAGCAATAAACAAGAAATTACTCAGTAGAAAACAATTCCATATATCAAAAGCAACTAATCAAGAACACTAACCCTCTAGTAAGTGAACACATCCTTTCCCCTCTGTTTTAGTTATAAGAATATATAAAGACTATCTAAGGAATCACTCACAGTCAATTCCCCTTATAGTCAAAGGTAAATTAAGACTCTCTGAGGAAGATCACACGGTCAATTCCCCTTATAGTCTAAGGTAAGTCAAGGAATCTTTGAGGAAGCTCACATAGTCAATTCCACTTATATCCCAAAGGTCAAGGAATCTCTAAGGAAGCTCACTTGGTCAGTTACCCTCACAGCCCAAATTTGTTAAAGTAATTCAAAGACTCTCTGAGGAAGCTCACACGGTCAATTCCCCTTATAGTCTAAAGCAGTCAAGGAATCTCTGAGGAAGATCACTCAGTCAATTCACCTTATATCCCCAATTGGTCCTAGGCTCTTTGAGGAAGCTCACTCAATCAATCCCCCTTATAGCCCAAAATTCTCAAAGACTCTCTGAGGAAGCTCACTCGATAAATTACCCTTATAGTCTACTACACTAGGTTCTCACATCCCTGTGTAGGTCAATGAGTATAGCAATGAAATATGGCCAAAGTAAACCTACAGAACTACTTGGCTAACCAGTCTATAGCACATCAAGCATGTCAGAATACAAACACTCTACCCTACAGCACTAGGCATGGAAAACAAGTAAGGCGGCCAAACAGGCTAAGCAGACCAACGGTCGTAAACAGAACATGTTGGGCAATAGATCCAAATAATATCAATCAACCCTATTCATATCCAATTAACCTCTACACAAGCATACAAGCATGGAATGAAATCAATAGGGGTAAAAATGCTAAACACGCAACACCCCGTTCAAGGGTATTGGTCAAAATTGCACATAATACTCAAGGACTTTCAACAGAAAGGCACAAACCACCTACCTCGGTGTTGGGAGATCACTATATGTGAACCTTAAGGCTTGAATCACCTTATAACACTGAAGATCTACAAAAAAATCTAAAATTTTCAATGGAGGATAACTTGAGGAAGAAGAGGAATCATAAAACGAATCTCAAACAAAAGAGAGTGCTTATTAAGGCGATCCCAATGCAATCGACGGCGGTCGAATCGGAGATCAGATGGAGGCTCGGGGGCTAGGATAAGGATAGTGGCCGTACGGGTTCTCTTAGACAAAGAAAACCTAGAAGACTATAGTTTTGGTGATTAGACTTGACCTCGGTGCATTTAATGAAAAAAAGAAAGTACACGGTGTGTACTTTTGAAGTACACGGCGTGTACTCGCCGTTTTCATACTCAGCTTTAGGCGGCCTCCAAGTCACCCCCACACGGCCGTGTGCATATCTGCTATACGGCCAGTACCCGGCTACCTGCGGTAACCGAGTACACAACGTGTACTCATAAAGTACACGGTATGTACTTTTAAAATTTCTAGAATTTTCTTTTTTACTAAAAAACAACCATAAAATGAAAACATGCCTGAAAAGAAGGTATGGGTTCTTACAAAATTTAACATCGGTTATTAAATAACTAATGTTAAAACCCACACCAACATGGTTTTAACATTGTAAATTTATATAACAAGTGTTAAAACCCAACACTAAAAGGTTTTAACATTGGATATTATATAATCAATGTTAAAACCATAATGAAAAAGTTATAATTTATACTAGTGAGTATTTTTTTAATTCATTTCATCCTTAAGAGAATTACCTAGTTAAATCACTTTTATATGCTTAGTAAAAATGAAAAATATTTTTGAGAGTGTATTAGACAATTTCCATCACCCACTTACACTCCTTAAAGTCATTATTCCATCGTAATCCATAAACATAAGGGATGATGTGCCTATATAACACATTATCCTGATGATCCTAAATATCAACACTCCTATTTAAAGAACATTATATCCTCCTCAATACCCAAATTAACCTAATCAATTACATGGGATTCGTCATAAAACTACCAATGATTCTATGTCTTGTGGAAGACATCCTGAATCCAAACTATCTTATAAGGAAGTTCTAAATGATATTACATCTCACTAATGTATTATAACACCATGGAAGTTTTACAAAATTAAGGAGATAGCTTACTACCTTATTTGAACCTATGTTTTCCATGATGAGGAGAAACCTTCAATAATATATGATCACCAACCTCTAACTCTAGAGGCCTCCCCCTTTAGTCATCTTAAGACTTTATATGGTCTTGGTCTTCCTTTATCATCTCAAAAATCATTTGAAACTTCTATGTCATGCTCTACACTAAATTTAGTCTAATAATCATTGAATATATGATCTCAATTTAGCACAACACATATACACAAGGCTTCACATACCAAATCTCAAATAGGTCTATATCAATAAAAGAGTGATAGAAATTTTTATAGGAAAACTCAATAAAATCAATGTGATTCACCCATGAACCTCCAATATTTGGAATATATTTACAAAGAATATCCTCTATTATCTAGATTATTTTATTGGTATAACCATCTGTCTAGGGGTGGAATTTTGTTCTAAGGAATAATCGAGATTTAAAAGAACACCATATGCCCTTTCAAGCATGTGAGGTAAAGTGAGGATCTCAATCGATATTATTTTCCTCAGATCCCCATGAAGCTTTGCTATCTAACTGAAAATTCTCTTTTTTTTTATTTTCAAAATAGTCACTTTGGGTTTTTTAGGTAACCAAAACATCTTATAAGAGATACAAATTCTAAGATACCAAAACAAAGTTCAAAATTCAAACACACACATAACCCAATGAGACCTCAATCCATGATCACCCACATCATCCCAAGTCGCATCACGTCTCCTGCCATCATCATCATGAGACCCACTATCATCATTTCCATCCTATCACCACCATATTAATTTTTAGATAATCACCACACTAGTATCCATAGAAACCAGCCATCAGAGTCCACCATTACTGACATAAAACACCAAAACATATTGCCACAGACCATCAGAACTATAAGAATAAGTCTCTCTATAAATTTATCACCATATGTCACCACCATAATAATCATCAACTTATCACCCCACTAGTTTTCTAGAGATAACCGTAAGCCAAAGTCCATCATTTCCACCAAAAAACACCATAACATACCACCATAAAAACAGTGAACTGCCACCATTTCCAGAACGTACCTCCCTTCTGGACCACCATCATACGATAAAAACAACTTTTCACCATTTTAAAACAAACCAAAACCATTGATGATGTTATCTAGACTATAATCACATCTTCCTAAATTTCACCAAATAGTAAAATGAAGGTATCGCCTCCTGGATATCATTGGTTTCTCGAGCACCACATCCCAAAGCTCTAGAGAACCATTGCACTAGAATAACCTAGAGATGAGAGATGGGATGTGAGATGAGGGAAGAGAAAAGTGGATTAATACCTCCCTAGTGGGTGGATAACATCACCAGGAACAAGCTTAGCGATACCATGACCAATACCAAAAAAACTTCTGAAGAAAAATTCATCATAACAGAAACATAAAAAACAAACAAAGAACCAAATAGTAATTAAACCTCATAATATGGAAGAAATCCAAAATATAAGAAGAGTAAAGAACCAATCCATAGAGGAAAAGAGGTCCATTATAATGAAAAATAATAATAAGAACACTATCATCCCCCCCAGCACCATCCCCAGCTGACCTGAAACCTGCATCGAGCTCGACCAATATGGGGTTGAGAATAATGGGATAGATATCAGGAGAAGTGGAGGAGAAAAACATAGAATTCCACCACCATCACTGACCCAAGTCATCTAAATAACCTACGCCCAGACCCATAATGAAGGTCTAAAGAGCATGCGTTAGGTGGAAAGAATGGCTATATAAAACCACCAGGAACATGATTATTATCCTTCACCCTCTAAAAACCCAAGAACCAAAACAAAAAATCAACCACCAACCACTTTATCCATATCCACTTGAATTGACTCCTCAAAGAACAATACATCTCAGATACACTAGGATACACTGTTAAGAGTGATATATTAAATTCACAGAGAGACACCTCTCACACCACTGATGGAACAAAGATATTCCCATGGAACAACACCTAATGATATTCTTCTTTTAACCTAAAGGTTTTGTGCTTAGTGGAAGTACCTATTAGTTAGTTTCCAACTCATATTTTGTCA
Source organism: Viscum album (assembly GCA_963277665.1). NCBI lineage: Eukaryota > Viridiplantae > Streptophyta > Magnoliopsida > Santalales > Viscaceae > Viscum > Viscum album. The sequence goes on from OY728148.1 coordinate 546,700,233, forward strand.
TAATATATGAATAATTTGAGATGTGCATGATGATGAATTCCATGACCAATGGGATTAAATCAAAGATTAATTGACATAAATTCCAAAACCAAGAATATATAATATTTTCAAATATAATTTATAATTAATTTATTTAAATAAATAAATAACTTATGTTTAATTTATTTTTTCATTATCAATGATCAAATGAATACTTTTTTTCATATCATTATTACATTAGAATAATTGAGGTCATATTCCCTCTAGTAGTAATACATGCATATTATAAGAACCTCTAATCATCACTTTAGTTTTATTTGGGTTCTAGTATATATGGTTCTAACACTTGAGGTGATGGTTTTTTATTGTAGTAGAATCCTTCAAAGTGAGAAGGAATCATTCTAGTATAGGAGGATAATTTATTTGTGTTCTTGAAAGTATTCTAGAGGAATATCTCTATATGTCTTGAGATAATATTCTTTATAATCCATTATGAACAATGATTAGAAAAATGTTTACGGTTCCGAAAAATGTAATAAATGGATTTAAATTGATATAGTGTTATAAATAATAATTACACAGGAACCCTCATTATTTTTTTAATACCTGGGGAACCTTATGTCTATATAATAATAGAATTATTATTTACTTGACATGTTCTCAACTCATGAATAAAATAAATATTATTTCCTTGAAAAAATAATTTATTATTTATTCAAATAATATTATATATAAAATTTCTCTCTATACCATTAAACTCAGTCTGGCAATCCTCCTCATTATTTATCAGGCCTTGAATAATAACTATTTTTAAATAAATAATTATCATTACATTATTCTCCAATAAATAAATAAATATTATATTCATAAAATCTATGAATAAATAATTATTAAATATACACATAACCAAATAAATAAATATTTGTTACCTTGTGAATGAACAAGAATAAATTAATATTATATATTTGTGTAATCAATCGTTACCTTATGAAATGAATATTTATTTAATATTCAACTAATGTAATATTCTATTGAATAGATAGTTACTGAATATATATGGTCAATTAAATAGAAATAATTATTAAACCATGTATAAGAATAATATTTATTTAACATGTTAAATTTAAATAAAATTTAACTAAGGTTCTAAATACACTTAGTGTATAACCCTTTAGGCCCATTTCTCGGTGGCATTAGGTAGAACTTCCTAAATTCAATGGTTAGTATCCAATAATATTCCAAGGTACCCATATAGAAATAGGTTAAATTTTGTAATGATAATAACCACATATGAATGTACACTGTGTAATATAATCTCTTTATTAGGATATCTCTAATTGAGCTGGTTTCATACTAGTGTCGTTAATCTATGTGGTCGATGTCTCTTTCTTTGAATTTCTGTAAATGAACATTCCAATAGAACACCATGTCAATAGACTTAATAAGGTAGTTCTATTTTCATTAAAGTTCCTAAGATATAAACTTCCATTAAATAGCATAAAGGGGAAAATCCTTTCTCACATTATTCATTAATTCAATATTACTCATGATGCACCTAATGTATCATACCTCACCATAAGCATATATCATCATGGTTTTCATTGATACATAAAAGTGTGTGAATCATAATATACATTAATAATAATCTTAAATACTGAGAATCATTTCACATGTCCTCATATAGGAACATCTAAAAACACATATAAATATAGATTTCCTACTAGCAGGTCACATTCTCAAAATCTCCTACTCTGAAGTCACCAAGGGAAAACACTATGACAAAGTGTCTCAAAATATTATGAGTTTCTACCCCTGATATAATATATTTTTTTTCTTCCATAAAATGATATCATGTAGTTATATAAGATATATTTAAGAATTTTTTCATGTCACTTCCAAGTTCTCATCATTATAGGGAACTACTAAGACCTTTTAGTGAGACAGGTACCCTTAAGATGTTATTACATAGATGTCACACAGAAGAATGATCATTATGTGATTAGTTATTAATTAATATTCAAAACAATTAATATTCCAATAATCAAATGTATAAATGGTTTATTTCTAAGACACTAACTTCAACATACTCCCATTTGTACTAGATCCAACTACTAACAAATCAACTAATTAACCTCGCATGATAAACATGCTTCTGTTGTGATATGGATATAGATATTGATCCCATCATGCTACATGTGGTTGATCTACATACTATGACCTCATTTCTCTAGGAACATCCCTCAAGAGATGATATTATTGAGTATATGTCCTTTATCATCCCTGATATCTTAGATAATATGATAGTTAATATTCTTCATGATATGATTGAATTTTACTATCTTGGTACAAGTCCAAAATATGGAATAAATTTTTTCTAAACTTGTTTATTAAGTTTCATCAAAAACCACAATATACTCATTAAAATGTAGATATGATAACTACTATATGCAATAATACTTACCCTTGAATATTACCTTATCCTTACTATGGTTCTAGATAAAAGTGATCTAAGGAATACTAGATTCATATTCCCTGAAAACTATCATTCCCATTTCTCTAATTTATAGGAAATCATCATTTTTTTCTTTCTAAAGCACTGTCAAATAGTTATGACTACCAACCTCTACATTTTCCCTAGTCTTTTTTGATATTTACATTCTATGATTTATGTATAAGCAGCATCAAACCTATATACATATCATGGAATGTAAGATAGATTCCCAAAGTTCTCTTAAGAATATGTAGTTTATACATCACAAAAATACCATGTGACACTAGAATAATTTGGGTGTATTACTCCATCTTATATTTTTAAATACCATTTCAAATATGTATTGTGACTCGGATTAAGTAACCCATTGATCTAAACTAGTATGACTTGTTCCCTATAACTTGGGCTACTATATAAGTAATCTTTAGATAAATTTTTGTATTTTTATACAACAATAATATTGATCACTTATTTTCTATATTTTGTTAAAAATATCTATCTTGGAAAGATTTAGTGATCCTACTAACTTCTTGTAGACACCTAGAAACATTTCATTTCAAAAATATATATACTATGACCATTGTGGTTATTTCAATCTATAAATGGATCCTTGAAACTTTTATTCCATATTGGATTTCTTTGATGTCATCAAACTTTATTGTCACGCCATATAGACATATACCATAAAGTAACCTTTAAGGGAGGTAGCCTAGAAATATGATACCAAACATAATGATCATAGTATCTATTATGAGTATAATTTTAATTGATGTAATCATGATGTCTTGGTAAAAATAGTCAAGAATTATTGGTACCTCTCTTGTACCATACATTTAATGTTTCATTTGAATACCCACCAACGGCTCTACATCAACCACAAAAAAAATTGGTATATAGAATCCATCTTTGAATTCATAATAAATTTTCAATCATATATATTTTTGACTTACTACTCCTTATAGTATTTATTAGTCCTATTGAATTATATATCACCCACCACTAAGAGTAATGCCACCACTATGGTTTTAACTTTTCTACACAGTATATGTATCTATAATAATTCTTCCATCTAACACTTGTAGAGTTTAATGTTCCTATATCAACTTGTGTATATGGATCCAAGATTCAACTGAGCCTTACATGCTCCCACTATCTCAAAATATATGTCCCTCCCATATATAAATCTAGTTTGTATGATTAATACCTTTCTACATTAGGTATTTTTATATCCTTAGTAGCTATAGGATAATAAACTATGATGCACCTCATGTTTCATTTGACATATATTTGAATCTAATTATAACTAAACAAATGATTCAAATTGGAACACCTTAGGTTGTGACATTAATGGATTATCATTATATCATAACATATATGATAATTATTAGTCAATTTAGTTAGTATATTGTTAGTTGTTATGGTGCTATGTTGTGAAACATGTCTGGAAAGGAATCATGGAAGACATGTAGTATTTATAAGACTCTTAATCAATTTACTGTGTACTATCACTATCTCTATGATGTGAATAAGTTAATGTGATTTTAGGAAAACCTTTATTCTTCTTTTAACGATTGATGAATACTTGGTTAAGATATAATTTGACATACCAACATGGAGAATCTTATATATTTTACTTAGTGTATTCATTACTTTCATTTATCATTCCTAAAAATTTTAAATGAATTTAATGAAAAGCATATAAATTTAGTTATAGCTTCATCTTGGAATAGTTAATGCTATGTAGATGAACTAACTCTAAAAAATTTGTGGCATAGTTTTATTTCTAAAGGTTTATTTTTCTAAAAATAAATAAGTATAGAGATAATACTTAATGTGTTTTTAGTTTTAAAGATACTAAATACTCTTTTGGGTATATCTTTGATAATAGATTTTAGTTTAGTTGATAAAGAATTATCCTTCCACAACTGGATATAAATCTTATAATTTATATTCACCGTATATTACCAATATTTGATATAAATTATTATAGTATTACTGAACTATTAATTAATCATAGAATACAATAACAATATTAATTTTAAAATAAATAATGTATCATTATTTCCAATATAACACTAAGATAAATGTACAGGTAACACCTAATATAAATAATATCACAATTGGAATATATGAAATGGGAAATCAAAGGATGTGAAATTATAACTATTGAAATAGTAATCATCCTTTTCAAACTCTAGGAGAAGTCATATTTACTTCATGAATTCATGTTCTTCTCATGTCTAACATAGGAATCACCCTTCCTCAGTTCCTATGAGAATATATCATACTTCTAGGGATGTTTCATTCATTGTTTTTTTATTTGAATACAATATATTATTTAATTCCCAATAAGTAAAATATAAACATTATAATCCATGATAAATATATTGGAAGTATATACAACTTATTGATTCTTCTCTAATTTATTTCAATTCTCTTTTAAATGGCCATTTCTATCAACATGAGAAGGAAATAGCCTTCTATTCACTATATGACCTCTAAATATTTTGTCTCTTTGAAAAAAGTTGTAAAGGCCCCATTTACTATAAAATAGTCATGGGATTTTCAACCTTGACTTCCATGTTATTCAACATAAGTGTTAGAGAACCAATATTCCCACAAATATTATTTACCCAATAAAGATACGTCAAAATATTCTTGAGTTATTCATCCCATAATTCTAGATGAATAATGAGAACCTTGAAGGAAAAGATAATAATATGAGATCGATGGAAAATTTCTTATCTAAATGGAAGCGTAACTTCCCTAAGTGATCAATGTACTTCAATATATTGAAGTTGAGGTCAATTTTTAAGTAACATCTTCTAGTTCACACTAGTATAGTGTATTGATAATTTCATTTATCTAAATCCTCACTTAATCCTTCTCAAGAGATAGGACATGAGATATCATGGTATAGGAATTTGCTTCATTATTTTTAATTATAAATTCTTTATACATAACTGATATTCCAATGTAATAGACAATTGAATCATCCCTATATACCTATTTTAGGCATCCTTATCTCCTTCTTTAACTCTATGGGGTGGCAAAAAAAGTATAGGGAATTCCAATACATAGTATAAATTTTTCCTATAGTAGTTCAATGTATAAAAAACTATAATACCCTTATAAATATTTGATTATGAGAACATGGATTGTGTCCTATAATATCATAGTGTTATATTTATTTTTATTACCATACACTAGATTATTTAAAATAAAAATTAAACTTTATCTTTATTACCAAATATGTGATGTAATAAGTTTTATTTATTAGAATACCAATATTTTATTTAAACCCAATATCCCTAAACATTTTCTTTAGAATATCATATTGCATGAATGTTATAGTAGTAAGGATTCATATTACCCTTTTTGTAACCTAGATAGAGGCCTCAAAATATACTCAAAGGTATTTAGGTAGGTGCAACTTTCCAACTTCATTTACTTATAGCTCCTAGATCTGTTGAGTGGACTCCCTAGTCCTAAAATACTATATTTGGATTTCCACAACATTTTTTCTAAGAGTTAAATTAAATATCATAGAGGTGATAAACCCTTAATATGAACTAGGTTAATTCAACCCAAAAACTCAAGATAGTAATTCCTTAATAATTGAAATAACTTTAACAAAGTTTGATTAAGCACTTTGAAATACGGATTGATTTCAACCTAAGTAGTGTAAGTCCATACCAAATTAATAAATATTATTTTGATGTATTTTTAATTTATACATATATTTCCATTTTTATCATTATTATATGCTTCTTAATATTGAGTGGATTTAATTAAGTGATTAACCATGTATGGATAAATTTTTTGTATAATCTGATTTTATTTTAAATCAATATTTAATTTTTGTTAATTATTAATTTATGTGATTATGATAAATAATTTATAAATAAATTAAGAAGAAACTTAATCAAAATAAAATAATAAAAATGGAATAATCATGATATTTTTCTAATGGTTAGTTTCTTTAGAGGATAATAATTTAACCCTAGGCCCTAAAGGAATAACATCTTGAACTGTAACTTGGTTCATGCTGCAACATTCCATTTATCCACATATGTATCTCCTGGATTATTTTCATCTCAAATCTAAACTTAAACTACCTATGCTCACCTAGTATCTCTATTAATTACATAATCATTACTCATACATAGTTGAGGGGAACCAAAGGATTTGTTAAGGGGGTTTACATAAAAGAAACCACATGCATGTAGGCCATTACATAATATGAGGGTGGTAATGACACATAGGTCATTATTTAATTTAATAAATTATCACAAAACCATGAAATAATAAATAAATAAAAGGAAACGAATCATTATAAATGGATAATCTAAGCTCGTGATCATCCATATACATGAAATGAATTCAAAAAAGTATTGGCTAGAATTTACTTTAATAATTTTTTATTATTGTTAAGATAAACATGATATAATTAATTCAATGAATTAATTGATTGATTGAGTAATTACTTTATCTTAATATCCATCTAAATATTATTAGTGATACCCATAATTTATTACAACATTGTAATACAAATTACTTCACCAGCAGTTATAGATAATTACATGGAATTAATCAAGCATTTATTAATTCTATAAAACCTTATCATATTATAAACATACCAACTATTATCCATATAATTTGTTATTTAATGTTTCAATTAATTATCCTCCTGTAATTTAATTCTATAAATTATCAGGTGACTACATGATGTGTACTAATTATATAAACTCCTTGTTTGTCACTTACTATGTATTTTGGATAGATACCTAGGGACTCAATATGTATCGTGTCTAGGATACATGTCATGTACTAATGAGATATATGTCATGTGTTATACTTGTCATGTGTCTACAAAACCTACCCATTAACATGGTGTGTTTTCTAAACATAGATATTACTGAGTTGCACAACATGTATGACAACTACACATCATGTATCTCATAAATTTTATAGGATATTAGTCTCACGAATCTAGTGACACATATTTGACCAAACAGTTTCCTTGAATTTCACTGTGAAACTTTATAGACTACACGACATGTATGCCAACTACACACTATGTAATCTGAAAAACCATTTGTTAGGATGGATTAGTTAATATGTGGTATATTTAATGAATTTAATGAAGAATAATGTATCATTAATTCTTTAGTGTGTCGTGTATCCTGAGACACATCTAGGTGTGATGAACTACGATACACAATGTGTACTTTTCAATTACACATCAAGTAACCATGAAAAATTGGGAAGAACCTCTGGCACCCCCTGATGACATCTCCAATTTCTCTTCATGTGTTTCTTAACCTATTCAAGACATGTGAAACTTGAACAAAGCATATTAATATGTCAAAAACATCTTAATAAAACTTCAAATTAAAGAATGAATAAACTATAAGAAAAAATAATAAACAATAATTGTGTATAATCAATCAATGAATAATAAATCATTATAAATTATTATGTGATTGTTTTGATACTGCTTGAAGGTTCTGGTGTAGCATAAGATTCTATTGGGCAGTTCTCAACTTATATTTTGTAATAATATATGAATAATATGAGATTTACATGATGAATAACTTCATGACCAATGAAATTAAATTGAATATTAATTTATAGAAATTATAGAACCAAGAAGATAAAATATTTTCACATATAATTTATAATTAATTTTATTAAATAAATAAATACCTTATATTGAATTTATTTCTTCAATATCTATGATCGAATGAAGACCTATTTTCATATCATCATAATGTTAGAGGAATCAAGGCAATATTCCCTCTAGTGTGGATCCACATTTTTTTCTCTAACCTCTAATCGTAATTGTATTATCCTCTAGATGATAGCACGGATGGTTCTAATGCTTGCATAAATCGTTATTGATCAGAAAAAAAATTCCTTAAAGGTGAGAAGGAATCATCCTATTAGAGGAGGATAATTTCCTTACATTCATGACAACGTTATAGAGGAAGATCTCTCTCTAGATTTTGATAATCCTCTCTAGAACCCATTGTGAAAAACTATTATAAAAATGGATAGAGTTTTATAAAATTTCATGATCGGGTTTAAATTGATTTAGGGTTAAAAAACAATAATTGCACAAAGGTCCTTATTATTTTTTTAATCCCTAGTGAACCCCATGTCTAAATAATAATAGAATTATACTTACTTACTTAACATGATCTAAACTTATAGATAAAATAAATATGATGTCCTTGAATAAATAATTTAATATTTATTCAAATAATATTTAATATAAAATTTATTGCTGAACAATTAAATTTGGTATGCCAATCCTCATTATTTATCATGATTTGAATAGTGACTATTTATTTAATAAATAAATATCACTACATAATTCACCAATAAATATATAAATATTATATTCACAAAACCATTGAATAAATATTTATTAAATATTCATGTAGACAAATAAATAAATATTTTTTACCTTTCTAATGAATCGGAATAAATAAATATTATATATTTTTGTAATCAATAATTACCTTTTGAATCAAATATTTATTTAATATTCAACTCACATAATATTCTATTGAATAACTGATGACTGAATATATGTGATCCACTAAACATGAATAATTAGTAAACCATGTAGGGTAATAATATTTAATCAATATATTAAATTCAAATATAACTTAATTGGGGTTCTAAATACACTTAGTGTTTAACCCTCTAGACCCCTTTCTCAGTGGCATAAGATAGAACTGCCTAAAGTCTGTGGTTAGTGTATAGAAACACACCAAGGAACCTATAATAAAATAAGTTAAATTACACAATTAAAATAACCACATATGAATGTAAATTAAGTAATATAATATATTTATAATGATACCATTAATCAAGTAGGTTTCATTCTAGTGTCATCAACTTATGTGGTTGATGTCTCTTTCTTTGACTTTTAGGAAATAAACATTCCAACAAAAAAATATGCCTATAGTCTTAGTAAGTTTGTTCCATTTTCATTAAAGGGTCTGAGATATAAACTTTTATTAAATAACAGAAGGGAAAATCATTTCTTGCATTATTCGTTAATGAAATATTACTCATGATGCACCCAACATATCCTACCTCATAGTAAGCATATTCCATCATGGTTTTCATTAATATATTAATGTACATGACTCATAATAAGAATTAATAATAATCTTAAATTTTAAGAATCATTACACTTTTTCGTAGATATAAAAATCTAATGACACATATAATTGTGTATTTTATATTGGCAGGTCATGTTCTCATATTTTCTTTCTCTAAATATTACCAAGGGCGTACACCATAAGGAAGTGTCTCAATGTCCTATGAGTCTCTATACCTGATATTCTATATCATTTATATCCTATTAAATTATATCATCTAGTTATAAAACATATATTTAAAAATAATTTCATGGAACTTCAGGTTCACATCGTAGTAGGGAAGTGTTAAGGCCTTTTATTGAGGCAGGTACCTTTAGGACATTATCATATCGAAGAATGGGTTTCATGTCATAAGTTATTAATTAATATTTAACAAGTTTAATATTATAATAATAGGATGTACATACAACTCTAATATAACCATCCCATAGGCCTATCACCTCAGACAACACAATCATGCCAAAACTCCACCTCAAGATCTCCAAGATAGATTTCCTGTACCTACTATTGTAACATCCCAACCTAGACCTAAGTTGGGTGTTATGTGACCTCATGTGTTCCTCCCCGTATGTAATATACTTTTGACTATAAGTGATGGTCGAAGTAAAATAGTGGAGAGACTACACCCTCTATATCAATTCATAAAATAATAATAAATAAAGGATAATAATAATAAATAATCAAAGTAATCATTCAGAATAGTGAACTAAACATGTCATATAAATAAACATCTCCCAATGTGTCAATCCTATCCAGAAACTAAACAACAGACACATAAAAAGATTAAAAAATAAATAAACATTTTTGGGTCCTCCAAAGTCTATCTTGGCCTACCCCTACTCCATATTCCATTGCTCAACCATACACCATATATCCCTTTCCCTTCACCGGATCCCAGGTCATGAAATCTACAAGCACACCAAAATGCCTGAATAGGGTGTGAGTACAATGACTCAATAATACACCACTAATGTGTCCTTAATAATTGTTCACATGCATAATAGTGTATAACATAATAATAAATAAATGTCTGCATAATCAACAATCAAGCCAAGAATTCGTGTGCTAACCAAGACACCATAAAACCTAGTTATATCTACTTCGGCACCATGTCGGAAAACATTGGAACAATCATGGTAGTGTCTTAATGTCAGAGTCAGCCTCAAGTTACTCGATATTCATACAGGCCTAGGCCTCCAGGTCAAACAAAACTAGGTCATCATTCCTTAGTGTTATCTCCAGGTTAGGTCAAATGGACCATCATGCCCCATTATTTCTATGTTGGTCTGATCACTCTTGATCATCATTCCCCGTGATCATCACATACGGTTATAATCACTCGTGATTTTCATGCCCCCAAGTCAAGCCACACTAGGTTATCATGCCTCGTTATCCATCTCAGTCTCATCATCAAGTCACATATAGAATATGAGCACGCTCCCCCTATAGGGCTACCGATCTACAATGGGCCCACTTATTACTTTGGTACCATTCATAACACAAAAACATATCATATAACAAGAATATTGCAAGGAAATAATGGAATCATACATAACATATCATTAGTGTGAGAAATTCCATACATACACACATGTAAGAAACTCAACATGGTCTAAGAACATCAACATTCATAATCATAATATGTCAATCAAGCAAGTCTCATGGATACACACACACCCTCATGAATCACATAATAATCATGGGTTAGTCCAACATAAATCACATATCATTCTAAAAACATATACATGGACCCAGATGGTAAATAACACCCTACCTTAAAGTTTTTGGCGTCAACGGTAGATCCATTGAAGGTGTCATCACCTGAACTGCATTCACACACCAACTAGAAAATATGATTTCACAACAATGATACCTAAAACCAAAAATAGCTATTTTATTTCAAGAAGAAATAAAATATTACATGTGATAATAATTTCTCTCTCAAGGATAATTTTTGAATTATCATTTTAGGCCAATACATGCATTAGAAATTTTCCCCTCAAGAATAATTATATTTTGATAATTTCTTATAATTTATTCTTTTATAATTATCTTCTAATAATTTCTTATAAATTGCTTTTTTCTAATTATCTTTTGATATTTTTTTTAAATTATCCATTTAAAATGTGATCATCATATTTAGAATACCTCACTACCTTCAAAAAATTGGGATTTATCTTCTTCTCATCAAGACGAACCCAACGGCACTGAAGACACGTCAATCTAATCAGTAATAAAGAATATATTGAAGAGAGAAGTTTGAAAAAATATATAGAGAAGATGGGAGAGAGACATGAGAGGTGTGAGGGGACCTCCTATGCGCTACACCCTTCTCCACATTCTACCATTTAGTGTTATTTTCTTATTCCATTCATTAATTATTTTTAAATTCATTATTATTTGACTTTTTATTGTTCTAATCATTACATATGCATAAAAACCCCTCTTGCTTCCTATGTTATACCCCACCATGGCTCTACTTCAATTATTTTCAAATATTTATTTATTTCTTCTTCTTAAATCCATTTAAACCTTCATAAAAAATCTTAAAATTCACCCATATATAGATATGTTATATATATACACATTCATATATAAATATATACACCCACAAATGTATATATATAAATATATATTTATACTATATATATACACATTATATACACACACACCAGGATTATTTTCCCAATTTAATAACAATAATAATAGCAATAATTATTATTATTATTAAATATATCATATTATTTCCACCATTAACATTTTAAATGCAAAAATTATATTAAATGTGCATTATAGTTAATCAATTAATATTAACTATACATTTTCATTTATTGAGTGCAAGGTAATAATATCACTGTTATTATATAAACTCCTAATAAATAAATATTCACCCATGGTGAAACATCACTCATTAATTAAGAAAATTTAATTACACAATTAATTTCCATTTTTTTATTCAATGAAAATAATAAATAATATAATTATCATTACCCTTATGTGAGATGTAAGTAAAAATCTATGCACACAATGATTATGTCGTGCCTAGAGTAAAACTCACATTATGAACCTAATGGGTGTCTCATATTTCTCATATGAGACACTGTTAGGGAGATGCTTAATTTTTTCCCTTTAAAATTTATAATAAAAATATTAAATAAACTAGTCTTGCATGTGAAGTTACGAAACACCTGATGTGCACATAGTTTATGCCGTGCCTAAGGTAAATCACGTGTTCTGTATTTAATAGAAATATCAGATTTGCCATATGATACACCATTTGAGATATATTCCATTATTTTGGAAAAAAATTGCATATGTGTAATATAATATATTTAATATTTTTATATTATCAATACTAAGGCTCTATAGGCCTTGGAATCTCATGCTGACTCAACTCCTAACTCCAAAAATATTCTATAGAATATTCCACAGAGCTAAATGGGATTTTACCCTTTTTTAAAGCTTTTAAATTATTTATTAAGTGATTTTTATTGAAAAAATACATTTTCATATAAAAATACTCATAAGTTATTAAAAAAGAGTGTTTTATTATCATTAAAAAGTTAGGACAATAAAATTATCCCCATCTGTAAGCTTCTCATCCCTGAGAAGTAACTATAGCAGCCTTTCTCAAACAACTCATGACGTTAATCCTAAACATCAGACTCGCGCTCCCATGTCTCTTCATAGATCCATCTATGCTATCATCAAATTTAGATGAGTGGTTTCATCTTCCCTTGGAGTAATTTCTCACTCTAGCCTAATATCTGCATCAAATGCTCCTCATAAGATTCATCTAGTTCCAACTCAACTTCCTCACAATATATAATATGAACAGGATTATTTGTGTACATCCGAAGCTAAGAAACATGAAAAACATCATGAATTACTCAATATCATGGAGGAAATTTGAGACATTATGCCATTTTCCCCACCCATTTGGTGATCTCAAAGGGTCCTAAAAAAACTTGGTGCTAGATTTTCTTATTTCCTCAAATGGTGTTCCCCCAAATGAGGATTCACTCATAAGAAAAACTTGATATCCCATAAAAAACTCCAAATGTCTCCTCCTGTGGTTGATATATGATCTTTTTCTAATTTGAGCAATGATCATCTTCTAATGAATCAGCTTCACTCTCTTAGTGGTCTCTTGAACCAAACTTTTCCCCACAAATACTGCCTCACCCACCTCATTCCATAAAGGTGGTGAATGAAACAGCCTCTAGTAAAGATCCTATTAAGGTTTTAAGGCTTCATGATCATGCCATGATCCACCATAGTCTAGGGAGCAAGCTCAATTAATATCCTCCAGTATGTGTTTAGTCCAATCAAATAGTCTATCTTTCTGAGGATGTTATGTTGTGCTCAATCTAAAATTAATACCTAGGGCCTTATACCAAAAATTAAATGTAAAATGTGTGTCTCTATCTAAAACAATCCTCAAGGTAACTAATCATTATCATAATATTTCATGGACATAAAGCTTTTCTAGTTCAATTACTGGGTAAGCCTCTCTATTTGGTAAAAAGCGGACAAATTTTTTCAACCAATCAATAATCACCAAGAGTGTGTCATGACTCCTCAAGGTACTGGGTAAACCAATCACAAATTCCACCATGAATTCCTCCCACATAGTGATATAGAAGTCCCTTTTCAGTTTCTCATTGGTGAAATTAATAACTACCACTCTATTATAAACTAGGGTTTCACATTGTCGATCAATGATATATTGAAATAAAGGAAAGTTAGAGAAAACATAACTCTGTCGATAAGTCAAATCCATAGATATAAGGAAATCACCAATATTAAACAAGGGAGAAAGTTAAAAATACATTTTCAAAACCATACCTCGTACATTAACAATAGGTGGTGATGAGCCCTCTACAATGGCTTTCTGCCATCGCCTCGGTGTGAAAACTTATCCTTCCTCTTTCTTATTCTTAAAGTATCATAGGAAATTCCATTGGAAACTAGTGGAAGTCCTACAACTCTATCCCCTTCCAAACCTTTCTTGTCTATCAGGGCCTTTAAAAATAGATCTGTTAGTGATGTCTCATAGGAAATCATTATCATTAAGCTCTACTAAAGTTTCATGAGTTCATGGGCACAATATGGATTCTGTGTATCCAGAAGGAACTCTTCCAAGAAAAGATTTTTTGAATTTTATCCAAATCAAATCTTCATATATTCCCAAAACATTAACTTCACCCTACCAATGCTTGGTGGTTCCTTGAAGTATGAATGTTTCAAATTCCACCTTTCAGACCTCATGTGTCTCAATGATATCGAAAACATTCTTGATGATTTATATACATTCCTTCACAACCTATGGTTCACTAGTGCCATGAAAGACTAGAGGATGCAGAAGTTGGGAGTCTCTAGTGTATCAACCATAGACCTTGGTGTAAGGACTCTCGGCTAGAGTGGGCCTACAATATGTACCATTGGGGAAAGTGAAGAAACATGATCTTGAGAAATATGATCAGCTGGTGGTCTCACCAAACATCTATGAGGTAATATATTCTACAACATAAGGAACATTAGGAACATAACAAGTCCTAACCAGTCTATGGTATCACACAAAGGCTTCCCTAGGATTCAACCCTTAACCCTAGGTATATCCCTCCTAGCACTAACCCTTGTCTTTGTCCCTACACATTAGTAATAGACGTCATATTTATACTAACACAACAACATGCTTAGATCAAATAATTAATTCCAATAAATATATATCACAATATCATATTAACATGTATATGTCACACAAATAGAAACTATCCTGAATAGATATCACAAATCAAGGCGTCCAGTTAAAGAACTATTATGCAGCACAACAACAAGTATACACATAGCATGTGAACCTAAATTCCTATCCATGATGCATGAATGCACCCAAATATCATAAGTCATATATTAACATCATTTGAATCACCCAAGATTATTTTAATCAACTATAATAGAAAAAAAAATCCCCCACTTTATGGAAACTCGGAGGTCAACTACGCAATGAAGGCCAAGCACTGTTATAGTTCCCCTTCTCAAGTCCCAACCATCCTATCTCATGCCTAACCTATCCCAAATCAAGGAAAATAGAATAAACAAGTTAGTGAGTTTATTTCCTCTAATACCATTTTGTAACAATCCAACCAAAACCTTCGAGTCTGAACCAGGTGTTAAGTGGCCTCATGCATGCCTCCCCATATGCAATAGGTTTACGACTAGTAGTGAGGGTCTAAGTCCAATATTGGGGAGACTATACCCACCATATTAAGTCATAACACAATAATAAATAAATAATAATAATAATTAATATGATTAATCTTACGAAATAGTGAAATAAACATTCCATATAAATAGACAACTCCCAATATGAAATGATTGTCTAGAAAGTAAGTAGCATATACATAAAGAGATTAACAAATAAATAAACATATTTGTGTCCTCTAGAGTTTGTCTCAGCCTAATCCTTATCCATACACCACTAATCAACCATCCACTATAGGACCCTTGTCCTTCACAGAATATTAGGTCATGAAATCTATAAGCGTTCCAAAATGATTGAGTAGGGTGTGATTACAAAGACTCAATAGGACACCACCAATACATCCTTAACAAGTGTTCACATGTATAATAGTATATAACATAATAATAAATAAATGTGTATACAAGAAATATTCAATGAGATTATTTTTTCGCTAACTAAGTTTCCATAAACCCTAGTTATACCTGCTTTAGCGCCATACCAGAAAACATTAGAATAATCATGGTAATATCTCAATGTTGGAGCCAGAATTAAGCTTCTTGATAACCATATAGGCTCAGGCCTTCAGATCAAACCACACAAGGTCTTCATGACCCGACTCTATCTCTAGGTTAGGTCACATAGACCATTATGCCCCATGGTCATCACATACGGGTCTGGTCACTCATGATCTTCATGCTCCTAGGATAAGCCACAATAGGCCATCATGCCTCATCATCCATCTTGGTCTCATCATATAATTACATAAAGTGTCTAAACACACTCCCTATCTAGGGATATCAAGCTATGATGGGCCCAACTGTCACTTTGGTACCATGAATAATACAGCAACATAGCATATTCCAAGAATATCACAAGGCAACAATGGAATCATACATAACATATCATGAGTGTGAAAAAATCCATATATACACACATATAAGAAACTCAACATGGTTTAAGAACATAAACATGTATATTCATAATATATCAATAAAGAAAGTCTCATGGCTACACATGTAGCCACACGGATCACATAACAAGCATAGGTTAGTCCAGCATAAATCACATATCATGCTAACATCATAAACATGGCCTCATATGGTAAGGAACTTCCTACCTTAAAGTCACTGATGCCAACAGAAGATTTGTTGGAGGTGTTATCACCTAAACCACATTCACACACCAAACAGAAAATATGACCGCACACTAAGGATTCATAAAACCAAAACCAGCCATTTTATTTCTAGAAGAAATAAAATATTACATACGATAATACTTTCACTCTCCTGGATAATTTTTTAATTATAATTTTAGGCCAACACATGTGTTATAAATTTTCACCTCAAGAATAATTATCTTTTTATAATTTTTTATAAATTATTCTTTTATAATTATCTTTTGATAATTTCTTATAAATTATATTTTGATAATTATATTTTGATAATTTATTTTAAATTGTCCATTTAAAATGAAAAAAAAATCAAATTGAAAATGCCTCTTTAACTTCAAAAAATTTATGATTTAGATTCTTGCTAAGAAGAACCCAACAGAACCAACATTGCATCAATTTGATTAGTAACAAAGGAGATATTGAAGAGATAAGTTTAAAAAAAATAAACAAAAAAGAATAATAAAGAGAAGATGGGAGAGAGATGTGAGAGGTTTGATGGGACCTCCTATGCACTGTAGCCTTCTCTAAATTCCCCCTTTTTAATGTTATTTTATTATTTCATTTATTAATTGTTTTTTAATTCATTATTATTTGACTTTTTATTACTCCAAACATTACACATGCACAAAAAAACCCCTCTTTCTTTCTGTGTAGCACCCCACCATAGCCCAACTTCAATTATTTTCAATTATTTATTTATTTATTTATTCTTATTAAATCTATTTAAACCTTCATTAAAAAAATATTAAATGTCACCCATATATATATACATTATATATATACACACACATCTGTATATAAATATATACACTCATGCATGTATATATATATACATATATATATGTATACCATATATATACACACATTATATATGTACACACCAATATTATTTTCACAACATAATAATAATAATGATGACAATAATAATAATAATTGTTATTATTACTAAATATCTCACATTATTTTCACCATTAACATTTTAAACATGAATTCTATTAAATACCTATAATAGTTAATCAATTAATATTAACCGAATATTTACATTTATTTAGAATAAGGTAATAATGTCACCATTATTATATAACATCCCAATAAATAAATATTCACCCATAGAGAAACTTCACTCATTAGTTAAGCAAATTTAATTACACATGTAATTTTCATTTTTTTCTTCAATGAAAATAATAATAATAATATAATTATTATTACTCTTACGTGCGATGTAAGAAAACACTTGACGCGCACAAAATTTATATCATGACTAGGGTAAAAGTCACATTACATACCTAATTTAAGTCTCAAATTTATTATATACGACACCTTTTAGAAGATACTTAATTTTTCCCCTTTAAAAACTATAATAAAAATATTAAATAAATTACCCTCACATGTGATGTTACCAAACACTCGATGCACACATGGTTAATGTCACACCTAAGGTAAATCCTGCATTATGGATTTAATGGATCTCTTGGATTTCTCTTTTGAGACATAGTTTGAGAGATATTCTATTATTTTGGAAAAAAATCTCACATGTGAAATATAACATATAACATATTTTTATTTTATCAATACCTAGGCTCTACCGGCCTCTAAATCTCACACCAACTTGGCACCTAACTCCAAAAATATTTCATAAAATATTCTAATGTTCTAGTTGGGATTTTACCCTTACAAAAATCCTTTAAATCATTTATGAAGTGATTTTTATTGAATATTTACATTTTCACATAAAAATAATCATAAATTATTAACAAAGAGTGTTTTTATTATCATTAAAAATTTAAGATATTATAACTATAATAAGGATGAATATACTGTTAACTAATATAGGAAACACCAACCACTAACTTCCTATATATCAAGAAACAAAGCTACAATCTCCTCTATCACTATCTATACATATCTAGACCCATGAATATCCCCACTGCAATGCTTCCTACTCAACACATCAGATACTATATTCCCATTTATCGTTGTATAAGATATCTTGAAGTTATAATCCTATAATAAATCTATACACTAGCATTGGTGTAAATTCAAATTCCACTAAGAGAATATATAAATTTTGCTATTTTTATTTGTGAAGAACATAAATTTTCTGGGATCAATTTATGTGAAATCATTTTCCAGTTCAGAAAACTAAGACTACCCAGTAAAGTAAATTTAAAGGCCTTTTTCTAATTTCTAAAAGGGTATGATGTAAGCATAAGTGGTGGATATTCGGTTCACTAGAAGTTGTAGAGAGATGAAAATTGAAGGATGAAATAGAAGGAAACCCATTATAATATGGTTCACCAAATGAAAATATAGGAGGAATATATTGTGATATCGTTAGTAGCAGGAACATCACACCAGATGATCTAGATAAGGTGGTGGAAGTCATTGGATAAATGATGGATTATCTTTAAATATAGGCTCATGTGGATTGAAACCTATTAAGATAGAAAAATAGTATTGAATATAATCACTAGTTGTATACTAATATATTTTTTACAACTAACCCATGACAAACCATATTTTATTTTACCTTAATTCATGAATTATTACATAAAGATACACATAATACAGTCCTAGAAGATCTTTAATCCTAGTGTATTTGGGAAATTAGGTGCATAACACATCAACTTGAAACATGGATATAAAAACATTATTGAAAACTTCTTTAACATGCTCTTAAAAATCCACCATTCATCTAAAACTACATGGGATAATCTGAGGACATACATAAGAAAGGGGTGAGATATAAAGCCCAGTAAGGGAATAAAAAAATCCTAGAATAAGGTAAAGTAGTAAATTTGATATAATAGGAATATCAAGGTAACATAGTAGGGGTGAGAATCATAATATTGAACAATGAATAATGATATAACATTATAGCATAAAGGAAACATGGGAATGTGGCGACAACATTAAACATGACATCATAAACATAGGTCAAGGATAACCACCAAGACATAATAACATGGTGGTAAAAAGTATCATAATGGATTAGGCTTACTTTCTAATCCCATAAATGACATCTCATGAGACTAAAACATTACCTAATGCATTAGATAATTATCTGGTCACACTCATCACTTTCATATCATGTAAATGCATAAGTATGCCACATATGTTATACAACATAAGAGAATTTTTCATTAATTTTAACCCCATGATTAAGGAGTGTAGATTAAATACATGTAATTCTTCTATTAATGAATTATTGTTACATCTAGGTGAATACCCTTGAGTGGAAATGGGAATGGGTATTTACTACACAAATGTTTGGCATGGAAAATTGCAGGATAATTTTGGCAGCATAAAGTGAGTGATTAAAGGTTTATGGGAGAGATTAATGAGAGTGAAAGAGTATATAATAACTTAGAATTTATAAAATAAGTGAGATTTATGTGTGAGAACATATCCTGACATGAAAAAAATGGAAAAATCATAACATAGAGGTACTTGAATGAAGAGGAGAATGAGAGGATCCCTTACCTTGAGAGGATGCTTCTAAAAGCTTAAAAGAAGATCTTGGGAGCTTAGGGGAATATTGGGAGGGCTCTAGAAAGGTAAGGTCATAGTAATTTCGTACTCCAAGATTTTTTAGTGAATAGAAATGGGAGTTTGGGTGGGTCTATATAGAAAAATATAGGAGAGTTCATTATTAATTTCCAAACATAGGTTTTGGACTCTATATGATAAAGTAATAAAAATAACAAACCATATCATGTTTTTTTACCCATGGTTTCTACCAAAGTGAAGTTTTTTTAATTATTTTACATGTTTAAGAACTGAGATCATTAAAATAATATCCTTGGTGATGTAAAAGTGAGTCATGTTTATAAAAAATTGATTTTAAAACCTTAAAATATAATATAGATTTTGGAGGATTCATTAAGGCTTTATAAAAGTAATAAAATAACCTCAAAAACACATTATTTTAAGGTATAAATGTTTATTCACTCATGGATAATTTTTATGGAATATATTACATCACTTTTAGGTTATTATGATGTTATAATATATACCGTATTTAATCTTTACCCAAAAATTTGATTGACTTAGAAAATTATGAAAATATCACTGTTTGATAATTTCAATGTGATTATTTTAAAAATAATATTTATTTTATCAAAATAATTCTTTAAACGTGATATTTTATACTTTTAAATAAAATAACCATTTATTAAAAAATGCTACTTTTTTACAATAACAATTTTACGACCCTTATAAAAATTATTTTTGACTTCATAAAATAATATTATAATTTATGTTTAGTAAATATTATTTAATAATAATATTTTATTAAAATATAATTTATTTCAAAAATTCATTAATTCATTAAAAAATGTGTCTTGATTGAAACTATATATTTCCCATAAATACAATTTGTGTTTCATCACATTGAAATCCAATTTTATCAAACTTATTTTTAATGATTTTAATGTAATAATAAAAGTATAAATATAATCATTAATTTATTAGAAAAAAATAAACATATAAAAAATCATATTATTAGGGTCTAGATACATAATCATTTATTACACCAGAAAATTCCCTGTGGGTAAGGTGTGTGATGGAGGGATTTTCTTGGGGTGGTTTGGTGTACATGGTTTGGGTTGGGATCTCTATGGGCCTAAAATTATCCCATAAATGGTTTATTTAATGTTTTAGTTATTTAATATCATCTTGGTATTGGTCAAGGAAAAATCCTATTGATGTTATCTCCCTTAGAATCACTGATAAATGGGCTTCATAGGGTACGATCCTACTAGTCGAGACCATCACTTTTTTTGTCTGCATCAATTGGAATTTATCATAACCCTTAATATATAGTAATCATATGATCATTGTAAAATGACTATATTATCAATGGTTATAATGGTTAATGTTCTTTTAAATCTGACAGTACATATCCTATAATGGTCTAAAATAACCAAGGTAGTGTATGCTTTTTCTATAATCACTTTACATAATAGGTAATTTAATTTAATCACAAAAGAAACTTCATTTATAAAAGTTTTGGTCATTACATAGCCCCCATTTGGACCCCACCCAGGCTAGTAGTGAAGAAAAGTGTGACCCTATAAACTCGTATCCAATTGTTCCTAAGAAAATAACTAACACCAAGGGTATATGCCACACATATGGGAGGCATATCCTTATGAATTCCTATGAGAATTAAAAATAAACCACTAATAAAATATATATATATATATAATCCCTAAAGATACAAATAATAATCCCAAACCATGTGTATATAATTTTCATGACCCCCTCCTGCAAAAGATATTACAATGAGGGGAGAGAGATATTGACCCCTAAGTACCGCCTCCAGTAGGCCCCGGGTTTGTGACTAGCACCGATGGTATAAAAATATCATAAAATGGGAGGCATTATCCTCTATAATAATATAGGATTGGGAGATAAGATGAATCAACCACAAGAAACTCCATGAAATAATATAAAAAACCAAAACCATCCTACATACATGCATAAATAAAAATGATACAGATAAAAATCTCCAAAAATAAATACCCAAAAGAAAAGATAAAGTAGTGACATAGCAACTGTCCTGAGCCCCGGGCTAGTAATTTCCAACACAGTCCATGTAATACTTTTGAAAAACTAAAAATCAATTTATATACATAGGATTAGAGTAAAATTATACTCATTAGGAAAACCAAAGTCTCTCGTTCACATGTGAAAGAAGCATAATAATGCAACCATGAGAAAACATAAGAACCAAACAGCACCTATACGGTCATACTAACCAAACCCAACCTCACCAAGTCAAGCTCACCAAATAACACAAGCCAATTATAATAACATAGTAAGAAGCATATCGATAAAGGGTACCCCATGTAACTTTCCCATTGTTTTTTCACTCTCACACCCCAACATCGTACGTCTTAGAACTCCCATTTCTTTTGAATCACATATACCACCACCCTGAAACACAGACACATCAAACCATGCATGTAGACACCTGGGGCACCAACCCATATCATGGTCACATATTATCTCACCTGAAGACACCTAGTCCATCACATCACAACCATAATCAGAGTAGAAGGGTATCGTGAGAATGAAGGACATAGGCCTTGTTCTCTCCTCCTGCCATGCATGATAACCACCATAATCTTCCCCACATCATGGTCATATCACATCCTGCCTGAAGACACCTAGGTCACTAACTCGCAGCATGGTCACATCACATCTCACCCAAATACACCTAGGACATCACCTATTACACTAATAGACCTCCTTCCATATAGCTCATTCATATCTACTTTCCTGGAAGAGAGAGTGGGAAAGAGAGGGTAGCCATCCATCCCTCCTCATCATTGGGATGTTTGGAAAAACACCCCTCGTGTGAATGGTGTCAACACATGGTTCTCGATGCAAGTGGGGTGTGTATAGAATCAAAAGTAATATAAAATTATATACGTATATCCACCTAAAAAATAAATCTATGGGTCCACAACCAAACAATAACCAACTCACAACATCCCCTGGTTTCACTTCCACCTTTAAATACATAACACCACACAATCAGCCATAATTCGTAAGCCACATTTCATATTTCTAACCAAACTAATTATCCATCTCATTCATTTTAGTATTAAGCATCAACCACATTTACCAAACAGCCCATCATTTATTTGTTCATTAACCATTTTCATCCCATTAACCAAACCAAAACCATCCATTTCAATAATTATTAAATAGTTATTCCATCACTACCTTGGTTTCTAGCACAAAAAAACCACACGTAGCATCTCGTCATCACCATCACATCATTTCCCTACCGCCCCAAAAGAATGGTCAAACAACCACTACCTTGCCACCCCAAAATCATAGCCAAACAACCACCCACTTGCCACTCCAAAAGAACAACCAAATAACCACCACCTTGCTAGCCTAAAAGCACATCCAAACAACCACCACCTCCCCTCCCCAAAATCACATCCAAACAACCACCACTTACCCATCCCAAAAGCATGGCCACATCTCACCCATCATCCTTATATCACATCGCAATCACACATAATCACCCCAAAAGCACATCCACACATCACAACACATCAAATAACATTTTACAAATTAAACAAAGGGGTTGTTTTCATATTGCACTTTATTTTAGGGGTGTTATCACACAAGCCATATTCTTGGGGAAACCATTTCATTATCCAAATATAATCAGTTATCTGATTTCCATTTTAGGGTGGTGTCACAACAATAAAAACATATATAGAAGTCAAAACACATATCATCTAGCATAAAAAAACCCCAATAGCCACAATTTTTAGTGGGGCATCAAGCTCATACAATCCATCATATCATAATAATAAAAAAGCTATAAAAACATGTGAATCATTCCACCTTTTCCCATTAAATTTAAATTAATCAATTATTTATCTTTGATTAATCTAGCACAACCATATCTCATAGATAAACAAGAGTAAACCCCTCTTGCATCATACACAATAAAGATAAATGAGGAGTTCTTTACCTCAAAAAATCTTTACCAATTCATTGTGCACTGCAAGGTGAAAAAGAACACATGCAAACCAAAAACACACATTGGAAACTATGGATCAACCTAAACTGAATCAAGGATCATCAAAACACATCCCAAATCACACCCCAAACCAAAAAAACATCACCATAGTGAATACCCAAGAGAAGAATGAAAGGAACCCATGGGGAAAGTAGAAAGCACTCATCATAGATCATCAACTAACAACCACTGGAACCAACGAATCGAAGTAGAATGAAGGGGTCTAGAAGATCATCCCAAGGAGACTAGGGATATTCTAGAATGATAGAGGAATAGAGTGGATGAATTAAAGGTGAATCATATTGGAAAAGGATTTAAAACCTGTAATCCTTCAGATTTCACATTGTGTAAACTTACACAGTGTGTAATTCATAGATTTTCCAAAAATTCCCACTTTCACCAAAAAAAGCATTGACCTAGCCTTTATTTATTACACATTGTGAATTAAACTTAAACAAAGTGTACTCATTTCATGGGCTACCCCTTAGCCCATTTACAATACATGAACCATTTGGCTACATAAGTCATGTGTAACGTCCCAGACTTGGATGCCACTCAATAGTGCCCTGATCCCGGTTGGCTACATGGTCTTAAGTGCATCTATACAAATTCCAAAGGATTTAGACTAGTAGTGGGGGCCTAGGTGAGTCATTGGGTAGACTATTCCCTCATTAACAGAGTATATCAAAATGGATGTCAATCACATTCAATAGCGTAAGCAGATACAATAAGCATACAGTGGATAAAATAGACAAGCAAGATGGGAATATATAATAAGTAAGAAGTGTCTCATATAAAATGATGAAAATGGTACATGTATCTATAAAACAACCAAATATGTGAAAGTGAGGACAATACGGTACAAGTATCCAAAATCCAAAAGAATAAAAAGAGTCTCAATAGCATCACAAGTCTCAACTTGGTCCCATGCTCTCCTGCTCCAAAGTAATGAACAATAACCAGTGTTAGGGAAATTTCCCCTATTATCACCTACAACCATATAATCTGTTTGGGTCCCTAAGAAGTCCCAAATAGGGTGTGAGATAACATCACAGTAGGTAACAACCCAAATATCTATACAGTTCTAAGCAGCATGATGCAATATGCTAAACAAGTGTAAGTAAGCAGTAATGTAAGTGTGAAAGCACTGGGCATATAACTACTGTAGACAAGTAATACCAAATAGCCTCTCAAGGTTCCTTGAAACAAGTGTAAGCTCCTAACAAGGTATATACAAGCAATAAAAACAAACATCACATCCTCTCCATACAACCATCCATATCTTGTTCACATGGCCTTTCCATATAAATAAGTCATATAAAAAACCCACAGCCTTTCTATACAACAACAGTCATATATCCCACAATCATTCCATATAATGAAATGTAGACCACAAAGGGATAGATCCAAGGTGTAGAAGACCAAGTCATTCTCATCAATTCCCATGATCATCTCGATGTAAACTCAGTATAGGCACTGGTTGGAGTCCTAGGAGCATGTGTACCAACATGTCCTACGCGAGTCAAAGAAAGACGAATCCGAGGGGTATTAAAGCCTGAGGCATCCCATGGAATCAAGACCCAAGGTGCATACTCATCCAAGGTTTACACTACTACATTATAGATCCATGGAGATCCATCCATGGAATCTATAAAATTATCAAACATTTCATACCATTTAATAATTCCCATCCATATGAGTCTACCCACTCATACAAACATTTACATTCAAAATCATTAAACATGTATACCCACTCATTTAAACCATTACATCTCATGAGTATACCCACTCATGTACTGTACTTCAATTTAATCAAGTCACATGGGTATACCACCCCATTTACCAGAAATATCCATTTAACATATCACATTGGTATACCCATCCATTAATCATAGAAACTAATAAAACCAATTAAATAATATAAAAACAACCAATGGGTATACCCACCCATTTAAAAAATTCCATTCAAGACATCTAATAAATTTAAGCATGGAATATTTTTGATGACATAAGGAAAGGACATATAACATCTCTTAAGCATGTAATTCAACCTCATTTAAGTACAATTAAGCTTCCTTAAACTAGTAAAACTCATGAACACGCCCCTTGGGTAGTTCATCAATGGTCAACACCAAAGAAATGGCATGGTGCATCCCATGGGTGGCCTCTAGTTGGGGAAACAACCACCAAAGCATTTCAAAGAACCTAATGGAATCCCTAACAGGTCCTACTTCATCTATTTCAGATTAACATTTCAAAACTGGGCTTGCTCTAAAAAGTCCAACAAGTGACAAAAATGTTGGTAACTATATAAAGCATAAAAGGTAGAAATAAAATTATATACCACCTATCTTAGCTTGTTAGTGGAGTTCTCATCCAGTATCAAGTCCTGATTCACCTCAGTTTAGGAGAAATATGAAGAACGGATGAAGAATGAGAAATTAGAGAATATGAGCCCAAACCTGAATAGTGCAGTCATTGTTCCAAAGAATCAATAATGGATAAAAATGAAACAAGAACTCACTGATGTGGTTCCAACATAACTTAAGGATAAATAAATATATTTCGGATTTGCAACTGGGATAAAATCCTACCTTTAGGCCTCAAAGGGGCTTCCTGCATGAGAAATATGAGAGGTGAGGCTCTTATTTAAAAAATAGAGGCCCATGCCTCTATTTTTAAAAAAACTTAGTCAAGAAATTACACGATGTGTAATTTTCTTTAATGTCATGTAATTCTTGATTTTTCCTTTCTAGGGAAAATCCATTACATGTCATGAAAGGTCCTGGACATACCATTAAACATCGTGTAGTTGGCCAGTAGCCAATACACAGCCTTCCTACCTCTTCTTTCCCAAAAACAACCCAACTGGACCATGGCCCGGCTTAGGGTATAAGCCAAAAAGGGAAGTAAATATGCATTTAACCAGAAAATTAAAATACTTGTACCTTAAGAAAAACTTTGGATCTTACATAATGAACCATCTTTACACATAGTGTAAATATTAAAAGATTTGAACTTCCTGTAGTGGCTCTATTACAGCCCCAACCTCCACCAAAAACTCCCAAAACCTCCTCAAGCCTCCTCCAAAACACCTCTGACACCCAAAAATATAAATTTAATGGGCTAGAAGGCACGTTCTATTACATCATATACCTATCAAATTATTCTCACCCTCGAGAATCCAAAACCAAGCCCAAAAGGAAAGGGGTCCAAACAACCACCCTATGAGACACCTCTCAAGGATCTTGCTACTTCTCAACACTACCACCATCCAAATACTCCAAACCAAATAGACACAAGAATCTCACATAACCTCATCAACACATAGCCACATCACCACAACCATCTAACCTCTATACATCCCAAACCAATAACCACCACAACCAACAAACTACACCACCCCAAATATATGAATTAGAAAATTTTATCCTTCATGTCAAGATAATATCCACTATGAGTGGTAGTAACTTGCCCGCATATGTTTAATCGCATAGTAGAATAATACATCCCAATTATAAATATGGTCCTCCCATTTTCTTATATTGGAACTTTATCACACATCATACATCAAGGAAAATAACACATCTCATAAAATAGAAGGGTCCAAACATCACACTATAAACAAAACATAAAAGTAAAAAATCAAAATAGCTCCTGGTACTAGGAACACATCTATGTATCTCACTCTCAAGTACTCTCCTCAAGGCCTCCATGCCTCCACAACACAAAAACCAAAGGAATGGTTCTTCCTCATACCACTTTCTCTTAGAGATCTTGGATATCTACTAGCTGCTCCACAAACATCACATCATCCTCGATATCCAACTATCTCCATTCAATGACATGAGATTCATCATGAAGATACCAAGAAAGCTGAGATATGTGGAAGAAATCATGGATTCTCTTCAGTTGTAGTGGAAATTCCAACTGATACGCCACCTCACCAACTCTCCCTAGCACCTCAAAGGGCTCAAAAAACCTTGGAGAAAGCTTAATCCCCCTATAAAACCTCTATTACCCATGTAAAGTAGAAAATTTCAAGAACACATGGTCCCCAACCTCAAACTCCAAGGGCCTACACCTACGATATGCATAAGACTTATACCAGTCATTTTCTGCTTTCATCCTATCACAAACAACCTAAACCTTCTTTGTTGTGCTCTTGACCACATCGGTTCCAATAATTGATACCTAACCAACCTCCATTCATCATGATAGATAATGACATGATCACCCATACAAAGACTCAAATGGATGTCAATAGAAGAGTTATATTTGTTGTTGTATGCAAACTTGAGAAAAGGTAGGTGTCATATACAAGATCCACCAAAGTCCAAGAAACATGTTTTTAATATATCCTCAAGTGTCTGGTTGGTCCACTTTTTCTTCCAGTTCATCTAAGGGTGGAAAGTAGTGATGAGGAATAAGTGAGTGCCAAAAGTATGTTGTAATCCCCTCTAGACTCGCAAGGTAAAAAATGCATCCCGATTTGAGACAATGGACCTAAGAACTACATGAAACCGCACCACCTCATCCACATACCTCTTAGATAAATCATCCACTGCTCCCAACTCCTTGATCTCTAAGAAGTGGGATAATTTCATAAACTGATCCATGATCACCCAGATCGCATCACAGCCTCCCTGAGCTTGAGATATCCCTTTGAATAAATCCATAAATATTTCATCCTATTTACACTTGGGAACATCCAAAGGCTATAAAAAACCATCAAGAATATAATGCTCAAACTTTACCTACTAGAAAACTAAACACTTCTTCACAAACTCTGCCACAACCCATTTTATCCTGAGCCACCAAAATTATATCATCAAACCACGGTACATCTTGGAAAATTTTGGGTGTACCACTGAATTTGAGTAATTAAACTCATGTAAGGACTCCCTCATGCATCACTACTAGAATAAAAAACCTCCTAAAAACAACATATAGTTCTGGCCATTCTCTGACCATCCCTCTGGAGTATCACCATGGACAATACAATCACGCATCACCTCTGCCTTTGAGTCTCCCCACTGAAACTCCTCCACTTTCCGCATCAAATAATAATACACATTCATCTGAAACAAACAAACTCTACCATAATTTACCCTTGCATCTAATTGTAAGGATTTCAACTCCTCCATTGCTCTTCAAGCATCCCCAAACTCTTGAACAACATCCTTCCCTAACTTCCTACTTGAAGTTTCGACCACAAAATTCCCTTTCCTCGAGGTGTAGGAGATCTAAATATCATAATCATATAAAAAATTCATCCAAATCCACTATCGTAAGTTTGAATAATGATAATAAAATATATACATCATTCTCTTGTGATTCATGAAGACCACAAAGTGCTCCCTAATGAGGTAATGTCGCCACAACTTCAACACAAATACAATCATTGTTATCTCTAGATCATGGGTGGTATAGTTATGATAATGATTATATAACTATATATACCCATAAGAGATCAATTCCCTCTAATACATCAACATGCATCCTAAGGCTAGACAAAAATCATCACAAAACACCTCAAATAATAGGCCCTCCTCAAGCAACTGAAGAACTAGAGTGCTACCAACTTTCCGTTCAGGTAATAAAACATTGCCTGGAACTAATCAATCCATAAAAAATCATATAAATTCCTGGTCAATATTATAAATGGGGCTGAAATTCAATATAAATTTGGTACAAACCTCTTTTAATATCTTGTGAGACTAAGGAATCTATAAACCAATACCACATTTTTTTGTACTTCCCAAGAAAAAAATACATAATCCTTAGATAGGTCTAATTCCACACCATGCTAATACACCACGTTTCAGAGGAAATTTACCTCTCATATCTATAACTCACACCTGGATAGCTTCCCATAAATCTGGTGGTGTTTTGAAGGACCTGCAAAATAACTCTGATATAATCAGCATGCTCCACCTCTGACTTTGAGTGGATCAATGTATCATTGATGAATATCATAAATAAATAGTCTAGGGACTCATAGAACATGGATTTCATAAGCCCCATAAACATGGATAGTGTGCTTGTAACACCAAACGACCTAACTAAAAACTTGAAGTGTCCATAACTACATCTAAAGGAAGTATTTAGGATATCTCCCTCCTTCACCCTCAACTAGTGATATCCAAACCACAGATTGATCTTAGAAAACCAACTCACCCTATCATCTATTCAAAAATATAATTTATACATGGAAGAGGAAAATGGTTCTTTACCATCACCTAATTCAACCATCGATAGTCTATACACAACCTCAGGCTACCATCTGCCTTCTTATAAAACATCACTGGAGCACCCCACGATGACACAATGATCCAGATAGATCCCTTTTGAATTATATCATCTATATGAATCCTCAAATCTTGTAACTCAAAAGTTAACATCTAATAGGGAGCCATTGAAATCAAAGAAGCACTAGGCTACAAGTCTATCTTAAACTCAACATCACATCAAGGGGGTAGCATCATGACCTCTGTGGGGAAAACATCAGAAACTCCCCAATGACCCTAGGGACCTCTACAATCCCAACATCCACTGATTCCACCTAAAACTCATCCAATAAATAAATAAGGGTCTTCATGTGTTGGAAACCCACCAGAAAACCATTCTCGACAACAAAAACCACAATTTGGCCATCCACATCTAAGAAAATCACTCTCCTTTAGAAGTATTCGATAATATCAATCAATGCTTAGAGTAACATATTATGTTATCATCTATAGCAAGAAAAGATCCCCACATGAATTATATGGCCCTATTATCATTCTATATCACCATCACACATCAAACAAGCTAGTCTATCCTCCAACCAGCATAGTAAACACAAAGGGCATGGGAATCCTCTCTAAGTATAGTCTTAGAAAATGGAAAAGAGTAGGTACAACAAAGGAGTGTAAAGATCCTGAATCAAACAAGGCACAAAAAAGGGTACTAAACAAACCGATCATACCTCTGATGGTCTATGGCCCCTCTGGAACCGATATCTCCACTGTGCATAACTGACCATTCCCATCTCCCATACCTCTTGGTTGATGACCATATTCATGACCATGCTTGGGTCAAGGTCCCTGAATATGAGAAACATCCTGAGTTCGGACTCTACCCACTCCATATCCCCTCAGTGGAGTATAACCCTACTACCCCTGCTGCTGAAACAATCTCACTAGAAAATACTACTGAGGATGGCACTAAACTTGTGCACCTACAACAAACTGAGTTTTGAGAACCATTGAACATTGGTTCTGGCAATGACCATGAAACCCACAACCAAAAAACATTGTCCTGATATCCCCAGGAAAATAATGGAAACCACTAGCCCCAGAAGGCCAAAAGGGAAACTGTAAAAATTCCCCACAGGTCGAAACCTCAAAGGTCCTGGTACCTAAGACCTGCCACTGAAAACTCTTCTCCTCAAAAAACCCTTCTGGTTCCCCTCTAGTGTAAATCCTCCTCATGATTGAATCCACTCAATCACCTCCACCTTCTTTCGAACCTCCAGATACATTGGAAACCTAAATATAGTAACTACAGACTAGATAGAAGGATGGAGAGCCTCCTCAAGGCATCTCATATGAGGCTCCTCATTTGAAAAAATATCTAGAGAAAAACACAGAAGGCATTTGAACTTGATTCTCAACTCGTGAACTGATATACTTCTATACTAAAGAGAAAGAAACTCTTACCTCTTCAATTAATTTATGATTAATAAAAGGAACTCTACCTAAAAAATTTTCTGAATGTTGACACACAAAACATCTACCACCTTTCACTCACTCATATATAGTGTCCACCACTAACACATAGCACCCCACGTCTGACTAACTTCCAAAGGAAACTAGTATCCCACTATATCCTAGATCAAATTGAAAGTGATATCAATCTCCTCCATCTATCTCTTTAATTCCACATCTAAAACACTAACCTCATACTTTCCCAAGGCCCACCACTAAAAAACATGCAATGCCCCATGCCAAGCCTCATCCTCCTCTATCAGATAAACCCTATAGTTATCAACCGGATCAGCCTATTAAACCTCTAATACCTAAACCACATGTGGATTACATTTGGGATCCATATATGAAAGAGGAAATAAAGATTTTTCAATCCAATATAGTCTGGAAATTTATTTAGATTCATTTTAATTCACTTTATTCATTTTAATCTTCCCAAAACAACCCAATTCAAACAAGATCACAAGTAATCATGATGCATGTACCTCTCCTAGGTTTCTACCTTATAAATAGGTCCAAATTAATTGGTTATTCTATAATCTCATAGTTCGTGCACTGGATCATGGGTGGATATAAAATCCCATGTTCTAACGGGACTCCTTGACCGATGTCACACACCAAGGTAAACATGAACTATTTCCATACCAACCAATGAAATTATCACTATGTCTAACTCCAAACTTCATCATACCTCTCAACCATCACCTTTGATACCACTCTATCACAACCCCCTCTCACCAAAGATACTTCAATGAGGGGACATAGATAATGGCCCCCAAGTCTCACCTCCAATAGGCTCCGGGTTGGAAACTAGAACCAAGGGTATAAAAATCTCATAAAATGGGAGGCATTTCCTTCTATAATAATATAGGATTGCGAGATAATATGAATCACCCACAAGAAAAGCCATTACATAATATTAAAAAAAACAAAACCATCCCACATACATGTATAAATAAAACTAATACAGATAAAAGTCTCCAAAAGTAAATACCCAAAAGAAAAGATAAAGTAGTGACATAGCAATTATCATAAGGATTGAGCTTGTAATGTCTATAATGGTTCATGTAATCCTATTAGAAACATAAAAATCAATTTATATACATAGGGTGATCATATAAATATAATCAGTAGGAAAACCAAAGACTCTCATTCACATGTGAAAAAAACATAATAATGAAGGTACTAGGGTGCATAGTGGAAGATGGTGGGCCGAGGATGTCAAAAAATTCACCGATGATCAACAAAAAATGTCATCACCAGTGAAGTACTTCCCCAGTTAAAGCTTCAAGATCACACATGAAAAAGTTTAAACACAAAATTAATCCAAAATTACTTGGTTTGATCTAAAGCTGTGTGTTTATCGTCCACTTATTGTCAATGATATCTGATCGAATAATCTAAAGTTAAATTCCTCTAGATCATCCAAACATAATTAAAAAATATGTAGGAGAATATATCATCAAATTATAGGTGATATCATGGTAATATTATGATGTCTTTAACATCCTGATGATCAACACATCGATGTTCCTTTGATGCAAGAAGAAGAACTCAATCTGGTCACTTGGATCGAGAGATTCTCTCTCTAGAAAGAGGGAGAGGAGAGAGGATATAAAGAACTCATAGTGAATAGTAATCATGTTATACCCTCTCTCCTCCTATATATAGTGAGTTATGAAATTATCCAGAAATGGCTCCTCAGACCCTGAATATTTATTACCCACTAAATAAATCATAACTGACATATTATGACCACTTTATTAAGTCATAAATATCATTTATATTTTTATCACTTTCTTATAATATAATAAATATATTGTATGATAAAATAAAGACCTTAAATCTACTCATCATTCCCATAAATATTAAATAAACCTTAAATATTAAAATAATATTCGTTCATATAATATTTTTCATGTATTTACTTTGATACTTTTAAATACATTTAATTAATAAATTCATTACTAATTATTCTAAGCTCAAATAATATGAATTTATTTACTCATTGGTGATCTTTAATCCTTGGAAAATCCCATACCACATTAATGGGGCCCACTATGTCCTATATACCTATTCACCAGAATATGCTGGATTCATGAATACTTTATTTTGTGTGACCCTCTAGGACCTTATCTAGATAGCAGTGAATATCATTTACAGACTAGGATTGGATTCTAGTAACCCATTATGGCCCATAAAGAGATAAGTAATGGTTATAGAAATGACAACTATCCTACAAACACATAATGTGTAATATAATCTAATTTTCTTTAGATATCTCATAAAGTAGGATGCACACTTGTTTCATCATCCTTTCTTGTTTTTTTTTATTTTTTGATCTAACTAGAAGGATTTACCTTCAACTACCATGGCCATGGATTTATAAAGGTACTACCATCCTAATCAACCAGTCCTGAGATATTACTTCCTCGACTCAGAAGTGGTAAATTATATCTTGACTATTTAACCAATGTCATACCACCAATGATGCACCCAACACAAAACATGTTTTTAGATAGGAACATCCAATGACACAAATTGTTAATGATATCAAGTTAGGAGAAAAATACACATGTTTATAGATAGTAACATCCAATGACATCAAAAACATGTGGTGTTCCTATTATCAGGTCTGTCCTTGCGATCTCATCTACTAGAGATCACTAAGTGTGAACTTCATGTGAAGAAGTCTTAATGCTTATGATCCCCCAGCACCTGATATTTAAATATCAATTATTTATAGTTAGTATGATGTATCTATACCATGGGACATATATTTAAGATTAATTTCATAGTATCTCATGGTTATCATTATAGTTTGAGATCTATTAAAACCTTTTGATACAAAAAACAAGCTATAGAAATTTCCATTTAAGTAGTGGTTGTAGAAATGCCTACGCTGTAATGGTAAGTTAATATCATGCATATTACATTGTATACATGAAATAGTAATCAAAATGTACTGTTTAGTTAGGTTTAGGGAACTCACTATTACAACACTTTCACTTTCACTAGAGACAACTTACTAACCATCCTTGTTATCTCTCACATACTTAAGATCATATTTTTGATGATTCATGGATTTATTTGTTGGGTCTTCCACGTATTTGTTGTGTGTCTGTTATTTTATGTGCAACCTCATCTCCTTATGTAAAACTCTTCAAGATAACTAAACCTTGAGTGTATTACCTTTTTTCCACTATCAAAACTTGACATCTTAGCTAGTAAGAGTATCATAATTTACATTATTATAATACTTTACTTTCTAGGTGTGATTACAATAACTAGAACAAATATTTTCATATTTTAAACTATTTATTAGTTACCTTAGAAGTCACAACACACTCAGTATTTGTATACATGGCTAACACTAGCTTTAATTAGCTTTCCTTTCTAATTACCTTATACTAACTACGATATTAGATCATATTGAACTTATAGAAAAACTAGTTTTTATTCCTTTATAACTAGTATCCTTTCCTATCCACATACGAAATATATATCATTTTTACTTGCTCAAGTACAATAAAATAGTTCTTGTGTCTTCCCTTATAGTTCTCTTGGATATAACTAATATTTTCCAACTATGAAGTATACGTTGGAAATATCATATCTTGTACATATCATGGCATATGTAATTGATCCATCGATGAAGTGTATAGAATCTGACTCACTACATTAATCTCCTCTTATGCCCATGCATGTCTTCTTAGAGAGATTTATGACATGTGACATTAGTAAAAATTCTCTCTTTAATTTATCCAACATATATTTTTCAATATATTTTCAATATATGTATGATTTTCTAGGTCTAAGAAACTATTATATCAACCTTAGTAGATCATGTTACCTAGAACTTAGGTTGCTAATTTAAGTCAATCACTAAGAAATTATGATCTTAGATAACTATAAGACCAATAGATATTTTCTATATGTTACCAAACATATTATACTTGAAAAAACATGGAGATCCCACTATCCTCTGGTATACACTTGCTAAAGATTTATTCCAAATGAATATTCTATGATATAGTTACTTACTTTAATCCTAAACTATATTTTAGTAACTTCTACCCCTTATTGGGATTATATGGTATCACCATCCCTTTTTGGATAACAAGTATAGACACCTTCCATGATTGGTGTTATTGAAAAATTATTATCTTGCCACAATAGTGTAAATAATTTTTACATTTTATATTCATCACATATTTCCCATGATTCAAGTATTACTAAACTATTGGTTGAGTATTACACATCAAAAACAACACTCATTCCTAAATCAAAATAATATATCCTTATATCTAAAGGACACATGAGATAAATTTTTTGGTTAATACATAATAAAATTTCATCTATAATCATTAACTTGGAAATTAGAAGTTATATGCTTCTCACCACTAACTTAGGAACCACCCTTTCTCAGCCACTTGGAGGACACACCTTACTTATTGTAACATTTCTATACTTACTTAGTTACTATATTCAAATACACATGTGTTAAAGGAATATTTTATTTAATACCCAAGAAGTATAACTGAATCATTACATTTTCTATTGATGAAAATACTTGAATAAGAATTGAATGCTTTCTTCAGCGATTTAGTTCATTGCATTTAAAATTCCATAGATTTATTTCATGATATACTAAGAAAATAACCTCCAATTTAATAACCAATATCTTTTTTTACAAGTAAATTGTGAAATTTTCTTTAGAATCACTCTTTTAATTTTCCTTTTCACCTTTTTTTCAACTTTTTCTCCATAAGAACTAAATATTAATCTTTCTTTAATGTTCTTATTGCTTGTAAAACCTTACCCAAAAGGTAATGAAGCATTTTCTACATATTATTCATTTTTTAATATTAAAAAACTATATTAAATAAGTGAAAATGATATGATAAATGGATCCATTTAAATATTTTGATCCATCTTTTAATTTACACATATCTAGTGTAATCATCGCCTATTCATATTATCACTTCCCTTTCTCCTCACAAATTTCTCGAAGATGTGACTAAATATAATACCATACATGTCCTGATGTAGTATCTATAATTTACATTATACGTTGATGATATAATTATGAAATAACCATAATGTTCATTTTACACGAGTCTCCTATAAGAATTTTAATACCCTCACTTCTTGAGGTGGCTAAACAGGTATTAGGGACACCAGTAACTTGAATTTCTAATATCGTAGTACTTTACGAAAGTTCCTATACTACTATTGGAAACTCATGTTAGTGTGGAAATTTTATTTTTCCATTTTTATCATAGTTTACTTGTGTTATTACTTACCATTTTCTACAAAAATAAAATCTATCATATTGTACTTTTATCTTGATTACCAATTAGACATTACCGATTAATTAATTAAATCATTAAATGTCTCCCATTATTTTATCAAACTCTAGAAACCCTATATACTAGAATAAGAATACTTTGTATCTTGATTATTCTAGTAGAGGGGACACTTGAAACCTCTCCTCATAGCCTAAAGGCTTTGGCTATTCCACTACTTAGAGAGTTCAAGGTAGGTGTTCAACTGGACAACCAGATTAATACGCAACTCCTTGATCTGTTGAGTGAATTCTCAGCTTCTAAAATAAAAAACTTGATATAAAAAATTCTTGTCTCTAAATTTTTATTAAGATATATTTGAATACTTATTTTCTACAAACTTTAGTTAAGTCAACTCATCACTCTCATAATAACTCCCCGGTAGTAAGAGGCACCCTCAACTTTGGCTGACGAACACCCAGTTTTGTTCAAATTCAAATGATAAAAGGAATTTTGCAACTTAATATTTCATTGAGGGTTTTATTATTACATGATTAAATGAAATAATTTTCTATATCATAAGCACATACTATGTGATCTTGCTCATAACTGATCATGTAATAAATAGAAAAAATCCATCATGTAACATGTTTATTTTATCTATGCATGGTTGCTTATTATTTTATGTGATTTCATGTAAAAATACACATATATAAAATAATAAACCATAGGTCAATAAAATAATATGATGTGATCATGTTCTAATACTAATGGTTGATCCATTGAGTGAATAATGGATCTACCCAGACCCTAGGTGTGACTCTGTGAGTTGCATCACTTGCGACTTGAGTTGCAGCACTCACCCATCCAATGTGTCAAACTTCTGTCTGGTGTGTCACCAAATTTTGGCTTGAAGTATGTCATTTCTCATCTTCATCATTATACAAAAATACTCACACACATATGACAGGGTCTTAGGAATGTAGAATATAGATAAAAACTTTTATCTAGGCACACAGGCCCTTATACATATAATGACGCAAAGACTAAACGCAAATCATCATTTATAAAAAATAATTATTACAAACATTCATTTTAATACTTAAATAAATAAATAAACATACACCAGACATGTGTTGGTTGGTCTATGGATCATGATCAGTCGATACATATAAAACTCACATATATTAGTTAAATTCATAAATAAAATTAAACCTGTGATAATTTTTTCCAATGAAAATTTTAATGAATTAAAAATTCACTCCAATTTTTAATTCAAAAAACTATATCTTTCAATACCGATATTAATTTAATTTTAATACCAAAAATTAAATTAATTAATTAATTTAATTTAAACTCATAGTATTAAAACATTAAATTTTAACCAAAAACTAGTATTTAATTAAATTATATTAATTTTATAATTAAATTAATTAATTCAATTAATTTTTTATTATATAAAAAAAATACTTAGGCCCCAAAACCCTTTCCAATCCCATGTAGTTTGGGACGACCTCCCATAGCCCATATTGGGCCGTACCAACCCCTTTCAGGGGTGTTCTAGGCCAAGAAGGTATGCCCTAACCTGTTTCGGGTCGAGCTGACCTACCCAACCCACTACAGTGTTATTCAAGCTGAAGAACCTAAATAATTTGTGGTGGGGGTACTTAGGTTATTCTATAGGTAGGTACAATGATGCTCTTCCACGGGCAGTAGTCCACGATGAGGGCCCCGTGGCTCAAGCTAGCCCGAAAAGTGGTAGGTACGAGGTGGATCTGGCTAGCAGAACAGGGAGGAAATGACATTGGTATCCAATTGTGGTGGAAATTGGTGGCTCTTAGGGTGGCTAGATGGAGCTAGGAATAGAGAGGATATGTGAAGGTATCTAGTTGTTGGCTATTCTAGGCGAACAGGGAGGTAGCAGTGCGATCAAACAGCCACAGGAGGCCAGTGTCAGGACGTGGTCGGGCAGGATGCTTCCAACGATTTTGGTCAGGCCTCTGAATAGGAAGGTGTCACGGGGTCCTCTTGTGTTAAGGGTGGCACCGATTTGAGGGAGACACAGGATGGCTGAGAAGAGGGATGATCAATCATGCTTCACCCAAATCTGGAAATGTTGGTTGAGCCGCGAGTGTTGGTGATCGACCGAAGGGAGGAAGATTTTTTGGATATACAAGCCAGGAAAAAGAGAGGAATAAAAATGGAAGAGAACACAAAGGAGCTTTCAAGATTGTATTGCACATATTATTCAGACTACAATTTCCAATAATTTATAGGCATTTACAAAGAAATGAAACTGACATGTTAAAGAAATGAAACAACCAAATTAAATGGGCACATTAAATAAATAAAAAATCCACATTAAATAGACACATGGGGAGAAAAAATGCGGAGAAAAGACGCGTATATAGATACACACTGCATGGAAAACATGGGCTTCTTGGGAAGAAACCGTGGACGCCTTTATGGTTTGCATTTCCAACACTCCCCTTCAAACCAAAACAAGCTTCATCCTAAGCATCATTCTGAGTTTTTTGAATGAATTTATTTGTAATGCCTTTGTAAAAATATCAGCCACATGTTATATAGTATGAAAATATTCCAATTTTATCATTTTCTACTTCACATGATCTCTCAGAAAATGGAATCAGATATTAATATGTTTGCTTCTTCCATGATGCACCTGATTTTTGGAAAGTTTAATTGCCAACTTTTTATCCACATATATCATTGTGGATCCATCCTATGGATGCTTCATATCTTTTCATATATTTATCAAACATATTCCTTTAAAAAAGTGTATGATTCCACCATGTACTCTTCTTCACATGTGGATAATGCAACCACACTTTTCTTCCATGAATTCCACGTGAAAGCAGTCGATATAAGAAAAAATACATACCCAGTGGTGCTTTTTCTTTCATATTGGTCACCTCCCCAATCATTATCTATGTAACCATATAGATTTTCTTCTTCATTGTATGGATAAAATAGAACAAAATCCATTGTTCCTTTTAAGTACCTGAGGATTCATTTTTCTTCTAGCCAGTGTGACTCTTTCGGTGCTTCCATGTATCTTCTTAGAAGCCCAACACTATAGACAATATATGTCCTTATTATTATGAGATACCTTAGGCTTCCAATTAGACTCCTGAAAAAATTTGATTCAATGCTTATTCCTTCTCTATCTTTTGTTAGTTTTAAGCCTGTTGCTACAGGAGTTTTTATAGAGTTATAGTTTGACATCTTGAACTCTTCAAGCAACTCCTTATAATACCTCTTTTGAGATATGTATATGACACCATGTTGTTTCTTTACTTCTATGCCTAGGAAAAAGGACATGATACCTATGTCGGTCATCTCAAACTCCTTGAACATGGCCCCCTTGAATTCATCAAACATCAGTTGGTTGTTCCCTGTAAACAACAAATCATCAACATAAAAGCATGAAATAAGTATATTTCCATGATTATTATTCTTGATGTAAACTGCATGCCCATATGGACATTGGGTGAATCCATTCTCTTAAATATAGTTATCGATATGTTCATTCCAATCACGTGGACCTTTCTTCAAACCATAAAGATATTTCCTTAGATGATACACCTTGTCTTCCTCCCCTTACATAAAAAATCCTTTAGGCTGGTTAACATAGACCTCTTCCTCTATAATTCCATTCAAGAATGCATAATTCACATTCAGTTGGTAGATCATCCACATATGATGAACATAAAGGGATATAACCATTCTCACAGTGTCAAGGTGAGCAATAGGAGCAAATACTTATTCGTAGTCCACCCCATACTTCTGTTTTTACCCCTTTTCTATGAGCCTTACCTTATATCGATCGATATCACCATCAACATTTCATTTTATCTTGTAAACCCATTTGATGATGATGCTCTTATGACTTTTAGGTAGTGTAGTCAGCTCCCATGTTTCATTTTTCTCTATGGAATGAATTTCTTCTTCCATAGTTATTCTCTAACATTCTTATCCTATAGCTTCCTAAAATGTCATAGGCTCGTGATCTACATACAAGCAAAAATATTTACCTATTCATTTTTCTCATAGATGTCGCTTAAGATTTTCATTTTTATGGGTTCCATGGGTGAGGATGAGCTCACCAAATTTTGACTTGATGGAGTCCTCTCAGGAGTGATGGAACATACTCTTGAATTTCTATGTTCTAATGATGTGCTTAAGGAAGGTGTATTAGGAGTTTGCTCCTGATGATCATGCCTTTCTGTGGGATCTTCTATTTCTACTGGAATATCTTTTTTTGATTCTTCATAATTCCATTTTAAGATTCTTCCTCACTAAATAACACATCTACACTCACCACTAATTTATTGATTAGTGGATTGTAGAGCTTATAGGCTTTAGAATCTTCATTGTAGTCTATGAAGATGCACTTTTCACCACGATCATCAATCTTCCTTCTTCTCTCTTCTAGAACTTCAGCATAGAAAATACATCTGAAGATTATTAGGTGTGCTATGCTTGGTTTTTAGCCACTCTATGCCTCTTGTGGTGTCAAGTTTCTGAAACTCTTGGTTGGACACCGGTTGAGCAGGTTGGTAGTACATGCCACTGCTTCTACCCAAAAGCTCTTTGGAAAGCCTTTCTCCTTCAGTGTGGTCCTCGTTATGTCGAGGATAGTGTGGTTCTTCCTTTCTCTAATGGAATTATGCTATGGTGTGTAGGTGTAAGTATATTCTTTCTTGATGCTTTTCTCCCTACAAAAATCTTGAAATGCATTTGAAGTGTATTATCCACCTCTGTCAAATCTGAGTACTTTGATTTTTTGACCACATTCAGCTTCAACACGAGCTTTGAAAAGATAGTAAAAATAGAAAAAATTTCTTTGATGCAATACACCTAGATCTTTCTACTGAAATCGTCAATGAGGATAATAAAATACCTATTACCTCCAAGTGATTGTGTTTCTAGTGGTCCACAAATATTAGTGTGAACCAACTAAAGTGGTTCATTTTCTATTCTAGATACTCCACTTGGGAAGGAGTTCCTTTGTTTCTTGTTGAGTATACATTCCTCACACACATGATTTGGAACTTTAA
Organism: Viscum album; assembly: GCA_963277665.1. Lineage (NCBI taxonomy): Eukaryota > Viridiplantae > Streptophyta > Magnoliopsida > Santalales > Viscaceae > Viscum > Viscum album. Next base: position 546,742,968 of record OY728148.1, read on the forward strand.
TTGTCGGTAAGCCACGCACCATGTTTAATGAGGATATAAGTTTAAGTTCGTTGAAATGAAGATGCCCAAAGTGCAAATTCCATCACCATAATTCATTCTTTATAAGTCCAAAGAGTCACTCATCGGCCTTCGTGTTGATATGAAGTGTTAACATGAGATTATTCACCATTTTGACTTGAGAAAAAAGTCTCTTGTGAGCCTCCCTTATAGACAAGGAAGAGTTTTCCAAATTTATGACATACCCCTTCTTAAGAAGTTGGTCGAGACTAATTATATTATTTTTCATGCTTGGTACGTAATACACATTATAAATGTAATTTGACTCACTGGTATTCATATAGATTTTTATTTTACCTTTTCCAATCATGGGTACCTTTGATGAGTCACCAAATCTCACGTCACTATGAACTTCTTCTGTGAGTTCCTTGAACAATTCTTTGTTACCACTCATGTGGTTGCTTGCACCCATGTTGAGGTACCATACATCGGGTCATTCACATGCTTTTTCTTATGTGATGAGGAGTGTGGTACCTTCTTCTTCACAATGAGATACTTCAGCATAGTTGGATCATCTATCATGATACATTTTTCTCCAACACTCCAAAGCATGATGGCTGATTATTTTTTTTTTGCAATTGTGGACCATTTCCTCTTCCACGAAAACTGGTAGAATTTTGTTGCTTTTTTGATAGCTTGGATGATATTCATGCCCTATACCTCTTGAAAGATAACTGCCTATTTGTGGTTGGCCATTCTTTTGTTCTTGTAGAGTCAAATTGGAATCTAAGACATGCTCCAATGTTGAACTCGCATTATTTTGCATTTGTTTCTCATGCACTTGAAATGAACCCATCATTTATTTAATGGATAGTTTCTCCAAATCCTTTAATTCTTCTATTTCCACAACCACATTCTCAAACTTAGTTGTGAGAGATCAAAGTGATTTTTCAATAACTCGAATGTCCTCCACTTTTTCACCATTCCTTTTCAAATTGTTAACAATAACAATCAAGCATGAGAAGTAATAATATATACTCTCACCTTATTTCATGTGTGCCACTTCAAAATTTGCTCTTAATGTTTAAATATGTACCTACTTCACTTGATCAACACCCTTGAAGATGGCACAAAGTTTATCTCAATCTTTCTTGCTTGAAGTTGCTTCAGCAATCTTTTCGAACGTTGATTCATCCAACTCTTGATATAGGAGGAACAACACCTATTGTCTTTATTCATTTAATTTTTGAGACCCATCTTTTCTTCATTATTGAAGGTGGTTTCTTCCTCTATAGAGGGTAAAATATACCTGTCGGTGATTATCTCCCATAATTATTGTGACCTAAATAATTCCTTCATTTGGATGCACCACCTTTCATAATTATCCTTAGACAGCTTCAAAACTTGCGGTTGTATTGCGGCCATCTTCAAAAAATTAGAGAATGCCTTGGAAACCTGGCCTCTAATACTAGTTTTTTGGCTATACAATTTGGGAAAAAGAGAGGAAGAAAAATAGAATAGAACACAAAGTAGCTTTCAAGCTTGTATTGCACATATTATTCAGACTACAATTGCCAACAATTTATAGGCATTTACAAAGAAATAAAATTGACACATTAAAGAAATGAAATAGCCAAATTAAATGGACACATTAAAGAAATAAAACAGACACATTAAATGGACACATGGGGAGAAAAAACATGGGTAAAAGATGCATATAGAGAATACACGCTGCATGGAAAACACGGGCTACTTGGGAAGAAACTGTGGATGCCTTTATGGTTTTCATTTCCAATAGGATAGAGGAGGGGATTCTTGGTAGGAGCGGTGTTATGGATCAGTAAAAGTCTTGGAGGGATATAAGGTGGGGACACGCCAAATTGTCTTCTACTAGAAGCCTCATCCTTGAAAAAAAATAATAAATTTTGACCTTTGCAGGCCATGACCGTCATCCCTCAAAAGAATCATTTTTTTATATTATTCTAAATGACTACACCCCTTTTGTCTTAAAATTTAAGCTTCCCCACCAATAATTTATCTTATTATTATTTTTCTTAAGAATATAATTTAGGATTTTGATAAAAATAAAAATAATATGATATGATTTTTTTATGGAACTATTGCAAGGTTGAAGACATATTCTGGTAACTATTCTGGCAATGGGATCTCTGGTTGGAATACAAAGGTTCACCAGAATTTGATCTCATAGATGGTTTCAGGTAAAAATTGACATATATTTAAATATATACTCTGTAAATTAAACCAATAAAATATAAGTTTAATCCATGTTCAAAACTTTGAATGACTAAAGACTGGTCATTTTGGGTCAGATTGAAACACCATGTGTGGTGTTGGGATTGGAATGATGTCATCATCAAAATTTAATGAAAATTTAATTTTTTTTATTTGATTAAATTTTTCACTCATCCAATTGATACAAATTGAAGGTACTGAAGTACACAATAGAAGTCTATGGGCCAGGAATTTAAAAAATTTCACCAGCGATCGACGTAATAACGTTATCATCGGTGAATCACTACCCCAATTAAATCTCAAGGATCATGTGTGAAAAAATTTAAGCACAAAATTAAACCAAAAATACTTGGTTCATCATACATTATTCTCCAGTGATCTCTTCTCAAAGAATCTGAAGTTGAATTCCTCTAGATAATCCACATGTACTTCAAAAATCTACAAGAGAATCTATCATCAAATTTTGGATGTTAGCATGAAAATTCAATGATGTCTTCAACGTCCTGATGATCACTGCATCAACATTTCTTCAATGCAAGAATAAGAACTCAATATGATCACTTGGATTGAGAGATTCTCTCTCTAGAAAGCGAGAGAGGAGAGAGAGGCTTTGAAGAACTTGTAGTGAATAGTCATCATACGAGAGCCTCTATCCTTCTATATATAGTGAGTTATGAAATTACCCAGAAAAGAATCTCTGATGCCCGAATATTTATTACCCACTAAATAAACCATAAATGATATATTATGACTATTGTACTAAGTCATAAATATCATTTATATTTTTATCACTTTATTGAAATATAATAAATATATTATGTGATAAAACCAGTCCCTTAACTCGACTCATCATTCCCACAAATATTTAATGAACCTTGTATATTAAAATAATATTTGTTCATATAATATTTTCCATGTATTTATTTTGATACTTGAAAATACATTTAATAAATAAATTCATTACTAATTATTCTAATCTCAAATAATATGAATTTATTTATTCATTAGAAATCGTTTATCCTCAGACAAATCCTGGACCCCAGTGGTGGGGCCCGCCATGTCCTATATACATATTCACCATTATAGGGAATATTATTGAATACGCTATTGTGTGACCCTCGAGGACCTTATCTTAATAGAAGTGAATATCATTCACAGACTAAGAGATAAGTCTAGCAACTCATCAAGGCCCCTAAGAAGATAAAGAATAATCATAGTAATGATAATCGTCCTACAAACATGTAATGTGTAATATAATCTCTTTTCCTTTAGATATCTCATAATGTGGGATGCACACTTGTGTCATCGTCCTTTCTTGCTTTATTATTTTATGATCTAACTGGATAGATTTATCTTCGACTACCATGACCATGGATTTATAAAGAAACTACAATCCTGATCAACCAGGCCTGATATATTACTTACTCAAATCAGAAGCAAAAAATTATATCTTGACCATTCAACCAATTCCATACCACCAATGATGCACTCAACATAAGCTACCTCAACGTGATTTCATTATCATGGTTTTTTCCTTGTATCAAAGTATGTGATCAAATGACACACATTGGTAATGATCTCAAGTCAGGAGACCAATACACATGTTCATAGATAGGAACATACAATGACACCCAAAACATGTGGTATTCCTATTGGCAGGTCTGTCCTCATAATCTCTCCTACCAAAGATCACTAAGTGTGAACTTCATGAGAATAAGTCTCAATGATTATGATTCCCCAGCACCTGTTAGTCAAATATAAACTTTTTCTAGTTAGTATGATGTATCTAGAACATAGGAAATATATTTAAGATTAATGTCATAGTATCTTGAGGTCCTCATTATAGTTTGGGACCTACTATAACATTTTTATATGACAAAAAATATATGGAAATTTTCATTTAAATAGTAGACATAGAAATTTTTACACTATAATGGTAAGTTAAAATCATGTATATCTCACTATATACAAGAAATGGTAATCAAAAAGTACTGTTTAATTGGGTCTAAGGAACCCACTATTACAACAAATAATGAAATCATAAGAAAATAGTAGAACCAAAGAGAACCTATACAGGTATACTAACCAATCCCAACCTCGCCAAGGAGTGATTACTAAATAAGGCAAGCCAAGTATAGTTACATAGTAAGAAGCACATCGATAAAGGGTACCTCGCACTGCTTTCCCACTAATTTGTTTCTCTCATTCCCCAATATCCTATGTCTTAGCACTCCCATATATTTTAAATAACATATATAATCATCCCACAATACGATTACATCACATCACACCTGCAGACACCTAGGCCACTACCCCACAACACAGTCACATCTCATCTCACCTGAAGACACATTGATCATATCATCACAACCATAACCATAGTAATAGGGTATTGTGAACATGAAGGACATCAATATTATTCCCTCCTCCTACCATGCATGCCCCCACCATAAGCCGCCCCATAGCACGATCATATCACATCCCGCCTAAAAACATCTAGGTCACTTCCCCACACCACAATCACATCACATCTCACTTGAAGACACCTAGGACATCACCTAGTACACTAACATACCTCTGGATATCACAAACTGTGAATATCTACCTTCTTATAAGATAGAATGGGAAATAATTGGTATCCGTCTATCTAATCTCATCACCAGGATGTTAGAAAAAACACCCCTATGTGAATATACGGGTGTCATCACATGGTTCTCAATGAAGGTGGGGTGTGTATAGAAATCAAAAGGAATATACAAGTATATGCATATAACTGCACACAATCCCAACCTATGGGTCTACAACAAAACACTAACCAACTCACAACATCCTCCACTTTCATTCCCACCTCTAAATGCATAACACCACACAACCACCCACAAGTTTCATGCCACATTTCACATTTCTAACCAAACCCATCATCTAGACCATTCGTTTTAGTATTAAGCATCAACTGCATTAACCACACAGCCCATCATTTATTTGTTCATTAACCTTTTCCATCCCATTAACCAAACAAAACCCAGTTATTTAAATCATTATTAAATAATTATTCCATCACTACCCGAGCTTCTAGCATAAAAAACCACACATCATAAGTATCCCATAATATCCATCACACCATTTCCTCACCACCCCAAAAGCACAAAAAAAACCACCGCCAGACCACCCTAAATTCACATCCAGACAACCACCACCTCACCGCTCTAAAAGAACTATCATGACCCATCCCTTGGGGCACATGTTGTGACTACCCCAAGACCGCCTACCATAGGTTAGGGGCTGGAGACTAGCGTTGAGTAGGCATATCCCACAACTGGGAGGAATTTCCACAAGTACATGTACACACGCACCCATCTCCAAGGAAAAGTGAAAAAACTGAAAATATTGAGCAGAAATGCATGTATAATACCAAGAAAACATACACTAAGTAAACAGTACAAACTGAAATAAAAAGGGGGATAGTATAATCCCAACAAATAAAAGTACAAGCTCCTAGAACTCATCCACAGAAAACCCTACCTGAAGGGTAGGTGAAGGGTAGTTTCCTGAAGACATAGAAGTATGTGTTGCATATCTGATCTCACTAGGAACCACCTAGTCTTGGTTCACCCTGGACTTCGTCAAAGTGTCATTTGTCTGTACAAGACATGACATGTGTGGTAGAAGCCTATATAGGGGTGAGTAAAACAATACTTAGTAGGGATCACAAACCACAAAGGTATACCACAAAGTAATTCACAAAGCAGACTACCAAAGGGGTACACAAAGTGTATCCTCTAAGAAGTACATCCAAGAGAGTCACTAGAGTCAATTCACACTAGTATATAGGTATGACATACATATACGAAGAAAGTACAAGCATATTCAAATCCAAGGAGACATGCTCTGGGTATTCATAGGAGACACACTTCACATATTCATAGGAGACACACTCCATAGGACACACACTCCATAGGATACACACTTCATTTAGGCGTAGGATACACACTCTGTAGCAAACACACTCCATGTAGGTACAGGATACACACTCCGTGTAAGTCACAACTAGCCACTGGATTCCGCTCTTAGCACGCTCGTTCCAAGAGCACCTACTCCTCGATCCAAAAAGGTCATACACCAACCTCTATGAAAACTCCTTTAGAGTATCTCAAAAGGACCACCGCATGGGGAGGGTCTTAACACAGTAAACAGCTCATCAAATAGACATACAGTTTGAAAGTTATGGGCCTTTTAGTGAAAAAGTGTTGGTTGGGTCTGGGTCTGGTCTGAACCAGTTAGACTAATCTGACCCACTGGGCTAGGCCTGGCTTATTCTGCTGGCCCATCCTGCCGCCGACCCATCCCACTGTCGTCCCGGCCTGCCTACTTCAGCCCGACCCACTCGAGTGGGCCGGTTCGGTCCACCCAAACGCAACCCAGCTGGCTACACCCCTCCCTAGCTCATGTGGTCACATAACTGCATACTAGATGACACCCCGATCAATGCGGCTGGACCACACTGAACTACTGGTCCGTGTGACCGACACACACCCATGGCTCCGTTGTAGGTTCTCCATCTGACATGGCTCTGATGATCCATGTTCTTCCACTGATGCAGCCTTCCGCTGCCACCCATGGTCACGGACCAACTACCATTGGTCGTCCTACCATCATGGTCCCGTTGGACCATGGGATACTTCTACTGACGGTCGTCCTATCAGGTCCTCCTGGCTCGACCACGTCGTCGTTCTGGTGTTGCCTCCACTGTCAGCCACCCTATTGGCAACCTTGTCTTGTCGTGCTCTGCTTGAAAAGGTAGGATCTGTCACCTTCAGTCACCGCCTCACGCTGTTGTGGTCCTGGATCCCACTCCTGATCGATGAACCCAATGAAGAATGAGAAGAAAAATTGGGGAAATGGGGTGAGTCACAGGAACACCCAAAGTGGACGAATTTAAGACTTATTCATGTCGGCCTTGATTCATCCATGTTAGAATTGAAGAATGGAGGGAAAAACTAAATCAATCCTAAATATGGATCAATCCCAATAATCACCCCATAATAGAATCCCAAACTTTCACTACGCACAACCCATGAATCAATATGTTTGTCGATTGATTCACGTTCTTCATAGGAAAAAGGAATAAATAATGGGGAGGGAAATAATTTAAAATGCATGCTCTACCTGGGATTGGATTGATCGCTTGTGAAGAAGGAATATGCGTTCGTTGTTTGTCGATCTGTCGATGCCTACTCTAAATCTCGATCGTCAATCCATCAGCATTCTTCATTGAGAGGTTTATATTTTCCTTTCCTTAGAGGAATTTCTAGGGTTATGGTGATAACCCTGAATCCCCCTAACGTAGCTTATTAAAAAGAGAAACCAATGCTACGTCGCCATGTAACATCAATTTAAAATATTTTTATTTAATATTTTAATGAATTTCACATCCAAAAATTAACTTTCACCCTCAACTCACACCGGTCGAGATTAAGCCCCACTTGAGGTAAATTCATTGTTCTAGATACAACAATGCCCATAGATTTTCAATCTGAGCACCCATTTAGAAGTTATTAAAGTTCAAAGTTAGCTGCTTGAGCATTTTTAATTAAAAACTAAATTTTATTCAAAGATTTGTTTTGGGAACACCAAGCCTTGGAATCTTGCGTTGTCTCAACGCTTGGTTTAGAATTTTACCAATTAATTTATAAAAACAATCCAAAGAAAAATATGAGTCATTACATTCTCCCCACCTTGGGGATTTACATCCCTGAAAGTCAAAAATAGGGCTACTCAACAAAAAGATGAGGGTATTGATCATGAATTTGATCCTCTCACTCCCAAGTGATCTCTTGGAGATTCTCATGATGTCATCAAACATGCACCAGAGGAATCGACTACCCAAGAAGGATCTACTCCTATTGATCCTCTATCTCCACCAGGTACTCTGTAAAAGTCTCCCCGTTGTCAATGTCCAGCTCACCCTAATCAATAACGTGTGATGGATCATACACGTACCTCCTCATCTACGACATGTGAAATAAACCATGCAACCAATGCATCTATGGGGGTAGATCTAGGTGGTATACCACCTCTCCAACTCTTCTTAGAATCTGGAAAGGTCCCATGTATCTCAAAGATAACTTATCACCCCAGCCAAACCTCCGCAATCCCCATCAAGGTGAGACTCAAAGGAAAACATGGTATCCATTATCGAACTCCAAGGGCATTTATATTCTGTCCACATATGATTTATGTCTGCTCTGTGAAGTCCTCATTCACTCCTAGGTGATTTGCACCTTCTCAGTGGTAGCCCACACCAACTCCGGGCTGATGAGTGCTAACTCCCCTAGGTCTGTCCAGCACAGTGGTGACCTACATGGTCACCCATATAGGGCCTCGAATAGTTTCATACCAATGGTGGAGTGGTTTTTTGTAATCAAACTATACCATAGGTAGGTGATCCTCCCAACTGTGTCCAAAGTCCAAGATGAAAGTACGTAGCATGTCCTCTAGCTCCTGGATAGTCCTCTCTGTCTATCCATCCTTCTGGGGATGAAATTCTATGCTCAAACGCAACTAAGTCCCAAATACCTCCTGAAATCCCTTCCACAGCTAGGATGTGAAGATAGCATCATGGTGTGAAACGATCATATAAGGCACCTCGTGAATTTGAACTATCTCTTGCACGTAGAGGCATCCCAAGATCTCTACTAAACTTTACTCCCATATAGGTAGGAAGTGGGCCGACTTGGTGAGTCAGTCAACGATCACCCAGATGGTATCATGTCCCCTGGATTTTCATGGTAAAACTTTCATGATGTCTATTGATATATCATCCCACTTTCACTATGCCACCTTGAGTGGATGAGTCAAGCCTAATGGAACTTGATGCTCTGCCTTCACTTGATAACAAGTTAGGCACCGAGAAACGAACTCTACCACTACCTTCTTTATCCTTGGCCACCAGAACTAATGTCGGAGATCTTGGTACATCTTTTCCACACCCAGATATACCACCAAAAGGGATGTGTGAAGCTACCTTATAACATCCTCTCGCAACACCACTGGTACAATAGTGTGGCCTCTAAAAAGGATGAAGTGACCCCCACCTATCAAATTTCCATCATGGGATTTCCCTGTGGATAACTGATCATGTTGGGTCTTATAGTCAACATCTCCTAGCTATGTATCCCTAACTTGATATAAAAGTGGAGGGGCGACAACCATTGATTGAAGGTAAGATACTCCATCACCATCTATGATGGATATCTACATCATGGCTAACTACTCAGATTCCTCACTCAGTAACAATGAATTGGATCTCCTTCTGAGTGTGTCTGCCACTATATTCCCCTTTCCAGGAGTATAGACAATATTGAAGTCATAATCTTGGAGGAACTCTAGCCACCACCTCTGTCTTAAGTTTGAATCCTTCTGAGAGAAGATATAATTGAGGCTTTTGTGGTTAGAATAGACAGTAAATTGCTTACCCATCAAGTAGTGTCGCCATATATTTAGTGCAAAAACTATTGCTGCTAGCTCAAGATCATGGGTCGCGTAGTTCTAATCATATTATCTCAATTATAATGAACCGTATGCAATCATTGATTTGCCCCGTATCAAGACACAACCCAATATGGTCCCCAATGCATCGTAGAACAGTGCATATCTGACACCCTCCTCTTATAGTCTCAGATAGGGGCACTCTCCAACCTCCGCCTCAGCTCCTAAAAACACTGATGGAATTTCTACATCCACACGAAGGGCTTCCCCTTCCATGTTAAAGCCTCCAAGGGTGCTGATACCCTATAAAAGTCAGGTACAAACCTCCAATAGTACCCAGCCAAACCCAAGAAACTCCTCACCTTGGTAACACTCTTGGGTAGCTCCCAAGCAAGAACTACCTTTATCTTCACTAGATCCACTACAACTCCAGCCTCTGAAATGAAATGTACCAGAAATTAGACCTCTCAAATCTAGAACTAAAACTTTGAGAGATTCCCATAAAGTAGGTGCTCTCAGATTGTATCCAAAACCATCCTCAAGTGTGTCATGTGCCCCCTGGACGTCGAGTACACCGTGATGTCATCAATGAAGACCATAGTGAACCAGTCAAGGTAAGGCTATAAGATCATATTCATGAGTCCCATGAACACTTCTAGAGAATTCATAATGCCAAATTACATCAATAAGTACTCATAGTGGCCGTAATTATATTTTAAAGTTGTCTTCGGGATGTTCTCATCCCGTACACGAAGCTGGTGATAGCCAGACCTCAGGTCTATCTTCGAGAACCACATTAATCCCTTAAGATAATCAAATAGTTCTACAATTCTCATTAGTGGATACTTATTCTTCACGGTCACCTGATTTAGGCCTAGGAATTCCACACATGGCCTCAAGATCTCATCTACCTTCTTGGTAAACAAAACTGGGGCCGCCTAGGGTGAAATGATAGGCCTCACGAAGCCCTTATTCTACAAATCCTCCAGTTGTACCCTCAACTCATGAAGCTCCATATGATTCATCTAATATACAAGTGTAGATATAATTTTTTTTCTTGGGTATAGATTAATGTAGAAGTATACCTCTCTATGGGGAGGTAATCCTAGAATATCCTCGGGGAAGATTTCCTCATACTCTTCCACCACTGTAGGAATCTGAGGACTCCTCTCATCCACTACACTGAGGGTAAGGCTAGACAACTGGTGAGTAATCGGTTGTACCCTCCTCTGAGAAAGTATATCCTGTACTGCATGCATTTCCTTTTCACCGGTAAAGGAAAACCTGGTCCCATATCCATGGACACACTGCACTCTGCACCTAAAATAGCCAATCTGAGCATGGACTATGGATAACCATTCCATACCTAGAATGACGTCATAAGGCCTTGATGCTTCTACTAGTAGATCCCAGCTGAAGCTATCACCTCTAATAGTAAGATCACACAAATGGCACCAGTGTGTGATTTTCAAATCCACTCTCGTAGGAGTCTCTAAACGTAAGGATCGAGCCAACGACTCCACCAGAATCTTTGAACTCTGAATAAGGTCTGTGGAAAGAAATGATTGACTGGAACCTATGTCTATAATAACTACAACTAGGATAGAGAAGACACAGAACATACCTCTAATCATCTCTAGAGCAGAAGGTTCATAATCCTTTGTCACCTGAAGTCAGCCTCACCCTTATCCACTCGCTCCCAGAGCCCGTGGTGGACCACCTAGGGGTGGCGGTGGTGGTACCTCAAACCTCTGCCCACCGTCTGCTACTCTACCTACTCCCTTACCATGTTTGTCACCTATAGGACTAACCTGTTCCTACCTCCTTCATTTCCTTGGTAGTCCCTTTACTATCTACAGATTGGTTGTATGGCCGATCAAACAATATCTAGCCATATTTCCCTGACCATTGCACAAGTAGTACAACCTCTCCTTCGGCTAACTTATTCTTCCCTGTAAGCCCCCACACTATTGATACTAAATCATGGGGTCATCCCCTAGACTATCTAGTCCTCTTGGCCCCCTGCGTCAACTATTGACTACCTGTTGTTGATGACTCATCTACCTGACGCCCGGTGGTTTCTCCAACCACTAGTTCCTGCTCTGCTAGAAAGCTCTCTGCAAGTAGATCTCTCTACAACACACCAGCATGTGTCAGAATGATAAGGGATATCATCGATGCCCTGATCTTTTGAAGTATCCCCTGCTTGGAGGTCTGGGACCTAAATAATGGGTCACACACCATATCTTTGGAGTAGTGATAAAGATTTTTGAATCTCGCTAAGTACTCTACTACTGTATGACTACCCTGTTGTAGGTGTAGTATCTTCTGTATACGCATAGAGTGTAACATCTCTATAAAGAACTCCTCCCTGAAGAGGTGCTTAAATTTATTCTAGGAGAGGGTCACCTCTTTATGTTTCTGGATTGTCAAGCTCCACCATCTCCCCATAGATCCCTGAAGAAGTCTTACGGCTAGGAATGCCATTTGGTCGAGAGGCATCCTCAGCAGGTGGAAAACTTGTGTAAAAACCTCCATCCCATCCTCATTTACCTGAGGATCTATCTCACCTTAGAACCTAGGAGGTTGCTATATCTGAAACTCATGCAACACACTGAGCCTGTGTGCATCATCCACCGATAACAACGGTAGGAACTACTACTCTCTAGGTGGTGGTATCGCTGGTACACAACTAGGAGGTTCTATCTCCAGCAACGGTCCCTGTACCGATGCCTCATCACTTGGAGGATAATCCTCATGGTCCCACCCTAGAAGCCTGGTTGGTTTTCTATGTGGAAAAATCATGAAATAGAACAATATGTACCATGGTTAATAAAGTATACCTGGTGAGTTGACTTTGACTCAAGAAGGACATGTGAACACATTCAATTCCCATATGATGCATGCAACTAGTGTTTCCATGTACCAAGTCAAAAAGAAAAATTTAGGGTCCTGTTGTATGGATATTTTGGTTGTTGCACCAACACTAGACTCCCTGACCTGAAATTTGAACTCAAAACACTTAACATTGTTTCCCTAAAACAAAATCACAGACTCTTGGTCCTTAAGATAGAACCATCATGGGATATGATACAACTCTTTCATGACTCGTCCCTCATGGCCCATGTCATGACTACCCCAAGGATACCTTTCATAGGCTAGGGGTTTGCGACTAGCACTGAGTAGGCATATCCCACAAGTGGGAGGAATTTTCCTAAGTACCTATACACATGCACCCGTCTCAAGGAAAAGTGTTGAAATTGAAAACACTGAGCAGGCATGCATGTATACTACTAAGAAAACCCACATTGAGTAAACAGTAAAAATTGAAATAAAAATGGGGCCAGTATACAAGCCCAACAAAGAAAAGTACAAGCTCCTAAAACTCATCCACAGATAACCCTACCTGAAGGGTAGGTGAAGGGTAACTATCTGAAGTCGTAGAAGTACGCCTTGTCTATCTGATATCACTGGGCAACACCTGGTCTTGGTCCACCCTGGACTCCATCAAAGTTTCAATAATCTTCAAAAGACACAACATTTGAGGGCAAATCCCTTGTAGGGGTGAGTAAAACAATACTCAATAGGGACCCCAAACAAAAAATGTACACCAAAAAATAATACAAAAATCTGACTAACAAAGGGGTACATGAAGTATAGCCTTTAATAAGTATAGTCAAGAGAGTCACTAGAGTCATATCACACTAGCATATGTATATGACATGCATATATGAAGAAATTCTAGGCATATTCAAAGCCAAGGAGACACACTTTGAGTCTTCATAGGAGACACACTCCGCTTAGGCATAGGAGACACACTCCGTGTAGGTGCAGAAGACACACTTCATGTAGACTTGGGAGACACACTTTGTAGGAGACACACTCCATGTGGGTATAGTAGACACACTTCATGTAAGCGTAGGAGATGCACTCCATGTAGGCACAGGAGGCATACTCTGTAGGAGACACACTCCATGTAGGTGTAGGATAACACTCCATGTAGGTGTAGGAGACACACTCTATGTAGGTGTAGGAGACACACTCTATAGGAGACACACTCCTTAGGATACACACTCCGTAGAAGACACACTCCGTGTAGGTCATAGCCAGCCACTAGATTTCACTCTTAGCGCGCTCATTCTGGGAGCACCTACTCCTCAAGATAAAAAGGTCATATGTCAACCCCCATTAAAAATCCCATAGATTATCTCAAAATTACCATCTCATCATGAGGTTCCCAACTCCACAAACAGCTTGTAAAATGGATATATGATTTGAAAGTTACGGGCCTTTTAGTGAAAAGGGGTTGGTTGGGTCTGGGTCCGGTCCAACCCAATCAGACCGACCCGACCCAGCCCCAGGATTGTCGACATGACCCGTTGGTTCGACCCAAACCACTAGGCCTAGTCTTCCCTAGCTGGGCTATGCCTATTCTACTGGCCCATACCGCTCGAGCGGTCCAATTCAGTCCACCCAGACATGGTACGGCTGGCTGCACCCCTCCCTAGCCCATGCGATTACCTGACCATGTGCCAGCAGGCCAGTCAATGGGGTCGAGCCTTGTAACCAATGCACACCCACAACTCCACTGCTGGTTCTTCGTCTAATGTGGCTCAGATGAGCCGCTTCCCTCCTCCGTTGGGGCCTTCCACTGCCACCCATGGTCGCTACCGCCCCAGGTTCCCACCACTGGCCTTCGAGCTGGTGGCCTCCTCTTCCTCCACTTGCGGCCCCCTACTACAATCCCACTAGACCATGGGATGCCTTCAGCCATCCTGTTGAGTATGAATGGCCTAGCCACATAGCCAATCTGGTTTCACCTCCGTTATCGGCCGTGCCGTCGGGCCGGTGTCACCTCTGCCACCTACCGCCCCACCGGTGACCTTGTCTCTCCACGCTCTACTTGAAAAGGTTAGAGTTGCCACCTCCAATCACCACCTCATACTACTACGATCCTAGATCCTGCTCCAAATCGATGCACCCAATGAAGAATGAGAAGAAAAATTGGGGAAAGGAATCAAGGAACAGGAACACCCAAAGTGGATGAATCTAGGCCTTGTTTGTGTCAGCCTCAATCTGTCCACATTAAAATTAAAGAACAGAGGGAAAAACTAAATCAATCCTAAACATGGATCAATTTTGATAATCACCTTGCAATAGAATCCCAAAACTACACTATGCACAACCCGTGAATAAATCTGTTCATCAGTTGATTCACATTCGTCATAGGAAAAAGTAATAAAGAATGAGGAGTTAAAATAATTTAAAATGCACACCCTACCTGGGATTGGATCAATTGCTGACAAAGAAGGAGTTTGTGTTCTTCGTTCGTTGATCCTTCAACACCTGCTCTAAATCCTAATCGTTGATCTGCCGGTATTCGTTGTCGAGACTTTTGTCTTCTACTTGACTCAGAGGAATTCCCAGGGTTATGGTGATACCTTGAATCCCCCTAACGCAACTTATTAAAAAGAGAAATCAATGTTGTGTCACCATGTAACGTCAATTTAAAATATTTTTATTTAATATTTTAATGGCATTCACGTCTAAAAATTAACTTTCACCCTCGACCCGTGCCAATCCAGGTTAGGCCCCACCTAAGGTAAATTTGTTGTTCTAGATGCAATAGTGCCCTCAAATTTTCAATCTGGTAACCCTTTTAGAAGTTATTAAAGTTCAAAGTTAGCCTCGCGAGTGTTTTTAATTAAAAAAAAACTTTATTCAAAGATTTTTTCCAGAATACTAAGCCTCAGAATCTCGTTCCATCTCAATTCCTAGTCTTAGAAATTTCCTAATTAATTTATAAAAATAATCTGGAAAAAAAATCTGAGTCATTACAATCATGACCAAACAACCACCCCCTCATCACCCGAAAATCACAGCCAAACAACCACCACCTCATTACCCTAAAAGCACGACCAAACAACCACTACCTCGCTGCCCCAAAATCATGACCACATCTCACCCATCATCCCCACATTGCATCGTAATCACATATCACCACCCCACAAGCATGAACACACATCACAACACATCAACGAACATTTTATAGATTTAACAAAGGGGATTTTATTACATTTGAATTTTTTTAGGGGTGTTATCATACAATACATTATCCTAGGGTAACCTTTTCATTGTCCAAATATAAGTGGTTAGCCAATTTCCATTTTAGGGTGGTATCACAACAATCACAATAGACATAGTAGTCAAAACACATATCATCTAGTGAAAATAAAGACCTCAATGACCATAATTTTCAACAGGCCATCAATCCCATACAATCTATCATATCACAATAATATCAAATCTTTAAAAACATGTAAATTGCTCCACATTTTCCCCTTTAATTTCAATTAGTCAATTATTTATCTTTGATTAATCCAGAATAGCCATCTATCATAGATAAAAAAGAGTAAAACCTCCTCCATGATACATGATAAAGAGAAATGAGGGGTTCCCTGCCTCAAAGAAGCTTTTCCAATTCCCTACACATCACAGGGCGAAGAAGAATGCCCGCAAACCAAAACCGCACATGGGAAACCGTGGATCAACCTAAAATGCACAAAGTATCATAAAAATACAACCTAAATCACACCCCAAACCAAAACAATATCATTTTAGAAAATCCCCAAGATAAAAATGAAATAAAATCATAGGGAAATGATAAATCACTCACCATGGATCACCAACCAACAACCATTGAAACCAATAGATCGAAGAAGAAGGAAGGGGCTAGAAGATCCTCCCAAGGTGCCTAGGGATCATCTAGAATGAGAGATAAATAGAGTCTTCAAATGAAAGGAAAAATGGCCAATAAAGGGACTTAAAACATGGAATCCTACCAGTTTCACATAATTTAAACTTTACAAGGTGTGTAATTCATAGGTTTTCTGAAAATTACCACTTTCATCAAAAAAAAATTCCTCAAACTTTATTTATTACACATCATGAATTCCACTTACACGATGTGTAATCATTTCATGGGATACCCATTATCTTATTTACAATCCATGAACTAATCAGTTATACAAGCCTTGAACCATATTTACATTTCATGTAAACATTACACGATGTGAACTTCTTGTAGAATCTCTTCTACAGCCCCAACCTCCACCAAAATATTTTTTAACCTCCTTAAGACTCATTTAGAACACCTAAAACACCCAAAAATAGAAAAGTAATAGGCTGGGAAGGCATGGGACATTACATTAGATATCTCTCAAATGATTATTTCCCTTGAGAATCCAAAACCAAGATTAGAAGCAAAGGGGTCTGAACAACCACCCCATGAAATATCTCTCAAGGATATCCTTACTCCTCAATGATACCAATAGATAAACATGTCAAACCAAATGGCCACAAGAATCTCACACAACCTCATCACCACACACTCACATCACTACACACTCACATCACCACAACCACCCAACCTCTATACAGCCCAATAAAACCATCAACCACTCTTTATCAGTTTCATCATCTGAAACATTACCTCACTTCCCAATTCTTGAGGAGCATAATAAATTCTGAATTTCATAATGAAAATTCATATCTTGTTGAATATCAGATTTATTAGACCCATAATCATTTCCTAATAATTCCATTTCCAATGGTTACACCATGCATCCTTTCCCTTATGATGCATTCTCTGAAGTGACACACTACCCGAGTGTCTCATTTTTCAACTCCTGTAACTCTTGTTGAGAGTCTTCCCTAGCATGAAACTCTTGAAAAGCCATTCCAGTGGAGGGACCATCATGGTCATAGGCAGAGAAAAACTCAGCATCCTATGTTTTCTACTTATCCTCCGTGTTAGTCACAACCATAACATTTTTCTTATCAAGCTAAAATTGATTAACCTTACAAAGATCCTACAAGACAAAAGTTTCTATGGTTGAGCCCTATTTGTCCTACATCAGCTGCTTTAAGGAACCAGGTTGTAACTACTATGGATACTTCTTAGTATTCTACTCATATCTTATTTGAGTATGCTAACCTTTTCCTTTCCTATACAAAGATGCATCATTCCCTCAAATGGAGCAAGTTGATTAAACAATGGATCTTCTGCAACTGTCCAATGAATATTCAATTGTTTTGTAATCAGAATAATAATAAGAAATCATTTCATATTCAGTATAAATATTTATTTCACCATTCTTAGTGGATAAAAAAACCTTTTTTGTTAATGTTGAGCTTAAATCAACTTCCATAAGTACCCTTGAAAAATAGAAAAAATTAACATGTTCTATTTGCTTGTCCATCTTAATTGGGACACCAATTGTAGAGGCAATATAAAAAAAATTTGGATGCCATAGAATCTAGTTCAAACTAATAATTTTAACCCAAAATTGTGAAAGATATTTTCTATGATCATAAGTATTTAAGCCGAAGTTCCACTCTTGGAGCCGAAGCATACTTGGCCTTAGAGAAACCAAGCCAATCCCCATGCCATTTACTTCAATTCAACACTTGTGAATAGAATGTGATAGAATACATGTCCCAATGAAATGCATTTATAGTTTTAGAATCCCCAAATAGAGGATAGTCTATTTATCAGATCCTCTAATCTTTAATGATTCTCACCCTTTGATAGCACAACCCGACCAATGATGGAATGACGACACATTTCAAGCCTCTTAGAGACCACTTCCTGTCTCTCCACCACCCGAGCAGTATCACCCTTTTTAAAAAACCTACCAGAATCAAAATTTCTCAAAAAAGAGAGCAATCATAGATTCAAGGATTCCAAAGATTTACCTTCATCCATATTTCTTGAGGTATCCTCCTTGAAAGAAACGTCTAAATGAGTACCCTACGACACACAAGGGAAGAGTGATAATATAGATGCATAAAGTAAATAACAAGAAAGATTATAAACTTAATATATATAAAGGTATATTGGGGATGATAGATAATCAAGTGTTAGAGTTATACAAGAAATCACAACTTGAAGGGTTGAATGGGAGTGTATCAAATAAGAAGAATCAAAGTAACACTAGTCATTAATTCGAAGGGGTTAATAGTCGAATAATGTATGATGATAATTCTATCATCAATTATGAAGGTATAACAATCAAAAGGATAGATTAGAATATCACATAACATGCTAATTAATAAATTATTTCAAAGGATATAGGAAAGTGAAGAAATATCTGACCTCAATAATAGCACCTTTGTTTCTCATTTTTGTCCATCATTCACTACTCGCAAAAAATTTGAACCATGTTTGATCCAACCTGCAAGATCCATATCCCATGCATACTAGTCTACTAGGTGTCTATGGGTCCTTTTAGACCCGCAATTATAAGTAGGGATTTATGTTTGAAAAATAAAATAATATAATATAACATAGTAAATTAGAATAAATTTTTTATGTGGATTGTTTTTTTAAAAAAAAAATTTAAGTTTTGGTTTGTCTTATTTTTGTTTCTAGGTTTCCCCGGTGTCAAAAGAATTGATGTCATGGGTGGTGTCAATATCCCTTTTTTCACTTTGACAGTAGCTCTTTTTTTGTTGCGTTTGGCTTTCTTTTTCTTTCTTTTTTTCATTTTTTTATGTTCTTTTTTTTAATTTTATTTTTAAAATATTTTTTTACAAAAAATGTAACAATAAACAAGAAAAATAATAAATATTTATTAATAAATAATAATTCTTTCAGCTTCCCAATATTGGTGCTTCTAGTAGCCTTGTCGTGTGGATTGTCTCGGTTTGTTTGCTCTTATCTCAGCTTCTTGGCTATGTGATGGTACTTATTGGAGGATCTAGTGTGATTTTACTCTCTCTTGTTAGATCTACTTTCCTCTGTTGTTTTGGTGGTCATGGAATATTTTGCATCTTCTTAGATTGAGGAGGTTTCATATCAGAGATCAAGTTTCAACCAGTTGGCCTGGTGGAAATCACTTGGAGGGAATTGTTCTGGTTCTTTTGGTGGTGATGCTTGAAGGTTGTGTTCTAACATGGGGATCTCATATCTGGTGGTTTTGGTGCATGATGTTGGTGCGGTTCTTCTTGGATGGCTTACATTGGCCTTCAGTGGTGGTGATGAGTTTTCTCGTTGAATGATGGTGGGGTTTGGGAGGGTTACAGGTGGTTTGGTAGATAGTTTCTAGAGAACTTGTCCCTTTGTTTTTGATCTAATTCTTCAGGTGTAGGTTGTATGGAGGTTTGTAGTAGATTTGGGTCACCGATGCTCCTTTGGTAGGAGGTGTGTTCTAGACCTGCACTGCTACTCAATGGGTGTCTTCTACTTCGGTTTTATTTTAGGTTCAGGGGAACCTGTTTTTTATTTGTTGTGTGGATCTATTTGTTTGATTGGTTGTTGATGGCTTTGTGAGATTTGGAGTCTACCTCATTGCATTTGGATGGTGTTGTTGCATCCTACAGTTGTCATCGGGTGGGAGATCTCAAAAGAGGGATGGGTGTGATGACACCCATCATCAGCCAACTGTTTGTTTGAATGAATGGGCACCTTGGTGATCTTTTGCACTGTAATTTTTTGTCTAGTTTTTCTTCACATTAGGTTGACTGTGTAGGTGCATTTGCATTCACTATTGGGTGGGCAACTCAAAAGAGAGATAGATGTGGTGACACTTATCATCTGATCCTCTTTCCACATGTCAGTGTGGGTTGGAGGAGTGTTCTACCGCGTTGTCTTGTTCCAGCACGACACATCTTCTTAGCAGGGGGAGAGGTATCTCCACTGACTAATCTCACTTTGCATAGTCTAGTAGGGGGTGATGGGGATTTTTTTATTGCTTTTATTGACTTCTGCTTCCCTTTTGACATTTGGGTCCCTCTTTAAGTCATTTGAGTTATGTTTTTAAGGCATATGTGCCTCGGTCATGTAATGGGTTTCCTCTTCTCCAAATCTTCAAAAGAGGTTTTCCATTATTTTTTTCTTTAATAAAATGGGACTTGACCCTCAACCTTTCAAAAAAAATATTAATAATTAAAAAAATGATAAATAATAAAAAACTAAAATAGTTAGCATTTAATTAATGAACAATTTTATTGATTAAAAATTATTAACTAATAATTAAATTATTTATAATATATTAAATTTTTAATAAATAATTGATATTATTTATAATTGTTAATAATTTATAATATAATTTATAACATAATATATTTTACAATATTTAAAATATAATTTAAAATTATTAATAATTTATAATATAATTGATATAATTGATAAAGATGTAATAAAAATTAATAATTTATAATTTTAAAATGTTTTATAAAATGTTTGTAAAAAAAGTTTTTAAAAAAGTTTTGAGATAATTACTTTTTAAGAACTTTATTATAATTTTTTTAATTTTTAATTTTGTTTTTAAAATAACATTTTACTAAAAAAAATTAATACTTGACATGAAAAATAATAAATATTTATTAATAATTTAAATATTAACAATATTTTTAATATAATTAATATGATAATAAATAATTAATAATATAATTATTTATCAATAATTTAAATATTAAAAATTTAAAATATAATAATAATTAACATGAAAAATATTAAATAATAATATAATTATTTTTTAATATTATTATCAACAATTACCAATATAATAAATGATTAATAACTAAAAAACTAACAATAAATCATTAAAAATATTATTAATATAATGAATATCATGATTACTAATAAATAATGAATAGTATAATTATTTATCAATACTTTAAATGTTAAAAATTAAAAACATAATTAATAATTGGTACGTGCATTATAGCGCATCCATTTTGAAAATTTTTATAACCAATTGGATACTGTAAAACTAGTAAGCAGGATCGAACCACATAGAGCACATACTCTAGTTTACTAAAATTATCTCATTAGACAATGTACAGATGAGAAATTAAATGATGGAATTCCTCTTTTTTAATTATTTTAATAAAAATAAAAATTGAGAAAGCGGATAAAACAAAATAAAATGTAGTGGAAAAAATGATGATGAACTCTAAGTTAGAAAATTGTGTTCAAGATGCTGACATCATAATCAAATTATCGCAAAACCATGTATAATTGTTTTCTCATGTGATCAAATATTTATCAAGCTCAATTATCACTAGTTCAATATTAATAAATCCTTTTTTAGAGGATTATTTTTTTATCTCCTAATTTATTTAATGTCTCTTTCTCTTGTGTTATAAATAAATTATGAGATTCTTTTAAATAACGAACCAAATGGAGAAATGGAATAGCTATTTCTCACAATGTTGTGCCACCTATTTTCATTACAGTTGATCAAAACAATTAAATTTCTTAGTATCACTGAACCAACAGATTATAAATATGATCAATTTCAATTTTAGAAATTAATTCCAGTGAAAATATAATTAAATAAGATAAAAATTCAAATGAAAATAAATTCAATTGACACATTAATTATAACAGCCCGAGATTTTATGAAAACTATTCTTTTTAAATTTATTAATGTCTTGTGTAATACGCTACAAGGAGCTTGCACAACACGCATCCTTGACTTGCCTTGCATTACACGCAATCGCGACCTTCCTCGATAGCTTGTGTAGTACGCAATACCGAGTTTCACTAAACAACGATATGCTATTAAAATATTATTAAAACTAGCCGTTATGAATAGTAATAACCACTTTTTGAAATTTTATAAATTTTATTTTTCAAAATGGACTTCATTTTTGGATTCGGAATATCAAAATTAGCCTAGGGTGAAATTTTGGTATTTTTCTGAAAACCTTCAATTTTTGATGAATAGTGAAACTACTAAGTGGTAGGTTAAAAACTGAATTTTGCATAAAACTTAATTTTACCACTTCTGTGAATGGAATTTCAAAAATCCGACAGACACGGTTGATATCAGTAAGTAAAATGTGGTTCAATGAGATAAAAATAATTTTTTGGTGAATAGTAACTTTTTACTTTTTTTACCGCGGTTAATATTAAATAGGGTAACTAAGGGTAAATATGATATTACTATTACCCTAACACATGTCCTAATTCTATTGGATAAGTGTAATTCGACCAAAAACAACCTTATGAATATAATATGACCATTTAGGCCCACTTGGGTTAGATTAGGACATTTATTATTAATTTATATAAAGAAGGGTTAAAATAGTTAAAATCAAAGTTTAATAAGTAAATAATTTTTAATATGGGGTTATACATAAGATAAATTCGACTATAAATATTCATTAGAAATCTAAAAATATTTCCTACATAATGGTATTTTATTTGTAAATTTTAGACATTAAATAATTTAATTTATTTATGACACAATGATGATGCAGTAATTATCTTATTAATGAAATATTGACATAATTGATGTTATAAACACCAAAATAAATGTAATTTGATACTTTTTATGAATTACACTAATTTTTTAGGTTACTATGATATATTAGTGTTGATTTAATCAACTTGGTTCGAACATATAATTCTGTTATGACTTTCACAAAAATCATATATCAAATAGTGTCAAAATTGACACAAAATAGTTTTTAAATCAAATATTATATTATTAATTGTTATTTTATTCCTAAAAATCTAAGGATCGGCCAAATGACTTAGATAAGGATATATATATTAATAATAAACAATTTGGGGTTCGTTTGTCATGTTATAGTAAGTGTATTAACCATATAGTGAAAGAAAACAAAAAGACACGGTAAAAGTTAAATTATTTAACTTAGAGTTAAATCTAATTGATAAGGTTAAAATAATACCCTAAACTTGTCTAAATCCTATTGGTTGATAGGATTTCGACCCATCCCCACTTTAGCTTCGAAATAAGACCCTTTGGAACCATTATAAACCGATTTTGACTTTAATATAAAATAATATTTTGAGATATTCCTAAGGTGCCCCTCTCCTCCCTTATAAAAGGGCACCTCCTCCCCCTCCTCCTCACACCAATTTGAGCACTCAAACTCGGCCAACCCCTGCCATTTTCTCCTCTCCACTTCCTTAGAATAATCCAAGAGGTCCTGGTCTTCTTCAAAGACCAATCTTAGTTCCCTAAGTGGAGGATTCAAAGAGGCGTTCCAAAGAAGAGGAGGTTCGGACACGTACAAAGCAAGTCGGACCTAAGGTAAGGGAAATATCACAATCTCATTTTTATTCGAGATTGTTTATACTTTAAAATTTACTGGGGTGTATTTTATCATCCACATCCATGTTTCCTTAATATGTAATATTATTTCCATTCACCTACAATTGTTTAATTCCTATTTTACCCTTCGGTGATTCTTTAGTAAAAGATATGAAAGGAATCTTTTGTCGTTTTTCATACGAGGTACTTTTTTGACTTTTCCGACAAAAGTACGAAAAATGTTTTTTTCTAACTTATACGACATGAATGGATTTTTAAAACATTATTTCCAAGAAGCTTCCTTTACAAGTTTTCAAGTTTATTTTTAATCAACTTATTTTAGTTTATAATTGTATGACATGTTAAGAAAAGAAAAGTGTTTTTGAAGAAGAAAGGATATTTTCCTCAAGAATGGAGTTCAAGTGTTTTATCAAAATTATTTTCCATCTAAGATAATAAAGGGTTCTGTTTTTATCCCTATTATTACATTGATTTGATCATGTTGTGATGGAATTATATTTATGAATTCCTTTAACTTATATGAATTGATTTATGATGTCATGATGTTTTCCCATTTTTGTTACATGTGTTATGCGATGATGTATGTTTTATGATTATGTGGCACACATAAGAAAGGATTCATTATAAGATGGGTGGGACCTATATCTCCCTCCAATGCATTGGGTAAAGATTTTATATCTCATGAGATAGACATGGCTGGAACGGTAGGTTATACCGGTTCAGTGAAACAGGACTGGAACGAGGGTTACTCGATTCAGAAAGGGACTTTGTCCACTAAGATAGTCTTGGCAATGAGTCTTGACTAACAAGAAATGATTTTCTATGATTATGTGTGTATGACACAAAGTTTAATGTTTTATGTTATGATTATTGTGATTACATTTCACTGCCATGATTTATCCCATGTTATGAAATTATGATCTCTTTTGCAGGTTAAGATTTCCAAAAGTTATGTGCTTGTGTATACGATGTGATTGATATTTGTTTTGTTTACCCTTACTGAGCATTTGAGCTCACCCTTTTATGTTTTCTTGTCCCCAGGATATAAAGAAAGGTTTTAGGTATAAAAAAAAGGAAGATCTTTATGGGAGATATTGAAGATCTTTCACCAGGATTAGAAGATTATATTCCGAGTTTCCAAAGACACTAAACTATTATGATCCTTGTGTGTGTGTTTTTGTTATGTACTAAGTATTCCGCAAATGTAATGTAATGTCAATGTACGTCAAGCTTCGGGTCTCTACAGTTGGTATCAGAGGAAAGGTTTAGTCAACCTTTGGAAACTAGGACGCGAAAACGTTAGTGAGATCCTTAGTGTTATTTCTAAGGTATGTCTAGGGATGTCTCTAAGGTTAAGTATACGTATAGGTTATAGTCCTAGAATTGCGCTAACGATCTTAGAATTAAACCTAAGATGTTAGATATTGAAGGTACTCCCCCTTTATTATGTTGTTTTCCCTAGCATGATTTTTTCCTCTCACACTATTCTTTTTGGGTTTTAGACGATGGCTGGAACCCGAAGGAACCGTGTTGATCAATGCAATGGACAATGCAATGATTTCCCTCCTGAACAAACAAATGTTATGGGATATGGAGTGAAAAATCTTATTGCTATACTTACACAAGCTATGAATCATTCTGGACTTCCAAATGAGCAGAGAAGGGAACAATATTCTATTGAGTCCTTCATGAGGCAACATCCACCTTCTTTCAGTGGGTCTTCTGATCCACTTGTGGCTGAACAATGGATCAGTACTACTGAAAAGATATTTTCAGTTCTTCAATGTTCTGAACATGATAAAGTCATCTTAGCAGTATATCGTTTGGAAGGTGAAGCTGATCAATGGTGGAATCTTATCAAGAATACGAGGCCAAAAGATGAAATTGAGTCCATGGAATGGGACGAGTTCAAGAACTTGTTTTTCAGTAAGTACTTCCCTCGTATTCTTCGAACAAAGATGGAGAAAGAGTTTCTTGAACTGAAACAAAGGGATGATGAATATGTTGGTACCTATGAAGAAAATTTTACAAGACTTGCAAGGTACGCTTCTGGTATTATCATCCAACCTGAAAGTAAAGTTGATCGATTTTTCAGTGGCTTAAAACCAAGTCTTCGAAGGGCATTAGCTATAAGAGACTTTAGCAGCTATGAAGAAATTGTGCGTTGTGCTATCAAGGTAGAAATGGAAGTTGGTGTTACGTATCCATCTCATGGTTTTGACAAGAAACGAAAGATGGAGTTCAAGGAGAAATCTCATAATAATGGTGAAAAGAAGATGAATGTTTCCTTATGCACAAAGTGTGGAAAGAAGCATGGTGGAGATTGTCTTAAAGGAACTAGAAAATGTTTTAAGTGTGGAAAAGAAGGTCATCGAGCAGCTGAGTGTCGAAGTAATGGAAAAAGGGTTTCTAATGACGTGAATAAAGCAAACACTGCAGAGAACGCACCACCAACACTTCAATGCTTCAAGTGCAAGGAAATGGGGCATTATGCTAATAAATTCCCTAATCTAAGGGTTAGTGATGATCAACATGAACAACCACTGAAGGCAAAGGACAAAGGGAAGTCACATGCGATCACTACTGGAAATGTTGAATATGACAACGATGTGGTGGAATGATTAAGTGTTTATGTAATGGGATTCCAAAATAATATTGTATCATGGAATATTGGAATATTTATGTATTGGTATAATGTGGTATTCAAAGTGATTGAGATATTTAACAGTATTCATGAGCTCATGATTGATAAAAGGACTAAGTGATATCATGGTTTGAGTATAAATAATTTTGAGGATTTTGGTATGTGGAAAGTGTTAACTTTTAACTGCATTCAAGTTTTTACTAAGGTTCAATGGGTATTCAATAGAATACATGATTAAGGACTTTGAATGTTTGGAATGTGACCAAAAAAACATATCTTATGATATATGGGGATCAACAATGATATTAAATCTCTGGTAATCATTTTGACTATGTTATGAGAGTGGACTGTAGTATTATGGATAAGCCTAAAGATTGGAATGGATCATGTTGGAAATAAGTTAGTATTGTTTAAGGATAGAAGTTTTTTCGATATTATTGATGGGATGTTATAGTAATATAGTTTTAGAAAAAGGACAACCTGCAGGACGGGCAACATCCCATCGCGTCGGACAAGGCTGTGGGAATCGAACCCACAACCGAAGTGCGACTGGCCTTTATCTCCTACCACTGGCATACAGGAAGTACCTGTTTAGTAGAAACTAGTTTTATTATATTAAGCAGTATGATATATGAAGTATAAGTCCATTTTAGGAACCATATATGATTAATCTCACTATAGATCGACTTATGTATATAATTTTTGCTAACCTTTTGTTTGAGACAGATGGAATGACCCGTCATTCTATCACATGATCTGCTAACACTTCACGAATAACAAATTCAACTTCATTTATTTAAGAGATGAAGTGGAAATTGTTCAAGGCACTAACAACAGTGAGATTGTACCAAAATAAAGTAAGTATTTATTCTAATTCAAATTTTCAACTTTAGGGAAATGATCTTGAAAACCAAAAATGTTGTCCTAGTGATCTTATACCTGATGAATCAGATGGTACCTTATATCATCACAAATCTATGGATTTGTGATTACTGGCTTTTCCATAGCCATGTTCTCTACCACTCTCCATCAGAACATGATGGTTAGATTTCTCTACCATATCCATATTTTCACCTATGTGGAAACCCAGTGATTAGTTTATTTGGGTAATCGTTACATTTCATACTTTAGTTTTTAAAGACAAGTTTTGGTATTCCTTTTTACGATGTGGGTTTCTATTAAAGAAACTTTCGAATAGTAAACTATTTATAACCCCGACGAATTTCGAGGGCGAAATTCATTTTAAGGGGGGGTAGAATGTAACAGCCCGAGATTTTATGAAAACTATTCTTTTTAAATTTATTAATGTCTTGTGTTGTACGCTACAAGGAGCTTGAACAACACGCATCCTTGACTTGCCTTGCATTACACGCAATCGCGACCTTCCTCGATAGCGTGTGTAGTACGCAATACCGAGTTTCACTAAACAACGATATGCTATTAAAATATTATTAAAACTAGCCGTTATGAATAGTAATAACCACTTTTTAAAATTTTATAAATTTTATTTTTCAAAATGGACTTCATTTTTGGATTCGGAATATCGAAATTAGCCTAGGGTGAAATTTTGGTATTTTTCTGAAAACCTTCAATTTTTGATGAATAGTGAAACTACTAAGTGGTAGGTTAAAAACTGAATTTTGCATAAAACTTAATTTTACCGCTTCTGTGAATGGAATTTCGAAAATCCGACAGACACGGTTGATATCAGTAAGTAAAATGTGGTTCAATGAGATAAAAATAATTTTTTGGTGAATAGTAACTTTTTACTTTTTTTTACCGCGGTTAATAGTAAATAGGGTAACTAAGGGTAAATATGATATTACTATTACCCTAACACATGTCCTAATTCTATTGGATAAGTTTAATTCGACCAAAAACAACCTTATGAATATAATATGACCATTTAGGCCCACTTGGGTTAGATTAGGACATTTATTATTAATTTATATAAAGAAGGGTTAAAATAGTTAAAATCAAAGTTTAATAAGTAAATCATTTTTAATATGGGGTTATACATAAGATAAATTCGACTATAAATATTCATTAGAAAGCTAAAAAGATTTCCTACATAATGGTATTTTATTTGTAAATTTTAGACATTAAATAATTTAATTTATTTATGACACAATGATGATGCAGTAATTATCTTATTAATGAAATATTGACATAATTGATGTTATAAACACCAAAATAAATGTAATTTGAGACTTTTTATGAATTACACTAATTGTTTAGGTTACTATGATATATTAGTGTTGATTTAATCAACTTGGTTAGAACATATAATTCTGTTATGACTTTCACAAAAATCATATATCAAATAGTGTCAAAATTGACACAAAATAGTTTTTAAATCAAATATTATATTATTAATTGTTATTTTATTCCTAAAAATCTAAGGATCATCCAAATGACTTAGATAAGGATATATATATTAATAATAAACAATTTGGGGTTCGTTTGGCATGTTATAGTAAGTGTATTAACCATATAGTGAAAGAAAACAAAAAGACACGGTAAAAGTTAAATTATTTAACTTAGAGTTAAATCTAATTGATAAGGTTAAAATAATACCCTAAACTTGTCTAAATCCTATTGGTTGATAGGATTTCGACCCATCCCCACTTTAGATTTGAAATAAGACCCTTTGGAACCATTATAAACTGATTTTGACTTTAATATAAAATAATATTTTGAGATATTCCTAAGGTGCCCCTCTCCTCCCTTATAAAAGGGCACCTCATCCCCCTCCTCATCACACCAATTTGAGCACTCAAACTCGGCCAACCCCTGCCATTTTCTCCTCTCCACTTCCCTAGAATAATCCAAGAGGTCCTGGTCTTCTTGAAAGACCAATCTTAGTTCCCTAAGTGGAGGATTCAAAGAGGCGTTCCAAAGAAGAGGAGGTTCGGACACGTACAAAGCAAGTCGGACCTAAGGTAAGGGAAATATCACAATCTCATTTTTATTCGAGATTGTTTATACTTTGAAATTTACTGGGGTGTATTTTATCATCCACATCCATGTTTCCTTAATATGTAATATTATTTCCATTCACCTACAATTGTTTAATTCCTATTTTACCCTTCGGTGAGTCTTTAGTAAAAGATATGAAAGGAATCTTTTGTCGTTTTTCATACGAGGTACTTTTTTGACTTTTCTGACAAAAGTACGAAGAATGTTTTTTTCTAACTTATACGGCATGAATGGATTTTTAAAACATTATTTCCAAGAAGCTTCCTTTACAAGTTTTCAAGTTTATTTTTAATCAACTTCTTTTAGTTTATAATTGTATGACATGTTAAGAAAAGAAAAGTGTTTTTGAAGAAGAAAGGATATTTTCCTTAAGAATGGAGTTCAAGTGTTTTATCAAAATTATTTTCCATCTAAGATAATAAAAGGTTCTATTTTTATCCCTATTATTACATTGATTTGATCATGTTGTGATGGAATTATATTTATGAATTCCTTTAACTTATATGAATTGATTTATGATGTCATGATGTTTTCCCATTTTTGTTACATGTGTTATGCGATGATGTATGTTTTATGATTATGTGGCACACATAAGAAAGGATTCATTATAAGATGGGTGGGACCTATATCTCCCTCCAATGCATTGGGTAAAGATTTTATATCTCATGAGATAGACATGGCTGGAACGGTAGGTTATACCGGTTCAGTGAAACAGGACTGGAACGAGGGTTACTCGATTCAGAAAGGGACTTTGTCCACTAAGATAGTCTTGGCAATGAGTCTTGACTAACAAAAAATGATTTTCTATGATTATGTGTGTATGCCACAAAGTTTAATGTTTTATGTTATGATTATTGTGATTACATTTCACTGTCATGATTTATCCCATGTTATGAAATTATGATCTCTTTTGCAGGTTAAGATTTCCAAAAGTTATGTGCTTGTGTATACGATGCGATTGATATTTATTTTGTTTACCCTTACTGAGCATTTGAGCTCACCCTTTTATGTTTTCTTTTCCCCAGGATATAAAGAAAGGTTTTAGGTATAAAAAAAAGGAAGATCTTTATGGGAGATATTGAAGATATTTCACCAGGATTAGAAGATTATATTCCGAGTTTCCAAAGACACTAAACTATTACGATCCTTGTGTGTGTGTTTTTGTTATGTACTAAGTATTCCGCAAATGTAATGTAATGTCAATGTACGTCAAGCTTCGGGTCTCTACATTAATCACCAAATAAAACATGCATGTGCATTAAATTTAATTCATCATTCATCCCAACACATAGAAATTACCCCGACATCTCAGTCAAAAAAATATGCATGATAATAAAATGATAAATAATTAAAATTATACCTGCGTTATCTGAAAAAAAAATGATTGGATCAGTCTGCACTCTAGACGTGTATCGTACTCACTATTTGTTGATCTCTGAAGGAAAAGTGAACCCTCTATGGAGTCGTGCACCAACAACAGACCTCAACTAATATCACACCCAACTGGAATGGATGAAGTATGGTAGCTACTGGGGAAGATAGTGTTCGGTTGGGAGTTGGGATTGCAGCGGAAGTGAGGGGTCGCTGGCAGTGTTGGCTGCTACTATGTTATAGAGGAGGGTTGTCCTACTGTTGGCGATGCATAGTAATGGTGGAGGTGGTTCCGGTTGCAGCAGATGATGGAGGAGAGGCTGACGTCATGGGTTGCTCCTTGAGGGAGGACGTCGACTATGTGCAAAAAGAGGAGGGTGGCATGGAGATGAAGGGTGGAGGGATATGGTGGCGTGAAGGGGGGAGGGTAGGGGCAGGGGGTGGAAGAAGGGTAGGAGAAGAGGGAGGGGGTGGTCGAGGAGGGAGGGGAAGGGTGAGGGGGCACAGGGAAATGGTGTCACACCCGAATTTTCAATTCCATGCTTTATTCGAAGTTCTCTTTTGGTTCTTAGCTTTCTCTTGGTTTTCGGGTGTTTAGAGTTTAAAATTTTGGTGTCTCCTGTGTTATTGATATATGACCATAGTCTTTGGGGTATTGTATGGTATTTGGCCTCCTCTTTTTTCAAGGGGATGGTGTGAGGTTGTAATGTTTTGGAGTTGTGTTAGTGACACGCCTAGTGGCACAACTTGTGGGGTAAGTTGTTGAGGTGGTTTGTACCCTTGGGTTGGATGAGTTTTGGGGTGAAAATGATGGTTTATTTTGGGAATTTTTCTCCCTTATCCTTGGCCTATCTTTACCCATTGGTTTTCCCCTTGGACCCCCCTGAAATTGGAGGAAGAACATCAAATTCTGGAAGGCCAGAACAGGCTGTATGGTTTACTAAACCATGCAGCCAAACCGTTCAAGGTGTCCAGGTCATTAAAAATACTTTTGAAATTCCAATTTTTCCCTCCCATAAATAAACCTATTCCACTCCATTCTTCCCACATTCAACCCTAGTAGCAATGGGAGGCCTCCAAGCTCCCTCAAGTTCCCATGGAACCCATCTTTGATGGGGGGTTTGGTGGGGAAACTTCAAGATTCTTCAAGGTAAGTGATTCCTTATTCTTTTCTTCTCTTTCTTGAAGTTATAAATTTTACATAATCTAGGGTTCGTAACTAGGGTTCAAACATTAGTCTTTTTGGTGAAATATTGTGGTTTTAGGTTGGATTTCACTTCCTTGAGGTCCGGCGGTGGTGTGGTTGATGTTTCACACCAAGATTTGAGGGTTTCAACAATTTTGGTAGGTGATTCCAAGTTTAATCATTTTATTATGAGTTATCTTGCTTGTTTTTTTAATTTATAATGTTCCTAATATGTTGGGTGTGGTGCGAAAATCATTAAATGATTTGTGATTACCTTCAGCATATGGTATGATTGGATAGAAAATTTAGTAGCTTTGTAATTTATTTTAAAAAATTTGATTCTTTAAATTATCCCACTTGAAAACTATTTTTATTTAAAGTTTCATCTTTTAGAAATTGTAACTAGCATTTCATGTTTATAAAAACTTGCAAGATTTTCATCTTTGAATGATTATCACATGGAATATCTTAGTGGTGGTATTCTACTGGGATTTGTCTCACTCCCTACTTACACCTTTGGGTGTAAGTTGACTTGTTTATTTTTGTCACAGGTTTGGGTACAGCTTTTGTGCCAATGGTTTAGGTTTTTAACGGTCCATTGTGATGTAATGTTGTGGAGATGGCTTGAAGGTGGTTCCTCTTGCCATGTGGAGGTTCTTGGGATGTTTTTTTTTGGTTTTTTACCTTAGTAATAGTCTTTATACATTGTTTTAAATTGTGTAATTCAGTTATTAATTTTATTAAAATATTTTTTGGTTTGAAAAATCCAGATTTGTTTAATTGTTTTTTTGTTGTTGTAAGTTTATAAACTCAGGTAAATCATTCCCAACTTTCATTTTATGATACCCAGGCACTTTTTCTAGTCCATGGGGATTGGGAAATCCCTTTGGGTCTTGTCACGAGCTGGGTTTGGTGCTGGTTTTGATGGCGACCAGATTCGGTTCGTGACAAAATGGTATCAAAGGAGGTTTAGGTTAACTCTTTGGGTCATGTTATTTGGGGAACATTTGGGATAGTTTGGAGTTAGGATTTTCAGGACTTGGAATTATTATTATGGGTAGTGTGCCTAATCACCACACCTCATGATGGGATTCAAGTCTCCAAGGGAAGTCAGGACTTATCTGAGTCCTTTGGTTTTCTTGGTTTGATGATGATTAGGGAAAATGAAAAGAGAGTTGGGTTAATGGTCTTAGTGAGCTCACAGGTCCTAGTAAGCCATGCGGAGCTGGGGATATTTTCCTAGAACACTCTATATGGTGGTGAAGTGATTGGCGTATGACCACCAACTATATGTCCAAGTCACCCATCGAAACTAGTTTCCCCTCACATTTTCTTGTGTCCTTTAGTTTTGAAATCTTAGAAGTTTGGTTTTAAATCAAAAATGACATGCTTTTAATAATCATAAAGTTTTTGTGAAATTATTTTATAATAAAGAGGGAATTATTTGATTTTTGAAATGGTGGAACTGAATTTTCATAACTGTTTTGAAATGAAAAATGGTGTGTTTACACCTCTTTTAATGGGATGATATGTTTTTAAATTGATTTGAATAACTTCAAAGTGAGTTCTTATTTGAATGGTTGTGTCCTTATGAAAAGTTTTGTAAGATGTAAATTGGGATTTTGATTCTGTGGTTAGTGGTATTGAGAAAAAAAGAAAGTATCGGTTGACTGTTTTGGTTTTGAAAAGTGGAAAGAATTTTTGTTTTAACCTTTGGTATTTCCATGAGCGACCAAGCGCATGGGGTTATATTGGATGATGGATGGTTAATGGAATGACTGGATGAGTGTCGGGATGGATATGAGGAGGGTGCCTGGAGTGGAACGGAAACATGCATGTGTGAGGCCCATGGGGTACCATTGGTGGATACTCTAACTGCTGAACCATTTATTTTCAAAGATATGATTTGAAAGAAATACATGATGTCTTGATGAATAGTTTGGGATGGTGTGTCTTATGTGTTTTTGGAAATGTTGTTGTTTTGGGATGTTTTGAGTCTAAGAACCCCTCTTGTTTGAATGGTTTTTTGGGTTTGTGTTTCTTTGGTAAGTTGGGTTGAAGGACTGATTAGTTGTCTCTTCTGAGAAAGGTTCAAGAAGCCTTTACAGTGGTTCCCTTAATGTGTTTGGATCTGGTTTGTGGAACATTTTTACCAATGTAACATCTTGTTTGGGTCCTTGGATTCTCTCATTGAATAAGGTACGCCCCCATTAAGGGTTAGTGCACAACTGAAGTGCAACCCGGATTGTTTCTCCATTGTAAGACCCTCCAGTTGATCAATATACGGAATATTTTTCTTGAGATTTAGAGATTAAGTCTACACCATTTCCTTTATTGGTTTTTTGGATCCTCTTGTAGTGGGAGAGTGCTCGTGGAAGGTTGAAAGAGACCTTAGTTTGTTAAGTTACCTGATTCGTCGAAGGTGGAAGTGGTCTGGGTTTGTTGGTATGGATGAGTGTCTGGATGGTGTCTAAGAGGGCCTTTGGGTCCTTCGTAGTATCTTTGAAGTATGGGTTCATGTTAAACCATCAGTGTGGGAAATCTGGTTAAGAGATGCTATTATGGACACTTTCTAGAATTGTGCATTGTTTGGGGACTTGGCATAAGTTCCCTTTCCATGTATTGTTTCCATCAGTCACAGTGGTCATGTTTGGTGACACCTTGTGATGTCATGTGCTCATTTGATTGTAAAGGTGAAGGTCATACAATCCTTTGAGAGTCTCTATTATGTTGGGAGTATGTCTCCCTTGGAAAAACTTCAAATCCTATGTCTTAGAGGAAGGTGTTTATATGTGTCCTTTACTTCTGTCGTTTCTCACCCGAAGAAACAAGGTGTGATGTGTGTGCATCTTCTAATCCCTTGATTTAGTGAAATGTTAGGTTTTAGTAAAGTGAGTTATGGAGTGTGTTCTATCTCGGTGAACCCATCTAGGATTGTGGTGTAGTTGTTTGTAGCACTGGAAGTAGAAGTTCTATTCAGGGGGTTTCCAAAGCCTAACTATAAGGCTGAAGATTCTTCAATCATTTGAGCTCCAGCCATAGGTCTTGGAGTGAATCTGGTGCATGGTCAGGGGAAATCCTAGGGTCTTTCAAAGAGTTTTTGGAGAAAGGTTTGAAATTTGGCTAGATAGGTTGAGTGCACGGTTTGCACATGGTTAGTAGTAACCATCCCCAGAAAACCATGCAAGTAGAAGTATCCACACAGTTAGCGCACGGTTTCCCAAAGTCTGCAGACTAACCGTGTGGTCATCCCAACTCTTTAAATTTTGGGTCTTTTTGTGTCGGCCCATACTGGTCAGTTAATATGGTTGGTTCTTATGGTGTGGAGACCCACTATGAGTTTTATATAAGTTCTTTTGGAAAGGTCTAATGGAATTCTACCCCTTATATCAGGGAGTCTGTTCAGGACTCCCCCTGTTAGTGTCCCGATTTTATCTCAGAAAAAATTTAAGTTGTATCTTATGGTGGGGAGCCCATTTGTGTCCTCCTATACTAGTAACTCAAATTTGTCCCAGGACTTATCTTGGTGGTAGGTAGTCTCGTTCATAGTTATCTAATTACTAACATCTTCCTTGGGTAAATTTTGGGATTGGAGAGTGCCCAACAGTTTAGTTAAAGTAATGTAAGTGTAACCTTGTTCGATGTTGTTGTTCATTTGGGTAAATAGCTTGATTCTTGTTTGGATAGTGTGAGGATTTTCCTTTTGGAATAAAGTCTAAATATGCTTTATGGTTTTGGGAAAGTGGCGTAAGTTTTGGTTTTTGAGAGTGTTCCTTCCTTAATTGATCACTGGAGGTGTTTTGGTCGTTGGGGGCGAAACATGGAAAAGGAGTACATATTGGTTTCTCAGTTGGGTTTGGTTTTTTCTTTGGCCTTGCTTTGGCTTTTTGGGGTCAGAAAGCTTTATGGTGGGGAGAATTTCCACACCCTAATTTTCAATTCCATGCTTTTTTCGAAGTTCTCTTTTGGTTCTTAGCTTTATTTTGGTTTCTGGGTGTTTCGGGTTTAAAATTTCGGTGTCTCTAGTTTTATTGATCTATGAACTTAGTCTTGGGGGTCTTGTATGGTAGTTGGACTCATATTTTTTCAAGGGTGTGTTGTGAGGTTGTGGTGTTTTTGATTTTTGTTAGTGACACTTCTAGTGGCACAACTTGTGGGGTAAGTTGTTGAGGTGGTTTGTACCCTTGGGTTGGATGAGTTTTGGGGTGAAAAGAATGGTTTATTTTGTGTATTTTTCTCCCCTATCATTGGAACATCTTTTTCCCTTAGACCCCCCCCTGAAATTGGAGGAAGAACATCAAATTTTTTATGGCCAGAATAGGCCGCACGGTTTGGAAGTACGGTTTACTAAACCGTGTAGCCAAACCGTGCAAGGTGTCCGGGTCATTAAAAATACTTTTGAAATTCTAATTTTTTCCCTCCTAGAAATAAACCTAACCCACTAAATTCTTCCCCCATTTGACCCTAGTAGTAATGGGAGACCTCCAAGTTCCCTCAAGCTCCCATGGAACCCATCTTTGATGGGGTTTTTGGTGGGGAAACTTCAAGATTTTTCAAGGTAAGTGATTCCTTCTTCGTTTCTTCCCTTTCCTAAGAGTTTTTTTCACCATTTATTGAATTTATAAATTTTCCAGAATCTAGTTTTCCTAAATAGGGTTTAACCATGAGTCTTTTTTGTGAAATATTGTGGTTTTAGGGTGGATTTCACTTCCTTGAGGTGTGTCGGTGGTGCGGTTGATGTTTCGCACCAAGATTTGAGGGTTTCAACAATTTCAATAGGTGATTCCATGTGTAATCATTTTATTATGAGTTATATTTCTTGGTTTATTAATTTATAATGTTTCTAATATGTTGGGTGTGGTGCTAAAATCATTTTTGGTAGCAATAGTAAAGCATTTAGTGTTAAAGTTACATTTTTGTTTGAAGTTGTGTACTTTTCAAATGTAACTCATGTGATATCTTTTGTGGTAGTTTTATAAAATATGAAATTGATTTATTAGTTGTTTAAATGGGCTAAAAATTATGTTTCTTTAATGCCTTAGTGTCATGTGTGCCTTGTGAGGGGGTTTTTGAATGGTTTTGATGTGTAAAACCTTGTTATACTTCTTGAGAGTATTTTATGAAAATATGTTTTTTCATGTGTATCTTTTGTGGTATTATTTTAGGTGGTTTTATAACACTTGAGAGTGGTTTTATAAATGTTTCTAGGGTTGAAAATTCTGTTTTGTATTGGTATTGGTGTGATTTGGCCTTGAAAGAGGGTTTTCAAATGGGTTGTATGCAAAACATGGTTATACCCCTTGGGTTGGTTTTATGAAAATTGTAACTGATTTAATGAGTTACACAAAGTGTACAAAGGATTTTTATGTACTGTTTTGGTGGGTTTATATTATTAAAATGTTTTTTTAAAGATAAATTGGTCATTTTTGATGTCAAACGTTTTGATAATTCTTTGTAATTTGTCAAGGTGATTTATGAAATTTTGATGTGGGTGCGAAAAATATTTGTGGGTTGTTTTGTGTGACTGTGATGTGCAAAATGGATTTTGTTTATGAAATAAGTATTATGGGAATGTGTGTGGGATGTTATGTGGATTGGAATATCTTGTAAAGGTTTTATAAAATTGTTTAAAGGATTTGTTGAAATGTTAAAGAGATGTGAATAGTGTTGTGGGATATTTTGGTGTGACTATGATTTAAAAATGTATTTGAATGAAAAAAGGGGATTATGTGACTTGTGTGATATACATGTGGTCTGTTTGGTGAATGTGTGATGTGGAATTGGTATTTGAATGTGCAAATTATATTTCATGGCTTGTTGAACTTGTTTGAGCACAAGATGGAAACTCGGGTATCTAGGTGGGTGGACGTGTGCTAGTATGCTAGTGATCCCGTGGGGTTTAGCCTCAGTTTCATGTAGCAAGTTTGATGTTAAAAACACTAACTAAACTATGATGATGATTATTATTGGGGACCAATAGGTTATGGGTATGTTCCCTACTAGTGGCTCGTGCACGAGAACGAATATTGTGATGGTTACTTTCACCGAGATATGAGGTACCTGGGACCCACAATGCGTTAGTTCCTAGGGGTTATTTCCCATTTCTTGTGCTCATTAGATGATTTTTGCTTACCTTCGGCATACAGTATGATTTGATGGAAAATTTAGTAGCTTTGGCATTAGTTTTAAAAGTTTTGATTCTTTAAATTATCCCACTTGAAAACTATTTTTATTTAAAGTTTCATTTTTAGAAATTGTAACTAGCATTTCATGTTTATGAAAATTTGTAAGATTTTCATCTTTGAATGATTATCACATGGAATATCTTAGTGGTACCTACTGGGATTTGGATCACACCCTACTTACACCTTTGGGTGTAAGTAGACTTGTTTATTTTTATCGCAGGTTTGGGTATAACTTTTGTGCCAATGGTTTGGGTTTTTAACGGTCCATCGTGATGTAATGTTGTGGAGATGGCTTGAGGGAGGTGCCTCTTGACATGTGGAGGTTCTTGGGATGTTTTTTTTTTGTTTTGTACCTTTTTAATGGTATTTAGACATTGTTTTAAATTGTGTAATTCAGTTTTGAATTTTAGTAAAAGATGTTTTGGTTTTAAAAATCCAGATTTGTTTAATTGGTTTTGTTTGTTGTTGTAAGTTTATAAACTCAGGTAAATCATTCCCAAATTTCATTTTATGATACCCGGGCACTTTTGTCAGCCCGTAGGGATCAGGAACGCCCTTCAGTTTTTTTCATAGGCCAGGTTTGGTGCAGGTTTTGATGGTGACCAGATTCGGTTCGTGACAGATGGAGGGGAGAGGGGGGGGGAGGAAGAAGGGGACGACGAAGGAGGGAGGGGGCGGGCCTAGAGGTTGAATTGAGAGAGAGATTCGCGGCTAGGGTTGCGGCATCTATCGATGATGAAGTGGCTCTCTTGAATTTAAATTGGGAACTTAATATACAAAATGGAAAAACCAATTAAAAAATCAAAAATGTTATAAAATTAATAAATGTTAATAATATTAATATTAAATATTAATCTAATTTAATAAAAATTATAATCTGCTAAAATTAATACTAATTTCATTAATACTATAAATAAATAAATAAAATAAAAACTAATATGATAAATTTAAAGTAATTACTAAAAATATTAATAAACTAAAAATAAAACTAATATTAATTAAACTACTAAAATTAAAAAAGTGTTATAAATTAAATGTGAATAATTTAAAAAATCAATAAAGACTAATAATAAAAAAAATAAAAAAAATAATGATATATAATTACAAATATATAATTAAATAAACTAGGGTTACATGTTACATTAAATCAATAATTATACACATGATAAAAATAATAAAAAATATAAAATTAAAATAAACTAATAAAATGCTAGATTACTAATATTAGTATAAAAATTAACCAAAAGTTATCAAAATATCTAAAATACTACAATACTACAAATACAGCCTAAAAATGCTAAAAGTAGTTAGAAAAATAATTAAAACTAAATTTGAACATTATAAAAAATGCACGTGGAATATATGTACATCAAATCCCTCACACTTAAAATTTTGCACTTTTGGGCTAAATAATCAGAAAGAATACTCAACTAGACCCCTAGACAAATCAAAACATCAAAATTACAAGTTCAAATTTTTTCAATCCCTTTTACCCAAAAATATCATGCTTTATTTAAAATTCCAATTTTTAAAAATAGTTCCCCTTCCACTCACATTCTTTCCAAAATAAAATCTACACTCATACACCATGTGACCTAACTCACTATCACTCTCATCGCTCAAACAATTTGATCAGAGTTTTGTTCAATTCTCATACACATGCATGGTTACCATAGGCTTGCTATGAATTTCACATCTCTACTAGTGGAAATCAAAAGAAAACACTAATCTTGAGGACTTCACATTAGGTTCAAATGTTTGTGAGGCTATGGGATGATGGGTTATAAACAAATTTGACAGTTTTTGGAAAAATAAGGGTTTAATCTTGAAATAAATGCACGATTAGTGTCAATCAAAATTTCTTACTCAAAAAATTGATTTTGGAATGCATGAAAATTTTCAAATTTATTAACCTACTAACTACTGTAGATGTGGCGAGCAGGGTCAAACCATAAAGTGAATGTGAGTAGGCACTAGGAATATCCTATTGGAAGAATATTCAGGTGGATGAATTTTTGATGTGACTTAACAAGAACAAATTCTAAAACTAAACAATTTAAAAACAACTATTTAAATTTAATAAATCTATCTAAGTAAACCAAACTAAGCAAAGGAATAAAACATGCAAATATGGAAGTTTTAGAGTTGTGATGTCCGTTCAAGGGCATGCAATGCCAATTATTTAATTTCCACATATGAATATTTATTAATTTAATTATCACTAATTCCAAATTTAATTAAAATTATATCAGGTTTTATTCTATGATGTTAGACAAAATTCTAATTTCCACACAAATTATCCATCATTTCCTTCTATGGCCTGATGAATAATTTTTGAGTCATTGTAGTACTAAATCACTTGATGAAATATAACAACTCATTTCTCACAAAGTCAAAGTATTTATCTACATCGGGTTTTCTCATATGAGATCACTTATTATGTATCACTCATGAAATTTTGAAGGAGAATGCACACAAAAAATTAATTTTTCAATCAATATATTTATTTATTCAGAATTTGATCACGTGCGATTTATGATTCTCTCATGCACGTGATCAGCTTTCAGAAAAATAAATTCTCTCATGAACCCTCACCCATGATTACTTATTAGGTATCACACGGACGAGAACCAAATCATGTGTGCAGACTCAAATTGATAATTAATTTAAATGAAAATTTGATTAAAAAATAAAA
Source organism: Viscum album (assembly GCA_963277665.1). NCBI lineage: Eukaryota > Viridiplantae > Streptophyta > Magnoliopsida > Santalales > Viscaceae > Viscum > Viscum album. The sequence continues at coordinate 546,783,859 of OY728148.1, forward strand.
AACCAATTAAACAATTAATTAAAAAGGCAATAAAATATCAAAACAAGGAAAAATCATACATAAAACATCACGTTTATCTCAACTCCAACATCATCAAATTTATCCTGGCATCACAACAACACGACACATAAAATAATAAAAAGATGTCACTATGTTCGTGTTGACACAAGGACCACTGCAACCCACTGCATGTGATCGCAAAATAATAATAATCATCCACCGATCAAAGAAATATCAAACCAAACCACTGATCATGTATGTCAACATGAAAAAAATGATCGGATATGTGTCCTCTCTCATCATTCGCACCCACCCAGAATGGGATTTGACTTGGTGTTCTGCTTGGGCGAGGCTAAAGGGGTGCGTTGGGGAGGTGGAGGTCATTCAGCCTAGTGTGGTTTGCAATAGCAGAAGAGGGTGGATGTGATAGTGGTGAGGCTGCTACGTGCCTGCTGCTGAAGGCGAAGACCTGCAAGGCATGGTGGTGTGCTGGTCTATGCAGGTAGGGAGGAAGTGTCCTACACCTGGGTTATACACACAGGTAGGAGGTGCTGGGTAGGAATTGTAGTAGAGGTGAGGGGTCAACAGCGGTGTCTGTAGCTACTGTACAGTGGAGGAGGGTTGGTCTGCTATTGGTGGTGCGCAACAAGGACGGAGGCTGGTTCGGTTGAAGCTGATGATGGAGGAGAGGCCGACATCATTGGTTTCTTCTTGAGGGAGGGGAATTAATTACATATATATAATTAAATAAACTATGGTTATGTGTTACATTAAATTAATAATTATACACACAATAAAAATAATAAAAAAATATAAAATTAAAATAAACTAAAAAAATACAAAATTATTAATATTTGTCATGAACCAGCTCAGATACCTTGGTAACCCGATAACCGAGCCAACCTTGACATAGATCAAAGGGCATTCTCGATCCACACATGTTAGTTACTAACACCTGGAATCATACAACATGTAAGTGGGAATGAATTTTCCACAAAACATAGAGGAAGCAAGACAAGCAAGTCAATATGCATACAAAAGAAACTCCACTAGGAGTAATGTACCAGAAGTCAACGAGTCATTAAATCTCAAAGTACTACAACCCAAGTACCAAAATATAGGGAAACACCCCAAGTCTCAAAGGACATAACTCACCATGTCCAAGGTTCAATAGCTGGATCCACCTCCAATGATCCTTTCCCCTTGCTCGAACCTGGAAGGAGATAATCTACAAACACCTAAAGGCACAAGTAGGGCATGAGCTAAAAATCCCAATAGGGTCTCACCAAGGATTCCATAATAGTTTTCAATAAAATATTAACCAAATGAATGCTTTCAATTTAAAAATAAATAGTTTTGGCATTTCAAAGCATATTTAAACAAATCATGCTATACAATTTAAATGATGGAAATTAATTTAATAAAAGGCCTTACAAGTGGTGTAATATTTCTAAAACAGTGGATTAAATAAAATAGTTTATATAAATTCAAAAGGAACTTAAATTAGTTTTATAACATTGGCATACATTTATATTTCAAATATAAATAACAAGTGAGCAACATGGTCATCTTCTAAATAGGTATGATAGTATTCAGGCTATAGGACTTCACACTCTCTAAGTGATCTCAGCAATATGTGTATACACACATCCCCCTAACACTGGAAAAAGGCAACTCGTCACCATCCCATCAAGGATGTGACCTGCTGCATGTATGTTTTAGAACATTGTAATAGCATATAGTGTTCCCAAATAAATCACCAACTACCTAAGGCTTTCATGTTCTCTTACATAATCAATGATGGGAAATTTATTTTAAGACTGCTTAAAATACAATTAAATCTCATTCTTCCATTTCAATTCCAATTATCCATTTAAAACCAAAATGATTTTTAATAAAAAAAATATGCCTCTTTAACAAGATAAAACTACTGGGTTTCTATCAAAACATTTTAATTCACTCTCACAAGTTTGAAATCCATTCAAAACCAATTCCATCATTTCACAATTCATTTCCACAATTAAATTCAAAAATTTAATTGAAATAATTTCCATAAAATCTATAATTTAAATTCAATAATTTAAATCATCCAATTTCTATAAACACACCCCAATTCAATGGAATTGGGGGGTTTTCCCAATTTTCAGGCCAAAACTATTTCAAAACTCTCAATTCACTGAAATTAGATTTTATCAAATAAATTAAAAGAAAGTTTGAGTGATTTAATTTAAATAAATAATTTAAATAAATCAATCAATTTAATTTTAATAAATTTGGTTAAATAGGATGAAATCACGTACCTTTATCTTGAAACTCAACACTTACAACGACACCTGTAAATGAGAACGAAGGTGTAGAAGACCTTGAAACCCAACCTAGAAATGTGATCCAACACTACATGGCATGAATCCATAACTTTCAGGATAATCCATTTAAATCCAAAAGGAGGAGAAATAGAGAAATTTGAAGAATGGGGGAGGAAGCTAACATGGGAATCACACAATAAGCACAATTATGGTCAGACACCGAACAAATGGGTTCAGAAAGGTTGGAGATCTTCAATATCACCTAGGCAAGGCTTTGGGTCAAAGAGGAGTGAAATTAGAGAGGATCCAAAAGGGAGTGATAGATCGTACTACCTATTTTAAAAATTCATTCAGGGTATTACACAACTTGTAATACCAATACATGTCATGAAATAGTTAATTTCCAAAACTGCCGAAAAACGCATCGCCTCGAATTAAAAATCGACGCTCCAAATTAAAAACCAATATTTAATTAATTTAAAACATGTAATAAACCATCACATCATTTACCCTTCACAATTTGAACCCTTTCATGACTTGCATGTAGAATCATTAAATGACATGTAGCCTTGTTACATGATGTGAAACCCTCCTGCAGCTTGCGGAAAAAAGGCTGGTTAAAGTAGAGAGTCCAAAAAATCTCTGAGTTCACCATTATAGGTATCCTCCCAATTCATTCTCAATCCTACCCGATCAAAGAAAAAAAGGAAAACCAAGACATGGTTAAAGACTTACCTGTCAGATCGGTAATGGTATGTTACAACCTCTCCACCATGAAAACTTTTTGTCCCCAGAAAGCCTATAAAGAAGCTTTCATGCCAAAAATATGATGCCACTACTCTCTCATCAGTGCCTCACATTCCCACGTCTCATGACTATAAAAAACATGATACCATAGCACACGAACCAAAGGTATCATCCTCCCACGAAGCACCTTGGTCTCGGAATCAACTATCCTAATCGGCTGCTCAGTCAAAGATAAATTTTGGTTCAATCTCAAGATCACTCCAACTCAGAACATGAGATGGATTAGAGAGATAATTTCTCAATTATGATACATGGAACATGTTATGAATCAATGTCAGCTGTGGTGGAAGTGATAAATGGTATGCAACTTTCTTCACCAACTCAACAACCTCAAAAGGTTCCACAAAATGAAGAGTGAGTTTTCCCTGCTTCCCAAGACGATGATGACCCAATCGGGGTGAAACTTTTAGAAACACCTGGTCACCAATTGATAACTCCAAAGGTCTATGGAAAAGATCATCATAAGGCTTATATTTCCCCTGTGAAATTAAAATTCTTTGACGAATGATCTAAATATTCATTTTTATCTCTTTCACCAAGCTTGGTCCGACCAAGGAACTTTCACCAATATTTGACCAATATAGAGGAGATTTACAAGTTTGGATATACAAGTCCTCAATAGGTACCATTTTGATTGTAGAATGGTAACTATTGTTATAAACAAACTCAACCAGCCCCAAATGATCATCCCAAAACCCCACCAAAGTCGAGAACACAAGCACAAAGCATATCCTCACTACTAAAAATATGGGCTTTTGAGCCCCTTTACCTATAGAGACCGCCACTGGCGGTCGCTATAGGTAACCAATAGTGACCGCCAATGGTGGTCGCTAGGTTTCCCTAAAAAAACCCACTTCGGCGCCCCCCCCCCCCCCCCCGAACCCTTCCACCCTCCCCATCGCCGCACGCCTTCCCCGTCGCCGCCATCCCCGGTCGTCGCGCGCCCTGCCCCGCCGCCACGCACCATCCCTCGTCACTATCCTCGTTGCCCTTCATCCCTCCACCGGCCACCCTCCACCCTCCGTCGGCCGCCCTCCGCCGCCCCGCCCTCCGTCGGCCGCCCTCCGGCCACCCTCCACCCTACCCTCTATCTCCTCCGGGCTTCCTACACCTCTGTCCTCCGGCTCCGGCCGCCCTCCACCCTGCGACCGCCCTCCAGCCTCCCTCTGTCCTCAGACCTCCCGCCACCTGCCTCTGTTAGCCCTTCGATAGCCCTCAGGTAGCCCTCTGGCAGCCCTCTGGCGGCCCTCTGGCCTTCGGCCTCTAGCCCCTCCGGCCTCTGACCTCCGCCCTCGGCCCTCCGCCCCCTCGTCCCTCCCCCCCAGCACCCCGAACACCCCCCCCCCCCGCACCCTGCCAACCCCCAGTCCCCTCCGTCTTCATCCCCTCTCTCGCCGCACCACCGCCACCCGTCCCCTCCTTCACCGTCCTCTCCCTTGCCGCATCGCCGTCGCCCGGTCCCCTCCCTCCCCGCACGACCGCTACTCGTCCCCTCACCGCTGCCGCCCATCCAATCCGGCTCCCCCTGTCCTCGGTCCCCTCCCTCATCATCCCACCCTCGTTGCACTGTCGCCACCTCACAGCCTCCTCTCCTCCGGCTCCCCGTTGCCGCCGCCGCCCGTTCCCTCCCTCGCCGCACCAGCTCCGGATCCGGCTCCCCACCGCTGCCTCTCCTCTCCCTCGCAGCACCACCTTCGGCTCCCCTTCCTTCCAGGTTTGTAGTGCAATCAGGTATGACATGGGCTTTCACTTACATTATTATTTCATAAATGGTTCAAAAACAATTAATTAGTATTTATTTTAAATATATTTGATATGAAAAATGAAAATGTAATAAGTCTTGTGTAAATGTTTGTTATAGGGATCTTATTATGGATAAGAGTTGGATTGATCTTCCAAATCGAATGTCTAGAGAGTATTTCAATGGCATTATGCAGTTTATTGACTTCACCATAGGATTTGAAAGTGACTATATTAGTTGTCCATGTAGAAAATGTGCTAACATATATCAATTCACATGAGATACTGTGAGGGAGCACCTATTCTTTAACGAATTTCTGAAAAAATATAAGAGTTGGACTCGTCATGGAGAAGAATATGTTCGTTGTCAAAATACGGATGCAATTCAGATGGATGTTGATGCAAGGATGAATGATCCAATGCATGAAATGATTACTGAAATGGTACGTGGGTTGGATCCTGAAGGCATTGACATCCAGAATCTTGAGACCGGTGAGATAAATCTTCGCTTAGGTGCAGATCGTGATTCGAGGAGGTTTTATGAAGCAATTGATGATGTAAAAATAGAATTATATCCTGGATGTACTTCTTACAATAAATTGTCGTTTATTGTGGAGTTGTTTCATTTGAAGACTTTGAATCATTGGTCAGACACATCATTCGACATGATGTTGGTGTTATTGAAAAAGGTTCTTCCTGTCGACGCTAAGATTCCCGAGTCGTATTACCATGCTCGTAAGCTGACAGAGAACTTAGGTTTTACATATGAGACCATAGATGCATGTGCAAACAATTGTATGTTGTTTAGAAAGGAAACTACCCATTTGGATATTTGTACGGTTTGTGATGCTTCCAGGTGGAAAGATAATAGGGGAAATCAGACTCATCAAAGTCAGATTGTGATACAGGGGAAACCGATTTCCGTAAAGAAAATGCGTTACTTTCCCCTTAAACCAAGGTTGAAAAGATTTTTTATGTCATCTAAAGTTTCTAATTTAATGAGATGGCATGCAGAAAGAGTTCATGAAAGTGATATGTTAACCCACCCAGCAGACTCTCATGCATGGAAGGATTTTGATAAGTGACATCCTGACTTTTCCAAAGATGTCCGTAATGTCCGATTGGGATTGGCAGCAGATGGTTTCAATCCATTCAAGTCTATGGTTGGTGCAGCTCATAGCACATGGCCCGTGGTGTTGGTTCCTTATAATCTTCTTCTGTGGCTTTGTATGAAGCAAAAATTTATATTATTTTCCACTCATATTGATGGACCTAAAAGTCCGGGGGATAAGATTGATGTTTACTTTCAGCCATTGATTGATGAGTTGAATGAATTTTGGGGCGATGGTGTGATAACTTATGACTGTGAAACAAATGAAATGTTCAAACTGCAGGCTGCTTTATTGTGGACAATCAATGACTTCCCAGCTTACGCAAATTTATCAGGCTGGAGTACGAAAGGGGAATTTTCTTGCCCTTGTTGCAACAAAAGTAAAAAATCTGTATGGCTTAAGCATTCCAAAAAATGGTCATACATGGGTCACAGACGTTTTCTACCCCCTCAGCATAGGTTCAGAAAGGACAGAGTGGCATTTGATGGTTCTAGAGAGTTTATCCCAGCACCAAAGATCATAAAAGGAGTCAAAATGTTATCGCAGATTGAGGAAGAAAACATCCGCATAGTATATGAAATTCAGGATTTGGTAGCTCCTTCGGTACGTAATATTCGAGCTGTGGGTAGGCAGCGCAGTCACAATTGGAAAAATAAAATTATTTTTTATAGTCTTCCGTATTGAAAAACTAACATGATGAGGCATAATTTGGATGTCATATACATTGAAAAAAATGTTTGTGATAACATATTGTGGACCATTTTAGGTGTCAGTGGAAAATCAAAGGACCATGTTAATGCACGTCGTGATTTGGAAGAAATGGGTTTAAGGAAATAGTTGCATTTACAGTTAGCTGAGGGAAACAAGGCATATATGCCTGCTGCACAGTATACGATGACTACAAAGGAGAAAGAGACATTTATTTCCATTTTGAAGATGCTCAAGGTGCCTGATGGTTACTCTTATAATATTTCAAAGTGTGTGAATCTGACGAGCAAGACATTGCAAGGGTTGAAAAGTCATGACAATCACATACTACTTCATCAGTTGATTCCAATCACAATTTGTGATTGTTTATCCCCCAATGTTGTTCAGCCGTTGATTGAGATGAGTAATTTTTTTAGATAGCTTTGTTTAAGAAATCAACGAATGAGTGATTTAAAAATTTTACAGGACCGAATTGTACTTACGCTTTGTCACTTTGAAAAACTATTTCCCCCCTCATTTTTTGATGTTATGGTCCACTTGATAGTGCACCTAACTGATGAAGTAATGGCTGCTGGTCCAGTGCAATTCAGGTGGATGTATCCTATTGAGCGGTATTTGAGTACTTTGAAATGATTTGTATGCAACAGAGCTCGTCCGGAGGCATCAATAGCCAATGGTTATTTGATGGATGAGTGTACTACTTTGTGTGCAGAATATCTTACAGATGTTGAAACAAAATTAGATAAGCCCTCTCGGATTCAGGATGGTCCAGTTAGAGAAGGAACCGCATATGATATGGACAACATCGAGTGGATACAAGCGCATCGATATATCTTATTCAATACTCCATCATTTGCACCATTAATGCAGTAAGTACCTTATCACTTTTATTGTTTAACTTTTACATGTTTTGTTTGCATAAGTTGATCATTTAAACATCACATTATCATTTATAGGAAACACATTAATGAGATAAAAGAAGAGATGTATCGTGGGACTGAGTTGCAAATTCAATAGTCTCATTATGCGTCATTTCATGATTGGTTCAAGGATTATGTACGTGTAAATTGATTTTCATTATGAGTGAAGTATTATACTAATTTCTTTCTTCATATATCATTATTGAATTCTATGAATTATGTAGGTTCATAAGCTGAGGGAGTTAGGGGACCCCACGCTAACTGAAGAATTTATCCAACTGGCTGAGGGTCCATCTATAACGGCTCGTCGTTATAAATCTATAGATGCTAATGGTTTTTGATTTCACATTAAAGACATTGACGACAAACGAGAAACACAAAACAATGGCATCGGTTGTCCATTTATCGATTCTAGTTATTACTATGGTCAATTGATAGACATCATTGAAGTTGTATACACACACGGGTTGAAGTACATATTGTTAAAGTGTAATTGGGTTGATCCAGTGCGTGGATGTAAAGTCGATCAATATCAGTTTTCATTGGTGAATTTTAACTATATGTTATACATAAATAAACGAGTTGATAATGAACCTTTCATTTTGACATCACAAGCAGAACAAGTATTCTTTGTTACTTTGCCTTCAAATCCAAGTTGGCAAGTTTTTGTCAAAATGTCTCAGCGAGGAGTGTTTGTATTTGAACAAGATGAACCTGAGACTGTTCCTTTTGTTTCCCAACAGCTTGATCAACATACCGTAGTTCAATGTAAAGAAGATATTTATTGGGTCAGAGCGGTTGTTGAAGGAGAAACGGTCGATTTGCATGCTTAATGAAAGGTATAATTGTTTTCCCGCTATTCAGCCTAAGATATCATAAATTATCTAAACATTTTATAAATCCTTGTAAGTTTTAATCCTCACTTTTGGAAGTTTATTCAGTTATAAATATTTAGGGTGATTTAACTCATGTTATATTGATGTTATTGTCAGTGTATCTTCCCATTGAGGTATTCTTCATTTGGTTCATGTGCTGCTTGAATTTTTATTAATTCAATTTGAAATTTGGTCATGCATTGATTGGTTTTGTACATAATTTGTATATCTGTTTTTGTGAACTTTCTAATTTTTTAAAATTCATTCACAACTAATTATTCAATCCCTTTTTGTTTTATTAATAACTGTACAAGTTTTATTTTTTTTAAAAACAATCCAATTTATCATTTGGACACTTTGGATAGTCCCCTTACTAATGTTTTCCATGACTGCAAGCATGTCAGGGGAAGAGGTAGAAGATCCACATCATCCATCTGAGGCATCTACGTCTCAGGGTCGAGGTATGTTGGAATGTCATTGTCTCTATTTTTTATGTAATTAATAAACATATATATATATATATATATATATATATATATTTATAACATCTATCAATTTGTATATAAAATTGTTTTCAACGGGATCAGACTCGATTGCTTCTTCCTCTCGCAGGAGAGGCCCTGGTCGTGGCATATTATCATGAAATTCCGACACGACTTTTGATGTTTCATTTGATGAGGTATTTCATCCTGTGGGATGGAATGCCCCTGCATTTATTCGTCAGTTGGGTCATATCATACGTGATCCACATCGATTTCCATTGACCATGAGTGACTGGGCTTCTATCCCTCAGGACACATTAGATCATCTTTGGAGGGAGGTTTAGGTAAGAATATCATTTTACTTTATTCTCTATGTATAAACAACAATAACATATGTGATTTTTTTATTTAATAGCAAAATTTGAAAGTATGTCCCGATGAGTTTCGGCCAGTGTGTATGAGAAAATGTCGTAAGATGTGGAAAGACTATAAAGGCAAATTCAAGAGGGACCACTGGGTACCAAATATGGGTGCCCCAGACATTCTGGAAAAAGTCCTGAGAGGTGTCCTCCCGGCTCAGTGGCGTGATTTAGTTGCATATTGGTCTACTGAGGGTGTTGCGGTTTATATATTTATTTTGGTATATATATTTTAAAAAATGTGTGATTTGTTTGAAATTTGAATGAATTGAATGTAGGAGGTGTCAACACGCCATTCTGAGAATCGAGCGTTGCAGGGACCACCTCACAGGCTCGGGACTCGTCACGCATCTCAGATCCGACATGAGGTATTTATTATTAATTTTTTAATTTTTTTAATTAATACGGTTTTGTGTTTATATTCTATTCATATACAGTTGCAGGAGCAAGGTGCACCAACTGATAAAATGTCGGTGTGGATGAGGACTCGTGATCGCAATGATCCAGAGGCTGCAACATTGATTGTAAGTGCTTGCACTCATTACCAATACTTACATAAAATCTGTATATTAATATATGTATATATATTTAAATATTTCACAGGCTCAATTTGAAGCTGAATTAGAACATCTTCCAGAGGACCAGCAACAGCTTCATATGCGAAGGGATGAGATCTTTCATCGCATTATTGGTCAGGATGGGCATGGATATAGTTTGACCTATTGAACAGGGATTCCTCATTCTGTAGTGTCACGCGCTGCGGTTTTTGGTCCTGCTATTGCTCAGATGACACAATGGTTGTCAGATTTTGAGGCACGACTGCACGCTTCCGAGGAGGTAAATACGCAATTGATCGCTGAGGTTAGAGCACTGCGGCAATATGTGCATCCAGGTGATGGTGCATGGGATCAGACGACGCATGTTTATACTGTATTTATTTATTTAATTTATATTATTTTTGTTATGAAAATATTCATAATATTTTTTTGTTGTAGGCCCCTGACCCACATAATAGAGGTAGTAGTCAGGACCACGCATGACGCATCATATTCACGAGGTGTGTTTTTTCTTTTAATAGTGGGGTTGTTATTGATATTTATGTTGGGTTTCTAGTGAGTTTTTTTGTGATTTGGGGGTATCATGTGTGTTTTGGCATCATGCAATGTTTGTGTACATGAATTGAAAATTAACCATGAAACTGATTAATGATTTGGATATTTTTTTATCATTTAATTTTCAATGTTTAGAATTGCATGTTTTGTAATATTTTTGAAAAAAAAACATGTGATTCCTAATATAAACCATTAAACATATTTTTGATGAATGAGCTGAGTTCACTATTTGTAGTCCCCGACCTACCCCGGACAACCCTCCCCGCACTTCGGACAGCCCTCCCCGCACTCCGGACAGCCCTCCCCGCACTCCGGACAGCCCTCCCCGCACCCCGGACAGCACCACCCCCCCCCCTCACCCCGAACAGACCTCCCCACACTTTGGACAGCCCTCCCCGCACCTCGGACATCCCCCCCCACCCCGGACAGCCCCCCGCACTCCGAACACCCCTCCCCGCACTCCGGACAGCCCTCTCGCACCCCGGACATGCCCCCCCCCCAGACAGCCCCCCCGTACTCCGGACAACCCTCCCCACACTCCGTACAGCCCTCCCCGCACCCCGGACAACCCTCCCGCACCCCGGACAACCCTCCCCGCACGCCGGACATCCCTCCTCGCACCCCGGACATCCCTCCCTGCACCACAGACAAGCCCCCCGCACACCGGAAAGTCCTCCCCACACCCCGGACAGGCCCCCCGCACCCCGTACAGCCCCCCCCCCCCCCCCCCCCGCACCCCGGACAACCCTCCCCGCACACCGGACAGCCCCCTCGCACCCCGGACAGGCTCCCCGCACCCCGAACAGGCTCCCCGCACCTCGGATTGCCCCTCCCTGCACCCCGGACAGCCCCCCCCCCCCCCCCCCCCCCGCACACCGGACAACCCTCCCCGCACCCCGGACAGCCCTCCCCGCACTCCGGACAACCCTCCCCGCTCCCCAGACAGCCCTCCCCGCACCCCGGACAGGCCCCGCGCACCCCGGATAGGCCTCCCGCACTCCGGACAGTCCTCCCCGCACCCCGGACAGGCCCCCCGCACCCCGGACAGCCCCTCCCCGCACCCCGGACAGCCCCCCCGCACCCCGGACAGCCCCCCCGCACCCCGGACAGCCCCCCCCCCCCCCCCCCCCCCCCCCCCGCACCTCAGACAGCCTCCCCGTACCCCGGACAGCCCTCCCCGCACCCCGGACAGGCCCCCCGCACCCCGGACAGCCTTTCCCCGCACCCCGGACAACCTTTCCCTGCACCCCGGACAACCCTCCCCGCACTCCGGACAGCCCTCCCCGCACCCCGGACAACCCTCCCCATGCTCCGAATGACCTGAAAGCACACGAAAACATTAGAAATATTATTCGTGATGTGTAGGAGGAGATGGCACGCCCATCGGACGTGCGGTGCGCGCGGTACGGCCGATTGTGTCGTTTTCAGCAGCTCGGCGCGCGCTAAAATGGCGCGTTGGGGGGTCAAAACTACCCGAATGACCTCGGAATTCCATGAAACCGTACGAAAACAGCCGCTGAGTGAATTGTGAAATGGTTGTGCATACGACACGTCAATCGGAGGTGTCGTTTGACCGCGGTGAACGGAAACGCATTTCTGGTGTCATAAAACACCAAAAACGGCGTGAGACGGTCGAATTCGGAGCAAACGTGCTCCGAATGACCTGAAACCACACGAAAACATTAGTAATATTATTTGTGACGTGTAGGAGGAGACGACACATCCATCGGACGTGCGTTGTACGCGGTACGATTGATTGTGTCGTTTTCAGCAGCTCGGCGCGCGCTAAAATGACGCGTTGGGGTGTCAAAACCACCCGAACGACCTCAGAATGCTATGAAACCGTACGACAACAGCCGTTGTGTGATTTTTGAAATGGTCGGGTAGACGGAACATCAATCGGAGGTGTCGTTTGACCGCGGTGACAGGAAACGCGTTTCTAGTGTCATAAAACACCAAAAACGGCGTGAGTCGGTCGAATTCAAAGCAAACGTGCTCCGAATGACCTGAAACCACATGAAAACATTAGGAATATTATTCTTGATGTGTATGAGAAGACGACACACCCATCAGACGTGTAGTGCTCGCGGTACGGCCGATTGTGTCGTTTTCAGCAGCTCGGCACGCGCTAAAATGGCGCGTTGGAGGGTCAAAACCACCCGAATGACCTCAGAATTCCATGAAACCGTACGACAACATATGTTGTGTGATTTTTGAAATGGTCAGGCAGACAACACGTCAATCAGAGGTGTTGTTTGACCACGGTGACCGGAAAGGCGTTTCCAGTGTCATAAAACACCAAAAACGGCGTGAGACGGATGAATTCGGAGCAAACGTGCTCCGAATGACCTGAAACCACATGAAAACATTAGAAATATTATTCATGATGTGTAGGAGGAGACGGCACACCCATAGGACGTGCGGTGTGCGCGGTACGGCCGATTGTGTCGTTTTCAGCAGCTCGGCGCGCACTAAAATGGCGCGTTGGGGGGCCAAAACTACCCGAACGACCTCAGAATGCCATGAAACCGTACGACAACAGCCATTGTGTAATTTGTGAAATGGTCGGATAGACGGAACATCAATCAGAGGTGTGTTTTGACCTCGGTGACCGGAAACGTGTTTCCTATGTCATAAAACACCAAAAACGGCGTGAGACGGTCGAATTCAGAGCAAACGTGCTCTGAATGACCTGAAACCACACAAAAACATTAGTAATATTATTTGTGACGTGTAATAGGAGATGACATGCCCATCGGACGTGCGGTGCGCGCGGTACGGCCGATTGTGTCGTTTTCAACAGCTTGGCGCGCGCTAAAATGGCGCGTTGGGGGGTCAAAACCACCCGAACGACCTCGGAATGGCATGAAACTTTACAAAAACATCCTTTGTGTGATTTTTGAAATTTTTGAGCATACAGAATGTCAATTGGAGGTGTCGTTTGACTGCGATAACCGGAAACGCGTTTCTGGTGTCATAAAACACCAAAAACGGCGTGAGATGGTCGAATTCGGAGAAAACGTGCTCCAAATGACCTGAAATCACACAAAAACATTAGGAATACTATTCTTGACGTTTAGGAGGAGACGGCACGCCCATCGGACGTGCGGTGCCCGCGGCACGGCTGAATGTGTCGTTTTCAGCAGATCAGCGCGCGCTAAAATGGCGCGTTGGGGGGTCAAAACCACCCGAACGCCCTCAGAATGCCATGAAACCGTACGACAACAGCCGTTGTGTGATTTGTGAAATGGTCAGGTAGACGACACATCAATCGGAGGTGTCGTTTGACCGAGGTGACCGGAAACGCGTTTCCGGTGTTATAAAACACCAAAAACGGCGTGAGACGGTCGAATTCGAAGAAAACATGATTCGAATGACCTGAAACCACACTAAAACATTAGGAATATTATTCGTGACGTGTAGGAGGAGACGACATGCCCATCGGACATGCGGTGTGCGCGGTACAGCCGATTGTGTCGTTTTCAGCAGCTCGGCGCGCGCTAAAATGGCGCGTTGGGGGGTCAAAACCACTTGATCGACCTCAGAATTCCATGAAACCGTAAGACAACAGCCGTTGTGTGATTTTTGAAATGGTCGGGTAGACAGCACATCAATCGGAGGTGTCGTCTGACCGCAGTGACCGGAAACGCGTTTCCGGTGTCATAAAACACCAAAAACGGTGTGAGACGGTCGAATTCGGAGCAAACATGCTTCGAATGATCTGAAACCACACGAAAACATTAGGAATATTATTCGTGATGTGTAGGAGGAGACGGAACGCCCATCGGACATGTGGTACACGCGGTACGACCGATTGTGTCGTTTTCAGCAGCTTGACGCGCGCTAAAATGACACGTTGGGGGGTTAAAACCATCCGAACGACTTCGGAATGCAATGAAACCGTATGAAAACAACCTTTGTGTGATTTTTGAAATGTTCGGATAGACGGCACGTCAATCAGAGGTGTCGTTTGACCGCGGTGACCGGAAATGCGTTTCTGGTGTCATAAAACACCAAAAACGGCGTGAGACGGTCGAATTCGGAGCAAACGTCTTTCGAATGACCTGAAACCACACAAAAACATTAGGAATATTATTCATGACATGTAGGAGGAGACAGCACGCCCATCGGACGTGCGGTGCGCGCGGTACGGCCGATTGTGTCGTTTTTAGCAGCTCAGCGCGCGCTAAAATGGCGCGTTGGGGGGTCAAAACCACCCGAACGACCTCAGAATGCCATGAAACTGTACGACAACAGCTGTTGTGTGATTTGTAAAATGGTCGGGTATACAGCATGTCAATCAGAGGTGTCGTTTAACCGCGGTTACCGGAAACGCGTTTCCGGTGTCATAAAACACCAAAAACAGCGTGAGACGGTCGATTTCAGAGCAAACGTGCTCCGAATGACCTGAAACGACATGAAAACATTAGGAATATTATTCGTGACGTGTAGGAGGAGACGACACGCCCATCGGACGTGCGGTGCGCGCGGTACGGCCGAATGTGTCGTTTTCAGCAGCTTGGCGCTAAAATGACGCGTTGGGGGGTCAAAACCACCCGAACGACTTCGGAATGCCATGAAACCATACGAAATAACCGTTGTATGATTTGTGAAATGGTCAGGTAGACGACATGTCAATCAGAGGTGTCGTTTGACCGCGGTTACCGAAAATGCGTTTCCGGTGTCATAAAACACCAAAAACGGCGTGAGACGGTCGAATTCGGAGCAAACGTGCTCCGAATGACCTGAAACCACACAAAAACATTAGGAATATTATTTGTGTCACACCCGTCATTTCTAATTTATTTATTTTATTAATTTTCCTTGCGTCGGGTAGTTCGGGTCGAAGCCCGACATAAAATTTCTATGTTCTTTTTTTTTTAAAAACGTGTGTTTTGACCTTGACTGCATTCTGTGCGCCGCGGTCGAAGCCGTGCGGCCTCGCTTGGGTCGTCGCGCGACCCCGCCTTGTCACTGCATGCCTTGCCGATGTTCAATTAACGAAATAAGATGAATTAAGAATGGTTTTGATAATAATAATAATATTATTAATATCACTTGAAAATATTATTATTATTATTATTATTATTATTATTATTATTATGACTGCTTCAGGTTTAGCATCACCGGACGCACGGGCAGGACACGGTTCTGAGACCGCGCGGTCCGCCTGACTTTCAAAATGAGTTAAAAACATAACCGGATAATGAAATAATAATGAACAATGAGTTTTAAATAAAATGGAAATAAAAAAAAAGTTTAATAAACTTTAATAAATTGTTTTAATGATAATAATAAAAATATTGTTTGAGATTAATAAATGTTATTGTTAATATTACGTGATGTTATTACAATTTATTATTATTATTATTTTGCTTATTTCATTTATTTGTTTTATTACTTATTTATTAATTTGTTTTTGTTCCTTCTTTTTATCTTTTATTTTTATTTTCTCTTCTTCTTTCCTTTCCTTTTATTTTTTTCATTTCTCTCCCTCACCTTCTCTCCCCCCCGGCTGTTCCGCGCGATCTCCCCCTAACCCTAAGCGCGTCGCCCCCTGCTGCCGGCCAACCCGTCGCTCCTCGCCCCTGCCTCCTTGCTCGAGCTCCCCTATGCGCTACCCCTTCCAGTGACTTGGCCGCCTCCTCTCCTTCCGGCGCACTGCTGTTCGACGGTTCCGCTCCACCGCCTGACTCCACTGGCCTTCTTCATCTCCCTGGACTCCGGCTGGAAATCGCGCCGCACACCAAGCCGCTGCTCGACCCTTTTTTTTTTTACTGCTACATATGCTATTCCATCTCCTCTTCATCTGGTCCGGCGACTCAGCCCACGCTACAATTCCAGCGCACTTATCTCCTTGGCCGAGCACCCTCTGACCAGCCGTCTCCTTCCATTCCTCCCGGCCGAAGCCCTTCCTCCAGCCGCTTGCACCGCTGCCTAACTCTCTCCCGGCCATCCCCATTGCAGCGGCCTCCCTTCCCAGTGGTTGAGCTCTCCCCTGCTTCATCCGGCGAACACCCCCCCTCGGTTAAGCCTCCTTGCTGTTTTTTTTCCAGCAGGTATATGATTCGATCTAGGGTTATTAATTTGAAGTTTTTGGTTTGTGTTTGGTTTTCTTGCGGTGTGTTTGGCATGCAATGGGGGTTTTACATCAAATTTTTGGGTTAATTATTGATGTTTTGGTTCAATTGTTTGATTTAGGGCCAATTTGGATTTGTTTGAGTTGCGACTGATGTGTGACAGTTGTTGCGCACCATGGTTGTGAAGTCTGCTATGACAAGGTAGGTGGTTCCATGCCATACCATCTTTAGATGATTTAAAGTGCTCCTTAATTAAATTATAATGTGTTCTGATTATAAATTGCGTGATATGAATTTCATTTTGGACCTGCTTTGATATGCATATTGATGAATTTAAGTTGTTTTTAAGTAAATGCCAAAGTTTTTCATGTGCGATGTGTTGTTGAAATTTTCAGACGTGTTTTAGTTAGTTGTTTAAGGTGTGAAAATTGTGTTTTCAAGAACGCTTGAGGTACGAATTTTATTAAATTGAATTTTTCAAAAGAATGTAAACTATTTTGACGTGTTAATTTTTATTATGAACCTTGAGTATGTTTTAAGGGTGCGAATGATGTTTTAAAGGGTTGGGACGTGCAATTTATTTTCAAATGGTTCTGGCATCTAAAATTTGTGTGTTTTAAAGTGAGGTCTTGTGGTATGCATATGTGATGTTTTATTAATTGAGCAATTGTTTAATTAAGTGTCGTTTGAGACGCGGAATATGGTTGGTAAGGTTTTCAGGGTGGTTTGGTAGGTGCGAAATGTGTTTTCAAGTTCTTTGGGGTGTCTATGTAATTAAATGTAGATTTTCAATGAAAATGAGTCACTTTGGGTGTGTTTTCCGTGTTGCGTACTTTTGGAATTAAATTGAAAATTGTTTGAACAATGGGAAAACGTGTTTTAGTTTGTATAAGCTGCACTTTTGGTTTTAAAGTGACGTTCGTATATGAAATCGAGTTCGTCGTTCTAGTGCAAACCTTTGCTTTCTAATTTTAAGGGTTTTATAAATTGTTAATTGCACTTATTAAATTATATGTGGAGCGCAGTAGTTGTGTTTGACAGAGTTATGTGTGCATTAAGTTTTTTTTAAGGTATTCTTACATGTGACATTGGACATGTCTCACGTGCAAACTCTTATTGTTCTATTTTGAAATGTTCTTCAAATTGTTTAAATAGTTTATCAAGTCACGCAAGTGGTCTGAACTATGTGATAAAATGGTTTTGGTGTGCGTGAGTTTTTGAAATGGTTGTTTGGGTACACAAATAGTGACTTTTGTGTGCAATATCTTGTTTGGTCTGTGATATGAGAAAGAAATATACTATGTGAATGTGAAATTTGATTGAGCACAAGGGAAAACCCTGGGTATCTAGGTGGGCGGACTAGAACTAGTGCGCTAGTGAACCGGATGGGTATCGTCCCTGTTTCACTTAGCTGGATTGACGATTGCAACACTAACTAAACATATGATATCTGAGGGTCGTGGCCTTCTAAGCCACGTGTTTTGAGGATCGTGGCCTTCTAAGCCACGTTTTCTGAGGGTCGTGGCCTACTAAGCCACGTTTCACCGAGACACGAGGTTCTAGGGTCCCACTCGAGCTAGATGATCCTTAGGGGATTTACCTATAGTGCTCTACCATCGATGGCGTGGTGCCTTCCGTCGGCATATGGAGGACCACCTGTGTGTGTGTGTGAGTATGTGTGTGTGTGTGTGTGTGAGTATGTGTGTGTGTGCGCCCATAATGAACCTTCCTCTTCTTCTTTAAAAATCGTGTTTGTGAAATGAGTTCCTTCTTAGTGTTTTCTTTAGCAGTTAGCCTGTAAATGTTTTCTTTAAAAGCATTTTGAAAATATAATTTTGAATAAGCACTTTGAATTGTATTTTGATGTTGTGGCATGGAACCGTTTTCTCGGTGGCATCCTTCTGGGCTTTTAGCTCACACCCTACATACACCCTTGGGTGTATGTAGTTTCTGTTTCTTCTGTGTTCCAGGTTGTGACTTTGTGCTCAGTGTTGGTGGTTTGTGTTGCTAGTGGCCTTCTCATGCAGGTTGGTGTTGTGGCGTGCGGATGCTACACCGCTTTTGTCGCTTGGAGGTTTGAGTTATAGTTTTAGTCCCTTTTGTTGTCGATTCCAAGTTTCATTCTTATTATCTTGTTAGTGTTTGTTTATACCATTTCGGGTAAACCGTTCCCACAGGTTACTCTTGATACCCTGGCACTTTTTCCAGCCCGTGGGGATCGGGAACGCCCCTCGGGCCTTGCCGCGGACCGGGTCGGGCGTCGGGTCGGATGGCAACCCGGCATGGTTCGTGACAAAATGGTATCAGAGGGCAATGTTTGCTCTCTTGGGTCGTTTTCTTTTGAGATAGAGTCAGAGTGGACCAAAATTAAGGTAGTCGGAACTCGACGTTCTAGCTACGAGCAATGTGCCTGGCCAGTACACCTCGTGGCGGGACTCGAGTTACCAAAGTGTGTTGAGGTTTGTCTGTGTTTTTTTGTCATTGCGGTTAATCTTGTCTATGGGAAATGGAAAATGGGTAAGGTCAGTGGTCCTAGTGAGCTCGCAGGGTCTGGCAAGCCATGTGGAGCCGGGGACGCTGTCCTAGAATACCCTCCGTGGCAGTGGCATGACTGGTGTATGGCCGCCAACCATACGTTCCAGTCATCCGCTGACACAAGTTTTCTCTTGCGTCATTTCTCGTCTCTTTGCTTTAGATTCGTGAGAATTTGGTTTTTAAGTAAAAATGTTTTGGATTTGCAAAATGATTTTTAAATGAAGCGCTTAAAAAAGAAAACGAGGTATGAGGTTTGAAAGGTGTGGGTTGGATGTTTTGGTTTTGAAAAAAATGGAATGACTTGTTTTTGACCCTTGGTGTTCTCGTGGGAAACCACATGCATGAGTGAATATTGGAAAAAAATAGTTAATGGAGCAAGTGGATGAGTGCTTGGATGGATATGAGGTGGGTGCCAGTGCGGCACGAGAACATGCATGTGTGAGGCCCATGGGACACCATTGGTGTTTGTGAAACCCACTGGCTTTGCTTATTTTCAAAATGTTTTGTTAAAGAAAAGAAAAATTGGTGTTTTAGTAAACGGTGTTTGTGTGTCGTGTCCTTGTGTTTTTGAGATGTTGGATGTGTGGCGTTTTGAGCCGAGGATCCTTTTGACTGATTTGTGTCTTCAGTTTGAATTTTTGTTGGTCAGTTGGTGTGAAAGCATGTGGTTAATGGTCTCTTTTGAAAAAGTACATTGGGGAGCCCTTGCAATGGTTCCCCTGCACGTTTGGTGTTCGCTTGTGTTATGTCTTGATCATCGGACCAGTTTGGTTGGGTCCATGGTTTTCCTTTCTTGACTAGTGTATGCCCTCCCATAAAGCGTTAACATGTGATTAAAGTGCGGCCACGAGTAATTCTCCGTTGGCCGACCCTCCAGTTGATCAGATGAATCTCTTCTTGAATTCTAGAATTGAACTCACGTCTCCTTTTTGCAACTAAGTGGATCCTCTCGCAGCGGGACGACAAATGCGAGGGGAGTTGAAGGTAGTTTTGGTCATTTGAGTTGTCAGAGTCATTGGGTATGAGGTTTGACGTCGTCATGTTTGAAGGTTCCCCCTGGAAACGGCGAAAGGAAATCTAGCGGGGAAGGGTGAAGGCGGTTCAGAATTTTTAGTGTTGACCAGTGTCTTGAAGGGATTTGTAGTATTTACAGCGGCTGCAAGGGTCATGTTCGGTGACATCTTGCAGCGTGAGATCTCTTTGATAGTCAACGGTGGTTTGGAAGCAACCCTAAGTCGTCGGTGTAGCCTATCGTTCTAGATGGCCTCTGGTCTTTGGTTTGTTTCGTTTAAAGAAGGGTTCTTGTTAGGCTACTGGTTTGGCAGACCCAGTCGTATGAGGCTGCTATGGTCGTTTACAGGAATCACGTGGTGCTCAAGACGCGGTTTAAAGTCCTTACCAGTGTAATTTTTTTTCCTCTCAACAGCAATGATCATGTTCAGGTGATGATTTGTGGTGTCGTGTTCTCATCCAGTGTGACAAAGGGTGATGCACATGCACCATTTCAACTCTGGTGTTGGTGAATGTTCCTCGTATGATCAGTCAGATGCTGTAATGTGTCGTGTTTGCTGGTGTTGCCTCTGTTGCAGTGTGGTTGCATGTGACACCAAAAGGAGAAGCTCCGTTCAAGAGTCTTCAAGGCCTGACTGCGAGGCAGGAGATGCTTCAAACATCAGGGCTCCAGCCATAGGCCCCGGAGTGAAGCTGGCGCGTGGTCAGGAACCCCAAGAGTTATGAGACCCCGACCATATTTTTGTCATCGGGGTTAAGAGTGGAGTCAGTTTAAATTGTTTTCTATGGCGTTTCATTTCGAACGAGCCGTCTGGTTGCATAAGGTTTTCGTGACCATGTGGAGGAGTGTTCGTCTCGTGCGTTAAAGTCTTGGGGGTCGCGTTCCACTGGATGTAATTGCTTTAGTGGCCTTATGGGGTTTGTTGAGTAAATCTGTCTCAAATCTGAATAATGCTCATCCATGAATGTGGAAATGCTGGTTTGTCTTGGGCCATGCTTTGGACGCCCCGGTAGTCGGGCCCCTCCCTCCCCGCCCCTTGTGGTAGGGTGTGTGGTCACCATCAGAAATTTTTCAAAGTTCTATATCCTCTGTTAGTTCTAGTGGCGACGAGACCCACGATGGGTCTCGTACAAAGGTCTCTAGAATAAATCGATGGTGGCCTTTCATGTATGGTGGGGAGTCCGCCTGGACCTCCCCATGTTGGTTTTCTAGTCTCTCCTTGGGCGTTGGTAGGTTCTTAATGGTGGGGAGACCCACATTGGGTCTCGCACGAATGCCTCTAGAATGAATCAGTGCTGGACTCTTCTTTAATGGCGGGGAGTTCGCTCGAACCTCTCCGTGTCGTTTTTCCAGTGTTGTTTCGCGCGTCAGTGACTTCCTAATGGTGGGGAGCCCCTCGGGCCTCCCCATGTTGATATTTTTCTTCTGTTTTTAAATACGGTTTGGTGAAAAGTGATAAGTATGTTCCGTGGACGTGGTCTGACTTTGTCTATTTATTCCAACCAAACGGTGCGGTTTTTGTTTAATAATGTTTGAGTTGTTTCGTCTGATGAGGTTGGTTTTCGCGGGTGTGAGAGTCGTTTTCCTTGATTAGTCAACTAGAGGTGTTTTAACCCTTTAGGGTAGGCGACACATATGAGAAAGTTTTTTACGCATTTCTTGAAGTCGCCATTAAGTCACTCTCTCTGAGCACGATTTTTCTTTGCCTCTCTTTGCTTGATGTTTGTGGGGAGCCCCTTTGAATCTTAAGGGAGTGTAGATTTCTGCTGTGGGGTTTGGTTCTGGTTGTGGCTTTCCGGGGACGGAAAGCTTTATGATGGGGAGAATTGTCACACCCGTCGTTTCTAATTTATTTATTTTATTAATTTTCCTTGCGTCGGGTAGTTCGGGTCAAGGCCCGACATAAAATTTCTATGTTTTTTTAAAAAAAAACGTGTGTTTTGACCTTGACTGCATCCTGCGCACAGCGGTCGAAGCCGTGCGGCCTCGCTTGGGTCGTCGCGCGACCCCGCCTTGTCACTGCATGCCTTGCCGATGTTCAATTAACGAAATAAGATGAATTAAGAATGGTTTTGATAATAATAATATTATTAATATCACTTGAAAACATTATTATTATTATTATTATTATTATTATTATTATTATTATTATGACTGCTTCAGGTTTAGCATCACCGGACGCACGGGCAGGGCACGGTTCTGAGACCGCGCGGTCCGCCTGACTTTCAAAATGAGTTAAAAACATAACCGGATAATGAAATAATAATGAATAATGAGTTTTAAATAAAATGGAAATAAAAAAAAAGTTTAATAAACTTTAATAAATTGTTTTAATGATAATAATAAAAATATTGTTTGAGATTAATAAATGTTATTGTTAATATTATGTGATGTTATTACAATTTATTATTATTATTATTTTGCTTATTTCATTTATTTGTTTTATTACTTATTTATTAATTTGTTTTTGTTCCTTCTTTTTATCTTTTATTTTTATCTTCTCTTCTTCTTTCCTTTTATTTTTTTCATTTCTCTCCCTCACCTTCTCTCCCCCCCGGCTGTTCCGCGCGATCTCCCCCTAACCCTAAGCGCGTCGCCCCCTGCTGCCGGCCAACCCGTCGCTCCTCGCCCCTGCCTCCTTGCTCGAGCTCCCCTATGCGCTACCCCTTCCAGTGACTTGGCCGCCTCCTCTCCTTCCGGCGCACTGCTGTTCGACGGTTCCGCTCCACCGCCTGACTCCACTGGCCTTCTTCATCTCCCTGGACTCCGGCTGGAAATCGCGCCGCACACCAAGCCGCTGCTCGACCTTTTTTTTTTTTACTGCTACATATGCTATTCCATCTCCTCTTCATCTGGTCCGGCGACTCAGCCCACGCTACAATTCCAGCGCACTTATCTCCTTGGCCGAGCACCCTCTGACCAGCCGTCTCCTTCCATTCCTCCCGGCCGAAGCCCTTCCTCCAGCCGCTTGCACCGCTGCCTAACTCTCTCCCGGCCATCCCCATTGCAGCGGCCTCCCTTCCCAGTGGTTGAGCTCTCCCCTGCTTCATCCGGCGAACACCCCCCCTCGGTTAAGCCTCCTTGCTGTTTTTTTTCCAGCAGGTATATGATTCGATCTAGGGTTATTAATTTGAAGTTTTTGGTTTGTGTTTGGTTTTCTTGCGGTGTGTTTGGCATGCAATGGGGGTTTTACATCAAATTTTTGGGTTAATTATTGATGTTTTGGTTCAATTGTTTGATTTAGGGCCAATTTGGATTTGTTTGAGTTGCGACTGATGTGTGACAGTTGTTGCGCACCATGGTTGTGAAGTCTGCTATGACAAGGTAGGTGGTTCCATGCCATACCATCTTTAGATGATTTAAAGTGCTCCTTAATTAAATTATAATGTGTTCTGATTATAAATTGCGTGATATGAATTTCATTTTGGACCTGCTTTGATATGCATATTGATGAATTTAAGTTGTTTTAAAGTAAATGCCAAAGTTTTTCATGTGCGATGTGTTGTTGAAATTTTCAGACGTGTTTTAGTTAGTTGTTTAAGGTGTGAAAATTGTGTTTTCAAGAACGCTTGAGGTATGAATTTTATTAAATTGAATTTTTCAAAAGAATGTAAACTATTTTGACGTGTTAATTTTTATTATGAACCTTGAGTATGTTTTAAGGGTGCGAATGATGTTTTAAAGGGTTGGGACGTGCAATTTATTTTCAAATGGTTCTGGCATCTAAAATTTGTGTGTTTTAAAGTGAGGTCTTGTGGTATGCATATGTGATGTTTTATTAATTGAGCAATTGTTTAATTAAGTGTCGTTTGAGACGCGGAATATGGTTGGTAAGGTTTTCAGGGTGGTTTGGTAGGTGCGAAATGTGTTTTCAAGTTCTTTGGGGTGTCTATGTAATTAAATGTAGATTTTCAATGAAAATGAGTCACTTTGGGTGTGTTTTCCGTGTTGCGTACTTTTGGAATTAAATTGAAAATTGTTTGAACAATGGGAAAACGTGTTTTAGTTTGTATAAGCTGCACTTTTGGTTTTAAAGTGACCTTCGTATATGAAATCGAGTTCGTCGTTCTAGTGCAAACCTTTGCTTTCTAATTTTAAGGGTTTTATAAATTGTTAATTGCACTTATTAAATTATATGTGGAGCGCGGTAGTTGTGTTTGACAGAGTTATGTGTGCATTAAGTTTTTTTTAAGGTATTCTTACATGTGACATTGGACATGTCTCACGTGCAAACTCTTATTGTTCTATTTTGAAATGTTCTTCAAATTGTTTAAATAGTTTATCAAGTCACGCAAGTGGTCTGAACTATGTGATAAAATGGTTTTGGTGTGCGTGAGTTTTTGAAATGGTTGTTTGGGTACACAAATAGTGACTTTTGTGTGCAATATCTTGTTTGGTCTGTGATATGAGAAAGAAATATACTATGTGAATGTGAAATTTGATTGAGCACAAGGGAAAACCCTGGGTATCTAGGTGGGCGGACTAGAACTAGTGCGCTAGTGAACCGGATGGGTATCGTCCCTGTTTCACTTAGCTGGATTGACGATTGCAACACTAACTAAACATATGATATCTGAGGGTCGTGGCCTTCTAAGCCACGTGTTTTGAGGATCGTGGCCTTCTAAGCCACGTTTTCTGAGGGTCGTGGCCTACTAAGCCACGTTTCACCGAGACACGAGGTTCTAGGGTCCCACTCGAGCTAGATGATCCTTAGGGGATTTACCTATAGTGCTCTACCATCGATGGCGTGGTGCCTTCCGTCGGCATATGGAGGACCACCTGTGTGTGTGTGTGAGTATGTGTGTGTGTGTGTGTGAGTATGTGTGTGTGTGCGCCCATAATGAACCTTCCTCTTCTTCTTTAAAAATCGTGTTTGTGAAATGAGTTCCTTCTTAGTGTTTTCTTTAGCAGTTAGCCTGTAAATGTTTTCTTT
This sequence comes from Viscum album, assembly GCA_963277665.1. Lineage (NCBI taxonomy): Eukaryota > Viridiplantae > Streptophyta > Magnoliopsida > Santalales > Viscaceae > Viscum > Viscum album. The sequence continues at coordinate 546,808,900 of OY728148.1, forward strand.
AAAAGCATTTTGAAAATATAATTTTGAATAAGCACTTTGAATTGTATTTTGATGTTGTGGCATGGAACCGTTTTCTCGGTGGCATCCTTCTGGGCTTTTAGCTCACACCCTACATACACCCTTGGGTGTATGTAGTTTCTGTTTCTTCTGTGTTCCAGGTTGTGACTTTGTGCTCAGTGTTGGTGGTTTGTGTTGCTAGTGGCCTTCTCATGCAGGTTGGTGTTGTGGCGTGCGGATGCTACACCGCTTTTGTCGCTTGGAGGTTTGAGTTATAGTTTTAGTCCCTTTTGTTGTCGATTCCAAGTTTCATTCTTATTATCTTGTTAGTGTTTGTTTATACCATTTCGGGTAAACCGTTCCCACAGGTTACTCTTGATACCCTGGCACTTTTTCCAGCCCGTGGGGATCGGGAACGCCCCTCGGGCCTTGCCGCGGACCGGGTCGGGCGTCGGGTCGGATGGCAACCCGGCATGGTTCGTGACAAAATGGTATCAGAGGGCAATGTTTGCTCTCTTGGGTCGTTTTCTTTTGAGATAGAGTCAGAGTGGACCAAAATTAAGGTAGTCGGAACTCGACGTTCTAGCTACGAGCAATGTGCCTGGCCAGTACACCTCGTGGCGGGACTCGAGTTACCAAAGTGTGTTGAGGTTTGTCTGTGTTTTTTTGTCATTGCGGTTAATCTTGTCTATGGGAAATGGAAAATGGGTAAGGTCAGTGGTCCTAGTGAGCTCGCAGGGTCTGGCAAGCCATGTGGAGCCGGGGACGCTGTCCTAGAATACCCTCCGTGGCAGTGGCATGACTGGTGTATGGCCGCCAACCATACGTTCCAGTCATCCGCTGACACAAGTTTTCTCTTGCGTCATTTCTCGTCTCTTTGCTTTAGATTCGTGAGAATTTGGTTTTTAAGTAAAAATGTTTTGGATTTGCAAAATGATTTTTAAATGAAGCGCTTAAAAAAGAAAACGAGGTATGAGGTTTGAAAGGTGTGGGTTGGATGTTTTGGTTTTGAAAAAAATGGAATGACTTGTTTTTGACCCTTGGTGTTCTCGTGGGAAACCACATGCATGAGTGAATATTGGAAAAAAATAGTTAATGGAGCAAGTGGATGAGTGCTTGGATGGATATGAGGTGGGTGCCAGTGCGGCACGAGAACATGCATGTGTGAGGCCCATGGGACACCATTGGTGTTTGTGAAACCCACTGGCTTTGCTTATTTTCAAAATGTTTTGTTAAAGAAAAGAAAAATTGGTGTTTTAGTAAACGGTGTTTGTGTGTCGTGTCCTTGTGTTTTTGAGATGTTGGATGTGTGGCGTTTTGAGCCGAGGATCCTTTTGACTGATTTGTGTCTTCAGTTTGAATTTTTGTTGGTCAGTTGGTGTGAAAGCATGTGGTTAATGGTCTCTTTTGAAAAAGTACATTGGGGAGCCCTTGCAATGGTTCCCCTGCACGTTTGGTGTTCGCTTGTGTTATGTCTTGATCATCGGACCAGTTTGGTTGGGTCCATGGTTTTCCTTTCTTGACTAGTGTATGCCCTCCCATAAAGCGTTAACATGTGATTAAAGTGCGGCCACGAGTAATTCTCCGTTGGCCGACCCTCCAGTTGATCAGATGAATCTCTTCTTGAATTCTAGAATTGAACTCACGTCTCCTTTTTGCAACTAAGTGGATCCTCTCGCAGCGGGACGACAAATGCGAGGGGAGTTGAAGGTAGTTTTGGTCATTTGAGTTGTCAGAGTCATTGGGTATGAGGTTTGACGTCGTCATGTTTGAAGGTTCCCCCTGGAAACGGCGAAAGGAAATCTAGCGGGGAAGGGTGAAGGCGGTTCAGAATTTTTAGTGTTGACCAGTGTCTTGAAGGGATTTGTAGTATTTACAGCGGCTGCAAGGGTCATGTTCGGTGACATCTTGCAGCGTGAGATCTCTTTGATAGTCAACGGTGGTTTGGAAGCAACCCTAAGTCGTCGGTGTAGCCTATCGTTCTAGATGGCCTCTGGTCTTTGGTTTGTTTCGTTTAAAGAAGGGTTCTTGTTAGGCTACTGGTTTGGCAGACCTAGTCGTATGAGGCTGCTATGGTCGTTTACAGGAATCACGTGGTGCTCAAGACGCGGTTTAAAGTCCTTACCAGTGTAATTTTTTTTCCTCTCAACAGCAATGATCATGTTCAGGTGATGATTTGTGGTGTCGTGTTCTCATCCAGTGTGACAAAGGGTGATGCGCATGCACCATTTCAACTCTGGTGTTGGTGAATGTTCCTCGTATGATCAGTCAGATGCTGTAATGTGTCGTGTTTGCTGGTGTTGCCTCTGTTGCAGTGTGGTTGCATGTGACACCAAAAGGAGAAGCTCCGTTCAAGAGTCTTCAAGGCCTGACTGCGAGGCAGGAGATGCTTCAAACATCAGGGCTCCAGCCATAGGCCCCGGAGTGAAGCTGGCGCGTGGTCAGGAACCCCAAGAGTTATGAGACCCCGACCATATTTTTGTCATCGGGGTTAAGAGTGGAGTCAGTTTAAATTGTTTTCTATGGCGTTTCATTTCGAACGAGCCGTCTGGTTGCATAAGGTTTTCGTGACCATGTGGAGGAGTGTTCGTCTCGTGCGTTAAAGTCTTGGGGGTCGCGTTCCACTGGATGTAATTGCTTTAGTGGCCTTATGGGGTTTGTTGAGTAAATCTGTCTCAAATCTGAATAATGCTCATCCATGAATGTGGAAATGCTGGTTTGTCTTGGGCCATGCTTTGGACGCCCCGGTAGTCGGGCCCCTCCCTCCCCGCCCCTTGTGGTAGGGTGTGTGGTCACCATCAGAAATTTTTCAAAGTTCTATATCCTCTGTTAGTTCTAGTGGCGACGAGACCCACGATGGGTCTCGTACAAAGGTCTCTAGAATAAATCGATGGTGGCCTTTCATGTATGGTGGGGAGTCCGCCTGGACCTCCCCATGTTGGTTTTCTAGTCTCTCCTTGGGCGTTGGTAGGTTCTTAATGGTGGGGAGACCCACATTGGGTCTCGCACGAATGCCTCTAGAATGAATCAGTGCTGGACTCTTCTTTAATGGCGGGGAGTTCGCTCGAACCTCTCCGTGTCGTTTTTCCAGTGTTGTTTCGCGCGTCAGTGACTTCCTAATGGTGGGGAGCCCCTCGGGCCTCCCCATGTTGATATTTTTCTTCTGTTTTTAAATACGGTTTGGTGAAAAGTGATAAGTATGTTCCGTGGACGTGGTCTGACTTTGTCTATTTATTCCAACCAAACGGTGCGGTTTTTGTTTAATAATGTTTGAGTTGTTTCGTCTGATGAGGTTGGTTTTCGCGGGTGTGAGAGTCGTTTTCCTTGATTAGTCAACTAGAGGTGTTTTAACCCTTTAGGGTAGGCGACACATATGAGAAAGTTTTTTACGCATTTCTTGAAGTCGCCATTAAGTCACTCTCTCTGAGCACGATTTTTCTTTGCCTCTCTTTGCTTGATGTTTGTGGGGAGCCCCTTTGAATCTTAAGGGAGTGTAGATTTCTGCTGTGGGGTTTGGTTCTGGTTGTGGCTTTCCGGGGACGGAAAGCTTTATGATGGGGAGAATTGTCACACCCGTCGTTTCTAATTTATTTATTTTATTAATTTTCCTTGCGTCGGGTAGTTCGGGTCAAGGCCCGACATAAAATTTCTATGTTTTTTTAAAAAAAAACGTGTGTTTTGACCTTGACTGCATCCTGCGCACAGCGGTCGAAGCCGTGCGGCCTCGCTTGGGTCGTCGCGCGACCCCGCCTTGTCACTGCATGCCTTGCCGATGTTCAATTAACGAAATAAGATGAATTAAGAATGGTTTTGATAATAATAATATTATTAATATCACTTGAAAACATTATTATTATTATTATTATTATTATTATTATTATTATTATGACTGCTTCAGGTTTAGCATCACCGAACGCACGGGCAGGGCACGGTTCTGAGACCGCGCGGTCCGCCTGACTTTCAAAATGAGTTAAAAACATAACCGGATAATGAAATAATAATGAATAATGAGTTTTAAATAAAATGGAAATAAAAAAAAAGTTTAATAAACTTTAATAAATTGTTTTAATGATAATAATAAAAATATTGTTTGAGATTAATAAATGTTATTGTTAATATTATGTGATGTTATTACAATTTATTATTATTATTATTTTGCTTATTTCATTTATTTGTTTTATTACTTATTTATTAATTTGTTTTTGTTCCTTCTTTTTATCTTTTATTTTTATCTTCTCTTCTTCTTTCCTTTTATTTTTTTCATTTCTCTCCCTCACCTTCTCTCCCCCCCGGCTGTTCCGCGCGATCTCCCCCTAACCCTAAGCGCGTCGCCCCCTGCTGCCGGCCAACCCGTCGCTCCTCGCCCCTGCCTCCTTGCTCGAGCTCCCCTATGCGCTACCCCTTCCAGTGACTTGGCCGCCTCCTCTCCTTCCGGCGCACTGCTGTTCGACGGTTCCGCTCCACCGCCTGACTCCACTGGCCTTCTTCATCTCCCTGGACTCCGGCTGGAAATCGCGCCGCACACCAAGCCGCTGCTCGACCCTTTTTTTTTTTTACTGCTACATATGCTATTCCATCTCCTCTTCATCTGGTCCGGCGACTCAGCCCACGCTACAATTCCAGCGCACTTATCTCCTTGGCCGAGCACCCTCTGACCAGCCGTCTCCTTCCATTCCTCCCGGCCGAAGCCCTTCCTCCAGCCGCTTGCACCGCTGCCTAACTCTCTCCCGGCCATCCCCATTGCAGCGGCCTCCCTTCCCAGTGGTTGAGCTCTCCCCTGCTTCATCCGGCGAACACCCCCCCTCGGTTAAGCCTCCTTGCTGTTTTTTTTCCAGCAGGTATATGATTCGATCTAGGGTTATTAATTTGAAGTTTTTGGTTTGTGTTTGGTTTTCTTGCGGTGTGTTTGGCATGCAATGGGGGTTTTACATCAAATTTTTGGGTTAATTATTGATGTTTTGGTTCAATTGTTTGATTTAGGGCCAATTTGGATTTGTTTGAGTTGCGACTGATGTGTGACAGTTGTTGCGCACCATGGTTGTGAAGTCTGCTATGACAAGGTAGGTGGTTCCATGCCATACCATCTTTAGATGATTTAAAGTGCTCCTTAATTAAATTATAATGTGTTCTGATTATAAATTGCGTGATATGAATTTCATTTTGGACATGCTTTGATATGCATATTGATGAATTTAAGTTGTTTTTAAGTAAATGCCAAAGTTTTTCATGTGCGATGTGTTGTTGAAATTTTCAGACGTGTTTTAGTTAGTTGTTTAAGGTGTGAAAATTGTGTTTTCAAGAACGCTTGAGGTACGAATTTTATTAAATTGAATTTTTCAAAAGAATGTAAACTATTTTGACGTGTTAATTTTTATTATGAACCTTGAGTATGTTTTAAGGGTGCGAATGATGTTTTAAAGGGTTGGGACGTGCAATTTATTTTCAAATGGTTCTGGCATCTAAAATTTGTGTGTTTTAAAGTGAGGTCTTGTGGTATGCATATGTGATGTTTTATTAATTGAGCAATTGTTTAATTAAGTGTCGTTTGAGACGCGGAATATGGTTGGTAAGGTTTTCAGGGTGGTTTGGTAGGTGCGAAATGTGTTTTCAAGTTCTTTGGGGTGTCTATGTAATTAAATGTAGATTTTCAATGAAAATGAGTCACTTTGGGTGTGTTTTCCGTGTTGCGTACTTTTGGAATTAAATTGAAAATTGTTTGAACAATGGGAAAACGTGTTTTAGTTTGTATAAGCTGCACTTTTGGTTTTAAAGTGACCTTCGTATATGAAATCGAGTTCGTCGTTCTAGTGCAAACCTTTGCTTTCTAATTTTAAGGGTTTTATAAATTGTTAATTGCACTTATTAAATTATATGTGGAGCGCGGTAGTTGTGTTTGACAGAGTTATGTGTGCATTAAGTTTTTTTTAAGGTATTCTTACATGTGACATTGGACATGTCTCACGTGCAAACTCTTATTGTTCTATTTTGAAATGTTCTTCAAATTGTTTAAATAGTTTATCAAGTCACGCAAGTGGTCTGAACTATGTGATAAAATGGTTTTGGTGTGCGTGAGTTTTTGAAATGGTTGTTTGGGTACACAAATAGTGACTTTTGTGTGCAATATCTTGTTTGGTCTGTGATATGAGAAAGAAATATACTATGTGAATGTGAAATTTGATTGAGCACAAGGGAAAACCCTGGGTATCTAGGTGGGCGGACTAGAACTAGTGCGCTAGTGAACCGGATGGGTATCGTCCCTGTTTCACTTAGCTGGATTGACGATTGCAACACTAACTAAACATATGATATCTGAGGGTCGTGGCCTTCTAAGTCACGTGTTCTGAGGGTTGTGGCCTTCTAAGCCACGTTTTCTGAGGGTCGTGGCCTACTAAGCCACGTTTCACCGAGACACGAGGTTCTAGGGTCCCACTCGAGCTAGATGATCCTTAGGGTATTTACCTATAGTGCTCTACCATCGATGGCGTGGTGCCTTCCGTCGGCACATGGAGGACCACCTGTGTGTGTGTGTGAGTATGTGTGTGTGTGTGTGAGTATGTGTGTGTGTGCGCCCATAATGAACCTTCCTCTTCTTCTTTAAAAATCGTGTTTGTGAAATGAGTTCCTTCTTAGTGTTTTCTTTAGCAGTTAGCCTGTAAATGTTTTCTTTAAAAGCATTTTGAAAATATAATTTTGAATAAGCACTTTGAATTGTATTTTGATGTTGTGGCATGGAACCGTTTTCTCGGTGGCATCCTACTGAGCTTTTAGCTCACACCCTACATACACCCTTGGGTGTATGTAGTTTCTGTTTCTTCTGTGTTCCAGGTTGTGACTTTGTGCTCAATGTTGGTGGTTCGAGTTGTTAGTGGCCTTCTCATGCAGGTTGGTGTTGTGGCGTGCGGATGCTACACCGCTTTTGTCGCTTGGAGGTTTGAGTTATAGTTTTAGTCCCTTTTGTTGTCGTTTATTTTTGGACATTGGTTCTAGTTGTAAACCTTTAAATTTTGATTTCAGTTTTATGGTCTCTTTGGTTGTCGATTCCAAGTTTCATTCTTATTATCTTGTTAGTGTTTGTTTATACCATTTCGGGTAAATCGTTCCCACAGGTTACTCTTGATACCCGGGCACTTGTGCCAGCTCGTGGGGATCGGGAACGCCCCTCGGGCCTTACCGCGGACCGGGTCGGATGGCCACCGGCCTGGTTCGTGACAATTTGTGACATGTAGGAGGAGACGGAACGTCCATCGGACGTGCGGTGCGCGCGATACGGCCGATTGTGTCGTTTTCAGCAGCTCGGCGCGCGTTAAAATGGCGCGTTGGGGTCAAAACCACCCGAACGACTTTAGAATGCCATGAAACCGTACGATAATAGCCTTTGTGTGATTTTTGAAATGATCGGGCAGACGACATATCAATCGGAGGTGTTGTTTGACCGCAGTGACAGAAAACGCGTTTTTGGTATCATAAAACACCAAAAACGGCGTGTGACGGTCGAATTCGGAGAAAACATGCTATGAATGACCTGTAACCACACGAAAACATTAGGAATATTATTCGTGACATGTATAAGGAGACGACACTCCCATCGGACGTGCGGTGCGCGCGGTACGGCCGATTGTGTCGTTTTCAGCAGCTCGGCGCGCGCTAAAATGGCGCGTTGGGGGGTCAAAACCACCCAAACGATCTCAGAATTCCATGAAACCATACAACAACCTCCGTTGTGTGATTTCTTAAATGGTCGGGCAGACAACACGCCCATCGGAGATGTCATTTGACTGCGGTGACTGGAAACGCGTTTCTGGTGTCATAAAACACCAAAAACGGCGTGAGACGGTCGAATTCGGAGCAAACGTACTTCGAATGACCTGAAACCACACGAAAACATTAGGAATATTATTCGTGATGTGTAGGAGTAGACGGAACGCCCATCAGATGTGCGGTGCGCGCGGTACGGCCGAATGTGTCGTTTTCAGCAGTTCGACGCGCGCTAAAATGACGCGTTGGGGGGTCAAAACGACCCGAACGACCTCAGAATGCCATGAAACCGTACGATAACAGCCGCTGTGTGATTTTTGAAATGTTCGGGTAGACGACACGTCAATCGGAGGTGTCGTTTGACCGCGGTGTCCGGAAACGTGTTTCCAGTGTCATAAAACACCCAAAACGGCGTGGGACGGTCGAATTCGGAGCAAACGTGCTCCGAATGACCTGAAACCACACGAAAACATTAGGAATATTATTCGTGACATGTAGGAGTAGACGAAACGCCCATCAGAAGTGCGGTGCGCACAGTACGGCCGAATGTGTCGTTTTCAGCAGCTCGGCGCGCGCTAAAATGGCGTGTTGGGGGTTCAAAACGACCCGAACGACCTCGGAATGCCATGAAATCGTATGACAACAGCCATTGTGTGATTTTTGAAATGGTAGGGTAGACGACACATCAATCAGAGGTGTCGTTTGACCGCGGTGACCGGAAACGCGTTTCCGGTGTCATAAAACACAAAAAACGGCGTGAGACGGTCGAATTCGGAGCAAACGTGTTCTGAAAGACCTGAAACCACACGAAAACATTAGAAATATTATTCGTGACATGTAGGAGGAGACTGTAAGCCCATCGGACATGCGGTGCGTGCGGTACGACCGATTGTGTCGTTTTCAGCAACTCGGCGCGCGCTAAAATGGCGCGTTGGGGGGTCAAAACCACCCGAAAGACCTCAGAATGCCATGAAACCGTATGACAACAGCCGTTGTGTGATTTTTGAAATGGTCAGGTAGACGGCATGTCAATCGGAGGTGTCGTTTGACCGCGGTGACCGGAAACGCGTTTCCAGTGTCATAAAACACAAAAAACGGCGTGAGACGGTCAAATTCGGAGCAAACGTTTTCCGAATGACCTGAAACCACACTAAAACATTAGGAATATTATTCGTGACATGTAGGAGGAGACGTCATGCCCATCGGACGTGCGGTGCGCGCGGTACGGCTGATTGTGTCGTTTTCAGCAGCTCGGCGCGCGCTAAAATGGCGCGTTGGGGGGTCAAAACCACCCGAACGACCTCAGAATGCCATGAAACCATACGACAACAGCCATTGTGTGATTTGTGAAATGGTCGTGCAGACGTCACGTCAATCAGAGGTGTCGTTTGACCGCGGTGACCGGAAACGCGTTTCCAGTGTCATAAAACACCAAAAACGGCGTGAGACGGTCGAATTCGGAGCAAACGTCCTCCGAATGATCTGGAACCACACAAAAACATTAGTAATATTATTCTTGACGTGTAGGAGGCGGCACACCCATCGGACGTGCGGTGCGCACAGTACGGCCGATTGTGTCGTTTTCAGCAGCTCGGCGCGCGCTAAAATGACACGTTGGGGGTTCAAAACCACCCGAACGACCTTAGAATGCCATGAAACCGTACGACAACAGATGGTGTGTAATTTTTGAAATGGTCAGGTAGATGGCACATCAATCGGAGGCATCGTTTGACCGCGGTGACCGAAAACACGTTTTCGGTGTCATAAAACATCAAAAACGGCGTGAGATGGTCGAATTCGGAGCAAACGTGCTCCGAATGACCTGAAATGATAGCATTTCTTAAATTGGGGGTTTTAAATTATTATAGCACCATGATTTGATGTCAGATTTAATTTTATTATATGTATATAATAACTGAATAATTATATCCAATTTACGTTTGTTTTGTTTTGTTGTTTTTTTTTTGTCTTATTGTATGTTTATTAAAGCAGAAGATTGAAATGGATGGACCTGCTCGGATCGTTGAAGCACGTTTATCATTTATTGTTTATGACGATCTTGATGTTTATGCTATTTGAAATTGTTTTCCATTTTTTATGATTTTTACCTTGTTTTATCTCTGATTTTGCACCGTGAAGAAAAAAACGCAATTCGTACATTTCATTAAAAAAATGAAAAATATTTTATATATTTCTTTAATATATATATATATATTAAAATATTTAAAACATATTATATATATATATATTTAAAATATCTTATTTAATATTGTATATATAAATATTTTCTTTAATATATATATATATATTTTATTTAATAAATATATTTATTTATTTATTTATTTCAGTAGGAATTTTATTTAAAAAAAAAATTCCCAGAGTAGCGACCGCTAAAGGCGGTCCCTATAGGCTCCCTGCCGGGCAACATTAGCGACCGCTTGGCGGTCGCTTAAGGCCGGAATTTCGGCCACCTATAGAGACCGCCATTGGCGGTCACTATTGGCCTACAACAACGAAGATGAAGCGACCGCCAATGGTGGTCGCTAATGCCCGATTTTTTAGTAGTGCCTCTAGAATCTATATCTCTCTCTCTATCTGGCTATCCGACTGTAGATGGTAGGTTGTGATCAAACTGACCTAAGATCCCAGTGCCACTTGTAGACCTCTCCAAAAGTGAGAAGAGTATACCTATTAGAAATTATAATAAATGGAACTCTGTGCAAATAGACAATCTTCTTCACATAGAGATTTCCCAACTCCTCAACATTGGTTGTATCTCTAATGGGTATGAATTGAGCATACTTGGTCAGCCTATCGATCACAACCCATATCACATTCTTCTTTCTATGGGTCAAGGCAACCCAACCATAAAGTTTAAAGAGATTTCATCCAACTTCCAAGTAGGAACAGTAAGTTTCTGAAGTAAACTCAAAGGTTTCTGATGCTCGGCCTTCCCCTGCTCGCACGTATAGAAATGCAAGACAAACTCAACAATTTCCATCTCATACCTGGCCACTAGAACTACCATCGTATGTCATAGAACATCTTAGTGGTTCATGGGTTCACAACCCACTGGGAACTATGAGAATCCCCCCATCATAGCCTCTCTTACTGCTAATGGTACGATAAAGGAATCCTAATAGCATAGAACACCCTCTTTGGAGAACGACCACTAGGAAACTATCTCCCCACCATAAAGAGAGTCTCTAATGCTATGAAATTCATCATCAAGCTCTTGATCTTAAAGAATCATCTCAAGAAGAGTGGATTTCAACTAAACGCTGGCTAAAGAAACTTCAGCCCCATTCTCCTGAACTCCAATATGAAACTGTGTAAATAGAGCCATCAAATTCCACTCTTCTGAGGATTATTTCACTTCTTGGGTTAGAAGTTTCCTTCTCAATGCATATGCAATGACATTTCCTTTCCCTAAGGTATAGGCGATGTCAAAGTTAAAGGACTACAGGTATTCCACCCAACACCACTGATGAAGATTCAAATATTTTTTAGAGAATATATAACTCAAACTTTTTGTGGTCTGAATACATAGTAAACTTTTCTCCAAAAAGGTAGTGCCTCCAACTCTTAAGTGTGTGCATTACAGCTACAAGTTCAAGGTCATGAGTAAGATAATTCTTCTCATGTGGTCTAAGCTGACGAGATTCATAAGCCACCACATGATCACCCTACATAAGAACGCAGCCCAAGCATGAACCCAATGCATCACAAAATACCACATAACCCTACCCGGCCTTTGGAAGAGTCAACACCAGTGTAGAAATCAAAAGATGTTTCAGATCAAAAAAATAACTCTGACATTTATCATTCCAATCAAACTTCACCCCCTTATGAGTCAGAGAAATCATCAGAGAATCTAACTTCAAGAAGTCCTTAATGAACTGATGATAATATCTAGCTAAGTCCAAGAAGCTTCTAATATTGAAGACATTTTCTTGTTGGTCCCAAGTCATAACAACCTTTAACTTCTTGGGATCAACTAACATACCCTATTCATACACCATGTGTCCCAAGAATTTCACTTCTCAAATCCAGAAATTACACTTTGAAAGATTGGCATAAAGCCAGTGATTTCTCATCAGACTCAGAACTATTCTCAAATGATGCACATGATCCTCCTTAGACTTAAGGATTTCATCCATAAATACTACCAAAAGGGTATCCAGATACTCTTGAAAAATTCGGTTTATTAGAGCTATGAAAACTGCAAGAGAATTTGTTAGACCAAAGGTCATAGCAAGGTACTCATAATGGTTGTACCTACTCCAAAAGTCAGTTTTCTTAATGTTATATTATTTTATCCTCAACTGAAGGTAACAAGATCATAGGTCGATCTTTGAAAACCAATTCTCCCCTTTGAACTAGTCAAATAGATCATTAATTTGTGTAAATGGGTATTGGTTCTTTACTGTAACTCGATTGAGCTTTCGATAATCAACACATAATCAAAGAGAACAGTCAGCTTTCTTAGAGAAGAGAACCAGGGCCACCCAAGGTGATACAGTAGGGTGTATAAATCCTTTCTCAAGAATATTGTCCAACTTAGACTTTAGCTCTTTCATTTCTACTATATCCATGCGGTAAGAGGGAATTGAAACTAGTTGGGTGCCAGGCATTAATTCAATATAAAACTCAGCCTCCCTTACCAGCGTCAAACTAGAGAAATTATAAGGGAACACGTTGGGAAACTCGGAGATAATTGGAGATCACTGCTAAAAGATTCCAACCCCAGATCAAAGTAAAACATTGATATCACCTTCCCCAACTCCAAATAATAAGGTCTATCTCTACTCAACCTTGGGTCTCATTATCATTGAAAGACAATAGTCACACCACTGGGTGTATTAAGGTAGACCCATCGAAGATAACAATCAATCCAGGATTTATTTTCAATGATCCAATCCATCCTGAATATGACGTCAAGAGATTTCATATTAAGAACCGGAAAACTCAAAGGAATCTTGACATATGATAGAGAGAAGACACAAGTAGGACTACAGAGACCCCACTCTCTCTTCGTATTAAGGGGTGTAGTAATATCCATTGCACAAGATAAAATATCCATAGAAAGATTAAGCATATTAACAATATGGGTTGAAATAAATGAGTGAGATGCACCAGTGTCAAATAGAGCACTCACTAAGGACGAATCTATAGTAATGGTACTTATCACAGTGGTTGGACCCGTGTTTTCTTCCTATGGATAATCTTACACTACATGAAGTAGCTTCATTCTAGATGCCTATGCCTAGAACCCTTTTATACATGAAGAATCTGATTGCCCTGTAGTTTTAGGAGGAGATGATAATCATGTTACACTACACGGAGTAGAAAAGTTGTGGAAGAATCTTTGCAAGTGTCCTGAACGTCTGCAGGAGCTACAGTTCTTGGGTGCCTCAGTGGAAACCCTCTTAGAATTTACTGGCTTTCCACACTAATAGAAAATCAAAGAGATTCCTCCTAGCACTATAGGAGGTCTGGAATGACCCTACCATTGATAATTTTTTAGAGAATCATCACACTTCCATTTTCCCTTGAAGTAATTCACACTACTACTGGGAGATAAAGAAACTCCAGATAACACTGGCTTTCCATCCAAGTACATCTCAACTATCATCTCCCTATCTAGTACATCAGTATAAGTGGTAATATTTAGCAAGAAAACCTGAGAATAGATATCTGATTGAAGTATCAACTCGAACCATCGTTCCTTTATCTTCTCATTAGATACAATCTCATGTGAAAACTTCACCGGCTCAGAAAAGATATTTGAATACTCAGTCAGGGTTCTGTTGGCCATCTCAAGCTTGAAAAACTCAACAGCCTTGGCCAACACCATATTCTCTAGATAGAACTAGTCATGAAAAGAAACTTGAAGTTTTTCCACTCTAATCCCTCATGTTTCTTCACTGTCACCATCATGTCCCACCATCTCCTTCTCAGTCCTTCCAGTATTAAGGTGGAACATTTTACCTTGATTCCATCTGGTGTTTCCAATAACTCAAATAGACATTCTATCTTTCCCAACCATTCCTCATCATGTTGAGGATCAATGGAGCCTTTGAAAACCAGTGGCTTCTGTAGAATGAACTCTTAAGAATGATTTCTCATAACATTCTCTAGGGGATCCATAGTTGGATCCTGAACAGGAACTGGAGGTGGTTCATGTCCTAGATCTTGGACAATACACACAATCACCTCAACTAGATTTGGGTCCACTAGAGGGTTTGATCACTGCGGTTCAGTAGCATTTTCCTCCTAGATCCTATTTTCATGTCTTCTCAGAGGCATGATGCTACATAACATCATCAAATAATAAGGAAGACATCATACTAATACTCCAAATGAGCAATAAGGGAAATTATTCCCAATAGATGGAACAAAAATATTTGGATTTCACTCTAACCAAATAAAAATAGGGAAAAGACTAGAATTAATCCACAAGACGTCCTTCCCTAACCACCCATGGTGACTTAAAGTTCATTGCGGTGAGAGCTAATCAGGCACTCAATCGCAACTACCTCGTAAGTCCTGACAAGATTTCAACTGCATACTAACTTTAAGACAAAAGCTTAACAACCTCCTCTAACACCATTTTATCATGAACCAACCCAGGTACCCTGGTAACCCGATAATCAAGCTGGCCCTGACATAGCCTGAAGGGCGTTCCCAATCCCCATGAGTTGTTGACTAGCACCTGGTATCATACAACATGAAAGTGGGAATGAATTTTCCACAAAACATAGCAGAAGCAAGACAAGCAAGTCTATGCATACAAAAGAAAGTCCACTGGGAGTAATGTACCATAAGTCAACAAGGCACTAAATCCGAAAGTACAACAACCCAAGTGCCAAAACAGAGGAAAACACCCTAAGTCCCTAAGGACACAACTCACCATGTCCAAGGTTCAACAGCTGGATCCACCTCCAAGTGACCATTTCCCCTTACTCGAACCTAGAAGGAGATAATCTACAAACATCTAAAGGCACAATTAGGGTGTGACCTAAAAATCCCAATAGGTTCTTACCAAGGATTCCATAACAGTTTATAATAAAAGATTAATTGAAGGAATGCTTTAAATTTTAAAATAAATTGGTTTAGCATTTTGAATCATATTTAAACAAATAATTCTATACAATTTAAATAATGGAAAATACATTAAGTAAAGGCCTTGCAAGTGATGGAATATTTATAAAATAATGGATTAAATAAAAAATTATATAAAATAGTTTATATGAATTCATAAGGCATGAAAATCGGTTTTACAACATTGGCATACATTTATATATCAAATATAAATAACAAGTGAGCAACATCTTACAAATAGGTATAATAGTATTCTAGATATAGTACTCCGCACTCTCAGCAATATGTGTATACATGTGTCCCCCTGACACTAGCCAAAGGAAACTCATCACCATCCCATTGGGGATGTGACCAACTGCATGTATGTTTTAGAATGTTGTAATATCATAGAGTGTGTCCAAATAACTCACCAACTACCTAAGGATTTCATGTGATCTTACATAATCAATGATGGGAAATTTATTTTAAGATTGCTTAAAATACAATTAAATATCCTTCTTTTATTTTAATTCCAATTTTCCATTTAAAACCAAAATGGGTTTTAATCAAAAACATGTCTCTTTGACAAGATAAAACCACTCGGTTTCTATCAAAACATTTTAAGCCACTCACACAAGTTTGAAATCCATTCAAAACCAATTCCATCATTTCAAAATTCATTTCCACAATTAAATTAAACAATTTAATTGAAATAATTTCCATCAAATCTACAATTTAAATCAACCAATTTCTATAAACACATCCCAATTCAATGGAATTGGGGGTTTTCCCCAATTTTCATGCCAAAACCATTTCAAATCTCCCAATTCACTGGAATTGGGTTTTATAAAATCAATTGAAAGTGAGTTTGAGCGATTGAATTTAAATCAAAAATTGAAATAAATCAAGCATTTTGAGGTTAATCAATTTGGCTAAACAGGATGGAATCACCCACCTTTATCTTGAAACTCAACACTCATAAGGTTCCCATCAACAAGAACGAAGGTGTATAAGACCTCCAAACCCAACCTAGAAATGAGATCCAACACTATGGGTAATGAATACATCAATTTTAGGATGATCCATTGAAATCCCAAAGGAGGATAAAGAGATAAAGATGAAGAACGAGGGAGGAATATTACCCATGAATCACATCACAAGTGAAACTACGATCGAACATCGAATGAATGGATATATAAGGTTTGGAGAGCTTCAAGATCACTTGGGGAAGGTTTTGGGCCGAGAAGACTGAAATTAGAGAGGAGCCAAAAGAGAGAGATCGGTCATGCTGCCTATTTTAAAAAATAAAGTTGGGGTATTAAATGACATTTAATACCAATACACATCGTGAAATAGTTAATTTCTAAAACCACTGAAAAACACGTCTCCTCAAATTAGAAACTGACGCTCTAAATTAAAAATTTATCTTTAATTCATTCATGATGTGTAATGACCCATCATGTTGTGTACCCTTCATAGTATGAACCCTTTCACGACTTTCACGTAGAATCGTTACACAATGTGTAACCTTGTTACACGACGTGAAACCCTCCTACATCCTGTGGAAGAAGATCAATTAAAGAAGAGAGTCCAAAAAATCACCAACTTAGCCATTATAGGTATCCTCCCAACTCATTCTCAATCCTACCTAGTCAAAGGAAAAAAGTAAAACCATAACAAGGTTAAATATGTACATGTCATATCTCTAATGGGATGTTACAATATTAGTATAAGAATTAACTAAAAATTATCAAAATATCTAAAATACTACAAAAATAAAAAAACCTAAAAATGCTAAAATCAGTTAGAAAAATAATTAAAACTAAATTTTAAAATTATTAAAAATTCATGAGGAATCCATGTACATCAAATCCCCCACACTTAAACTTCTTCATTCCTGGGAAAAACAATCAGAAAGAATATACAACTAGACCCGTGGAAAAATTAAAACATCAGAATTATAAGTTCAAAACTTTTCAATCCGTTTTACCCAAAAAATATCATGCTTCATTTAAAATTAAAATTTTCAAAAATAGTTCCCCTTCCACTCGCATTATTTTAAAAAAAAAACACTCATGTACCATGTGATCTACCGCGCTATTACTCTCATCACTCAAATAATTTGATCAAATCTTTGCTCAATTATCATACACATGCATGCTTACCATAGGCTTGTCATGAATTTCGCATCTCCACTAGTGGAAATCAAAATAAAACACCAATCTTGAGGGCTTCTCATTAGGTTCAAATGTCTTTGAGGCTATGGGATGGTGGGTCATAAAAAATCGACATTTTTTGGAAAAATTAGGGCTGAATCTTGAAATAAATGCATGATAAGTGTCAATCCAAATGTCTTCCTAAAAAATTTTGCTCCCCCACACTTAAAAAGTTTATTATCCCCAAGCATATGATAATTCAATACCTCTCTCAAAGTTTTTATTTTTTTTTCTCTTTTTGTATTATCTTTTTAGGGACATAACTCACTTAAACATAATGGATAAGTTAACACATGAGTAACAAATCCCAAACCCCCTTGAAATAAATGTCAGATAAAATACCAAAGAAATGTACACAAGTAGAACATACGTTGTAGCATCTCAGTGAAAGTAGTTCATATAGAAAACTCTTTAGGTCCTAGAGTAATGGATCATCACATTAATAGGTATCCCCAAAATCAAGAGTTGCCACATAAAGAACACAAATGTACTCATTGTTAGATCCAAAAATAATCTATATTCCCATTGAAAAATACATATAATGAGTGTGGACATTGTGAAATATAATACATATGATCATGATAGAATAATTCCAATCCATGTACATCAAATTCCTCATTGTCCCTCAAATAATCATCTCTATGAATAAATATATCCCCCACACTTAGATTGAAAATTATCATGAAAAAATTCAAGAAATAGGTAGGGAAGAGTATTGGTTATGGGATAATCCTAAAATGGCTTTTTCATAGATTCTAAGGGTTATACAATGGAGAAAATTCAAGGGTGGATTAGTGGATAAAAGGGGCTAAAAATCTCAAACAAATGCCTCAGTCATTTTAGTGAAACTTTCAAAATTATAATCACTTTGATGGATGAACATGGAAAGTTCTATAAGACATAACATGGTCGATATTCCCTCAAGAAAAAGATAAATAAGAGATGATGAAAAAATGGGCCAGAATCCTCACGGGTATGGAAATAAAATGTTGGACAACACAAATGAGTATGAGTGAAAATAGGTGTCTAAAAGTAGAGTTGTAGGAAAACATTTCAAAGCCTGGTCTAATGTTAGTAATCATTTAAATCAGGGTATCAAGAATCAAAGCATGTTAAATAGGAATCATGTGCTTGAACTGCCCAGGGAGATAAGTGGTATGTCTTCGACCGTGTTATAACAAAAATAAAAAAAACACGTGGGTTAAATAAATTATAGAAATGTTATTATTATTTCTTCAATTTTTATTATTATTTTTGTGTGTGTGTGTTTTAGTTAGTTGTTTTAAATGGTATTTTTAGAAGCATAAAATATAACAAAAATAAAACACTTCCCTAAGTAAAAGCAGATAGACACTGAAAGGCTGCCTATATCCGATGAAGAACAAAAAATTATGTACCCATAAAATCTACACATGGATAGAACATGCCTACATCATATCATAAAGACAACACCAAAGATCATATAAATGAAAGCAGATACATGGTATAATAACAAATGCAGAAAAATTTCAAGAGTATTTGAAAAAGTTCCACACATACTAGGTTTATTTCTTACAACAAACTGTAACAAATAAATGAAAAATAATTAAAATAGAAAAACATGGATTGCCTCCTGATTATCACTAAGTCTAACATATTTAGTTAGACAAGCACCCTCTTATTGTAATTGAAATTCTTAGATGAAACCTATTTTATTTGAAGTTTGATAAAGTTTGAGGTGTCGACCATTAACCTTAAATGGAGGCAACTTCCCATCATATATTTCAACGACACCATGTGGATAAACATTTGTGACACTGTAAGGACCTGACCACTTTGATTTGAGATTTCCTATCATGATTCAAAGTATTGATTTTAAGAGTATAACTTTGTCTCCTGGTAAAAAAATTCTTTTTTGGATCCATTTATCATGCCAAGTTCAAGTTTTCTCTCTATATATCAAATTGTTGTCATACGCTTCTCTCCTCATCTCGTCTAATTCATTCATCTACAAAAAATTCTTCTCTTGGGTAGTTTTGAAATAAAAATTCAGCTTCTTCACAACACAATAAGATTTGTGCTCTAGTTCTATAGGGATATGGAAAGTTTTTTTTCTAAGACCAAGAAATATGGGGATATTTCAATATGTGTTTTTTATGCAATCTGATAAGCCCAAAGTGCATCATCAAGTTTGGTTACCCAATATTTTTGAGACGTACTAATAGTTTTCTCCAAAATTCCCTTAATCTATCTATTTGAAACCTTATCTTGGCCATTAGTTTGTGGATGGTATGTGGTGATCATGTATTAGTGACATATTTGGTGAGTCATTAGTTTCTGAAATAGCACATTATTGAAGTGGGTACCACGGTCACTAATGATGACCCTTAGAATTCTGAACTGGGTAAAAATGTGTTGATTTAAAAATTTAATGACAATTTGAGAAATATTTTCTTCAAACACTTTAGCTTCCACCCACTTTGACATATAGTTCACACAAACAAGGATGTATGATTTTCTAAAAGATTTAGGAAAAGGACTGATGAAGTCGATTCCTCATATGTCAAAAATTTTAAATCTCGTGATTGAATGTTGTGGTATCTCACACTTCCAACTTATACCCCCCATTATTTGGAATTTATCACAATTCATGGAAAACTCATGAATATCATGATGTATGGAATCCATTAAAAACCACATTGTAACACTTTTCTAATATTTCAATGAATTCCATGGTGTCCTCTAGCTTCATTAGCATGGAAGAAGTTCAAAACACTATCAAATTCTTCTTCTGGGATGCATCTTCTAATCATTCCATCTGCACAGTCCTTTAAAAGTAATGGATCATCCCAGTATTAATGACATGCTTCATTCACAAATCATTTTCTCCACTCCTTTGATAAATGTGTGTGTTCCATGTCTGAATCTAAGTAGTTGACAAAATTGGCATACCAAGGTGTGATTGTCTCAGTGGCATATAGTTTCTCATCAGGAAATGTTCCATTGATTAATTCGACATTAATTTCACTTATTTCATGGTCTAGGTATGATAAATGATTAGCAAGGACATTCTTAATGCCCTTTTTTCCTTGAATTTAATGTCAAATTCCTGAAGTAACAATATCCATCGATTGAGTCTAGTATTCTCATCTTTCTTGGTCATAAGATACCATAGGGTAGAGTGATCTATATAGATAGTGACTTTGGAGAACAATAGGTGAGATTGGAATTTATCGAATTCAATGACAACTACTAGTAGCTCTTTTTCGGTTGTTGTGTAATTGTGTTGATCCTTATTCAAAGTGTGGCTAGCATAATAGATTGGTCTAAAGATCATTTCCTTTCTTTGTCCCAATGCAGCACCAACTACCCAGTCACTGGAATCACACATTAAATCAAATGTGTATACGTTTCTGTAATTGTGTTGATCCTTATCGTCATGAAAAGTGCTGTATACGTTTCTGTTTTGGATTGCACCAGGCATCCAGTATTGAATGAGAAGGATGGAAGTGTCTATTTACAATAGTTTTTCACCGTAACAGTTCAGGGAAATCATATATTTATGGTTACTTTTGTGACCGTGATGATGTGTTTGTCATCCATTCCATTTTTTACATTGTTTTTATTTTATTAACATGTCTTTAAATTTGTGACGCTTGTTTTTTTTAAAATTCTTCTTATAGTCAAAGATTTCAGTTTCATCGTTGTCGGTTTCTCATTATCCATTCCACGGATATTTGTTGCTCTAAATTCTTTTCCATTATCGGTTACTTATTACAATATGTTCATTTTGAAGTATTTTTTTTTCAAATTCTTGCAAGTTTCAATGATGAATATGTATTCAGAGTTCTGTTTTTGTTTGACTGTATTGTGCAATTTTATTTGTTCTCGTCGGTTCATATTTTTATTCATTTTTCTAAGATTGCAGGTTTCCAATACCAGTTTCTAATTACACTTCCAGACAGTTTACAAGTGAGAACATATTTTTTGGTTTATGTTATCTCAAGAAGTGAATCTGCTTTTATTTGATTTCAGGTATGAAAAACTATCTTCCCTTGATATTTATTTTTTCTGATATTCATCGATTCTATTAGATATTTTAATTTCATTTCATTCCATTGATATTATTTGTGATCGTAGCGTATAATAATTTCTTTGTGCACTTTTTTTATGTAATCTTATTTGTTCTTGTCATTTAACATTTTTATTCATTTTTTTTAGATTGTAGGTTTCGATTTTTGGTTTTTTTTCAATTCCAGATAGTTCAAAAGGGGGAACATTTTTTTTGGTCATGTGATCTCAAGAAGTGAATCTACTTCTATTTTGTCTGAGGTATGAAAAACTATCTTTGATAATTATTTTTTCTAATTTTCATTATTTCTATTAGATATTTTAAATCCATTTCACTGTTAACATTATCTCAGATCATTGCATATAATAATTTCTGTTGTGCAATTTTATTTGTTGTCTTAATATTTTTATTCATTTTTTAGACCGTAGGTTCCTCACATTATATATATATAGAACGTGCATACGCAAATTTTTATGCCAATTTATGTAAAACATATATATGTTAGTTATTTTCAGTTGAAGCATCCTATTGAAACTTGGGTGAGAATGTGAATTTCAAATGATCAATTGGACGTTTCACTTTATCGTCATCCTAATACTTTTCGTAATTTTATTTTTTTCGTTTTTGAAGAACAAAACTTCAAATTACAACCCTCAATTATTTGTAACCATCATATTTCACATTGAACCGTATTGCCGTGCGAACGCACGAGTGAGTACTAGTTTATTATAATTTTATAATTATTTAAATATATATTTATTTAATTAGTATCTTATATACTTTTTTTAAAACATTATATATATATTTGAATTATTAAAAAAAATATTAATTATAAACATGCGTTTTTTATTTAATGTATATAAATAGACATTATTTTTGAATATAAATATAATAATTTTATATAAATTAATATTCTTTTTATTAAAACCCTTTTCAGCGCTAAGAATAATGCTGATAGACGTCACCTTTATCAGTGCTTTTAGCTAGCGTTGATAAATGTGAGGTTTTTATCAGTGTTTTTTTCGTAGTGTTGATAAAAGTCGGCGCTGCCATTGCGCTGATCTGTGGTAGTGCTCTATGGATACTTTCCGAGTGGTACCGTCCAGTGGAGTTGGGCAGTGGCGTTCCTCGACAACTATCAAAGTGGGACCCTCTTGTTGTACTAGGGCATGAGTTCCCTACTTAGAGTTTGTGGCCCCTCGACTGTGCGGCACAGTGACAAATGAGCATTTGAAATTCAAAATATACAACATTAGTATTAATGTTTGTATTTGTAGAACTGTATCAATCATTAAAAGTAAGTTGAGGTTGTTGGATGTCACCCAAAAATTCTCACACTGTACAAATATCCATTTTCAAAAGCTTGAAACAGACTTTTCTACATAGAAAAAAACGTTTAAAAAAAGAATACTTGAATTTGCAGAATTAAAAAATTGAATGTTAACCTAAAAGAAATAATTAGAAACCAAAAAAAAAATAATGTCAACAATACATACATAATGAATATTCATGGAAATTTTATGTTTTAATCTTTGAAAATAAAAGTTGTGATTTTTTCCGCATAAATCTATGATGGAATGGTTTACAATAGTATTGATCAAACATGTGTTTTACCCCACAACCTACGAAGTGTAAGCCTAGTATACCATACTATAATACTTAAACTTGCAAATTTAAACATCTTCTTTAATTAAAATAGGTCTTCAACATGTTATGAAACAAATAGGTCTCTCACATGTTATGAAGACACATGAGCATACCAACGCAGAAAAAATTCCATTATAGAGAAATTAAATTCCTGTTGTAAATGCACTTTTTGATGCATATGTAATATATTGTATGTATTTTCGCAAAAGAAGAAGCTGTGTGAATTTAAAAAGAATTAATATTAAATAGCAAAGCTAAATATGCCTATATGATGCTAAAGTGGTATCTCAAGGCATGTTGAGATGCTCTATGAAAATGGAAATGGAGAAACGTGTTTAGGGAAGAAGGTGGTCAAAATCGAAAATGTATTTCAGTTGATGGAAAACCTGATATAAATATAACTATCAAATGCGTTCACAAAATGATAGAATAGTTGAAAATTGAGTTATATAACACTAATAAAGAGCACTTGTTTTTGAAAGTAGAGTATGACACCAACTGAAAAACGAATAACATATCATTAACAAACTTATCTTTAAACATCACTTGTCGAAGTAGGAGAATCCTAATCAACATCACATGGAGATGAAGCTTCATCGAGAAACTGTAGAAGATATTAACCTGCTCAAAAAATAAATAAATTCATCAATAGATAAAGCATGATATGATTGGAAATTTCATGTTATAATATATGAAAATAGAACACACGATTTTTGGCCCATAATTCGGAAAATGTTACCTTTAGAAACCTATACTCACTAAATTTCATGAAATTAAATGGAATATGTTTCTGTCTGCTAACTCCTTTTTATCATTGTATCATGCATCTACCTCCCCTTTATTCAGATCTTTGACGAGCTCCTCTATGATGTCATCTTTTAGAACCGCCATATACTTGCAGTTCCATTAGTCAATCATACTGATGTTGACTTCAAATTAATTCTATGTAGGTAACACATCTGATGAAGGGGTACTTCATACCTAATTTGAATACTCTAATAAGATGGGAACATGGCCCGAGCATGGCCTACAATCACAAAATAAAATTCTATTGGAAGAGAAACAAAAACATGATGAAGTGATATCTCTGCAGTGGAGATGTCATATATATGACAAAATAAAATTCTATTGGAAGAGAAACATGATGAATTGATATATGAAGTAAACACATGAAAAGGAAGTTTTAAACATTATATGGATCAAAGAAAACACATAAACAAGGAACATATGTTATCAGTATTTATGCAAGAGGCTCATTCAGAAAACAGTGTAAACATATTCCATTAACCCTTATGTAAACAACAGTATAATACAGTGTTTACTGTAAAAAATAATGTAGAAATCAAATATGAAAATCAATGAAACGATCAAACTGTAGTATTACCTTGCAATTACTGCCAAAAAATTCAGTCAATTTTTTCAAATTTCACATGAATGGGATAGTGTAGTTCATACTAAATCCTTTTAAGCATTGGAATCTGACCATAGTAGGGTAAAAATGCTTACATGTTTAACATATGAACACATGGAGAAGTAATGTTACTTCAAATCATATAAGCTGACAAAACTCATATTTACATTAAAAGGCTAAAATAATATAAATAAACCATAAAAACTAATATAAAACAATATAGTAAGATCAAACCTTATATACAATACATGTTATGACATCAAATAAGAAAATGAAGCAACTTAAAAGAAATTATAGCAAAAAAAATTGTTGTAAACTCTTACATACCATTTGTACCACATGAAGTGCCCTTAGAGAGGGAATGACTTCTAGACGCTATCATTTGAGGAGTTATAGTGATGGCATAAGTGGTAATAAGGAAGGAGCTCACAACATAAAATTGGAATTTTGGATGGAAGGTGCAACTGATTCACACTCACTATGCCGCACAACTGTCTCATGAATATGAGAAACTAGGGTCAGAGGAAAAAAAATTAGAGAAACCATAAATTAATAGTTTAGTGGAAATCTTGTATTATGACTCGATACATAATCTATATATGATAATGATCACATGCATATGTAGGATACTCATTATCAAATTGTGTTTGAAAATTTGGGTGACGATTCACCTATTTCTTATTCAGTCAGAAAACATGTTTAATCAGAAATACATTACTTAATGGTGTTCACTAAAAAATACATGAAAAATAATAAATACAACTAAGTTAATAATAAATCACAAACAGATAAAATTAATAGCATTATTGTAAGAAATCATTAGAAAGGTACACAAAAAATGCAGTTTAATTATCAATTTATTTGACTGTAACTAAATCAGCAGAACTGGAATCTGGATGATTCAAGACTACATGTAGTTTAGGGTCAGGCATCTGCATTTAACAAAATTACAAGGATTCAAAGCCAAAGGCATTCAGTTGTTATAATGGAACAAAATCATACAACAAAATGATTTGTTTAGGGTTACCGTAGCTAGAGGGAACTGAAATCGCGAGACCGAGGTGGTTTTGCGGTGCGTCGAGGTTAAGCCACTGTAAATGCAGGGTTATCGTAGATACAAGCTACAAAACTCGCAAGCGGAAGGTGTTTTGAAGGGAAAATGTAAATGAGAAGTGTTAAGAGTATTGAATTTTTTTAATATTTGTGTCCCACATCGGTATGAGTTATCTATTGTACTTATTTTCCCATCCATAAATAAAGCATCTTGCCTCGCTATGAGCCAATCTCGCTCGCATATTTGATCTTTTTCAACAGCTTTTCGCTTTTCAACATGGATCTCGCTTGATTCTCCCTATTACAATGTGCGAATATTAATGACTTGTGAACCATTCCACATACTCCTGACGACGTCCGCATTCAACGCGATCAATTGTTTTTGTTCTTTCTCTTGCATGGTCTCAATGCCAAGCTCTCTACCACTATTACATCCCTTGGTTTATAATTACCTTGTTCGTGCGAGCCGTTTTTTGCCGACACTCAGCACTAAGCACTCTGATCGTGCTGCTATGGTCTCTCGCGGTCCCAACCGAGGTGGTGGTCGTTCCGGAGGCCGTGGTCAACCTACTCCCCGCAGACATTTCATGCATTGCGGCAAAGACTCACACGATTCATACATATTGGCATTTGCATGGTCGTTTGGATGGTTCTCCAGTTCTAGGTCGCTCTTGATTTGCACTTGCTGCCATACCTTTCCCAATGCCTCCAGATGACACTCGCAATACCGTTGATCTCTCTGACGATGAGTATCAGTATCACCGGTCTCAACGTGTTGGTACTTCAACGAGTGCTACTATTGCTCATGGCGACGCATCTGCTGCTTATTTATCTCAGTGATCCACCTCATGGGTTCTTGACTTTGGCGAATCAGAGCATATCACTAGGAATGTAGGTATTTTTCGGTTCTATATGATAGAACCCCTTGATATAAAATGATGAAACTGGAATTGTACTATACCAATTAGAGAAACATACCTGGAATTACAGCCTTAGAGTGGGAGGAGAAAGAGAGAGAAAACAACAAACAGAGTATCCTCGGGAGGTCTCCTGGCTCACCCGCCCAAGCCCCAGGTCGAGAGACTCTCCTCCCCAAATTCCCAGCACAAAAAGTGGTCCCTATACCTCTCTCTCCTGCCCCTTTTATTACCCCAGCAGTTACAACCAACTGGGCCCCAGCTACCCCCCCACGAGTCCCACTTCCCCTTTCAGTTACATTCTGTTTCAGCTCCAGGTGGAGTCTGTTTCAGCCCAGGGGATCCTCCAACAGACTTTGTTACTGCCACGTGGTCCCCAGTGGGCCCCCTCTCCAGTTTATTCCCCAGCATATTCCCCCCAGCATATTCCATCCAGCATATTCCACCTGGGTCCCCCCATACAATTCCAGATTTGCCCTCCTGCAGATTACCAAGTATCTCTATCACTGCCACCCCCTTAAAATCCACCTTGTCCTCAAGGTGGAGAACTTGATCTGGGAGGTTAATGTGCTTATCATGAAGGTCAATGTGCATGCATAGTATGTCGCCAAGAGCCGCCTGTTTTATAACATCGATGTTGAAGCCTTCAATATGTGTAGGTGACGCATCTAAGTCCATTAAATCTGCTGAATTTCTGATGACAACATGTTCTGCTCATATGGCCTCTTTTACAGATTTTAGCCTCAATGTTGAATGATAAGTCCAAGCATCAAATGCTTGGGGATGACGTCTTGAGTGATCAGCAACTTTAGCATAAAAAAAACTAGGAATTCTTAGTAAACCCTCCAAAGTGCAAGGCCTTTGTCAGCACTACTGACAAGCTAAAACCAATGTTTGGTGCCACATGAAAAATATTACCATTTGAAGGATTCCCTTGGCCCTGAAAATTGGGATCATCCCAAACAATTGTTTTAGGCTCCCAAGCAAGCTTGCCATAAAAAGTTCCCGACATTTTGACTGGCGAACTGGGACAGTTTGGAAAATCATCAGTTCTCAAGTGCTTGGGAATACCAAGATCAGTTATTTTAACTTCCAAATTTCCATCCAGCAGAATGTTTGTAGATTTGACATCTCTGTGCAAAATTCTGGGCTTTGCAACTTCATGAAGATTTTTCAAACTCCTTGTAGCTCCTAGTGCCATCGCAACACGGGTAGCCCACTCTACATTTTTCCTAGGACCCATGTTGACATAATCTCTTAGATTACCATTCTTCATGTATTCAAAAAAAAAATAGTCTCTCAACATTTTCCCCTTGGTACTTCGAACAATATCCCAGCAATGACACCACATGAAAAAGATGAAGTTTGGATAGTGGTTCAATTTCTCGTAGAAAATCAGTGTCTGAAGTCTGAATGATCATCTCAATTATAATTCCTGTTTTGATCCTCAATACAGAAACTGCCTTGCTAAAGCACCCAAACTGTCCGTACTCTCCAGATCCCCATATTGTAATAAGTCCACCATATGCTACCAATGCTAAATGCCATGTTCCAGCCAACTTGTTTTTCTGCATGATTGGGATGAAAGGCTGTACAGACTGAAGATAAACCGCATTGACTTGCTCTGTTGATAAAATCGGAACATCTTTAACGCCTGGAGCACTGATGAACTCAAACACATAACTAACATCATATTTCAGAGATTTAACAGTTTTCTTCCGGCTCTTAGAGAACATTAGCACTGCAGTGCCTACTTTTCCAACACTACTTGTGCATCCAAAGTGATGAACAATTGTTACCAGATCATTGGGCAGCTCATAGTGAATGATTAGATCTACCTTGGAGATATCCAGCCCACAAAATGCAACATCTGAAGCTGCAGACTCCATGAATTTTCCTTGTTTGAAACCATTCAAGGTTCTATCCTTCCAGTGTTTATATATATCACCATGAAGTGCCTTTGAAACAGATTTTGTTATTGCAAGTGACACTCCATATACACCCCAAGGTACCTCCCCGGAGATCCTCCATATTTTACGGTCCCGCTTGTCCCCCCCCCCCCACCGTGAGCGTCCAAATAGGTGGGGAGACTATTTGCCCCATCGGCTCAGAGTCCTCAGTTCGAGTGTTCCTGCATGCAAGATTTTCAACTAACACTAGCGCCGCAATTCATGGAACAACTAACATGGAATCTGAAATGCCTCTAGTCACAATCACCATCCCAACTGCAACTTTGTCCTTTAAAGGGGTCACCTCCTCCAATGGGCGCGTATCTTCCTGTAGTTCTATGCTATCATCTGCTTGTCCCAGCAGTCCAGAATCAGGTTGTCGTGAATTCCCATCCCACACCGTGTTTTCGAACTTATTTGCCGCCAAGAACACATCCAGTCCCGCCACATTCAACGACCAGTTTTCATGCCGCTCATGTGCCGCCTTTTCCCAGCCTCCAGCCGAACACGCGTTGGTCTCCACCGTATCATGGGTCGGCTGATCACCTTCTTGTTAGATATGGTGTATAGGTAACTCACCTGGGACATTACCAACATTTTTTGTCACCAACATTGTGTTTCTCTCCTTCGCCGGACTGCACAACGCCACCTCGTTTTCCCCATGCTCCCTTGCTTTGACAACACTAGTGCCAGGCGTAGCGGATTTCACCACAGGTAGCTCAGTCATCTGAAAAGACTGAGTCGCCTCCTTCCTCGGCCGATCTTCTTTCTGTAGAAGGGAGGAAGTAGATCCATAATTTCCTTCCGCCGAATACACGTTTGGCCCTTTCGTTTTGCTAGTCCCCTCTGAATGGTGCTTCTCTTCTAGGCATTCCACCAGACACGTGAGAATGCGAAGGTTGCATTCCCAGTCTAGCCGACTCTCGCGGCTATGTCGGATTGTATCGTTTATATCTTTGAGTTGCTGGTCCACCATGTCGAGCCTAGACAACTTCTCTTCTTCCCGAAGAGGCATTGATAAAAATATCTGGCAGGCCGAACCAAATTGATAGAACCCCTTGATATAAAATGATGAAACTGGAATTGTACTATAGCAATTAGAGCAACATACCTGGAATTACAACCTTAGAGTGGGAGGAGAAAGAGAGAGAAAACATCAAATAGAGTATCCTCGGGAGGCCTCCTGGCTCACCCGCCCAAGCCCCAGGCCGAGAGACTCTCCTCCCCAAATTCCCAGCACAAAAAGTAGTCCCTATACCTCTCTCTCCTGCCCCTTTTATTACCCCAGTAGTTACAACCAACTGGGCCCCAGCTACCCCCCCACGATTCCCACTTCCCCTTTCAGTTACATTCTGTATTATCATGGGCTTCGTCAACATGTCTGTCGGATTGTTGGTTTCACAAATCTTCTGCAATGTCAGCTACCCATCCTGTATCAAACCTCTGATGAAATGGTACTTCAACTGAATGTGTTTCGTTCGGGCATGAAATACTGAGTTCTTTGCAAGATGTATAACACTCTGACTGTCATAATGCAATACATTCTCCTCTCGCTTTTTTTCAATTCATCCGAGAAGTTCTTCAGCCAAACCATCTCCTTCCCAACTTATGTTACAACAATGTATTCTGCCTCTGTGGTGGATAAAGCCACCACCTTCTGCAATTGTGATATCCAACTCACCGTAGTCTCTCCACAGGTAAATACATAACCCGTGGTACTCTTCCTGTGGTCTATGTCGTCTCCAAGGTCTGCATCCATATACCCCTGCAATGAATTTCCTTTGTCAAAGCACAGAGGTACCTCCTTGCTGCCCTTCAAATATCTCAACATCCACTTCACAGCTTCCCAATGTTGCTTTCTAGGGTTAGCCATGTACCTGCTCACAACTCCCACTGCATGAGCGATGTCAGGTCGAGTGCAGACCATGACATACATCAGGTTTCCAACAGCTGATGCGTATGGAACCTTTGCCATGTACTCAACCTCTTCTGCTGTCTTCGGCGATTGCTCTTTTTGAGAGTTTGAAATGGCCCGCTAGGGGAATAGAGACCGCCTTTGCTTCCATCCTACTGAATCTTCTTAGAACCTTCCCAATGTAGTCAGTTTGTGATAACATTAAGGTTCCAGCCGCACGGTCTCTCTTGATCTTCATCCCAAAATCTTGCTAGCTTCTCCAAGATCCTTCATTTCGAACTCCTCAACCAACTGCTTTTTCAACTCATCAATTCTCTGCATGTGTGATCTTGCAATGAGCATGTCATCCACATAGAGAAGCAATATAATATATTCATCACCAAAGGACTTGATGTAGCAACATTGATCCATGCCACATCGTTTATATTCTTTTTTAGACATAAACGAATCAAACTTTTTGTTCCACTACCCACTTCAATCCATATAAGCTCTTCTAGAGTTTGCACATCAGGTCTTCCTTCCCATATAAGCTCTTAGGAAAATGCCATTGAATGAATGTGGTCTTAAAGTATTCCTAAGACATACTGCTCTGCAGCTAAAGTGGAACGACGGTCTTCTGCCGTTCTTGACTTGGTCCTTCGAACAAGTCTAGAATGGTTTTCATTCACGAGGCTTTTGGAGTTTTGAATGAATTGAAGACTCCTTCAGTCCTCTCTAGCCACTCCATAGCCTCTTGAGGCCCTTGGTTGCAATGAAAGACAAGCGAATATGGAGAAGAGGTTGGCTCCACCACTCTACCCGGAGTCTGGGTAGGGTTGACAGTTGGAAGGACTACATCCGAGCTTTGAGAGACACTAGGCTAAGGAACTCTCCACGATATAGACTTTCTACAATCCCTTGGGACTTTTTTGGGTGGCAGGATCTAAATAACAGAACAAAACATAAGACTCAATCAAAACATTTAAATTCTCACTCACTCTAATTAAAAGAACCCATGCAATCAAATCATAAACACCACTTTGAAAAAGCACCACTCTTTAAAATTTAGAAATTCTTCTTTAAACCTTTTTCAAAATTATGGCATCTCACTTGAAAATAAATTTTAAACTACACATTCATTGCTGAATTTGTTTTACAATTCAAAACATTTAACTTGTTTACAAATTTTCTAAACTGAGTTCATTTTTTATTCAAAATTTTCACTACAAAATATTGGCCAAATCCAATCAAATATCGTCAAATCATTATAAAGCTCTCCATTGATTCATCCCAATAGTAATTGCGCTTAACCCAAAAGCACCTTGAAAAAGAAGAGTCAAAACAAAAATTTAAAGGGGGTTTAGCGGGTGTCCACGGTTTGACCGCACGATTTGCCGAACTGTGCATCAACCATGCGATTGCCACTGAGAGCTCCACAGAATCATACGCACGGGCGCCGCGCGCTTTGTCAGGCTGTGCAGGCAAACTGTGCACCTCGAGTCTCCCATTTTCACCCCCAAATATGGAAAACCTTAAATAACTCACACAACTTCAATGTAACTCAAAACACCATCAATCCAAATCAAAATACACTAGAAATAAATGAAGAAAGCTTGAAATTCAAGACTCACTCAGGTTTCGTTGCGAGATGTAGTGATTAGATTCTCCAAATAACAAGGGTGCTTTGATACCATTTTGTCACAAACCAACCAGAGTCACCCTATCTACAAGATTCTCCAAATAGCAAGAACGCTTTGATACCATTTTGTCACAAACTTACCCGAGTCATCCCTCAATCGGGCTTTCGAGACGGCCTTTTGCGAGGCCCAAAAGACGTTCCTAATCCCCACGGGTTGACAACTGTTGCTAGGGCATCAAAACATACACAATGAGAACGATTTCGCCCAAATAAATAATATAAATCATGCAGTGGAATTCTACCAAGAATTCGATATGATGTGTCTATACACAATGGGAACGATTTCGCCCAAATAAATAATATAAATCATGCAGTGGAATTATACCAAGAATTCGATATGATTTGTCTATACACAATGGGAAGGATTTCGCCTAAATAAATAATATAAATCATGCAGTGGAATTCTACTAAGAATTCGATATGACGTGTCTATACATTGGACGTCCATCCAACATAAAATAAACAGTTCCAAAAAGAGAGTAAAACCAAACAGGGCAGAACTAAAAATAGACACGCAACCCACTTTAAAATACAGTAAAACCAGACGGGATCTGAAAATACAAAAAGGCCGACATGGTCGATATAACCAAAATACCCGACATGATCTTCATGTCACCCCGTGGTCACCATCCATCCTCAAACATGACCCTCTCCATGAGTGTCTTGAAAGAAGTTCGCGGTGCCGAAACTTCCCAAAAACCCAAACCTAAACTTGCAAAAAAGAACTAAAGCCTACTGACACCGAGTGGTACAAGTAGGGTGTGAGCATCTCTGTTGGATGTCACCAAAGAGTCCTGCATTTCCCTTTTCAAAACATTCCCAAAACACCAATTTGAAATGCGATATTTAAAATAGGTTTCTCTAACACTTCAAGAAAACAACTTGCAACCATTTCAAAAATCCCTTTCCATAAAGCCAAATGATGCTTAAAAATAAGGTATTTAGCTTTCCTTTTTTAAAAACCAATTTAAAATGTACTTTCCAAAACCATTTCCATAACTTAAGTAAAATGATATAGAAAGAACTCACCTTACCCAAATAAAGTATTAAACACACAAATACAATGCATCATTGAATAATCACTAAAATAAAGGTTACAACCAGCCATAAAAGAAACAAGGATAAATGACACATAACATGCTGGAACAATAATAAAAGGATAACAACTCTTAATCGTCCAGTGAGACGATCCTAGACATACTCAGGTGGAATCGTCTGCCGACCTATCGATGCTTCCCTAGACAATAACCTCTCTACTTACTCTAACCAGCTTCACTGGTGGCACACCCTTAGTACTAGTCCGATGCTAGGGGATGCTAGTCAGTCTCATCATGACCAATATAGTAACCGTCTCTCAATCTCTCACTACAACGCCTAGGATCCTCATGATACTAGCAACAAAGTGATAGGAGTGTGCTGAGTGAGTCAGAGGCTAGACCTCCCATATCCTATACGTATAGGAGGGGGGTTCGTTAGTTGTTATAGAGTGTGCTGTGTGTTCTATTAGTCTGGGGGTATATTTGTAATTTGGTATTTCTTTTTCTGTTAGTTAGGTATAACTACTGTTTGTGGTGTACCAGTGGGGGAGTCGTGTATTTTGTTTTGTTGGAGGTGAAGAGCCTAGGCCTGTGCCTCTAGGAGAAATCTGTAAGTTCTCCTGTATTTCCTTAAAGCAATAAAAATTCTAGATTCTTCTTCTTGCACCTATCATCTTCGTGCTTTCATTGAGAGAGAGAGCCCAACTCCATGGGAGTGATTCTTAACGGAAGTCGAGTTTGATTCTAAGTTTTTTTTTCCGATCGAGTTCATCTTCTGCATGAACACACGAATGGATGATCATGTCGCGCTCCTGGAGACAAATGTTTCTGAACTGTCATCAAATGTCATGGATTTGAAAACTAATTTCCAGCGTAAAGAAGCGGTGATGCAATAATTTCGTTCGATGCTGACTGCTATGTACAAAGCACGAGCAGAAAATGTTGAACAACAGACTCGTGAGGACTGAACGACCGAGGTAGTGGACGGCGCGGGAAGCTTGCGCGCTGATGATGGAAGTGGTGCACGCACTAACTAAGGTGTTGGCAAACAACAACTTCCTGTAGAACATGAAGTACGAACAGAATTTTTACAGCATAATGAGGCATTGCGAGCTTCCGTAAGGCAGGTAGAGATGCCGATTTTCGTTTGCGATGATGATCCTGTATCGTGGATCTCCCGTGCAGAGACTTGTTTTCAAATACACCGAACTTGAGAGGAATTAAAGATTCCTTTAGCACAATTAAGTATGGAAAGAGATGTTCAATATTGGATGATTTCTCTTAAGTCTATTCATGGGAATTTAACAGGGCGACATTTTAAGTGCTTCTTGGTCGGTATGGACGTGCTGACGAGGAAGATCCAGTTATCTTCCTCAAGAGTCTTCATCAAACTGAGATCGTTGGTGCTTATATAGATGAGTTCGAGCGAGTGTCAATGCGGATTGCTGATTTATCTGACAAGTGGTATATGAGTTTATTCATTGGCGGGTTGCAACCAGATTGGAACCACACCTTTGACGCATGAACTGCAGTTGAAGGCTCGACTGCTGACTTTGTCAAGGTGCGTCGAACGAGAGCTGATTGTTAAGGGGTATATTAAACAGACCGAGGATCGTCCGCGTCGGAATATGGGAGGCGGACAGGGAAGATCTTGGAACCCAGGAATAACAAAACCAGTACCCACCTGTTGAAATTAGGGACCGGGACAAACGAGTTACTGGAGTTCCGGGCTGGAAGGGAGTTAAGAATCTTTCTAGAGAAGAATATGAGCGTTAAGCTAGGGGGCTATGCTATTCCTGTGGGCAGAAATTTGTTCCTGGACACAAGTGTCTTGAAAAATGCTACAAGCTTATGATTTGGTAATGAATAGAACCTAGCGAAGAGGAAGTGAAATTTAATGGAGTCCAGAACCAGGAAAAAATTTCTGGGGAATTTAGGGAACTGGAAATGTTGGGGGCTGTAACAGGTTTCCAGGATATACTAGAAAGGATGTTGGAAATCAAGCGCTGCCAATGGAAGGTCAAATAGAGGGAGGGTGTGCCACTTTTGGTTTTTAGTGGATAGTGGCGTGAGCCACAATTTTGTTTCCAAGCATCTTTTGGGCTCTTTGACAACACAGATCTCTGAAACTGAACCGTTTTTTATCCGTTTAGGGGATGGAAAGTGTGTTGTTTCCAGGGGAATGTGCAAGTCTTTAACACTGAATTTGGTATTTCAGCCTCTTTTGCGGAAGAGAGTTCTTGTTTTCTTTGATGATATTCTTGTTTTCAACAACGGTTGGTCAGCCCATTTATTACTTCTTGAGCAGGTTTTACACTTGATGCAGTCTCAAGTTTTGTATATTAATCTGAAAAAGTGCACTTTTGGTCGTCGTTCAGTTGAATATTTGAGGCATATCATTTCTGCGGAAGTGGTTTACATGGACCCCAAGAAAATTGAAGCTGTCCAAAATTGATGAGTATTACAAAATGTGAGGTTAGAGGCTTTCTCGGCCTATCTGGTTATTACAGACAGAAAGTTTATCAAACACTATGGGAAGATTGCTAGGCCCTTTACTGAGTTAACCAAGCAAGGAAGGTTTCTTTGGACAACTCCTGCTCAAGAAGCTTTCGAGCAGTTAAAAAGCCAAGCTTATTTCTGCTCCTGTTTTAGCTATGTTGGATTTTTCTCTCCGATTTGCAATTGAATGCGATGTCTCGGGTGCTGGAATTGGGGCAGTACTTACACAGAAGGGTTGACCATTGGATTATTTCAGTATGGCAATATTTAATATTACTTTGTCCAAATCCGTTTATGAAAAGGAAATCATGGCTATAGTTTTATCGGTCCAGCATTGGCGTCAATATCTTATGGGACACCATTTCAATATTTTTACTGACCATAGTAGTTTAAAACATTTGCTCACCCAACGTGTGGTGTCCACGGACCACCAATGTTGGCAAGCCAAACTCTTGAGGTATGATTTTGACGTCATTTACAAGCCCGAAAAATTCAATACAAGAGCTGATGCTCTCTCCCGTGTAGAAGGGTAGCACCATCTCCAAAACTCTGGCTATTTCTCAACCCCGGTGGTTTGATTTACAATCTATCCGTTCAGAGCTTCTTCAAGACTCCAAGTTACAGCGTATTATTTCAGATTTACAGCAAGATCTCTCCAAGTTCAGAGCTTCTTCAAGACTCCAAGTTACAACGTATTATTTCAGATTTACAGCTAGATCTCTCCTCACACAATGGCTATTCTTTTTGTAATGGGCTGTTTATTCAAAATCGACTCGTTTTACCTGAAGCTTCTGCTTTCATACCCAAATCATTGTAGTATTATCACTCCTCCCCAACACGGGGTCATCTTGGGTATTTAAAAACATTCAAATGGTTAGCTGGTGGTGTTACTTGGACTGGTATGTCCCGTATGGTTCAGTTTGTTTGGGAATGTTTGGTTTGCTAGAAAAATAAATATGACACTTTTAAAACCAGTAGGTCTTCTTCAGCCATTACCTCTTCCCTGTCTCATTTGGGTGGAAATTTCCGGATTACCGAAATCTCAGGGCTATGAGGTTATACTCGTTGTGGTTGATCGGTTCAGAAAATATGCACATTTTATTCCTCTGAAACACCCATTTACATCAAAATATGTCGCTGCAATTTTTGGAAGTTGTTAAATTACATGGGCTACCTAAAGATATTGTTAGTGATTGAGATCCTTTGTTCACCAGCGTTTTTTTGGCAATAACTTTTCCAGCTTCATGGCACCACCTTGAAGATGAGTTTGTCGTACCACCCACAAACTGATGGTCAAACAGAGGTTGTCAATCGCTGTTTGGAGGCATGTTTACGTTGTTTTTCTTCTGACCATCCTAGTCAGTGGGTCAAGTGGCTTGGGCTGAATTTAGTTACACACTGCTTTTCACACATCTACTGGCCAGACCCCCTTTGAATTAGTGTGTGGACGAAAACCTCCTCAGATAGATCATTATACTGATGGCGAAACTGCTGTTGAGGCAGTAGCAGCGACTTTAGTTGATCCGGATGAGGCTTTAAAACAACACCGACATAATTTGCAACGTGGCCAACAACTCATGGTTCACTATGCTATATTACATGCCAATAACATATCTCAATCTGCCCTCATACTCCATTCGCACTAAAGCCCCACTGGAATTCACAGAAACATCAACAATAATCACATCCATTCAACAACTCATTTAAACATAGCTTCATGGGGCTTAAGTTAAGGGTTTAGCTCAGTTTGGGAAAAACTTTTTCAGTGTAAAGTGCCTATTGGGCCTTGAGTGAAATCCTCTTTCGAAACCCCTTTCAATACCAAATGTTATTCATTAACCCCCTTTCAAGGCACCAAGAGCTCCCCTTGGGTTGGGTCAAACGAGAGGGGAAAAAGAAACCCAAGGGCTTTTAATTTGATAGGGGCAAATAGGGACTGGTTCACCCAACCGTGCACTAACTGTGTGAGAGACGCCGACTTACCTGGTAGCAGCCACACATGTGACATATAGTATAATTTTTGCTAGATTAATGCATCAATCTATTTCATCCGAGGTACGTTTCCCTTCTTCCTTTCTAGAAGATTGCGACTGCCTTAAGTTTTTGAATCTGGATCCTAGCGGGAAAATGAATATTGAGAGGGATATTGGATTTTTCGTTGAATTCCTATCATGAAAATGGAATATTTTATTATGCTTCATTAGTCATGCATACGTATAAATTTTCATGACCATGCAAGTAATAATCTGTTGCAGGAAACATTAAACTAGGTGAGTTTCATGGAAGAGAGAACCAATTTGATCATTTCCCTCTAATGGTTAACAGAAAAACCTGTCTTGATTTTCTCTTTCACAATTTTATATATTTTATCCAATGTGCTGAAAATGAAATTTTTATCTTTTATTTTTTTAATTTCTTGTCAGCATGTAATATTATATATCAATGTTGGTGGTTCTTAGAACACTTTTTTGGGTTTGCTTTTGGTCTAAGTGAATTTTAATGAAAACAACAATGGTGAATCCTACAAAATAGTTGCTTCAGTTGGATAACATCTTTGGTAACTTGAATAATGTTTGACGCCATTATAATGAGAATACCGTACTTGTTTTTTCTTTTGACAAGTAACTTAATAAAGGATCAGATTGGTGGTCATTCCATAAAACACAGTTTAATCTTTCCTTCAACAAAGAATTCTGAGAACTGATTTGTATGCATGACTCTTGAAGACAGGATGTGCCTGTTGGAAAATTATAGTTTATAGCAATTAGTGGTTTATGGTTTTAGGCAAACAGCGTAACATCCTTCAATCTTGTAAAAAATAAAATTAACTGCATAATAGTGTCATTTTAAGTTTTTAAATGAAATGTTATGAAATAGCTTCAAGAATAATGAGAAATCAGTTGCAAAAGTGATTATTTGATGCACTAGGTTGAAGTTTGGGTTAGTGTTTGTGTGTTTGACTGAATTGAATAGTGGATTTTAGAAATCCTTAAAATAAGGGTTAAGATCATGTCATGATCCTATGTAACATGTCCCATAGTCAATTTTGGTAAATTTACAGGGAAATATGTATATCCTGCAAGGAAAATACCCACAAAGTTTTCAGAGAAATGTTTCAATGAGTTCCCTTGCAATATTTTATAGGGGTTTGAGTTGTGCAAACACCATTAATAGAGTTTAATTTTAAACTGGTTATATTTTTACACGGGTCAATATGAGACACATCTAGTTAAATGGATTAGTTTATGGCACATTTAATTAAACAGGTCATTTCTTGTCAGATTCAGGTTGAACATGTGAACCCAAAGAGCAACCCGTTCATTAATCATGTTAGAAAATTCATACCCAAACCAGAAAATAAGTTATGCACTTTGCCACCCGATGCATTGATCGTACATTATTGAAGACGAGTTTTGTTTATCGATGTCATTTCATCTTTTCAAATCAGCCCTCAAAGATGATATTCAGGTTTTGAACTGCCATCTAACAATCTTGCAAACACATTATTTGTCAGAATGAGTCGATCCCAAGGGCAATCATCTCTGAAACGGAAGCAGCCTGGCTCGTCCCCTTCTCTAACGGATCCTGAGCGCATTGTCCATGAGCTGATCAGGAGCAAACAAAGTTCAGGAATATGGATGCGAGACCTGAAAGAGCAGGCAAACCTCCCAGAGAAGATGGTTGAAAAATCCCTGTTGTCCCTGAAGAACAAGAACCTCATAAAGCCGGTGGTGAACATCCACAACAAGAGCAAGAAGCACTTTATTGCATGCGAGTTTGAGCCCTCGCCAGAGATCACTGGCGGTGCGTGGTATGTTGACGGCAGCCTGGACACAGAGTTCATCGGCGTTCTGAGGGCACAATGTTATGGGAGGATACAGAAGATGAAGGTGGCCACAGTGGAGCAGGTGTGTCGTGCGATCAATGGGATGGGGATCCTGAATGTGGCCATCACTATGGAACAGATATCGGAGATAGTGAGGGCCCTGGTTTTGGACAATGAGGTGATGGAGGTGAGCAGCAATGGGAGTGGGGAGTTCGAGTCCATCCCAGCTGGGAGATTGTGTTACAGATGCACCAGTAGGGGTGGGTTTGGGAAGGGGGTGAAGGTCGGTGCCATGGCTTCCATTCCTTGCGGGGTCTGTCCCCATATCAGGCTGTGCACGCCGGATGGCGCGATCAACCCTCGCGATTGTGTTTATTTCAACAAGTTCTTGGAGTTCTGATTGACTCTGTTTTTTCTAAACTTATTGATTCTGTTTTTTACTTCTATGATAAATGACACCAACTTGATTCTCAATCTGGGATGAAATGTGAGAGGTTTTTCAGTCTCCTGCAAGCTTATCTTACCTGTAAGTGGACGGTCTTCTTTGGTGGGGCATGAAGGTGGTTCTTCGACCATGCTCATAAGGCTTCCATTATCTTCTTAATGTCATTCGTGACATGGAATGTTAGAGGGGTGAGAGTCCCCTCCAGAATTGTGTATATCAGAAGTGTGATCTCCTCTCCTAATCTGTCACTTGTGGCCATTCTTGAACCCAAACACAGGTTTGATCAGTCACTGGAGTTTGCTAATAAACTGCAGCTTCCTTGTGTCATGCACACCACACCTACCGACAACCATATCTGGATTCTTTGGAAACAGAGTATCACAGTGGGCTTCATTGATTCTTCTCCAGAATATGATACAACCAAGGTTCACTCTAAAAACTCTAGACTATTTGACTTTTGTATATGCCAAATGTGAACTGGATAACATGAAAGATCTCTAGAAATCCCTGTCGGAGTTTGATCCTGTAGCTGTGACTTGGGTTGTCGATGATGTCTTCAACACCATTGCAGATCCATCAGAGAAAAGAGGCAACTATTTCTCTAATAAATCTCTTTAGGGATTTAATGCTTTAATGGACAAAAAACAACTTTTTGGCATGGGTTTCAACGAGTACACCTTTACATGGTGCAATAACTAAAAAAATAGAAGATGGGGTGCAGGTTGGACATGTTTTTTCCCAATCTTTAAGGAATTTTTGAATTCAAAAATAAGAAAATATCTAATTTCCCTCAATCGTTGTCTGACCATTCCCCGCTTGTGTTTTCTTTAGAGAGTCCTCTCTTATCTCTTTTGGCTTTTGTTCTCTTCTCAATTGGCTCTACAGGAAGACCTCATCCAGCAGGTTACCCTCTCATGGAAAGATCTAGCGTCCGGTTCGTCATGGGTCATCCTTCATTCAAAGCTTAAGTGGTTAAAGGTAGCTCCCACGAATTGGATTTCCATGAAGTAATCTCCTGCTTCCTGTATTTCCACAATCAGGAGATCTAGGATCTGGACCAAGCCCTTCGAATCCAGTGGGATGAGCAGGCCATTGAAAATCTGGTGTATAAACAGAAGATTTTTCTGGATGAGCTGCTTAGGGGGGGAATCCAAGCACATAAAAAATCAAGGGCCAGGTGGCTTCGGGAGGGAGATTTGAATACAATCTATTTCCATGCATGTATCAAAGAAAGCCACTGGTTTAGAAATCTAAATCTGTAAGGGGAAGACAGATCCTACACCAATAACATCGCTAAATTCGGATCCCTGGCCACTCATCATCCTCACTTCAGATGCAGAGGTTCCTTTTCGCTGTGGTGATCCCAACTCCTCCACCTGGAGTGATTATTGCAATGTTATTGCTCTTATAATATTTTCATAACAGAGCTTTGTGAGCAGGGTTAATCCTTTGGAAGAAGATATTCACAATGCTGTCAAAAGCCTCGGATCAGATACCGTGCCCGGTCTGGACTCGACTCTTTTTTATCTCATTGCTTGGAACATCATCAAGGCTGATGTCTGTAAAGTGGTCCTCACATTTTCAGCATCGTCCCTCTTCCTCACTCTGTGTCTGCCACTACTTCAGTTTCCATCCAAAAATTCAGGAACCACTACCGATTTCAACATTTCCGGCCAAACTGCCTCTGTAATTTTTCTTACATGATTTTGGCTATGATTTACAACGCCCGACTCTCTCTTCTTCTTCCTAACATTATCTTGTATGAGTAACATGGATTCATTCATGGACAGAGTGTTCAAGGAGCTTCTGGCCTTGTCAAAGAGATGGTAATGGATATAGATCGTAAGGTGCGTGGTGGTAACATCATGGTTAAAGTCTATACAGAGAAATATGACATAATGAAATGGGGCTCCGTGCTAAAGGTTTTGAGATGGTTTAATTTCTCAGAGAGTTTGTGGTCTTTTCTTCAGATGTATCTCATCCCCTCGGTTTTCTATTTCCCTCGTGGGCGAGTGGTTTGGATTTTTCAAGTTTTCACGGCCTTCATCACGGTGATCCTCTTTCTGCAAACCTTTTCATCCTTGCTGAGGATGCATTTAGTAGGAACTTACACCAGCTTATTGAGGAGGGCACTGTGGGGTGCTTCAGGAGCAGCTAGGCTCTCCGTGTGAAGGAATGGATATTGGCCTTCTTCTTCTTCTTCTTCTTTTTCTACTACTGCTGTAATCCTCTGACAGGGTTGTTTCTGCAGCAGCAGGGGAGAAGACGCCGCCTGAAGCCACCCAGTTCAACCATCTAAAACAAACTGTCAATTGTAAAGGACAATACTGCCAGGGGAGAAGACGCCGCTTGAAGCCACCCAGTTCAGCTAAAGCTGAAATTCAACCAGGTAAAGCCATCTAAAACAAAATGTCAAGTGTAAAGGACAATACTGCCCCTGGTAGCTAATATCCATTCCCTCACATAGACAGAGGAATGGATATTGGTCTTCTTCTTCTTCTTCTTCTACTACTACTACTGCTGTAATCCTCTGGCAGGGTTGGTTCTGCAGCAGCAGGGGAGAAGACGCCGGCTGAAGCCACCCAGTTCAGCCATCTAAAACAAACTGTCAATTGTAAAGGACAATACTGCCCCTTGTAAAGGACAATACTGCCAGGGGAGAAGACGTCGCCTGAAGCCACCCAGTTCAGCTAAAGCTGAAATTCAACCAGGTAAAGCCATCTAAAACAAACTGTCAATTGTAAAAGACAATACTGCCCCTTGTGAAGGACAATACTGCCCCTGGTAGCTAATATCCATTCCCTCACATAGACAGCCCACTGCTCACATTCTTAACACCTGGTGTTTTGCATCTTCTCTTTAGGGATGACATGCTTGTTTTCATCAACTGGAAATGTAATTTAGTAGGGTCCAGCTAAAGCTGAAATTCAACCAAATAATGTCCATCCCCTCTACAAGCATTCCCCCTATTTAATACCCCATCATACTACCAACAACTCCAAACCACTACAACTAGGTAATGCCATCTAAAACAAACTGTCAATTGTAAAGGACAATACTGCCCCTGGTAGCTAATATCCATTCCCTCACATAGACAACCCACTGCTCACATTCCTAACACCTGGTGTTTTGCATCTTCTCTTTAGGGATGACATGCTTGTTTTCATCAACTGGAAATGTAATTTAGTAGAGTCCTTCAAACATGCTTTTGCAGTCTAAGGTCACTGGAGTGGATACACGACTAATCCTGCTAAGAGAAACATCTTTATCTCATCTTTCACTTCCCCCAGCAAGATTGAAATGCTGGAGTTGGAGTCGGGCTTTCTTAAGCAAAAGCTTTCCCTCTCATTTATCTGGGAGCGCGTCTTACTAATGGGAATGTTTGTATCAAATATCTAAAGGAAGCGACATTAAATCGTATCAGGAATTGGAAGAATAAATTCCTCCTCTATTGAATGCTTCTTTGAGGATTTTCTTTAAAATGTTTCTTTAAATTTATTTTTAAATGCATGTTTTTTGTAAAAAACGTTAATTTTATTTTTTATTAACATTTTACAGTGGGTGAGTGGATATGTTTTTTGTCTAAATATATATATATATATATATATATATATACATATTATTTGCAAATTGTAAAAAAAATGAGGGGTGCGCAGCTGCCGTGGGTGAGTTTAAAGCCTTATTATTTAAATGTTTTTCTAACATTTATTTAAAACATTTTTTACATTTATTTTTTTAACTTATTTATAATTTTTAAGCGTTAGTATTTTTTATTTAAACATTTTTATTTAAACCGTTTTTTTAACATCTGTTTAAAACGTTTTTTTACATTTATTTTTAAATGATTAATTTAAAACATTTTTGAATTTTTTTGAACACATGCTTTTTAAGAGTATTTTTTTAAAACATTTATATTTTTTTTCACATTTTAATGTAAAAAGTATTTTTTAAGTGTTTTAAAAAAATTTAAACATTTTTATTTAAACCATTTTTTAACACTTTAAAACGTTTTTTTACATTTATTTTTAGACGTTTAATTTAAAGTTTTTTTGAACGCATATTTTTACATGTATTTTTTTTAAACATTTTACACGTTTTTTGTTAAAACATTTTACAGTGGGTGAATATGTTATTTTTTTCTAAATAGATTTATACATGTCTGAATTTATATATATTATGTACAAATTAAAAAAAAAGAGTTATTGGGGGTGCACAACAGTGAGTGTTGAGTTTAAAATGTTGTTATTTAAATGTTTTTTTATCATTTATTTAAATTGTTTTTTTACATTTATTTTTTTAACTTATTTATTAGAAGTATTTTTTAGCGCTTGTTTAATTTAAAACATTTTTTTAAACGTTTTTAAATTTTTTTGCAGGGCAGGCCCGACCGGGCCCTGTCTGGACTGAAATTACACCCTTAGCGGATGCGCAACAGTGGATGTGTTAATTTTTTTCTAAATAGATTTATATATGTATATATAGTATATATAATATATGAAAGTTTTATCATATTTTAAAAAAAATAATGAGGTTGGGGGTGTGCGAATATCATTTAGTAAGTAGTTATTTTTTGTTAATATATAATAAGTTATTATATATATATATATATATATATATATATATAACATGAGGAAATTGTAACAAAATAATTAGGGGGTGTGTGCGAACATCATTGAGTGTGTTAATGACTTTGTTTATATATATATATTGGGGGTGTGCGCGAACATCATTGGGTGAACTAATTTTTTTTTCTATATAAATTTATATATGTATAGTATATATAATTTATGCATGTTGCAACGCACTTAAAAAAATTAATGAAGTTTAGGGACTTGCACGAACATCATTAGGCGAGTGTGTTATTTTTTTATTAATATACAACAAGTTATTATATATTTATAATATTAAATCATTGATATATATATATATATAGCTTTGTTTATATATATATATATATTATATTAAATTATATACATATACATATACACACACACACACATATATATATATATATTATTAATGGATTTTTAAAAACCACACTTAATTGATGTATATTATTAATTGCTTTGTTTATATATATACACTATTATATTAAATCATCGATATATATATATATAC
Source organism: Viscum album (assembly GCA_963277665.1). Taxonomy (NCBI): domain Eukaryota; kingdom Viridiplantae; phylum Streptophyta; class Magnoliopsida; order Santalales; family Viscaceae; genus Viscum; species Viscum album. The sequence continues at coordinate 546,853,497 of OY728148.1, forward strand.
ATATATTAATAGCTTTGTTTATATACATATATATTATATGATATCATATACATATACACACACACACACACACACATATATATATATTATCAATGGATTTTTAAAAACCATACTTATTTTTTTTATTAATATACAACAAGTTATTATATATATATAATATTAAATCATTGATATATATATAGATTTATATTAATAGCTTTGTTTATATATATATATATATTATATTAAATCATATACATATATATATATATATTATTAATGGATTTTTAGAAACCACACTTAATTGATATATATTATTAATGGCTTTGTTTATATATATACACTATTATATTAAATCATTGATATATATATATATATATATATATTATGTCATATACTTATACATATACATATACATACATATATATATATATATATATTATTAATGGATTTTTAAAAACCATACTTATTTTTTTATTAATATACGACATGTTATTATATTTATATAATATTAAATCATTGATATATTTATATATATTTATTAATAGCTTTGTTTATATATATATATATATATATTATATTAAATCATATACATATACATACACCCTTAGTCAGCTGGAAACGTCTTGCCATGCCCACTGATGAAGGTGGCCTCAACCTTCTTCCTTGGCTGATAGTGTGAAGGCAATTCACGGGAAGCTTGCTTGGGATCTCATGGAAGGCAAGACCTTATGGATGGGTTTCATGTGTGGAAAATACAACCACCCTCCTAATCTGATTCACTCTATTCTTGGCACCCATTCCTCCACAATCTAGAAGTAAGTTTTACTAACACCGTCCTTGATACTGAATCACTCAAGATGGCTTGTTGGTGAGGGAATGGCGTACATCTGGAAAGACAACTAGGCAGGGAACCCTTTGTTTTTTCCTTGATGTCCAGCTCCTCTGATGAATATTCGTTCAGCCTGGCCCATCCAACCTCTTCTCAATGCAGTGTTGGATAACTATTGTAAGCTTGTTGCTAATGATATCTCTCTGGATTGCCTTGTTTTCACTGGCGTCTTGAGTGGGTGTTTCTCTTTTACATCATTCCGTCGGCGACGTTCCTCTGATATGGTGTTTTGGTGGGGAGCTGCCACGTGGAATAGATTTCTACTTAAGAAGATGAGCTTCTTCCTCTGGAGAATATGCAGAGGAGGAATCCCTTCTAATGTTGCCTTCTAGAGACACAATATCTCTCTTGTCTCTAAATGAAGGTGTTGCCCAACCCCTTTAATCAAATCTTCTGCCCATCTATTTGTGGGAAAAAGCCCAGCTTTGTTTTTCTGGCTTCATTTTCGCTCTCTGGTAACATGAGGCGCAATCTTTGTTCCTTCGAGCACTTGCTTTAATCCAGGTTTTTGGTATTCAAGTTGACTCTGTCTGGGCACCTTTGTCTCGTCCTCATCTTCCATATGTTGGCAATTGCACCTCCGCTGCAATGAGATCATGATTGGGGCTTGCATTGTCTTTGAAGTTCTGATATACTAACTTTCCTGAATTATGGCGGGTGGCGGTGTGGTCTATGACCAGCGGGAGTATTCTCTTTGCCTTCGCTGCCACTTTCAGCTTGGGCTCTCTGATGGAAAAAGCAAGAGCTGCCTTCGTAGGTATTCGACTTTTCTCAACAGGGGGGCTTTGTATTTCATACTTCGAACTTGACTCTGCCGCAGTTATTGGTCGCTTCAACGGATCTGGTTTTTCACCATGGCTGATCACCTATGTTACCAGGCGTTGTCGAAACCTCTGTCCTCAGGACCTGACTATCATTCATTCTTGGAGAGAGGGCAACATCATAGCTAATGCATTGGCCTCCTTTGGAAGGTCGCTTGTGGTGCCTAGCTTTTATCTCTCGAGTCCCCCTCTGGTTGGTTGGTTGTAAGTGCTTGTAAATGCTTTATAGATCTGTGTAGCTTTCTCCTTTTCCTCTTAATTATAAAGTGATGATGATGGACGTCAGTACCAAATTGTGTGAATGGACGTAGGTCACAAAATTCGAGTGAAGTTCAATGCGCCCCTGGCTTGGTAATGCACCTTCCTAAATTCTATAAAAGGGGCCTTTTTTACTTGAATTTGAAGTAAGACTTTCCTAAACCATTATTGAACGCGAATTGGTAGTTCATACATGGTAGTAATGAACTATCCATGTGTTTTGCATTAGTATAAATTTTCACTGTAGAGGTAAAGCAAGTAAATCACTATGAGATTTATTATCTGAATGAGTTTACACATTGAAGGTAAACCAAGTAAATCATTGTGGTTTATGATCTAAATGAATTTACAACCTACATCCGAGAGAGTTGAGAGACATGCCTCCTAATCACGGGACAAAATCTAATTATGGAATAAATGCTTAAAAATTCACCCATAGTCCTAACAACATTCAACACAACAAGCTTCTTAGTGAACCAACAAGTTAAAAATGTACTTCGAAGAAGACCAAATAAAAAATTGTTACCAAAGGATTTATTTTTTATTTTAAACTAACACCAGAGCATGAGTGATGTAAACAATGAAGTCAAATATTATCTTAGTATATGCGGTTCTCATCATAAGACTTTGTGTTAAATTTTTTCATGTGACTTGCTACTAATTAACTTGAGCTGGGTCGGGTGTACTCAACACTACTGAATGATGGTGTGATTAAAGTCCCCCATAGGTGTAATGACTTGACTCGAATCACCTATTGGCCAAACCTATATTGGTGGAACACCCTAGGAAAACTTTGATTACCGAAGGCTTACATAATGTCGAGAGATGAAAGGTGGAGCGATGAAAAACAATTTTCCCAACTAAGTTGTGATTAGATCTTATTGAAGAACCGACATGACCCATTCACACAAAGAATAGAAAAAATATAAACTTGTATACTGAAGGGAAGTAAACTCGTACGCTTGAGGGTACTTGGTATAAGGATTGACTCTGGGGCAAACCCTCAGGATAAAGCAACGTACAAACAAGGTTGAATAACGCTAAGGCAAAAATTTCACCTTTTTATTGTAGTTCCCTGTGTAATAAGGGCAACATTTTAGGTGTTTGTTTTGGGCAATGAAATTTTCCGAGTCGGTTCTACTTGGAATATTTGTATAAAAATAGAAATAGATATCTAAATGTATGCAAACATTGTACAAGTACAATCCAAAAACATTGGTACAACCATTGACCAGTCCTCACAAGGTCATAATAAAAAAACACATGATGACAAAAAATGAGTAAAAAAGAATCAAAAGTAGCCCAAGATATCTTGCTCGAGTTAAGGCCTGCAAGCTCCCGAAGTCCCACTAAGTTCCTGTAATCTAATTGTAAGAACTCTCCCGTGTTGGTCCCTTCCCTTTACCAAGATCATGCAAAACAAAATCTATATGAATCCCCAAGAGGACACATATTGGGCGAGAACATTGTAACCACTAGGTGGTCACCACTCGACCCCTGTCAAACCGATGCGGTAGTAACATAAAAAGAGAGTGTAAACAATATAAAATACTTGAGCAGTTTATAACAGAAGTGTTGAAATTAAATAAACCAAAAGTTAGGGTTTATCAATGTCCATCCCAGATCAAGTCATGGTTCATAAACAAAATTGGAGCATTACAAAGCCCACCCCAAATAAATAATGTTACAATGAAGGAACTCGAGGCTTTGCAGAAGCGTGAAAAAAGGTATTTAAAAAATTTGGGTTCAGATTTATGTTAAAAACATTGAATCCGCAATACCCCCTGCCCACGTTTTTCATGGATCGTGTGTAATTTAATTTCTTGCATAAAAAATAAAATTGAACGAAACTATAAATGATGCCTTGTTCATTTGAAAACACCAATATGACTTGCTCATCGTTGGCATGTTGTAGCTCAAAGGCGCCAATCGAGACATCCTCTAGATCATCCATATGTGCACCAAATCTCTTGAATCGTCGTTTTTCGATTCATGGGTGCTTGCGCAAGAAATCGAAGTGCTTTACGTCCCTTCAATCGCGTGAAGAACATGTGATCGATTCTAGAGAGCGAATCAATCAAAGCTTTTTCTTTCTTTAGTTTCTCTCTCTAAAACTCGAGAGAGGGGAAATCACTCAAATTTATGGAAGGTGGTGGCCTCCACATTTCAAGCTTAAAACATCTATTTATATCATTTTTCAAGTTTCCATAAATAACATTTTGGTCCCTATGAAAACATAACCTTCAAAAACGCTAAAAAACACCCACTTACGATTTAGTTAATTGGCCATAGGCATCATAAATATTTTATCACTATCTCGTGACATTAATAACATTTCATGTGATAAAAGGAGAACTGTTTTTTTGACTCGTAAACCCCCCTAATAATTTAACGAACCTTGAACGTGTTATGTTCGTTAGAAAAAAATTTATTTTCTCATATTCACTTTTATACTTAAAACAATTTGTGAATACCTTGAGAAATAAATTCAATCATCATTATTTTTAAATTAAATAATATTATTGAATTATTTTACTTGCGATGATCACACTTGGACGTTTACTGGCCTCTGTACGTGGGTCCCACTTCATCCTAAACCTTTATTCATCTTAATAGGTGGAACTTGTGGATAAACTTAGCGCGTGACCCTTTATGCCCTTGTCTCAATAGCAATTGATCCAACTCACAAACCAAAAACGGAGTCTAGCAACATATCATGACCCTCATAGAGATAAGGTTTGTCATGGCTACAATAACCTCCTATGAACACGCTTTGTGTAATATAATCTCTTTGCTTCGTGGTATCTTATAAAGCAGGATGCACACTTTGTGTTGTCATCCTTTCTTGATTTATTTATTTGGTGTACTTATTAGACGGACTTACCTTCAATCACTATGACCATGAATTAATAAAGGTATTACCAACCTGGTCAATTGAGCTTGAGACATCTCTTCCTTTTTGTAACAACCTGTGCCTTTTTTTCATGTTACTTTGCTAGTTTTGGGTGTTGGAGGTGTTCCAGAGAAGGCCTGAGGAGGTTCTGAGAGTTTTTAGTGGAAGTTGGGGCTGCAGTAGAGCTTCTACAGGAAGTTCGCATCGTGTAATGTTTACACGTCTAATGGTGGTTCACGGCTTGTGTAACCGACTAATTCATGACCTGTATACGGTTAAGGAGTAGTTCGTGAGATGGAAACATGCAGTGTAAGTGGAATTCATGACCTTTATTAAATAAAGGCAGAGGCAACATGATTTTCTGCGAAAGATGGAAATTTTAGGAATCCTGTGAAATACAAGTCGTGTAAGGTTTACACACGATATGAAATTGACGGATTCCATGTTGTTTTATAACCCTTTCAGATGATTCTTTCCAATCAACTGCACATTCTTTCCTCTTGTTCCAGATGATCCCTAAGCACCTTGGGAGGATCTTCTCACCTCCTCCTCCTGCTTCGATCCGTTGGTTTCAGTGGTTGTTGGTTGATGATATGCGGTGAGTGATTTCTCTTTTCCCCGTGGTTTTCTTTCGTTCTTCTCTTGGGGATTCACTGCAGTATGCTTGGTTGAGCCTTTAGAGGTCTCAGAGTGGAAGTGGGATGTGATATCCATGGAGTTCATGAATGGACTTCCACGTACATCCAGGGGTCATGAATTGATTTGGGTGATCGTCGACCGACTCACCAAGTCAGCCCACTTCCTACCGATCAGAGAACAGGGTTCAATAGAGAGCTTGGGACGCCTCTATGTGCAGGAGATTTTGAGGCTACATGGAGTACCTTCAACAATTGTCTTCGATCGTGATCTGTGTTTTACTTCCTGGATATGGAAGGGGTTACAAGAGGCTTTTGGGATGCAGCTTTATTTGAGCATCACCTTCTATCCTCAGATGGATGACCAGACTGAGCAGACCATTCAGACCCTCGAGGATATGCTGCGTGCTTGTGTCCTTGACTTCGGTCAGAGCTAGGAGGATCATTTGCCTTTGGTGGAGTTTGCATACAACAACAGCTATCACACCACCATTGGGATGACACCTTTTGAGGCATTGTATGGGAGACCTTGCAGATCACCTTTGTATTGGACTGACCCAGAGGAGTCAACACTAGTGGGGACCAAAGATGGTACGGGCTACCACAGAGAAGGTGCAGATCATCCAGGAGTGGATGAACACTACATAGAGCAGGCAGAAATCATATGCTGACAGGAGACGGAGACCTATGGAGTTCGAGCATGGTGACCACGTCTTTCTGAGGGTCTCACACGGACGAGGTTTACGGAGATTTGGTCAAGGCAGCAAATTATCTCTGAGATTCATTGGACCCTTCCAGGTCCTTAGTAGAGTTGGCGAGGTGGCCTACCACTTAGCTCTTCCAACTCAGTTGCATCGGGTGCATGACATCTTCCATGTATCCTAGCTGAGGAGATACGTGCACGACCCTTCCCAAGTCATCGACCATGGTGAGCTGGACGTTGAAGATGAGGCGATTTTTACGCAGGTTCCAGTAGATATTGAGGATCGACAAGAGAGGGTCCTTTATGGATGGTTGATACCTCTGGTGTGCGTACACTGGCAGCACGAGAACCTCCAGGAGAGCACATGAGAGCAGGAGGCTCAGATACGTGCTCAGTACCCCCATTTTTTCCCTTAGTTTGAGTTATGTCTTATGGGGGCGTAAAGCCCTGAGGTGAGAAGGATGTAAAGACCTAGAATTTTCATGTAATTTTTTTTAAATAAATGGGAATTTATGAGTCCTCGAAAATTGACAGTGCATAATTCTGAGGCTCGGAGTGCCCGAAATGAATTTCAGAACTTTATTTCGGGTACGTTCAATAAACGTGCGAGAAAGTTTTTCTAAATTTTGAATCAGTGATTGGAATTGAAATCTGAGAGCATCGTTGAACTCGCAGGGCCGGTATTCGCTTGATGTGACCTTCACCTCGACCGCAGTAGGTCGAGGGTGGAAGTTATCTTTTCACATATTCATTAAAGAATAAAATAAAAATAAAATCGTGTAGCTTTTATTTTTATTTTTATTCCATGTGGATGTTGAGAAGTGAGGACCACTAGACCTAAACCTCTCATGAGAGGTTATGATGGTGGGGACCACCCAAACTAACCTCCCATGAGAGGTTATGGTAGTGGAGACCACCCGAGGTATAAATCCTTTTGAAATCCCTTTAATGGGAAACCCTCAAACTTCCTATTAAATGTGGGAGAGCCTTTACAACTCCCCCAACATTTATTATTCCAACTCAATTTAATTAAATTAGGATATTTTTAATTTGTTCCAACAAACTAAATAATAGATATCATAATCTATTATCTTGGGATACCTTTTCATTTTGGTGTAATTGGAGAAAAGTCTTGGCAAAAAATAAAGCGTTGGAGAACTTGGGAGAAATCTCTCCAATGAAGAATGCCAACGAAGAACGCCGACCTCAACTTTGAATTTCTTCCTCGAGACATCCTCCAACGTGGGACATCTTCAATCAACGGTCATCTTCCCCTCCCCAACGACGTCATCTTCTCCCTCGCGATCTTTGTCGATGAATCAAACGAGGTAGGGGTTTTGTTCCCATGTTCTTCCCTTCTAAGTTTCTTTTGGGGGAATGAGATTAGTGATTGATGAAGGTTGTGGGGATTGAAGTTATTGAATATCTTCCATACACATTCTTATTCTTATTGAGACACTTTCTACCACTCTAACGTGGAGGGTGCGGGCCAAACAAACACGGGCTGACCGCTATGATGTTCTTGAATGGTGTATCCTTCGCGATGGAAGAAGGCGACTTTGGTGACGGAGACCGGTGCCGACGGTCGGCACCAGTGGAACTCAAGAACCACCGACGAAGGCACGGGCCCCACCACCCCACTACCTCCGCACCCCGTAGCGCTCTGTCGTCTACTGCCACCGCCACCCCATGGCCACCGCCGCCCCGCGGCCTCCACCGCTCCACATCATCTGCACCCGAGCCGACCAGAGTCACCACTGTCGTCCGAGCCGCTGCCACCGGGCCAAGCCACCACCGTCGTCTAAGCCGCTACTATCGTGTCGAGTCGCTACCGCTGTCCAGGCCGAGTCACCGCCGCTGTCTGAGCTTCCGCCGCCGTCCGGGACGAGCTGCCGCCGCCGCCGAGCCGAGCCGCCACCACCATCCGAGCCGCCGCCGCTGTCTGGGCTGAACTGCCGCCCAAGACCCCGTCGCCCTTCCGTCCGAACAGCTCCGGTCGAGCTACCCCACGGCCTCACGCCCTCGTGGCACTCTCCTCATCCTTGTGGCCACCTGCGACCCTCCGTGGCCCCTCGCGGCCCATCGGGATGGACCCAGCGGGCCAGGCCGCCCAGTGGGTCGGGCCGAACCCAACGGGTCGGGCCACCCAGCAGGCCGGGCCAGACCCAACGGGTCAGGACGGACCCAGCGGGTCAAGTCAGGTCGACCCAAACCAGGTCGGCCCAATCCGGGTCGGTTCGACTGGGTCGGTTCGGACTCGGGCCCACTATGACCCATTTACATTCTTTTGACCATAACTTTGGCACTGGATGTCCATTTGACAAACTGTTAGTGGTTCTTGAAATCTTGGAGTGAGACGGTCCTTTTGAGTATACCCCACTAGAGATTTGGGTTAAGATGAAGTATGGTCAGGTTGGATCAATCATGAATCCAACCAGGCCCCTGGGACTAAAAGGCTAATAACTCACAGACCGAGCATTCGATTGACACGTCGTCTATTGCGTTGAGACCCCTATGACGTGGTAGTCCTTTGAGATACTTCTTCAAGTGGAATCATGGAAGTTGGAGAATCAACCAGTGGTTTGGGGAGCGGACTTTTCCATAGACGAGAAAGCATAGTGTGGAAACCCAGTAGTTGGTTTTGACGAGAAGAGTGCTCTCCTAGCGATCCTGTGTGGGTCAGCTCTTAGCGATCCTGTGTGGGTCAGCTCTAGTGATCCTGTGTGGTTCAGCTCCTAGCGATCTTGTGTGGGTCAGCTCCTAGCGATCCTGTGTGGGTCAGCTCCTAGCGATCCTGTGTGGGTCAGCTCCTAGCGATCCTGTGTGGGTCAGCTCCTAGCGATCCTGTGTGGGTCAGCTCCTAGCAATCCTGTGTGGGTCAGCTCCTAGCGATATTATGTGGGTCAGCTCCTAGTGATCCTATGTGGGTCAGCTCCTAGCGATTTTGTGTGGGTCAGCTCCAGCAATCATGTGTGGGTCAGCTCCAGGGATCTTGTGCGGGTCAACTCCTAGCGATTCTGTGTAGGTTAGTAACAGAGCCTGTTAGCGGAGTAAGATGATTTAGTAGTTACATATAATCATATCTACTACTATACCTAAAGATATACCTGGTGTGAGATGAGTCAATACACCTGTTTCTTCATGTTTGAGATGAATTACTTGATAACTTAGGTATATGTATGGGCATATACCTAAGTAGGGTTATCTGTTATTTTCATACTTTGTGGTTTATCCTGGGTGGATTTTGTGAGACCTTGAGGGTCTCAGGGTCCCTACTGAGTATAGTTATAATCACCATTGAACAGGCTATGCCCACACCTTATTGTGTTGGATACAGATGACGAACAATGCTGACTGAATCTGAGAGTACCAGGACTGGACGGTACCTGAAGGTGGACCATACGGTGTGTCGGTACGCAAAGGAGACCGGTGGACGTGGAGTGATAAGGAGTCTATCTGTACCTACCCTTCAAGTAGAAACCTCGGAGGATGATCCAGTAGCTATATTTTCTCTTTCTTTCATTGTATTGTATTTCAGTTGTACTTGTATCTTTACAGTTGGTCTTGTATTCTGGCCCCTTTTACTTTCAACACTCTTTTTGTTATACAGTTTGCTTGTGTTTGTATCTTGTTGTGTGCTTGGTTACGTGAGTTTACAGGTTATAAAGACAATGTCTTATCAGTTCTAGGGAATATTCCTTTCAATGCTAGTCGTCAGCCCTTGGCCTATGGAATTCGGGCTTGGGGTAGTCACGACACGGGCCCCGGGGGACGGGTCATGACATAAAGTTTGTGAAAAATATGAAGCACTACAACATCAGTGCGCTGTCGAGCAGACTTTAATGTTTTGAAACCCTTTCACATCATGAAAGTATCGGGATTTTAATTCCCACTGAAAAATGTTTCACCTCAAAACATTCATCCCTGAATTAATTCATGTCATGAGGCACCCCATAAACTAGCCTCACACAAGATGTGAACCATGTATTCATGATGTGAGACACTTACACACCATGAATTCTCCCTGTTTCCAACTTTTAGTATCCAAACACCTCCAAACCCACTTTAGGCCTCCTCTGAGCACAACAGACTTCAAAAACACACAAAACGTCTGGACTAGATAGATTTGGGTCCTTACATCAGATACCTCTTAAAAAATTATCTTCCTTAAGAATATAAAATCAAACCTAGATAGAAAACAAAAATAAATCATCCAAATAGACACCCTATGAGATACCTATCAAGGATCTTTTCATCATAGGAGCTCAACCACCTTATTAGAGGAATAAGGTAAAACCACACAAAAGTAAAAACATTCTCCTAAACACTCTTCTAGGGGAGATACCTCTCAAATGATAGTATGGTTACCAACAGGCAATAAGAGGGAACCATCTCATAAACCAAAATGGTCAACATCCATAAAATGAACAATGTTATAAGAGAAGAGGTAAACATCAAACAAATTGGGGTACTGAGTGCACATCTGCAACTCACACTCTTGGGTACTCTCCTCCATACCACCATGCCACTAAAATACAGGAACCAAGGAAATAGAATGCTCGCACAACACCCTATCATTGAATTTATGTATTTCCACAAGACACTCCTCAAGGGTTGTATCATCATCAACATCGATATCACCCCAATTGATGAAATGAGAGTCATCATGAAGATAATGATAGAGTTAGGACACATGAAAAACATTGTTATATTCTGATCATCTATGAGGGAAGTTTTATCTAATACAACATGGATCTAATATGATCCAACACCCCAAAAGGCCCAATAAAATATGTAAAAATCTTAATCCCATGACCAAACCTTCACTTACCATGATGAGGATTCACCTTCAGGAACATGTGATATCCAACATCGAACTCTATAGGTATCCTCCTATAATCTACAAAGGATTTATGATGATCTTGTGCTACCTTCATACTTTTGCAAATTACCTGTACCATCTCTTTAGTATTATGTACTAGTTTTAGCCTGATAATTTATACCTCTCTGACCCTAGTCCAGTATAATGGAGAATAGAAAGTTTGGTTGTATAAATATTCAAAAGTATCCATACCAATGATGGAGTGGAAACTATTATTGTAAGAAATCTAGACCAAGTTTATGTGCCTCATCTAAGAACCTCTAAAATCCAAGACACAAGAGCATAACATGTCTTTAAGATTCTAGATGTTTTTCTCTGTCTAACCATATGTATGCAGATGAAAAGTAGTGATACGGAATAACTGAGATCCAAAAGCATCTTGGAGACCTATCCACACCCTAGAGGTAAAACAAGGTTCTCGATCGGAGAATATCTTCCTCAAGACTTCATGGAGTCGAACCACCTCCTTTAAATACTACCTCAACAAAACCTCTATTGGGATGGACTCCTTGTTCACTATAAAGTAGGCTAATTTCATAAAATGATCCACTATCAACCATATAGCATCATAGACTCCCTGAGATCAAGGTAAACCAATAAATAATTCCCTCGATATTTCCCCCCACTTCCATTGGGGAGTATATAATGGTTGGATAAAACCACTGAGAACACGATGCTTAGTATTCACCTTCTGTTAGACCAAATATTGAGAAACAAAATCTGTAACTGTGCACTTCAACCCATGCCAAAAAAACTAACCTCCCAAATCATGGTACATCTTCATCACACCGGAATGTAACACCAAAGGTGAGATATGGAGCACATGTTTAACCATCTCATGCATCACTGAAGGAATTAAAATCATTCCCTATAAAAACACCCAATATTTTCTATCCTTAGACTAACCATCAAGGGAATCTTCAAAGATAATTTGGTCTCTCTATACTTCCACATAAAAATCCCCAAACTGGAACTCCTCCACTTGATGCACCAAATATGATTGTACTTTCATTTTGAAAATAAAAACTTTACCTCCAACCTCTCCCATGTCTATATAAATCACTAAGAGTTCTTCCATCACTCACCAGGAATCCCCAGATTCATGCATGGCATCATGATGTGACTTATTTCTTAGCACATCAGCTATAAAATTTCCCTTTTCTGAATTGTATGAAACATTAAAGTCTTAATTTTGTAAGAATTATATCCAAAAATACTAATTTAAGTTCAAGTCATGTTAGTAAAATACCTAACTAAAGATTTTATGGTCATTAAAAATCAAAAAATACCCATTGACAAGGTAATGTATCCACAAATTCAAAGAAAATACAACTATCGCCAACTTAAGATCATTGGTGGAATAGTTATTGTCATACCTATCCTTTTTATATTATTTATTTTATTGTTTTTATTGGGAATCAGGTGACAAAGTCAAGGCCGAACTTAAATTTCTGAGTTTTATTTTGAAACACTTTTTTTTGGCCTTTTCGGCATTCAGCGCACAGCTGTCGAAGCCGTGCGACCTCGCTTGGTTCGCCGCGCGACCTCGCTCGGCTCTCCGCACGCCTGCTTGACGTGCAACCAATTAAATAAAGAAGTTATTAATAAAGAAATAAAATTTAAAAGAGGGATAAAGTTTAAATAAAATTAAATAAGAAACGTGATAAAATTTAGTGGTTTGTTTTAATTTTGAGGGATGTTATTATCGTTATTATTGTTAGTTTTAAAGATAATAATTTATTTAGGTTATAATTATTATTATTAGTTTTATTTTATTTTATTTTACTTTATTTCATTTCCTTTTTATTCTATTTTCTTTTTCTATTTATTATTTATTTTTTTCCCTCTCTCTTGCCTAGGGTTCAGCCAGCTCTCTCTTTTTTTTCTTTCTTCTCCCATGGCTCCTGTGCGCCACAGTCCTCCTCCCCCATTTCTTCTTTCCTTATTCTTTTTCACCATCGCACCTTCCCCCCTGGAGCCATTTACATCGCACTACACCCCATCAATCCGTCGTGCCTCCACCATACCAGCTCGCCCTTCTCCAGCGCGCAGCTCTTCCCTGGGCACACCCCATCGCGCCGCCGCCTTCCCCTGTTGTGCGCTGAAGGCCGCCACCGCCTCTCTATTGAGCACCCCATCACACCACCTGTTTTGCTCCCCGGACCAGCTGCTGCCACCCACATGTTCGACCAGCCAAAAATCCTTCCCGGTGACCCTCCAAGCCGGCACCACCCCCCCTCTTGCTGTTCGGCACTGCCTCGCTGGACTCCCCCACCAGCACCCACTCTCTGTCCGACCATCTCTCCTTGCTCACCCCGTCACACATCCGAACCCCAGTGCCTCCTACTTTTTCCGACCGCACCTCTGTCCGGCAACCTTCCTCATGGCCGACCTCCCCTTCGGCTCGTCGCACCCCCTGCTGCTGCCTGTACGCACCGCACCTCCTGCCTTCTTGCCAGCTTTTTTTTTCTTTCTCATCCGCTCATGGTGTTGGCCCTCCCCTCCGACTCCAATGTCCGGCACCGCATCTCCAGCTCCCTAACCCCTCGCCAGTCCAGCCGACCCGCTGCTCCGTGACCCCCATCGTGCCTGTCTCCCCTGTTGGAACAATATCCAGCGCACTGCTCCCCTTGGCTGCAACTCTTTCCCAGCACAGCTCACCTCTTGTCGATATGTTTTTAAGGTTCTGACATAATGTTTTTGTTGAATTCATGTTTTGGGTTTGCACGAGGTCCTTTGAGGTGCGATGGTCATGCGACAGGTGTTTCGCGCCAAGCTCGCAATGTTTTGGTTCACCTCGGTCCATCCGCCACTGTCTCGAGGTAGGTGGTTCCATGCCTTTGCATCATTTAGATAATTTAATTTGTTTGTTTAGTTTAATTTAATATGTTCTATGAATTAATTGTGTGGTGCAATCTTTTTTTATAATGTGTTGGCGTGTTCGTTTGATGAAAATTGGGTTTCTGAAATAGTATGTGTTTGTCGTCTATATGCGTGTTGTTGTATAAGTGATTTGTTGGGTTCAATAGGTTGTGCGAAAGGCGTTTTAAAATTTGTTTGACATGGGTGCGTAATGAAAATATCACTTTCTTTATAATGATCATGTTTTTTTTTATTTGACCTTATTGGGGTAAGTCCAAAAATTGTTTAAATCAATTGTTTATATGGTGCAATTGTGGTTTTAGAATAAGTGAGTGTGAAATTGATTCTAAAGTGGTCTTTGAACCTAAAAATATGTGTTGTTTTGGTGCAATGTTTTCAAGTTGGGTTCTAGGTGATGTTTGGTTGGTGCGAACTTAGTTTTTATGGGTAATTGAGTTTTGTGTGTCTAAATGTGGATTTTTAATGTGTAGCGAATCATCTTAAGCGTGTTGTCTTGGTTTTGTTATTTTTTTTAATGGTGCCTTGCAAACAATGATGGCTTCTTCAATGTGGTTTTTGGTGTTTTACAAGAGGTGCAGATGGTTCAGATAATTGTGTAGTTGGTGTGAAACTAGTTTTAAGGACAAATTATTAAGCAAGTGGTTTGAATGACTCCCTTCTTTGTAACTGGGTGTGTTTATTTGTGTCAGTCCTTGTTGTGTTATTAAAAATAATGCTTTCTAAGTTGTGAAAATTGTTTATGTTATTGTTTGAGTGTTTCCAAAAGGGGTTTTTGCGAAATGATTAGGTAATGACAATTATATTTTTAGAAAGGTATTTTTGGCGTGCGTGAGTTTTGAAATGTTGTTTGGGTGTGGAAATGGTGACTTTTGTGTGCAATATCTTGTTTGGCCTGCGATATGAGAATGAAATATACTATGTGAATGTGAAATTTGTTTGAGCACACGGGAAAACCCTGGGTATCTAGGTGGGCGGACTAGAACTAGTGCGCTAGTGAACCGGATGGGTGTCGTCCCTGTTTCATTTAGCTGGATTGACGATTGCAACACTAACTAAACATATGATATCTGAGGGTCGTGGCCTTCTAAGCCACTTGTTCTGAGGGTCGTGGCCTTCTAAGCCACGTTTTCTGAGGGTCGTGGCCTTCTAAGCCACGTTTCACCGAGACACAAGGTTCTAGGGTCCCACTCGAGCTAGATGAACCTTAGGGGATTTACCCATAGTGCTCTACCATCTTTGGTGTGGTGCCTTCCGTCGGCATATGGGGGACCACTTGGGTGTGAGTGTGTGTGTGTGTGAGTATGTGTATGTGTGTGAGTGTGTGAGTGTGTGTGTGTGCCCATAATGAACTTTTCTCTTCCTTTTTAAAAATTGTATTTGTGAAATAAGTTCTTTTAGTGTTGTCCTTTGGCTTTTGGCTTGTAAATGTTTTCTTTGAAAGTATTTCGAAAGTATAACTTGAATAAGCACATTAAATTGTCCTTTTGATGTTGTGGCATGGAACCTTTTTATTTGGTGGCATCCTACTGGGCTTTTAGCTCACACCCTACATACACCCTTGGGTGTATGTAGATTCTTGTTTCTTGTGTATTCCAGGTTGTCCGTCGTGCTCGGTGATGGTGGTTCTAGTTGCTGTTGGTCTTCGTGTGCAGGTTGGTGTTGGTAGCTTGGGGATGCAACTTCTCGTGTCACATGAGGTTGGTTTTGGAGCTTAGTTCTCTTTTCTTGTTGTTTTTCATCTTGGGTTTTTAGCTGAATTGTAGACCTAAACCTGTTTATAGTTTAGAAGTGTGTTTTGTAGTCTATTTCCAGTTTCAGTTACTTATCTGGTTGATTGTATTTCTGTCTTGTATTTCGGGTAAAACCGTTCCCACTTGTTAAACATGATACCCGGGCACTTGTGCCAGCCCGTGGGGATCGGGAACGCCCTTCGGGCCTTGCCACGGACCGGGTCGGGTGCCGGGTCGGATGACGACCCGGCCTGGTTCGTGACAAAATGGTATCAGAGGAAGGTTTGCTCTCTTGGGTCATTTTCTTTTGAGATGGAGTCAGAGTGGACCAAAATTAAGGTTGTCGGAACTCGGCATTCTAGCTACGAGCAATGTGCCTGGCCAGCACACCTCGTGGCGGGACTCGAGTTACCAAAGTGTGTTGAGGTTTGTCTGTGTTTTTGGTCATTGCGGTTAATCTTGTTTAAGGAAATGAAATGGGGTAAGGTCAGTGGTCCTCGTGAGCTCGCAGGGTCTGGCAAGCCATGTGGAGCCGGGGACGCTGTCCTAGAATACCCTCTGTGGTAGTGGCGTGATTGGCGTATGGCCGCCAACCACACCTTCCAGTCACCCGCTGACACAAGTTTCTCTTGCGTCGTTTCTCGTCACTTCGCTTTGGATTCGTGAGAATTTGGTTTTTAAGTAAAAATGTTTTGGTCTTGGAAAAATGTTTTCAAATGAAACTCTTTAATGAGAAAATGACGTGAAAGGTTTGGAAAGTGTGGGTTGGATGTTTTGGTTTTGAAAAAAAAATGGAAATGTTTGGTTTTGACCCTTGGCGCTCTCATGGGCAACCACATGCATGAGTGTATATGGGAAAAAGAAACGGTTAATGGCACGAGCGGATGAGTGCCTGGTTGGATATGAGGTGGGTGCCAGTGCGGCACGAGAACATGCATGTGCGAGGCCCATGGGACACCATTGGTGTTTGTGCAACCCACTAGCTTCGTCTCTTTTCAAAAAAGTATTGTTAAATGAAAAATTTGGTGTTTTAAATAAGTGGTGATTGTGTGGTGTGTCCCTGTATTTTTGAAAGGTTGGATGTGATGTGTTTTGATCCGAGAATCCTTTTTGACTGATTTGTGTAATGAGTTTGAATTCTTATTTGTAAGTTGGTATGCAAGCGTGTAGCTAGTTAATTCTTTTGAAAAGTACACCGGGGAGCCCTTGCAGTGGTTTCCCCTGCACGTTTGGTGTTCGCCTGCAGTACGTCTTGACCATTGGACCAATTTGATTTTGGTCCATGATTTTTCTTTCTTGACTAGTGTACGCCCCCATAAAGTGTTGACATGTGATTTAAGTGTGGCCACGAGCAATTGCCGTTGGTCAACCCTCCAGTTGATCAGAGGAATATATTCTTGAATTCTAGAATTGAACCCACCTCTTTTTTTTACAACAAGTGGATCCCCCCGCAGCGGGATGACAGATGCGAGGGGAGTTGAACAGAGTTTTGGTTTCTTTATGTTGTCTGAGTCGTCAGATATGAAATTTGACGTCGTTGCATTTGAAGGTTTCCCCTAGAAATGACGAAAGGAATTCTAGCAGGGAAGGGTGAAGGCGGTTCAGAATTTTTAGCGTTGACCACTGTCTTGAAGGGCTTTGTAGTATCTACATCGGCTACAAGGGTCATGTTCGGTGACGTCTTGCAGCGGAAGGTCCCTTTGGTAGTCAACGGTGGTAAGTAGTAGAGGAGACTCCAGTGGGAAGAAGGTGGAAGCAAACCTAAGTTGTTGGTTCGATTTATTGTTTTAATGACCTCTGGTCTTTGGTTTGTTTCTTTTAAGGGTTCATGTTAGGCTACTAGTTTGGCAGACCCAGTCGTATGAGGCTGCTATGGTCGTTTGCAGGAATCACGTGTTGTTCAAGATGCAGTCTAAAGTCTTTCTCAAAGTAATGTTTCTCTCGACAGCAATGATCGTTCTCAGCGACGATTTGTGGTGTCATGTTCTCATTCAGTGTAACCAGGGATGATGCATGTGTACCATTTAAGCTCTCGTTCGGGTGAATGTTCAGTGTGAGAGTAATTGGATGTCATGGCGTGTTGTGTCTGATGGTGTTTCCTCAGGTGCAGTATGATTGGGTGTGATACCAAAAGGAGAAGCTCTGTTCGGGAGTCTTCCATGCCTGACTACGAGGCAGAAGATGCTTCAAACATCAGGGCTCCAGCCATAGGCCTTGGAGTGAAGCTGGCGCGTGGTCAGGAACCCCGAGAGCGTGTGAGACCCGACTTTATTTCTGTCATTGGTGTTGAAAGTGAAAGCAGCTTAAAATGTTTTCTATGGTTGTTCTGCTCCGAACGAACCGTCTGGTTGCATAAGGTTTTCGTGACCATGTGGAGGCGTGTTCGTCTCGTTGCC
This sequence comes from Viscum album, assembly GCA_963277665.1. NCBI lineage: Eukaryota > Viridiplantae > Streptophyta > Magnoliopsida > Santalales > Viscaceae > Viscum > Viscum album. The sequence continues at coordinate 546,871,569 of OY728148.1, forward strand.
TTAAAGTTTTGGGGGTTGCGTTCCACTGGATGCAATCACTTTAGTGGTCCTTATGAGAGTCTGTTGGGTAACTCAGTCTCAAACTTGAATGGTGTTCATCCAGGAAATTTTGAAATGTTGGTTTGTGGCCGGCCGTGGTTTTGACGCCTGATGGTCGGGCCCCTCCCTCCCCGCCCCTTGTGGTGGGGTGTTTGGTCACCGTTGAGAAGTTTTCAAAGTTCTATACATTCCGTTAGTTCTAATGGTGGAGAGTCCTCCGGGACCTCCCTATGTTGGTTTTATGGTCTCGCCTTGAGCATTGATAGGTTATTAATGGTGGGGAGACCCACATTGGGTCTCGTAGGAATGTCTCTAGAATGAACCAGTGCTGGTTTTTTCTTTAATGGCGGGGGGTCCACTCGAACCTCCCTGTGTTGGCTTTCTAGTCCCGTTTCGAGCGTGAGTAAGTTCTTAATGGTGGGCAGCCCCTCGGGCCTCCCCATGTTGATCTTTTGCTTCTGTTTCTAAATACAGCTTGGTAATAAGTGAACAGAGTGATCTGTGGACGTGGTTTTTCATTCAATGGTGCTTGGGATGTTTTGGCTTGTGAAGTTAGATTCAGTGGGTGTGAGGGTTTCCCTTCCTTGATCAGTTAACTGGAGGTGTTTTAGCTCTTTGGGGTGAGCGACATTCATCATAAAGTCTTTTTATGCGTTCTCGAGGTTGTCTTTTGAGTCACTTTCTCTAAGCACGACACTTTTGCCTCCTTTTGCTTGATGTTTGTGGGGATCCCCTTTGAACCATGAGGAGGTGTCGTTCTTACTTTGACTCTCAGCCTTAGTTGTGGCTTTCCGGGGACGGAAAGCTTTATAGTGGGGAGAATTGTCACACCTATCCTTTTTATATTATTTATTTTATTGTTTTTATTGGAAATCAGGTGACAAAGTTAAGGCCAAACTTAAATTTCTGAGTTTTATTTTGAAACACTTCTTTTTTTGGCCTTTTCGGCATTCAGCGCACAGCTGTCGAAGCCGTGCAACCTCGCTTGGTTCGCCGCGCGACCTCGCTCGGCTCTCCGCACGCCTGCTTTACGTGCAACCAATTAAATAAAGAAGTTATTAATAAAGAAATAAAATTTAAGAGGGATAAAATGTAAATAAAATTAAATAAGAAACGTGATAAAATTTAGTGGTTTGTTTTAATTTTGAGGGATGTTATTATCGTTATTATTGTTAGTTTTAAAGATAATAATTTATTTAGGTTATAATTATTATTATTAGTTTTATTTTATTTTATTTTACTTTATTTTATTTCCTTTTTATTCTATTTTCTTTTTCTATTTATTATTTATTTTTTTCCCTCTCTCTTGCCTAGGGTTCGGCCAACTCTCTCTTTTTTTTTCCTTTCTTCTCCCATGGCTCCTGTGCGCCGCACTCCTCCTCCCCCATTTCTTCTTTCCTTATTCTTTTTCACCATCGCACCTCCCCCCCTGGAGCCATTTACATCGCACTACACCCCACCAATCCGTCGCGCCTCCACCATACCAGCTCGCCCTTCTCCAGCGCGCAGCTCTTCCTTGGGCACACCCCGTCGCACCGCCGCCTTCCCCTGCTGTGCGCTGAAGGCCGCCACCGCCTCTCCATTGAGCACCCCATCGCACCACCTGTTTTGCTCCCCGGACCAGCTGCTGCCACCCACATGTTCGACCAGCCAAAAATCCTTCCCGGTGACCCTCCAAGCCGGCACCACCCCCCCTCCTGCTGTTCGACACTGCCTCGCTGGACTCCCCCACTAGCACCCACTCTCTGTCCGGCCATCTCTCCCTGCTCACCCCGTCACACATCCGAACCCCAGTGCCTCCTACTTTTTCCGACCGCACCTCTGTCCGGCAACCTTCCTCCTGGCCGACCTCCCCTTCGGCTCGTCGCACCCCCTGCTGCTGCCCGTACGCACCGCACCTCCTGCCTCCTTGCCAGCTTTTTTTGTTCTTTCTCATCCGCTCATGGTGTTGGCCCTCCCCTCCGACTCCAATGTCCGGCACCGCATCTCCAGCTCCCTAACCCCTCGCCAGTCCAGCCGACCCGCTGCTCCGTGACCCCCATCGTGCCTATCTCCCCTGTTGGAACAATATCCAACGCACTGCTCCCCTTGGCTGCAACTCTTTCCCAGCACAGCTCACCTCTGGTGACCCCCTTTAAGCTCCGGCTAGCCCCCCTTATCTATTCCACAGGTGCGTTGTTTTTCGATTAATTGTTCTTTCTTTTTGGTAGAGTCGTGGGTAAGAGTCCAATGTTTTTTGGGTCCAAATTGTATTGAATTTGGTTCGATTTTAACGCTCTTGTCGATATGTTGTTTTTAAGGTTCTGACATAATGTTTTTGTTGAATTCGTGTTTTGGGTTTGCACGAGGTCCTTTGAGGTGCGATGGTCATGTGACGGGTGTTTCGCGCCAAGCTCGCAATGTTTTGGTTCACCTCGGTCCATCCGCCACTGTCTTGAGGTAGGTGGTTCCATGCCTTTGCATCATTTAGATAATTTAATTTGTTTGTTTAGTTTAATTTAATATGTTCTATGAATTAATTGTGTGGTGCAATCTATTTTTATAATGTGTTGGCGTGTTCGTTTGATGAAAATTGGGTTTCCGAAATAGTATGTGTTTGTCGTCTATATGCGTGTTGTTGTATAAGTGATTTGTTGGGTTCAATAGGTTGTGCGAAAGGCGTTTTAAAATTTGTTTGACATGTGTGCGTAATGAAAATCTCACTTTCTTTATAATGATCATGTTTTTTTTATTTGACCTTATTGGGGTAAGTCCAAAAATTGTTTAAATCAATTGTTTATATGGTGCAATTGTGGTTTTAGATTAAGTGAGTGTGAAATTGATTCTAAAGTGGTCTTTAAACCTAAAAATATGTGTTGTTTTGGTGCAATGTTTTCAAGTTGGGTTCTAGGTGATGTTTGGTTGGTGCGAACTTAGTTTTTATGGGTAATTGAGTTTTGTGTGTCTAAATGTGGATTTTTAATGTGTAGCGAATCATCTTAAGCGTGTTGTCTTGGTTTTGTTATTTTTTTTAAGTGGTGCCTTGCAAACAATGATTGCTTCTTCAAAGCGATTTTTGGTGTTTTACAAGAGGTGCAGATGGTTCAGATAATTGTGTAGTTGGTGTGAAACTATTTTTAAGGACAAATTATTAAGCAAGTGGTTTGAACGACTCCCTTCTTTGTAACTGAGTGTGTTTATTTGTGTCAGTCCTTATTGTGTTATTAAAAATAATGCTTTCTAAGTTGTGAAAATTGTTTATGTTCTTGTTTGAGTGTTTCCAAAAGGGGTTTTTGCGAAATGATTAGGTAATGACAATTATATTTTTAGAAAGGTATTTTTGGTGTGCGTGAGTTTTGAAATGTTGTTTGGGTGTGGAAATGGTGACTTTTGTGTGCAATATCTTGTTTGGCCTGCGATATGAGAAAGAAATATATTATGTGAATGTGAAACTTGTTTGAGCACACGGGAAAACCCTGGGTATCTAGGTGGGCGGACTAGAACTAGTGCGCTAGTGAACCGGATGAGTGTCGTCCCTGTTTCACTTAGCTGGATTGACGATTGCAACATTAACTAAACATATGATATCTGAGGGTCGTGGCCTTCTAAGCCACGTGTTCTGAGGGTCGTGGCCTTCTAAGCCACGTTTTCTGAGGGTCGTGGCCTTCTAAGCCACGTTTCACCGAGACACGAGATTCTAGGGTCCCACTCGAGCTAGATGAACCTTAGGGGATTTACCCATAGTGCTCTACCATCTTTGGTGTGGTGCCTTCCGTCGGCATATGAGGGACCACTTGGGTGTGAGTGTGTGTGTGTGTGAGTATGTGTGTGTGTGTGAGTGTGTGAGTGTGTGAGTGTGTGTGTGTGCCCATAATGAACTTTTCTCTTCCTCTTTAAAAATTGTGTTTGTGAAATAAGTTCTTTTAGTGTTGTCCTTTGGCTTTTGGCTTGTAAATGTTTTCTTTGAAAGTATTTCGAAAGTATAACTTGAATAAGCACATTAAATTGTCCTTTTGATGCTGTGGCATGAAACCTTTTTATTTGGTGACATCCTACTGGGCTTTTAGCTCACACCCTACATACACCCTTGGGTGTATGTAGATTCTTGTTTCTTGTGTATTCTAGGTTGTCCGTCGTGCTCAGCGATGGTGGTTCTAGTTGCTGTTGGTCTTTGTGTGCAGGTTGGTGTTGGTAGCTTGGGGATGCAACTTCTCGTGTCGCATGAGGTTGGTTTTGGAGCTTAGTTCTCTTTTCCTGTTGTTTTTCATCTTGGGTTTTTAGCTGAATTGTAGACTTAAACCTGTTTATAGTTTAGAAGTGTGTTTTGTAGTCTATTTCCAGTTTCAGTTACTTATCTGGTTGATTGTATTTCTGTATTGTATTTCGGGTAAAACCGTTCCCACTTGTTAAACATGATACCCGGGCACTTGTGCCAGCCCGTGGGGATCGGGAACGCCCTTCGGGCCTTGCCACGGACCGGGTCGGGCGCCGGGTCGGATGACGACCCAGCCTGGTTCGTGACAGTTATACTCATGGGTAAATAAAATATGAGATACATAAGAAACAACCAATCTATACTGCATTATAATACAACCCAATCAAAGATGTGAAACATTACAGAAAACATGAAATTGAAATCCCGCTACTAGAAAACAAAGGACTGGAGTTCTAACTAACTTCCCCTTCAGGTACTCAAAATCTTCCTGACACTGGTCAATCTACAAGAATTATTGATCCTTTTAGGTCAAGTCTATTGGAGGATTCACAACCTGATATAATTCATCTATTAACATCTTGTAATAGCCTTTAAGACCAAGGAAACTATTCACCTCTTCCACTATTTTGGGGGATACCCATGAGACAATTGTCTCTATCTTTTAAGTATCCACAACTATGCCCTATTGGGACATGAAATGATCCAAGAAACAGAATTCACAAGCCCAAAATTCACACATTGAAAACTTCCTGAATAGATTCTTGTGATAAAGAACTCACAAAATAGCACACAGATGCTCGACATGCTCCTCTTCTAATATGTAGTAAAAAGGATATCATTAACGAAAACAACCACAAACTTATCTAGAAACTCTCAAAACACTCATTTATCAACTCTATAAACATGGGTGGAGCATTCATCACACTAAATGACATCACACTAAACTCATAATGCCCATGATGATAATGGTAATCAGTATTATGAATATCCTCATCCTTCACCCACATATGATGATATCCCAATAAAAATCAATCTTCAACAACCAACTCACTCTCTTCAACTGATAGAATAAATCCTCAATTCATGGAAGATGATTGCGATTATTCATCATCACCTGGTTTAAGAGATGATAATCAATATAAATAAGAAAACCAACATTATCCTTCTTCAAGAACAAAACTGATGCACCCTAAGGTGACACACTCTGATGAACAAAACCTCATTTCAACAGATCATTGATATGTACTCATAGATCTCTAAATAATAAGGATTCATCCTATACAAATACATCGAGATAGGAGACACACCTAGTTGTAGATCAATACAAAACCTGATCTTTCATCAGGGGAAATGCTACAACCTACTTTGGAAAGACATCAGGGTATATCTCACCAAAAAACACTAATGGATCTAAATAAACATCATAAACACACACAAAAATCATCCTCAAGTAATCCATGATAGATTATATTAGATATAACCAATACATACTAAGGATGATGTCATATGATTGTATCCATAAACATAGAAAATCTCCCCAAGAGTGGTGTTGCCCCAACACTAGCTCGCAGTCTCTACATACTTCATGCAAGTCATCTTGGCCACCAACTAGGGTAGTCAATTCCAAGGGAACTAGAAGCCTCTCTACCTCAAGTCCCAAAACATAGATTAGGGTAGGTAATATAAAGGAGTTTGTTGCTCCTAAATCAAATAAAGCTTGAACCCGTATATAAAACAAGTAAAGGGTACCTTGAATGATATCTAGAATTCCTGACACAGGAAATGCTAGAGCATAAAGCTGACCATGACCTTCTCCATGTCCTATCTAACCCTGCTTAAGACCACCTCCATTTCCATGCTCTGCTCTCTGGGGAAAAGGAGCATCTCGGGGATGTACTCTACCTGCCTCATATTCTCTCTATTGATCCCAAATGGGAACACCTTTTTGTTTCTGCCTCAGTTGAAACTACCTCAATAGAGGAACATGAAGCAGAAAACTTGGTGCATGCTGAATGCTTAGAAAGTACAGGTGATATAGTCACTAATGACCTTGGTCTCTATAAAAAAATATGTGTCCAATATCTTGGAATAGGTCTGATAGATTTCACCCCTAGAGAAATTATATGATGAGGGTTGGGACCTACCCCTGGCTAATCAAAAACTCTTTTATACAAGTAACTGAGAACCCCATACCATAGCTTTGCTTCATGAGGAATCCTAATGACTCCCCTATCATGATGATCCAGTTCTAGAATGTGTCCTCTCAATAACTTATACTCTCACTGTAACCTTGATATACATCTTCAGCATGAATTGGGTGACCTGGTGCTGGATATTTACATGTAAATCCCCATATAAATTCCTCTCCCTAGCCTCCTCATATGATAATAGGTCTGAAGAATATCACATAAGGCTCCTGAAAGGGATCCCAAACTCTCTACATTGGTACTCCCTTATCAAAGAGTAAACAGCTCCTAGTGACTGGATGCCTTTGTGGTTGAAGAAAGAAACTCTTCTCAGAATTGATATTAAAACTTCTCTCATGAGACTGTCGACTCCTCACAACCCCCTAAGGATAAGAACCACCACTACCTCACTACTCCATGCAGTATCGTCACTTCCAATGAAACCCATTGATTATTCTGATCATGGATCAAATTAAAAGATATCTAAACCTCCTCCAACTAGTATTCTATGATTGAATAAAAAATGGATCCCTTGTACTTCTATATTCTCTATCACTGAAACTTTTAGAGTGTCCTCCAAGTGTTGTCATTGTCAACCTCCACTGTGTGATGATTTACTGGATCATCCTATTGAATATCTTTAGTTTGACCCTGATGAGGATGTCAACCTGGATATATACCTGTAAAAAAGAATAAACTTTTTGAGTCCTTAAACCTAGAATATGAAATATTTAACATTAATTAATCATTTATTTTTTATCTTGTTAAGATTTTAACCTATCCCAAGGTCTACCCATTTCAAATACAGGCACAAATGAGAATGATGCATGATCCTTTCCAAGTTCTCTACCCTGAAAGAAATATCACTTCATTTTGTAGGATTAGTAAACTTAAAGGTCCATGCATCTGATCATAGGGGGGCCTAAATACTTGTTTTCCATCTGGTCTCCCACATTTACATCACTCACTAAACTTAGCTGACATCATTTCCCTACCAACCCATGAAATTTCACGTGTTTCTAACTCTAAACTCCATCCTATATCTCAAATTGAACCTCTAATACCACTCTATCATGAACCCCTCCCCAAAAAGTGTACCCCTCCTAGGCTGGTAATGATAGAAGGGAGATGGTGACTTCCTAAGTCCCACCTCCAGTAGACCCCGGGTAGGCTACTAGCACTAAGGGTATAATAATCATACAATGGGAGGCATTACCCTATATGAAAATATGTGTAAGAGAGAGATAATAAGGATACACCAAATAATGCATACACAGACACATATATATAAATAAATCCCAAATTCAAATATTCAATGTTATGTAGTATTAAACAACTGAAAGGAAAACTACAAGTACCAAAAGGTAAAGACAATAGCGACCATAAAGCCTAAACAGATCCTGCAAAACTACAAGCTAGTAATATCCAGTCTAATCTCAAACATGCTCTGAATGGATTGAAAAATAGTTTTATATCTATATAGAGTGATCATAATAGTATAATCAATAGGATCCTCTCCAAATCATATCATGAAAATGATAAATAAATCATGCTAATGCATAGTGAAAAAAAATGAAACTAACTCGTCACCTAAAATGGTATACTGAGACCCCATCCTCACCATGGATAACTATCATCAAGTATCACATACAAAAGAGCATATAATATAATAAATAAACATAAAGGGTACCCTGCTTCTGCTTCCCCGCTAGTTTTCTGCTCTGCCCCAACGTCGCACGTCCTGGTCTATCTCTCTCCAAAATAAGACAACCCATAGACACCTAGGCTAAGTATCACAACATGCACCTCTTACATCACATTATCCCATCACATATTTGTATATAGTAACTGGTTAGTTTTTGGGATCCGCCATAGCCTATCTGATGTGTATCATAGATTAGGTATTATAGCTCATGCCATCATAGCCTATACACCGAGTACCTCAAGCCATCACAACCTATACATGTCATACTTATAATAATACTTTGGATACTGTATCTAGAGATACATGTGTATGAAATAACCATAATCCATCACTAACCTCTACACACATATATTGGGAAACTAACCACTATGCGAACTAGTACAAGTACCAAGAGAAGAGAGTGGAGCTAGAGGGGGTTGTCATTTATCCATCCTCCCATCGGGATGTTGGGGAAAACACTCTCACAAAGTCCATTAGGTGTCAGCCTCCCTAACCGACATGGTTGGGGAAGCTTATGAAATTATAGAATATACATGATATAATATACCTCACAAAAAAAACAATGGGCATAACCTAGTCTTAATCTCAACTACATCTATTGTCACTCAGAGACCCGGTTGCGACTGTTTGGGTCTAGAAATCCTATAAGAACATAAGCATATAAATAACTACTTTAATTACTTCTTTTCTTGTTATCATTTCCTTTAGTTAATTTATTTATTATCCATTAAATTAACCATTAAAATTATATCAACACATATTCATTAACCACTATCGTGAAGTCCATTCCCCCAGGCACAAACCAAATCGAGCCCACGGTTTCTCAAGATTAACATCTTTTCAACATTTTCATTCCAACAACACCAAACCCATGGGTTAAGAATTATTTATTCATTATTAAAATAATTCTATAATCCATGTACTCTAGGAAAATCATCCTAAGATACCAACAAAAGGGAACATGCAACCAAGCACATCCAGCTTCCTCAAGCAGTGGGGAAAGGAATGCAGATAAAATAATAAACCTCAATTAAACTCATTCATGTCATGTAAGGATCCATATTTATCATATCAATGGGTATTCCCATATTCAACCCATTCCATCATCTCTGGTGTCATCCTCAACACCCACATGCATGTCTCGATGTATCTCACCATCACAGGCGTCAAATTCTACCACATCATCTAGGCCTCCCCACCCACATATCACATCATCCATCCCATGATCAGCTATCCCATGCTCATATCACATTGAAAATCAAAGATCACATCCATAGCACATCACAAAAGTATTAAGAAATAAACAAGCACATACAACATGGAAATCTAGACCCTGAAGCAAGGCATTCAACCTTCACACAAGAACAAGCACTCATGGCTCCAAACTCAAGGAACTCGACCTTCTCAAGCAGATGGATAAATCGAGCCCTAGAAATTATCTTTATCAAACAACCATTTTTTATTCAATATTGAATTAACATATTCATTATTCATAGGTTCTAACTATGGGAAACTTAATGTATCAAGCTATAACAAACTATAAAAAGTTAAACATTCTCTTAGAATTAAAACCAGTTTCAACAAACTTAGAGAAGTACCATTCTCATTAACATGCCTTTTTATTTAAACATTCTCAACAAGCATTATCATGCTTCACATTCTTTATCAATTCTATTATCATGTAAGAACACGTTTAATTAATCATTTACATTGCATCAATTTTATTATCATCAAAATTTAAGAAACACTAGATTCATTTCAACATGCCCCTTATTTAATTCTTAATACAATTAATTATTTAATTATGGATCTATATTCTTTACCATTTTTCATCATAGATGACATGCTAATCCATAGCATAACAAGAAATACTAATAATAATAACATAGATAATACATTATCTAGAAAATCAAGAGTGAAATCGTTATCATGGTATCAGACATCGAGCTACAATTACAACAACTAATTATTTATTAATCTAGTTCAATAATTATGAGTATAATTCCATTTATATCCAAAGGACTAAACCATGATAACTTTATGATTTCACATAAATAAATAGGAGAAGCAATGAATCCTCTAACTCAAAGGCATCAACATTCTTCACATGAGAATGTACCAACATCTTAGATCTCAATCACCCCTCCTGCAAGATATACATTCGTCCAACGATGTCACGCCACAAATGCACTAACAAAAAACTAAGAAAACTTTGTTAGAACATTGGATAGAAACTTTTATCACATTGAAGAAGAAACGGGATGATCCAAATCTAAGAACTACAAAAGAGGAGTTATAACATACCTCAGATCACCACATATCAATGATGAAATTATAAAAATTGATACCTAATTAAGGGATCCCAAAACTTATAAATAGAACATTTTAGATCACCTAGAAATTGATATAAAGGAATAGGGTTTGATAAAAACCTGAGGTGTTGCAAATTATATCGGTACACTGTCCAGCAGACTTTCACAGTGTGAAACCCTTTCACATTGTGAAAGTATCGGGTTTTTAAGTCCAACAAAAAATGCATCTCCTCATACCATTCAGCCCTAAATTAATTCCCATCATGTGTAACCCCTTGAACCAGCTTCACACAAGCCATGAACCATTTATTCATGATTTGAAACAATTATACATCATGAATTCTCACTGCTTCTAGATTTTAGCAACCAAACACATCCAGACCCACTCTAGGCCTCCTTTGAGCACCACAGAATTTGGAAACACACAAAGGGTCAGACTAGATGGATTCAAGACCTTACATTGATGGAGTGAAATGAATTTCATCCTAAGTTACTATTTCTTGTTCAATGTATTATGTGTGGGGAACTTCGGTATTATCCAAGTCAATGCCCTAATCTAAGGAATAAATCTTAGACCATGGAAGGGACTATGTTATAAAAATTGTTGAAGTGGAATGAATAAAGTGTTTGTGTATTATTATTCAAGAATTATATTGTAGAATTGATTTATCAATTATATTCAAGTTATAAGAATCATTAAACATCTAAGGATTTTTTTACATCAGTTTTTCTTTAAGGATTTTCAATCATATGTTCATTGGTACTGTTAAACTAAAAAAGTGATTTAGTGGTAAGGAAATATTTTTGTAAAACACATGATTGAGGGATAGATAACCCTTAATACGTTCCTAATATTGTGATAATAATGTTTAGTTTGGATAAATAGATGATTCATATTGATAAATTAAATTGAATAGTATTAATGAGCTTAGAACTTATTAGAGAATTGATGAAAATTGGATTCTATTATCATTGATAAATCTTACTATATTTTTTGGATTTGTGGAATATAATTGATAGTCTATGATTTTATTTGAGTAATAAGGATAGAGTTAATTTTTGAAAGCATATAAGTTTTCATTTAGGTTTTATGGTGATTTGGGTTATTATCATATTTTAGGATAATATATGATCAAGGTATTCATATGTTTTGTATGTAACATTAAGAACTTCTTTATGATGTTTAGGAGTTTAAAGTTCAGTTGATTTTGGAAATTTAGTGTCCTTATTTCTAAATTTTTGGGTTTTGAATTTTTTCAAACACATTTTGAAGTATTCTTAAGGTTAAATACTTATAAGATGGTTTAAGATGAACCTTGGGTGTTATTGTTAAGGTTTTAGAGATTAATGTATTATTTAATCATATAAATATTTATCCATATTGGATAACCAATGTGAATCATTTTGGTTTTCATAAATATTCGAAGAAATGGGTAATGATTAATATTTCTTTTATGGATCTTATAATCCATTAAGAGTTAATTTTAGTGCTTTAGGCATGAAAACTTCATCTTGAATGTTCATTTATTGGAGTAAGAGATGAATGGGAAAAAGATCAAAACACAACCAAAGGATGAAATTTTTCTTATGAAATGAAAAGAAATCAAGTGAGAATATTTTCTCATTTTCTCTATATTAATAGTAAAATAATCCCTCAACTTTAAAAAAAGAATATTAAAATAACAATTTTATGTTTTTACCTTCATTTATGATGAATTGAGGGTCTTTTCACCCCTTCTTAATTTATGGATTTATGATAATTAACTTTCTTATGATCATGTTCTTTATCACTCTATATTATTCCTTGAACACTATTCTTTCTCATCCATATCCATGTTTTTACTTCCAACCAATTTTATAATTATCTTGAAATCAAATTACATATTATTTTAGATAACCTATATGTTTCCTTTTTCCTCTTTTAAAAGGACATTTTATTATTCCTTTGTTCGATGTGGGTTTTCGACAAAAGTATTTTCAAATATTGAACCCTTGATTACTGAGATAAAAATTGAAAGGGAAAATTTTATTTAATGGGGGAGAATGTAACACCCTAAAATATATTATAAAATAATATTATGATCAAAAGCTTTCTTAAAATGCAACACTAAGCTTTAAGTGAACTATGATATATAATAAAAATATTATTATTTAAATATGGCCATTATAATGTAGTCTTTAAATTGACATTATAAATCTGAATAACTAAATTATGAAAAATATGTATAAATATTTTATATAATTTAAATGTATTTATTAATGTATAGTAAATCTGTACTCTATTTTCAGTAAAGTCATTTTATATTTCAAAAATATATTTTCTTCAAAAATAGTTTTTATTTCATTTTGTGCGTGGTAGATATTATAACTAATTTCTTCCAATTTTAAAAATTTTATATTAAAAATTTGAAATAATTTTTGAAATCATAGTTTAATAATAGTCTTAGGACTATTTTTTGTATTTTTTTGAAAAGGTTGATTTTTAAGTGAATAGTAAAAAAATCCATTTTTTGTAAAACTATCATTTTATTTCATTAAATAAAGTAATTTAAAAGTAACATTATGATTTTAATTTGATATAAAGTTCACATAGTTCTACTTTAATTATATATAATCTAATAAATTACATAGTAATCATCATTATGCTTTATTTTGGTATAAGTCCATTTTTGGGCTTAAAAATGTATTTTTTTACAAACTGATTTTCTTTGGGATTTACACATTTATATTAAAATTAGTTTCTAAAACTTATAGAAATTGATTATTAAAAAATGGGTTAAATATTTTTAATTAGTATGTCCAAATTTGGAAAATAGATCACTTTTATTTTTGGTCATTATGAATAGTATATGTAGTAAATATTTGTCACCTCAGTAAGGGAAAAATGAGTAAAAGAGGGTTAAAACTATGGGATAAGGCCTAAAATCACTCTAAAACTTGTATTTATTTTATTTTATAAGTTTATTTCAACCATAAACATCTAGTATTATAAAAATTTTCAATTTCTTTCCATTTTTCGTTGATTATAACTTTTATATTATTTTAAGTAAAAGATAAAGTCAAAAATGTCGCTCTCTTTATTTTAATATCGTTAATATTTTTTCATAGGGATAAAAAAATTATGTTTACTTATAAATGTTTATTTTAAATATGAATAAATTTTTCTATCATGGAAATTTATTTTTAATTTTTAGTGATGGAATAATTACCTTAAATGTTTACGCAATGCTGACACGGTGCTTATTCAAGTAATAGACAAGTGATTTGAAAAACATTAAAAGTAATACAATTTGGATAAATTATGGTTTTATATGAATAATATGATTAATAATAATGTATAATTTGTGGTAAAAGAGTTTATATTCTAAACGCATTGTAATATTGATGACTTTAAAGTCAAATTAAATGAATAGTACCAAAAATGACTTTAATGATATGTTATGTTAATAAATTTTTTCTTAAATTATTAAAAAGAACAAAAATATTCAAAGATTATTATTAGGATTATAAATGGTAGAATATTTCATATATGGACCATTTTTTCCACTTTTTACCTTAGAAGTAAATCTATGTTCCTTAAAGGCTAAAAATTGTGTTAACATTGTTAAAGTTAAAAAGGGTTAATAAAGGGGTTAAACCAAAAGATAAGATTTAAAATGAAAAAAAAACGAATATAAATTTTAATGGATTCTGATATTTATACCTTATAATCTATTTATTATAATTCATGTCCATTTGGATGAATTTTACTATATAAATGCAGTAATTATATTTAAATCCTTTAAGTAATTCCAAGTGTGTCTTTTCCTCACTTATAAAAGGGCACCTCTTCTAATCTATTATTAACACCTATTGAAAAACTTATCTCAAAAAATACCTACCCAAATACCTTTTTAAACTTACTCCCCATGGCCTATAGTCCTTGGTCTCATCAAAGGACTAACCTAGAATGCTTAAGATGTAAGCCAAAGGTGGTTTTCCAAAGAAGAGGTATAATTTTAACCGAGTGTTTTCATTTTATTTCTTCTTCTAACTCCTTAAAATATTATATAATCATGATCATAAATTAACATAATTATTTTAAATATAATAAAATTTTATTTTATTTTTTGTGGAACAACCCATATTCATCTCCTTTCTATCCTATGGAAAATGAAAACTTTGCTTGTGTGTACATATGGATTATTGTCTCTATGTAGCGGTGTAATTCATTTTCCATCACCACTTTACTTTTAAGGTTATAAAGATAGAAATAGTTAATATTTTTTATATTTATAACATAATTATGATTCTATAAATATAATATATGATTTAACTCTTTACCCTTCTACTCATTAAAAAATGATAATGTCTCTTGTGCATATGTATGGACTACAACCTCCATGAAGCGATGTGATTCATTTACCATGTCCTCATTTAAAGGATGATTCTAAATATTTATAAAATGAATATATTTTATGTTTATATCATTATTAATATTTTTTAGATGATTACCATGATAAAGATGCAATGATTGAAACTATCAAACTGAAACTTACATGAAAAATGAAATAGTTAACACTCAAAAATGATGATTTCAAACACATGTTGAAATGTTATAAGTGGATAATATATGATATTATAAATATGTATATAGTTATTGTATAGAATTATAAAAAAAATAAATTTATTATATAGGAGGTTAAAAGTACTCACGAAGCAAGTCGGACCTAAGGTAAGGTTTTATTTCACAATATCATCCTTATTTAGGATTGTTTATGATTAAGTTTTCATTGGGGGAAATATATGTTATTTCTATCTTAAATACCATAAATTTTATTCTTATGTGGTTATTTATATAAATTAAAATTTTCCTTTAATTTTCCTCTTTTTAAGTACTCAAAATTATGAAATAATGTTTTTAAGGAAAATTGCCTTTGTTTTTATTTTGGTTTGGAATATTTTTCTTTTATGCCCATGTTTTCTTTAAAATATTTCCAATAATGTTCTTATTATTCACCAATGATTGATTAAAGTAATTTTTACCCATGTTTTACTTTTTATAAAAAGGTTTAAAATTAATCTTCTTTTAATTTTCCAAATGAGTCACATTTTACTAAAGGTTTGAATGTAATCTTTGCTTTAACAAACACCACACGAATGGTTTTTTCCACCATCATAACTACAATTTGATTTGAAGCTTCCTCTAAAAGTTTCTATGGTTCTTTACAAAGAAAATATTTTCCCTAATATTTTGAAAAAAAATATTTTTTAAATAATTGATTTTGAAATGAAAAAGGTATTTTACTCAAGAAATATTCCAATGATCTTTTAGAAGTATTTTTACCTATTTTAATATCCTTTGATGAATTGTATAATTTACTGAGGTTATAATCTAATGATATCATTCACCATATTTATATAGATGGGTTATTATCATTTTTACTGGGGAAATTATTTACATCCCATATACTAGTTCTTTTAATTATGACAGTTATTGATTATTAAGGCATATTGATTATGTTTTATTGTATATTCATATGATAAATGAATTATAATTATTAAGTGATGGGTGGGGCCTGAAATTACATAACTCCTCAATGCATTGGTAGGTCACATGAGACAAAACAGATGAGTTATTTGGACAAGTACTTACCCATTTATATAAGATGTCTTGGCACAAGGCCTCGATGGTAAGTTTAATGTGTCTGACATTATGCATTCTATCATTATTAAATTAAATTTGGATTTCCATTTGATTGTTAAAATTGATATGAAATCCATGGATAAATTTCAATCTCATCAGATTATTTATATTTAATTATTTGATCATAATTTATTCATTCCATATTATTTATGCCTTATATATTCTATAATAGTTTCTGATGTAGTCATTTCCTTATCGAGCATCTGATCTCACCCTTTTATTTTTTTCCTTTCTCCAAGATGCAAGTAAGTTTACTATGATTGATATGAAATATAGTATCCCCGAAACTAAAATCCTTGAATCTGATTTTTAAAGAATAATATTTACATTTATAGCTTTAATACCAATAAATGTGACCCAATTTCAACCATCTGAAACTTATAACATCAAAAGAAAATATTAGATCAATTATATACCCAAGTATCTTTTAGGTTTATAGTTTTGGAGAATTAGGAAAAACTCTTACATAATAATACCCATGTCTTCAAATGAGTATTTTTTCCTATTATACCCATCCTTTCCTATTCCACATTAATTATTCAATATCTCCCATAAAATTATTCACACATGAAACCTTTCTAGACATAATTCATTTAATATCATTCTTCATGACCTGTGGAAAAGAAAAACATAAGAAGGGTGAACTCAAACACTTAGTAAGGGTAAATATAATAATTAACAATGGAATTCCATCAGTGATCATAATATGAGAATATGGTTATGATGAAAAAATCAAAGTGAATTATTATAACATAATATAATTATTACCCATAAAAACATGGATAAATCATGAAACACGGTAAAAAGCTCTAACATAAAAAAATCATATAAATCAGCAATAATGAGTTATTTGAAAATAATAATTAAATAAAGGATCCATTATAACTTGATTAAATCATAAAGAAAACATTTTGAAACTTTTAATATCATTTTAATATCACTATTACAATCACTCTTTCAAATGGAATAACATACACAAAAAAAATTCAATAATATCTTAGGAGAAACCTATAACCGGTTAACTCCATCCATTTACCCAATACATTAGAGAGCTATATCAGTCTCACCTATAATTATGATCTATATTGATCTCACATGTCATTATAAATAATTTCCAAGAACTATAAAATAAAAATAACACATGAAATATTGAATTTTTTAATATAACAATAATCATTGTTCTTTCATAGATTGATTTTCCCATAGAAAAGAAATGGGTCCCATGAAAATATATTTGAAATGATCATAATCCATCCAGAGAGAATAATTATGGTGTCATTATTATATATTTCTGGTAGAGCATAGTTACAATCAAGGTTTTATCTCCTTAATGAATATAAATACCATAAAAAGATCATTAAAACATTTTTGAGGAAAATACCCTTTCCTTTTTAAAAACCACTTTTCAAAAACTAAAAAATCAAAAATTATTGAGAAAATAATTTTCTTTCAAAATAAATTTGGAAACATATAAAGGATGAATCAAAAATAATGGTCATGATTGTGGGAAAATATATTCTTTTTGTAATCATTAAAAATAAACATTACTTTTAAAATTTTGTAAAGAGATTCAAAAGTGATCCATGTAGAAAGCTTTGAGAATTTTATTTTTAAAACATTTTAAAATAATTTCAAAGATAATAATTTTATAAAATTCATTTATTTTTATAAAATAAAATTCTTAAATTAATATTAAGAATATGGAGGAAGAGTTTGGTTAAAACTCTTTAAAAACTTTAAAGTAATGTTTTTAAAGAAATATCATTTATGGTCTATTAAAAACAAAAACCCTTTGAAAGAAAGAACATAAAAAAGGAAAATAAAATTTCATAAGTATAAAAATATTCATGATATTATATTTAAAGATTCATTATATACATCATATAAATGAATATAGGTGCATCGATCAAAAACATGTCTCAAAGAAGGAAGTTTGAAATGAGAAACCCTTGAAACATAGATAATGCTTGAATCAAAAAGCCATTGAATGAAGTTACCTAACATGATTTTTAAAAACAATACTTTATATTAAATAATATGTTAAAACACATTCATTGGGTATTAATTACACCATATAAAATTAAACTTGGTTCATAACATGAATTATGTCTCAAATAATTGAAATTGAAATCATGAAAACCCTTACAGTTTTTATAATATTTGAATCAATATCTCATTAAATAGATAAGTTAAAATTAAATATAAATATAATTATAATAGATTAATTCATGATATAATATCTCAAGAATATCTCATTTAACACATAATCATGTCATAAAAAAGTTAATGAAGTAGAAGTATGACCAAATTAATGGAAATTGAGTTAAAAAACCCCTTACCACTTTGTAACCTTCAATTCAAACACCTTTGAATGAATTAATTTGAATTGTAAATTATAATACCAAGAATTATGTG
The DNA here is from genome assembly GCA_963277665.1 of Viscum album. Taxonomy (NCBI): domain Eukaryota; kingdom Viridiplantae; phylum Streptophyta; class Magnoliopsida; order Santalales; family Viscaceae; genus Viscum; species Viscum album. The sequence continues at coordinate 546,890,107 of OY728148.1, forward strand.
TTATTAATTATATAACATGTAAAATTGTCATTATATACACCATATAAAATAAATTATATAGATAACATTAAAACATGCCTCAATAACGGTAAATTGAGACGAAATCCCTTACATTGGGTCCAGACTTGCTATGTATGTACTTTAGAACCTATATAATAAACTTATATCAATTGTTTTATTTATTAATAAACTTTTATAGTATTAATATATCATAATTAAAACATTTATTTAATTTATTTTAATGACATATTTAATTACTTAATATGTTAAGTCCATGCCAGGTGTTTTGAGGATGTTCGGTTCACAACTTCAAAATGACTTCGGTATGTTGACCATAGTAAAACAGATATTTATTAAATAATATATATAATGATAATAATGAAATAATTATCATTTTTTACATTAATTATACTTTTAAAACCAACCTTAAAATATGGTTATGAGAAATTAATTATGTTACAATCATGGAGATAGTAGATCATACGTACGCATGAGTAAAGTTTCCATTTTTCAATGAACATGAGGTAAAGATGGTAAGTATTATTTTATATTTATATAATAATTATTATATCTTAAATATAATATTAAATATTTAAAACTACTTATATATACCATCCATTTTATGTTGTGATGAAAAACGAATCACATCGCTTCATGGAGGTGGTAATCCACACATACGCACGAACAACGTTATTATTTTTCAATGGATAGAAAAGGTAAGAAAATAGATGACATGATATATTTATATAATATTAATTATGTAATTAAAACCATATATATACATTAAATCCATCATCATAACCATCTGTGATATGTGGTAATGAAAAATGAATTACATCAGTTCGTGAGGCGGTAGTCCGCTATACACACGAACGATGGTTTCATTTCCCATTTGATGGAATAATAAGATGGATAAAGGTTAAAAAAATAAACATAATAACATATAAATATATTTTAGATACTTTTTTATAATATCAAAATGTTTGGAATATTTTTTAGGGAGTTATATTAATAAATAAAACTAAAACATTCGGTTGAAATCTACACCTCTTCTTCGAATAACTTCTTTTGATTTACACTTTAAGCCCTATAAGGTTGGTACTATACTCAAAATAAGACATCTAGGTCATGGTTAGGTATTTTATAATGGATTTGGGTAGGTATTGTACGAACTATAATGCTTAAAATGTGTTGGGAAGATAGCATAGGTGGTTCCCTTTTATAACTGAGGGGAGGGTCACTTTTGGAAATATGTGAAATAATATAATATAATATGTGTATAACTCATGTAAAATGGTACCCAAATGACATGGTTTATAATATAAGGATAATTTAGTCTTAATATAAGCATAAAATAAAAAATTTATAGGTGTATATATCATTTTAAATTTTATCTTTTAGATTAATCATTATGTTAATTGTTTCTAACCTTAACTGTGGTAACAACTTTTTCAATATAAAAGGGCTATAAATTTAATTATAAGTTAAAAATTGGATAATAAATGGAAAATTGATAAAACTTATAAACATTTATCATCATATTTTTCCTATTTATATATTTTTTTGATTTTTAAATAATATAATATAATATAATTAACATAAAATATTATTAAGGTAATTTTAAGAACAATTAACATAATTTGGCTTTGAAAAAAACATGAAAGCAATGTAATTAATATATAATCTATTTAACCATCAATAATAATTATTATTAACTATAAAATTTATGTGAAACCATAATTAATCCAAAAAAATTACTCTTGATGTTTTTTAAAATCATTTATTTTAATTTTTTAATGTTTGTACATGTGTTATGTCAGCATTTCCTAAGTATTTAAAATAATAATTTCACCAATAAAAACTAAAAATAAATTATCATCATAAAAATAATATCATTATTATTAAAATAACTTTTAATATTAATTAAAAACTTATTTTTATCCATATATGATCATATAATAGAAATTTAAAAGCAATATAATGAAATTTTGTATTTTTCTTTACCTAAAATAATATATAAGTCATTTTTCTCCCATGAAATTTATAGATAATATAAATCTAGAAGTAGGTGGAAAGGGTAGAAATTATATTTTTTCAAAATTGTCTAATAAAGTTTTCACCAAGGTAATAAAGCTCAAAATATCCATTTAAATATTATACAATCTTAAAAACATGTATGAGAGAAATGTTAAAGTTAAAGAATCCAAACTAAAAATTTAGAGAGATAAATTTGAACACATAAAAATGGATGAAGATAAGATAATTTATGAATATTTCACTAGGTTAAATGGGATTAAAAGTCACATCAAGGTATTTGGTGATACTTTTTATGATTCAATGATGGTCAAGAATATTATGAGAAATTTTCCTAATTGTTTGATCCAAATATATTAGCCTTATAAGGAAAGGAAGACTTATCTTTTGATGAGTTTCATAATACTCTCATAAATTATGATATGAGAAAGTATCTTGTATTAAATAAAAAAGATAAAGTGGAAATGGATTTTAAATCTATAAACAAACTCAATATTAAAGAGGATAGGAGGATGTTGAGAATAATAAAGAACATCAAAGAATTATGTACATTATCTCTAAAAACATAAATAATGGAAAGGATATATATAAAGAAAAAATTTAACTAAAGTTATTTAAGTGTGGTTCAATTGGAAACTTTTCTACTGATTTCATGTTAAAGAAAAGTGTGAAGTATTAAAATGAATAAGATGAAGAAATACCCAATGGTATGAAATGGGGAAGAAGCTCTAATAAGGTTAAAAAAATTATTAGGAGAAAGTATAAATTTCAAATGATAATAAGCATGGGCATGTTTAGAAAATAATAATAGAACTACTCCATTGAAATTAGTTAATAAAAAAGAATAAATTTTTGAAAATTTTTGGAATTTTATAACTCATGTTAAAAAACATGAAGAATGCTTAAGTGGTGAGGAATAGGAAGAAGAAACCTATACTGAACACATGATAAAAGCTAAGATTAAAGTGTGTATTGAGAGAATAAAACAACATATGAATGAAATAAAATACTTAAATAATAGTATTGTGAAGTTTAATAGAGAGAAATATAAATTACACAAAAAAGTAAAGTGATTATGTTGAAGAAATTAAACTTCTTAAAGTAAAAGTTATTGAGAAAGATAGGATGTTGAAAGAGTTTAAGAAGAGATAAACATGGTATATTAAAGGTTTATTAAGTATAAGAATGAACTTAGGAAAATGAGAGATGATTGTGATAAATTTGTGGAAATTAGGTCTAATTCATCTCAAGCTGCTGAGAAATGTTGTACAGAACCTCATGTAAAAAATGCACATGTGCAACAAAAAGAATGTTAAATATGTTTCATATAATAGTTTAAGTTATAAAGAATAATTTGGGAAATCTTGGGTTGAGTAAATCTCTGAAAATATCACTTCTAAAATAAATTATATAATGAAAGATTCCCCTAAACCAATGCAAATTAAAGCTAAAAATGTATCAAGACAATAAGCTATAAATTATAGAAAGACTAAATAGTTTCAAGAAATAACTAGTTTTAAAGGCTTTTTTTGGTGTTTTGGAGTATTTGGGTATAAATAATATATTTTATAGTGAAATTTTTCTCTCCTATTGAGTTAGATAAAGCAATAATTCAGGTGTATCTATTTATAGAATAGAGGAAGCGGGTCTAAGAAGAAGTAAGTAGTGAGAAGAAATTTATCTCAGTTATATGTCCAAAACAGATTTAATTGTCTAGAATACATATTTGGTAGGTGTGTATAGTAATTTCACTATTATAAGGTATTTATTACCATACTTACATGACAATATCAATAGGTTTATAAATAAAATAATACTCAGATAGGTAACAAAACATAAAATTCACTTATTATTGAAGCGGCTCTTAAATCTAGCAATAGGAGAAAACCATAGATTCTTGATATCGAATGCTCATAACATATGACTTGAGACACCAAGATCATTAATTATATTGAAGAACATTATTTGGGTTCATTTTCCTTTTGTAATGAAATTTCACTAAATATAAATTTAATTATAAGAATTGAAATTAAATCCCAAAAACTGAAGTTGAAATATGTCTTATTTATTGATGTGCTTAAACATAACATGTTGAGTGTATGTAAAAAAATTATGAAGGAAATGAAATTATTTTAATAAAAAATACTTATCTCATCAATAAGATAAAATATATAAATTTTATCAAAATAGGCGAAAGAACCAATGGTAACCTTTTTCAAATTGGGGACTCAACTAACTCTTTCTATTTGACCTCAAATGATGAAAAAAAGTAGTGGAATTAAATATTATGTAACCTCTATAAAATAAGTTTAATAAATATTACAAAGGGTTATGTAGAAATTAAATTTACTCATATTAATAGATAAACAGAAGACATATGTAAAACCAACCATAAGAGAAATATGTCTCAAATATGTCAAAAAAGTGTGGAAATATGGTTCATTGGGCCACTTGAGTTGATACATACTAATTTTCGTGAGAAAATGAGACACAAATCTACTCAAGGGGATATTTACTTAATCATATTAACTATTTATTATGCCATAATGACTAATGTAATGTTCATCAAACATAAATTAGAGGAAGTGGAAATGTTTAAAAAAATTAGGAGAAGAGTTGAGAAAGATCTGGGGATGTGTATCAATAAGCTCAAATTTGATAATGGTAGGAAATTTAAAAGCAAATAATTTGAGTCTTAACTTGAAAAATGTAGAATAAAACATCATTATAGTACTCCTTACACACCCCAGCAAAATGAGTAATAAAAATAATGAAAATAATCTTGGTATAGATGGGTAAAACCATTCTAGAAGAGTGAAACTTCTTAATATTTTACTGGAGTGAGGCTGTATGCATAGTTGTGCATATAAAAAATAAGTTTTTTTCTTAGTATAAATTCAAATATAACCACATATTAGATTTTTCTTAATAATAAACCAAATTTGGACTACTTCAGAGTGTTTGGTAGTCCTTTTTTAATGAATATCAACAACAAGAATCTCATAAGGTTTGATGAAATGGTTGAGGAAGGTGTCTTTATGGGATATTTATCCAATGGAGAAGGCTACATATGCTATAGAAATAAGATTAATAAAGTATTATATTATTATTATGTGAAAATAATTGAGAATAAACCCAACATTAATGTTTTATATAAAGTATATTTTGAATAATTTGATGAAGATAGAGACAATATTTCTGATAAGGATGGTTAGGAAAAAGTAGTAAATGAATAACATGGTATTGGTATTGATTATGATTAGACTAGTGATGATGAAGAGGCTATTGAAGTTGGAAATAAAAAGTATCAAAATCTAAAGAATCGTTTTGAATCATAGAATATAATTATAATCCATGATACATCAATTCATACTATAAGGATATTGAGGCTGGAAAATCAAACAACTCTTATCTCATATATTGTTCCATATTTAGTTATCTAGGCTGTAAAAAATAAAGAATGGGTAAATTTTATGAATAGTGAACTACACTAGTTGGGGAATAATTTCACATGGGATCTTTTCCCTAGACCAAAGCTTAAAAATGTGATTAGGACTGGGTGGGTATTTAGAAATAAACTGAATGATAAAAGAGATGTATCATAGAACAAAGTCAAACTTATATTCAAGAGTTACTCATAATTTTAAGAAGTTTATTTTGAATATATAAATACACCCGTTTCAATACAAGAATCCATAATGATGTTCTTAGAATTTTTGGCTCATAAGTAGTACAAAATATATTTGATAGACATGAAATTTTTATTCTTGAATGGAGAGAATGAGGAGTAAATTTATATTGAGTACCCTAATGGATTTATACTTGAAAATCATGGGGAAAATGTGTGAAAACTAAATAAGGATTTCTATGAGTTAAAACAATCCCTTAGATCCTAGTACTTAGAGTTTGATAGATTCATAAGAGAAATGATGTTTACTAAGGGAAAAGTGGAAAAAATATTAATATAAAGCAAGTGTATGAGGTTACTCTCATTATAATTATATATGTTGGTGATATTATTTTTTCAGGTAACCAAAAGAGTATTGGAAAAGATTTTTCTAAAAATAAATGCTCATTTTAAGATTTCTATGCTTGGATAATTGAGATATTTACTAGGATTGATAGGGATACAAAGGGAAGAATATATTTTTATTTCCCAAAAAAATTATACAAAGGAATTATTGAGGAAGTTTGGAATGGAAGACTCCAAACCAATGTCTACACCCATACAGGTTGGTATAAACCTTGTAAAGGATTCTTAAGGATAGAGTGTGAATTAGAAATAGTATAATAAGACTAATTAGAATCTTACAATATCGCAATGCATCAAGAAATGATATTTTTTATGCAGTGAGATTATATTTAAGTAAAAAAATGATCCAAAGGAATCACATATTCTATATTTCAATATATTTCTCAAGTATATAATAGGAACCTTGAACTTTGAGATGGTGTAAAAAAAGTTGAGCATGTAAATATTTCTGGATGTACTGATGTAAGTCGGGAAAATGATTATGATGAGAAAAGATCAACTTTAGGTGGAAATTTTCTTCTATGAGTAATTTTTTTAAAATGGAATTGTAATAAATAGAAATCAGCTGCATTAATCATTGCATAATCTAAATATGTGGCTAATTTAAGTTCTTATACCCAGATGATCTAGATTAAAGAACTTCTTGAGGATTTGATGTTAAATATTGACAAGCTAATTATAATTTCTTGTAATAACCATATTGAAATTGATCTTTATAAAAATTTAGTACAACACTATAAATATTAGTACATTGATATCATATATCACTTCATCAAAGATGAGGTCTCTAATGGATTCATAAATATGAAGTTTATTCCCACTAGAGATCAACTAGTTGATATCTTCACCAAGGAAATGCTTAAGGATAGATTTGAGATGTTAAGGATGAATATAAGTGTCCATACCTTCCCTCTCACTTGAGGTATTTTTAAAATACCTACACTATTCTTTGTATTATGTTATAAAAGATTAAGAAGAAGTATACAATTATGCACAATTTTTTTATAATTCAGAGCTATTATTATGGGAAAAGGGGGGAGAAAAGTTTGAATGAGTGTTTATATTGAGAATAGAATTTATATCACTTGGAAAAAATTATTATAATTAAGGGAAGGAATTCTCTCAAAAAAATTAATTTTTCTAGTGATGTGGTGTATAGATTTTTTACTTTGATAAGATATGTGATTTTATGTTTCTTAAATTGGGTTTTTGAGGTTTATAAAAAATTTAAAGGTGGGTATTGAAGAACCCAATGGAATTGTTAAACAAGGTTTTATTTTTTTCAAATATTCATGAAGAACAAAGGAAGCTATTGAGGATATATTTTAGAGGTTTTATAATTTTTTTGAGAATATTTAAAGGTACTAAATATTTTTTTTCAAAAGGTTTTGAGAAAATTATATCTTATTTTTGAGTTTTAGATGTATGGGGAAAACTTTTTAAGTGATTTTCCTTAATATACATATTTACTCTATAAGAGTCATTTTGGATGTGGAATAGTTAATCAATAAAGGAATGAAAAATCCATAATATTCATTGTTTACTCTATAAGTTTCATTAAATATTTTTTAACAGCCCTTAATTTTCCATAAGAGTCGTGAAAAGTTCCATAAGAAGCATTGAGTTTCTGGAGGAGTCATGCTGAGATTTTAAAGGTCAGTAACATTCCTTAAGAGTCATTTTAGGAAGTGTGTAAGATTCATTTAATCTTATGGGATATCAATTGAGGTGAAAATTGGTAATGGAATAAAATTTCATAGGATCATAAGAGAATTTAATCTTATGTAATGTCTACAGTTTGGAATTTTTGAAAATCTTGGCATCATAAGAGTCTATTTATTATTTTGATATGTCATTTGAGATATAGATTTGGAAAATGTAAGGAATAACTTAGAAACCAAAAGATTCATTTTTACTCATATGGTAATGCCTATATAGGGAGTTTAGAATTGATAAGTTCCTTTATAGAATTTTGAAAAGAATATGTTTTTCTAGAAGATATTTTTAAAATCTAATTCTGGTGATGGTTAGCTGGACTTCAAATCTTAAAATATTATAGGTTTTTTGTCAATCCATGATTCAAGACTAGTTTTTTAGAGAATTTAATGAGAATATAATAGAGAAATATTAGTGGTAATTTCAAATTTTCAATATCATGGTCAAATATGGAGAATTATCATAAGTCATTAACTTTTGTTGATTTTTTCCAAATATTAATGGAGGAATTTCTATAAAAAATATAGAAATATTAATCACATAATTTTATGAATATAAAAAAATAAAAAATAAATAAAGGATGATGATTTTCAAGAATTGAGAATTATAGTGGTAATACTTTTCTATATTATAAAACTATTGTATAGAAGAGATAGATGATAAGATCTAATAGTGCCTATTATTAATACTATTTATTGTTATTGAGGAAAACCAATTTTGTGTTGATAATATAGAGGATTTTTGTTGAAGAGGAGGAAGACTATAGTGTGTGTGCATGATCTCAAGAACACTTTGATCATTATGAATCCTTGAGGATGAAGGGAAAGATTCATGGTATTCATTCATCACTAGAAGTTAAAGACCTAGCCTAAGGGAGAATATATTATTCTTATATTCAGATACATCTTGATATACATAGAAGATCTCATTCATTTTGAAGAGTAGAATAGGTTGTTTCATATTTGTGGTTATAATATAAAAATCACCTTTATTATTATTTTATATCTGTAAATATTCAAGGATGTATACTACCATTATCTTATAAAAGCATATAAAACCCTACAAGAGTTGAGTAATAATACTTCCCCTCTCTTGTAATCACTTGAAAATCATAGTGATAATCTAGGTCTCAGAACTTGAACTAAACCAAGAAAGGATTAGGTAACCATATTGGGACCAAAACTTGTAAATAATCCTTTTGTGGTGTTATTTTTACATTTATATTACATAATGGGTAAGGGAGAGTTTAAAATAAGTGTATCTAGACCATCAAAATCCATAGAGGTTTATTTAGAAAAGAAATTGTAAAAATAGTACCACTAATTCATTCCCCCTTCTTAGTGATACATTAAAAGTATTATGCACTTCAATTATATCCAGATAAGTTTTCATATATAAGAAAGTAATTTATAGTAATCATTATCATAACACTCAAAAGAAAATTATCTTTCATGTATGTTTCAAACACTTTAACACATATTTCCCATAGAAATTTCAAATCATCAATCAATGGTGGAATATAAACATAAATATCATATCATGGTTGTTTTGGTATAAAAATCATCAATCTCAATATAACATATTTTTCTACATACATATATGTGAGGTTCGGTTATAAACTACCAACGTAACATATCATGAACTATGTTGGCTACAGAGTTTCTTATATAGATTCATTCAATTTGTGTTTATACCCATTCTAATATTTCTAACTTCATTTCAAAAATCAATAAATTTTTTATCAAATATCTTTCATTGTGGTGAATTAGCAAGGTGATGTAGGTTTCTATTAGAGATTCACTCATTTGTATACTATCTCAACCTCTTTTCATCATTTGAATTTTCAAATAAATTCTTTAAATGAAGAATTATTAGAAGATACCATATTTACTTGGTAGGATGTTTGGTGCTTTTGCTTGAGAATGAATCACAGTTAGATCTCTCATCCATTTTATATCATGATGTACCACATATAGAAAATTTTGATAAAACTTCACATTATTTCCTATATATACAAAAATAATTAAGAAAATCATGTATTTTATTATATCCTAGTCTCATTGGATATGATATTTTTTTCATCATAAATTAAATCTATAAGCTCATTACCTTATAAAAGTAACTCTTTCAAAATTTCAAGAAACTCAATGAAATTTTTTTCACTAAAAACATTTATTACTTTTAATTTAAACAATCTTAGAACTGTGGATAACATTGTAAATTTATTTTAACCTTCTAACAATGGTTTTTTATAATATTCATACAATCATTCAATAGTTTTTATTTTTAATGGTTACAACAATGACATCATAAATAAATTCATCAATTTGATCTCCAATCTCATACTGAATATCTTTATCAATTTCATATTGAGACTCCTTCTTTATTTCACCATAAGAAATCAAGTGTTTATAACTATGTTTAAAAACATTTCAAATAATATGGACTTTTATTTCTATAGACCTTAGTTTTATCATATTCAAACACTTCACATATGGATAAAAAACATGTCTCTATTTTCAAATTTCCATTTAAAAAATTCTAATGAATCATTAAATCCTTTCTCATATTCATCACTAGTTCTTCATGAATTTATCCAATTACAATCTATTAATTAATTAAAATAATAAGAAAAATTATAAATTTAATAAAACATATAAATATATAAACATACAAACAAATAAACATATATATAAATAAGTAAATTTAAAACATTGAAACATGTAAACATATAAATATATAAATATATATAAATTTAAAATATATTTATTAAAATTATATATACACATATAAAAATAAAATATATAAACTTATAAACTTATTAATATGATATATATAAATAAAATATAACAAAAAGTAAAGCACGTATAAACACAAAAAAGTAAATCACACACTAAATATGAATAATATATACAGAAAACTAAAAAAATTATAAACATTTATATAAACATGTAATCAAAACAAAATAAATAAATTAATTATGTAATCATAAACATTTATATAAATAATCAACTAATCAACTAAACTAAAAATGAATACAATATAAACTTATAAAAATTTATATAACCATGTAATCATGTAAAAGTATAAACATTTATAAATATTATAAATTTATTATAATTTAACCATATATATTTCTAAAAATGAATATGATATAAACTTATAAATATTTAATTAAAAAAACAATTATACAATATAAACATGTATTCAATAAATAAATGAATATAATAAAATAATTAAATGCAATATTTATATTAACAATAAAAAAATGAATGAAATATAAAACTCACTAACATGTAATAAATATTTCAAACATAGAAAATAAAAATTTAGCACACAAAAAATAGAGAAATAGGCAATAAATCCATGACAAATTAAGGAAAAATAGTAGTAACTAGATTACACGCAATAGAGGAGATTTGTTGAAAATAAAGATCAGTGGATGGTGCTGGTGGAACTCAGACGAGAGATGTGGAACACAGATGAGGTCATAAAAATGTGTTTGAGGGTGGTGGAATGAGTCTAAAGTTGATGGAACACAGTTGAGGGAGGAGGAAAGCTGCAATAGGTGGAGGATATCTGTCTGAAGGATGAAGAGGGGTGATTTGGAGTTGTAGGTCTTAGGGTTTCATAAAATCATGCATTGATAAAATTAGAATAAAATAAATACAAGTGTGTCTTAATTTAAAAAAAATTAACATTGGTTATATAATAACTAATGTTAAATGTCACTTTTAAACATCAATTGTTATTTAACTGACATTAAAAGGTGAAATTTGTAACGTCTCAGTTCCGAAAGCCACCCAGAGGTACCTCGTACCCCGGTTGGTCACATGGCCTCAATCACATTTCCCTGAATGCCAGAGGTTTCCAACTAGCAGCGAGGGCCTTGGGTGTGATAGTGGGAAAACTATGCCCTCATTGGTAGAGTAACACAACGGAAGAGAAACAAATATACAATAGTAGAAGCAGTAAATATCCTAAAACAGTAAGCAACAGAATACTGAAATAATAAACAACTAGAGCACATATATATAAATGATATATGATGCATATGTCTAGGAAAACAACCAAACAAGTCATAATACTGAAATAAAAACAGTGCTAAACCAAAGTACAAAAGAAACAGATAAACAGCTCCTCAGCATCGCAAGGCTAAGCTTGGTCCCATGCTCTCCAGCTCCACAGCAAGTCAAGTACCTGAAGTAGAAGGAGCTTGCCCTTGTAGATACCTGAAGTAATATAATCTGTTTGGGCCCAAAAGCATGTCCTAAATAGGGTGTGAGACTAAATTCCAGTAGGCAACCACCCAAAGATATGTGCCTAACAGTCAGTGAATATATGTCAGGTAAAAGTACAGAAGTAGTAAACAAGAAAGTACTCAACAGAAAATAATTCCACATATCAAAACCAACTAATCAAGAATACTAACCCTCTAGGAAGTGCACACAGCCTATCCCCTCTGGTTCAGTTAAAAGAATATATAAAGACTCTCTGAGGAAGCACTCACAGTCAATTCCCCTTATAGTCAAAGGTAAATCAAGACTCTCTGAGGAAGCTCACACGGTCAATTCCCCTTATAGTCTAAGGTAAGTCAATGACTTTCTGAGGAAGCTCGCACGGTCAATTACCTTATAGCCCCAAGTTCAAGGACTCTCTAAGGAAGCTCACTCGGTCAATTCCCCTCATAGCCCAAAGTCATTCAAGTAATTCAAAGACTCTCTAAGGAAGCTCACACGGTCAATTCCCCTTATAGTCTAAAGCAATCAAGGACTCTCTAAGGAATCTCACTTGGTCATTTCCTTTTATAGCCCCATGTGGTCCTAGGCTCTCTGAGGAAGCTCATTCGGTCAATCCCCCTTATATCCTAAATTGTTCAAAGATTCTCTGAGGAAGATCATTTGGTCAATTCCCCTTATAGTCTACTACACAAGGTTCTCACAGCCCTGTGTAGTTCAACGAGCATAGCAATGCAATATGGACAAAGTAAACCTATAGAACTACTTAGATAAACAATCTATAAGTACATTAAGCATGTTAGAATACAAACACTCCACCCTACAACACTAGGCATGGAAAAAAGGCAAGGCGGCTAAACAAGATAAGAAGACCAACGTTCGTAAACAAAAAATGATGGGAAACACATCCAAAGCATAGCAATCAACCCTATTCATATCCAATTAACCTCTACACAAGCATACAAGCATGGTAGGCAATCAATAGGGGTAAAAATGGTAAACACGCAACACCCAGTTTAAGGGTATTGGTCAAAATTGCACATAATACTCAAGGACTTTCAACGGAAAGGCACAAACCACCTACCTCGGCATTGGGAGATCACTATATGTGAACCTCGAGGCTTGAATCACCTTAGAACGCCAAAGATCTAAAAAAACATCTAAAACGTTCAACAAAGGATAACTTGAGGAAGAAGAGGAATCATAAAACGAATCTCAATCAGAAGAGAGAGCTTACTGAGGTGATACCAACGCAATCGACGGTAGTCGAATCTTAGATCGGGTGGAGGCTCGGGGGCTTGGAGAAGGATCACGGCCATACAGGTTCTCTTGGTTGAAGAAAACCTAGAATAAGATGGTTCTGACGATTAGATGCGACCCCATTGCATTTGATGAAAAGAAAAGAAAATACACGGTGTGTACATTTGAAGTACACGGCGTGTACTCACCATTTCCGTACTCTGCTTTTGGCAGCCTCTAAGTCACCCCCACACAGCCGTGTGAATGTCCGTTACACGGATAGCACCCGGCTACCTGTGGTAATTGAGTACACGTAATGTACTCATAAAGTACACGACATGTACTTCCAAAATTTCCAAAATTTCCTATTTTACTCAAAAACAACCAGAAAAGGAAAACATACCAAAAAAGAAGGTCTGATTTCTTAAAAACTTCCCCCCTTAAAGAAATTCGTCCCTAAATTTCTCTAGCACGACGTAGGGAAATAAACCCCAAACAGTTCTGGCCACTGTGCTCATATATCAGCCTCCCTCTCCCAAGTCTCATCCTATACTCGCCTGTGCTGCCATAACACCCATTCCAAAGGGACAGACCGGCCATGGAGAACCTTTGTACTGCAATCAAAAATCCGAATTGTATGCTCCTCAAATGACACATCCACTTTGAGCTCAACCTCCTCAGGTTGAAAGACATGAGACGGGTCTGAAAAGTAACGTCGGAGCTGAGAAACATAAAAAATTTCATGCATAGCCCGATGCCTCTGAGGTAACTGCAACTGATAGGCAACCAACCCAACTCTCTCCAACACCTCAAACGACCCGATGTACCTCAGCAAAAGCTTACCCTATCTCCTAATCCTCCTGTGTCCCAACCTCGGTGTTACACACAGGAAAACCTGATCCTCGACCTTGAACTCCAGAGGTCATCTCCGCTGATCAGCATAAGACTTCTGTTGAGACTGTGCAATATCCATCCTCTTCTGAATCAACTCTATCTGCTTTGTGGTCTCCTGAACAAGATGAGGTCCCAACAAAACTGCCTCTCCTACCTCCATCCAACATAAGGGTGATCGGCTTGGCCTACTGTACAAAGCCTCATATTGTAAAGACCCGGAAATTTCAAGGAAATTTTTTTCTTAATTTTCTTTGGGATTTTACAAGAACGCAGTTTTTGACGGTGCCTGATTCCGAGGCCCGGTGTGCTCGGAATTTCTATCTGAAGTTTATCTCGGGTACGTTCAGTGAACGAACGAGCGGGAATTTATAACTTTTGAACCGGTGCCCGGAATCGAATTCCGAGGGCACCGATGGAACCGCAGCGCCGATAATTGCTTAGGAACTCCTGTTCCGGAGTTGCGTTTACACGAGTGTTGATGATAAAAATTGTGGAAGTTTATTTTATAATTACTCTACAATTTTTTTTACTCTAAGTGTTAGTTCTTGATCGAAGTTGGGTAACCACCCAACCTCCCTTGGGAGGTTATGAGGGTGGTGGGGCCCACACGAACCCCACCCCTTCATATCCTCTAAAACCCCCTCAACTCCCACTTTAATTTTGTTAACTTAAGTTATAACTTATGACTTTAATGTAATAAGTTTAATGAGGTGAGTTGTGTGTGGTTATGAATTTCAAACTCTTGAAATTCAAAAGAGTTGTTGTGTTAATAAAATAAGAAAGGAACTTATTTTATTTGGGTTGTTAGAATTTTGCAACCTTGAGAGGTTTGAGAAGCATGAGTCTTCTTCTTCTTCAATCTCGATGAAGAACGCGAAGAACACCTCCACCGAAGAATGCGGCGTCTTCTTCCAACGACGTCTTTCCTTCGAACGCACCTCGACGACAACGGAATCGACGTTCGTTCTCCGCGACATCGACCCACAACGCGACGTCTCTTTCCGCAACGGTTCTTCCGCAACGTCGTATCCACGACGCGACGTTCCTCCTCCGCGTCGTCTCTTCCGCAACGATTTTCCGCGATGAAATCTCCGTCAACGACTTCGAATCCTCGCTTCGCGACGTCGACGTTCATTCTCCGCGACGTTCGTCTTCCGCGGCTCGTTGACAAACACTGTTCTTGAAACCGAGGTAGGGGTTTTGTTTATTATTGAGTTCGTGTTTTCTTCCAACTTGTCGATCTTCGTGGATTTAAACCTTTTGTTATCGAATAACGCGAGGGGGTCAGACCGCACAAACACGATCGACCCTCCTCCTTAATTTTCGTGTTGATTCTTTTGTGGATTGGTTCGGGAAGGTGTGGTGCCGTCGCACCACACAGAATCGAGCGAAAGGAAACGCGCGGCGCCGTCGCGCCGCGCTGTGGAAAGAAGTTTAAGAACGCGACGCCGTCGTGTCGCGTCGAAGAAAACAGAAGACACCGCGGCCGGAGCGGGGCCGCGGCGGAGGGGCGCGGTGCCGTCGCACCGCGCCGGACGACAAGGGCTGCGACCGGTTCCGGGCCGCGGCGGAGCAAGGTGACCGGCGGCCGGACCGGGCCGCCGGCGTCAGAGCCGGAAGGGGACCGGCCATTGCCAGTCCCGTTGAGCAGGAACCGGCCAGCCAGGTCGGGCCGGCCGGAAGGGGAGGAACCGGGGGAATTAAATTCCCCCGGCTGGATTCAAGCGGCCCCAATTAAAGGGGCCGCCGTTTTCATAAAGCCTCCCTTGGCTCACGCGCGACACAAAGGCCGCGCTGGCCGCGCCGCCGGCCGGGCCAGGACTCCGTGTCGGGCCCGGTTGTCTGGCCGGGTCGCCGCCCAGGCCGGGTCGACCCGATTCGGCCGACCCAGGGGGTACTGGGTCGGGCCGGGCCGGGCCCAGACCCCCTATTTTCAAACTAAGTTGGTTCAAACGCCCATATCTTGGGCTACAGACCTCCGATCGACACACCGTCAGTTGCATAGAGATCCTTAGAATGAGACGGTCGTTTCGGTATATCGCACTCGAGGTTTCGGAATACTTTGGTTTCAGCCGGGTTGGTTCGGATACGAAACCAACCGAGCCCTCGGAGCAGAAACACTTATATCTTGAGCTTCGGACGTCCGAATGATGTGCCGTCGACTTTGTTGATTTCCTCTAAGTGAGACGGATCTTTTGGCTTACTCCGCTCGAGGTTTGGATGCCGTCAGAGTATGGTCGTGTTGGTTCGCTCACGAAACCAACCGGGCCCTTGGAACGAAAAAACCAATAATTCACAGACCGGGCGTCCGATTGACGTGTCGTCTGTTTCATTGAATTCCTCTTGATGAGACGAAACTTTTGGTATACTGCGCCCAAGTTTTGGACGTAGTTGGAATTTGGACGGGTTGGATTGTACCCGAAATCCAACCGGGCCCCTAGAACGGAAAATCTGATATCTTACAGACAGGACGTCCGTTTGACGAACCGTCAACGACATTGGTGATCACGTTGAGAAACGGCCCCTATGAGTATAAACTATGAGTGTTCGGGGTATAGTTGAGTTACGGCCGGATTGGTTCGCTCACGAAACCAATCGGGCCCCTGGGACGAAAAGGCTAGTAACTCACAGACCGGGCGTCCGATTGACGCGTCGTCTATTGCGTTGAGACCCCTAAGACGAGGCGGTTCTTTGAGATACTTCTTCGTTGGACTTTGAGATACTTGGAGTTTTGACCAGTAGCTCGTGGAGCGGACCCTCCCGGAGACGAGCGTGCGGAGTACGGAGACCGTGTAGCCGACTGAGACCTGGCGACTGCTTTACCGACTCGACTTGGAGTGAGTCGACTAGCCCAGTGGACGGAGTGCCCGATATTTGGCAGCAGACCCACGGCGGACGGAGTGCCCGGTAGTTGGCTGCGGACCCGTGGTACTCGACAGGAGGAGTACCTCTGTAGGCTATTAGGGGGAGCACCCGGTATTTGGCGACAGACCCACAGCGGACGGAGTGCCCAGTAGTAGGCCGCAGACCCGCAGTACTCGACAGGAGGAGTACCTCAGCAGTCTTAGGTTAGTGAGCAGTACCTCGGAGTCGTGACAGGACCACTGTACACTCCAGAGATGGAGCTCTTCAGCAGTTACCGTTTCGATAATGAAAATCCTGGTTTGAGATGATTCTATGAACTTTTTGTTTACCTCATGATTGAGATGAGTCACTTGATAACTTAGGTATATGTATGGGCATATACCTGGGTAATGGTTATCCGTTGATTTCATGATCTTGGTGTTTTCCTCATGATTGAGATGGGTTACTTGATAACTTAGGTATATGCATGAGCATATACCTAAATAGAGGTTATCTGTTGAGATCTTCTTTGTGGATATCCTTGTTGGTTTTAGTGAGACCTTGAGGGTCTCGGGGTCCCTACTGAGTATCGTTATACTCACCCCTACACGGGCTATGCCCGCACCTCGTTGTGTTGGTTGCAGACGACGGGCAGTGCTGACGGAGGCCGAGTGTTCGAGGACTGGATGGTACCCGAAGGTGGACTACACGACGAGTCGGTATCTGGAGGTGGACTTCACGGCGAGACGACTTTTGGAGGAGGTTGACGGGCGAGAGCGTTGTGGAGGCTATCTGTACCTACCCTTCAGGTAGGATCCGTGGTGGACGATCCAGGAGCTACGCCATCTGTACCTACCCTTCAGGTAGGATCCGAGGAGGACGTCCCAGGAGCCACTTCTGTTCTTTCAGCTATTTGTCTTTTCCAGTTGTACTTTCGTTCAGTAGTAGCTGTACTTTCAATTGGGTTTGTATTCTGGCCCATTTACTTTTCAGCACTTTCTTTTGTACTTAGTGTTTTACTTCCGCTTGTACTCTGTGGTATTTTGTTTACTTTTATAAAGGCAATGCCTTCCCAGTTATCGGGATTTACGCCTTTGGTGCTAGTCGCCAACCCCTGGCCTATGGAAGGCGGGCTTGGGGTAGTCACGGCACGGGCCCCGAGGACGGGTCGTGACAAATTGGTATCAGAGGAGTCGGGTCTACCACAGAACTTATAACTCTAATATTTTCTTTCTATGAAGCAATAGTGTTAATGGTACCGAGTGTGGTCTTCAGTTCAGGGAGTCCAGTGTTGGTGCGGGCGGCCGACATATCCATACACCAGGACCCTGACAACTAAATTCCAACTTTGTGCACGAAAACACTGATTGCATGTGTGTTTTCAGAAGTTTTATTTAAATATCAGCTCAAACCAGGTCAGCTCACCAGGTATAAGTCTTTTGATTGTGTCATGTTTGTTTCTTTCAGGATGTCTCCTCGCGGACGACCAGCTAGAGCCCCGAGATTTGTTTGTACTGATAGCCCGCCGAGCGACGAGGCCTCAGTACAGGGCCATATCCCAGTTGAGGCACCAACGGAGGCACCAGCGGTACTATTACCCATTGGGCCACCGATGCCACCAGCCCCAGCAGCAGAGGGTGCACGTCTCTTGAGCGCACTGCACGAGTTCCAGCGCCAGAGGCCACCCAGGTTCCAGGGAGGGACGGATCCGAAGACGGCTGAGGATTGGCTGGAGGTTGTGGTGAGAGTCTTCAGGCTAGTGGGGACGCCGGGAGACTTCATGGTGATCCTTGCTGCCATCCTTCTTCAGGCAGTAGCAGGCAGATGGTGGAGCCTGATACTCCAGATGCATGACGGGGCGACACTTCTTTGGGCAGACTTCAAGAGCCTGTTCCGGGAATAGTTTGTACCAGCCACCCTTTGAGCGGTGCGTATACAGGAGCTACTTCAGCTGCAGCAGGGTAACATGACAGTGGCACAATATTCAGTGAGGTTCACAAACCTCTCGCGCTACTCCACAGATATGGTACGAGACACGTTCTTCAGGGCCTGAACCTTCGAGCAGGGGCTCAGGAGAGAGATTAGAGCTTCTGTTGTTTCTCACAGCATTCTGACGCAGACATGGGTGTTGGAGAGATCCCTCTTAGTGGAGAGTTTCCTTGCTGAGCAGTCTCCAGCAGCAGGACCCACCAATAGCCGGCTTGCGGCAGAGTCTTCTACAGCAGGCAGTAAACAGATGACGCAGAGGTCCAAGAGGACCAGACCTACCGGTGGCCGACTGCACGACTCAGGTTCAGTTGTGCGGGGAAACCGGGGTGGATTCAGAGCCAGATGTGCCGAGAGTGGACAGTGTTACTCCTACGGCGGAATTGGTCACATGGCACGTGACTGTCCGACCCGCCAGGCAGATGACCAGCAGTTAAATGAAGAACCTCCCAGCCAGAGGCAGAGGTTCGATTAGGGCAGACCACAAGGAGCAGGCGACCATGGAAGAGGAGCTGGTCGTGCAGCTGGAGGTGGACGACGCTTCAGGGTGTGGCCACCCCCACCACCAGGAGGCCCACCCCAACCGCAGGGGATAGAAGGACATGGGAGAGCTCAGCTTCAGGCAGCTGAGGCCTATGGTCATGGAGCTCTGGAAGCAGATGGACAGGAGCGGGACTAGCTCCAGACCTGGAGGCTATTGATCCTGTTGCTTCTAGTTTTGTTGATGTTTGTTTGTAATTACTTCGTGTCTTTGTACTATGAGCTGCAATAATAAAAAAGACACTTATCTTTGTGATGTTTGCTTTCCTATCTTTTTGTTGGGTTGATATTGAGTGGTCCCGGTTAAAACTGTTGACTTGACCCTCACTTTCGAGATTTCTACTGGAGGAGACCTAGTGACCTCACACTGATGCCGAAAGTGTGACTCGACCCTTGGAGGCGAGAGTGACAGTTGGATCTCTTGGTAGTTACGTCGAGGCCTTACGACGTCATCCATGGCATGAATGCATCATTCATGTCAGGATTGACCATATTAGGCAATGAATGTGGTTCATCCAGGTGATGAGACCGAATTTCTCTTATCGGCAAAGAAGAAATCATAGCAGCTCTTGTGAGACAAGAGAAGGTCCAGGTCATCCAAGAGCGGATGAGAACAACACAGGGCCGACATAAGCCTTATGCTGACAGGACTTGGAGGCCTCTAGAGTTCGAGGATAACGATCACATCCTTATACGGGTTTCACCTCGATGAGATTTACGGAGATGTGGCCAAGGCGGCAAATTATCCCGGAGGTTCAGTGCACCTTCTTAGGTCCTCAGCTGGGTAGGCTAAGTTGTTTACCGCTTGACGCATCCACCTCAGTTGCACCAGGTGCACGATGACTTCCACGTATCTCAACTGAGGAGATACGTGTTCGACCCTTCGCATATCATCGACCATGATGAACTGGATTTTGGTGATGAGGTGACTTTTGCAGAGTTCCAGTAGAGGTTGAGGATCGACGGGAGCGGGTTCTACGAGGATGGTCGATTCCTCTTGTGCGCTTTCATAGGCAGCACGAAAACCTCCTGGTGAGCACATGAGAGCGGGAGGCTCAGATGCATGCTCAGTACCGCTTTTGTATCCCTAGTTTGTGTTGAAGCTTTACGGGGACGTAAAGCCCTGAGGTGGGAGTAATGTAAAGACCCAGAAATTTCAAGGAAATTTTTTTCTTAATTTTCTTTGGGATTTTACAAGAACACAGTTTTTGACGGCGCCTGATTCCAAGGCCCGGTGTGCCCGGAATTTCTATCCGAAGTTTAGCTCGGGTACGTTTAGTGAACGAACGAGTGTGAATTTATAACTTTTGAACCGATGCCCGAAATTGAATTCCGAGGGCACTGATGGAACCGCAACGCCGATAATTGCTTAGGAACTCCTGTTCCGGAGTTGCGTTTGCACGAGTGTTGATGATAAAAATTGTGGAAGTTTATTTTATAATTACTCTACAATTTTTTTATTTTTACTCTAAGTGTTAGTTCTTGATGGAAGTTGGGTAACCACCCAACCTCCCTTGGGAGGTTATGAGGGTGGTGGGGCCCACACGAACCCCACCCCTTCATATCCTCTAAAACCCCCTCAACTCCCACTTTAATTTTGTTAACTTAAGTTATAACTTATGACTTTAATGTAATAAGTTTAATGAGGTGAGTTTTGTGTGGTTATGAATTTCAAACTCTTGAAATTCAAAAGAGTTGTTGTGTTAATAAAATAAGAAAGGAACTTATTTTATTTGGGTTGTTAGAATTTTGCAACCTTGATAGGTTTGGGAAGCGTGAGTCTTCTTCTTCTTCAATCTCGATGAAGAACGCGAAGAACACATCCGCCGAAGAACGCGACGTCTTCTTCCAACGACGTCTTTCCTTCGAACGCACCTCGACGAAAACGGAATCGACGTTCGTTCTCCGCGACATCGACCTGCGACGCGACGTCTCTTTCCGCAACGGTTCTTCCGCAACGTCGTATCCGCGACGCGACGTTCCTCCTCCGCGTCGTCTCTTCCGCGACGGTTTTCCGCGATGAAATCTTCGTCAACGACTTCGAATCCTCGCTTCGCGACGTCGACGTTCATTCTTCGCGACGTTCGTCTTCCGCGGCTCGTTGACGAACACCGTTCTTGAAACCGAGGTAGGGGTTTTGTTTATTATTGAGTTCGTGTTTTCTTACAACTTGTTGATCTTCGTGGATTTAAAACTTTTGTTATCGAATAACGCGAGGGGGTCGAACCGCACAAACATGACCGACCCTCCTCCTTAATTTTCGTGTTGATTCTTTTGTGGATTGGTTCGGGAAGGTGTGGTGCCGTCGCACCACACGGAATCGAGCGAAAGGAAACGCGCGGCGCCGTCGTGCCGCGCCGTGGAAAGAAGTTTAAGAACGCGACGCCGTCGTGTCGCGTCGAAGAAAACTGAAGACGCCGCGGCCGGAGCGGGGCCGCGGCGGAGGGGCGCGGTGCCGTCGCACCGCGCCGGACGACAAGGGCCGCGGCCGGTTCTGGGCCGCGGCGGAGCAAGGTGACCGACGGCCGGACCGGGCCGCCGGCGTCGGAGCCGGAAGGGGACCGGCCATTGCCGGTCCCATTGAGCAGGAACCGGCCGGCCAGGTCGGGCCGGCCGGAAGGGGAGGAACCGGGGGAATTAAATTACCCCGACTGGATTCAAGCAGCCCCAATACAAGTTTGAAATGGTTATCATAGACACACACACATGTATAATTAATAGCATAGTGGTCTCATAACATGTTTCACCATAAATAGTGTCATTAATCTCATTGGATTTTTAAAAAAAATATGAGATAATTAGTTTCATATTTATTGATATTAACTTCTCAATGTGTTCTTAATTTATTCATATTTCTATAAAAAGCTGTTAAATGCCAACATACCCATCTGATGTGGTAGTTTTTTCACACACTTTTCCACATCCTTTTTGTATTTTCTATTGACTTTTTTATATTAAAATGTTGTTTTTTATTAAATAATTGATAATTATTGTGTTTTTGAACTTACTGTGTAAAATAATTAGTTTTTAGTTTAAATCAATTGTTTTGAATATTCATTATTGTCTTTTTAAATAATTATTAAATTAATTTAGTCTTGAGAATTAGACTTTTATTTATTTATTCTTTTATTTTTATTATAGTTAGTTTATTAATTCATTAATTAATTCCTTATTCTTTAAATTGTAAATAAATAACTCATTTTAGTTTTCAGTCTTTTAATAATTAAATTAGTTTTAACAATTTAATTTTATTCAATTAATTTTTCTTATTCTTTAATTTACTCTAATTAATTATTTAATTTGTTAATTAATTTAAGCAAGTAACTGTAAATATTTTAATTTGTTCTTTAAGTAATTTGTTTATAATTTTTAACCCGAATAAATTCATTCATTTGAAAACATAATTTATTTTATTATTTAACTTTGTTGTTTTTAGTTTTTAATTCCATTTTATTTAATTTAATTTATTAATTGATTTATTTATTTTAGTTTCATTAAATTATTTTATTTATTTAATTTTCTTTGTTATGTTTGTTTGCAGGTGTTGCGTTCGCACGGTCCTATTTCTTAACGGTGACTGTCTCACCATTTCCACCTAGCCTTAGCGGTGACTGTCTCACCATTTGAACCCATTTATAACGGTGATTGTCTCACCATTTGAAGCCATTTGTAACGGTGACTATCTCACCGTTTCCATTCTTTTTTTTCTCCTCGCGGAGCCTCCTTACACACCTCACCATTTCCATTTTTTATCACTGTTTCCACCCATCATTAACAGTGACTGTCCCACCATTTCCACCATCCTTAATGGTGACTGTCTCACCATTCCATGCCCCCAACCCCCATTTGGAATGGTGACTGTCTCACCATTTGAAATAAAAAAACCAACCACTGTTTCTCCTCTTTTATCACGACCCCCTCCCACCAAAGATGCCCCTCCTGATCTGGCAATGGTGAAAGGGAGATAATGACCCCCGAGTCCCGACTCCAGTAGGCCCTGGGGTGGCGACTAGCACCAAGGGTATGAGTTTTCACAAATATGGGAGGCATTACCCTTTTTATTATTTAGGATCGGGAAATAGGACAAGTCAACCACCAAAAAAGGAAAAGAACAAGTGTATAGAAATAAACCCAAACCAAGCCCACATACATGTTTAAACAATTTTATAACAAGGTACAAGTACAAGAAAACTCAAAAGTACAATACCAAAAGAAAACAAGAGTACACCAACTGCAACAACTCTAACTATCCAACTAGTAGGGTCCCGCACGACCCTGATAGTCCTCCTGGAAACCTGAAAGTAAACGTAGGGTGAGCATACAAGTATACTCAGTAGGGAAACCTAAAGCTCTCGTGCACAAGTGGGGAGACATCCTAATATCCTGTGAGAACAACAGGAGAAACCTAGCAAGGAAATCTATCCACCCAACCTCACCAGCCACTCTCACCAAAACACAATCACAACAGGTAGCAATATATAAGAAAAAGAGTATTGGGTACCCCGCACCATTTCCCACTAGTTAGCTGCTCTTCCTAATGGTGAACGTCCTGACTCTACCACACTCTTCCCGCCCATACACACCCGGGCCTCACCACCACGTATCCTGCCCGCACACACCTGGGCCTCACCACCACATATCATGCCCGCACACACCTGAGCCTCACCACCACGTATCATGCCCGCACACACCTGGGCCTCACCACCACGTATCCCGCCCGCACATACCTGGGCCTCACCACCATGTATCCCGCCCACACACACCTGGGCCTCACCACCACGTATCCCGCCCGGACACACCTCGGCCTCACCACCACGTATCCCGCCCGCACACACCTGAGCCTCATCCCAAAGATTCTTGGGAAAATGTAAGCCTGCCCGAAGAGTCTTAGACCAATCCACCCCAATCTAAACCTACCCAAAGAGTCTTATGTGTAAGGTCGCCTCAAGCCATCACAGCCTAGGGAAGAAGGAGTAGGAAGAAGCTAGTAACTAAGGGGAAAACACCCTATCCCATGAAATGGGAGTGTTTGGAACTAAGTGCTCCACATGGGTGGGGTACGATAAAACACAAAAGATACATATATATATATATATATATAGCAACCACTCAGCCCAACCACTCAGCCCAACCTATGGCTTCTAAACAGAGAAACTGAGCACGTGCCTCGGCACTGCTACCACGAAGCATGAATACAACAAACAACCCTAACCCCATTTAGGTTTTCAAGTTTCAGCAGTATTAGTTTATTAGTTCCTTAACTACTAGGTAACTATCCACAACCAACCACATCGATCATTCATATAACATATCCCTGCCATCCATAAATCAAGTTAGGAAAACACAAGCACAAAAAATCCCTTCTTATTAACCAACCAACCCATTGATTATTTATCCCGCACCACTACCATGCCCCACTATTTATTAACTCTTCCACTTTTTATTTATTATTCACAACCCATAGCTCGTTCACATTTAAACCCATCCCTGCAGCCCCGCTGCCAACCACTATAACCACAAACACACCGAAACTCATACATCATTATCCCTTTAATACCATTTATCACGGCCCCGCTGCCCATCACCATCATAGCATTCACACCAACCCACAACCAAGTCAACCGCAGTCCCTCTGCTCACCTGATCCCCAACAACCCACAAAACACCCCCATCACATGCCACGTAACCAAGCCAACACCCACATGTTCATTATTCTATTTTTTTCAACCGGGGTGATCACACAAGGGTTCTAGATTTTAATTAGCCAACTTTACATGATTAACCAGTTCCCACATTCCACAAAGTTCCATTCACAAAAACGGTCTAGAAAGATAGGGCAACATTTAATTGCACAATAAAAGGCCCCCAAAGACCGTGATTTTCAGTAGGCATAAGCCTATTCAATTCACAACATAATATCACAGGATATAAAATAAAGTAATCGCATTCACAAAATTCTCATCCCCGTTATGTAAGCCAGTTATTATATTTATTAAACTGGTTCAAAAGTGTTTCACATAAACAAGAGAACACCCACCCCGCATGATGCACAAATTAGAGAGACGAAGGTAAGATCCCTACCTCAACAGGTTCTGAACACAACGCTCCCCCGGATCAACTTTAAAAGACGTTCGTCGGCGTCCATCACTTCTGTCGAGTCCCAGCAAAACCTCCTTGGGTGGAAGTCAGAAAGGAAAGGCTGAAGGAAAGACAATGGATCCAAGCTCGGAAGTTCTGTCTCATTATTACGATCCCGTGGCCGTTGACGAATCGTAAATCGGAGCTCGGATGAAGAAGTTATAGAAGAAAAAGGAGCCTTCGAGTCTTTTGGGAGAACTCTGCTCATAGGAAAGGGGAGGAGAGGGGTGTGTTGAAATGGAGGAGGGCACCCCTCCTTTTATAGGCAAGAAAAGTAAAAGTACACGGAGTGTACTTTATGGTACACGGCGTGTACTCGTCCGTTTCACACGGTCACCATGCGGCTTCCAACACGGCCTTCAATGCGGAACACGGCCGTTGACTGGTCAACACATGTCTTGAAGGTAACTCATACGCAGGGAGGGACTACACGGTGTGTAGTTTGGACACATGGCGTGTACCCATTTATTTCACACGGCAAATACACTGCTCCAACACGGCACACGACCGTTGACTGGTAACGCGTACGCGGGGAGAGACTACACGGCGTGTAGTATTGGATACACGGCGTGTACCCATTTATTTCACACGGCAAGGACACGGCCTTCAACATGGGTTATACCCAGCAAGGGGGTACACGGCATGTACTCAAATTACACGGCGTGTAGTTTCAAAATTCTGAAAATTGTGTGAAAAGTCTATTTTACCCTCCAGAACACTTTGTGCCCTTCTTTTTGACAAAGGAATGGGTCGGAGAGGTCCGGGCCATTACATATTTTCTCACTTTTCCTTCATGGTGCCTTCTTGATTTTCACCACACACCGTCACCCCATTACTCCTATGCTCCATCCTCATCCGTGCATAATCCATAACCAGCACCAAGCATATCAAAATTAGAAATCACGCATCAACACAATTCAATTGCGCAGCAAAGTAAAAAAAATTGACACAAATGAAATCAATTTATCAGTTCTTGGGATATAAAGAGGTCACATTCATTCAAACCCTAAAACCTCACGCCATTGAAGCACCTCACTGCTATTCCATCTGAGCACCACCTCGCCTCTACACGCTAAACTATTGGGAGCACAGCCGTCCTCAGACTGTTCCTTTCTCGCCGCCAACTGACTGAAGAAGCACCGCAAATAGAGGCCCCTTCTCTCCGCACGGCCATCGCTCCTCAGCTTCGGCCGCACTCCATTTTCCTCCATCTGAATCATCTTGAACTCAGACTAGGCTAGAGCTAAACCTCTGTGTCGTCGCTTGAGCTCCCACCTGCCTGCCCCGAAGTTCAAACCCCCTGGCCTCACCTTTCTTCCAAGCCGAGACTCCCCTTCTCATTTCTCCCTCACCGCACCGAACAGACCCGAAGCCCCCCCTTTCATTATGTTTTATTTTATATATATATATTAATATATAATAACATTTATATAATATATACTGAATATATTATCATATATATAATATAACTATTATAGAATATAATATAACATAATATATTATATATATATCATATACTATACAATAATAATTATAGTTATATTAATAATTGTATATAAGCTTATAATATTAGAATATCATATTAATAAATATAATTACATATAATAGTAATAATAATATTAGGTATTATATATATAAGTTTTCTTATTTAAATAATAATATTAATATATAGTATATAATAGTTTCATTTTATTTTTTATTTGACTCACGTGCGTTTATTGTTGTTTTTTTGTAGGGGGCAGGATGCATTCACTTGGAGTTCACTAAAAAATATTGAGATGTGCTCATAAAAGCATGCCACGTGGATTTGTTGTTTCCAGGGAAGAAATTAGCTCGCCGCGCGTGCTTCTTTTTCATTCGGTTTTGAGAAATTGCTCCGGTGACCAGTGAAGGAGGAACAACACAGTGAAAGCTACATGTGGAGGCCAGGGAACTCCTCATGGGAGATTCCAGAGACTTCAGTTGGGTGATGAAGGCAGAGGAACATGGGAGAGGCATTGAGAAATCCTTCAGAGAAAGGAGTAGGGGCACAGGAGGAGATAGTTCAGGATAAAGAGAACAAGAGAAAAAGTAGCAGGACTTTTTTCAAGACTGGGGGAAGTATAGCAAGAGCAACTTACAGTATATTCCATCGCGAGTAATTTGGAGCACCGAGAGTTTCAGATCAGAGCATTTTCATACCTCTATTACTAGGGTAGTACATCGAGTGGGTTCCAGAATTGCTTCTACTATCAAGCAGCAGGAGTTGGAATTTCCGAGGAGTAGCAGGGAGTTCGAACATCTTAGTTTTTCTTGTGCTCTATTTTTCTGCACTTATTTCAATATGAACTACATTGATTTCCACTCTATTGTTACATTAAAACCAACCACTATGTTCGGCTAATTTCCTTCGGGGGGAATAAGCTGGTTGATTAGATTTGTTAAGTCTCATTCATGCACTGCATCATTTAATTGGATTGTCTCTCTCATTGTTTAGAGATGAGTTTATTTTCAAAACAATAGTATTGAGTGAAAACCAATCTTGTTTGTACCATAATTTAAATGGTTTCAACTTGAGGAATTCACTGACAAGTGAATTATACTCAAATGAGAGAGACACACCGAACTCAACTAACAAGTTGATCCCAGTGACTTATGAATTATTTTCACCATTGGATGGAATGAATTTTATAGTCGAAGGACTATAAGAGCTATTTCATCACAAACTGACCAGATGAAAAATCTGGCCAGTTACTTTTAGTCAGATCCATATTTTTAAAACTCCAGTGCATGAACGTCGCTGAGCAATATCAAATCGGCCAGTGGACTTTCCCCCTTACTCATATATTGTTTTTTTACACCACAATTTCTCTTGCTGCTCTGTCTACTCCCTTTGCACTCACTAGCATACCCTCACTTCTTCACAGACTAAGTATCATTCACTCTACTTCACCACCACCAATTTTTTTTTCTTGTTTTTACATGTGTGTTTTTGTTTAATTTTTTTAGAATGCCAAACACAATATGAGGCCTCCATGTGGTTCGACCCTATCTTGCCACTATCCTAAGTAGTAAGTAGGTTATAAATTTTAGTTTGTCACCCATTCCCAATGACGCGCGAGCGTGCAAATTTTGGCGCCACTTCCAGGGAGGCTAGGTGCGTAAAAAAACCAAAAAAATTCACATAAGAAAACAAAAAAATCACAAAACAAAATTTGAAATTCAAAAAAATTTGTGAACCTACTGCATGAAAACCAGGTCTAAGTCTGAACACTTAGTACCTAGTAACCCTGAAATTGATAAGCACCTTAAGGAAGTGAAAAAGAACAAAGACAAGGTCAAAAATGAAGATAACAGAAATGAAAACTTGAATAACCCACTTCCTGAAAATTTGAACCAACCAGGAATGATGAACCCACCTGGGAATGAGATAGCTGAGAGGCACAATTTGAGAGAGTTCTTGTTACCTTCATTGTCAATCAACCCTTAGTGCATTAGACTCTCTCCTAGGTCTAGTAATTATGAGATCAAACAATCTATACTTATTCAGCTGCCCACCTTCAATGGAATGCCTAGTGAAGACTCTCTTGACTTCATTAGAGCCTTATATTGTAGTGTCTAGCAGCTACCACTTAGGGGTCTCACTAAGGAAAATCTTAAACAGAGAGTGTTCCCCTTTTTCATCAAGGGAAATACTAGGTCTTGGTTCCAACAGTTAGAAGAAGAAATCTTTGTCACTTGGGATCAATTTTGCAATGCCTTCACAATGAAATTCTATCCTATGAGGTTAACATTTGAGATTAGTCACAAAATCATTGGATTCCTTTAGGATGAAGGAGAAATGTTTCATCTGGGATAGGTTTAGAGGTTTACTTAGGCAATGTCCAAACCATCAATGTACTCAATTCCTTATGGACACCTTCTACAATAGTCTCACCCCTTACCACCAAACCTTGGTGGATCAGTTGTCTAGAGGAGACTTTAGTGATAGGAATGTTGAGGAGCTCAAACAGATCTTTAACACATTAGCTCAAAATTCCCATCACAAATGCTCTAGGAGGAGAACCATTGTGAGAAAGGAAACCGCCCCTACTCCTCAAGCTGAAGCCCAAGCTGCTGGGTTCTTTAATGTGAACCCACATCAAATCCTTAAGGAGCAGTGCCATCACTGTGGCATGTATGGCCATTCTCAAACCTGTTGTCCAAACTTCGATATGTTGGTCTAGCCTCATGAGAGTGCCAGCTTTGCTGGCTATGGATCTCAGATGCAGCCTAGGGATGATTCTTTTTCCAACCCCAATCCCAACCAAAGGCTGAGTCATCTAACTCAAAATATGAGGTGAGAGACATGTTCCATCAATTGATAGGGAGGTTTGATGAACAAAATACCAAAAATTATTTTTATAAAGTTCAAATGGATGCTAGAATGAAGAACTTGGAAATTCAAATGGGGAGGTTGGCTAGGGATGCTAGTAATAGAGAAAAGGGTAGGCTTCCTGGCACCATTGAAGCCAATAATAGGGATAATTCCATGGCTGTGACCACTAAAAGTGGTCTCTAAACTCACCAAGAGCCTAGTAAAGAACTCCAAAATGACGAAAATGAAAAACTGGATGAAACTGGAAACTCAAATCTGAAAGAACCTGAATCTGGAAAACTGGATAGAACCACTGGAATCCCTCCAATCCCTGCTGTTCCAACATAAAAACCCAAAGAAAATGGCTTAAAAAATAAATACAGTAAAGGGAAGAAAATTGTTGAAGAAGGAACTATAGAGATGCCCCCAATTGTGTGTAATTTCCCCCCTGCAATCCCCTTCCCACAAAGAATTAAGAAACCAATTCATGATTCTAAACTATTGAAATTTTTAAAAGTTATTAAAAAGATAAACATTGATATTCCATTCTTGGAAGCATTGATTCAAATCCCATCATATCTAAAATCACTCAAGAAAATTTGTTCAAACAAAAATTCATTAGAGGAATTTTCCACCTATAGCTTTATAGAGGAGTGTAGTACAGTCTTGCAGAATAGGATACCTCCTAAGCTTCAGCACCCAAGAAGCTTTGTCATCACTTGCACATTTGGGGATAGAGGAGGTAAATTCAATTGTTTGTGTGATTTGGGTGCTAGTATTAATCTGATTCCACTGTCACTTTTTTAGCACTTGAGATTAGGAGTTCTCCAACCCACCACTGTTATGTTATAGCTTGCTAATAGGTCTATTACTCATCCAGTGGGTAGGGTTGATGATCTATTAGTGGGAGTAGGCAAACTCTTTTTGCCTACTGACTTTCTTATCCTTGATATGAAGTGTGACCAGGAGGTTCCTATCATTCTTGGTAGGCCCTTCTTGGCCACAGGGGGAGTTGTGATAGATGTGTCTAAGGGGAAACTGATTTTTAATTTGGGTGAACAAAAAGAAGAATTCAATGTGTTTAAGAAAATCTAAGAACCCACCCACCCATTTTTTCCAAAATATGAGATGTCAGTTGTTGAGAGTAGTGTTGATAAGGAGGAAGAAGAGTTTCTGAGAATGATAGCTGAAATCAACAGTGAACCTGAAATCCCTGCTACCTCTTTCATGGGTATTAGGTCAAGTAAGGAGAGAGAATTTTTTGATGAGTATGAGGGAGAATTCTTGGAGAACCTAGATGAGTTTGTTTTGGAGCACATTCGTACCCTGATAGAGGAGTCTAAGTTTGAGGAGATATCTTTTGGAACCTCTTACACTGAGGAAAAAGCCTTGTCTACTGCCTTCTTTCAAGAGGCATCATGAAGACCTTAGGCCACCTAGGCCCAAGTGTCTTCCCCCAAGCCAGTCACCACCCACCCTTGAAGTCAAACCCCTCCCTCCCCATCTCAAATATTCCTTTTTAGGAGACAATTCCACCCTTCTTGTGATTATTTCATCCAACATGGAAGTGGGTCCAGAGGAAAATCTACTTACTATTTTGAGGATGTACAAGTCTTTCATAGGCTGGTCAATTGCGAATATCAAAGGGATAATCCCAGCCTTCTATATGCATAAAATTACAACATAACCTGAGTGTAAGCCCAGAGTAGAAGCCCACAGAAGACTCAACCCCAACATGAAGAAAGTTGTAAGGAAAAAAGTGATTAGGTTGCTTGATGCTGGAATAATTTTTCCTATTTCTGATAGCCCCTAGGTCAATCCTATCCAGGTGGTACCCAAAAAAAGTGGAGTGATAGTGGTCACTAATGAAAGGAATGAGAAAATCCAGACGAGCAGTGAATAAATGGAGAGTCTATATAGACTACAGAAAGTTGAATGCTGCCACAAGAAAGGATCACTTCCCCATGCCATTTTTGGATCAAATGTTATAGAGATTGGTAGGCAATGAATTCTTATGCTTTCTTGATAGTTATTCTAGTTACAACCAGATTGCCATTGCACCTGAGGACCAAGAGAAAACCACCTTCACCTGTCTATTTGGGACATTTTTTTACCGGCAGATTCCCTTTGTCTTGTGTGGTGATCCTGCCACTTTTCATAGGTGCATGATGTCAATTTTTTCAGACATTATTGAGATGATTATTGAAGTGTTCATGGATGATTTTTCTGTTGTGGGAGATAACTTTGAGAACTGTCTAAAAAACCTGGAACTAGTGTTAGAAAGATGCCAAGAGACCAAGTTAGTCTTAAAATGGGAAAAGTGCCGATTCATGGCCATTAAAGGCATAGTTTTGGGACACAAAGTTTCTAAGAAGGGGATAGACGTAGATAATTCTAAAATTGAGGTCATATAAAAGTTTCCCCCACCTGAAAATGTTAATGGAATTAGAAGTTTTTTAGGTCATGTTGGGTTCTACAGGAGGTTCATTAAGGACTTTTCTAAGATTACTAGACCCCTGTGCTCCCTGCTGGTTAAGGACACCCCTTTGTCTTTGATGAGACATGTCTAGAGGCCTTTAATCTGCTCAAGGAGAAGTTGAATACTTCACCTGTAATCACTTCTCCTGACTGGCAGCTTCCTTTTGAGGTTATGTGTGATAAAAGTGACTTTGCAGTAGGAGTTGTGTTGGGGCAGAGGAAGGATAGAAAATTACATGTTATTTACTATGTAAGCAAGCTTCTAGATGATTCCCAGAAGAATTATTCTACCACTAAAAAGGAGTTTGTTGTTGTGATGTTTTCTTTGGAAAAGTTCTGGCAGTATATGATAGGATCAAGGATCATAGTCTTCACAGATCATTCAGCCCTTAAGTATTTTCTAGCTAAAAAGGACTCAAATCCTCGACTCATGAGGTGGACCTTGTAGTTACAGGAGTTTGATTTAGTAATCAAGGATAAGAAAAAGGCTGAGAATGTAGTTACAGATCACTTGTCCCAATTATCCAATTTCCCAAGTAAGGAACCAAAAGAGATCAAAACTTATTTCCCTGATGAACAATTGTTTGCTGCTTCTGTGCAGCAGTCTACTTGGTTTTCAGACTATGCCAACTTTCTAGCAGCTAGAGTCATGCCCAAGGATATTTCACACAATAAGAGGAAGAGGTTTATATCTGAACTGAAATATTATTTTTGGGATGACCCTCTTCTCTTTAGGAGGTGTGCTGATGGGATTCTGAGAAGATTTGTGGTTGAGGATGAGATTTTACCCATACTTGATAGCCACCATTCATCACCTTGGGGTGGCCACCATGGAGGAGAAATGACTACTCAAAAGGTCCTCCAGGCTAGTTTCTACAGACCAACATTGTTTAAAGATGCTAGGATTCTGGTTATTGGATGTGAGAAATGTCAAATGTTGGGAAATGTTGGAAGAAGACAGGAACTACCCCAAAAAGTTATTCTGGAGGTTGAAATATTTGATGTGTGGGGCTTGGACTTCATTGGACCATTTCCATCCTCTTATGGGAATGAGTAAATTTTAGTTGTTGTGGACTATGTGTCCAAGTGGGTTGAGGTAGTAGCTCTGCCCAACAATTCAGCTGCTAGTGTTATGAAATTCATCAAGAAAAACATCTTTTCCAGATTTGGTGTGCCTCAAGAATTCATAACTGATAATGGGACTCACTTCAAGAATTATAAGTTCAAAGGTTTAATGGAGAAGTATGGGTGCTCACATAGGACATGCACCACTTACCACCCACAGTCCAGTGGGCAAGCAGAAGTTTCAAACAGATAGCTCAAACAGATTTTAGAGAAAACGGTGTCTAGCTCTAGGAAAGACTGGTCAAGGAAGTTGGATTAGGCCCTTTGGGCCTATAGAACTGCTTATAAGACTCCTATAGGGATGTCACCATATAGGCTACTCTTTGGTAAAGCATGTCATCTACCTATTGAGTTACAGCAGAGATCTTATTGGGTAGTGAAGGCACTTAACTTTGATTTTAAATCTACTGGAGAGAAGATACTGCTAGAGCTAAGTGAACTGGAGGAGATTCGAAGAGAGTCCTACGAGAATGCTAAAATTTACGAAGAACGAACAAAGTATTTTCATGACTCAATCAATCAAAATAATAATTTCAAGGTTGGCGAGAGGGTCCTGCTTTTTAATTCAATATTGAAGCTGTTTCTAGGAAATTTGAAGTCCAAATGGTCAGGACCCTTTACCATTTTTAGAGTTTTGGTTAATGGAGTTGTTGATCTAGTTAGAGATGAGAATATACCTTTCTTAGTCAATGGTCAAAGAATAAAGTACTTCTTTGAAGGGCAGCCAAAGGGCTTGGCTTCCATATCTCTGTTGGAAGAATGAGCTGATTCAAGTCTAACTGAGGACTATAAACTTAGTGTTTCATGGGAACTAACCCATGGTTTCTTAGTTGTTTCCCTTTTTATTTTGTTTGTTTTCTCCAGTTCAATTTCTTAACTGCTTGATGGTGCTTCATGATCTTTTATTGTTTTAGAGATAGTTGTTGTTGCCATAAACTTGACCAAGAAACCCCAAAGGAGAAATCCACTACATCATATGGATATCATTTCTTTCTACTCACTCTCTTGGGTTACTTATCTTGAACTTTAAACTCTGAAATCTTATTTTACTTATTTGAAACTGCAGGTTCTAAAGAGGAATAACAACCCGGTGATGTTGAAGAGGATATGTTGATGAAAGCCACTGCTAAAGGTCCAATTCAGGGAAGTGTTGTTCTGCCTTTTTCACTTACAATTACTTTCTTACTCTTCACTATGAACTAAATATGGGGGGATTCCACCTAATATGTGAGAAATGACTATTTTTTCTTGCATGGGTGTTAGCTTCTAGTATCTAGAGAGTTGAAAATGTATTGTGAGATGATTTTCTGCAACATGCTTGCACCCACTATTTTTATTTTCATTATGCTACTGTTTCACATCACTGTTAATCATGCTAACATTTGAAGTAAATTCATAAAATATTTTGTCTGCTCACAGTGATTTAAAGCATGAACAGTTTAGGAAAATAAATGTACTTGGTTTCTGGTGATGGTTGGTGGGGTTGTGTTCTTTTTTTTTATTTCCTTTCACTTTTTGTGTGGCAAAGAAAATTTTTGAACTTCATTGATACCCCTCCATATCCTTTATCAGCTGAAATGTCCATCTATTGAACATAAACTGTCTTCCACCTTAGAATACAACATTGGGGACAATTTTGGGTTTTAAGTGTGGGGGAGAGGGGTTATTCTAGTGTCATGTTGAATTCCCCCTTCTTGAACATGTGGTTGTTTAAAAATGGTCAAATTTTTTCAAAAAAAGGTTCAAAATTCCTTCAATTTTTTCAAATTATTTCATCAATTTATGGTCATTAGAGGTTCAATGTTATTTCAATCATGTCTTATTGAGTGGATAACTATTCTCTGGTTGTGGATAATGGAATTTAGTCAGAAACTGTTAAGCATGAATGATTGCTGAGTGCAATTGTTCACTGTCTCTATAGATCTATCTGTTTAGGAACTGAGGATAAGAGTATGACAGGATAGGTTTTGTGGGATGATGATCATGACTTGGAGTAACTTGATGTTCTCACTGGAACCCAAGTGACTCACATTTTTATAAAATAATATTCAATCACTTTAGGAAGTCAATTCGAATAATTATTAATTAAGTCTTTTTTAACTGGAGTAAAATGGGAAAATGGGATCCCACGGTGAGTATCTGAGACAAGGTGCATTGGGTGCATTTCTATGAATAAATAAAGCCAATTTCAATCTTAATAAGTGCTATGCATAGTACTCTGCACATTGGAAATGGCTGGGAAAGATTAAAATAAGGTGCCCTTATTAAAAATGAACTCATTACGGTGAGGGGAATTTTGAACCTAGATGAAGAAGGGAGCAATTGACTTGGTTAATATTCATTTGAGTTGAATTAATAAAGCAATAAATTTAATGGACTAAAATTTTTGGAACCTTGGGGAAGGTGAGAATGGAAGGTTCACTTGGTTATGTTTTGAGTTCCACTTCATCTAACATCTCAACACTCCTTGAATCAGTACATGAATTGGAAGGTGAAGTAGGACAGTTAATGATTACACATAGGGGGCATGACATACTTGACAGTGTATGAATTTGTGATGCTCTTGACTTCCAGTTGGTTTTTGAAGCTAGACAGGACATCATTGTAGAAATTTTTTTGAAAAACCTGACTCATTGTTTGGTCCTGCTCCTCTGGTTATTAAATTTTAATCATGCACCTTTTGAACTGAAACTCACAAATCATATTTCTATTTTAAAGTCTAAGGCATTTATTATTTTGAGGACAAACAAGGTTTTAAGTGTGGGGAAGTTTGATGTGGCAGTGTTTTCACACTCTTTGCCACATCCTTTTTGTATTTTCTATCGACTTTTTAATATTAAAATATTGTTTTCTATTAAATAATTGACAATTATTCTGTTTTTGAACTTACTGTGTAAAATAATCAGTTTTTATTTTAAATCAATTGTTTTTAATATTCATTATTTTCTTTTTAAATAATTCTTAAATTAATTTAGTCTTGTGAATTAGACTTTTATTTATTTATTCTTTTATTTTTATTCTAGTTAGTTTATTAATTCATTAATTAATTATTTATTCTTTAAATTTTAAATAAATAACTCATTTTAGTTTTCAGTCTTTTAATAATTAAATTAGTTTTAACAATTTAATTTTATTCAATTAATTTTTCTTATTCTTTAATTTTCTCTAATTAATTCTTTAATTAGTTAATTAATTTAAGAAAGTAACTGTAAATATTTTAATTTGTTCTTTAAGTAATTTGTTTATAATTTTAAACCCGAATAAATTCATTCATTTGAAAACATAATTTATTTCATTATTTAACTTTTTTGTTTTTATTTTTTAATTCCATTCTATTTAATTTAATTTATTAATTGATTTTTTTTAGTTTCATTAAATTATTATTTTTATTTAATTTTCTTTGTTATGTTTGTTTGCAGGTGTTGCGGTCACACGGTCCTATTCCTTAACAGTGATCGTCTCACCATTTCCAACCAGTCTTAGTGGTGACTGTCTCACCATTTGAACCCATTTATAACAGTGACTATCTCACCGTTTGAACCCATTTGTAATGGTGACTATCTCACTGTTTCCTTTCTTTTTTTCTCCTCATGGCGACTCCTTGCACAACTCACCATTTCCATTTTTTCTCACTGTTTCCACCCATCCTTAACGGTGACTGTCTCACCATTTCCACCATCCTTAACGGTGACTGTCTCACCATTCCACGCCCCCAACCCCCATTTGGAATAGTGACTATCTCACCATTTGAAAGAAGAAAAAACCCAGCCATTGTTTCTCCTCTTTTCTCACTTTTCCTTCACGGTGCCTCCTTGATTCGCACCACACCCCGTCACCCCAATTACTCCTCTACTCCATCCTCATCCATGCACAATCCACAACTAGCAGCAAGCATGTCAAAATCATAAATCAAGCATCAACACAATTCAATTGCACAGCAAAGTAAAAAAAATTGACACAAATGAAATCAATTTCTCAGTTCCTGGGAAATAAAGAGGTAACATTCATTCAAACCCTAAAACCTCACACCATTGAAGCACCTCACCGCTACGCCATCTGACCACCACCTCACCTCTATACGCTAAACTATTGAGAGTACCACCGTCCTCGGACTGTTCCTTTCTCACCTCCAACTAACTCAAGAAGCGCCGTAAATAGAGGTCCCTTCTCTCCACACAACCATCGCTCCTCAGCTTCCGCCACACTCCATTTTCCTCCATCTGAATCATCTCAAAATTGGACCAGGTTAGAGCTAAACCTCCGCATCGTCGCTTGAGCTCCCACCTGCCTGCTCCAAAGTTTGAACCCCCCGGCCTCACCTTTCCTCCAAGTTGAGACTCCCCTTCTCATTTCTCCCTCACCGTGCCGAACAGACCCGAAGCCCCCCCCCCTTCATTGTGTTTTTTATTTATATTAATATATAATAACATTTATATTAATATATAATAACATTTATATAATATATACTTAATATATTAGCAAATATATATAATATAACTATTATAGTATATAATATAACATAATATATTATATATATATATATATCATATACTATAAAAAAATAATTATAGTTATATTAATAATTGTATATGCACTTATAATATTAATATATCATATTAATAAATATAATTACATATAATAGTAATAATAATATTAGGTATTATATATATATAAGTATTCTTATTTAAATAATAATATTAATATATAGTATATAATAGTTTCATTTTATTTTTTATTTGACTCACGTGCGTTTATTTTTGTTTTGTTGCAGGGGGCGGGATGCATTCACTTGGAGTTCACTAAAAAAGATCATGACGTGCACATAAAAGCACGCCACATGGATCTGCTATTTCCAGGGAAGAAAGTAGCTCACCGCGAGCACATCATTTTCATTCGGTTAAGAGAAATTGCTCCGGTGACCAGTGAGGGAGGAACAACACAGTGAAAGCTACACATGGAGGTCAGGGAACTCCTTGGGGGAGATTCTAGAGACTTTGGTTGGGTGATAAAGGCAGAGGAACACGGGAGAGGCATTGAGAAATCCTTTGGAGAAAGGAGTAGGGGCATAGGAGGTGATAGTTCAAGATAGAGAGAATGGGAGAAAAAGTAGCGGGACTTTGTCTAAGACTGGGGGAAGCAGAGCAAGAGAAACTTACAACATCTTCCATCACGAGTAATTTAGAGCACCGAGAGTTACAGATCAGAGCATTTCCATACCTCAATTCCCAGGGTGGGACATCGAGCGGATTCCAGAATTGCTTCTACCATCAAGCAGTAGGAGTTGGAATTTCTGAGAGAGGCAGCAGGGAGTTCGAACATCTTAGTTTTTCTTGTGCTCTATTTTTCTGCACTTATTTCAATATAAACTACATTGATTTCAACTCTATTGTTGCATTAAAACCAACCACTATGTTTGGCTAATTTCCTTCAGAGGGAATAATCTAGTTGATTTGATTTTTTTAGTCTCATTCATGCACTGCATCATTTAATTGGATTTTCTATCTCATTGTTTACAAACGAGTTTATTTTCAAAGCAACAGGATCAAGTGAAAACCAATCTTGTTTGTACCATAATTTAAACAGTTTCAACTTGAGGAATTCACTGACAAGTGAATTATACTCGAATGAGAGAGACATGCCGAACTCAACTGACAAGTTGAGCCCGATGACTTTTGACTTATTTTCACCATTGGATGGAATGAATTTTACATTCTAAGGACTATAAGAGCTATTTAATCACAAACTAACCAGACGACAAATCTGGCCAGTTACTTTTAGCCAGATCCATATTTTTAAAACTCCAATGCAAGAACAAGGCTGAGCAATATCAAATCAACCAGTGGACTTTCCCCATTACTCATCTATTGGTTGTTTACACCACAATTTCTCTTGATGCTCTGTCTACTCCCTTTGCGCTCACTAGTATACCCTCACTTCTTCACACACTAAGTCTCATTCACTCCACTTCACCACCACCAATTGTTTTTTCTTTTTTTGCTTGTTTTTGCGTGTGTGTTTTTGTTTAGTTTTTTTAGAATGCCAAACACAATATGAGGCCTCCCTGGGGTTCGACCATGTCTTTCCACTGTCCTAAGTAGTAATTAGGTTATAAATTTTAGTTTTTCACCTGTGCCCAATGACGTGCGAGCGTGCACCATCTTATCACCATTTTCTAAAATAAATGAAATGTTATTTTTCTCATGAGTGAAAAAGGGAAAGTGTGGGGGGGGGGGGGGGGTTGATAAAACAAGATTTTGTTCAATATTTTTTTGTTAATGAGTGTTTTGATTCAATCACATTGGTATTTATATGAATATTTATTAGGAATTTTTAATTATAGATTGATTATGGAAATTTTATGGAAATTATAGTTTTCCCATTTCAACTACACTCTATTATTACCATCATAATATTTTCTATGTGTTTAATTTTAACTTGAAATTTTTCATATAATTCCATACTCATTGAGATTCATATTTGATTTTACAATATGAAGATGGATCATACGTTTGAATGGATAATATAGGCCTTGAAATCAATTCTAGACTAGATATGTCAAGTTGGATATCACTTTAGTGTTTATCCCTTAACTTCTTCATCCATGCTTTAATTGGGATGAAATTTTTAAAAAATTATAGGATACAAAACCAAATATTTCATTCAACTATACTAATATCTATTTTATCAATTAAATGGATAATATGTATCACAAAAATAGAGATTCTTTTTAACATATTTTTAACATTCCATTTAATATCTTTTATAAAACCAACCTCCCCTCTATTTTTTAAATTATAAATTGGTATATTACACCATGGGATGTAGTTGGATATGTATTAGATAGTGATTATATGAAGGAAGTGGTATTATTCCAATACTCTAATTAATTGGTGGAAGGAATGCCGGCATGCAAGGATTTCTTCCAAGATGATTCAACTTTTTTATTCTATATATTTTTTCTTTTTTTAAGTGTAATATCACTTTGTTTTCAATAAAAAAAAATTATTCAATTAAAATAATTTTAAATTAATTATTTATGTGATAATATAAGAGGGGAGATGATATTAGTTCTTTCTATATAAATCATTGCTTATCAAAATCATCTCTATGATGACTCACCCACCCATAGAAGTTTAATTCTTTATCCAGGAATATAATTTCATAATTCTTGAATTGATTATTTTTTATTTCATTAAACTAATTGAATTAATAAAAATATGAACAATTAATTGAGTTTTAATTGTGAAACTTGATCGATGAACACATAGCATGTGAGGTCGAGTTTGTGTGAATTGTGAGAGGGATACTTAAATTGTCAAATCTTGGGATAGAGTTTTAGGGTTAAAATATAATCCAAAAATTAAATTAATTTATATTTATAGATTTTAAATGTTTTCCTAATTAGACACTAACAATAATTTTGATTTGGAGTGATAATAAAAGTAGGGTGTTGTAATTTTTTGTTTCAGAGTTAACCTAGGGTCTACTCCCATTATCTTTGTGTTCATTTTTATTTGCATAGATTTCGAGGGTTGACAAGATTATGGGATCATAATTAAGTGAATTTTAGTATATGGGATAATTATAAATAATTAATTGAATTGGTGTATTAGATTAGTTATGATTAATTAAATAAATTTTCTAAAAAAACTCTTATTATCATTTCTTTTTTACTTCATTATCCTATAATAAAATCCCTCCAACTTTTGGTTTTTTTTCACTTCATTTTTCAAAAACAAAAGTTCAAAAAACCCTTAATTTTATCTAAAATTTAATTTATTTTCCATTTTTACTTCTAACCTATGATTTTTCACTATAAATTAACTCGTTTAATATCAATTATTTTCCATTATTAACATCAATTTAAAAGATAAATGAATAAAGGTGATGTTAAAATTATAATTTCAACAGTGATTAATAAAAAATTATATTGAAAGATACTTTCAAAGTTAGTTATTATTAAAATCAATGTTGAAATATTTACTAGATATAGATATATAAAGAATTTCAATGTTGTATTTCATAACAACCTTTGTTGAAATTTATTTTCAACATTTTTTATTATGAAAAATGATTTTGAAAAAAAAATCACCAGTTTTAATAATAACTTATGCTAAAGTAACTTTCTACATCAACTTTTTTAAATTGATTTTGAAATCTTGACTAAGTATAGATATAGATAATTTCAACATCGATTTTAAAAAATCTAACATTGAAAGTATCTTTCAACATCGGTTTTTAATAAAATATGTGTTGAAGGTCACATTTGATGTTAGTTATTATAAAAATTGAAATTGAAATTTTGAATAAATATAGATATAGAGAGAATTTCAATGTCATTTTTATAATAAATATATGTTGAAAGTCACTTTCAACATTTTTTATTTTGAAACCTAATGTTGGAAGTGAGTTTCAACATCAATTTTTATAATAACCCATGACAAAACATGATTAATTTTTTTAAAATATATTAAAACACAATACTTGATACCCTATAAACTGAACTCTAGTAGGAGAAAATGACAACAAAAAATAGTAATCAATATAAAAAATTCAATGAAAATTTACATACAATATTACTTACTAAGATAATATATATTCAAGAATATTTTATATATCTACATATCTAAAAATTAATCAATCCTATAAAATATTATACAAATAATTCTTGATTGTGGATTAATTACTCTATAAAATATGAGAAAACATCATAAAAAACCTAAAAAATATATTTTATAAAATTCAAAATACAAAATATTTGTTTCGAACATAAGATTTGTAATAGAACTAAATTTTTAAAAAATTGTCATCATTCTAGTCATGGTAGTCTCAAAAATGAATCATAAAACATAATTACCACATTCAACATGTCATATTTGATGATGAAAATATGTTTATGAAATGCACTTTGAAAATAATAAACACTATATATATAATATAAAAAATTATTAACTAATATAAAATTTCTCTACATACAATCAAACATAATAAATTTAATTTTTCCTATTTATTGACAAATGATCCATGTTAAACACTTATAATGACCTTTCAAAACATACTTTATATGAAAAAATTAAGATTAAATAACTAATATATTATAATAAAACTTAAAAGTTCAATAAGTCTTGAAAACTTTCATGAACTTCACCCAGTAAAGAGTATAAATTTTTTTTGTCCATTCATGTGGTCAGAATATGCAAATATCAAATATATACTAAAATATAAAAAGTTCAGAATGAATGAAATTTTAATGAATATTAATTTTTAATTTTATAATTCTTATTATCTATAAAGTAATGGAACAAACCAACACTTAATCTCCATGTTTTTCAATATTTCATATATATATTTAACTCTAGCAAGATTCTTCAGGTATTGAAAATTTATTGAAATATATTCTAGGTCAATAAAACCATAAATATAAGAGATATAATTTTTTATTAAAAGAGTGTATAGATACCAAATTAGACAAGTAATAAATTAAATCACTATAAGTTAAATTTACTTAATTAAATTAAAAGTAAAATTGAAATTTTATTACATAGAAAACAACTGCAACAGTGGTATCGAGAGATTATATCTAATAATAATATCCAAGATGTATTTTTAAAATATTCTTAATAGATATGTACTCCCTTATACATCATAAATTTTTATAAACTCTTAAAAATACACTAGTATAAAATAATTCACAAATAATTTTGTTGTCCCTTTAGAAATCTTAGAAGTATCTAAAGGTTCTGGTTCTCAAAACTTTTTTTTGAAATGATTTTATAGATTTTAGATACTTCTATACAAGTTATATATAAGAAAACACTATAAGTAATTTAAAATTAAAAATAAATAAAAATATAAAAAACAAATCATACCTCATATGTCAACTAATGAATAACACAATATAGTTGGTGTAAAAAATTACCCATGTTCTTTCCAACTGTGGCAACCTTTTTAGTAGGCAATTACATTGGATCATTTGGATCAACAATATCATGTAATGATACTCTTTATTAGTTTGACTACAAAATATGATGATGTGAATAACCCCTATATTATTTATGATTTGGTAGGCTTTAATATGTAAATAGGGATCCCCATCATACAACTTTAAGTACATAGTTGGGTCTAAATGAGGATGTGGAGGATCTGGATATGCAAGCAGCATTTGTCTCTCCATTTCTATGAACATTGACTATACAAAAAATTTAATTCTCTTGTTTTTCAACTAATTCATATCTCTAATCTAATGCATTAAGGAATTTATTTCACTCTTGTATTCTATCTACCTCAATGGCATACTAGGATAGCCAAAAAATATAATACTAACACTTGATTCATATCCTCTTACATGGCTTGGGTGTTTTCTCTTTTGTAAATCAGCCATAAGAATGTCCATACTTCCCCCAGGGATAAATTTCCCCTACATGAATTTCTCTATAAGGTAATCTTGAAATAGTATATATAAATGTTATATTAGAGTGATGAATTTAGAAACTACTAATATTCAAGAAAAATAGTAAGTAATTCCTTACAATATTATGGGATGATCATTTGGATGGATCATTAAGAAACTTTTATTTTTTTATTCTTTCCTTTTTCCATTTTTCATGGTGAGTAAGGGGAGATAGAAGGATGAACTAAACCTCTCTAGATATGTTATTTGATTTTTCTCTTAATTCATCAAACATTTCAATAATTATTTTCTCCTCTGATTAAGGATACCCTCCACATGAAAAATCATGAGGGTATATATTTTGTAACTATATCTCTTGTTGAAATCTTCTAATTT
Source organism: Viscum album (assembly GCA_963277665.1). Taxonomy (NCBI): domain Eukaryota; kingdom Viridiplantae; phylum Streptophyta; class Magnoliopsida; order Santalales; family Viscaceae; genus Viscum; species Viscum album. Next base: position 546,934,494 of record OY728148.1, read on the forward strand.
CCTATTAAATAATAATAAATGAAAAAAATAATTAATTAAAAAATAATTTTACAAATTTATTTTATAAAAAAAATTATCATACCAAAAAAGATTCCTCTCATTGGTTAGTGACAAACTTCTCCCATGTATCTGTATCTAAAAACCCATATTTAAGGCATACATTTTCATTTTTTTTATTCTCAAAAATATAAATTGAAGTTAACTTTGATTTAAAATCCCTCCATATAATTACTATAAAATATATCCACCTCTTCTTAATATCTCTCATATTGGTAAAGTTTAATGTAATTGGAAATTGAATAGATCAAATGTTAGTCATATGAAATATATAATATTTGACCAATTAGAAAAAATATAAGTTCACATATTCTACTATTACACACTCCCACAACTAATTTTTTTCCATATAATCAATGTTCCTCCAATCAAGATATAATATTCTAATCTTACAATAGCTCTGCATATACATGAAACTTCTAAACTAATTTATATTTGAGAAATTTAGGTTATTTTTATCATTAAATTCAATTAGAAACCTCTTCTCCCCATGAGAAATTTAATGTTTTACTAAACATGTAATCCCACATCTACAAAGTTTGGTTATATTCTTCTCTAGAGAAGAGGAAGATCTACAAATAATTTTGATAAACATAAGGTTAGTTTCATTAAAAAAATTAAATATTCACATATATTTATATGAAGAAACATACACATACCTATGTGTTTGTCAATTAAATAGATGTATTCAACTTTAATGAAACTTTTTGACCTATATTTAACTAGAATTAAATGATTGTTAAAAGTAAAAAATTTAAATGTTCATAACATAAAAAATATATATGTACTAATTATTTTAACTATTATAGCTAAATAAAAGTTCGTACTTAAAATTGATAGAGACAAATAAATATTCATACAAAAATAATGACATACAAATTCTTCAACAAAACAATATATAAATTAAAATGATAAATATAAAAAATAATACAAAAAAAAGAAATAAAATATGATAAACAACTAAAAATGTGTAATTATATGTACCTATATTTAATTATAATTAAATAATTCATAGAACTAAAATTTTAATTTTTCGAAATAAAAAAGAAAATTATATCGATTTTCTTAACTAATATATCTTAAAAAAAGTAAATACCTAAAAAATGTGAAGATAAAAAAATTATTCATAGAAAAACAATAATGTCAGACTTCTTCAAACAAAATATATGTAATCAAAACTAATTTATATGAAAAATAATACCAAAAATAGACATAATTATCAATATTTATATATTTAAATACTCTAGTTACAGAAAATGTTTTTACATGTTTAAGTTTCATAGAAAAAATAATAGATATTTACCTGAATAATTTAGAGAATAATAAAATGTTTTCTAATATCCCTTATACATGATCATTTTATATAGAATATACTATGTCAACATTGAATTCTTTATTATACTTAGGTGATCGTGTGATAGATAAGAAATATCACATTAGTATACAACATCATCAACATCATCATCACCCAAATGAGTTTTTTCCCTCGAAAAATGATGAACCAATAATTGTTATTTGGGTTAATAACATAAAATATATACTTCGCATGTATAACCATGATAAATGGTTCCTCTTAGAAACTAAATCTTTTCAAATCAATAAGTATAAATTCATAATCGTCGTGTTTCACACCACTATCACTATAAACACAAATACACTTAAACACTGGTATTTGAAATTTAGTATAATCAATTTCCCATATATATTAAATAAATTTAAACTATATTTTTGATGTAGAATTTGGTTTTTAGTATTTTTCACTATAAAAAATCATTTCTTTAGAGACAACTATCATTCTACTATTTTAAATAGTGCTATAATTGTTTGGTTTTTTTGTAAAATATATAACTGTTGATGTCAAAAACATGTCTATGTGATCAAATTAATACATAGTCTCCCAACTAACCATTTCAAGGTTTCATATGTAGATGAATCCTTGTTGATTTTCTCCTTAAACCAGGAAAAATGTATTTTTATTCTCATTTATCAACCACGTTTCATTTATTTTCAACTATTATACCTTCAATCAAGAAATATGTGATGATATATATAGTTAAAACTCACCTATGTTGTTTAAAATGTATAAATGTGCATGAATCACAACATCATGTACAATTAACTTTACTTTTAATCTAAAAATCCCCTTACCTTCCCTATTTACTACCATATTATGAAATATGGTGAGGCCAACATGATCTACTTCATACAAGTAGTCAGTACAAAACTCAACCACCTCATCATATATATATTTTTGAACATTATAGGCCTCTATTAGATGGTTATTTTTAACACATCCCTTCAGGATTTTCATATATCATTCAAAATGATATTTTCAATGTAAATGTATAGGCCCACATATCATTTTATAGTGCACCAAATGTGTCTCTAAATGAATCATTAAATCAAAAAAAGGGTAAAATACATCATTAGTTGATAATTTATAATGAAAGCTTCATTATCTGGCATAGTTAACAGATTTGGATATGGAATTTATAGAAAATGGAATTGAAAAAGTATCACGACTTTATGATATAAGTTATGGAAGGAATTGGTAATATTCTATGTTATGAAATTGGTAGTATATATTGCATCAATACATGATATTCATGGGATTGTATCCCTATTAACTTTAAATCCTTTAATGAAACCTAATTTTTTACATTTTAAGAATACCCAGTATGTACTTTAATTCCATTTATACATTTATAGAAATTTATCTTTTCAATCTTTCTTAACGTGTGACAATCCGGAGGTAAATATTTTCTTTTTTACTTTCACAGTAAGAGCTAACTCTAAACATATTCCCATAGATATTAATTCCAATATTGAATGCAATCCATATTTTTTATTTCCTTTTATTTCCAACAAAATTTTGATCAACTTTTCACATATGTTTTTCTAAACATTCATAACATCAATGTTATGTTTGACCTCCAAAGTCTCTAATAAGGTAGATCAAATAAGATGGATTATTTCCCTAAAGTATTTATTTGATGACCTATCTTCCCAAATGTGATATCAATTTTTCTCAATTTTTTATAATATTCCTCATTTGAAAAAGATTTTGCGGGAAATCATACACTTGTAAACTGTTAAGTTCTTTTTTGACTATTTGATAAAGGTATTCTATTAAAAAACCTTTATTTACTATGTACATTGTCTTTATCACGTGGAATTGTTAGAAAATATTTACATCCCTTAACACTATTGAGGAACCCAATATAATTTTTGAATGAAGGATTAATTTTTTGTCAATTTTTTATTAATATCAAAGGAAGTTGTTGAGGATATATTTCAAAGGTTTTAGAATTTTTTTGAGAAGAGTTAAAGTTATTTGATTTATTTTCAAAAGGTTTTGAGGGGATTATTTTTTAATTTTGAGTTGAAAATTTATGAATAAAATTAACTAAATAGTTTTCTATAAGAGTCATTTTCACTCTATAAGAGTCATTTCAGATATGGATTAAAGAATCAACAAAGTCATAACAACTTTATAAGATTCATTAGTGACTTTATAAGAGATATTATCAATTTTTTAAGAGTAATTGAGTTTAATAAAGTCAAGCTAAGATTATAAGGGTAAGCCTCATTTGGAAATAATCATTTTAGGAAGTGTTTAAGAGTCATTTACTCTTAAAGAATATCACTTAAGGTGAAAATCGACAAAGGTGTGAAATATCATTGGATCCTATGTTTTGTTTACTCTTGTAGAATGTTTATATTCTATAATTTTGGAAAATTCTTACATCATAAGAGTCATTTTACTCATACTATATGTCACTTGAGATAAAAATTTAGAAAATGAAATTCATAACTAAATAACATAGGAGACATTTTTACTTTTATAGAAAAGGCGTGTACAGTGATTTCTAAAAGCATAAGTTCCTTTGAAGAATTATGAGGAGAAGATGTTTTTATATAATATGTTTCTAGAAGATAAGTTTGATAATTCTTAACTAGACTTCAAATACTAAAATATCATAGGTTATTAGTCAATCCATTATTAAACCTAAATTTTATAGAAAATTGCATGAGAATTTTGTGTAGAAATATTGGTGGTGATTTTAAATTTGAAATTCATTATTATGGTCAAAGATAAAATATTTCTTGGAAACCATTAACCTATTTTGATATTTTCATTGTGAATCAAAGAGAAATTTCCATAAAATAATATGGAAATATTATTTACATAATTATATGAATGTAAAAAATAATAAGAAATGAATAAAGGAAGATGGTTGTAGAGAATTTAGAATTAGAGTGTTAATACTTTATTGTGTTATAGAACTATTGTATTGAAGTGAGATAATAGAATATTGACCGGTGATTTTTTACTACTATTTATTTATGTCAAGGAAAATCGATTATTTTTTTATCATATGAAGTCTTTTTTTAGGAGGAAGACTATGGTGTGTATGAGAACTCTTATGAACACTTTAATCAGTATGAAGGCTTGAGGATGAAGGCTAATGTACATAGAATTTAAGTGATAAATATATATAAGTAGACCTATTCTGTGGTATAAAATATTATTTTTAGATACAAAGACATATTGATATACACTAAATATCTTGTACATTCCAAATAGAAGAAGAACTTGTTGCTGACTGGTGGTTCTAGTATAAACAATACCATTATTATTGTTATTTCTCTACAACGATTCAAGTATGTATACTCTATCCTTATATTATACTAGCAGAGATAGGAACTAGCATTAATATGGGTTATACCAACACCCTTGTACCCACAATTTTCTAAAATTATGGGTATAAGGGGCCTTATACCAACATTTTACACAAACCATCGGTAGAGAGTCTAAACCAAGTCCATGTACCAATAGTTTTAAAAAATATATTGGTATAGGCTAGATTATACCAATAGTTTTATAAAATTGTTGATATAGTTTCTCCCTAAATGAGGCATGTGGCCTCCACTACCCCCAGATCCTTAATTCCTCCCTTACCAACATAGTGACCTACCCTCAGTTCTCCATAATGATATCCCCTTATTCATTGGTTTATTAATTTGATTCTTGTTTGACATAAAATTGGTGATTTTTTGTTCCATTATTCATTCTGTCGAGCATCATTTTTACTTTTATCTATATATCAAATAACAAATGATATCCTATTAGGTTATGATTCTTTATGATTTATTAAACTAATATTTTTTTAGATTATATTTTTTGTCATGTTTCATAATAAATTTGGTCATCATTGATGTATTTTAAAAAAATTAGTTACTCACTACCTCTACCTAAATCTAATATAATTTTTTTATATAATTTATATTAAGGTATTATGTAATTAATCATCATAGTATTATTTTTTTAATGTATTGGGGTATTATATAATTATTTATTTAATGTTTTTATTTTAATTAATAAATGATCACCAGATAGGTGTCATTAATTATATCAAGGAAACTAATTTAATAATTTATAAAAACTGACTATCACTAACTAATTTTAAATTATTAAGTGGAATTAGAGGTTGATTCCATAGAGAATGAGTATAAATCACTTATAAAATTTAGGAAAACTTAATTAAAAACAAAATTATCATGATTGGTTTGGTTTTTAGATTAATGGTATAAGAATTACAATATTTTTTAAAACTGGGTTCATGTGCTTTATTAAGAAAAAGTGATGTGATTTAATTTATATATTTTTGTAATTGAACTATAGTGAGACTCCTCTATAAGTACTCACAATATATTCTATATATTCTGCTTTCCCCTCTCAGTTTAGTTTAGTATGTATATATATAGGTATTCAAAACCTTATTTAAGCATAAATACCCCAAAATCATGCATTAGTTGTATTATGAGAAGGGTTATCTAGTTTATTCATCAATAAATAATACCCTCCTCTCACAATAATGGTCATGCATAAGATAGAAGGGTAAGATTGAAATGGAAAAAATGAATGCATAGACCCATCATAGAATATAAATATAGCATAATTCTCTATACTAGGTGAACTCCGCCATCATTACATGTATTTTTATAATAAAATATACCCCCCCCCCATGCCAGTCATAAGGGGATATGAAAATTAAAAAAAAACTAAGCATCATCCAACCTCTATATAAATAGAACTCTATGATCTAAGCTCTAGTATCCAATCTAGTACAACTCAAGTCCCCTATAGTTCCCCTACATAATAGCCCTTATTATCTATTTATAAGTATATCCGACCCTAGATAAATATCTTTCTTCTATTTAGATTTTAATTTTCTTTTCTTTATATCTGTCTCCCTCCTTCAATCATCTAAAAGCTACATATGTGATCCTCCATTGATAATTGGTTGGTTTCTCCTTATTTTGTGTTGTTTAAAACTTCCTCATATATAGGTGTGGTTATTAAGTGATGATCTTCTTAAAACTTCCTTTAATACCATCTTGTAGCATGTGTATAGCCCTAAGATATCAGGATTTTGAATTTTTAGTGGAATTAAACCCTATGACATGGATAGAAACCATATGACAAAGCCTTCTTAACATAAATATTTTGCATATGTGGCCTTAAAATATATATAGTGTAGTCATATGACAATGATATAAACTTATTCTTCCTTAATTACCTCTACACTTTTATTTTTATTCCTTCCATGATGTATCTAGGATCCCATGACACATCCATCTTCATTACACATAGACCATTTTCTTTTATGATGCAGCCAAATTATTTTCATTGTGGCCTTCATCTTTCTTATTTCTATACTTTATTCAATTATATAATAGTGGTGGTACTACTTCATAGAACATATTATTTATACTAAATATATAGGTAACCATGTTTCAATGACACAACATATGGTGCATCCTCCCTACAGTAGTTTGAGCTTCCAGGGTCACCAGATGCATGGACATGGATGTGGCATGATTATGCTTGAATTTGTAGTTACATCTAACATTTAACATTATCATACATGTAAATTCTATAATTATGGAGGTGTTGTAGTTAAATAAATTAGGTATAATATATGTGAATTCATTAATGATGATTCTATTTTTGTAAGGGAACAATGTCCCAGATGAAGAGGTCATCCCATATCGAACATTTAATAGGGTTAGCTCTGCTATATAATAGATCTCATTCCTTAGAAGGATATCAATTTAGACATGGGTTATAGGACCCCTAATATAATTGTGTGTCACCCCACATTGGTGTAGGATTACTCCCACCACCACATGGACCTTCCTCTTATTTGTTGGTTTTACTTCTATCCCATGTCTGTACCATGAAAGACTTATACCCCTATATCGCCCCAATAGTCTCTACCCTTCGGATTTCTTGGCCAGATGACCCTCTTGGGTGGACCATGTGGCTTATACTTCTTGGTTTGAGGTCTATCTAGGGTTGTACAATTTTTTGGATAACTCCCTTATAATTTCATTCTCTATTTCATCCTACACATCACACAACAAAAACCATTAAAAATATTCATCCAAATTTATAAACATTAAATTATATTTGTTTTATTTTAAATAAATCAATATAACAAAGTTAATCAAACAAAAATAAGACCATTAAATTAATAATGGGAAATATTAATTAATTAAAATGTAAATTAAAGAAAATTAAATTCAATAAATATATGCATTTAATGAACTTATTAATAAATTATCAAATTTTTATTTAATTAATTTCAATTTAATGTGATGTGAAATTCTTTAATAAGCATGTTTGTAATTAATTAAAGTTTTTATAATAGTCACTAATTAACTCTACCTAATATAATAGTATGTATTAGTTGTTGCATATTTTGTGTCTTAAACTTTAGGTCTCTACTAGTATGCATTGATTATAGAAAATGTTATATCTTATAATTTGTTTCGCTATATACTAGTATGATTTGTTGAATTTCATAATAAAATTTTAATTCAGATTATGTTATTAGAAATTTTATGTAGACGTGTGATATTTAATTATATTTTGTTGGTATTATGAATTTTTTCCTTGATAAAAACATATATATTAAATACATAATCTTTCATGTTGTGTGGGGTAATTTTTTTCTTTAATAAATGTTTCCCATGATAAAGACATGTGAATTTAGTTTTGCAATTATTTTTTTCATGATATACATTCAAAGGATTCAGGACTATTATGAGTTTTATAATTATAGTCTATAATTTTTATTTTAATACAATCTTATTTTTTTTATAATAGAATGGATAGATTTTGGATGTATGATATTAATCGAATCTCAACTGAGTTTCAAAATAAGGTGGATTTTTTTAGATTTTACATTTAACAATGTATCATGTAGATGAATTATAAACCACCCTTATTATAATTGTGTCAGAAGACCTCTATTAAGTCATGAAGAATATTGGTACCATATAAAAAATCAAAGGAAATATTATGTCTAGTATCATAATGGAGGGAATAAGAAATCCTAGTATGTTCATGACCAAACTAAAAGGAGAGGAATAAAGAATATGATATTTGAATGATTTTAATTTATTAATAATAATGAGAAATAAAATATAATATTTTAATAAGACAATAATATTATTAAACATGATTTCAGTTATTAAAATGATGATTTTGAGAGAGTAAAAAAATTGATGGATAATGAAAGAACTCTTGTATATCGATCATGTGATAAAATAGGAAAGCTATAATTTTTAATGTTACCATATCATGGGAAAACCATGTATGGAATTTATAATACTATCATTGATTATATTCTTACCTATTTAAAGGAATTACTATCTGGTCATGCAGATAATCCCTCAAATCATTATATACCATGGAAGTAAATTGATTAGCTTGGATTTTCAACTAACAAAATTCATGCTTACCCAAAATATTATCACTTATATTGGGTGAAACTTTATACCTATATTATTTTAAATAATTGTGCACATCTCTATAGAAGATAAATATAGGTGCAACACCATCTCATGCACTATATAAAGTACCGTCACACTCTCCAATGATTCCTAGTATATAAAATATTTTCATGTATGATGAAATCTTAACAACTATGTGATGAAATTATATTCAGTGAATTAAGAATAATGATGAGTTGGTTCATCCTTCATATGTATTAAAATGGTGTAAATTTTATTTACATCATCCTTATTTTAATTTTTGGGTGTGTAATGTCATGTTGGGACTATCATGTGATGGTTTTAATCTATTTGGTCAGATGCTTAATTCACACAGCACATAGCCAATTTTTTTAAATATTTATAACCTTACGTTATAGATGTGTATGAAACACCAATTACTTTCTTGAGTATGCTCATATTTTGAACCTTTAATCTTTCAAATTATATAGATGTGTATTTGTAATATTTAATAATATATTTGAAGTATTTTTGGAATGTGAGTGTGTTCACATATGATGCTTCTTCAAAAGACATATTACAGATGAATGATGTACATATATGGATGATAAATTATTTTCCTGGTTATGAAATGATGGTTGGATTGATCATGAAGGGTAAAATATCTTGTTATGTTTATATTAAAAGTATATAATCTTTAAGGATTAAATATCATTAGAGTTCTATTTTCATGGGACATGGATGATTCTTTCTAATGGATCATCCATACAATAAAAATGTAAAAGGTTTAACAATAATGTTGAGATAGATAAGACACCTCAATGTATTTCTAGAATGTATGTACTTAATGAATTGAAAGATTTAAGTTTTTCATTCAAGAAAATTCAAATTAAATCTATATAGGAAGAACGTTTCTACTAAATCCAATTATAATTGGTGGAAGAGAAGTATTCTCATTGATTTGCCTTATTAGTCAAACAATTTTTTACATAATTGTTTAGATATAATGTACATTGAGAAAATTATATTTTAAATGTTGATTTAAATCATTATAATTGTCAAGGAGGTAACCAAATATGATTTATGGTCTTGGAATTACTTGGTGGGTTGGGATATCAAACCAAAACTATATCATGTGTGTATTGATGAAAATAACTAGAAATTTCCCTATGATTCTTATGTGATGATACCTTCAGTAAAAAATTAATTTTTTTAAGTACTGTAGATTTTCAAGGTTCCTAATATCTATTCAAAAAATATATCAAAATGGATCAAAATAAGGTAGGTGAAACTAAAATCTATGAAAAATTAGGAATATCACATCCTTCTTCATGAATTGATTCCAATAAAAATTCATCATTTGTTGATAAATAATATGAGGTTAAAAATGATTCTATTATTCCATTTTTATAGAGATATTTGTGTTAAATATTTTTCTGGGTGTTTATTTATAAAAATTCAGTAAGTGTTAGCATTAATTTTGTAGTTATTAAAGAAAATTTTCCCTTTGTCTTTTTTCACTTTCATGTTGCATCTAATTATCCATCTTATAACTAAAATACTTCTTGGGAGACCTGTTTCTTTTTATTGGATGTATCCATATAAATTAGATGTGTACAGAATGAATTCGTATGTCATGAAAAGGAATCATCCAGAAGGTTATACTATGAAAGGTTACTTCACTCGTGGATGTATGGATTTTTATTCAATGTATTTGGTTGATGTGAGCATGAGATGTAACCTACCATTTAGAAATGAATATAATTATCATGAGTAAATTGATACCACTTTTCATAAATTTCTCAAATAGGTTGAATTCCTAGATTATATACAATGGATGAATTAAGCCTTAAAGAGCAGGAGATGGCACATCGTATGGTCTTGTTTAACTGTGATTTGTTTGATGACTACATCAAGTAATTTAACCATGTATATGTTATATCATACAAAATCTTTATACATATATCTTAAACGTTTACTAACTTTTTATATAGGTAACATAATAAAATTATAAATATAATTCATCATTCATTGCCTTTGATAATAAGATATTCTTTTCATAGAAAATAGTTTCCTACTTGGTTAAAATCGAAGGTACGACCATTAATTTTATAAAATAAATAATATATATTTATCTAATTTTAATATTCATATATATTTTAGGTATTGAGTTTTCTTATTAAATTTGTATCTAAAGAAATAAGAGCATTGAATTTTGGTTCCAATAATCTAGTTCGTGAGTAAAAATCATTGGTGATCAATGGGTAAAAAAATTACAACTAATCGAGTAGTGACCATGAGAATAGAACATGATGGTGTTATATTAAATGAAATGATAGAATTTTATGCTAGTATATCAAATAGATATCCTCTATATGAAAATGTGTCTTATTATGGAGTTTTTAGGAAAATACCAATATTGGATTATTACTCCCATATTCAAGCTATAATGATGAAATGAAAGTGGTTTGATTTAATTAAATAACATGGAATTTTTATTGATCAATGTGGATTTAGAGTACTTTACATGAATTTATTATTAGATAATAATGGGCCATATGTTTTGGAAAAAAATAGAAATAGGTATTTTATGTGAAAGATCATCTATGACCAGAATTCGATTTCATTACTGAAGTGATCCCAAAACATATTTTTAATGATGTTGAGGATGAAATTGACACCATCACTACTCCCCATTAGTCTTGATCAATATATTTTATATGATGAATTAAATACTCCAATTTTCAAATTTTATTATGAACGAGAAGTACGGGTGGGTAATATATAGAAGAAACTACATGTTGTCTCAATTCATTCATTTTATCTTGACTTGGGTCTTTTAGGTTGGTACTATTCAAATAGGATTAATTTTATTTCATTTGATTTATTTTTGTAAGGTTCATATTTTTTCATGTTGGTTTTAATTTGGAAGGGTAAATTTGCTTTAATTTTATTTGTTTTGGTTGCATTTAGTTGGATTTAACCTTTTTAAAAGCACTCTTTACATCTATTTAAAATTATTTTAAATATATATGAGATACATATACCAAGAGTATTTGAATATATTGTTTTAACCAATTATTTAATAATTTTGTATTAAGTTGATAACTTACTAATCTAATTCCAATCATGTTTTCATCCATAATTGTTTCATTTTCATAGTAAGATAATTTTAAATTTCTAACCTCATCCTATAATAGTTATCATAAAAAATACTATTTTCTTGTAACAAATTCAACTTATTTGGTTTCACTTCAATAAAAATATTTCATAACTATAGTTTCTTTTATTTTATTTTAATACAATAGATTGATTCTTACAATATTTGTCATCTATGGTTTTTAAAATCACTACACTACTGTTATGGTACAACTTTGAATATGTCTACAGTTTTATTCATCAATACTATAAGTTATAATAATATAAAATTTGTTCAAAAATGTATTAAATATTCTCACTATTTATTCTTTTTTATTTTTTTATTTCTTAACTTTTCTTCGATAGACTAATGTTATACCATATATGTAATAAATATTGTTTTCCACTATGAACATGTGATGTATTTTAATTTTAAAATTTCTCTTAATCAATAACATCTTCTTAATTTATTCACTACTAAAATAATATATATATATATATATATATATATATATATTCTATTTTGAATTTATTTTCTGATATTATATTGACTAGAAGAACCATAATTATACAAATAACAAAACTAAACTGATAAAATTATTCGAACCATGCCTTAATAAATTAAATTCATGGAGAAATAGTCCTAATATAGAATTAAAATAGGTTTAAATTGATATAAATTTTCACTAAATAACAGCCAAACAAAATTCATGGAGAACTGGTCCTAAAATAAATGTAAACTTCACTTAACTTTTCTAAAATGAATTTAAATAGAGTTAGGCTTTACTAAAATAGATTTAAATAAATTTAAACTTCAATAAAATTTATTTTAAAAAAATTAAATGGATTTAATTTTATAGAGTTTAAGAAAATATTTAAACTAATTTTACAAAAAACAGATTTCATGAAACAGGTTCCACAAAATAGATTTAAACATCACTAAAAAAGGTTAACAATGTAGATTTATGCTTCACCAAAATAGGTTCTAATAGTGCCAATAACACTTTTTATATTCACCTTTAAACATAATAATATTAGTTCTTTGAAGCTTAACTATTACATATTGTGATACCTAAAAGATTCTATAAATATTAGGTTTTCTATTACATACAAATAAATAAATTTATTTATTTTTACTGATAAATAAATAAATTTTCCATCATGTATTAATTTAGTTCATATATCAAGGTTTAAACTATAAATTAATTTGATTCAGTACTCTTAAAGAGATATGAATCGACATAAAAACTATACCAAACCTAACTCATCCAAAAACACTTTAATTATATTTTCATGTTGGTTTAGGTTTGGAAGGGTAAGTTTGATTTAGTTTTTTTGTTTTGATTGAATTTTATTATAATTTCTTAATGTCCATTCAATTTAGTTTTATTTATTTCATTTAATTTTATTCTATTAATGTTTCTTCTGTTTGGTTCCTTTAAGATCATATTGGTCTTTCCTGGATTGGATCAAAATGAACCTAAAGACAAAAATGAATAAAATGACCTAACCCAAAAATGAAACAAATGAACTCACCCAAAATTAAAAAAATGACCATCTCAAATGACCAAATAGCCTAACTTAAAAATGAACAAAATATCCTAAACCGAATGAAAAAAATAACCAAATGACCTAGTTGAATGACCAAAATGAACCAAATCACTTAACTAAAATGAACTAAAATTAAAAAAGTGAAACATAGAATAATAAAAAGAATAAAAACAAATATATAAGTAATTAAATAGAGAAAAAATATATAAACAAATAGATAATGAATAAATATAGAAAGAACAAATACATAAAAAGGCAAGATACACTCAATATATATAAACAAATACAACAAATGGAAACACAAAAAATCAATATAGAAAATAAAAAAAGAATAAATCAATGACATAATCAAAGAAAAAATAAATATATAAAAAAAATACTTTAAATAAACAAAACAATACATAATATAACTGGCATTCAAAAAAATGAAATAAATTTGTTTTCTTTGAACTAAAACTACTTTACCCAACCAAATATAACCTAAATGAACTTCAATTAAATAAATATAAACCAAATCAACCAAAACTTGCATAAACTAAATGAAACAATCTTAAAAATAACCAACCTAAACCAAAAAAAAGATCAAGGATAAATCAAATAAAAATTAACCAACCTGAAATAATCCAAATAGAATCAACCTAACCCAAACTGAATTAGATTGAATTGAATATTCAAGTTGAAAAGTATATCTTACCCATGTTTATCATGTAAATTAGTATGTTTTGGTTTTGTTATGCCACCCCTTTTATGTTTTTTTTGTAATGGAGCTAAATATGAAATGATTATGTTGTGTCACTACATATCCATTGTTTTTCTTGATAATTATTATGCATTAATTATATCATGTCTCCTATTATGACTTGTTTATCTTACCCATTAGTAATGAATTTATAATTAAATTTATATTTATTTTCCAATAAAGGAAATGTAAAACATTTAATAGATACACATAAAGAGAATATTTGAATATGATTGATGTATGATAGATATGAGAATTCATCCTTTAGTACCCACTGTGAGTATATTATTTCAAATATATATCAAATACATAACATATAATGTCTCTTAATTGATCATTTTTTAATTTAATCAAGAATCACCATCCAAGAGACATCTGTTATCCAGCCAAACTAGTGATAATGGTGACAATCATGATAGTTTGGGGGTACTAGGGATACTTTCAGCACTTTTCATACTTAATCACACCCATACCCTTCATTAGATATACCATGTATCATATTTTCACATCCCATAGTTACCTTAAAGTCATAGAGGATATTAAACCCATCTATGTTATCGCCACTATTTTCGTCTGGTCATATTTCTCATATTTCATTTTCTAATCCAATTATGGATTTAGCTCCTCATCCCTATTATAATTTTACATTGACTTCATATCACCTTTATTTCATGCTTCTCCATGATCTTTGGGATTTTATATTCATACTCATTAGACTTCTTATCTAGATCCTTATGGTCATACTAAGCATATTGATCATTATGATAATACATTAGACCCAAATGGATTTACATAAGTGACCAATCCTTCATAGCCTAGGTATCGATTAGCACCTCTTAATTTGCTTGCCTCAGGTATATGTGTATAACCCTGTTAAATTTTATAACCATAATTTATTTTTATATTTTTCTTTTAATATTTTATAGCTAGATACACTACTATTAGTCAGTTTCGTTGTACTCACATGCATGAAATATGGAACCACCAGACACAAGTAATGGTTAAGAACAATGAATTCAATCAAATTATTGGTAAACCTAAGAGAGAACTTAGTGGTTTTATAATAACACTTGAAAAATATAGTGACATCATGCCCATGAAACCAAATTCCTAGAGACATATTGGAGATAAAATCAAGGATAATGCATGGGATAAAGTATGGGTAAGATAATTTATTAGAATAAATTGTATATTATTTTATGTATTTATATGAATTAATATTTTTTAGCAGCTTTACTATAATTTTCCCAATGGTGAAGTTGTGAGGGTTGCATGATTGATGGAATTAAGTGAAATATAGAGAGAATATAAGCATGAGTTATATAATGGATGGGTTAGTAAAGTTATAATGTATTTAAAGGGTATACCAACACTCAATGATTATTCAGTAACACTGTATGAGGAAATGATTTCTTATTATAAGACTAATGAGTTTTAAGGTTTTATTCAAATTTAATTTTTTATGGAAAATGATAATGATTTTTATTAATAATTGGTTTCATATTATTGAATTTTATTTTTAAGGATTATTCTTAATGAAATAAAAATAAAAGGGTGATATCAAGTATATTCACACTTTGGGGTGAACTACTATCCAAATCATGAGAGAAACCAAATATTTTTCATAAGAAATGAGTTTAATTAGGCACCAATACAACTGAACCAAACCAAATAAAACCTAACACACCTAAAATTACTTGTCTTGAATCAAAAAAAAAGTGAATTGAATTAAATTGAAATATAAAAGAAACAAACCAAAAAAAGTAGCATGAAAAAATTATACCGAGAAAGAACTAACTAATCCCAAATCAAGTTGATCTATCCTATCATGAATAAAACTAAACTGAAATAAAATGATCCAAATAGAAATAAAATAACCAAAACATACTTTAATTAGATTAAGAAAAACTGAAATTAATCAACCTCAACTACCTTTACCTTGTTTGAATTGAATAAAAATGAACTAAATCAAACCATACCTAATGGAATGAAATATATTTGAACTAAAATGAATATAAACTAACACAAACTTAATCAAAGTTAATTGAAATAAAAAAATAAAAATAAACTATAAACTCTAAATAGTTTATAGTTTGTAAATTTTTTACATTTTTTGAATTATTAAAAGTTTTTAAAATAGTTTATAAACTATAAATAATTTATAAAATATTTTTAAATAGAATATAAACTATATGTAATTTTTTTTTAAATTATTTGTAAAATGTTTACAATTTAATTGTAAATCATATACATTTTAATATTTAATAAAACTATAAAAAGTTTAGCGTTTACATGTAAAATGTAAACTATTTATAGTTTACAATTTATATATAAATTGTAAATAGTTTATAGTTTACATGAATATGATTGATGAAAATTTTGGAAAATTTTTTAGTGGCCTGCTAATAGTGGACATATATGATTATAAAGGAGACCATGGTTCTAAAATTGATAAAAATCCTTATACACATTATAAGGAGGATTTTTAAAATGATTCATATGATAATTATGAAATTTATTTGAATCATTTAATAACTTAAATGTGAAACCAAAGGATAAGATCCAATTTTTATGAATCTAATATCTTAGTTAAAAACATAGAAACTACATAGGCCTAGTAAATGAAATATATAGAGAGAACAACATTTTTATCTCATGTGGTACCAAGATCATTTAATGATTCTTAAAAAGTTGAATCATAGATCAAGGCCATTAGGTATGTTTTTGTATGAATTAATAAAAACAAGCATGATAACTTTTGAATAGACAACATGGATAGAATTTTATAGATATAAAATTTCTATTCATGATCAATTTTTGAACAACTATTTTTTTTAACAAGGCTCAAATTGTATGGTGATGTTACTCACAAAATAGGGGGAATATTATTGAGGAATCATTCACACCACTAGAACTACATGAATCACTTAATTCATTACTGGTAGTGTAAATATAATGGATATTAAAAATATAAACTACTAACTTAATTAATGAACTAACATTTTTTATATTAATATAAAATAAAAACTGTATAACATTTAGTTATCAAAGGTTGAATCAAACTCAAAATCTCTCATTGATTTTATGTAAGGAAATATAAAACCACTATGGGAGTTGATGTACCGCATTCATAAAGGCAAGAAGCTACTGGAACCATTGATAAAGGTTGGGTATACATAGAGAGAAGGCAACTTTGTTGCAGATTCTTTGGCATGTAGAGGTAACCCAAGAGAGACTTTATCCATTTTTCCTTGTTTAGGATCCTTTCCTAAGGAGTGATATAACTTTTTTATGGGTGATGCCCTTGGCCTCCATCACTTCCATCCGCCTTAAAATCTCTCTCTGTGTTCAAATTTTATTAAAAAGCCAACTTTTTAGTCAGTTATATAGTACAAATATCATGATTTAATATTAACATATATACACGAAAATATATTCACATAATATTAACATATAAGTATTTAAAAATATAAACTATATTAACATGTAATCATATTAATTTTTTACATGTAAACATGTAAACTATTCATTATATTAACATGTACATAGTGTCAATTAATATTAACATATAAACATGTAAATATATTCATTTTACATGCACATATAAACTTGAAATCTATAAACTCTAATTAAATTGATGGGAATATAATGAACCTAAATATAAATAAATTTAACTATCCATACCTTACGCAGTCCAAATCAAACATAACAAAACCAAATTAAACCATAATAGAAAAAACTTACCCTAACATATCTGAACCCACTAGATCTAAATAAAATTAAATTGAACCAAACTAAATGCAATCAAACCTTAACTAAACTAAAATTTAAAAACACATATAAAAACAATTTGAATCATATTGTATTGAACTATACCAAATGTAATCAAATTGAACCAAACCAAAAGGATTAAAACTAAACTAAATCGAAATGAATTTCATTTAATTGATCATTCCAAATAGGTATTTAAATAAACAACACAAAACAACTGTAGACAAAATCAAAGCAAAATAAACCAAAAAGTGACCTGAACTGAACTATAAAAAAACTAAATTAAACCATATAGACCAAAACTAAATCAAACTAAAATATTTTATTCATAATTAAACCAAAAAAATATATAAAATTAATCTAAATGTTCCAAATTAAACTAAATAGTTATTACTCATATGTAAATCACCCAAACCTAGTTGAACCAATAAAAAATAAAAAAATGAATAAAAAAAAAGTTAATTAACCCCATAAAACATGAAATAATAAAATAATAATAAAACTAATATAAATATTTTGTTGACCAACATGATCCAAGATAGTTTTTTTATTCTAAATTCACTTAGGTAGGGATGATCCAATTAATTTTAGTTAAATTTAGTATAATTTTTTTATTTGGTTAATTGAATATTGGTTGGAATGGGGTTTTTTTAAATATAGTATTTTTTTAATAATTTTTTTTTACATTCAATTTCATTTGTAGCTGGAAGTGTTGAACATTAAAGGGAGTGTACCTTGAGCAAACTTTTTTTCTCAAATAGATAGAAGAAATACGGAAGTGATGTAAACAAAGATACATAAGAAATATTGTAAGCTTTATTATACTACTTTAAAATGTTACTATCTATTTCATAATTAAATATATTATTTATATTTTCAAACAATTTGATTTACAATCCCTTGATGAGAATGAAGATGAAAACTTCAAGTAAAATTATCATTTGTGATAGATATTAGGAGAAGAGTAGTGAGAATATATTATTAAATTAGGAAGATAATAATCCCCAATAGGTAATGGACCACTTTAAGAAACTCAAACACCTTTGGTAGAACTAATTTATAAGAGGCTCATGTAGAAGTAGCTAAGGCCAAAAAAATAGCCATGAAAGAGTGAAAAAAGTAAAAAGTCCATCGATCAATTTATTAAAGCCATTAAAATTTTATTTCCATAAATTAAATCAGATGCTATTGTGGTTTTTGATATATGGATTTCAATGATGAGATACTTATATGATTCATCGAGCAATTGAAATGATAGTCCTAATAGTGGTCGGGGCGATGACTTCCCTAGTGATGATAATGATGATTATGTTGAAGATAATGATGCTTGTGAAGAATTTTGTGGTGAGAGTGATGATAATATGATTATAATGGTATTGGTGGTCATGATAATGATCGTTTTTAGGGAGATATTGATCCAATCCATTTCTAACTTGATATTTATGACACTTCAAACCATATGAATGGCATCTTATGATTAAAACTAATTGTATATATGTGCTATTAATATTTTTTAAGTTGATAATTAATTAAATAAAATCATATAATATATTTCATGTTTTAAATGTGTATTGTAATTATTATTCTATTTATAGGTTATTATATTGTCTATAGGGGGTGTAGGATTGGTGGGGTGTGTTAGATGGTAAAATTTTCTAATAATAATGGTTCTTTGGAACCATTTGTATAATGAAATCCCACAATATCTATAACAAAGGTTTATTAAAACCATTGTAATCACCCTATCTCGACACAAAAATACCCTAGAGTTTATGGAACAATTATTATATCCTATATCATTCGTTCAAAGGGTTATATGAATAGTTATGAAGCATTATTATAGGGTTATTTTCTAGTAATGACCCCTACAAGTTTTAAGGAATCACATTTACCCTTTCTTGTATTCACTTTAAAATTATAGTGGTATTCTAGGTATTGAAAATCGAACCAAACCTACAAGGATTAGGTTCCCACATTAGAGCTAAAACTTATAAAAAATCCTTTTATTTTTCACTTTTTATATTTCTATTTCATGTCGTATAAGGGAGATTTTAATGTGATTTGATCTAGACCTTTAAAAGTCATAGAGGTTTATTTAAAAAATAAAATATATAAATATCACCATTGATTCATCCCCCCACCCACTATGTGGTTCATTAATAGACCTTGGCATTTCAAGTGGTATTAAAGCTAAGTATGTTTCCTATGTGATCATACTCTTATCAAATAGTGAAGTATGGAGAACATAAATTCAGCCAACAATAGAGGAGTGAAATTTTTTGAATTAAATAATTTTAATGGATAGAAGAACATAATTTTAACACCCTAAAATTTTATTTTAAAATAATATTATTCTTGATATCCTGCTTAACATGCAACATTTGGCTTTAAGAAAACTGTAATATACTATAAAAATATTATTATTTAAATTTGAACATTATAACTTATTCATTAAATTAGCAGTATAAATAAGAATAACTACATTATGAAAAATATTTATAAATCCATTATTTAATTCAAATATATTTATAAATTTATAATAAATATGTATTCAATTTTTATTAAAGTTTCTTTATGTTTTAAATATATGTTTTCGTCAAAAATGGTTTTTATTTCATTTTGTATGTGGATATTATAATTAATTTCTACCACTTTTATAAATTTAATCTTAAAAATGGATATAATTTTTTAAATCATAATGTCATAACAGTCTTAGGATTAATTTTTGATATTTTTCTAAAAAGGATGATTTTTTAGTGAATAGTAAAAAATCTAATTTTTGTAAAACTATCATTTATTTTCATTAAATAAAGTAATTTAAAAAGGCCACATTATATTTTTAATTTTATATTAAAGTAAAATAACTCTAATTTAATTATATATGATCAAATTAATTACATAGTAATCAATATTATACATGATTTTGGTATAAGTTCATTTTTTAGCTTAAAGATTTTTTTCTAAAAACTATTTTTTATTACAGTTTTCACATTTATATTAAAATTTATTTCTTCCATTTATAGAAATTAAATCTTGAATAATCTATTACATGTTTTAAATTAGGAGGTTCAAGTTTTTAAAATATTCCCCATTTATTTTTTTTTCATTATTAATAGTAATCGTAGTTAATATTTGTCACCTTAGTAAGGATAAAACGGGTAAAACATGGTAAAAACTATGGGATAATGCCTAAAAACTCTCTAAAACTTGTATATATTTTATTTTGATAAGTTATTTTAACAATAACCATCCAATATTAAAAAAATTGGCAATTTATTGCAACTTTCTTAGGATTATAACATTTATATTATTATAAGTAAAAGATAAAGTCAAAAATGTCACTCTCTTTATTTTAACATCACTATTATTTTTTCATAGGGATAAAAAGAGGTTATATTAGGTTATTAATGGTTATTTAAAATATGAATAATTTTTTTCATCATGTAAATTTATTTTTAATTTTTATTGAGAGAATAATAAACTTAAATTCTTACACAACACTGACACAATTCTTGTTTAAGTAATAGAAAAATCAAGTAAATGATTTTAAAAAAATTAAAAGTAAAATAATTTAGATGAGTTATGGTGTTACATGAATTTTATAGTTAATAATAATGTATTATTTATTATAAAAAATTATATTCTAAATACTTTTTAATATTTATGAAATTGAATTAAAATTAAATGAATAGTGAAAAAATGACTTTAATGATATTTTTTGTTAAATAATATTTTATTTAATGATTAAAAAATTAAAAAATATATAAAGAGTAAAAATGGGGTGATAAATTTACTAAAATATCATCTATGAACCATTTTTGAGGCAATTTTCTCCTTATAACAAAATTTATGATCCTTAAAGACTAAAAAAATGTATTACCGCAATTAAAGTTAAAAAGGGTTAACAAAGGGGTTAAACCAAAAGATAAGGTTCAAAATGATACCAAAACCTATATAAATTTTATTTTATGATTTTATTTCAACTATAGACTATTTATTTTAATATATGAACATTTTGAAGCATTTTACTTGATAAATTCATTAATTATATTAAAATATTTTAAGTAACTCTAAGTGTGTCCTTTCCTCACTTATAAAAGGGAACCTATTATACTTTTTTATTCATTACTATTGAACCAATAATATCAAAAAATAGATACCCAAATCCATTCCCAACCTTCCTACCCATGACCTATAGTCCATGGTCTCATCAAATGACTAGCATAAAAGGCTTAATGCATAATCTAAAGGTTGTTTTCCAAAGAAGTGGTATAACTTTTAATCGAGTGTCTTCATTTTATTTACTATTATTCCACCTTAAAATATTATATAACCATGTTAATATAATATTATCGGTATATTTTATATACATAAATTTTATTATTATTGTTTAAAACCCCATATTCATCTCTATTTGAACCAATGGAAAATCAAAACATCGCTTGTGCATACATATGGCTTACTGTCTCTATATAGTAGTGTAATTTTCTTTTCATCACAAATTTACTTGGAAGGTTATAAAGAGATAAATAATGAATGTATATGATAATTATGAAATAATTGTGATTATTTATATATAATATACCATTTACGTTCTTATCCTTCTAATCATTAAAAATTATAATGATGCTCATGTGTACGTGTGGACTACAACCTCCACAGAATGATGTGATTCATTTTTTAGGTCTATCATTCAAGGATGATTCTAAGTATATATAAAATGAATATATTTTATATTTATATCATGATTAACATTTTGGATATGATATAACCATGATCAGGATGCAATGAAAAAACTACCAAACTAAAAAATTCTATAAAAATGAAACAATTAACAATCAAAAACGATGATTTTAATAAAGAATTATTAATGAAGGAATAAATAAAATAATATATCATAAAGTATTATACTAGAAATTATTTCCTTATTAGATTAATCATATTATATTAAATTGAATGTGACTCATGTTTATAGGGAGGTTAATTGGGTGGTTGATGCACTCTCAAAGAAGGTGATTGAAGAAGTGTGTTCTAAGTAGTGTTTTATATAGCCCATCCTTTTTTACACCATATATAGATTAATATATTTGGTGTGGAATACAGACCTAGTTTTTTAAATCTCTCTTGGTATTCTAAACCTTTTTCTTTTTTTATATTTTATAATATTTGGGCTCCTCCTGGTTCCTAAGCCTTTTGAGTATTACAAACTGGTGTTTAAATATTATAAGTGGATCATATATGATATTATAAGTATATATATGGTTCTAGTATATAATTATAATAAATTTAAATTTATTATACATGTGGTTAAAATAAATTTCAAAGTAATTTAGGCCTGAGTTAAGGGTTTATTTCATAGTCTTATCCATATTAGGGATTATTTATGTTTAAGTTTTAAATAAAGGAAATATATAATATTTATATCTTAAAACTTTTCAATTTTATTCTACTATAGTTATTTTTAGAAATTATAATTTTTCCTTTCATTTCCCTATCTTTGGGTACTCAAAATTCTGAAAGAATTTTTTTAAGGAAAACTAACTTTGTTTTTATTTTAGTTGGGAATCTTTTTCTTCATGTCCATGATTTCTTAAAAATGTTTTCAAGAATGATTTTAATATTCTCCATGTATTTATTAAATTCATTTTTACCCATGTTTTACTTTTTATAAAAAGGTTAAAATGGAATATTCTTTTCATTTTCCAAATGAGGCACTTTTTATTAAAGGTTTGAATAGAATATTTATTTTAAAATACACAAAACGAATGAATTTTTATGACATTATGAATATTATTTTATTTTAATCTTACTTTACAAGTTTACAATGTTATTTCTAAAAAAATTCTAAATAATTTTTAAAATTTTAGATTTTAAATAAGTGATTTCAAAATAAAATATGTATTTTTTTCAATAAATATTCCAGTGATCTTTTAAAATTATTTTATTATATTTCAATATCCTTTGATGAATATTATAATTTACTGAGGGTATAATTTAATTATATCAATCACCATATTTCTCTAGATGTAATATAATCATTTTTAATGGAGAAATTATTGAAATATCATATACTAGTTCTTATGATACTGATAATTATTTATTATTAAGTCATATTAATTAGGTTTTGTTGTTTGTTCATATAATTAATGCATTGGAATTATTAAGTGATGGGTGGGGCATTGAATTAAATAACCCCTTGATGTAACGATATGTCTCAAGAGACAAAATAGTTTGGGTATTTTTCCAAGGCCTTACACATTTATATAAGATGTCTTAGCATGAGGCCTCAGTGGTAAGTTTAAAATGTCCAAAATTATTCATTCCATCATTATGAAATCATTTTTTGATATCCATGTGATTGTTCTAATTGCTATTATATCCACAGATAAGTTTCAAGATCATGTGATTATGTATATAGAATTATTTGATCATCATTTATTCTTACCATATTATTGATTACTTATTTATTCTTTGATGAATTTTACTGTACACATTCAATTAGTAATCATCTAATCTCACCCTTTAATTTTATTTCCTTTCCCTAGATCCTAAGAAGTGTACTATGATTGATATGTAAGTATATGATAGAGAGAATAATTATGTTCTCAAATAAAATACTATGTTTCATTTTATGTTTTCAAATATAATATGTGATTCCAAGAATGTATCTAGTTTTACAATATTATTAAACTATTTGACCCCTCAGGATGTGATCGCTTGTATCTAGTGCCAATGTAATAAAGTAACCACCAGATCTAGGCTAATAGGGTCAATGTCGTTACAGTTGGTATTAGAGTTTGTTTAGTAGAAACCTTGGGAACTACATTTTGGAAAAAATATATTAGAGAACATAACCCTATAATAGACTCTTAAGATAAGTCTAAGTATAGGATAAAATAATAATTTGTTGGTAAATTAAAGATTATGCAGTTTTTCTGGAAAATACATCCCAATATGGATACAAAAAGTGGGTATGGTTTTGGAATAGATTCATCTAGGGGTAATAACTTTGAAAATACTTTCTCAATTATGTCTAGGCCATAATTTTGGTTCACGGTGAATAGTCCATTACTGTGAACCTATTTTGACACTCCTAGGGGGTATGTTTGGGGTAATTAAAATTTTCTGTGTGAACCATTATGAAGGATTTGAATATATATTAACCATGGATGACCTGATATAAACCAAAGGTGTTGTATATTAAAAAGAAGGTGTCAATATTTAGATATATTATAAATTATTTTCATGATTAAATGATTTCCCACTCTGAATATTATTTATCATACTATGCTTTTTGTTTTTGGTCAATGGTTGGAATCATAAGGAACCATGTTAACACTGAATGTGATGTATAATGTGATGATTATCCTCCTAAAAAATAGAATGTTTTAGGTGAAGGAATGTGAAATCTTGTGATTATGACTAACCATTTATCTTGATATATGATTAACAACCTAAACATAGATAAGTTTTTGAATGAACTGAATAAGAGAAAAATTGAGTTTCATGAGGACCATAGAGGAAAGAAGATTCAGCTTCCTACATGTCAAGAATGTCATAATAATCACCTAGGGAAATGTCTCAAATGAATGGGAAGATGTTTTATGTGTGGAAAATAAATAAAAAGATAAAATAATTATTTTAAAAAAATGAATAGTTTGATTTTCATGACCCCCTACCCCCAAAGTGTACCCCTCCTAGTCTGTCAATGATATAAGGGATATGGTGACTACTCAAGTCCCACCTCCAGTAGGCCCTGTGTTGTCAAGTAGAACCGAGTGTATAATAATCATAAAATGGGGGGAATTTCCCTCTAAGAGAATATAAAGAAGATATAGATAATAAGTATAAACCAATAAACACATACTTAGAAATATATATAAAGAAATATCAGGTGAAAATAGGAAATTTCATATAGTTCTAAAAAACTGAAGAGAAAATTACAAGTACCAAAAGGTAAAGTCCACAATGACCATAAAGTCCAAATAAATCCTGCAAAATCCAAATCTTGTAATATCTATCCTAATCTCCATCATTCTCTAGCTGACCTAAAATATAGTTTATATATATAGGTTTGGAATACCAGTATACTTAGTAGAATCCTCCCCAAATCCTCTCATGAAAAAAATAAAGAAATCATGCTAAAGAATATTGAACAATAGTGAAAATAACCCATCACCTAAATAGGTATAGTAAGTTCCCAACCTCACCATGGATTACTATCACAAAGTATCACATAAAAGAGATCATATAATATAATAATGAAACATCTGGGGTAATATTCTCCCACTTCCCCATTGGTTTGTCGGTCTACCCCAACATCCCACATCCTAAGCCATCTCTCTCCAAAAATAATCCATCTTGCAAACACCTTGGCTAAGTATCACAACATGCACCTCATGCATCACATAATCACTTCATCCCATCTATATATCCATATATAGTAAACAATTAATTTATAAGAGCCATCATATCCCATTTGACATGTATCATACATCAATTATTCTACCTCAAGCCATCACATTCCATATACTGAGTAAGTACCTCAAGCCATCACAACCTATACATGTCATACCTATAATAATCCTATGGATACTATATCTAAAGATACATGTGTGTGAAATAACCAAAATCCATCACATCCCACTACACAAATATATAGGGAAACTAACTGCCATTCATACCGTCATAAGTAAATACCAAGAGAAGAGATTAGGGCCAAAGAGGGTAGTCATTCATCCATCCACCCATCAGGGTGTTGGGGAAAACACCCTCTCATATTCCACTGGGTTTCATTCACCCTAACCGACATGGGTGGTGAGACATATGAAATAATAGAATATATAGAATATAATATATCTCACAACCACACTATGAGAATAACCTAGTCTTAATCTCAACTGCGTTTATCATCATTATAACACCCAACTACCACTTCTAGGGACTATATATACTATAAGTATACAAGAATTCATATATATGCATTAAATAATTATTTTATTTTTATCAATTCCTTTTGTTAATTTATTTATTATCCATTAAAATAACCATTAACATTATTTCAATATAAATTCATTAACCACCATCATGAAGTCCATGCCCTCAAGGAATAAACCAAACTGAGTCCACAGTTTCTCAAGATTAACATCTTTTCAGCATTTTCATTACAACAACTCCAACTCCATGGGTTAAGAATTATTTATTCCTTATTAGAATAATTCCATAATACAATAAGTCTAGGAAAACCATCTTAAGCTACAAATAATAACAAAAATGCAACCAAGAACATCAATCTACCTCAAGTAGTGGGGAAAGGAATACAGATAAAACAAGAAACCTAGCCATCGTCCATTAAATAGATTCATTTAAAACAAGCATCCAACTTTATCAAATCAATGAGTAATCCCATATTCAACATGTTGCATAATCTATGGTGTCATCTTCAACACCCACATGCATATTCCAATTCATCTCTCCATCATAGGTATCAACCAATACCATATCATCTAGGCCTCCCCGCCCATATATCATATCATTCATCCCAAGCTTAGTCATCCCAGGATCATATTACATTGCAAAGTGAATCTTACATTTAGAGAACATAAAAAAAGTAGAAGCAAAAAAATCATATCCAATAGGGAAATATAGGCCCTAAAGTAAGGAATTCAGCCTTCACACAAAAACAAGTTGTCACAGCTCCAAACTCAATGCACTCAGCCCTCTCAAGAAGATATGAAACTCAAACCCTAGAAATTATCTCCATCAAACAATAATTATTTATTAAATCTTGAATTAACCAATTATTTATTCACAATTTCTAACTACGGGAAACCTAAGGCATCATTCTATAACAAACTATCAAAAGGTAAACATGCTCTTAGCATTAAAACCAGTTTCAAAAAACTTAAAGAAGTGTCGTTCTCATTAACATGCATTTTCATTTAAACATTCTCAATAGGCATTATCATGCTTTGCATTATTTATCATTTTCATTATCATTGAAGAACACATTTAATTAATCATTCACATTGCATAAATTTTAAGAAACATTGAATTCATTACAACATGTCTCTTCTTAAATTCTTAGGACAGTTAATTAATTAATTATATCTTTATGTTCTTTACCATTTTCTATCAAGAATGACATGATAATCCATGTCATAAGAATATGTGCTAATAAGAATAACATAGATAGCACACTATCTAGAAAATCAAGAGGAAAATTGTTACCACAGTATCAAACATTGACCTACGATTGTAATAACCCATTCTTTATTAATATGGTTTAATAATTATTAGGTCAATTATATTTCCATACAAAGGGATAAACCATGCTAACTTTATGATTACCTATAAATAAATAGGAGAGTGTAATGAGTTCCCTACCTCGAAGGTGTCAACGTTCTTTGCATGATAATGAACCAAAATTGTAGATCTCGAGAATCCCTCCTCCAAGATCTGCATCCATCTAAAAATTTCACACTATAACTACACCAACAAACAAACAAGAAGACTCTATTAGAATGATGAATAGAAACCTTCATCACATAGAAAGAAGAAGTGGGAGGATCAAGATTTAATAACTATAATATAAGAGGTATAACGTACCTCAAATCGCCATGGATCAAAGATGGAATGATGAGAATTGATCCACATTGGAAGGATCCCAAAAATCCTAAAGAGAGCACTAAAAATTGCCTGAATATTGAGAGAAAGGCATAGGGTGTAAAAACCCGGAATTTCCAAGTAATTTTTTTTAAATAAATGGGAATTTTACGAGTCTTCAAAAATTGACGGCGCATAATTTCGAGTCCTGAA
Source organism: Viscum album (assembly GCA_963277665.1). Classification (NCBI taxonomy): domain Eukaryota; kingdom Viridiplantae; phylum Streptophyta; class Magnoliopsida; order Santalales; family Viscaceae; genus Viscum; species Viscum album. The sequence goes on from OY728148.1 coordinate 546,963,373, forward strand.
GTTCCCAGAATGAATTTCTGAACTTTATTTCAGGTACGTTCAGTAAACATGCAAGTAGATTTTTCTAACTTTTAAACCAGTGCTTAGAATTGAAATCTAAGGGCCCTGTTGAACTCGCAGCGTCGATATTCACTTAAGGAGACCTTCACTTGGACCACAATAGGTTGAGGGTAGAAATTATCTTTTCACATATTCGTGAAAGAATAAAATAAAAATAAAATTGTGTAGCTTTTATTTTTATTTTTATTCCATGTGGATGTTGAGAAGTGGGGACCACCAGACCTAAACCTCCCATGAGAGGTTAAGATGGTGGGGACCACCTAAACTAACTTCCCATGAGAGGTTATGGTAGTGGGGACCACCTGAGGTATAAACCCCCTTGAACTCCCCTTTAATGGGAAACCCTAAAACTTCCTATTAATTGTGGGAGAGCCTCTACAACTCCTCCAACATTTATTATGCCAACTCAATTTAATTAAATTAGGCTATTTTGAATTTGTGCCAACAAACTAAATAATAGATATCATAATCTATTATCTTGGGATACCTTTTCATTTTGGTGGAATTGGAGAAAAGGCTTGGCAAAAAAGAGAGTGTTGGAGAACTTGGAAGAAATCTATCCAATGAAGAATGCCAACAAAGAACACCGACCTCGACTTCGACTTTATTCCTCGGGACATCCTCCAACATGGGATTTCTTCAATCAATGATCGTCTTCCCCTCCCCAACGACTTCATCTTCTCCCTTGTGATCTTCGTTGATGAATCAAACGAGGTAGGGGTTTTGTTCCCATGTTCTCCCCTTCTAAGTTTCTTTTGTGGGAATGGGATTGGTGATGACAAAGGTTGTGGGGATTTAAATTCTTAAATATATTCCATACACGTTCCTGTTCTTATTGAGTCACTTTCTACCGCTCTAACGTGGAGGGTCCAAGCCAAACAATCATGGACCAACCCCTCTATTGTTCTTCTTGAATAGTGTATCCTTCGCGATGGAAGAAGGCGACTTTGGTGACGGTGACCAGTGACGGCAGTCAGAACTGGTGGAACTCGAGAACTGCTGTTGAAGGCATAGCGCCCCACCACCCCGCGACCTCCGCACCCTGCAGCTCTTCGCTGTCTGTGGCCCCCGACGCCCCACGACCATCACCGCCTTGTATCCTATGTCGCTATGCGCTGTCCGCAGTCGAGCCGACCCAAGTCGCCATCGCTGTTCGAGACACCACCATCGAGTTGAGCCTCTGTCATCATCCAGGCCGAGTTGTCACCACCATCTGAGCCACCGCCGCTGTCTGGGCCGAGTCGTTGCCACTGTCCGAGTCATCACCTCCGTCCGGGCCGAGCCGCCACCGCCGTCGGGCCGAGCCGCCGCCACCGTCCGAGCCACCGCCATTGTCCGAGCCGAGCCACTGCCCAATTCACCACCGCCCTTCCGTCCGAACCGCTCTGGCCAAGCCGCCCTGCGGCCTCGCGGCCTCGCGGCACCCTCTGCGGCCTCTCGGCCACCCATGGCCCTCTGTGGCCCCTCACGGCCTGCCAAGATGGACCCAGTAGGCCGGACCTAACCCAATGGGTCGGGCTACCCAGCGGGCCGGGCCGAACCCAGTAGGTCAGGCCGGGTCAGCCTAGGCCGGGTCGGTTCGACCGGGTCAGACCGGACCCAGGCCCACTATGACCAATTTACATTCTTTTGACCATAAATTTGGCACTGGACGTCCGTTTGACAAACCTTCAGTGGCACTGGAAATCTTGGAGTGAGATGGTCCCTTTGAGTATACTCCATTGGAGATTTAGGTTAATATGAGGTATGGTTGAGTTGGATCAAGCACGAATCCAACCGGGCCATCGAGACTAAAAGGCTAGTAACTCACAGACAAGACGTCCGATTGACGCATCATCTATTGCGTTGAGACCCCTATGATGTGGATTTCCTTTTAGATACTTCTCTAGGGGACATCGTGGAAGTTGGAGAATCGACCAGTGGTTTGGGGAGTGGACTCCCTCGAAGACGAGAAATCCTAGTGTGGAAATCCAATAGTAGATTGTGACGAGAAGAGTTCTCTCCTAGCGATCCTTTGTGGGTAATCTCTTAGTGATCCTGTGTGGGTCAGCTCCAGCGATCCTGTGTGGATCAGCTCCTAGTGATCCTATGTGGTTCACCTCCAGCGATCTTGTGTGGGTCAGCTCCTAGAGATCCTATGTGGGTCAGCTCCTAGCAATCCTGTGTGGGTTAGCTCCTAGCCATCCTGTGTGGGTCAGATCCTAGAGATCCTGTGTGGGTTAGCTCCTAGAAATCCTGTGGGGGTTAGCTCTAGTGATCCTGTGTGGGTCAGCTCCAGTGATCCTGTGTGGGTCAGCTCCTAGTGATTTTGTGCAGGTTAGCAGTAGAGCCTCTTAGCGGAGTAAGATGTTTTTGTGGTTACATCTTATCATCTCTACTACTGTACCTAAAGATATACCTGGTGTGAGCTGAATCAATACCTCTATTTCTTCATGTTTGAGATGGATTTCTTGATAACTTAGATATATGTATGGGAATATACCTAAGTTGGGTTATCTGTTATTTTCATACTTTGTGGTTTATCCTTGGTGGATTTTATGAGAACTTGAGGGTCTTGGGGTCCCTAATGATTATCGTTATACTCACCCTTGCATGGGATATTCCTGCACCTTGTTGTGTTGGATGCAGACGATGGACAACACTAACTAAGGCTGAGAGTACCAGGACTGGACGGTACCTGGAGGTGGACCATACGGTATGTGGGTATGCAGAGAAGACGAGTGGACGTGGAGTGTTGAGGAAGTGATTTGTACCTACCCTTCAAGTAGGAACCTAGAAGGATGATCCAGTAGCTATCTTTTCTCTTTCTTCAGTTGTATTTTATTTCATTTGTACTTGTATCTTTACAATTGGGCTTGTATTCCAGCCCCTTTTACTTTTAGCATTCTTCTTGTTATACAGTTTTCTTGTGTTCGTATCTTGTTGTGTGCTTGGTTACATGAGTTTAAAGGTTATAAAGGCAATTCCTTCCCACTTCTAGGAAATACTCCTTTTGGTGCTAGTTGTCATCCCCTGGCCTATAGAAGGCGGGCATGGGGTAGTCACGACACGGGCCCCGGGGGACGGGTTGTGACAAATTGGTATCAAAGGGGTCGGTTCTACCATAGAACATAGGACTCTAATATTTATTTTTAATGGAAATAGTGTTAAGTTTAGTGAGTGTGGTTATTATTTTAGGAGATCCAGTGTTGGTGCGGTGGCCAACATATCCATACACCAGGACCCTGACTTTTGATTCCCGACTCAGTGCCCAAAAACACTGATTGCGAGTGTGTTTTCAAGAGTTTTCATTGTGATCTCTTAAGTCATCTCACTAGGTATAACTTATTGAATATGGTGCACCTATTTATTTTCAGGATGCCTCTATGAAGACATCCATCTAGGGTTCCAATAGTAGCATGCACTGATAGCCCACCGAGTGACGAGGCCTCGGTGCAGGGCCCTTTTCTAGTAGAGGCACCAGCGGAGGCACCAGTAGTACCATTCCCCATTGGGACACCAATGCCACCAGCCCCAGTAATAGATGGTGCATGCTGCTTGAGTGCGTTGCATGAGTTCCAACGCCATAGGCCACCCAGGTTCAGGGGAGAGACAGACCCACAGGCAGTTGAGTATTGGTTGGAGGCTATAGTGAGAGTCTTCTGACTGGTAGGGACACCAGCCGATCTCATGGTGATCCTTGTCGCCAGCCTTCTACAGGAAGTAGTGGGCATATGGAGGATCTTGATGCTCTAGGTTCACGATGAGGTGACACTTCTTTGGGTAGACTTCGAGAGCCTATTTCAGGTAGAGTTTGTCTCAGTGACTCGTTGCACAGTACGCATATAGGAGCTTCTTTATCTGCAGCAGGTCATCATGACTTTAGATCAGTACTTAGTGAGGTTCACTGACCTCTCACACTACTCCACTAATATGGTTTGGTACCCTTTATTTAGGGCATAAACCTTCAATAATAGACTCAAGCAGGAGATCAGGGCTTCGATGATCTCACTCAGCATCCCGACACCGGCGGGGGTGTTATAGAGAGCCCTCTTAGTGGAGAGTTTCCTTGCTGAGCAGTCACCAGCAGTGAGATCCACCACCAGTCTTCAAGTATCAAAGTTTTCTACAGCTGGAAGCAGAAAAATATCGCAGAGGTCCAAGAGGACCAGACCTACAGGTGGACGACTGCATGACTCAGGATCAGTTGTGTGGGGCACCCGAGGCAGAGCCAGTCATACCAGGAGCGGGTAGTGTTACACATGCAGCGGGCAGGGTCACATGGCTCATGATTGTCCGAACCGTTGTATGGATGATTATCAGATGGTCAAAGGACTGCCCAGGTAGAAATAGAGATTCTACCGAGGAGGTCCGCAGGGAGCAGGCGGACATGGCAGAGGAGCTGGTCATGCAGCTGGCGGTGGGTGACGATTCAAGATATTACCACCACCACCACCAGGAGTTCCACCCCGAACGTAGGGAGCAGGTGGAGAGGGGCGAGCTTAGCTCTAGGCAGCTGAGGCATATGATCACGGTGCTCTGGAGATGATACGAGGTACGATATTTGTTTACTCCATCTTAGATATAGTACTTATAGACACAGGTTCCCATCATTCTTTTATGCCACTACCCTCGTTCAGAGCTCGAAGATTCCGACGAAGTCGTTGGCTCGATCCTTACGGCTAGAGACTCCTACAGGAGTGGATTCGACGATTATTCACTAGTGCCGGTAGTGTGAGCTTACTCTAGGAGGTGATAGCTTCAGATGGGATCTCCTAGTAGCAGCGTCAAGGCCTTACGATGTCATCTTGGGTATGGAATGTTTATCAATAGTCTATGCTCAGATAGACTGTATTAGGTGCAAAGTGCGGTATGTCCTCCCGGATGGGACCAGGTTTACCTTCATCGGTGGGAAGGTAGCCTTTTCAGTGTAGGATGGACTTACCCAGAGGAGGGTTCAGCCTATCACTCATTAGTTAGCTATCCTTGCCCTTAGAGAGGTTGATGTGGAGAGTTAGAGTTATCATGTAGTGGTGGAATAGTACGCAGATATCTTCCCTGATGATGTGTTGGGTCTACCTCCTCGCATATAGGTGGACTTTTACATTGAATTGTACCCCGGGACAGAACAGATATCCACACCAGCATATCGAATGGCTCATGCGGAGCTTCGTGAGCTGCAGTTATAGCTAGTGGACTTATAGGGGAAGGGATTCATCCAGCCCAGTGTTTCACCTTGGGCAGCCCTGATTTTTTTGCCAAGAAGGCAGATGGTAGCTTGAGGCTTTGTGTTGACTATCGGTGCCTGAACCAAGTGACCATGAAGAACAAGTACCCACTTCCGAGGATTGACGATATCTTTGATCAGCTTAAGGGAGCAGGGTGGTTCTCGAAGATAGACCTCAGATTAGGCTATCACCAGCTCAGAGTACGAGACAAGGATGTGCATAAGATGGTTTTCAGATGTCAGTATAGCCATTAATAGTTCTTGGTTATTCCATTAAATGTAACCAATGCTCCAGCAGTGTTCATGGGACTCATGAACAGGATATTTCATCCATACCTTGATCGCTTTATAGTAGTCTTCATCGATGAAATTCTGATCTACTCAGCTACTGAGGAGGAGCATGCATATCATTTACAGGTAGTACTGGACACACTCTGAGAGCATAAGCTTTATTGTAAGCTCTCGAAGTGAAAGTTCTGGATCCGAGAGGTTCACTTTTTGGGACAATTCATATTAGAGGCTGGAGTTGTAGTGGATTCAGTAAAGATCAAGGCGGTACTTTCTTGGGAGCCACCCAGGAGTGTGACAGAGGTATGGAGTTTCCTAGGTTTGGTCAGATACTACCAGAGGTTTTTTCTATACTTCTCTAGAGTTGCATCACCACTTTTAGCATTGATGAAGAAGGGTCAACCCTTCATTTGGTCAGAGAAATGCCAGTAGAGTTTTCAGGAGCTGAGGCAGAGGCTGACTAGTGCCCCCATCTTGAGGCTTCCAGAGGAGGGTGTAGGGTACGTAGTCTACTGCGATGCATCAGGGACTGGACTCAGATGTGTCCTGATTCAGTAGCGAGCAGTGATCGCATATGGTTCTTGACAACTGAGATAGCATGAGCAGAACTACACTACCCATGACCTGGAGTTAGTAGTAATGGACTTCGCCTTGAAGATGTAGTGACACTATCTGATGGGTGAACATTTTACAGTCTACTCTTATCACAAGATTCTTAGATATATCTTCTCTCAGAAGGACCTGAACCTGAGACTGTGATGTTGGATTGAGTTCCTCCAGAACTATGACTTTTAGATAGTCTATACTCCTTGGAAGAGGAATGTTGTAGCAGATGCACTCAGTAGGATTTTTGGTATACAACTACTGGGTGAGGTGACAGAGCACCAGTCCGCTTTACAGATATCCTTTATAAAACGTGATGGATTATTTTTCCTTTAGTCTCTTACAGTAACTCCCCCACTTCTTCAACGAGTCAGGGAGGTGCAACGTGGGGACGCTAACTGCAAGGCACGATGTGCTCAGATATACACAAGACAGGTACCTGATGGATTTTATGAAGGTGGGGAGCATGTCATCCTCTTCATAGGACGTACTATGGTACCAGTGTCACTTTAGGAGGAAGTGTTGAGGGAGTTCCACACATCCCCTCTAGTGGTACATATATAAGTGGAGAAGATGTGCCAGGATCTTTTATGACAGTACTGGTGGCTGGGAATGAAGAAAGAAGTAGTAGAATTTGTTTCTTGGTGCCTCACTTGTCAACAAGTGAAGGCAGAGCATCAGGTACCAGTAGGCTTGGTTCAGCCTTTAGAGGTCTCAGAGTGAAAGTGGGATGGGATATCCATGGAGTTCATGAATGGACTTCCACATACATCCAGGGGTCATGAATTGATTTGGGTAATCGTCGATCGACTCACCAAGTCAGCCCACTTCCTACCGATCAGAGAGCAGGGTTCAATAGAGAGCTTGGGACGCCTCTATGTGCAAGATATTTTGAGGCTACATGGAGTACCTTCAACAATTGTCTTCGATCATGATGTGTGTTTTACTTCCTGGATATGGAAGGGGTTACAAGAGGCTTTTGGGATGCAGCTTTATTTGAGCATCACCTTCTATCCTCAGATGGATGGCCAGACTGAGCAGACCATTCAGACCCTCGAGGATATGCTGCGTGCTTGTGTCCTTGACTTCGGTCAGATCTGGGAGGATCATTTTCCTTTGGTTTAGTTTTCATACAACAACAGCTATCACACCACCATTGGGATGTCACCTTTTGAGGCATTATATGGGAGACCTTGAAGATCACCTTTGTGTTGGACTGACCCAGGGGAGTCAACACTAGTGGGACCAAAGATGGTACGAGCTACCACAGAGAAGGTGCAGATCATCCAGGAGTGGATGAACACTACACAGAGTAGGCATAAATCATATTCTAACAGGAGACGGAGACCTATGGAGTTCGAGGATGGTGACCACGTCTTTCTGAGGGTCTCACACAGACGAGGTTTACGGAGATTTGGTCAAGGCAGCAAATTATCTCCGAGATTCATTGGACCCTTCCAGGTCCTTAGTAGAGTTGGCGAGGTGGCCTACCGCTTATCACTTCCAACTCAGTTGCATCGGGTGCATGACATCTTCCACGTATCCTAGCTGAGGAGATACGTGCACGACCCTTCCCAAGTCATCGACCATGGTGAGCTGGACATTGAAGATGGGCCGACTTTTACGCAGGTTCCAGTAGATATTGAGGATCGACAAGAGAGGGTCCTTTATGGATGGTTGATACCTCTAGTGTGCGTAAACTGGCAGCACAGGAACCTCCAGGAGAGCACATGGGAGGAGGAGGCTCAGATATGTGCTCAGTACCCCCACTTTTTCCCTTAGGTTGAGTTATGTCTTATGGGGGCGTAAAGCCCTGAGGTGGGAAGGATGCAAAGACCTATAATTTACATGTTATTTTTTTTAAATAAATGGGAATTTTATGAGTCCTCGAAAATTGACAGTGCATAATTCTGAGGCCCGGAGTGCCCGAAATGAATTTCAGAACTTTATTTCGGGTACGTTCAGTAAATCTGCGAGAGAGTTTTTCTAAATTTTGAATCAGTGATTGGAATTGAAATCTGAGGGCACCGTTGAACTCGTAGGGCCGATATTCACTTGAGGTGACCTTCACCTCAACCGCAGTAGGTCGAGGGTGGAATTTATCTTTTCACATATTCATTAAAGAATAAAATAAAAATAAAATTGTGTAGATTTAATTTTTATTTTTATTCCATGTGGATGTTGAGAAGTGAGGACCACTAGACCTAAACCTCTCATGAGAGGTTATGATGGTGGGGACCACCCAAACTAACCTCCCATGAGAGGTTATGGTAGTGGAGACCACCCAAGGTATAAAACCCCTTGAAATCCCCTTTAATGGGAAACCCTCAAACTTCCTATTAAATGTGGGAGAGCCTCTACAACTCCCCCAACATTTATTATTCCAACTCAATTTAATTAAATTAGGATATTTTTAATTTGTTCCAACAAACTAAATAATATATATCATAATCTATTATCTTGGGATACCTTTTCATTTTGGTGTAATTAGAGAAAAGTCTTGGCAAAAAATAGAGCGTTGGAGAACTTGGGAGAAATCTCTCCAATGAAGAATGCCAACGAAGAATGCCGACCTCAACTTTGAATTTATTCCTCGAGACATCCTCCAACGTGGGACATCTTCAATCAACGATCATCTTCCCCTCCCCAACGACATCATCTTCTCCCTCACGATCTTTGTCGATGAATCAAACGAGGTAGGGGTTTTGTTCCCATGTTCTTCCCTTCTAAGTTTCTTTTGGGGGAATGAGATTAGTGATTGATGAAGGTTGTGGGGATTGAAGTTCTTGAATAGCTTCCATACACATTCTTATTATTATTGAGACACTTTCTACCACTCTAACGTGGAGGGTGCGGTCCAAACAAACATGGGCTTACCGCTATGATGTTCTTCATGAATGGGGTATCCTTCGTGATGAAATAAGGCGACTTTGGTGACGGAGACCGGTGCCGATGGTCAGCACCAGTGGAACTCAAGAACCATCTACGAAGGCAGGGCGCCCCGCCACCCCACTACCTCCGAACCCCGTAGCGCTCTGTCGTCTACAGCCACCGCCACCCCATGGCCATCGCCGCCCCGCGGCCTCCACCGCTCCACATCATCTGCACCCGAGCCGACCAAAGTCACCATCGTCGTCCGAGTTGCTACCACCGGGGAAAGCTACCACCGTCGTCTAAGATGCTACTATCGTGTCGAGTCGCTACCACTTTCCAGGTCGAGTCACCGCCGCTGTCTGAGCTTCCTCCACCATCCGGGCCGAGCCGCCGCCACCGCCGAGCCGAGCCGCCACCGCCATCCGAGCTGCCGCCGCTGTCTGGGCTGAACTGCCGCCCAAGACCCCGCCGCCCTTCCATTCGAACAGCTCCGGCCGAGCTACCCAATGGCCTCACGCCCTCATGGCACTCTCCTCGTCCTTGTGGCCACCCGCGACCCTCCGTGGCCCCTCGCGGCCCATCGGGATGGACCCAGCGGGTCGGGCCGCCTAGTGGGTCAGGCCGAACCCAATGGTCTGGGCCACCTAGCAGGCCAGGCCAGACCCAACGGGTCAGGACGGACCCAGCGGTTCAAGTCAAGTCGACCCAAACCAGGTCGGCCCAGTCCGGGTCGGTTCAGACTTGGGCCCACTATGACCCATTTACATTCTTTTGACCATAACTTTGGAACTGGATGTCCATTTGACAAACTGTTAGTGGTTCTTGAAATCTTGGAGTGAGACGGTCCCTTTGAGTATATCCCACTAGAGATTTGGTTTAAGATGGGGTATGGTCAGGTTGGATCAATCATGAATCCAACCAGGCCCCTGGGACTAAAAGGCTAATAACTCACAGACCGAGCATCCGATTGGCATGTCGTCTATTGCGTTGAGACCCCTATGACGTGGTAGTCCTTTGAGATACTTCTTCAAGTGGAATCATGGAAGTTGGAGAATCAACCAGTGGTTTGGGGAGCGTACTTTTCCATAGACAAGAAAGCCTAGTGCGGAAACCCAGTAGTTGGTTTTGACGAGAAGAGTGCTCTCCTAGCGATCCTGTGTGGGTCAGCTCTTAGAGATCCTATGTGGGTCAGCTCTAGTGATCCTGTGTGGTTCAGCTCCTAGAGATCCTATGTGGGTCAGCTCCTAGAGATCCTGTGTGGGTCAGCTCCTAGCGATCCTGTGTGGGTCAGCTCCTAGCGATCCTGTGTGGGTCAGCTCCAGTGATCCTGTGTAGGTCAGCTCCTAGCAATCTTGTGTGGGTCAGCTCCTAGCGATACTATGTGGGTCAGCTCCTAGTGATCCTATGTGGGTCATCTCCTAGCGATCCTGTGTGGGTCATCTCCAGCAATCATGTGTGGGTCAGCTCCAGCGATCTTGTGCGGGTCAACTTCTAGCGATTCTGTGTAGGTTAGTAACAAAGCCTCTTAGCGGAGTAAAATAATTTAGTAGTTACATATAATCATATATACTACTATACCTAAAGATATACCTGGTGTGAGATGAGTAAATACCTCTGTTTCTTCATGTTTGAGATGGATTACTTGATAACTTAGGTATATGTATGGGCATATACCTAAGTAGGGTTATCTGTTATTTTCATACTTTATGGTTTATCCTGGGTGGCTTTTGTGAGACCTTGAGGGTCTCAGGGTCCCTACTGAGTATAGTTATAATCACCCTTGAACAGGATATGCCCGCACCTTATTGTGTTGGATACAGATGACGAACAGTGCTGACTGAAGCTGAGAGTACCAAGATTGGATGGTACCTGAAGGTGGACAATACGGTGTGTCGATACACAGAGGAGACCGGTGGACGTGGAGTGATAAGGAGTCGATCTGTACCTACCCTTCAAGTAGAAACCTCGAAGGATGATCCAGTAACTATATTTTCTCTTTCTTTCATTGTATTGTATTTTAGTTGTACTTGTATCTTTACAGTTGGTCTTGTATTCTGGCCCCTTTTACTTTCAACACTCTTTTTGTTATACAGTTTGCTTGTGTTTGTATCTTGTTGTGTGCTTGGTTACGTGAGTTTATAGGTTATAAAGGCAATGTCTTATCAGTTCTAGGAAATATTCCTTTCAATGCTAGTCGCCAACCCCTGGCCTATGGAATTTGGGCTTGGGGTAGTCACGGCACGGGCCCCGGGGGACGAGTCATGACATAAAGTTTGTGAAAAATATGAAGCACTACAACATCAGTGCACTATCAAGCAGACTTTAATGTTTTGAAAACCTCTCACATCATGAAATTATCAAGATTTTAATTCCCACTGAAAAATGTTTCACCTCAAAACATTCATCCCTGAATTAATTCATGTCATGAGGCACCCCATAAACTAGCCTCACACAAGATGTGAACCATGTATTCATGATGTGAGACACTTACACATAATGAATTCTCCCTGTTTCCAACTTTTAGTATCCAAACACCTCCAAACCTACTTTAGGCCTCCTCTGAGCACAACAGACTTCAAAAACACACAAAACGTCTGGACTAGATAGATTTGGGTCCTTACATTAGATAACTCTTAAAAAATTATCTTCCTTAAGAATATAAAATCAAACCTATATAGAAAAAAAATCATCCAAATAGCCACCCTATGAGATACCTATCAAGGATCTTTTCATCATAGGAGATCAACCACCTTATTAGAGGAATAAGGTAAAACCACACAAAAGTAAAAACATTCTCCTAAACACTCTTCTAGGGGAGATACCTCTCAAATGATAGTATGGTTACCAACAGGCAATAAGAGGGAACCATCTCATAAACCAAAATGGTCAACATCCATAAAATGAACAATGTTATAAGAGAAGAGGTAAACATCAAACAAATTGGGGTACTGAGTGCACATCTGCAACTCACACTCTTGGGTACTCTCCTCCATACCACCATGCCACTAAAATACAGGAACCAAGGAAATAGAATGCTCGCACAACACCCTATCATTGAATTTATGTATTTCCACAAGACACTCCTCAAGGGTTGTATCATCATCAACATCGATATCACCCCAATTGATGAAATGAGAGTCATCATGAAGATAATGATAGAGTTAGGACACATGAAAAACATTGTTATATTCTGATCATCTATGAGGGAAGTTTTATCTAATACAACATGGATTTAATATGATCCAACACCCCAAAAGGCCCAATAAAATATGTAAAAATCTTAATCCCATGACCAAACCTTCACTTACCATGATGAGGATTCACCTTCAGGAACATGTGATATCCAACATCGAACTCTATAGGTATCCTCCTATAATCTACAAAGGATTTATGATGATCTTGTGCTACCTTCATACTTTTGCAAATTACCTGTACCATCTCTTTAGTATTATGTACTAGTTTTAGCCTGATAATTTATACCTCTCTGACCCTAGTCCAGTATAATGGAGAATAGAAAGTTTGGTTGTATAAATATTCAAAAGTATCCATACCAATGATGGAGTGGAAACTATTATTGTAAGAAATCTAGACCAAGTTTATGTGCCTCATCTAAGAACCTCTAAAATCCAAGACACAAGAGCATAACATGTCTTTAAGATTCTAGATGTTTTTCTCTATCTAACCATATGTATGCAGATGAAAAGTAGTGATATGGAATAAATGAGATCCAAAAGCATCTTGGAGACCTATCCACACCCTAGAGGTAAAACAAGGTTCTCGATCGGAGAATATATTCCTCAAGACTTCATGGAGTCGAACCACCTCCTTTAAATACTACCTCAACAAAACCTCTATTGGGATGGACTCCTTGTTCACTATAAAGTAGGCTAATTTCATAAAATGATCCACTATCAACCATATAGCATCATAGACTCCCTGAGATCAAGGTAAACCAATAAATAATTCCCTCGATATTTCCTCCCACTTACATTGGGGAGTATATAATGGTTGGATAAAACCACTGAGAACACGATTCTTAGTATTCACCTTCTGTTAGACCAAATATTGAGAAACAAAATCTGTAACTGTGCACTTCAACCCATGCCAAAAAAACTAACCTCCCAAATCATGGTACATCTTCATCACACCGGAATGTAACACCAAAGGTGAGATATGGAACACATGTATAACCATCTCATGCATCACTGAAGGAATTAAAATCATTCCCTATAAAAACACCCAATTTTTTCTATCCTTAGACTAACCATCAAGGGAATCTTCAAAGATAATTTGGTCTCTCTATACTTCCACATAAAAATCCCCCAACTGGAACTCCTCCACTTGATGCACCAAATATGATTGTACTTTCATTTTGAAAATAAAAAATTTACCTCCAACCTCTCCCATGTCTAGATAAATCACTAAGAGTTCTTCCATCACTCACCAGGAATCCCCAGATTCATGCATGGCATCATGATGTGACTTATTTCTTAGCACATCAGCTATAAAATTTCCCTTTCCTGAATTGTATGAAAAATTAAAGTCTTAATTTTGTAATAATTATATACAAAAATACTAATTTAAGTTCAAGTCATGTTAGTAAAATACATAAATAAAGATTTTATGGTCATTAAAAATCAAAAAATACCCATTGACAAGGTAATGTATCCACAAATTCAAAGAAAATACAATTATCGCCAATTTAAGATCATTGGTGGAATAGTTATACTCATGGGTAAATAAAATATGAGATACATAAGAAACAACCAATCTATACTGCATTATAAAACAACTCAATCAAAGATGTGAAACATTACAGAAAACATGAAATTGAAATCCCGCTACTAGAAAACAAAGGACTGGAGTTCTAACTAACTTCCCCTTCAGGTACTCAAAATCTTCCTAACACTGGTCAATCTACAAGAATTATTGATCCTTTTAGGTCAAGTCTATTGGAGGATTCACAACATGATATAATTCATCTATTAACATCTTGTAATAGCCTTTAAGACCAAGGAAACTATTCGCCTCTTCCACTATATTGGGGGATACCCATGAGACAATTGTCTCTATCTTTTAAGTATCCACAACTATGCCCTATTAGAACATGAAATGATCCAAGAAACAGAATTCACAAGCCCAGAACTCACACTTTGACAACTTCCTGAATAGATTCTTGTGATAAAGAACTCACAAAATAGCACACAGATGTTCGGCATGCTCCTCCTCTAATATGTAGTAAAAAGGATATCATTAACGAAAACAACCACAAACTTATCTAGAAACTCTCAAAACACTTCATTTATCAACTCCATAAACATGGGTGGAGCATTCATCACACTAAACGACATCACACTAAACTCATAATGCCCATGATGATAATGGTAACCTGTATTATGAATATCCTCATCCTTCACCCACATATGATGATATCCCAATAAAAATCAATCTTCAACAACCAACTCACTCCCTTCAACTGATAGAATAAATCCTCAATTCATGGAAGAGGATTGCGATTATTCATCATCACCTGGTTCAAGAGATGATAATCAATATAAATAAGAAAACCAACATTATCCTTCTTCAAGAACAAAACTGATGCACCCTAAGGTGACACACTCTGATGAACAAAACCTCATTTCAACAGATCATTGATATGTACTCATAGATCTCTAAATAATAAGGATCATCCTATACAAATACATCGAGATAGGAGACACACCTAGTTGTAGATCAATACAAAACTTGATCTTTAATCAGGGGAAATGCTACAACCTACTTTGGAAAGACATCAGGGTATATCTCACCAAAAAACACTAATGGATCTAAATAAACATCATAAACACACACAAAAATAATCCTCAAGTAATCCATGATAGATTATATTAGATATAACCAATACATACTAATGATGATGTCATATGATTGTATCCATAAACATAGAAAATCTCCCCAAGAGTGGTGTTTCCCCAACACTATCTCGCAGTCTCTACATACTTCATGCAAGTCATCTTGTCCACCAACTAGGGTAGTCAATTACAAGGGAACTAGAAGCCTCTCTAACTCAAGTCCCAAAGCATAGATTAGGGTAGGTAATATAAAAGAGTTTGTTGCTCCTAAATCAAATAAAGCATGAACCAGTATATAAAACAAGTAAAGGGTACCTTGAATGATATCTAGAATTCCTGACACAGGAAATGCTAGAGCATAAAGCTGACCATGACCTTCTCCATGTCCTATCTAACCCTGCTTAAGACCACCTCCATTTCCATGCTCTGCTCTCTGGGAAAAAGGAGCATCTCGGGGATGTACTCTACCTGCCTCGTATTCTCTCTATTGATCCCAAATGGGAACACCTTTTTGTTTCTGCCTCAGTTGAAACTACCTTAATAGAGGAACATGAAGCAGAAAACTTGGTGCATGCTGAATGCTTAGAAAGTACAGGTGATATAGTCACTAATGACCTTGGTCTCTATAAAAAAAATATGTGTCCAATATCTTGGAATAGGTCTGATAGATTTCACCCCTAGAGAAATTATATGATGATGGTTGGGACCTACCCCTGGCTAATCAAAAACTCTTTTATACAAGTAGCTGGGAACCCCATACCATAGCTTTGCTTCATGAGGAATCCTAATGACTCCCCTATCATGATGATCCAGTTCTAGAATGTGTCCTCTCAATAACTTATACTCTCACTGTAACCTTGATATACATCTTCAGCATGAATGGGGTGACCTGGTGCTGGATATTTACATGTAAATCCCCATATAAATTCCTCTCCCTAGCCTCCTCATATGATAATAGGTCTGAAGAATAACCCATAAGGCTCCTGAAAGGGATCCCAAACTCTCTACATTGGTACTCCCTTATCAAAGGGTAAGCAGCTCCTAGTGACTGGATGCCTTTGTGGTTGAAGAAAGAAACTCTTCTCAGAACTGATATTAAAACTTCTCTCATGAGACTGTCGACTCCTCACAACCCCCTAAGGATAAGAACCACCACTACCTCACTACTCCATGCAGTATCATCACTTCCAATGAAACCCATTGATTATTCTGATCATGGATCAAATTAAAAGATATCTAAACCTCCTCCAAATAGTATTCTATGATTGAATCAAAAATAGATCCCTTGTACTTCTATATTCTCTATCACTAAAACTTTTAGAGTGTCCTCCTCCAAGTGTTGTCATTATCAACCTCCACTCTGTGATGATTTACTGGATCATCCTATTGAACATATTTAGTTTGACCCTGATGAGGATGTCAACCTGGATATATACCTGTAAAAAAGAATAAACTTTTTGAGTCCTTAAACCTAGAATATGAAATATTTAACATTAATTAATCATTTATTTTTTATATTGTTAAGATTTTAACCTATCCCAAGGTCTACCCATTTCAAATATAGGCACAAATGAGAATGATGCATGGTCCTTTCCAAGTTCTCTACCCTAAAAGAAATATCACTTCATTTATTAGGATTAGTAAACTTAAAGGTCCATGCATCTGATTATAGGGGGGCCTAAATACTTGTTTCCCATCTGGTCTCCCACATTTACATCACTCACTAAACTTAGCTGACATAATTTCCCTACCAACCCATGAAATTTCACGTGTTTCTAACTCCAAACTCCATCCTATATCTCAAATTGAACCTCTAATACCACTCTATCATGAACCCCTCCCCAAAAAGTGTACCCCTCCTATGCTGGTAATGATAGAAGGGAGATGGTGACTTCCTAAGTCCCACCACCAATAGACCCCGGGTAGGCTACTAGCACTAAGGGTATAATAATCATACAATGGGAGGCATTACCCTATAAGAAAATATGTGTAAGAGAGAGATAATAAGGATACACCAAATAATGCATACACAGACACATATATATATAAATAAATCCCAAGTTCAAATATTCAATGTTATGTAGTATTAAACAACTAAAAGGAAAACTACAAGTACCAAAAGGTAAAGACAATAGCGACCATAAAGCCCAAACAGATCCTGCAAAACTACAAGCTAGTAATATCCAGTCTAATCTCAAACATGCTCTGAATGGATTGAAAAATAGTTTTATATCTATATAGAGTGATCATAATAGTATAATAAATAGGATCCTCCCCAAATCATATCATGAAAATGATAAACAAATCATGCTAATTCATAGTGAAAAAAATGAAACTAACTCGTCACCTAAAATGGTATACTAAGACCCCATCCTCACCATGGATAACTATCATCAAGTATCACATACAAAAGAGCATATAATATAATAATTAAACAACAAGGGTACCCTGCTTCTGCTTCCCCGCTAGTTTTCTGCTCTGCCCCAACGTCGCACGTCCTGGTCTATCTCTCTCCAAAATAAGCCAACCCATAGAAACCTAGGCTAAGTATCACAACATGCACCTCTTACATCACATTATCCCATCACATATTTGTACATAGTAACTGGTTAGTTTTTGGGATCCACCATAGCCTATCTGATGTGTATCATAGATTAGGTATTATAGCTCAGGCCATCATAGCCTATACACCGAGTACCTCAAGCCATCACAACCTATACATGTCATACTTATAATAATACTTTGGATACTATATCTAGAGATACATGTGTATGAAATAACCATAATCCATCACTAACCTCTACACACATATATTGGAAAACTAACCACTATGCGAACTAGTACAAGTAACTACCAAGAGAAGAGAGTGGGGCTAGAGGGGGTTGTTATTTATCCATCCTCCCACCAGGATTTTGGGGAAAACACTCTCACAAAGTCCATTAGGTGTCAGCCTCCCTAACCGACATGGTTGGGGAAGCTTATGAAATTATAGAATATACATGATATAATATACCTCACAAAAAAACAATGGGCATAACCTAGTCCTAATATCAACTACATCTATTGTCACTCAGACACCCGGTTGCGACTATTTGGGTCTAGAAATCCTATAAGAACATAAACATATAAATAGCTACTTTAATTACTTATTTTCTTGTTATAATTTCCTTTAGTTAATTTATTTATTATCCATTAAATTAACCATTAAAATTATATCAACATATATTCATTAACCACTATCGTGAAGTCCATTTCCCCAGGCACAAACCAAATCGAGCCCATGGTTTCTCAAGATTAACATCTTTTCAACATTTTCATTCCAACAACACCAAACCCATGGGTTAAGAATTATTTATTCATTATTAAAATAATTCTATAATCCATGTACTCTAGGAAAATCATCCTAAGATACCAACAAGAGGGAACATGCAACCAAGCACATCCAACTTCCTCAAGCAGTGGGGAAAGGAATGAAAATAAAATAATAAACCTGGCCATCATCAATTAAACTCATTCATGACATGTAAGGATCTATATTTATCATATCAATGGGTATTCCTAGATTCAACCCATTCCATCATCTCTGGTGTCATCCTCGACACCCACATGCATGTCTCGATGTATCTCACCATCACATGCATCAAATTCTACCACATCATCTGGGCCCCCCCACCCACATATCACATCATCCATCCCATGATCAGCTATCCCATGCTCATATCACATTGAAAATCAAAGATCGCATCCATAGCACATCAAAAAAGTATTAAGAAATAAACAATCACATACAACATGGAAATATAGACCCTGAAGCAAGGCATTCAACCTTCACACAAGAACAAGAACTCATGGCTCCAAACTCATAAAACTCGACCTTCTCAAGCAGATGGATAAATCGAGCCCTAGAAATTATCTTTATCAAACAACCATTTTTTATTCAATATTGAATTAACATATTCATTATTCATAGGTTCTAACTATTGGAAACTTAATGTATCAAGCTATAACAAACTATAAAAAGTTAAACATTCTCTTAGAATTAAAACCAGTTTCAACAAACTTAGAGAAGTACCATTCTCATTAACATTCCTTTTTATTTAAAAATTCTCAACAAGCATTATCATGCTTCACATTCTTTATCAATTATATTATCATGTAAGAACACGTTTAATTAATCATGTACATTGCATCAATTTTATTATCATCAAAATTTAAGAAACACTAGATTCATTTCAACATGCCCCTTATTTAATTCTTAATACAATTAATTAATTAATTATGGATCTATATTCTTTACAATTTTCTATCATAGATGACATGCTAATCCATAACATAACAAGAAATACTAATAATAATAACATAGATAATACATTATCTAGAAAATCAAGAGTGAAATCGTTATCATGGTATCAGACATCGACCTACAATTACAGCAACTAATTATTTATTAATCTAGTTCAATAATTATGAGTATAATTCCATTGATATCCAAAGGACTAAACCATGATAACTTTATGATTTCACATAAATAAATAGGAGAAGCAATGAATCCTCTAACTCAAAGGCATCAACATTCTTCACATGAGAATGTACCAACATCTTAGATCTCAATCACCCCTCCTGCAAGATATACATTCATCCAATGATGTCACGCCACAAATGCACTAACAAAAAACTAAGAAAACTTTGTTAGAACATTGGATAGAAACTTTTATCACATTGAAGAAGAAACGGGATGATCCAAATCTAAGAACTACAAAATATGAGTTATAACATACCTTGGATCACCACAGATCAATGATGAAATTATAAAAATTGATACCTAATTAAGGGATCCCAAAACTTATAAATAGAATATTTTAGATCACCTAGAAATTGATATAAAGGAATAGGGTTTGATAAAAACCTGAGGTGTTGCAAATTATATCGGTACACTATCCAGCAGACTTTCACAGTGTGAAACCCTTTCACATTGTGAAAGTATTAGGTTTTTAAGTCCAACAAAAAAATGCATCTCCTCATACCATTCAGCCCTAAATTAATTCCCATCACGTGTAACCCCTTGAACCAGCTTCACACAAGCCATAAACCATTTATTCATGATTTGAAACAATTATACATCATGAATTCTCACTGCTTCTAGATTTTAGCAACCAAACACATCCAGACCCACTCTAGGCCTCCTTTGAGCACCACAGAATTTGGAAACACAGAAAGGGTCAGACTAGATGGATTCAAGACCTTACATTGATGGAGTGAAATGAATTTCATCCTAAGTTACTATTTCTTGTTCAATGTATTATGTGTGGGGAACTTCGGTATTATCCAAGTCAATGCCCTAATCTAAGGAATAAATCTTAGACCATGGAAGGGACTATGTTATGAAAATTGTTGAAGTGGAATGAATAAAGTGTTTGTGTATTATTATTCAAGAATTATATTGTAGAATTGATTTATCAATTATATTCAAGTTGTAAGAATCATTAAACATCTAAGGATTTTTTTACATCAGTTTTTCTTTAAGGATTTTCAATCATATGTTCATTGGTACTGTTAAACTAAAAAAGTGATTTAGTAGTAAGGAAATATTTTTGTAAAACACATGATTGAGGGATATATAACCCTTAATATGTTCCTAATATTGTGATAATAATGTTTATTTTGGATAAATAGATGATTCATATTGATAAATTAAATTGAATAGTATTAATGAGATTAGAACTTATTAGAGAATTGATGAAAATTGGATTCTATTATCATTGATAAATCTTACTATATTTTTTGGATTTGTGGAATATAATTGATAGTCTATGATTTTATTTGAGTAATAAGGATAGAGTTAATTTTTGGAATCATATAAGTTTTCATTTAGGTTTTATGGTGATTTGGGTTATTATCATATTTTAGGATAATATATGATCAAGGTATTCATATGTTTTGTATGTAACATTAGGAACTTCTTTATTTTGTTTAGGAGTTTAAAGTTCAGTTGATTTTGGAAATTTAGTGTCCTTATTTCTAAATTTTTGGGTTTTGAATTTTTTCAGACACATTTTGAAGAATTCTTAAGGTTAAATACTTATAAGATGGTTTAAGATGAACCTTGGGTGTTATTGTTAAGGTTTTAGAGATTAATGTATTATTTAATCATATAAATATTTATCCATATTGGATAACCAATGTGAATCATTTTGGTTTTCATAAATATTCGAAGAAATGGGTAATGATTAATATTTCTTTTATGGATCTTATAATCCATTAAGAGTTAATTTTAGAGCTTTAGGCATGAAAACTTCATCTTGAATGTTCATTTATTATAGTAAGAGATGAATGGGAAATATATCAAAACACAACCAAATGATGAAATTTTTCTTATGAAATGAAAATAAATCAAGTGAGAATATTTTCTCATTTTCTCTATATTAATAGTAAAATAATCCCTAAAATTTAAAAAAAGAATATTAAAATAACAATTTTATGTTTTTACCTTCATTTATGATGAATTGAGGGTCTTTTCACCCCTTCTTAATTTATGGATTTATGATAATTAACTTTCTTATGATCATGTTCTTTATCCCTCTATATTATTCCTTGAACACTATTCTTTCTCATCCATATCCATGTTTTTTTTCCAACCAATTTTATAATTATCTTGAAATCAAATTACATATTATTTTAGATAACCTATATGTTTCCTTTTTCCTCTTTTAAAAGGAAATTTTATTATTCCTTTATTCGATGTGGGTTTTCAACAAAAGTATTTTCAAAGATTGAACCCTTGATTACTGAGATAAAAATTGAAAGGGAAAATTTTATTTAATGGGGGAGAATGTAACACCCTAAAATATATTTTAAAATAATATTATGATCAAAATATTTCTTAAAATGCAACACTAAGCTTTAATTGAACTATGATATACAATAAAAATATTATTATTTAAATATGACCATTATAATGTAGTCTTTAAATTGACATTATAAATCTGAATAACTAAATTATGAAAAATATGTATCAATATGTTATATAATTTAAATGTATTTATTAATGTATAGTAAATCTGTACTCTATTTTCAGTAAAATCATTTTATATTTCAAAAATATATTTTCTTCAAAAATAGTTTTTATTTCATTTTGTGCGTGGTAGATATTAGAACTAATTTCTTCCAATTTTAAAAATTTTATATTAAAATTTTGAAATAATTTTTGAAATCATAGTTTAATAATAGTATTAGAATTATTTTTTGTATTTTTTTGAAAAGGTTGATTTTTAAGTGAATAGTAAAAAAATCCAATTTTTGTAAAACTATCATTTTATTTCATTAAATAAAGTAATTTAAAAGTAACATTATGATTTTAATTTGATATAAAGTTCACATAATTCTACTTTAATTATATATAATCTAAAAAATTACATAGTAATCATCATTATGCTTTATTTTGGTAAAAGTCCATTTTTGGGCTTAAAAATGTATTTTTTTTACAAATTGATTTTCTTTGGGATTTACACATTTATATTAAAATTAGTTTCTAAAACTTATAGAAATTGATTATTAAAAAATGGGTTAAATATTTTTAATTGGTATGTCCAAATTTGGAAAATAGATCACTTTTATTTTTGGTCATTATAAATAGTATATGTAGTAAATATTTGTCACCTCGGTAAGGGGAAAATGAGTAAAAGAGGGTTAAAACTATGGGATAAGGCCTAAAATCACTCTAAAACTTGTATTTATTTTATTTTATAAGTTTATTTCAACCATAAACATCTATTATTATAAAAGTTTTCAATTTCATTCCATTTTTCGTTGATTATAACTTTTATATTATTTTAAGTAAAAGATAAAGTCAAAAATGTCGCTCTCTTTATTTTAATATCGATAATATTTTTTCATAGGGATAAAAAAATTATGTTTAGTTATAAATGTTTATTTTAAATATGAATAAATTTTTCTATCATGGAAATTTATTTTTAATTTTTAGTGATGGAATAATTATCTTAAATGTTTGCGCAATGCTGACACAATGCTTATTCAAGTAATAGACAAGTGATTTGAAAAACATTAAAAGTAATACAATTTGGATAAATTATGGTTTTATATGAATAATATGATTAATAATAATGTATAATTTGTGGTAAAAGATTTTATATTCTAAATTCATTGTAATATTGAAGACTTTAAAGTCAAATTAAATGAATATTACCAAAAATGACTTTAATGATATGTTATGTTAATAAATTTTTTCTTATATTATTAAAAATAACAAAAATATTCAAAGATTATTATTAGGATTATAAATGGTATAATATTTCATATATGGACCATTTTTTCCACTTTTTACCTTAGAAGTAAATCTATGTTCCTTAGAGGCTAAAAATTGTGTTAACATTGTTAAAGTTAAAAAGGGTTAATGAAGGGGTTAAACCAAAAGATAAGGTTTAAAATGAAAAAAAAACAAATATAAATTTTAATGGATTCTGATATTTATACCTTATAATCTATTTATTATAATTCATGTCCATTTGGATGAATTTTACTATATAAATGCAGTAATTATATTTAAATCTTTTAAGTAATTCCAAGTGTGTCTTTTCCTCACTTATAAAGGGCACCTCTTCTAATATATTATTAAAACCTATTGAAAAACTTATCTCAAAAAATACCTACCCAAATACCTTTTTAAACTTACTCCCCGTGGCCTATAGTCCTTGGTCTCATCAAAGGACCAACCTAGAATGCTTAAGATGTAATCCAAAGGTGGTTTTCCAAAGAAGAGGTATAATTTTAACCGAGTGTTTTCATTTTATTTCTTCTTCTAACTCCTTAAAATATTATATAATCATGATCATAAATTAACATAATTATTTTAAATATAATAAATATTAATTTTATTTTTTGTGGAACAACCCATATTCATCTCCTTTCTATCCTATGGAAAATGAAAACTTTGCTTGTGTGTACATATGGATTATTGTCTCCATGTAGCGGTGTAATTCATTTTCCATCACCACTTTACTTTTAAGGTTATAAAGATAGAAATAATTAATATTTTTTATATTTATGACATAATTATGATTCTATAAATATAATATATGATTTAACTCTTTACCCTTCTACTCATTAAAAAATGATAATATCTCTTGTGCATATGTATGGACTACAACCTCCATGAAGCGATGTGATTCATTTACCATGTCCTCATTTAAAGGATGATTCTAAATATTTATAAAATGAATATATTTTATGTTTATATCATTATTAATATTTTTTAGATGATTACCATGATAAAGATGCAATGATTGAAACTATCAAACTGAAACTTACATGAAAAATGAAATAGTTAACACTCAAAAATGATGATTTAAAACACATGTTGAAATGTTATAAGTGGATAATATATGATATTATAAATATGTATATAGTTATTGTATATAATTATAAAAAAATAAATTTATTATATAGGAGGTTAAAAGTACTCACGAAGCAAGTCGGACCTAAGGTAAGGTTTTATTTCACAATATCATCCTTATTTAGGATTGTTTATGATTAAGTTTTCATTGGGGGAAATATATGTTATTTCTATCTTAAATAACATAAATTTTATTCTTATGTGGTTATTTATATAAATTAAATTTTTCCTTTAATTTTCCTCTTTTTAAGTACTCAAAATTATGAAATAATGTTTTTAAGGAAAATTGCCTTTGTTTTTATTTTGGTTTGGAATATTTTTCTTTTATGCCCATGTTTTCTTTAAAATATTTCCAATAATGTTCTTATTATTCACCAATGATTGATTAAAGTAATTTTTACACATGTTTTACTTTTTATAAAAAGGTTTAAAATTAATCTTCTTTTAATTTTCCAAATGAGTCACATTTTACTAAAGGTTTGAATGGAATCTTTGCTTTAACAAACACCACACGAATGGTTTTTTCCACCATCATAACTACAATTTGATTTGAAGCTTCCTCTAAAATTTTCTATGGTTCTTTACAAAGAAAATATTTTCCCTAATATTTTGAAAAAAAATATTTTTTAAATAATTGATTTTGAAATGAAAAGGGTATTTTACTCAAGAAATATTCCAATGATCTTTTATAAGTATTTTTACCTATTTTAATATACTTTGATGAATCGTATAATTTACTGAGGTTATAATCTAATGATATCATTAACCATATTTATATAGATGGGTTATTATCATTTTTACTAGGGAAATTATTTACAACCCATATACTAGTTCTTTTAATTAGGACATTTATTGATTATTAAGGCATATTGATTATGTTTTATTTTATATTCATATGATAAAGGAATTATAATTATTAAGTGATGGGTGGGGCCTGAAATTACATAACTCCTCAATGCATTGGTAAGTCACATGAGACAAAATGGATTAGTTATTTGGATAAGTACTTACCCATTTATATAAGATGTCTTGGCACAAGGCCTCGATGGTAATTTTAATGTGTCTGACATTATGTATTCTATCATTATGAAATTAATTTTGGATTTCCATTTGATTGTTAAAATTGATATGAAATCCATGGATAAATTTCAATACCATCAGATTATTTATATTTAATTATTTGATCATAATTTATTCATTCCATATTATTTATGCCTTATATATTCTATGATAGTTTCTGATGTATTCATTTCCTTACCGAGCATCTGATCTCACCCTTTTATTTTTTTCCTTTCTCCAAGATACAAGTAAGTTTACTATGATTGATATGAAATATAATATCCCCGAAACTAAAATCCTTGAATCTGATTTTTAAAGAATAATATTTACATTAATAGCTTTAATACCAATAAATGTGACCCAATTTCAACCATCTGAAACTTATAACATCAAAAGAAAATATTATATCAATTATATACCCAAGTATCTTTTAGGTTTATAGTTTTGGAGAATTAGGAAAAACTCTTACATAATAATACCCATGTCTTCAAATGAGTATTTTTTCCTATTATACCCATCCTTTCCTATTCCACATTAATTATTCAATATCTCCCATAAAATTATTCACACATGAAACCTTTCTAGACATAATTTATTTAATATCATTCTTCATGACCTCTGGAAAAGAAAAACATAAGAAGTGTGAACTCAAACACTTAGTAAGGGTAAATATAATAATTAACAATGGAATTCCATCAGTGATCATAATATGAGAATAAGGTTATGATGAAAAAATCAAAGTGAATTATTATAACATAATATAATTATTACCCATAAAAACATGTATAAATCATGAAACACGGTAAAAATCTCTAACATAAAAAATCATATAAATCAACAATAATGAGTTATTTGAAAATAATAATTAAATTAAGGATCCATTATAACTTGATTAAATCATAAAGAAAACATTTTTAAACTTTTAATATCATTTTAATATCACTATTACAATCACTCTTTCAAATGGAATAACCTACACAAAAAAATTCAATAATATATTAGGAGAAACTTATAACCAGTTAACTCCATCCATTTACCCAATAAATTAGAGAGCTATATCAGTCTCACCTATAATTATGATCTATATTGATCTCACATGTCATCATAAATAATTTCCAAGAACTATAAAATAAAAATAACACATGAAATATTGAATTTTTTAATATAACAATAATCATTGTTCTTTCATAGATTGATTTTCCCATAGAAAAGAAATGGGTCCCATGAAAATATATTTGAAATGATCATAATCCATCCAGAGAGAGAATAATTATGGTGTCATTATCATATATTTCTGGTAGAGCATAGTTACAATCAAGGTTTTATGTCCTTAATGAATATAAATACCATAAAAAGATCATTAAAACATTTTTGAGGAAAATACCCTTTCCTTTTTAAAAACCACTTTTCAAAAACTAAAAAATCAAAAATTATTGAGAAAATAATTTTCTTTCAAAATAAATTTGGAAACATATAAAGGATGAATCAAAAATAATTTTCATGATTGTGGGAAAATATATTCCTTTTTTAATCATTAAAAATAAACATTAGTTTTAAAATTTTGTAAAGAGATTCAAAAGTGATCCATGTAGAAAGCATTGAGAATTTTATTTTTAAAACATTTTAAAATAATTTCAAAGATAATAATTTTATAAAATTCATTTATGTTTATAAAATAAAATTCTTAAATTAATATTAAGAATATGGATGAAGAGCTTGGTTAAAACTCTTTAAAAACTTTAAATTAATGTTTTTAAAGAAATATCATTTATGGTCTATTAAAAACAAAAACCCTTTGAAAGAAAGAACATAAAAAAGGAAAATAAAATTCCATAAGTATAAAAATATTCATGATATTATATTTAAATATTAATTATATACATCATATAAATGAATATAGGTGCATCGATCAAAAACATGTCTCAAAGAAGGAAGTTTGAAATGAGAAACCCTTGAAACATAGATTATGCTTGAATAAAAAAGCCATTGAATGAAGTTACCTAACATGATTATTTAAAAACAATACTTTATATTAAATAATATGTTAAAACACATTCATTGGGTATTAATTACACCATATAAAATTAAACATGGTTCATAACATGAATTATGTCTCAAATAATTGAAATTAAAATCATGAAAACCCTTACAGTTTTTGTAATATTTGAATCAATATCTCATTAAATAGATAAGTTAAAATTAAATATAAATATAATTATAATAGATTAATTCATGATATAATATCTCAATAATATCTCATTTACACATAATCATGTCATAAAAAAGTTAATGAAGTAGAAGTATGACCAAATTAATGTAAATTGAGTTTAAAAACCCCTTACCACTTTGTAACCTTCAATTCAAACACCTTTGAATGAATTAATTTGAATTGTAAATTATAATACCAAGAATTATGTATTATTAATTATATAACATGTAAAATTGTCATTATATACACCATATAAAATAAATTATATAGATAACATTAAAACATGCCTCAATAACGGTAAATTGAGACGAAATCCCTTACATTGGGTCCAGACTTGCTATGTATGTACTTTAGAACCTATATAATAAACTTATATCAATCGTTTTATTTATTAATAAACTTTTATAGTATTAATATAACATAATTAAAACATTTATTTAATTTATTTTAATGACATATTTAATTACTTAATATGTTAAGTCCATGCCAGGTGTTTTGAGGATGTTCGGTTCACAACTTCAAAATGACTTCGGTATGTTGACCATAGTAAAACAGATATTTGTTAAATAATATATATAATAATAATAATGAAATAATTATCATTTTTTACATTAATTATACTTTTAAAACCAACCTTAAAATATGGTTATGAGAAATTAATTATGTTACAATCATGGAGATAGTAGGTCGTACGTACGCATGAGTAAAGTTTCCATTTTTCAATGAACATGAGGTAAAGAAGGTAAGTATTATTGTATATTTATATAATAATTATTATATCTTAAATATAATATTAAATCTTTAAAAATACTTATATATACCATCCATTTTATGTTGTGATGAAAAACGAATCACATCGCTTCATGGAGGTGGTAATCCACACATACGCACAAACAACGTTATTATTTTTCAATGGATAGAAAAGGTAAGAAAATAGATGACATGATATATTTATATAATCTTAATTATTTAATTAAAACCAAATATATACATTAAATCCATCATCATAACCATCTGTGATATGTGGTATGAAAAATGAATTACATCAGTTCGTGAGGCGGTAGTCCGCTATACACACGAACGATGGTTTCATTTCCCATTTGATGGAATAATAAGATGTATAAAGGTTAAAAAAATAAACATAATAACATATAAATATATTTTAGATACTTTTTTATAATATAAAAATGTTTGGAATATTTTTTAGGGAGTTATATTAATAAATAAAACTAAAACATTCGGTTGAAATCTACACCTCTTCTTCGAATAACATCTTTTTATTTACACTTTAAGCCCTATAAGGTTGGTACTATACTCAAAATAAGACATCTAGGTAATGGTTAGGTATTTTATAATGGATTTGGGTAGGTATTGTATGAACTATAATGGTTAAAATGTGTTAGGAAGATAGCATAGGTGGTTCCCTTTTATAACTGAGGGGAGGGTCACTTTTGGAAATATGTGAAATAATATAATATAATCTGTGTATAACTCATGTAAAATGGTACCCAAATGACATGGTTTATAAAATAAGGATAATTTTGTCTTAATATAAGCATAAAATAAAAAATTTATAGGTGTATATATCATTTTAAATTTTATCTTTTAGATTAATCATTGTGTTAATTGTTTCTAACATTAACTGTGGTAACAACTTTTTCAATATAAAAGGGTTATAAATTTAATTATAAGTTAAAAATTGGATAATAAATGGAAAATTGATAAAACTTATAAACATTTATCATCATATTTTTCCTATTTATATATTTTTTTTACTTTTAAATAATATAATATAATATAATTAACATAAAATATTATTAAGGTAATTTTAAGAACAATTAACATAATTTGACTTTGAAAACAACATGAAAGCAATGTAATTAATATATAATATATTTAACCATAAATAATAATTATTATTAACTATAAAATTTATGTGAAACCATAATTAATCCAAAAAAACTACTCTTGATGTTTTTTAAAATCATTTATTTTAATTTTCTAATGTTTGCACATGTGTTATGTTAGCGTTGCCTAAGTATTTAAAATAATAATTTCACCAATAAAAACTAAAAATAAATTATCATAATAAAAATAATATCATTATTATTAAAATAACTTTTAATATTAATTAAAAACTTATTTTTATCCATCTATGATCATATAATAGAAATTTAAAAGCAATATAATGAAATTTTGTATTTTTCTTTACCTAAAATAATATATAAGTCATTTTTCTCCCATGAAATTTATAGATAATATAAATCTAGAAGTAGGTGAAAAGGGTAGAAATTATATATTTTCAAACTTTTCTAATAAAGTTTTCACCAAGGTAATAAAGCTCAAAATATCCATTTAAATATTATACAATCTTAAAAACACGTATGAGAGAAATGTTAAAGTTAAAGAATCAAAACTAAAAATTTAGAGAGATAAATTTGAACACATAAAAATGGATGAAGATAAGATGATTTATGAATATTTCACTAGGTTAAATGGGATTAAAAGTCACATCAAGTTATTTGGTGATACTTTTTATGATTCAACGATGGTCAAGAATATTATGAGAAATTTTCCTAATAGTTTGATCCAAATATATTAGCCTTATAAGGAAAGGAAGACTTATCTTTTGATGATTTTCATAATACTCTCATAAATTATGATATGAGAAAGTATCTTGTATTAAATAAAAAAGATAAAGTGGAAATGGATTTTAAATCTATAAACAAACTCAATATTAAAGCGGATAGGAGGATGTTGAGAATAATAAAAAACATCAAAGAATTATGTACATTATCTCTAAAAACATAAATAATGGAAAGGATATATATAAAGAAAAAATTTAAATAAAGTTATTTAAGTATGGTTCAATTGGAAACTTTTCTACTGATTTCATGTTAAAAAAAATTGTGAAGTATTAAAATGAATAAGATGAAGAAATACCCAATGGTATGAAATGGGGAAGAAGCTCTAATAAGGTTAAAAAAATTATTAGGAGAAAGTATAAATTTCAAAGGATAATAATAATGGGCATGTTTAGAAAATAATAATAGAACTACTCCATTTAAATTAGTCAATAAAAAAGAATAAATTTTTGAAATTTTTTGGAATTTTATAACTCATATTAAAAAACATGAAGAATGCTTAAGTGGTGAGGAATAGGAAGAAGAAACCTATACTGAACACATGATAAAAGCTAAGATTAAAGTGTGTATTGAGAGAATAAAACAACATATGAATGAAATAAAATACTTAAATAATAGTATTGTGAAGTTTAATAGAGAGAAATATAAATTACACAAAAAAATAAAGTGATTATGTTGAAGAAATTAAACTTCTTAAAGTAAAAGTTATTTAGAAAGATAGGATGTTGAAAGAGTTTAAGAAGAGATAAACATGGTATATTAAAGGTTTATTAAGTATAATAATGAACTTAGGAAAATGAGAGATGATTGTGATAAATTTGTGGAAATTAGGTCTAATTCATCTCAAGCTGCTGAGAAATGTTGTACAGAACCTCATGTAAAAAATACACATGTGCAACAAAAAGAATGTTAAATATATTTCATATAATAGTTTAAGTTATAAAAAATAATTTGGGAAATTTTGGGTTGAGTAAATCTCTAAAAATATCACTTCTAAAATAAATTATATAATGAAAGATTCCCCTAAACCAATGCAAATTAAAGCTAAAATATATCAAGATAATAAGTTATAAATTATAGAAAGACTAAATAATTTAAAGAAATAACTAGTTTTAAAGGATATTTTTGTTGTTTTTAAGTATTTGGGTATAAATAATATGTTTTATAGTGAAATTTTTCTCTCCTATTTAGTTAGATAATGTAATAATTCAGGTGTATCTATTTATAGAATAGAGGAAGCGGGTCTAAGAAGAAGTAAGTAGTGAGAAGAAATTTATCTCAGTTATATGTCCAAAACAGATTTAATTGTCTGGAATACATATTTGGTAGGTGTGTATAGTAATTTCACTATTATAAGGTATTTATTACCATACTTAAATGACAATATCAATAGGTTTATAAATAAAATAATACTCAGATAGGTAACAAAACATAAAATTCACTTATTATTGAAGCGGCTCTTAAATCTAGAAATAGGAGAAAACCATAGATTCTTGATATCAAATGCTCATAACATATGACTTGAGACACCAATATCATTAATTATATTGAAGAACATTATTTGGGTTCATTTTCCTTTTTTAATGAAATTTCACTAAATATAAATTTAATTATAAGAATTAAAATTAAATCCCAAAAACTGAAGTTGAAATATGTCTTATTTATTGATGTTCTTAAACATAACATGTTGAGTGTATATAAAAAATTATGAAGGAAATGAAATTATTTTAATAAAAAATACTTATCTCATCAATAAGATAAAATATATAATTTTTATCAAAATAGGCAAAAGAACCAATGGTAACCTTTTTCAAATTGGGGACTCAACTAACTCTTTCTATTTGACCTCAAATGATGAAAAAAAGTAGTGGAATTAAATATTATGTAACCTCTATAAAATAAGTTTAATAAATATTACAAAGGTTTATAATGAAATTAAATTTACTCATATTAATAGATAAACAGAAGACATATGTAAAACCAACTATAAGAGAAATATGTCTCAAATATGTTAAAAAAGTGTAGAAATATGGTTCATTGGGCCACTTGAGTTGATACATACTAATTTTCCTGAGAAAATGAGACACAAATCTACTCAAGGGGATATTTACTTAATCATATTAACTATTTATTATGCCATAATGACTAATGTGATGTTCATCAAACATAAATTAGAGGAAGTGGAAATGTTCAAAAAAATTAGAAAAAGAGTTGAGAAAGATCTAGGGATGTGTATCAATAAGCTCAAATTTGATAATGGTAGGAAATTTAAAAGCAAATAATTTGAGTCTTAACTTGAAAAATGTAGAATAAAACATCATTATAGTACTCCTTACACACCCCAGCAAAATGAGTAATAAAAATAATGAAAATAATCTTGGTATAGATTGGTAAAACCATTCTAGAAGAGTGAAACTTCTTAATATTTTACTGGAGTGAGGCTGTATGCATAGTTGTGCATATAAAAAATAAGTTTTTTTCTTAGTATAAATTTAAATATAACCACATATTAGATTTTTCTTAATAATAAACCAAATTTGGACTACTTTAGAGTGTTTGGTAGTCCTTTTTTAATGAATATCAACAACAAGAACTCATAAGGTTTGATGAAATGGTTGAGGAAGGTATCTTTATGGGATATTTATCCAATGGATAAGGCTACATATGCTATAGAAATAGGATTAATAAAGTATTATATAATTATTATGTGAAAATAATTGAGAATAAACCCAACATTAATGTTTTATATAAAGTATATTTTGAATAATTTGATGAAGATAGAGACAATATTTCTGATAAGGACGGTCAGGAAAAAGTAGTAAATGAATAACATGGTATTGATATTGATTATGATTAGACTAGTGATGATGAAGAGGCTATTGAAGTTGGAAATAAAAAGTATCAAAATCTAAAGAATCATTTTGAATCATAGAATATAATTATAATCCATGATACATCAATTCATACTATAAGGATATTGAGGCTAGAAAATCAAACAACTCTTATCTCATATATTGTTCCACATTTAGTTATCTAGGCTGTAAAAAATAAAGAATGGGTAAATTTTATGAATAGTGAACTACACTAGTTGGGGAATAATTTCACATGGGATCTTTTCCCTAGACCAAAGCTTAAAATGTGATTAGGACTGGGTGGGTATTTAGAAATAAACTGAATGATAAAAGAGATGTATCATAGAACAAAGTCAAACTTGTATTAAAGTGTTACTCATAATTTTAAGAAGTTTATTTTGAATATATAAATACACCTGTTTCAATACAAGAATCCATAATGATGTTCTTAGAATTTTTGGCTCATAAGTAGTACAAAACGCATTTGATAGACATGAAATTTTTATTCTTAAATGAAGAGAATGAGGAGTAAATTTATATTGAGTACCCTAATGGATTTATACTTGAAAATCATGAAGAAAATGTGTGAAAACTAAATAAGGATTTCTATGAGTTAAAACAATCCCTTAGATCCTAGTACTTAGAGTTTGATAGATTCATAAGAGAAATGATGTTTACTAAGGGAAAAGTGGAAAAAATATTAATATAAAGCAAGTGTATGAGGTTACTCTCATTATAATTATATATGTTGATGATATTATTTTTTCAGGTAACCAAAAGAGTGTTGGAAAAGATTTTTCTAAACATAAATACTCATTTTAAGATTTCTATGCTTGTATAATTGTGATATTTACTAGGATTGATAGGGATACAAAGGGAAGAATATATTTTTATTTCCCAAAAAAATTATACAAAGGAATTATTGAGGAAGTTTGGAATGGAAGACTCCAAACCAATGTCTACACCCATACAGGTTGGTATAAACCTTGTAAAGGATTCTTAAGGATAGAGTGTGAATTAGAAATAGTATAATAAGACTAATTAGAATCTTACAATATCACAATGCATCAAGAAATGATATTTTTTATGCAGTGAGATTATATTTAAGTAAAAAAATGATCCAAAGGAATCACATATTCTATATTTCAAGATATTTCTCAAGTATATAATAGGAACCTTGAACTTTGAGATGGTGTAAAAAAAGTTGAGCATGTAAATATTTCTGGATGTACTGATGTAAGTTGGGAAAATGATTATGATGAGAAAAGATCAACTTTAGGTGGAAATTTTCTTCTATGAGTAATTTTTTTAAAATGGAATTGTAATAAATAGAAATCAGTTGCATGAATCATTGCATAATCTAAATATGTGGCTAATTTAAGTTGTTATACCCAGATGATCTAGATTAAAGAACTTCATGAGGATTTGATGTTAAATATTGACAAGCTAATTATAATTTCTTATAATAACCATATTGAAATTGATCTTTATAAAAATTTAGTACAACACTATAAATATTAGTACATTGATATCATATATCACTTCATCAAAGATGAGGTCTCTAATGGATTCATAAATATGAAGTTTATTCCCACCAGAGATCAACTAGTTGATATCTTCACCAAGGAAATGCTTAAGGATAGATTTGATATATTAAGGATGAATATCAGTGTCTATACCTTCCCTCTCACTTGAGGTATTTTTAAAATACCTACACTATTCTTTGTATTATGTTATAAAAGATTAAGAAGAAGTATAAAATTATATACAATTTTTTTATAATTCAGAGCTATTATTATGGGAAAAGGTGGGAGAAAAGTTTGAATAAGTTTTTATATTGAGAATAGAATTTATATCACTTGGAAAAAATTATTATAATTAAGGGAAGGAATTCTCTCAAAAAAATTAATTTTTCTAGTGATGTGGTGTATAGATTTTTTACTTTGATAAGATATGTGATTTTATGTTTCTTAAATTAGGTTTTTGAGGTTTATAAAAAATTTAAAGGTGGGTATTGAAGAACCCAATGGAATTTTTAAACAAGGTTTTATTTTTTTCAAATATTCATGAAGAACAAAGGAAGCTATTGAGGATATATTTTAGAGGTTTTATAATTTTTTTGAGAAACTTTAAAGGTACTAAATATTTTTTTTCAAAAGGTTTTGAGAAAATTATATCTTATTTTTGAGTTTTAGATGTATGGGGAAAACTTTTTAAGTGATTTTCCTTAATATACATATTTACTCTATAAGAGTCATTTTAGATATGGAATAGTTAATCAATAAAGGAATGAAAAATCAATAAGATCCATTTTTTACTCTATAAGTTTCATTAAATATTTTTTAACAGCCCTTAATTTTCCATAAGAGTCGTGAAAAGTTCCATAAGAAGCATTGAGTTTCTGGAGGAGTCATTATGAGATTTTAAAGGTCAGTAGCATTCTTTAAGATTCATTTTAGGAAGTGTGTAAGATTCATTTAATCTTATGGGATATCAATTGAGGTGAAAATTGGTGATGGAATAAAGTTTCATAGGATCATAAGAGAATTTAATCTTATGTAATGTCTACAGTTTGGAATTTTTGAAAATCTTGGCATCATAAGAGTCTCTTTATTATTTTGATATGTCATTTGAGATATAGATTTGGAAAATGTAAGGAATAACTTAGAAACCAAAAGATTCATTTTTACTCATATGGTAAGGCCTATATAGGGAGTTTAGAATTGATAAGTTCATTTATAGAATTTTGAAAAGAATATGTTTTTCTAGAAGATATTTTTAAAATCTAATTCTGGTGATGGTTAGCTGGACTAAAAATCTTAAAATATTATAGGTTTTTTGTCAATCCATGATTCAAGACTAGTTTTTAGAGAATTTAATGAGAATATAATAGAGAAATATTAGTGGTAATTTCAAATTTTCAATATCATGGTCAAATATGGAGAATTATCATAAGTCATTAACTTTTGTTGATTTTTTCCAAATATTAATGGAGGAATTTCTATAAAAAATATAGAAATATTAATCACATAATTTTATGAATATAAAAAAATAAAAAATAAATAAAGGATGATGATTTTCAAGAATTGAGAATTATAGTGGTAATACTTTTCTATATTATAAAACTATTGTATAGAAGAGATAGATGATAAGATCTAATAGTGCCTATTATTAATACTATTTATTGTTATTGAGGAAAACCAATTTTGTGTTGATAATATAGAGGATTTTTGTTGAAGAGGAGGAAGACTATAGTGTGTGTGCATGATCTCAAGAACACTTTGATCATTATGAATCCTTGAGGATGAAGGGAAAGATTCATGGTATTCATTCATCACTAGAAGTTAAAGACCTAGCCTAAGGGAGAATATATTATTCTTATATTCAGATACATCTTGATATACATAGAAGATCTCATTCATTTTGAAGAGTAGAATAGGTTGTTTCATATTTGTGGTTATAATATAAAAATCACCTTTATTATTATTTTGTATCTGTAAATATTCAAGGATGTATACTACCATTATCTTATAAAAGCATATAAAACCCTGCAAGAGTCAAGTAATAATACTTCCCCTCTCTTGTAATCACTTGAAAATCATAGTGATAATCTAGGTCTCAGAACTTGAACTAAACCAATAAAGGATTAGGTAACCATATTGGGACCAAAACTTGTAAATAATCCTTTTGTGGTGTTATTTTTACATTTATATTACATAATGGGTAAGGGAGAGTTTAAAATAAGTGTATCTAGACCATCAAAATCCATAGAGGTTTATTTAGAAAAGATATTGTAAAAATAGTACCACTAATTCATTCCCCCTTCTTAGTGATACATTAAAAGTATTATGCACTTCAATTATATCCAGATAAGTTTTCATATATAAGAAAGTAATTTATAGTAATCATTATCATAACACTCAAAAGAAAATTATCTTTCATGTATGTTTCAAACACTTTAACACATATTTCCCATAGAAATTTCAAATCATCAATCAATGGTGGAATATAAACATAAATATCATATCATGGTTGTTTTGGTATAAAAATCATCAATCTCAATATAACATATTTTTCGGCATACATATATGTGAGGTTAGGTTATAAACTACCAACATAACATATCATGAACTATGTTGGCTACATAGTTTCTTATATAGATTCATTCAATTTTTTTTATACCCATTCTAATATTTCTAACTTCATTTCAAAAATCAATAAATTTTTTATCAAATATCTTTCATTGTGGTGAATTAGCAAGGTGATGTAGGTTTCTATTAGAGATTCACTCATTTGTATACTATCTCAACCTCTTTTCATCATTTGAATTTTCAAATAAATTCTTTAAATGAAGAATTATTAGAAGATACCATATTTACTTGGTAGGATGTTTGGTGCTTTTCCTTGAGAATGAATCAAAGTTAGATCTCTCATTCATTTTATATCATGATGTACCACATATAGAAAATTTTGATAAAACTGCACATTATTTCCTATATATAAAAAAATAATTAAGAAAATCATGTATTTTATTATATCCTAGTCTCATTGGATATGATATTTTTTTCATCATAAATTAAATCTATAAGCTTATTACCTTATAAAAGTAACTCTTTCAAAATTTCAAGAAACTCAATGAAATTTTTTTCACTAAAAACATTTATTACTTTTAATTTAAACAATCTTAGAACTGTGGATAACATTTTAAATTTATTTTAACTTTCTAACAATGGTTTTTTATAATATTCATACAATAATTCAATAGTTTTTTATTTTTAATGGTTACAACACTGACATCATAAATAAATTCATCTATTTGATCTCCAATCTCATACTGAATATCTTTATCAATTTCATATTGAGACTCCTTTATTTCACCATAAGAAATCAAGTGTTTATAACTATGTTTAAAAACATTTCAAATAATATGGACTTTTATTTCTATAGACCTTAGTTTTATCATATTCAAACACTTCACATATGGATAAAAAACATGTCTCTATTTTCAAATTTCCATTTAAAAAATTCTAAGGAATCATTAAATCCTTTCTCATATTCATCACTAGTTCTTCATGAATTTATCCAATTACAATCTATTAATTAATTAAAATAATAAGAAAAATTATAAATTTAATAAAACATATAAATATATAAACATACAAACAAATAAACATACATATAAATAAGTAAATTTAAAACATTGAAACATGTAAACATATAAATATATAAATATATATAAATTTAAAATATATTTATTAAAATTATATATACACATATAAAAATAAAATATATAAACTTATAAACTTATTAATATGATATATATAAATAAAATATAAGAAAAAGTAAAGCACATATAAACAAAAATAAGTAAATAACACACTAAATATGAATAATATATACAGAAAACTAAAAAAAATTATAAACATTTATATAAACATGTAATCAAAACAAAAAAAATAAATTAATTATATAATCATAAACATTTATATAAATAATCAACTAATCAACTAAACTAAAAATGAATACAATATAAACTTATAAAAATTTATATAACCATGTAATCATGTAAAAGTATAAACATTTATAAATATTATAAATTTATTATAATTTAACCATATATATTTCTAAAAATGAATATGATATAAACTTATAAATATTTAATTAAAAAAACAATTATACAATATAAACATGTATTCAATAAATAAATGAATATAATAAAATAATTAAATGAAATATTTATATTAACAATAAAAAAATGAATGAAATATAAAACTCACTAACATGTAATAAATATTCCAAACATAGAAAATAAAAATTTAACACACAAAAAATAGAGAAATAGGCAATAAATCCATGAAAAATTAAGGAAAAATAGTAGTAACTAGATTACACGCAATAGAGGAGATTGGTTGAAAATAAATATTAGTGGATGGTGCTGGTGGAACTCAGACGAGATATGTGGAACATAGATGAGGTCAGAAAAATGTGTTTGAGGGTGGTGGAATGAGACTAAAGTTGATAGAACACAGTTGAGGGAGGAGGAAAGCTGCAATAGGTGGAGGATATATGTCTGAAGGATGAAGAGGGGTGATTTGGAGTTGTAGGTCTTAGGGTTTCATAAAATCATGCATTGATAAAATTAGAATAAAATAAATACAAGTGTGTCTTAATTCTAAAAAAAATTAACATTGGTTATATAATAACTAATGTTAAATGTCACTTTTAAACATCAATTGTTATTTAACTGACATTAAAAGGTGAAATTTGTAACGTCTCGGTTCCGAAAGCCACCCAGAGGTACCTCATACCCCAGTTGGTCACATCACCTCAAGCACATTTCCCTGAATGCCAGAGGTTTCCAACTAGCAGTGAGGGACTTGGGTGTGATAGTGGGAAAACTATGCCCTCATTGGTAGAGTAACACAACGGAAGACAAACAAATATACAATAGTAGAAGCAGTAAATATCCTAAAACAGTAAACAACAGAAGAATGAAATAATAAACGACTAGAGCACATATATATAAATGATATATGATGCATATGTCTAGGAAAACAGCCAAACAAGTCATAATACTTAAATAAAAATAGTGCTAAACCAAAGTACAAAAGAAACAGATAAACAGCTCCTCAGCATCGCAAGGCTAAGCTTGGTCCCATGCTCTCCAGCTCCACAGCAAGTCAAGTACCTAAAGTAGAAGGAGCTTGCACTTGTAGATACCTGCAGAAATATAATCTATTTGGGCCCAAAAGCATGTCCCAAATAGGGTGTGAGACTAAATTCCAGTAGGCAACCACCCAAAGATCTCTGCCTAACAGTCAGTGAATATATATCAGGTAAAAGTACAGAAGTAGTAAACAAGAAAGTACTCAACAGAAAACAATTCCACATATCAAAACCAACTAATCAATCATACTAACCCTCTAGGAAGTGCACACAGCCTATCCACTCTGGTTCAGTTAAAAGTATATATAAAGACTCTCTGAGGAAGCACTCACAGTCAATTCCCCTTATAGTCAAAGGTAAATCAAGACTCTCTGAGGAAGCTCACATGGTCAATTCCCCTTATAGTCTAAGGTAAGTCAATGACTCTCTGAGGAAGCTCGCACGGTCAATTCCCTTATAGCCCCAATTTCAAGGACTCTCTGAGGAAGCTCACTCGGTCAATTCCCCTCATAGCCCAAATTCATTCAAGTAATTCAAAGACTCTCTAAGGAAGATCACACGGTCAATTCCCCTTATAGTCTAAAGAAATCAAGTACTCTCTAAGGAAGCTCACTTGGTCATTTCCTTTTATATCCCCAAGTGGTCCTAGGCTCTCTGAGGAAACTCACTCGGTCAATCCCCCTTATATCCTAAATTGTTCAAAGATTCTCTGAGGAAGATCATTTGGTCAATTCCCCTTATAGTCTACTACACAAGGTTCTCACAGCCCTGTGTAGTTCAACGAGCATAGCAATGCAATATGGCCAAAGTAAACCTATAAAACTACTTGTATAACCAGTATATAAGTACATTAAGCATGTTAGAATACAAACACTCCACCCTACCGCACTAGGCATGGAAAAAAGGCAAGGCGGCTAAACAAGATAAGAAGACCAATGTTCGTAAACAGAAAATGATGGTAAACACATCCAAAGCATAGAAATAAACCCTATTCATATCCAATTAACCTCTACACAAGCATACAAGCATGGTAGGCAATCAATAGGGGTAAAAATGGTAAACACGCAACACCCCGTTTAAGGGTATTGGTCAAAATTGCACATAATACTCAAGGACTATCAACGGAAAGGCACAAACCACCTACCTCGGCGTTGGGAGATCACTATATGTGAACCTCGAGGCTTGAATCACCTTATAAGGCCAAATATCTAAAAAACATCTAAAACGTTCAACAGAGGATAACTTGAGGAAGAAGAGGAATCATAAAGCGAATCTCAATCAGAAGAGAGAGCTTACTGAGGTGATCCCAACGCAATCAACGGTAGTCTAATCTTAGATCAGGTGGAGGCTCAGGGACTCGGAGAAGGATCACGGCCATACGGATTCTCTTGGTTGAAGAAAACCTATAATAAGATGGTTCTGGCGATTAGATGCGACCCCATTGCATTTAATGAAAAAAAAAGAAAGTACACGGTGTGTACATTTGAAGTACACGGTGTGTACTCGCCATTTCCGTACTCTGCTTTAGGTAGCCTCTAAGTCACCCCCACACAGCCGTGTGAATGTCCGCTACACGGATAGCACCCAGATACCTGTGGTAATTGAGTAAATGTCATGTACTCATAAAGTACATGACATGTACTTCCAAAATTT
Organism: Viscum album; assembly: GCA_963277665.1. Classification (NCBI taxonomy): domain Eukaryota; kingdom Viridiplantae; phylum Streptophyta; class Magnoliopsida; order Santalales; family Viscaceae; genus Viscum; species Viscum album. Next base: position 547,004,746 of record OY728148.1, read on the forward strand.
CCAAAATTTCCTATTTTACTCAAAAACAACCAGAAAAAGAAAACATACCAAAAAAGAAGGTCTGCTTTCTTAAAAACTTCCCCCCTTAAAGAAATTCATCCCTAAATTTCTCTAGCATGATGTAGGGAAATAAACCCCAAACAGTTCCGACCACTGTGCTCATACATCAGCCTTCCTCTCCCAAGTCTCGTCATGTACTCGCCTGTGCTACCATAGCACCCATTCCAGAGGGACAGACTGGTCATGGAGAACCTTTGTACTGCAATCAAAAATCTGGATAGTATGCTCCTCAAATGACACATCCACTTTGAGCTCAACCTCCTCAGGTTGAAAGACATGAGACGGGTCTGAAAAGTAACGTCAGAGCTGAGAAACATAAAAAATGTCATGCATATCCCGGTGCCTCTGAGGTAACTACAACTAATAGGCAACCGGCCCAACTCTCTCCAACACCTCAAATAGCCCGATGTATCTCATAAAAAGATTACCCTATCTCCTAATCCTCCTGTGTCCCAACCTCGGTGTTACACGCAGGAAAACCTGATCCCCGACCTTGAACTCCAGAGGTCATCTCCGCTGATCAGCATAAGACTTCTGTTGAGACTGTGTAGTATCCATCCTCTTCTGAATCAACTCTATCTGCTTTGTGGTCTCCTGAACAAGATGAGGACCCAACAAAACTGCCTCTCCTACCTCCATCCAACATAAGGGTGATCGGCATGGCCTACTGTACAAATCCTCATATGTGCCATTTTAATAGTTTCTTGAAAACTATTATTGTAGTCAAAATCCATAATAGATATATACTTCTACCAAGAACCTAAAAAATCTATGATGCATGCTCGGAGCATGTCTTCAAGCACCTGAATTGTACGCTCGGACTGGCCATCTGTCTAGGGGTGGTAAGCTGTACTCAAAATTACCTGTATACCCAAAGCCTTCTGAAGCCCCTACCAGACCCAAGAAGTAAAATGGAATCCCTTTCTAAAATAATGGAGTGTGAACTCCATGTAGATATACAATTTCACGGATGTACAACCGTCCCAGCTCATCAACACTAAAAGTCTCCTTAATCTAAAAGAAGTGAGAAACCTTCATAAGCCTATCAATGACAACCCAAACTACATCATTCCTTCGAGGAGACCTCGAAAAACCTCTTAATAAATCCATCATGACGTCGTTCCACTTCCACTCGGGAATGGGTAACTACTGTAAAATCCCAGCTGGTCATTGATGCTCCACCTTCACCTGCTGATAGGTGGAACACTTTATGAAGAAACCAGCAACATCCCTCTTCATACCTGGCCACCAATACCAGCGGTGTAGATCACGATACATCTTGGTGACACCAGGATGAACTGCCCAAATTGAGGAATGAAAATCCTGCATCAACTCCTCACGTATATCTGTTGGCACCTATATGTGCCCCTATAAATGCAAGATTTCATCCCTATTTATTATCCATCCAGGAATAGGGTTCTCTCCTGACACACTCTCCCATTGGAATAGGCCTTCTGAATCAGATAGTTGTCTCATTCGCACTCGATCAAGAAGAGTAGAGGGAACAGCTACATAAGAAATAAATGTCTACCCCTGACTGCTGTGCACCTCCAAATGCATCTCAAAGAACAAATCCGTAAGCTATCACTCACTGCTGGCCTCCTAAACTGCATGTATCTGAGTCCCCATGCTCAACGCAGCAGCCACTATATTGCTTTTCCCAAGCATATAGGCAAGCTCAAAGTCAAAATATTGTAGGTACTCAACCCACCTTCACTATCTCAAATTAAGGTCACTCTGAGTGAAAATTTACTTGAGACTTTTGTGGTTGATGAAAACCACAAAATGATATCCCAGAAGATAATGTATCCAACAGTGCAAGTCATGAACAACTGCTGCCAATTCGAGACCATGTGTTGGGTAATTCCTCTCATGTGGCCTCAACTACCAAGACCCGTACACAATGACTTCATCTCCCTACATAATCATAGCTCCCAGACTGATACCTGATGCATCACAGTAAACAGTATAGATATTTCCCATATCTAGCAAGACTAGTATCGGTGCTGAAGTCAACCTCCCTTTTAGCTCTTGAAAGGCTAACTTACAAGAATCTGACCATAATAACTTTTCACCGTTCTTAGTCAAACCCGTCAGTGGTGCCACTAAGCATGAAAAGTACTGTATGAAATTTTTGTATTATCCAGCTAGCCCTAGAAAACTCCACACCTCAAAGAAGTTCTTCAGCTGATCCTAAGAAACTACTGCTCTCACTTTCTCTGGATCTACTGATACTCCTATCTCTGAAATAACATGACCCAAGAAGTGACTCTGATCCATCCAGAAGTGGAATTTTTAGAGTTTAGCATATAACTGATGCTCTCTCATTGTACTCAGAATGATTTCAAGATGGGTAGAATGGTCATGTCGAGTGTGAGAGTACACCAAAATATTGTCCACAAAGACCACCATGAAGGAATCCAAGTATGGATGGAACACTCGGTTCATTAGTGCCATGAAAACTGCAGGTGTGTTCATGAGACCGAACGGCATAACCATATACTCGTATAGACCATACCTACTTAGGAAAGCTGTAACAGGTATATCTGATGGTCTAACGCACAACTGATGGTAACTGGATCTCAATTCAATCTTTGAGAACACCCGATCTACTTGAAGTTGATCAAATAGATCATCAATCCTAGTCAAGGGATATCGGTTCTTGATCGTCAACTGGTTCAACTTCCAGTAATCCACACAAATACTAAGGGTACTATCTGCCTTCTTCACAAACAAGACAGGTGAACCCCAAGGAGAAGTACTGGGTCAGATGAAACCGTTTTCTTGTAACTCCTCCAACTACTTCTTGAGCTCCTGCAACTCAGGTGTAGCCATCCTATAAGGAGGAATGGATACTGGTGCCACCCCTGGCACAAGATCAATAGAAAACTCTACCTCATGCTCCGGAGGAAAACCTAAAAATTCCTCTAGAAAGACATCTATGAAACGATCCACCACTAGAGGAAATTCCACTTGTGAAGTCCCATAGTCTTCCAGATATAGACTGGGAATCTGATCAATAACTCCTCCCAACCCATGATGCTTGGGTCCTTCTCTGCTCGCCTGGACATCCCATTATCCCTTATGAAGAAAATATTCACCTTATGGTGACGTGAAACTCATCATGCGGCGATAACAGTCAACGACTGCCCAGAATGGAACTAAATAGTATATCCTGAAAATAACATCATATCATGTAATCTCTAGGACATAGAGGTCCCATAAAAAGTGACACCCACCAACCTACAGAGGTCACTCACTGCACTGACGTACACTAGCCGTTCTAGTCCCTAACGGAGTGTCTAGCATCAAGATATCAGCAGAGGAAAAGATGCAGAGGCCAAGGATCTCTACAATAGTAACTAATATAAAGCTATGGGAATCCCCTATATCGAAAAGAGAAAAAGCTAAAAATGAGGCTACTAAGATCGTACCTCGAGCTGTAGAGGGTCTGGGATCCTACTCCTGCTGGGTCTACTCCACTGCAAAAGTCTGACCTGTACCGTGGCCCTGTGACCCTACCTAACCACTCTGAGCTAATCCATCCTGATGTTGCTGAAAACCGGGTGACTGGATACCACGGACAAGGCCTCCACCTTATCCTAAACAGCTAGAAGAACTCCAGTTCCCAGACTGGTGAGAAACTGGTGGTGCTTCTCCTGAATGAGGAGTCATAGAAGAACCCTTGTCATTAGCTGTTGGTGAGAATAACTGAGAGAAGCGCTGAAGGTGACCCATCTTGCCGCAATATTGGAACTCCACTGGGTCTCTCGGGAAATGTGGCCATGTATTCCTGCTCCTCCCGCACTTGTAGCACACCACGTAGATACTATAAGATGCATCCTGCCTACTATGACCTCCTCGAGCAGACTCCCTGCGGCGCTTCCTGCTATCAGCTGGCGGAGCACTAACTTTGGATGTTGAACCACCCTATCCCACTACTCCAGAATCCCTCATTTTACACTCTGTAATCAATGCCTGGTTGACAATAGATTATATCGAAGTCAACCTAAAGATGTTCACCTAAGATCAGATTTTGTGCCTCAGACCATCCTCAAACTTCTGTGCAAGGAACAACTCATCACCTCTTGGAATAGGAATGAAATGCTACAACTCTGTGAAGTGAGAGGAATACTCCATAATAGTAACAGTACCCTACTCCAGACTCATGAACTCTCAGGCTCGATCGGCCCTCAAGGTCTCTAGATAGAAATAATCGTAGAAGATGTGCTAAAACTCATCCCAATCCATATTCTGCTGGCGTCCCGCCTATGAGATCACATCCCACCACCTCTTGGAGGATTATCGAAGGATGTAGGTAGTGAGCTTCACCCTCTTCTTAGGAGGTATCTCCAAATTCTTGAAAATCATCAGCGTGGCTTCTAGCCATGACTCTACATCCTGGGGTCCTCCATCCCCTGAGAAAGTGAGAGGATGTTGCTGCTAAAAGACCCGCATCAATTATGACATCAACGGGGTAGGAGGCGGTGCTCCCTAAAAGGTTTACATCATCCTCAAAAAACATTATCTGAACTATGCAACAACACCTATGTTGGGTATAATGGCTTGTGCCAAGACTGGCATGACAGAAGGATATGCTGGGAGTCCCTGATCAACCATGTCTGGTGTCTGATCACCGCCTGGAAACTGGTGTACAACCGGAGGACATCTCAGTGGCATGACTCTTCAAGGTCAAGTGCACACCGTAAAACAAGATTGTAAAGGACTGAAAACTAGAAGTGTAAGAAGTTAATAGGGTAAGGAAAGCACTCAAGTTTTACAAAACATGACTACACTGCGTGTACAATTTCTACACGGCGTGTTCCCTTAAGTCATTTACATGGGCATGTACTCCTGCATAAAATGGTCGTGTAACACCCCAAACACATGGTGTGTTGTCTTAACACACGATATGTACTTTAATCCTCTTTCCCTACCCAAGTCCTTATATATGGTTAAGCCACACGGATCTCCTAAGATAAGACTACACGGTGTGTTCATGGTAGACATGACATGTACTAGAAAAGCTTCACCTGGCCCATGTTGTTAGTGACACGTCCTGACACACGGCTCACACTACAAGACATGTTCAAGGTGGAAACAGTGTGTATGTGAAAGGATAACACCGACCTGTGTTGTTAGTGACACGGCCAGGTACCTAGGTTAGACTACATGGCGTGTTCGATCCTGACACTATGTGTATAGCTTAAGGTTTATCTATCCGTGTTGTTAGTCACACGGGCGGACACAGGGTCAATACTACACAACATATTCAACTGGTACACAGCATGTTCCCGTAAGAAATTCCCTATCCCGTGTCTCTGCCCACATGGCCTATGACATGGTTAGAGACTACACGCCGTATACATAATGTACATGGTGTGTACTTAATAAAAATAGTTTCTTCCCGAACAGAAGAACACATGGTGTGTACTTAACATTACACGGCATGTATTCTAGGTTTTTCTAGACAGTAAGCCTCAGAAACTACTCCAGAACCCAGAAAAACACTAAAACGAACATTGAAAGTGCCAAATTCTGATCCATGAGGGCCCATACTCCCCACGAATCAATTTTTGGCATCTTATACACCTTATAACATGGAAAACAAGGCAATGATCCACCAAATTCCAGTCCACGAGGGCCCATAACACCTCAAGAACTAAAGCTTGGAATTCATTCAAACAAAAACTTACACAACAATAACCTATCAAACAGCAGGTATTTTTATCAAGGAATCTATCACAATAACATTCATATTATACACAACATCTATTACAACAAAATGCAATCGCTAATACATCCTAGATGGCATGGAAAGAATGCATGACATGTGATTCTTAGCAAGTGCCTATATGATGCATGAGATGGAACACCCTCATCTCATCGGGTTGCGACAGAAATAGAACCTCAATAACATTAACGATAACAACAAAAAACATGTGAATCACCCAATGGTGAAAATCAAATCAACTGTAAAGTTGAAAAACTAGAAAAATTGTATTAAATGAGGTAGATTGGATTTTCCCTATATATAGATTAGCAACTCCTGGGCACATCTTATTACCAAGTACCTATTTTGTCCTATCCCTGGATAAAGGCTCCAAACTGTAAGTCAAGAGAAAATAATTCCCTCTGATACCACTTTGTAACGTCCCAGTTCCAGAAGCCACCCAGAGGCACCCCGTACCCCGGTTGGTCACATGGCCTCAAGCACATTTCCCTGAATGCTAGAGGCTGCCGACTAGTAGCGAGGGCCTTGGGTGTGATAGTGGGAAAACTATGCCCTCATTGGCAGAGTAACATAGCGGAAGAGAAACAAATATACAATAGCGGAAGTAGTAAATATCCAACAACAGTAAACAGTGGAATACTGAAATAATAAACAACTGGATCACATATATATAAATGATGAATGATGAATATGTCTAGGAAAACTGCCAAACAAGTCACAATGCTGAAATACAAATAGTGCTAAACCAAAGTACAAAAGAAACAGATAAACAGTTCCTCAGCATCGCAAGCCTAAACTTGTTCCCATGCTCTCTAGCTCCACAGCAAGTCAAGTACCTGAAGTAGAAGGATGCTTACCCTTGTCTATACCTACAACAATATAATCTATTTGGGCCCAAAAGCATATCCCAAATAGGGTGTGAGACTAAATCCCGGTAGGAAATCACCCAAAGATTTGTGCCTAACATTCAGTGAATATATGGAAGGTAAATGTACATAAGCAATAAACAAGAAATTACTCAGTAGAAAACAATTCCATATATCAAAAGCAACTAATCAAGCACACTAACCCTCTAGTAAGTGAACACATCCTTTCCCCTCTGTTTTAGTTATAAGAATATATAAAGACTATCTAAGGAATCACTCACAGTCAATTCCCCTTATAGTCAAAGGTAAATTAAGACTCTCTGAGGAAGATCACACGGTCAATTCCCCTTATAGTCTAAGGTAAGTCAAGGAATCTTTGAGGAAGCTCACATAGTCAATTCCCCTTATATCCCAAAGGTCAAGGACTCTCTAAGGAAGCTCACTTGGTCAGTTACCCTCACAGCCCAAATTCGTTAAAGTAATTCAAAGACTCTCTGAGGAAGCTCACACGGTCAATTCCCCTTATAGTCTAAAGCAGTCAAGGACTCTCTGAGGAAGATCACTCAGTAAATTCACCTTATAGCCCCAATTGGTCCTAGGCTCTTTGAGGAAGCTCACTCAATCAATCCCCCTTATAGCCCAAAATTCTCAAAGACTCTCTGAGGAAGCTCACTCGGTAAATTACCCTTATAGTCTACTACACTAGGTTCTCACATCCCTGTGTAGGTCAATGAGTATAGAAATGAAATATGGCCAAAGTAAACCTAAAGAACTACTTGGCTAACCAGTCTATAACACATCAAGCATGTCAGAATACAAACACTCTACCCTACAGCACTAGGCATGGAAAACAAGTAAGGCGGCCAAACATGCTAAGCAGACCAACAGTCGTAAACAGAACATGTTGGGCAACAGATCCAAAGAATAGCAATCAACCCTATTCATATCCAATTAACCTCTACACAAGCATACAAGCATGGAACGAAATCAATAGGGGTAAAAATGCTAAACACGCAACACCCCGTTCAAGGGTTTTGGTCAAAATTGCACATAATACTCAAGGACTTTCAACAGAAAGGCACAAACCACCTACCTTGGTGTTGGGAGATCACTATATGTGAACCTTGAGGCTTGAATCACCTTAGAACACCGAATATCTACAAAAAAATCTAAAATTTTCAATGGAGGATAACTTGAGGAAGAAGAGGAATCATAAAATGAAGCTCAAACAAAAGAGAGTGCTTATTAAGGCGATCCCAATGCAATCGACGGCGGTCGAATCGAAGATCAGATGGAGGCTCGGGGGCTAGGATAAGTATAGTGGTCATACGGGTTCTCTTAGACAAAGAAAACCTAGAAGACTATAGTTTTGGTGATTAGAATTGACCTCGGTTCATTTAATGAAAAAAAGAAAGTACACGGTGTGTACTTTTGAAGTACACGGCGTGTACTTGCCGTTTTCATACTCGGCTTTAGGCGGCCTCCAAGTCACCCCCACACGGCCGTGTGCATATCCGCTACACGGCCAGCACCCGGCTACCTGCGGTAACCGAGTACACAGCGTGTACTCATAAAGTACACGGTATGTACTTTTAAAATTTCTAGAATTTTCTCTTTTACTAAAAAACAACCATAAAAGGAAAACATGCCTGAAAAGAAGGTATGGGTTCTTACAAAATTTAACATCGGTTATTAAATAACTAATGTTAAAACCCACACCAACATGGTTTTAACATTGTAAATTTATATAACAAGTGTTAAAACCCAACACTAAAAGGTTTTAACATTGGATATTATATAATCAATGTTAAAACCATAATGAAAAAGTTATAATTTATTCTAGTGAGTATTTTTTAATTCATTTCATCCTTAAGAGAATTACCTAGTTAAATCACTTTTATATGCTTAGTAAAAATGAAACATCTTTTTGAGAGTGTATTAGACAATTTCCATCACCCACTTACACTCCTTAAAGTCATTATTCCATCGTAAGCCATAAACATATGGGATGATGTGCCTATATAACACATTATCCTGATGATCCTAAATATCAACACTCCTATTTAAAGAACATTATATCCTCCTCAATACCCAAATTAACCTAATCAATTACATGGGATTCATCATAAAACTACCAATGATTCTATGTCTTGTGGAAGACATCCTGAATCCAAACTATCTTATAAGGAAGTTCTAAATGATATTACATCTCACTAATGTATTCTAATACCATGGAAGTTTTAAAAAATTAAGGAGATAGCTTACTACCTTATTTGAACCTATGTTTTCCATGATGAGGAGAAACCTTCAATAATATATGATCACCAACCTCTAACTCTAGAGGCCTCCCCCTTTAGTCATCTTAAGACTTTAGATGGTCTTGGTCTTCCTTTATCATCTCAAAAATCATTTGAAACTTCTATGTCATGCTCTACACTAAATTTAGTCTAATAATCATTGAATATATGATCTCAATTTATCACAACACATATACACAAGGCTTCACATACCAAATCTCAAATAGGTCTATATCAATAAAAGAGTGATAGAAATTTTTATAGGAAAACTCAATAAAATCAATGTGATTCACCCATGAACCTCCAATATTTGGAATATATTTACAAAGAATATCCTCTATTATCTAGATTATTTTATTGGTATAACCATCTGTCTAAGGGTGGAATTTTTTTCTAAGGAATAATCGAGATTTGAAAGAACACCATATGCCCTTTCAAGCATGTGAGGTAAAGTGAGGATCTCAATCTGATATTATTTTCCTCAGATCCCCATGAAGCTTCGCTATCTAACTGAAAATTCTCTTTTTTTTTATTTTCAAAATAGTCACTTTAGGTTTTTTAGGTAACCAAAACATCTTATAGGAGATACAAATTCTAAGATACCAAAACAAAGTTCAAAATTCAAACACACACATAACCCAATGAGACCTCAATCCATGATCACCCACATCATCCCAAGTCGCATCACGTCCCCTGCCATCATCATCATGAGACCCACTATCATCATTTCCATCCTATCACCACCATATTCATTTTTAGATAATCACCACACTAGTATCCATAGAAACCAGCCATCAGAGTCCACCATTACTGACATAAAACACCAAAACATATTTCCACAAACCATCAGAACTATAAGAATAATTCTCTCTATAAATTCATCACCATATGTCACCACCATAATAATCATCAACTTATCACCCCACTAGTTTTCTAGAGATAACCATAAGAAAAAAGTCCATCATTTCCACCAAAAAACACCATAACATACCACCATAAAAACAATGAACTGCCACCATTTCCAGAACGTACCTCCCTTCTGGACCACCATCATACGATAAAAACAACTTTTCACCATTTTAAAACAAACCAAAACCATTGATGATGTTATCTAGACTATAATCACATCTTCCTAAATTTCACAAAATAGTAAAATGAAGGTATCGCCTCCTGGATATCATTGGTTTCTCGAGCACCACATCCCAAAGCTCTAGAGAACCATTGCACTAGAATAACCTAGAGATGAGAGATGGGATGTGAGATGAGGGAAGAGAAAAGTGGATTAATACCTCCCTAGTGGGTGGATAACATCACCAGGAACAAGCTTAGCGATACCATGACCAATACCAAAAAAACTTCTGAAGAAAAAGTCATCATAACAGAAACATAAAAATCAAACAAAGAACCAAATAGTAATTAAACCTCATAATATGGAAGAAATCCAAAATATAAGAAGAGTAAAGAACCAATCCATAGAGGAAAAGAGGTCCATTATAATGAAAAATAATACTAAGAACACTATCATCCCCCCCCCCCAGCACCATCCCCAGCTGACCCGAAACCCGCATTGAGCTCGACCAATATGGGGTTGAGAGTAATGGGATAGATATCAGGAGAAGTGGAGGAGAAAAACACAGAATTCCACCACCATCACTGACCCAAGTCATCTAAATAACCTACACCCAGACCCATAATGAAGGTCTAAAGAGCATGTGTTAGGTGGAAAGAATGGCTATATAAAACCACCAGGAACATGATTATTATCCTTCACCCTATAAAAAACCAAGAACCAAAACAAAAAATCAACCACCAACCACTTTATCCATATCCACTTGAATTGACTCCTCAAAGAACAATACATCTCAGATACACTAGGATACACTGTTAAGAGTGATATATGAAATTCACAGAGAGACACCTCTCACACCACTGATGGAACAAAGATATTCCCATGGAACAACACCTAATGATATTCTTCTTTCAACCTAAAGGTTTTGTGCTTAGTGGAAGTACCTATTAGTTAGTTTCCAACTCATATTTTGTCATAATATATGAATAATTTGAGATGTTCATGATGATGAATTCCATGACCAATGGGATTAAATCAAAGATTAATTGACATAAATTCCAAAACCAAGAATATATAATATTTTCAAATATAATTTATAATTAATTAATTTAAATAAATAAATAACTTATGTTTAATTTATTTTTTCATTATCAATGATCAAATGAATACTTTTTTTCATATCATTATTACATTAGAATAATTGAGGGCATATTCCCTCTAGTAGTAATACATGCATATTCTAAGAACCTCTAATCATCACTTTAGTTTTATTTGGGTTCTAGTATATATGGTTCTAACACTTGAGGTGATGGTTTTTTATTGTAGTAGAATCCTTCAAAAGTGAGAAGGAATCATTCTAGTGTAGGAGGATAATTTATTTGTGTTCTTGAAAGTATTCTAGAGGAATATCTCTAAATGTCTTGAGATAATATTCTTTATAATCCATTATGAACAATGATTAGAAAAATGTTTACGGTTCCGAAAAATGTAATAAATGGATTTAAATTGATATAGTGTTATAAATAATAATTACACAGGCACCCTCATTATTTTTTTAATACCTGGGGAACCTTATGTCTATATAATAATAGAATTATTATTTACTTGACATGTTCTCAAATCATGAATAAAATAAATATTATTTCCTTGAAAAAATAATTTATTATTTATTCAAATAATATTATATATAAAATTTCTCTCTATACCATTAAACTCAGTCTGGCAATCCTCCTCATTATTTATCAGGCCTTGAATAATAACTATTTTTTAATAAATAATTATCATTACATTATTCTCTAATAAATAAATAAATATTATATTCATAAAACCTATGAATAAATAATTATTAAATATACACATAACCAAATAAATAAATATTTGTTACCTTGTGAATGAACAAGAATAAATTAATATTATATATTTGTGTAATCAATCATTACCTTATGAAATGAATATTTATTTAATATTCAACTAATGTAATATTCTATTGAATAGATAGTTACTGAATATATATGGTCAATTAAATAGAAATAATTATTAAACCATGTATAAGAATAATATTTATTTAATATGTTAAATTTAAATAAAATTTAACTAAGGTTCTAAATACACTTAGTGTATAGCCCTTTAGTCCCCTTTCTCGGTGGCATTAGGTAGAACTTCCTAAATTCAATGGTTAGTATCCAATAATATTCCAAGGTACCCATATAGAAATAGGTTAAATTTTGTAATGATAATAACCGCATATGAATGTACACTGTGTAATATAATCTCTTTATTAGGATATCTCTAATTGATCTGGTTTCATACTAGTGTCGTTAATCTATGTGGTCGATGTCTCTTTCTTTGAATTTCTGTAAATGAACATTCCAATAGAACACCATGTCAATAGACCTAATAAGGTAGTTCTATTTTCATTAAAGTTCCTAAGATATAAACTTCAATTAAATAGCATAAAGGGGAAAATAATTTCTCACATTATTCATTAATTCAATATTACTCATGATGCACCTAATGTATCATACCTCACCATAAGCATATATCATCATGGTTTTCATTGATACATAAAAGTGTGTGAATCATAATATACATTAATAATAATCTTAAATACTAAGAATCATTTCACATGTCCTCATATAGGAACATCTAAAAACACATATAAATATAGATTTTCTACTAGCAGGTCACATTCTCAAAATCTCCTACTCTGAAGTCACCAAGGGAAAACACCATGACAAAGTGTCTCAAAATATTATGAGTTTCTACCCCTGATATAATATATTGTTTTTCTTCCATAAAATGATATCATATAGTTATATAAGATATATTTAAGAATTTTTTCATGTCACTTCCAAGTTCTCATCATTATAGGGAACTACTAAGACCTTTTAGTGAGACAGGTACCCTTAAGATGTTATTACATAGATGTCACACAGAAGAATGATCATTATGTGATTAGTTATTAATTAATATTCAAAATAATTAATATTCCAATAATCAAATGTATAAATTGTTTATTTCTAAGACACTAACTTCAACAGACTCCCATTTGTACTAGATCCAACTACTAACAAATCAACTAATTAACCTCGCATGATAAACATGCTTCTGTTGTGATATGGATATAGATATTGATCCCATCATGCTAAATGTGGTTGATCTACATACTATGACCTCATTTCTCTAGGAACATCCCTCAAGAGATGATATTATTGAGTATATGTCCTTTATCATCCCTGATATCTTAGATAATATGATAGTTAAAATTCTTCATGATATGATTGAATTTTACTATCTTGGTACAAGTCCAAAATATGGAATAAATTTTTTCTAAACTTGTTTATTAAGTTTCATCAAAAACCACAATATACTCATTAAAATGTAGATATGATAACTACTATATGCAATAATACTTACCCTTGAATATTACCTTATCCTTACTATGGTTCTAGAGAAAAGTGATCTAAGGAATACTAGATTCATATTCCCTGAAAACTATCATTCCCATTTCTCCAATTTCTAGGAAATCATCATTTTTTTCTTTCTAAAGCACTGTCAAATAGTTATGACTACCAACCTCTACATTTGTCCTAGTCTTTTTTGATATTTACATTCTATGATTTATGTATAAGCAGCATCAAACCTATATACATATCATGGAATGTAAGATAGATTCCCAAAGTTCTCTTAATAATATGTAGTTTATACATCACAAAAATACCATGTGACACTAGAATAATTTGGGTGTATTACTCCATATTATATTTTTAAATATCATTTCAAATATGTATTGTGACTCGGATTAAGTAACCCATTGATCTAAACCAGTACGACTTGTTCCCTATAACTTGGGCTACTACATAAGTAATCTTTAGATAAATTTTTGTATTTTTATACAACAATAATATTGTTCACTTATTTTCTATATTTTGTTAAAAATATCTATCTTGGAAAGCTTTAGTGATCCTACTAACTTCTTGTAGACACCTGGAAACATTTCATTTCAAAAATATATATACTATGACCATTGTGGTTATTTCAATCTATAAATGGATCCTTGAAACTTTTATTCCATATTGGATTTCTTTGATGTCATCAAACTTTATTGTCACGCCATATAGACATATACCATAAAGTAACCTTTAAGGGAGGTAGCCTAGAAATATGATACCAAACATAATGATCATAGTATCTATGATGAGTATAATTTTAATTGATGTAATCATGATGTCTTGGTAAAAATAGTCAAGAATTATTGGTACCTCTCTTGTACCATACATTTAATGTTTCATTTGAATACCCACCAACGGCTCTACATCAACCACAAAAAAATTGGTATATAGAATCCATCTTTGAATTCATAATAACTTTTCAATAATATATATTTTTGACTTACTACTCCTTATAGTATTTATTAGTCCTATTGAATTATATATCACCCACCACTAAGAGTAATTCCACCACTATGGTTTTAACTTTTCTACACAGTATATGTATCTATAATAATTCTTCCATCTAACACTTGTAGAGTTTAATGTTCCTATATCAACTTGTGCATATGGATCCAAGATTCAACTAAGCCTTACATGATCCCACTATCTCAAAATATATGTCCCTCCCATATATAAATCTAGTTTGTATGATTAATACCTTTCTATATTAGGTTTTTTTATATCCTTAGTAGCTATAGGATAATAAACTATGATGCACCTCATGTTTCATTTGACATATATTTGAATCTAATTATAACTAAACAAATGATTCAAATTGTAACACCTTAGGTTGTGACATTAATGGATTATCATTATATCATAACATATATGATAATTATTAGTAAATTTAGTTAGTATATTGTTAGTTGTTATGGTGCTATGTTGTGAAACATGTCTGGAAAGGAATCATGGAAGACATGTAGTATTTATAAGACTCTTAATCAATTTACTGTGTACTATCACTATCTCTATGATGTGAATAAGTTAATGTGATTTTAGGAAAACCTTTATTCTTCTTTTAACGATTGATGAATACTTGGTTAAGATATAATTTGACATACCAACATGGAGAATCTTATATATTTTACTTAGTGTATTCATTACTTTAATTTATCATTCCTAAAAATTTTAAATGAATTTAATGAAAATCATATAAATTTAGTTATAACTTCATCTTGGAATAGTTCATGCTATGTAGATGAACTAACTCTAAAAAATTTGTGGCATAGTTTTATTTCTAAGGGTTTATTTTTCTAAAAATCAATAAGTATAGAGATAATACTTAATGTTTTTTTAGTTTTAAAGATACTAAATACTCTTTTGGGTATATCTTTGATAATAGATTTTAGTTTAGTTGATAAAGAATTATCCTTCCACAACTGGATATAAATCTTATAATTTATATTCACCGTATATTACCAATATTTGATATAAATTATTATAGTATTACTGAACTATTAATTAATCATAGAATACAATAACAATATTAATTTTAAAATAAATAATGTATCATTATTTCCAATATAACACTAAGATAAATGTACAGGTAACACCTAATATAAATAATATCACAATTGGAATATATGAAATGGGAAATCAAAGGATGTGAAATTATAACTATTGAAATAGTAATCATCCTTTTCAAACTCTAGGAGAAGTCATATTTACTTCATGAATTCATGTTCTTCTCATGTCTAACATAGGAATCACCCTTCCTCAGTTCCTATGAGAATATATCATACTTGTAGGGATGTTTCATTCATTGTTTTTTTATTTGAATACAAGATATTATTTAATTCCCAATAAGTAAAATATAAACATTATAATCCATGATAAATATATTGGAAGTATATACAACTTATTGATTCTTCTCTAATTTATTTCAATTCTCTTTTAAATGACCATTTCTATCAACATGAGAAGGAAATAGCCTTCTATTCACTATATGACCTCTAAATATTTTGTCTCTTTGAAAAAAGTTGTAAAGGCCCCATTTACTATAAAATAGTCATGGGATTTTCAACCTTGACTTCCATGTTATTCAACATAAGTGTTAGAGAACCAATATTCCCACAAATATTATTTATCCAATAAAGATACGTCAAAATATTCTTGAGTTATTCATCCCATAATTCTAGATGAATAAGGAGAACCTTGAAGGAAAAGATAATAATATGAGATCGATGGAAAATTTCTTATCTAAATGGAAGCGTAACTTCCCTAAGTGATCAATGTACTTCAATATATTGAAGTTGAGGTCAATTTGTAAGTACCATCTTCTAGTTTACACTAGTATAGTGTATTGATAATTTCATTTATCTAAATCCTCACTTAATCCTTCTCAAGAGACAGGACATGAGATATCATGGTATAGGAATTTGCTTCATTATTTTTAATTATAAATTCTCTATACATAACTGATATTCCAATGTAATAGACAATTGAATCATCCCTATATACCTATTTTAGGCATCCTTATCTCCTTCTCTAACTCTATGGGGTGGCAAAAAAAGTATAGGGAATTCCAATACATAGTATAAATTTTTCCTATAGTAGTTCAATGTATAAAAAACTATAATACCCTTATAAATATTTGATGATGAGAACATGGATTGTGTCCTATAATATCATAGTGTTATATTGATTTTTATTACCATACACTAGATTATTTAAAATAAAAATTAAACTTTATCTTTATTACAAAATATGTGATGTAATAAGTTTTATTTATTAGAATACCAATATTTTATTTAAACCCAATATCCCTAAACATTTTCTTTAGAATATCATATTGCATGAATGTTATAGTAGTAAGGATTCATATTCCCCTTTTTGTAACCTAGATAGAGGCCTCAAAAGATACTCAAAGGTATTTAGGTAGGTGAAACTTTCCAACTTCATTTACTTATAGCTCCTAGATCTGTTGAGTGGACTCCCTAGTCCTAAAATACTATATTTGGATTTCCACAACATTTTTTCTAAGAGTTAAATTAAATATCATAGAGGTGATAAACCCTTAATATGAACTAGGTTAATTCAACCCAAAAACTCAAGATAGTAATTCCTTAATAATTGAAATAACTTTAACAAAGTTTGATTAAGCACTTTGAAATACGGATTGATTTCAACCTAAGTAGGAAGGCCATACCAAATTAATAAATATTATTTTGATGTATTTTTAATTTATACATATATTTCCATTTTTATCATTATTATATGATTCTTAATATTTAGTGGATTTAATTAAGTGATTAACCATGTATGGATAATTTTTTTGTATAATCTGATTTTATTTTAAATCAATATTTAATTTTTGTTAATTATTAATTTATGTGATTATGATAAATAATTTATAAATAAATTAAGAAGAAACTTAATCGAAATAAAATAATAAAAATGGAATAATCATGATATTTTTCTAATGGTTAGTTTCTTTAGAGGATAATAATTTAACCCTAGGCCCTAAAGGAATAACATCTTGAACTGTAACTTGGTTCATGCTGCAGCATTCCATTTATCCACAAATGTATCTCCTGGATTATTTTCATCTCAAATCTAAACTTAAACTACCTATTCTCACCTAGTATCTCTATTAATTACATGATCATTACTCATACATAGTTGAGGGGAACCAAAGGATTTGTTAAGGGGGTTTACATAAAAGAAACCACATGCATGTAGGCCCTTACATAATATGAGGGTGGTAATGACACATAGGTCATTATTTAATTTAATAAATTATCACAAAACCATGAAATAATAAATAAATAAAAGGAAACGAATCATTATAAATGGATAATCTAAGCTCGTGATCATCCATATACATGAAATGAATTCAAAAAAGTATTGGCTAGAATTTACTTTAATAATTTTTTATTATTGTTAAGATAAACATGCTATAATTAATTCAATGAATTAATTGATTGATTGAGTAATTACTTTATCTTAATATCCATCTAAATATTATTAGTGATACCCATAATTTATTACAACATTGTAATACAAATTACTTCACTAGCAGTTATAGATAATTACATGGAATTAATCAAGCATTTATTAATTCTATAAAACCTTATCATATTATAAACATACCAACTATTATCCATATAATTTGGTATTTAATGTTTCAATTAATTATCCTCCTGTAATTTAATTCTATAAATTATCAGGTGACTACATGATGTGTACTAATTATATAAACTCCTTGTTTGTCACTTACTATGTATTTAGGATAGATACCTAGGGACTCAATATGTATCGTGTCTAGGATACATGTCATGTACTAATGAGATACATGTCATGTGTTATACTTGTCATGTGTCTAAAAAACCTACCCATTAACATGGTGTGTTTTCTAAACATAGATATTACTGAGTTGCACAACATGTATGACAACTACACATTATGTATCTCAAAAATTTTATAGGATATTAGTCTCACGAATCTAGTGACACATATTTGACCAAACAGTTTCCTTGAATTTCACTGTGAAACTT
Organism: Viscum album; assembly: GCA_963277665.1. Classification (NCBI taxonomy): domain Eukaryota; kingdom Viridiplantae; phylum Streptophyta; class Magnoliopsida; order Santalales; family Viscaceae; genus Viscum; species Viscum album. The sequence goes on from OY728148.1 coordinate 547,023,260, forward strand.
TATAGACTACACGACATGTATGCCAACTACACACTATGTAATCTGAAAAACCATTTGTTAGGATGGATTAGTTAATATGTGGTATATTTAATGAATTTAATGAAGAATAATGTATCATTAATTCTTTAGTGTGTCGTGTATCCTGAGACACATCTAGGTGTGATGAACTACGATACACAATGTGTACTTTTCAATTACACATCAAGTAACCATGAAAAATTTGGAACAACCTCTGGCACCCCCTGATGAAATCTCCAATTTCTCTTCATGTGTTTCTTAACCTATTCAAGACATGTGAAACTTGAACAAAGCATATTAATATGTCAAAAACATCTTAATAAAACTTCAAATTAAAGAATGAATAAACTATAAGAAAAAATAATAAACAACAATTGTGTATAATCAATCAATGAATAATAAATCATTATAAATTATTATGTGATTGTTTTGATACCGCTTGAAGGTTCTGGTGTAGCATAAGATTCTATTGGGCAGTTCTCAACTTATATTTTGTAATAATATATGAATAATATGAGATTTACATGATGAATAACTTCATGACCAATGAAATTAAATTGAATATTAATTTATAGAAATTATAGAACCAAGAAGATAAAATATTTTCACATATAATTTATAATTAATTTTCTTAAATAAATAAATACCTTATATTGAATTTATTTCTTCAATATCTATGATCGAATGAAGACCTATTTTCATATCATCATAATGTTAGAGGAATCAAGGCAATATTCCCTCTAGTGTGGATCCACATTTGTTTCTCTAACCTCTAATCGTAATTGTATTATCCTCTAGATGATAGCACGGATGGTTCTAATGCTTGCGTAAATCGTTATTGATCAAAAAAAAAATCCTTAAAGGTGAGAAGGAATCATCCTATTAGAGGAGGATAATTTCCTTACATTCATGACAACGTTCTAGAGGAAGATCTCTCTCTAGATTTTGATAATCCTCTCTAGAACCCATTGTGAAAAACTATTATAAAAATGGATAGAGTTTTATAAAATTTCATGATCGGGTTTAAATTGATTTAGGGTTAAAAAACAATAATTGCACAAAGGTCCTTATTATTTTTTTAATCCCTAGTGAACCCCATGTCTAAATAATAATAGAATTATACTTACTTACTTAACATGATCTAAACTTATAGATAAAATAAATATGATGTCCTTGAATAAATAATTTAATATTTATTCAAATAATATTTAATATAAAATTTATTGCTGAACAATTAAATTTGGTCTGCCAATCCTCCTCATTATTTATCATGATTTGAATAGTGACTATTTATTTAATAAATAAATATCACTACATAATTCACCAATAAATATATAAATATTATATTCACAAAACCATTGAATAAATATTTATTAAATATTCATGTAGACAAATAAATAAATATTTTTTACCTTTCTAATGAATCGGAATAAATAAATATTATATATTTTTGTAATCAATAATTACCTTTTGAATCAAATATTTATTTAATATTCAACTCACATAATATTCTATTGAATAACTGATGACTGAATATATGTGATCCACTAAACATGAATAATTAGTAAACCATGTAGGGTAATAATATTTAATCAATATATTAAATTCAAATATAACTTAATTGGGGTTCTAAATACACTTAGTGTTTAACCCTCTAGACCCCTTTCTTAGTGGCATAAGATAGAACTGCCTAAAGTCTGTGGTTAGTGTATAGAAACACACCAAGGAACCTATAATAAAATAAGTTAAATTACACAATGAAAATAACCACATATGAATGTAAATTAAGTAATATAATATATTTATAATGATACCATTAATCAAGTAGGTTTCATGCTAGTGTCATCAACTTATGTGGTTGATGTCTCTTTCTTTGACTTTTAGGAAATGAACATTCCAACAAAAAACTATGCCTATACTCTTAGTAAGTTTGTTCCATTTTCATTAAAGGGTCTGAGATATAAACTTTTATTAAATAACAGAAGGGAAAATCATTTCTTTCATTATTCGTTAATGAAATATTACTCATGATGCACCCAACATATCCTACCTCATAGTAAGCATATTCCATCATGGTTTTCATTAATATATTAATGTACATGACTCATAATAAGAATTAATAATAATCTTAAATTATAAGAATCATTACACTTTTTCATAGATATAAAAATCTAATGACACATATAAATGTGTATTTTATATTGGCAGGTCATGTTCTCATATTTTCTTTCTCTAAATATTACCAAGGGAGTACACCATAAGGAAGTGTCTCAATGTCCTATGAGTCTCTATACCTGATATCCTATATCATTTATATCCTATTAAATTATATCATCTAGTTATAAAACATATATTTAAAAATAATTTCATGGAACTTCAGGTTCACATCGTAGTAGGGAAGTGTTAAGGCCTTTTATTGAGGCAGGTACCTTTAAGACATTATCATATCGAAGAATGGGTTTCATGTCATAAGTTATTAATTAATATTTAACAAGTTTAATATTCTAATAATAGGATGTACATACAACTCTAATATAACCATCCCATAGGCCTATCACCTCAGACAACACAATCATGCCAAAACTCCACCTCAAGATCTCCAAGTTAGATTTCCTGTACCTACTATTGTAACATCCCAACCTAGACCTAAGTTGGGTGTTATGTGACCTCATGTGTGCCTCCCCGTATGTAATATACTTTTGACTATAAGTGATGGTCGAAGTAAAATAGTGGAGAGACTACACCCTCTATATCAATTCATAAAATAATAATAAATAAAGGATAATAATAATAAATAATCAAAGTAATCATTCGGAATAGTGAACTAAACATGTCATATAAATAAACATCTCCCAATGTGTCAAGCCTATCCAGAAACTAAACAACAGACACATAAAAAGATTAAAAAATAAATAAACATTTTTGGGTCCTCCAAAGTCTATCTTGGCCTACCCCTACTCCATATGCCATTGCTCAACCATACACCATATATCCCTTTCCCTTCACCGGATCCCAGGTCATGAAATCTACAAGCACACCAAAATTCCTGAATAGGGTGTGAGTACAAAGACTCAATAGTACACCACTAATGTGTCCTTAATAATTGTTCACATGCATAATAGTGTATAACATAATAATAAATAAATGTCTGCATAATCAACAATCAATCCAAGAATTCGTGTGCTAACCAAGACACCATAAAACCTAGTTATATCTACTTCGGAACCATGTCGGAAAACATTGGAACAATCATGGTAGTGTCTTAATGTCAGAGTCAACCTAAAGTTACTCGATATTCATACAGGCCTAGGCCTCCAGGTCAAACAAAACTAGGTCATCATTCCTTAGTGTTATCTCCAGGTTAGGTCAAATGGACCATCATGCCCCATTATTTCTATGTTTGTCTGATCACTCTTGATCATCATTCCCCGTGATCATCACATACGGTTATAATCACTCGTGATTTTCATGCCCCCAAGTCAAGCCACACTAGGTTATCATGCCTCGTTATCCATCTAATTCTCATCATCAAGTCACATATAAAATATGAGCACGCTCCCCCTATAGGTCTACCGATCTACAATGGGCCCACCTATTGCTTTGGGGCCATTCATAACACAAAAAACATATCATATAACAAGAATATTGCAAGGAAATAATGGAATCATACATAACATATCATTAGTGTGAGAAATTCCATACATACACACATGTAAGAAACTCAACATGGTCTAAGAACATCAACATGCATAATCATAATATGTCAATCAAGCAAGTCTCATGGATAGACACACACCCTCATGAATCACATAATAATCATGGGTTAGTCCAACATAAATCACATATCATTCTAAAAACATATACATGGACCCAGATGGTAAATAACACCCTACCTTAAAGTTTTTGGCGTCAACGGTAGATCCATTGAAGGTGTCATCACCTGAACTGCATTCACACACCAACTAGAAAATATGATTTCACAACAATGATTCCTAAAACCAAAAATAGATATTTTATTTCAAGAAGAAATAAAATATTACATGTGATAATAATTTCTCTCTCAAGGATAATTTTTGAATTATCATTTTAGGCCAATACATGCATTAGAAATTTTCCCCTCAAGAATAATTATATTTTGATAATTTCTTAAAATTTATTCTTTTATAATTATCTTCTAATAATTTCTTATAAATTGCCTTTTTCTAATTATCTTTTGATATTTTTTTAAAATTATCCATTTAAAATGTGATCATCATATTTAGAATACCTCACTACCTTCAAAAAATTGGGATTTATCTTCTTCTCATCAAGATGAACCCAACGACACTGAAGACACGTCAGTCTAATCAGTAATAAAGAATATATTGAAGAGAGAAGTTTGAAAAAATATATAGAGAAGATGGGATAGAGACATGAGAGGTGTGAGGGGACCTCCTATGCGCTACACCCTTCTCCACATTCTACCATTTAGTGTTATTTTCTTATTCCATTCATTAATTATTTTTAAATTCATTATTATTTGACTTTTTATTGTTCTAATCATTACATATGCATAAAAACCCCTCTTGCTTCCTATGTTATACCCCACCATGGCTCTACTTCAATTATTTTCAAATATTTATTTATTTCTTCTTCTTAAATCCATTTAAACCTTCATAAAAAAATCTTAAAATTCACCCATATATAGATATGTTATATATATACACATTCATATATAAATATATACACCCGCACATGTATATATATAAATATATATTTATACTATATATATACACATTATATACACACACACCAGGATTATTTTCCCAATTTAATAACAATAATAATAGCAATAATTATTATTATTATTAAATATATCATATTATTTCCACCATTAACATTTTAAATGCAAAAATTCTATTAAATGTGCATTATAGTTAATCAATTAATATTAACTATACATTTTCATTTATTGAGTGCAAGGTAATAATATCACCGTTATTATATAAACTCCTAATAAATAAATATTCACCCATGGTGAAACATCACTCATTAATTAAGAAAATTTAATTACACAATTAATTTCCATTTTTTTATTCAATGAAAATAATAAATAATATAATTATCATTACCCTTATGTGAGATGTAAGTAAAAAATATATGCACACAATGATTATGTCGTGCCTAGAGTAAAACTCACATTATGAACCTAATGGGTGTCTCATATTTCTCATATGAGACACTGTTCGGGAGATGCTTAATTTTTTCCCTTTAAAATTTATAATAAAAATATTAAATAAACTAGTCTTGCATGTGAAGTTACGAAACACCTGATGTGCACATAGTTTATGTCGTGCCTAAGGTAAATCATGTGTTCTGTATTTAATAGAAATATCAGATTTCTCATATGATACACCATTTGAGATATATTCCATTATTTTGGAAAAAAATTGCATATGTGTAATATAATATATTTAATATTTTTATATTATCAATACTAAGGCTCTATAGTCCTTGGAATCTCATGCTGACTCAACTCCTAACTCCAAAAATATTCTATAGAATATTCCACAGAGCTAAATGGGATTTTACCCTTTTTTAAAGCTTTTAAATTATTTATTAAGTGATTTTTATTGAAAAAATACATTTTCATATAAAAATACTCATAAGTTATTAACAAATAGTGTTTTATTATCATTAAAAAGTTAGGACAATAAAATTATCCCCATCTGTAAGATTCTCATCCCTGAGAAGTAACTATAGCAGTCTTTCTCAAACAACTCATGACGCTAATCCTAAACATCAGACTCGCGCTCCCATGTCTCTTACTAGATCCATCTATGATATCATCAAATTTAGATGAGTAGTTTCATCTTCCCTTGGAGTAATTTCTCACTCTAGCCTAATATCTACATCAAATGCTCCTCATAAGATTCATCTAGTTCTAACTCAACTTCCTCATAGTATATAATATGAACAGGATTAGTTGTGTACATCCGAAGCTAAGAAACATGAAAAACATCATGAATTCCTCAATATCATGGAGGAAATTTGAGACATTATGCCATTTTCCCCACCCATTTGGTGATCTCAAAGGGTCCTAAAAAACTTGGTTCTAGATTTCCTTATTTCCTCAAATGGTGTTCCCCCAAATGAGGATTCACTCATAAGAAAAACTTGATCTCCCATAGAAAACTCCAAATGTCTCCTCCTGTGGTTGATATATGACCTTTTTCTACTTTGAGCAATGATCATCTTCCAATGAATCAGCTTCACTCTCTTAGTGGTCTCTTGAACCAAACTTTTCCCCACAAATACTGCCTCACCCACCTCATTCCATAAAGGTGGTGAATGAAACAGCCTCTAGTAAAGATCCTATTAAGGTTTTAAGGCTTCATGATCATGCCATGATCCACCATAGTCTAGGGAGTAAGCTCAATTCATATCCTCCAGTATGTGTTTAGTCCAATCAAATAGTCTATATTTCTGAGGATGTTATGTTGTTCTCAATCTAAAATTAATACCTAGGGCCTTATACCAAAAATTAAATGTAAAATGTGTGTCTCTATCTAAAACAATCCTCAAGGTAACTAATCATTATCATAATATTTCATGGACATAAAGCTTTTCTAGTTCAATTACTGGGTAAGCCTCTCTATTTGGTAAAAAGCGGACAAATTTTTTCAACCAATCAATAATCACCTAGAGTGTGTCATGACTCCTCAAGGTACTGGGTAAACCCATCACAAATTCTACCATGAATTCCTCCCACATAGTGATATAGAAGTCCCTTTTCAGTTTCTCATTGGTGAAAGTAATAACTACCACTCTATTATAAACTAGGGTTTCACATTGTCGATCAATGATATATTGAAATAAAGGAAAGTTAGAGAAAACATAACTCTGTCGATAAGTCAAATCCATAGATATAAGGAAATCACCAATATTAAACAAGGGAGAAGGTTAAAAATACATGTTCAAAACCATACCTCGTACATTAACAAGAGGTGGTGATGAGCCCTCTATAATGGCTTTCTGCCACCGCCTCGGTGTGAAAACTTATCCTTCCTATTTCTTATTCTTAAAGTATCATAGGAAATTCCATTGGAAACTAGTGGAAGTCCTGAAACTCTATCCCCTTCCAAACCTTTCTTGTCTATCAGGGCCTTTAAAAATAGCTCTGTTAGTGATGTCTCATAGGAAATCATTATCATTAAGCTCTACTAAAGTTTCATGAGTTCATGGGCACAATATGGCTTCTGTGTATCCAGAAGGAACTCTTCCAAGAAAAGATTTTTTGAATTTTATCCAAATCAAACCTTCATATATTCCCAAAACATTAACTTCACCCTACCAATGCTTGGTGGTTCCTTGAAGTATGAATGTTTCAAATTCCACCTTTCAGACCTCATGTGTCTCAATGATATCGAAAAAATTCTTGATGATTTATATCCATTCCTTCACAACCTATGGTTCACTAGTGCCCTAAAAGACTATAGGATGCAGAAGTTGGGAGTCTCTAGTGTATCAACCATAGACCTTGGTGTAAGGAATCTCGGCTAGAGTGGGCCTACAATATGTACCATTGGGGAAAGTGAAGAAACATGCTCTTGAGAAATCTGATCAGCTGGTGGTCTCACCAAACATCTATGAGGCAATATATTCTACAACATAAGGAACATTAGGAACATAACAAGTCCTAACTAGTCTATGGTATCACACAAAGGCTTCCCTAGGATTCAACCCTTAACCCTAGGTATAGCCCTCCTAGCACTAACCCTTGTCTTTGTCCCTACACATTAGTAATAGACGTCATATTTATACTAACACAACAACATGCTTAGATCAAATAATTAATTCCAATAAATATATATCACAATATCATATTAACATGGATATGTCACACAAATAGAAACTATCCCGAATAGATATCACAAATCAAGGCGTCCAGTTAAAGAACTATTATGCAGCACAACAACAAGTATACACATAGCATGTGAACCTACATTCCTATTCATGATGCATGAATGCACCCAAATATCATAAATCATATATTAACATAATTTGAATCACCCAAGATTAATTTAATCAACTATAATAGAAAAAAATTCCCCCACTTTATGGAAACTCGGAGGTCAACTACGCAATGAAGGCCAAGCACTGTTATAGTTCCCCTTCTCAAGTCCCAACCATCCTATCTCATGACTAACCTATCCCAAATCAAGGAAAATAGAATAAACAAGTTAGTGAGTTTATTTCCTCTAATACCATTTTGTAACAATCCAACCAAAACCTTCGAGTCTGAACCAGGTGTTAAGTGGCCTCATGCATGCCTCCCCATATGCAAGAGGTTTACGACTAGTAGTGAGGGTCTAAGTCCAATATTGGGGAGACTATACCCACCATATTAAGTCATAACACAATAATAAATAAATAATAATAACAATAATTAATATGATTAATCTTACGAAATAGTGAAATAAACATTCCATATAAATAAACAACTCCCAATATGGAATGATTGTCTAGAAAGTAAGTAGCATATACATAAAGAGATTAACAAATAAATAAACATATTTGTGTCCTCTAGAGTTTGTCTCAGCCTAATCCTTCTCCATACACCACTAATCAACCATCCACTATAGGACCCTTGTCCTTCACAGAATATTAGGTCATGAAATCTATAAGCGTTCCAAAATGATTGAGTAGGGTGTGATTACAAAGACTCAATAGGACACCACCAATACATCCTTAACAAGTGTTCACATGTATAATAGTATATAACATAATAATAAATAAATGTGTATACAAGAAATATTCAATGAGATTATTTTTTTGCTAACTAAGTTTCCATAAACCCTAGTTATACCTGCTTTAGCGCCATACCAGAAAACATTAGAATAATCATGGTAATATCTCAATGTTGGATCCAGACTTAAGCTTCTTGATAACCATATAGGCTCAGGCCTTCAGATCAAACCACACAAGGTCTTCATGACCCGACTCTATCTCTAGGTTAGGTCACATAGACCATTATGCCTGATGGTCATCACATACGGGTCTGGTCACTCATGATCTTCATGCTCCTAGGATAAGCCACAATAGGCCATCATGCCTCATCATCCATCTTGGTCTCATCATATAATTACATAAAGTGTCTAAACACACTCCCTATCTAGGGATATCAAGCTATGATGGGCCCAACTGTCACTTTGGTACCATGAATAATACAGCAACATAGCATATTCCAAGAATATCACAAGGCAACAATGGAATCATACATAACATATCATGAGTGTGAAAAAATCCATATATACACACATATAAGCAAATCAACATGGTTTAAGCACATAAACATGTATATTCATAATATATCAATAAAGAAAGTCTCATGGCTACACATGTAGCCACACGGATCACATAACAAGCATAGGTTAGTCCAGCATAAATCACATATCATGCTAACATCATAAACATGGCCCCATATGGTAAGGAACTTCCTACCTTAAAGTCACTGATGCCAACAGAAGATTTGTTGGAGGTGTTATCACCTAAACCACATTCACACACCAAACAGAAAATATGACCGCACACTAAGGATTCATAAAACCAAAACCAGCCATTTTATTTCTAGAAGAAATAAAATATTACATACGATAATACTTTCACTCTCCTGGATAATTTTTTAATTATAATTTTAGTCCAACACATGTGTTATAAATTTTCACCTCAAGAATAATCATCTTTTTATAATTTTTTATAAATTATTCTTTTATAATTATCTTTTTATAATTTCTTATAAATTATATTTTGATAATTATATTTCGATAATTTATTTTAAATTTTCCATTTAAAATGAAAAAAAATCAAATTAAAAATGCCTCTTTAACTTCAAAAAATTTATGATTTAGCTTCTTGCTAAGAAGAACCCAACAGAACCAACATTGCGTCAATTTGATCAGTAACAAAGGAGATATTGAAGAGATAAGTTTAAAAAAAATAAACAAAAAAGAATAATAGAGAGAAGATGGGAGAGAGATGTGAGAGGTTTGATGGGACCTCCTATGCACTGTAGCCTTCTCTAAATTCCCCCTTTTTAATGTTATTTTATTATTTCATTTATTAATTGTTTTTTAATTCATTATTATTTGACTTTTTATTACTCCAAACATTACACATGCACAAAAAAACCCCTCTTTCTTTCTGTGTAGCACCCCACCATAGCCCAACTTCAATTATTTTCAATTATTTATTTATTTATTTATTCTTATTAAATCTATTTAAACCTTCATTAAAAAAATATTAAATGTCACCCATAAATATATACATTATATATATACACACACATCTGTATATAAATATATACACTCGTGCATGTATATATATATACATATATATATGTATACCATATATATACACACATTATATATGTACACACCAATATTATTTTCACAACATAATAATAATAATAATGACAATAATAATAATAATTGTTATTATTACTAAATATCTCACATTATTTTCACCATTAACATTTTAAACATGAATTCTATTAAATACCTATAATAGTTAATCAATTAATATTAACCGAATATTTACATTTATTTAGCATAAGGTAATAATGTCACCATTATTATATAACATCCCAATAAATAAATATTCACCCATAGAGAAACTTCACTCACTAGTTAAGCAAATTTAATTACACATATAATTTTCATTTTTTTCTTCAATGAAAATAATAATAATAATATAATTATTATTACTCTTACGTGCGATGTAAGAAAACACTTGACGCGCAAAAAATTTATATCATGCCTAGGGTAAAAGTCACATTACATACCTAATTTAAGTCTCAAATTTATTATATAAGACACCTTTTAGAAGATACTTAATTTTTACCCTTTAAAAACTATAATAAAAATATTAAATAAATTACCCTCACATGTGATGTTACCAAACACTCGACGCACACATGGTTAATGTCACGCCTAAGGTAAATCTTGCATTATGGATTTAATGGATCTCTTGGATTTCTCTTTTGAGATATTGTTTGAGAGATATTCTATTATTTTGGAAAAAAATCTCACATGTGAAATATAACATATAACATATTTTTATTTTATCAATACCTAGGCTCTACCGGCCTCTAAATCTCACACCAACTTGGCACATAACTCCAAAAATATTTCATAAAATATTCTAATGTTCTAGTTGGGATTTTACCCTTACAAAAATCCTTTAAATCATTTATGAAGTGATTTTTATTGAATATTTACATTTTCACATAAAAATAATCATAAATTATTAACAAAGAGTGTTTTTATTATCATTAAAAATTTAAGATATTATAACTATAATAAGGATGACTATACTGTTAACTAATATAGGAAACACCAACCACTAACTTCCTATATATCAAGAAACAAAGCTACAATCTCCTCTATCACTATCTATACATATCTAGACCCATGAATATCCCCACTGCAATGCTTCCTACTCAACACATCAGATACTATATTCCCATTTATCGTTGTATAATATATCTTGAAGTTATAATCCTATAATAAATCTATACACTAGAATTGGTGCAAATTCAAATTCCACTAAGAGAATATATAAATTTTGCTATTTTGATTTGTGAAGAACATAAATTTTTTGGGATCAATTTATGTGAAATCATTTTCCAGTTCAGAAAACTAAGACTACCCAGTAAAGTAAATTTAAAGGCCTTTTTCTAATTTCTAAAAGGGCATGATGTAAGCATAAGTGGTGGATATTCGGTTCACTAGAAGTTGTAGACAGATGAAAATTGAAGGATGAAATAGAAGGAAGCCCATTATAATATGGTTCACCAAATGAAAATATAGGAGGAATATATTGTGATATCATTAGTAACAGGAACATCACACCAGATGATCTAGATAAGGTGGTGGAAGTCATTGGATAAATGATGGATTATCTTTAAATATAGGCTCATGTGGATTGAAACCTATTAAGATAGAAAAATAGTGTTGAATATAATCACTAGTTGTATACTAATATATTTTTTACAACTAACCCATGACAAACCATATTTTATTTTACCTTAATTCATGAATTATTACATAAAGATACACATAATACAGTCCTAGAAGATCTTTAATCCTAGTGTATTTGGGAAATTAGGTGCATAACACATCAACTTGAAACATGGATATAAAAACATTATTGAAAACTTCTTTAACATGCTCTTAAAAATCCACCATTCATCTAAAACTACATGGGATAATATGAGGACATACATAAGAAAGGGGTGAGATATAAAGCCCAGTAAGGGAATAAAAAAATCCTAGAATAAGGTAAAGTAGTAAATTTGATCTAATAGGAATATCAAGGTAACATAGTAGGGGTGAGAATCATAATATTGAACAATGAATAATGATATAACATTATAGCATAAAGGAAACATGGGAATGTGGCGACAACATTAAACATGACATCATAAACATAGGTCAAGGATAACCACCAAGACATAATAACATGGTGGTAAAAAGTATCATAATGGATTAGGCTTACTTTCTAATCCCATAAATGACATCTCATGAGACTAAAACATTACCTAATGCATTGGATAATTATCTGGTCACACTCATCACTTTCATATCATGTAAATGCATAAGTATGCCACATATGTCATACAACATAAGAGAATTTTTCATTAATTTTAACCCCATGATTAAGGAGTGTAGATTAAATACATGAAATTCTTCTATTAATGAATTATTGTTACATCTAGGTGAATACCCTTGAGTGGAAATGGGAACGGGTATTTACTACACAAATGTTTGGCATGGAAAATTTCAGGATAATTTTGGCAGCATAAAGTGAGTGATTAAAGGTTTATGGGAGAGATTAATGAGAGTGAAAGAGTATATAATAACTTAGAATTTATAAAATAAGTGAGAGTTATGTGTGAGAACATATCCTGACATGAAAAATATGGAAAAAATCATAACATAGAGGTACTTGAATGAAGAGGAGAATGAGAGGATCCCTTACCTTGAGAGGATGCTTCTAAAAGCTTAAAAGAAGATCTTGGGAGCTTGGGGGAATATTGGGAGGGCTCTAGAAAGGTAAGTTCATAGTAATTTCGTACTCCAAGATTTTTGAGTGAATAGAAATGGGAGTTTGGGTGGGTCTATATAGAAAAATATAGGAGAGTTCATTATTAATTTCCAAACATAGGTTTTGGACTCTATATGATAAAGTAATAAAAATAACAAACCATATCATGTTTTTTTACCCATGGTTTCTACCAAAGTGAAGTTTTTTTAATTATTTTACATGTTTAAGAACTGAGATCATTAAAATGATATCCTTGGTGATGTAAAAGTGAGTCATGTTTATAAAAAATTGATTTTAAAACCTTAAAATATAATATAGATTTTGGAGGATTCATTAAGGCTTTATAAAAGTAATAAAATAACCTCAAAAACACATTATTTTAAGGTATAAATGTTTATTCACTCATGGATAATTTTTATGGAATATATTACATCACTTTTAGGTTATTATGATGTTATAATATATACCGTATTTAATCTTTACCCAAAAATTTGATTGTCTTAGAAAATTATGAAAATATCACTGTTGGATAATTTCAATGTGATTATTTTAAAAATAATATTTATTTTATCAAAATAATTCTTTAAACGTGATATTTTATACTTTTAAATAAAATAACCATTTATTAAAAAATGCTACTTTTTTACAATAACAATTTTATGACCCTTATAAAAATTATTTTTGACTTCATAAAATAATATTATAATTTATGTTTAGTAAATATTATTTAATAATAATATTTTATTAAAATATAATTTATTTCAAAAATTCATTAATTCATTAAAAAAGGTGTCTTGATTGAAACTATATATTTCTCATAAATACAATTTGTGTTTCATCACATTGAAATCCAATTTTATCAAACTTATTTTTAATGATTTTAATGTAATAATAAAAGTATAAATATAATCATTAATTTATTAGAAAAAAATAAACATATAAAAATTCATATTATTAGGGTCTAGATACATAATCATTTATTACACCAGAAAATTCTCTGTGGGTAAGGTGTGTGATGGTGGGATTTTCTTGGGGTGGTTTGGTGTACATGGTTTGGGTTGGGATCTCTATGGGCCTAAAATTATCCCATAAATGGTTTATTTAATGTTTTAGTTATTTAATATCATCTTGGTATTGGTCAAGGAAAAATCCTATTGATGTTATCTCCCTTAGAATCACTGATAAATGGGCTTCATAGGGTACGATCCTACTAGTCGAGACCATCACTTTTTTTGTCTGCATCAATTGGAATTTATCATAACCCTTAATATATAGTAATCATATGATCATTGTAAAATGACTATATTATCAATGGTTATAATGGTTAATGTTCTTTTAAATCTGACAGTACATATCTTATAATGGTCTAAAATAACCAAGGTAGTGTATGCTTTTTCTATAATCACTTTACATAATAGGTAATTTAATTTAATCACAAAATAAACTTCATTTATAAAAGTTTTGGTCATTACATAGCCCCCATTTGGACCCCACCCAGGCTAGTAGTGAAGAAAAGTGTGACCCTATAAACTCGTATCCAATTGTTCCTAAGAAAATAACTAACACCAAGGGTATATGTCACACATATGGGAGGCATATCCTTATGAATTCCTATGAGAATTAAAAATAAACCACTAATAAAATATATATATATATATATAATCCCTAAAGATACAAATAATAATCCCAAACCATGTGTATATAATTTTCATGACCCCCTCCTGCCAAAGATATTACAATGAGGGGAGAGAGATATTGACCCCTAAGTACCGCCTCCAGTAGGCCCCGGGTTTGTGACTAGCACCGATGGTATAAAAATATCATAAAATGGGAGGCATTATCCTCTATAATAATATAGGATTGGGAGATAAGATGAATCAACCACAAGAAACTCCATGAAATAATATAAAAAACCAAAACCATCCTACATACATGCATAAATAAAAATGATACAGATAAAAGTCTCCAAAAGTAAATACCCAAAAGAAAAGATAAAGTAGTGACATAGCAACTGTCCTGAGGCCCGGTCTAGTAATTTCCAACACAGTCCATGTAATACTTTTGAAAAACTAAAAATCAATTTATATACATAGGATTAGAATAAAAGTATACTCAGTAGGAAAACCAAAGTCTCTCGTTCACATGTGAAAGAAACATAATAATGCAACCATGAGAAAACATAAGAACCAAACAGCACCTATACGGTCATACTAACCAAACCCAACCTCACCAAGTCAAGCTCACCAAATAACACAAGCCAATAATAATAACATAGTAAGAAGCATATCGATAAAGGGTACCCCATGTAACTTTCCCATTGTTTTTTCACTCTCACACCCCAACATCGTACGTCTTAGAACTCCCATTTCTTTTGAATCACATATACCACCACCCTGAAACACAGACACATCAAACCATGCATGTAGACACCTGGGGAACCAACCCATATCATGGTCACATATTATCTCACCTGAAGACACCTAGTCCATCACATCACAACCATAATCAGAGTAGAAGGGTATCGTGAGAATGAAGGACATCAGCCTTGTTCTCTCCTCCTGCCATGCATGATAACCACCATAATCTTCCCCACATCATGGTCATATCACATCCTGCCTGAAGACACCTAGGTCACTGACTCACAGCATGGTCACATCACATCTCACCCAAATACACCTAGGACATCACCTATTACACTAACAGACCTCCTTCCATATAGCTCATTCATATCTACTTTCCTGGAAGAGAGAGTGGGAAAGAGAGGGTAGCCATCCATCCCTCCTCATCACTGGGATGTTTGGAAAAACACCCCTCATGTGAATGGTGTCGACACATGGTTCTCGATGCAAGTGGGGTGTGTATAGAATCAAAAGTAATATAAAATTATATACATATATCCACCTAAAAAATAAATCTATGGGTCCACAACCAAACAATAACCAACTCACAACATCCCCCAGTTTCACTTCCACCTTTAAATACATAACACCACACAATCAGCCATAATCCGCAAGCCACATTTCATATTTCTAACCAAACTAATTATCCATCTCATTCGTTTTAGTATTAAGCATCAACCACATTAACCAAACAGCCCATCATTTATTTGTTCATTAACCATTTTCATCCCATTAACCAAACCAAAACCATCCATTTAAATAATTATTAAATAGTTATTACATCACTACCTTGGTTTCTAGCACAAAAAAACCACACGTCATAAGCATCTCGTCATCACCATCACATCATTTCCCTACCGCCCCAAAAGAATGGTCAAACAACCACTGCCTTGCCACCCCAAAATCATAGCCAAACAACCACCCACTTTCCACTCCAAAAGAACAACCAAATAACCACCACCTCGCTAGCCTAAAAGCACATCCAAACAACCACCACCTCCCCTCCCCAAAATCACATCCAAACAACCACCACTTACCCATCCCAAAAGCATGGCCACATCTCACCCATCATCCTTATATCACATCGCAATCACACATAATCACCCCAAAAGCACATCCACACATCACAACACATCAAATAACATTTTACAAATTAAACAAAGGGGTTGTTTTCATATTTCACTTTATTTTAGGGGTGTTATCACACAAGCTATATTCTTGGGGAAACCATTTCATTATCCAAATATAACCAGTTATCCGATTTCCATTTTAGGGTGGTGTCACAACAATAAAAACATATATAGAAGTCAAAACACATATCATCTAGCATAAAAAAAACCCCAATAGCCACAATTTTTAGTGGGGCGTCAAGCTCGTACAATCCATCATATCATAATAATATAAAAGCTATAAAAACATGTGAATCATTCCACATTTTCCCATTAAATTTAAATTAATCAATTATTTATCTTTGATTAATCTAGCACAACCATATCTCATAGATAAACAAGAGTAAACCCCTCTTGCATCATACACAATAAAGATAAATGAAGAGTTCTTTACCTCAAAAAATCTTTACCAATTCATTGTGCACTGCAAGGTGAAAAAGAACACACGCAAACCAAAAAAACACATTGGAAACTATGGATCAACCTAAACTGAATCAAGGATCATCAAAACACATCCCAAATCACACCCCAAACCAAAAAAAACATCACCATAGTGAATACCCAAGAGAAGAATGAAAGGAACCCATGGGGAAAGTAGAAAGCACTCATCATAGATCATCAACTAACAACCACTGGAACCAATGAATCGAAGTAGAATGAAGGGGTCTAGAAGATCATCCCAAGGAGACTAGGGATATTCTAGAATGATAGAGGAATAGATTGGATGAATTAAAGGTGAATCATATTGTAAAAGGATTTAAAACCTGTAATCCTTCAGATTTCACATTGTGTAAACTTACTCAGTGTGTAATTCATAGATTTTCCAAAAATTCCCACTTTCACCAAAAAAATCATTGACCTAGCCTTTATTTATTAAACATTGTGAATTAAACTTAAAAAAAGTGTACTCATTTCATTGGCTACTCCTTAGCCCATTTACAATACATGAACCATTTGGCTACATAAGTCATGTGTAACGTCCCAAACTTGGATGCCACTCAATAGTGCCCTGATCCCGGTTGGCTACATGGTCTTAAGTGCATCTATACAAATGCCAAAGGCTTCAGACTAGTAGTGGGGGCCTAGGTGAGTCATTGGGTAGACTATTCCCTCATTAACAGAGTATATCACAATGTATGTCAATCACATTCAATAGCGTAAGCAGATACAATAAGCAGACAGTGGATAAAATAGACAAGCAAGATGGGAATATATAATAAGTAAGAAGTGTCTCATATAAAATGATGAAAATGGTACATGTATCTATAAAACAACCAAATATGTGAAAGTGAGGACAATACGGTACAAGTATCCAAAATCCAAAATAATAAAAAGAGTCTCAATAGCATCACAAGTCTCAACTTGGTCCCATGCTCTCCTGCTCCAAAGTAATGAACAATAACCAGTGTTAGGGAAATTTCCCCTATTATCACCTACAACCATATAATCTGTTTGGGTCCCCAAGAAGTCCCAAATAGGGTGTGAGATAACATCCCAGTAGGTAACAACCCAAATATCTATACAGTTCTAAGCAGCATGATGCAATATGCTAAACAAGTGTAAGTAAGCAGTAATGTAAGTGTGAAAGCACTAGGCATATAACTACTGTAGACAAGTAATACCAAATAGCCTCTCAAGGTTCCTTGAAACAAGTGTAAGCTCCTAACAAGGTATATACAAGCAATAAAAACAAACATCACATCCTATCCATACAACCATCCATATCTTGTTCACATGGCCTTTCCATATAAATAAGTCATATAAATAACCCACAGCCTTTCTATACAACAATAGTCATATATCCCACAATCATTCCATATAATGAAATGTAGACCACAAAGGGATAGATCCAAGGTGTAGAAGACCAAGTCATCCTCATCAATTCCCATGATCATCTCGATGTAAACTCAGTATAGGCACTGGTTGGAGTCCTAGGAGCATGTGTACCAACATGTCCTACGCGAGTCAAAGCAAGATGAATCCAAGGGGTATTAAAGCCTGAGTCATCCCATGGAATCAAGACCCAAGGTGCATACTCATCCAAGGTTTACACTAATACATTATAGATCCATGGAGATCCATCCATGAAATCTATAAAATTATCAACCATTTCATACCATTTAATAATTCCCATCCATATGAGTCTACCCACTCATACAAACATTTACATTCAAAATCATTAAACGTGTATACCCACTCATTTAAACCATTACATCTCATGAGTATACCCACTCATGTACTGTACTTCAATTTAATCAAGTCACATGGGTATACCAACCCATTTACCAGAAATATCCATTTAACATATCACATTGGTATACCCATCCATTAATCATAGAAACTAATAAAACCAATTAAATAATATAAAAACAACCAATGGGTATACCCACCCATTTAAAAAATTCCATTCAAGACATCTAATAAATTTAAGCATGGAATATTTTTGATGACATAAGGAAATGACATATAACATCTCCTAAGCATGTAATTCAACCTCATTTAAGTACAATTAAGCTTCCTTAAACTAGTAAAACTCATGAACATGCCCCTTGGGTAGTTCATCAATGGTCAACACCAAAGAAATGGCATGGTGCATCCCATGGGTGGCCTCTAGTTGGGGAAACAACCACCAAAGCATTTCAAAGAACCTAATGGAATCCCTAACAGGTCCTACTTCATCTATTTCAGATTAACATTTCAAAACTGGGCTTGCTCTAAAAAGTCCAACAAGTGACAAAAATGTTGGTAACTATATAAAGCATAAAAGGTATAAATAAAATTATATACCACCTATCTTAGCTTGTTAGTGGAGTTCTCATCCAGTATTAAGTCCTGATTCACCTCAGTTTAGGAGAAATATGAAGAACGGATGAAGAATGAGAAATTAGAGAATATGAGCCCAAACCCAAATAGTGCAGTCATTGTTCCGAAGAATCAATAATGGATAAAAATGAAACAAGAACTCACTGATGCGGTTCCAACAAAACTTAAGGATAAATAAATAGATTTCGGATTTGCAACTGGGATAAAATCCTACCTTTAGGCCTCAAAGGGGCTTCCTGCATGAGAAAGAGGAGAGGTGAGGCTCTTATTTGAAAAATAGAAGCCCATGCCTCTACTTTTAAAAAAACTTAGTCAAGAAATTACACGATGTGTAATTTTCTTTCACGTCATGTAATTCTCGATTTTTCCTTTCTAGGGAAAATCCATTACATGTCATGAAAGGTCTTGGACATACCATTACACATCATGTAGTTGGCCAGTAGCCAATACACAACCTTCCTACCTCTTCTTTCCCAAAAACAACCCAACCGGACCATGGCCCGGCTTAGGGTATAATCCAAAAAGGGAAGTAAATATGCATTTAACTAGAAAATTAAAATACTTGTACCTTAAGAAAAACTTGGGATCTTACATAATGAACCATCTTTACACATAGTGTAAATATTAAAAGATGTGAACTTCCTGTAGTGGCTCTATTACAGCCCCAACCTCCACCAAAAACTCCCAAAACCTCCTCAAGCCTCCTCCAAAACACCTATGACACCCAAAAATATAAATTTAATGGGCTAGAAGGCATGTTCTGTTACATCATATACCTCTCAAATTATTCTCACCCTCGAGAATCCAAAACCAAGCCCAAAAGGAAAGGGGTCCGAACAACCACCCTATGAGACACCTCTCAAGGATCTTGCTACTTCTCAACACTACCACCATCAAAATACTCCAAACCAAATAGACACAAGAATCTCACATAACCTCATCAACACACATCCACATCACCACAACCATCTAACCTCTATACATCCCAAACCAATAACCACCACAACCAACAAAATACACCACCCCAAATATATGAATTAGAAAATTTTATCCTTCACGTCAAGATAATATCCACTATGAGTGGTAGTAACTTGCCCGCATATGTTTAATCGCATAGTAGAATAATACATCCCAATTAGAAATATGGTCCTCCCATTTTCATATATTGGAACTTTATCACACATCATACATCAAGGAAAATAACACATCTCATAAAATAGAAGGGTCCAAACATCACACTATAAACAAAACATAAAAGTAAAAAATCAAAATAGCTCCTGGTACTAGGCACACATCTATGTATCTCACTCTCAAGTACTCTCCTCAAGGCCTCCATGCCTCCACAACACAAAAACCAAAGGAATGGTTCTTCCTCATACCACTTTCTCTTGGAGATCTTGGATATCTACTAGTTGCTCCGCAAACATCACATCATCCTCGATATCCAACTATCTCCATTCAATGACATGAGATTCATCATGAAGATACCAAGAAAGCTGAGATATGTGGAAGAAATCATGGATTCTCTCCAGCTGTAGTGGAAATTCCAACTGATACGCCACCTCGCCAACTCTCCCTAGCACCTCAAAGGGCTCAAAAAACCTTGGAGAAAGCTTAATCCCCCTATAAAACCTTTGTTACCCATGTCAAGTAGAAAATTTCAAGAACACATGGTCCCCAACCTCAAACTCCAAGGGCCTCCACCTACGATATGCATAAGACTTATACTAGTCATTTTCTGCTTTCATCCTATCACAAACAACCTAAACCTTCTTTGTTGTGCTCTTGACCACATCGGTTCCAAGAATTGATACCTAACCAACCTCCATTCATCATGATAGATAATGACATGATCACCCATACAAAGACTCAAATGGATCCATGTCAATAGAAGAGTTATATTTGTTGTTGTATGCAAACTTGAGAAAAGGTAGGTGTCATATACAAGATCCACCAAAGTCCAAGACACATGTTTTTAATATATCCTCAAGTATAAGGCCCCAGCCTTAAACCTTACTTAATATTGAATTAAATGAATAATTCACATTGAGGATCTTTTCAGGTTTAGAGTTTTAGAGAATTAGAACATAACTATTACATCTTAAAAGATTACAAAGTAGACACTTCTACTAAGTTTCCATAAAATAAAAACTCTTAAAAAGAAAGATGTCTAGATTCCATGTTTTAGGTAGCATGACATTCCCTTGATCCCATCCTTGACCCTATTCCACTTTAAGTCCTGTGAAAAACATTTTGAAAAACTTGGGGTGAGCATATAAAGCTCAGTAAGGGATACACAAAGAATGAAAATTGTTAGTTTATCAAAACAACAAGTAAACCATGTACACTTTATCAAAGTAATACTTTTCACCTTTATGAAGTAATAAAAACTCATCACTAAATAAAGTATCATCACTTACCTTTTTGAAACCAAAGGATTTCCATAAAACCCATAAAAAGAACACATAACATATATAAAGGTAACTTGGGACATAAACTTACTTAAGTGGAATAACCATACGGTCGACTTCCACACTTATCACATAATGGAATAGCCATACGGCCAATTTCCATACATACTTAATGGAATATCCATACGGCCGACTTCCATACCCAATGCATTGGAGGTTATAACGTAACCACCCGTCCTGGTATTCACAGCACCACCCGTCATATGGTTTATAACGTAACCACCCGTTAAATGTCCAAGTACCAATATAAAATCATAAAACATAAAACCAATATAAAAAAATGATAACATTTTCACATTTCAATCACAATATATTATAATAGAATCCTTTGTCAAAACCATTTTCAATACCAAAATACATAAAAGAGTATATGGTATTTATTTTATTTTAAAAACACTACGACTTGTTGAGGAAGCCAAAGACCAAATAATACTCGCGGCGGCGGAAAAGGTCGTTGTCACCGCGTATGATAAAAAAAACATTCCTTTTTGTCGTTTAGTAAAACGCTTCGTAGAAAAAGATTCCTTTTGTATAAAAGTAAAAGTCAAAGGGTTTTATACACCGTATAAAAGAAAGTTGTGTATAAAATGAAATATGCCTCAACAAAAGGAGATTGAGACGAAGTCCCTTACAATGATCATTTTTAAATAAAATAGATCTATTATGTGTATTCACTATATGTAAACATAAAGAAAGTTTAAATACAAGATAAGACATAATAATATAATGACATAATTTGAAAGTAGGAGATTAACCCAAAGAATGGAAGTTGGGTTAAGAAGTTCCCTTACCTCATATCCGACTTGACCCGACCGTTCTTTAATCTCCTGAATAATAAACTTGAGTTAATTTATACTTTATTAAGAACCCTTTTTATAGTTCATTATTCCTTTTAGATCTCTTATTTCAATGTTATAATCATTATTTAACCATTTAAGTTAATAATGTTTGTTTTGTCGATATTTGGTTCTTAAGTCGAAAGTGGACTTCTTACAATTACATGTTGTTCATGTGGTCAAAGGTTCTTTATATCCAGAATGACATTCCTCATTTGGATATCATATATATCATATATATCCAGAATATACATGTATTTAAAATATTACATAATCATTTATAGGTAAGAAATGAAATGCACCGTTCATGGAGACGGTAAGCCGTACGTACGCATGAACGCTACTTTCATTTCTTTGTCATATTAATGGAATTAAAACTAAATGAGAGGTATGTATATTTTAATTCCAGAATTATATTCATCATTTAGATATATCATTAATTATATATATCCATTATACACATATACTTTTAATAGTACATTACATTTGGAGATAAGAAAATGAAATGCACCGTTCATGGAGACGGTAGTCCGTACGTACGCATGAACGCTACCTTCATTTCTATCTCATACATTAATGGAAATAAATAATAATGATATGTAGGTATATTATAATTCCAGTATAACATCATATATAATAACTTTAAATCCATCCTTTACACGTCCCACATATGGCATTAACGAATCACATCACTTTGAGGGGGCGGTAGTCCGCACTTCCTTAAATGAAGATATCGCGTATAACCATAATGGAATCCATAAAGGTAAGACACAAATGAAAAATACATAAGCATAAGTAAAAAATAAACATATTACATATCATATATAAAAATAGTGACATCATAATGGCCACCTTTGAAGGTGTTAAATGAGTATTGAACAATCATCGTTTCGGGAGGCAGAATTTCACCATCCACGGAAACCGTATGTTCTTAAACCATTTGATGTAGTTTTGTGAGAGTGTAGCTCAAATAAATCTTATAACAACATCCTAGTATATTGAAGATACTGTTCTTGTTACAAAAGAAGTAAATAAAAAGAGTTTAGAGGGTTGGAGAAGCAAAATAAAACAAATGAACATGAGAGAAAGAATTACCTTTAAAAGTGTAACTCCTTTTGTTTTGAGCCTAAAGGCTTCCTTCGAAAGGATTATGCCCAAAGGGAATCCTCTAGGATGAGTAGAGGGATGTGGAGAGAGTAAATGGGCAGGGTTTGGCCGATCAAAAGGCTTTTTAAGTGTGTGAAATAAGGTGGAGGTGGGGGCCTTTTATAAGAGGAGAGGAGGGGCACTTTTGGAAAGCAAAGAAATATTAATTTATTTGAAAATGTGTTTCGGTTCTAAAAGGTCCCACATTGATAGAATTTGTGGATAAGGTGATAAGTCTTCGAAATCCACTCATACAATTGGTTTTGGACATGTGTAGGTTTTAGATTTTTCATTATCTTTCCATTTTATTTAAATTGTCAAATAATGATGTCATCGCTGCATCATTATTATGTCATAAATAATTTAATTTCTTTAATGTCTAAAAATTATAAAAAAAATACTATGATATAGGAAATCTTTTTAGATTTCCAATGACTATTTATAATCAAAATTTGGACTTGTATAAACCTACTTAAAAATTGTTTTAGTAAAAACATTTATGTTAGTGTCATTTTCACTTTAACATTAAATAAAAAGTAATTTATGTTATTTCCCAACAAAAGTGGATCCATGGGGTCCCCAAGTTAGGCCATGGCTTTTATTGGTCTGCCATGACACAACCAATGGGGTTGGGACATGTGTCTAGGTCATTTCATATTATTAAAGTATTATTTATACCTTAAACTACACTAATTACCACTAATCGCGATTAAAAACTTAATAAGTTACTATTCACCAAAAAATTATTTTTATCCCATTGAACCACATTTTACATAATAATGACAACCATGTATGTCGGATTTTCAAAATTCAATACACATTAGTGGTAAACTTTCATTTAACTGAAAAATCAGTTTGCTTGATTACCACTTAGTGGTTTCACTATTCATCAAAAAATTGAAGTTTTTCAGAAAATTACCAAAAATTCACCCTAAGCTATATTTGACATTCCGAATTCAAAAATGAAGTCCATTTTACAAAATTCAAAACATATAAGTCAAATTAATTAATTTAATAATTAATTCCCGCTGTCAAGACAAATAGCGTGTTTTTATGAAACAATAAGTATCAAAAGATTGACACTAGTTTAAGTCTGATTTCAAAGTGAAATTGATTCCAATGACCACCATTGGATTAACTGGTAAAAATATTTTCTAATTTCACTTTAAAACCAATTCAAAAGATAATCTAATCATATAAATAAATTAGATCAAAAATAGGTTTTGAATTAAAATACAACATTTTACACTATTCATAAAAAAAATGAACTTTATCAGAAAGATACCAAAAAATTACACAAAGTAAAATTTGATGTCCCGATTCTTAAAAAGGTTTATATTTGGTCCAATAGAAAGTAAAAGAGTGATCAAAACTATATTTAATGACGGTTCGCCATCAAAAGGTGATAAGTGAACCCTTAATGAAAATTAGGGTATAAATTCCTAAAATTGAATTCCTTCCATATTTTAAGCCTTTATCTTTTATTGGATAAATATAAAAACACTTAAAAACATATATAATCATATTTTAGTTATTTATATCCATTCCCGCCATTACAACGGCTACTTGTTAACTAACATTTAAAATAATATTATTTTATTACTAGTGTGCTACGTAAGTTTCAAAGAAACTCTTCGTTGCGTATCGGGTACGCTATCGAACATAGCAACCCCTTTAAAATAGAATTTAATATTTAATTCATAAATATTAATAAATATTAAAATTATTTATTCTTTATTTACCTGGGATGTTACATCCTTCCCCCCTTTTGGGAATTTCGTCCTCGCAATTTTATTCACTTATCAAAATAAGTGGGGGTATTTAACCCTCATAGCATTTTCAGATTCCCACGTTGCCTCTTCAATCACATGGTTTTTCCACAAAACCTTTACCTGATGAATCACCTTATTCTGTAACACTTGCTCCCTGTGGTCAAGAATCTGGACCGGTTGTTCCTCATAAGATAGGTTCTCTTCCAGCTAAACTACCTCTGGACTCAAAACATGAGATGGATCTGGCATATACTTTCTCAAAATTGAAACATGAAAAACATTGTGTACCTGAGAGATACTCGGAGGTAAAGCCACTCGGTATGCCACTGATCCAACTCTTTCCAGAATTTCGTATGGTCCAATGAACCTTGGACTCAACTTTCCTTTCTTACCAAATCTCATCACACTTTTCCAAGGAGAAACCTTGAGAAAAACATGATCACCTACCTCGAAAGATAGATCCTTCCTCCGGTTATCCGCATAACTCTTCTGCCTGCTCTGAGCTATTCTCATGTGTTTCTGAATCAACTGAAATTTTTCTGCCAACTCTTCTACCAATTCTGGTCCCATCAACTTCCTTTCACCCACTTCATCCCAGAAAGCTGGAGTTCGACACCGCTTCCCATATAATGCCTCAAATGGTGCCATCTGTATACTGGAATGAAAACTGTTATTATAAGAATACTCAACCAAAGAAAGTTGTTGGTCCCAACTTCCCTGATAATCCATAGAACAAGCTCGTAGCATATCCTCCAATGTCTGAATTGTTCGTTCTGACTGCCCATCTGATTGAGGATGAAAAGCTGTACTAAAATATAATTCAGTACCCAACGACTTCTGAAGGCCTTTCCAAGAGTTAGAAGTAAACCTGGGATCACGATCCGATACAATGGAGAGAGGAACTCCATGTAACCTGACTATCTCTTTAAGATACAAACGGGAAAAGTTGATCCAGAGAGAAAGTATCTCGTATAGCAAAGAAAAGAGCAGATTTAGTCAAGCGATCAACAATAACCCAGATTGCATTATTACCTTGAGATGTATTCGGTAATCCCACAACAAAGTCCATGGATGTATTCTCCCATTTCCACTCTGGCACTGGTAAAGGCTGAAGCATCCCTTTCGGTAACTGCTGCTCTGCTTTAACCTGTTGACATGTCAAACACTTCACAGTAAAATCAGCAATATCTTTTTTTCATTCCATCCCACCAGTAATACTCCCGCAGATCTCTGTAAATCTTAGTACTGTCAGGATGAACTGAAGACGGAGAACTATGAGCTTCACATAACAACTCTTTCTTCAACTGTGAATCACAAGGCACACATAACCTCTTTACAAACCTCAAAACACAAACACAAACTTATCCAAGAACTCATGGAAAATTTTATTCATAAGGTCCATGAATATAGCAGGTGCATTGGTTAACCCAAAAGGCATAACTAAAAATTCATAATGGCCATATCTAGTACGGAACGCAGTCTTAGGAACGTCTGCTTCTTTTACTTTCAACTGATGGTACCCCGACCTCAAGTCAATCTTCGAAAAATACTGAGCTCTCTGGAGCTGATACCACTTCATTCGATGGCCCAACATCTGCTGAAGTTGTTGCAAAGGATTTCGCCACCCCTTTCTTCTTGTAGTCTAGCTGCATTACCCTAGTTGAGTTCTTCGTTGGACACTCGTTTGCATAATGACCCATTTCATTACACTTAAAACATCTTACCGTTGGCTTTTCATTTCCTGCTTGATCATCTTCCTTACAGTTACGAGAAATATGACCAGACTTACCACACCGAAAGCACTTACCAGACTTGGATAAACATTCTCCAGGATGCATTTTACCACACTTCTCACAGGATGGATATTTGGTTTTCTTACCTCCTTGTTTCTTTGATGAATTCTTCCCCTTTGCCTGCCAACTAGACCTCTTATTCTGTTGTTTGTCATAGAACACCTGATCATTGGCAAACTCCATTTCCACCTTCTCAGCACATCGAACAAGCTTTTCATAACTTTTAAACTCACGAGAAGCTAAAGACCTTCGATATTTTGGCTTTAATCCTGAGTAAAAACGATTGATTTTACTATCAAGGTCTCGGATAAAATTTGGAGCATACCTTGCCAATCGAGTGAACCTTTCTTCATAAGCAGCCACTGAGTCTTCCTCTTGCCTCAATTCTAGGAACTGTTTTTCCATTCTAAGACGAACCACCTTAGGAAAATATTTCTCAAGAAACATACCTTTGAATTCGTCCCAGTGAAGATCCTCAATCTCATCACTATCCCTTATATTTTTCACCATCGACCACCACTGATCTGCTTCACCCTCCAAACGGTAAATAGCAAGACTAACCTTTTGATTGTCTGAACACCCCATGACATCAAAAATCTTCTCCAGTGCTTTAATCCACCCTTCAGCTTGCACAGGGTCAGATGATCCTCTGAATGATGGGGGATGTTGCCTCATGAAATGTTCCACCACTGACATGTTCCTCTGCGGTTGATCTGGCTGATCTCGTGCATGGATACCACCACCATTTATAGCCTGAGTCAACTGTGCCATCACTACAACAAACTGTTCAGTTCCGATTCCGACCATCTCAGGTTGCTGATTTGGAAGGCTGTCTTCCTCCTGATGTCGTCCCAACATAGCTGCTTTGTTTCCTCTACAGAAAACCATTCTGAACACAGAAATATCTTAGGCGAAGCAACATGGTAATCTGTAAATGCTATATCATTTCAATCATATTATAATTTAACACTTTTCTAACTCCTAAAGTTGTCTAAACCGACCTCTGATACCAACTATAAGGCCCCAGCCTTAAACCTTACTTAATATTGAATTAAATGAATAATTCACATTGAGGATCTTTTCAGGTTTAGAGTTTTAGAGAATTAGAACATAACTATTACATCTTAAAAGATTACAAAGTAGAAACTTCTACTAAGTTTCCATAAAATAAAAACTCTTAAAAAGAAAGATGTCTAGATTCCATGTTTTAGGTAGCATGACATTCCCTTGATCCCATCCTTGACCCTATTCCACTTTAAGTCCTGTGAAAAACATTTTGAAAAACTTGGGGTGAGCATATAAAGCTCAGTAAGGGATACACAAAGAATGAAAATTGTTAGTTTATCAAAACAACAATTAAACCATGTACACTTTATCAAAGTAATACTTTTCACCTTTATGAAGTAATAAAAACTCATCACTGAATAAAGTATCATCACTTACCTTTTTGAAACCAAAGGATTTCCATAAAACCCATAAAAAGAACACATAACATATATAAAGGTAACTTGGGACATAAACTTACTTAATTGGAATAACCATACGGTCGACTTCCACACTTATCACATAATGGAATAGCCATACGGCCAATTTCCATACATACTTAATGGAATAGCCATACGACCGACTTCCATACCCAATGCATTGGAGGTTATAACGTAACCACCCGTCCTGGTATTCACGGCACCACCCGTCATATGGTTTATAACGTAACCACCCGTTAAATGTCCAAATACCAATATAAAATCATAAAACATAAAACCAATATAAAAATATGATAACATTTTCACATTTCAATCACAATATATTATAATAGAATCCTTTGTCAAAACCATTTTCAATACCAAAATACATAAAAGAGTATATGGTATTTATTTTATTTTAAAAACACTACGACTTGTTGAGGAAGCCAAAGACCAAATAATACTCGCGGCGGCGGAAAAGGTCGTTGTCACCGCGTATGATAAAAAAAACATTCCTTTTTGTCGTTTAGTAAAACACTTCGTAGAAAAAGATTCCTTTTGTATAAAAGTAAAAGTCAAAGGGTTTTATACACCGTATAAAAGAAAGTTGTGTATAAAATGAAATATGCCTCAACGAAAGGAGATTGAGACGAAGTCCCTTACAATGATCATTTTTAAATAAAATAGATCTATTATGTGTATTCACTATATGTAAACATAAAGAAAGTTTAAATACAAGATAAGACATAATAATATAATGACATAATTTGAAAGTAGGAGATTAACCCAAAGAATGGAAGTTGGGTTAAGAAGTTCCCTTACCTCGTATCCGACTTGACCCGACCGTTCTTTAATCTCCTGAATAATAAAATTGAGTTAATTTATACTTT
This sequence comes from Viscum album, assembly GCA_963277665.1. Taxonomy (NCBI): domain Eukaryota; kingdom Viridiplantae; phylum Streptophyta; class Magnoliopsida; order Santalales; family Viscaceae; genus Viscum; species Viscum album. The sequence continues at coordinate 547,053,126 of OY728148.1, forward strand.
ATTAAGAACCCTTTTTATAGTTCATTATTCCTTTTAGATCTCTTATTTCAATGTTATAATCATTATTTAACCATTTAAGTTAATAATGTTTGTTTTGTCGATATTTGGTTCTTAAGTCGAAAGTGGACTTCTTACAATTACATGTTGTTCATGTGGTCAAAGGTTCTTTATATCCAGAATGACATTCCTCATTTGGATATCATATATATCATATATATCCAGAATATACATGTATTTAAAATATTACATAATCATTTATAGGTAAGAAATGAAATGCACCGTTCATGGAGACGGTAAGCCGTACGTACGCATGAACGCTACTTTCATTTCTTTGTCATATTAATGGAATTAAAACTAAATGAGAGGTATGTATATTTTAATTCCAGAATTATATTCATCATTTAGATATATCATTAATTATATATATCCATTATACACATATACTTTTAATAGTACATTACATTTGGAGATAAGAAAATGAAATGCACCGTTCATGGAGACGGTAGTCCGTACGTACGCATGAACGCTACCTTCATTTCTATCTCATACATTAATGGAAATAAATAATAATGATATGTAGGTATATTATAATTCCAGTATAACATCATATATAATAACTTTAAATCCATCCTTTACACGTCCCACATATGGCATTAACGAATCACATCAATTTGAGGGGGCGGTAGTCCGCACTTCCTTAAATGAAGATATCGCGTATACCCATAATGGAATCCATAAAGGTAAGACACAAATGAAAAATACAGAAGCATAAGTAAAACATAAACATATTACATATCATATATAAAAATAGTGACATCATAATGGCCACCTTTGAAGGTGTTAAATGAGTATTGAACAATCATTGTTTCGGGAGGCAGAATTTCGCCATCCACGGAAACCGTATGTTCTTAAACCATTTGATGTAGTTGTGTGAGAGTGTAGCTCAAATAAATCTTATAACAACATCCTAGTATATTGAATATACTGTTGTTGTTACAAAAGAAGTAAATAAAAAGAGTTTAGAGGGTTGGAGAAGCAAAATAAAACAAATGAACATGAGAGAAAGAATTACCTTTAAAAGTGTAACTCCTTTTGTTTTGAGCCTAAAGGCTTCCTTCGAAAGGATTATTCCCAAAGGGAATCCTCTAGGATGAGGAGAGGGATGTGGAGAGAGTAAATGGGCAGGGTTTGGCCGAGCAAAAGGCTTTTTAAGTGTGTGAAATAAGGTGGAGGTGGGGGCCTTTTATAAGAGGAGAGGAGGGGCACTTTTGGAAAGCAAAGAAATATTAATTTATTTGAAAATGTGTTTCGGTTATAAAAGGTCCCACATTGATAGAATTTGTGTATAAGGTAATAAGGCTTCGAAATCCACTCATCCAATTGGTTTTGGACATGTGTAGGTTTTAGATTTTTCATTATCTTTCCATTTTATTTAAATTGTCAAATAATGATGTCATCACTGCATCATTATTATGTCATAAATAATTTAATTTCTTTAATGTCTAAAAATTATAAAACAAATACTATGATATAGGAAATCTTTTTAGCTTTCCAATGACTATTTATAATCAAAATTTGGACTTGTATAACCCTACTTAAAAATTGTTTTAGTAAAAACATTTATGTTAGTGTCATTTTCACTTTAACATTAAATAAAAAGTAATTTATGTTATTTCCCAACAAAAGTGGATCCATGGGGTCCCCACGTTAGGCCATGGCTTGTCTTGGTCGGCCATGACACAACCAATGGGGTTGGGACATGTGTCTAGGTCATTTCATATTATTAAAGTATTATTTATACCTTAAACTACACTAATTACCACTAATCGCGATTAAAAACTTAATAAGTTACTATTCACCAAGAAATTATTTTTATCCCATTGAACCACATTTTACATACTAATGACAACCATGTATGTCGGATTTTCAAAATTCAATACACATTATTGGTAAACTTTCATTTAACTGAAAAATCAGTTTGCTTGATTACCACTTAGTGGTTTCACTATTCATCAAAAATTGAAGTTTTTCAGAAAATTACCAAAAATTCACCCTAAGCTATATTTGACATTCCGAATTCAAAAATGAATTCCATTTTACAAAATTCAAAACATATAAGTCAAATTAATTAATTTAATAATTAATTCCCGCTGTCATGACAAATAGCGTGTTTTTATGAAACAATAAGTATCAAAAGATTGACACTAGTTTAAGTCCGATTTCAAAGTGAAATTGATTCCAATGACCACCATTGGATTAACTGGTAAAAATATTTTCTAATTTCACTTTAAAACCAATTCAAAAGATAATCTAATCATATAAATAAATTAGATCAAAAATAGGTTTTGAATTAAAATACAACATTTTACACTATTCATAAAAAAAATGAACTTTATCAGAAAGATACCAAAAAAATTACACAAAGTAAAATTTGATGTCCCGATTCTTAAGAAGATTTATATTTGGTCCAATAGAAAGTAAAAGAGTGATCAAAACTATATGTAATGACGGTTCTCCATCAAAAGGTGATAAGTGAACCCTTAATGAAAATTAGGGTATAAATTCCTAAAATTGAATTCCTTCCATATTTTAAGCCTTTATCTTTTATTGGATAAATATAAAAACACTTAAAAACATATATAATCATATTTTAGTTATTTCTATCCATTCCCGCCATTACAACGGCTACTTGTTAACTAACATTTAAAATAATATTATTTTATTACTAGTGTGCTACGTAAGTTTCAAAGAAACTCTTCGTTGCGTATCGGGTACGCTATCGAACATAGAAACCCCTTTAAAATAGAATTTAATATTTAATTCATAAATATTAATAAATATTAAAATTATTTATTCTTTATTTACCTGGGATGTTACATCAAGTGTCTGGTTGGTCCACTTTTTCTTCCAGTTCATTTAAGGGTGGAAAGTAGTGCTGAGGAATAAGTGAGTGCCAAAAGTATGTTGTAATCCCCTCTAGACTCGCAAGGTAAAAAATGCATCCCGATTTGAGACAATGGACCTAAGAACTACATGAAACCGCACCACCTCATCCACATACCTCTTAGATAAATCATCCACTACTCCCAACTCCTTGATCTCTAAGAAGTGGGATAATTTCATAAACTGATCCATGATCACCCAGATCGCATCACAGCCTCCCTGAGCTTGAGATATCCCTTTGAATAAATCCATAAATATTTCATCCTATTTACACTTGGGAACATCCAAAGGCTATAACAAACCATCAAGAATATGATGCTCAAACTTTACCTACTAGAAAACTAAACACTTCTTCACAAACTCTGCCACAACCCATTTTATCCTGAGCCACCAAAATTATATCATCAAACCACGGTACATCTTGGAAAATTCTGGGTGTACCACTGAATTTGAGTAATTAAACTCATGTAAGGACTCCCTAATGCATCACTACTAGAATAAAAAACCTCCTAAAAGCAACATATAGTTCTGGCCATTCTCTGACCATCCCTCTGGAGTATCACCATGGACAATACAATCACGCATCACCTCTGCCTTTGAGTCTCTCCACTGAAACTCCTCCACTTTCCGCATCAAATAATAATACACATTCATCTTAAACAAACAACCTCTACCATAATTTACCCTTTCATCTAATTGTAAGGATTTCAACTCCTCCATTGCTCTTCAAGCATCCCCAAACTCTTGATCAACATCCTTCCCTAACTTCCTACTCGAAGTTTCGACCACAAAATTCCCTTTCCTCGAGGTGTAGGAGATCTAAAAATCATAATCATATAAAAAATTCATCCAAATCCACTATCGTAAGTTTGAATAATGATAATAAAATATATACCTCATTCTCTTGTGATTCATGAAGACCACAAAGTGCTCCCTAATGAGGTAATGTCACCACAACTTCAACACAAATACAATCATTGTTATCTCTAGATCATGGGTGGTATAGTTATGATAATGATTATATAACTATATATACCCATAAGAGATCAATTCCCTCTAATACATCAACATGCATCCTAAGGCTAGACAAAAATCATCACAAAACACCTCAAATAATAGGCCCTCCTCAAGCAACTGAAGAACTAGAGTGCTACCAACTTTACATTCAGGTAATAAAACATTGCCTGGAACTAATAAATCCATAAAAAATCATATAAATTCCTGGTCTATTATAAATGGGGCTGCAATTCAATATAAATTTGGTACAAACCTCTTTTAATATCTTGTGAGACTAAGGAATCTATAAACCAATACCACATTTTTTTGTACTTCCCAAGAAAAAAATACCTAATCCTTAGATAGGTCTAATTCCACACCATGCTAATACACCACGTTTCAAAGGAAATTTACCTCTCATATCTATAACTCACACCTGGATAGCTTCCCATAAATCTGGTGGTGTTTCGAAGGACCTGCAAAATAACTCTGATATAATCAGCATGCTCCACCTCTGACTTTGAGTGGATAAATGTATCATTGATGAATATCATAAATAAATAGTCTAGGGACTCATAGAACATGGATTTCATAAGCCCCATAAACATGGATAGTGTACTTGTAACACCAAACGACCTGACTAAAAACTTGAAGTGTCCATAACTACATCTAAAGGAAGTATTTAGGATATCTCCCTCCTTCACCCTCAACTAGTGATATCCAAACCATAGATTGATCTTAGAAAACCAACTCACCCTATCATCTATTCAAAAATATAATTTATACATGGAAGAGGAAAATGGTTCTTTACCATCACCTACTTCAACCATCAATAGTCTATACACAACCTCAGGCTACCATCTGCCTTCTTATAGAACATCACTGGAGCACCCCACGATGACACAATGATCCAGATAGATCCCTTTTGAATTATATCATCTATATGAATCCTTAAATCTTGTAACTCAAAAGTTAACATCTAATAGGGAGCCATTGAAATCAAAGAAGCACCAGGCTACAAGTCTATCTTAAACTCAACATCACATCAAGGGGGTAGCATCATGACCTCTGTGGGGAAAACATCAGAAACTCCCCAATGACCCTAGGGACCTCTACAATCCCAACATCCACTGATTCCACCTAAAACTCATCCAATAAATAAATAAGGGTCTTCATGTGTTGGAAACCCACCAGAAAACCATTCTCGACAACAAAAACCACAATTTGTCCATCCACATCTAAGAAAATCACTCTCCTTTAGAAGTATTCGATAATATCAATCAATGCTTAGAGTAACATATTATGTTATCATCTATAGCAAGAAAAGATCCCCACATGAATTATATGGCCCTATTATCATTCTATATCACCATCACACATCAAACAAGCTAGTCTAGCCTCCAACCAGCATAGTCAACACAAAGGGCATGGGAATCCTCTCTAAGTATAGTCTTAGAAAATGGAAAAGAGTAGGTACAACAAAGGAGTGTGAAGATCCTGAATCAAACAAGGCACAAAAAAGGGTACTAAACAAACCGATCATACCTCTGATGGTCTATGGCCCCTTTGGAACCGACATCTCCACTGTTCATAACTGACCATTCCCATCTCCCATACCTCTTGGTTGATGACCATATTCATGACCATGCTTGGGTCAAGGTCCCTGAATATGAGAAACATCCTGAGTTCGGACTCTACCCACTCCATATCCCCTCAGTGGAGTATAACCCTACTACCCCTGCTGCTGAAACAATCTCACTAGAAAATACTACTGAGGATGGCACTAAACTTGTGCACCTACAACAAACTGAGTTTTGAGAACCATTGAACATTGGTTCTGGCAATGACCATGAAACCCACAACCAAAAAACATTGTCCTGATATCCCCAGGAAAATAATGGAAACCACTAGCCCCAGAATGCCAAAAGGGAAACTGTAAAAATTCCCCACAGGTCGAAACCTCAAAGGTCCTGGTACCTAAGACCTGCCACTGAAAACTCTTCTCCTCAAAAAACCCTTCTAGTTCCCCTCTAGTGTAAATCCTCCTCATGATTGAATCCACTCAATCACCTCCACCTTATTTCGAACCTCCAGATACATTGGAAACCTAAATATATTAACTACAGACTAGATAGAAGGATGGAGAGCCTCCTCAAGGCATCTCATATGAGGCTCCTCATTTGAAAAAATATCTAGAGAAAAACACAGAAGGCATTTGAACTTGATTCTCAACTCGTGAACTGATATAATCCTACACTAAAGAGAAAGAAACTCTTAACTCTTCAATTAATTTATGATTAATAAAAGGAACTCTACCTAAAAAAATTTCTGAATGTTGACACACAAAACATCTACCTCCTTTCACTCACTCATATATAGTGTCCACCACTAACACATAGCACCCCACGTCTGACTAACTTCCAAAGGAAACTAGTATCCCACTATATCCTAGATCAAATTGAAAGTGATATTAATATCCTCCATCTATCTCTTTAATTCCACATCTAAAACACTAACCTCATACTTTCCCAAGGCCCACCACTAAAAAACATGCAATGTCCCATGCCAAGCCTCATCCTCCTCTATCAGATAAACCCTATAGTTATCAACCGGATCAGCCTGTTAAACCTCTAATACCTAAACCACATGTGGATGACATTTGGGATCCATATATGAAAGAGGAAATAAATATTTTTCAATCCAATATAGTCTGGAAATTTATTTAGATTCATTTTAATTCACTTTATTCATTTTAATCTTCCCAAAACAACCCAATTCAAACAAGATCACAAGTAATCATGATGCATGTACCTCTCCTGGGTTTCTACCTTATAAATAGGTCCAAATTAATTGGTTATTCTATAATCTCATTGTTCGTGCACTGGATCATGGGTGGATATAAAATCCCATGTTCTAATGGGACTCCTTGACCGATGTCACACACCAAGGTAAACATGAACTATTTCCATACCAACCAATGAAATTATCACTATGTCTAACTCCAAACTTCATCATACCTCTCAACCATCACCTTTGATACCACTCTATCACGACCCCCTCTCACCAAATATACTTCAATGAGGGGACATAGATAATGGCCCCCAAGTCTCACCTCCAATAGGCTCCGGGTTGGAAACTAGAACCAAGGGTATAAAAATCTCATAAAATGGGAGGCATTTCCTTCTATAATAATATAAGATTGCGAGATAATATGAATCACCCACAAGAAAATACATTACATAATATTAAAAAAAACAAAACCATCCCACATACATGTATAAATAAAACTAATACAGATAAAAGTCTCCAAAAGTAAATAACCAAAAGAAAAGATAAAGTAGTGACATAGCAATTATCATAAGGATCGAGCTTGTAATGTCTATAATGGTTCATGTAATCCTATTAGAAACATAAAAATCAATTTATATACATGGGGTGATCATATAAATATAATCAGTAGGAAAACCAAAGACTCTCATTCACATGTGAAAAAAACATAATAATGAAGGTACTAGGGTGCATAGCGGAAGCTGGTGGGCCGAGGATGTCAAAAAATTCACCGATGATCAACAAAAAATGTCATCACCAGTGAAGTACATCCCCAGTTAAAGCTTCAAGATCACACATGAAAAAGTTTAAACACAAAATTAATCCAAAATTACTTGGTTTGATCTAAAGCTGTGTGTTTATCGTCCACTTATTGTCAATGATATCTGATCGAATAATCTAAAGTTAAATTCCTCTAGATCATCCAAACATAATTAAAAAATATGTAGGAGAATAGATCATCAAATTATAGGTGATATCATGGTAATATTATGATGTCTTCAACATCCTTATGATCAACACATCGATGTTCCTTTGATGCAAGAAGAAGAACTCAATCTGGTCACTTGGATCGAGAGATTCTCTCTCTAGAAAGAGGGAGAGGAGAGAGGATCTAAAGAACTCATAGTGAATAGTAATCATGTGATACCCTCTCTCCTCCTATATATAGTGAGTTATGAAATTATCCAGAAAAGGCTCCTCAGACCCTGAATATTTATTACCCACTAAATAAATCATAACTGACATATTATGACCACTTTATTAAGTCATAAATATCATTTATATTTTTATCATTTTCTTATAATATAATAAATATATTATATAATAAAATAAAGACCTTAAATCTACTCATCATTCCCAAAAATATTAAATAAACCTTAAATATTAAAATAATATTCGTTCATATAATATTTTTCATGTATTTACTTTGATACTTTTAAATACATTTAATTAATAAATTCATTACTAATTATTCTAAGCTCAAATAATATGAATTTATTTATTCATTGGTGATCTTTAATCCTTGGAAAATCCCATACCACATTAATGGGGCCCACTATGTCCTATATACCTATTCACCAGAATATGCTGGATTCATGAATACACTATTTTGTGTGACCCTCTAGGACCTTATCTAGATAGCAGTGAATATCATTTACAGACTAGGATTGGATTCTAGTAACCCATTATGGCCCATAAAGAGATAAGTAATGGTTATATAAATGACAACTATCCTACAAACACATAATGTGTAATATAATCTAATTTTCTTTAGATATCTCATAAAGTAGGATGCACACTTGTTTCATCATCCTTTCTTGTTTTTTTTTATTTTTTGATCTAACTAGAAGGATTTACCTTCAACTACCATGGCCATGGATTTATAAAGGTACTACCATCCTAATCAACCAGTCCTGAGATATTACTTCCTCAACTCAGAAGTGGTAAATTATATCTTGACTATTTAACCAATGTCATACCACCAATGATGCACCCAACACAAAACATGTTTTTAGATAGGAACATCCAATGACACAAATTGTTAATGATATCAAGTTAGGAGAAAAATACACATGTTTATAGATAGTAACATCCAATGACATCCAAAACATGTGGTGTTCCTATTATCAGGTCTGTCCTTGTGATCTCATCTACTAGAGATCACTAAGTGTGAACTTCATGTGAAGAAGTCTTAATGCTTATGATCCCCCAGCACCTGATATTTAAATATCAATTATTTATAGTTAGTATGATGTATCTATACCATGGGACATATATTTAAGATTAATTTCATAGCATCTCATGGTTCTCATTATAGTTTGAGATCTATTAAAACCTTTTGATACAAAAAACAAGCTATAGAAATTTCCATTTAAGTAGTGGTTGTAGAAATGCCTACGCTGTAATGGTAAGTTAATATCATGCATATTACACTGTATACATGAAATAGTAATCAAAATGTACTGTTTAGTTAGGTTTAGGGAACTCACTATTACAACACTTTCACTTTCACTAGAGACAACTTACTAACCATCCTTGTTATCTCTCACATACTTAAGATCATATTTTTTATGATTCATGGATTTATTTGTTGGGTCTTCCACGTATTTGCTGTGTGTCTGTTATTTTATGTGCAACCTCATCTCCTTATGTAAAACTCTTCAAGATAACTAAACCTTGAGTGTATTACCTTTTTTCCACTATCAAAACTTGACATCTTAGCTAGTAAGAGTATCATAATTTACATTATTATAATACTTTACTTTCTAGGTGTGATTACAATAACTAGAACAAATATTTTCATATTTTAAACTATTTATTAGTTACCTTAGAAGTCACAACGCACTCAGTATTTGTATACATGGCTAACACTATCTTTAATTAGCTTGCCTTGCTAATTACCTTATACTAACTACGATATTAGATCATATTGAACTTATAGAAAAACTAGTTTGTGTTCCTTTATAACTAGTATCATTTCCTCTCCACATACGAAATATATATCATTTTTACTTGCTCAAGTACAATAAAATAGTTCTTGTGTCTTCCCTTATAGTTCTCTTGGATATAACTAATATTTTCCAACTATGAAGTATACATTGGAAATATCATATCTTGTACATATCATGGCATACGTAATTGATCCATCGATGAAGTGTATAGAATCTGACTCACTACATTAATCTCCTCTTATGCCCATGCATGTCTTCTTAGAGAGATTTATGACATGTGACATTGGTAAAAATTCTCTCTTGAATTTATCCAACATATATTTTTCAATATATTTTCAATATATGTATGATTTTCTAGGTCTAAGAAACTATTATATCAACCTTAGTAGATCATGTTACCTAGAACTTAGGTTGCTAATTTAAGTCAATCACTAAGAAATTCTGGTCTTAGATAACTATAATACCAATAGATATTTTCTATATGTTACCAAACATATTATACTTGAAAAAACATGGAGATCCCACTATCCTCTGGTATACACTTGCTAAAGATTTATTCCAAATGAATATTCTATGATATAGTTACTTACTTTAATCCTAAACTATATTTTAGTAACTTCTACCCCTTATTGGGATTATATGGTATCACCATACCTTTCTAGATAATAAGTATAGACACCTTCCATGATTGGTGTTATTGAAAAATTATTATCTTGCCACAATAGTGTAAATAATTTTTACATTTTATATTCATCACATATTTCCCATGATTCAAGTATTACTAAACTATTGGTTGAGTATTAAACATCAAAAACAACACTCATTCCTAAATCAAAATAATATATCCTTATATCTAAAGGACACATGAGATAAATTTTTTGGTTAATACTTAATAAAATTTCATCTATAATCATTAACTTGGAAATTAGAAGTTATATGCTTCTCACCACTAACTTAGGAACCACCCTTTCTCAGCCACTTGGAGGACACACCTTACTTATTGTAACATTTCTATACTTACTTAGTTACTATATTCAAATACACATGTGTTAAAGGAATATTTTATTTAATACCCAAGAAGTATAACTGAATCATTACATTTTATATTGATGAAAATACTTGAATAAGAAGTGAATGCTTGCTTCGGCGATTTAGTTCATTGCATTTAAAATTCCATAGATTTATTTCATGATATACTAAGAAAATAACCTCCAATTTAATAACCAATATCTTTTTTTACAAGTAAATTGTGAAATTTTCTTTAGAATCACTCTTTTCATTGTCCTTTTCACCTTTTTTCAACTTTTTCTCCATAAGAACTAAATATTAATCTTTCTTTAATGTTCTTATTGCTTGTAAAACCTTACCCAAAAGGTAATGAAAAATTTTCTACATATTGTTCATTTTTTAATATTAAAAAACTATATTAAATAAGTGAAAATGATATGATAAATGGATCCATTTAAATATTTTGATCCATCTTTTAATTTACACATATCTAGTGTAATCATCGCCTATTCATATTATCACTTCCCTTTCTCCTCACAAATTTCTCGAAGATGTGACTAAATATAATATCATACATGTCCTGATGTAGTATCTATAATTTACATTATACGTTGATGATATAATTATGAAATAACCATCATGTTCATTTTACACGAGTCTCCTATAAGAATTTTAATACCCTCACTTCTTGAGGTGGCTAAACAGGTATTAGGGACACCAGTAACTTGAATTTCTAATATCGTAGTACTTTACGAAAGTTCCTATACTACTATTGGAAACTCATGTTAGTGTGGACATTTTATTTTTCCATTTTTATCATAGTTTACTTGTGTTATTACTTACCATTTTCTACAAAAATAAAATCTATCATATTGTACTTTTATCTTGATTACCAATTAGACATTACCGATTAATTAATTAAATCATTAAATGTCTCCCATTATTTTATCAAACTCTAGAAACCCTATATACTAGAATAAGAATACTTTGTATCTTGATTATTCTAGTGGATGGGACACTTGAAACCTCTCCTCATAGCCTAAAGGCTTTGGCTATTCCACTACTTAGAGAGTTCAAGGTAGGTGTTCAACTGGCCAACCAGATTAATACGCAACTCCTTGATCTGTTGAGTGAATTCTCAGCTTCTAAAATCAAAAACTTGATATAAAAAATTCTTGTCCCTAAATTTTTATTAATATATATTTGAATACTTCTTTTCTACAAACTTTAGTTAAGTCAACTCATCACTCTCATAATAACTCCCCGGTAGTAAGAGGCACCCTCAACTTTGGCTGACGAACACCCAGTTTTGTTCAAATTCAAATGATGAAAGGAATTTTGCAACTTAATATTTCATTGAGGGTTTTATTATTACATGATTAAATGAAATAATTTTCTATATCATAAGCACATACTATGTTATCTTGCTCACAACTGATCATGTAATAAATAGAAAAAATCCATCATGTAACATGTTTATTTTATCTATGCATGGTTGCTTATTATTTTATGTGATTTCATGTAAAAATACACATATATAAAATAATAAACCATAGGTCAATAAAATAATATGATGTGATCATGTTCTAATACTAATGGTTGATCCATTGAGTGAATAATGGATCTACCCAGACCCTAGGTGTGACTCCGTGAGTTGCATCACTTGCGACTTGAGTTGCAGCACTCACCCATCCAATGTGTCAAACTTCTGTCTGGTGTGTCACCAAATTTTGGCTTGAAGTATGTCATTTCTCATCTTCATCATTATACAAAAATACTCACACACAGATGACAGGGTCTTAGGAATGTAGAATATAGATAAAAACTTTTATCTAGGCACACAGGCCCTTATACATATAATGACGCAAAGACTAAACGCAAATCATCATTTATAAAAAATAATTATTACAAACATTCATTTTAATACTTAAATAAATAAATAAACATACACCAGACATGTGTTGGTCGGTCTATGGATCATGATCAGTCAATACACATAAAACTCACATATATTAGTTAAATGCATAAATAAAATTAAACCTGTGATAATTTTTTCCAATGAAAATTTTAATGAATTAAAAATTCACTCCAATTTTTAATTCAAAAAACTATATCTTTAAATACCGATATTAATTTAATTTTAATACCAAAAATTAAATTAATTAATTAATTTAATTTAAACTCATAGTATTAAAACATTAAATTTTAACCAAAAACTAGTATTTAATTAAATTATATTAATTTTATAATTAAATTAATTAATTCAATTAATTTTTTATTATATAAAAAAAATACTTAGGCCCCAAAACCCTTTCCAATCCCATGTAGTTTGGGACGACCTCCCATAGCCCATATTGGGTCGTACCAACCCCTTTCAGGGGTGTTCTAGGCCAAGAAGGTATGCCCTAACCTGTTTCGGGTCGAGCTGACCTACCCAACCCACTACAGTGCTATTCAAGTTGAAGAACCTAAAGAATTTGTGGTGGGGGTACTTAGGTTATTCTATAGGTAGGTACAATGATGCTCTTCCATGAGCAGCAGTCCACGATGAGGGCCCCGTGACTCAAGCTAGCCCGAAAAGTGGTAGGTACGAGGTGGATCTGGCTAGCATAATAGGGAGGAAATGACATTGGTATCCAATTGTGGTGGAAATTGGTGGCTCTTAGGGTGGCTAGCTGGAGCTAGGAATAGAGAGGAGATGTGAAGGTATCTAGTTGTTGGCTATTCTAGGCGAACAGGGAGGTAGCAGTGCGATCAAACGGCCACAGGAGGCCAGTGTCAGGACGTGGTCGGGTTGGATGCTTCCAACGATTGTGGTCAGGCCTCTGAATAGGAAGGTGTCACGGGGTCCTCTTGTGTTAAGGGTGGCACCGATTTGATGGAGACACAGGATGGCTGAGAAGAGGGATGATCAATCATGCTTCACCCAAATTTGGAAATGCTGGTTGAGCCGCGAGTGTTGGTGATCGACCGAAGGGAGGAAGATTTTTTGGATATACAAGCCAGGAAAAAGAGAGGAAGAAAAATGGAAGAGAACACAAAGGAGCTTTCAAGATTGTATTGCACATATTATTCAGACTACAATTGCCAATAATTTATAGGCATTTACAAAGAAATGAAACTGACATGTTAAAGAAATGAAACAACCAAATTAAATGGGAACATTAAATAAATAAAAAATCCACATTAAATAGACACGTGGGGAGAAAAAATGCGGAGAAAAGACGCGTATATAGATACAAACTGCATGGAAAACATGGGCTGCTTGAGAAGAAACTGTGGACGCCTTTATGGTTTGCATTTCCAACACTCCCCTTCAAACCAAAACAAGCTTCATCCTAAGCATCATTCTGAGTTTTTTGAATGAATTTATTTGTAATGCCTTTGTAAAAATATCAGCCACATGTTCTATAGTATGAAAATATTCCAATTTTATCATTTTCTACTTCACATGATCTCTCAGAAAATGGAATCAGATATTAATATGTTTGCTTCTTCCATGATGCACCTGATTTTTGGAAAGTTTAATTGCCAACTTTTTATCCACATATATCATTGTGGATCCATCCTATGGATGCTTCATATCTTTTCATATATTTATCAACCATATTCATTTAAAAAAGTGTATGATGCCACCATGTAGTCTTCTTCACATGTGGATAATGCAACCACACTTTTCTTCCATGAATTCCACGTGAAAGCAGTCGATCCAAGAAAAAATACATACCCAGTGGTGCTTTTTCTTTCATATTGGTCACCTCCCCAATCATTATCTATGTAACCATATAGATTTTCTTCTTCATTGTATGGATAAAATAGAACAAAATCCATTGTTCCTTTTAAGTACCTGAGGATTCATTTTTCTTCTAGCCAGTGTGACTCTTTCGGTGCTTCCATGTATCTTCTTAGAAGCCCAACACTATAGACAATATATGTCCTTATTATTATGAGATACCTTAGGCTTCCAATTATACTCCTGAAAAAATTTGATTCAATGCTTATTCCTTCTCTATCTTTTGTTAGTTTTAAGCCTGTTGCTACAGGAGTTTTTATAGAGTTATAGTTTGATATCTTGAACTCTTTAAGCAACTCCTTATAATACCTCTTTTGAGATATGTATATGACACCATGTTGTTTATTTACTTCTATGCCTAGGAAAAAGGACATGATACCTCTGTCGGTCATCTCAAACTCCTTGAACATGGCCCCCTTGAATTCATCAAACATCAGTTGGTTGTTCCCTGTAAACAACAAATCATCAACATAAAAGCATGCAATAATTATATTTCCATGATTATTCTTCTTGATGTAAACTGCATACCCATATGGACATTGGGTGAATCTATTCTCTTAAATATAGTTATTGATATGTTCATTCCAATCATGTGGACCCTTCTTCAAATCATAGAGATATTTCCTTAGATGATACACCTTGTCTTCCTCCCCTTAAATAAAAAAGCCTTTAGGCTAGTCAACATAGACCTCTTCCTCTATAATTCCATTCAAGAATTCATAATTCACATCCAGTTGGTAGATCATCCACATATGATGAACAGAAAGGGATATAACCATTCTCACGGTGTCAAGGTGAGAAATAGGAGAAAATACTTATTCGTAGTCCACCCCATACTTCTGTTTTTACCCCTTTTCTATGAGCCTTACCTTATATCGATCGATATCACCATCAACATTTCATTTGATCTTGTAAACCCATTTGATGATGATGCTCTTATGACTTTTAGGTAGTGTAGTCAGCTCCCATGTTTCATTTTTCTCTATGGAATGAATTTTTTCTTCCATAGTTATTCTCTAACATTCTTCTCCTATAGCTTCCTAAAATGTCATAGGCTCATGATCTACATACAAGCAAAAATATTTACCTATTCATTTTTCTCATAGATGTCGCTTAAGATTTTCATTTTTATGGGTTCTATGGGTGAGGATGAGCTCACCAAATTTTGACTTGATGGAGTCCTCTCAGGAGTGATGGAACGTACTCTTGAATTTCTATGTTCTGATGATGTGCTTAAGGAAGGTGTATTAGGAGTTTGCTCCTGATGATCATGCCTTTCTGTGGGATCTTCTATTTCTACTGGAATATCTTTTTTTGATTCTTCATAATTCCATTTTAAGATTCTTCCTCACTAAATAACACATCTACACTCACCACTAATTTATTGATTAGTGGATTGTAGAGCTTATAGGCTTTAGAATCTTCATTGTAGTCTATGAAGATGCACTTTTCACCACGATCATCAATCTTCCTTCTTCTCTCTTCTAGAACTTCAGCATAGAAAATACATCTGAAGATTATTAGGTGTGCTATGCTTGGTTTTTAGCCACTCTATGCCTCTTGTGGTGTCAAGTTTCTGAAACTCTTGGTTGGACACCGGTTGATCAGGTTGGTAGTACATGCCACTGCTTCTACCCAAAAGCTCTTTGGAAAGCCTTTCTCCTTCAGTGTGGTCCTCGTTATGTCGAGGATAGTGTGGTTCTTCCTTTCTCTAATGGAATTATGCTATGGTGTGTAGGTGTAAGTATATTCTTTCTTGATGCTTTTCTCCCTACAAAAATCTTGAAATGCATTTGAAGTGTATTATCCACCTCTGTCAAATCTGAGTACTTTGATTTTTTGACCACATTCAGCTTTAACACGAGCTTTGAAAAGATAGTAAAAATAGAAAAAATTTCTTTGATGCAATACACATAGATCTTTCTACTGAAATCATCAATGAGGATAATAAAATACCTATTACCTCCAAGTGATTGTGTTTCTAGTGGTCCACAAATATTAATGTGAACCAACTAAAGTGGTTCATTTTCTATTCTAGATACTCCACTTGGGAAGGAGTTCCTTTGTTTCTTGTTGAGTGTACATTCCTCACACACATGATTTGGAACTTTAATCGTCGGTAAGCCACGCACCATGTTTAATGAGGATATAAGTTTAAGTTCGTTGAAATGCAGATGCCCAAAGTTCAGATTCCATCACCATAATTCATTCTTTATAAGTCCAAAGAGTCACTCATTGGCCTTCGTGTTGATATGAAGTTTTAACATGAGATTATTCACCATTTTGACTTGAGAAAAAAGTCTCTTGTGAGCCTCCCTTATAGACAAGGAAGAGTTTTCCAAATTTATGACATACCCCTTCTTAAGAAGTTGGTCGAGACTAATTATATTGTTTTTCATGCTTGGTACGTAATACACATTATAAATGTAATTTGACTCACCAGTATTCATATAGATTTTTATTTTACCTTTTCCAATCATGGGTACCTTTGATGAGTCACCAAATCTCACGTCACTATGAACTTCTTCTGTGAGTTCCTTGAACAATTCTTTGTTACCACTCATGTGGTTGCTTGCACCCATGTTGAGGTACCATACATCGGGTCGTTCACATACTTTTTCTTATGTGATGAGGAGTGTGGTACCTTCTTCTTCACAATGAGATACTTCAGCATAGTTGGATCATCTATCATGATACATTTTTCTCCAACACTCCAAAGCATAATGGCTGATTTTTTTTTGCAATTGTGGACCATTTCCTCTTCCACGAAAACTGGTAGAATTTTGTTGCTTTTTTGATAGCTTGGATGATATTCATGCCCTATACCTCTTGAAAGATAACTGCCTATTTGCGGTTGGCCATTCTTTTGTTCTTGTAGAGTCAAATTGGAATCTAAGACATGCTCCAGTGTTGAACTCGCATTATTTTGCATTTGTTTCTCATGCACTTGAAATGAACCCATCATTTATTTAATGGATAGTTTCTCCAAATCCTTTAATTCTTCTATTTCCACAACCACATTCTCAAACTTAGTTGTGAGAGATCAAAGTGATTTTTCAATAACTCGAATGTCCTCCACTTTTTCACCATTCCTTTTCAAATTGTTAACAATAACAATCAAGCATGAGAAGTAATAATATATACTCTCACCTTATTTCATGTGTGCTACTTCAAAATTTTCTCTTAATGTTTAAATATGTACCTGCTTCACTTGATCAACACCCTTGAAGATGGCACAAAGTTTATCTCAATCTTTCTTGCTTGAAGTTGCTTCAGCAATCTTTTCGAACGTTGATTCATCCAACTCTTGATATAGGAGGAACAACACCTATTGTCTTTATTCATTTAATTTTTGAGACCCATCTTTTCTTCATTATTGAAGGTGGTTTCTTCCTCTATAGAGGGTACAATATACCTGTCGGTGATTATCTCCCATAATTCTTGTGACCTAAATAATTCCTTCATTTGGATGCACCACCTTTCATAATTGTCCTTAGACAGCTTCAAAACTTGCGGTTGTATTGTGGACATCTTCAAAAAATTAGAGAATGCCTTGGAAACCTGGCCTCTAATACTAGTTTTTTGGCTATACAATTTGGGAAAAAGAGAGGAAGAAAAATAGAATATAACACAAAGTAGCTTTCAAGCTTGTATTGCACATATTATTCAGACTAAAATTGCCAACAATTTATAGGCATTTACAAAGAAATAAAATTGAGACATTAAAGAAATGAAATAGCCAAATTAAATGGACACATTAAATAAATAAAACAGACACATTAAATGGACACATGGGGAGAAAAAACATGGGTAAAAGATGCATATAGAGAATACACGCTGCATGGAAAACACGGGCTACTTGGGAAGAAACTGTGGATGCCTTTATGGTTTTCATTTCCAATAGGATAGAGGAGGGGATTCTTGGTAGGAGCGGTGTTATGGATCAGAAAAAGTCGTGGAGGGATATAAGGTGGGGACACACCAAATTGTCTTCTACTAGAAGCCTCCTCCTTGAAAAAAAATAATAAATTTTGACCTTTGCAGGCCATGACCGTCATCCCTCAAAAGAATCATTTTTTTATATTATTCTAAATGACTACACCCCTTTTGTCTTAAAATTTAAGCTTCCCCACCAATAATTTATCTTATTATTATTTTTCTTAAGAATATAATTTAGGATTTTGATAAAAATAAAATAATATAATATGATTTTTTTATGGAACTATTGCAAGGTTGAAGACATATTCTGGTAACTATTCTGGCAATGGGATCTCTGGTTGGAATACAAAGGTTCACCAGAATTTGATCTCATAGATGGTTTCAGGTAAAAATTGACATATATTTAAATATATACTCTATAAATTAAACCAATAAAATATAAGTTCAATCCATGTTCAAAACTTTGAATGACTAAAGACTGGTCATTTTGGGTCAGATTGAAACACCATGTGTGGTGTTGGGATTGAAATGATGTCATCATCAAAATTTAATGAAAATTTAATTTTTTTTATTTGATTAAATTTTTCACTCATCCAATTGATACAAATTGAAGGTATTGAAGTACACAATAGAAGTCTATGGGCCATGAATTTAAAAAATTTCACCAGCGATCGACGTAATAACGTTATCATCGGTGAATCACTACCCCAATTAAATCTCAAGGATCATGTGTGAAAAAATTTAAGCACAAAATTAAACCAAAAATACTTGGTTCATCATACATTATTCTCCAGTGATCTCTTCTCAAAGAATCTGAAGTTGAATTCCTCTAGATAATCCACATGTACTTCAAAAATCTACAGGAGAATCTATCATCAAATTTTGGATGTTAGCACGACAATTCAATGATGTCTTCAACGTCCTGATGATCACTGCATCAACATTTCTTGAATGCAAGAATAAGAACTCAATATGATCACTTGGATTGAGAGATTCTCTCTCTAGAAAGTGAGAGAGGAGAGAGAGGCTTTGAAGAACTTGTAGTGAATAGTCATCATACGAGAGCCTATATCCTCTTATATATAGTGAGTTATGAAATTACCCAGAAAAGAATCTCTGATGCCCGAATATTTATTACCCACTAAATAAACCATAAATGATATATTATGACTATTGTACTAAGTCATAAATATCATTTATATTTTTATCACTTTATTGAAATATAATAAATATATTATGTGATAAAACCAGTCCCTTAACTCGACTCATCATTCACACAAATATTTAATGAACCTTGTATATTAAAATAATATTTGTTCATATAATATTTTCCATGTATTTATTTTGATACTTGAAAATACATTTAATAAATAAATTCATTACTAATTATTCTAATCTCAAATAATATGAATTTATTTATTCATTAGAAATCGTTTATCCTCAGACAAATCCTGGACCCCAGTGGTGGGGCCCTCCATGTCCTATATACATATTCACCATTATAGGGAATATTATTGAATACGCTATTGTGTGACCCTCGAGGACCTTATCTTAATAGAAGTGAATATCATTCACAGACTAAGAGATAAGTCTAGCAACTCATCAAGGCCCCTAAGAAGATAAAGAATAATCATAGAAATGATAATCGTCCTACAAACATGTAATGTGTAATATAATCTCTTTTCCTTTAGATATCTCATAATGTGGGATGCACACTTGTGTCATCGTCCTTTCTTGCTTTATTATTTTTTGATCTAACTGGATAGATTTATCTTTGACTACCATGACCATGGATTTATAAAGAAACTACAATCCTGATCAACCAGGCCTGATATATTACTTACTCAAATCAGAAGCAAAAAATTATATCTTGACCATTCAACCAATTCCATACCACCAATGATGCACTCAACATAAGCTACCTCAACATGATTTCATTATCATGGTTTTTTTCTTGTATCAAAGTATGTGATCAAATGACACACATTGGTAATGATCTCAAGTCAGGAGACCAATACACATGTTCATAGATAGGAACATACAATGACACCCAAAACATGTGGTATTCCTATTGGCAGGTCTGTCCTCATAATCTCACCTACCAAAGATCACTAAGTGTGAACTTCATGAGAATAAGTCTCAATGCTTATTATTCCCCAGCACCTGTTAGTCAAATATAAACTTTTTCTAGTTAGTATGATGTATCTAGAACATAGGAAATATATTTAAGATTAATTTCATAGTATCTTGAGGTCCTCATTATAGTTTGGGACCTACTATAACATTTTTATATGACAAAAAATATATGGAAATTTTCATTTAAATAGTAGACATAGAAATTTTTACACTGTAATGGTAAGTTAAAATCATGTATATCTCACTATATACAAGAAATGGTAATCAAAAAGTACTTTTTAATTGGGTCTAAGGAACCCACTATTACAACAAATAATGAAATCATAAGAAAATATTAGAACCAAATAGCACCTATACAGGTATACTAACCAATCCCAACCTCGCCAAGGAGTGATTACTAAATAAGGCAAGCCAAGTATAGTTACATAGTAAGAAGCACATCGATAAAGGGTACCTCGCACTGCTTTCCCACTAATTTGTTTCTCTCATGCCCCAACATCCTACGTATTAGCGCTCCCATATATTTTAAATAACATATATCATCATCCCACAACACGATTACATCACATCACACCTGCAGACACCTAGGCCACTACCCCACAACACAGTCACATCTCATCTCACCTGAAGACACATTGGTCATCTCATCACAACCATAACCATAGTAATAGGGTATTGTGAACATGAAGGACATCAATATTATTACCTCCTCCTACCATGCATGCCCCCACCATAAGCCGCCCCATAGCACGATCATATCACATCCCACCTAAAAACACCTAGGTCACTTCCCCACACCACAATCACATCACATCTCACTTGAAGACACCTAGGACATCACCTAGTACACTAACATACATCTGGATATCACAAACTGTGAATATCTACCTTCTTATAAGATAGAATGGGAAATAATTGGTATCCGTCTATCTAATCTCATCACCAGGATGTTAGAAAAAACACCCCTGTGTGAATATACGGGTTTCATCACATGGTTCTCAATGAAGGTGGGGTGTGTATAGAAATCAAAAGGAATATACAAGTATATGCATATAACTGCACACAATCCCAACCTATGGGTCTACAACAAAACACTAACCAACTCACAACATCCTCCACTTTCATTCCCACCTCTAAATGCATAACACCACACAACCACCCACAAGTTTCATGCCACATTTCACATTTCTAACCAAACCCATCATCTAGACCATTCGTTTTAGTATTAAGCATCAACTGCATTAACCACACAGCCCATCATTTATTTGTTCATTAACCTTTTCCATCCCATTAACCAAACAAAACCCAGTTATTTAAATCATTATTAAATAATTATTCCATCACTACCTGAGCTTCTAGCATAAAAAAACCACACATCATAAGTATCCCATAATATCCATCACACCATTTCCTCACCACCCCAAAAGCACAAAAAAAACCACCGCCAGACCACCCTAAATTCACATCCAGACAACCACCACCTCACCGCTCTAAAAGAACTATCATGACCCATCCCTTGGGGCACATGTTGTGACTACCCAAAGACCGCCTACCATAGGTTAGGGGTTGTAGACTAGCGTTGAGTAGGCATATCCCACAACTGGGAGGAATTTCCACAAGTACCTGTACACACACACCCATCTCCAAGGAAAAGTGAAAAAACTGAAAATATTGAGCAGAAATGCATGTATAATACTAAGAAAACATACACTAAGTAAACAGTACAAACTGAAATAAAAAGGGGGATAGTATAATCCCAACAAATAAAAGTACAAGCTCCTAGAACTCATCCACAGAAAACCCTACCTGAAGGGTAGGTGAAGGGTAGTTTCCTGAAGACATAGAAGTATGTGTTGCATATCTGATCTCACTAGGAACCACCTAGTCTTGGTTCACCCTGGACTTCGTCAATGTGTCATTTGTCTGCACAAGACATGACATGTGTGGTAGACGCCTATATAGGGGTGAGTACAACAATACTTAGTAGGGATCACAAACCACAAAGGTATACCACAAAGTAATACACAAAGTAGACTACCAAAGGGGTACACAAAGTGTATCCTCTAAGAAGTACAACCAAGAGAGTCACTAGAGTCAATTCACACTAGTATATAGGTATGACATACATATACGAAGAAAGTACAAGCATATTCAAATCCAAGGAGACACGCTCTGGGTATTCATAGGAGACACACTTCACATATTCATAGGAGACACACTCCATAGGACACACACTCCATAGGATACACACTTCATTTAGGCGTAGGATACACACTCTGTAGCAAACACACTCCATGTAGGTACAGGATACACACTCCATGTAAGTCACAACTAGCCACTGGATTCCGCTCTTAGCGCGCTCGTTCCAAGAGCACCTACTCCTCGATCCAAAAAGGTCATACACCAACCTCTATGAAAACTCCTTTAGAGTATATCAAAAGGACCACTGCATGGGGAGGGTCTTAACACAGTAAACAGCTCATCAAATAGACATACAGTTTGAAAGTTATGGGCCTTTTAGTGAAAAAGTGTTGGTTGGGTCTGGGTCTGGTCTGAATCAGTTAGACTGATCCGACCCACTGGGCTAGGCCTGGCTTATTCTGCTGGCCCATCCTGCCGCCGACCCATCCCACTGTCGTCCCGGCCAGCCTACTTCAGCCCAACCCACTCGAGTGGGCCGGTTCGGTCCACCCAAACCCAACCCAGCTGGCTACACCCCTCCCTAGCCCATGTGGTCACATAACTGCATACTAGATGACACCCCGATCAATGCGGCTGGACCACACTGAACTACTGGTTCGTGTGACCGACACACACCCATGGCTCCGTTGTAGGTTCTCCATCTGATGTGGCTCTGATGATCCATGTTCTTCCACTGATTCAGCCTTCCACTGCCACCCATGGTCACGGACCAACTACCATTGGTCGTCCTACCATCATGGTCCCGTTGGACCATGGGATACTGCTACTGATGGTCGTCCTATCAGGTCCTCCTGGCTCGACCACGTCGTCGTTTTGGTGTTGCCTCCGCTGTCAGCCACCCTATTGGCAACCTTGTCTTGTCGTGCTCTTCTTGAAAAGGTAGGATCTGTCACCTTCAGTCACCGCCTCACGCTGTTGTGGTCCTGGATCCCACTCCTGATCGATGAACCCAATGAAGAATGAGAAGAAAAATTGGGTAAATGGGGTGAGTCACAGGAACACCCAAAGTGGACAAATTTAAGACTTATTCATGTCGACCTTGATTCATCCATGTTAGAATTGAAGAATGGAGGGAAAAACTAAATCAATCCTAAATATGGATCAATCCCAATAATCACCCCATAATAGAATCCCAAACTTTCACTACGCACAACCCATGAATCAATATGATTGTCGATTGATTCACGTTCTTCATAGGAAAAAGGAATAAATAATGGGGAGGGAAATAATTTAAAATGCATGCTCTACCTGGGATTGGATTGATCGCTTGTGAAGAAGGAATATGAGTTCGTTGTTTGTCGATCTGTCGATGCCTACTCTAAATCTCGATCGTCAATCCATCAGCATTTTTCATCGAGAGGTTTATATTTTCCTTGCCTTAGAGGAATTTCTAGGGTTATGGTGATAACCCTGAATCCCCCTAACGTAGCTTATTAAAAAGAGAAACCAATTCTACGTCGCCATGTAACATCAATTTAAAATATTTTTATTTAATATTTTAATGAATTTCACATCCAAAAATTAACTTTCACCCTCAACTCACACCGGTCGAGATTAGGCCCCACTTGAGGTAAATTCATTGTTCTAGATACAACAATGCCCATAGATTTTCAATCTGAGCACCCATTTATAAGTTATTAAAGTTCAAAGTTAGCTGCTTGAGCATTTTTAATTAAAAACTAAATTTTATTCAAAGATTTGTTTTGGGAACACCAAGCCTTGGAATCTTGCGTTGTCTCAACGCTTGGTCTTAGAATTTTACCAATTAATTTATAAAAATAATCCAAAGAAAAATATGAGTCATTACATTCTCCCCACCTTTGGGGATTTACATCCCTGAAAGTCAAAAATAGGGCTACTCAACAAAAAGATGAGGGTATTGATCATGAATTTGAGCCTCTCACTCCCAAGTGATCTCTTGGAGATTCTCATGATGTCATCAAACATGCACCAGAGGAATCGACTACCCAAGAAGGATCTACTCCTATTGATCCTCTATCTCCACCAGGTACTCTGTAAAAGTCTCCCCGTTGTCAATGTCCAGCTCACCCTAATCAATAACGTGTGATGGATCATACACGTACCTCCTCAGCTACGACATGTGAAATAAATCATGCAACCGATGCATCTATGGGGGTAGATCTGGGTGGTATACCACCTCTCCAACTCTTCTTAGAATCTGGAAAGGTCCCATGTATCTCAAAGATAACTTATCACCCCAGCCAAACCTCTGCAATCCCCGTCAAGGTGAGACCCAAAGGAAAACATGGTATCCATTATCAAACTACAAGGGCATTTATATCCTGTCCACATATGATTTATGTCTGCTCTGTGAAGTCCTCATTCACTCCTAGGTGATTTTCACCTTCTCAGTGGTAGCCCACACCAACTCCGGGCTGATGAGTGCTAACTCCCCTAGGTCTGTCCAGCACAGTGGTGACCTACATGGTCACCCATATAGGGCCTCGAATAGTTTCATACCAATGGTGGAGTGGTTTTTTGTAATCAAACTATACCATAGGTAGGTGATCCTCCCAACTGTGTCCAAAGTCCAAGATGAAAGGACGTAGCATGTCCTCTAGCTCCTGGATAGTCCTCTCTGTCTATCCATCCTTCTGGGGATGAAATTCTATGCTCAAACGCAACTAAGTCCCAAATACCTCCTGCAATCCCTTCCATATCTAGGATGTGAAGACAGCATCATGGTTTGAAACGATCATATAAGGCACCTCGTGAAGTTGAACTATCTCTTTCATGTAGAGGCATCCCAAGATCTCTACTAAAATTTACTCCCATATAGGTAGGAAGTGGGCCGACTTGGTGAGTCAGTCAACGATCACCCAGATGGTATCATGTCCCCTGTATTTTCATGGTAAAACTTTCATGATGTCTATTGATATATCATCCCACTTACACTATGCCACCTTGAGTGGCTGAGTCAAGCCTAATGGAACTTGATGCTCTGCCTTCACTTGATAACAAGTTAGGCACCGAGAAACGAACTCTACCACTACCTTCTTTATCCTTGGCCACCATAACTAATGTCGGAGATCTTGGTACATATTTTCCACACCCAGATATACCACCAAAGGGGATGTGTGAAGCTACCTTATAACATCCTCTCGCAACACCACTGGTACAATAGTGTGGCCTCTAAAAAGGATGAAGTGACCCCCACCTATCAAATTTCCATCATGGGATTTCCCTGTGGATAACTGATCACGTTGGGTCTTATAGTCAACATCTCCTAGCTATGTATCCCTAACTTGCTATAAGAGTGGAGGGGCGACAACCATCGATTGAAGGTAAGATACTCCATCACCATCTATGATGGATATCTACATCATGGCTAACTAATCAGATGCCTCACTCAGTAACAATGAATTGGATCTCCTTCTGAGTGTGTCTGCCACCATATTACCCTTTCCAGGAGTATAGACAATATTGAAGTCATAATCTTGGAGGAACTCTAGCCACCACCTCTGTCTTAAGTTTGAATCCTTCTGAGAGAAGATATAATTGAGGCTTTTATAGTTAGAATAGACAGTAAATTGCTTACCCATCAAGTAGTGTCGCCATATATTTAGTGCAAAGACTATTGCTGCTAGCTCAAGATCATGGGTCGCGTAGTTCTAATCATATTATCTCAATTATAATGAACCGTATGCAATCATTGATTTCCCCCGTATCAAGACACAACCCAATATGGTCCCCAATGCATCGTAGAACGCTGCATATCTGACACCCTCCTCTTATAGTCTCAGATAGGGGCACTCTCCAACCTCCGCCTCAGCTCCTAAAAACACTGATGGCATTTCTACATCCACACGAAGGGCTTCCCCTTCCATGTTAAAGCCTCCAAGGGTGCTGATACCCTATAAAAGTCAGGTACAAGCCTCCAATAGTACCCATCCAAACCCAAGAAACTCCTCACCTTGGTAACACTCTTGGGTAGCTCCCAAGAAAGAACTACCTTTATCTTCACTAGATCCACTACAACTCCAGCCTCTGAAATGAAATGTCCCAGAAATTAGACCTCTCAAATCTAGAACTAAAACTTTGAGAGATTCCCATAAAGTAGGTGCTCTCAGATTGTATCCAAAACCATCCTCAAGTGTGTCATGTGCCCCCTGGACGTCGAGTACACCGTGATGTCATCAATGAAGACCATAGTGAACCAGTCAAGGTAAGGCTATAAGATCATATTCATGAGTCCCATGAACACTTCTAGAGAATTCATAATGCCAAATGACATCAATAAGTACTCATGGTGGCCGTAATGATATTTTAAAGTTGTCTTTGGGATGTTCTCATCCCGTACACGAAGCTGGTGATAGCCAGACCTCAGGTCTATCTTCGAGAACCACATTAATCCCTTAAGATAATCAAAGAGTTCTACAATTCTCATTAGTGGATACTTATTCTTCACGGTCACCTGATTTAGGCCTAGGAATTCCACACATGGCCTCAAGATCTCATCTACCTTCTTGGTAAACAAAACTGGGGCCGCCTAGGGTGAAATGATAGGCCTCACGAAGCCCTTATTCTTCAAATCCTCCAGTTGTACCCTCAACTCATGAAGCTCCATATGATCCATCTAATATACAAGTGTAGATATAATTTTTTTTCTTGGGTATAGATTAATGTAGAAGTATAGCTCTCTATGGGGAGGTAATCCTAGAACATCCTTGGGGAAGATGTCCTCATACTCTTCCACCACTGTAGGAATCTGAGGACTCCTCTCATCCACTACACTGAGGGTAAGGCTAGCCAACTGGTGAGTAATCGGTTGTACCCTCCTCTGAGAAAGTATATCCTGTACTGCATGCATTTCCTTTTCACCGGTAAAGGAAAACCTGGTCCCATATCCATGGACACACTGCACTCTGCACCTAAAATAGCCAATCTGAGCATGGACTATGGATAACCAGTCCATACCTAGAATGACGTCATAAGGCCTTGATGCTTCTACTAGTATATCCCAGCCGAAGCTATCACCTCTAATAGTAAGATCACACAAATGGCACCAGTGTGTGATTGTCAAATCCACTCTCGTAGGAGTCTCTAAACGTAAGGATCGAGCCAACGACTCCACCAGAATCTTCGAGCTCTGAATAAGGTCTTTAGAAAGAAATGATTGACTGGAACCTATGTCTATAATAACTACAACTAGGATAGAGAAGACACAGAACATACCTCTAATCATCACTAGAGCAGAAGGTTCATAATCCTTTGTCACCTGAAGTCAGCCTCACCCTTATCCACTCGCTCCCAGAGCCCGTGGTAGACCACCTAGGGGTGGTGGTGGTGGTACCTCAATCCTCTGCCCACCGTCTGCTACTCTACCTACTCCCTTACCATGTTTGTCACCTGTAGGACTAACCTGTTCCTACCTCCTTCATTTCCTTGGTAGTCCCTTGACTATCTACAGATTGGTTGTATGGCCGATCAGACAATATCTATCCATATTTCCCTGACCGCTGCACAAGTAGCACAACCTCTCCTTCGGCTAACTTATTCTTCCCTGTAAGCCCCCACACTATTGATACTAAATCATGGGGTCATCCCCTAGACTATCTAGTCCTCTTGGACCCCTGCGTCAACTATTGACTACCTGTTGTTGATGACTCATCTAACTGACGCCCGGTGGTTTCTCCAACCACTAGTTTCTGCTCTGCCAGAAAGATCTCTGCAAGTAGAGCTCTCTACAACACACCAGCATGTGTCAGAATGATAAGGGATATCATCGATTCCCTGATCTTTTGAAGTATCCCCTGATTGGAGGTCTGGGACCTAAATAATGGGTCACACACCATATCTTTGGAGTAGTGATAAAGATTTTTGAATCTCGCTAAGTACTCTACTACTGCCTGACTACCCTGTTGTAGGTGTAGTATCTTCTGTATACGCATAGAGTGTAACATCTCTATAAAGAACTCCTCCCTGAAGAGGTGCTTAAATTTAGTCTAGGAGAGGGTCACCTATTTATGTTTCTGGATTTTCAAGCTCCACCATCTCCCCATAGATCCCTGAAGAAGGCTTACGGCTAGGAATGCCATTTGGTTGAGAGGCATCCTCAGCAGGTGGAAAACTTGTGTAAAAATCTCCATCCCATCCTCATTTACCTGAGGATCTATCTCACCTTAGAACCTAGGAGGTTGCTATATCTGAAACTCAAGCAACACACTGAGCTTGTGTGCATCATCCACCGATAACAACGGTAGGAACTACTACTCTCTAGGTGGTGGTATCGCTAGTACACAACTAGGAGGTTCTATCTCCAGCAACGGTCCCTGTACCGATGCCTCATCACTTGGAGGATAATCCTCATGGTCCCACCCTAGAAGCCTGGTTGGTTTTCTATATGGAAAAATCATGAAATAGAACAATATGTACCATGGTTAATAAAGTATACCTGGTGATTTGACTCTGACTCAAGAAGGACATGTGAACACATTCAATTCCCATATGATGCGTGCAACTAGTGTTTCCATGTACCAAGTCAAAAAGAAAAATTTAGGGTCCTGTTGTATGGATATTTTGGTTGTTTCACCAACACTAGACTCCCTGACCTGAAATTTGAACTCAAAACACTTAACATTGTTTCCCTAAAACAAAATCACAGACTCTTGGTCCTTAAGATAGAACCATCATGGGATATGATACCACTCTTTCATGACTCGTCCCTCAGGGCCCATGTCATGACTACCCCAAGGCTACCTTTCATAGGCTAGGGGTTTGCGACTAGCACTGAGTAGGCATATCCCACAAGTGGGAGGAATTTTCCTAAGTACCTATACACATGCACCCGTCTCAAGGAAAAGTGTTGAAACTGAAAACACTGAGCAGGCATGCATGTATACTACTAAGAAAACCCACATTGAGTAAATAGTACAAATTGAAAGAAAAAGGGGGCCAGTATACAAGCCCAACAAAGAAAAGTACAAGCTCCTAGAACTCATACACAGATAACCCTACCTGAAGGGTAGGTGAAGGGTAACTGTCTGAAGTCATAGAAGTACGCCTTGTCTATCTGATATCACTGGGCAACACCTGGTATTGGTCCACCCTGGACTCCATCAAAGTTTCAATAATCTTCAAAAGACACAACATTTGAGGGCAAATCCCTTGTAGGGGTGAGTAAAACAATACTCAATAGGGACCCCAAACAAAAAATGTACACCAAAAAACAATACAAAAATCTGACTACCAAAGGGGTACATGAAGTATAGCCTTTAATAAGTATAGTCAAGAGAGTCACTAGAGTCATATCACACTAGCATATGTATATGACATGCATATATGAAGAAATTCTAGGCATATTCAAAGCCAAGGAGACAGACTTTGAGTCTTCATAGGAGACACACTCCGCTTAGGCATAGGAGACACACTCCGTGTAGGTGCAGAAGACACACTTCATGTAGACTTGGGAGACACACTTTGTAGGAGACACACTCCATGTGGGTATAGTAGACACACTTCATGTAAGCGTAGGAGACACACTCCATGTAGGCACAGGAGGCATACTCTGTAGGAGACACACTCCATGTAGGTGTAGGATAAACACTCCATGTAGGTGTAGGAGATACACTCTATGTAGGTGTAGGAGACACACTCTATAGGAGACACACTCATTAGGATACACACTCCGTAGAAGACACACTCTGTGTAGGTCATAGCCAGCCACTAGATTTCACTCTTAGCGCGCTCATTCTGGGAGCACCTACTCCTCAAGCTAAAAAGGTCATATGTCAACCCCCATTAAAAATCCCATAGATTATATCAAAATTACCATCTCATCATGAGGTTCCCAACTCCACAAACAGCTCGTAAAATGTATATATGATTTGAAAGTTACGGGCCTTTTAGTGAAAAGGGGTTGGTTGGGTCTGGGTCCGGTCCAACCCAATCAGACCGACCCGACCCAGCCCCAGGATTGTCGACATGACCCGTTGGGTCGACCCAAACCACTAGGCCTAGTCTTCCCTAGCTGGGCTATGCCTATTCTACTGGCCCATACCGCTCGAGCGGTCCAATTCAGTCCAGCCAGACATGGTACGGCTGGCTGCACCCCTCCCTAGCCCATGCGATTACCTGACCATGTGCCAGCAGGCCAGTCAACGGGGTCGAGCCTTGTAACCAATGCACACCCACAACTCCACTGCTGGTTCTTTGTCTAATGTGGCTCAGATGAGCCGCTTCCCTCCTCCGTTGGGGCCTTCCACTGCCACCCACGGTCGCTACCGCCCCAGGCTCCCACCACTGGCCTTCAAGTTGGTGGCCTCCTCTTCCTCCACTTGCAGCCCCCTACTACAATCCCACTAGACCATGGGATGCCTTCAGCCATCCTGCTGAGTATGAATGGCCTAGCCACATAGCCAATCTGGTTTCACCTCCGTTACCAGCCGTGCCATCGGGCCGGTGTCACCTCTGCCACCTACCGCCCCACCGGTGACCTTGTCTCTCCACGCTCTACTTGAAAAGGTTAGAGTTGCCACCTCCAATCACCACCTCATACTACTACGATCCTAGATCCTGCTCCAAATCGATGCACCCAATGAAGAATGAGAAGAAAAATTGGGGAAAGGAATCAAGGAACAGGAACACCCAAAGTGGATGAATCTAGGCCTTTTTTGTGTCAGCCTCAATCTGTCCACATTAAAATTAAAGAACAGAGGGAAAAACTAAATCAATCCTAAACATGGATCAATTTTGATAATCACCTTTCAATAGAATCCCAAAACTACACTATGCACAACCCGTGAATCAATCTGTTCATCAGTTGATTCACATTCGTCATAGGAAAAAGGAATAAAGAATGAGGAGTTAAAACAATTTAAAATGCACACCCTACCTGGGATTGGATCAATTGCTGACAAAGAAGGAGTTTGTGTTCTTCGTTCGTTGATCCTTCGACGCCTGCTCTAAATCCTAATCGTTGATCTGCCAGTATTCGTTGTCGAGACTTTTGTCTTCTACTTGACTCAGAGGAATTCCCAGGGTTATGGTGATACCTTGAATCCCCCTAACGCAACTTATTAAAAAGAGAAATCAATGTTGTTTCACCATGTAACGTCAATTTAAAATATTTTTATTTAATATTTAAATGGCATTCACGTCTAAAAATTAACTTTCACCCTCGACCCGTGCCAATCCAGGTTAGGCCCCACCTAAGGTAAATTTGTTGTTCTAGATGCAATAGTGCCCTCAGATTTTCGATCTGGTAACCCTTTTAGAAGTTATTAAAGTTCAAAGATAGCCTCATGAGCGTTTTTAATTAAAAACAAACTTTATTCAAAGATTTTTTCCAGAATACTAGGCCTCAGAATCTCGTTCCATCTCAATTACTAGTCTTAGAAATTTCCTAATTAATTTATAAAAATAATCTGGAAA
Source organism: Viscum album (assembly GCA_963277665.1). NCBI lineage: Eukaryota > Viridiplantae > Streptophyta > Magnoliopsida > Santalales > Viscaceae > Viscum > Viscum album. The sequence goes on from OY728148.1 coordinate 547,085,316, forward strand.
AAAAATCTGAGTCATTACAATCATGACCAAACAACCACCCCCTCATCACCCGAAAATCACAGCCAAACAACCACCACCTCATTACCCCAAAAGCACGACCAAACAACCACTACCTCGCTGCCCCAAAATCATGACCACATCTCACCCATCATCCCCACATTGCATCGTAATCACATATCACCACCCCACAAGCATGAACACACATCACAACACATCAACGAACATTTTATAGATTTAACAAAGGGGATTTTATCACATTTGAATTTTTTTAGGGGTGTTATCATACAATCCATTATCCTATGGTAACCTTTTCATTGTCCAAATATAAGTGGTTAGCCAATTTCCATTTTAGGGTGGTATCACAACAATCAAAATAGACATAGTATTCAAAACACATATCATCTAGTGAAAATAAAGACCTCAATGACCATAATTTTCAACAGGCCATCAATCCCATACAATCTATCATATCACAATAATATAAAATCTTTAAAAACATGTAAATTGCTCCACATTTTCCCCTTTAATTTCAATTAGTCAATTATTTATCTTTGATTAATCCCGAATAGCCATCTATCATAGATAAAAAAGAGTAAAACCTCCTCCATGATACATGATAAAGAGAAATGAGGGGTTCCCTGCCTCAAAGAAGCTTTTCCAATTCCCTACACATCACAGGGTGAAGAAGAATGCCCGCAAACCAAAACCGCACATGGGAAACCGTGGATCAACCTAAAATGCACAAAGTATCATAAAAATACAACCTAAATCACACCCCAAACCAAAACAATATCATTTTAGAAAATCCCCAAGATAAAAATGAAATAAAACCATAGGGAAATGATAAATCACTCACCATGGATCACCAACCAACAACCATTGAAACCAATAGATCGAAGAAGAAGGAAGGGGCTAGAAGATCCTCCCAAGGTGCCTAGGGATCATCTAGAATAAGAGAGAAATAGAGTCTTCAAATGAAAGGAAAAATGGCCAATAAAGGGACTTAAAACATGGAATCCTACCATTTTCACATAATTTAAACTTTACAAGGTGTGTAATTCATAGGTTTTCTGAAAATTACCACTTTCATCAAAAAAAATTGCCTCAAACTTTATTTATTACACATCATGAATTCCACTTACACGATGTGTAATCATTTCATGGGATACCCCTTATCTTATTTACAATCCATGAACTAATCAGTTATAAAAGCCTTGAACCATATTTACATTTCATGTAAACATTACACGATGTGAACTTCTTGTAGAATCTCTTCTACAGCCCCAACCTCCACCAAAATCTTTTTTAACCTCCTTAAGACTCCTTTAGAACACCTAAAACACCCAAAAATAGAAAAGTAATAGGTTGGGAAGGCATGGGACATTACATTATATATCTCTCAAATGATTCTTTCCCTTGAGAATCCGAAACCAAGATTAGAAGCAAAGGGGTCTGAACAACCACCCCATGAAATATCTCTCAAGGATCTCCTTACTCCTCAATGTTACCAATAGATAAACATGTCAAACCAAATGGCCACAAGAATCTCACACAACCTCATCACCACACACTCACATCACCACAACCACCCAACCTCTATACAGCCCAATAAAACCATCAACCGCTCTTTATCAGTTTCATCATCTGAAACATTACCTCACTTCCCAATTCTTGAGGAGCATAATAAATTCTGAATTTCATAATGAAAATTCATATCTTGTTGAATATCAGATTTATTAGACCCATAATCATTTTCTAATAATTCCATTTCCAATGGTTACACCATGCATCCTTTCCCTTATGATGCATTCTCTGAAGTGACACACTACCCGAGTGTCTCATTTTTCAACTCCTGTAACTCTTGTTGAGAGTCTTCCCTAGCATGAAACTCTTGAAAAGCCATTCCAGTAGAGGGACCATCATGGTCATAGGCAGAGAAAAACTCAGCATCCTATGTTTTCTACTTATCCTCCATGTTATTCACAACCATAACATTTTTCTTATCAAGCTAAAATTGATTAACCTTACAAAGATCCTACAAGACAAAAGTTTCTATGGTTGAGCCCTATTTGTCCTACATCAGCTGCTTTAAGGAACCAGGTTGTAACTACTATGGATACTTCTTAGTATTCTACTCATATCCTATTTGATTATGCTAACCTTTTCCTTTCCTATACAAAGATGCATCATTCCCTCAAATGGAGCAAGTTGATTAAACAATGGATCTTCTGCAACTGTCCAATGAATGTTCAATTGTTTTGTAATCAAAATAATAATAAGAAATCATTTCATATTCAGTATAAATATTTATTTCATCATTCTTAGTGGATAACAAAACCTTTTTTGTTAATGTTGAGCTTAAATCAACTTCCATAAGTACCCTTGAAAAATAGAAAAAATTAACATGTTCTATTTGCTTGTCCATCTTAATTGGGACACCAATTATAGAGGCAATATAAAAAAAAATTGGATGCCATAGAATCTAGTTAAAACTAATAATTTTAACCCAAAATTGTTAAAGATATTTTCTATGATCATAAGTATTTAAGCCGAAGTTCCACTCTTGGAGCCGAAGCATACTTGGCCTTAGAGAAACCAAGCCAATACCCATGCCATTTACTTCAATTCAACACTTGTGAATAGAATGTGATAGAATACATGTCCCAATGAAATGCATTTATAGTTTTAGAATCCCCAAATAGAGGATAGTCTATTTATCAGATCCTCTAATCTTTAAGGATTCTCACCCTTTGATAGCACAACCCGACCAATGATGGAATGACGACACATTTCAAGCCTCTCAGAGACCACTTCCTGTCTCTCCACCACCCGAGCAGTATCACCCTTTTTAAAAAACCTACCAGAATCAAAATTTCTCAAAAAAGAGAGAAATCATAGATTCAAGGATTCCAAAGATTTACCTTCATCCATATTTCTCGAGGTAGCCTCCTTGAAAGAAACATCTAAATGAGTACCCTACGACACACAAGGGAAGAGTGATAATATAGATGCATAAAGTAAATAACAAGAAAGATTATAAACTTAATATATATAAAGGTATATTGGGGATGATAGATAATCAAGTGTTAGATTTATACAAGAAATCACAACTTGAAGGGTTGAATGGGAGTGTATCAAATAAGAAGAATCAAAGTAACACTAGTCATTAATTCGAAGGGGTTAATAGTCGAATAATGTATAATGATAATTCTATCATCAATTATGAAGGTATAACAATCAAAAGCTTTAAGTTCGCCAAGGATAGATTAGAAGATCACATAACATGCTAATTAATAAATTATTTCAAAGGATATAGGAAAGTGAAGAAATATCTGACCTCAATAATAGCACCTTTGTTTCTCATTTTTGTCCATCATTCACTACTCGCAAAAAATTTGAACCATGTTTGATCCAACCTGCAAGATCCATATCCCATGCATACTAGTCTACTAGGTGTCTATGGGTCCTTTTAGACCCGCAATTATAAGTAGGGATTTATGTTTGAAAAATAATATAATATAATATAACACAGTAAATTAGAATAAATTTTTTATGTGGATTGTTTTTTTTTAAAAAAAATTAAGTTTTGGTTTGTCTTATTTTTGTTTCTAGGTTTCCCCGGTGTCAAAAGAATTGATGTCATGGGTGGTGTCAATAGCCCTTTTTCACTTTGACAGTAGATCTTTTTTTGTTGCGTTTGGCTTTCTTTTTCTTTCTTTTTTTCATTTTTTTATGTTCATTTTTTTTATTTTATTTTTAAAATATTTTTTTACAAAAAATGTAACAATAAACAAGAAAAATAATAAATATTTATTAATAAATAATAATTCTTTCAGCTTCCCAATATTGGTGCTTCTAGTGGCCTTGTCGTGTGGATTGTCTCGGTTTGTTTGCTCTTATTTCAGCTTCTTGGCTCTGTGATGGTACTTATTGGAGGATCTAGTGTGATTTTACTCTCTCTTGTTATATCTACTTTCCTCTGTTGTTTTGGTGGTCATGGAATATTTTGCATCTTCTTAGTTTGAGGAGGTTTCATATCAGAGATCAAGTTTCAACCAGTTGGCCTGGTGGAAAGCACTTGGAGGGAATTGTTCTGGTTCTTTTGGTGGTGATGCTTGAAGGTTGTGTTCTAACATGGGGATCTCATATCTGGTGGTTTTGGTGCATGATGTTGGTGTGGTTCTTCTTGGATGGCTTACATTGGCCTTCAGTGGTGGTGATGAGTTTTCTCGTTGAATGATAGTGGGGTTTGGGAGGGTTACAGGTGGTTTGGTAGATAGTTTCTAGAGAACTTGTCCCTTTGTTTTTGATCTAATGCTTCAGGTGTAGGTTGTATGGAGGTTTGTAGTAGATTTGGGTCACCGATGCTCCTTTGGTAGGAGGTGTGTTCTAGACCTGCACTGCTACTCAATGGGTGTCTTCTACTTCGGTTTTATTTTAGGTTTAGGGGAACCTATTTTGTATTTGTTGTGTGGATCTGTTTGTTTGATTGGTTGTTGACGGCTTTGTGAGATTTGGAGTCTACCTCATTGCATTTGGATAGTGTTGTTGCATCCTACAGTTGTCATCGGGTGGGAGATCTCAAAAGAGGGATGGGTGTGATGACACCCATCATCAACCAACTGTTTGTTTGAATGAATGGGCACCTTGGTGATCTTTTGCACTGTAATTTTTTGTCTAGTTTTTCTTCACATTAGGTTGACTGTGTAGGTGCATTCGCATTCACTATTGGGTGGGCAACTCAAAAGAGAGATAGCTGTGGTGACACTTATCATCTGATCCTCTTTCCACATGTCAGTGTGGGTTGGAGGAGTGTTCTACCGCGTTGTCTTGTTCCAGCACGACACATCTTCTTAGCAGGGGGAGAGGTATCTCCACTGACTAATCTCACTTTGCATAGTCTAGTAGGGGGTGATGGGGATTTTTTTATTGCTTTTATTGACTTTTGCTTCCCTTTTGACATTTGGGTCCCTCTTTAAGTCATTTGAGTTATGTTTTTAAGGCATCTGTGCCTCAGTCCTGTAATGGGTTTCCTCTTCTCCAAATCTTCAAAAGAGGTTTACCATTATTTTTTTCTTTAATAAAATGGGACTTGACCCTCAACCTTTCAAAAAAATATTAATAATTAAAAAAATGATAAATAATAAAAAACTAAAATAGTTAGCATTTAATTAATGAACAATTTTATTGATTAAAAATTATTAACTAATAATTAAATTATTTATAATATATTAAATTTTTAATAAATAATTGATATTATTTATAATTATTAATAATTTATAATATAATTTATAACATAATATATTTTACAATATTTAAAATATAATTTAAAATTATTAATAATTTATAATATAATTGATATAATTGATAAAGATGTAATAAAAATTAATAATTTATAATTTTAAAATGTTTTATAAAATGTTTGTAAAAAAAGTTTTTAAAAAAGTTTTGAGATAATTACTTTTTAAGAACTTTATTATAATTTTTTTAATTTTTAATTTTGTTTTTAAAATAACATTTTACTAAAAAAATTAATACTTGACATGAAAAATAATAAATATTTATTAATAATTTAAATATTAACAATATTTTAATATAATTAATATGATAATCAATAATTAATAATATAATTATTTATCAATAATTTAAATATTAAAAATTTAAAATATAATAATAATTAACATGAAAAATATTAAATAATAATATAATTATTTTTTAATATTATTATCAACAATTACCAATATAATAAATGATTAATAACTAAAAAACTAACAATAAATCATTAAAAATATTATTAATATAATGAATATCATGATTACTAATAAATAATGAATAGTATAATTATTTATCAATAATTTAAATGTTAAAAATTAAAAACATAATTAATAATTGGTACGTGCATTATAGCGCATCCATTTTTCAAATTTTTATAACCAATTGGATACTGTAAAACTAGTAAGCAGGATCAAACCACATAGAGCACATACTCTAGTTTACTAAAATTATCTCATTAGACAATGTACAGATGAGAAATTAAATGATGGAATTCCTCTTTTTTAATTATTTTAATAAAAATAAAAATTGAGAAAGCGGATAAAACAAAATAAAATGTAGTGGAAAAAATGATGATGAACTCTAAGTTAGAAAATTGTGTTCAAGATGCTGACATCATAATCAAATTATCGCAAAACCATGTATAATTGTTTTCTCATGTGATCAAATATTTATCAAGCTCAATTATCACTAGTTCAATATTAATAAATCCTTTTTTAGAGGATTATTTTTTTATCTCCTAATTTATTTAATGTCTCGTTCTCTTGTGTTATAAATAAATTATGAGATTCTTTTAAATAACGAACCAAATGGAGAAATGGCATAGCTATTTCTCACAATGTTGTGCCACCTATTTTCATTACAGTTGATCAAAACAATTAAATTTCTTAGTATCACTGAACCAACAGATTATAAATATGATCAATTTCAATTTTAGAAATTAATTCCAGTGAAAATATAATTAAATAAGATAAAAATTCAAATGAAAATAAATTCAATTGACACATTAATCACCAAATAAAACATGCATGTTCATTAAATTTAATTCATCATTCATCCCAACACATAGAAATTACCCCGACATCTCAGACAAAAAAATATGCATGATAATAAAATGATAAATCATTAAAATTATACCTGCGTTATCTGAAAAAAATGATTGGATCAGTCTGTACTCTAGACGTGTAGCGTACTCACTATTTGTTGATCTCTGAAGGAAAAGTGAACCCTCTATGGAGTCGTGCACCAACAACAGACCTCAACTAATATCACACCCAACTGGAATGGATGAAGCATGGTAGCTGCTGGGGAAGATAGTGTTCGGTTGGGAGTTGGGATTGCAGCGGAAGTGAGGGGTCACTGGCGGTGTTGGCTGCTACTATGTTATAGAGGAGGGTTGTCCTACTGTTGGCGATGCATAGTAATGGTGGAGGTGGTTCCGGTTGCAGCAGATGATGGAGGAGAGGCTGACGTCATGGGTTGCTTCTTGAGGGAGGACGTCGACTATGTGCAAAAAGAGGAGGGTGGCATGGAGATGAAGGGTGGAGGGATATGGTGGCGTGAAGGGGGGAGGGTAGGGGCAGGGGGTGGAAGAAGGGTAGGAGAAGAGGGAGGGGGTGGTCGAGGAGGGAGGGGAAGGGTGAGGGGGCACAGGGAAATGGTGTCACACCCGAATTTTCAATTCCATGCTTTATTCGAAGTTCTCTTTTGGTTCTTAGCTTTCTCTTGGTTTTCGGGTGTTTAGAGTTTAAAATTTTGGTGTCTCCTGTGTTATTGATATATGACCATAGTCTTTGGGGTATTGGATGGTATTTGGCCTCCTCTTTTTTCAAGGGGATGGTGTGAGGTTGTGGTGTTTTGGAGTTGTGTTAGTGACACGCCTAGTGGCACAACTTGTGGGGTAAGTTGTTGAGGTGGTTTGTACCCTTGGGTTGGATGAGTTTTGGGGTGAAAAGGATGGTTTATTTTGGGAATTTTTCTCCCTTATCCTTGGCCTATCTTTACCCATTGGTTTTCCCCTTGGACCCACCTGAAATTGGAGGAAGAACATCAAATTCTGGAAGGCCAGAACAGGGTGCATGGTTTACTAAACCATGCAGCCAAACCGTGCAAGGTGTCCAGGTCATTAAAAATACTTTTGAAATTCCAATTTTTCCCTCCCATAAATAAACCTAATCCACTCCATTCTTCCCCCATTCAACCCTAGTAGCAATGGGAGGCCTCCAAGCTCCCTCAAGTTCCCATGGAACCCATCTTTGATGGGGGTTTTGGTGGGGAAACTTCAAGATTCTTCAAGGTAAGTGATTCCTTATTCTTTTCTTCTCTTTCTTGAAGTTATAAATTTTACATAATCTAGGGTTCATAACTAGGGTTCAAACATTAGTCTTTTTGGTGAAATATTGTGGTTTTAGGTTGGATTTCACTTCCTTGAGGTCCGGCGGTGGTGTGGTTGATGTTTCACACCAAGATTTGAGGGTTTCAACAATTTTGGTAGGTGATTCCAAGTTTAATCATTTTATTATGAGTTATCTTGCTTGTTTTTTTAATTTATAATGTTTCACACCAAGATTTGAGGGTTTCAACAATTTTGCCGCACGCCTTCCCCGTCGCCGCCATCCCCGGTCGTCACGCGCCCTGCCCCGCCGCCACGCACCATCCCTCGTCACTATCCTCGTTGCCCTTCAGCCCTCCACCGGCCACCCTCCACCCTCCGTCGGCCGCCCTCCACCCTCCGTCGGCCACCCTCCGTCGGCCGCCCTCCGTCGGCTGCCCTCCGGCCACCCTCCGCCCTGCCCTCTATCTCCTCCGAGCTTCCTACACCTCTGCCCTCCGGCTCCGGCCGCCCTCCACCCTGCGGACACCCTCCAGCCTCCCTCTGCCCTCAGACCTCCCGCCACCTGCCTCCGTTAGCCCTTCGATAGCCCTCCTGTAGCCCTCTGGTAGCCCTCCGGCGACCCTCTGGCCTTCGGCCTCTAGCCCCTCCGGCCTCTGACCTCCGCCCTCGGCCCTCCGCCCCCTCGTCCCTCCCCCCCAGCACCCCGAACACCCCCCCCCCCCCCGCCAACCCCCCATCCCCTCCGTCTTCATCCCCTCTCTCGCCGCACCACCGCCACCCATCCCCTCCTTCACCGTCCTCTCCCTTGCCGCATCGCCGCCGCCCAGTCCCCTCCCTCCCCGCATGACCGCTACTCGTACCCTCACCGCTGCCGACCATCCACTCCGGCTCCCCCTATCCTCGATCCCCTCCCTCATCGTCCCACCCTCGTTGCACTGTCGCCACCTCACCACCTCCTCTCCTCCAGCTCCCCGTCGCCGCCGCCGCCCGTTCCCTCCCTCTCCGCACCATCTCCGGCTCCGACTCCCCACCGCTGCCTCTCCTCTCCCTCGCAGTACCACCTTCGGCTCCCCTTCCTTCCAGGTTTGTAGTGCAATCAGGTATGACATGGGCTTTCACTTACATTATTATTTTATAAATGGTTCAAAAACAATTAATTAGTATTTATTTTAAATATATTTGATATGAAAAATGAAAATGTAATAAGTCTTGTGTAAATGTTTGTTATAGGGATCTTATTATGGATAAGAGTTGGATTGATCTTCCAAATCGAATGTCTAGAGAGTATTTCAATGGCATTATGCAGTTTATTGACTTCACCAAAGGATTTGAAAGTGACTATATTAGTTGTCCATGTAGAAAATGTGCTAACAGATATCAATTCACATGAGATACTGTGAAGGAGCACCATTCTTTAATGGATTTCTGAAAAAATATAAGAGTTAGACTCGTCATGGAGAAGAATATGTTCATTGTCAAAATACGGATGCAATTCAAATGGATTTTGATGCAAGGATGAATGATCCAATGCATGAAATGATTACTGAAATGGTACGTGGGTTGGATCCTGAAGGCATTGACATCCAGAATCTTGAGACCGGTGAGATAAATCTTCGCTCAGGTGCAGATCGTGATTCGAGGAGGTTTTATGAAGCAATTGATGATGCAAAAATAGAATTATATCCTAGATATACTTCTTACAATAAATTGTCGTTTATTGTGGAGTTGTTTCATTTGAAGACTTTGAATCATTGGTCAGACACATCATTCGACATGATGTTGGTGTTATTGAAAAAGGTTTTTCCTGTCGACGCTAAGATTCCCGAGTCGTATTACCATGCTCGTAAGCTGACAGAGAACTTAGGTTTTACATATGAGACCATAGATGCATGTGGAAACAATTGTATGTTGTTTAGAAAGGAAACTACCAATTTGGATATTTGTACGGTTTGCGGTGCTTCCAGGTGGAAAGATAATAGGGGAAATCAGACTCATCAAAGTCAAATTCTGATACAGGGGAAACGGATTTCCGTAAAGAAAATGCGTTACTTTCCCCTTAAACCAAGGTTGAAAAGATTTTTTATGTCATCTAAAGTTTCTAATTTAATGAGATGGAATGCAGAAAGAGTTCATGAAAGTGATATGTTAACCCACCCAGCAAACTCTCATGCATGGAAGGATTTTGATAAGAGACATCCCGACTTTTCCAAAGATGTTCATAATGTCCGATTGGGATTGACAGCAGATGGTTTCAATCCATTCAAGTCTATGGTTGGTGCAACTCATAGCACATGGCCCGTGGTGTTGGTTCCTTATAATCTTCTTCTGTGGCTTTGTATGAAGCAAAAATTTATATTACTTTCCACTCATATTGATGGACCTAAAATTCTGGGGGATAAGATTGATGTTTACTTTCAGCCATTGATTGATGAGTTGAATGAATTTTGGGGCGATGGTGTGATAACTTATGACTGTGAAACAAATGAAATGTTCAAACTGCAGGCTGCTTTATTGTGGACAATCAATGACTTCCCAGCTTACGTAAATTTATCAGGCTGGAGTACGAAAGGGGAATTTTCTTGCCCTTGTTGCAACAAAAGTAAAAAATTTGTATGGCTTAAGCATTCCAAAAAATGGTCATACATGGGTCACAGACGTTTTCTCCCCCCTCATCATAGGTTCAGAAAGGACAGAGCGGCATTTGATGGTTCTAGAGAGTTTATCCTAGCACCAAAGATCATGACAGGAGTCAAAATGTTATCGCAGATTGAGGAAGAAAACATCCGCACAGTATATGAAATTCAGGATTTGGTGGCTCCTTCGGTACGTAATATTTGAGTTGTGGGTAGGTAGCGCAGTCACAATTGGAAAAATAAAAGTATTTTTTATAGTCTTCTGTATTGAAAAACTAACATGTTGAGGCATAATTTGGATGTCATGTACATTGAAAAAAATGTTTGTGATAACATATTGTGGACCATTTTAGGTGTCAGTGGAAAATCAAAGGACCATGTTAATGCATGCCGTGATTTGGAAGAAATGGGTTTAAGGAAACAATTGAATTTATAGTTAGCTGAGGGAAACAAGGCATATATGCCTGCTGCACAGTATACGATGACTACAAAGGAGAAAGAGACATTTATTTCCATTTTGAAGATGCTCAAGGTTCCTGATGGTTACTCTTTTAATATTTCAAAGTGTGTGAATCTGACGAGCAAGACATTACAAGGGTTGAAAAGTCATGACAATCACATACTACTTCAGCAGTTGATTCCAATCGCAATTTGTGATTGTTTATCCCCCAATGTTGTTCAGCCATTGATTGAGATGAGTAATTTTTTTAGATAGCTTTGTTTAAGAAATCAACGAATGAGTGATTTAAAAATTTTATAGGACCGAATTGTACTTACGCTTGTCACTTTGAGAAACTATTTCCCCCCTCATTTTTTGATGTTATGGTCCACTTGACAGTGCACCTAACTGATGAAGTAATGGTTGTTGGTCCAGTGCAATTCAGGTGGATGTATCCTATTGAGCGGTATTTGAGTACTTTGAAATGATTTGTATGCAACAGAGCTCGTCCGGAGGCATCAATAGCCAATGGTTATTTGATGGATGAGTGTACTACTTTTTGTGCAGAATATCTTACAGATGTTGAAACAAAATTAGATAAGCCCTCTCGGATTCAGGATGGTTCAGTTGGAGAAGTAACCACATATGATATGGACAACATCGAGTGGATACAAGCGCATCGATATATCTTGTTCAATACTCCATCATTTGCACCATTAATGCAGTAAGTACCTTATCACTTTTATTGTTTAACTTTTACATGTTTTGTTTTCATAAGTTGATCATTTAAACATCACATTATCATTTATAGGAAACACATTAATGAGATAAAAGAAGAGATGTATCGTGGGACTGAGTTGCAAATTCAATAGTCTCATTATGCGTCATTTCATGATTGGTTCAAGGATTATGTACGTGTAAATTGATTTTCATTATGAGTGAAGTATTATACTAATTTCTTTCTTCATATATCATTATTGAATTCTATGAATTATGTAGGTTCATAAGCTGAGGGAGTTAGGGGACCCCACGCTAACTGAAGAATTTATCCAACTGGCTGAGGGTCCATCTATAACGGCTCGTCATTATAAATCTATATATGCTAATGGTTTTTGATTTCACATTAAAAATATTGACAACAAATGAGCAACACAAAACAATGGCATCGGTTGTCCATTTTTCGATTCTGGTTATTACTATGGTCAATTGATAGACATCATTGAAGTTGTATACACACACGGGTTGAAGTACATATTGTTAAAGTGTAATTGGGTTGATCCAGTGCGTGGATGTAAAGTCGATCAATATCAGTTTTCATTGGTGAATTTTAACTATATGTTATACATAAATGAACGAGTTGATAATGAACCTTTCATTTTGACATCACAAGCAGAACAAGTATTCTTTGTTACTTTGCCTTCAAATCCAAGTTGGCAAGTTTTTGTCAAAATGTCTCAGTGAGGAGTGTTTGTATTTGAACAAGATGAACCTGAGATTGTTCCTTTTGTTTCCCAACAGCTTGATCAACATACCGTAGTTCAACGTAAAGAAGATATTTATTGGGTCAGAGCGGTTGTTGAAGGAGAAACGATCGATTTGCATGCTTAATGAAAGGTATAATTGTTTTCCCGCTATTCAACCTAAGATATCATAAATTATCTAAACATTTTATAAATCCTTGTAATTTTTAATCCTCACTTTTGGAAGTTTATTCAGTTATAAATATTTAGGGTGATTTAACTCATGTTATATTGATGTTATTGTCAGTGTATCTTCCCATTGAGGTATTCTTCATTTGGTTCATGTGCTGCTTGAATTTTTATTAATTCGATTTGAAATTTGGCTATGCATTGATTGGTTTTGTACATAATTTGTATATCTGTTTTTGTGAACTTTCTAATTTTTTAAAATTCATTCACAACTAATTATTCAATCCCTTTTTGTTTTATTAATAACTGTACAAGTATTATTTTTTTTAAAAACAATCCAATTTATCATTTGGACACTTTGGATAGTCCCCTTACCAATGTTTTCCATGACTGCAAGCATGTCAGGGGAAGAGGTAGAAGATCCACATCATCCATCTGAGGCATCTACGTCTCAGGGTCGAGGTATGTTGGAATGTCATTGTATCTATTTTTTATGTAATTAATAAACATATATATATATATATATATTTATAACATCTGTCAATTTGTATATAAAATTGTTTTCAATGGGATCAGACTCGACTGCTTCTTCCTCTTGCAGGAGAGGCCCTGGTCGTGGCATATTATCATGGAATTCCGACACGACTTTTGATGTTTCATTTGATGAGGTATTTCATCCTGTGGGATGGAATGCCCCTGCATTTATTCGTCAGTTGGGTCATATCATACGTGATCCACATCGATTTCCATTGACCATGAGTGACTGGGTTTCTATCCCTCAGGACACATTAGATCATCTTTGGAGGGAGGTTTAGGTAAGAATACCATTTTACTTTATTCTCTATGTATAAACAACAATAACATATGTGATTTTTTTCTTTAATAGAAAAATTTGAAAGTATGTCCCGATGAGTTTCGGCCAGTGTGTATGAGAAAATGCCGTAAGATGTGGAAAGACTATAGAGGCAAAGTCAAGAGGGACCACTGGGTACCAAATATGGGTGCCCCAGACATTCTGGAAAAAGTCCCGAGAGGTGTCCTCCTGGCTCAGTGGCGTGATTTAGTTGCATATTGGTCTACTGAGGGTGTTGCGGTTTGTATATTTATTTTGGTATATATATTTTAAAAAATGTGTGATTTGTTTGAAATTTGAATGAATTGAATGTAGGAGGTTTCAACACGCCATTCTGAGAATCGAGCGTTGCAAAGACCACCTCACAGGCTCGGGACTCGTCACGCATCTCAGATCTGACATGAGGTATTTATTATTCATTTTTTAATTTTTTTAATTAATACGGTTTTGTGTTTATATTCTATTCATATACAGTTGCAGGAGCAAGGTGCACCAACTGATAAAATGTCAGTGTGGATGAGGACTCGTGATCGCAGTGATCCAGAGGCTGCAACATTGATAGTAAGTGCTTATACTCATTACCAATACTTACATAAAATCTGTATATTAATATATGTATATATATTTAAATATTTCACAGGCTCAATTTGAAGCTGAATTAGAACATCTGCCAGAGGACCAGCAACAGCTTCCTATGCGAAGGGATGAGATCTTTCATCGCATTATTGGTCAGGATGGGCATGGATATAGTTTGACCTATTGAACAGGGATTCCTCATTCTGTAGTGTCACGCGCTGCGGTTTTTGGTCCTGCTATTGCTCAGATGACACAATGGTTGTCATATTTTGAGGCACGGCTGCACGCTTCCAAGGAGGTAAATATGCAATTGATCGCTGAGGTTAGAGCACTGCGGAAATATGTGCATCCAGGTGATGGTGCAGGGGATCAGACGACGTAGGTTTATACTGTATTTATTTATTTAATTTATATTATTTTTGTTATGAAAATATTCATAATATTTTTTTGTTGTAGGCCCCTGACCCACATAATAGAGGTAGTAGTCATGACCACGCATGACGCATCATATTCACGAGGTGTGTTTCTGCTTTTAATGGTGGGGTTGTTATTGATATTTATGTTGGTTTTCTAGTGAGTTTTTTTGTGATTTGGGGGTATCATGTGTGTTTTGGCGTCATGCAATGTTTGTGTACATGAATTGAAAATTAACTATGAAACTGATTAATGATTTGGATATTTTTTGATCATTTAATTTTCAATGTTTATAATTGCATGTTTTGTAATATTTTTGAAAAAAAACATGTGATTCCTAATATAAACCATTAAACTTATTTTTGATGAATGAGCAGAGTTCACTATTTGTAGTCCCTGACCTACCCCGGACAACCCTCCCCGCACTCCGGACAGCCCTCCCTGCACCCCGGACAGCCCCCCCTCCCCCGCACCCTGGACAGCCCTCCCCACACTCCGGACAGCCCTCCCCGCACCTCGGACATGCCCCCCCCCACCCCGGACAGCCCCCGCACTCCGAACACCCCTCCCTGCACTCCGGACAGCCCTCTCGCACCCCGGACATGCCCCCCCCCCCTCCCAGACAGCCCCCCGTACTCCGGACAGCCCTCCCCACACTCCGTACAGCCCTCCCCTCACCCCGGACAGCCCTCCCACACCCCGGACAACCCTCCCCGCATGCCGGACAGCCCTCCCCGCACCTCAAACAGCCCTCCCCGCACCACAGACAAGCCCCCCGCACACCGGAAAGTCCTCCCCACACCCCGGACAGGCCCCCCGCACCCCGTACAGCCCCCCCGCACCCCGGACAGCCCTCCCCGCACACCGGACAGCCCCCTCGCACCCCGGACAGCCTCCCCGCACCCTGAACAGGCTCCCCGCACCTCGGATTGCCCCTCCCCGCACCCCAGACAGCCCCCCCCCCCCCCCCCCCCCGCACCCCAGACAGCCCTCCCCGCACCCCGGACAACCCTCCCCTCTCCCCGGACAGCCCTCCTCACACCCCGTACAGGCCCCGCGCACCCCGTATAGGCCCCCCGCACTCCGGACAGTCCTCCCCGCACCCCGGACAGCCCCCCCGCACCCCGGACAGCCCTCCCCGCCCCACGGACAGCCCCCCCCCCCCCCCCCCCCCGCACCCCAGACAACCTCCCTGTACCCCGGACAACCCTCCCCACACCCCGGACAGGCCCCCCGCACCCCGGACAGCCTTTCCCCGCACCCCGGACAACCTTTCCTTGCACCCCGGACAGCCCTCCCCGCACTCCGGACAGCCCTCCCCGCACCCCGGACAGCCCTCCCCATGCTCTGAATGACCTGAAAGCACACAAAAACATTAGAAATATTATTCGTGATGTGTAGGAGGAGATGACACACCCATCGGACGTGCGGTGCGCGCGGTACGGCCGATTGTGTCGTTTTCAGCAGCTCGGCGCGCGCTAAAATGGCGTGTTGGGGGGTCAAAACTACCCGAATGACCTCAAAATTCCATGAAACCATACGACAACATCCGCTGAGTGAATTGTTAAATGGTTGTGCATACGACACGTCAATCGGAGGTGTCGTTTGACCGCGGTGAACGGAAACGCATTTCTGGTGTCATAAAACACCAAAAACGGCGTGAGACGGTCGAATTCGGAGCAAACGTGCTCCGAATGACCTGAAACCACATGAAAACATTAGTAATATTATTTGTGACGTTTAGGAGGAGACGAAACATCCATCGGACGTGCGGTGTACGCGGTACGATTGATTGTGTCGTTTTCAGCAGCTCGGCGCGCGCTAAAATGACGCGTTGGGGTGTCAAAACCACCCGAACGACCTCAGAATGCTATGAAACCGTACGACAACAGCCGTTGTGTGATTTTTGAAATAGTCGGGTAGAAGGAACATCAATCGGAGGTGTCGTTTGACCGCGGTGACAGGAAACGCGTTTCTAGTGTCATAAAACACCAAAAACGGCGTGAGTCGGTCGAATTCGGAGCAAACGTGCTCTGAATGACCTGAAACCACACGAAAACATTAGGAATATTATTCTTGATGTGTATGAGGAGACGACACACCCATCATACGTGTGGTGCTCGCGGTACGGCCGATTGTGTCGTTTTCAGCAGCTCGGCACGCGCTAAAATGGCGCGTTGGAGGGTCAAAACCACCCAAATGATCTCAGAATTCCATGAAACCGTACGACAACAGATTTTGTGTGATTTTTGAAATGGTCAGGCAGACAGCACGTCAATCAGAGATGTTATTTGACCACAGTGACCGGAAACGCGTTTCTGGTGTCATAAAACACCAAAAACGGCGTGAGACGGATGAATTCGGAGCAAACGTTCTCCGAATGACCTGAAACCACATGAAAACATTAGAAATATTATTCATGATGTGTAGGAGGATACGACACATCCATAGGACGTGCGGTGTGCACGGTACGGCCGATTGTGTCGTTTTCAGCAGCTCGGTGCGCACTAAAATGGCGTGTTGGGGGGCCAAAACTACCTGAACGACCTCAGAATTCCATGAAACCGTACGAAAACAGCCATTGTGTAATTTTTGAAATGGTCGGATAGAAGGAACATCAATCAAAGGTGTGGTTTGACCGCGGTGACCGGAAACACGTTTCCTGTGTCATAAAACACCAAAAACGGCGTGAGACGGTCGAATTCGGAGAAAACATGCTCCGAATGACCTGAAACCACACAAAAACATTAGTAATATTATTTGTGACGTGTAAGAGGAGATGGCACGCCCATCGGACATGCGGTGCGCGCGGTACGACCGATTGTGTCGTTTTCAACAGCTTGGCGCGCGCTAAAATGGTGCGTTGGGGGGTCAAAACCACCCAAACGACCTCGGAATGCCATGAAACTTTACGAAAACATCCTTTGTGTGATTTTTGAAATGTTTGAGCATACAGAATGTCAATTGGAGGTGTCGTTTGACTGCGGTGACCGGAAATACGTTTCCGGTGTCATAAAACACCAAAAACGGCGTGAGATGGTCGAATTCGGAGAAAACGTGCTCCAAATGACCTGAAATCACACAAAAACATTAGGAATATTATTCTTGACGTTTAGGAGGAGACGGCACACCCATCGTATGTGCGGTTCCCGCGGCACGGCTGAATGTGTCGTTTTCAGCAGATCAGCGCGCTGTCATGCCCCGCCAACTGGAGAGGAGACCTGGTGGTGAGGTTCTCTAGAATCCTCTAGAGTTCTCTACATCTCCACCAAGTTCTGGAATATTCCAGACTTCTCCGGAGTGTTGCGGAACACCCCTTGGGGCTTGAAGGGTCCGGAACATTTTAGGTCTCCATGGAAGGTTGTGGATCTCAACGGGTTCTAGAATACTCCATGTATATTCTAGTAGAGTAGGCTAGAATACTCTAGAATCATGTGGATGTGTACATATTCTAGAATGTTGTAGACTTTGCCACCAAGGCCTATATAAAGGGAGTGACTCCTCATTTGTAAAGACACACAGAAGTTGAGAGCATTTGAGAGCTTCTTTGCACTTGTGTCTTGAGAGCTTGTCAAGCACTTCCCTTACGATCCTTACTTCCGTTGTGAGTGTCGAAAGGCTGAACTCGTCTAGGATTTGTGAAAGGGAAGCTAGTCGGGTGCCGCACGAGAGCTTGGGAGAAGGCCAAGTCCCGTGACAGTTGGTATCAGAGGTGTTCAAGGCAAGTGTTCGCGATGGCAGGCTCGAATGTGGAGGATCTTGTTATGTCCGAGAAGGAGACCATGCCGACCGTTCCTAAGAAGAAGGCCGGGAAGTCTCGTGAGACCATGGCGACTCTTGAGGAGCGTCTCCTAAGGGTGGAGGAGTGCCTTGCTGATGTGAAAGAAAGGCTCGAGTATATCTAGGGAGACGATGAGGAAGGGGCACTAGGCGTCGTGGGCCTACGTGATGCACTCTTCACTCTCCAAGACCGAGTGGCATCAGTTGAGAGGTACGCCAAGGAGAATGCTGCCGAGAAAGATGCCTTCATGGACTGGGCAAAGGGGATCTTAGCACAGCATGGGGATGCGATGGCCAGGTACGACCAAACTCTTGATCAACTTAAGAGGGAGTGGTCAAATTATCGTGTCGAGTTGGCTAGTGGGGTGCTTGTGCGGGAAACACCAAAGATTGATGTGCCTCGTCCAAAGCACTTCAATGGAAAGAGAGATTCCAAGGAGGTAGACAACTTCTTTTGGAAAGTGGAGCAGTACTTCGAGGCGATAGGCTTGATGGAAGACATGAGTCGTGTGAAGACCGTCGTTCTTTACTTTGGTGACGATGCATCTCTATGGTGGAGGATGAAGCACCAAGAGCTCAAGGATGGTGGTAAGGCACTTCCATCATGGGAAGAGTTCAAGCAATGGGTCTATGCTCAGTTCTACTCCGAGGAAGCTGATTGGGAAGCAAGGGACAAGCTGCGAACGTTGAAGCATACGGGGACAATCCATGAGTATGTTCGGGAGTATGTATCGTTAAAGCTCCAGGTACGTGGCAAGCCTGATTATGATCATATGTATGATTTCATCAAAGGTCTTCAGCCATGGGCACAACAAGAGGTGCGAGGTCGACGGCCTAAGACCTTCACCAAAGCCGTGTCCATTGCCGAGTCTTTGGTGGAATACAAGAAGAAGGTTGAACCCCCTAAGCCCAAGAAGAAGTTCAAGGGTAAAGGTGGGGGAGACCAAGAGAGGAGGTGGAACCGAGATGCCCATGACAAGGGGAAGTCCAAGGAGCACACCAAGGACTTCTCAAGGGAATTCAATCCCCGAGGATGCTACTTTTGTGATGGGCCTCACACATGGAAGGAGTTTCCCAAGCGGAAGGCACTCAACTCCATGTTTGAAGAGAGGGAGGAAGTTCCCAAGGAGCGGCAAATGGGGACTCTAAGGCTCTTCAATGCGTTGGAGGTGAAGAACCCACCTAAGGTGCCACCTAAGGATGGGTTGATGTATGCAAAGGTGGAGTTGAATGGGAAGTCCACCTATGCGATGCTCGACACGGGAGCCACACACAACTTTGTGGCCGAAGATAAGGCAAGGAGACATGGGCTAGTTGTGGCCAAGACGACTAGTCGCATGAAATCCATGAATGCCACACCTCAACTGGCGAGTGGAATTGTTCGTGGAGTGACCCTTTGCATTGGCGAATGGAGGGGTGCTATTGATCTCATGGTGGTTCCCATGGATGACTTCAAGCTAGTGTTGGGGATGGAGTTCTTCAAGAAAGCCAAGGCCATTCCAACACCTCACTTGGAGTAAATGGTGATCATGGAGGAGCGAAGCCCATGCATGGTGACGACGAAGGTATGTGGCAATCATGACTTGTATTTACTTTCTGCCATGCAAGTGAAGAAGGGTTTTAAGAAGGGATAGGAGACCTACTTGGTTTCCTTGAAAGATGATGGGCCGGTGGATGACAACCATGAGTTGCCGAAGGAGGTGAAGGGCGTGCTAAGGGAGTTTAGCGACGTCATGCCACCGGAGTTGCCCAAGAATCTACCACCCAAGAGAGAGGTGGATCATGAAATTGAGTTGGTGCCAGGATCAAAACCACCATCCATGGCACCCCATCGTATGGCTCCACCCGAGTTGGAGGAGTTGAAGAGGCAGTTGGAAGAGATGTTGGATGCGGGACAAATCCAACCATCCAAGTTGCCATATGGATCGCCCGTTCTATTCCAAAAGAAGCATGATGGCTCCTTGGGGATGTGCGTGGACTATCGGGCATTGGACAAAGTCACCGTGAAGAACAAGTATCCAATCCCAGTGATAGCGGATCTCTTTGATCAATTGGGCAAGGCACGGGTGTTCACCAAGTTGGACTTGAGGTCGGGATACTCTCAAGTTCGGATTGCCATGGAAGATGTGTCGAAGACCGCATGTGTGACAAGGTACGGATCCTATGAGTTCCTTGTTATGCCATTTGGTTTGACTAACGCCCCAGCAACATTTTTCACCTTGATGAACAAAGTCTTCCACCAATACTTGGATAAGTTTGTGGTAGTCTACTTGGACGACATTGTCATCTATAGTGAGACAATGTCGGACCATGTGGAACAATTACAAACCATGTTCAAGGTATTGAGGGAGAACGAGTTATATGTGAAGAAGGAGAAGTGTTCCTTTGCGAGGGATGAAGTTCTCTTCTTGGGGCACAAGATCAAAGGAGGCAAGCTCATGATGGATCATGAGAAGATCCGAGCTATCGATGAATGGGAGAGGCCAACCAAGGTTCCCGAGTTGAGATCTTTCCTTGGGTTGGTGAATTATTATCGACGATTCATCTGTGACTATTCAAATAAGGTGGCTCCACTCACCGACTTGCTAAAGAAGAACAATCCGTGGGAGTGGGATGTCAAATGCGAGGAGGCATTTGAGGGCTTTAAGAAGACGGTCATGGAGGAACCGGTCTTAAGCTTGGCGGATCCGACCAAGCCTTATGAGGTACACACCGATGCCTCAGACTTTGCTATTGGGGGTGTAATCATGCAGGAAAGACATCCCATAGCTTTTGAAATCCGGAAGCTGAATGACACCGAGAGGAGGTACACGGTGCAAGAGAAAGAGATGACAGCTGTGGTACATTGTCTTCGGGCATGGAGACATTATCTCTTGAGGTCTAAGTTTGTGGTGAAGACCGAAAATGTTGTCACAAGCTACTTCCAAGCCCAGAAGAAGCTGACTACGAAGCAGGCAAGATGGCAGGAATTCTTGGCCGAGTTTGATTATTCTTTGGAGTACAAGCCAGGGACAGCGAATGTGGTGGCCGATGCACTCAGCAGGAAGATGGTGTTCAGCCACTTGTCATGTATGGATGACGGGATCTTGGGTAGGATCAAGGAAGGCATGGCACATGATCCTATAGCTAAGAACGTCTTGGCTCTCGCGGCGGAGGGCAAGACAAGAAGATTTTGGGAGGAGGATGGCACTCTTCTTACCACAGGGAGGAGGATATATGTCCCAAAGTGGGGGAACCTGCGAAGGGATCTCATCAAGGAGTGTCATGACTTGAGATGGGCAGGACATCCAGGGCAACACCGCACCAAGGCCTTGCTAGAGGGAGCATATTATTGGCCGAGGATGAAGGATGATGTGGAGTCTTATGTGAAGACTTGTCTTGTGTTCCAACAAGACAAGGTGGACAATCAGTTGCCTGGAGGATTGTTGCAGCCATTGCCCATTGCGGAGAGGCCATGGGAGACAGTCACCATGGACTTCATCGTTGCATTACCGAAGTCCGAAGGGTATGGGAGCATCATCGTGGTGGTGGACAAGTTCTCGAAGTATGCCACTTTTATCCCCGCTCCAGCAGATGTGACGGCAGAGCTCACCGCAAGGCTACTCTTCAAGCATGTGGTGATGTATTGGGGGATACCACGACACATCATTAGTGACCGAGATCCACACTTCACGGGTAAGTTGTGGATTGAGCTCTTCGGATTGTTGGGATCGAAGCTCCACTACTCTACAAGCTTTCACCCCCAGACGGATGGGCAGACAAAGAGGGTGAATGCCTTATTGGAGCTCTACTTGAGGCACTTTGTGAGTGAAAACCAGCGAGATTGGGCCAAGTTGCTTGATGTGGCTCAATTCTCCTACAACTTGCAAAGGAGTGAGTCGACGGGGAAGAGTCCATTTGAGGTGGTGACCGAACAACAACCCCTTACTCCTCACACAGCGGTACTTGGGGATAAGTACCAAGGAAGCAGCCCAACCGCCTACACTATGGCCAAGGAGTGGCATGAGCAGGCCGACATGACAAGAACCCACTTGCACAAAGCTGCCAAAAGGATGAAGAAGTGGGCCGACAAAGGGCGAAGGGATGTGAGCTTCCAGCCTGGGGACAAGGTGATGGTGAAACTCTTGCCTCAGCAGCACAAAGCTTTCAGGAGGGTGCACAAGGGCCTGATTCGACGATATGAGGGACCATACGAGGTCGTGCACCGAGTTAGGGAGGTATCGTACCGCTTGGAGTTGCCTCCCAAGCTGAAGATCCATCCAGTCTTCCATGTGAGTATGCTCAAGCCATATCATGAAGATGTGGAGGACCCGAGCATAGGGGTGTCTACAAGGGCACCTACAGCGGTTGTCGAGTCATATGATAAGCAGGTGGATCTCATACTCGATGATCGGATAGTTCGGCGACGTGGAGTGCCACGAAGCAAGGAGTACTTGATCAAGTGGAAGGGATTACCAGAGTGCGAGGCAACCTGGGAACCTACAGACAACTTGTGGCAGTTCGCACGGGCAATCGAGGAGTATCATCATGGACGCGCCGAGGACGTCGCCAGAATAGGTGGGAGAGGATGTCATGCCCCGCCAACTAGAGAGGAGACCCGGTGGTGAGGTTCTCTAGAATCCTCTAGAGTTCTCTACATCTCCACCAAGTTTCGGAATATTCCAGACTTCTCTGGAGTGTTGTGGAACACCCCTTGGGCCTTGAAGGGTCCAGAACATTCTAGGCCTCCATGGAAGGTTGTGGATCTCAACGGGTTCTAGAATTCTCCATGTATATTCTAGTAGAGTAGGCTAGAATACTCTATAATCATGTGGATGTGTACATATTCTAGAATGTTGTAGACTTTGCCACCAAGCCCTATATAAAGGGAGTGACTCCTCATTTGTAAAGACACACAGAAGTTGAGAGTATTTGAGAGCTTCTTTGCACTTGTGTCTTGAGAGCTTGCCAAGCACTTCCCTTACGATCCTTACTTCCGTTGTGAGTGTCGAAATGCTGAACTCGTCTAGGCTTTGTGAAAGGGAAGCTAGTCGGGTGCCGCATGAGAGCTTGGGAGAAGGCCAAGTCCCGTGACAGCGCGCTAAAATGGCGCGTTGGAGGGTCAAAACCACCCGAACGACCTCAGAATGTCATGAAACCGTACGACAACAGCCGTTGTGTTATTTTTGAAATGGTCGGGTAGACGACACATCAATCGGAGGTGTCGTTTGACCGCGGTGACCAGAAACGCGTTTCCGGTGTCATAAAACACCAAAAACGGCGTGGGACGGTCGAATTCGGAGAAAACATGATTTGAATGACCTGAAACCACACTAAAACATTAGGAATATTATTCGTGATGTGTAGGAGGAGACGACATACCCATCGGACATGCGGTGTGCGCGGTACGGTCGATTGTGTCGTTTTCAGCAGCTCAGCGCGCGCTAAAATGGCGCGTTGGGGGGTCAAAACCACATGAACAACCTCATAATTCCATGAAACCGTAAGACAACAGCCGTTGTGTGATTTGTGAAATGGTCGGGTAGACAGCACATCAATCGGAGGTGTCGTCTGACCGCGGTGACCGGAAACGAGTTTCTGGTGTCATAAAACACCAAAAACGGCGTGAGACGGTCGAATTCGGAGAAAACGTGCTCCGAATGATCTGAAACCACACGAAAACATTAGGAATATTATTCGTGGCGTGTAGGAGGAGACGGAACGCCCATCGGACATGTGGTGCGCGCGGTACGGCCGATTGTGTCGTTTTCAGCAGCTTGGCGCGCGCTAAAATGACACGTTGGGGGGTCAAAACCACCCGAACTACTTCAGAATGCAATGAAACCGTATGAAAACAGCCTTTGTGTGATTTTTGAAATGTTTGGGTAGACAGAACGTCAATCAGAGGTGTCGTTTGACCGCGGTGACCGGAAATGCGTTTTTGGTGTCATAAAACACAAAAAACGGCGTGAGACGGTCGAATTCGGAGCAAACGTGCTCCGAATGACCTGAAACCACACAAAAACATTAGAAATATTATTCATGACATGTAGGAGGAGACATCACACCCATCGGACGTGCGGTGCGCACAGTACGGCCGATTATGTCGTTTTTAGCAGCTCAGCGCGCGCTAAAATGGCGCGTTGGGGGGTCAAAACCACCCGAACGACCTCAGAATGCCATGAAATCGTACTACAACAGCTGTTGTGTGATTTGTAAAATGGTCGGGTATACAGCACGTCAATCGGAGGTGTCGTTTAACCGCGGTGACCGGAAACGCGTTTCCGGTGTCATAAAACACCAAAAACAGCATGAGACGGTCAAATTCAGAGAAAACGTGCTCCGAATGACCTGAAACGACACGAAAACATTAGGAATATTATTCGTGACGTGTAGGAGGAGACGGAACTCCCATCGGACGTGTGGTGCGCGCGGTACGGCCGAATGTGTCGTTTTCAGTAGCTCGGCGCTAAAATGATGCGTTGGGGGGTCAAAACCACCCGAACTACTTCAGAATGCCATGAAACCGTACGAAAATAACCGTTGTATGATTTGTGAAATGGTCAGGTAGATGGCATGTCAATCAGAGGTGTCGTTTGACCGCGGTTACCGAAAATGCGTTTCCGGTGTCATAAAACACCAAAAACGGCGTGAGACGGTCGAATTCGGAGCGAACGTGCTCCGAATGACCTGAAACCACACAAAAAAACATTAGGAATATTATTTGTGTCACACCCGTCGTTTCTAATTTATTTATTTTATTAATTTTCCTTGCGTCGGGTAGTTCGGGTCGAGGCCCGACATAAAATTTCTATGTTCTTTTTTTTTTAAAACGTGTGTTTTGACCTGGACTGCATCCTGCGCGCCGCGGTCGAAGCCGTGCGGCCTCGCTTGGGTCGTCGCGCGACCCCGCCTTGTTACTGCATGCCTTGCCGATGTTCAATTAACGAAATAAGATGAATTAAGAATGGTTTTGATAATAATAATATTATTATTAATATCACTTGAAAATATTATTATTATTATTATTATTATTATTATTATTATTATTATTATTATTATGACTGCTTCAGGTTTAGCATCACCGGACGCACGGGCAGGGCACGGTTCTGAGACCGCGCGGTCCGCCTGACTTTCAAAATGAGTTAAAAACATAACCGGATAATGAAATAATAATGAATAATGAGTTTTAAATAAAATGGAAATAAAAAAAAGTTTAATAAACTTTAATAAATTGTTTTAATGATAATAATAAAAATATTGTTTGAGATTAATAAATGTTATTGTTAATATTATGTGATGTTATTACAATTTATTATTATTATTATTTTACTTATTTCATTTATTTGTTTTATTACTTATTTATTAATTTGTTTTTGTTCCTTCTTTTTATCTTTTATTTTTATCTTCTCTTCTTCTTTCCTTTTATTTTTTTCATTTCTCTCCCTCAACTTCCCCCCCCCCCCGGCTGTTCCACACGATCTCCCCCTAACCCTAAGCGCGTCGCCCCCTCCTGCCGGCCATCCCGTCGCTCCTCTCCCCTGCCTCGAGCTCCCCTATGCGCTACCCCTTCCAGTGACTTGGCTGCCTCCCTTCCTTCCGGCGCACTGCTATTCGACGGTTCCTCTCCACCGCCTGACTCCACTGGCCTTCCTCATCTCCCTGGACTCCGGCTGGAAATCACGCCGCACACCAAGACTGTAGAGACCCGTATCTTGACGTACATTGACATTACATTACTTTTACGGAATACTTAGTACATTACAAAAACACACACACAAGGACCGTAATAGTTTAATGTCTTTGGAAACTCGGACTATAATCTTCTAATCGTGGTGAAAGATCTTCAACATCTCCCATAAAGATCTTCTTCTTTTTTTACCTAAAACCTTTCTTTATATCCTGGGGAAAAGAAAATATAAAAGGGTGAGCTCAAATGCTCAGTAAGGGTAAACAAAATAAATATCAATCACATCGTATACACAAGCATATAACTTTTGGAAATCTTAACCTGCAAAAGAGATTATAATTTCATAACATGGGATAAATCATGGCAGTAAAATGTAATCACAATAATCATAACTTATAACATTAAACATTGTGGCATACACACATAATCATAGAAAATCATTTCTTGTTAGTCAAGACTCATTGCCAAGACTATCTTAGTGGACAAAGTCCCTTTCTGAATCGAGTAACCCTCGTTCCAGTTCTGTTTCACTGAACCGGTATAACCTACCGTTCCAGCCATGTCTATCTCATGAGATATAAAATCTTTACCCAATGCATTGGAGGGAGATATAGGTCCCACCCATCTTATAATGAATCCTTTCTTATGTGTGCCACATAATCATAAACCATACATCATAGCGTAACCCATGTAATAAAAATGGGATTCTTAAACAACATGACATCATAAATCAATTCATATAAGATAAAGGAATTCATAAAAATAATTCCATCATAACATGATCAAATCAATGTAATAATAGGGATAAAAACAGAACCCTTTATTATCTTAGATCGAAAATAATTTTGATAAAACACTTGAACTCCATTCTTGAGGAAAATATCCTTTCTTCTTCAAAAACATTTTTCCTTTCATAACATGTCATACAACTTTAAAATAAAAGAAGTTGATTAAAAATAAACTTGAAAACTTGTAAAGGAAGCTTCTTGGAAATAATGTTTTAAAAATCCATTCATGCCGTATAAGTTAAAAAAACATTCTTCGTACTTTTTTCGGAAAAGTCAAAAAGTACCTCGTACGAAAAGACAACAAAAGATTCCTTTCTTATTCTTTAATAAAAACTTACCAAAGGGTAAAATTGGATTTAAACTATTGTAAGTGGATGAAAACAATATTACATATTGAGAGAACATGGATGTGGATGATAAAATACACCCCAGTAAATACTTACGAATAAACAATCTCGGATAAAAATGAGATTGTGATATTTCCCTTACCTTAGGTCTGACTTGCTTTGTAAGTGTCCCAACCTCCTGTATAATGATTTAAATCATGTTATTGACTTATTCCAGAATCATATTCATTGTTATGATATCATATATGGTTCACTTATGACATTATATTACCCGTTCTTTTGTAAATTCCATGTTAAAGAAGCGTTTTGGGTAAAATCGTTTCATTTATCGTAGGTGTTTTGACTTGTTGTTCTTGACATCATTATTACATATATCATGATTTACTTACTTCCAGAATATAAAATATGATTTATATATCATATATATTCAGTATATATATATATATATAATAGGTAGATAAATAAAATGAAAAACACCGTTCATGGAGACGGTAGTCCGTACGTACGCATGAACGCTGTTTTCCTTTCCTTATTGTCTTGAAATAGAAGTAAGTAGATGACATACATATGTATATATATACATAAATCCAGTAGCTTTATAATGTCATATATTTCATTATTATTTCTTATATATACTTTATAATCATTCTTAAATGGTTAACATGGAGAATGAATCTCATCGCGTCGTGGAGACGGTAGTCCGTACGTACGCACGAGCGATGATATCATTTCCATAAATATTGAACTGAATTGGAGTGGATTATAAAATATATCAGAATCAATATGATGTTGTAATAACTATGTATAGTTATTCTTTACACCATTATACCCATCCATGTAAGGTGGTGGTGGAAAATAGATTACACCTCGGCGTGGAGACGGTATTCCGTACGTACGCACGCGCGGTGATTTCTTTTTCCGTAGGATGGATAGATGGTGAAATAGGGTTATTTCATACTTATAATAACATATCGGTATATGAGTGATACTGATGTTATTACTTCATAATGAAAAAATCTAAGAAGAAGAAGTGGAAGAAGAAATAAAGATGAACGAATTGGTAACGGTAATTACCTCTTCTTTGAAGTGCCTCCTTGAGACCTCCTCTTAGGGCACTAAAATTGGTCTTTGAGGAAGACAAGAACCTCTAGGATGTTGCTAGGGAAGTGGAGAAGAGATTTTGGCAGGGTTTGGCCGAGCTTGAGTGCTCAAATTGGTGTGAGGAGGAGGGGGAGGAGGTGTCCTTTTATAGGGGAGGAGAGGGGCACCTTAGGAATATCTCAAAATATTATTTTATATTAAAGTCAAAATCGGTTTATAATGGTTCCAAAGGGTCTTATTTCTAAGATAAGGTGGTGAAGGGTCGAAATCCTATCAACCAATAAGATTTAGACAAGTTTAGGGTATTATTTTATCCTTATCAATTAGATTTAACTCTAAGTTAAATAATTTAACTTTTACCGTGTCTTTTTGTTTTCTTACATTATATGGTTAATACACTTACTATAACATGCCAAACTAACCCCAAATTGTTTATTATTAATATATATATCCTTATCTAAGTCCTTTGGCCGAACCTTAGATTTTTAGGAATAAATTAACAATTAGTAATATAATATTTGATTTAAAAACTATTTTGTGTCAATTTTGACACTATTTGATATATGATTTTTGTGAAAGTCATAACAGAATTATATGTTCGAACCAAGTTGATTAAATCAACAATAATATATCATATTAACCTATAAAATTAGTGTAATTCGTAAAAAGTCTCAAATTACATTTATTTTGGTGTTTATAACATCAATTATGTCAATATTTCATTAATAAGATAATTACTGCATCATCTTTGTGTCATAAATAAATTAAATTATTTGATGTCTAAAAATTACAAATAAAATACCATCATGTAGGAAATCTTTTTATCTTTCTAATGAATATTTACAATCGAATTTATCTTATGTATAACCCCATATTAAAAATGATTTACTTATTAAACTTTGATTTTAACTATTTTAACCCTTCTTTAAATAAATTAATAATAAATGTCCTAATCTAATCCAAGTGGGCCTAAATGGTCATATTTTATTCCTAAGTTTGTTTTTGGTCGAATTACACTTGTCCAATAGAATTAGGACATGTGTTAGGGTAATATTAATATCATTTTTACCCTTAGTTACCCTATTTACTATTAACCGCGGTAAAAAAGTAAAAAGTTACTATTCACCAAAAAATTATTTTTATCTCATTGAAGCACATTTTACTTACTGATATCAACCGTGTCTGTCGGATTTTTGAAATTCCATTCACAGAAGCGGTAAAATTAAGTTTTATGCAAAATTCAGTTTTTAACCTACCACTTAGTGGTTTCACTATTCATCAAAAATTGATGTTTTTCAGAACAATGCCAAAATTTCATCCTAAGCTATATTTCATATTCCGAATTCAAAAATGAAGTCTATTTTACCAAATTCATATCATAGAAGTTGCATTAATTAATTTTATAATTAAATCCCGCTGTTAAAACAAAGAGCGTGTTTTTAAGAAACAATATCTATCAAAAGATTGACACTTGTTTATGTCTGGTTTAAATGTGAAATTACATCCAATGACCAACATTGTATTAAATTGTAAAAATATATTCTAAATATACTTTAAAACCACTCAAATTAATAATTTATCACTATTAATTATTTCGATTGAAAAAGTTGTTTTTAACTAAAATTTAGTAATTTTCACTATTCATCAGAATATGAAAGTTATCCGAAAAGTACCAAAATTTCACCTTAGGCTAAATTCGATACTACGAATCCAAAAATGAAGTCCATTTTGAGAGATAAAATTTCTAAAATTTTAAAAGGTGGTTATTACTATTCATAACGGCTAGTCATAATAATTTTTTAATAGCATATCGTTGTTTAGTGAAACTCGGTATTGCGTACTACACACGCTATCGAGGAAGGTCGCGATTGCGTGTAATGCAAGGCAAGTCAAGGATGCGTATTGTGAAAGCTTCTTTTTGTGTAGCGTACAACACAAGACATTAATGAAATTAAAAATAATATTTTTCATAAAATTTCGGGGTGTTACATTCTACCCCCCTTAAAATGAATTTCGCCCTCGAAATTCGTCGGGATTATAAATGGTTTACTATTCGAAAGTTTCTTTAATAGAAACCCACATCGTAAAAAGGAATATCAAAACCAATCTTTAAGAACAAAAGTATGAAACGTAACGGTTACCTAAATAAACTAATCACTGGGTTTCCACATAGGTGAAAATATGGATATGGAAGAGAAATCTAACCATTATGATCTGATGGAGAGTGGTAGAGAACATGGCTATGGAAAAGCCAGTAATCACAAATCCTTAGATTTGTGATGATATAAGGTACCATCTAATTTATCAGGTATAAGATCACTAGGACAACATTTTTGGTTTTCAAGATCATTTCCCTAAAGTTGAAAATTTGAATTAGAATAAATACTTACTTTATTTTGGTACAATCTCACTGTTGTTCGTGCCTTGAACAATTTCCACTTCATCTCTTAAATAAATGAAGTTGAATTTGTTATTCGTGAAGTGTTAGCAGATCATGTGATAGAATGACGGGTCATTCCATCTGTCTCAAACAAAAGGTTAGCAAAAATTATATGCATAAGTCGATCTATAGTGAGATTAATCATATATGGTTCCTAAAATGGACTTATACTTCATATATCATACTGCTTAATATAATAAAACTAGTTTCTACTAAACAGGGACTTCCTGTAGGCCAGTGGTAGGCGATAAAGGCCAGTCGCACTTCGGTTGTGGGTTCGATTCCCACAGCCTTGTCCGAAGCGATGGGCTGTCGCCCGTCCTGCAGGTTGTCCTTTTTCTAAAACTACATTACTATAACATCCCATCAATAATATCGAAAAAAACTTATATCCTTAAACAATACTCACTTATGTCCAACATAATCCATTTCAATCTTTAGGCTTATCCATAATACTGCAGTCCACTCTCATAACATAGTGAAGATGATTACCAAAGATTTAATACCATCGTTGATCCCCATATATCATAAGATATGTTTTGTTGGTCACATTCCAAACATTCAAAGGCCTTAATCATGTATTCTCTTGAATACCCTTTGAACCTTATTGAAAACATGAGTGCTGTTAAAAGTTAACTCTTTATACATACCAAAATCCTCAAAATTATTTATACTCAAACCATGATATCACTTAGTCCTTATATCAATCATGAGCTCATGAATACTGTCAAACATTTCATTTTCTCCTTATCCCTTCATTATGCGCATATCATCTTCATTCCAAAAATATCTGAATAACCTTTCATGGATACTGGTAGCACACTTTCAAAACTCAAGGAAAGACAACAATGTAAGAATCCTTAGATGTCTCTTTATTCCATAGTACCATGAGATTACTTATGCAACATTACACATGATAAACATGTCATCATTCTACTACATTCTTAAACCATTGACCGGGCTTCAACAATTCTTTCATCTCACATATCATTTGTAGTCTCTTCATCATCAACATAAATACTACCCATTAGACCATACTGATTCTCTTCATGAGACTTTCCCTTAGGGAATTGGTTTGCATAATGCCCGTACATTCCACATTTAAAACATTTAACCATTGTTGATGTCGTAGCAATACCATTATCCTCATCCATGGTGTTAACTGAACCTTTTCCTTTGCACTTACTTGCTTTGTGTCCTTCTTTTCCACACCCAAAGCATCTTCCAGTTCCTTTGAAACATTCTCCTTGATGCCTCTTCCCACATGATTTACATAGGGGAAATTGAACTTTCTTTCCTCTATGATCATCATGAAACTCCATCTTTCTCTTATTAGCCGAGTCAGGAAACTTACCAAATTTTACTTTATTGATCATATTATGAGATTGCTGATTCGGCATAATAATGATGTTTGGACTTCCAAATCCAATTTCATTTGGTTTCTCATGAAAAATATCATTCCATTGTCCATCATATCCTCCATTATCGTGAATCACCTTGTTTCCTGCCATTTTCTAAAACCCAAAAAGAATAGTGTGAGAGGCAAAAATCATAATAAAGGGGGAGTAACTTCAATATCTAACATCTTTGGTTTAATCTAATATCGTTACCATAGTTCTAGGACTGTATCTTATACGTATACTTATCCTTAGGGACATCCCTAGACATACCTTAGAAATATCTCTAGGGATCTCACTAACGTTTTCACATCCTAGTTTCCAAAGGTTGACTAAACCTTTCCTCTGATACCAACTGTAGAGACCCGTATCTTGACGTACATTGACATTACATTACTTTTGCGGAATACTTAGTACATTACAAAAACACACACACAAGGACCGTAATAGTTTAGTGTCTTTGGAAACTCGGACTATAATCTTCTAATCGTGGTGAAAGATCTTCAACATCTCCCATAAAGATCTTCTTTTTTTTTACCTAAAACCTTTCTTTATATCCTGGGGAAAAGAAAACATAAAAGGGTGAGCTCAAATTCTCAGTAAGGGTAAACAAAATAAATATCAATCACATCGTATACACAAGCACATAACTTTTGGAAATCTTAACCTGCAAAAGAGATTATAATTTCATAACATGGGATAAATCATGGCAGTAAAATGTAATCACAATAATCATAACTTATAACATTAAACATTTTGGAATACACACATAATCATAGAAAATCATTTCTTGTTAGTCAAGACTCATTGCCAAGACTATCTTAGTGGACAAAGTCCCTTTCTGAATCGAGTAACCCTCGTTCCAGTTCTGTTTCACTGAACCGGTATAACCTACCGTTCCAGCCATGTCTATCTCATGAGATATAAAATCTTTACCCAATGCATTGGAGGGAGATATAGGTCCCACCCATCTTATAATGAATCCTTTCTTATGTGTGCCACATAATCATAAACCATACATCATAGCGTAACCCATGTAATAAAAATGGGATTCTTAAACAACATGACATCATAAATCAATTCATATAAGATAAAGGAATTCATAAAAATAATTCCATCACAACATGATCAAATCAATGTAATAATAGGGATAAAAACATAACCCTTTATTATCTTATATGGAAAATAATTTTGATAAAACACTTGAACTCCATTCTTAAGGAAAATATCCTTTCTTCTTCAAAAACATTTTTCCTTTCATAACATGTCATACAACTTTAAAATAAAAGAAGTTGATTAAAAATAAACTTGAAAACTTGTAAAGGAAGCTTCTTGGAAATAATGTTTTAAAAATCCATTCATGCCGTATAAGTTAAAAAAACATTCTTCGTACTTTTTTCGGAAAAGTCAAAAAGTACCTCGTACGAAAAGACAACAAAAGATTCCTTTCTTATTCTTTAATAAAAACTTACCGAAGGGTAAAATTGGATTTAAACTATTGTAAGTGGATGAAAACAATATTCCATATTGAGAGAACATGGATGTGGATGATAAAATACACCCCAGTAAATACTAACGAATAAACAATCTCGGATAAAAATGAGATTGTGATATTTCCCTTACCTTAGGTCTGACTTGCTTTGTAAGTGTCCCAACCTCCTGTATAATGATTTAAATCATGTTATTGACTTATTCCAGAATCATATTCATTGTTATGATATCATATATGGTTCACTTATGACATTATATTACCCGTTCTTTTGTAAATTCCATGTTAAAGAAGCGTTTTGGGTAAAATCGTTTCATTTATCGTAGGTGTTTTAACTTGTTGTTCTTGACATCATTATTACATATATCATGATTTACTTACTTCCAGAATATAAAATATGATTTATATATCATATATATTCAGTATGTATATATATATAATAGGTAGATAAATAAAATGAAAAACACCGTTCATGGAGACGGTAGTCCGTACGTACGCATGAACGCTGTTTTCCTTTCCTTATTGTCTTGAAATGGAAGTAAGTAGATGACATACATATGTATATATATACATAAATCCAGTAGCTTTATAATGTAATATATTTCATTATTATTTCTTATATATACTTTATAATCATTCTTAAATGGTTAACATGGAGAATGAATCTCATCGCGTCGTGGAGACAGTAGTCCGTACGTACGCACGAGCGATGATATCATTTCCATAAATATTGAACTGAATTGGAGTAGATTATACAATATATCAGAATCAATATGATGTTGTAATAACTATGTATAGTTATTCTTTACACCATTATACCCATCCATGTAAGGTGGTGGTGGAAAATAGATTACACCTCGGCGTGGAGACGGTATTCCGTACGTACGCACGCGCGGTGATTTCTTTTTCCGTAGGATGGATAGATGGTGAAATAGGGTTGTTTCATACTTATAATAATATATCGGTATATGAGTGATACTGATGTTATTACTTCATAATGAAACAATCTAAGAAGAAGAAGTGGAAGAAGAAATAAAGATGAACGAATTGGTAACGGTAATTACCTCTTCTTTGAAGTGCCTCCTTGAGACCTCCTCTTAGGGCACTAAAATTGGTCTTTGAGGAAGACCAGAACCTCTAGGATGTTGCTAGGGAAGTGGAGAAGAGATTTTGGCAGGGGTTGGCCGAGCTTGAGTGCTCAAATTGGTGTGAGGAGGAGGGGGAGGAGGTGTCCTTTTATAGGGGAGGAGAGGGGCACCTTAGGAATATCTCAAAATATTATTTTATATTAAAGTCAAAATCGGTTTATAATGGTTACAAAGGGTCTTATTTCGAAGATAAGGTGGGTAAGGGTCTAAATCCTATCAACCAATAAGATTTAGACAAGTTTAGGGTATTATTTTATCCTTATCAATTAGATTTAACTCTAAGTTAAATAATTTAACTTTTACCGTGTCTTTTTGTTTTCTTACATTATATGGTTAATACACTTACTATAACATGCCAAACGAACCCCAAATTGTTTATTATTAATATATATATCCTTATCTAAGTCCTTTGGCCGAAACTTAGATTTTTAGGAATAAATTAACAATTAGTAATATAATATTTGATTTAAAAACTATTTTGTGTCAATTTTGACACTATTTGATATATGATTTTTGTGAAAGTCATAACAGAATTATATGTTCGAACCAAGTTGATTAAATCAACAATAATATATCATATTAACCTAGAAAATTAGTGGAATTCATAAAAAGTCTCAAATTACATTTATTTTGGTGTTTATAACATCAATTATGTCAATATTTCATTAATAAGATAATTACTGCATCATCTTTGTGTCATAAATAAATTAAATTATTTGATGTCTAAAAATTACAAATAAAATACCATCATGTAGAAAATCTTTTTAGATTTCTAATGAATATTTACAATCGAATTTATCTTATGTATAACCCCATATTAAAAATGATTTACTTATTAAACTTTGATTTTAACTATTTTAACCCTTCTTTAAATAAATTAATAATAAATGTCCTAATCTAATCCAAGTGGGCCTAAATGGTCATATTTTATTCCTAAGTTTGTTTTTGGTCGAATTAAACTTGTCCAATAGAATTAGGACATGTGTTAGGGTAATATTAATATCATTTTTACCCTTAGTTACCCTATTTACTATTAACCGCGGTAAAAAAGTAAAAAGTTACTATTCACCAAAAAATTATTTTTATCTCATTGAACCACATTTTACTTACTGATATCAACCGTGTCTGTCGGATTTTTGAAATTCCATTCACAGAAGCGGTAAAATTAAGTTTTATGCAAAATTCAGTTTTTAACCTACCACTTAGTGGTTTCACTATTCATCAAAAATTGATGTTTTTCAGAACAATGCCAAAATTTCATCCTAAGCTATATTTCATATTCCGAATTCAAAAAAGAAGTCTATTTTACCAAATTCATATCATAGAAGTTGCATTAATTAATTTTATAATTAAATCCCGCTGTTAAAACAAAGAGCGTGTTTTTAAGAAACAATATCTATCAAAAGATTGACACTTGTTTATGTCTGGTTTAAATGTGAAATTACATCCAATGACCAACATTGTATTAAATTGTAAAAATATATTCTAAATATACTTTAAAACCACTCAAATTAATAATTTATCACTATTAATTATTTCGATTGAAAAAGTTGTTTTTAACTAAAATTTAGTAATTTTCACTATTCATCAGAATATGAAAGTTATCCGAAAAGTACCAAAATTTCACCTTAGGCTAAATTCGATACTACGAATCCAAAAATAAAGTCCATTTTGAGAGATAAAATTTCTAAAATTTTAAAAGGTGGTTATTACTATTCATAACGGCTAGTCATAATAATTTTTTAATAGCATATCGTTGTTTAGTGAAACTCGGTATTGCGTACTACACACGCTATCGAGGAAGGTCGCGATTGCGTGTAATGCAAGGCAAGTCAAGGATGCGTGTTGTGAAAGCTTCTTTTGGTGTAGCGTACAACACAAGACATTAATGAAATTAAAAAGAATATTTTTCATAAAATTTCGGGGTGTTACAAAGACGCTGCTCGAGCTTTTTTTTTTTTTACTGCTACATATGCTATTCCATCTCCCCTTCATCCGGTCCGGCGACCCAGCCCACGCTACAATTCCAGCGCACTTCTCTCCTTGGCCGAGCACCCCCTGACCAGCCGCCTCCTTCCATTCCTCCCGGCCGAAGCCCTTCCTCCAGCCGCTTGCACCGCTGCCTAACTCTCTCCCGGCCATCCCCATTGCAGCGGCCTCCCTTCCCAGTGGTTGAGCTCTCCCCTGCTTCATCCGGCGAACACCCCCACCCTCGGTTAAGCCTCCTTGCTGTTTTTTTTCCAGCAGGTATATGATTCGATCTAGGGTTATTAATTTGAAGTTTTTGGTTTGTGTTTGGTTTTCTTGCGGTGTGTTTGGCATGCAATGGGGTTTTACATCAAATTTTTGGGTTAATTATTGATGTTTTGGTTCAATTGTTTGATTTAGGGCCAATTTGGATTTGTTTGAGTTGCGACGGATGTGTGACAGTTGTTGCGTACCATGGTTGTGAAGTCTGTTATGACAAGGTAGGTGGTTCCATGCCATACCATCTTTAGATGATTTAAATTGCTCCTTAATTAAATTATAATGTGTTCTGATTATAAATTGCGTGATGTGAATTTCATTTTGGACGTGCTTTGATATGCATATTGATGAATTTAAGTTGTTTTTAAGTAAATGCCAAAGTTTTTCATGTGTGATGTGTTGTTGAAATTTTCAGACATCTTTTAGTTAGTTGTTTAAGGTGTGAAAATTGTGTTTTCAAGAACGCTTGAGGTACGAATTTTATTAAATTGAATTTTTCAAAAGAATGTAAACTATTTTGACGTGTTAATTTTTATTATGAACCTTGAGTATGTTTTAGGGGTGAGAATGATGTTTTAGAAGGTTTGGGATGTGCAATTGATTTTTAAATGGTTCTGGCATCTAAAATTTGTGTGTTTTAAAGTGAGGTCTTGTGGTATGCATATGTGATGTTTTATTAATTGAGAAATTGTTTAATTAAGTGTCGTTTGAGATGTGGAATATGGTTGGTAAGGTTTTCAGGGTGGTTTGGTAGGTGCGAAATGTGTTTTCAAGTTCTTTGGGGTGTCTGTAATTAAATGTAGATTTTCAATGAAAATGAGTCACTTTGGGTGTGTTTTCCGTGTTGCGTACTTTTGGAATTAAATTGAAAATTGTTTGAACAATGGGAAAATGTGTTTTAGTTTGTATAAGCTGCACTTTTGGTTTTAAAGTGACGTTCGTATATGAAATCGAGTTCGTCGTTCTAGTGCAAACCTTTGATTTCTAATTTTAAGGGTTTTATAAATTGTTAATTGCACTTATTAAATTATATGTGGAGCGTGG
Organism: Viscum album; assembly: GCA_963277665.1. NCBI lineage: Eukaryota > Viridiplantae > Streptophyta > Magnoliopsida > Santalales > Viscaceae > Viscum > Viscum album. The sequence goes on from OY728148.1 coordinate 547,123,218, forward strand.
TAGTTGTGTTTGACAGAGTTATGTGTGCATTAAGTTTTTTTTTAGGTATTCTTACATGTGACATTGGACATGTCTCACGTGCAAACTCTTATTGTTCTATTTTGAAATGTTCTTCAAATTGTTTAAATAGTTTATCAAGTCACGCAAGTGGTCTGAACTATGTGATAAAATGGTTTTGGTGTGCGTGAGTTTTTGAAATGGTTGTTTGGGGACACAAATAGTGACTTTTGTGTGCAATATCTTGTTTGGTCTGTGATATGAGAAAGAAATATACTATGTGAATGCGAAATTTGATTGAGCACAAGGGAAAACCCTGGGTATCTAGGTGGACGGACTAGAATTAGTGCGCTAGTGAACCGGATGGGTATCGTCCCTGTTTCACTTAGCTGGATTGACGATTGCAACACTAACTAAACATATGATATCTGAGGGTCGTGGCCTTCTAAGCCACGTGTTCTGAGGATCGTGGCCTTCTAAGCCACGTTTTCTGAGGGTCGTGACCTACTAAGCCATGTTTCACCGAGACACGAGGTTCTAGGGTCCCACTCGAGCTAGATGATCCTTAGGGGATTTACCTATAGTGCTCTACCATCGATGACGTGGTGCCTTCCGTCGGCATATGGAGGACCACCTGTGTGTGTGTGTGTGTGAGTATGTGTGTGTGTGCCCATAATGAACCTTCCTCTTTTTTAAAAATCGTGTTTGTGAAATGAGTTCCTTCTTAGTGTTTTCTTTAGCAGTTAGCCTGTAAATGTTTTCTTTAAAAGCATTTTGAAAATATAATTTTGAATAAGCACTTTGAATTGTATTTTGATGTTGTGGCATGGAACCTTTTTCTCGGTGGCATCCTTCTGGGCTTTTAGCTCACACCCTACATACACCCTTGGGTGTATGTAGTTTCTGTTTCTTCTATGTTCCAGGTTGTGACTTTGTGCTCAGTGTTGGTGGTTCGAGTTGTTAGTGGCCTTCTCATGCAGGTTGGTGTTGTGGCGTGCGGATGCTACACCGCTTTTGTCGCTTGGAGGTTTGAGTTATAGTTTTAGTCCCTTTTGTTGTCGATTCCAAGTTTCATTCTTATTATCTTGTTAGTGTTTGTTTATACCATTTCGGGTAAACCGTTCCCACAGGTTACTCTTGATACCCGGTCACTTTTTCCAACCCGTGGGGATCGGGAACGCCCCTCGGGCCTTGCCGCGGACCGGGTCGGGCGCCGGATCGGATGGCAACCCGGCCTGGTTCGTGACAAAATGGTATCAGAGGGAAAAGTTTGCTCTCTTGGGTCGTTTTCTTTTGAGATAGAGTCAGAGTGGACCAAAATTAAGGTAGTCGGAACTCGGCGTTCTAGCTACGAGCAATGTGCCTAGCCAGCACACCTCGTGGCGGGACTCGAGTTACCAAAGTGTGTTGAGGTTTGTCTGTGTTTTTTTGTCATTGCGGTTAATCTTGTCTATGGGAAATGGAAAAGGGGTAAGGTCAGTGGTCCTAGTGAGCTCGCAGTGTCTTGCAAGCCATGTGGAGCCGGGGACGCTGTCCTAGAATACCCTCCGTGGCAGTGGCATGACTGGTGTATGGCCGACAACCATACGTTCCAGTCACTCGCTGATACAAGTTTTCTCTTGCCTCATTTCTCGTCTCTTTGCTTTAGATTCGTGAGAATTTGGTTTTTAAGTAAAAAATTTTTGGATTTGGAAAATGATTTTTAAATGAAGCGCTTTAAAAAGAAAACGAGGTATGAGGTTTGAAAGGTGTGGGTTGGATGTTTTGGTTTTGAAAAAAATGGAATGGTTTGTTTTTGACCCTTGGTGTTCTCGTGGGAAACCACATGCATGAGTGAATATGGGAAAAAATGGTTAATGGAGCAAGTGGATGAGTGCTTGGATGGATATGAGGTGGGTGCCAGTGCGGCACGAGAACATGCATGTGTGAGGCCCATGGGACACCATTGGTGTTTGTGAAACCCACTGGCTTTGCTTATTTTCAAAATGTTTTGTTGAAGAAAAAAAATTGGTGTTTTAGTAAACGGTGTTTGTGTGTCGTGTCCTTGTGTTTTTGAGATGTTGGATATGTGGCGTTTTGAGCCGAGGATCCTTTTGACAGATTTGTGTCTTCAGTTTGAATTTTTGTTGGTCAGTTGGTGTGAAAGCATGTGGTTAATGGTCTCTTTTGAAAAAGTACATTGGGGAGCCCTTGCAGTGGTTCCCCTGCACGTTTGGTGTTCGCTTGTTTTATGTCTTGATCATCGGACCAGTTTGGTTGGGTCCATGGTTTTCCTTTCTTGACTAGTGTATGCCCTCCCATAAATCATTAACATGTGATTAAAGTGCGGCCACATAATTCTCCGTTGGCCGACCCTCCAGTTGATCAGAGGAATCTCTTCTTGAATTCTAGAATTGAACTCACGTCTCCTTTTTGCAACTAAGTGGATCCTCTCACAGCGGGACGACAAATGCGAGGGGAGTTGAAGGTAGTTTTGGTCATTTGAGTTGTCAGATTCATTGGGTATGAGGTTTGACGTCGTCATGTTTGAAGGTTCCCCCTGGAAACGGCGAAAGGAAATCTAGCGGGGAAGGGTGAAGGCGGTTCAGAATTTTTAGTGTTGACCAGTGTCTTGAAGGGATTTGTAGTATTTACAGCGGCTGCAAGGGTCATGTTCGGTGACATCTTGCAGCGTGAGATCTCTTTGATAGTCAACGGTGGTTTGGAAGCAACCCTAAGTCGTCGGTGTAGCCTATCGTTCTTGATGACCTATGGTCTTTGGTTTGTTTCGTTTAAAGAAGGGTTCTTGTTAGGCTACTGGTTTGGCAGACCCAGTCGTATGAGGCTGCTATGGTCGTTTACAGGAATCACGTGGTGCTCAAGACGCGGTTTAAAGTCCTTACCAGTGTAATTTTTTTTCCTCTCAACAGCAATGATCATGTTCAGGTGATGATTTGTGGTGTCGTGTTCTCATCCAGTGTGACAAAGGGTGATGCGCATTCACCATTTCAACTCTGGTGTTGGTGAATGTTCCTCGTATGATCAGTCAGATGTTGTAATGTGTCGTGTTTGCTGGTGTTGCCTCTGTTGCAGTGTGGTTGCATGTGACACCAAAAGGAGAAGCTCCGTTCAAGAGTCTTCAAGTCCTGACTGCGAGGCAGGAGATGCTTCAAACATCAGGGCTCCAACCATAGGCCCCGGAGTTAAGCTGGCGCGTGGTCAGGAACCCCAAGAGTGTATGAGACCACGACCATATTTTTGTCATCGGGGTTAAGAGTGGAGTCAGTTTAAATTGTTTTCTATGGTGTTTCATTTCGAATGAGCCGTCTGGTTGCATAAGGTTTTCGTGACCATGTGGAGGAGTGTTCGTCTCGTGCGTTAAAGTCTTGGGGGTCGCGTTCCACTAGATGTAATTGCTTTAGTGGACTTATGGGGTTTGTTGAGTAAATCTGTCTCAAATATGAATAATTCTCATCCATGAATGTGGAAATGCTGGTTTGTCTTGGGCCATGCTTTGGACGCCCCGGTAGTCGGGCCCCTCCCTTCCCGCCCCTTGTGGTAGGGTGTGTGGTCACCATCAGAAATTTTTCAATGTTCTATATCCTCTGTTAGTTCTAGTGGCGACGAGACCCACGATGGGTCTCGTACAAAGGTCTCTAGAATAAATTGGTGGTGTCCTTTCATGTATGGTGGGGAGTCCGCCTGGACCTCCCCATGTTGGTTTTCTAGTCTCTCCTTGGGCGTTGGTAGGTTCTTAATGGTGGGGAGACCCACATTGGGTCTCGCACGAATGCCTCTAGAATGAATCAGTGCTGGACTCTTCTTTAATGGCGGGGAGTTTGCTCGAACCTCTCCGTGTCGTTTTTCCAGTCTTGTTTCGCGCGTCAGTGACTTCCTAATGGTGGGGAGCCCCTCGGGCCTCCCCATGTTGATATTTTTCTTCTGTTTTTAAATACGGTTTGGTGAAAAGTGATAAGTATGTTCCGTGGACGTGGTCTGACTTTGTCTATTGATTCCAACCAAACGGTGCGGTTTTTGTTTAATAATGTTTGAGTGGTTTCGTCTGATTAGGTTGGTTTTCGTGGGTGCGAGAGTCGTTTTACTTTATTAGTCAACTAGAGGTATTTTAACCCTTTAGGGTAGGCGACACATATGAGAAAAGTCTTTTACGCATTTCTTGAAGTCGCCATTAAGTCACTCTCTCTGAGCACGATTTTTCTTTGCCTCTCTTTGCTTGATGTTTGTGGGGAGCCCCTTTGAATCTAAAGGGAGTGTAGATTTCTGCTGTGGGGTTTGGTTCTGGTTGTGGCTTTCCGGGGACGGAAAGCTTTATGGTGGAGAGAATTGTCACACCCGTCGTTTCTAATTTATTTATTTTATTAATTTTCCTTGTGCCGGGTAGTTCGGGTAAGGCCCAACATAAAATTTCTATGTTTTTTTTTAAAAAAAACGTGTTTTTGACCTTGACTGCATCCTGCGCGCCGCGGTCGAAGCCGTGCGGCCTCGCTTGGGTCGTCGCGCGACCCCACCTTGTCACTGCATGCCTTGCCGATGTTCAATTAACGAAATAAGATGAATTAAGAATGGTTTTGATAATAATAATATTATTAATATCACTTAAAAATATTATTATTATTATTATTATTATTATTATTATTATTATTATTATGACTGCTTCAGGTTTAGCATCACCGGACGCACGGGCAAGGCACGGTTCTGAGACCGTGCGGTCCGCCTGACTTTCAAAATGAGTTAAAAACATAACCGGATAATGAAATAATAATGAATAATGAGTTTTAAATAAAATTGAAATAAAAAAAAAAGTTTAATAAACTTTAATAAATTGTTTTAATGATAATAATAAAAATATTGTTTGAGATTAATAAATGTTATTGTTAATATTATGTGATGTTATTAGAATTTATTATTATTATTATTTTGCTTATTTCATTTATTTGTTTTATTACTTATTTATTAATTTGTTTTTGTTCCTTCTTTTTATCTTTTATTTTTATCTTCTCTTCTTCTTTCCTTTTATTTTTTTCATTTCTCTCCCTCACCTTCTCTCCCCCCCGGCTGTTCCGCGCGATCTCCCCCTAACCCTAAGCGCGTCGCCCCCAGCTGCCGGCCAACCCGTCGCTCCTTGCCCCTGCCTCCTTGCTCGAGCTCCCCTATGCGCTACCCCTTCCAGTGACTTGGCCGCCTCCTCTCCTTCCGGCGCACTGCTGTTCGACGGTTCCGCTCCACCGCCTGACTCCACTGGCCTTCCTCATCTCCCTGGACTCTGGCTGGAAATCGCGCCGCACACCAAGCCGCTGCTCGACCTTTTTTTTACTGCTACATATGCTATTCCATATCCCCTTCATCTGGTCCGGTGACCCAGCCCACGCTACAATTCCAGCGCACTTCTCTCCTTGGCCGAGCACCCCCTGACCAGCCGCCTCCTTCCATTCCTCCCGGCCGAAGCCCTTCCTCCAGCCGCTTGCACCGCTGCCTAACTTTCTCCCGGCCATCCCCATTGCAGCGGCCTCCCTTCCCAGTGGTTGAGCTCTCCCCTGCTTCATCCGGCGAACACCCCCCCTCGGTTAAGCCTCCTTGCTGTTTTTTTTTTCAGCAGGTATATGATTCGATCTAGGGTTATTAATTTGAAGTTTTTGGTTTGTGTTTGGTTTTCTTGCGGTGTGTTTGGCATGCAATGGGGGTTTTACATCAAATTTTTGGGTTAATTATTGATGTTTTGCTTCAATTGTTTGATTTAGGGCCAATTTGGATTTGTTTGAGTTGCGACTGATGTGTGACAGTTGTTGCGCACCATGGTTGTGAAGTCTGCTATGACAAGGTAGGTGGTTCCATGCCATACCATCTTTAGATGATTTAAACTGCTCCTTAATTATATTATAATGTGTTCTGATTATAAATTGTGTGATATGAATTTCATTTTGGACGTGCTTTGATATGCATATTGATGAATTTAAGTTGTTTTTAAGTAAATGCCAAAGTTTTTCATGTGCGATGTGTTGTTGAAATTTTCAGACGTGTTTTAGTTAGTTGTTTAAGGTGTGAAAATTGTGTTTTCAAGAACGCTTGAGCTACGAATTTTATTAAATTGAATTTTTCAAAAGAATGTAAACTATTTTGACGTGTTAATTTTTATTATGAACCTTGAGTATGTTTTAAGGGTGCGAATGATGTTTTAGAAGGGTTGGGATGTGCAATTGATTTTCAAATGGTTCTGGCATCTAAAATTTGTGTGTTTCAAAGTGAGGTCTTGTGGTATGCATATGTGATGTTTTATTAATTGAGAAATTGTTTAATTAAGTGTCGTTTGAGATGCGGAATATGGTTGGTAAGGTTTTCAGGGTGGTTTGGTAGGTGCGAAATGTGTTTTCAAGTTCTTTGGGGTGTCTATGTAATTAAATGTAGATTTTCAATGAAAATGAGTCACTTTGGGTGTGTTTTCCGTGTTGCGTACTTTTGGAATTAAATTGAAAATTGTTTGAACAATGGGAAAACGTGTTTTAGTTTGTATAAGCTGCACTTTTGGTTTTAAAGTGACGTTCGTATATGAAATCGAGTTCGTCGTTCTAGTGAAAACCTTTGCTTTCTAATTTTAAGGGTTTTATAAATTGTTAATTGCAATTATTAAATTATATGTGGAGCGCGGTAGTTGTGTTTGACAGAGTTATGTGTGCATTAAGTTTTTTTTTAGGTATTCTTACATGTGACATTGGACATGTCTCACGTGTGAACTCTTATTGTTCTATTTTGAAATGTTCTTCAAATTGTTTAAATAGTTTATCAAGTCACGCAAGTGGTCTGAACTATGTGATAAAATGGTTTTGGTGTGCGTGAGTTTTTGAAATGGTTGTTTGGGTACACAAATAGTGACTTTTGTGTGCAATATCTTGTTTGGTCTGTGATATGAGAAAAAAATATACTATGTGAATGTGAAATTTGAGCACAAGGGAAAATCCTGGGTATCTAGGTGGGCGGACTAGAACTAGTGCGCTAGTGAACCGGATGGGTATCGTCCCTGTTTCACTTAGTTGGATTGACGATTGCAACACTAACTAAACATATGATATCTGAGGGTCGTGGCCTTCTAAGCCACGTGTTCCGAGGGTCGTGGCCTTCTAAGCCACGTTTTCTGAGGGTCGTGGCCTACTAAGCCATGTTTCACCGAGACACGAGGTTCTAGGGTCCCACTCGAGCTAGATGATCCTTAGGGTATTTACCTATAGTGCTCTACCATCGATGGCGTGGTGCCTTCCGTCGGCATATGGAGGACCACCTGTGTGTGTGTGTAAGTATGTGTGTGTGTGTGCCCATAATGAACCTTCCTCTTCTTCTTTAAAAATCGTGTTTGTGAAATGAGTTCCTTCTTAGTGTTTTCTTTAGCAGTTAGCCTGTAAATGTTTTCTTTAAAATCATTTTGAAAATATAATTTTGAATAAGCACTTTGAATTGTATTTTGATGTTGTGGCATGGAACCGTTTTCTCGGTGGCATCCTACTGAGCTTTTAGCTCACACCCTACATACACCCTTGGGTGTATGTAGTTTCTGTTTCTTCTGTGTTCCAGGTTGTGACTTTGTGCTCAGTGTTGGTGGTTCGAGTTGTTAGTGGCCTTCTCATGCAGGTTGGTTTTGTGGCGTGCGGATGCTACACCGCTTTTGTCGCTTGGAGGTTTGAGTTATAGTTTTAGTCCCTTTTGTTGTCGTTTATTTTTGGACATTGGTTCTAGTTGTAAACCTTTAAATTTTGATTTCAGTTTTATGGTCTCTTTGGTTGTCGATTCCAAGTTTCATTCTTATTATCTTGTTAGTGTTTGTTTATACAATTTCGGGTAAACCGTTCCCACAGGTTACTCTTGATACCCGGGCACTTGTGCTAGCTCGTGGGGATCGGGAACGCCCCTCGGGCCTTGCCGCGGACCGGGTCGGATGGCCACCGGCTTGGTTCGTGAAAATTTGTGACATGTAGGAGGAGACGAAACGCCCATCGGACGTGCGGTGCGCGCGATACGGTTGATTGTGTCGTTTTCAGCAGCTTGGCACGCGTTAAAATGGTGCGTTGGGGGTCAAAACCACTCGAACGACCTCAGAATGCCATGAAAACGTACGACAACAGCCTTTGTGTGATTTTTGAAATGATCGGGCAGACGACACATCAATCGGAGGTGTTGTTTGACCGCGGTGACAGAAAACGCGTTTTCGGTATCATAAAACACCAAAAACGGCGTGTGACGGTCGAATTCGGAGAAAACGTGCTCTGTATGACCTGTAACCACACGAAAACATTAGGAATATTATTCGTGACATGTATAAGGAGACGACACTCCCATCGGATGTGCGGTGCGCGCGGTACGGCCGATTGTGTCGTTTTCAGCAGCTCGGCGCGCGCTAAAATGGCGCGTTGGGGGGTCAAAACCACCCAAACGATCTCGGAATTCCATGAAACCATACAACAACAGCCGTTGTGTGATTTCTTAAATGGTTGGGCAGACAACACGCCAATCGGAGGTGTCATTTTACTGCGGTGACTGGAAATGCGTTTGTGGTGTCATAAAACACCAAAAACGGCGTGAGACGGTCGAATTCGGAGAAAACGTGCTCCGAATGACCTGAAACCACACGAAAACATTAGGAATATTATTCGTGATGTGTAGGAGTAGACATAACGCCCATCAGAGGTGCGGTGCGCGCGGTACGGCCGAATGTGTCGTTTTCAGCAGCTCGACGCGCGCTAAAATGGCGCGTTGGGGGGTCAAAACGACCCGAACAACCTCAGAATGCCATGAAACCGTACGATAACAGGAGTTGTGTGATTTTTGAAATGTTTGGGTAGACGGCACGTCAATCGGAGGTGTCGTTTGACCGCGGTGACCGGAAACGTGTTTCTGGTGTCATAAAACACCAAAAACGACGTGAGACGGTCGAATTCAGAGCAAACGTGCTCCAAATGACCTGAAACCACATGAGAACATTAGGAATATTATTCGTGACATGTAGGAGTAGACGAAACGCCCATCAGACGTGCGGTGTGCACAGTACGGCCGAATGTGTCGTTTTTAGCAGCTCGGCGCGCGCTAAAATGGTGCGTTGGGGGTTCAAAACGACCCGAACGACCTCGGAATGCCATGAAACCGTACGACAACATCCGTTGTGTGATTTTTGAAATGTTCGGGTAGACGGCACATCAATCGGAGGTGTCGTTTGACCGCGGTGACCGGAAACGTGTTTCCGGTGTCAAAAAACACCAAAAACGGCGTGAGACGGTTGAATTCGGAGAAAACATGTTCCGAAAGACCTGAAACCACACGAAAACATTAGTAATATTATTTGTGACATGTAGGAGGAGACTGTACGCCCATCGGACATGCGGTGCGTGCGGTACGGCCGATTGTGTCGTTTTCAGCAACTCGGCACGCGCTAAAATGGCGCGTTGGGGGGTCAAAACCACCCGAAAGACCTCGGAATGCCATGAAACTGTATGAAAACAACCTTTGTGTGATTTTTGAAATGGTCAGGTAGATGAAATGTCAATCGGAGGTGTCGTTTGACCGCGGTGACCGGAAACGCATTTCCAGTGTCATAAAACACAAAAAACGACGTGTGACGGTCAAATTCGGAGCAAACGTGCTCCGAATGACCTGAAACCACACTAAAACATTAGGAATATTATTCGTGACATGTATGAGGAGACGTCATGCCCATCGGACGTGCGGTGCGCGCGGTACGGCTGATTGTGTCGTTTTCAGCAGCTCGGCGCGCGCTAAAATGACGCGTTGGGGGGTCAAAACGACCCGAACGACCTCAGAATGCCATGAAACCATACTGCAACAGCCATTGTGTGATTTGTAAAATGGTCGTGCAGACGTCATGTCAATCAGAGGTGTCGTTTGACCGCGGTGACCGGAAACGCGTTTCCAGTGTCATAAAACACCAAAAACGGCGCGAGACGGTCGAATTCGGAGCAAACGTCCTTCGAATGACCTGGAACCACACAAAAACATTAGTAATATTATTCTTGACGTGTAGGAGGTGGCACGCCCATCGGACGTGCGGTGCGCACAGTACGGCCGATTGTGTCGTTTTCAGCAGCTCGGCGCGCGCTAAAATGACGCGTTGGGGGTTCAAAACCACCTGAACGACCTCATAATGCCATGAAACCGTACGACAACAGACGGTGTGTAATTTTTGAAATGGTCAGGTGGATGGCACATCAATCGGAGGCATCGTTTGACCGCGGTGACCGAAAACATGTTTCCGGTGTCATAAAACACCAAAAACGGCGTGAGATGGTTGAATTCGGAGCAAACGTGCTCCGAATGACCTGAAATGATAGCATTTCTTAAATTGGGGGTTTTAAATTATTATAGCACCATGATTTGATGTCAGATTTAATTTTATTATATGTATATAATAACTGAATAATTATATTCAATTTACGTTTGTTTTGTTTTGTTGTTTTTTTTGTCTTATTGTATGTTTATTAAAGCAGAAGATTGAAATGGATGGACCTGCTCGAATCGTTGAAGCACATTTATCATTTATTGTTTATGACGATCTTGATGTTTATGCTATTTGAAATTGTTTTCCATTTTTTATGATTTTTACCTTGTTTTATCTCTGATTTTGCACCGTGAAGAAAAAAACACAATTCGTACATTTCATTAAAAAAATGAAAAATATTTTATTTAATATTATATATATATATATTTCTTTAATATATATATATATATATATATTAAAATATTTAAAACATATTATATATATATATATTTAAAATATCTTATTTAATATTGTATATATAAATATTTTCTTTAATATATATATATATATTTTTTATTTAATAAATATATATATTTATTTATTTATTTCAGTAGGAATTTTATTTAAAAAAAAATTCCCAGAGTAGCGACTGCTAAAGGCAGTCCCTATAGGCTTCCTGCTGGGCAACATTAGCGACCGCCAAGCGGTCGCTTAAGGCCAGAATTTTGACCACCTATAGAGACCGCCATTGGCGGTCACTATTGGCCTACAACAACGAAGATGAAGCGACCGCCAATGGTGGTCGCTAATGCCCGATTTTTTAGTAGTGCCTCTAGAATCTATATATCTCTCTCTATCTATCCGACTGTAGATGGTAGGTTGTGATCAAACTGACCTAAGATCCCAGTGCCACTTGTAGACCTCTCCAAAATTGAGAAGAGTATACCTATTAGAAATTATAATAAATGGAACTCTGTTCAAATAGACAATCTTCTTCACATAGAGATTTCCCAACTCCTCAACATTGGTTGTATCTCTAATGGGTATGAATTGAGCAGACTTGGTCAGCCTATCGATCACAACCCATATCACATTCTTCTTTCTATGGGTCAAGGCAACCCAACCATAAAGTTTAAAGAGATTTCATCCAACTTCCAAGTAGGAACAGTAAGTTTCTGAAGTAAACTCAAAGGTTTATGATGCTCGGCCTTCCCCTACTCGCACGTATATAAATGCAAGACAAACTCAACAATTTCCATCTCATACCTTGCCACTAGAACTACCATCGTATGTCATAGAACATCTTGGTGGTTCATGGGTTCACAACCCACTGGGAACTATGAGAATCCCCCCATCATAGCCTCTCTTACTGCTAATGGTACGATAAAGGAATCCCAATAGCATAGAACACCCTATTTGGAGAACGACCACTAGGAAACTATCTCCCCACCATAAAGAGAGTCTCTAATGCTATGAAATTCATCATCAAGCTCTTGATCCTAAAGAATCATCTCAAGAAGAGTGGATTTCAAATAAACGCTGGCTAAAGAAACTTTAGCCCCATTCTCCTGAACTCCAATATGAAACTGTGTAAATAGAGCCATCAAATTCCACTCTTCTGAGGATTATTTCACTTCTTGGGTTAGAATTTTCCTTCTCAATGCATATGCAATGACATTTCCTTTCCCTAAGGTATAGGCGATGTCAAAGTTAAAGGACTACAGGTATTCCACCCAACACCACTGATGAAGATTCAAATATTTTTTAGAGAATATATAACTCAAACTTTTTGTGGTCTGAATACATAGTAAACTTTTCTCCAAAAAGGTAGTGCCTCCAACTCTTAAGTGTGTGCATTACAGCTACAAGTTCAAGGTCATGAGTAAGATAATTCTTTTCATGTGGTCTAAGCTGACGAGATCCATAAGCCACCACATGATCACCCTACATAAGAACGCGGCCCAAGCATGAACCCAATGCATCACAAAATACCACATAACCCTACCCGGCCTTTGGAAGAGTCAACACCAGTGTAGAAATCAAAATATGTTTCAGATCAAAAAAATAACTCTGACATTTATCATTCCAATCAAACTTCACCCCCTTATGAGTCAGAGAAATCATCAGAGAATCTAACTTCAAGAAGTCCTTAATGAACTGATGATAATATCTAGCTAAGACCAAGAAGCTTCTAATATTGAAGACATTTTCTTGTTGGTCCCAAGTCATAACAGCCTTTAACTTCTTGGGATCAACTAACATACCCTATTCATACACCATGTGTCCCAAGAATTTTACTTCTCAAATCCAGAAATTACACTTTGAAAGATTGGCATAAAGCCAATGATTTCTCATCAGACTCAGAACTATTCTCAAATGATGCACATGATCCTCCTTAGACTTAAGGATTTCATCCATAAATACTACCAAAAGGGTATCTAGATACTCTTGAAAAATTCGGTTTATTAGAGCTATGAAAACTGCAAGAGAATTTGTTAGACCAAAGGTCATAGCAAGGTACTCATAATGGTTGTACCTACTCCAAAAGTCAGTTTTCTTAATGTTATATTATTTTATCCTCAACTGAAGGTAACCAGATCATAGGTCGATCTTTGAAAACCAATTCTCCCCTTTTAACTAGTCAAATAGATCATTAATTTGTGTAAATGGGTATTGGTTCTTTACTGTAACTCGATTGAGCTTTTGATAATCAACACATAATCAAAGAGAACAGTCAGCTTTCTCAGAGAAGAGAACCAGGGCCACCCAAGGTGATACAGTAGGGTGTATAAATCCTTTCTCAAGAATATTGTCCAACTTAGACTTTAGCTCTTTCATTTCTACTATATACATGCGGTAAGAGGGAATTGAAACTAGTTGGGTGCCAGAAATTAATTCAATAGAAAACTCAGCCTCCCTTACCAGCGTCAAACTAGAGAAATTATAAGGGAACACGTTGGGAAACTCAGAGATAATTGGAGGGAGATCACTGCTAAAAGATTATAACCCCAGATCAAAGTAAAACATTGATATCACCTTCCCCAACTCCAAATAATAAGGTCTATCTCTACTCAACCTTGGGTATCATTATCATTGAAAGACAATAGTCACACCACTGGGTGTATTAAGGTAGACCCATCGAAGATAACAATCAATCCAGGATTTATTTTCAATGATCCAATCCATCCTGAATATGACGTCAAGAGATTTCATATTAAGAACCGGAAAACTCAAAGGAATCTTGACATATGATAGAGAGAAGACACAAGTAGGACTACAGAGACCCCACTCTCTCTTCGTATTAAGGGGTGTAGTAATATCCATTGCACAAGATAAAATATCCATATAAAGATTAAGCATATTAACAATATGGGTTGAAATAAATGAGTGAGATGCACCAGTGTCAAATAGAGCACTCACTAAGGACGAATCTATAGTAATGGTACTTATCACAGTGGTTGGACCCGTGTTTTCTTCCTATGGATAATCTTACACTACATGAAGTAGCTTCATTCTAGATGCCTATGCCTAGAACCCTTTTATACATGAAGAATCTGATTGCCCTGTAGTTTTAGGAGGAGATGATAATCATGTTACACTACACGGAGTAGAAAAGTTGTGGAAGAATCTTTGCAAGTGTCCTGAACGTCTACAGGAGCTACAGTTCTTGGGTGCCTCAGTGGAAACCCTCTTAGAATTTACTGGCTTTCCACACTAATATAAAATCAAAGAGATTCCTCCTAGCACTATAGGAGGTCTGGAATGACCCTACCATTGATAATTTTTTAGAGAATCATCACACTTCCATTTTCCCTTTAAGTAATTCACACTACTACTGGGAGATAAAGAAACTCCAGATAACACTGGCTTTCAATCCAAGTACATCTCAACTATCATCTCCCTATCTGGTACATCAGTATAAGTGGTAATATTTAGCAAGAAAACCTGAGAATAGATATCTGATCGAAGTATCAACTCGAACCATCGATCCTTTATCTTCTCATTAGATACAATCTCATGTGAAAACTTCACCGGCTTAGAAAAGATATTTGAATACTCAGTCAGGGTTCTGTTGGCCATCTCAAGCTTGAAAAACTCAACAGCCTTGGCCAACACCATATTCTCTAGATAGAACTAGTCAGTGAAAAGAAACTTGAAGTTTTTCCACTCTAATCCCTCATGTTTCTTCACTGTCACCATCATGTCCCACCACCTCCTTCTCAGTCCTTCCAGTATTAAGGTGGAACATTTTACCTTGATTCCATCTGGTGTTTCCAATAACTCAAATAGACATTCTATCTTTCCCAACCATTCCTCAGCATGTTGATGATCAATGGAGCCTTTGAAAACCAGTGGCTTCTGTAGAATGAACTCTTAAGAATGATTTCTCATAACATTCTCTAGGGGATCCATAGTTGGATCCTGAACAGGAACTGGAGGTGGTTCATGTCCTAGATCTTGGAAAATACACACAATCACCTCAACTAGATTTGGGTCCACTAGAGGGTTTGATCACTGCGGTTCAGTAGCATTTTCCTCCTAGATCCTATTTTCATGTCTTCTCAGAGGCATGATGCTACATAACATCAGCAAATAATAAGGAAGACATCATACTAACACTCCAAATGAGCAATAAGGGAAATTATTCCCAATAGATGGAACAACCTCCTCTAACACCATTTTATCATGAACCAACCCAGGTACCCTGGTAACCCGATAATCAAGCTGGCCCTGACATAGCCTGAAGGGCGCTCCCAATCCCCACGAGTTGTTGACTAGCACCTGGTATAATACAACATGAAAGTGAGAATGAATTTTCCACAAAACATAGCAGAAGCAAGACAAGCAAGTCAATATGCATACAAAAGAAAGTCCATTGGGAGTAATATACCATAAGTCAACAAGGCACTAAATCCCAAAGTACAACAACCCAAGTGCCAAAACAGAGGAAAACACCCTAAGTCCCTAAGGACACAACTCACCATGTCCAAGGTTCAACAGCTAGATCCACCTCCAAGTGACCATTTCCCCTTACTCGAACCTAGAAGGAGATAATCTACAAACATCTAAAGGCACAATTAGGGTGTGACCTAAAAATCCCAATAGGTTCTTACCAAGGATTCCATAACAGTTTATAATAAAAGATTAATTGAAGGAATGCTTTAAATTTTAAAATAAATAGGTTTAGCATTTTGAATCATATTTAAACAAATAATTCTATACAATTTAAATAATGGAAAATACATTAAGTAAAGGCCTTGCAAATGATGGAATATTTATAAAATAATGGATTAAATAAAAAATTATATAAAATAGTTTATATGAATTCATAAGGCATGAAAATCAGTTTTACAACATTGGCATACATTTATATATCAAATATAAATAACAAGTGAGCGACATGGTCATCTTACAAATAGGTATAATAGTATTCTAGATATAGTACTCCGCACTCTCTAAGTGATCTCAGCAATATGTGTATACATGTGTCCCCCTGACACTAGCCAAAGGAAACTCATCACCATCCCATTGGGGATGTGACCCACTGCATGTATGTTTTATAATGTTGTAATATCATAGAGTGTGTCCAAATAACTCACCAACTACCTAAGGATTTCATGTGATCTTACATAATCAATGATGGGAAATTTATTTTAAGATTTCTTAAAATACAATTAAATATCATTCTTTTATTTTAATTCCAATTTTCCATTTAAAACCAAAATGGGTTTTAATAAAAAACATGCCTCTTTGACAAGATAAAACCACTCGGTTTCTATCAAAACATTTTAATCCACTCACACAAGTTTGAAATCCATTCAAAACCAATTCCATCATTTCAAAATTCATTTCCACAATTAAATTAAACAATTTAATTGAAATAATTTCCATCAAATCTACAATTTAAATCAACCAATTTCTATAAACACACCCCAATTCAATGAAATTGGGGGTTTTCCCCAATTTTCATGCCAAAACCATTTCAAATCTCCCAATTCACTGGAATTGGGTTTTATAAAATCAATTGAAAGTGAGTTTGAGCGATTGAATTTAAATAAAAAATTGAAATAAATCAAGCATTTTGAGGTTAATCAATTTGGCTAAACAGGATGGAATCACCCACCTTTATCTTGAAACTCAACACTCATAAGGTTCCCATCAACAAGAACGAAGGTGTATAAGACCTCCAAACCCAACCTAGAAATGAGATCCAACACTATGGGGAATGAATACATCAATTTTAGGATGATACATTGAAATCGCAAAGGAGGATAAAGAGATAAAGATGAAAAACGGGGGAGGAATATTACCCATGAATCACACCACAAGTGAAACTACGATCGAACATCGAATGAATGGATATATAAGGTTTGGAGAGCTTCAAGATCACTTGGGGAAGGTTTTGGGCCGAGAAGACTGAAATTAGAGAGGAGCCAATAGAGAGAGATCGGTCATGCTGCCTATTTTAAAAAATAAAGTTGGGGTATTAAATGACATTTAATACCAATACACATTGTGAAATAGTTAATTTCTAAAACCACTGAAAAACATGTCTCCTCAAATTAGAAACTGATTCTCTAAATTAAAAATTTATCTTTAATTAATTCATGATGTGTAATGACCCATCATGTTGTGTACCCTTCATAGTATGAACCCTTTCACGACTTTCACGTAGAATCGTTACACAATGTGTAACCTTGTTACACGACGTGAAACCCTCCTACATCCTGTGGAAAAAGATCAATTAAATAAGAGAGTCCAAAAAATCACTAACTTAGCCATTATAGGTATCATCCCAACTCATTCTCAATCCTACCTAGTCAAAGGAAAAAAGTAAAACCATAACAAGGTTAAATATGTACATGTCATATCTCTAATGGGATGTTACAATATTAGTATAAGAATTAACTAAAAATTATCAAAATATCTAAAATACTACAAAAATAAAAAAACCTAAAAATGCTAAAATCAGTTAGAAAAATAATTAAAACTAAATTTTAAAATTATTAAAAATTCATGAGGAATCCATGTACATAAAATCCCCCACACTTAAACTTCTTCATTCCTGGGAAAAACAATCAGAAAGAATATACAACTAGACCCGTGGAAAAATCAAAACATCAGAATTATAAGTTCAAAACTTTTCAATCCGTTTTACCCAAAAAATATCATGCTTCATTTAAAATTAAAATTTTCAAAAATAGTTCCCCTTCCACTCGCATTATTTTCAAAAAAAAACACTCATGTACCATGTGATCTACTGCGCTGTTACTCTCATCACTCAAATAATTTGATCAAATCTTTGCCCAATTATCATACACATGCATGCTTACCATAGGCTTGTCATGAATTTCACATCTCCACTAGTGGAAATCAAAATAAAACACCAATCTTGAGGGATTCTCATTAGGTTCAAATGTCTTTGAGGCTATGGGATGGTAGGTCATAAAAAATCGACATTTTTTGGAAAAATTAGGGCTGAATCTTGAAATAAATGCATGATAAGTGTCAATCCAAATGTCTTCCTAAAAAATTTTACTCCCCCACACTTAAAAAGTTTATTATCCCCAAGCATATGATAATTCAATACCTCTCTCAAAGTTTTTATTTTTTTTCTCTTTTTTTTGTATTATCTTTTTAGGGACACAACTCACTTAAACCTAATGGATAAGTTAACACATGAGTAACAAATCCCAAACCCCCTTGAAATAAATGTCAGATAAAATACCAAAGAAATGTACACAAGTAGAACATACGTTGTAGCATCTCAGTGAAAGTAGTTCATATAGAAAACTCTTTAGGTCCTAGAGTAATGGATCATCACATTAATAGGTATCCCCAAAATCAAGAGTTTCCACATAAAGAACACAAATGTACACATTGTTAGATCCAAAAATAATCTATATTCCCATTGAAAAATACATATAATGAGTGTGGACATTGTGAAATATAATACATATGATCATGATAGAATAATTCCAATCCATGTGCATCAAATTCTTCATTGTCCCTCAAATAACCATCTCTATGAATAAATATATCCCCCACACTTAGATTGAAAATTATCATGAAAAAATTCAAGAAATAGGTAGGGAATGATATTGGTTATGGGATAATCCTAAAATGGCTTTTTCATAGATTCTAAGGGTTATACAATGGAGAAAATTCAAGGGTGGATTAGTGGATAAAAGGGGCTAAAAATCTCAAACAAATGCCTCAGTCATTTTAGTGAAACTTTCAAAATTATAATCACTTTGATGGATAAACATGGAAAGTTCTATAAGACATAACATGGTTGATATTCCCTCAAGAAAAAGATAAATAAGAGATGATGAAAAAATGGGCCAGAATCCTCACGGGTATGGAAATAAAATGTTGGACAACACAAATGAGTATGAGTGAAAATAGGTGTCTAAAAGTAGAGTTGTAGGAAAACATTTCAAAGCCTGGACTAATGTTAGTAATCATTTAAATCAGGGTATCAAGAATCAAATCATGTTAAATAGGAATCATGTGCTTGAACTGCCCAGGGAGATAAGTGGTATGTCTTCGACCGTGTTATAACAAAAATAAAAAAAACATGTGGGTTAAATAAATTATAGAAATGTTATTATTATTTCTTCAATTTTTATTATTATTTTTGTGTGTGTGTGTTTTAGTTAGTTGTTTTAAATGGTATTTTTAGAAGCATAAAATATAACAAAAATAAAACACTTCCCTAAGTAAAAGCAGATAGACACTGAAAGGCTGCCTATATCCGATGAAGAACCAAAAATTATGTACCCATAAAATCTACACATGGATAGAAAATACCTACATCATATCATAAAGACAACACCAAAGATCATATAAATGAAAGCAGATACATGGTATAATAACAAATGCAGAAAAAATTCAAGAGTATTTGAAAAAGTTCCACACATACTAGGTTTATTTCTTACAACAAACTGTAACAAATAAATGAAAAATAATTAAAATAGAAAAACATGGATTGCCTCCTGATTATCACTAAGTCTAACATATTTAGTTAGACAAGCACCCTCTTATTGTAATTGAAATTCTTAGATGAAACCTATTTTATTTGAAGTTTGATAAAGTTTGAGGTGTCGACCATTAACCTTAAATGGAGGCAACTTCCCATCATATATTTCAACGACACCATGTGGATAAACATTTGTGACACTGTAAGGACCTGACCACTTTGATTTGAGATTTCCTATCATGATTCAAAGTATTGATTTTAAGAGTATAACTTTGTCTCCTGGTAAAAAAAATCTTTTTTGGATCCATTTATCATGCAAAGTTCAAGTTTTCTCTCTATATATCAAATTGTTGTCATACGCTTCTCTCCTCATCTCGTCTAATTCATTCATCTACAAAAAATTCTTCTCTTGAGTAGTTTTGAAATAAAAATTCAGCTTCTTCACAACACAATAAGATTTGTGCTCTAGTTCTATAGGGATATGGAAAGTTTTTTTTCTAAGACCAAGAAATATGGGGATATTTCAATATGTGTTTTTTATGCAATCTGATAAGCCCAAAGTGCATCATCAAGTTTGGTTACCCAATATTTTTGAGACGTACTAATAGTTTTCTCCAAAATTCCCTTAATCTATCTATTTGAAACCTTATCTTGGCCATTAGTTTGTGGATGGTATGTGGTGATCATGTATTAGTGACATATTTGGTGAGTCATTAGTTTCTGAAATAGCACATTATTGAAGTGGGTACCACGGTTACTAATGATGACCCTTAGAATTCTGAACTGGGTAAAAATGTGTTGATTTAAAAATTTAATGACAATTTGAGAAATATTTTCTGCAAACACTTTAGCTTCCACCCACTTTGACATATAGTCCACACAAACAAGGATGTATGATTTTCTAAAAGATTTAGGAAAAGGACTGATGAAGTCGATTCCTCATATGTCAAAAATGTTAAATCTCATGATTGAATGTTGTGGTATCTCACACTTCCAGCTTATACCCCCCATTATTTGGAATTTATCACAATTCATGGAAAACTCATGAATATCATGATGTATGGCAATCCATTAAAAACCACATTGTAACAATTTTCTAATATTTCAATGAATTCCATGGTGTCCTCTAGCTTCATTAGCATGGAAAAAGTTCAAAACACTATCAAATTCTTCTTCTGGGATGCATCTTCTAATCATTCCATCTGCACAGTCCTTTAAAAGTAATGGATCATCCCAGTATTAACGACATGCTTCATTCACAAATCATTTTCTCCACTCCTTTGATAAATGTGTGTGTTCCATGTCTGAATCTAAGTAGTTGACAAAATTGGCATACCAAGGTGTGATTGTCTAAGTGGCATATAGTTTCTCATCAGGAAATGTTCCATTGATTAATTCGACATTAATTTCACTTATTTCATGGTCTAGGTATGATAAATGATTAGCAAGGACATTCTTAATGCCCTTTTTTCCTTGAATTTAATGTCAAATTCCGGAAGTAACAATATCCATCGATTGAGTCTAGTATTCTCATCTTTCTTGGTCATCAGATACCATAGGGTAGAGTGATCTATATAGATAGTGACTTTGGAGAACAATAGGTGAGATTGGAATTTATCGAATTCAATGACAACTAATAGTAGCTCTTTTTCGGTTGTTGTGTAATTGTGTTGATCCTTATTCAAAGTGTGGCTAGCATAATAGATTGGTCTAAAGATCATTTCCTTTCTTTATCCCAATGCAGCACCAACTACCCAGTCACTGGAATCACACATTAAATCAAATGTGTATACGTTTCTGTAATTGTGTTGATCCTTATCGTCATGACAAGTGCTGTATACGTTTCTGTTTTGGATTGCACTAGGCATCCAGTATTGAATGAGAAGGATGGAAGTGTCTATTTACAATAGTTTTTCACCGTAACAGTTCAGGGAAATCATATATTTATGGTTACTTTTGTGACCGTGATGATGTGTTTGTCATCCATTCCATTTTTTACATTGTTTTTATTTTATTAACATGTCTTTAAATTTGTGATGCTTGTTTTTTTTTAAATTCTTCTTATAGTCAAAGATTTCAGTTTCGTTGTCGGTTTCTCATTATCCATTCCACGGATATTTGTTGCTCTAAATTCTTTTCCATTATCGGTTACTTATTACAATATGTTCATTTTGAAGTATTTTTTTTCAAATTCTTGTAAGTTTCAATGATGAATATGTATTCAGAGTTCTGTTTTTGTTTGATTGTATTGTGCAATTTTATTTGTTCTCGTCGGTTCATATTTTTATTCATTTTTCTAAGATTGAAGGTTTCCAATACCAGTTTCTAATTACACTTCCATACAGTTTACAAGTGAGAACATATTTTTTGGTTTATGTTATCTCAAGAAGTGAATCTGCTTTTATTTGATTTCAGGTATGAAAAACTATCTTCCCTTGATATTTATTTTTTCTGATATTCATCGATTCTATTAGATATTTTAATTTCATTTCATTCCATTGATATTATTTGTGATCGTAGCGTATAATAATTTCTTTGTGCACTTTTTTTATGTAATCTTATTTGTTCTTGTCATTTAACATTTTTATTCATTTTTTTAGATTGTAGGTTTCGATTTTTGGTTTTTTTTTCAATTCCAGATAGTTCAAAAGGGGGAACATTTTTTTTGGTCATGTGATCTCAAGAAGTGAATCTACTTCTATTTTGTCTGAGGTATGAAAAACTATCTTTGATAATTATTTTTTCTAATTTTCATTGTTTCTATTAGATATTTTAAATCCATTTCACTGTTAACATTATCTCAGATCATTGCATATAATAATTTCTGTTGTGAAATTTTATTTGTTGTCTTAATATTTTTATTCATTTTTTAGACCGTAGGTTCCTCACATTATATATATATAGAACGTGCATACACAAATTTTTATGCCAATTTATGTAAAACATATATATGTTAGTTATTTTCAGTTGAAGCATCCTATTGAAACTTGGGTGAGAATGTGAATTTCAAATTATCAATTGGATGTTTCACTTTATCGTCATCCTAATACTTTTCGTAATTTTATTTTTTTCGTTTTTGAAGAACAAAACTTCAAATTACAACCCTCAATTATTTGTAACCATCATATTTCACATTGAACCGTATTGTCATGTGAACGCACGAGTGAGTACTAGTTTATTATAATTTTATAATTATTTAAATATATATTTATTTAATTAGTATCTTATATACTTTTTTTAAAACATTATATATATATTTGAATTATTAAAAAAAATATTAATTATAAACATGCGTTTTTTATTTAATGTATATAAATAGACATTATTTTTGAATATAAATATAATAATTTTATATAAATTAATATTTTTTTATTAAAACCTTTTATCATCGCTAAGAATAATGCTGATAGACGTCACCTTTATCAGTGCTTTTAGCTAGCGTTGATAAATGTGAGGTTTTTATCAGTGTTTTTTTCGTAGTGTTGATAAAAGTCGGCGCTGCCATTGCGCTGATCTATGGTAGTGCTCTATGGATACTTTCCGAGTGGTACCGTTCATTGGATTTGGGCAGTGGCGTTCCTCGACAACTATCAAATTGGGACCCTCTTTTTGTACTAGGGCATGAGTTCCCTACTTAGAGTTTGTGGCCCCTCGACTGTGCGGCACAGTGACAAATGAGCATTTGAAATTCAAAATATACAACATTAGTATTAATGTTTGTATTTGTAGAACTGTATCAATCACTAAAAGTAAGTTGAGGTTGTTGGATGTCACCCAGAAATTCTCACACCGAACAAATATCCATTTTCAAAAGATTGAAACAGACTTATCTACATAGAAAAAAACGTTTAAAAAAAGAATACTTGAATTTGCAGAATTAAAAAATTGAATGTTAACCTAAAAGAAATAATTAGAAACCAAAAAAAAATAATTTCAACAATACATACATAATGAATATTCATGGAAATTTTATGTTTTAATCTTTGAAAATAAAATTTGTGATTTTTTCCGCATAAATCTATGATGGAATGGTTTACGATAGTATTGATCAAACATGTGTTTTACCCCACAACCTACGAAGTGTAAGCCTAGTATACCATACTATAATACTTAAACTTGCAAATTTAAACATCTTCTTTAATTAAAATAGGTCTTCAACATGTTATGAAACAAATAGGTCTCTCACATGTTATGAAGACACATGAGCATACCAACCCAGAAAAAATTCCATTATAGAGAAATTAAATTCCTGTTGTAAATTCACTTTTTGATGCATATGTAATATATTGTATGTATTTTCGCAAAAGAAGAAGCTGTGTGAATTTAAAAAGAATTAATATTAAATAGCAAAGCTAAATATGGCTATATGATGCTAAAGTGGTATCTCAAGGCATGTTGAGATGCTCTATGAAAATGGAAATGGAGAAACGTGTTTAGGGAAGAAGGTGGTCAAAATCGAAAATGTATTTCAGTTGATGGAAAACCTGATATAAATATAACTATCAAATGCGTTCACAAAATGATAGAATAGTTGAAAATTGAGTTATATAACACTAATAAAGAGCACTTGTTTTTGAAAGTAGAGTATGACACCAACTGAAAAACGAATAACATATCATTAACAAACTTATCTTTAAACATCACTTGTCGAAGTAGGAGAATCCTAATCAACATCACATGGAGATGAAGCTTCATCGAGAAACTGTAGAAGATATTAACCTGCTCAAAAAATAAATAAATTCATCAATAGATAAAGCATGATATGATTGGAAATTTCATGTTATAATATATGAAAATAGAACACACGATTTTTGGCCCATAATTCGGAAAATGTTACCTTTAGAAACCTATACTCACTAAATTTCATGAAATTAAATGGAATATGTTTCTGTCTGCTAACTCCTTTTTATCATTGTATCATGCATCTACCTCCCCTTTATTCAGATCTTTGACGAGCTCCTCTATGATGTCATCTTTTAGAACCGCCATATACTTGCAGTTCCATTAGTCAATCATACTGATGTTGACTTCAAATTAATTCTATGTAGGTAACACATCTGATGAAGGGGTACTTCATACCTAATTTGAATACTCTAATAAGATGGGAACATGGCCCGAGCATGGCCTACAATCACAAAATAAAATTCTATTGGAAGAGAAACAAAAACATGATGAAGTGATATCTCTGCAGTGGAGATGTCATATATATGACAAAATAAAATTCTATTGGAAGAGAAACATGATGAATTGATATATGAAGTAAACACATGAAAAGGAAGTTTTAAACATTATATGGATCAAAGAAAACACATAAACAAGGAACATATGTTATCAGTATTTATGCAAGAGGCTCATTCAGAAAACAGTGTAAACATATTCCATTAACCCTTATGTAAACAACAGTATAATACAGTGTTTACTGTAAAAAATAATGTAGAAATCAAATATGAAAATCAATGAAACGATCAAACTGTAGTATTACCTTGCAATTACTGCCAAAAAATTCAGTCAATTTTTTCAAATTTCACATGAATGGGATAGTGTAGTTCATACTAAATCCTTTTAAGCATTGGAATCTGACCATAGTAGGGTAAAAATGCTTACATGTTTAACATATGAACACATGGAGAAGTAATGTTACTTCAAATCATATAAGCTGACAAAACTCATATTTACATTAAAAGGCTAAAATAATATAAATAAACCATAAAAACTAATATAAAACAATATAGTAAGATCAAACCTTATATACAATACATGTTATGACATCAAATAAGAAAATGAAGCAACTTAAAAGAAATTATAGCAAAAAAAATTGTTGTAAACTCTTACATACCATTTGTACCACATGAAGTGCCCTTAGAGAGGGAATGACTTCTAGACGCTATCATTTGAGGAGTTATAGTGATGGCATAAGTGGTAATAAGGAAGGAGCTCACAACATAAAATTGGAATTTTGGATGGAAGGTGCAACTGATTCACACTCACTATGCCGCACAACTGTCTCATGAATATGAGAAACTAGGGTCAGAGGAAAAAAAATTAGAGAAACCATAAATTAATAGTTTAGTGGAAATCTTGTATTATGACTCGATACATAATCTATATATGATAATGATCACATGCATATGTAGGATACTCATTATCAAATTGTGTTTGAAAATTTGGGTGACGATTCACCTATTTCTTATTCAGTCAGAAAACATGTTTAATCAGAAATACATTACTTAATGGTGTTCACTAAAAAATACATGAAAAATAATAAATACAACTAAGTTAATAATAAATCACAAACAGATAAAATTAATAGCATTATTGTAAGAAATCATTAGAAAGGTACACAAAAAATGCAGTTTAATTATCAATTTATTTGACTGTAACTAAATCAGCAGAACTGGAATCTGGATGATTCAAGACTACATGTAGTTTAGGGTCAGGCATCTGCATTTAACAAAATTACAAGGATTCAAAGCCAAAGGCATTCAGTTGTTATAATGGAACAAAATCATACAAAAAAATGATTTGTTTAGGGTTAGCGTAGCTAGAGGGAACTGAAATCGCGAGACCGAGGTGGTTTTGCGGTGCGTCGAGGTTAAGCCACTGTAAATGCAGGGTTATCGTAGATACAAGCTACAAAACTCGCAAGCGGAAGGTGTTTTGAAGGGAAAATGTAAATGAGAAGTGTTAAGAGTATTGAATTTTTTTAATATTTGTGTCCCACATTGGTATGAGTTATCTATTGTACTTATTTTCCCATCCATAAATAAAGCATCTTGCCTCGCTATGAGCCAATCTCGCTCGCATATTTGATCTTTTTCAACAGCTTTTCGCTTTTCAACATGGATCTCGCTTGATTCTCCCTATTACAATGTGCGAATATTAATGACTTGTGAACCATTCCACATACTCCTGACGACGTCCGCATTCAACGCGATCAATTGTTTTTGTTCTTTCTCTTGCATGGTCTCAATGCCAAGCTCTCTACCACTATTACATCCCTTGGTTTATAATTACCTTGTTCGTGCGAGCCGTTTTTTGCCGACACTCAGCACTAAGCACTCTGATCGTGCTGCTATGGTCTCTCGCGGTCCCAACCGAGGTGGTGGTCGTTCCGGAGGCCGTGGTCAACCTACTCCCCGCAGACATTTCATGCATTGCGGCAAAGACTCACACGATTCATACATATTGGCATTTGCATGGTCGTTTGGATGGTTCTCCAGTTCTAGGTCGCTCTTGATTTGCACTTGCTGCCATACCTTTCCCAATGCCTCCAGATGACACTCGCAATACCGTTGATCTCTCTGACGATGAGTATCAGTATCACCGGTCTCAACGTGGTGGTACTTCAACGAGTGCTACTATTGCTCATGGCGACGCATCTGCTGCTTATTTATCTCAGTGATCCACCTCATGGGTTCTTGACTTTGGCGAATCAGAGCATATCACTAGGAATGTAGGTATTTTTCGGTTCTATATGATAGAACCCCTTGATATAAAATGATGAAACTGGAATTGTACTATACCAATTAGAGAAACATACCTGGAATTACAGCCTTAGAGTGGGAGGAGAAAGAGAGAGAAAACAACAAACAGAGTATCCTCGGGAGGTCTCCTGGCTCACCCGCCCAAGCCCCAGGTCGAGAGACTCTCCTCCCCAAATTCCCAGCACAAAAAGTGGTCCCTATACCTCTCTCTCCTGCCCCTTTTATTACCCCAGCAGTTACAACCAACTGGGCCCCAGCTACCCCCCCACGAGTCCCACTTCCCCTTTCAGTTACATTCTGTTTCAGCTCCAGGTGGAGTCTGTTTCAGCCCAGGGGATCCTCCAACAGACTTTGTTACTGCCACGTGGTCCCCAGTGGGCCCCCTCTCCAGTTTATTCCCCAGCATATTCCCCCCAGCATATTCCATCCAGCATATTCCACCTGGGTCCCCCCATACAATTCCAGATTTGCCCTCCTGCAGATTACCAAGTATCTCTATCACTGCCACCCCCTTAAAATCCACCTTGTCCTCAAGGTGGAGAACTTGATCTGGGAGGTTAATGTGCTTATCATGAAGGTCAATGTGCATGCATAGTATGTCGCCAAGAGCCGCCTGTTTTATAACATCGATGTTGAAGCCTTCAATATGTGTAGGTGACGCATCTAAGTCCATTAAATCTGCTGAATTTCTGATGACAACATGTTCTGCTCATATGGCCTCTTTTACAGATTTTAGCCTCAATGTTGAATGATAAGTCCAAGCATCAAATGCTTGGGGATGACGTCTTGAGTGATCAGCAACTTTAGCATAAAAAAAACTAGGAATTCTTAGTAAACCCTCCAAAGTGCAAGGCCTTTGTCAGCACTACTGACAAGCTAAAACCAATGTTTGGTGCCACATGAAAAATATTACCATTTGAAGGATTCCCTTGGCCCTGAAAATTGGGATCATCCCAAACAATTGTTTTAGGCTCCCAAGCAAGCTTGCCATAAAAAGTTCCCGACATTTTGACTGGCGAACTGGGACAGTTTGGAAAATCATCAGTTCTCAAGTGCTTGGGAATACCAAGATCAGTTATTTTAACTTCCAAATTTCCATCCAGCAGAATGTTTGTAGATTTGACATCTCTGTGCAAAATTCTGGGCTTTGCAACTTCATGAAGATTTTTCAAACTCCTTGTAGCTCCTAGTGCCATCGCAACACGGGTAGCCCACTCTACATTTTTCCTAGGACCCATGTTGACATAATCTCTTAGATTACCATTCTTCATGTATTCAAAAAAAAAATAGTCTCTCAACATTTTCCCCTTGGTACTTCGAACAATATCCCAGCAATGACACCACATGAAAAAGATGAAGTTTGGATAGTGGTTCAATTTCCCGTAGAAAATCAGTGTCTGAAGTCTGAATGATCATCTCAATTATAATTCCTGTTTTGATCCTCAATACAGAAACTGCCTTGCTAAAGCACCCAAACTGTCCGTACTCTCCAGATCCCCATATTGTAATAAGTCCACCATATGCTACCAATGCTAAATGCCATGTTCCAGCCAACTTGTTTTTCTGCATGATTGGGATGAAAGGCTGTACAGACTGAAGATAAACCGCATTGACTTGCTCTGTTGATAAAATCGGAACATCTTTAACGCCTGGAGCACTGATGAACTCAAACACATAACTAACATCATATTTCAGAGATTTAACAGTTTTCTTCCGGCTCTTAGAGAACATTAGCACTGCAGTGCCTACTTTTCCAACACTACTTGTGCATCCAAAGTGATGAAAAATTGTTACCAGATCATTGGGCAGCTCATAGTGAATGATTAGATCTACCTTGGAGATATCCAGCCCACAAAATGCAACATCTGAAGCTGCAGACTCCATGAATTTTCCTTGTTTGAAACCATTCAAGGTTCTATCCTTCCAGTGTTTATATATATCACCATGAAGTGCCTTTGAAACAGATTTTGTTATTGCAAGTGACACTCCATATACACCCCAAGGTACCTCCCCGGAGATCCTCCATATTTTACGGTCCCGCTTGTCCCCCCCCCCCCCACCGTGAGCGTCCAAATAGGTGGGGAGACTATTTGCCCCATCGGCTCAGAGTCCTCAGTTCGAGTGTTCCTGCATGCAAGATTTTCAACTAACACTAGCGCCGCAATTCATGGAACAACTAACATGGAATCTGAAATGCCTCTAGTCACAATCACCATCCCAACTGCAACTTTGTCCTTTAAAGGGGTCACCTCCTCCAATGGGCGCGTATCTTCCTGTAGTTCTATGCTATCATCTGCTTGTCCCAGCAGTCCAGAATCAGGTTGTCGTGAATTCCCATCCCACACCGTGTTTTCGAACTTATTTGCCGCCAAGAACACATCCAGTCCCGCCGCATTCAACGACCAGTTTTCATGCCGCTCATGTGCCGCCTTTTCCCAGCCTCCAGCCGAACACGCGTTGGTCTCCACCGTATCATGGGTCGGCTGATCACCTTCTTGTTAGATATGGTGTATAGGTAACTCACCTGGGACATTACCAACATTTTTTGTCACCAACATTGTGTTTCTCTCCTTCGCCGGACTGCACAACGCCACCTCGTTTTCCCCATGCTCCCTTGCTTTGACAACACTAGTGCCAGGCGTAGCGGATTTCACCACAGGTAGCTCAGTCATCTGAAAAGACTGAGTCGCCTCCTTCCTCGGCCGATCTTCTTTCTGTAGAAGGGAGGAAGTAGATCCATAATTTCCTTCCGCCGAATACACGTTTGGCCCTTTCGTTTTGCTAGTCCCCTCTGAATGGTGCTTCTCTTCTATGCATTCCACCAGACACGTGAGAATGCGAAGGTTGCATTCCCAGTCTAGCCGACTCTCGCGGCTATGTCGGATTGTATCGTTTATATCTTTGAGTTGCTGGTCCACCATGTCGAGCCTAGACAACTTCTCTTCTTCCCGAAGAGGCATTGATAAAAATATCTGGCAGGCCGAACCAAATTGATAGAACCCCTTGATATAAAATGATGAAACTGGAATTGTACTATAGCAATTAGAGCAACATACCTGGAATTACAACCTTAGAGTGGGAGGAGAAAGAGAGAGAAAACATCAAATAGAGTATCCTCGGGAGGCCTCCTGGCTCACCCGCCCAAGCCCCAGGCCGAGAGACTCTCCTCCCCAAATTCCCAGCACAAAAAGTAGTCCCTATACCTCTCTCTCCTGCCCCTTTTATTACCCCAGTAGTTACAACCAACTGGGCCCCAGCTACCCCCCCACGATTCCCACTTCCCCTTTCAGTTACATTCTGTTTCAGCTCCAGGTGGAGTCTGTTTCAGCCCAGGGGATCCTCCAACAGACTCTGTTACTGCCACGTGGTCCCCAGTGGGCCCCCTCTCTAGTTTATTCCCCAGCATATTCCCCCCAGCATATTCCATCCAGCATATTCCACCTCGGTCCCCCCATACAATTTCAGATTTGCCCTCCTGCAGATGACTGCATCTCTATCACTATAGCTCGACTTCAACTGGAGGTAATATTACTGTGGCTAACGGTAAGACAATAAAAATTGCTTGTTATGAGAGTTGCTTGATTACACTTAGCTTGACACTCTTCGTAGTTGCTCTTGTTCCACACTGTACTTTTAATTTGCTATTTATTAGTAAACTTACAACTTACAGTGTCGAGCCATCTTCTCACCTACTTCGGTTTTCTTTCAGGAGTCTTTGACGACTCGGGTGCTTGGTAGTGGATAACTTCAGGGTGGTGTTTACGTGCTTGACTCGGCCCCAGCTCTCGCTTGTCATGCCACTTCTGACTGTGTATTGCGGCTTCATTATCGCCTTGACCATCCACCTGCACCCTTTCTTCAGTCACTTTCTCTGTTCTTCGGATTTGGGTCATGTTTTTCTGTTTGATTGTGAATCCTGTCATTATGCTAAGCATTACCGGGTTACCTATTTCCCCCAGGTGATTACTTGTGCATCTAGTTCTTTTCATTTAGTTCATTCTGACGTATGGGGATCTGGGTCCTAGTCATTGTAAACTGGGTTATCGTTATGTTGTCACATTTATTGATGATTTTTCGAGAATGTTATGGGTCTATTTGTTGAAAACTCGTTCTAAAATTTTTACTGTGTTTCGCTCCTATTATCATGAAATCCCAACTCAGTTTTTTGATAAAATTTGTTGTTTGCAGTCTGACAATGGCTGTGAATATTTTTCTAGCCCAGTCCAGTTCTTTATGGATGACCATGACATTCTCCATCAAACTTTTTGTCGTGATACACCTCAACAAAACTGTGTTGCAGAACGCAAGAATCACTATCTGTTAGAAGTTTCTCGTGCTCTTTTATTTCAAATGAAAGTTCCGAACATTTTTTGGGGTGATGCCATTCTCATCTCTATATATCTCAGTAACAAAATTCCCTCATCAGTTCTTCGGGGGGACTCCCTTCCATTCTTTATTTTCAACCTTATCACCACATTCATTGCCCCTTTTCATCTTTGGGTGTGTTTGTTATGCACGGGATACTCATCCTTCCCTTTCTAAGTTCAATGCATGCACACTCAAATGCATCTTTCTTGGTTATTCACGAACTCAGTGCGGCTATTGCTGTTTTCCTCATACTTGCATCGTTATGTCACATCTGCTGATGTTTTTTTGTTGAATCCTCCATCTTTTCTGTTCCTAATTTTTCAGCATCACCTGCTATTTCTGATTCAACCATCACTTTACCCTACTCTCATCCTCCACCAATATCATCTCCTCTTGATGTTGTTGGATCCTGTTTTGGCCAAGTTTATCCTCGCCGGCCCCTGCATACCTCCCACCCTAGCGCCTGATGCCGCTACCACACCCGATGAATCACCAGCCCCTGTTTATCCATCGCCAGAGTTACCCATTGCCCTTCGCAAAGGTAAACTCTCATGTCAGCAGAATCTCAGTGCATCAGCTTCACACCATTACCGAGGAAAAATCCAATTCCGGCTATTTAAAGGCGATGCAGAATGAACTTCAGGCCTTGGAAACCAACCATACTTGGGGATCTTGTCCATACGGATAAACTAGTTACTGGTTGCAAGTGGATCTATATTGTGTGCGTTTAACGCCAATGACTCTCTTAATCATCTCGAAGCCTGACTTGTTGCCAAGGGTTATGCACAGGCATATGACATTGATTACTTTGACACCTTCTCTTTCGTGGCTGTGATGACATCGGTCCGCTTATTTATCTCTCTTTGCCGCCTCTTATCACTGGCCTCTCTATTAGTTGGATTTAAAGAATGCATTTCTTCATGGTTTTCTTGATGAATGTTATATGGAGCAACCAATGGGTTTTGTTACTAATGGGGAGTCCTCCAAGTTTGTCGCCTTCGTTGAACGTTGTATGGTCTTAAGTAGTCACATTGTGCCTGGTTAAGGCGCTTTTGCACCTTTGTGCGTAACTTTGGCATGTGTCAAAGCATAAAGGATTCTTCTGGTTTCTATCATCATTATACAACATTCTCTTGATATTATGTGGATGACATTGTTATTACTGGCAGTGATGATGCCGACGGTGATAGATTCAAATCCTTCATCAAAATTTTTACACGAAGGATTTGGGTCCACTGCAATATTTCTTAGGGATTGAATTGTCTAGATGTACCAAATGAATTTTTCTATCTCAGAGAAAGCGTGTTCTTGATTTTCCACAAGAGATTGGAATGACTGAAGCCGACTCAGTTGACTCACCCCTCGAACATGGAGAAAAGTCACTTCATACTGACAGTGAGATGTTTTCTTCACCCGACAGATATATAGGATTTGTTGGGAAGTTTAACTATTTGACGATGACTCGACCTGATATTGCTTTTGCAGTTAGCAAAGTGAGTCAGTTTATGAAATCCCCAACAAAAAAGCAGTGAGAGTTTGTTATTTGGATTGTTTGATATGTGAAAAGGGAATTAGGTTTAGATCTTCTATATTATGATCATTGACATACAAATATTGAGGCATTTTGTGATGCTGATTATGCTGGATGTCTCTCTTTTAGAAGATCTAAGTTTGGTTTTGCAGTATTTGTTGGAGGAAATTTGATCTTATGACGAATCAAGAGTCATGATCAAGTGCAGAGTTCGAGTATCATGCCATGACATGTGAGTGCAAAGATTATTTGGGCCCAACGAAATTCTACAGGAGATTTGAACACTGTCAAGAAACCGACACATACCTGGTGTGTCATCAAGTTGCTATCAAGATTGCCGCAAATCCAGTCTTTCATGGGCAGACAAAACATATTGAAGTTGATTGTCACTTCGTTCTAGAAAACTTTGAGAAGATCACCTTTGGCCGTGTTCACACCTCTGGTCAACTTGTAAATGTTCTCACAAAAGAGTGTCTGGATCACGTGTTCAATTTTTTGTGTAACAAGATGAGCATGATAAATATGTATGCCTTAGCTTGAGTGGGAGTGTTAAGAGTGTAGTGGGTGAATTCCCCTTCCCTCAATGTGAGGTGAGGATATTCTTTTATTGATTAGGAAACCAAAATACAAGGCGGGTAAGTCTGATGTGGGACTCATCCATTAAACTTAAATGGGTTCCAACACTCCCCCTCAAGCTGGACATGCCCAGATTGGATAGAGTCCCACACAAAAAAGAATAACAAGACAATCTCAAACTCCCCCTCAAGCTGGGCCATGGAGGCTGTGAACACCCAACCTGGAAGTGAGAGACTCAAGACGAGCTCCGGGAAGACCTTTGGTGAAGAGATCGGCAAGCTGATCGGCCGTCAAGATATGGCCGAAACCGATATGGTGCTGCTCCAGATGGTGGCGGAGAAAGTGACAGTCCACCTCGATATGCTTCGTCCGTTCATGGAAGACGGGATTCGAGGTAATCTTCATGGCGGCCTGATTGTCACACCAGATATGAGCAGGAGTCGATGACGGGAAACCGAGCTCCTGGAGAAGATGACGAAGCCAGAGGATCTCAGTAGTGACAGTGGCCATGGCTCGATACTCGGCCTCGGCACTAGAACGGGAGACCACAGTCTGCTTCTTGCTGCGCCAAGAGATGAGATTACCAGCGAAGAATACGGCGAATCCCGAAGTAGACTTGCGGGTAGCGAGATAACTGGCATAGTCCGCATCACAAAAAGCCTCAACATCCATGTGAGCATGATGTGAGTACCGAAGGCCGCGTGCAGGGTATTTCTTGATGTACTTGGCAATGCGGAGGACAACATCCCACTGAGAATAGGTGGGATGCTCCATGAATTGGCTGACTTTGCCAACGGCACAGACAATGTCGGGACGCGTCATGGTGAGGTAGTTGAGTTTACCAACCAAGCGCCGATAGCTCTCAGGATGAGGAAAGAGTTCTGAGTCGGAATGAAGGGAGCGTTCCCCAGGCTCAAGGGGAGTGTCAACTGTGGTGGCGGTGTGCAACCCGGCATCCTGCAATATATCAAGAGCATACTGGCACTGGCAGAGAGAGATAGTGTCCGCAGTTCGGGAGACCTCGATGCCAAGAAAGTACGTGAGGGGACCAAGATCCTTGGTGTGAAAGTGCTGGTGAAGATGCGTCTTGAGGCTGGCGATGCCTCTGGAGTCGCTCCCTGTGATGATGATGTCATCAACATAAACTACAAGCAAGATACAGCCGTGTGCCGTCGTACGGAAGAAGACGGTGTGATCTTTCATCCTCCGAGAGAGGCCAAAGGCGGTGACGACAGTGCTGAAGCGGCCAAACCAGGCGCGAGGAGACTGTTTGAGGCCGTAGAGGGAGCGACGGAGACGACAGACATGGGAGGCGGCACCAGAGGCAGAGAAACCAGGGGGCTGCTGCAGGTAGACCTCCTCGTCAAGAAAGCCATGGAGAAAAGCATTCTTAACGTCGAGTTGATGAAGTGTCCAGTGATGATGAGCAGCCAGAGAGATGAAGAGGCGGACCGAGGCCATCTTGGCGACTGGAGAGAAGGTATTAAAGTAGTCGACGCCATATGTCTGAGCAAATCCCTTGGCAAAAAGCCGGGCTTTGAGGCGGCAGAGAGAGCCATCAGGATTGAGACGGATCGTGAAGATCCATTTACAGCCGACCGCTTGTTTGTTTGCCGGAAGGGGAACAAGATCCCAAGTACGGTTGGCATCCAGAGCCTGCAATTCATCTCTCATTGCGGCTAGCCACCCGGGGTGAGATTTGGCCTCACCGACCGTTCGAGGAAGCGACATGGTCTCCAAGGCTGACAATCCCCTGTAAGAAGATACAAATAGAGGAGTAGTCTGACACGAGTGAGTACCTTTACGGAGCGCAATCGGCACATCCTCGGTAGCTGCGTCAGGAACATCAGGCGAAGCGGGAACAATGGTTTCCTCGGCCGGGACGGGAGGTACAGCGGAAGGACGACTAGAGTAGGTCTGTCCAAAGAGATGACCAGTCGGAGGAGACACCAGAGGCGGGTGAACCATGAGCGGAAGGCAGTCATCGATGGTAGTGGCAGGAGAAGGAGAGGGGAGAGGGAAAGGAGAGCTCTCGACAAACGAAACGTCGGCAGAGGTGATATACCGGCGGAGGTCTGGAGAGAAGCATCGGTACCCGCACTGAGTGCGGGAATACCCGAGAAAAATACAGCGAAGGGATTTGGGTGATAGTTTGGAGAGATTTGGGCGAGTGTCCCGGACATAACAGAGACATCTGAAGACACAGAGTGGAAGGGAGTGAGGAGGGAGAGAGGGAAACAGGGTATGAAAAGGAGTCTCCTCCTGAAGGATGGAGGAGGGAAGACGATTGAGAAGGTAAGTAGCAGTGAGGATGGCATCCCCCCAGAAAAGAAGAGGTACCTGGCGGTGGAAGAGGAGGGCACGAGCGGTTTCCAAGATATGTCGTTGTTTCCGCTCGGCCACCCCATTTTGCTGAGGGGTATCAGGACAGGAGGTCTGATGGATGATGCCGTGGGCCCGCATAAACTGCTGAAAATGAGTGGATAAGTATTCTCTCCCATTGTCAGATCGAAGACATTTCACAGAGAGAGAAAACTGGGTCTAGATTTCCTGAAAAAATGTCTGAAAGGTTGAGAGAACCTCTGTTCGATCTCGAAGAAGGTAAAGCCAGGTCATGCGGGAGTAATCATCAATAAAGGTGATATAATAATTGTACCCTGACTGGCTAGGAACCCTGTAAGGACCCCATACATCGGAATGAACAAGAGCGAAAGGAGCTGCTGCACGTGGTTCCGGGCGAGGAGCATACGTCGTCCGATGATGTTTGGCAAACTTGCAGGATTCACAATGGAAGGAGAGGTGAGAACTGAATTGGGGGCAAAGTTTATGGAGGGCGGAAGGCGGTGGATGGCCAAGGCAGTAATGGAGGTCAAGGGCGGGGGTTGTGGTGGATGAACAAGCAAGGGATGATGGGGTATCAAACAGGTAAACCCCATCCCGAAGATAACCTCGACCAATTTCCCGATTCGTCTTCCGCTCATGAAAAACAACACCAGATGAGCTAAAAGTAGCAACACAATTCAAATCTGTGGTGAGTTTGCTGACAGAGATAAGATTAAAGGGACTTTGAGGAACATGAGAGACCGACGTCAGGGGAAGAGATGGGGTCAAGGAACAGGTGCCATATCCGGTAATAGGGATTGTTTAGCCATTAGCAACAGTAATGGCAGAGGCACCGGTGTACGGATGATAGGTAGTGAACATACCAGAGTCTCCTGTGAGATGTTCTGACGCACCAGAGTCAAACAACCAAGCTGTCTGTTGATGAGAAACACAGGCGAAGGAGTTTCCAGTCTGAGCAAGTGGGGCTAGAGAAGAAGATGGTGGCGTAGTCGCTCGATAAGATTTTACCAAAGCAATCTCCTCTGGCGAGAGTGTTGTCCTGTAACGGGTACTGGATGAAGGAGGACTGCTGCGCAGTAGAGCCGATGATGGAGGATGGGAGAGCTGCTCGGCTGAGTGCATAGGTGCTCGGGAAGGCCGACAATGGAAGTGAGGGTGCGGCCCTGCCAGAATGCTGTCGTCCGGAGGTGATGCCGGAGGGCCGCGGGCGGACACGCCCGCCATTAACGCAGGGGGGGCTGGGCCGACGGCGCAGGAAGGCCGCAGGGTAGCGGCAGGGAAGCCGCTGGGAGACGGGCTGGGGAGCGCCGGATCGGGCGGGAGCCGCTGCTGGGAAGGGAGCCGCTGCGGAGGGCGGTTGCAGGAGGAGGGCCGTCGTAGGAGGAGCCGGGACGGGAGATGCCGCCGGGAGCCGCGAGCGCGCGGGAGCAGAGGGAGGCGCTGGAGCAGCGGGAGGCGCCGGGAGCAGCGGGAGGCGCGGGAGGCCGTCGGGGCGTGGACGCCAATGGGAAGAACCGCGGAGGGCGGGGGGGGGGGGGGGCGCCGGGAGGGAGCGCGCAGAGGAGGGCCGCTGGAGGGAGCGCGCAGAGGAGGATGGCCGCCGGAGAGGAGAGCCTGGCCGAGGCCTCGGGAGGGAGGAACCGGGGCGGGAGGAACCGGGACAGGAGGTCCAGCGCTGGGACGGAGGGCCGAAGCTGGGACAAGAGGAGGGAGGCGCGACGGGAGCCGCAGGGAGCCGCGGGCGTCGGGCCGAGGGCAGGAGGGCTGCGGGCCGAGGGCGTTCCGTCGGGGTGAGGCGGGGCTGGCCGGGAGGGAGTGGCGCAGGGAGGGTCGTCGCGCGCAGTGGAGGTCCGGCGACGGGATGTGCTGCGACGGGAGAGGAGGAGATCCGCCGGGATGAGTTGCGGGAACCGGGAGCCGCGGGACAGAGGGCCGCGGGAGGGAGGAGTCGCGACGGGGCGACGAGCTTGAGTCAGAGGGGGGGGGGCGCCGGGAAGGGACAGGCCGAAGAGGAGCCGGACGAGATGGCTGCGCCGGGATAGGAGGAGGGGGCCTGTCGGGAAAGGCTAGGGCAGCAGGGAGAGAGGCGGGGCCAGGAGGATTCCGGGAATCCGCAGGGGAGGGAGGGTTCGGGAGAAAAATCCCTCTGATACCATGTAGTGGGTGAATTCCCCTTCCCTCAATGTGAGGTGAGGATATTCTTTTATAGATTAGGAAACCAAAATACAAGGCGGGTAAGTCCGATGTGAGACTCACCCATTTAAACTTAAATGGGTTACAACAAAGAGTATTACATATTTTTAATATTCGTGTCCCATATCGGTATGAGTTATCTATTGTATTATTTTTCTCATCTATGAATGTCTGTCTTTTAGGGGATCTATGTTTTGGTTTTGCAGTATTTGTTGGAGGAAATTTGATCTAATGACGAAGCAAGAAGCAGACAATTATCTCACGAGTCATGATCAAGTGCAGAGTTGGAGTATCACGCCATGAGTGTTAAGAGTATTACATATTTTTAATATTCGTGTCCCATATCGGTATGAGTTATCTATTGTATTCTTTTTATCATTTATAAATGAAGCATCTTACTTGTTGTGAGGTACGATTTTCATTCCAATAATAAGAAATAAATGGATATATTTGGATGCTTAAAATTCATAGAAATTTATTGATACATTCTTTTTTTAAACCAATTCATCATGTATTTTGATCGACAATTTAAAAAAATAAAAAATTTGGAAAGATAACTACGAAAAATGAATTTGTCCCTTAATTATTATTTTTTGAATTATTTAGGTTTTCTTTGTTTTTACTGCTACTGTCTTGAGCCTTTTCTTGTTGATGTCCTATCTCTTCTCATAGATTTGTCACACATCATCACAACAATCTCTATCTATTTATTGAATTAGTGTGTCATGGTTTGAGGTGGAAATGTGCGCGAATGTTGTCATGAACCAACCCAAGTTACCCCTCAACTGGGCACCTGAGCCGGTTCGTGACAAGGTTCGGTGTTCCCGATTCCCACGGGTGACAACTAATGTTAGGGCCTTTTCTTTAGTGTAAAGTGTTGGTTGGGGACTTGGGTTTCAAACTAGTATTACCATTTCAAAATCCTCTTTCTAAACCCCTCAAAACCAAATGTTATTCATAACTCCTTTTCAAGATACCAAACTGACCTTTAGATCATACTTTAAAAATCACACCCGAGAATCCCTTTTGAAAACCATTTAGAAATCAAGTGTCCTTTTAAGGCCTCTTTGAAGCCAATGGAGAAACCCCACATGAAAACCATCAAATTCAATAAACTATTAAAACGAGGCACAACAAAACAATTATACAAACACTACAAACATATATAATTAATGAACAACATAAGAACAAACTCAAAACACACATTAAAGCCCATTGAAAACGAAATATCAAGCCATAACCCCTCAAAACCCATGAATTTATCATGTAAAACTAATAGAAGGTTGACAATATCCTTTAAAATATGAACTCCTTTGAGAAAACTTCCTAGGCACCTAGTTAAACACACATAATACACATAATTTGAATGAAGAAGGAAATAAGAAAACCACAAAGGTCTGACAAAACTCAACTCTAGGGTTTGACCAATAGGGCCTCCGAGAGGAAGAAGAAAGGGAGAAACAAGAATAGAAGGAGAAGAGAAGAGAAGAGAAGAAAGAAGAAAATTGAAGCCTAACCATAAGAAACCAAAGTTGAAGAAGGATGGGAGCTTGAAGGAGAAGGGTGAGAGGTGCCAAGATCTCCCCTCGGGCTGGGTTGAATGGGAGAGGGGAAAAGGAACCCTAAG
The DNA here is from genome assembly GCA_963277665.1 of Viscum album. Classification (NCBI taxonomy): domain Eukaryota; kingdom Viridiplantae; phylum Streptophyta; class Magnoliopsida; order Santalales; family Viscaceae; genus Viscum; species Viscum album. Next base: position 547,162,572 of record OY728148.1, read on the forward strand.
GGATTTTAATTTGACATGGGAAAATGTGGAATTTCTCAATTTTTAAGAAATTTGGTGAGCCACATAGTTTGGTGGCATAGTTTGCGAAATCGTGCGCCAACCGTGCAGATCGCATTGGTTGCACCAACATGAGTTTTACGGTTTCTTCTAATCATGCATCAACCATGCATGAGAGACCCACATTTGAAGCACCTCGCATCGTTTCCCCTTGGAACTACACTGTTCACCCAACCATGCACTAACCGTGTGAGAGACACTGACTTACCTGGGACCAGCTGCACGGGCAAACTGAACGGTTTGCACTAACTGTGTGCATACCAAGCGACAGACAAAATTTTCATTTTTTTTCAAATTTCAAAGGAAAATGTCCGAAAAAAAACATGGCCAAAAATAATTAAATGAATAATTTAATAAGGGAAAGTGAGGTCTAGGTGTGATAATTCTTCCTACCATAGCACTTTCTGATTCCAAAAAGGCATCGAAGTTTCAGGAAAGACACACGAAAGGGAAGATTCAAAAGACGAGACCTTTAGCAGGTCTCTCCACCATATAAGGTTTCCATTTAACATGGTTGATCAAACACGACCAGCGATTCTAGAGGAAACATCACAACACACGACCCATCCCTTTAACTAAGGGAACCCAAAACCGATCACCAAACCTAATGTTCCATCCATGATTCCATCAAATAATATACGTTTCTCCAAAATAGCACAAGGTTTTGAATATCGCAAAGAACAAAACACAGATCAAGAAACTAGGAAAGCTTAAGGAATAAGGAAGAAAAGCGAGTTGCCTCGAAAAAGATATGCTGGACTAACCACCAAGATCTGAGCTAAGATAGAGATTCCTTCGTCGACGACCCAACTTACAAAACTTCTGAAGATGACTCAAACGACCATAGCTATGATAGGTCTTTGGGATTTCTGAACAAGAGGGCTTAGAATGCCCGACTTCACTACACTGAGTGCATATTAGAGATTTCTTCTTCACCCGAGGGATGGCATCAAAATAATAAGATTCTCCCAAAACACTCTAATTTCCTAACGTGGGTTCACCCTGCGTCCACTTCTCGCAAGATGTTGAATCTTTACTGATATCAAAGGGAATAGGGTCACCACTTGTAATGTGATGACCCCGTAGAGATCAACTCACCATCATGGCCTTATTAACCACAACCTCCAATGAAGCTGGATCAATGGAATTTATTCGAGTCCTCGAACATCAACTCAGTGGAGAAAGGTAACTCTTTAAAACGGGTGACATACTCCATCATCTGATCACCTTGCTGGAGGCTCATAAGCTCCTCCACCCCCTCAAATCTTGTTGCGGGAACGCTGGGAGTTGCACCAAGAGAAACAACGAAACACAGAAGAGTAAAAGGAAAAAAAGGAACAAGGACACAAGGATTTACGTGGTTTGGGAATAATCCTTACATCCACGGAGAGGTAGAAAATCATTATATTCAGGAGCACAATTACAGAGTGTTTCAATCATAAACCCTAGCCTGAAATGAGCTACAAATGGAGAAGATGATACACTGTTCCACCAACTGCACATGAAGTCCGTGACGCTACATTGAAAGATGGCCACCCAAGTCAAAAGTGCTACAATGGCTGCCGGTTGTAAGTTTGAAAGGCTATAGTAAAGTTGACTCCAAAGTCCACACTGCTACAGTGTCAGTCGGTCACCTCTGCTACAGTGCTCAGAGATGCTACACCCCAAAAATTTGGGCTGGGCCTTCGCCCCCCCGGAGCCCCGGAGCAAGGGGGCGTTGCCCCCTGCAACCCCCAACAACCTCACCGCGGAGTTCGGCCCGTGAAAGTTGTGGGCTTCAAGCATTCATCCCAACCGGATCAGGCTACACCAATTCAACAATCTCCCACTTGGAGCCTGATCCACTACGCATCTTTGCTTCGATTCCAATGACTAAGACAACCTACTTAATCTGAGTTCTTCCTCTTCACTCACCAGTGCGCGTGATTTCCATTCACAACTTCAATTTCAACCCAATGATTCATGAAATACAAACTGTTTTCCTCATGTGCTCTCATCGTGTCCCCCCTTCTTCTGCCTCTCATCCTCCGTTCATCAGTGGAGACCAACAGAGGCACAACAGTGCCTCAACTTCTGTATTATCATGGGCTTCGTCAACATGTCTGTCGGATTGTTGGTTTCACAAATCTTCTGCAATGTCAGCTACCCATCCTGTATCAAACCTCTGATGAAATGGTACTTCAACTGAATGTGTTTCGTTCGGGCATGAAATACTGAGTTCTTTGCAAGATGTATAACACTCTGACTGTCATAATGCAATACATTCTCCTCTCGCTTTTTTCTCAATTCATTCAAGAAGTTCTTCAGCCAAACCATCTCCTTCCCAACTTATGTTACAACAATGTATTCTGCCTCTGTGGTGGATAAAGCCACCACCTTCTGCAGTTGTGATATCCAACTCACCGTAGTCTCTCCACAGGTAAATACATAACCCGTGGTACTCTTCCTGTGGTCTATGCCGTCTCCAAGGTCTGCATCCATATACCCCTGCAATGAATTTCCTTTGTAAAAGCACAGAGATACCTCCTTTCTGCCCTTCAAATATCTCAACATCCACTTCACAGCTTCCCAATGTTGCTTTCTAGGGTTAGCCATGTACCTGCTCACAACTCCCACTGCATGAGCGATGTCAGGTCGAGTGCAGACCATGACATACATCAGGTTTCCAACAGCTGATGCGTATGGAACCTTTTCCATGTACTCAACCTCTTCTGCTGTCTTCGGCGATTGCTCTTTTTGAGAGTTTGAAATGGCCCGCTAGGGGAATAGAGACCGCCTTTGCTTCCATCCTACTGAATCTTCTTAGAACCTTCCCAATGTAGTCAGTTTGTGATAACATTAAGGTTCCAGCTGCACGGTCTCTCTTGATCTTCATCCCAAAATCTTGCTAGCTTCTCCAAGATCCTTCATTTCGAACTCCTCAACCAACTGCCTTTTCAACTCATCAATTCTCTGCATGCGTGATCTTGCAATGAGCATGTCATCCACATAGAGAAGCAATATAATATATTCATCACCAAAGGACTTGATGTAGCAACATTGATCCATGCCACATCGTTTATATTCTTTTTTAGACATAAACGAATCAAACTTTTTGTTCCACTACCCACTTCAATCCATATAAGCTCTTCTAGAGTTTTCACACCAGGTCTTCCTTCCCATATAAGCTCTTAGGAAAATGCCATTGAATGAATGTGGTCTTAAAGTATTCCTAAGACATACTGCTTTGCAGCTAAAGTGGAACGACGGTCTTCTGCCGTTCCTGACTTGGTCCTTCGAACAAGTCTAGAATGGTTTTCATTCACGAGGCTTTTGGAGTTTTCAATGAATTGAAGACTCCTTCAATCCTCTCTAGCCACTCCATAGCCTCTTGAGGCCCTTGGTTGCAATGAAAGACAAGCGAATATGGAGAAGAGGTTGGCTCCACCACTCTACCCGGAGTCTGGGTAGGGTTGACAGTTGGAAGGACTACATCCGACCTTTGAGAGACACTAGGCTAAGGAACTCTCCACGATATAGACTTTCTACAATCCCTTGGGACTTTTTTGGGGGAAGGATCTAAATAACAGAACAAAACATAAGACTCAATCAAAACATTTAAATTTTAACTCACTCTAATTAAAAGAACCCATGCAATCAAATCATAAACACCACTTTGAAAAAGCACCACTCTTTAAAATTTAGAATTTCTTCTTTAAACCTTTTTCAAAATTATGGCATCTCACTTGAAAATAAGTTTTAAACTACACATTCATTGCTGAATTTGTTTTACAATTCAAAACATTCAACTTGTTTACAAATTTTCTAAACTGAGTTCATTTTTTATTCAAAATTTTCACTACAAAATATTGGCAAAATCCAATCAAATATCGTCAAATCATTATAAAGCTCTCCATTGATTCATCCCAATAGTAATTGCGCTTAACCCAAAAGCACCTTGAAAAAGAAGAGTCAACAAAAATTTAAAGGGGGTTTAGCGGGTGTCCACAGTTTGACCGCACGATTTGCCGAACTGTGCATCAACCATGCGATTGCCACTGAGAGCTCCACAGAATCATACGCACGGGCGCCGCGCGCTTTGTCAGGCTGTGCAGGCAAACTGTGCACCTCGAGTCTCCCATTTTCACCCCCAAATATGGAAAACCTTAAATAACTCACACAACTTCAATGTAACTCAAAACACCATCAATCCAAATCAAAATACACTAGAAATAAATGAAGAAAGCTTGAAATTCAAGACTCGCAATATGACATTCTATGGTAACTCAGGTTTCGTTGCGAGATGTAGTGATTAGATTCTCCAAATAACAAGGGTGCTTTGATACCATTTTGTCACAAACTAACCAGAGTCACCCTATCTACAAGATTCTCCAAATAGCAAGAACGCTTTGATACCATTTTGTCACAAACTTACCCGAGTCATCCCTCAATCGGGCTTTCGAGACGGCCTTTTGCGAGGCCCGAAAGACGTTCCTAATCCCCACGGGTTGACAACTGTTGCTAGGACATCAAAACATACACAATGAGAACGATTTCGCCCAAATAAATAATATAAATCATGCAGTGGAATTCTACCAAGAATTCGATATGATGTGTCTATACACAATGGGAACGATTTCGCCCAAATAAATAATATAAATCATGCAGTGGAATTATACCAAGAATTCGATATGATTTGTTTATACACAATGGGAAGGATTTCGCCTAAATAAATAATATAAATCATGCAGTGGAATTCTACTAAGAATTCGATATGACGTGTCTATACATTGGACGTCTATCCAACATAAAATAAACAGTTCCAAAAAGAGAGTAAAACCAAACAGGGCAGAACTAAAAATAGACACGCAACCCACTTTAAAATACAGTAAAACCAGACGGGATCTGAAAATACAAAAAGGTTGACATGGTCAATATAACCAAAATACCCGACATGATCTTCATGTCACCCCGTGGTCACCATCCATCCTCAAACATGACCCTCTCCATGAGTGTCTTGAAAGAAGTTCGCGGTGCCGAAACTTCCCAAAAACCCAAACCTAAACTTGCAAAAAAGAACTAAAGTCTACTGACACCGAGTGGCACAAGTAGGGTGTGAGCATCTTTGTTGGATGTCACCAAAGAGTCCTGCATTTCCCTTTTGAAAACATTCCCGAAACACCAATTTGAAATGCGATATTTAAAATAGGTTTCTCTAACACTTCAAGAAAACAACTTGCAACCATTTCAAAAATCCCTTTCCATAAAGCCAAATGATGCTTAAAAATAAGATATTTAGCTTTCCTTTTTTAAAAACCATTTTAAAATGTACTTTCCAAAACCATTTCCATAACTTAAGTAAAATGATATAGAAAGAACTCACCTTACCCAAATAAAGTATTAAACACACAAATACAATGCATCATTGAATAATCACTAAAATAAAGGTCACAACCAGCCATAAAAGAAACAAGGATAAATGACACATAACATGCTGGAACAATAATAAAAGGATAACAACTCTTAATCGTCCAGTGAGACGATCTTAGACATACTCAGGTGGAATCGTCTGCCGACCTATCGATGCTTCCCTAGACAATAACCTCTCTACTTACTCTAACCAGCTTCACTGGTGGCACACCCTTAGTACTAGTCCGATGCTAGGGGATGCTAGTCAGTCTCATCATGACCAATATAGTAACTGTCTCTCAATCTCTCACTACAACGCCTAGGATCCTCATGATACTAGCAACAAAGTGATAGGAGTGTGCTGAGTGAGTCAGAGGCTAGACCTCCCATATCCTATACCTATAGGAGGGGGGTTCGTTAGTTGTTATAGAGTGTGCTGTGTGTTCTATTAGTCTGGGGGTATATTTGTAATTTGGTATTTCTTTTTTCTGTTAGTTAGGTATAACTACTGTTTGTGGTGTACCAGTGGGGGAGTCGTGTATTTTGTTTTGTTGGAGGTGAAGAGCCTAGGCCTGTGCCTCTAGGAGAAATCTGTAAGTTCTCCTGTATTTCCTTAAAGCAATAAAAATTCTAGATTCTTCTTCTTGCACCTATCATCTTCGTGCTTTCATTGAGAGAGAGAGCCCAACTCCATGGGAGTGATTCTTAACGGAAGTCGAGTTTGATTCTAAGTTTTTTTTTCTGATCGAGTTCATCTTCTGCATGAACACACGAATGGATGATCATGTCGCGCTCCTGGAGACAAATGTTTCTGAACTGTCATCAAATGTCATGGATTTGAAAACTAATTTCCAGCGTAAAGAAGCGGTGATGCAAGAATTTCGTTCGATGCTGACTGCTATGTACAAAGCACGAGCAGAAAATGTTGAACAACAAACTCGTGAGGACTGAACGACCGAGGTAGTGGATGGCGCGGGAAGCTTGCGCGCTGGTGATGGAAGTGGTGCACGCACTAACTAAGGTGTTGGCGAACAACAACTTCCTGTAGAACATGAAGTAAGAACAGAATTTTTACAACATAATGAGGCATTGCGAGCTTCCGTAAGGCAGGTAGAGATGCCGATTTTCGTTTGCGATGATGATCCTGTATCGTGGATCTCCCGTGCAGAGACTTGTTTTCAAATACACCGAACTTGAGAGGAATTAAAGATTCCTTTGGCACAATTAAGTATGGAAAGAGATGTTCAATATTGGATGATTTCTCTATTCATGGGAATTTAACAGGGCGACATTTTAAGTGCTTCTTGGTCGGTATGGGCGTGCTGACGAGGAAGATCCAGTTATCTTCCTCAAGAGTCTTCATCAAACTGAGATTGTTGGTGCTTATATAGATGAGTTCGAACCCAGGAATAACAAAACCAGTACCCGCCTGTTGAAATTAGGGACCGGGACAAACGAGTTACTGGAGTTCCGGGCTGGAAGGGAGTTAAGAATCTTTCTAGAGAAGAATATGAGCGTTAAGCTAGGGGGCTATGCTATTCCTGTGGGCAGAAATTTGTTCCTGGACACAAGTGTCTTGAAAAATGCTACAAGCTTATGATTTGGTGCAGTAGCTTATAAGCTTGATCTTCCTTCGGACAGTCGAGTACATCCTGTTTTCCATGTTTCCCAATTACATGCTGCTTTAGGAATGCCAGACGACCCTATTTCTTTGCCTGTTAATTTTTTTGGCGACAAAATTTTTCCAGCCAACATTTTAGCTGAACGTTTCGCGACTCCACCAGTGGTTAATACGGTGGCAGGGTCAACCAATTGATGAAGCAACTTAGGTGGTTACTCTTCAATTTCCTGATTTCCACCTTGAGGACAAGGTGGTTTATCGGGGGGTATTGATAGGAGTGTGCTGAGTGAGTTGGAGGCTAGACCTCCTATATTGCATACCTATAGGAGGGGGGTTCGTTTGTTGTTATGTAGTGTGTTGTGTGTTCTGTTATAGTCTAGGGGTAAATTTCTAATTTGGTATTTCTTTTCTGTTAGTCAGGTATAACTACTGTTTGTGGTGTACCAGTGGGGGAGTCGTGTATTTTGTTCTGTTGGAGGCAAAGAGCCTAGGCCCGAGGAAGAGAATCCTCTCAGAGAAATCTGTAAGTTCTCCTGTACCTTAAAGCAATATAAATTCTAGATTCTTCTTCCTGCACCTATCACAGAGGGTGAGGAAAAATGTGTGACGTATTAGGCACACAACAATAACGAATCACAAGGCAAACCATGCCAATAACATATCTCAATCTGCCCTCATACTCCATTCGCACTAAAGCCCCACTGGAATTCACAGAAACATCAACAATAATCACATCCATTCAACAACTCATTTAAACATAGCTTCATGGGGCTTAAGTTAAGGGTTTAGCTCAGTTTGGGAAAAACTTTTTCAGTGTAAAGTGCCTATTGGGCCTTGAGTGAAATCCTCTTTCGAAACCCCTTTCAATACCAAATGTTATTCATTAACCCCCTTTCAAGGCACCAAGAGCTCCCCTTGGGTTGGGTCAAACGAGAGGGGAAAAAGAAACCCAAGGGCTTTTAATTTGATAGGGGCAAATAGGGACTGGTTCACCCAACCGTGCACTAACTGTGTGAGAGACGCCGACTTACCTGGTAGCAGCCACACATGTGACATATAGTATAATTTTTGCTAGATTAATGCATCAATCTATTTCATCCGAGGTACGTTTCCCTTCTTCCTTTCTAGAAGATTGCGACTGCCTTAAGTTTTTTAATCTGGATCCTAGCAGGAAAATGAATATTGAGAGGGATATTGGATTTTTCGTTGAATTCCTATCATGAAAATGGAATATTTTATTATGCTTCATTAGTCATGCATACGTATAAATTTTCATGACCATGCAAGTAATAATCTGTTGCAGGAAACATTAAACTAGGTGAGTTTCATGGAAGAGAGAACCAATTTGATCACTTCCCTCTAATGGTTAACAGAAAAACCTGTCTTGATTTTCTCATTACGCTGGTGTCGGACTTTCTTCAAATTACGAAAGATGTTCTAGAACAGAAGCACCTGTCTTGTTAATAGTGCTCCTGGTGCCACCAACATGGATATGTACGTGACACATCACATGCTGAAAATGAGATATCTAGCATATCAATACTTCAAACTTGATTTACATTATTTTATTAACATTTAAATGAAAATGTCAGCTGCATATGTTCATGCAAAAAAACAGAGAACTGTCTCCGATTAAGAAGCTTGTTTTCCCCTCCTTTTCCTTCTTTCTGTTTCTGTGTGTGTATTGATAGGTTTTGAGTATCTTTTATTAACAGTAGTGAACCTTCCAATTCTGATTTATTTCTTATATAAGAATCAAGAATTAAATCCCCAAGTATCTTTTATTAACAGCAGCGAACTTTCCAATTCTGATTTATTTCTTATGTAAGAATCAAGAATTAAATCCCCAATCATTTTTTATGTGAAAAAACTCAGCACTTACAGCAACATAAGTTACCACTAATGATGTTTATATTGATACATTTTTTTATCACATGGTGACAAATTTTGAATATTTTGTCCTCTGTAGAATGCAAAACTGCTGCAAATATCCAATAAGCAATCAATTTCGATCATGTCGTAGAATTTCCAAAAGACATTCCTCGAGTTGCTCGACCTCAGTGTTTTCCATTTACCAGCAGGATAACTCCTTGCATCCAAACCTTATTCGCCAATGCATGAGAAACCATTCAGCTAATCTTTTGCAATTTCCTCGCAAACCGGTTTTCTACTACTCGAGACTACATGGCCAGGTTATCGTGCGGGGGTTTCAGGATGATGTTTTTCTTGCCAACATCCTATTGTGTTCCTACTCAAAATCCAGTTGTCTTCACGATGCACAAGCACTGTTTGATAAAATGCCCCAGAAGAATTCAGTCAGTTGGTCTTCCATAGTTTCCATGTATGTTCAGCATGGTTATAATGAAGAAGCTCTGGTGGTCTTTTTGGAGTCCCTTAGGAAGTGTGATGAAAAAACAAATGAGTTTATTTTAGCTAGCGTAATACGGGCTTGCACTCATTTAGGCAGTTTTGATCAGGGCGCTCAATTGCATTGTTTTGTTACAAAGATTGGTTTTGATCAGTGTGCCTATGTGGGCAATTCACTAGTAGATTTTTATTCGAAAACTGGTGAAATAGAAGCTGCCAAAATTGTTTTTGATAATTTTGTTGAAAAAACTGTAGTCAATTGGACTTCCATTATCATGGGATTCGTGAAGAGTGGAATGGGTGAAGTTTCTTGCAGTTGTTTGATCAAATGAGACAGGCTGATGTTCCACTGGATGGGCATGTGTTCTCTAGCATCCTAAATGCTTGTTCAATGCTTAAGTTTCTTAAAGGTGGTGAGCAAATCCATTCATATTTGTTGAGGAGGGAAACCGAAATTGATGTTTTTGCTTTTAATGCATGCACTCATAGATTGCTATGTGAAGTGTGGTAAAGTTCAAACTGGACGAAATCTTTTTAATCAGATGGTATCAAAAGATTTACTATCCTGGACAATAATGATTGTTGGGTATGTGCAGAATTCTTTTACTTGGGAAGCCATAAAGCTTTTTATCAAAATGAAAAGGGTGAATCAAAAGCCAGAAGGGTTTGTTTGCACCAGTGTTCTCACTTCATGCGGTTCAATCAAGGCCCTGGAATTAGGGAGACAAGTGCATTCTTATGCCATCAAGGCTAATTTGGAGCATGATGAGTTTGTTAAAAATGGCTTAATTGATATGTATGCAAAATGTAATTCCTTAGTTGATGCCGGGCAGGTTTTTGATTTCATGGCTGATTGCAATGTGGTGTCGTACACTGCCATGATTGAAGGCTACTCAAGGGAGCAAAGACTATATGAAGCGTTGGTTCTTTTCCACAAGATGAGGCTCAACTTGTTACCTCCAAGTATTTTGACTTTTGTTAGCCTTGGTATATCCGTCTCTTTGTTAAAGATACATCTAGGCCAGCAAATCCATGGTATTATTCTAAAATCTGGGTTCTCTTTGGACAATTTCATTGGAAGTGCCTTGATAGATGTTTATTCCAAGTGCCCTTTGATAAACAATGCTAGACATATATTTAATGAAATTAAAGAAAAAGACATTGTTGTTTGGAATGCGATGTTATTAGGTTATGCACAACAATCAGAAAATGAAGAAGTGGTCAAAATTTGCTCAGAATCATCAATTTTGGAACAAAACCGGGATGCATTCACATTCATCGCCTTAATCACTGCAACTAGTAACCTAGTAAGTCTCTTGCAGGGCCAACAGTTACATGGTAGGCTAGTGATGAGTGGCCTCGACCTTGATCCATTTATTACAAACTCTCTTATAGATATGTATGCCAAGTGTGGGTGCATTGAGGCAGCTCACAAAACGTTCACTTGTACACCTCAAAAAGATGTGGTGGCCTGGAATTCGATGATCTCAACATTTTCACAACATGGAAGATCCGGAGAAGCACTTCAAATGTTCGAATCAATTGTACATGTGGGAATCCAACCCAACTATGTCACCTTCGTTGGTGTCCTTTCAGCCTGCAGTCATGCTGGGTTTTTAGATAAAGGGCTCCATTACTTTGAGGCCATGCATGGGTTTGGCATCGAACCAGGCAGGGATCACTGTGCTTGCATGGTCTCACTCCTTGGTCGGATGGGTAAGTTATACGAAGCCAAGGAGTTTATTGAGAAAATGCCCGTAAAACCAGATGCGATAACATGGAGGAGCTTTTTGAGTGCTTGCATGAGATCTGGAAATGTGGAATTGGGCCAATATGCAGCTGAGATGACAGTTTTGGCTGATTCATTAGATGATGGATCATATGTTTTGCTTTCGAATATCATGGCTTTCAAAGGTCGGTGGGCTAATGCAAAGGAAGTGAGGGGGAAGATGAAGCTCAGTGGGGTGGCAAAGGAACCTGGGATTAGTTGGATTGAAGTGAAGAATAAAGTTCATGTGTTCAAAACCAGTGACAAGCCTCATTTTGATGCTGATCTAACTGGTACCATTTTGGATGGTTTGATTCATCATATTGGTGTATTCCACTATGTTCCTGACCGAGTTACTCTTATGGTGAATGATTGATAATATTTTTTGTTAGAAAAAATATCGAAAATTTGAGTGTATTCATGGTACCCTTCTCCAATTTCTAGTTAATTCTCTTTCACAATTTTATATATTTTATCCAATGTGCTGAAAATGAAATTTTTATCTTTTATTTTTTTAATTTCTTGCTGGCATGTAATATTATATATCAATGTTGGTGGTTCTTAGAACACTTTTTTGGGTTTGCTTTTGGTCTAAGTGAATTTTAATGAAAACAGCAGTGGTGAATCCTACAAAATAGTTGCTTTAGTTGGATAACATCTTTGGTAACTTGAATAATGTTTGACGCCATTATAATGAGAATACCGTACTTGTTTTTTCTTTTGACAAGTAACTTAATAAAGGATCAGATTGGTGATCATTCCATAAAACATATAGTTTAATCTTTCCTTCAACAAAGAATTCTGAGAACTGATTTGTATGCATGACTCTTGAAGACAGGATGTGCCTGTTGGAAAATTATAGTTTATAGCAATTAGTGGTTTATGGTTCTAGGCAAACAGCGTAACATCCTTCAATCTAGTAAAAAATAAAATTAACTGCATAATACTGTCATTTTAAGTTTTTAAATGAAGTGTTATGAAATATCTTCAAGAATAATGAGAAATCAGTTGCAAAAGTGATTATTTGATGCGCTAGGTTGAAGTTTGGGTTAGTGTTTGTGTGTTTGACTGAATTGGATAGCGGATTTTAGAAATCCTTAAAATAAGGGTTAAGATCATGCCATGATCCTATGTAACATGTCCCATAGTCAATTTTGGTAAATTTACAGGGAAATATGAATATCCTGCAAGGAAAACACCCACAAAGTTTTCAAAGAAATGTTCCAATGAGTTCCCTTGCAATATTTTATAGGGGTTTGAGTTGTGCAAACACGATTAATAGAGTTTAATTTTAAACTGGTTATATTTTTACACGGGTCAATATGAGACACATCTAGTTAAATGGATTAGTTTATGGCACGTTTAATTAAACAAGTCATTTCTTGTCAGATTCAGGTTGAACATGTGAACCCAAAGAGCAGCCCGTTCATTAATCATGTTAGAAAATTCATACCCAAACTAGAAAATAAGTTATGCACTTTGCCACCCGATTCATTGACCGGACATTATAGAAGACGAGTTTTGTTTATCCATGTCATTTCATCTTTTCAAATCAGCCCTCAAAAATGATATTCAGGTTTTGGACTGCTATCTAACAATCTTGCAAACACATTATTTGTCAGAATGAGTCGATCCCAAGGGCAATCATCTCTGAAACGGAAGCAGCCTGGCTCGTCCCCTTCTCTAACGGATCCTGAGCGCATTGTCCATGAGCTGATCAGGAGCAAAGGTCAGGAATATGGATGTGAGACCTGAAAGAGCAGGCAAACCTCCCGGAGAAGATGGTTGAAAAATCCCTATTGTCCCTGAAGAACAAGAACCTCATAAAGCCGGTGGTGAACATCCACAACAAGAGCAAGAAGCACTTCATTGCATGCGAGTTTGAGCCATCGCCAGAGATCACTGGCGGTGCGTGGTATGTGGACGGCAGCCTGGACACAGAGTTCATCGGCGTTGTGAGGGCACAATGTTATGAGAGGATACAGAAGATGAAGGTGGCCACAGTGGAGCAGGTGTGTCGTGCGATCAATGGGATGAGGATCCTGAATGTGGCCATCACTATGGAACAGATATCGGAGATAGTGAGGGCTCTGGTTTTGGACAATGAGGTGATGGAGGTGAGCAGCAGTGGGAGTGGGGAGTTCGAGTCCATCCCAGCTGGGAGATTGTGTTACAGATGCACCAGTAGGGGTGGGTTTGGGAAGGGGGTGAAGGTCGGTGCCATGGCTTCCATTCTTTGCGGGGTCTGTCCCCACATCAGGCTGTGCACGCCGGATGGCGCCATCAACCCTCGCGATTGTGTTTATTTCAACAAGTTCTTGGAGTTCTGATTGACTCTGTTTTTTCTAAACTTATTGATTCTGTTTTTTACTTCTATGATAAATGACATCAACTTGATTCTCAATCTGGGATGAAATGTGAGAGGTTCTTTAGTCTCCTGCAAGCTTATCTTGTCTGTAAGTGGACGGTCTTCTTTGGTGGGGCATGAAGGTGGTTCTTCGACCATGCTCATAAGGCTTCCATCATCTTCTTAATGTCATTTGTGACATGGAATGTTAGAGGGGTGGGAGTCCCCTCCAGAATTGTGTATATCAGAAGTGTGATCTCCTCTCCTAATCTGTCACTTGTTGCCATTCTTGAACCCAAACAGAGGTTTGATCAGTCACTGAAGTTTGCTAATAAATTGCAGCTTCCTTGTGTCATGCACACAACACCTACTGACAACCATATCTGGATTCTTTGGAAACAGAGTATCATAGTGGGCTTCATTGATTCTTCTCCAGAATATGATACAACCAAGGTTCACTCTAAAAACTCTCGACTCTATTTGACTTTTGTATATGCCAAATGTGAACTGGATAACAGGAAAGATCTCTGGAAATCCCTGTCGGAGTTTGATCCTGTAGCTGTGACTTGGGTTGTCGATGATGTCTTCAACACCATTGCAGATCCATCAGAGAAAAGAGGCGACTATTTCCCTAAGAAATCTATATAGGGCTTTAATGCTTTAATGGCCAAAAAACAACTTTTTGGCATGGGTTTCAACGATTACACGTTTGCATGGTGCAATAACTAAAAAAATAGAAGATGGGGTGCAGGTTGGACAGGTTTTTTTCGAATCTTTAAGGAATTTTTGAATTCAAAAATAAGAAAATATCTAATTTCCCTCAATCATTGTCTGACCATTCCCCGCTTGTGTTTTCTTTTGAGAGTCCTCTCTTATCTCTTTTGGCTTTTGTTCTCTTCTCAATTGGCTCTACAGGAAGACCTCATCCAGCAGGTTACCCTCTCATGGAAAGATCTAGCGTCCGGTCCGTCATGGGTCATCCATCATTCAAAGCTTAAGCGATTAAAGGTAGCTCCCACGAATTGGATTTCCATGAAGTAATCTCCTGCTTCCTGTATTTCCACAATCAGGAGATCTAGGATCTGGACCAAGCCCTTCGAATCCAGTGGGATGAGCAGGCCATTGAAAATCTGGTGTATAAACAGAAGATTTTTCTGGATGAGCTGCTTAGGGGGGGTGGGAATCCAAGCACATAAAAAATCAAGGGCCAGGTGGCTTCGGGAGGGAGATGGGAATACAATCTATTTCCATGCATGTATCAAAGAAAGACACTGGTTTAGAAATCTAAATCTGTAAGGGGAAGACAGATCCTACACCAATAACATCGCTAAATTGGGATCCCTGGCCACTCATCATCCTCACTTCAGATGCAGAGGTTTCTTTTCGCTGTGGTGATCCCAACTCCTCCACCTGGAGTGATTATTGCAATGTTATTGCTCTTATAATATTTTCTTAATTGAGCTTTGTGAGCAGGGCTAATCCTTTGGAAGAAGATATTCACAATGCTGTCAAAAGCCTCGGATCAGATACCGTGTCGGGTCTGGACTCTACTCTTTTTATCTCATTGCTTGGAACATCATCAAGGCTGATGTCTGTAAAGTGGTCCTCATATTTTCAGCAGTGTCCCTCTTCCTCACTCTGTGTCTGCCACTACTTCAGTTTCCATCCAAAAAATCAGGAACCACTGCTGATTTCAACATTTCCGGCCAATCTACCTTTGTAATTTTTCTTACATGATTGTGGCTATGATTTACAACGCCCGACTCTCTCTTCTTCTTCCTAACATTATCTCGTATGAGTAACATGGATTCATTCATGGACGGAGTGTTCAAGTAGCTTCTGGCCTTGTCAAAGAGATGGTAATGGATATAGATCGTAAGGTGCGTGGTGGTAACATCATGGTTAAAGTCTATACAGAGAAATATGACAAAATGAAATGGGGCTTCGTGCTAAAGGTTTTGAGAAGGTTTAATTTCTCAGAGAGAGTTTGTGGTCTTTTCTTCATATGTATCTCATCCCCTCAGTTTTCTATTTCCCTCGTGGGCGAGTGGTTTGGATTTTTCAAGTTTTCATGGCCTTCATCATGGTGATCCTCTTTCTGCAAACCTTTTCATCCTTGATCAGGATGCATTTAGTAGGAACTTACACCAGCTTATTGAGGAGGGCACTGTGGGGTGCTTCAGGAGCAGCTAGGCTCTTCGTGTGAAGGAATGGATATTGGCCTTCTTCTTCTTCTTCTTCTTCTACTACTGCTGTAATCCTCTGATAGGGTTGTTTCTGCAGCAGCAGGGGAGAAGACGCCACCTGAAGCCACCCAGTTCAGCCATTTAAAACAAACTGTCAATTGTAAAGGACAATACTGCCCCTTGTAAAGGACAATACTGTCAGGGGAGAAGATGCCGCCTGAAGCCACCCAGTTCAGCTAAAGCTGAAATTCAACCAGGTAAAGCCATCTAAAACAAACTGTCAATTGTAAAGGACAATACTGCCCCTTGTAAAGGACAATACTGCCCCTGGTAGCTAATATCCATTCCCTCACATAGACAGAGGAATGGATATTGGCCTCCTTCTTCTTCTTCTTCTTCTTCTACTACTACTGCTGTAATCCTCTGGCAGGGTTGTTTCTGCAACAGCAGGGGAGAAGACGCCGCCTGAAGCCACCCAGTTCATCCATCTAAAACAAACTGTCAATTGTAAAGGACAATACTGCCCCTTGTAAAGGACAATACTGCCAGGGGAGAAGACGCCGCCTGAAGCCACCCAGTTTAGCTAAATCTGAAATTCAACCAGGTAAAGCCATTTAAAACAAACTGTCAATTGTAAAGGACAATACTGCCCCTTGTAAAGGACAATACTGCCCCTGGTAGCTAATATCCATTCCCTCACATAGATAGCCCACTGCTCACATTCGTAACACCTGGTGTTTTGCATCTTCCCTTTAGGGATGACGTGCTTGTTTTCATCAACTGGAAATGTAATTTAGTAGTGTCCAGCTAAAGCTGAAATTCAACCAAATAATGTCCATCCCCTCTACAAGCATTCCCCCTATTTAATACCCCATCATACTACCAACAACTCCAAACCACTACAACCAGGTAAAGCCATCTAAAACAAACTGTCAATTGTAAAGGACAATACTGCCCCTGGTAGCTAATATCCATTCCCTCACATAGACAGCCCACTGCTCACATTCCTAACACCTGGTGTTTTGCATCTTCTCTTTAGGGATGACATGCTTGTTTTCATCAACTGGAACTGTAATTTAGTAGGGTCCTTCAAACATGCTTTAGCAGTCTAAGGTCACTAGAGTGGATACACGACTAATCCTGCTAAGAGAAACATCTTTATCTCATCTTTCACTTCCCCTAGCAAGATTGAAATGTTGGAGTTGGAGTCGGGCTTTCTTAAGCAAAAGCTTTCCCTCTCATTTATCTGGGAGTGCCTCTTACTAATGGGAATGTTTGTATCAAATATCTAAAGGAAGAGACAGTAAATCGTATCAGGAATTGGAAGAATAAATCCCTCTCTCCTCTATTGAATGCTTCTTTGAGGATTTTCTTTGGGACTCATGCTCAGGAAGACGCTCCATTGGGTCAGCTGTAGGGGTGTAATTTCGGCCCAGCCTCGGGCTGGCCCGGACAGGGTCGGGCCGGGCCTGCCATGCAAAGTGTCGGGCCGCTGACCACTATTCGGGCCGGGCCGAGTCGGCCTGAACAACCCCATGAGGCGGCCTGAGTCCGGCCTCGGGCCGGCCCAAACCATCGGGCCGGGCCGGGCTTTTTCAAGTCAAGCCATGGTGAACTTTTATTATTTTCAAAATAATTGTCTCTTAATTTTTTTTATTTAAACATTTTTATAACATTTATTTAAAACGTTTCTTTACATTTATTTTTAAATGCATGTTTTTTGTAAAAGCGTTTATTTTATTTTTTATTAACATTTTACAGTGGATGGGTTGATATGTTTTTTGTCTAATATATACATATTATTTACAAATTGTAAAAAAAATGAGGGGTGCGCAGCTGCCGTGAGTGAGTTTAAAGCCTTAGTATTTAAACGTTTTTCTAACATTTATTTAAAACATTTTTTACATTTATTTTTTTAACTTATTTATAATTTTTAAGCGTTTGTTAGTATTTTTTATTTAAACATTTTTATTTAAACTGTTTTTTTAACATCTGTTTAAAACGTTTTTTACATTTATTTTTAAATGATTAATTTAAAACATTTTTGAATTTTTTTTAAATGCATGCTTTTTACGAGTATTTTTTTTAAAACATTTAACTTTTTTTCACATTTTAATATAAAAGTATTTTTTAAGTGTTTGTTTAAAAAAAATAATTTAAATGTTTGTTTTAAAATTTTTTTAAACATTTTTATTTAAACCATTTTTTAACACTTGTTTAAAACGTTTTTTAACATTTATTTTTAGGCGTTTAATTTGAACTTTTTTTGAACGCAAATTTTTTACGTGTATTTTTTTTAAACATTTTACACATTTTTTGTTAAAACGTTTTACAGTGGGTGTATATGTTATTTTTTTCTAAATAGATTTATACATGTCTGAATTTATATATATTATGTGCAAATTAAAAAAAATAAATGAGTTATTGGGGGTGCACAACAGTGAGTGGTGAGTTTAAAGTGTTGTTATTTAAATGTTTTTTATCATTTATTTAAAACGTTTTTTACATTTATTTTTTTAACTTATTTATTAAAAGTATTTTTTAGCATTTGTTTAATTTAAAACATTTTTTTAAACGTTTTTTAATTTTTTTGCAGGGCAGGCCCGACCCGGCCCTGTCTGGACTGAAATTACACCCTTAGCGGGTGCGCAGCAGTGGGTGAATTAATTTTTTTCTAAATAGATTTATATATGTATATATAGTATATATAATATATGAAAGTTTTATCATATTTTAAAAAAAATATTGAGGTTGGGGGTGTTTGAATATCATTTAGTGGGTAGTTATTTTTTGTTAATATATAATAAGTTATTATATATATATATATATAATATGAGAAAATTGTAAAAAAATAATTAGGGGGTGTGTGCAAACATCATTGGGTGAGTTAATGACTTTGTTTATATATATATATATTGGGGGTGTGCGCGAATATCATTGGGTGAGTTAATTTTTTTTTCTAAATAGATTTATATATGTATAGTATATATAATTTATGCATGTTGCAACGTACTTAAAAAAATTAATGAAGTTGAGAGACTTGCACGAACATCATTAGGCGAGTGTGTTATTTTTTTATTAATATACAACAAGTTATTATATATTTATAATATTAAATCATTGATATATATATATATATATATTAATAGCTTTGTTTATATATATATATATTATATTAAATCATATACATATACATATACATATACATACATATATATATATATATTATTAATGGATTTTTAAAAACCACACTTAATTGATGTATATTATTAATTGTTTTGTTTATATATATACACTATTATATTAAATCATCGATATATATATATATATTAATAGCTTTGTTTATATACATATATATTATATGATATCATATACATATACATATACATGCACACACACACATATATATATTATCAATGGATTTTTAAAAACCATACTTATTTTTTTATTAATATACAACAAGTTATTATATATATATAATACTAAATCATTGATATATATAGATATATATTAATAGCTTTGTTTATATATATATATATATATTATATTAAATCATATACATATACATATACATATACATATACATACATATATATATATATATATATATATATATATTATTAATGGATTTTTAAAAACCACACTTAATTGATATATATTATTAATGATTTTGTTTATATATATACACTATTATATTAAATCATTGACATATATATATATATATATCATATACATATACATATACATATACATAGATACATAATATATTATTAATGGATTTTTAAAAACCATACTTATTTTTTTATTAATATACAACAAGTTATTATATATATATAATATTAAATCATTGATATATATATATATATATATATATATATATTAATAGCTTTGTTTATATATATATATATTATATTAAATCATATACACACACACACACACACACACACACACACATATATTATTAATGGATTTTTAAAAACCACACTTAATTGATATATATTATTAATGACTTTGTTTATATATATAAACTATTATATATATAATTATATATAATAATAATTATATGTATATATATAATATCATTTTTTGTTAATATATAATGATATATGCACATATAGATAGAAACACACACACACACACACACCCTTAGTCGGCTAAAAACGTCTTGCCATGCCCACTGATGAAGGTGGCCTCAACCTTCTTCCTTGGCTGATACTCTGAAGGCAGTTCACGGGAAGCTTGCTTTGGGATCTCATGGAAGGCAGGACCTTATGGATGGGTTTCATGTGTGGAAAATACAACCACCCTCCTAATCTGATTCACTCTATTCTTGGCACCCATTCCTCCACAATCTAGAAGTAGGTTTTACTAACACCGCCCTGGATACTGAATCACTCAAGATGGCTTGTTGGTGAGGGAATGACATACATCTGGAAAGACAACTAGGCAGGGAACCCTTTGTTTTTTCCTGGATGTCCAGCTCCTCTGATGAATATTCGTTCAGCCTGGCCCATCCAACCTCTTCTCAATGCAGTGTTGGATAACTATTGTAAGCTTATTGCTAATGATATCTCTCTGGATTGCCTTGTTTTCACTGGCGTCTTGAGTGGGCGTTTCTCTTTTACATCATTCCGTCGGCGATGTTCCTCTGATATGGTGTTTTGGTGGGGAGCTGCCACGTGGAATAGATTTCTACTGAAGAAGATGAGCTTCTTCCTCTCGAGAATATGCAGAGGAGGAATCCCTTCTAATGTTGCCTTCTAGAGACACAATATCTCTCTTGTCTCTAAATGAAGGTGTTTCCCAACCCCTTTAATCAAATCTTCTGCCCATCTATTTGTGGAAAAAAGCCCAGCTTTGTTTTTCTGGCTTCATTTTCGCTCCCTGGTAACATGAGGCGCAATCTTTGTTCCTTCGAGCACTTGCTTTAATCCAGGTTTCTGGTATTCAAGTTGACTCGGTCTGGGCACCTTTGTCTCGTCCTCATCTTCCATATGTTGGCAATTGCGGCTCCGCTGCAATGAGATCATGATTGGGGCCTGCATTGTCTTTGAAGTTCTGATATACTAAGTTTCCTGAATTATGGCATGTGGCGGTGTAGTCTATGACCAGAGGGAGTATTCTCTTTGCCTTTATTGCCACTTTCAGCTTGGGCTCTATGATGGAAAAAGCAAGAGCTGCCATCGTAGGTATTCGACTTTTCTCAACAGGGGGGCTTTGTATTTCATACTTCGAACTTGACTCTGCAGCAGTTATTGGTCGCTTCAACGGATCTGGTTTTTCACCATGGCTGATTACCTATGTTACCAGGCGTTGTCGAAACCTCTGTCCTCAGGACCTGACTATCATTCATTCTTGGAGAGAGGGCAGCATCATAGCTGATGCATTGGCCTCCTTTGGAAGGTCGCTTGTGGTGCCTAGCTTTTATCTCTCGAGTCCCCCTCTGGTTGGTTGGTTGTAAGTGCTTGTAAATGCTTTATAGATCTGTGTAGCTTTCTCCTTTTCCTCTTAATTATAAATTGATGATGATGGATGTCAGTACCAAATTGTGTGAATGGACGTAGGTCACAAAATTCGAGTGAAGGTCAATGCACCCCTGGCTTGGTAATGCACCTTCCTAAATTCTATAAAAGGGGCCTTTTTTACTTGAATTTGAAGTAAGACTTTCCTAAACCATTATTGAACGCGAATTGGTAGTTCATACATGGTAGTAATGAACTATCCATGTGTTTTGCATTAGTATAAATTTTCACTGTAGAGGTAAAGCAAGTAAATCACTATGAGATTTATTATCTGAATGAGTTTACACATCGAAGGTAAACCAAGTAAATCATTGTAGTTTATGATCTAAATGAATTTACAACCTACATCCGGGAGAGTTGAGAGACAGGCCTCCTAATCACGGGACAAGATCTAATTATGGAATAAATGCTTAAAAATTCACCCATAGTCCTAACAACATTCAACACAACAAGCTTCCCAGTGAATCAACAAGTTAAAAATGTACTTCAAAGAAGACCAAATAAAAAATTGTTACCAAAGGATTTATTTTTTATTTTAAACTAACACCAGAGCATGAGTGATGTAAACAATGAAGTCAAATATTATCTTAGTATATGCGGTTCTCATCATAAGACTTGGTGTTAAATTTTTTCATGTGACTTGCTACTAATTAACTTGAGCTAGGTTGGGTGTACTCAACACTACTGAATGATGGTGTGATTAAAGTCCCCCATAGGTGTAATGACTTGAATCAAATCACCTATTGGCCAAACCTATATTGGTGGAACACCCTAGGAACACTTTGATTACCGAAGGCTTACATAATGTTGAGAGATGAAAGGTGGAGTGATGAAAAACAATTTTCCCAACTAAGTTGTGATTAGATCTTATTGAAGAACCGACATGACCCATTCACACAAAGAATAGAAAAAATATAAACTTGTATACCAAAGGGAAGTAAACTCGTACGCTTGAGGGTACTTGGTATAAGGATTGATTCTGGGGCAAACCCTCAGGATAAAGCAATGTACAAACAAGGTTGAATAACGCTCATATAAGGGCAAAAATTTCACCTTTTTATTGTAGTTCCTTGTGCAATAAGGGTAACATTTTAGGTGTTTGTTTTGGGCAATGAAATTTTCCGAGTCGGTTCTACTTGGAATATTTGTATAAAAATATAAATAGGTATCTAAATGTATGCAAACATTGTACAAGTACAATCCAAAAACATTGGTACAACCATTGACCATTCCTCACAAGGTCATAATAAAAAAACACATGATGACAAAACATGAGTAAAAAAGAATCAAAAGTAGCCCAAGATATCTTGCTCGAGTTAAGGCCTGCAAGCTCCCGAAGTCCCACTAAGCTCCTGTAATCTAATTGTAAGAACTCTCACGTGTTGGTCCCTTCCCTTTACCAAGATCATGCAAAACAAAATCTATATGAATCCCCAAGAGGACACATATTGGGCGAGAACATTGTAACCACTAGGTGGTCACCACTCGACCCCTGTCAAACCGATGCAGTAATAACATAAAAAGGGAGTGCAAACAATATAAAATACTTGATCAGTTTATAACAGAAGTGTTGAAATTAAATAAACCAAAAGTTAGGGTTTATCAATGTCCATCCCAGATCAAGTCATGGTTCATAAACAAAATTGGAGCCTTACAAAGCCCACCCCAAATAAATAATGTTACAGTGAAGGAACTCGAGGCTTTGCAGAAGCGTGAAAAAAGGTATTTAAAAAATTTGGTTTCAGATTTATGTTAAAAACATTGAATCCGCAATACCCCCTGCCCACGTTTTTCATGGATCGTGTGTAATTAAATTTCTTGCATAAAAAATAAAACTGAACGAAACTATAAAGGATGCCTTGTTCATTTGAAAACACCAATATGACTTGCTCATCGTTGGCATGTTGTAGCTGAAAGGCGCCAATCGAGACATCCTCTAGATCATCCACATGTGCACCAAAACTCTTGGATCATCGTTTTTCGATTCATGGGTGCTTGGGAAAGAAATCAAAGTGCTTTACGTCCCTTCAATCGCGTGAAGAACATGTGATCGATTCTAGAGAGCGAATCAATCAAAGCTTGTTCTTTCTTTAGTTTCTCTCTCTAAAACTTGAGAGAGGGGAAAGCACTCAAATTTATGGAAGGGGGTGGCCTCCACATTTCAAGCTTAAAACATCTATTTATATCAGTGTTCAAGTTTCCATAAATAACATTTTGGTCCCTATGAAAACATAACCTTCAAAAACACTAAAAAACACCCACTTACGATTTAGTTAATTGGACATAGGCATCATAAATATTTTATCACTATCTCGTGACATTAATAACATTTCATGTGATAAAAGGAGAACTATTTTTTTGACTCGTAAACCCCCCTAATAATTTAACGAACCTTGAACGTGTTATGTTCGTTCGAAAAAAATTTATTTTCTCATATTCAATTTTATACTTAAAAGAATTTGTGAATACCTTGAGAAATAAATTCAATCATCATTATTCTAAAATTAAATAATATTATTGAATTATTTTACTTGCGATGATCACACTTGGACGTTTACCAGCCTCTGTACGTGGGTCCCACTTCATCCTAAACCTTTATTCATATTAATAGGTGGAACTTGTGGATAAACTTAGCGCATGACCCTTTATGCCCTTGTCTCAATAGCAATTGATCCCACTCACAAACCAAAAATGGATTCTAGCAACATATCATGACCCTCATGGAGATAAGGTTTGTCATGGCTACAAAAACCTCCTATGAACACGCTTTGTGTAATATAATCTCTTTGCTTCGTGGTATCTTATAAAGCAGGATGCACACTTTGTGTTGTCATCCTTTCTTGATTTATTTATTTGGTGTACTTATTAGACGGACTTACCTTCAATCACTATGACCATGAGTTTAATAAAGGTATTACCAACCTGGTCAATTGAGCTTGAGAGATCTCTTCCTTTTTGTAATAGCCTGTGCCTTTTTGTCATGTTACTTTGCTAGTTTTGGGTGTTGGAGGTGTTCCAGAGAAGTCCTGAGGAGGTTCCGGGAGTTTTTAGTGGAGGTTGGGGCTGCAGTAGAGATTCTACAGGAATTTCGCATCGTGTAATGTTTACACGCCGTCTAATGGTGGTTCACGACTTGTGTAACCGGCTAATTCATGACCTATATACGGTTAAGGAGTAGTTCGTGAGATGGAAACATGCAGTGTAAGTGGAATTCATGACGTTTATTAAATAAAGGCAGAGGCAACATGATTTTCTGCGAAAGATGGAAATTTTAGGAATCCTGTGAAATACACGTCGTGTAAGGTTTACAAACGATATGAAATTGACGGATTCCATGTTTTATAAACCTTTCAGATGATTCTTTTCAATCAACCGCACATTCTTTCCTCTTGTTCCAGATGATCCCTAAGCACCTTGGGAGGATCTTCTAGCCTCCTCCTCCCACTTCGATCTGTTGGTTTCAGTGGTTGTTGGTTGACGATCTACGGTGAGTGATTTCTCTTTTCCCCGTGGTTTTCTTTCGTTCTTCTCTTGGGGATTCACTGCAGTAATGTTGCTTTGGATTGAGTTGTGAGTTGGGCTGCGTTTTTGATAACCCTTGATGCAGTGTAGGTTGATCCGTGATCTCATGGTGCAGTTGTGGTTTTCGAGCAGTTCTTCTTCGCCCTACGGTTCACAACAAGTCAACAAAGCTCTTTGAGGTGGGAATCCCTCGTTTCTCTTTATTGTGTATCATGCAGGAGGGGTTTACTCTTGTTTACCTATGAGATATGGTTGTGTTGTCTTGATAAAAGATAAAGAATTGACTAATTGAAATTAAAGGGGAAAGATGAGGAATGATTCACATGCTTTTACAACTTTGATATTATTGTGATATTGTGGATTGACCGGATTGATGCCCCGCTAAAAATCATGGTTGTTGGGAGCCTTTGATTGTGCTGGATGATATGTGTTGTGACTGTTGTGATATCACCCTAAAATGGAAATTGGATAACCATTTATATTTGGTTAATGAAATGGTTGCCTTATGATTATGACTTGTGTGATAATACCTCTAAAATAAAGAAGTAAAATGTGATAAAAGCCCCTTTGTAAATATTTAAAATGTCTTTTGATGTGATGTGATGCGTGGCCATGCTTTTGTGGTGGCAATGTGTGGTTTTGATGCGGTGTGGGGCAATATGTGTTTTGTTGGGCATGCTTTTGGGGCGGTGAGGTGGTGGTTGTTTGACAGTGCTTTTGAGGTGGCAAGGTGGTCGTTGTTTGGCTATGCTTTTGGTGAGGTGAGGTGGTGGTTGTCTGACCATGCTTTTGGGGCGATGAGGTGATGGTTTGTTTAGACGCGCTTGTGGGATGACAAGGTGATGGTACGATGAGGATGATGAGCTGCTTGCGATGTGTGGTTGTGTTGTGCTAGATGCTCGGGTAGTGATGACTAAGGTTTGGTTTGGTTAATGAGATGGAAATGATTAATGAAGAACTAAATGATGGGCTGTGTGGTTAAATGTGGTTGATACTTAATAATGAAATGAATGTGTTGGATAATGGAAATTTTTTGGTGGTGTGATGTGGCTTGTGGTTTGTGTGGTGTGGATTTAAAGGTGAAAGTGAAAGTGGCAGTGTTGTGAGTTGATTAGTGTTTGGTTGTGAACCCATATGTTGAGTTTGTGTGTGGCTATGTGTATATACATGTATATTCTTGTGATTTCTATACATGCCCCACCTGCGTTGAGCACTATGTGCTGACACCCGTATCGTCACACAGGAGTGTTTTTCCCAACATCCCAATAATGAGGATGGATGATTGGCTACCCTTTCTTTCCCGCTCTCTTCCAGGTGAGTAGATATGCACATGTTGTGATGACTAGAGGTCTGTTTGTGCATTAGCTAATGACCCAGTTGTTTTTGGGTGAGAAGTGGTATGATTGTGCTTGTGGGCCGATGATCGGGTGTTTTCGGGCGAGATGCGATGAGCGTGCTGTGGGGCGATGACCCAGGTGTTTTCGGGTGAGATGGAGTATATAAGGCCCCAACCTTAAACATTACTTAATCTCGAGTTATTACAAGAATACACATTGATAATCTTTTCAGGTTTAGAGTTTTAAAGAATTAGATCATGAATCATGCATTACATTCCACATTTCAACAAGGTGATTACATAAAAGACAATATTCATTTTTCCCATCAAAGGAGTCATATTTAAAATAAAACATGGATTCTTTCGTGACACTTCCTCGACATTATCATCACATCATGTACTTTTTCCTTGACCTGTGAAAAACATTTCAAAAACTTGGGATGAGCATAAAAAGCTCAGTAAGGGATATAAAAGTACGAAATGAAAACATTAGTCCATGTATACATAAGAATTAATGAAATCATACTTTACTCATAAAACATAAGCACTTTATCATATCTCATGAAATCATAAGATTTATGAATAACTCATAGAAAACATAATACATAAAGGTAATTTGATGCATTCATAACATTCTTACGTAGGGAGTAACCCTCATTGTTACGTTTGGAATACCCATCACAGTATATTCCCTAAATCTCTTCGGAGAAACCTTAGTGTTTAACTCCTTAGTGTTACCCAATGTATTGGAGAGCTATATCGGGCTCACCCGCCCTTAGTTTATCATGGAACCACCCGTCTTCATAAACAATACCCAAGAACAATAACATAATCGTATCACATAAAACATGCATAAAGGAAACATAATATATTTCGACATTTCAATCACAAGATATCAAAAACACATTGATATAATCAAAACATTATAAAAACCATTTTCAATACCAAAAGAAAAGAAAATTAATATATGATATTTATTTTTCATTTTAAAAAAAGTTATGGCTTGTAGAGGAAGCCGAAACTCAAATAATGGTCACGGCGGCGGAGAAGTCGTTGTCACCGCATACATATGACAAAAACATTCCCTTTTGTCGTTTAGTAAAACGCTTCGTATAAAAAATATTCCTTTTGAATAAACGTAAAAGTCAAAAGTGTTTATACACCGTATAAAAGAAAGTTAAGTATAAAACAAAATATGTCTCAATGAAAGGAGATTGAGACGAAGTCCCTTACCTCGTGTCCGACTTGACTCGATCGTTCTTTAATCTCCTGAATAATAAACTAGAGTTAATTTATACTTTCTTAAGAACCTTTTTTCAAGTTCATTATTCCTTTTATATCACTTATTATTATGTTATGAACATTTTTTAATTATTTAAGTTAATAACGATCGTTTTGTCGATCTTTGGTACTTGAGCCAAAAATAAACTTCTTATAATTACAAGTTGTTCATGTGGTAAAATATCCATTATATCCAGAATTACATTCATTATTTAGATATCATATATATCATATATATCTAGTATATACATGCATTTATAATATTACATAACATTTAGAGGGAAGAAATGAAATGTACCGTTCATGGAGACGGTAAGCCGTACGTACGCATGAACACTAATTTCATTTCTATTTTGTATTTAATGGAGTGAAATCATAATGATATAAAGGTATATTATAATTCCATTATAATATCATATATAATATCATTAACTCCATCCTTTATACGTCCCACATATGGTATTAACGATTCAAATCACTTTGAGGGGGCGGTAGTCCGCACTTCCTAAAATGAAGATATCGCATTTACCCATAATGGAAACCATAAAGGTATGCCATAAATGAAAAATACAGAAGCATAAGGAAAACATAAACATAATATATATCATATATAAATAGAGTGACATCTTAATGGCCACCATGAAAGGTGTTAAAAGAAGATTGAACAATCATCGTTTCGTGAGGCATAAATTCGCCATCCACAGAAACAGTAAGTTCTTTAACCATTAGACGGAGGTGTGTGTAAGTGTAGCTCAAATAATTCTCATAAAAACATCCTAGTGTATTGAAAATACTGGTGTTGTTACAAAAGAAAGGAATAAAAATAGTTTAGGGGGTGGTAGAAGCAAAATAAAACAAAAGAACATAAGAGAAGACATTACCTTTAAATCGGGTAGCTCCCCTTGGTTTGAACCAAAAGGGATTCTTGAAGAGCTTTATACCTAAGGTAAGGCTTCTATGATTAAGAGAGGGATGTTGAGAGATAAAATGAGAAGAGTTTGGCTGAGCCAATGGCTTGAGAGGTGTGGGTAAGGTGGTAGAGGCGGGGGCCTTTTATAAGAGGGAGGAGGGGCACTCTTGGAAAGTCAAGAAATGTTACTTTATTATATAATGAGTTTTAGATTTTAAAGGTCCCACAATTATATATTTTGAGGATAAGGTGATAAGGGTTCAAAATCCACCCATCCAATAGGTCTTTGACAAGTTTAAGTCTTAGATTTTACATTATCTTTTCATTTTATTTAAATCGTTCATTAATGAGGTAATCGCTACATCATCATGGTGTCATAAAAAAAATAATTTATTTAATGTCTAAAAATTATAAAAAAATACTATGATGTAGGAAATCTTTTTATCTTTCCAATTAATATTTATAGTCTAATATATCATTTATGTAGACAAAATTAAAATTGTTTTACTTAGGTGTTACATACTTTTGTGATATTCTCCTTTCTTTAAAAAATAAAATGATAAAGTGTCACTATCACCCAAAAGTGATTGCATGGGGTCCCTAAGTTGGCACAAGGCATCCCATGGTCGGCCATGACACAACTAGTGGCATTAGGACACATGTTGGGATCATTTGTAATTATTATGATATTATTTTATTACCCTTAACTACCTGATTACTAATTAATCACAATAATTAAAGATAACTACAGTCGTTACTGTTCATAATATCCAAAAACAAGAGTCTTAATTACATAATTTGGATCTTTTAATTACAAATATAGAATCCATTTTACCAAATTACAAACATAGAAATTTTAGTAATTAATTTAAAAATAATTCCCGTTGTCAAAACAAATAGCAGGTTTTTTAGAAACAATAGCTATCAAAAGTTTGACAATTGTTTATGTCCAATTTCAAAGTGAAATTAATTCCAATGACCACCATTGGATTAAATGGTAAAAATATATTCTATTTACACTTTAAAACCAATTAAAAAGATAATCTATCCATATAATTAAATTAGATGAAAAAGCAGTTTTGAAGTAAAATGCAGTATTTTTCACTATTCATTAAAAAATGAACATTGTCAGAAAAATACCAAAAATTTATCAAAAGTAAATTTCAAT
Organism: Viscum album; assembly: GCA_963277665.1. Classification (NCBI taxonomy): domain Eukaryota; kingdom Viridiplantae; phylum Streptophyta; class Magnoliopsida; order Santalales; family Viscaceae; genus Viscum; species Viscum album. Next base: position 547,192,045 of record OY728148.1, read on the forward strand.
GTTCCAATACTAAAGAATAAATTTATTTTGACAAATAGAGCTTATAAAATTGTCAAAATATAGATTTAAAAATGGTTCACCATCAAAAGGCGGTAAAACAATCTTTTAAAAATATTAGAGAATTCAATGCTTAAGATTGGATTTATTCTCATTTTAAGCCTTTAAAACACTATCTAATTCATAAATAGACATAGATATGAAAATCCATGATTCTTTACTTGGGATTTTACAGGGTATGACCGTGCTTGTGGGGAAATGACCCAGGTGCTTTCGAGTGCGATGTGATATGACCGTGCTTGTGGGATGACTTATGGTGGGGGTCATGCATGGTTAGAAGAGGGCACAAGGTTGGCGTCCTTCATGTTCATGATACCCTACTACTATGGTTATGACATTGGTTGTGAGGTGATGACCCAAGTGTCTCTGGGTGATATGTGATGTGACCATGCTTGTGGGGTAGTGATATATGTTATTCAGAAGAGACGAGAGCACCAAAACGTACGACATTGGGGTGTGAGAGTGACAAATCAATGGGAAAGCGGTGAAGGGATATGCTTCTTATTGTGTTATTATACTTGGCTTGTGTTATTTGGTGAGTGTGCCTTGGTGAAGTTGGGATGTATAATTGACTTGTTTAGGTACTGTTGGTTCTACTTGCTCATGGGTGCATGAGTATGATTCTTTCACATGTGTATGAGAGACTTTAATTTTCTTACTGAGTATAATTATATGCTCACCATACATATGTAATTTGATTTTTAGGTTTCTAGGAGGATTACATGGATCATGCTGGACATTACAAGATCAGATCCCTGGATAGTTGTTGCATCACTGCTTTAGTTTTTCTTTGGGTATTTACTTTCAGGGACTTATCTGTATCAGTTTTATTTATATATGTATTGTGGGATGATTTTGGTTTCCTTTCATATTGTGTCATGGAGTTTTTTGTGGTTGACTCATTCTATCCCCCGATCTTGTTTTATTATAGGGGGTAATTTTCACAACCTCCTCCCTCCAAAGATACTGCAATGAGGGAGTGAGAGAGAATGACCCCCCCGAGTCTCACCTTTAGTAGGCCTCGGGTTGACGACTAGCACTGAGGGTATAAAAATCTCACAAAATGGGAGACATTACCCTCTATAATAATATAAGATCGGGAGATAAGATGGATCAATCGTAAACAACTCCCTGACATAATATAAAAGAAACCAAAACCATCTCACAATAAATGTATAAATAAAACTGATACATATAAGTCTCTAAAATTAAAATACCCAAAAGCAAAGCTAAAGAAGTGACACAACAACTATCTAAAGTCTGGGCTAGTAATGTTCAGCTTGGTCCACGTAATCCTACTGAAAACTTGAAAACAGTTTCATATACGTAGGATGAGCATACAAGTATACTCAATAGGAAAACCAAAGTCCTTTGTTCACATGTGAAAGAAGCATACTAATGCACCTGTGAGCAAACAAAAGAACCAACATCATCTAAATATGAAAACTATCCATCCTAACCTCACCAAGGCACACTCATCAAATAACGCAAGCCAATTATAATAACGTAATAAGAAGCATATCGATGAGGGTACCCTGCACTGATTTCCCATTGATTTACCTCTCTCAAACCCTAACGTCGTACGCCCTAGAACTCCCATCTCTTTCGAATAATATGTACTACCACCCCACAACATGGTCACATCACATCATGCCCAAAAACACCTGGGCCACCACCCCACACCATGATCACATCACATCTCATCCGCAGACACCTGAGTCATCACATCACAACCATTACCATAACCAGAGTAGTAGGGTATTGTTAAAGGCATCATGGGGTGCAACAGAAGCCGGTGGGCCATAGATTTAATGTCACGAACCAGCCCGAGTCGACCCTGAACCGGTCACCCAGGCCAGCCCACGACAAGTCCCGAGAGGCGTTCCCGATCCTCTCGGGATGGTGACAAGCACCAAGGGCATCAATAGAGTACACAAGGGAATGATTTTGCCCATATATAAACAATCAAACAAACAGCGGAAATAAACGGACAACCCAAAATGAATTTATATAAAAATTGAACTAAATATTATTTGTACAAGAAAATAAAATTAGAACAAAACCAACAACTCAACTGAACAATCCCGATGAACAACTAACTCCATGTGAAACTTCTGGTCACTCTCCAACACAATGATAAAATGTCACCCAAGGTGATCGAACTAAAGATGAAACCTGCACAAGGGCTAAAAAAAGAAGAAGACTATAGGCGTGAGTATTAAAACTCAGTAGGTTAGCTCGGTATTCTATTCCCAATGCACATTACTTTAAAATAAAAGAAACATCAATTTATAGTTTTAAATTCATTATTTGAAAGTATAGTTTTCAAATGAGGTTCCATGCTATAATAATTATCAGACAAAAACATGCATGTTTAATAAACAAAAATGCAAGTAACAATTATTTTCAAAGAGGTGAAACTTCAAAATGAATATAGTTTTCAAGAGGGCTTCTTTAAAGAATTTTAACATTCAAATAAATAACACATACTACTGAATTTACCAACCAAACACACCGTATGCCGACAGTGAGTACAAAATAGCCAATGAGCACTAGTCACAGGAATACCCCTAGGCACTAGTTAGTTGTGAGCCCCAGGTACCTCGTATCTCGGTGAAAGTAACCATAATAAATATCCATTCTCATGCACGAGCCAATAGTAGGGAACATACCCATAACCTAGTGGTCCCCAATCATCATCATCATCATAGTTTAGTTAGTGTTGTTATCGTCAAACTTGCTACGTGAAACAGGGGCCAACCCCCACAGAATCACTAGCATACTAGTACACGTCCGCCCACCTAGATACCCAGGATTCCCTTTAGTGCTAAATAAAGTTACACATATTATCAAATACACATTTCATATCCAAATTCCATTCCAAAACCATAAAAACACAAACATCCCATAATCTTTCTTCACATTTCTTAAACTAATCAACAAACCACTAAATATTTTGGTAAAACAATTTCATGAAGTGTATTGAGGCTTTGCACATAAAACTCTTTCAAAAACAATCTTTAAATTATAAACACACATCATAACCAAACCAAATCATATTTGGAAGCCCAATAAACATTTAATAAAATCATTTAATGGACCATAAAACAATCCCAATTGCACAACTTGTTATATACAAGTAAAACACTCCTTCATTTCTAGGAAATGCCAAACGGGCCTTTAGACATTTTCTCAAAACTAACCTTTGATGAAGGTATTCATTTTAATTTTATTAAGTATCTTTATAAAAATCATTTACAACAGCAAACCCCATTCATAAATCTCTTATAATACTCAGGTTACATATTCAAAACACAACCATTTTCCTAAAGATGTGAAACGGTCCATTTTTGGGCAACTCGGGCCAAAATATGTTGTAAATCAAAACCCAATTGTTTGTAAAAACAAATCCAAATTGGAAATCAATATAAGTACCCAAAAATACCATTTATAATTATTCCAATTCATTTATAAATCCAATCAAATAACTTTTAAATCACACATCACACATAAAAGCCAACCAGGCAATTTACCGAACACATGTCATGCCCTTTTTAAACAAAACAATTTATTTTATGTACATGAAAAGGAATAAAATACCAATTTAATGTCATATTTTCATTCAAGATACTGTAACATGTTAAAAATACCATAAACCAGATTATAAACCTCACAAAATATTTTCAAAAGATAATGGAACATTTAAACAAACACTTGTTGAACACTTTCATGACAAAACAACACTACCTTTCACATAACAGTGATTAAACAACGACTTTGCACACAAATAAAATTATAAAAAGGATTAAAAACAATAATAAACATTTATATCAGTATAGTATAATATTAAAATGATGAAACTTCTATGATAAAGGCATGTGCAAGGGATATCCTACCTCAAATCTTTGGCGTAATTGAAATGCACACCCGAAATCACCCGCCGCGGGTTTATAAACCATAAAACTATAAAGATCAGACCTAAACAAATAGAAACCCCATAAAATAACTTTTTATAACAAAACCTTATGTCTATCAAGACTAGGGTACAATATAAAACCAAGAAATAATGAAAGGAGGGGGAAGAGGAAGAAGAAAGGAGAAGGAATCTCACCTTTCATCCTAGAAAACTCTTCGTCTCCCATTAGATCTGAAGCCCTAGAGAAAAGGGAATGGCTTGAACATTCTTTGAGAGACTCCTAAGGTCTGGAAGAACCAGGGGAAGAATATTGGTGGCTAAAATAGTACGAATTGATTGACTTATGAATGATAAAAGTTACCTTGGAAATTCTGGGCGATTTGAGGTTTCCTAAGAAGTTTCACCCTAATACGAGACCTACATGAGCTCCAAAGAGATAAAATAGATTATTAGGGTTATTATAGGGTTATTGTCTTCGAGGGGGAGGTGGAATCACCGAAAAATAGTAAAAAATGAAAAAGATATAAATGAAACAAATTATTTTTTTAAAACAGGAAATGGGCCCATGGGCTGGCCCAATACCTAAATAAGTAACCCAAATTCACCTGGATTATGAATTTATAATGGGTACAAAAGGATATATAAATTTTAATATATCAGTATAGGACAATTGGTAAGTTGAATTGGTGAAAAAGGATGAAAAACAAAAGAGTTATAAAAGAAACAAATTCAGTTTTTAAAACTGGGAATTGGCTCACGGTTGGCCCAAATCATGAAGTAACCACCCTTTCTTCAAAAACTCCTAAAAAGCAATGGGGATCCCAAATTATGGTGGTTAGACATATATGAAACTTAAAAACTCAAGATTCATCTCATCAAATACCCATGAAAAGGATCGGGATTTCTAATGGGCCGGATCAATACAAAGACAGAAAAAAACCGTGTGTGACAATTCTCCCCACCATTAAAGCTTTCCGCCCCCGGAAAGCCATAACACTTTCCGGATGAAAAAAAAAACAACACATAAGGATTCCAGAATGTACTCCCCACCATTAAGAATCAACTAGCACTAGAAATTTTCTTAGTATGAAAATCCAGGAGACCCATGGTGGGTCTCCCCACCATTGGAAACCAACTAGCAATGAATAGACAAGAATTGAACATAAGCTAGAGTTGGGACTCACTCACACAAGCCCAAAAAACCCTCCTACAAAAACCTACTATACCAAGTTAATAGGGTTACAACATGAACATATAAACCACCCACTCCCGAATGAAGGGGACAATAACTTGGTCGACACATTCAGCACAATTCTGGACCCCCGTCACATGGGGATGGGAGGGAAGGGGACCCAATAATTTGGCCACTGAAACAACAAAAGAAACAAAGAAACTACCCAAAACACTCACCATATGAATAGGTAACACCAAGACTGCACCTGATTTTTACAGTCGGTCCACACAGGGACATTGATTGAAAACTCACATCCATGAAGGAATAACCATAAACACTGTGTGAGGGGTTAAGTCAACCATGCTTGTTGCGACAAAGGGAAATTCATAGAAATGAAGAACCAAAACATTGACATAGAAAATAAATTAACAAAACAGAGGAGTGAGGATCCTAATTGATCACTCCACACCTCTGTCGATTTTCTGACTGTGTGAAAAGCTTCACTCTGAGGCCTATGGTTGGAGCCCTGATTCTTGAAGCATTTGCTGCACCGCAGTCAGGTGATAAGGATCACACCCCTCAAAAAAAACCACACTTGATCACCAAATAAAAACCTTCATCTAAATAGGAACTCATAGATTCATATAAAAATTATATCTCACTCCAAACGAGGGGCAGAATGGACAAGGAATACGATGAAACACATCAACATCACCGAACACAACTGCTCTGTCCAAAAGAATTATCATGACCTAGAAGCACTTTTAATAGATCCCAAACAGCTCTCTATTCCAAAAAAACAGGTTGAGGCATCATCAAAAGAGGTGGATTTAAAATTTTAAAGGAATCCTTAGGTTGATCAGCAGGAAAGATTTCCAACGCAGAACTATCCATGGCCACATCACAACATCAAACACATTTTTAGAAACCCAATGAAAATTACTCCAAAATCGAGCCACCAACAAGATCTCATCACTAGATAGAACAAGAGTATGAATTCTAGATCACATGGAAGATAACCAAATAAACAACTCTTCTAATACATTGAAAAATCAAGCCACATAACCATTGGTTTTAAAAAAAGGCCACAATTTTCAGCTCAAAACAATTTTGAAAAATCAAACTAACTTGGTGGGCTTCCACATTCACCAATGGTGTTTCATCAAGTCTCACCTACATGCACATTTCCATGCCACCCCTGGCACCCAACCACCATACCATATAGGCCATACTTCTAGATATAAATAAAACCATGCATGTGAGCACCCATGAAAACACCAAAGGCTAAAACTAAACATCATAATTCAAAAAAAAAAAACAATTTACCTTCAAAAGGAACACCAACCACCAAGTCAAAAAACATTTTCATATTTCACAAAAAAACCACAATTAATTAAGAACCATTTTCTTAAAAACCTACCCCTTTTCATTTTTAAAAACTTTTTAAATAACCAAGCCACTCCAAACAACCCCTTCCCATTTTAAATTTTTTTTAGCAAGGTATATTTTCATAATCTGAGGTCCATTGAGACCAATACCGTTTGTAGTAAAACACCAATCGATCAAAACCAATTGCCAAAACTAATTTATCCAATTCAAAAACTTTTTAACATCCTAAAATACCCCATTTAAAAAAAAGATCCAGAATCACTTTAAAATGATTCACAATTTCAAAACATTTTATTTCAACAAACCACAAGTTTAGATTATGTATAATCCAATCCCTTTAAATCATTTCTGCTTCCCTCCATTTTTTTTCACAAAAACACAACCTTCCAAAACCATTATTATATTTAATTATTGAAAACCCCATTTTTTCACTTTTCAAAATCTAATCCTTACATTAAAACCCATTTCCACAATTCTCACACAAGGATTTTAAAAACAAAAATTCAGAATTCATGAAAGGTTCAAGAGACCCAAAAAAAAGGGAACTAGTGTCGGTGGGTGACTTGACCATATGGTTGGCGGCCATATTCCAAACACAACACCAACACAGAGAGACTTATTAGGACCATTCCCCAGCTCCACATGGCTTTCCAGGCCCTGTGAGCTCACGAAGGCCATTAGTCAGACTCCCCTTTGTCATATCCCAATACAAAACAATCAACTAGAACAATGGACACTAATAAAACCGGACTTCCATGGAAACCTGAGGATTAGAACAAGAAAGAGTTCACGACGCTCTTCTTGCACTTACCCCTCAAGTCCCAACAATCCTACTCCATCAACCTTGACATCCCCAAAATAACAAGGGCACTCTAAAAAGAAAGGTCCGCTAATATCCAACCTCCTCTGATACCATTTTGTCACGAACCAGCCCGAGTCGACCCTGAACCGCTCACCCAGGCCAGCCCGCGACAAGTCCCGAGAGGCATTCCCGATCCTCTCGGGATGGTGACAAGCACCAAGGGCATCAATAGAGTACACAAGGGAACGATTTCTCCCATATATAAACAATCAAACAAACAGCGGAAATAAACGGACAACCCAAAATGAATTTATATAAAAATTGAACTAAATATTATTTGTACAAGAAACTAAAATTAGAACAAAACCAACAACTCAACTGAACAATCCCGATGAACAACTAAATCCATGTGACACTTATGGTCACTCTCCAACACAATGATAAAATGTCTCCCAAGGTGATCGAACTAAAGATGAAACCTGCACAAGGGCTAAAAAAAGAAGAAGACTATAGGCGTGAGTATTAAAACTCAGTAGGTTAGCCCAATATTCTATTCCCAATGCACATTACTTTAAAATAAAAGAAACATCAATTTATAGTTTTAAATTCAAGATTTGAAAGTATGGTTTTCAAATGAGGTTCCATGCTATAATAATTATCAGACAAAAACATGCATGTTTAATAAACAAAAATGCAAGTAACAATTATTTTCAAAGAGGTGAAACTTCAAAATGAATATAGTTTTCAAGAGGGCTGCTTTAAAGAATTTTAACATTCAAATAAATAACACATACTACTGAATTTACCAACCAAACACACCGTATGCCGACGGTGAGTACAAAATAGCCAATGAGCACTAGTCACAGGAATACCCCTAGGCACTAGTTAGTTGTGAGCCCCAGGTACCTCGTATCTCGGTGAAAGTAACCATAATAAATATCCGTTCTCGTGCACGAGCCACTAGTAGGGAACATACCCATAACCTAGTGGTCCCAAATCATCATCATAATCATCATAGTTTAGTTAGTGTTGTCATCGTCAAACTTGCTACGTGAAACAGGGGCCAACCCCCACAGAATCACTAGCATACTAGTACACGTCCGCCCACCTAGATACCCAGGATTCCCTTTAGTTCTCAATCAAGTTACACATATTATCAAATACACATTTCACATCCATATTCCATTCCAAAACCATAAAAGCACAAACATCCCATAATCTTTCTTCACATTTATTACACTAATCAACAAACCACTAAATATTTTGGTAAAACAATTTCATGAAGTGTATTGAGGCTTTGCACATAAAAATCTTTCAAAAAAAATCTTTAAATTATAAACACACATCATAACCAAAACAAATCATATTTTTCATCCCAATAAACATTTAATAAAATCATTTAATGGACCATAAAACAATCCCAATTGCACAACTTGTTATATACAAGTAAAACACTCCTTCATTTCTAGGAAATGCCAAACGGGCCTTTAGACATTTTCTCAAAACTAACCTTTGATGAAGGTATTCATTTTAATTTTATTAAGTATCTTTATAAAAATAATTTACAGCAGAAAACCACATTCATAAATCTCTTATAATACTCAGGTTACATATTCAAAATACAACCATTTTCCTAAAGATGTGAAACGGTCCATTTTTGGGCAACTCGGGCCAAAATATGTTGTAAATCAAAACCCACTTGTTTGTAAAAACAAATCCAAATTTGAAATCAATATAAGTACCAAAAAATACCATTTATAATTCTTACAATTCATTTATAAATCCAATCAAATAACTTTTAAATCACACATCACACATAAAAGCCAACCGGGCAATTTACCGAACACATGTCATGCCCTTTTTAAACAAAACAATTTATTTTATGTACATGAAAAGGAATAAAACACCAATTGTATGTCATATTTTCATTCAAGATACTGTAACATGTTAAAAATACCATAAACCAGATTATAAACCTCACAAAATATTTTCAAAAGATAATGGAACATTTAAACAAACACTTGTTGAGCACTTTCATGACAAAACAACACTACCTTTCACAAAACAGTGATTAAACAACGACTTTGCACAAAAATAAAATTATAAAAAGGATTAAAAACAATAATAAACATTTATATCAGTATAGGATAATATTAAAATGATGAAACTTCTATGATAAAGGCATGTGCAAGGGATATCCTACCTCAAATCTTTGGCGTAATTGAAACGCACACCCTAAATCACCCGCCGCGGGTTTATAAACCATAAAACTATAAAGATCAGACCTAAAAAAATAGAAACCCCATAAAATAACATTTTATAACAAAAAATTAGGTTGATAAAGACTAGGGTACAATATAAAACCAAGAAATAATGAAAGGAGGGGGAAGAGGAAGAAGAAAGGAGAAGGAATCTCACCTTTCATCCTAGAAAACTCTTCGTCTCCCATTAGATCTGAAGCCCTAGAGAAACGGGAATGTCTTGAACATTCTTGGAGAGACTCCTAAGGTCTGGAAGAACCAGGGGAAGAAGATTGGTGGCTAAAATAGTACGAATTGATTGATTTATGAATGATAAAAGTTACCTTGGAAATTCTGGGCGATTTGAGGTTTCCTGAGAAGTTTCTCCCTAATCCGAGACCTACATGAGCTCCAAAGAGGTAAAATAGATTATGAGGGTTAGGATAGGGTTATTGGATTCGAGGGGGAGTTTGAATCACCGAAAAATAGTAAAAAATGAAAAATATATAAATGAAACAAATTATTTTTTTAAAACAGGAAATGGGACCATGGGCTGGCCCAATACCCAAATAAGTAACCAAAATTCACCCGGCTTATGAATTTCTAATGGGTCCAAAAGGATATATAAATTTTAATATATCAGTATAGGACAAGTGGTAAGTTTAATTGGTGAAAAAGGATGAAAAAAAAGAGTTATAAAAGAAACAAATTCAGTTTTTAAAACTGGGAATTGGCTCACGGTTGGCCCAAATCATGAAGTAACCACCCTTTTTTCAAAAACTCCTAAACAAGAAATGGGGATCCCAAATTATGGTGGTTAGACATATATGAAACTTAAAAACTCAAGATTCATCTCATCAAATACCCATGAAAAGGATCGGGATTTCTAATGGGCCGGATCAATACAAATACAGAAAAAAACCGTGTGTGACATTTAAATATTTTCACCGGTGATCGACATAACAACGTCATTTCTGACGAATCACTACCCCGGTTTAAGCTCGAGGATCACGCGTGAAGAATTTAACCACAAAAATTAAACCATAAATACCTGGTTCAATATGAAGTCACTCGTTCATCGTCGATGACCGCTGCTTGAATAATTCAAAATCAAATTCCTCTAGATCATCCACACACACTTCAATAATCGGTGGAGGCATCAATCGTTGAATTCCAGGTGCTAGCGCGGAGATCCAATGACTCCTTCGATGTCCCAACGATCACCATATCAACGTTCTTGTGAAGCGTGAGGGAGAGCTCAATCCGATCACTTGGATTGAGAACTCTCTCTAGAAAGCGAGAGAGGAGAAAGAAGATCTCAAGAGCTCACAGTGAATTATCCTCATGCGAGAGCCTCTCTCCTACTATATATAGCGAGTTTTGAAATTACCTGGAAAAGGCTCCCTGACTCCTCGAATATTTTTACACGCTATATAAACTATAAACGATATATTATGACTGACTGACTGAGTCATAAATATCATTTATATATTTATCTATTATTTGTAATATAATAAATATATTACTTGATAAAAGCAATTCATTAACTTGACTTGTTATTCCCGCTAATATTAAACAAATCTTGAATATTAAAATAATATTCATTCGTATAATATTATTCCTTGTATTTACTTAAAAACTTTTAAATTATTTCAATAAATAAATTCAACCCAATTATTTTATACTCGAATAATAATAAATTTATTTATTTATCAGTGATCGATAAAACTTGGACAACTCTCGGACCCCGTGGCGGGGCCCACCATATCCTATATACATATTCACCAAAATAGAGAAGGTTTTTTAATATACTATTGTGTGTGACCCTTTAGGCCCTTATCTCAATAGTAGTGAATACTATTCACAGGCCAAAAGTGAAGTCTAACAAACCATCGATAACAGTGAATAGATTTCATGTATTGTTAAAACATTTTTTTTAAATTGATTTCCTCATCTTTTTTTATAACACTCATTTCCTATTTATTTCATGTGTTATATATATATATATATATGTGTGTGTGTGTGTGTTTCATACTTTCTTAATCAAATATATTTACATCAATTTTTTTACATGTTTTTTAAACAAATATACATATCAAACCCACACACACATATAAAAAATATTTCATGTTTTTTTAAACATTTATATATGAATATTCAAATGTTTATATATATATATTACTAAACTTCTCAATCAAAATATATTTTTATACATTTTTTAAACAAATATACATATCAAATCTACATACATATATACATACATACATATCAGAAACCTTACACGTTTTTTTAAACATTTATATATGAATATTCAAATGTTTATATATATATATATATTACAAAATTTCTTAATCAAAATATATTGTTACACATTTTTTAAACAAATATACTTATCAAATCTATATAAACACACACACACACATCAAAAACCATATACGTTTTTTAAATGTTTAAATATGTATATTCAAATGTCAAAAACATTACACGTTTTTAAAAAAAGTTCATATATGTATATTCACATGTTAACACACACACACACAAAGTTGTATTTTTTAGAGACTTAGTGTTTCATGCATTCTATATTAAATCTATTTGTAAATTCTCGGGGAGTTACATTATCTCCTCCTTACAAAAATTTCATCCTCAAAATTTGAAATTGAACTTTGAAAGTTAATGGTAGATACTTGAAAACTCCCTGATGGGAAACCCACATCAAGAATATTGTTACACTACTAGAAAAATACCCTATACCAATGGTTTCAAACCGTTGGTATAGGCCTCCAAACCATTGGTATATCCTATACGAACGGTTTAGAGAACCGTTGGCTAGTAAGTCGTGGGGATAGGTCTAGAACAACGGTTTTCAAAACCGTTGGTGTAAGTAATATGAAAAATCTATAGCAATGGTTCCATAAAACTGTTGGTATATGTATTTCAAAAAAGAATCATTATGTTGGTTTTGATCCCAGTACGTCCGGTTTATGATTGAACGACCTAACCACTAACCTAACTTGACTTTTGTGAACATAATTTCATATATATATATATATATATATTATCATAAATATTTTAAATTTTTATTTATTTAGTGTTCTCTGTAAGAAAATTCCATAAAAAATACATGTAACTATACCAATGGTTTTGAGAACCGTTGTTATAGATTTTTTGATTTTAGGACTTATACCAATGATTTTGGACAAACCGTTGGTATAGGGGGGGACCTATACCAAATATTTGGGGAAAACCGTTGGTATATGGTCTCTATTATGGACCTATACCAACGGTTTGGCCAAAACCGTTGGCATAGGTCCATATAAATGACATATACCAATGATCTTGGACAAACTGTTGGTATATGTCCAAATTAGCGACCTATACCAACAATTTTGGCCAAAAAGTTGGTATAGGTCCATATAAGTGAACTATACCAATGGTTTTCTCAAAACCGTTGGTATAGATCTTATTTCCAGTAGTGTTAAAACATCCTATTAATAAGAGGAAAGAGAAATGCATCAGTTACTACAAAACAACGCATTCTAATTGGACAACATGGTCAAGGAAGAATAATCAAACCATCATGCAACGACATTAAACTCTAAAACCCCATACAAAGATCAACTTAAACCATTTCATAAATGCTTAAAATTTAAAAATATAATGATTCAACACATTATAATGAAGGTCTCTAAATTTCCACGATAAACTTATCATTAACCCTTAATCAACAAGAATCATATCTAAAATTCACATACCAAACATGTGAATAACTTCATCATGTATCCTCTTGAAATATGGTAATAACTTGAATTACCGTAAAAACCATATTAGAAACATGCATTCTTCTGTATTCTTTAAGTAAGATACATTTTATTGGATATATTTCTTAAATCCAAAAGTGTTGTAAACTTCATTGATGATAGCATAGAACACTTCTCAACAAGTCAATAATCAGTTCCAAGGTAGTCAGTACTTATCCGAATCAATCATTTCTTCATCATTATCTCAACATCAAATATATATTAAGGGTTGTATTTCCCTCAATCATGTTTTTTTCTAAAAAGTTTAAATTTCTATTGAATCACTTTTCCTTTATACCATTCATCATACTACCTCAAATCCTTAATGAAAGAGTACTGCAGTACAATCCTTATATATATCATAATTCATACAACCAGTACATTACTGACAAAATATTCAAATGACATGATTCTTGACTAGGCATATTAATCATTTTACTTCATCTGCGGTAGCATCATAACTTGATCATTATCCAAAATCATCATTTGGGGTATATTCCTTTGATGCTTGGGACATTGATTTGCTTAGTGTTCCATCTCCTTACAGTTGAAGCATTGTACATTACAAACCATTTTCTTACCCTTGCAATCATGAACTTGGTGTCCTTTTTCTCCACACTTATAGCAAACTCATTCCTTTCAAGCATTTATCAGGGTGATTCTTTCCACAGTTATCACATTTGGGAAAACACTTCTTTCCCTTCTTCCCTTTATCCCCGATCTCTCTGCCATCCTCTTATTCTTTTTCTTCCCTTCAAAGCCATAGGACTCATAGAAGTCTTTACATACCTTGTTAACACATGATATTATTTCATCATATGATGAGGATATTTGGGAGACAATCTTCCTTTGAAAAGATGGCTTAAGACCATTAGAGATATGGTCCTTGTTACTCTTCATATCACGTGCATTGGTGAAGTTCTCATTCCTTCTACTAGGATCTATTTCTAATCAATTCTATATTATATATTAGCACATAAAATTATGAACTCTCTATAACTCTAAACATGGTATAACATATAACATAAATTTATGCATTGTAAATCCTAGAACCATATACTTTGGTTACTTTGGGGGAATAAATCCTTCGCAATGTTGGGTAAATAAAATGTGAATTATCCTAAGCATATCACTCAAGAGTGTCAAACCAAGAGTGCAGAAAGACCCCTTGTTGTGTATCGGGATACCCCGGGTTAATCCCAAAACTCATTGTCAGAGTTTTCACTCCTAGGTATATCTGTGCCAGAGCCACCTCTACTTGTTTGTATCCAGACAGAGATATATTTTCTAGAAAGATCCACATAATCCATTCCTTACCAAAATTCTACGATGTTCTTGTCTATTTATCCTCAAAGACCATCTTAGGGATTTGTTCCCTAACCTACGTTTTCTAAATATAGTTCCCAAGATTTCTACTAAACTTTCTTTGATACCAACTGTAACACCCTGATCCCAGAAGCTAGGAGTCGGTGTATTATTTTAATGCATTGGAATGATTACAAGAAATCAAGTCTTGAAGGACCGATCAGTTTAGTAGTCTTGAAGAAACTAGATACATACATGGAACCCATTTTACATTTTGAAAGGAAACAAAAAATAATACACAACAGAAGCTAATAAACTGCATCCTTGAAAACTAAATAAATGATCTCTTCTTCATAACCTGGGGAAGGAAAAAAAAATGAAAGGGGTGAGCTCAAATGCTCAGTAAGGGTTAAGCAATACAACAGAAGATAACATAAACATAAACATTAAGCACGGTGAATAACTAAAACACATTCCTTTAAAAATAAACTTGAACACATTATGGAAGAAATAAGATTTGAATAAATAATACCATAATAAAACATAAACATGAGTATTCTACTAGTTGAATAACCACATGAACCATCAATACTATTTTCATAAAGAGGGAATGCATAATGCGGGACATCATAACTATATCGTCAAGGCCTCGTGCCAAGACCATAAATAATCATTTTGTCAAGGCCTTGTGCCAAAACCGTAGTTTGTCTCATGAGACCTACCGATGCATCGAGAGGCTATAGCGGACCCCAACCAACACTTACTAAGTCCAATGTATTCCTCATATGAATGGGGATAAAAACAAACAACATACACATTTATATTGAAACTAACATATGAAATATAAATAACTTTCCCTGAACATTAATCATAAACACTAACCATTCAGAATAAATTGGTGAATGGTTTTAAGATAGCACATCCACAGTCAAACTAATCATAAACCATTTAAATAAACATGGTAGATGATATCATAAGAGATAAACCTTAATTAAGCACAAGATTCATCAAAGGACATTGACATAGATGAAAATAATTTTAAATGAGACCATTGAAAAATCCCTGAGGGAAATAATCCTTAAACATTCCAAACTGTCTCATACCACATTGAAACATTCAAATTATAATCCCTTAAAATATAATGAGAATAAGGAGACTATTGATATGATATACTAAAGGGCAGTATATACACCACAAGTAATGAATAAGTGGTAAACAAGGCATATATCTCATAAAAGTTAAAGTGAGATGAGAAAAATCATTTTTTACTTTGGAAAGAAGAGTTGTTTTGGAAAATCATTTTTATTTGTCATGAAATCAGATTGTAAACATGTACATACCAAAAAAGAAGAGAGAAGAACATTTAAATTATATTTGAGGCTTAAATGATCTCCCATTGAAGTGAAATCATGTAAAAAGATTTTTTAAAGAAGCTTTAGAAGTAAAACATTTTAGTGCAGTTTTAGGAAAATATTAAAGAGATTTTAAAACGAAAAGGCATGTTTGCTTTCATAAAACCATAAATGAACCAAGATTTTTTTTCATGATAAAATTTTTACTTTTACAAAAATAACAATGACATAGAATAGATTACATAGTGCACTTGAAAATAGGTAAGAATTTGAGAAGTTCCCTTTTATCGAGAAGAATTTTTGAAAGATTCTTTCAAAACATATAACTACACTTAAATGAAAGTAGGATTTTGGTTGGTACACATATATAGAACATTCTCATAGAATATATGAGGAGTACATATGAATAAATAAGAATTTAAGTTAAGTATAAAATAAGTGTAACCCGAATGAAAATGGAGGTTCAGGTAGAAAACCCTTACAACTTTGTAATCAATTGAATCGTATGCCCCAAAATTAATAATGTTTAAATGATACATTGAATATCATGAAAATAAATAGATTCATGATCTTAAATATAAATGGTCAATATACATACACTATACATAAGAAATGGTAGTGAATAAGAAATATCTCACAAAAATGGAAGTGAGGCGAGGAAACCCCTTACCTTAAGTCCGAATGTGTTCCACTCTTGAACTTAAGGTCCTAGAATATGAAATTAGACTTATTAATAACTTAATTCAGAACCTATTAAAATATTATTTAGTTTATCATGATTTTATTAAGCACATTATATCCTTATTGATTAGTTATAAGATTGAATTTTATCATCCCAGAGTGTTTGTTTTCTTGATTTTCATAACCGGTTCACTTGTTTTTAAGTAACGGAGTTC
Organism: Viscum album; assembly: GCA_963277665.1. Taxonomy (NCBI): domain Eukaryota; kingdom Viridiplantae; phylum Streptophyta; class Magnoliopsida; order Santalales; family Viscaceae; genus Viscum; species Viscum album. Next base: position 547,208,973 of record OY728148.1, read on the forward strand.
ATATGGAATGGATGTAAATCTTCAGAATTGAATTTACACATTATTTTTGAACATATATAGGTGTTAATGGTCATTTATATCATTTGGTTACATGTAATGAGGATGAATTATTTGATGAAATATTAATGATATTCACCTAGATTATTTTTGTAGTATTTTGATTATTAGGAACTAGTTTGGTCATACGATTTAATAACATGTACGTATACTAGTTATTGAATGTTAAATAGGTTATAATACATATATTATAGTCTGGTTCAACCATCAAAATGGTTTCATGAACAGTAATGAATTATAAATTGAAGAACGGAACTTCATCGTCTATGAAGGTTGTAAATTGGAACCTCACGAACGATAATTTCGTTTATAAAATAAAAGAGAGAGGGAGAGTAAGAATATTGATGATGGTTCTTCCATTAACATGATATAATTCCAGTATTTAGATGATACTGGAGTTATCATGGTCATTTGGATATCGGAGGTGAGGAGAAGATAACAATAGAAAGGAACTTGAAATGAAAATGAAAGAAATAAAATGTGAATTTACCTCTTGAATCTACCTCTTTGAGAATCTCTTAAAGGGAAGGGGTTTTGGTCTTTTGGAAAGACCAAGAGCTTCTTGGACGTGGGTAGTGACTAGGGAAGGGTATTTGGGTAGAACTTTGAGTAACTTCAAGATTTATAGGAGTGAGGAGAAGAGGGAGTGAGGGGGGGTTTTATAGTGGAGGAGAGGAGTGAATTTTGAATATTTTATTCATTATTTTATTAATTCCCTCAAGATAACCAATAGTGTTGTTTTAATGTGACCCTTAATAGTAATAAGTGCATGTGAGTTCTAACCAAGTGTCCTTTCATCACTCATAATGTCATAAATAGTGTATTTAACTGATAATTTGTATATACGGTATTTTACCATATTTCACTATTCATAAAAAATTCATGAATTTTAAAAAAATTCCAAAAAATTCACCCTAACCATTTCACGATGTGTTGAATTAAAAAATGAGCTCCATATTTTGAAAATAATTTTCTAAATAATTTTAATTTAATTTTTAAATAAAATCATAATTTATTTCAAAAAAACAACTTTAAAACTATAACTAATTTTATAACACCTTGAGAAATTAATCAAGCTCCCATATAATTATCCTATAACCATAAGATAATAATATAACAATTTATGATTTAATTTTATGAAAATAAATTTCTATTTTAAATTATTAAATTAATCATAAAATTGTAATTAAAATATTTATGACATACAAAAATACCAATACTTATACCATGATCGTTTTTTCACTTATAAGATGTCAAAATTTCATTTATAAATTCATGGGTGAAGTTTCTATTTTTTTCCAATTTACTATTCATTACTATTTATTACTATTCATAAGGGTATGTTACTATTAATCAAAAACCATGTTTGTTTTATCAGACTCTAAATATCTTACTAAACGCAACCGTGTATGTCAGTTTTTCGAAATTCAAATCATAGAGGTGAAAAAATTATGTTTACTTGGCTAGGTTATAACAAAGTGGTGTTTTTTAGAGACTCAGTGTTTCATACATTCTATATTAAATCTATTTGTAAATTTTTGGGGTGTTACAGGGATGTTGGAAAAACACCCCCCGTGTGATGATACAGGTGTTAGCACATAGTGCTCGATGTGGGTGGGGTTCGTATATAAACCAAAAGGAATATAAAAGTATATACATATAGCCGCACACAAACCCAACCAACGGATTCACAGCAAAACACTAACCAACTCACAATATCCCCACTTTTTCTACCACCTCTAAATTCATAACACCACACAATCCACAAACCATATTTCATATTTCTAACCAATTCCATTATCCAACCCATTGATTTCAATATTAAGCATAAACCATATTAAACTACACAACCCATCATTTATTTGTACATTAATCATTTCCATCCCATTAACCAAAACAAACATGAACCATTTCAATAATTATTAAATAATTATTTATTCCATCACTACTTTGTCATCTAGAATAGAGAAACCACACATCATAAGCAACTCATCATCTCTATCACACCATCACCTCTCCACCCCAAAAGCAAAGCCAAAGTACCCCACCTTGCCACCCAAAAGCATGGTCAAACAATTGCTATGCCATCGCCCCAAAAGCACAGTCAAACAACCACCACTTCACTGCCTCAAAATCATAACCAAACAACCACTGCTCGAAAAGCATGGAAAAACAACCACCACCTCACCACACAACTAAATTACCACCACCTTACTACCCAAAAAGTATGGCCAAACAACCATCACCTCACCACCCCAAAAGTATAACCAAATATCACCCATAAACCCCACATTGCATCGCAAACATACATCATCACCCCACAACATGACCACACATCAATACATCAAATATCATTTTATAGATTTAATAGAGGGGCTTTTATCACATTCTGCTTTATTTTAGGGGTGTTATCACACATGCCAAATCCTAAGGAAACCATTTTATTAGACAAATATAAGTGGGTATCCAATTTCCATTTTAGGGTGATATCAAAAAATTACAACAAACCAAAACAATACTACCAAAGTGAATCCCCAAGAAAAGAACAAGAGAAAACCATGGGGAAAAGTGAAATCACTCACCACATATCGTTAACTAACAACCATCAGAACCAATGAATTGAAGCAGGAGGAAGGGGGATAGAAGATCCTCCCAAGTCACCTAGGGATCTTCCAAAAGAGAGAGGGAGGGAGCAGCTGAATGAAAGGAAATTCAGCCAGAAGGGTTATAAAATAACCTGAAATCTATTCGTTTCACATCATGTAAACATTACATGATGTGTAATCCATGGGTTTTCTAAAGTATCATCTTTCATTAAAAATCACGTCACCTCGGCCTTTATTTAACACATATTTTTAATTCCACTTGCACTCCATGTAATCCATATCACGAGTTCCCCCTCTTCTAATTTACAAGTCGTGAACTCACCGGTTGTACAAGCCGTGAAACACCAGTCCACGTCGTGTAAACGTTACTGATGTAATCCATATCACGAGTTCCCCCTCTTTTAAAAATGTTTGAAATCGTAAATCACCACTTTACCTTTCAAAAACCCATCTTAAGTGAACACACTCACCAAAATAGTACATGCACATCCTTTTCCCACTTTTTTTAACCCTATAAATCATTTACAATTTTCACAAAACAATCCCAAGGAGTATAACTATGTTTTGCACACAAAACCCATTTCAAAACCCTCTATCAAAGCCAAAATCACACAAAGACCCTACCAAAGAAGATTTGGAATCCCAAACAACATTTATCAAACTATTTTCATATGTTATAAAATAAACCCAAACATTACCACAAGAGTTACACATGAAAAACACCCAATTTGAAGAAAAAGTGAAACTATAAAATTAACCACTTAAGAAACTCCATAAAAAATGGTTTTATCACAATGAAAAACATATAATTAACATTAAAATCTATTAAATCAAGTATGCTAAATCATCAAGAAATTCTTACACATGGAATCACCTTCTGAAGGTGTCAAAACCCTCAAATCTTGGTGAAAAACATCAATCGCACCACCACCTCACCTCAAGGAAGGTAAAAGCAACCTAAAATCTCAAAAGTTCACAAAAAAGGATCAAAGTTAAACCATAGGTACGAAACCTAGCTACTGGAAATTTTAGAACTCATGAAAGGGTGAAAGAAACCCTAAGGAAAGGGAAGAAATCAATGAGAGAAAGACTTACTTGCATGATTTTGAAGTTTTGTCCATCAAATCTCCCTTAAAAAAGGAGTTCCAAGGGAGGGTGAAAGACCTTGGAGGCTGTATATGGAGGTAGGGCATGAAAAGGGGAATAAATGGGTGGATTTGGGTTTATCCCGGAAGGGAAAAATGGGAATTAAATATTATTTTAAATGACCTGGACACCTTTGCACGGTTTGGCTGCATGGTTTAGTAAACCGTGTGTCCAAACCGTGGGGCCTGTTATGGCCACCCAAAACCATGACATTATCCTCCAATTTTAGGTGTCTCTAAGGAGGAAACCAAGGGGGAAATATAGGCCAAATATAGAGGAGAAAAATTCCAAAAATAAACCATCATTTTCACCCAAAAAGTCATCCAAGACAAGGGTACAAACCACCTCAACAAATTACCCCACAAGTAGTGCCACTAGGAGTGTCACTAATCCAAATACAAAACACCACAACCTCATACCATACCTTTAAAAAACGAGGAGGACAAGTACCACACAAGACCCCCAAGACTATGTTCATGGATCAATAACACATGAGACACCAAAATTTCAAACCCGAAACACTTGAAAACCAAGAGAAAGCTAAGATCCAAAAGATGATTTGAATCAAATCATGGAATTAAAAATCCAGGTGTGAAAATTCTCCACACTATATATATTTCCATCCCCAGAAAGCCATGGTAAGGCCAACAAAAAACCAAACCCAACTGAGAAGATGCACTCCAAAACTCACTCTACAGAAACCTGGCATTTCATTGAAACAAGGGCTTAGAAGATGCACACATATCACACCTTGTTTCTTCGGGTGAGAAACAACAGAAGGAAATGACACATATAAACACCTTCCTCTAAAACAGAGTATTTTAAAGTTTTTCCAAGGGTTTCATACTCCCAATATAATTCAGAGGATTGAAAAACCTTTACCTTTACAGTCAAACGAGCACACGACATCACAAGGAGTCACCGAACATAACCATTACAACTGATAGAAACAATAAATTGAGGGGGATCTTATGCAACATCCCCAAACATTGCACAATTTCAGAAAGTGGCCATAACAGCCTCTCATGACCAGATTTAACACACTGGTGGTTTAACATGAACTCCTGCTTCAAAGAGACTACAAATGACCCAAAGGACCTCTTAGAAACCATCCAGATACTCATCCACACTAACAACCCCAGACCACTTCTACCTTTGATAAATCAGGTAACTTGAGAAACTAATGTCTCTTTCAACCTTCCATGAGAACTCTCCCACTACAAGAGGATCCAAAAAACCAAGAAAGTAAGAGGTGTAAACTCAATCTCTAATGTTCAAGAAAAATATTCTTATATTGATCAATTGGAGGATCTTCCAACAACGAAACAATCTGGGCTGCACTTCAATTGTGCACTAACCCTTAATGGGGGCGTACCTTACCCAACAAGAGAACTCAAGGACCTATCCAATCTGGTCCATTGGTCAAGACATACTACAAAACAGATACAGACACATGAAGGGAACAACTATAAAGTCATACGAAAACATTTCTCAGGAGATACCACTAACTGGCCCTTCAACCCAGCTTATCGACCAAACCCAAACCCAAAACACTATTCAAACAAGAGGGGTTCTTGGACTCAAAACATCCCAAAACAACAACATTTCAAAAAAAACATAATACCCACTATCCCGAACCATTCATCAAGACATCACATTTTCCTTTAAAAACATTTCTTTGAAAACAAACGGTTCGGCGGTTAGCATATCCACCAATGGTACCCCATGAGCCTCACACATGCATGTTTCCGTGCCATACTAGGAACCCTCCTCATATCCATCCTGACACTAATCCAATCATACCATCAACCATCCATCATCCCATATAACCCCATTCATGTGGTCTCTCATGAAAATATCAAAGTTCAGAACAAAAATTCTTTCCACTTTTCGAAACCAATGCAGTCAACCAATATTTCCTTTTTCTCAAGACCGCTAACCACAAAATAAAAATTCCAATTTACATCTTACAAAACTTTTATAAAGGGAATTCTCATTCAAATGAAAACTCTCTTTCAATTAATTTACATTAATTTCAAAACATCTTATCCCATTAAAACACCTTTCAATAGTCTAGAAAACTCTATTGGAAACACTTTTTCAAAACCAATGTTAACATAATTTCTTGCTTTCAAAATAGGTGTAATCACACCATTTTAACTTTCAAAACAATTCTGAAAAATTAGTTCCACCATTTCAAAAATAAAACCCTTCCCTCTTTATTAGAAGATCATTTCACAAAAACTTTACGCTTCTTAAAATCGGGTCATTTTTTCTTTAATACCAAACTTCCAAGATCTCAAAACTAAAGGATATAAGACAATGTGAGAGGAAACTAGTTTCGGTGGGTGACTTGGACATACGGTTGGTGGCCATAAACTAATAAATTCACCATCATGGAGAGTGTTCTAGGGAAATATCCTCAGCTCCACATGGCTTGCCAGGCCCTGTGAGCTCACTGAGACCATTGCCCAACTCTCTTTTCATTTTTCCAAACCATTATCAACCCAAGAAAAACAAAGGACTTAGAAAAATACATACTTCACCTAGGGAATTGAATCTCTTCATGAGGTGTGCTGGCCAGAAACACTACCCATAAATGGAATGTCAAGTCCCAAAAATCCTAGCTGCAGACTATCCCGATTGTTCCCCAAATAACATAACCCAAAGAGTTTTTTGGATTAGCGTTGCCCGATCCGGTTGGGCCGAATGCTTATGGCCCACAGACATTGTAGTGGTGCGGACTTCGGGGTCAACTTCACTGTAGCACTTTTGACTTCCAGTTGGCAGAAACTGTAGCACTTTTGACAAAGTGAGCCACCGATCATTGTTGCAACGCAGACTACTATTCGGAATAGTGGACCGTCTTCTTCATATGTAGCCCATTTCAGGCTAGGGTTTTACTACCAAAATTCTCTATAATCTGTGCTCCCAATTAGTGAATTTCCGCCTCTCCTGTGGACGTAGGGATTTTTTTCCCGAACCACATAAATCGCTGTGTTCTCTGCTTTCTTTTTTTTTGTCTTCGTTTCTGTCGTTGTGTCTCCCAGTGATTTCTCAACAAGAGTTAACTTGAACCTCCTATGATCCAATTTTGTCACAAACCGAATCTGGTAACCATCAAAATTAGCACCATACCCATCCTGTGGAAAGGCCTGAAGGGAATTCCTAATCCCCATGGGCTGGAATAGGTGCTCGGCTATCATAAAATGAAAATTGAGAATGATTTACCTGAGTTTATAAACATACAATGACAAACAAATCCAATAAAAAAATCTAGATTTTTCAAGACAAAACATATTTTACTAAATTTCAGAATTGAATTAAACAATTTAAAACAATGTTCAAAGACCATTATAGAGGTAAAAAACCAAAAAAAAGACATCCTAAGAACCTCCACAAGGCAAGAGGCACTGCCCTCAAGCCATATCCACAACACCACATCATGATGGACCACTAAAAGCCCGGACCATTGGCACAAAGGTTGTACCCAAACCTGTGACAAAAATAACCAAGTCTACTTACACCTAAAGGTGTATGTATGGTGTGATCAAAATCCTATTAGGATACCACCACTTGGATATTCCATGTGATAAAATTAAAAGATGAAAATTTTTCAAGTTTTCATAACATGAAATGCTAGTAACAATTTTTAAAAGATGCAACTTTAAATAAAAAATAGTTTTCAAGTGTGCTATTTTAAAGAATCAAAATTTTTGAATAAAGTATCAAATCTACTAAATTTTCCAGCCAAACATATCATATGAAAAATGTAAGCATAAATCATCTAATGGTCATAAGAAATGGGAAATAACCCCTAGGCACTAGCTCACTGTGGGTCCCAGGTACCTCGCATCTCGGTGAAAGTAACCATCACAATATCCATTCTCGTGCACACGAGCCACTAGAATGGATCATACCCAAAACCTAGTGGTCCCCATCATCATCATAATAGTTTAGTTAGTGTTTTCATAGTCAAACTTGCTATGCTAAACTAAGGCCAAACCCCACGGGATCACTATCATACTAGTACACATCCACCCACCTAGATACCTAGGTTTCCCTCTTATGCTAAAATAAGTTCATAAAGACCTGAAATATAATTTTAACATTAAAATACCTTTTACACATCACACATTAACCAAACATCCCACATGTGTATCAAACAATTCACATAATCCCTTTTTTTCCATTCAAATTCATTTTGAAATCATACTCACACCAAAATATCCCACAACACTTTTCACATCTCCTTAACACTTCAACAAATATTTTAAACAATTTTATAAAACCTTTCCAAGATACTCCAATTCACATATCATCCCACACACATATCACATAATACTTCTTTCATAAACAAAATTCATTTTTCACATCACACTCACACAAAACATCCCACAAACGTGTTTCACACCTTTTTTTTCCATTTGATAAAACATTTCAGAAATTTATAAAACCTTATAAAAATGTTTCACATCGCAAATCCCAAATTTAACTTTCAAAAACCCATCTTAAGTGAACACAATCACTAAAAAAGTACATGCACATCCTTTTCCCACTTTGTTTAACCCGATAAATAATTTACAATTTTCACAAAACAATCCCAAGAAGTATAACTATGTTTTGCACACAGAACCCATTTCAAACCCCTCTTTTAAGGATAAAATAACACCAAGAAGCTACCAAAGTATAATTTTCATCCAAAAAAACATTTATAAAACCATTTTCATATGTTATAAAATAAACCCAAACATTAACACAAGAGTTACAGATGGAAAACACCCAATTTGAAGAAAAAGTGAAACTCTTAAATGAACCGCATAACAAAATCCATAAAAAATGGTTTTTGAAAAATTCATAGCATATAAGGAACATAAAAGATAATTAAATCAAGTGTGCTAACTCATCAATAAATTCTTACACATGTAATCACCTACCGAAGGTGTCGAAACCCTCAAACCTTGCTGCGAAACATCAACTGCTCCACCACCACATCTCAAGGTAGGTAAAAGCAACCTAAAACCTCAATATTTAACCAAAAGGCTCAAAGTTAAACCTTAGGTACGAACCCTACCTTCTAGACATTTTAGAACTCATGAAAGGGTGAAATAAACCCTAAGTAAAGGGAAGAAATCAAATAGAGAAAGACTTACTTGCATGATTTTGAAGTTTCCTCCATCAAATCTCCATTCAAAAATGAGTTCCAAGGGAGGGAGAGAGACCTTGGAGGATTTCCATAGAGGTATGGCACTAAATGGGGAAGAAATGGGCAGATTTGGGTTTATTTTGAAAGAAAAAATGGGAATTAAAAAATATTTTTAATCACTTGGACACCCTTGCACGGTTTGGCTACACGGTTTAGTAAACTGTGCGGCCAAACCGTGCGGCCTGTTAGGGCCTACAAAAACCATGAAATTCTCCTACAATTTTAGGGGGGGGGTACAATTGGGAAACCAAGGGGTAAATATAGGCCAAGGATATGGGATAAAAATTCCCAAAAGAAACCATCATTTTCACCCAAAAAACCATCCAACACAAGGGTAAAAACCACCTCCACAACTTACCCCACAAGTGGTTCCACTAGGAGTGTCACTAATACAACTCCAAAACACCACAACCTCATACAACCCCTTTGAAAAAATAACAGTCCAAGTACCACACAATACCTCCAATACTAAGGTCATAGACTAGTAACACATGAGACACCAAAATTTCAAACCCAAAACACTCGGAAACCAAGAGAAAGCTAAGAACAGAAAGAGGATTTTAATCAAAGCATGGAATTGAAAATCTGGGTGTGAAAGTTCTACTACAGGTTTATCAAGAGAGGAGTCACTGCATTTGTCAAATGTTTGATTCATGCTGCAATGTCTCTCAGGCGCAGTACCAACTTCATCACCACATCCCTATAAAATGGGGTGTTCACCACTACCTCATGTACGAGGGCGACAATGTCTGTTTGTGGATTGGTGGAGTGATCACCGTCATATGAGGGAGTCATCAAATATTCCGAAATATCCAAAAATTCTTATGTGGATATAGAGAGGAGGGAAACTAACAATTACATAGACAACTGCATTGTGATCCCCTAGAAGGGTTCTAGAACATCCTCCAACTACAAGTATCTGTGGAGGGATCTGGAGATCCCGTGGACCTCGACTTCCGAAATGGTATTCCCCAATCACTAGGATTCTTACCTAGAATCTTGAAACTGGGGTAAATGTTTGATCATCGACTCATCTATCACCTTAAAATATGAGGGGACAATGACGATGTGACAATTCCTAAGGTTTCAGCTTTGATGAAAAGTGTTCTCCCTCCTACCTTGAGATGCCTCTTCAGGGTAGGTTATGTCTTCGGAATGGTTAGGACCTCCGTTTTGGTTGGTGTTGGAGTGGATAGAACCTCCTCTTTGGTTGAAAACAACACTGGGATGACCTCCTTATTGAATGGTGGTGGAATAATGGGGAGGAACTCTATATTGATTGGTGGGAGAATGAGGAGGACTTACATGTTGAATATTGAGAGTATGGGGAGGAACTCCATACTGACTATCGATGGAGAAGGGAGGGACTCTAATATGATTGGTAGAAAAAAATGGAGAACCACTATGTTCACCGATGAAGGAGTGGAGAGGAACTCTACCTTGGTAAATGAGGGTACGGGGAGGACCTCATTTTTTCCTGGTTGGAGTACGAAGAGGAACTCTGTACTAGCTATTGTAGGATTGGAGAGGACCAACACTCTGGTTGGTTATGGATTGTTAGATCACACCTTACATACAAACTCATGTGCTGGTATATAGGTATTATGTATTATGTAGGTTCTAGGTCTTATTTAGGCTGGTTGTCATATCTCTTAGGCTGGTGGATGGTTTTGGATGTGGAGAGTAACTGTGGGTTTCATGGAGTGTGAAAAACTGACCTTAAGCATTACATATTCTAGTTTTTTTTGAATCAAAATTCAAATTATTACAATCTCAAGGATATTTTCTATTTATATTTTTAGATAATGTGGTCATAACTCATAAATAATTACCCATACATTACAAGTGGACACTTTTACCCAATATACATTTTTTCACAATATGAAACTTTTAAAATAAAACATGACTTATTTTTATAAAAAATATTCACAACTTTAAACTTGAATTCTTCTTTCCCTTTAACCATCCATAAAACATATGAAAAAAATTAAAAAAATTGGGATGAGCACAAAAATCTCAGTAAGGAATATAAAAAGAAATAAATAAATCATTAGTCTATAAATTCTTATAAAAATCTTCCTTGTAAATCCCATATAGATTTTTTTAAAACATGATAGAATAATAATTTTTTTTCATGAAATTATACTTTTCACTCTTAAGAAGTAACATAAGCTTCCATTTGAACATAAACTCAATAACTTACCTTGTGAAAACATAATATTTTTTTTAAATACATAAAAATAATAAATAAAATATATAGTAAACTTGAGGAATAATTTTATTATCATAATTACTTATGATGTAACCCTCACAACTACCATGAAATAATCCTCAAATTTATACTTGGCATAACCCTCATGATTATACTTGTATGTAACCATCACAGTTACACTTAGAATAACCATCATGGCCTACTTCCAATATAGCCAATGCATTAGAGGGATATAACCGAACCACATGAATTTGGTTTATAGTGGAACCACCTGTAATCATAAATAATGACCATGAACCATAACATAATCATAACACTTATAAAAATATCTTTTTTGACCATAATAAATCATTTTCGGATATTGAAATATCCATTACATTTTAAAAAATCTTTGGTAAATAACTAAAACATAGGAAACCATGAAGTCTTGTAAAGGAATCCACAAATCAAATAATGTTTATAAAGGTTATAGAAATATTTTTCACCTATAATTTACAATATAACATTCCCATTTTGTTTTTGTAAATAGAGTCAATTTTTTTTTGTAAAAATATTCCTTTTGAAAACCTTGGAAAAAATCATTTATTCAAATAAAAAATTGCACAAATAATTAAGAAACCATTTTATTTAAAAATAACCATGGAAAATAATAAATGAAACATAAAATAATTAATGCCTCATGATGGTGGGAAATTCTATTCATGCTGTATATGTAAAAAAATACTTTAAAAGATAATTTTTAAGAGAATGTCCCTTACTACTTTGGAAACATTTAAATATTAATCTCCATGAAATAATAACATTAAAAAAACATTAAATACCATGATAATAGATAAATTTATGATATAACATGTCAAAGGGTCTATATACACACCTCATAAAATAAGATAGGTGTATAACATCAAAATATGCGTTAATGAAAGGAGATTGAGATAAAGTCCCTTACCTCAAGTCCGAAACATCATATAAGTTATTTTTATTACTTAATAATAAATGTATTTTAAATATTTACCTATTTTTAGAACCTTTTTCAAGTTTATTATTTCATTTTATATCACTTATTACCATGTTATAATAATCAATTAATTATTTAAGTTCACATTGGATGTTTTGACAATATTCTATCCATAAGTCCCAAATGACTTCTGTAATTTGAATACAGTCAAAGTGATATTTATTAAATAATATATAGAATAATAATCATGAAATATTTATTATTTTTATACATAATTTTAAATCCAACCATTAAATATGTTTATGAAAAATTAACTACATTACGATTATGGAGACTGTAGGTCGTACGTATGCATGTGTAACATTTCCATTTTTCAACGATCATTATGGGAAAAAGGTAAATATAATTTTATATTTATATAATGATAATAGTATAATATATATCATATATATCATATTATTTATTTAAATACAATTATATATATCATCCAAATGATGTGATGATGAAAAATGAATAAATCGCTTTGTGGAGGTGGTAGTCCATACATACGCACGAACAATGTTATCATTTTTTAATGCATGAAAAGGTAAGAAGGTAAATGATATATTTTAGTTTAATAAGGATAAATATTTCATTAATATAATATATAAACATTAATACCATCATTAAAACCAGTATTTAGATATGTTTATGGAAAAAGAATTTCATCGTTTCGTGAGGTGGTAGTTTGTTGTACACACGAACAATGAATAATTTTAACATTTCATGGAAGTGGAGATGGATAAATGTCATTAAAATAACATAATAAAATATAATTATATGTATAATAAATTATTTTTTATTTTATCATGTTTTAAGAAGGTTTGAGGGATGTGGAAGAAGAAACAAAACAAAAATGCTTAATTAAAACAATACCTCTTCTTTGGAAAACCTTTGTTGCTTAACACCTTAACACCTATAAGATTATAATTCTACCTAAAAAACCTATAGAATGTGGGTAGGTATTATATTAAAGTATTTTTATAGGTATTTAATGAACTAAATGGGTTTTTATCTTTGAATGATTATGAAGAAAATTTTCCCTTTTATAAGAGAGGTTAGGGGCACTCTTGAAATTTCTCAAAATATTAAAATTTAATAAGAATATTCTAGATCCAAATGTTCAAAATAGAATATAAATTCACAGGGGATGGAATTTTAGACTATATATTATAATTTTTTTTATTTAATATTTTTGTATTTTTAAATAATTTAATAAAATATTAATCCCATAAAATATCATTATTGTCAAATTTGATTCATTACTTTGAATTTAAAAACATAAAAACACTGAATAAATTTATAAAAAACTATTTTATTATTTCATAAACATGTAAATGTAATCTATAAAATTATTTTCTTACTTTTAATACCTCAAATTATATTAATTTTAATACTTTTAATATCATTTATTTGAATTTTCCATTAATTAAATTATTACTCCATTAGCATTGTGCAATCATTTAAGGTAATTATTTATTCACTAAAAATTAAAAATAAATTAAAAATATGAAGATAAATATATTATAATTAAAAATAATATTTATAATTGGACATAACCTATGGATAAAACCATATCAAAAATATTACACTTATTAAAAATAAGAGTGTAACATGTTTGGCTTCTCATTAAATAATATACCATAAAGGCCATAATCTCATCCATGGGGCTCTAAAAGGTCATAAATTCAACCTATGTTTTATTATGTTCTAGATATACACATAAAATAATATTTAGTTAAGTTTTTGGGTTATTTAATAGCTCTTATAATTTTAATTTTGGAGTTTAAAATAATTTTATTGATTTTTCTTCTGCTTGCACAAGTACTGCGTTAGTGTTACATAAGCATAAAAGGTAGTTATTTCATATATAAAAATTTAAAATAAATTAATATAATAATAATAAATTAATTAGTCTCAATATAGTCTTTTATATTCTTTCATTATATATATTTACTTATATCCATGTCAAAACAACTTATTTATTTATTTTATTTGACTTTTCTAGCCTTCTGCAAGCATTGCATAGTCATTTGGATAATATTCTTGATATATAACTCCAAAATTATAAATTACTAGTAAAAATAATTATTTTTGGATGAAATTTAATAAAAGTTTTGTTAAAATTCTTGTTACTAATCAATTATTAGATATAATACACCAAATTTAACTTTTCCAGTGTTGCACAAGCAATGCGTCAGTATTGAAAGTGATTTTCATATTTATCATGAAATAAATTATAATCTACATGTTATGAATTTTTTTATAGGAGATATATATTATAATTTCATAAATGAGTCAGTAAATAAGTTTAATTAACTTTTATATCATAATTTTGTCATGACGATATCCCAAAAGATACTGTATTTTATAAAAAACTGTATTTTTTACTATTCACAAAAAATGTAACCTTTTTAGAAAATAACCAAAATTTTACCATCTAATAATTTGAATATGATTAATTAAAAAATACAGTTCATTTTATTTATTAATTTTTCTAAAAAATCTAGAAATTAATTATAATATTCACCCATAAAAATAAGAAAAATTCATTTTTTCAGAAAACATATTTCGGTAGAATAAAATGACTTTACCAAAATTTATGCTATTATTTTTTAATAATTTACCAATAAATTTATATTGAGTATGAACTATATATTTAATTCATACATCAATCATTTCTATTCATACCCACAAAATTAACGGCTAGGTTATAATAGTCACATTTAAATAATAAAATTCTGTAGTTCATTTAAGACCGAAATTGTGTATCTTGTATGTTATTAAACATAGTATTTTTTTAAATCATAGGTTGTTAAATTATAACCCACATAGTAAATTAATTCCTCAAAAATTTAACTTGGGATAAAAAACTAGGGGTTTGAATTTTCAAAATACCTTTATTGAAATCCCACATCGTAAAAAGGATTAATAAAACTTCTACTTAAAAAGAGAGAAATAAAAATATTAAGGTCACCTAAGACGACACATACTAAGTTCCAAAGTAGGATAAAAAAGTGGGAAATTAAAAAATGGATATAGGATAGGAAAGATAGATCCCAATGAATAATAGAGAGTGATATAGAACATGGTCATGAGAAAGATAACCATCATAAAATTGTAAATTTGTGATGGGTTAAAGGCCATTTATTTCTATATAAGAAAAGTAAATGAATATTTTTTTTAGGAATATCCTTCCTAGAGTTGAGGAATTTCTTTACGTACTATTATAAGAACATAGAGAAATATTCTTACTTGAAAAGAATAATTTCATCCTTTGATCCATTTCCACCATAATCTCTTTTTTATCCAAACAATGAGTATGAATTATTTTATGCCTGAATCAATAGAATCAAATTCTATGGATCAAAAAATAAAAAAATATAACTGATATATTTCTCATTTATTTATACATTATCCAAAACCAAAATGGTTAGGATCCCAAAAATAATAAACGTTTAAACAAAGAAAAACTACCTTAGTCCATAAAATTCAACAGTAATACCCAAAGTTAAACTTAGATCATTTGATAAATAAATATCGTTAAAATTCCTCAAAATAGTACATACTAAAATTGAAACCCAAAATTAATAAGGATTCAATTACATAGTCTTCCAAGATAAATTTAATATTTATTTCCAAATAATATTAATCACTCTTATTGTTCATACCAAAAATATAATTTCCTAAATCACATAATCTCTAAGATATGCTATCACGACCCGTCCCGTGGGGCCCGTTCCGTGACTACCCCAAGCCCGCCTTCCATAGGCCAGGGGCTGACGACTAGCACCAAAGGCGTAAATCCCTATAATTGGGAAGGAATTGCCTTTATTAAATATAAACACACACATAACCAGAGTACAAACGGAAGCAAATAGTAAGTAAACACTATATAACAAAAGATGTGCTGGAAAGTAAAGGGGCCAGAAATACAAGCCCAACAGTAAAGTACAAGGTACAGACAAAACAACAGGATGGTGTCAAGCTACTCCTGGATTGTCCTCCGGAGTTCCTACCTGAAGGGTAGGTACAGATGGCCACCTCAGCTCTCCACATCCGTCTGTCACCTCCGGGTACCGTCTCGTCGTGAATTCCACCTCCGGGTACTGTCTCATCATAAAGTCCACCTCCGGGTACCGTCCAGCTCTACAAGCCTCAACCATGATCAGTGCTGTCTGTCGTCTGCATCCAACACAACGAGGTGCGGGCATAGCCCGTGCATGAGTGAGTATAACGATTTTCAGTAGGGACCCCAAGACCCTCAAGGTCTCACTAAAACCAACTAGGATAAATCACAAAGAAAGATCTCAATAGATAACCTTTACTTAGGTATATTGCCCTTACATATACCTAAGTTATCAAGTAACCCATCTCAATCATGAGGAAAACACAAGGGTCATTGACTCAGCTCAAACCAGGATTTTCATTATCGAAACCACAACTACTAGAGAAACTCCTCCTCTGTCGAGTACAGTGACCCTGTCATGACTTCGAGGCGCTACTCACTAACCTTAGACTGCTGAGGTACTCCTCCTATCGAGTACTGCGGGTCTGCTACCAAATATTGGTTGCTCCGTCCACTGAGGGTCTGCCGCCAAACACTGGGCGCACTCCCTAATAGCCTACAGAGGTACTCCTCCTGTCGAGTACCACGGGTCTGCCACCAAATACCGGGCGCTCCATCTGCCGTGGGTCTGCCACCAAATACCGGGCGCTCCGTCCACTGGGCTAACTGAATCACTACGAGTCGAATCGGTCATGCAGTCGTCAGGTCTACAGCTACTCGGTCTCCGCACTCCGTACGCTCGTCTCCAGGAGGGTCCGCTCCACGTGCTATAGGTCGTTACTTTCAAGTGTCACGAAGTCTCACGTAGAAGTATCATAATGGACCACCTCTTCATAGGGGTCTCAACTCAACAGACGACACGTCAATCGGACGCCTGGTTTGTGAGTTATTAGTATTTCCGTTCTAGGGGCCCGGTTGGATTTTGGGTACAATCCAACCCGGACATACTCCAACTGCGTCCAAACCGTAGTTTAAGTATGCCAAAAGAACTGTCTAATTAAGAGGAATCCAATAAAGTCGACGGCATGTCAATAGGACGTCTGAAGCTCAAGTTATAAGCGTTTCCCCTCAGAGGGCCTGGTTGGTTTCGAGTTCGAACCAACCCGACCATACCCAAACTTCACCGAAACCTTGGGTGTAATATACCGAAACGAACGTCACAATCCAAGGAATCCTATGCAATTGATGGTGCATCGATCGTAGGTTTGTAGCTCAAGATATGTCCGTTTAACCGAAAACGGTCTGAAAATAGGGGGTCTGGGCCTGGTCCGACCAGGCCCAACACCCCCTGGGACGGCCTGAACTGAGTCTGGGTCCGGCCCGGTAGGGCGCGACCCGACCCAGCTGGTGTAGCCCGGCCCGGCCCGCGTGGCCCACGCGGTTGGCCGCGTGGCTGGCCAACCAAGCTGGGTGGCGGCGCCAGTGGGGCCCGCCCTAGCCACTGATTGGGGGGGTTACCCCACCCCAGTTCTTCGAAATGGCCGACCATGTTGGCCAGCCCTTGGGTAACCACAGGACCCCTCGGGGTCCCGCCTCTTGATGGCACCAGTGGTCGGCACAGCCGACCGACCTTCTGGACCCGCTGTGACTTTTTTCAACCGGTGCGACGCTTCGGTGCCATGCCCCGCCACTGTGGCCCACCCTGGCCGCGACCCTTGTAGCTTCAGCGTGGTGCGATGGCACCGTGCCCCTCCACCGCGGCCCGTTCTAGCTGCGGTTCGACTCTACTCTGCGCGGCATGACGGTGGCACGCCTTTGCTGCGACCCGACAATCATGTGCTGACGATCCGCTCGTGGTCGGCCCGATGCCGGCTGGTTCTTCACAGTCCGCCTCCATCGTCCACAAACAACAAATGATAGGGGAAGGGTCAGACCATGTTCGTGCGGTCTGAGGCCTTCCTCATCAATATGGTATCATGCGGCCAAACGAAACTCAAGAATTGAAGAACGATGATGAATGATATTAAAACTTGAACATAACAACCCCTACCTCGTAAAACGGAATTAAACGATGGTGAGTCATAGAAGACGGGCGTCGCGGAAGATAGACATCATTCTGTCAATGTCAGGAAGGAAGGAGCTGAGGGTGGCGTCGGCGTTCTTCATTCTTCATTCTTTATTGGAGGAAGAGGAAAACTCTCAAAGTGTTGGGCACCATGCTTCTCTGCTAGCGTTCCGCCGCTTGAAGAATCCATCCAGAACTCCTTCCCCTATCCTCCTTTATATAGGAGTTGGAGGGTTCGTTGTTGGCACACAAGTCATAAATGGAGGATTTATGACAGAGGGCTCCACCCAATTAATCCGCTGCGGTGGCGCATTAAAATGGGGAGGAAGTCAGAAAGGGGGTTATTGGCCTGGGTGGTCCCCTCAGAAGAATATCCTCCAAAGGGAGGATATTTCCTGGCGGGCCCCACCATTAATTTACCACAAAAAGGAAGGGGGGGGGGGTTAATGCTTGGGTAGTCCCCTCATTAAAAAGGGAGGTTTCATCCTCCTCAATTAAGAGGGGGATTTAAACCTAGAGGCTCTCCCTCATAAATGAGGGGGAGTCAAGGAGTTATGATTCCCCTCCCATTAATGGGAGGCCTTGTGTGGTTTCCACCACAATCAACCTCACATGGGAGGTTAGATATCGGTGGGCCCCACCACCATAACCTCTCATGGGGGGTTAGGGTGTGGCGGTCCCACCACCAACTCCCAAGTGGAGCTTCTAACCACTTTATCCGCACAACATGTGTTTAACAAAATAAAATAAATTGTTCACTTATTTTATTTTATTAACCCACGTAAAAACCCAAAAACTAACTTTCATACTCGATCATCTGCCATCAAGGTGAAAGTCTTCTTAAGCGAAAACCCGTGCTGAGAGTTCAACGGTGCCCTTATATTTCAATTCTGAGCACCAGTTCAACAAATAAAAAAACCCATTCATTCGTTTACTGAACGTACCCGAGCTAAACTTCAGAAATTTATTTTGAGCACACTGGGCCTTGGAATCAAGTGCCTTCAGAAGCCACAGACTCGTAAAATTCCAAAGAAATTAAGAAAAAAAAAATTCCTTGAAATTTCTGGGTCTTTACATATGCTAAAAATTTCCATATATCACCTAAATCACCATAAATCCATAATAAAATCATATATAATTATAATATATAATTCAAAATTTATTCCTAAAATAAAATCCCATATTATTATATTTACCTCAATTATATAGGGTTCCCAAAATATTAAATGTTTTCTGAAATAACATTAATCACCTAATCACCAAATCAATTTTTAATCCCATGAAAAAACATATGTTCCTAAAATAAATATAATATTTATCCATCAGACTAAAAAGAAAATTTCTTACTAACTAGGAATTCATGTAGGCTAGTGGTTGGAATTTCACCCTTGTAATCCTTCAGTAGTGGGTTCATTCCCTATAGTCTTGCCAGATGTGATGGGTTCTTGCCCGACTTACAGATTTTCCTATTTATAAAACTATATAATTCTTATAAACTTCCTAGATATTTGGAAACATCCTAATAAATAACCATAATATATTCAATATTAAAGAAATATTTTAACCTAAATGGTTATCTCATCTCATACCTTTCATTTTTCATCTCTAAAATGTAATAAACCATAATTATTTCAAAAATAAATGTCTCTAAAAATATTATTAGTCACCTTAAAATTTCATAAATTAAAGTGTCAAAAGGGTTTTAAGGAATTAAAATTATCATCAAACTTAAAATTATAATCCCATGATGTTATCTATTACTTGTAATCTAACCTCTCATGAAAACATCATAATCTCCAAATTTATTTAAACCCTCATCTGATACTAATCATAAAGACCTAGCATTAGGAATTACATATTATTGTGTTTTTAAACTAGAATTAATATTCTTATGATCCTAAGTATATTTTAAGTTTATAGTTGTATAGAATTATGTCATAACTTATACATAACAACTCATACATCACAAGTGGACACTTCTACTCAATATCCATTTTTTCACAATATGAAAAATTTAAAACAAAACATGACTTCTTTTAATAAAAAATATTTACAACTTTAATTTTGACTTATTTTTCTCCTTTACCCATCCATAAACCCTATGAAAAACATTTTAAAACTTGGAATGAGAAAAAAATTCTAGTAAGGAACATAAAAAAAATAATTCCATAAATGCTTATAAAAATTTTAATTTTTCAAATTAATTCCTAGGATCAAAATAAAAATTTTCTTAACCAAGAAATTACATTTTCATCCAAAATATTATCATAAAACATTTCATAAAAAATCCTAAAGGAAAAATAAATACCACATATTTTTTTTGAAATAATTAGAAACTCATTATTTTTTTCACTAATTTATACTTTTCACCCTTAAGAAGTAACATATGATTCCTTTTGGACATAAACCCAATAAATTACCTTGTTAAAACATGTTATTTTTTAAAAAACATAGAAATAAAAAATAAAAAATATAGGTAACTTGAGGAATAGTTTTATTATCATACTTACTTATTATGTAACCCTCATGACTACCATGAAATAACCCTTATGGTTATACTTGTCAAGACCCAACCCGTACCGGGGCTCGAGATGCAACTACCCCAAGCCCGCCTCTATAGGCCAGGGGATGGAAACTAGCGCTGAAGGCATAAAAAACTTGGGGAGGCCTTTTCCTAAGAACCTACACACACACACAACCAACTCATTACAAAAGTACAAAGGAAAAGAAAGCAAGGTACCGCACTGCTATAAAAAGGGAACCAAACATAAATACATTGACCTATAAACATTATAAGTATAAGAAAAGTAAAGCTGAAAGGGAAAGGGGAAAAAATACACACACAACTAGAAAAGTGCCACAACCTGACAACAGGTGAAAAAGTAAAATAGTTGGAAGAGTCTCACTCCTGAATCTCAGGCTATGACCACTGCACACGGCCTGAGAACCCCGTATCCCTAAGATCCTCTGATATCACGATCAACCTATTCATCATCTTTAAGGGCACACCAAATGCAGGAAACTTCTTACTGGATTGAATGAGATATCATGGGTTAGGCTAGATTAATGTTCCCCCAACTGAATGCAGTTGTGAGGAGTGGGCCTCTTCACTTGGGTTCCCTTAGTCTTGCCTCAGACACAAGACCATGACAGCGAGACCTCTAGTGTCGAGCACTAGAGGCATTTTTAGCATAAAGTTCCCAATGGGGCATTTCCTTTCAGACATACCATTAAAAATGGTTGAGTAGTACCTGATGGAGTATATCTCTTATACGGGTGCCATTAGGGATGGCCAACTCATGGAGCATGTACTCCTAATCCTTGAGTTACTCTTTGAGCCTTATTTGGAAATCTTGGTAATGGATTCAAGGTTGGAGCCTTATGTTTCTTTGTGGATGAGATGAGTATATCTGGATGCCCTGGGTATATGTAAAAGAATATACCTGGTGTAAGCTGTGAGATAGATATCCCTTAATTCTCTTATTTGGGTTTCTTTGAGTGAGCATTTCTACTATTGGGTGGAACTGTACTCTTTCCATTCACTCTTGTTGTACCTTGTTCTATCTTACTTCTCCCCTCTTTAGTACATCTCTTACTGCTCCCTAGTGCCTTCAGGGAATCCAACTGAGTATTCTGATACTCATCCCTGCTTGGGCTTTGCCCTCATTTGGTGTGCCCTTGCAGACAACGAACATGTTGATCGTGATATCAGTGGAGATTTGGGATACTAGGAGCTCGGACCGCGTGCGGTGGTATTAGATTGGGATTCAGGAGTGGGACTCTTCTAGCTATTTTAATTTTGCACCTGATGCCGGGTTGTGACACTTTTCTAGTTGGGTGTGTATTTTTCCCCTTTCCCTTTCAGCTTTACTTTTCTTGTTCTTGTACTGTTTAGAGGTTGATGCATTTATGTTTGGTTCCCTTTTCATAGTAGTGTGGTACCTTGATTTCTTTTACTCTATACTTTTGCATTGAGTTGGTTGTGTTTGTGTGTGTATAGGTTCTTAGGAAAAGGCCTCCCCGAGTTTTTTGTGCCTTCGGCGCTAGTTGCTAGCCCCTGGCCTATGGAGGCGGGCTTGGGGTAGTTGCGGCTCGATCCCTGATATAGGTCGGGATAGAAATTTATAACTAATAGAAATTTAGAGATCTTTAAAACTTAACTAAATCATAGTTGAGAATATTTGAAAAAGCTTTGAAACTTTTGAAAATAACATTTTAAAGACATCCTCTGATACCAAATATTGGTCGGAGTAGGACACTCAAGAGGGGGTGGGGGTGAATTGAGATCCTATAATTTTTTTGTTAAAAACATTATTTAAAGGTCCCATAATTTGAAAAAAATACCAGACAATTAATCAAAGTAGTGAATTTATAATAGTCTGAATGTTTAAATAGTTTCTCAGAAGATTGATTATTTTACAATTATAACAAAATTAAATATTGGTATAACTTTTGAAACTAGTATACTAAATCAAAACAGTTATAAATACTATCCAATTCTAACTATAAAAGAAAAACTTAGTTTTATGAATTATGAGTTAATATAGAGTAAAACTAAATTTGAGAACACAACAGATTACAAAAAATGGTTCTGTCTCAAGCCAAGACCTAATCTACTCCACTTAGTGATTACCTTCCACTAAGAAAAAAATATACAAAGCTTTGATCCACACCATGGATTGGGGTTTACAAAACAGTACAAAAGACTATCCTAGTCACTTGACCTTTACCACAATTCTACATGGGAAAATATAACCTTCAGGTCACACATGACCTCTTCCACAAATATACATGGTAGAAACAAGGTGTAAAAGGATTTTTGGGTGAGGATATCTTGTATCCTTCAGTTCAGTGTAGGAGACAATGTGTGTTTTTAGTATACACACACACATTACTTGAAAGTTTAATAAAATAGTAAAAAATAGAGAAGAATATAATAAAAAGGGATCATAAATGATCTGAGTGTTGTTAAATACATATCTAGACTTCTATGATGTAACAGATTTTCTATTTGAGTCCTCTTCTGAAAGAAGACTCAGAAACAGAGTATCATGAGTTATCTGTTCTAGTTTCGGTTCAGTGAGATTCTCTTTTTTCTCTTCTATTTGTTATTTCTACAAGGATGTTTGAAGATTTGACCTAAAACTCACAGAAAATGAGAGTTCTTTATGTGTTCCTCTATGTGTTCTTTCATGCATTTATATTTTCTTACGTTTCTTTTTCAGTAACCACACTTCAATTCTTGTCAACTTTTCAACTCAAGCACCACCTTTTATTTTATCTTAGGGTGTTTGTATTATGGATGAAAAGGAGAATGATATCTTTACCTTTTACCTTGTACTATCATGTGTCATGTCTAAAAAATATCATTAATTATGCCAGTGTTATTAAATGACTCAAATATGACAATTAAAATCAACTTTTAAATTTAATTGAAAAAGATAGAATATTTTAGGTGAGGAACAATGTCATAGTTTATGGTGAGAAAAAGGTGGCTCCATAGTCCCAGTGAGTCTGAAGAAGTTCCATTCTCCTACTCTCCTATTCTATTGAAAATAAAAACATCATCTGTGTGTACACACGAACTACCACCTCTATGAAGTGATATATTTCATTTTTCTTCTCTCTAATATTTTATTATTTGTCTAACTCTCTTAAAATATAATTATAAACCTTAAAAAATTTAAATATTATCATTATAACTATTTAATAATGATATTATTCAAAGAAAACCACTTTCTTAAGCATACCCACCCATCAATTATAACAGGTTCCTTTTTGGGTCGGTTTAACCACTTAGATGAAAAATGTTATAAATTTCTATCATGTATGATTATAAAAAATTAAATACTAGTATTATTATGCATTAATAAGAAAATAATACTTGTTTTATGTTTATGAAAATTTTATATTAGTATTTAACTAATTATCAATATCACCCTTTATTTGTTAAAAAAATATCCAAAACAAGCTTTTCACCGATTCCATTTTCACGAACCAAAACTAAAACTATCATGAAATGAAATTAGAAAATTATAAATAATTATAAAATATATATTCAAGTACCTTGAATAATCTTATAATAGTTTACTTGTATTAAATTAACGATGATCGACATTGACGTTATAAGTGTGTGCAAAATAATTAAAATTACCAACACCTGGTGATAAAAATAAGATATAATTTACTAATATATTTGTAATAAATGATAATAAATGAAGTATATAAAAGGTTAATATAAATTAATAGGGTTTGAAAATAATTTATTAATAGATTTATGTTTTAATAAAAGAATTTAGATCACATTTGGCTAAGCAGGAATATAAGATACGAGTTTTATTTCAATTTTTTTTATTTGAGACATGTTTTGTATTATGAAACCATTTTTTCATATGGTGTATATTTCAGTTCTTTGAAGTACTATATCATGATTATATATTTATTATTTTTATTTAATTTTTCATTTCAATTTTTATATTTTAAGATATTTTTAATCTAATATAATAAAAGTAGTGATAGTTTTTATCTCAATTTACTTTCTTTGAGACACATTTTGTCCAATCACCTAATTTAATTCAAATGGTGTATATAATTCCTATTGGATATATGATATCATCAATTATATTTTATTCATTGAATTTGAATTTGAATTTCAATCTATATCTTTCAATGGGTTTATTTTAAAATGTCTCTTAAGCCATAAGGGGTTTTCTTGAATCAACTTTTTTTCTTGAGTCATAATTATTTCCTCTTTGATTATGGTTTTAAAATATTTAGTTATTTTGACCTATGATGATATTATAATTACTTTCTTCACTATTTTATTAGTAATTTTATTTATGAATTTTTTTCTTTATAAAATTTGATGTTGTTAAGAATAATTCTCATTCTCTCCAAATGAGTTATTTCTCTTACATATCCATGTTAAGTATTCACATCAATATTATCCTTTATTAATTTAAAAGTCAAATATTTTTTATTTTTGGTGATATTAAAGTCTTCCTTTACCTATTTAAAAATGAAAAATTTATTACACTTTATGACGTGAGTTAAAATGAAGGTATTTTTAAAAATAATTAACATATTTTTCCTTTCCTAATTGTGCATTTTATCTTACACTCTGCATTTACATTAGAAAAACCTTTATATGTTTTCTTAGGATCCATTATTGAATATTATTTTTAAAAGTTCATGTTTTCAAATAATTTCACTCCACATTTTTTAAAATGAATTTTTAATGTGACCCATAAATTTATCTTTTACGACTATGGTGAAAATATTTTATAAAATCTCTTTTATGGTTTCTTTATCTGTTATGAGCACTATTTTTTTGAAGTTTTATTTTATTATTTTAAAATGGTTTTCAAAATTATTTTTATTCTTAATTATTTTTAAAAGTAAAGGAAATATTGTTATACTTTTCAAAAGAAAAACTTTTATTTTTAAAAGGGATTATTTATTTTAAAATGGATTTTAAAGGCTTGTGTTTTTAAGAAAGAATTATTTAGTGTTTTTATGTCTTCTCAAAGAAAGTTTTTGAAATCATATTTATTTTATAATTTTTTTTAAAAACATTTTTAAGGGATAATTTTTAATTTTTTATCAAATTCAAATTATTTTGTCTTAAATGAATCATTTTAAAGAGTTTTCAAGCATTTCAAAAATGGATTTTCTTTTTCAAATAAATTAGTCCATTAATTTTTAAAAGGTTGTTTTACATCAATTTCAACATCCTTTTACATTAATTATGTTATAATTGGAAATGTTATTATGATACCATATACCTTCATTATTTCGATGAATTATGAAATGTTCTATTGAAGTTTTCATGAAACATGTATCTTTTCAATAGTTTAATTAAGTTATGTTTGAAATATTAATGTTTTCACGTTGTACTTGGACAAAAATGAATGAATAATTACTATGTGGTGGGTGACGTCCTATAAAACCTATAATTCATTGGGATTTATATATAATGAGATCATAATGGGAAATGAGTGATGATTATTAATCCATAGTGGGAAACATGTTGGGTTGCTTAATACATTATGGGAAATAAGTTGTGATACAAAATCCATATAGGGAAATAGAAATTGATTAAAACATAACAATGTTATGATTCTTATGACTATTTTGGGCCACAAGTCTATGGAATATTTATACATTATGCTTAATGGATCATGCAACATCTCATTCTGGATTCCACTAAAATTGTACCTCAAGCCAGTTGGTTATGAGGTCTCAAGCGTGCCTCTCTATATTCTAGAGGATGCCGAAAAGAAGTGAGGTCCTTGGTTATGATAGTGGGTTGACTATTCCCTCGTACTAGAGAAAGAAAACAATAGAATAACTAAGTATCATAAACATAAGTAAATATATAGTGTGGAATTAGTAAATAAACTGAAACAGAACATACTGTAATAATAAATGAAATGTTGTAAAATCCTGAATAGCTATGAAATACATATAACACTGGTCACCCACTGGGTTAACCATACAGATATAGAAGTTTAAAAGAAACTAAAATAAAAGTATATAGATCTACTACTAACACTGATCCAAACCACATACCCGGTCTTTAGACACTGTTGAACTACACTACAATGATTAGAAGAACCCACTCAAGCATCTCTGCTCAATCATATAACTCTAGGCCTCAGCCCTAACCACCATGCAATTGTTCCCAACTTGAAAAGAATATATAAGTTCTATACATACACCTAGGTTCATATGCAGGGGTGAGAGATAATCTTAGTAGGACACCCCAATAATGAACCTAAAAATACACTACTATAAGCACAATGAATATGAAAAATGAATATGCTTAACCTAGTTGAGACTCAATTTGAAAGATAAGTAAATCCAATAAATTTTAAACCACAGTCGAACCCTTGTATATAATCCTGATCAATTGGGAAAGTTACACCATGGATGTACATATCTATATGAATATAAATGTATGGTCCCATACCTATTCACATATACATAAATATGAATATTCATGAGTAAGGTGGATTAAATATCATAAAATCAACCAGCAATCGATTCTTGGTTCTGTAATCCAGAATGCCTAGATATCCTATAAAAGGTAATTAATCTTAACGTAATGCCACTCAAGCTGTGTATCATTAAGTCGATCTCTATGTTTGTAATAATAATATACATATACCTACTTTGACCAAAAAATAAAAAAAAAATCTATGAGCAATCCATGTCACCATAGGGGGATACTCATCCTACACTTGGGTTCACCCATACTCACCTCCAATAATTGTAAACTATGATTCTAAGGAAGTACATCTAGACATCATGTAAATGGACAATGAGCTAGAAACCACACTTCTCATTCCATTTAAGTCCATTCCAATGTTTAATCCCTAGGTCCTAGTCTATAGGTGATCACAAAATTCAGAACTTGGATAATACCCAAGGGTCTTCCCCTTAGGCGATCTATAGGGAGAACTCACTGGTGAAATTCCATTCCCACCCCTAGAGTCTCTAAGAAGGGAGACCAGAATCATCCCTACAATCCATAAGAGTGTAATCATTATGGGTATCCAATGATGCAAAATTCCAAGCCCAACACTATTTTCAAGTAACTAATCAGGGAGATCATAATCATCCTTATCATAAGACAATGGTCAAGGAGAGCATAATCATTCTCATTGTATATCCAATAGGCGACAATAAAATCTTCCTTGTCATTAGGGAGAGATGAATCAGCCATGAGTATAATTAATGGGATTCTATGCCCACATGTCATAGCAGTAGGGTCAATATACGGATTCCAGGAAGAACATATGGAAATACCAATAATCTAATAATCAAATATATAGGCTCAATATCCAAGTCCTAGGTAGTACCTCTATGTATACCAGTAAACATAGGAAATAACATGGTTTAATAATATGAATCCTAGTAAGAATTTTCAGGAATCCCAAATATAAAGAAATAAGTCTCATGTCAGGATCAATGATCACAAAATATAAAGCACCTCTGGTAATCATCACTGCATTAACAATAAACATGTGAAAAAAAAAACAAAAGGGTGAGGGTGGAAAAACTCTTAAACCAAAAACTTCTTCTATATCCCCATGGGATTAAAATTTTGACATGATTTATAAGTTGACACCCACTACTATATCTACCCAAACTCAACATACTATCTCAGGGTCAGTATAACAACAAGGCACCCATTGGGTCCCTCAAGTCAAGCACTGAGAGGAATCCTACTTGGGATCCTTGGAAGAAAGGTAAAGGAGGAATCCTACATGGTATTCTTAAGGTCCATTCATAAGCTAAGGAATCCTACTCAGGATATTTAGCTAGAAAGGTAAGGGAGAAATCATACATGAGAACATCAACTATAAAGGTAAAGGAGGAATCCTACACGGGACGCTGAAATGGTAATCAAATAGAGTCCTCATACACATGATCATAATAATGGTAAAAATTAAAGGGGATCCTATATGGTATTCCCTAAGTCAGTATGCAAGTGAAGGTAACCTATATGTGTCCTTTGATCACCAATAAGAAGATAGAGGAATCCTACTCAGGATCCTATAGGTCGAAACGTAAATACAAGAATCCTCGATAAGAACTAGTTTCACAAGCTCTTAGGAAATAAGGGAACATCTCTCAAGGGTTATTTCTTTAATAGAAATTATAAAAATCATTGATCAAGAGAGAAAAATCATTTCTCATATCAGAATAGGTCTCAATATCACGATTACTAGAGGAAGAACCTATCCATTTGGGAAAAAGTCAAAAAACACCACCTAGGAATACTTAAACCCCCCAAGGTTTTCACCATTGGGATATATGTGAAAATATACTCATAATGGACTAATCATGGATCCAATTATGAATCCTAGGTGAAAAGATAAGAAAAACCCAAGGAGGGTTGAAAAAGGGGAAGCACACGGCGTGTCTCCCTAAGCACACAATATGTACTCCCAAAGCCCCACCTAGAAGTGTACTCTGGATGAACTTGGAGTGTAAATTCTCAAGTACACAACATATAATATGGGTACATAGTGTGTACCCTACATGATGTATCTACCCGTGTCCCTCATTTGGCCTATCCATGTAATTTTATAGCTGTGTACTTCTACACGGCGTGTGACCCACACAGGTTCTGGCTGTATACTCTACACGGCTTGTTCCCCTCACACGAGAAACCTAGCTGGGTACTCGAATACACATATGAGTACCAGTACATGGAATGTATGAACCATACATGTATTTTACTTTTAAAATTTTGTCTTCCCCAAACATGAAGAACATACTACATGTGTTCCCTAAACCACACGCCATGTACAAAGGTTTTCTCGAATGGAAAATCCTCAAAATTCCTCGAAACTCCCATTTTCAACAAAAAAATAGTAGATTGACCCTCAAGGGGTACTATAAAGAATAATAAGGATTTAAAACATGAAAATAAAAAATCTACATGGATTTATGGAAAAACTTTAAAATATTATAACTTTGGTTAGAATGCGCTAATGGTTCATCCATTTCCACAGTCCACAATTATCATATGATGATTTGGCACGTCCTATGCTTCATAGTGGTACCTCATTCTATATTTTTATCTCTTTATCTATCTCTCTATTTATCTCTCTACATATACCTCTCTATTATTCATGAAGTAGAGGAATTCCCCTAGGGACATACATAAGAATCCAGAGCAGAAAAGAAGGAAAGAAAAAGAAAAGAAAGAAAAGAAGAAAAAGAAAAAGAAGTGGGGACACCCATCTTGAGTATATGAAACAACTAGGAAAAAAAATCCCTTTTATGGACTCAAAAATGAAGAAAAAATCTCAAACTGATGCTCTATTCAAAATATATCACCTAATGAACCTGCACGAATAATTTAGTATTTATTTAATTACATATTAAAAATTATCTATTATGCTAAAATTAGAACGACTCAGATATCTAAAAAGATATTTTTCTAGGGTAAAAAACCTAGTTAGGGACCAATAAAGTGGTCATAAAAATTATCTAAGATCATATTCTAGGGGAAAAGATAATTTTACCCCTTAAAATCATCCAAAAGAAAAAAAATCAAATTTTTGCTTAAAATTCTCATTCGAAAGAACACATAACCTTACAATCTCACAACCATAAACCTTATCATACCCAATAAGCCTAATGGTAAAACTATAATCCGTGCTCTAAACCTTATAATGTGAACAACCGATCTATATGAATATCTAATGACTAGTCTCATAGATTCATCATCTCTCTTCTACATGCGATATGTTCAATTATGGCCGATCTGGTACTCCCCATAATATGAATACTCTTATCATTATATAAAAACAAAAATCCAAGCTTAGTAGACCATGAAAATTATAAATTTAAATTTAAAATGAGAGTCACAACCCTCAAATTTCTAATGGTGCACTCCCCACAATATGGCTTACCTTACACCGCTCCTAGAGTGTAACCTCAACAGGTTTACTCTTCCTAACTAGAAAGGAAATTTAAAATGAAAAGAAGCTCGGTGTAGGGATGATGATCTCTCAACATACTCAAGATTATGTAAATATAGATCATGATAATATCTAATAGGAGTACACTAATATTCCATTAAAAGGAATGTACATATCTCTCTGAGCCACGATCACATTAAACTAGGCCAACCCAACTTTATCCAACGCCTGACACCACATCTCCCTAAAATGTATTTCCAGGTTCAATATGGGTCGACCGTATTATGGTACCTGATTTATTCCAGATGTCACCTATACTATAGAGGGACACTAACCATTTATCCACAACTCTTGGGAAACCATGACTATGAAATGTATTGAAAACATTGGTCCTTGGCTCACACATATCCACTCACTAATTTATGATTTAATGGAACCACACACAACTAGCATGTACCCTTAACACCCAAATCACTCCAATGAGTCATCCATTACAAGGATAAGATGATTATGATATATAGAACATAAATATCATTAATCTAGAAGTTCCCTTGGAAATACTCTTCAAATTTTTTCACCTCACCTATACCATGATTTATTCTATGACAACCCATTACTCGACATCATTCTAGTCATGAGCATCTACCTGTACTTTTAATTCATTAGAAATAGCGGAAACACTAATCATCCAGTCTAGTAACCCAAACAATCCTTCCCATCAAATCTAGTCTTGATTCCAAATCACCCAAAGTTCTTATCAAAATATAAAGGCATCGACATTTTTATATCATAAAACTCATGAAACTATCATGCATTAATCTCAAAAAAAATCATTAAACCAAATAACTACATAAAAGGTAATCTGAAAACATGATCTATCTTCTCTCACACAGTTGACCTTGAACAAAATGGACATCTACCTACAAGGGTCCAAGTCAAAACTAAGGGTCTATAGGTCTCCCACATAGCCCTACAGATCATGTCTCATAACTAGGTCACAAGTTCAAACCACCTAAACCAGAAGATAAATCCTATTTGAAGAAGGTAAATATCATAATGACCTATATGGGTCAAAAATGAAAAAACAACCTACATGGGCCTAATAATTATTGAGAATCCTCATAAGGAAACACTCTTTGAAGGTCACGATACCAACACAGAAGATACTAAACTAACACTCACTAGGCATCCACATATGGTAATTCCCCTGGAGGTCCAATTCACAAGAAACATCTTGGTACCTATCATCATTTTACTCAACGATCTGAATAGATAGATGAGACCTAAGAAACAACACCCTAAAAGGGGTACAACATAAAGGAGTCACATTCCATATCGATCTACTATGGTCACTATACCTTCTGTGCATGAGGACCGAGTCATCATCCTCATAACCAAATGCCACAACATAGATCCGCATAAATTTCCATCAGAAGGAAATATATATATATATAAACCCAATTGAATATGCCTTAGTCTTCAGTAAAAATAAAACACTAGAAGGCATATATGATGTGAATCTTATATGCCAAATATGATGCATGAGACACCTCTTACCTTTGCCGACCGAGATTCAAAATCCATCACTGGCCTCTTGAAAATGACCAAGATCTAGAGATCCAAAATAAATCATAAAATCCAAACAAAATGTGCATTGATCAAGGAGAAAATCATGTATAACTATAATATTGTAGACTAGAATAGAAATCTTATACCCCTGGAAACCTAGACTTCTTACCGAAACAAGTTTTCTCAATGCACCAGTTTGATATCCATCACAGGTTTATACACACTTCTAATACACTTTTCTACCATATCCAAAATTGTAAAAACATAGAAAATAATTTCTCTAACACCACTTTTTAAAGTCTCATCCTAAATTCTACTAAAATGGTGCCCCGATCTGGTTGGTTACGAGTCCTCAAGTGTGACTCCTTGTATGACAGAGGCTTCTGACTATTAGCGAGGGCATAGGACGTGATAACAGGGAGACTATGCCATCATATAAGATTATAAAAACAACATAATTGCTAAGTATCATGAAAAAAGTAAATAAATAGTGTGTAAAATTAGTAAATATAATGAAATAAAACATTCTATAATAATAAATGAAATTTTTTAAAATCCTGAACCACTATTCCATATATACCACACTGGTCACCCACTGGGCTGACCATATAGATACATGAGTATAAAAGAAAATGAAATAAAAGTATAGGGATATACTAATAACACTGATCCAGACCACATACTCATTATCTATACACTATCGAACTACAATAGCTCGATCAAAAGAAACCACTCGAGCATCTCCGCTCAATCATGCAACTTTGGGCCCTATCCCTGACCCCCATGAAACTATTCTCAACCTAAAAAGAAGATATAAGGTCTACACGTACACTGAAGTTCATGTTCACGGGTGATAAATAATATCATCAGGACAACCCAATGATGAACCTTAAAATAAATTGATATAATTGCCTGAAAAAGAAATATGCTCAGCCTAACTGAGACTCAACTGAAAAGATAAGTAAATACAATAAACGTGAAACCACAGTCGAACCCCGATACGTAATCCCTGTAAACTGGTTAATTTCCACTATGGATGTACATATCTATATATATATACACATTTATAGTCCCATACCTATAAACATATACATAAATATGAGTATTCATGAGTAAGGTGAATGAAATAAAATAAAAGAAATCAAAAGTTGATCCTTGGGTATGTAATCGTGATTGCCTGGACATCTTATGAAAGGGAATTGATTTGGACATCATGTCACTCAAGATATGTATCATTAAGTCAATATATGGGTCTGTAATCCCAATCAACATATACTTACTTTTGAAAATGTCTAAAAAATATCTGAGAAAGCTACATCACCATAGGGGGATACTCATACTACACTTGGGTTCACTCGTACTCGCCTCCAATCATTGTAAAGAAGGATTAAAAGGAAGTACATATGAACATCCTATAAATGGTCACTGAGTTAGATGCAATGATTTTCATGCCATGTAAATATAGTTGAATTTCTGACCCTCCTGTCTCATTCTATAGGCGGTCACGACATTCAGAACTTGGATAATACTGAAGGGTTTAACCCTTAGGTGATATGTAAGGAGAACTCACTGATGAGATTCCATGACCACACATGGAGTCTATAATAAGGGAGAGAAGAATCATACCTACTATCTGGAAGAGTTTAATCATTTCAAGTATCCAATAATATGATATTCCATGACCAACACCACAGTCTAGTAACCAATTAGAGAGATCATAATCATCTCAATCATAAGCCACAGGATGGGGAGAGCATATTCACCCCCATAAAATTTGAAACAGAAAAGATAGGAATCGTCCTCATCACTTGGGAGAGTGGAATCATCAATGAGTATCATTTTTAGGGATTAAATTACCATATATCATAGTATTAGGATCAATATCCATATTCAATGAAGTACCTATAGAAATACCAATAATCTAATAATCAAATATACAAGCTCAATAGCCAAATAATAGGTAATACCTATGGGTATACCAGTAAACATAGGAAATAACATGGATTAGAAGTTGAATCCTGGTAATAACTTCTTGGAATCCCAAAGAGAAATAAAGATTCCTCATGTTAGGCTCAATAGCCACCAACTAAGAATCACCTCTGGTAATCATCACTGCATGAGGAATAAACATGTGTAAGCATAAAAAAAGGGTGAGGGTGACCGAATGCCTAAAACCAACACTAATTCCAAATCCCTATGGGATTAAAAGTTTGGTATGGGTTATAAGGTGACACCCACTACCATCTCTACCAAAACCCAATATACCAGCTTAGGGTCGGTCAAACAATGGGGCACCCACAGGGTCCCTCAAGTCAAACACTTAAATGCATCGTACTTGGGATACTTAGTAGAAAGGTAAATGAGGAATACTACATGGGATCCTCAAGGTCCTTATACAAGTGAAGTAATCCTACTTATAATCATTATCTAGAAAGGTAAGGGAGGAATCCTACATAGGATCCTCAACTGTAAAGGTAAAATTGGAATCCTACATTGGATCCTCAAACTGTAAGCAAATAGTGAAATCCAACACGGGATCCTCAGAATGTTCAAAAGTTAAAGGGAATCCTATAAGGGACTACATAAGTTAGAATGAAAGAGTTGGTAACCCATAGGGGTCCATCGGTAACCAGTAAGAAGATAGAGGCATCCTACTCAGGATCTTCTAGGTCGAAATGTAAATAGAGGAATTCTATAGGGGATCCTCAATAAGAACTAGTCTCATGACCTCTTAATCAAGAAAGGAAAATATCTCAAGGGAGACAACCTCAAAAGAAAATATAAAAAAGTATCAGTTAATAGAGATAGCTCATGGATCATCTCAGAACATGTCTCACTCTTAGGATACACATGATACAATTTCTGTAGGAAGAACCACTCCATTTAGAAAAAGTCAGAAATGAAACCTAGGAGTCCTTAAACACCCACAAGGGTTTCAACATCATAATATATGTGAAAATATACTCATAATGGACTAATAATGGGTATGATTTATAATCATGGACTAAAATATACAAAAAAAACAAGGATGTATGAAAAAGGGGCAATACACAACATGTCTCCCTAAGCACATGGAGTGTACTCCCAAAGCCCCACCTGGGTGTGTACTTTGGATAATCTTGGAATGTAAACGCTGAGGTACACAACATATAAGATAGGTAAATAGTTTATACCATAAAAGGGGTACATTCCTGTGTCCCTCACCTATCCTAGCAATGTAATTGTTCTAGCTATGTACTTATATATGGTGTGAAACCCACGCGGGGTTTGTCCGTTTACTATACATGACTTGTGCCCCTTAAATGGGAAACTTGACCGGGTACTCAGTTACAAAACCAAGTACCAGTACACGGAGTGTATGAAACATACATGGCATGTACATCAAAGATTCCACCTTCTCCAAATAGGAATAACATAGAGTTTTTGTTACCTAAACCACACACTGTGTACATGAGTTTTCTTGAATAGAAAACCCTCAAAACGCCCCGAAACCCTCGTTTCACCCCAAAAACAATAGATATACCTTCCAAGGGTCTTAAACAAGCATAATAGTTCTTTAAAACTTGAAAAATAAAAATATTCAGGGATTTATGGAAAAAATTAAAATGAAATACATTTGGGCAGAATCCGCCAAAGCTTCGCCAATTTCTTAGGGTCCACAGTTGTCGCACGGTGATCCTATGTATCCTGATCCCCATAGAGGTACCTCATTCTCTCCCTATATATTTATATCTCTAAATATACATCTATATGGGTCACAT
This sequence comes from Viscum album, assembly GCA_963277665.1. Taxonomy (NCBI): domain Eukaryota; kingdom Viridiplantae; phylum Streptophyta; class Magnoliopsida; order Santalales; family Viscaceae; genus Viscum; species Viscum album. The sequence goes on from OY728148.1 coordinate 547,245,038, forward strand.
AGTGGATTAATTACCTCAGGGTAATATATGGTAATCCATAGGATGAAATAAGAAAATAAAAAAATAAAGAAAAGAAGAAAAGGAAATGAAAAAGAAGGGGGTGGGGGGACCCTGGCGCCCAACTCGAGTTTATGCACCACCTAAGAAAAATTCCTCATTCCAGAATCCAAAGTAGAGATGGAATCTCAATCAAAAACTCTATTCAAAATATATCACCAAACAAACCTATGTAAATAATTTAATATTTATTTAATTAAATATTAAATATTAATTATTCCTCTAAAATTCAAACGACTCATATATCTACCAAAATCCTGTCCTAGGTTAAACACCCTATTTCGAGACCAATAGAGAGGTCAAAAAATTTATACAAGATAATCTAAATGGGTAAAAAAATACCATTTTAGCCCTTATAAGAATTATAAATAAAAAATTCAATTTTTTCTCAAAATTCTCATATGAAAAAGCACGAAAACTTATAGATAATGCTTATTATCTCATGATTTAAAAATATTATTCTATGGTATATGTTTGATCATTTTATATTACATGTACTTATATTATTAATTATGGGAAACTCTTATTGAACCATGTTATTTTAATAAGATATTTCTCCCATGCTCATATATTATAACAATATTATGATTTAACTCTTGATAACATGTTGATAATTTTTACCTTACTGTGCATTTGAGTTCACATATTTCTTATGGCTCTATTCCATAGGTTATGAAGATGATTATAACCTATGAGGATTATAAAAGGGTTTCTAGTGTGGTTAGATTATAGAGAAATGTTCACAAGTATTGTAAATTAAGTTACTTATAGAGCTAGTCCTCAAAGACACTTAACCATTTTTTATTGGTATTGTGTGTCTATTTATGGTATGTAATGGTTAAATTATGAAAATTATGTAAAATAAATTTATGTTCATATTGGTTCATCTCACTTGGTTTCAAATCATATGTGTAAATAATGAGTTTTTAGCATTGAACCCAAAAGTGTGGCCCCGAGTCTCTTCAATTGGTATAAGAGAAAGGTTTAGTTATTTTTTTGATTATTTTAGTTATTTATAGGGATCATGATGAGTGATATTTAGTGAAAATATTAGGGATAATAATAAATGTAGGATAACATCCTAAAATATTTGTAAAGTATGGATTGTGTGGTTTTATACAAATGAAATAAATGTCTGGATAGTTGAAGTGAATGCATGATCTAGAACAGATATACCTAAGGGTATTTGTAACACCCCAAGATTTTATAATATATTCCTCTTTTAATATATTATTTTTATTTTATTTCAATAGTTTTCCTTACATGAAACACCAAGTTTATACCAACCGTGATATATTATTAAAATATTATGGAATGATTATCACCTAGCCATTGGATTATAGGGTAATAATAGTAGTAAATAAATTATCAAAAATTTATGAGTTATACATGTATAAAATAAATTCATTGTTTTCTAATTTATTATAAATAAAAATAAAATCATTTAAAAGTAAAAGTGATATTTTTCTAGAAAAACATTTTTATGTTCACAAACACATTTTATCTTAATAAATTAAATAACTAAATTTTGGTGAATAATTTTAATGAAATTTATATATTATAAATTTAATAATTTTTTTTTTAAAATTAATCTAATTTTTTAGTTATGGAATAAGAATAAAATCCAGTTTAATAATTAAAAATGTATTTTTATAAAAATATAGTTTTCATCATGTGTTCCACACTTATTTTAGAATTAATTTATACAAATTATAGGTATTAAAATTGATAAAATTAATTCCATATTTGGAATTTAGAGGTATAAATTTGGTAAATAAGTCTATGCTATTTATTTTTTCAAAATAAATAGTAACCTTAGTAAAACTTATCACCCTGATAAAGGGTAAATTGTGTTAACCTAGGTTAAAATAAAGTGATAAGGACATATATTTTTCATCATAATTCTTATTGGATAAATTTAATTCAACCCTTATATCCATATTCTTGAAATTTAATTATTTAAGGGGCACTTGTCCATGAAAATGACCTATAGAATATTTAAATTAAAGAAATTTACAAAATGTCACTCTCTTAGTTTTAAATATCTCATATGTGTCACACAAGGACAAAATCAAGTTATGAATAAATATAACCATCTATTTTGAGATTAATCAATTTATTTTCATGATATAAAGTTGTTTTTAATTTTTAGTAATGATATAATGACCTTAAATTCTTATGCGACAAATATGCAATATTTATCCAATTAATAAAAAAATATAGTAAATGATTCTAAAAATATTAAAGGTAATATAATTTGAGTGAGTTAACATGTTCCATGAATTTATTAGATGAATAAAACATTTTATTGTTATTTTAAATGAATATATTCTAATTCTAACTTGGTATTTATGTCTTTTAATTCAAATTAAATAAATAGTGTCTAAATTAGAAATAATGATATTTTTTGGAAACAATATTTTATTAAATTACTTAAAAATATTAAAAATATTAAAAGTTGAAAATGAGGATAATATATGGTTAAAAATTTAACCCCTTTCCCATTTATAGGCCATTTGGAACCATTTTTCTTGAGAATAAATTTAACATATTTTACTCATTTAAGAAATTTTAAGAGTGACCCTCCCCTCAATTATAAAAGGGAACATCTTATTTCTCTTATTCACACCACCTAGACATATTTTATAGGTACTGTTATTACCAAAAGGCCAAACCTAGATCCCTTAAGAGGATATCTAAAGGATTTGTTTCAAAGAAGAGGTAATTTACTTAACCAATATCTTTATTTTAATTATTCTTTTACCTTATATAAATATATTTTATTATTCATAAAATAATAAATTAATCATCCTAAATATACTAAAATGTTATTATGATTATGAAACCAAATTTATTCACCATATTTCCATCAAATAGGAAGTGACGTTATCACTCGTGTGCATATATGGCTTACCATCTCCACATAGAGTTTCAATTCATTTTACATAAACGTATTTCATGGATGGATATTATGAAGGGTTGAAGTTTATATATGATATTTATGACATAAGTATATTTATATAATTATAATATCACATCTACCATCTTACCTTTCAAAACATTGTATAATGATAACGTTGTTTGTACGTATGTGTGGACTACCACCTCCATGAAGTGATATGATTTTTTTCATTTCTATTTTAATTGAATGGTAATAAGGATGGTTTTATGAATATATATCATATATATATATTATATATATATATATTATATAATAATTATTCTATAAATTTGAGTTATTATTTACCTTTCTTTCATTCCACCTGTCGAAAAATAGATACAAGGTTCATGTGTACGTAGAACCTACCGTCTTTAATAATGATGCAATTCATTTTTCTATCTATAACCTTTATATATGACTCTAAATATTTATATAATTAATATATATGATATTTAAATCATTATTATATTTATATATATGATGGAAACATGATAAAAGTACAAGGAATAAAACTACAAAACAAAATCATCTATGATAAACGAAGCAGTTATCACCCAAAATAGTGATTTTAAAAAATAATTGTTAATGAACGAATGATAAAAGGTTTTAAGTAAATAATATATGGTATGATATATATGATTATTGTTCTATATTATATATATATATAATCAATCAATATTTATTATACAGGATTTTTGAACACATATGAAGGAAGTTAGACTTGAGGTAAGGGATTTATGTTTCAGTCATATTTTAATCAGGATTTTATATGGTTGAATTTTTATTAAGAAAAATTATATTATCCTTATTTAATTAATATCTTTAAATTTTATTTTAATTTTTTTATAAATAATAAAATTCTTCCTTTAATTTCCCTATCTTTAAATACTCAAGAGACTGAACAAACATTTTAAAGGAAAATCGACCATGTTTTACTATTAAGCCAGGAACCTTTTCTTCCATATCCATGTTTTTATAAAAAATTTAAAAGAATGTATTTAATATTTTAATATGTTTTTAAATAAATTTTTACCCATGATTATTTTTTTTAAAAAAAGTTTTAAAAGAAGTTTTCTTTTCATTGTCTGAATAAGGCATTTTTGACTTCTTACCAAAAAACATGAAAGGAATGTTTTCTTTTAGCTTGTATAGAATGAATAGAATTTCATGTGTTCATGAACACTCAATATTTTGAATATTCCTATACAATTTCCCATATTTATTTTTAAATAAAATGTTTTCTATAATATTTTGGAAATATTTTTATTTCAAAAGTGATTTTCAAAGTGGAAAGTTTATTTTCCTCAAGAAATATTTCAGTGATATTTTAAAGGAATTTTCATATATGATAACATCCTATGATATTAATTATGATTTACTGGGGATATGATCTATTGATACCATTATTAATCTTTCTCTATATGGTTAATTTTTATTTTGATGATATGTTTATGAAATCTATTTATTTTCCATGGGTTATGCTATGATGAATTAAGGAAATGTTTATAACAATCATTTTATTTTCATAGGTTATGATGTGATGATATGATGAATGATTTATTATTTTTTGTAACACATATTAATGGTTTTCATTATGTGATTAGTGGTTACATTATAAAACATGGATGGTGGTTATGTTATATACCAAGGATAGTGGTAACATTATATCCAATGATGGTGGTTACTATAGTGACCTAGACTTAACATACATGGATATTACATCATTTTATATGAATATTCAGTACATTACAAAAAATACCTGCCTAAGGACCATAATAGTTTAGTGTCTTTGGAAACATAGACACAAAATCTTATATCCTAGGGAATGATCTTCAACATCTCCCACAAATATCTTCACCTTTATTACTTCTACCTAAAACCTATCTTCATAACGTTGAGAAAGTAAACATAATAAAGGGGTGATCTAAAATTCTTAGTAAGGATAAATAACGGAAATGATTAAGCATAACATGAAGGAAAAGGTATGGAAATTGAGCATAACATTTTAAGATCATACCCTTCATATAAAATATCATAATAATGATTGGAAGTTCATAAGACATAAATCATATAGAAATAATTAACATAATCCATGAAAGCATAAAATAAGAATAAAACATGGAATTGTGGAAAACACATAAGAATATAAAAAGACTATGTCATAGTGTCCTACCAAGGCCTTTGTAACATATTAGAATTGGGTTAATCACCCGTGTAACTTCTTAGGCCATGGGATTCCCTCCCATGTACACTCTTGTTTCGGGCTTGGCGTGTCCTCCCATGTACCCTCTTATTTCGGGCATGGGATGTCCTCCTGGTTACCCTCTTGTTTCAGGATTGGGATTTCCTCCCATTTAGCCTCTTGTTTTAGGATTGAGATATCCTCTTATATACCCTCTTATTTTAGTATTGGGATGTGCTCCTGTATACCCTCTTGTTTCAGTCTTGGGATGTCCTCTTGTATACCCTCTTGTTTCGGGCTTGGTATTTCCTCCTGTATACCCTATTGTTTTAGTCTTGGGATTTCTTCCTGTGTACCATTTGAGATTATAAAACATTTATCATTACCTAATTCATTATTTGGAGATATAGGTCCCACCTGTTACATAATCAAATCATATATTCTTATGCCAAACAACATTCATCATATCATGACCCATGAAAAGAGATGGGTTTTATAAACATCAAATCATAACCCATGAAATGAAATGGGCATCATTAACATTTCATCACATCATAAACTATTTAAAATAGATATGTTTAATAATAATTTCATCAAATCATAACCCATGAAGAGAAACAAGTTTTAAAATCATATAACATGTGGAAGTGAAACAGGTTTCATAAGAATTATTACATCAAAACATAAACCATTCAAGAATGAATATGGATAGAACCATTGGATCATTTCCTAGAAGGTATTGATTAATATCAATGGATGTAATATTAGATAGAAAAATACTTGAAAGGATATTTTCAAAACATTTATTGAAGAAAATATACTTTCTTCTTTGAAAAAGTATTTTTAAAGCAAAAAACCTTTTTTAAATTGATTTTTTTGAAAATAATTTGAAAACATAGAAAGAAGGATTGAAATCATTTTGAAAAAAATTTCCCATGAAAAATTGTAAAATAATCTTGAAAACATTTTTAAAACCATTTTACTTGAAAATTATCTTCAAAGGTCATTTGAAAACATTTTTTAAAACATTTTTGAAAACATGATTTTGAAATAAAATAGATTTCCGACCAAAGAGAGAGATACAATCAATTTTTTCTTAAATACATTTTTATAATTATCTTAAGTATGGAAGAGTGTAAAAATGGTAATAATACATGGATATATCTTTAATAAACATATTATAATTAATATCATGAGTTTTCTTGAGAGATGGATCATTATATTTCATCAAAAGAAGCATAATCATTAACAATCTCGAAAAATGATGATATTGTTTCAATAAAATCTTACCACTTGGTTACATGGGATCATACTATTCATATAAGAAAAAGAAATTAAATTAAGAATAAAATATCATTAAAAAAAGTATACTAATGATATAAAATTTTAATTGGAATCATATACACCTTGTTAAAGAACATAGGTGCATAAAAAAACATGTGTCTCAAAGAAGGCAATTTGAGACAAAACAACTTTACTGATTTGGTAAAATTTAAAACATTAACCCCATGAAATAAAGATCTTATAATGGATATGTAAATACCCATAATTTTTAGTATAAGATACATATAATACAATCATGGTCAGTACATACACCACACAAAAGAAGTGAGTGGTGAATAAAGCATGTATCTCATGAAAATAAAAAGTGAGATGAAATCCCTTTACCTTGTGTCTTTAATCTCATCGTAATCATTAAAAACTAATTTTTAATAAATATAAATTTATTATAAATATTTTTATGAACCATATTCTTACATATAATACCATATATGGATTTATTATGACTTTATATTACCTGCTTGTTAGCAATTTCATGTTAAGGTGACGCTTTGGGTAGTATTTACTTTGTTTTTTGCTTGTATCTTAATTTGTAATATCATTGGTAATTATAATTATATCATGATTACATAATTAAAAAAATGATATAAATATAATTTATATTAATTATATTCTTATTATAATAATCTATATAATATATAATTATGAAATGGAATACACCGCTCATGGAGACGGTAAGCCATACATACGCATGAAAGTTGTTCCCTTTTTTATTGTTGTATTGAAAGAAAGAAAGTAAAATACATATATGTGTATATATATATAATTATTAAATATCATTATAATACCATATATATCATATAATTTTACTAAACCTATCCTGAATATATTCCATGTAGTGTTTTAACGAATCACATCACTTTGAGGGGGTTCTAGTATACAGTTTCTCAAATGAAATTATCATATTTAAAAAAATGGAAAGTATAAAGATATGTGTTATAAAAGGATTTAAGAATATTAAATACATAATAAATATAATATATAACATATATAAATATAAGTAGTTGGGGTTTGTCTTAGTGGTATGCACCCCGTAATCCTACATGAAAAATAGGGGTTCAAAACCCATTGGGCACAGGTACTATAGCAGTATTGTAGCAGTACTATAGCAGTAGTGATGTTATAGTAGTAGCGATGATATAGTGGCGACATGAAATTATAGAGGTGATAGGGCACTGTAGTAGTGGCATGTACTATAGAAGGTGGTTACTGTAGTAGTATTATTCACAAAATAGGTCTTAGGCCAAACAATTGGGCCTACAGGCTATGTAATGGGCTACATACCCACTGAGCCTTCGAGCTATGTAATGGGTCTCCCTCTACCCAGTTAAAACAAGGTATTTTATTTGATTTAATAATAAAATGAGGTTTTGGCCCCAACATTTTTTAAAAAAATATATAAAAACAGAGTGTCCATCATAATATACACTTTGAGAGGCGGTAAGGAAAATTGAATAATCATTTTTCTGTGAGGTGGTAGTTCACCGTACACATAAATAGTATATTAATTACCCATTAGATGGATGTGTATGTAATTTTAGGTATAAAAATTAGAATAAAATCATCCTAAATTATTTAATATACTAGTTTTATTATACAATAATTTAATAAAGAGAGTGGAGTTGGTGGAGAAAGAAAATAAAAGAAAGGAGTTTGGGAGAAGACATTACCTCTTAATTGGGTAATTCCTTTTGGTTTGTGACAAAAGGATTCCTTGGATTGATTTATACCAAAGAAGAAGCTTCTAATAGGGAGGTACGAATTTTGGGAAGTGTATTGGGCAGATCTTGGACAAACCAAAATGTTTTGATAGGTGTAAAGAGGAGGGAGAGTTCTTTCCATTTTTATAATAGAATGGGAGTGACACTATTGTAAATACCAAAAGGTATTCATTAATTAGAGGCATACATTACCTAATGTGCTTCAAAAATTGAAAAATAATGGAGTAAATGGGAATAATGGTCATGAAAAAACTCCACCACACAAAATATGTGCATTTTAATAATTTGGTTTCTTAATTTCTATGATTTCCCAATTTTATCATTTTGGTTTTTATTAAAGCTCTTAGTTTTATAACCTAAGTAATTTAAACATTAAGAATAAAATAAAATGAGATTTATTATAAAATATATATCCACTAAATTATTAATATGGTGTTTAATTTATAAAAAAATCCCATGTTTTTTGGAAATTAATTTTAAAACAAATGCATGTGATGCACATAAACACTGCTTAAACCCAGACCATGCTAACAATGTTTTTATAATATATGGGTCAATATATTAATTATAAAATATCAATTCATCCATTATTATTAGTTCCACTAGGTTAAATAATATGAGAGGGGGGGGGGGGTGAAATAGGGTATGAAAGATTAAAACAACTTCCCCTTTTTATCTTGTTTCATTGTTAAACAAAATTATCTTCTCTCTCTTTCCCGTAGCAAAGTATGAATAGAAATTAAAACATGCACGAGTCAAAAAAAATTTGTTTCAGACTCAATGGGATATGTCCAAGGATCATACAATAGCGATGTTCTGATGTACCAAATACACTAAAAGTGCACTTCTGTTTACAAAGTTCGAATTGGACTCACTATCCCTCTTAGTTTATAACTAATCACAATTTGAAAGCTCACTGCTCCCTCAACTAAAGTGTTCTCACTGCTTCATCAGAGGATCCAATCATAGTTTATAGACATATAGGTCCCTTCATTATCTTTAATTAATGCATCCTCCATCGTATGTAGATTCTCTATTGATATCCCACCTTTATCCACTGATGAATTACCACTTTACCAAAGATGTACTGGGAAACTCCAAATATTTCGCACAACCTTTACTACATCTTGTGTACAAATTTAATGTCTTGAATGCAAGATTCTATTTTTGTTTTGAAACACATTTTTCACACAACTTCAATCTTATGTGCAACTCAAATCTTACGTGCAACTTACTTTGGTTGCGTGCAATTCCCAATATTTCATGCAACTCCCTTTACTTAAAAATCTTATGCGGTTCAGAGCTCAGATTCTCTTTAAGTGTTGATTTGCTTCAAATGAGGGGGGGGGGGGTCAACACTTATTTATAGGCATATCTGACCCTTGCGTAGAAGGTTCGACATGTCATGAAAGATCCCCTCTGTGAAAACAAAACCCCATTTGATGTCGCATTGGGAGTACACGTTTCTTTCACACAACCTCATCTTTCATGCACATTTTCAAATATTTCTTGCATATCATGACTTTACCATTTTTTGACGTTATAATCATAAAAAATACCTTTCACACAAGTTTACAAATCACCTTCAATCTTGCAGATAACTTCCTTTTCCAAATACATGTTTCTCCATTTTCTTATTTTGAGGCTCAAAAATTTTGTAAACATAGGAAAATGAGGCTACCTTGTATCTATTATTTTTGTACCACCTCCGGATCATCCATTACTTTTTCATGGATCATTTTCAACGTAGGTTGTAAACAATATCTCTAGAACACCACAACTAACCAATGAAACCCTCTTTGTCAACAAACACAATCTACCCAAAAATGCTTTAATGTTACCTTGAGTGTTTTTTCCCAACAATTAATAGGCCATATTTAGTATTTTTAACCCTTAAAAATCACTTGGATGAATATAGTGTTTAAATTAATTATCAATCATTTAATAAAATATAATTTATTGTAAAATAACAATAATATCAATTTTGAAACTATTTAATTAATTTTAATTTTAAAATATAAAAATAATATTTTAATTATAATAAATTAATTCTACTGATGTTTAAAATGATAAATTAATCTTAAAAGACAATTAAAGACCAAAATTAAATCAATTCACTTAATTTTTAACATTTATAACATCATTTATTTTAGTTAGTTATTACCTAGATAATCATTACTTTGGCTTTTCGTAAGAATTTTATGTAACTAAATCATATTTAAAAATTATTGATAAATTATTATAATAAAAATAACCCATTTATATTTCAAAATGATATGTACAACCTAAAATATGATATTATTTACATATCTCAAATTTTTATAAATGTTAAAGGTAAGGAAAGTTCCCTTTTTGTCTTTTTTCTTACTTACCCTTTTATATAGGGCACTTCCATTTAATAAGGTCACAATAACCCATAAAATTAGAACCAAGAGGGGATATGGTCTAATTATTGGTATCCAATTTCCTTTGAAAAAATTTCCATGTCATTTTGGTCATTATGATTAAGTTTTAGTCCTTAATTAAGTTTAATCATACCTCAATCGATGTAATTAATTTTAATCACTTTCAATAATAATTTTGGTCAAAGATTAGGTTGATCTAATTGGAAAAAAATAATATACTAATTACAGTAATATATTTTGGTTTTTGAAAAATAAAATCATAGAAGTGAGAAAATTATTTTTAACGCTAATCTCATAGACACGACAAGAAAGAGACTTTTTAATGTAAAACATTCTAAAGTTCAATAAGTGTTTATTTCTAATTTATATATAAAAATATTCAAATGTAATATATTGGATTAATATATGTATAAATGATATATTTTGAATTTATAACAAATTTAAAATATAATTTATCATTAATAATTATTTAAATGAATAGGCAGTTTTTAACTAAAATACAGTATTTTCACTCTTTATTAGAAAAGAAGTTTCTTAGAAAATTCCAAAAAATTCACTGTAAGATAATTTTGATATTTTAAATTTAAAAATAAAGTTCATTTTAACAAATAAAATTAATAAAATTTATAAAATTTACAAAATTTAGTTTTAAAATAGGTGTTCCATTAAAAGGCGGTAAAAACTCGGTCTTCTGTATAACATAAGCTAACCTTGGTGTTCTATGTAGAGAAAGCTAAAATTTATGTTGTGTGTAGTGAACAATTAAATTAATGTTGCACATAACACAATACATACATATTGATTTGAAATAAAATAAACTGTTTTTAGTGTTTCATTAAATGAAAAATATCAAAAAGATTAAATTAATTCGCAATAAAATATTTCACCAAAATCATAGGGTGTTATAGTTACATTATAAACCTAGAACAATGATTACATTATAACCAAGTATAGGTTGTCCTAAAATTATATATACATACAATAAATTGGAAAATGATTGATATCTCATGAAATAAAAAGGATAGGAATAGGGATAAATCCTAGTTTAGTAAGATAATTTTTCTACTATGATAGTCTTGGGAGTAAACCTTGACAACTATGATGGAATGAGGAGTAAACACAATCAACTATGATAGTATTAGAAATGATACTTGACTACTAAGGAAATTATTTTCCATTCTTATTCCAAAATTCCATGTATTATTCCAATGTTATGCTATCATGGATCATAGTCTATGGGAGTTGGAATGTAAAATCTTATTACTAATCTCACAAAAATTTCTCAATCCATGAATCATGACGAGCTTCCAAATGATTAGAGGAAGGAAAAAATTATTGTTGAATATTTTATGAGCTTCCATCCTCCTTCTTTTAGTGGATATTTTTGTCCATTACTGTCTTAATTATGGATTAATGCCGTTGAGAAAATATTTTATGTTATCCAGTGCTTTGAACGTAAAAATGATATTATAATAGTTTATCATTTGGAATGTGAAGTAGATCAATATTGGAATATTATTAAGGATATAAGTCAAGAGTAATAGATTAAATCCATGGAATGGGATGAGTTTAATAGAATATTTTTCTATAAGCACGTCCCTCTTATTTTTTATAAAAGGATGGAGAATAAATTTATTGAGCTCAAGAAGAAGGATGATGAATCTATTGGTACCTATGAAGACAATTTTACAAGACTTGAAAGGTTTGATTTTGGTTTAATCATCTATCCTGAAAGAAAAATTGATCAATTATTTATTGAATTAAAATTATGTCTCTAAAAGGTGTTAGCTATAAGAGACTTTAGTATCTATAAATAAGTCATTTGATGTGAACTCAAGGTAGAAATGGAAATTGTAGATTCTCTCACAATTCCCATGTTTTTTATAAGAAAATGAAGATCATGTCTCATGGGAACTAAAATAAATCACATAGTGGAAAAAACTCTAGTCACTTATATGCAAGGAATGTGGGAAGAAACATCATGATAATTTCTTTAGTGGAAGTAGAAAGTGTTTTAAATGTGAGAAAGATATTCATAGATCCAGTGAAAGTCGAAAGGTGGTGGAAGGTTCCAACTAATGTACCACCCATGGTCTAATATTTTAAATGAAATGAGTATAGGAATTATGCCAACCAATGCATGAATCCAAATTTTTTTATGATAATCATCAATAGTCTCATAATCCCAAAGATAAAGGGAAATATCATGGGATCATAAATTCCAAAGTGGGTTATGAGAATGAAATGGTGAAAGGTATAATTATCATCCACTCTAGAACAACTAATGTATTATTTAATTATAGCTATATCCACTATTTTTTATTTAATATATTTTCAAGGGGTATTGAATTTCTAGATCAATGATTAGATTTTGAGTTAACCAAGAAAACTTATAATTTTGCAATAGTTTCATCTCAACTCTATAGTTCCTCTTTGATTGAAGTTTTTGAGGAAGTTCTTCCTATAAATATTGTGATTCTCCATTTATTTGGATTTGATGTGATTCTGGGAATGGATTAGATTTATTTGTATGGATACCATATCAATTTCTAAGGAAGGGATGTCATATTTCATATTGAAATTGAACCCATGAACATATATCGATCTGAGGATGAATAAAAACTTCTAATGAAAACTTCTTCTACATTGTGGGTCTTAACTCCTATCCATGAAGTCTATTTTCCTCAGGTGGTTAGGGAGAACTCAAAATAGAAGACATTCCTATTTTTATGGAGTTTATTTATATATTTACAGAATATTTTACTTGTATTCCACTTAATTGTGAAGTTGAGTTCTCAATAGAACTTATACCTGATTCAATACCTATTTCAAAGACTCTATATAAAATTTCCCTAATTGAGTTGTAAGAATTGAATAATCAACTCTAGGAGAATATTGACAATGGATTCATTCTGTAAAATTTGTCACCTTTTGGTACACATATTCTTTTTATTAAGAATAAATATGGATCAATGTGTCTTTGAATTTATTATTTAGAACTTAACAAGATCACTATCAAGAACAAGTATCCTCTACACCGCATTGATGACTTGTTTGATCAACTGTACAGAGCTCAATAATTTTCTAAGATTAAACTTCATTATGGATATCATCAATTTAGTGTTAATAAAGAAGATACGACCCATATATAATTATGTATAAGTTATAGGAACTATGAACTTATAGTGATGAAATTTGGTCTTACAAATTTCCCCACCATCTTTATAGATTTAATGAATAGTGTCTTTAGAGATTACTTTGATCGGTTTTTGATAGTCTTCATTGATGATATTATTATATATTAAAATACTAAGGAAGATCATAAATATAAATTTAGGATTGTGATTAAAACTAAGAGTATGGAAAATAATTATAAATCATTTACCAATTGTGATTTTTTGATTTAGAATTTTTCACTCTTGGGTTATATAATCTCAAGTGAGGGTATATTAGTAGATTATTCAAAGACATAAGTTATTGAACATTGACCCAGACCGACCACTATGAATAATATCCATGTTTTTATTAGATTGGTTGGATATTATTGGTTCTTTATGGATAATTTCTCATGTATTCCTAATCCACTCAAGAAATTAATGTGGAAAGGAGACAAGTTCCTTTGAATGGATGAATGTGAGGAGGATTTCAAGGAGTTAAAGAGAAGGTTGGTCAGTGCACCTATCCTCACACTACCTTGTAGTGGGGAATGATATGTAATCTATAGAGATTCACCTAATAAGGTATGGTGATGCCTTCTCATTCAAAATGATATGATGATAACTTATTCTTTATTACAATTGAATGTTCATGAGAAAAATTACCCAACTTATGATTTGGAGTTAACAACAACAAATTTTTCATTAAAAATATAGAGGAATTGTCTTTATAGAGAAATGAGTGATATATATACATATAATAAAAGTTTAAAGTATATTTTTTATATATTGAGTTGAATATATTCCAAAGAAGATGGTTGGATCCAATAAAAGATTATGACTACTCAATACATTACCACCCTGGGAAAGAATACAAGTTGGTAGATGCATTGAGTCAAAAGGTTTCTTCTAGCATACCTATGATGATAATCATGGAAGATATGATATTTATATATTTATAAAGGATTGATATGGAAATCTTGAAGGAAGGGTATTGTTCCTATCGTTATCTAATGATTGTTCAACCATTTATTCAAGTGAGTATTGAAGAGGTGTAGAAGTAATACGTGGAACTAAAAAAGAAGGGGAGAAATGTTATTAAGGTTAAGCTTGATTATGATGTGATGATAAGGTTCAAGAATTGTGTATGTGTTCTCTCAATACTAGATTTTTTTAAAGGATCTTTTGGATGAGGTTCACAGTTCATCATTAACTATTCATCCTGGAAGTAGAAAGATGTATAGAGTTCTGAAATAGTATTTCTAATGGGAAAAAATGAATAGATATTCTGTTGAGTATGCATCTCAGTGCTTGTAATGTTAGTAAGTCAAGGCTAGGAGATAGAAGTAAAAGGGGATACTGCAACCAATACCCTTAGTAGATTTGAAATTGGAAAACATTACTGTGGATTTTGTTATCCAACTCCCAAAAACATCTAAAGGAAGCAATTCTATTTGGGTTGTAGTCAATCACCTTACAAAGTTAGCAAACTTTATTCATATTAGATAACATTTCTCTCTAGATCAAATTTATGGGATATACATTAACGAAGTGATATGGTTTCATGGAGTAAAATATTCCATTATATTTGATTAGTATTCATGGTTTACCTAGAAATTTGATGAAGTATTTAACATGCTCTAAATATAAAGTTGAGTTTCAGAATGACATATCATCCTTATATAGATAGTCAGTCTGAGAGAACCATTAAAACCCTAGAGGATATGATGAGATCTTATTCCATGGATTTTAAAGGTGGTTGGGATAAACACCTTCCTCTAATTGAGTTTTATTATAATAATATCTTTCACTCAAGAATTCAAATGGCACATTATGAAGCTCTTTATGGAATGTAGTGAAGAACTCCAACATGTTGGGATGAAGTTGAAGAGAGAATGATATCAAGACTCTATTTAGTAGAGGAAATGACAGAGAATGTTAGATCTATTCCACAACACATGAGGATGCACAAAGTTAGAAAAAAAATACTAATAATCATTGATGAGATCTAGAATTTGAAGTCTGTGATAAGGTATTTATACGAATATGTGATGAACCAACCTAGATAACCTCACAAACTAGTACCTGACCTAAACGAACACATACTCCAAAGAAATTCCCAATCCATATGGACTGGAAATTAGCACCTAGACATTAATGAAAACTGAAATGAATTATATTCCCCAACCATAAGCAGAAAACATGGAATATATATACATAGAATAGATACACATTAGAAGATAAAATAAGAAAAAAATTTATATTCCATAATTGAATGAAAACAATAAAAATTATACAACTCAAATATATCCAAAAAAACTTAAAGATATGAGTCCAACAACAAAG
This sequence comes from Viscum album, assembly GCA_963277665.1. Taxonomy (NCBI): domain Eukaryota; kingdom Viridiplantae; phylum Streptophyta; class Magnoliopsida; order Santalales; family Viscaceae; genus Viscum; species Viscum album. The sequence goes on from OY728148.1 coordinate 547,261,186, forward strand.
GATTTAACCAAAAGGAGAAACAACTAGTCCACGTGATAGCATGAAAAAACACCCACCATTTCACCACTAGCTACCCACACACAACTGAAATAAACCTAACTAACTCATTGTGGTACCTTGAATTTTCCTACATCAAAATAGATAAGTAGGTCTGTAAACTATTGAAGGGGTGTGCAGGGGGTGAACTATACAAGCTCTATAGGATCCCACCCAAGTGTTCCATAACAAGTCTTTGTATACCAATCCAAACATTCTAAAATTTTAAAAAACAAGTCATGATAATTTGTTAAACAATTTTTATATCAATAGAATTATAGAACATTCCCCTTTTTTCCACAGTTCCAAATAATCTAGGTAATTTTTTTTAAAGAATATCACATATATCAATGAAATTAAAAGAATGTACTATATATAATATCATATAAAAAATAGTACAAACCAAAATCATAGGTTACATCATGACAAGTATCACTACAGATCATTCTAGCTATAACACTCATACCCAGACATATAAAATCACTCACATCAAGTCTCTAAACATATCCATCAAATATAGAGAGCAGAGGAACGACCAAAAAATTGAATATCCAAATAGTGTCTAATAAGTCCCTAGAAAAATGAGACTATGGAGAAGAGGAATACCCCATGAGTGACCCCCCCGATAGTATCAATAGATGAGGCCTATTACCACACTTTCCACCTATGTACCCCAGGCTTCCCATGTGTTACATTTTCAAAATCATTTCATCAAAACCATTATTTGAAAAAAAATTCATAAATCCATTTTAAAATTATTTGAAAATACCATTTTCTTTTACCAAAAGAATGAGAAAACCATATTTTCTTAAAAACCCATTTTCACACACTCACAAATCAATCAATCAATTATTCCATTTTATTTATATTTTTTTTTATCAAAACTAGAGAAATAAAGGTTCATTCAACATAGGCTAGAGATAGAACCACCTAACTCAAATAAGGTCACACAAGCCCAAAATAGAAACCACTAATAAGAATGCAATACAAAGAAAACAATAGGGTCCTTAGAACTGATAAAAATATCTTAGAATCAATTTAAAAAGTGAATCTATTAGTGGAGAAGATAAACAAAACATACCACAAGGAATTATTATGCCATTAAAAAACTAACACATGGGTTAACCCCTATAATAATATCACATAATGGATATTTAAAGGATCAATAAGAACATTATCACAAGATCAAAGGATCCAAAAATGTAGTGCAATTATGATACCACAATAAATAGAAATAAAGAAGTAGAATGATAACTTACCCAGGTAGACACATTGTAAACAAAATGAAGATCAAGGATTGAACAAAGTGATTTGGAAATAGTGGAGATCCCCAAAATCACATGGTAGAGCTATTAGGTTTTGAGAGAGAATCCTATATTTCAATTGAGAAGAATCATATGTGCATCGTGATAAAAACCACTGGTTTCAAACCATTCATGATGTGAAACCATTTGATGATGTAGATTTCATGATTTACAAGATACTTAAAAAAAGGTGTCTCATTGGATTAAAAAACCCAATCCTAAGAATCTCATGATGTGAACTAATTTCATGACTTGTAAACTTTTCATTTTATGAACTAGTTCACAACATATTCCTTCCAATGAATTCACCCCATGTAACCTGTTCATGACATGAATGTGTCCACCAAGAAGATTCTATAGAAAAGAAAAGCCCCATAGGTCAAATTAGACCTCAAAGAACATTCTATTAAGTCTTTGACCCATTTATAATCAGACTAAATTAATTCAACAAAAATATACCTCAAACTTTAGATTATTTTCTTCAAAAAACACCCCCATCATCAAAAGGCATGAAACACACCCAAAAAAAGAGGGAAACAAAAAGAGTGATAATTTATACCTGAAATAAGGTAACAAGATTTTAAAAACTCCCCACTATAAGACTTTCCATCCTTGGGAAGTCATGTGGAAGAATGGTGCTCCAGATAGAGGTGAAGACAATACTCCCTAACCAATGTTTCACACTCCCATGTCTCATGATAATTTTATCCATGTCACTATAAAACTATAACTAATGGGATATAATTACCATTCAATAATTTCACTTGAGATTCAATGATATCAACTGACTTATCTACAACAAAATTTTTTGGATCTAACTCAATCTCTTCTCAACTCAGAACATGATAGGTATTAATATGATACTTCCTAAGCTGAGATACGTGGAATACATCATGAATACCTATCAACTGAGTCATTAATTCCAACCAATAAACTACCTTTCCAATACTCTCAGTGACCTAAAATGGTCCAACATATCTCAGATCCAACTTTCCATATTTCCCAATATAATGGTGACCCAATCGAGGGGAAACTTTCAAGAAAACTCGATCACTAATGGAAAACTAAAAAATATTTTTTCAACGATCCAAATAAAATTTCTACTAAATCTGAGATATAACAAGACACTGATATATATCATGAATCCTCATTTATATCTCTTGATAGAGACTTAGTTTGATAAGAGAGGCCTCACCCACCTATTCCCAAAATAAGGTGACTTACAAGGGAAACCATACAAATCCTCGAAGGGGCCATTCTAATTGATGACTGATAACTTTTTTTTATAATAAAACTCAACCAGTCCTAAATGGATATACCAAGACCATCGAAATATAAGATACTTGTGTGAATAATATACTCTATGATCTAAATAGCATGATCTGTCTAAATTTATTTCTATGGATAGTAATCGGTATTCAACCTGAGCTGAGTCCCCATCACCTCCTAAAGACTCTTCCAAAACCATGAGGTAAACCTAAGATCCCCATCTGAAACCAGCAAAGGGAACCCCATGTAACATAAAATCCTCATTCATATAAAACTTACCCATATCTTCAACTTTATAGGTGTCCCTAATCAGAATGAAATGAGCCAGTTTCATCAACTGATCAATTAACACCCAAATAACATTCTTTCCTCGGGGAGTTTGTGGTAATCTAAGAACAAAGACCATGGACACCTCATCCAATTTCTAATCCAACATCATAAGAGGTTAGATTAAACTGTAAGTTTTCAAACACTTTTACTTTATCTATTTGAAGGTGTAATAATGAGACACATAACCTGAAATGTCTCACTTCATACCCTACCACCAGAATCACTATATCATTTCATAATATATCTTCATAGTGCCTGGATGAAGAACCTAGAAGAAATATGATAGTTAAACAAAACTGAGCTACCCAAAGATGTTGGGATGAAAAATATATCCCAAAATTAGAAAATACCATCAGAAGAGAGAGACCAACTAGAAATGGTCTCCCCACCATAAAGGGTTTTTAAAATTCCTCTGAAATCATCATCCTACTATTGAACCTATAGAACAAACTCAAGGATAGATGATGATAACTGAACAATAGTTAGAACCATACCTGAAACATCTTCTTGAGCATCTAGATGAAACTGAGTGAAGATTATTATAAGATTACACTATTCATTTTATTGAAAAAGACATTGTGATGAAACTTTAATTCTAAAAGAATCTACAAAGACATTCCCCTTCCCTAGTGTATAGATGACGCCAATGTCAAACATCTGAAGGTATTCCACCCACCATCTCTTTTTGAGATTCAATTATTTCTTTGAAAAGATATATGCTAAAACTTTTATGATTATAAAACACTATGAACCTCTATAAAAAGAGATAATACCTCCAAAATTTTAGTGCATTCATAATAATGAAAAGATTAAAATCATAAGTGGGGTAATTCCTATCATGTGGCTGAAGATGATGAGATTCATTGGCCACAACATGATCATCCTACACAGGAATGAAACCAAAACTAGCACCAGAAGCATCAAAGTAAACCACATACCCTTTACCAGGCTTAGGTAAGATCAGAATACAAGTCGATGTCAGAAGACATTTCAGTTCATCAAATAAAGCCATATATTTTGCATCCCAAGTGAATTTCACCCATTTCTGTGTAAGAGTAGTAAATGGTGATTCCAAATTTGAGAAATCCTTGATGAACAGTCGATAGTATCCAAAAAGACCAATGAATCAATGAATCTAAAATTTGTTTCGTGGATCCTCCCTTGAAAAGATGAACTTCAACTTCTCAAGATCAATTGATAATCCATTCCCTGAAATCACATACCCCCAATAAATTCACTTGATGGGTCTAGAAGATACATTTATAAATATTTCCATACAAATAGTGACTCATTAGGATATCCAAAACTAAACCAATATGGTGCTCATGGTCATGCTAAAATATCAAATAAAACAAAATATCATCTATGAGAACTACTAAAAAAGTTTTGAGATACTGGTTGAATGTCTGGTTCATCAAATCTATAAAAACTACTAGTTCATTAGTCATAGAAAAATGCATCAAAGGATATTCATAATGGACATACCTTCCTTGGAAAGTTTTATTTGGTATATCAAACTCTATAAACCTAAACAAATGATAACTCAGATGAAGATCAATCTTTAAAAACCAATTTTCCTACATTAACTAATCAAACAAATCATCCACATGGGTTAAAGGATACTTATTATTAACCGTCACCCAATTCATCTTCTGATAGTCTACGTACAATCGATGTGAACCATCAACCTTCATAGAAAAGAGTAACGGGGATTCCCAAGGTGCAACACTGGGGAGAATGAAACCATTCTCGATCAGATCATCCAAATGAATCTTGAGCTCTTTAATATATTTTGGTTCCATATGATAAGTTGGTATGAAGATCATATTCGTACCCAACATTGGATAAATATTTAACTCCACCTCCCTCTTTGGAGAAATAATGAAGATTTAATATAGGAAAACATCAAAAAAGTCCCAAATAATCATAGTAAGATCAAAAATAGAAGCAACATCATCAAGATAAACTATAATAGTTGATAATAAACTCCTCTTCTCTAGGTGGAAAAGTCCTACATGACCATAACTCAGACCCCACTCTTCCTAAAACACCCATGAACACCCATAAATAACAACAAATAATAAATTATGATGATAAAAATCAACCTCAGCATGATTATTGACAATCAAATCCATCCAAATGATGGATTCAAATAGATCCATACTAGGAATAAGGAAATCCTAGACTAACTCCACATTAGCTATCAATAGAAAACAAGGACACAAAAAACCCTTCTTTAAAGGACATGAGTTCCATTGTAATTTCAATCACATCAATAAAATGAGAAAAAAATGAGTAAGAGGAGCCGATATCAAATAAATTAGTCACTATTGTAATAAGGATGATACCTCTCACAGTCACTAGACCTGGAATCAACCTTCATCAGAAACTCATCCACTATATGAAAGTGTTTAACCCCCTCACAATGATGAATTTCCTTTCCCTTTATCAAAAGGAATCACCAGGTCTATGCACTATCAAAGGGGTGTATAGGGTGTGTAATAAATAGGTTCAGTAGAACCCCACATAGGTGTTTTATAATAAGTCTTTATACAACAATCTCAACATTCTCAACATTAAATAAAATAATGCATGAAAATCAGTTAAATAGTTTTTATTTCAAAAGTATGATAAAGCATTCCCTTTTTTGCATAGTTCCATATAATCTTGGTAAAATAGTTTCAAATCATATCATAAATATCAAATTAGTTCAAATCATATACCACATATCATATAAAATCCAGAATATTACAAACTAAAAGCATATGTGACATCACGCCAAAGATAAATACAGGCCTCGCTAGCTAAAACGCTCATATAAAAATACAGGAAATCATTCACATAAATTCTATAAACATAGACATTTAATCTAGAGAGTAGAGGAACACCCCAAAAAGTGAACCACCCAATAGTTTCTAACAAATCCCTAAGATAAAGAGCTTAGGGAGAATAGGTACACCCCATGAGTGAACCCCTCGACAGTATCAACAGATGAGTCCTATTACCACACATTAGAACTAAGTACCCAAGGCTTACCTTATGCTACATTCTCCAAATCGTTTCATCAAAACTATGATTTGGAAACCATTTCATAAATCTATTTCAAAATGCATTGAATACAACCTTTTTCTTTTACCAAAGCAAGGGGAAAACCATCTTTAAAAAAACCTATTTTCACACACACACCCAAATAAATTAATAAATCATGCCATTTTATTTATAAAATGATTTATCAAAAGAAAAGAAATCAAGTTTTATCCAACATAATCTAGTGAAAAAACCACCTACCACAATTTGGGTTGTAGATTCCCACAATGGAAACCACTAATAAGGAAGGAACATAAAGGTAACAATAGTTTCCATAGAATTAATTCCAATATCTTATAATAAATTTAACATGCATATCAGTCAGTAAAGATGATAAAAGAAACATATATCAAGGAACTCACATGCTATACCACAACCAACATATGGGTTAGACCTTAAAATATCACACAATTGATCTTGAAAGGATAAAGAAGAAAAAAACTTAAGATCAATATATCTAGAAATAGATCATAATGATGTTTCCATGATCAATGGTAACAAAGAAGTTTAAAGATCTCTTACCCTAAGAGATATAATGAAACTACAGAAAAGATCAAGTATCAAACAATGTGATACATAAGTAGTAGAGATCCCCAAAATCTCTAGGGATAGTTCTTAGGTTTCCATAGAGATTCCTACATGTCAAATGAAAAGAATCATATATGCAGTGTGGTAAAAACCATTGGTTCCGAACCATTCACATTGTGAAACCATTTCATAATGTGAATCTCATGACTTACAAGATACACCAAAAAAGGAATCTCCTTAGATTAGAAGTCCTGATCCCAACCATATCACTATGTGAACCAATTTTATGGAAAGTATACTATCGATGAACTGAAATAGTTCAAGAAATCTTCCCTATAAAAAAATTTATGTCATCTAACAAGTTCACGATGTGAATGTGTTCAACAGGTAGAATCTATAGAAAAAAATAGAACCCCCAAGTAAACCGAGAAACCAAAGGACATCCTCTTAAGCCTTTGAAACATTTATAAAAATAATCCATTAATTCAATAACATACATACCTAAAATTTAGGTCATTTTATCTGAAAAATTATCCCCATAATGAAACACACCCAAATGAATAGGGAAACAAAAAGAGTGACAATATATAACTGAAATAAGGTAATAAGATATTATTGGATATCTCCTTGTAATAAGGTTATGAGGTTTGTAAAGAAAGTAAGGTTTATCCATAGATATATTTTTTTCTTTAGAATTATTGATCATATCAGGATAGTAGCTTATCATTTGGTGTTTTCATTGAATCTCTCTCAAGTTCATGATGTAATCTATGTACTTATCTTAACGAATTATATACCTAATCCTTCACATGTACTTAAATTAGAGGTTGTACCACTAGAGAATGGTCATTCTTATGAAGAATAACTAATATAAATTTTGGATCATAGAGAGAAATTATACGAATCAAGGCACTCATCTAGTCAAGGTTTTATGGTGAAATATTAAAATTAAGGAAGCTATGTGGGAACCCTGAGATGTGATGATATAGAAGTATCCTTATTTTTTGTATCAGAATAAAAAATTTCAAGAATGAAATTCATTTTAAGGGGGTAGAATATAAAACCATACAATTTTATAACATATTTCTATTTAAACAATTTAATTTAATTTTTTTAATATCTTGCGTTACACGCAACACCATGTTTAAATGAACTGTGATATGTTATTAAAATATTTTGGGATGGTTATTTCCTATACATTGGATTGGTGAGTATGAATAGTACTAACTAAATTATAAAAAATTTATTTCTTATAATACAAAAAATACACTCATTATTTACCAATTTATTAGAAATAAAAATAAAATCATTTGAAAGTAAAAGAAATATTTTTCTAGAAAATTATTTAAATATGCACAAATGTGTTTTATATTAATAAATTAAAGGAATTACTTTTAGTGAATGATTTTAATAAAATTTATATATTATAAATTTAATAATATGTTTTAACATTCATGTAATATATTTTATAGTTCTAGAATAAGAATAAAATTTAGCTTAATACTTAAAAAAGTATTTTTTGAAAACAACAATTTTCATCATGAGCTGCATTTTTGTTTTAGAATTAATTTCTTACAATTATAGGTATTGAATTTGATAAAATTAATTCCATATTCATAATCAGGAAGTCCTAATTTTGTAAATAGGACCCTTTTATTTTTGTCAATATGAATAGTAACCTTAGTAGAATTTATTACCCCACTAAAGGGTTAATCGGGTTAACCTAGGTTAAAACTAAGTGATAATGCTATAATTTTTCTTCTTAATTCTTATTTGATGAATTAAATTCAACACCTAGAATATTAGTTTTGAAATTTAGTTTTCTAAGGGACACATGTCCTTAAAAATGGTCTATATAATATTTAAATCAAATAAAGTTAAAAATGAAACTCTCTTAGTTTTAAATATCTCTTTTGTGTCCACATAGTTAAAAAAGAATGTTTTGAATGAATTTTAATGTATATTTTTATATTAATTAAATTATTTTCAAGATAGATATTTATTTATAAATTTTATTAATTATATAATGACCATAGTTTCTTATTAAACACCAATGTAGTATTTATTAATTAATAAAAATATATAAAAAATGATTTTGAAAATATTAAAATTACTATAATTTGAGTGAGACAACGTGTTCCATGAATTTTATATATCCATAGAATTAAATTTTTAATTTTATTAAGAAACAAATTTATGGATGAGTTGAAACCTCACAATACAGGATTTCAGAATTAATTAAAAGTATCAACGACAATGTATAATTCAAAATACTATTACAACTGAAAACATGACACCCCACCAAATTCAATTTCAAATTTTAAAAAACCAACACATGTAATTTCATTGATATGTGTTCTTAATCAAGCTAAAAACCTAGAATACCTTCCACCATAATCATCACTCAACCCATTGTTCCCACAAGGACCTTTTGGATTCCCATCGATATCGCCACACGCTACCAAAACCATCATACTCAAAAATCACTCAACCATCCACAAAATACCACTATAACTTCCATAGACATCCCTACCACACTGAATCATGCCAAACGACAAGTATATCCACCAAAAAAACAATTACCATGAAAACCAGAATCATCTTAAACTTCAGGAAGAAACACTAGAGCTAAAAACTCAGGGCCAACAAGAATAATGTCTGCAAGGCCACACCTCCAGAAAAGCTAACACCTCTCAAAAAATATATCCCAATACATCCATGAGAACCATCTAATCAGAAAAAATGGAATGGTATCAATATAACTAGAGTTAAGAGTAGAGATTGTAGTGGACCAGGACTCAGAAATCTGCATCATTCAACAGTACCACTAATCCCTTCCTTCAAAACCATGAACAAGAGGACAAAAACCATCCATAAAAGAGGGATCCCATAATTTATATTATTCACACCACTTTGGGAATTATAGATTGACCAAAATCTACCATTTTATATAATAATCCCTTATAAACATTTTAAAGTTTTTCTTATTCCCAAAAGTCTAACCCTGTAACCCTTAAGAGGTTGTCTAAAAGAGTTGTTTCATAGACGAGGTAATCAACTTAAATGATCACTCTCTTCTTAAATCTTATTTTAACTCCTCTATATTTATTATATTGTTCATAATATAATGAATTTAGTATCATAAATATACTTAAATGTTATTATGATTATGAAAACACCTTTATTCTCCCTCATTCCATCAAACGGGAAGTGAAAGTATCACTCATGTGTATGTATAGGTTACCGTCCTCACATAACGATAAAAATAATCTTCCATAACCATATTTTATAGATAGTTATTATGATTATTTTAATTATTATATATGATATTTATAAAATAATTATTCTTATTTAATGATAATATCATATCTACTATCTAACCTTCCAAACTGTTGGAAAACGATAATGTTGTTCATTTGTACACGTGGACTACCACCTCCACAAAGTGATATGATTTATTTTTCATTTTAATTTTAATTAAATTATAATAAGGATGGATTTAATGAATATATATAATCTTCATGATATAATAATTATTTTTTAAATGTGATTTATTATTCACCTTTCTTTTGTTCCAGCCTTAAAAAAATAAAAACAACGTTCATACGTACCTATGGCCTGCTATCTCTATGAATATTGAAATTCATTTTTCTATCTATAACTTTTATCGATGAATATAAATATTTATATAATGAATATATATTATATTTAAATCATGATTAAAATTTTGTATATGATGGAAACATGATCAAATTACAATAACCAAATCTACCAAACTAAAGCATACATGAAAAATGAAACAGTTATCACCATGAATAATGATTATAATAAAGAATTGTTAATGAAAGGGTGATAAAAGGTTATAAGTGAATTAGATATGGAATGATACATGTGATTATAGATATTTAATATATGTATAATATATAAATATTTATTATACATGATTTTTGAGCACATATGAAGGAAGTCAGACCATAGGTAAGGGATTTATGTTTCAATCATATTTTAATTAGGATTGTTTATGGTTAAATTTACATTATAAGAAATTATATTTCCATTATCTTATTAATACCTTTATTTTTTATTATTATTTGTTTATTTAATAAGAATAAGTGTTTTCCTTTCATTTCAATCTCTTTAAATACTCAAGAGTATGAAAAAATATTTTTAAGGAAAACTAACAATGTTTTATTATTCAGTCAGAAACCTTTTCTTACATATCCATGTTTTTATAAAATATTTTCAAGAATGTTTTTAATATTATCCTATGATTGTTTAAATATTTTTTTAACCATTATTTTTTTTACAAATAGTTTAAAATGAATCTTCTTTTTGTTTTACAAATGAGGTACTTTTGGAATTTTTACCAAAAATTTGAAAGGAATGTTTTCTTTTAACTTATAAAACATGAAATAAATTTCCCCCATCATAATAGATAAATTTTTTGAAGAATTATTTAAAAGTTTCCAAGGATCTTTAAAATGAAAATTTCTCCACAATAATTTGGAAATATTTGTATTTCAAGTGATTTTCAAAGTGGAAAGGTTATTCTACTCAAGAAATATTTTAATGATCTTTTAAATGAATTTTCATATATGATAAAATCCATTGATGCTAATTATTATTTACTAGGGATTTGATCCAATAATACCATACTTTCTCTTTCTATAGATTATTAATGTTTACGTTGATGAAATTTTTATGAAACCCATTTATTTTCCATGGGTTATGCTATGATGAATTGAGGAAATGTTTATGAAAACAATTTTCTATAACTGGGTTATGATGTGATGATATTATTAGTGTTTTATGATTTTTGGCACATGTATGTATGGTTTTCATTATGCGTTGGGTGGTTATGTCATAAACCAAGGACGATTGTTATGTTATAAAACAAAGTTATTGGTAACATTGTAACCAAGGACGATGGTTATGTTTTAAACTAAGGATAATTGTAACATTATAATTGAGGAAGTGTGGGACTAGAATTATATAGCTCTCCAATGAACTGGGTAATGATTGATATATCATGGGATAAATTAGATTGAAATGGGTAGTGAACCTATTTTAGTTAGGGTCTTTCACCACTATGATAGTCTTGGAAGTGAACCTTGACTACTATGATAGAATATGGAGTGAATCCAATCCACTATAATAGTCATGTAAATGATCTTTAACTACTAAGGAAATTATTTTCCATGATTATGGAACAATTTCACATCTTATGACAATGTTATGCTCTCATGGATCATTTTATTTGATACCTTTATGATTTATATCTTATGAACTACCTAGATTTATGACATGAATCAGGATTATGATCTTTGATATGTAGGGTATGGTTTTAAAATGTTATTATCATGTTCTCATTCCCTTATGTTCATGTCAATTTTAAGTGATCATTGATATATACCTTATTTACCCTTATTGAGCATATATGCTCACCCTTTCTTATGTTTTATCTCCACGAGTTATAAAGAAAGGTATTAAGTATGATATTTACAAGAAGGGTGATAGTTATGAAGAAATTAATGGGAGACACTTATGAACCAATTTTTTATGTGTCTATGTTTCCAAATATACTAGACCTATATGATTTTGGAGTGGATCATAATGATATGTAAAAAATATTCATCTAATAAGATGTAATATCTATGAAAAAAAGTATGGGAAATTATAGTAGTAACATTGATAGGGGTGTATTAAGTATTAACTCAATCGCTATTAAGTGCACAACAAAGAGGCTCGACTACCCACCTGGTTTGATACTCCTAGCAGATTTACTTGGGTGATTCACAAACTCTTTATAAACCATTAAGAAGGATTTAAATCAAATTTTAGGATGAAATATAAAATTTTTTAAGTTAGAAAACTAAATAGGAATATGAATATGGATAACTGAGGTTAAACTACAAGTGTTATAGGTTGATCCAATTGTATAATAGTTGAACCAAAAGCATCATAGGTTGAAATGAATGTGTCACTGGATAAGTCATATTTGGATTGATTTTTCATATTCACATGATAATTTAATAAGATTTTATTAGATATTCTCATAACCACTTTGGTTCCAGTATTTGGTTGGAAATAGGATCATAAAAATGAATCTCTAAAAGGTATTCCCCCAGAAACCACGATAACCAACTAAGAAAACATATTTTATACAAATTGTTAAGATAAGGAAAAATATCAATGCACACCTATTATGAGGGAAATGATGAGTCTCCTAGTATCTAATTTATGAGGTTGATATCTCAGTAAAAAATATATATTGAGTTTTTTATGGATCCCTTAGCTTCTTTTATTATTGAATGATAATTAAAATTGGGAGGATGTAATTTATTTAGGGGATATAATACCCTAATTTTTTTTAATTTCACTCTAAATAAATGTTATTTTTAATATTTGGTAATATACACAATACCAAACTAAAATAATCCACTCCATACATTATTAAAACAATGTTATATGATTTGAAACATCAATAAGAAAATTAAAATAAGAATAAAGCTTCAAGTAAATTAAAATATGATAAATTTATTCATTATTAAAAAAATTTATTTAAATTCCATACATATTATTATTATTTTAAAAGAATTATTGATTTATTTATTAAATTTAATGGTTAAAAGATAAATAATTGATGAAATTTGATTAAAACTATTAAACATTAGAAAGCGATATTTTTAAATGGACTTTTTAAAAGTGATGTGTATTTTACTTAATAAATTCAAATTTTCACTTTTAAAATATAATTATGATAATAATTGATATTTCAAAATAATATATTAATAATAATTTAATGATAAATTGACATGAAAAAAGATTAATACCATTTAATGATTAAAAGTCAATTATTCTATAAAAATATTTTTTATTTTTATTTTGTATTTTAATTTAAAAGATAAATTTATAAATTTTTGAATTTTAATTTCATGAAATGAACTTAATTTTTTAATTAATTATGTCAAAATTATCTTAGATAGGTTTTTTGAATTTTTATGAAAAGAATGATTTTTAGGTGAATAAGTGAAAAATTGAGTTTTTTTAATATTGTTTCATTTTTAACTTTATCATGATCTAGTCAGGAATTAAAATTTATATAATTTTTTTAGTGATAAGAAATGTTTTTAAGGAGTAAAATTATTCATTTAAAATTTCTATTTTTTCATTTAGAAAACATACATTTAATGTTTTTAAACTTAAGTAATTTTTTATTATAATAAAAAACCAATATTCATTTTTTCTTTTAATTCTATTTTCATAAGGCAGAATTGTATTTTAGTTTAATTTGAAAGAAAATAAAGTCTTATTTAGTAAATAATAGACTAACTAATGTCATTAAATTCAATAAAATTGATAATTGTTTCCTAAACCCAATTTGTTTTCTTAAAAATACACTTTGGTTTTTACATGTAATGTATACTCATATTAAAATTAGTTTCCCCCACCCTTTGAAATTTTATTTGGTCAAATGGTTTCCATATTTGAAATAAAAAATTCCAAATTATTTAATATGTTTCTTTTTATTTTTATACATAAAAATTAGTTACTGAGGTTAAAATGTAGTTACCTGATAAAGTTAAATTAAGGTAAACAGAGTTTAACCAAGTGTAAAATAGCTAAATAATGTTAAAAAATAGTCTTAAAATGAATGGTTGAGGTTTTAATTAATAAAAAATTATCTTTTATCCATTATTTTCCATTTTGGATTCCATTTTCTAGGTGAAACATGTGTTTTTTTCAATTAAGAAGTTATATTTATAAAAATGTCACCCCCTACACTTATAAAAGGGGACTTCCACCGCCCCTTCAAAGCTATAAAAAATTTTAATTCTACCTAAACATATTACCATTTAAATTCTCATAGAATACACATGAATCTTCCAAAGCCTTTAGTCACTATATTTTTTCCCAAGTCCTAAATTTCTAAGAAGTTCTTCAAGGGAAAGTTTAAATTCTCAATGAAAGTATTAATCATTCTCGAATTCTTTTCTTTATCTATATTTATAAAAAAACTATATTACACATTAAAAATTAATTAAATTATTATTATTTATATTTTGATATGTTTTTATTTTTATAGAATAAAAATTATCCACCTTTTTTCCTTTCCCTTAGAAAAATGAAAATGTCATTCATGTATACGTGCAGACTACCACCTCCAGGAAGTAACATGCTTTGTTTTCTTAAACTAACACACATAGTTTATTATAAAATATTATTTAATGAAATAATATTTTATTTATAACATGATTAAAATTATGAAAACATAATACAATTTCTACCCTTATTTAATTATATGGAAAATGAAAACATCATCCATGTGTATGTACAGATTACCTCCTCCATGGAGTGACATATTTCGTTTTTCATCTTTATAGTATTTAATTATCTTTATAAAACTCTTAAATTATTACTAACTACCTTTAAAAATCTAAATAATATCATTATTCTTCTGTAATAATGATATTTTAAAATAATCAATTTCTTAACCATACCCACCCAACGATTATAACATGTTCTTGTATAGGTCAGTTTAACCACCTACATGGACAATGCTATAAATTTATATCCTTGATGACTATGAAAACCTAAATATTGGTACTATTATACATTAATGATAAAAATAATTTTTTGTTTTTTGTTTTTTAAAGGTTACATTTTCCTTTATATTATTATTAATAACACCCTTTATTTGTCAAAAAATTACTGAAACAAACTTGTCACATATTCCATTTTCACAAACCAAAAATAAAACTATCGTGGAATGAAATTAAAACATTATAAATTATTATAAAAAATATATTATAATAAATTTAATAATATATTAATTATTCACTTTTAGTAAAGTAATGATGACCGACATCGATATTACATGTGTACATAAAATAGTTAAAATTATTAACATACAATGGTAAAAATAATCTATAATTGAATAATATATTTGTAAAAAATAATTATAAATAAATTATATAAAATTTTAATATATATGAATAAGGTTATAAAATAAGTTATTAATAGAGTAATTTTTTTTATATTGAGAGTTAAATGGTGTCCGACTAAGCGGGAATACAAGGAAAGGGTTTCATCTCAAATTTCATTCTTTGAGACTTGTTTTGTATTACGAGCATGTTTTTATATGGTTTATATAATAAATATTTTACATATTATATCATGATTATATATTTATTAATGGGATTTAATGTTTCATTTCAATTTTTCTATTTCAATGGATTTTGAATCAAATGGTATAAAATTTGTAATAGTTTCTTCATCTCTATTTCTTTTCTTTGATACATGTTCTTTACATAGACCTAATTTTATTTAAATTGTGTTTATAATGCCTATTGTATATATAATATCATGAATTATATTTTATTTATTTTATTTGAAGTTCAATTTCAAGGTATCTCATTCAATGTGTTTTTATTAAAACATTTATTAACTCATAAGGGGTTTTCTTGAGACATAATTATGTCATATTTAAATATGGTTTTAAAATATTAATTTATTCTATTATATAGTGATATTATGATGTATTTCATCATTATTTTTTGGGGAATTACATTCATTAATTTCTTTCTTCATAAAATTTTATATTGTTAAGAATAATTTATATTCTCTTCAAAAGAGCTGTTTCAGTTCCATATCCATATTCAATCATCCCATAAATGTTATCCTTTATTAATTTAAAATAAAATAATGTTTTATTTTTTTAATATTATAATATTCATTTAACTCTTTTCAAATAAAATATTTATCACTCTCTTTATGATGTGAGTTTCAATAAATGAATTTTTAAAAATATTGAAAAGGTTTTGGCTTTCCTTATGGTACATTTTATCTTACACTCTACATTTATTTTGTAAATAACTTTATTTATCTTAAAAGGATATTTTATTGGTTATTATTTTCAAATGTAATTTTTTTGAAAGGTTTTTACTTCAACTTTTTAAAATACCTTTTAAAAATGACCCATTAGTTATTCTTTTATGACTATATTAAAAATGTTTTCTAAAAACTCTTTTATGATTTCCTTCACCATTATGATAATTATTATTTATAAAGCTTAAATTCAATATTTTTAAATGGTTTTATAAATTATTTTAATTATTAATTATTTTTTAAAAAATAAATATTGTTATGTTTTGCAAAAGTATAACATTGATTTTAAAAATGAATTATTGATTTTAAAAAGTATTTTAAAGGCTTGTGTTTTTTAAAAATAATTCTTCGGTATTTTTATGTCTTCTCAAAATTTTTTAAAATAATATTTATTTTATAAAAGTTTCTTTCTAAAAATTAATTTTGGTTTTAAGTGATAATTTTTAAAATTTTCTATCAAGCTCAAATTATTTAATTTTATAAAAACATTTTTATGTTGTTTTCAATCATTTCAAAAATTGGGTATTTATTGATGCATTTCAAAATGAACCATACAATAATGTTATAAATGGTGTTATATATATATATATATGTATATATCCTTTGAAATTCCTTATGTTATAGTTGGATATGTTCTTATAATACCATCTACCTTCCTTCTCTGGATGGATTATGAAATGTTTTATTGAATTTTTCATGAAACCCGTATCTTTTACATGGATTAATTAAGTGATTTTTGAAATATAAATGATCACATATTCTCTTAACAAAAATATTTTTGGATGATTATTGAATTATGGATAGGGTCCTATATAATCCTTCAATTACTTGGGTAAATCTTTACATATTATAAGATAATATTGGGAAATGAGTAATGATGATCAATACACTATAAGAAATATGTTTTGATTACTAATCCACTATGGTAACCGAGTTGTGATGAATGATATAATATGAGAAATAGGTTTTGATTCTTGATTACAGAAAGAAAACATGAAGTTATTCCTGATCCACTAAGGGAAATAAAAAGTGATTCAAAGTCCACTATTTTAGGATTCCTATGCTTATTTTTGTGCTATATTTCTATGTTATATGCCTATATTATTCTTCAAGGATCATTTCTATTATCTAGTTATTTTTCACTAATATTAAATGGTATATGTTTGATAATTTTAGATTACATGTACTTCTTTTATGACTTATAGATAACTCTTATTACTCTATGTTTTTAATAAGGTATTTATCTGTTGATATTGTATTCTAATAATTTTATGATCTAATCTTTGATGACATGTTGATAAAATTTCCCTTAATGGGAATTTGAGATCACCAATTTTTTATGCTTTCTTTCCCTAGGTTATAAATATGAGAATAATCTATGGGGAGTCTAAAATGGGGTTTAGTGTGGTTTGGTTGTGGAGAAATGTTCAAAAGTATTGCAAGTTAAGTTGCTTATGTATATAGTCTTGAAAGACACTAATACTTTAGTTCTTGGGGTTATTTGATTATTTATGAGATATAATGTTTAACTTATAAAAATTATGAGAAATAAATATAAGTTTTTCTTGGTTCATATCGTTTGGTATAAAATCCTATGTGTAAATTATGAGTTTTTAGCACCAAAACTGAAAGTTCAGGTCTTGGTCGCCTTATTCACCCTGAGCTTGTTTATGAAATAAATACTACATCAAGTTATAAAAAACCTCTCTAGTTCTGATCAACTCATGATCTTACTTCTTAGAAATTCACAAGTGAAAAATTACATTATGAACAAACACATGAAACCATGATCATAAAACATAGTGCACACATGGATTACATAGTTTAGACATTATTTAATATATCCATGGTATAATGAAAAATTATATTTAATTACATTATAAATATATTACATATGAGTTATAAGGATTATCAAATTCTAAAAACCTTACTCGTATAAAGAATACTAACCAATAACTTAGTGGTTTCATCTTTCAGTGATCCTCTTTCTAGTCATCAGCCTTTAGCATTTTAACCTTAATCACTTGGATACACCAAGGTGTGATACTTTTGGAGCCACCTCTACTTCAACTCTTCAATACCTGTTATTAATTCTAAAAAATTTTATTACACTTTTAACACGTGAAACAATTCAACTTATATAGTGATCCCATCCAATCATCCCATCAACAATACCATCTGACATTCCCGGGGGACCTTCTATTGACTTAAGTGACGTTAGTTTCCCTATAACACTTCTAATATTGAACAATATATCCAAGTGAATAGTTTATATCATTTATACTTCACTCTAATTACTTTTATTAATATCCCATTACCACATTATCTGGGAAATACTTCCATGTCCCACCACTAATGTTTATGAAACTCATAAACTTTATTATTGTAAATCATCACCTATTGAAATTAATTCAATAGTCAATATATTTACCTTATATCTGATTCATAATTACTATAATAACATGTTTGACTTCCAATTATAATAATAAGATGATCATACTAAGAATTTACACACCCAGACACCACTGTGCTTAACCTACTAAACTCATTTGTCCAACTACCATCCAATGAATTTACTTTTCAATGATTTCATCATCCAGTGTGATTCCAATAATCTATCACCATAAGGTCCTCATCAAACTTCTATTCAATTGATGATGTTGCATCTAGTGAAATCATATCTACTACCTGAATCTAGATGTCACATGGAAATAATTTAATGTCACTATATGAGTTCCACTAAGTGTAACTTCCAGTGAATAAACTCCTAAAATATCTAAAACATAACCCAAAAAATAGTTATAATACTAAATCCAACAATATACCACTTGAGAATTATTTTTTAAGGTTTATTCTAATAATATAACACTTGAAAACTATTATCATTCCCATAAAGAAGTCATACCAACTAACTTCCATTCACCCTCACCCAACACATTCATGACTATCTTTCATTATCTTTACGATCATTCAAGATTCCATTGATAGAATTCCTATTTAGTTATATATGATAAGTTCTTCTATTGTGATTTCTCTATAAAACTACTTTGAATACCTCCATGAAATCTCCAAAATAAAACAATAAACAAATTTCTATCCTCTAAATTTGTTGAAATTTCCATCAACAAGTTTCACAGTGAATGAGTTCCATGAACTCTCTCTTCTGAATGTTTACTTCAGATTCTCTAATATCTAAAATCCAACAATCCGATAGATTTTACATTAAATCTTCCATAAACTTCATAAATGAGAGAAAACCCCCTGCTTCCAGATGTCTAGAGTATCCTCCAAAATATCCCACCCCAAACATAAAATGAAACTTATTAACACATGTTTCAAATGAACCCAAACATCCTATACTACTATTTATGTAACCCACCACCTAACCACCCCATTGATAAAACTTTAAATTCAATATTTTACATGGATCCAACACATGATTCTGAAAAATGAATATCCACTCTAGGACACCCTTA
Source organism: Viscum album (assembly GCA_963277665.1). Lineage (NCBI taxonomy): Eukaryota > Viridiplantae > Streptophyta > Magnoliopsida > Santalales > Viscaceae > Viscum > Viscum album. Next base: position 547,281,104 of record OY728148.1, read on the forward strand.
TTTTAGTGTTCTAGGCTAGTATTCTTTGACTTAGGAAACCCTATTAGTAGTATTTATAGACTTTAAATCTAGTTCTTAACTTATTTTCCTTTGAACTAATTTACATCTCACCTACATCATGAATATTCTTAATTAAAAAATGAAGATACATTGAATTATAATGTTTTTCCATGAGAAAAACCCCCAAAACATGAACACCATACACTACTACCAAATATTTCTCTCATTATCCCAATTTTTTATAAAATCTTCACATAACTTAGGATTACAATACTTCCTCATCTCTCACTATTGCATAATCATGATAACCATGACCTAGAATCCATCTTATGGTCATCTAGTTCATATAATTCCATTGCATGTTGACTTGAACCGATGAAATATTTCTCTTCTGAAAACTATTTATAGGAACATGCATCATATATATTAATAACAAACTTCTGAACAATACCTATGATTATTGTTGTGGTCTTTTAGTTTAATTTCATGATTTTGGCTTACTTCTCCATCCAATGAAATTATAAACCCACTAGATATAACAAAAACAACATTATTTATGATAAAAAAATTCCACTATCAGATTATTAGACCACACTTAACCCATTTTAACACTATCCTATAGAGACATGAGATCCCACTGAATATTGACAACATAATGGATCATTTGATACCATCATAATTTCAGTAGCCTCCCACCAAGCTAAAAAATTCCTTCAAATTACTGGAACATGCTGCATGAATCTTACCTGTCAATTAGACTTTTGAAATTCCTAGATTCTATCTAGAACTTCCTATATATTCTAATGAAATCCTTTAGATAACCTCATAGAACACCTGACCATGAGAACCCAATAATATTACAAACAAGCTCTGATTGTATCCAATAAAATAACATTACTTGAGACACATTCTAGTCTAGATAAATTTTGTTAAACCTATAAGAATTTGGTTTGGATTTGTTGAAAATGTGTATTGTTGGACTCATTGTTAATGTGTGGTGATAGAATTTCTGAGCATATAAATGTAACATGGACTAAAGTTTTTTTGGAAAATAGAGGATGCATGAAAGAGAGGATATCAACTACATCAAAAAATCAATGGTTATTCCATGGTTTTTAATTGTAGGTTAAGTTTACATTGTAATACCCTTGGCTGTTATGTAGAAGCAATTTTATTAGTGAAGACTCTCTAGAATATTGGTGTTGTCTATTCCATATAAGAAATGCTATTATAAAACATAAATATTATGCTAGAAATGGAGGCCACATAATTTTTTTTCCTTTATTGTTGTTCATCACACTGTTTCATATGAAAGGTTTCATGAATATAATGGATGAAATTTGTAATGGTAGACCAATAAATATTGAATCTATGTAAGGGTATAAAAAGTTTTTTACATTGTATTAATAAAGTCTAAATAATAAGGGAAGGATTCAAGAAGGTAATATATTAATTTAATTACCTACAAAAGTATAAATAGGTGAATTACATAAGGGCAGAGGAGTACACCATGCTACTAAAAGGTAGTATAAAGTTTCCTATTCCATAGTACTCAAGGATACAACATAAAGTAAGGTCGTGTGAAGGTAATCTAGAAATTTCACTACCAAGATATGGCTAAAAAGGTGAATCATGTAAGGGTATAAGAGTAGACCACACCTCAAAAGTTGTATTTATATCATAAGGATATTCATATAAGGGTGATTTATTATTTGTTTAAAGGTCATTCAACAGGATTAGAAATAATGGTAAATTCATTGAGTAAAGTGACTACACCATAGCATGAAGACCTAGATTTTGGAGGAACTAAACCAAAAATTCTGTAAGGGTATAGTTATCATAACCCCCTCCTTCTAAAGATACCACTCATAAGATGTAAATGAAGGAAGAGAGATAATTACCCATGAGTCTTTCCTTTAATAGGCCTTGGTTTGGCGACTAAAACTGAGGGTATGGAATAACACATATAGAAGGCATTACCCTTAATAATAAAAATAGCATTAGAAGATAGGATATAAACCACCAAACAACTCCATCCCATAATATAAACAAAATGAAACCAAACCATCCCACAATACATGTAAAATTTTATAAAATACAATGAAAGTATCCAAGTGAAACAAAAAAGATAACTCCTACAATAATGAATCAACAAAAGCTCCAATATTAAAGTTAGTAATATCCATCTTGGTCCTTGAAGTCCCCTTGGAAAGATTAAAAAATTTATATTTATATATGTAGGTTTAGGATAACATGTATACTCAGTGGGATCATACCCAAGGTAACTCATGAACATGTGGTAAGATCATACTAATGCACCAGTGAACAAACATTAGGACCAATAAGTACCTAAATAGGTCAACTAACTAGTCCCATTTTCACCACAACACACTCACCAAAAAACACATCCAAGTTTAATAACATATGATGAAAATTATTAAAAAAGGGTACTCCACACCACCTCCCCATTAATTTTTCTCCCTCACTCCCCAGTTCAAAACAGCCTAGTTCTCTCATCCCATCCAAATCCATTAACCTAAAAACCATTACAACAACATCTGATATGGGTCAGACCATAGGCTTACCTACCCTATCCTCTCATAGGGATCAATATCCTATGTTGAAATTGGTCTATAGTACATGATATCCATATCACATACCACAATCACTGTATCCTCATCATCACAAAACCACCACCACCCAACCAAAATAGTAGGGTATCATGATCATTAAGGACATAAAACTCATTCCCCCCCATAAAATGCATGAACCCCACCATAAAAAACCTCATACTCTCATCAGTTGTCACCACAAGTGCACTATATCCACAAAACATCACAACCCATGTATAACAACCTCACATGAAAGAGAGAGTGGTGAAGAGGGTCTAGTGATCAATCCATCCTCACCCACCTAGATGTTTGGGGAAGACACCCAAAACCCAAAACCTTTGGGTGTCGATGTAAGCACACGGCTTGGGTGGGGTGAATAAATAAATCAAAAGAAAAATACAATGTAATATAGATAACACACAAGAAAAACATATGGGTTCATAATAAGAGCACCAATATTTATCACAACATCATCACAATGTTAAACAACATTTAAAAATAGCCATTACCACCACTAATGTTGTACACCATATAACCAAACCACACATAATCCACATTTAATTTTTAGTTTTCATTTATAAGACCTACCATTTTCAGAATTAATGAGTTTACCCTAACTCCCATTTACTAATACATTTCAATTCACAATAAAGAACTCAATCATTTATCATTAAATTTTATTTTAGGCATTAACCACATATCAGTTTCATCCCATGTTCATATTTAAATATCAACCCATGATTATTCATTTACCAAACCATGAAATTTTAGTTTCAAAATTTCAAATTCTTTCCATGGATAACTGTGTGATAAACTCAATCACACTATGACACAACTCATCTACTCTATATCAACCAATATCACATACCATGAAAACCAACCATGGATTCACTTACCAACACATTCCTCATTTGAACTCAGTCACCACCATCACTGAACAACCCCCACAATATCTTCACACAACACACAAGGAAAATGAAACATGAAAACATGCCCTTATAATTATATTAAACTTATAAAATAATTAAATTTTCATATTCATACAAATTTCTTTAATCATATCACTTTATTACTTCTATATATATTATTACATAATCCCAAAATTAAATCATTAGCCGATTCATTATCCATGTATAAGTTATTTGTCATTTTATTTATAGTGAGTTCAACCTATAAACATAATGAATATTTTAAAAATCACATCAATAATAACACAAATAATTCCCCCAACAACCATGAACTTTATTAGGAGAAAAAATGGAGAATCCTTTAAGAAATATCACAAAATATGAAAAATAATTACATAGACTCCCATCCCCTTAAATTTTATATTAATATAATTATTTATTTGATTATGGAAACCCATACTATCTACCCAAAGGAATAAAAAACATGAAATTTTCACTGATTCATATTAAAGAAGGAGAGAAAGAGGTTCCCCTACCTCGATTAGAGTCTCAAAGAGAACCACACTCATAAAAGAAGAATTAAGGGATCAAAATTCACCAAGATTTAGGGGAAACCACTTGTAACATCTATTAATTTCCATGTATTATTTATATATATTATATTGAATTATTACGGGACTAGGTGATAAGACGATGTGTGATTCTGAGGCCTGGTGTGCTTAGAAAAATTTCTTAAAGAATATTAAAGATATTAAATAGCACAAACAAACAGTCTTCCAAAAAAGTGGAATAAGTTCTAAATGAGTGTATAGATCAGAAACCCATGGATACTATTGCGTTCAGAGCAATGACTTTACCTTAGGTGGGGCCTAACATCGACCAGCGTAGGTCGATCGTGAATGTTATTTTTTGGACGCATTGGTAATAAAATATTTAATAAAATTATTTTATTTCGATGCAATAACTCATTTTATTTTTTATTAGTGTTTTTCAGGAATCCATGGTCATCACCAGAACCCTGTAATTCCCTTGAGATAAGGATAAGGAAGTTCTCTTAACATCAAAGATGGATCAAAAATTGGAACATGGATCTACAATCATCGATGCACCTCAGATTCGAAGGATCTCACCAACGATGATAACACGATGATCAATCTTTGGAAGCGGGTTGTCCAAATCTAGGTAGAGTGTTTGATCTCTTTGTGATTTCTTCAACATTATTAGATTCAATAATGAATGAGAAGCAACCAAAAAAAGTTTATCGGACGTTCGATCATTATTGTGATATGGTTATTATTGGGAATTGTTAATGGGATTTTTGTTACTCTATTCATTCATCCCTATAATGAGAAAGAATCGAGGACTACATGAAAAAAAGTTGAGGTTGATTCCTCATATTTTATTGGTGCCTTTATCTTTTTCCATTCTTATCTTTCTTCACTGTTGGACCCTCGTTGTCATGGATTGACTTTCCAAGAGGCTCCAAACATGATCAGACCCATGGGGAAGAGGAAAATCATCTTCAAAAGCTACAACAGTGTAGATCGGGACCCGACGAGGCCAAATCTGTGACCGTGAAATTTTATAAGCATCGAAGGAGCCCTTTTAGTCCACAGAAGGGACCACCGGAGCACCTGTGCCAATGGTGGTATGCGACGACTTCCACGTGTGGGTGAGGCAGAAGACGACAGGGCGAAGATAGTGGGCTGTGGGGTGACTGATGACGACGAAGGGGCCATTTGGGACATGAGGTGATGTGAGGACCAGGGGGGATGAACACAGTTGGGGATGAAAATGTAGACTAGGGTGGCATGCAGTTAGGGCAGACCGAATGGACCAGGTGGGACGCAGATGGGGTGGGCTGTGTCTAGCACACAATCTGGTCTACAGTTCAGTAATCCCAGTGGGCCAGGCTAGAATAGATCAGCTGGACTGGGTTGGGTCGGCCAACAGGTTGGGATAGGTACGACGGGTCAGATCCGACCCAAATCGGGCTTGGGTCATACCTTTTTTTTTTCAAAAATAGCCATAAATTTCCAACTGTGTATCCATTTGATGAGAAATTTACGACGTTGAGACCTTGTAATGAGAGGTTACTTTTGAGATATTCTAAGTGGGTTTTTGTGGAATTTTTCATACAACCTAATGTCTTGAGGAGTAGGTTCTCCCAGAACAAGAATTATATGAGAAAAATCCTATGGCTGGCTCTAATGTCGAGACTAAGTGTCTTATAGAGACTATGTGTATTATTGAGACTAAGTGTCTTATTGAGAATATGTGTCTTACTAAGAATCAATGTCTTATAGAGACTATGTTTCTTACTGAGACTGATTGTCTTATCGAGACTAAGTGTCTTCTAGGACATGACTGAAAATACTAATTTTCGTACTATAGACTTATTCCTGTGTGAACTGACTATACTCTGTGCATTTACTAATGGTGTACTTCATGAATTTTCTTGTTTTATACTTTATGTATTTCTCTATGGTATACTCTGTGTATTTCCTTGTGGTTTTGGGGTGTCCTACTGAGTATTGTTTTACTCACCCCTACACAGGCTTTCCCCACACGTGTCGAGTCTTGTGTAGACGATTGATGCTTTGATGAAGTCCTAGGTGGACCAGAACCAGGTGGTGATTAGTGATACCAGATAGACAAGGTGTGCTTCTATGGCTTCAGATAGCTGTTCAGTACCTTTCCCTTCAGGCAGGGTTTTCTATGGATGAGTTTCAGGAACTTGTACTTTAAATTTTCAAGACTCCTTTTTTGGTGGGCTTGTATTCTGGCTCTGTTTACTTTCTAGTTTTCTACTGTCATACTCTATTGTATCTATCTTAGTGTTATGCATGATTGTTTACTTATTGTTTTACATTTAATCATTTTGATCTTAGAGATGTGTGCGTGTGCACATGAACTTAGGGAAATGACTCCCATTCATGGGACATGCCAAGTTGATGCTAGTCACTAACCCCAAGCCTATTAGAGGTGGGATTAGGGTAGTCGTAGAATGGGCCCCTCTAGGATGAATTGTGAAAGAGTGATATCAAAGGGTGTCAATTCTACCTAAAGAACCAACTATCTATGAGATTGGTTTGGGGAAACAAGTTAAGTGTTTCGAGTTCAGATTTCAGGCTAGGGAATCGAGTGTTAGTGTGGCAGATGATGTATCCATACACCAGGACTCTAAATTCTACTTTTATACTCAATACATGACAAAATTGCTTATAGGGAAAATAATGGTACATGACTTATATAGGATTTGGGTGTGTTATCATGTACTTCTTGAGTCATCTCACCAGGTATAATCTATTGAGTGTGGTACATATTATTATATTTCAGGATGCCTCCAAGTAGAAAACAATCTAGGATTATGATACATGATCATTAGGATGATCATCCTAGCGAGGAGACATCAATATAGAGGCTTGTACCATATATATCACCTCTGGGTGGTTTACTAGTTATACCACTACCCATCAAGCAACAGTTACTACTAGCACTATTGGTTAAGGATGCACACAGGTTGAGTGAGTTGCATGAGTTCCAGTGGCAGCAACCTCTTAGGTTTTAGGGTTATACATACCCCTAGGTAGCTGAGTATTGGATGGAGGAAGTTACACGTGTCTTCCTCCTTGTAAGGATGCCTTCCAACCAAATAGTAGTCCTAGCCGCATGTCTTATTTAGGGATTAGTGGGGAAACTGTGGAGCATAGTGACCGAGACACATGATGAGATGAATCTATTTTGGGAAAATATGGAGTGTCTCCTCAGATAGAAGTTTTTTATAGCTACATTATGCTCAGTGCACATATAGGATCTTATTCATCTATAGTAGGGAATTCATACAGTGGTGGAGTACTCTGCGATATTCACTGATCTTTTTTGCCACTCTACAAATATGGTACGAGACCCATTCTTTAGGTCTCAGACCTTCGATCAGGGCTTAAACAGGTATATCATGGCATCCATGATATCCTTTATCATTCCTACATGTTCTAGGGTACTGGAGAAATCTCTGCTATGAGAGAGCTTTTTAGCAGAGTAGACACTAGTAGTGGGATCTACCACCAGGAACCGAGTAGCTGAGTCTTCAGCAGTAGGCCAAAAACAGTCACAGTGACCCAAGAGGGTTAGGCACTCTAGGGGAAAACCCCTGTACACATGATCAATGGTGAGGGGATCCCAAGGAAGAGGGATTCAACTGAAGGATAAGTTGTGTTACTCATGCGACGTTTGGGGACATCTAGCATGAGATTGAGTGAACTGTCATACAGATGACCAGGAGATGGTTGAGGGACCACCGAGATAGAGGTGGAGGTAGGATAAGGGTGGTACAGTGGGCGTATGTTATGGAATAGGAGAAGGCAGGGCAGTAGGAGGTGGGATAAGGTTTGGTGTATTACCACCACCACCCCAAGTGGTTCATGATAGGCTTACAGAGCTTGTGGACAAGGAAGAGGCCAGCTTTAGGCATTGGAGGCTTATGACCATGAGGCTCTAGGGATGTTTAGTGGTACGAACTATTTATTTTCCACATTATCTGAAATTTTAATAGACATAGGTTCCAATCATTCGTTTTTTACCACGACCCTTATTTGAGACTCATAGATTTCAGTGGAACCGTTGACTCAACCCTTACACTTAGATACTTATACGAGAGGGGATTCGATGATCACATATTGGTGCTAATAGTATGACCTTACTATTAAAGGTGAGAGTTTCAGTTGTGATCTCTTGGTAGTGGTGTCGAGGCCTTATGGCGCCATTCTCAGTATAGACTGGTTATCCACAATCCATGATCAGATTGACTATTTTAGGCATAGAGTATGATGTTTCCACAGTAATGCGACCATGTTTTCCTTCTTCGGTGAAAAGGAAACCCATGTAGCATAGGATGGACTCACACAAAAAAGGTTCTATATGATCACACATTAGTTGGCTAGCCTGAACCTTGATGTAGTGAATGATATGAGTCCCTAGTTTCCTACAGTGGTGGAGGAATACAAGGACATCTTTCCTAAGAATGTTCTAGGATTAACTTCTCATAGAGAGAAATACTTCTACATTGATCTATACTATGAAAAAAAACCAATATATACACATGAATATCAGATGTATCCTATGGAGATTCATAAGATGAGGGTACAGTTAGAGTACCTAAAGAGGAATAGATTCATAAGTCCTAGTGTTTCACCCTGGGTAGGCACAATTTTGTTTTCCAAGAAGGAAGAAAGGAGATTGAGGTTATGTTTGGAATTCTTGTTCCTGAACCAGGTAACCGTGAAGAATAATTATCCACTACCAAGGATTGATGAACCCTTTGATCGGTTGAATGGGGTGTGGTGGTTCTTGAAGATAGACATCAAATTTGGCTATCACCAGATTTGAGTTCAAGATGAGAATGTACCAAATATGACCTTCATATTTTGGTACAACCACTAAGAGTACTTGGGGATGTTTTTTGGATTGACGAATTCACCAATAGTGTTCATGGGACTCATGAATATGATATTATATCCTTACTTAGATTATCTCATGGTGGTATTCATTGATGACAACCTAGTGTACTCGGCGTCCAAGGAGGAGCACATGATAAACTTGAGGATGGTCCTGGACACACTCTGAGAGCACTAGATTTATTGGAAGCTATCTAAAGGTCAATGTTGTATATGAATGATCCATTTTATGGGAAATGTCATTTCAAAGGCAAGAGTTTCTGGGGATCTAACAAAGATTGAAGCAGTTATTTTTTGGGAGCTACCCAAGAGTGTTACTAAGGTGAGGAGTTTCTTTGGTTTGGCTAGGTATTATTAGAGGTTTTTACCTAACTTTTCTATATTATAAGCACTATTTATAGCTTTTACATGAAAGGGGTAGCCTTTCATTTGGATGGATAAGTTTCTGAAGATTTTTCAGTAGCTGATTCACAGTTTGATAAGGGCTCTTATATTGAGATTTCCAGAGGAGGTTGTCAAGTATGTGGTGTTCCGCATTGCATCAGGAACCAGTCTTGGTTGTGTATTGATGTAGGGACAAGCCATTATTTCCTATGGTTCATTCTAGTTAAGGCTACATGAGTAGAACCACGCAACCCATGATCTTGAGTTAGCAGCGACTGTCTTTGCATTGAAGATACAGAGACACTACCTGATGGGCAATCAGTTTATCATCTAATATGACCAAAAGAGTCACAAATATATCTTCTCTTATAAGGATCTATACTTGAGATAGAGGTAATGGATAGAGTTCCTCCAGGACTATGAATTTGAGATTGTCTATATTATTGGGAAGGGGAATGTAGTGGAATATGCTCTCAGTAGGAGATCTAGTTCATAGTTTCTGAGCGAGGTGTCAGAGAAGTTATCCTCATTACAGATATCCTTTGTAGATAGATATGGAGTAGCTTTCCTCCAGTCAATGGTTTTTAATCCTCCACTCTTACATCAATTTAGGGAGGCACAACTTGGGGATACTAACTGTGAGACTTTACATAATCAAATGTCCAAATGGAATTCACCTAATGTATATTTGAATGGTGGGGAGAACAACATTATTTTTATAGGATGCATGGTAGTGCCAATGGATTTATTGGAGGAGGTCTTCAGGGAGTTCTATACATCCCTATTGTCGATATATATAAGAGTGAAAAAGATGTATCAGGAACTCCAATGTCAGTTCTGGTGGTTGGGGATGAAGAAGGCGGTTGCAGAGTTCGTTTCTTGATGCCTCACTTGTCAAAAAGTGAATACTAAGCACCAGGTTCCAACGGGTTTGACTCAAACCCTTGAGGTTTTAGAGTGGAAGTGGGATAGGATATCGATGAACTTTTTGAAAGGTTTACCATGTACGTCCATGGGACACAATACCATCTCGGTGATCATTGATCAACTCACCAAGTCAACCCACTTACTAGAAATTTGGGAGTAGAGTTCAGTAGAGAGATTGTGACACCTCTATGTGCAGGAGATAATTTAACTCCATGGAGTCCCATAAACAATAGTATCAGATTGTGATTCTCATTTCACATACCTGTTTTGGAAGGGATTGTAAGAGGTGTTTGGGACTTAGTTATGCTTGAGAATAGCATTTCATCCATAGAAGAATAGACAAACTGAGCATACCATTCAGGTTATAGAGGATATGATTCGTGCTTGCATCATAGACTTTGGCTGTAGTTGTGAGGATCACCTACCACTGGTGGAGTTTTCATAAAATAGTAGATTCCACTCCACCATTGGTATGACACTATTCAAGGCCTTCTACGGGCAACCATGCAGGTCACCAATTTGTTGGATGGACCCAGGAAATTCACCACTCATGGGCTCAGAGTTGGTGTAGGAGACTACAAAAAAGGTTTAGTTCATCTAGGAGTGGATGCGGACTGAAAAGATCCATCAAAAGTTATATGCAGATTGAAGACAGAGGACTTTGGAGTTTGTGGAGGGTGACCATGTGTTTCTTTGGGTCTCTACTCGATGCAAGATACATAGATTTAGCTGAGGAAATAAGCTATCTATGAAGTTTATTGTTCCTTTATAGATACTACATAGAGTTTTCAAGGTGTAATACCACTTAGATCTATCACCATAGTTAGATCAGGAGCACAATGTCTTCCATGTGTCACAGTTGAGGAGATACGTGCATGATCCATCACACTTCATTGACTAGGACGAGCTGAACATTAACTATGTAGTGACTTTTGAGGAGTACCCAGTGGAGATTGAGGAAAAAAAGGAGAGGATACTTCATGGGTAGTCATTTCCTTTGGTGTGTGTTCTATGCTAGCATGAGAATCTCCAGGAGAGCACATGGGAGGTGGAGGCTCAGATCCATGCTTAGTAACCCAACTTGTTTGTATAGCCTTTTATTTTGGTTTTCAGGGACACAAATCCCTAAGGTGGGGGATAATGTAATATCTCAGAATTTCCATGTATTATTTTTATATATTATATGGAATTATTATGGGACTAGGTGCTGAGACGAAGAGTTATTTTAAGGCCCGATGTGCCTGAAAAAATTGCATGAAGAATATTAAAAATATTAATCAACATACACACATAGTTTTCTTGAAATGTGAAAGAACATCTAAATGAGTGTACAAATTAGAAATATGAGGGAACCATTGTGTTCAGAGTAACAAATTTACCTTAGGTGGGACTTAACATCGACCAGTGTGGGTCTTCCGTGAAAGTTAGTTTTTGGACATATCATTAATAAAATATTTAATAAAAATATATTATTTCGATGCAGCGACTCATTTTTGTTATTAGAGTTTGTCAGGAATCTAGGGTTATGAACATAACCCTAGAATTCCCATGACATAAGGAGAAGTATGTTCTCTAGATGGATACATTGGATCAGATATCTAAATTTGGATCTATGATCAGTAATGCACCTCGTATTCTAAGGATCTCACCAATGATGATGACAAGAAGATAGATCTTCATCATAAAGTGGTCCAAATACAGGTTGGGTGTTTGATCTCTTTGTGATTTATTCCCCATTATTAGAATCAATGAATAATGAAGACCAAGGAGAATGAAGTTCTTTATACAACGTTGATGTATCCGAGATCGGAATGTAGATCGACGATCATCGATGTGCCTTAGATTCGAAGGATCTCACCAACGACAATGACACGATGATCAATCATATTCAGCGAGTGGTCCAAATCTAGGTAGGGTATTTGATATCTTTGTGATTTCTTCCTTGTTCTTAGAATCAATGATGAACACAGACCAACCAATGAACATGTTGACCCATGGTTCGATCGTTCTTGCGGATGGTTAGGAAAACATTGTTTGTAGTATTTATAGACTTTAACTCTAGTTTTGTAACTTATCTTCCTTTGAACTATTTTACATCACACCTACATCATGGATATTCTTAATTAAAAATTTAAGATACATTGAATTATAATATCTCTCCATGAGAGAAACCCCCAAAACATGAACACCATCCTCTACTACCAAATATTGCACTCATTATCACAATTTTTTTATAAAATCATCACATAACTTAGGATTATAATCCTTCCTCATCTCTCACTCTTTCACACTCATGATAAACATGACCTAGACTCTATCATATGGTCATCTAATTCATATAATTCCATTGCATCTTGACTTTAATTGATGACAAGTTTCTATTTTGACAACTATTTATAGGAACATGCATCATATATATTAATAACAAACTTCCAAACAATACCTATGATTATTGTTGTGGCCTTTTAGTTTAATTTCATGCTTTTGGCTTGATTCTCCATCCAATGAAATTATAAACCCACTAAATGTAACAAAAACAACATTATTTATGATAAAAAAATTCCACTATAAGTTTATTAGACCATGCCTAACCCATTTTAACAATTTCTTATAGAGACATGAGATCCCACTGAATACTGAAAACATAATGGATCATTGGATACCATCATAATTTTAATATCCTTCTACCAAGCTAAAAAATCACTTCAAATTACTGGAACATGCTGCATGAATCTTACCAGTCAATTAGACTTTTGACATTCCTAGATTCTATCTAGAACTACCTATATATTCCAATGAAATCCTTTAGATAACCTTATAGAGCACCTAAACATGAGAACCCAATAGTATTCCATACAATCTCTGATTGTATACAATAAAATAACATTCCTTGAGACACATTCTAGTCTAGATAAATTTTGTTAAACCCCTAAGAATTTGGTTTGGATTTGATAACAATGTGTGTTGTTGGACTTGTTGTCAATGTGTGGCGTTAGAATTTATGAACATATAAATGTAAAGTGGACTAAAGTTTTTTTTTGGAAAATAGAGGATGCATTAAAGAGAGGATATCAACTACATCACAAAATCAAATGTTATTCCATGGTATTTAATTGATAGGTTAAGTCTACATTATAATACCCTTGGTTGTGATGTAGAAGTAATTTGATTGGTGAAGACTCTCTAGAATATTGGTGTTGTCTATGCCATATAAGAAATGCTATTATAAAACATCAATATTATGCTACAAATGGAGGCCACATAATTTTTTTCCTATGTTGTTGTTCATAAAACCGTGTCATATGAAAGGTTTCATGAATATAATGGATGAAATGTGTAATGGTATACCAATAAATATTGAATCTATGTAAGGGTATAAAAAGTTTTATACATTGTATTAATAAAGTCTAAATAATAAAGAAAGGATTCATGAAGGTAATATATTAATTTAATTACCTAAAAATGTATAAATAGGTGAATTACATAAGGGTAGAGGAGTACACTATGCTACTAAAAGGTAGTATAGAGTTTCCTATTCCATAGTACTCAAGGATACAACATAAAGTAAGGTCGTGTGAAGGTAATCTAGAAATTTCACTACCAAGACATGGCTAAAAAGGTGAATCATGTAAGGGTATAAGATTAGAACACACCTCAAAATTTGTAGTTATATCATAAGGATATTCATATAAGGGTGATTTATTATTTGCGTAAAGGTCATTCAACATGATTAGAAATAATCATAAATTCATTGAGTAAAGTGACTACACCATAGCATGAAGACCTAGATTTTAGAGGAAGTAAACCAAAAATTCTGTAAGGAAAGAGTTATCATAACCCCCTTCTTCCAAATATACCACTAATAAGATGGAAATGAAGGAAGATAGATAATTACCCACAAGTCTTCCCTTTAGAAGGCCTTGGTTTGGTGACTAACACCTAGGGTATAGAATCACACATATAGAAGGCATTACCCTTAATAATAAAAATAGCATTGGAAGATAGGATATAAACCACCAAACAACTCCATCCCATAATATAAACAAAATGAAACCAAACCATCCCACAATACATGTAAAAATTCATAAAATACAATGAAATTATCCAGGTAAAACAAAAAAGATAACTCCTACAACAATGAATCAACAAAAGCTCCAATAACAAAGTTAATAATATATATCTTGGTCCTTGAAGTCCCCTTTAAAAGATAAAAAAATTTATATTTATATATGTAGGTTTAGGATAACATGTATAATCAGTGGGATCATACCCAAGGCACTGAACAAACATTAGGACCAATAAGCACCTAAACAGTTCAACCGACCAGTCCTATTCTCACTATGACACACTCACCAAAAAATATATCCAAGTTTAATAACATATGACGAAAATTATTAAAAAAGGGTACTCCAAACCACCTCCCCATTAATTTTTCTCCCTCACTCCCCAGTTCAAAACATCATAGCTCTCTTATCCCTTCTAAATACATTACCATAAAAACCATCACAACAACATCTGATATGGGTCAGACCGTAGGCTTATATACCCTATCCTCTCATAGGGATCAACATCCTATGTTGACATCGGTCTATAGTACATGATATCCATATCACATACCACTATCAATCTATCCTCATCATCCCAAAAACACCACCACCCAACCAAAGTAGTAGGGTATCATGATCATTAAGGACATTAACCTCAGTCCCTCCCCATACAATGCATGAACCCCACCATAAAAAACCTCATACTCTCATCATTTGTCACCACAAGTGCACTATATAAACAAACCATCACAACCCATGCATAAAAACCTCACATGAAAGAGATAGTGGTGAATAGGGTCTAGTGATCCATCCATCCTCACCCACCTGGATTTTTGGGGAAGACACCCAAAACCCAAAACCTTTGGGTGTTGATGAAATCACATGACTTGGGTGGGGTGCATAAATAAATCAAAAGGAAAATACAATGTAATATTGATAATGCACAATAAAAACTTATGGGTTCATAATAAGAGCACCAATATTTATCACTGCATCACCACAATGTTAAATAACATTTACAACTAGCCACTACCACCACTAATGTTGTACACCACACAACCAAACCAAACATAATCCACATTTCATTTTTAATTTTCATTTATAATCCCTACAATTTTAATAATTAATGAGTTTACCCTAACTCCCATTTACTAATCCATTTAACTTCAAAATAAAAAACTCAATCATTTATCATTCCATTTTATTTTAGGCATTAACCACATATCAGTTTCATCCCATGTTCATATTTAAATATCAAACCATGATTATTCATTTACCAAACCATGCCATTTTAGTTTCAAAATTTCAAATTCATTCCATGGATAATTGTGTGATTAACTCAATAACACCATGCCACAACTCATCTAATTTATATCAACCAATATCACATACCATGACAACCAACCATGGATTCACTTACCAAAAAATTCCTCATTTGAACTCAATCACCACCATCACTGAACAACCCCCCGCAATATCTTCACACAACACACAAGGAAAATGAAACATGAAAACATTCCCTTAGAATCATATTAAACTTCTAAAATAAATAAATTTTCATATTCATACAAAGTTCTTTAATCATATCACTTTATTACTTCTATATATATTATTAAATAATTCCAAAATTACATCGGTATCCAATTCATTATCCATGTATAAGTTATTTGTCATTTTATGCATGGTGAGTTCAAACAATAAACATAATTAAGGTTTCACAAATCACATCAATCATCACACAAATAATTCCCCCAACAACCATGATTTTTATTAGGAGAAAAAATGGATAATCCTTTAAGAAATATTACAAAATAAGAAAAATAATCACATGGACTCCCATCCCCTTCAATTTTATATTAATATAATTATTTATCTAATATGGAAACCCATAATATCAACCCAAAGGAATAAAAAACATGAAATTTTCACTAATGCATATTAAAGAAGGAGAGAAAGAGGTTCCCCTACCTCGATTAGAGTCTCAAAGAGAACCAAACTCATAAAAGAAGAATAAAGGGATCAAAATTCACCAAGATTTAGGGGAAACCACTTGTAAAATCTAGTAATTTCCATGTATTATTTATATATATTATATTTAATTATTACAGGACTTGGTGATAAGATGACATGTGATTCCGAGGCCTGGTGTGCCCAAAAAAATTGCTTAAAGAATATTAAAAATATTAAATAGCACAAATAAATAGTTTTCTAGAAAAAGTGGAATAAGTTCTAAATGAGTGTATAGATCAGAAACCCATGGATACCATTGTGTTCAGAGAAAAGAATTTACCTTAGGTGGTGCCTAACATCGACCAACATAGGTCGATCATGAATGTTATTTCTTGGAAGCATTGGTAATAAAATATGTAACAAAAGTAATTTATTTCGATGCAGCAACTCATTTTATTTTTTATTAGAGTTTTTTAGGAATCCATGGTCATCACCATAACTCTGTAATTCCATTGAGATAAGGATAAGGAAGTTCTCTTAACATCAAAGATGGATCGAAGATTGGAACATGGATCGACGATCAGCGTTGCACCTCAGATTCGAAGGAACTTGCCAACGATGATAACACGATGATCGATCTTTGGTAGCGGGTTGTCCAAATCTAGTTAGAGTGTTTGATCTCTTTGTGATTTCTTCCCCATTATTATAATCAATAATGAATGAGAATCAACCAATAAACAATTTTATCAGCAGTTTGATCATTATTGTGATATGGTTATTATTGGGAATTGTTAATGGGAGTTTCATTACTGACTTCATTCATCCCTCTAATGTGAATCGAGGATGACATGAAAAAAGTTGAGTTTCATTTCCCAGATTTTCTCAGTGCCTTTATCTTCCCCCGTTCTTATCTTTCTTCACTGTCAGACCCTTGTTGTCATGGATTGACTTTCCGGGAGGCTCCATGTAACACCCGAGATTTCTATGAGAAATATATTTTTTATGTTATATACATCATCAAAGGAATCCTTCACTACACACAACACTAGCTTGGCTTGCTTTACACGCAATCACGACCTTCCTCGATAGCTTGCATTGTACGCTATACCGAGTTTCACTAAACAACGATATGCTATTAAAATATTATTATAACTAGCTGTTATGAATATTAATACCCACTTTTTTAAATTTTATAAATTTTATATTTCAAAATGGACTTCATTTTTGGATTCAAAATATCAAAATTAGCCTAGGGTGAAATTTTGGTATTTTTCTGAAAACATTCAATTTTTGATGAATAGTGAAAACACTGGGTTACTATTTAAAAACCGACTTTTTATTTAAATAATCATTTATTTTATTTAATTTTATTTTAGGTAAAAATTAATAAATAATACCTATATAAGTTCAAAGTAATTCATTGGAGTAATTTTATAATAATTTTAAATATATAAAAATTTTATTGAACTTTTCACCGTCTTTTACCCACCTCCTAGGAGAATTTGCAAATTTACATAAAACTTAATTTTACCACTTCTGTGAGTGGAATTTAAAAAATCCAAGAGACACGGTTAATATCAAGGAGTAAAATGTGGTTCAATGAGATGAAAATAATTTTTGGTGAATAGTAACTTTTTACTTTTATTTACCACGGTTAAAAGTAAATAGGGTAATTAAGGGAAAAAATGATATTATTATTACCCTAACACATGTCCTAATTCTATTAGATAAGTTTAATTCGACCAAAAACAACCTTAGGAATAAAATATGACCATTTAGGTCCACTTGGATTAGATTAGGACATTTATTATTATTTTATTTAAAGAATAGTTAACATAGTTAAAATCAAAGTTTAATAACTAAAACATTTTTAATATAGGGTTATACATAAGATAATTTCAACTATAAATATTAATTAGAAATATAAAAGTATTTCCTAAATAATGGTATTTTATTTATAATTTTTAGACATTAAATAATTTAATTTATTTATGACACAATGATGATGCAGTAATTTACTTATTAATGAAATATTAACATAATTGATATTATAAATACCCAAATAAATGTAATTTGAAACTTTTTATGAATTAAATTAATTTTATAGGTTAATATGACATATTATTATTGATTTAATTAACTTTTTTCGAACTAATCATGCTGTTATGATTTTTCACAAAAATCAATTACCAAATAGTGTCAAAATTGACATAAAATAGTTTTAAAAACAAATATTATATTATTAATTGTTATTTTATTCCTAAAAATCTAAGGTTTGGCCAAATGACTTAGATAAGGTTATATATATTAATAATAAACAACTTGGGGTTCGTTTGTTTTTTTATAGTAAGTTTAATAACCATATAGTGTAAGAAAACAAGAAGACACGGTAAAAGTTAAATTATTTAACTTAGAGTTAAATCTAAATGATAAGGTTAAAATAGTAACCTAAACTTGTCCAAATTCTATTTAATGAGATTTTATTTACCCATAACCACCTTATCTTCGAAATAAATCAATTTTGAGCTATTAAAAACCGAATATGACTTTATAATAAAATAATATTTTTATTTTTTCCAAAGGTTCCCCTCTCCTCCCTTATAAAAGGGAACCTCATCCCTCTCCTCCTCACACCACTTTTAGCCATCAAGCTCAGAAAAAACCTTCCAATTTATCTTATCCACTTCCCTAGAAATATCCTAGAGGTCCTGGTCTTCTTCACAGACCAACCCTAGTGCCCTAAGAGGAGGTTAAGAAGAGGCGCGTCAAAGAAGAGGTAATATCAATTACTGATCCTTTCCAATTTATTTCTTCTTCAACTTCTTCTTCTTTAGTTGTTTCATTATGAAGTAATAACATCAGTATCACTAATATACTGATATGTTATTATAAATATGAAACAACCCTAATTCACCTTCTATCCATCCTACAGAAAACGAAATAACTGCATGTGCGTACGTACGGAATACCGTCTCCACGCCTGGTGTAATCTGTTTTCCACCACCACCTTACTTGGATTGGTATAATGGTGTAGAGAATAACTATATATGATTATTGTAAATTTATATTGATTCTGAAATAGTAAACATACACTCCAATACAATTCCACGATCATGGGAACGATATCGTCGCTCGTGCGTACGTACGGAATACCGTCTCCATGATGTGATGCAACTCGTTCTACATGATCTTCATTGAATAATGATTATATAATTAAATTGAATGAATAAATATGATATAAATTACACTAATAACATTCTGGAAATGAGGTATCTATAACCTAAAAATAAGAATAATAATTTATTCGACAAAACACGCATAAGAACAAAAAGTAATAAACACCCGAATAACAAGTAGCAATGAAATATTACTAATAAGAAGCTAAGAATATGACCATATATGATATCATAACAATGAGTATGATTCTGTAATAAGTCAATGACATTATTTAAATCATTATACAGGAGGTTCAGACACTTACGAAGCAAATCGGACCTAAGGTAAGGGAAAATCTCACAATCTCAATTTTTATCCGAGATTGTTTATACTTCAGAATTTACTGGGGAATATTTATCATACACATCCATGTTTCATTAATATTTAATATTATTTATATCCTACTACAATTTTTTAAATCCAATTTTACCCTTCAGTGTGTTTTTAGTAAAAGATATGAAAGGAATATTTTGTCGTTTTTTGTACGAGGTACTTTTTGACTTTTCCAGCCAAAGTATGAGAAGAATGTTTTTTTAACTTATACAACATGAATGGATTTTTAGAAAATTATTTCCATGAATATTACTTTAAAAGTTTTCAAGTTTCTTTTTAATCAACTTCTTTTGGTTTAAAATTATATGACATGTTAAGAAAGAAAAATGTTTTTGAAGTAGAAGGGATATTTTCATCAAGAATGGAGTTCAAGTGTTTTATCAAAATTATTTTCCATCTAAGATAATATAGGGTTCTATATCTATCCATATTTTCAAATTGTTTTGATTATGTTATGATGGAATTATTTTTATGATGTCCTTTTATCTTATATGGATTTTTTTATGATGGCATGATGATTAAGAATCCCATTTTTATTACATGGGTTATGCTATAATGTATGATTTATGATTTTTTGGAACACATAAGAATGGTTTCATTATGAGATGGGTGGGAACTATATCTCCCTCCAATGAATTGGGTAAAGATTTATATCTCATGAGATAGACATGGCTGGAACGGCAAGTTAAACCGGTTTAGTGATATAGGACTTAAACGAGGAGTGAACTCGGTTCAAAAATGGACTTTGTCCACTAAGATAGTCATGGAAATGAGTCTTGACTAATAAGAAATGATTCTCTATGATTATGTGTGTATGCCAAAAAGTTTCATGTTTTAAGTTATGATTATTGGGATTACATTTCACTACTATGATTTATCTCATGTTATGAAATTATGATTTCTTTTACAGGTTAAGATTTCCAAAATGTTATGTTCTTATGAATATGATGTGATTGATATTTCTTTTTTTACCCTTACTGAGCATTTGAGCTCACCCTTTTGTATGTTTTCTCTCCCCAGGTTTAGAAGAAGATTATTAAGTAGGATATGCCAAAAGGGACTCTAGATATGATGAAATAAATGGGAGACAATGTAGATGCTTTATGAACCAGTTGTTTATGTTTCCCAGTTTCTAAAGACACTATACCTATACGGCCCTTTCATGGTTTTGTTATATGTTGTAATAAGTGTTCTTAAATTTTGAAGAAATAAAAATGTATGTAAAGTATGGGCCGTTATACTCCAAACACGATCAGACCCCTGGGGAAGAGGAAAATCAACCACAAAGGCTGCAATAGTGTAGATCAGGACCCGAAGAGGCCAAATCTGTGACCGTGTAATTTTCCAAGCATCGAAGGAGCCCTGTTAGTCCACATAAGGGACCACCAGAGCACCTGTGCCAATAGTGGTTTGAGGCGGTGACCATGTGCGGGTGTGGAGGAAGATGATAGGGCGATGATGGTGGGATGTGGGGTGGCTGATGATGATAGAGGGGCCGTTTGGGACATGAGGTGATGTGAGGAAAAGGGGGGAGGAACATAGTTGGGGATGACGACGTAGACTAGGGTGGCATGCGGTCTGGGCAGACCAAATGGACCAGGTGGGACGCGACTGGGGTGGGATGTGTATAGCACACAATCCGGTATATGGTTCAACAATACCAATGGGGTAAGCTAGAATAGATCGGTAGGACTGGGTTGGGTCGGACAACTTGTTGGGCTAGGTATGATAGGTCGGATCAGACCCAAATCGGGCTTGGGTCATACCTTTTTTTTTCAAAAATAGCCATAACTTTCCAACTGTGTGTCCATTTGAAGAGAAATTTATGGCGTTGAGACCTTGTAATGAGAGGTTACTTTTGAGATACTCTAAGTGGGTTTTTGAGGAATTTTTCATACAACCTAATGGCTTGAGGATTAGGTTCTCATAGAAGAAAAATTATACAAGAAGAATCTTATGGCTGGATCTAACCTCGAGACTAAGTGTCTTATAGAGACTATGTGTATTATCGAGACTAAGTGTCTTATTGAGAATATGTGTCTTACCAAGAATCAGTGTCTTATAGATACTATATTTCTTACTGAGACTGAATGTCTTATCGAGACTATGTGTCTTATAGGACATGACTGAAAATCCTAATTTTTGTACTATAGACTTATTCCTATGTGAACTGACTATACTCTGTGCATTTACTAATGGTGTAGTTCATGAATCTCCTTGTGGTATAATTTATTTATTTCCCTGTGGTATACTTCGTGTATTTCCTTGAGGTTTTGGGGTGTCCTACTGAGTATTGTTTTACTCACCCCTATAAAGGCTTTGCCCACATGTATCGAGTCTTGTGTAAACTGTAGGATTGAAATAGTGATGTAGATGCTCAATATACAATAGGGGGTGAATTGTATACTTTAAAAATTCCTTTGGAACCTTTAAAGTTAGTTACGATTAACTATGTTCTCCTTAAGCAAAGGAAAGGTCTAAGTTTAACAAAGTTAATTTAAGCAAATTCACAACACCTCTAACACCGAATGAAAACTTGGAAAGAAATTCCGAAAGTAGGTTCTGGAAATATGGTTCCGGAAATTTAAACTTAATGAAAGATTACAAAGTGAGATTCTACCTTAAAGCAAATAGAATCTAAATGAATCAGAGTACAAGTAAGAAAGTATAAGAAGATTATACTTTCCTTACAATACAAAATGCAGCAGAAATTAAACAAGTAGTTAAACTACAAGTAACAAGATATAAGTCTTTTAACCCAAAGAGAAGGGTATCCAACAACCTTGGATAAAGGTCCCTTGATTTATACTTTCAAGCAAGTCTGTCTTACCCACACCAGGGTAAGCGCTCGATACGAAGATCGGAGTCTCTGTCTTGCTATCCCCGCAAGCCCTCAACTTCAAGGTAGTTGGAAACCTCTGTCTTCCTCAGCAAGTAAGCCCTCGAACTTCAAGGTAGTCGGCACCTCTGTCTTCCTATCCCCAGAAGCCCTCGAATTTAATCACCAACATTCGGAGTCGCATGAAGCTTTGAGAGTTAATAAGAGCCTCTCTCTCTAGAAATCACTTCAAGTAGATTAGTCAGCCTTTCAGCAGTGAGCTCTTTCAAATGAGCTCCTATTTATAGGTAAGGTCAGCTCCTTCTCCAACGGTCATATTTTCCTTAAAGATCAGAGGGACCTGTACACGTGTCACTTAGACAACGGTTAGTTTATAAAAAAATAGACGACATCGTTTTATAACAGGACAAGTGTAACAGAATGTATGACATCATTTTAATTCTAACTCAAAAGACCGGAATGAAAGTTTCGGATTGAAGGTTCGGAGTGTAATGGAAATAATAAAGAGTAGAAAAATTATAGAAATGTAAGCAGAATAAAAGTTTGGAGTCTAACCAAAATATTTTTTGGAGTCTGAATTAGTTCAGAGTGTATAAAACAAGGATGATCAGATTCTGTTTAATTGGTGAATTCGAAATGAGAATTCAGAATGAGAATTCATCATCAAAATTTGTAATGAGATTTCATCATCATAGTTCTTAATTAAAATTCATTATCATAATTCGTAATTAGAATTCGTCATTAGAATTCGTAATGAGAATTAAATGTCGAACTTCATAAGAATTCTTATCCTGAATCTGGAATAGAACTTAGTCAGAGTTCATATCCAGAATTCAGAATGATACTTTATTACAGTTCTCATCTGGAATTCGGAGTGAAACTTCCTTACAGTTCTTATCCAAAATTCAGATCCTCAAACAAAATACGTTATATCAAAGTTTCAAACAAATCCGAGAAAACAGAAATGAATCTGAATTTTATACTTAGAAAAAATATGGATGAAAATATGATAATGATAATTTTTCTTATAAAAGCAATTTTCCTTAAGAAAGAATTTTTCCTTAAGAACGCATTTTTCCTTAAGAAAGGTGTTTGTGATTTTCAAAACAAGAAGGAATGAAAAAGTCATAAGGAAAACCTTATTGACTCAACAATCTCCCCCTTTTTGGAAAGCACAAACATCCTTATGAAAAAGAAATTCTAAGAAGAAAGAAAAACATTAAGGCTTATCTCCATTTTATTTGAGGATATTGATGAATATGACTAACTCCCCCTTAGGCTTTGAAACTCTAAGGATCGTATTCTAGATTTCCGGAGTGGCATTTCATTATGAATAAGAAAGTCTTCTTAAATGAAAAAAACTCCCCCTTAAACAAACTCTTATTAGAGTTCTTTTTCCTTAGGGATCTTTTCCTTCTCCCCATTTGATAAACTCTTATTAGAGTTCTTCTTTTTCTTAAGGATCTTTTCCTTCTCCCCCTTTGTGATTTTCAAAAAGAGATCGAGGGAATGGAAAAAAATAACAAAGTACCTGAAAAAAAATAATAACAACAAAAGAAATGAGAGGAACAATTTTCATTAGGTTTTAAATCTCGGCAACAAAGAAAATTAGATACAAAAAAAAGATCGTATTTAGTTATTTCGGATATTTTCCTTTGAAATGAGCCCCTTAAGAATAGTCTTGATCTTCTTCAGGTCTTTATGATCTTCTTCAGCTTACTTCTCTAAGACCACTATTCTTGCAGATCGAGCTTCAATATTTTCTTCCTGGGCTTTCAGCTTTTCTTCCTGAGCCTTGATCTTTTCTTCCTGAGACTTCATCTTCTGTTCAAACTCAATCTGATGATCCCTTTCAAACTTCCAGTTTTGAGAAACGAAATTTAGTTTCCCATTCAGATCTCTGACTTCTTGGATCTGGAAGTTCTTTTCATCTATCAGCTTCTCTTAAAAGGAGGAAGTCAGCTCATTTATCTTCCTGTCCTCAGTCTCAAAGGCATCTTTAACATTGTCTTGAAATTCGTCGAATAACCTCATCTCTTTAACAGTCTTCTTCGACCAGTTTTTCATCCTCTTGCAAGATCTTCTATGAGCTTCGTAGCCAACAAAAAACATTTTGAACTGAGCCTCAATCTCAACGCACTTGTCCATAACCATAGATACGGAGTCTGTTTTCTGATTTAAAGCATGTTGGAGCATCTGGCATCTTGAGTCAATACTTGAGAAGGTCGGAATGGTTCCCACCAACTTCTTTAAGGACTGAACAACAAAATCATTCCCCAACGAGGATGAATCCAAATCTGAAACTTTTCTAGGAGAATTTTCTTCCTCAATAAGCTCCAACTTCCTTTTAGATGAATCACCATATTCTCTTTTCTTGCTAGCCACTGATTTCGGAGTCTCAACAAGGAGTTTCTTTCCCTTGTCTTTTTTCGGAATCGATTCTTGATCAGGGGTTTTCTGCTCTCCAGTAGACACTTGTACAATATCATCAACAACTTTTTGAACAAAATATTCCTCATTCTTATCCTTCTCTAGAGTTACTAACCTAGAAGATTCATCCTCTGAAGTTCGGAGTGACAGGTGTTCCGAAGGCGACCCCTTATAATCATCTACTTCTTTCAATAAGTCTCTTGTTTCACTATTTCCTTCAGCAACTACTTCTTCCTCTTCCACTTGTTGAATCTGCTCGAGTTGCTCAACATGTTCAGTTGTAATCTCTTCCAGAAAATCAAGGTTTCTTCCTGGAGTCTCAGGTAGAGATTCCAAGGAGAAAGATCTCGGAACTGGAATGATTCCGAATACTATTTCATTAAATTTTAACAAATCTTGGACTGTCTCAGCTTCTGACATATTCTTCTTGATCTTATTTTCCTTTACTTGTTTTTCAAGCTCATCAGCAGTTCTCTCCTTCAAGGCCTTAGCCTCCACAGGGTCCAATCCGAACTGTGGATCCCCTTCTTTCCTTTTCTCTTTATCTGCTCTCCACTTCGCAACAACATCATCAGGAAAGGCCTTCTTCTTCTTTGTTTTGGGAGGTTCGATTTAAACTTCCTTTGATTTAGGATCCTGTACTTCAGCTGCAACTTCTTTCAAGTTTCTTTTCTTTACTGGCTTAGATGATTCCAGTTCAGTAGCCTTCGGAGCCACTTCTTCTTGATTAGGTAAATCGAAGAACTCACCAGTCTCCTTATTGAAAGCCACATCCATCCTCTTAAGGGTATCATCGCTAACCAACAAAATTTTGCAAACCCTTGGCTTAGATCTGCAAGATTCCTTGAAAGACTCAAGGCACCGAACTATCAACCTTAATAAAATTACTGGGTACATTACGATCTGGGCTCTGAGATTTCCTTTCTTAAGATTCTCAATGGTTATAAGAATGTGCCTCATGAAGTTAAACTTCCTTAGATTTATCAGGAAATCTAAGATATAGATCTCACTCTTCTTCAAACTATATTTATCACCTTTCCTCGGTACGATAAGCCCTTGTACCCACAACTCCAGAATCCGGAAATTTGTAGGCAAACTAGCAATCTTCGGAGCTTTTTCATCTGAGAGTTCGAGAGTTTTCAAGGCCTTTTCCTTGTCGAAGCTACCCTTAGAATCCGGCAAAACATGAGATATAAACTCGGATTCTCCTTCATAGGACAGCCCTACCAAGCTTGCTGCCTTGGTATAAGAAAGCTTATAAGTCTTTCCATAAGACTTAAAAGAAAACTTCTCCCTATTATCTTCCTGAAAGAAGGAAACTGTTTCATAGAACTCAACAAGTAACTCCGAAAAAACATCGTCTTGATTCCCCGGTTTGGATACAACAATATCTTCCCACCCATTCAACTTAATGTTCTTCGAAATAAGAGAATAATAGTTGTTGAAGAAATCCAGATGGACTAACCTTTCTCTGTAAACTAACCATTGTGAAATAGGCTTGGTGGATGAAATTTCTTGAGATGCTAACTCCGTAGACATTCGGATCTGAAGTCCTCTGAGAAGTTCGGAACAGAGAAATCTGAAGTTCGGAACAGCTTTAAAATTGAGAGGCAGAGATTCGGGACGCGAGAGCTTGAAATCGATGTGGGACAAGTATTTGGGTCCCCTTTATATATGCAATGGAGTGACGGTTCAACTACCTCGGTTGATCTAATGGTTGTGATAAGCTGAGATCAGATCCAACGGTTGAAAACTTGAATCCGTTCTTTTTGAGGTTTTTATTAAAACAAAGAATTAAGAAAAACTATAATCTGAAAACAAAATACAAGAAAATGCCAGCAAGTAAAATATGACTATGAAAACTTGAGTAAGGTAATCATACCTTTTGGATTAGCTTAGGAGGATTATTCGTAATGGGTAATATAAAGATGACTACGGAAAAATATCTTTATTACAAAAAGACAAATTTTTTAAAAAAACTTTACTACGGAAAACAAACTCAGTAAAAAAAAACTCATTACGGAAAACTCATTATAGAAAACAAATTTTGGAAAACTCAGTACGAAAAACAAACTTAGTAAGGGAAAAACTTAGAACGAAAAATTCATTAAAAAATTTTGAAAATGAAAAACTTATTATGGAAGATTCAGTACGAAAGTTCCATTATGAAAATACCAGTACAAAAATTTCCATTCCGGATGTTTTCAATACTAACACTTCCACTCTAGAAGTATTCTGTATGAAAATGTCCATTCTGGAAAAATTTTAGTTCCAGAAGTTCCATTCCAGAAATCTTTGTTCCGAAAAGTTTGAAAACAAACTTTGAAAAACTTTGTTAAACTAATAATCAAATGTACTCCCCCTATGAAAAGGATTTTATTGATGTAAGGATACTTTTTCAACAGAAAGTTAATTAAGGAGGATTACCTTACGGTTATCATCCCTAACTTCTATTTAATGTATTCAAATCTATCAGAAGGCAAAGATTTTGTGAAAATATCAGCAAGTTGATCTTGTGTTCCGATAAACTGAAGAATAATATCTCCTTTGATTGTGTGATCTCTAAGAAAGTGATGCCTAATATCTATGTGTTTTACACGGGAGTGATGTGCAGGGTTCTTATTAAGGGCAATGGCACTTGTGTTATCACACAAAATTTGAGTTTTAGTAAAACTCAAGCCATAGTCTGTGAGTGTGTGTTGCACCCACAACACTTGAGCACAACAACTTCCAGCTGCTACATATTCAGCTTCAGCAGTGGAAAGTGCTACAGAATGTTGCTTCTTGCAGGACCAAGAAAATAATGAATCTCCTAAGAAATGACAAGTTCCAGATGTACTTTTTTTATCCATTCTACATCCACCAAAGTCAGCATCAGAAAAGCTTTTTATAACAAAATCATTTCCAGAAGTATAAAATAATCCTAGATCCATGGTTCCCTTAAGGTAGCGAAAAATTCTTTTTACCGCCTTTAAGTGAGATTCCTTAGGATTGGATTGATATCTTGCACATAAGCATACTGAAAACATTAAGTCTGGTCGACTAGCTGTTAAGTAAAGTAAACTTCCTATCATACCTCTAAAAGATGTTTGATCTACTGGTTTCCCAGCTTCATCAAGATCTAAGGAGTTTGAGGTACCAATGGGAGTACTTATACTCTTAGTGTTGTCATAACCATACTTTTTAAGAAGATATTTAATATACTTATGTTGAGATATGTAGGTTCCTTTTGGTTTTTGAGAAATTTTAAATCCAAGGAAAAAAGTTAACTCACCCATCATACTCATCTCAAACTCAGATTTCATTAGACTAGCAAAAGAGTCAGTCAAAGATTGCTGAGTTGAACCAAATATAATGTCATCAACATAAATTTGAACAATCAAAACATTTTTCTTATCTTTCTTTATAAAAAGGGTTGGATCTTTATTTCCCTTAACATAGTTATTTTGAAGTAAAAATCCAGTGAGTCTATCATACCATGCTCGTGGGTATTGTTTAAGACCATACAAAGCTTTGGTAAGTCTAAAAACATGATCAGGATGTTTTGTATATTCAAAGCCAGGAGGCTGTTCAACAAAAACTTCCTCTTGAACATAACCATTAAGAAAAGAACATTTCACATCCATTTGAAAAAGTTTGAAATTAAATAACACTGCAAAAGCAAGTAGAATAAGGATAGATTCAAGTCTAGCTACTGGAGCATAGGTTTCTTCATAGTCTATTCCCTCTTGCTGATTATAGCCTTTAGCAACAAGTCTAGCTTTATTTTTTACTATGACTCCATTTTCATCACATTTATTTCTGAAGACCCATTTTACTCCAATAACAGAAGTTTCCTTAGGTCTTTCAACCAAGGTCCAGACTTTATTCCTTTCGAATTCATTTAGTTCATCTTGCATTGCTTTGATCCAATCATCATCACCTAAAGCTTCAACAGTGCTTTTAGGTTCTAATTGGGAAAGAAATGCTAGATGTTCTACTTCATTTCTTAAGGAACTTCTAGTCCTTATAGGTTGATTTACATCACCAATGATACTATCACTGGGATGATTCTTAAGAAACACCTGATTTGGGTTTTGTAAAACCTGTTCATCAACATAGGGTAGAAAATCTTCTGGGCTAAATGTTTCAGGAATATCTTCTTGAACATTATCCTTATCAGAAGGTTCTTCTATCAAAGGTTGGTAATCAGTTTCTGAAAACACATCCGAGGAAGTAGGTAGGGATGGTTTAAAAACAAAAGGATCCGACTCATCAAAATTTACATGTACTGTTTCTTCAACAGTGCAAGTATTTTTATTAAAAACTCTATAAGCCTTAGAGGTTGTGGAATATCCTAAGAAAATCCCTTCATCAGATTTTGGTGTGAATTTATGTAAGTTATCTTTAGTATTCAAAATAAATACTTTACAACCAAAAACCTTGAAGTAAGATAGTCTTGGTTTTCTACCATTCCATAACTCATAAGGATTTTTATTAAGAAAAGGTCTAATCAAAACTCGATTTATAGTATAGCAAGTAGTACTTACAGCTTCAGCCCAGAAATGTCTAGCTATATAATATTCACTCAACATGGTTCTAGTTATTTCTTGAAGAATTCTATTTATTCTTTCAACTACACCATTTTGTTGAGGAGTTCTAGGTGCTGAAAAATTGTGAGTAATACCTTTCTTACTACAAAAAGTTTCAAAATCAGAATTTTGAAATTCTCCACCATGATCACTATGAATAGTTTTCAATGGAAGGTTTTTCTCATTTTTAACTTGAGCTCTAAAACTTTTGAAATATGAAAAAGCTTCAGACTTCTTTGCTAGAAAATAGACCCAAGTAAACCTAGTGTAATCATCAACTAGAACAAACACATAGTATTTGCCTCCAATACTTCCAGTTTGTGTTGGACCAAAAAGATCCATGTGCACTAACTGTAATGCATCAGTTGTTGAGACTTCACCAATTGATTTAAAACTAGATTTATGTTTCTTTCCATATTGACAAGGATCACAAACTTTAGAAGAATCAAATCTAAGCTCCAGTAGATCATTAACTAGTTTCTTCTTAGAGAGTTTACATAGGTTTCTAAGGTTACAATGACCTAGTCTTCTATGCCATAACCAAGAATGATATTCAATTGCACTTAGGTAAGGTAAATCTTGGCTTTTGAGGTCTTCTAAGTTCATAGTGTAAACATTCTCTTGCCTATTGGATGAGAGAATAAATTATTTATTGGAATTGTGAACTAAGCACTTATCATTCCTAAAATTCACAAGGTAACCTTCATCATATAACTGACTTATGCTAATGAGGTTGTGCTTAAGACCTTTAACAAAAATAACATTTGAAATCAAGGTTTTACTAAGAAGAACAATATTACCAATACCAATAATATCTCCCTTAGCATTATCTCTGAAAGTTACTTTTCCTCCTTTTATTTTGATAATCTTTTCAAAAAATCTTTTGTTACCAGTCATGTGCCGGGGACATCCACTATCCATGTACCATGTGTTGTTGCTGGTACTCTCTTTGTTTTTCTGAAATCAAGAAGAAAATTAGACTTTTGGAATCCAAACTTGCTTGGATCCGAGATTTCCAGACAATAAGATTTTAGGAACCCACATTTTCTTAGAGAAATAGGCTTTGTGAAATCCTAAAGATTGGGTTTTGTTTAAGGAACAATTATTTTCCCAGTGACCACCACATTGACACTTGGTACAAAATGGGGCGCTTTGAGGAACAAAATAATTGTTACTAAAAATTGGTTTTTCATGGGTATAACCAAATCCAGATTTATTTCTTAAAGGTCTTATTTGGGAATACATATTATCAAAATTTTCTTTACCATGAGTAAAGTTTGATAAACACTTCTTTAAGGAAAAAATTTCGGACTTGAGTTTTACAACCAAGTTTTTATCCTCAAAATAATTAGTTTTTGAACTAGAGTTAGGATCGAAAACATTTTTCTTTGAAATTACTTTTTCTAATTCTTTAGAAAGTTTGTTCTTCTCAGAACTTACTTCCTCAAGATTTTTTGAAATACTTTCAAAATCATCATTTTTTCTATCAAGATATTTAGAAAGATCTGATATCTCTTTTGTAAGAATAGAATTCCTAGAGTTTTCCTTATCAAGTTTTTTATTGAGTTTGGAATTCTCAATTTCAAGAAGTTCAGCAAACCTAGAGACTTATTCATAAGTAGGTAAAGTATTTTCTTTATCAGAAGAGTTATAATACTTAATATCATTAGAATTTAAAGAAACATTGGTCAATGATTCAGAATTTCATACCTTAGCCATAAAACAATGATTATCAATAGGTAATCTGGCTATAAGACCAGGATTCTTCTGTCCTGAAGATTCATAATCAGAAGATTCATCTGAAGAGTCACCACCACTGGCACTCCAGGTGTCATTAGCTTTCAGAACTTTCTTAGCTTTAGCTTTATAATATTTCTTTCTGTTCCTGTCTAAATGCCCTTCTTTTCTTTCTTTCTTTTTGAGCATAGGGCAATCTGGTCTTATATGTCCAGATCTCTTGCATTCATAACAAGTAACTTATCCATCTTTCTTATCTTTCCTTTCCTTTTTCTTATACTTTGATTGGAAATTTCTCTGGCCAGCTATCTTGTTCATCCTTCGAGCAAGATTTTCTAGTTCATTTTCTGAGACTTCAATCCCACTAGATTCGGATTGGAAAATAACTTTCTTAGACTTGGATCTGGTTACTCTCTCAGGATTCTTAGCTTTCATATGATTTGAGGTTATAGTAAAAGCAACACTACCATTTCCATTCTTCTTCTTGATGTTGTCTGCATCTCTCTTCATTCTGGTTTCATGTTGTAGAAGAGTTCCAAAAATATCATCAAGAGAGATCTGAGTGACCTTCCTGTTTTCATCTATAGCTGTTCTTTTGGATTCCCACTCATTGGGCATAATATCAATTATTTTATCCACAAGAGCTTCATCATCTAAGCCTTTTTCTCCCATAGATTGTAGACTGTTGATTATAGTCATGAATCTCTGTTGCACTTTACAGATTGGTTCACCATAAGGAAAATTGAAGCCATGATATTCAGCTCTAAGCATAGCTCTTCTAGTCTCAATCACTTTAGAAGTCCCAAAGTGTGTAACCTCTAACTTCTTCTAGATACAGTTAGCTGCTTCACAAGAAGAAATTTGGCTATATATATTTCTAGTCATTGAACATAGTAGAGTATTGAGTACCTTATAATTAAGTTGATATTTTTGCTTTTCCTGGTTAGTGAAAGTTCTAACTTCCTTGTCAGGAATTTTATAATCACCAGTAAGCATAACAATGTTGTCTACTCCAGTATTGATAACAAAAGTCTTCATTCGATCTCTCCAGTACTCATAGTCATTACCATCAAATATAGGTGGTCTTGTAGGATTTAGATTATCAATCGAACCAACATTAATTCCTGCCATACTAGAACAACCCTTGGCACACAAATTTGTTAGTAGCAAAAGTTTTGTAATAACAAAGTTCGGAATGAGAAAGTTCGCAAGAAAAAAAACTTATTCGTAAGTATAAGTATTTCAGAAACCTCCTTTGATACCAATTGTAGGATCGAAATAGTGATGTAGATGCTCAATATACAAGAGGGGGGGGGGGGTGAATTGTATACTTTAAAAATTCCTTTGGAACCTTTAAAGTTAGTTACGATTAACTATGTTCTCCTTAAGCAAAGGAAAGGTCTAAGTTTAACAAAGTTAATCTAAGAAAATTCACAACACCACTAACACCAAATGAAAACTTGGAAAGAAATTCCGAAAGTAGGTTCCGGAAATATGGTTCCGGAAATTTAAACTTAATGAAAGATTACAAATTGAGATTCTACCTTAAAGCGTATAGAATCTAAATGAATCAGAGTACAAGTAAGAAAGTATAAGAAGATTATACTTTCCTTACAATACAAAATGTAGTGGAAATTAAACAAGTAGTTAAACTACAAGTAACAAGATATAAGTCTTTTAACCCAAAGAGAAGGGTATCCAAAAACCTTGGATAAAGGTCCCTTGATTTATACTTTCAAGCAAGTCTGTCTTACCCACACCAGGGTAAGCCCTCGATACGAAGATCGGAGTCTCTGTCTTGCTATCCCCGCAAGCCCTCAACTTCAAGGTAGTTGGAAACCTCTGTCTTCCTTAGCAAGGAAGCCCTCGAACTTCAAGGTAGTCGACACCTCTGTCTTCCTATCCCCGAAAGCCCTCGAATGTAATCACCAACATTCGGAGTCGCACGAAGCTTTGAGAGTTAATAAGAGCCTCTCTCTCTAGAAATCACTTCAAGCAGATTAGTCAGCCTTTCAGCAGCGAGCTCTTTCAAATGAGATCCTATTTATAGGTAAGGTCGGCTCCTTATCCAATGGTCATATTTTTCTTAAAGATCGGAGGGACCTGTACACGTGTCACTTAGACAACGGTTAGTTTATAACAAAATAGACGACATCGTTTTATAACAAGACAAGTGTAACAGAATGTATGACATCGTTTTAATTCTAACTCAAAAGACCAGAATGAAAGTTTCGGATTGAAGGTTCGAAGTGTAATGGAAATAATAGAGTAGAAAAATTATAGAAATGTTAGCAGAATAAAAGTTCGGAGTCTAACCAAAATATTTTTCGGAGTCTGAATTAGTTCAGAGTGTATAAAATAAAGATGATCAGATTCTGTTTAATAGGTGAATTCGGAATGAGAATTCGGAATGATAATTCGTCATCAGAATTCATAATGAGATTTCATCATCATAGTTCTTAATGAAAATTCATTATCAGAATTCGTAATGAGAATTCATCATTAGAATTCGTAATGAGAATTCAATGTCAAACTTCATAAGAATTTGTATCCTGAATTTGGAATAGAACTTAGTCAGAGTTCATATCCGGAATTCAGAATGATACTTTATTACAGTTCTCATCTGGAATTCGGAGTGAAACTTCCTTACAGTTCTTATCCAGAATTCGGATCCTCAAACAGAATACTTTATATCAAAGTTTCAAACAAATCCGAGAAAACAGAAATGAATCTGAATTTTATACTTAGGAAAAATATGGATGAACATATGATAAGGATAATTTTTCTTATAAAATCAATTTTCCTTAAGAAAGCAATTTTCCTTAAGAAAGCATTTTTCCTTAAGAAAGCATTTTTCCTTAAGAAATCATTTTTCCTTAAGAAAGGTGTTTGTGATTTTCAAAACAAGAAGGAATGAAAAAGTCATAAGTAAAACCTTATTGACTCAACATAAATGATCATTGCTTTGATGGAGTCCTAGGTGGACTAGGACAAGGTGGTTATTAGTGATACCTGATAGACAAGGTGGGCATCTATGGCTTCAGGTAGCTGTTCAGTACCTTTCCCTCCAAGTAGGGTTTTTTATGGACTAGTTTCATGAACTTGTACTTTAACTTTTCAAGACTCCTTTTTCAGTGGGCTTGTATTATGGCTCTATTTACTTTCTAGTTTTCTACTGTCATACTCTATTGTAGCTATCTTAGTGGTATGAATGAATGTTTACTTAGTGTTTTACATTTAATCATTTTGGTCTTAGAGATGTGTGCGAGTGTACATGCACTTTGGGAAATGACTCCCATTCATGGGATATGCCAAATCGATGCTAGTCTCTAGCCCCAAGACTATTAGAGGTGGGATTAGGTTAGTCATAGCATGGCCCCCTCTATGATGGATCGTGAAAGAGTGGTATCAAAGGGGGTTGGTTCTACTTAAAGAACAAATTATCTATGATACTGGTTTGGGGAAACAAGTTAAGTGTTTCAATTTCAGATTTTAGGCTAGGGAATCCAGTGTTGGTGTGGCAGATGATGTATCCATACCCCAGGAATCTAAATTCTTCTTTTATACTTGATACATGAAAAAATTGGTTATAGGGTAAATAATGGTACATGCGTCATATAGGATTTGGGTGTGTTATCATGTCTTTATTGAGTCATCTCACCAAGTATACTCTGTTGACTATGGTACATCTTACTATATTTCAGGATGCCTCCATGTAGAAAACTATCCAGGATTCTGATATGTGATCATGAGGATGATCCTCCTAGTGACGAGGCATCAGTATAGGGTCTTGTACCATTGATAGCACCTCTAGGTGGTTTACTAGTGATACTACTACTCATCAAGCAACAATTACTACTAGCGCTATTGGTTGAGGATGCACACATGCTGAGTGCATTGGATGAGTTCCAGTGGTAGTATCCTCCTAGGTTTTAGGGTGAGACATATCCCTAGGTAGCTGAGTATTGGATGGAGGCAGTTACACGTGTCTTCCACCTTGTAAGGATGCCTTCCAACCAAATAGTAGTCCTAGCTGTATGTCTTATTTAGGGATCAGTGGGGAAATGGCGGAGCTTAGTGACTGAGACACAAGATGAGATGAATCTATTTTGGGAAAATTTGGAGTGTCTCTTCATAGAGGAGTTTTTTAAAGCTATGTTATGCTCAATTCACATATAAGATCTTATTCATCTGTATAAGGGAATTCAGACAGTGGTGGAGTACTCTGTGAGATTTGCTGATCTTTCTCACTACTCCACAAATATGGTATGAGACCCGTTATTTAGGTCTCAGACCTTTGATCAGGGCTTAAACAGGTATATCATGGCATCCATGATATCCTTTATCATTCCTACATGTTCTAGGGTACTGGAGAAAGCTTTGCTATGGGAGATCTTTTTAGTGGAGTAGACACTAGTAGTGTGATCTACCACCAGGAACCGATTAACCGAGTCTTCAGCATTAGGAAGCCAACAATAGTCGCAGTGACCCAAGAGGGTCAGGAACTCTAGGGGACAACCCTTTTACACATGAGAAATGGTGAGGGGATCCCAAGGAAGAGCGATTCAGCTATAGGATAGGTTGTGTTACTCATGCGACGGATGGGGACATCTGGCATGAGATTGACTGACCTTTCATACAAATGACCAGGAGATGGTTGAGGGACCACCATGATAGAGGTGGAGGTAAGAGAAAGGAAGTACACTGGGTAGAAGATATGGAATAGGAGAAGGCAGAGTAGTAAGAGGTGGGATGATGTTTGGTGTATTACCACCACCACCCCAAGTGGTCCACGATAGGCTCACATAGCTTGTGGACAAGGAAAAGTCGAGCTTCAGGAGATGGAGGCTTATGAACTTGAGGCTCTAGGGATGGTTAGTGGTACGATCTATTTCTTTTCCACCTTAGCTGAAATTTTAATAGACATAGATTCTAGTCATTCTTTTTTTACCGTGACCCTTGTTCGAGACTCTGAGATTTCGGTGGAACCATTGACTCAACCCTTAAACTTAGATACTTATACGAGAGGGGATTCAATGATCACATATTGGTGCTAATAGTATGAACTTACCATTAGAGGTGGGAGTTTCAGTTGTGATCTCTTGGTAGTGGTGTCAAGGCCTTATAGCGCCATTCTCGGTATAGACTGGTTATCCACAGTCCATGCTCAGATTGACTATTTTAGGCATAGAGTATGACGTTTCCATAATAATGCAACCATTTTTTCCTTTTTTGGTGAAAAGGAAACCTAAGTAGCATAGGATGGACTCACACATAAAAGGTTCTAGATGATCACACATTAGTTGGCTAGCCTGACCCTTGATGTAGTGAATGATATGAGTTCCCAGTTTCTTGTAGTGGTGGAGGAATACAAGGAAATATTTCCTAAGGATGTTCTAGGATTACCCTCTCATAGAGAGAAAGACTTCTAAATTGATCTACAATATGGGAAAAAACTAATATCTACACATGAATATCAGATGTATCCTGTGGAGATTCATGAGATGAGGGTACAATTAGAGTACCTAAAGAGGAAGGGCTTCATAAGACCTAGTGTTTCACCCTGGGCAGCCGCAATTTTGTTTTCCAAGATGGAAGAAAGGAGATTGAGGTTCTTTTTGGAATTTAAGTTCCTGAACCAGGTAACTATGAAGAATAATTATCCAATACTGAGGATTGATGAACCCTTTGATCTATTGAATGGGGTGTAGTGGTTCTTGAAGATAGACCTCAGATTTGGCTATCACCAGCTTCAAGTTCAAGATGAGAATGTACCAAATATGACCTTAAGATTTTGGTACAACCACTAAGAGTACTTGGGGATGCTGTTTGGCTTGATGAATTCCCCAATAGTGTTCATGGGACTCATGAATATGATCTTATATCATTACTTAGATTAGTTCATGGTGGTCTTCATTGAAGACAAGCTAGTGTACTCGACATCCAAGGAGGAGCACACGATACACTTGAGGATGGTCCTGGACACACTACAAGAGCACTAGATTTATTGGAAGCTCTCGAATTGTCAGTTTTTTATACGAGAG
The DNA here is from genome assembly GCA_963277665.1 of Viscum album. Lineage (NCBI taxonomy): Eukaryota > Viridiplantae > Streptophyta > Magnoliopsida > Santalales > Viscaceae > Viscum > Viscum album. The sequence goes on from OY728148.1 coordinate 547,318,557, forward strand.
ATCCATTTTCTAAGAAACATCATTTCAAAGGCTAGAGTTTCTGTGGATCTAGCAAAGATTTTGGTAGTGTTTTTTTGGGAGCTACCCAAGAGTGTTACTAAGGTGAGGAGTTTCTTTGGTTTGGATAGGCACTATTAGAGGTTTGTACATAACTTTTCTATAGTAGAAGCACCCTTTAAAGCTTTGACATGAAAGGGGTATCCTTTCGTTTGGATGGATAAGTTCCCGAAGAGTTTTCAGTAGCCGATTCAGAGTTTGACAAGGGCTCTTATATTGAGATTTCTAGAGGAGGGTGTCAAGTATGTGGTGTTCTACATTGCATCAGGAACTAGTCTTGGTTGTGTATTTATTTAGGGAAAATCCATGATTGCATATGGTTCGTGGTAGTTAAGACCACTTGAGAAGAACTACGCAACCCATGATCTTGAGTTAGCAACGGCTGTCTTTGCATTGAAGATGCGACGACACTACCTGATAGGCGATCAGTTTATCATCTACTATGACCAAAAGAGTCTCAAATATATATTCTCTCATAAGGATATATACTTGAGATAGTGGTAATGGATAGAGTTCCTCCAGGGCTATGAATTTGAGATTGTATATACTATTGGGAAGGGGAATGTTGTGGTATATGCTCTCAGCAGGCGATCTAGTTCATAGTTTCTGAGTGAGGTATCAGAGAAGTTATCCTCATTGCAGATATCCTTTGTAGATAGATATGTAGTAGCTTTCCTCCAGTCAAAGGTGGTTACCCCTACACTCTTATAGCAATTCAGGGAGGCACAACTTGGGGATACTGACTGTGAGACTTTACGTAATCAAATGTCCAAATGGAATTCCCCTAATGTATATTTGAAAGGTGGGGATAACATCATTATTTTTAGAGGATGCACAGTAGTACCAGTGGATTTATTAGAGGAGATGTTGAGGGATTTACATACATCCCCATTTTTGGTATATATAGAAGTGACAAAGATGCATTCGGAACTCCAATGTCAGTTCTGGTGGTTAGGGATGAAGAAGGCGGTTGTAGAGTTCGTTTCTAGATGCCTCACTTGTCAGCAAGTGAATACTAAGAACCAGGTTCCAGCGAGTTTGACTCAACCCCTTGAGGTTCCAGAGTGTAAGTGGGATGGGATATCGATGAACTTTGTGAAAGTTTTACCATGTACGTTCAGGGGACACAATACCATCTGGGTGATCGTTGACCAACTCACCAAGTCAACCCAATTACTAGAAATTTGGGAGCAGTGTTTAGTAGAGAGATTATGACACCTCTCTGTGTAGGAGATAATTTAACTCCATGGAGTCCCATAAACAATAGCCTTAGATTGTAATTCTCATTTCACATACCAGTTTTAGAGGGGATTTTCAGAGGTGTTTGGGAATCAGTTATGCTTGAGAATAACATTTCTCCCATAGAAGAATAGCCAAACTGAGCAGACCAGTCAGGTTCTGGAGGATATGCTTCGTTCTTGCATCATAGACTTTGGCCGCAGTTGGGAGGATCACTTACCACTGGTGTAGTTTTCATAAAACAATATATACTACTCCACCATTGGTATGGAACTATTCAAGGCCTTGTACGATCAACCATATAGGTCACCAATTTGTTATATGGACCCAGGAAAGTCACCAATCATGGGCTCAGAGTTGGTGCAGGAGACTACAGAGAAGGTTTAAGTCATCCAGGAGGGGATGAAGACTGAAAAGATCTATCAAAACTTATATGAAGATTGATGACGGAGGCCTTTGGAGTTTGTGGAGGGGGACCATGTGTTCCTTTGGGTCTCTCCTCGATGCAAGATACATATATTTGGCTAAGGCGGTAATATATCTATGAGGTTCATTGTCCCTTTCTAGATACTACACAGACTTTTCAAGGTGAAATACCACTTAGCTCTACCACCACAGTTAGATCAGGAGCACGATGTATTCCATGTGTCATAGTTGAGGAGATACGTGCATGATTCATCACACTTCATTGACTAGGATGAGCTGAACATTGATGATGTGGTGAATTTTGGGGAGTACCCGGTGGAGATTAAGGACAAAAAGGAGAGGATCCTTCATGGGTAGTCATTTCCTCTGGTGTGTATTCTATGCTAGCATGAGAATCTCTAGGAGAGCACATGGGAGGTGGAGGCTCATATCCATGCTTAGTAACCCAACTTGTTTGTATAGCCTTTTATTTTGGTTTTAGGGGACATAAATCCCTAAGGTGGGGAGAATGTAACATCTCAGAATTTCCATGTATTATTTTTATATATTATATGGAATTATTATGGGACAAGGCACTGAGACAAAGTGTGATTTCGAGGCCCAATGTTCCTGAAAAAATTGCATGAATAATATTAAAAATATTAAACAGCATACACACATAGTTTTCTTGATAATTGGAATAACATCTAAATGAGTGTCCATGTTAGAAATATGAGGGTACCATTGTGTTCAGAGCAACCAATTTACCATAGGTGGGACCTAACATTGACTGTTGTGGGTCTTCTGTGAAAGTTAGTTTTTGGACATATCATTAATGAAATATTTAATAAAAATATTTTATTTTGACGCAACAACTCATTTTTGTTATTATAGTTTGTCAGGAATCTTGGGTCATGAACATAACCCTAGAATTCCCAGGACACAAGGAGAAGTATGTTCTCTTGATAGAGATGTTGGATCAGATATATAAATTTGGATCGATGATCAATGATGCACCTCGTATTCGAAGGATCTCACCAATGATGATGACAAGAAGATAGATCTTCATCAGAAAGTGGTCCAAATCCAGGTTGGGTGTTTGATCTCTTTGTGATTTCTTCCCCATTATTAGAATCAATGAAGAATGAAGACCAAGGAGAATGAAGTTCTTTATACAGTGATGATGGATCCGAGATCAGAATGTAGATCGAAGATCAGCGTCGTGCCTTAGATTCGAAGGATCTCACCAATGACAATGACATGATGATCAATCTTCTTCAGCGATTAGTCTAAATCTAGGTAGGGAATTTGATATCTTTGTGATTTCTTCCTCGTTCTTAGAATCAATGATGAACGCAGAAAAACCAATGAACATGTTGATCTATGGTTCGATCGTTCTTGTGGGATGGTTAGTATTGGGAATTATTAATGGGAGTTTCATTACCCTCTTCGTTCATCCCACTAATGGAAACGAATTGAGTAAAAAATGAACAAAGAACATGGTTTGTTCCTCATATGTTCTTGGTGCCTTTTTCTTCCCCTGTTCTGGGAGTTCTTTGCCGTTAGAACCTCATGGCCACAACTTGACTTCCTAGGAGGATCCGAACGTGATCGACTGCTGAATCATAGGAAAATCAACTACAGAGGCCAAATTAGTGTATATCAGGATCTGATAAGGACATATCTACGATCATGTAATTTTATGGGCATCAGAGAACCCTGATGGTTTGTGGAAGGGACCACCGGAGTGCCAACACCAACAACTAGTGCCGGTGGTAGCATGCAGCGACAGCCGCGTGTGGGTGCAGTGGAAGATGCCGGGGTGGCTGGAGGATATTTCGAGACTACATGGGACATGGGGAGATGCGAAGACTAAGGATGAGGAACATAGTTGGGGCAGACCGTGTGGATTGGGTGGGATGTGGCCAGGGCGGGTCACGTCTCACACACAAGTCATCCCACCATGTGGGCCATACCAAGGGAGTCGGGACTCTCTAGGCATACCTGTGGGCTAGACCTACCATCCCAATAGGACGAGCCCAGAAGTCCTGCCTAGGTCAGGTCAGACAGACTGGGTCGGGTCAGCCAGCAGGTCAGGCCAGGTATGGCTGGCCAGATCGGACTCAAACCGGACCCAGGTCATACCTTTTTATGAAAACAACCATAAATTTCTAACTGTGTGTCCACATGATGATCTATTTTTGGCATTGGGACCATTTCAATGATAGGTTCCTTTTTAGATACTCTAAGTGGGGTTTTTTTTGAAGTTGGAATATGACCTAATGGCTTGAAAATAGGTTCTCCCGAAACAAGTGTGCTGTGTGCGAAATCATGTGGGTGGCTGTGACCTCAAGACTAAGTGTCTTACAGAGTCTATGTGTCTTACTGAGACTAAGTGTCTTATCAATACTACATGTCTTACTGAGACTAAGTGTCTTATAGAGAACATTTCTCTTATCAATATTGAGTTTCCTATCGAGACTATGTGTCTTATGGGACACGACAAAAAATCAACCTTTTCTTACTATAGACTTATACTTGTGTGAGATGATTTTACTCCATGTATTTCCTTATGGTGTAATTGATGTATTTCTTTATGTTATACTTTTTTTATTTCTATGTGGTATACTTAATTCTTTTCCTTCAGGTTTTAGGGTGGCCTACTGATTATTGTTTTACTCACCCATGCATGGAATTTTCCTACCTGTGTCATGTCTTGTGCATATAATCAATGATTTGATGGAGTCCTAGGTGGACCAGGACCCGGAGGTGATTAGTAAGACTAGATAGTCGAGGTGTACTCCTAATAATTCATAAATTTTTTCAGTACCTTTCCATTTAGGTAGGGTTTTCTGTAGATGATTTTTGGGAACTTGTACTTTTACTTTTCCAGACTCCTTTTTGGGTGGGATTGTATTCTAGCCCTATTTACTTTCTAGTTTTCTACTATCATACTCTATTGTTGGTATCTTAGTGTCATGAATTATTATTTACATAGTGTTTTACATTTTATAATTTTGGGATTGGAGATGTGTGTGTGTGTACATGTACTTAGGAAAATTCATCCCATTTGTGGGATATGCCTACTCAGTTCTAGTCACCATCCCCTATCCTATTGGAGGCTGGATTGGGGTATTAATGACCCAGGACCCTCTGGGATGGGTCATGACACCAGTATAACCTCAAATCATGTGAACTTGATCCTTTATAATCCAATAAGTTGGAAGCCTCAATAGAGATGGTCAAAGGGCACCAATGGGGTATAGAGTCATCTAAAGCTCAAGTGGGAAGAAAGGTAACCAAAACAAGGGTGGTAGGCCCTCTATTTAATGGGGAATACTAAATGGACTCATAATGACATGTAAATAATTCTCTATGCAATGGTCTCCCTAATAAAAAGGATATTTGAATTTTCCACAGTCATTTCCCCCTATTTCTACATGTTTTAAAAATATATATTTTTTCATAACCATAATGATATACAAGATGTGGTCAAAGGAATGTAGGCTCCTCTAATGACTCCATGACCATACACTATGGATTATTAAAAAAATATTTTTTATTTCCTCCTCACCATTCCTAATACCCTGATATGGTGATCTCCAACTCCTCGTGTTATACAAGTGGTCACAAAAACACTATGACCTTTACTTAGTGTTTTTAAACTACCTGTGTTACACTGGATAACCTAACAAGAACCACACCCAAAAACATGACTAACCATGATGTTTATTTCACCATGTTGTATCCCAACATCAAAAAACAAACTCCATGACCAACCTCCAAGAACCCAAGACCAAAATCTCTAGAACCAGGACCACCACTACAATGTGGTGGCTCTCTCAAAGGATAAAACTCTCCACTATCCCCTGAAACACCATTAACCTACATCCCAATACCACCAAGTCCCATAAAAACACAAATTAAGGGGTTTTATGAATTTTTTCCATAAAAAGTGTGAATTAAAATGGAAAAACTTCAGAAACCAAGTCGTAGTTCATGCCATAATCAAAGTTGTAAACTTTAGAGTGTTGAGGGTGCCTACAATGTGGAGAAAGGGATACATTACAACCATTTTGTAGATGAATATTACCATGATGAAGAACTATTTTCTATTTTGGAAGCTGTGTTTTTTGGTAAAGAAAATAAGTTTATGATTTCTAAGGCTACATGTGTCCACACCATTGAAAATGGATTACGCCACAACTAATTCGGTGAATCAAAGAAGTTAAAGTTGATTATGATATATCATGGGTGATTTATGAGGAAGTAAATAGTGTGAGATTTTGGGATCCAATCAATAGAAATCTATGTTGTAAGATAAGTAGACCACTCTAGAAGAATTGTTTACTTCACATTTTATGCCATAGTAGAACGTAGTACATCATGGTGAAGGCATGGGAGAGATGGCTCACTGTGGAACAAAAAACCACTTTGCAATCAATCCATTTTCTAGAAAAGTATAATGTATGGACAAGGAGTTATTTCTTGATATTTTAGTTCCTTAAGTAAGATTTAATGACACTAAATAAACACATTAAAATATGTTGTAAACCTAATGAAAAATTAATAAGAGAAAAGGAAGGAAGATTAATATGAACCATCATATTAAGGGATACTTGTTTATAAAACTTCCTGCAATAGATCTTGAAAATGAATCTAAAAAACCATATTAAGAGATTCAAATTTCATAAATAGAGAAGGAATTTGTGATGTTCAGTAAAGAATAATATGAATGAGGAATATCGACACTTATTGAAGATCATTCCAAAGAAGAAGAAGATGCTACAAGTAGATGAGTTAATAGATTCTCTATGAAGAAACAATTATAGAGATCAATAATGCATCTATCTATAATAGTAGGATGTAAGTGTTTCTGATAATCATGGACCTTCATTTCCATAGAAATTAGTTGGCCTATACTTTTTAAACTGTGGGTGATCTTCCCAGAGTAGTGTATGAAGTAGAATATGGGAAGTGAGCCTTAGGAGAGGAGGTACCTTGTCCTTAAATAAAATTTAAAAGGTAGCTGAGCCCTGAATAGTGTGAACTATCCCTATGTTTTTAGATTTAGTGGTTCAATGCATCAAAACATTTCTAACTTCATACTCCTTAGATTAACTAATATTGGTGAACTATGTAAAATATCCTTGTGTCATTGTACATGATTATATATATTTCTACAAGACATGAACGAACTAAATGGGCTAAATAAACATTGATAATATCTATTAAAGGATATTTCAAGTGAAAAGGTAATTAGATCAATGGACCACCACAATTAAAAGAGGTGACCCTTAGAGTTAAGAGGTAAATATCATTAGGGTAGTGATAAGAAAAGGAAAATGAATTTAAATTGGGATTGTGTTCTATACCCCAATTCACCCTCTTAGGGAATCTCTCACTTAATCCCATTTGAGGGACATATAAATTTCAATATCCGATAAACATATTTGGTACTGGCACTATTATTCTAGTGAAATCCTTTTGAGTCCTTGATAAATTGATCCATTAGGCACTATACTACTATTCTTTACCACCATACACTACAACTAAGATGTAATACAAATGGTTTTTGATGAGGGAATATATTCATATCCCCAGAAGTTCATAGTTCTAATAACCAAGTGTAATGAATCTCTAACCATCAGAAGTGTATTATCCAATCAAAAATCCTCTACAACATTGAAAACCAGATCTAGGAATTCAAAACACCCTAACCACCACATCTAGTCATTCTTTACTTATTTGGTTATAGTCACCTAAAGATATTTCTTTTTGGAAAGTATACTTGGGAACAAGTACATTAATAACACACACATGAAAGAATAAGTAAAAAAAAGTTCACATAAGGATTATATAGTTTAGATATTATATATTACATCCATGTGAGAATAATAAAATCTTTTTTATTTAATAGAAAATAAATTTCATCTAAATTATACGGATTATAAAATTCTAAATACCCTAGTTAGACAGCCAGAAGATATCTCACTAATTCCTTATTGGTTTCATCTTCAAGTAATCCCCTACTTAGTCTTCTGACTTCAGTATTTCATCCTCTGATAACTTGATTCCCTCATGTGTTCTCCTTTTATATCCACCTCTACTTCACTATGTCAACATGAATCATTCCTTGTCTACATTTTCCCAAAAAATTTCACATATAGACCAATACCACTTATATAATGTTTATAGCCGATCATCCAATCAAAAAATCCACCCAACATTCACAGGTGACCATATATTAACTTGAAAAACCTCTATGTACATATAAGACTCATTTCATTAACCTATAACTCCCAGTGAAAAATTCATATTAGTTCCATTTCAGCTTAATGGATGTGAATAATATCACTTTGATGCATTTTATAGGAAATAATTCCACTTCTCATCATCATGGTTCATGGAACCCATGAACTTACATGATATACTTCACCACCTCTGAAATTTCATTTATAATTTTATGGATGACCATTTTATCTAATTCCCTCCTTCTTATGAAAACATGACCAAATCCTAAGTATAAGAATCAGATGATCCTCCTTAGTATTTTCACACTCAGAATCCACTATGATTCACCTACTAAACTCATCTATCCAACTTCCTTCCAGTGAACTCACCTTTCAGTGATATCATTATTCAATATTATTCTACTAATTTGACACCTTGAGGATCTTGTCAAACTTCTATTCAGAAGACAATGTTTCATCTGGTTAGCTCAAATATACTTGATGAATTTGGATGCCCAATGGTGCTGATATAACATCTCTATCTAGTTTCCACCATTTGTTGTTTTAGTGAATAATCTTTCAGAGCTTCTAGCACTTAACCCAAAAAATAGTTCTCAAACCAAACCCAACATATGATTCATTTGTTCTTTGTATGAGTGTGCAATACCACTTTTCAAGTAGGATATGTTCATAACTTACTGAAATCCTAATGTGGGACCCATTACTCCATCTTTTATCACTCGATGTTAATTTAATACTTTGGAAAATGGGAAATGTGACTAATGTGTTTTGATAGTTTGGGTTAGGTAAATGGATGATTTAAGTCAGAGTTTTACAAAATGATATTAATTAATGAACATACTAGACATAATGGAAATTTATATTGGGTATAGAAACCTAGGATTTTTTGTAATATATGAATAATATGAGATGTACATGAAGACAAACATCGGAAAAATCAAAATTAAATTGAATATTAATTGAAAAAAATGGAATCCGGAAGAGAGGAGGAAGGTACATGAATACATACTAGTTGGAACCAATATTTTTCATAGATGGAGACGTATTTTTGTGTGTGTTTGTTATGAATACACACTAGGTTGATCAAGGAGTTTTCAATCCAACTGATCTTATGTTTTTGGTGGCTTTAGTGTTATTAGTGGTTCCATTTACTAGTGTTTTACAAATTTTGGGTGCTCAAAATTAGTAGGAAGGTACAAGCTTTGTGAAAATGTATTTTTATGAATACCTCATTAAAATATGGAAAAATAATGGATTTATTAAAGGTTGAATTTTTTTGAAATAATCTTGTGTGATCAAGGTTTGAAGGTTCTCAAAATAGGTTTCAAGAATAATAACTGAGGCATGATGGAAATATTGTAAGGTATGCGATTATGAGAATCATTGAAAATATTAAAATTTCACTAAAGTATCAGGAAAAAAAGTTTATTCATTACATGAATGAAGAGGTTTAAAAAAATCTCATGGTGAGATTGAAAGCTTCATAAAGAAGACGATGTCTATAAATAGGTTTCTATTCATCATATGGATGATGGAGGGAGTTTGGAAAAATGGCGAATCACTCTGATTTTGAAAAGGTCTTACTTGAAGATAATTATTTCATGAATCAGGAACTTTTCATGAACACAATTTTCACAAAAAAATGTTTAATAAATGATTGAAACTAAGTCATTTAAGATAAAGGAGTTTGGAAATGTCTTAGATTTTTTGTTATAGTTTGGAGTTCCATGAAATCCTCGAGTTTCATGAAGGCCAAGAGCTTTATATAAGTATGTAGTTTCATGAAATATAAAATATATTTGAAATAAAAGGGGGTTTCATTAAGTAGTGAGTTTATCAAAAGGTACTTACATGAATAAAAGTTTATGAACATCTAGTATTAGTGAATAGTGTATACAGGTGCATCAATTTAGGACTATGGTGCAAGAAGAGTCTTGTGCTAATTAGGTAAAAATAATTATATACCCAATCTATTGATGCAACCTTAATTTTGATAAACTGAGTAAGATTTCTCCTAGGGAAGTGAGTAAGGGGGAGTCGATAGATGTGATCTGACGGAGGCAATGTGTTTTCCCAGAAATTCTTGATAAGGTAGTGTGCTTAGTACAAAGTGACTCTATGTAATCTTTTGTAATCCACAATATCTATTGAAGCCTAGTGGATTTAGGTTTGACTGACACACTATCAAAATATGCTCCTTGGACTAGCCCACATTGGTGAACTAAGTAAACCTACTACGTTGTGTTTCTATTCCTACATATGGTTGTTTTATAATTGTAAGATTCCATCAAATAGTTTTAATAATCTCCTACCAATGTGGGGATAAGATCCATCTCATTGAAAGAAATAGTTGACACTACAATTAAACCCTCCCCTCTATGGATGTTCTAGGGTCTCACATGTGGTATCAGAGCCATGTTATAGGTGTCATATCTATCCTCTATTGTTGTTTTTCATGGATAATTTAGTGAATGTTAGGGTATTTACCCTTTTTATGGAAACAACTTCTATATTTGGAAGAATAGAATGAAATATCACCTGTTATCTCTTATGATGTAGGTTATCTATGCCATAGTTCAAGGGATTTAGGGAAGTGATGTGATAGATGATTCTATGACTAAAATAGATAGGAAAATTTTTAATACACATTCTAAATCTCAAACTATTCTAACTGTAGTACAATCTGATCAAATCTTTTTGAAGGTGATGAGTTTCACTAAATCCAAGTTTATGTGAGAGAAACTGTAAAATATATATAAAGTAAATAACAAAGTGAAGGTGTCTAGACATTATGTATTTCATAATTAGTTCGATGATATGAAAATTCATCCAGATAAAAATTAAAATAGTTTTTTTAATCGCATTACTGAAGTTGTTGGAGCTATTAGAGGACTTGGGGAATAAATTAAGGATATCATCATTTTGAATAAATTCCTAAGAAGTATCCCACCTCTATACAATCCAAAAGTTTTTTTCCCTTCATGAATGAGATTTTTCTAAACTTTCACTTGATGATCCGCTAAGAATATTGGTGGCTTATTAAATGAGTGTCAACCTAGAAGATACAAAAAATTATGTAAGTGAGGAAATGAAATTACAATTCATGAAAAAAATTACATTTCCAAAGTCAAGGATGATGGATAAAATGTGGATGAATAAGTTATTTATCTTTTTTACAAAAAAATTAAAGAGAGGAAAATGGATATTTGTAGGAAATCTTCTTTTGGCTTGTTTTTAGTTTGGTAAAGTAGGGAACATTATTGCTCAACGATTAAGGAGATTTGATGATATATAAAGTGAATCATAAATAATATAGAGACCTTAGAGGAGGTTCCCAGAAATGGTAGACTTCAAATTAGGAAATAAAATTTATAGAAATAGCTTCCTCTACAAATAGGAATAGGATAATAATTACTTTTTTGAGGATATTGAACCAAAGTTTAAATTTGATATTAAAGATTCCATGATGGATACTATTGAAAAGGTGGAACCTAAAAAAGATGAAGGAAACCAGTTTAATGGTGTTTCTAATCTCAAGGTAAAACTTGCGAGTGATATTGATGATCATGACATTCAAAAATTAAAAACAAGAAGATGGGAGATTTTTTTAAAGAGTATTCATAGTATGTAGATCAGTTTGAAATAGAAATTGATCAACTATAAGGAGAGGAAAAAGAAAATTTGGTAACTCTTATAAGATAAGAAGAGGTTTTAGAGTTTAAAATCAGGATTTAAGAGCAAGAAAAATTCATCAATGACCTTACATAGAGAGTGGGAGAAAATGATAAGATATTTGAAATCCATGAAGAAGAATTCATTTCCTTATGTAGTAAATTGGAAATCGAATCAAAATAAAGGGAAGTGAAGAATTCATTATCGTTTGAAAGGTTTTTAGATGAAGAGATTTTTGAAAGAGCTAAATGTGGTTCTGAAGGAGTATAAAAAGATGTGAATGATCAAAGATCAAAATTAATGGGAAAAAGTGGAATTTGATATGATATAAAACATCCAATGCTAGAAATAGGATAAGCCAAAGAAAAGGGAGGATGAAAGTTAGACATATCAAAAAGGTTCCTGGTGTCTTAATAGAGATATCTTTGAACCAAATAGAGAATAGATTAGAAAATAATCCTTAATTATATAGATAAGATCTCTAGTCGAATACTTGTACAAAATAAGGGGACATATGGAGGAATGTATGTGAGAAGATATTTCCTCTTATGAAATGTCAATTCTATGGATTTTTGGGCCATATCATGTATTACTATGCAGAGAAAAGAAGCTATCTTGACAGGGAAGTACCTAGAAGTCAATAAAGGAGAATGATACCATGTCTTTCATCATATAGAAGAAATAATTTTTATGTAAATTGTTTTCAATGTTCTAACATTGGCCATAAATCTATTCATTGTAGGTAGAGGAAACATGGGACCAATAACTAAATAACTCCAAGAATAATAAATACTAATCAACTAAGCATAATTTCCCTTGAAAATAGGTATTCTCTTCTAAAATAAGAATATAAGTATGATTCAACCGTTCATGTTGAAAAGATATTAGAGAGGCCATATTTTTATACCACTCAATTAGGTATCTCATTGAAGCAAAAGAAGAATATTGACAAAAGCCAGCATATAGAAATCAATATCAATGCTACAAATGATTGTAGCACCTGGATTCTTGATAGAAAATTCTCATACCTCATTAAAGGAAATGTAAATATTTTGAAAATTTTTAAGAAAATGGTTCATGGAATTCTGAGATTTAGCAATAGTGGTGCCTTAAATATCAAATGTAGTGGAAATATAGAGTTTTCAAATGATAAAATTATGAATAACTTGAGGAGATCATATGATTATATGATTGAAGATGAAAAAGAAAGTGTAAAAGGGGAAGCTTCAAATATAGAAATTGAGGAAGGGCTGCCTAACGTCCAGGGCTCTCAAAATGATAATGATTTAGAAGTAGAATCAAAAGAGGAAACTATTGTTAAATAAATTGTACCCAAACCTAACAGGTGAAATAGAAGATAAAATTTTCATTAATCCAAAATTATTAGGGATTTTACTACACCTACTACAGATAAAGAGGATGAGGAATGAAACACATTATACTCTCCTATCAGATGTGGAACCAATCACTTTTGAAGCAACAATAAAGGATGAATCATGGGTTAAGGCTATGAATGATGAACTAGATCAAAATGATAAAATTTGGACTTAGTATTTTGTTAAGAGACCATAAAATAGAATGTGATTGGAACTAAAATTATCTTAAAAAAATTTGTGAATTAAGAAATTTGTTCAAAAATAGGGCAAGCCTAGTGTGTGAAGGCTATGCATAGATTGAAGGAATTGATATTGAAGAAAAATTCTCTAGTAACTCGATTGGAGTCTATTAAGATTTTCTTAGCCATGTAAAATCAAAGAGGTTAAAAATTGTATCATACATAATTCAAAATGGTATTATTAAGTGGTGTTCTTGAAGAAGATGTCTAAATTGAACAACTAATGGGATTTATAATTGAAAATGAGGAAACAATGGTATATAGATTTAATAAGGTTCTTTATTTTCTAAATTATGAACCACAAAGGTATAATTTAAAAGTGGTGGTGTTGACCATAATCTATATGTAACTAATTCACAGGGAGATCAAATTATTATGATTATTTATGTGAATGAGATTATATTTAGCAGAAGAAGGCATGGATTAGTGGAATAATTATCAATCACATGAAATCATAATTTGAAATGTCCATGATTGGTGAACGCACTTATTTTTTTGGGATACATGTGATTTAAAGTAAGAAATGCACACTAATTTCTCAAGAAAAGTATGCAAAAGTGCTTCTAAATAAATTCCACATGCATAAATGTAAACCAATATTGAATTTGATTGTGTTCATAAGAAAACTTGGAAAGCATAGGTTTGGAAAATATTTTGATCCCACCTTGTTTAGGGGGATCATTGGAAGCTTATTATATTTGACTCTAACATGAACATATATCATCTTTGTAATTTGTTTAGCAGATCACTTCCTGTGTACTCTGAAGGAAGTGTATTTTTCTATAGTTAAAAGAATCCTGTGATATATTCAAGGTACTCTCAATTTTGGATTATAATTTATAGTAGGAAGAAATAATGAATTATCAACATTTTATGATATTGAATGGGATGGAGATGTGGTGGATCGAAATTACATAAGTGCGGGTGATTTATTCATTTGAAACAAATGTGTGAGATGTTTGAGAAAGAAAAAAGAAAGAAATTCTCTTAGTATGGATGAAGCATAATATATCTCTGTGATATAAGAATAAACTCATATATTATGGATGAAGCTACAACTTGCTGATATTGGCGATAAGGCGAAACAACTGATGGTGACACAATGTGAGAATGAGAGTGTGATCAATCATATGAAAAATATTGTTCAACACTCTTTTACCATAAATATTGATATCAGATATCACTTCATAAAAGGAAAAGTTGAACATGATGTGATTAAAGTAGAGTATGTTGGAACTAATGATCATGTGGCCGATATCCTCACTAAGCATTTGGCAACACCAATGTTTTAGAAACATCAATTGAACCTCAGTGTTCATCCACCTACAATTGCCTGAGGAAGTTATTCTTTCCCCTATACCCATTTTTGTTAACTATTTTAATCATTTTTATGTGATGTAGGTCTAAAAGGGATATATGACCTAGGGGGTGTTTGATTCTCATACATTTTCTTTGGGTTTATTTCCAAAGGGGGAGAATGAAATTTAATTAACTTTAGGTTTTTTGGATAAGTCTACAGTACCTCAAGTCATGAAATTATCCTTTTCTACTCTTTTTTATACATTGAGAATTTCTCATATATACTTAGAGTGAAAAATGAGTTATTACATACCTGTTATATTTTTTTTGAGGCTTGTGCTTTATTAAATTTGTATGTGGATTTCCAAAAAACCCAAAGGGGGAGATTGTTGGAACCAACAGTTTTCACGAATAGAAATAGATTTTTGTGTGTGTTTATTTTCAATCCACATTGGTTTTATCAAGGAGTTTTCAATCCAAGTGATCTTACGAGGTTGGTTCATAAAATAATTTTTATGAAGAATGGATGAGGCGTGATGGAAAGTTAGTAAGGTAAGTGATTTCAAAAAGATTCATGAATAGGAAAATTTCACTAAATTATCAAAATGAAAAGGATATTAATGAACATTAATGAAGAGGTTTGTGAAAAGTCCATAGTGATATTAAAAGCTTCACGAAGGAGGTAGTGACTATAAACAGGTGACCTCTCATCATATGGTTGATGGAGAGAGTTTGAAAAAAAGATAATCACTCTGATTTCATGTAGATTTTACTCAAAGACAATTATTTCATGAATCAAGAATTTAAAAAAACATAATATTTATGAAAAAAATGGATAAGAACTAATTGATATTAAGGAATTTCATAAAAGGGATTTTTGTGAAGGATGAAATTTTTGTGATAGTTTGGAGTTCTGTGATAGCCTGGAGTTTCACAAAGGCTTAGAGATTCACAAAATTATGTATTTTCACAAAAGGTTGAAATATATTTGAAAAAAGGGGGTTTCATAAATGATGGAGTTTCATGAATGGTTTTTGCATGAACAATAGTTTTTGAACATCTATTTTGAGTGAACAATGTATTCAAGTGCATCAATTCAAGACTACAATAAAATAAGAGTGTCATTCTAATCTGAGATAAATACTTATGTGCCCAATCAAGTAATGCGACCTTCTAGTCCATAAAAGGATAAAGTCTTCTCCCAAGGTAGTGATCGGGGGGGGGGGGGGGTTGATGGAAGTGAACCAAGGGAGGTAGTGTGCTATCCCTAATATTTTTGTAAAGGTAGTGTGACTGGAATGGAGTGACCTTATCTAAAAGTAGTGTGACTGAAATGGAGTGACCTTATCTAAAGGGAGGCAGTGTGCTATCCCTAATATTTTTGTAAATGTTGTGTGACTGGAATGGAGTGACCTTAATCTCACATGTTAAGCATGATTATGCTGAGATATAGCTATAGTTTTTTCCCACCACACTACTAGTGATCATTCTACTTAGTAAGACCTATTTACTCCATGAAAATAACTTAAGATATTATATTAATATGTATATATCCTTTTTTATCCCAGAAATATTGGATATTACTATAGTTAAAATTCATCATGATATGATTAAATTTTACTATCTTGGTATAGCTCCAAAATACGGAATAAATCATTTTTAAACTCATTTATTAAGCTACATCCTGAATCACAACATACATAAGAAAATATAGATATAAATACTTATAGATATAATAATTATTATCCTTGTATATTACCTTAATCTTACCATGATTATAAATCCAACTGATCTAAATAAGGATAGTTTTATATTCCCTAAAAACTAGTATTACTATTTTACCAATTTTTAGGAAATCATCCAATTTTGATTTCTCAATCACTATCAGATAGTTCAATTTGATAGCCTGTTCATTTCTCCTGTTCTTGTTTAATATAACCATTCTATGATTTTTTAATAATCAAAATGATACATGTGCACATATCAGAGCATGTGAGATAGATTTCTAAATCACCCTTAAGCATATTTAGTATATAAATCACAAGAATCCCATGTAACACTAAAACAATTCATTTAAATTATTCTATCTTGTATTTCTCAATACCATGTCAACTGTGCACTATGAATTGGATTAAGAAACTCATTGATTTATACAAGTATATCTTGTTCCCTAGAATTTAAGTTGCTACTTAAGTCATCCAAGTTCAGTTGTTCCATTAGAAATTTATATATCACACCATGATTGATATTGAGGAGTTATTTATTGGAATATTATAATCCACAGTGTTACGTTCCTGATATCATATTAACTCCTAAAATAAAATGTTAATAAGTAAACTCATAGTTAAAACCATTGGTCCATTATCCATGATCAAATATGAGTGAAGTAAGATAAATCGACAAAACCACTATAATTTTTTGTGATCTTTTGATTTTTTATTTAATTTTATATTTCAATTAGAAATTAATAATATCATTTTTTTGTTTAAAATAGATTTAAAAATATAGAAACAACTAATTCATCCTATATAGTTTTTATTATATTAGGAAATATTTCTCATCAAGCCTGAATATTGATATTTAATAGGGAGTTTGATAAAAAAATGAAAACTAGTGGACTATAATGTTTAGTTAAAGGATCATAAATCATTACCAAAATATTTTAAAAGTGTTTATTATAATTACTAGAAGACCAAGATGATGGTTTAATAATTCACACCTATCATAGGCTATAGAAAATTCAAATTTATAAATATTTTCTAGTATAGTATAGAGATTAACTAGCATTATCTCACTTGAGTAGCAATAAATCCAATCAAAAAATAATTTATAATTCACTTAAACTACTTCTTTTTGTTTTTTATTAGTTTATTAAAATAATGAAATTTTTGGGTTTTCATTTTTTAATAAATAATGAAATGAATAATTAAAACCTAAATGAATATGAAGACATAATGAAATTAGGGAGAAATGTCTTGGTCCAAGGTTTGATAAAATAGGTTCATTCATTATTTTTTTGTTGTTTTAATTCAATTTGATAATTCATTTGATGAAACCTCATTAACAAATTACTTTCCTTTGATTTATTGATTGTGTGATTTTAGCATTCCTTCACCGCACCAAACCCCTCCTCCTTCAATAGTCAAATAATATAACACCTCAACTAAGAATGAAACTCCTAAAAGTATAATTTCCACCATATTTCGTTTCACCCCTTCAATAAACCCCAAATCCACTATATTAAGGTTTTTCTTAATAAGAGGGATGGTAAATAAGGAATCAAAAATAATTAATGGAATTATAAATAACTCCATGGTGGATGACCATCTCACCAATGAAATAATCTCAAAGCCACCACAAATAGAATAAAAACGTGGTGAATTGAAGAAAAATAATTAAGAATGTAGTAAAACTTCCCCTAGGAAAGACTTAGGTTAGTCACATTCCATTCACAAAGTGAAAAGAGATAATGATGGAAACGTGGAAGAGAGATAGAATGAGATTGGGGTTGGAAGAGAAAGGGATATGGAAGAGAAAATTAAAACACTTGAATTAAATTATGCATATGTGTTACACTATAAAATTAATTGAAAAGAAAAATAAAAAAGGAAATTGAAACCCTAAAGCAGTGGTATCCATAAATCATAGCAAAATGGTAGATCCTTGAGAACCGATCCAGAATCCTCTATCCTAGCTTCTTATTTATAGTGCTTCTAGGAGCTCAGGCCATCATAAATGGCATCATAAATGGGTCTTTGTGGACCCAGATCATAAAAGGGTCCTCCATTATTATTATGTTGAATCTGTTTGATCTCAGTCCTATAAAATGGTTTCATTTCATTTAATATAATTTCACGATATGTAATGTTTGTGTCCAAACTTTTGATTTCAAAAATATTCCATGTCGCAAATAGTGGATTGACGATGTGTAGTGTATGGGACCAGACATTTCATTGCTGGTTGAATGGATTGCTTTAAAATCCTGAATACCTTCATGTTACACATTGTGAATGATGTACATGATTTGTAAAGTTTATTTCTAGCTAGTTCCATTCTGAATCAACTCGGTTCTTCATTTTCAAGCTTAGTACAGGGTCCATGAATTTCCATTGACTCTAATACAACATCATTCTACATTTAAAAATCTGATGTCATGCGACACTGCTTTGTGAATTTGCACAGAGTTTATTTAGACTAATTAATTCATTTTTATATCCATTTTTCATCAACCTCAATATACTTCCATAAAATATAAAAACCATTAAATAATATAATAATAAATTAATTAAATTGCCTAATTTTTTTTTAAATAAAAATAAACAGGAAAAATATTACCATATCAATTCCACCAAACTTATAAATTTCTTATCCTCAAGCATGTAATCTCAAAAAAATTCAAAGGAATATCATTCTACTAATATTAAAATTTCAAATCAAAATAATGAGATGTTTGATAATAAAAAATAAATGTTCAAATTTTACATAATGAAAAATTTTCAATTCCTCATTCTTAAAGGAAACAAAGTCAAATAAGTATTTTACTTTCCTTCTTTTGAAAAAGAAAAGATATTACTTCTGTTAACTTCTATTTATTTATTCAAAATTAATGTGCATTATAATAGCATTTTACCACATATTTCATTATTTTTACACATCTCTCAAGGTAATAGATGTAACTATAATTGTGCTAAAACCTTAAGTACATGTTACTGCCCTAGGATTTCAAGGAATGTAACATGTCCACCATGATGGGTCATGAAAGGGTAGGATTTTTCATCCCCCACATTGAGAAGATTCTATATATGGTAGAGCTAGAGGATGCGATCTACTCCCATGGTACCACCTGTCCATTGACTAACCATGAAAAGGTGTTGTTGGGCATGTATTTCCCTCCACACGTCACTGTGGGTCACAAAATTTCTAGCATGAACAAGGGAGAAGGATCAGGAGAATCATAGGGATGTGAAGCCTATAAAGAGTCAGCTAGAGATGAAGTTCCTATTGTCCATCAGGAAGATCTTATGAAATTCGTGCATCCTTTGGATATCACTCATTCATAATTTTTCTTATAATCCCTTATTTTACTTGTGTAGGATTAAACAAGCATGGGGGGGGGGTCCATGATGAGTCTTATACATAGAGTAAAGAATCCTCAACTCTCAAGGGGGAGAGTTTGGGGCCTATACCTAATGTTGTGGTCATGGGTAGCCAACTATTGGCTGAAGTGATGCCTGTGATTGAGAGAGAGACTATTGGGGGGATTTCCCAAAAATCTTTATGAGTTATTGTATAAGAACTGTTATTCCTATAAGGTTTCTTTCCTCCTTACATTTTCATTTCATTATTTAAATTTATACTTTTTAATGACTCATGCATAAGTGGTAGTTCATGTCCCATTTGGGACTCAGCCACCAATGTCAACATTAGAGTCAGCGACACTAGAGGTCAATGCTATAATATAAGGTGTTTATCTTCAAGTATAGATGGTTAGACAGGTCATGGCAGTTGGGAAAACCATATAGGTTTCATGATAATGGACTATAGATATTGTTCCCTTGATTGAGGGGGTCAAGACGATTCCCATGATGGGGCTAGTTAATGTGGCTGTAGTGGCTAAGCCTATTTTAGAGACTCTATTAGAGGTAATTGTTGGATATAAATCTTCAATGGAGAAGAAATATTTTGTACCAAAAACTAAAATGATTGAAGAATCTATAGTGACCATGCCCATATTAGAGGTTATATTAGGGGATTCTACTTTGGTGGAGGCCTCAATGAAGGTTTATGAGATCTTACCATCAAAAAATGTGTTTGAGGGGTATGTAATGGCTAAGATTTCTATGGGGGTGGTACAAGAGGCAGTTGGGACTTCCACTATCGATGAGGGGGGTTTTGGGGATCTTTTTCTACTGGAAATGGATTTCATCCGACATAGGGACATTCCCATGGATTACTCCACCATGTATTTCTTGAATTTATGTGTTATATATGATCCTACACTACCTGAAGACTTTGAGGATTCTGGCTTTGATTCTACTAATTATAACTGGGTTATTCATCACAAGGTGTGGAGGTATGTGTGGAACATTATCACTTGCACTCTGATGGCTGACCTTCCAAGCTGGATGGGATCCCTCCATCATTGGATGGTTATCTTAGGGACTTTTGGGGTGGATTCAAATGGTCTTCACACACTGGATTGAGACTTCTTTATCAAGTGGGAACATAATGAGTGGAAGGTGTTAAATATTTCCTTGATGAATCAAAAGGATTAGGGCTCTAAGGTGCTTCAGGTAGCTGATGAGAAGATCCCATGTTTAGTAGGAATGACACAGGATCATGAAACTGTGGAAAATTTTTAGGATGAGATCATTGGCCATCTGATTTCCTAGTTGGCAGTATTCAAGGATAAGGTGACAAAGGTAACATCTATGGTGGACAAGTTCTGAGATGAGATAGACCAGATGTGAATCAGGGCTAATGGAGTTTTCCCAAATTCGAGGAAGAGGTGGCTGACTAGACAGAGTGGAAGAAAACTCTGGAGGCTACTCAATTGGGCTGGATGAACTCAATCACTTGATTGGCAGGGTGGATCCATAGGGGTAATCTTTTTTTACTAGGAAAATAGATAGAATTTTTTATGTGGATATCTGTCACATACTTAAGATCATTTTTCATACTTTTCTTATGCCTAGACATGTTTTTATTTATCTCATTTTACTGTCACACTTAAATCATATGAATGAGATAACCAATGATGAATCCCTAAGCCCACACGAGTCATTATCATTGTGAGAAACAAGATATGATCATATGATTTATCATTTATAAGAGATTGTTGAGACAAGTATGGACACTCACTATCTAAATTTGTTGATTGACCACTAGGTGTGTCTTGTCCAAGGAGGGATATGGTTGGAGATAAGGTCTCTCTGAAAAACAAACTTTCTTTGACAATGTTTTTAGTTCATGAATGGGGTAACTCCAAGGGAATTGAATTCTACCTGAATAAAGGGGAATGAGAAGATAATGAATTATGATACTGAAGATATAGAACACAAGGGAAGTACCATGATGATATAGGACAACTATTTACCATGTTCAAAACAAAACATTCATTGTCATTTTTATGAGGATGGGGACAAAAAAATGATGGTCGACCATTGACCATGTTAGAAACATGGAACCTATCTCAAAAGGTCATCCAAATACTTATGGGGTGTGAGCTCGGGACATTAGGTGATCTAATCTGGCATGAGAACATGCTTTTAAGGGGGACTTATTCATATGTAGAGAATGAATAGGATCCAAATAAGGGGACACATGAAGTTTGGGGATGAAGTGATGGAATTTTCTAATGGATTTAAACCATATTGGAATTACACCACCATATATTTGAGAACATTGGTTAGGTGTATAGGTTTGAACAAAGGTCAAAATCATCTTCTAAGAGGAGTTTCATCTTGGACGATGAGTGACAATCAAAGAACATGAATGATGTAGTGGGTGTCTTTCACCGAAGGAAATAACTTTTTAGAAAAGGGATGAAGATGATCCCCAATTTAATATCATGCAATGAGGTTGATGGACATATAGTTTAACATCATATGGTTAGGATGTTAGACATGTAGTTTAACGTTATATGGTGAGGATGTTAGACAATAATTTTAACATCATACGATGAGGATGTTGTACATTTAGTTTAATGTCATATAGAGAGGACTTAAAATTGCACAATTCAAAGTTATGTGATTGGGATGTGGAGCCGTGAAGTTTTATTTCTTTTAGCTTGGATGTGGTCATATGTCATGAAAAATTCCCTCATATCCAAAGTGGAGGGAGGTGTAGGAGGATAGCACAATAGTAGTACTCCCTAGAGAGGGGAATATGTGGAAAAGAGATCTTGGAAGACTCTGGACTAAGAAAAATAATTTGGGGAAAGTTAAACACAGTTTAAGTTAGTGATGGTTAGACCTAAGAGTTCCGTGTGTTAGAGGGAATATGTGTGGCATAGTGGATAGGTAACCCACTATAAATTGAGGTGCCTAGGGGGACCTGACATATAATATGTCCTAGTAACATCTCGTATGCATATATTTTAAGGTCATGGTGCTTGTACCATGAAACTTAGTTTTAATGTCATAAATCTTGGACGGTAAGGTGACTATCTCCAAAAGGATATTTGTAGCATGGTTGAGTGACAACCCAATGTGAAAGGAAGGACAAGGGAGACTTAATACCATACAAAACATTCTTAGGGGGACCCAATCATAGTTTAAAACCATGATTCTTGGACTTGGGATCCATGTTTAAGGTCATAGAGTTTATACCATGTGACATTAGTTTAAATCTATAGAGTTTGGACCAATGGGAACCCTAATGTTTTTAGCAGGAAAGAATGGGAAGTAACCCAATGTAAAAGGAGGGCCAAGGGAGGCCCATTCCATAAAAAAATAAGGGGAAGGTTGAAAATATTTTAAGTTCATAATGCTTGGTCCTGGGGTCTTAGTTTAAAGTCATAGAGGTTATACCATTGGAAAATAGTTTAATAGTCATAATCCTTGGACCAGATGGATTTGTGTCTCAAATGATTATTCAAAACTTTGAAATGGTTACCCTATATGAATTTATGGGCCTAGAAGTCCAACTAACACCTCAAAAACCACCTCTAAGGCAACTTGTACCCAATTTAAGGTCATAATGCTTGGACCTTGGGGTAATCATCTCAAACAGGCATGTATATGGTAGAAAAGTGACAAATATGACTTGAATTGAGGCCAAGAAGACCCAAATCCACATAAAAGATTCCTAGGATGACTTTCACATAATTTAAAGTCATGATACCAGGACTTGAGATCCTAGTCTAAGTTTTTAGAGTTATAACCAATAGGGTACTTGTGCATCTCAACCTTATTGGAAGAAAACCTCCCCCCAACTCCTAAGCCCACATGAGCTATGATCAGTGTGAGAAACAAGGAGTGGTATGGATTCCCATTTCTTGTAGGGGAGAACACAATAAGGGATGGAATTGATCAATGAATTCCATGAGGGTGATTGGGAATTTTAAGACCTGTATAGTGAAAGGAGAGTAAACCATATATGGGGAACAAAGTTTGACCATGTTTGAAACATAGGTTTTATATCTATGTTGGTTTAGGAAGGGGTAAAAAACACAAGATCGACCATTGAATGAGTTAAAAACACGAGAACCACTATTTGTATCAAAACATCCTATGAGGCGTGAGCCCAGGATAGTATGTGATCCAATGTGTCATGATACCATTCTATTAGGGAGCCTGTTTATGTAATGCCCTGACCCCAGCTACCCAGAGTCGGTGCATTACTTCGTAACATTGGCATGATCGCAAAAGATCAAGTCTCGAAAGACCGATTAGTTTAGTAGCCTTGGAAACACTAGATACATTCATAAATGTTACATTACACCACAAAGTGAAAAACTATAATAACATAGTCTCCATAGTCCACACTTCTATCATCTTCGGACTATCCCTGCAGGTCATTCATAAAATACTTCTTCAAATCCTGGAAAATATTAAAACATTGAAAGGGGTGAGCTCAGATGCTCAGTAAGGATAACAATATAGCGGAAGCTTTCATAAATAAACATTAACATTTAAGGCAATGTATAACTAAAACAAAAGCCTTTTAAACTTGAACTTTAGCATAATATGACAAAAGTAAACTGAAATAATGCCATTTACTTACTCACATGGATATTCTACTAGTCTAATAATCACATGAAATATCAATAACCACTTTCATAATGAGGGAATGTATAATGCCAGACATTCTGAAACATTTTTTCAAGGCCTCGACCAAGACGTCTAAAATGATTAAGGCCTCCGCCAAAACCATAAATCAAATTGGGAAAGGGCCTCGGCCAATTCCACATCTAGTTGTCTCATGAGACCTACCGATGCATCGAGGAGCTATAGCGGGCTCCACCCGTCACTTATTAAGTCCAATACATTCCTCATATGAATCGGTTTAAACATATCATAAGCCATAACATAATCATATCACATAAAACATGCATAAAGGAAACATAACATTTACACATTTCAATCACAAGATATCAATAAAACACATTGATATAATAAAAATGCTTTCAAAACCATTTTCAATACCAAAATAAAAGAAAGTTAAAACTTTGTATTTATTTTTCATTAAAAAAATGATGGCTTGTAGAGGAAGCCGAAACTCAAATAATGGTCACGGCGGCCGAGAAGTCGTTGTCGCTGCATAAGTATGGAAAGAAAAACATTCCTTTTTGTCGTTTAGCAAAACGTTTCATATAAAAAAGATTCCTTTTGAATAAACATAAAAGTCAAAGGGGTTTATACACCGTATAAAAGAAAGTTGTGTATAAAACCAAATATGCCTCAATGAAAGGGGATTGAGACGAAGTCCTTAAAAAGATCATTTTTTTAATAAAGTACATCTATAATGTGTATTCACTATAAGTACACATAAATAATGTAAAAATACAAGATAGGACATAATAATATCATGACATAATTTGAAAGTAGGAGATTAACCCAAAGAATAGAAATTGGGTTAAGAAGTTCCATTACCTCGTGTCTGACTTGACTCAACCGTTCTTTAACCTCCTGAATAATAAACTAGAGTTAATATCTACCTTATTAAGAACCATTTCCAATTTCATTATCCTTTTTATATCACTTATTACCATGTTATGAACATTATGTAATTATTTAAGTTAATAACGGTCGTTTTGTCGATCTTTGGTACTTGAGTCAATAATAAACTTCTTATAATTACAAGTTGTTCATGTGGTGAAATATCCATTATATCCAGAATTATATTCATGATGTAGTTATCATATATATCATATATATCCAGTATATACATTCATTCATAATATTACGTAACATTTAGAGGTAAGAAATGAAATGCACCGTTCATGGAGACGGTAAGCCGTACGTACGCATGAACGCTACTTTCATTTCTATTTCATATTTAATGGAATGAAATCATAATTATATAAATGTATAATATAATTCCAGTATAATATAGTGTATAATACCATTTAATCCATCCTTTATACATCCCACATATGGCATTAACAATTCAAATCACTTTGAGGGGGCGGTAGTCCGCACTTCCTAAAATGAAATTATCGCGTTTACCCATAATGGAAATCATAAATTATGCCATAAATGAGAAATACAGAAGCATAAGTAAAACATAAAAATATTATATATCATATATAAATATAGTTACATCTTAATGTCCACCTTTGAAGGTGTTATATGAGTGTTGAACAATCATCGTTTCGTGAGGCAGAAATTCGCCATCCACATAAACCGTATGTTTTTTAACCACTAGATGTAGGTGTGTGTAAGTGTAGATCGAATACTTCTTATAAAAACATACTAGTATATTGAGGATACTGGTGTTGTTACAAAAGAAATGAATTAAAAGAGTTTATGGGGTTGGAGAAGAAAAATAAAACAAAATAACATAAGAGAAGACATTACCTTAAAAAATCGGGTAACTCTTTTTGATTTGAGCCAAAGGCTTCCTTGGGAAGAATTTTGCCCAAATTGAGGCTTCTAGGAGTAAGGGTGGGATGTTGGGAGAGTATTTGGGCAGAGTTTGGCCGATCCAAATGGCTTGAAGGTGTGAATAAGGTGGGAGTGGTGGGGGCCTTTTATAAGTGGAGAGGAGGGGCACTTTTGGAAAGTAATGAAATGTTATTCTATTATACAATGCTTTTCGGATTCTAAAGCTCCCACACTTGTATAATTCGAGGCTAAGGTGATAAGGGTCCGAAATATCCTCATCCAATAGGCTTTTGACAAGTGTAAGCCTTGGATTTTACATTATCTTCTCATTTTATTTAAATCGTTAAATAATGAGGTCATCGCTGCATCATCATGATGTCATAAATAATTTAATTTATATATTGTCTAAAAATTATAAAAAAATACTATGATGTAGGAAATCTTTTTATATTTCCAATGACTATTTATAGTAAAAAATATGACTTGTATAACCCCATGTAAAAATTGTTTTAGTAAAACATTTCATGTTTGTGTCATTTTTTTACTTTAACATTAAATAAAAGGTATTTATGACATTTTCCAACTAAAGTGGCTCCATGGGGTCCCCAAGTTGACCCATGGATTGTCTTGGTCGGACATGGAACATCCAATGAGGGTGGGACATGTGTCAAGCTCATCTCATATTATTAAAACATTATTTTTACCTTAAACTACATTAATTACCTCTAATCGCGATTAAGAACTTAAAAGTTACTATTCACCAAAAATTATTTTAATCTCATTAAACCACATTTTACTTCTTATTGACAACCATTTATATCGGATTTTTGAAAATCAAATCACAGAAGTGGTAATATTTCATTTAAACAAAAAATCAGTTATTTAACTACCACTTAGTGGTTTCACTATTCATCAAAAATTGAAGTTTTTCAGAACAATGCCAAAATTTCACCCTAAGCTATAATTGATATTCCGAATTCAAATATGATGATCTATTTTAAAAAATTCCAAACATATAAGTTACATTAATTAATTTTATAATTAATTCCCGCTGTCACAACAAATAGCGTGTTTTTAAGGAACAATTTATATCAAAAGATTGACAATTGTTTATGTCCAATTTCAATGTTAAATTAATTCTAATGAACACCATTGGATAAAATTGTAAAAATATATTCTAATTATACTTTAAAACCACTAAATAGTACAATTTATCACTATAAATTATTTTTATTAAAAAAGTTGTTTTTAAGTATTTTTCACTATTCATAAAAGATTAGAAGTTCTCAGAAAAATACCAAAAATTCAACATAGGCTAATTTCGATATTCCGAATCCAAAAATGAAGTCCATTTTGAAATATAAAATTTCTATATTTTTAAAAAGTGGTTATTACTATTCATAATGGCTACTTTGATTAGTCGCGGTGTTTTAGAACTCGAAGTTGCGTACAATGCAAGCTATTTCATTATTGAATGAGAAGCGTATTGTGGAAGCTCGGGGTGTTACATTCTCCCCTCCTTCAATAAATTGCGTCCTCGCAATTTGAAATTTTTTTCTTTGAAAATAAAAGGTTGAAAATTGAAAATACCTTTTTGGAAAACCGACATCGGAAATAAGGTTAATAAATATATGACATTAAAAGAAAGCATGATAAGTACAAAGGTCACCCGAGATAGCCCATTCTAGGATTCTATGAAAATATGGATATGGAGGAGAAACAAACCATCAAGGTTTGATGGAGAGTTATAGAAAACAGGATTAGGAGAAAGTTTAACTACAAGAAAATCACAAACTTGTGATTGGTTAAACGATCATTGATTCCCCAGTAGGAAAAGTTAACCAACAACATTTTTGTTTTGAGTTAACTTTTATAAAGTTTAGGAATTTATTTAGGAGATTTTCTAAGAACGTAAGGGAATATACATACTTGTCATGTAGACTTTCATTCTTTAATAAATTTTTACCACAAACCCATCTTTCACACTAAAAGGTAATAAAACTCAAAAATATTATATTTATCATAATTGTATAAGGTTCCAAATATTAACACATACCATTTAGATTAGTAAAATTATTTTGTAATAACCAGGGACTTCCTGTAGGCTAGTGGTAGGAAATAAAGGCCTGTCACACTATGATTGTGGGTTCGATTCCTGCAGCTTTTTCCAACGCGACGGGTTATGCCCCACCCTGCAGGTTGTCCTTTTCCTAAAACTATAGTATTATAATATTCAAAAATAATCTTCATAAATTTTTTAACCTTAAACAATACTATCCAAAGATCAACTTAATCCACTCCAACCTTTATAGTTATCCAAAATACCTCTGTCCAGACTTTCTCTAAAAGGTCTCTTAATTCCAAAATCAATTTATCAGATTCCCCAAACAAAGTAAAGTTTCTCTTATTGTCACATACTAAAAATATAATTACCTTCATCATATTAAAACCTTACTGAAATCAACAAGTACTACAGTACAATCCTTATATATATATCACATTATTCTAATAACCAGAATATAATCTATGAGTCCAAAAGCACCATTACATTAGTTATTCTGCTTCAACTGTAGTAACAACATAAGATTTTCCTTGATCCCTTGGCCTTTTCTGAGGTAAGTTTCCCTGACGCTTAGGACATTCATTTGCATAATGACCCATTTCTCTACAATTGTAGCATTCAACTTTGATAGCCTCTTTCTTTCCCTTACAATCACGAGCCTGGTGACCCTTTTCTCCACATTTATAACAAACTCCCATTCCTTTTAGGCAAGTACCAGGGTGATTCTTCCCACAATTATCACATAATGGAAAATCCTTCTTTCCCTTTTTCCCTTTATCTGTCTCTTGTTCCACCGTTCTCTTCTTCTCTTGCTTTACTTTGTTGTCATAAGACTTAGAGAATTCCTTTTCTGTCTTGATAGCACACGAGACAATATCTTCATATGATGAGAAGGATTGTGATACTAAAGCTCAACGGAGAAATGGTTTTAACCCATCAAAGAAACGATCAATCTTACTCCTTGGGTTACGTATATAATCTGCAGCATACCTCGCTAACCTTGTAAAGTTGGCCTCATACTTTGCGACATTCTCATCCTCCTTCTGCCTCAGACTCAGAAATTGCCTTTCCATATCTGCTCGATGGTCATGAGGAAAGTATTTTTCTAACAAAAGCTCTTTGAACTCCCTCCATTCCATATTCGATACGTCATCATCTTCCTTTGTATTTTGAATCAATGACCACCATTGATCAACATCTCCAGTGAGGCGGTAAACTGCCATGATAACCTTCTCCCTTTCGCTACTCCCCAAGGCATGGAATATTTTCTCTAAGGATTTTGTCCATTGCTCAGCTACTAACGGATTTGTACCCCCATTAAATGTTGGTGGTTGTTGCCTCATGAAGCGGTCTAACATTGATCCTCCACGTTGCAGATCAGGGTGCTCCATACGAGTAAGGTTATTATTCATAACCTGAGTGAGTTGTCCCAGTATGGTAATAAGTTGATCAGCACCAGTTGTATCTCTAGCTCCACAATAATTATCTTGAGCAGGAGGGAAATCCCTACACGGAGTTTGTGCATTGATACGGTTTCCATTCCTTCCACTAGGCACCATTTCTATACAATGGCATAAACTAGATTAGTTTATGAATCAAAATACATAATTCCATACTTATAAAATACTTAACATAAATTGAACTATTTATGGATATAATCCATAATCATAAAAAGGTTCTCATTGAGGAAGTATATACTCATAACCGTTCATAGTGGTTTGTAAAGAAAATGAGAATTATCCTAAGCATATCCCCCGGGAGTGTTGTAACCAAGAGTGCAACAAGGCCCGTTGTCGTGCACCAGTTCCCGTTCGAGTCTAGCTCAAAGCGGTGTTCTCGGGTTTTACCCCTAGGTACATCTGTGCCAAAGCCGCCTCTACCTGCTCGTATCCAGACAGGGATGTATTGCTCGGAAAACTCACAAAATCTCTATAATACCAAAATTTTAGGAAGTTCTTCTATACTAATCCTCAAAGTCTATCTTCGGGCTATGTGCTCTAATCAGACTTTATCTAAATCTAGCTTCCAAGGTTAGTACTAAACTGCCTCTGATACCAACTATAACGCCCCGACCCCAGCTACCCAGAGTCGGTGCATTACTTCGTAACATTGGCATGATCACAAAAGATCAAGTCTCAAAAGACCGATTAGTTTAGTAGCCTTGTAAACACTAGATACATTCATAAATGTTACATTACATCACAAATTGAAAAACTATAATAACATAGTCTCCATAGTCCACACTTCTATCCTCTTCAGACTATCCCTGCAGGTCATTCATAAAATACTTCTTCACATCCTGTAAAATATTAAAACATTGAAAGGGGTGAGCTCAAATGCTCAGTAAGGATAACAATATAGCGGAAGCTTTCATAAATAAACATTAACATTTAAGGAAATGTATAACTAAAACAAAATCCTTTTAAACTTGAACTTTAGCATAATATGGCAAAAGTAAACTGAAATAATGCCATTTACTTACTCACATGGATATTCTACTAGTCGAATAATCACATGAAATATCAATAACCACTTTCATAATGAGGGAATGTATAATGCCAGACATTCTGAAACATTTTGTCAAGGCCTCAGCCAAGATGTCTAAAATGATTAAGGCCTCGGCCAAAACCATAAATCAAATTGGGAAAGGGCCTCGGCCAATTCCACGTCTAGTTGTCTCATGAGACCTACCGATACATCGAGGAGCTATAGCGGGCTCCACCCATCACTTATTAAGTCCAATACATTCCTCATATGAATAGGTTTAAACATATCATAAGCCATAACATAATCGTATCACATAAAACATGAATAAAGGAAACATAACATTTCCACATTTCAATCACAAGATATCAATACAACACATTGATATAATAAAAATGCTTTCAAAACCATTTTGAATACCAAAATAAAAGAAAGTTAAAACTTTGTATTTATTTTTCATTAAAAAAAATGATGGCTTGTAGAGGAAGCCGAAACTCAAATAATGGTCACGGTGGCGGAGAAGTTGTTGTCGCCGCATAAGTATGGAAATAAAAGTATTCCCTTTTGTCATTTAGCAAAACGCTTCATATAAAAAAGATTCCTTTTGAATAAACGTAAAAGTCAAAGGGGTTTATACACCGTATAAAAGAAAGTTGTGTATAAAACCAAATATGCATCAATGAAAGGGGATTGAGACGAAGTCCTTAAAAAGATCATTTTTTTTAATAAAGTACATCTATAATGTGTATTCACTATAATTACACATAAATAATGTAAAAATACAAGATAGGACATAATAATATCATGACATACTTTGAAAGTAGGAGATTAACCCAAAGAATAGAAATTGGGTTAAGAAGTTCCCTTACCTCATGTCCGACTTGACTCAACCGTTCTTTAACCTCATGAATAATAAACTAGAGTTAATATCTACCTTATTAAGAACCATTTATAATTTCATTAACCTTTTTATATCACTTATTACCATGTTATGAACATTATGTAATTATTTAAGTTAATAATGGTTGTTTTGTTGATCTTTGGTACTTGAGTCAATAATAAACTTCTTATAATTACAAGTTGTTCATGTGGTGAAATATCCATTATATCCAGAATTATATTCATGATTTAGTTATCATATATATCATATATATCCAGTATATACAATCATTCATAATATTACTTAACATTTAGAGGTAAGAAATGAAATGCACCGTTCATGGAGACGGTAAGCCGTACGTACGCATGAACGCTACTTTCATTTCTATTTCATATTTAATGGAATGAAATCATAATGATATAAATGTATAATATAATTCTAGTATAATATAGTGTATAATAACATTTACTCCATCCTTTATACATCCCACATATGGCATTAACGATTCAAATCACTTTGAGGGGGCGGTAGTCCGCACTTCCTAAAATGAAATTATCGCGTTTACCCATAATGAAAATCATAAATTATGCCATAAATGAGAAATACAGAAGAATAAGTAAAACATAAACATATTATATATCATATATAAATATAGTGACATCTTAATGGCCACCTTTTAAGGTGTTATATGAGTGTTGAACAATCATCGTTTCGTGAGGCAGAAATTCGCCATCCACAGAAACCGTATGTTATTTAACCATTAGATGTAGGTGTGTGTAAGTGTAGCTAGAATACTTATTATAACAACATACTAGTATATTGAGGATACTGGTGTTGTTACAAAAGAAATGAATAAAAAGAGTTTATGGGGTTGGAGAAGAAAAATAAAACAAAATAACATAAGAGAAGACATTACCTTAAAAAATCGGGTAACTCTTTTTGATTTGAGCCAAAGGCTTCCTTGGGAAGAATTATGCCCAAAGTGAGTCTTCTAGGAGTAAGGGAGGGATGTTGGGAGAGTATTTGGGTAGAGGTTGGCCGAGACAAATGGCTTGAAGCTGTGAATAAGGTGGGAGTGGTGGGGGCCTTTTATAAGTGGAGAGGAGGGGCACTTTTGGAAAGTAATGAAATGTTATTCTATTATACAATGCTTTTCGGATTCTAAAGGTCCCACACTTGTATAATTCTAGGATAAGGTGATAAGGGTTCTAAATCTCCTCATCCAATAGGCTTTGGACAAGTGTAAGCCTTGGATTTTACATTATCTTCTCATTTTATTTAAATCGTTAAATAATGAGGTCATCACTGCATCATCATGATGTCATAAATAATTTAATTTATATAATGTATAAAAATTATAAAAAAATACTATGATGTAGGAAATCTTTTTGTATTTCCAATGACTATTTATAGTCAAAAATATGACTTGTATAACCCCATGTAAAAATTGTTTTAGTAAAACATTTCATGTTTGTGTCATTTTTTTACTTTAATATTAAATAAAAGGTATTTATGTCATTTTCCAACTAAAGTGGCTCCATGGGGTCCCCAAGTTGACCCATGGATTGTATTGGTCGGCCATGGCACATACAATGAGGGTAGGACATGTGTCAAGCTCATCTCATATTATTAAAACATTATTTTTACCTTAAACTACACTAATTACCTCTAATCGCGATTAAGAACTTAAAAGTTACTATTCACCAAAAATTATTTTAATCTCATTGAACCACATTTTACTTCTTAATGACAACCATGTATATTGGATTTTTGAAAATCAAATCACAGAAGTGGTAATATTTCATTTAAACGAAAAATCAGTTATTTAACTACCACTTAGTGGTTTCACTATTCATCAAAAGTTGAAGTTTTTCAGAACAATGCCAAAATTTCACCCTAAGCTATAATTGATATTCCGAATTCAAATATGATGTCTATTTTAAAAAATTCCAAACATATAAGTTGCATTAATTAATTTTATAATTAATTCCCGTTGTCACAACAAATATCGTGTTTTTAAGAAACAATTTATATCAAAAGATTGGCAATTGTTTATGTCCAATTTCAATGTTAAATTAATTATAATGACCACCATTGGATAAAATTGTAAAAATATATTCTAATTATACTTTAAAACCACTAAATAGTATAATTTATCACTATAAATTATTTTGATTAAAAAAGTTGTTTTTAAGTATTTTTCACTATTCATAAAAAATTAGAAGTTCTCAGAAAAATACCAAAAATTCAACATAGGCTAATTTCGATATTCCGAATCCAAAAATGAAGTCCATTTTGAAATATAAAATTTCTATATTTTTAAAAAGTGGTTATTACTATTCATAACGGCTACTTTGATTAGTCGCGGTGTTTTAGAACTCGAAGTTGCGTACAATGCAAGCTATTGCATTATTGAATGAGAAGCGTATTGTGGAAGCTCGGGGTGTTACAGTTTAGATCGAAAGGATGATGAGTATCCAAATTGGAGAAAGAATGAAGTGAATAAGTTGAATTAGGGAATGTTACAGAGAGAATATTATATTTCCTAGTATATCTTCCTTCACATGTTTAAATGCATTGGATGATCTTGCGGGTAGAATAGAGTCAAGCCTGATCCAAAGGGATAAGAACCTAAAAAGAGTATATGGTTGGACTGGCCCCTATATGAAATATCCAGGTATCACTATGTATAACATGATAATGGGAATCAATCCACTCGTAGTTCTAGGATATAGCATGGTAGGTGACTGACATTGGTGAGGTGATGTCCTCTCCGTAGAGGATGTAAAATTATCTCATATTATGAGGTGTCTCGATTTTATACTATGTACTGTGCAGTTCATCTCAAACCTATCATAGAAAGCATTCAAGTTTTATATAGTGTATTTTCTAACATCTCGTGATTATCATATGAAGAATCCAGATTTCACATGGGGTAATTTTTTATCATCATCCCATACTTATCAAAATTTTAATCCTACATTATTCAAATAGGGTAAGGTTATAGTTTATGGTCATGAACTGAGGACATAGGGCTTGGTAGTTTAAAGTCATATAACTCAAACTAGGGAAACTACTAGTTTAATGTCATAGAGCTCAGAATTTAGGGTAACTTTCAAGTTTAAGGTCATGTATCTTTGACCAATGGAAGGTAAAATTGTCCTACGGGGGGTTGTGTGGCACTAAAGAGTGACAAACTAATATGGAAGGAGGTCCAAAGGGCCTCCTTTCCACACAAAACTTGAGAAACCATACCTGAGTCCAACCATGTGTTAATAGGAGAGAGATAATGTCATAACAAGTTGATGAAGAGGGATTGACCTAAGATGAAATATTCAATCATCTCTATGTATCCCATAAGGATAAGGAATCAAGACAGTGGTAGTACTGGAACACGATGTGGTAGGAGACCGACACCAGTAAGGGGCTGTCCTCTCAAGCAAGGATACTGAATCATCCCATATTTAGATATGAGGCATCCCAAACTTATATAGGGTAAGGCTATAGTTTAACATCATTTTCCAAGGATGTTGATGTTTGTTCATCATATATTTTTCATATGAGGAATCCTAATTTTGTATGGGGTAAATCATCTCATATTAAGAAGAATATCTATATTATATAGGGTAAGATCACAATTTAACATTGGGATATAGGGGAATGGGGGTTTTTATACCATATTTATGATATTTGACAATCCCAATTTTATATAAGGTAAATCATCTCACATTAAGAGGAATATCAATTTTATATAGGGTAAGGATATAGTTTCATGTTGTGTGTTGAGGATGTTGGTGATTCTTATGCATTGAGAGACCCATTATTTCTTCCTCACACTGGGTTGTGAGGGTATCTCAACCTACTAATGGGTCAAGGAAAATGAATGTTTATTAAACCTAAAAATGAGTCCCATGAGAAAATTTTGGGGTCATAGATCCATAAGTAACATATGGATTTGCGACGAATCTACAACTGGTCCTAGGGACTGAAGGTCAAGGTGTGACTATATATCCCATGTGGATGGAAATCAAGCCGCACATAGTTTTTGGGATTAGTGAAGGAATACTCTTTCTGATACACCATGGACAAAGTAAACCATGAAAATGTTGGAATAATTCACATAGTTTAGGGTCGTAATACTTATACCAGGGATCATTGTTTGAGTTCATAATGGTTTTTCCAAAGAGGTGGGGGGGGGGGGGTTGAGGATGTTCATGTGGTGAAAAGAGTCAAAAATTTTGTAACAATTTCCAAGGAGTCCATGTACCACATGAAGTGTTCCAAAAGCCAGTTGCACACAATTTAAAGTTTATACTGACTAGACTATGGATAATAGTTTAAATTTATCATGCTTGGACTATTAGTTAATAATTTAAAGTCACAATGTTTGGACTAGTAATGAATAGTTTAATGTCATGATGCTCAAAATAGGGAAATGTTCATTTTAATGGAATTTTTGTGGTGTAAAAATGGTAGAGCCTGATGTGAAAGGAGGGAATGTAGGCCCACATAGTACAAAAATACCTCAAAAAAATGGAACATAGTTTAATTTTGTAATGATTTGACTAAAAATGGGGCCAAGTGGCTGAAGGGTTGATAAGTTTGTCACTAGGATCGATGATGGGAAGTCAAGGCATCATTACGTATCCCATAAGAATGGGAATCAAGCCCCATGTAGTTCTAGATGGGAAGAGTGGTAGAAGACCAACACATGAACTGTGGGAAATCCTCTCTGATGAGAGAATTAAGGCACCCCATGGTTTTTGTGGGGCGTCACATGCATATGACATGGGGTAATGATATAGTATATCATTGTGTATTGAGGACGTTGATCTTCAT
The DNA here is from genome assembly GCA_963277665.1 of Viscum album. Taxonomy (NCBI): domain Eukaryota; kingdom Viridiplantae; phylum Streptophyta; class Magnoliopsida; order Santalales; family Viscaceae; genus Viscum; species Viscum album. Next base: position 547,354,912 of record OY728148.1, read on the forward strand.
TCATCTCATATTAAATGAGGCATCTTGATTTCCTAGGGGGTAAGGTTCTTGACCATCTCATACTAATTGTATGAGGCATCCTAGTTGTATATGAGGTAGGACTTTGGGATCTTCCCATACTCATCGCATGAGGCATCCAAGTTTTATATGGGGTATGATCACAGGTTAACATCATGTACTCTATATTTTAGGATTTTTAGTTTAAATTCAAACAACTTGGACTATAATTAATTTTATTCTAAATTCCTAAAGCTCAGACTATAAGAGATGCAAATAGTTTAAGTTCACAATTATTGGACCGATTAAAAATAGTTTAAGGTTATAATTCCTAGAACCATGAAAATAATTTAAGGTCATGTTTCATGGGCCATGCTCCTCATGTGAAGTACAACTTAATAAACTTAGCTTTGGTGGGTGGTACGATATGATCTATATCCATGGTGATCAAATAGTCTGCTCTATTGAAATAAGAATTATAGATGATGTAATGTCCTTCCCATTTGGGTTACAACTATAGTAGATTATTTCTGGGTATCATTAGTGTTCTGAGATCCAATACAGTGTCACCCTGGAGGAAGGAGTGGAGGTGAACCTTTTTGTTGAATGCTCACGATATTCTATCCTGGTGCCTCTCTAGATTGTGAAAGGCCTAGAGACTATTCCCATTATGGGATTCCAACTCATATATATAGACTTATTACATTATTTTTGGTGTTTTTGGTAGTATAAAATAGTTTAGAGTGATGAAAAATGAACCTTTATGGGAATGAATGCCTATGCTCCATACACCAGGGAGTATGTGGTCACCTGGGTGGAATTTTGGTTCATCATCTGATAGAACTAGAGGGTTTTTGGGAGCTTATCCAACAAAATAATTTTGTTATGGTCCACCATATTCTATAGTTTATTATATAGGGTCTTGTTGAATGCCTTAATATTCCCATTTTCTTAGGCATGGTAGTGAGAATTATAATTGGATCAAATTTTGTACTTCGTGTATAATTTCTTCAACTTGATAGCCCAAAAGTCGATGCCATTGTTGGTAAGAAAAGTGTGGGGAACTCTAAATTAGTGAATGATGTGGGAGATCATGAAATCAATCACAGATTAGGATTTTAATTGAGAGAAACTTCTTCCCCCCACTAAAAGCAGACATCTGTTGCGATCATAATGAACCTATACTAGCAATATGCCACTAGCAAGTATGGCTCCATGACATCAAGTCCTCATAATGAAAAGGGATAAGTGTATTTGGTGGTACAAAGTAGCTTTGGAGTTTGAGTAACAAAGTTTTCATTGATCTGAAAAACATGAAACCTCTTTGAAAACTCGATGCAGTCATTGACCATAATGGCACAGATGTAACCCAACCTCTGAATCTAGTGGGAGAGATTCAATCCTTCTTGATGGTTTCCACAAGACCCGACATGGTATTCATGAATATTCTAAGGTATCTATTCTCCTTGAATTAAAAAGAGGATAATTCCATAAAACCAACATCTCTATAGATTATTATTAAGGTTGAGATCACTCTGGAGGGTAAACTACACTCCATGCAAGTGGATTCACTCACACTCATCTTGGTCTCACAATAGAATTCCACATTGGAGATACTAAAAAAGGGACTCATCCAATCAAGAATTTGTTATGTTGTAGGGGGATCTGAGGGCCCTAGTGTAGAAGTACCAGAAACCAGTTGGTTTACATACTAGTTATCATTATCTAAAGTGGATGTGGAAATTCCCCTCTGATGTGCCATGTGAATGAGCATGTCATCATGGTTAAGCTCTACATGAGATGTAGCCAAAATTTCCAAGGTGTAATCTTGATCATTCTGTGACTGAGGAACATGTGGCACCTCTGGTTGGGTAGGGAACTAATCCATCACCTGATGAGTATGCTTCAGTAGGAGAAAAACACTTTATTCCTAAATATGTAGTCACTATTAATCTTCTTGATGACTAGTTTGGAGTCTACCTTCATATAAAAGTGGGGGAAATCATTCTAGAGGACCAAATCAAGACCAGTGATGATAGATTGATACTCTATTTTGTTATTGGTGTAGCCTTATATCAACCAGAGAGAGTAGGAAAGATTGACTATGTTGGGGTTATTAAGACAATCACTAAGACTACTCGTTTTTTCTTGGGATTTTTAGACTTATACTAGTCAGGATTTAGGTGGAACCATTGAAATACATATTCCAACATTGAATGGAATAATCCACTAGGAGGGTAGCCTCATCCGATAAATCAACATCCATGGATAGTTGTTCAGGGTCTGAATGGGTGGGAAGGAAGTCTTACAATGCTTAGCCTATGATGTATTTCTATGGGAAAACCCCAATGTTGAAATATTGTAGGATCACTACCCAAAATGATAATCATCCCTTCAACATGAGATGATTAATTATATACTTCATCTAGTCTACTCATGACACCACCTATATCTCATGGTGTTATAGATAATACTGAAAACTCTACACTATGAAAACCAGTGTGAGGAAACTCTTTCTATGGGGGGGGGTATCTAGTATCCATGTTAAAGAGAATGAAACTGAGATATTATAAACTATTTTCTCTATTGTCATTGTTTTTTTGATCTAGAATGCTATTAAGGGACCATTCGTGGGCGGTCATGTAGAGGATAAAAGGTTTCTATGATATGGGAGGCATCAGAACTAGAGGCTACATTAGCTAATGCCTAATATCTCCAAAACAAAATATGAAACTCCTCATACCACTAATAAAAATTACCTTTATTTAAGATCCTCAAGAATGGATTTCACTTGCTGGAAATATTTTTGATAAATTGGCGTATGTTGGCTAAGTGGAATTGGAATCCTCACAACTCCCATAGGTTTCTCAGGGGACAAATTTTATTGATATCCATTATCTTCTCTGGGTCTATCTCATTTCCACTATATCTTGTGATGAAGCTGGGAAAAATCCCAAAGGTAACCCTGAATGTGAACTTCAAGGGGTTCATCTTTATGTTATGAGAGCAGAGGAAGCCAAACACTTTATCAATATCCTTGATATAGTCTTGAAACTAGTGGGATTCGAATACCAAATCTTCCATTTATCACTCCAACAATGTTCTAAGGACTGGCTTGAAGATGTGGTGCATGGCCCAATGATAAGTGGCTCTAAAATTTTTAAAGTCGAAGGGTATCACCTAATAGAAAATTTCCCTTGGGTCACCCTAAAGTTTATAAAATCCTTATCCTCTAGTTCCATCTAGATCTATTTGTACATAAAATATAAATCCATAAAGGATAGGGCCTGAAATTCAGTTGTGGAATCAATCAAAAAAAATTGTCACTAGAATTGGAAAATCACCATTCATATAATGGTAGTTAAGGTCCTAGAAGTTTATAGAGACTCTAATCATCACATTTTTATTCCTGACCTGGATGATTTTGGCTAGCAATTTTGGGTACTAGACTTCCCTAAAAAAGTTATATTTGATAATATTATCAACTTCAGCCTCGACTATAGCATCGTGAGAGGGGTGTATCTTTTTTGGAGGTTTTTTGAACCCCTGATGACCTTCTCAAAGTCCAAGGGTGTATACAGTTACCTGTGAGTTTGGTGCTGATATCTCATTATATCTCCAAGCAAATATTTTGTGGTGCTTCTTTAAGAAGCCCATATATTATTATTGATCCTCTAGAGACATGGCTATAGTGATTAGCAGTGGTCTCAAATGTTCCTTGATACAAGAGTTCACCTGAGTTAACTCTTCAATGGTGGTGGAGACACCCTCTTAAAATATAGGATGGGAATATTATAAATCTTCTTTGTCTTCTAAGATAGAAGAATTAGTGGGAGGAGGAGGATCTTCTAGGACATTCAACTCAGGGGAAGCACTAGTGTCTACTCTGGAAGACATTAATCCTCACCAAGGGGTTCCCATTCTACTAAAATTGTAGTGACGAAAGTTGTCTAGACAATTATTCCTAGCCTCCAACCATGATTTATATGCCTGATTTAAAATAAATGGTGACGATTTGAATTTTTTTGAGTTAGATCTGATATATGGAACATGAGGGTATGCTGTGAACTAGTTGTCATAGGGTGAACTTCTTGGTACTTCACAGGAGTAGGGGATTCTGGTATCAACTGTGAATTTCTAGTGTAGGAGTATAAGGTAATACATGGGTGCAACTTTTTCTTAAGGATTAAAAAAATATTTTTTGGAGACAACGAAGTATCCCATGAGATCTAGAATTGTGTCCTCTAACTGATGAATTAGGATAATGAAGCTTTCATTTAAGTCTTCCCAAGGATTAAATGTAGTGGATGTCAGATTATTCGAAGCATTGATGTGGTCAACCCAATTGGTTTGGACCTTATTTACTTCTATATTTTTGTATCATACATCCATATAGAAGGCTTCAAAAGAGTCAAATGGGGATGTGTCACCCTATAACACCCCTGCTTGACCATTAAGAAAGTATTTGATGCACTGATGATAAAAAGAAGGGACCACTCTGTGCAAAATGAAGTCAATGTTTTCCCAGTAGCGCGTTGTCGGTGGTATCCTAAAGGACTAACATAAAGTTGGTGCTTGATATCAAGAAACCAAATTGGGTATTCATATGAAACTTACCATGAATATTTTGCTCAATCTTATCATAACCCTAAATCATTAGGTTGGAGGGAGTCAGATCTGCTTCTTTCAGTCTCAGCTTGCAGAGTGTTCAGGTTGGGATGAGGTTGATCCCGGTGCTAGTATCTTATGAGAAGTGGTGTATCTAAAAGCCATTGAATTGTTCTATGATGTACAATGGGATTATATTCCCCTACGTGATAAAACTCTCGTAATTCCTAGAAAATGATACAATGGCTCAATATTCCTCTTTCTTGGTCTCTTATGCTTAGTAATCCTCAGTACCAGCTACCTAATCTTTGATCTAGAAGAGAATTCTCAAATATTTATAAAGGGAATTATGCATTTACTTCATCAAATAGAGATCCTAAAGGATAAAAATCCTCACATGTATTCTAGCGATGTGTTTTAACACTTCATATTTCCACACCAAGGGAATATTATTTATTGTAGAGGGTCGATCTTTGGTTGCGGTGCAACATATGTAGATGGATGATTTGCTAGAGCATGACTAGTACTAGAAATATTCTACTTCTGAATAGTTAGAATACTATGAAAAACTTATGGTTTACTATTGGTTGGATGAGTTTTGGCTTTGGATAGATGTGGATGATCAAGTTGCGGTCATGGCTAAGTTACTCGATGAACTAACATAGTCAGCTATTGAGACATACATGATGGGGTAGACTAGGGAGGATAATGCCCTCCAATCTCTATGGAAAACCTAATTCCCGGTCTCAATAACATAAAGGGATTAGTTTTAGGTGCTATATTGAGAATTATGGATGATTTCATATTCTCTATCTTTCCTTTGATGGTATCCTCTTGAGGCACTTGAGGGGTTTACATGGTTGTAATCACTATAAAGTGTCATGAATTGGTACACTAGAGTGAAAAAATTCACATAGGCATACTTCTTCTCATCCTTCATGAAATATTTTGGGGTTGATAATACCCTATTTGTATCTTCTAACTTAGGAGACATGAAATCAATGAAAGTATGATATGTCTTCAGAGCCAACATGGGACTCTGGTTTCCCTTGCTCTGTCAAAACCTATCCATCAGATACTTGGAAGTCCATGAAGTAGATGCGGGAGAAATGGAAGAAGGAGGTGTTATAAGAAAATGAGGACCTTTATTTCTCAAATGATCATGGATGACACCACAATAACAAGAGACTACCATGTGATCCAACCAGTCATTATATTTTTACATCCTGTGACAAAGAGCCTGCTGCCATTTTCCAGTTCATTCAATTTCATTGTTGGGATTGGTGGAGACATAGGTCAAATATGCTAGAACATCACCCAACTTAACCAGACCATGATGCACTTGATCCTAGAGGAAATATTTGAACATAAATCATTCCTTGATGGTGTGTCTGAGGATCCTGTGGTATGTGAAATGATCAACATGACCAGTGAGTTTGGTCTCCTAGGGCCTCTTGTACTATATAAATTTTAGTATTACTTTCTCCAGTGTATATATGAAATAGTTTTGAACATTTTAATTCCTAAAGGAATAGGTCTGGTTTATTCTATTAGGGAAGGGGACTTTGAGATCCTATCTTAGATGGGGACTAGAGCCACATTCTCTTGTCAAGGAGGTTATGCCCGGTGTGGTAGTGTCAGACAGTTCTACACTTGGTGAGGCTACAATTATTAGGGATATGTAAGGTGAGGTCATTATTGTTAGGTATTCACTCATTAAGGATCTTCTATTAATGGGTACAACAAGTGTATTAGCTCCAAAACCTTTGTATGCACGACATCGACAGTCTCTAATTGCAGGTCTTCTCATAGGAGTCAGAAGATGGAACATGTGTGACTATTTCATATTATGATAAAAGGATTCCTCCAAAAATTGGGTATTTTCTAAGAAATCTCATAATTCACTTGGGTAGTTCACTGTGATGAGGATATGAACCAACTAACACTTAACATTCCCCATGCACATCGTAAGTAGTTGTTCCTATGACAACGACATATCAAGTGAGTACTTGAGGCCCTTCCATCGAGCAACAAAGTCTTTGAATCACACATCAATCCTCTGATTTCAGTTAAAGAGTCTAACAATACTTATTTTGTGTGTGGTGGTTATAAAATGATAGAGAAACTATCATATATGATCCTCCCAACCGATAATAGACCCTATGGAAAGTTGGATATACCATATGAACATGAGACCATCCAGCATCTGAATGAAATATAAGATATTGGAGGCCTCCTACTATTATACAGTTCCCATCATAGGACCACAACTTAATGTAAAGTGGGATAGATTTTTCAGTGTGTCACCCATCCCATTTAATTGGGTAAATATGAGATTCCCAAACTTTGGGGGTTATTAGACACTATCCACTCATACTGAGTACAACTTTCCACTAGATGGTATCACCACCTATTGGGGTTTCAAGGAATCAAGGCGAGTAGTGAGACTGACTATGTAGTAATCTTCTAGAGGTTATCTATCCACTAAGGTGTTAAAAGGATCATCTACTTAGGGAGAAACATGGACTTGATCCCGAGGTGGGTAATAGTGCTGCTCTAGTAGGGTCGAAGAGTCATACCTTGGTCTCTTGGAATATTCTTCAACATCCACTATAACCAGCTATGAAAGGATACCAAGATCTAATGGGTATACCTAGACATGGAGGACCATATGATACACTATAGAAAAGATTGTGTCCCTTAGGACATTTCCATAATTTGGGGGCCGCTCAACATTGTGTTTGACAATGAACCTTTTGTATTCCTTGACATGCTGGAGTAAGGAATATAGTGTGGGTTTTATCTATCCTTTTTTCACAACCATTAATAATTTGGAAGGTTTAACATATCTCTTTCCCTTGTCAATATATTGTCTGTGAGGTAGAAATTCCTCATTTGGAGGAATTTTGAGTCTAAGTACCTTCCTCTCCTGATGAGTGGGGACACCTGTCAATGGCTCTACATGATAATATGCCTCCCCTTAGGTGGGTACATCTTATCATTCCCTGCATTAATATACTTATTACTTTGATCCCAAGGAAGTTTTGGGATGACTATATTTTCCTTGGCAAAATCCGGAGGATAATTTTCATCATTGATGAATAAGACAGTCTATCCAAAGATGGTGCTGAAATGGAGAGAAGCATACTTCCCTAAACAATGATCTGAACATGTGGATATGCCTATTCCATAACCCAATGGATTATAATAAGAATATTAACACATTTCTATTGGAGATTCTATAAGTATCAATATAACTCAGGGTGCTGAGATACCAGGGGCATTGAAATATCTACCTTTTTTTCACTATATATTTACTACATCAAGGTGCTTAGGGCTCCCATTGGTAGGTAAACTATTTATTAGATAGGCAGTGCAATGTAACCCAGATGATCTAGAGAAAAAACTCTACCTAGTACTCTATAAGGGAATCCGGGATGACAAATTCTGAAGTTGAAGGTGTAAAAAACACCACTGACAACTGATCGGTGGCCAAAACCTCCCTCAGGACCTCTTACTCAGAGGAGGGGTATTTTACATGGTCAGACCAATCCTATTTTGGAGAAAGCTGAGATAGGAAAGGTAGTGAAAAAATAGACCAGTTCTTCTTGTGTTTTACCAGGAGAGGAGTCACTATTCAATTCAAATGTCTCTTGCATGCTGGAACATCTCTTCGGGGCGGTTCCAACTACATCATCACGTCATTGTTGGATGTGGTGTTAACCACTACCTCATGTACAAGGGAGGAAGTTTCTATTTATGTCTTAGCAGTGTTATATACATCATATAAGGGTGTAATCCCAGATCCTAACATTTCTCTAACTTCTTATGTGGAGGTAGAGAGGATGGAAACTATCCTAGATGGAGATGACTAATATGTGAGCCCATGGAAGGGTTCCAGAACATCCTTCACACAAAGGTATCTGTTGAGGGATCTAAGGATCCTATGAACCTCATATTACACAATGGTAATCCTCAATCACAAATATTCTTCCCTAAAATCTAGTAGTTGTGGTGAAGGTTTGATCATCGAGTCAAATATCACCTCAAAATATTAGGGTACAATGATGATGTGGCACTTCCCAGGGTTCCGCCTCTAACAACGGGTGTTCTCCTTGATGCCCTGGGTTGGTTATTCAAGGTAGAATATATCTTCAACATTTGGAGGAACTCCATTTTGGTTTGTTTTAGAGTGGATAGGGCCTCTAATTTGTTTGATAACAACATTGGGAGGACCTTTTTGTTGACTGGTGGTGGAAGCATGGGGAGGAACTCTGTATTGATTGGTGAGAGCATGGAGAGGACCTACACATAGAATAGTTAGAGTATGGGGAGAAACTCTATACTGACTATCGATGGAGTGGGGAGGAACTCCATTTTGATTTATAAAATCACATGGAGAATAAACATGTTTTCTGGTGAAGGGTCGGGGGGGGGGTATGCCTTAGTTTGTTGACTGTAAAGGGAGGACCTCATTGTTTTTTAGAGGGAGTATGGAGAGGAACTCTATACTAGATGTTTAAGGAGTGGGTAGGAACCTTCTTGAGTTGGTGATGGTATAGAGAGTACCTCTGCACTAATTATTCTCATCATGGGATTGCCCATAATGAATGTCAGTGGTGTTGGTGATTGAGAGAGTCAACTTGACCTTCCAAGGAGGCAGATGGGGTATCAATAACAAGAAGAAAAAATAGATCCATGTTCACCTATTTTAGGGATCTATAGGGACATGCTATTGGTGGAAGGAGCTATATGATCCATGGAATATTCCACTTATTGGGAATTGTCCCAGGTCTAGCCCGGATGTCGGCACTAGGTTATCCTGACCAGGGATGGTGGAGAGGGGAATGATTCAACCTATTCCAAGGATTGTGAGACCATTTGGTGCTGGCATTGATGAGGCTTGGTGAGATCCCTCCTTGGTATCCCTTAGGTTGTTTTCATTATAGGCGTGTCTCAAATATTACCTACTTCCTTAGCATAGGGGAGTGATTCATCTGATCTATTTGTGGAGAGACTTATAAATTAGTTGATCATCAAAATGGGGGGTGGTTGTCCCTTTCACGTCCCTCAGGGGATATGGTTTCAACAAGGAACTAATACCTATAGGTCTTGGTGGTCTATATTGTAAGGACCCGACCCCAGTTTCCTAGAGCCGGTGCCTTATTTGATTATGTTGAAATACATAAAAGGAATACGATTCTCAAAAGACCAAGTAGTTTAGTATTATTGGAAACAAGTTAAATACATAAGTTTATCATTACAACATGAAGGGAAACAAAAACACTATTTTATTCCACTAGAAACATCACGTCTCCTAGATTATTCTTGCAAGTCATTTATAAATTACTTCTTCATATCTTGAGAAAATGAAACATAAAAAAGGGGTAAGCTCAAATGCACAGTAAGAGTAATCAATACAGTGGAAGATAATATAAACATTAGACATGGTGAATAATTTAAAACACATGCCTTTAATAATAAATATGAACACATTATGGCAGGAAAATGAGCTGAGAAAATAATGACATAATAAAACATAATCACGGGTATTCTAATAGTTGAATAACCACATGAAAATTCAATTACTAGCTTCATAATGAGGGAAGTTCATATGCTGGACATTCTGAATCATTTTTTCATGGCCTCGACCAAGACATCTAGTGATTAAGGCCTCGGCCAAAATCCATATCACATTGGGAAAGGGCTCAGCCAATTCCATGTCTATTTGTCTCATGAGACCTACCGATGCATTGAGGGGCTATAGAGGGCCCCACCCATCACATAATATGTCCAATGCATTCCTCATATGAGTGGGGATAAACATAAACAACATATACATTCATATTTAATCTATCATATAAAATGTAATTATCTTTCCCCAATCATTAAACATAAACACTAACCATTATGAGTAGTATGGTGAATGGTTTTAGGATAGATAATACACAATATAAACCATTAAATAAAATATGGTATATGACCTCATAAATTATTAAACCCAATAATACCATGGAATCAACAAGAGCGTTGAATTAAATGAAAAACACTCTTATAAAATCATTAAGCAATTCTTGAGATAAATACTCTTTTATTTTGAAAAGAAGAGTTATTTTGGAAAAATATTTGTATAAAACCATAAGTGAGGTAAGATAGTATTTTAATAATAAAATTAGTGATTTTATAAAGATAAAGGTTTCCAAAAGCAGATCATAGACTGTCCTTGAAAATAGGAAAGAATTTGAGAAATTCCATTGGATCGGGCTTGTATTTTGGAAACAACTTTGAAAGTTCCTTTACAAATGTGTAACTATCCATAAAATAAGGAAGGGTTATTGTTTGTACACATATATATGGTACTCACACAGAATATATGATGAGTACATAACAATAAATAATAATTTCATTTAGGTAATTAGATAATGAAAGTATCACGAATGAAAATGGATGTTCGGGTGGAAAAACCCTTACCTTAACTCCAAACATGTTCCTCTCTTGTACTTAAGCTCCTGGAATATGAAATTATACTTTTTAATAACTTATTTAAGAACCTATTATATATGTATTTATTTTACCATAATTATTGTTAGTTCATTTATGTATTTATTGACAAGTTATTGTATTGAATTCCGTCATTCTGGAGTGTTCGTTTCCTTTATTTTCATATTCGGTTCACTTGTTTTTATGTAATGAAGTTCATGTGGAATGGTTATAAATCTCCAAGATTGGAGTTATATATTATTAATGAACATAAATAATTTATAATGGTAATTTATATCATTTGGTTTCATGGAATGAGGATGAACCATTAGATGAACAACACTTCAATTATTTGGCGGTATTTGGAATATTATGAACTAGTTTTGTCATAAAACCTAATTATATGTACATATTCTAGTTTTTGAATATTAATTAGGTTATAAAACTTATATTATAGTCTAGTTCAACCATGAATATGGTTTCATGACCAGTAATGAAGAATAAATTGAAGAACGAAACTTTGTCATCCACAAAGGTTATAAATCAGAACCTCATGGACGTCGATTTCATTTATAAAAAAAAGGGAGGGATTAAGAATATTTATGATGGTTATTACATTTACATGATATAAATCCAGTGTATAGATGTTATTGGAGCTATTATTATCATTTAGATAGAGGAGGTGAGGAGAGGATAGCAAAATTAGATAAATTGAAATAAAACCAAATGAGAAAGAAGGGTGCTTTACCTCTTGAAATAACCTCCTTGAGAAACTCCTTAAGGGAAGAGGTTTTGGTCTTTTAGCAAGACTAAGGGATTCCTGATCGTGGGGAGTGACTAGGGAAGGGTAATTGGGAAAAACTTTGAGAAGATTCAAAGCTTAGAGGTGTGAAGAGAAGAGGTAGTGGTGGGGGGTTTTTATAGTGGAGGAGAGGAGTAATTTTTGAATATTTAATTAATTATTTTATTATTTCCCTCAAGACAACCAATTGTATTGTTTCATGTGACCCCTAATAGTTATAATGGCATGTGAGTTCGAACCAAGTGGGCTTACATCATCCTTGAATCACCAATGATGCAGTAAATCAAGTATTTAGCATTTATCGTATTTTATCGTATTTTATCGTATTTTACTATTCATAAAAAATTCTAGAATTTCAAAAAATCCCAAAAATTCACCCCCACCATTTTTCAATGTTTAGAATTTAAAGTGAAGTCCATTTTTGAAAAATTATTTTCTAAATATTATTAATCTAACTTTTAAATAAAAGCATACTTAATTCAAAAATTAACAGTTCTAATTCTACAACTACTTCTTTATCACAATGAAAAATTAACCAAGATGTTATTATCTTCTATCCTTAAGAAAATAAAATAATAATAAAATTTACTATTCATTAGGGTCATATTACTATTCATATTACTATTCATAAGGGTATGTTACTATTCACTAAAAAATCAAGTTTGTTCTATCGGACTCCAAATGACTTACTGAACACAACTCTAGATGACCATTTTTTCGAAATTCAAAACATAGAAGAGGAAAAGTTGTGTTTAATGCTTTGATTATAAAATTTAATTCTATATTTATTTTCAAAACCTTGGGGTGTTACATTCTCCCCTCCTTACAAAAATTTTGTCCCCAAAATTCACAGAATATTACCTAAAAAGATTCGGTTATTTCTTTAACATAAGCTCCTTAGGATCCCATGTTACTTCCTCCATCTTATGGTTCCTCCATAGAACCTTCACAAGACGAGTTGTACAATTTATCAATACTTATTCTCTAGTATCAATAATCTTGATAGGTTCTTCATAGTAAGATAGATCAGGCTCAAGTTCCACTTCTTCATAAGTGAGTACATGTGTTGGGTCTGACATGTACTTTCTTAACATTGAAACATGAAACACATTGTGAACCTTGAAGAGACTTGGAGACATTGCCAAACGGTATGCTACGGCTCCAATTAGATCCATAATTTCAAAAGGTCCGATGTATCTGGGACTTAACTTTCCCTTCTTACCAAATCGTATAATACCCTTCCATGGAGATACCTTCAAGAAAATGTGATCACCTTCTTGAGACTCCAAATCCTTCCTCTGGTTATCTGCATAGCTCTTTTACCTACTTTGAGCTATTTTGATATGGTTCTGGATAATCTTTACCTTTTCTATTGCTTCTTCAACAAGTTCTGGGCCCGTGATCTTTCTTTCACCAACATCATCCCAGCAAGTTGGTGTACGACATCGACTCCCATATAATGCTTCATAGGGTGCCATCTGTATACTTGAATGGGAGCTATTGTTGTAGAAAAATTCTACGAGAGGTAAATACTGATCCCACATGCCTTGAAAATCAAGTGAACAAGACCTCAACATGTCTTCCAATGTTTGAATAGTTTATTCTGATTGTCCATCAGTTTGTGGGTGGTAGGCAGTGCTCAAACGAAGATCAGTATCTAGGGACTTCTGAAGAATTTTCCAGAATATTAATGTAAAATGTGGATCATGATAATAAAAAATCAATAGGGGTACTCCATGAAGTCTCACAACTTCATTAATATATAGTATTTCTAGACGTTCAAGTGAAAAATATTCTCTTATAGCATGAAAATGGGCTGACTTGGTAAGATGATCAATAATGACCCATATTTCATTGTTCCTTCTAGGAGTCTTTGGTAGTCCCATGAAAAAGTACATCATGATATTATCCCATTTCCACTTAGGTATGGGAAGAGGTTTCAATACTCCTCCAGGCTGTTGCCTTCCAGCTTTCAGTTGTTGACAAACCATACATCTTGACATAAAATCAGCAATCTCCCTCTTCATGTTGTCCCACCAAAAATGTTCCTTCAAATATCTATACATCTTAGTGCTACTGGGGTGTATAGAGAAATTGGAACTATAATAATCATCCAATAATTCCCTTTTTATATCAGGTATATCGTGAACACAAAGTCTCTTCCCAAATTTCAAAATTCCTTCTTCATATACGAAGTCACTCAATCTCCCATCATTCATAGATTTAATCTTCTTTTGAAACTCCTCATCATTATCCTGAGAACTTTTTATCCTTTTAGTAAAGATGGTTTGGAAACCATTTGAAAAAGTATTGATGTTTCACCTTACATGGTTATTCCCATATCTATATTTACTAGATCCATGAAAATAGGATCCCTTTCAACTGTCATCTTGTTCAAAACTCCATGATCCTTTATGCTCAAAGAATATTCCACCTTATTTTCCTTCCCTGGGTGGTAGTGTATCGTGTAATCATAATCCTTGAGTAGTTCAAGCCATCTACTTTGTATCATGTTGAGTTCTTTCTATGAGAAAATATACTTCAAACTCTTGTGATCAGTATAAATCTCACATTTTTCACCATAGAGATAATGTATCCAAATATTCAAAGCAAATATTATAGTATCTAACTCAAGATCATTAGTAGGATAGTTTTTCTCATGAATTTTTAGCTGGAATGATGTATAAGAAATAACCCTATCATTTTTCATAAGGACACAACCAAGTCCTTTCTTTGAAGCATCACTATAAATAACAAACCCTTCATTCCCCGATGGTATAGTCAATATAAGAGCATTGACTAATCTTATCTTCAGTTCTTCGAAAAATTCTTCACAATCTTTTGTCCAAAAAAATTTAACCCCTTTATGTGTGAGCTTCGTTAGCAGGTTAGCTAGTCGGGAAATATTTTGTACGAAACGCCGATAATAACCTGCTAGGCCAATAAAACTGTGTACCTCAGTTATGTTTGTTGGCGTGGTCCAATATTGGATTGCCTTTTTCTTTATAGGATCAACTAGGATTCCATCCTTAGAGACAGTATGGACAAGAAAAGAAATCTCCTAAATCCAGAATTCACACTTGCTAAACTTCCCATATAATTCATGTCTTCTAAGAGTCTTCAGGATAATGCACAAGTTATTTTCATGATATTCATATCTTTTGGAGTATACCAAGATATCATCAATAAATACCACTAAAACATCATCGAGATATTCCTTGAAAACTCTGTTCATTAGATCCATGAAGACAGAGGGTGAATTAGTCAATCCAAAAGGAATTACTGTAAACTCGTAATGCCCGTACCTGGTTCGAAATGCTGTTTTCATAATGTCTTCCTTATTCACACTCAACTGGTGATACTCAGATCGAAGGTCAATCTTTGAAAAGTATTGAGCTTCATAAAGTTGGTCAAATAAATCATCAATGAGATGTAGGGGATACTTATTCTTTATTGTAATAGCATTCATTTCCCTGTAATCAATGCAAAGCCTCATGGATCCATCTTTCTTCTTGTCAAAGAGGACATGGGATCCCCATGGAGAAACACTAGGTCAAATAAATCCTTTTTCACTCAAATCCTCTAGATATTTCTTTAGCTACACTAATTCCACAGTGTCCATTCTATAAGGGGTCTTCGATATAGGCCTTGAACCAAGAATTAAATCAATGGAAAACTCAATTTCTCATTCTGGAGGATGTCCTGTTAAATATTCTGGAAACACATCAACATTTTCTCTCACAATATGTACATCCTCTATTTGAACATTTCTTTCCTCACCCACAGTTAATTCATTCTCTTCCTCCCCAATAATTGAATCTAGTTGAGCTACTGGGGGTGTATCTAGATAAGAATCAGGTGGTGATAATTCTACTCTAAAGATAAGGTGTTCTTTATCATTGTCATCAAAAATCGTAACCTCATACTTCTTATAATAAATTTTTGCATCATGGTCCGAATAAAGCATTGGATAATTTTGAGGAAACAATTAAAATACCTACCACCACATCATTAGAAACTTCAACCTCTGTAGTTGTGATTGCATAAGCTTTTCCCTGATTCCTTGGCCTTTTCTGTTGCATATTTCCTTGATGTTTTGGAAAATCATTAGCATAGTGTCCCATCTATAGCATTGAACATCATTGGCTTCCTTCTTCCCTTTTCAATCACCAACAAGATGGCCTTTCTGACCACATTTTTAGCATACTCTTTTTCCTTTTAAGCATGCACCAGGGTGTTTCCTTCCACAATTGTCACATTGTGGAAATTCAACTCTTACCTTCTTCCCCGTTTCCTTATTTCCATTCCCAGGGTTTTTAGCAGCCCTCTTATTTTCTTGATTTCCCTTAAAGTCATAAAACTTAGAGAATTCTTTTTCTGTCTTTATGGAACATGAAACTATATCCTCACATGATGAAAAACTTTGGGAGACCAGTGCCCACCAAAGGAATGGCTTTAGGCCATCAAAGAATCGATCAATTTTCCTCCTTGGATTTCATATGTAGTCTACATCATGTCTTGCTAATCTTGTGAAGTTATCTTTGTACCTTGCAACATTATCATCTTCCTTCTACCTCAGATTCAAGAATTTTCTCTCCATATCTGCTCATTGCTCACGAGGGAAATATTTTTCTAAGAACATTTCCTTAAAATCCCTCCATTCCATCTCTTCTATATCTTTCTCCTCCTTTGTGTTTTGGATTAATGACCACCACTGCTCCGCATCTCCTAATAGAGGATATACTGCCATGACAACTTTCTCTCTTTCATTACATCCCAAAGTGAGAAATATCTTCTCAAGGGAACATATCCACTGTTCTGCTACAAATGAGTTTGTAGTCCCATTGAATGATGGAGGTTGTTGTCGCATAAAGCGATCTAGCATGGCTCCTCCACGTGGTGAATCTAGATGCTCTATATGGGTAAGGTTATTATTCATAACCTGAGTAGGTTATCCCAGTATAGTTATGATTTGCTCAGCACCAATCATAGCACCAGAGCCAATATCATTGTCTTGCATCGGAGGAAAATCCTTACAGGGGACACATGCATTCATGCAATTTCCATTCCATACACTAGGCGCCATATCTAGATAATGGCATACACTATATTAGGTTATGAATCATAATGTATAATCTTAACTTAAAAATACTTAGAAAAATTGAGATCCTACACATGACTAATCCCATATTCACAAAAATGATTTCTTTGAGGAATATTTACATTAAACTCCTTCATAATGTCTTGTAAAGAACATGTGAATTATCCTAAGAATATCCCCCGGGAGTTTCATAACCAACAGTGCAGCAAGGCCCATTATCATGCACCAGTTCCTGTTCGAGTCTAGCTCAAAGCGGTGTTTTCGGGTATTACCCCTAGATACATCTGTGACAGAGCCACCTCTACCTGCTCGTATCCAGACAGGGATGTATTGCTTAAAAGATCTACATAATCTATTCCTTACCAAAATACCAGGATGTTATTGTATGTATATCCTCAAAGAATAACTTAGGGACTCTTCCCTAATTCTACATTTTCTAAATCTAGTTTCCAAGTATTCTACTAAACTTCCTCTGATACCAACTGTAAGGACCTGGCCCCAGTTTCCTAGAGCCGGTGCCTTATTTGATTACGTTGGAATACATACAAGGAATACAAATCTCAAAAGACCGAGTAGTTTAGTATTATTGGAAACAAGTTACATACATAAGTTTATCATTACAACATGAAGGGAAACAAAAACACTATTTTATTCCACTATAAACATCACGTCTCCTAGATTATGCTTGCAAGTCATTCATAAATTACTTCTTCATATCCTGAGAAAATGAAACATAAGAAAGGGGTGAGATCAGACGCTCAATAAGAGTATCAAATATAGAGGAAGATAATATAAACATTAGACATGGTGAATAATTGAAAACACATCCCTTTAATAATAAATATGAACACATTATGGCAGGAAAATGAGATGAGTAAATAATGCCATAATAAAACATAATCATGGGTATTCTAATAATCGAATAACCACATGAAATTTCAATTAATAGCTTCATAATGAGGGAAGTGCATATGCTGAACATTCTGAATCATTTTTTCATGGCCTCAGCCAAGAAATCTAGTGATTAAGGCCACAACCAAAATCCATATCACATTGGGAAAGGCCTCAGCCAATTCCAAATCTATTTATCTCATGAGACCTACCGATGAATCGAGGGGTTATAGCGGGACCCATCCATCACATAATAAGTCCAATGAATTCCTCATATGATTGGGGATAAACATAAACAACATATACATTCATATTGAATATATCATATGAAATGTAATTATCTTTCCCCAATCATTAAACATAAAACACTAACCATTCCAAGTAGTATGGTGAATGGTTTTAGGATAGATCATCCAAAATAGAGTTAGTCATAAAACATTAAATAAAATATGGTATATGACCTCATAAACTATTAAACCCAATAATACCATGGAATTAACAAGAGTGTTGAATTAGATGAAAAACACTCTTATAAAATCATTAAGCAATTCTTGAGATAAATACTCTTTTATTTTGAAAAGAAGAGTTCTTTTGAAAAAATCTTTGTATAAAAACATAAGTGAGGTAATATATTATTTTTATAATAAAATGAGTGATTTTATAAAGATAAAGGTTTCAAAAAATAGATCATAGAGTTCCCTTTAAAATAGGAAAGAATTTGAGAAATTCCCTTGGATCGGGCTTGTATTTTGGAAACAACTTTGAAAGTTCCTTTAAAAATGTGTAAATATCCATAAAATAAGGAAGGGTTATTATTTGTACCCATATATATGGTACTCACATAGAATATATGATGAGTACATAACAATACATAATAATTTCATTGAGGTAATTAGAAAATGAAAGTATCCCGAATGAAAATGGAAGTTCGGGTGGAAAAACCCTTACCTTAACTCCAAACATGTTCCTATCTGGTACTTAAGCTCCTGGAATATGAAATTATGATTTTTAATAAGTTATTTCAGAAACTATTATACATGTATTTATTTTAACATAATTCTTGTTAGTTCATTTAGGTGTTTATTGACAATTTATTGTATTGAATTTTGTCGTTCTGGAGTGTTCGTTTCCTTTATTTTCATATTCGGTTCACTTGTTTTTATGTAATGAAGTTCATGTGGAATGGTTATAAATATCCAGGATTGGAATTATATATTATTAATGAAAATAAAGAATTTATAGTGGTAATTTATATCATTTGGTTACATGGAATGAGGATGAACCATTAGATGACCACCACTTCGATTATTTGGCGGTATTTGGAATATTATGAACTAGTTTTGTCATATAACTTAATTATATGTACATATTCTGGTTCCTGAATATTAACTAGGTTATAAAACATATATTTTATTCTAGTTCAACCATTAATATAGTTTTATGACCAGTAATGAAGAAGAAATTGAAGAACGAAACTTCATTGTCCACGAAGGTTATAAATCGGAACCTCATGGACGTCGATTTCATTTATAAAAAAAGGGAGTAAGAATATTTATTATTGTTCTTCCCTTAACATGATATAAATCCAGTTTATAGATGTTACTGGATCTTTCATAATCATTTGGATAGAGGATGTGAGGAGAGGATAACAAAAGTAGATAAATTGAAATAAAACCAAATGAGAAAGAAGGGTTCTTTACCTCTTGAAATAACCTCCTTGAGAAACTCCTTAAGGGAAGAGGTTTTGGTCTTTTGGAAAGACTAAGGGCTTCCTGGTCGTGGGTAGTGACTAGGGAAGGGTAATTGGGAAGAACTTTGAGGAGCTTCAAGGCTTAGAGGTGTGAAGATAAGAGGTAGTGGTGGGGGGTTTTTGTAGTGGAGGAGAGGAGTAATTTTTGAATATTTAATTCATTATTTTATTATTTCCCTCAAGACAACCAATAATATTGTTTTATGTGACCCCTAATAGTAATAATGGCATGCTAGTTTTAACCAAGTGGGCTTAAATCATCCTTGAATCACCTATGATTCAGTAAATCAAGTATTTAGCATTTATCATATTTTATCGTATTTTATTATTCATAAAAAAATCTAGAATTTCAGAAAAATCCCAAAAATTCACCCATACCATTTTTTGACATGTAGAATTCAAAAGTGAAGTCCATTTTTGAAAAATAATTTTCTAAATATTGTTAATTCAACTTTTAAATAAAAGCATACTTAATTCAAAAATTTTCAGTTCTAATTCTACAACTACTACATTATCACAATGAAAAATTAACCAAGATGTTATTATCTTCTATCCTTAAGAAAATAAAATAATAATAAAATTTACTATTCATTAGGGTCATATTAATATTCATATCACTATTCATAAGGGTATGTTACTATTCACTAAAAAATCAAGTTTGTTCTATCAGACTCCAAATGACTTACTGAACACAACTCTAGATGACCATTTTTTCGAACTTCAAGACATAGAAGAGGAAAATTTGTGTTTAATAGTTAGATTATAAAATTTCAT
The DNA here is from genome assembly GCA_963277665.1 of Viscum album. Classification (NCBI taxonomy): domain Eukaryota; kingdom Viridiplantae; phylum Streptophyta; class Magnoliopsida; order Santalales; family Viscaceae; genus Viscum; species Viscum album. Next base: position 547,375,315 of record OY728148.1, read on the forward strand.
TCTATATTTATTTTCAAAACCTTGGGGTGTTACATATATTCCTTGTGGTAATGAAACCCTTCTACTTGTATTGATGAACTATAGTGTCGATCACCCTCTTCTGGGCGATCTTAGAGGTTAAGAGAGGGCGTGGGTTCCTAGTAGCCAATGGTGAGGTGGAAGCCATGTCATAGGCATAGTTGTGAGAAATTATTGCATTAACATTTCTCCTACCCCGACACCTATGAGCTCCATGTTTTTGAGTTCCTGTAGATTAAGTCCTGCGAGGAATGTGGATTCATCAGTTAGTACGAGTATAAGGAAAGTTATGCCTAATGCCCTAACATTTTCCAATATCCCTGAAATGAAGGATGGATCCATGATGATAATGTCATAGACCAAGGATTCCCAACACTAACAACCCAAATTGACAGACGAGTTTTATATTGGGCCCGCCATTTTCTTGGTGTGTTTGTGTGCTATTTATAGATTTCGTAACATGTAAATTGGTCACTTCACTAGATGTTACTAGTCCCCATGGTTGAGGATAATAGATTCATAATTTATTTTTCTGACGCTTTTATCAGGGCTTTAGTGCATTGTGTGCACAACTTCTACTACCCTACATTCCCACTTTCCAAATGTGGGAAACTTTCATCCCTTTCCTTGGTTATTTTTTCTCTATGATTGAAGCTAGATGATCAGATATTAGTTACTCCCTCCATGGATTCCTACATGGAGCTCATTTCCTAGTTAAGGCCTCCATGATAGATTAATTCATGTTCATGGAACTCGTTCCCAATGGCATTTTGAAGTGGACACCTGTTAATTACACCACTTCTATCTTGACAGGGCATCAATCTTCAGTTAGGGTGAGTAGTCAAATTGGGTACTTCCGGGAATGTATGGAAATTGGGTATATTGGAAACCTATAAATCTTCATCCTTTGGAGGTAATATATTATGAGACATCTTAGGTATGGAACCCAAGGCATCCCATGTCGATCCATAGGTAATTATGCTTGGAGGAATAATTCTTATGAGGATTTTTACCTCAATAATACCATGTTTAGTGCATGGGGTATAGATTATGGATCATGGAATGAGTTTAATATCAAGTGGATATGGATTAGAAAGTATTATTGAGAGTGATAAATTCTGAAGTTTAAAATCTTATGGATAAGGATTAAGATACCCTATTGAGGTGGATCAAGAAACTGTCTCCCTAGGAGAGAAGATTTCACACTAGGATTATGGATCAAAATTCACTTTTGATGTGGATCAAGGCATGAGTTTAAAAACTTGTGAAGATGGATCAAAACACCCTATTGGGGTAGATAGGGTCATGGGTTTAGTGTCCTATGAAGATGGATCAGTATGACCTATTAAGGCTGATCGAGGCATGGGTTTAACATCCTATAGAGATGGATATGTACACCATATTGGGATATAACAATGGGGTGTGTCCCTAGGAGGGAATATTTAACAATAGGATTTGATAGTTGTTGGGATTAAACTTCTGATAGGTATCCTACGTGACCTATTTAAGTGATAAGGATCAAAACCCACATAGTTTAATGCTAGAGTTTAAGGTCGTGTGGCTTGATTGATCCATGCCATTTAATATCATACAGTTAGGATGATTGTGTCCTGAAAGAATCATTGATGAGGGATGGTATGAGGAATACACATGGAAGATGCTTTGTGAAAGAGGATCACTCTTTAGGGATCTGTATGGGGATCACACATGGAAAATTCCTAGGGATGGGGTATATTCTTATGGAGGGGATGGATAGTGTGAGGATTATGCATGGAATATTCCCATGGTTGTAGGATCATATTTTGGTAAGGGGGGTGGTAGAATCAAATGATGACCATACATCGGTCATCCTATGATTATCACACAAATTTGGAGGTGTGGGGTCATCCCATGTGAGTCATACATGGGGAATCATTTATTTATCACACAGGGTAAGCCTATAGTTTTACATCACGTTCTAAGGAAGTGGTCTTGTAAGTTAGTGTCATATGACTAAGAAGTGGATTTAGGAAGTTTTATGTTATGCAACTCAGAAACTGACGAGGATTACATCCTGAGGGGGAATATATCATGGTTAGAATAAGATCCAACATAATAAACCTCAACTAATACAAGTACATATTTTCCATTAAATATGCCACATCTAAGGCTTACGTTTCCACTACTCATTCATCTTTAGGCATGACATGGGGTTGGCACTGCCGTGGAGGAGCGACCATTAGGAGTCCTGATGTTAGGGTGCCTATTATTAGAATAAATAGGCATTAGGGTATCTATTATTAAAATTAATAGTTAGTATGGGGGCCTAAGACACACTTGCAGTGAAGTCAGAGAACATATGAGTGGGTGGTACCAGTCATGTAGTCATTCATGGTGTGGTTGATTCAGTCATGTTTTGGTATGGGGGGCCTAATAAATTGAATTTTACAAAATGGTGTTAGATAATAGGATAAACCATGGAAATTATAGGAGGAGGGGATTCAAGAAGGCTGAGGATTCACAATGGAGGGTATTATGAAGTCTTGGGGTCTCATGATGGTGTATGCTTCATGAAGCATAGTGAACCTACCTTGGAGTAAATCCTGGTCCCCATGGGGTGGGTTTCACAAAGGATAAGCTCCTCAAAAAACCCCAAGTGCCTCAGTGTGATTTCATCCTCTATGAAAGAAATTATCCTTAACAAAAGGAATATATAATTTGGGTTTAGGGTCTCAAAAACCTAGGGGATGTGGTTTCATAAGGGATAGATACCTTTGGTAGTCCATATTTAATTTCACTCATAGAGCTCAAGAGTATCAAAAACTCCAAGAATTTCTTAAAAGTTTAAAGGTCACATCCTCTTGAATGTTAGAAATAAGGGGATATTTATAGGCCCTACGGATGCAAGCATTTGGGTTTTATAAAGACTAGAAAATTTCATAAAGATTTATGAACTTCACTCCTGGATAAACTCTATGAACCTGAATGTCACTACCTAGAGGTTACTATCAAGGAATATCATGCCCATAGAGGGGCTCTACAACCATGAACTGATGTTGTGTAGAGGTTACTATCATCTCTCTACATGGTTGGGTCATTTACAAGCCACGTTCATTCATGATGGTGGGAAGCTTCACGAATCTAGTACCTTAAGTGTATTTTTTGGCCTGTTTTGGGCCAGATTCACTCAGAATCAGTCATGAATTCCTTAATCATTCTGAAGACACATGGATTTTGACATCAACATTGATATTTTTATACATTCTAACCAATGTATTTAAGGAGTTACTCTAACTCCTTTCCTCATCCCAACTGTAATATTAGATCAAATTGATATATAGGAAACTAGTTTGCATCTCTTTGTTTAATAGTGTTCCTTTCTCTATAAGTATGAGACGCATATTAGTTACACTTTCTCATGTTCCATTGGATAGTTCTAAATGCTACCTATATAGTTCACCTAGATTTATATGATATTTTATTACTATAATATATGTATTGGAAATATCAGACCAAGTAAATAGCATGAAAAATATGATAGATCCATCATATAAGAGTATGGGGTTATAATCACCATATTAATATCCTTATATGACATATACATGTCTTCATGGAGAGATCTATTCCATGTGACATTGGAAAAAAATTATCTTTTTAATTATTCCAACCTTTGATTTTCAATACCTTGTCAGTATGTGTACATTGACTTGGTTAAAGTATCCCATTAGATATATTATAGTATATATTTCCACCAAGAACATAGTTTACCCCATAAAATCAATCCTTGGAGTGTTACTTTCAATATTTTCTTAATTATCTATAAGGATAAAAAATATTTTACATATATCAAAAATATTTCTTTAGAAAACTATGGAACTCCCACTAACTACTTGTAGAAACATTGAAACCATTAATTCTAAATGAATATTCTATGATCATTGATATTGTTTCAAACCCTAAATAGATCCTTTAAACTTGTATCCCATAATAACATTATTTTATATTACTAAACCTTTTTAATCATTCCATATAGAAATCCCCTTAAGGTCCTATTCAAGGAAGCTAACCTTGACTTCTAAAGACTAATCTAATGATTATAGAATGTTTCTTTGAAAAGTTGAATTCTAATGGATTTAATAATGAATAACTGGTATAACTAATCAAGCCTTATTGGTACCATGATTTTCCAACCCATGTTTAATTTCTCTTTAATAACCACCAATGAATTTACATCAATACAAGAAACTACCAAAATACAAAGAAGATTTTAGCACATGGAATCTATTTGTCCTAAATTTATATTTACTTGTAAATTTATATTTTTCATATTTACTATATACCATATGATAAAAGATTAATTATTCTCATTGAATAATATATTACCTTGACATGGTGACCATAAAACCATATTTATTGGTTTTATACTTTATTACATACTGCGTGTCTCTAGATGATTCCCTTTTCAAAATATATTATGAAATTATTTAATTTTCCAAATCCTTGAATTTATCCAAGTCTACATTTCTCCCAATGAAAAAATAGATATGTATACCCTTTTATATAATTATAGTCTTTTAATTGAATATAAATTTTATATATTAGGCATTTATATAATATCCTATATAGATTTTAGGATAATTATAGCGATTCACTTTATGTATTTCTTGATGCGAGTTTTTTTATTGACTTATGATTAAGAAAATCTTTGTATCTAAATGCATGTTTGGTGAAATAATGGATTTATTTCGTACTATAAATCATATGATATCCATTTATCATTATAATTACCACATGGTTATGGTTTAACATTTTTATTTTCAAAATATGTATAAAAAATATAATGGAAGAATTTTTATGACTTATAAGTCTCATAATTAATCATTCTTATACTTATGTTATGGCTATAAAGTGTATAGAAAAATGAGAATTTTCAAATAAATACCCTCTACATTTTAGTGATCAATTAATTCATGTAAGGATCATCATCAATCAATTATTTACTAACATTGTAGGCTTGATGTGTATAAGGAAATGTGAGTTTTTGGAATAAATCAACTCTACATTTTTATGATCGATGAATGCTTGGTTATGATATTGTTTGGATCACCAGACTAATGCATATCATATATTCCTAACAAGAATATTCCTTTATTTACTTTTACATTCCTTCATTTTCTTAAATTAATCTCATGAAAAACATGAATCTACCACTGGATTCTACTTGAAACAGTTCACAAGTATCTTGTTGAACTAGTTATAAAATCCATATGGATTTATCAACATTAATTCTTATTTTTCCATGGTCATTATACCTTATAAGAAATGATATTGAATAACTAATATTATTTATCTCATGAAGATTCTAAATACCATTCTTAGTATTTCCGTGAAATTATATTTTTTATTTATTTGACAAAGTTTTATATTTCCACAACAGGGAATTATTGATTCTTACATTTTATATTCATCATTTATTACTGATGATTCAAGTATTATTGAACTATTATTTGAGTATGATACACCAAAAAAATATTGATTACAAAATTATATAATGTATCAATGTGTTCAATGAACACATGTGATATATATTTTGGTTATAATCAATGTAAAATAATATTTTAACTAGATTCAATCAAATCACAAAAAGAGAAGTCATGCTCTTCTCACTACTAACATAGGAACCATCCTTCCTCAACTACATCGATAATTCAATTTACTTATTTTAGAGTTATTGAACATTATTAGTTAATATTATTGGATACAAATGTGTCACACATATATAGTATCTAATACTCATAAATTATGATAGAAATACTACATTAAATGATGAATATACATGAAGCTAAATCCTCTTCTTGCCTCTAGATCAATTCATTGTAGTTTCTCTTCCAGTGACATTTATTTCCACATGAAATTTATTTAGTAACATTTCTGATGCAATCCAACTTTACCTGTGTCTTATTAGAAATATGTTGTAAAATATCCCTTTACTCAAAAATAGTTATGGGTTCTTAAACCTTAAATTTCAATTTAATCACCATAAGAACTAGATATTAAACTTTTTTAAGTTCTTATCAACTTGGTGAAACTAACACAAAAGATATTAAAGAAACTTATTGATATTATTTGTTTAATAATCCTAAAAAACATTAATTGGTTAGTAAGGATTAAATAATGGTATGTTCTAAAATCTCATGATTCATATTTTTATTTACACATGTTCTATGTAAAAATAACACCATTCATTTGTTGCTTCAGTAGCGGCATGAAAATTTATAATAGATGATAAAAAATGGTAAAACCATCCATGTATTGATTTTTCCTTTAAAACTCATGAGACATTAATTATATTTTTATGATATAAACATCAAATTAATCATCCATGAGTCTCCTATAAGCTTTACTTTCTACCTCGCTTCCTAATGTGGCTCAATAGATAGTAGGGACTCTAACACATACAATTTACTTTTATATCATATAATTATGTGCAAGGTCTTATACTAATTTTTTAAATTAGTTATGGTTAGGACATTATCTTTTTCCATAATTTATCATAGTGTTTTTGTGGAATCACTTTCCAATAATATACAATAAAACAATATAAGATGAGTACTTTTGTCTTGATTATCAATTATTAAATATTAAAAATATATTTATATTAAATGTATCCCTATATATTATGAAATCCTAGTAGCTCTCCAAAATAGATTTAGAATACCCAGTCACTTGAGTATTATAGTGGGAAGGATCCTTAAAAAACTCTCTGCATAGACTAAGATATGGATACACCACTACTTAGAGAATTTCAAGGTATCCTTTTGTCTAGACAATTGCATTGTCTCATAGATCCTTGAACTGTTGAGTGAAGTCTCAAATTTTTTAAATAGTAACCATGAATTACTTAAAACTTTTCATATAAAAGTACACTAATATATCTTTGGAAATTTCTTTAATTCCAATTTTACTTAAGTTGACCAATCACCATTTTTAGAACTCTTTAAAAGGAGGAGGCACCCTCAACAATGGTTGAAGAGAACCTCATAATATGGTTTTATTCAAACATAAGTGATGGATGCTGTTTTCATCTTAATATTTACTTTGAATAATTTTAATTCATTTTCGATGAATGAAATACTTTTTTCTATTTAACTTGTTTGTTCTATGTGATTTCACTCACAACTTAACCATTCTTTAAATAGAAAAATTTATGAAATATTATTATGATTTTATTGATGCAAGGTCATTTATTATTCTGTATGATCATGTAAATATAACACCTTCAAAAAAATAATAAATCATGCATAAAAAAAATAAAAATGGAATTATCATGAGAATTTTTCTAATGTTTGATCAATCATGTCGTAATTGATCAACCAAGACCCTAGGTGTAATCCAGAGTTATGACTGTTTCAAGTTATAGTGACCAGCCCATCCAACGCAGCTAGACCCATCTAGTATTTCATCACATATGAATGAAATTTCTGTCTCCCTTTATCATAATCGCTATACATAAATAATCACACATTGTTGGGGGGATCTTAGAAATGTGGGACACACAAGAAGAAAATTACTCAAGGACACAAAATCCCTTACACATATAATGATCGGTTAGTGATGATGCACAAATTTTAATTCATTAATTAATTATTACAAAAATTTGTACATTGAAATAAATAAATAAATTAATAAAATACCTTACATACATTGGTCAGTCTTTATAATAATCAATTGATATGAAATAAAATTGAAAAATAAAATTAATTTTGTAGATAAATCGACTCAAGGAAATTAATTATGAATTAAAATAAAATAAAATAATTTTAATTCATAGTTTTCTTATCACACAGTCCAAAAACTATTTTTATAAACTTTAATATATAATTTTTATTTATTTGGACATCTTGGGTATTTAAAACCCCCCATAGGGGTTTTAGGTGGGCTGAGCATGGTCGACCCGACTTGGTCTAGACCAGGGTGACCCAGCTGAGTGGCCATGTTGTGGATGACATGAAATGTTCAACCTGGGAGTTCCCAAAATTTATTTTTGAAAAATATAATTTTATATTTTTTTTATATTAGGTAGTACCTATGGAATTTTCTTCCCCCTTTGACTTGTCCCCCCAATCAGTGGGGGTGCACTGTAGCTACAAGGGTATAAAATCCTCCCACTATATAATATATTTTTGTATCATATGGGTAACATTCTATGCTTGGTTCTCCAATTTTTTAATTTTATCTAGCACATTTTAATCCAAATCCAACATGTACTATTCACCTAAAAGTACTATTCGTCAATGGGGTACTGTTCACCCATGGGATGATATGCCATGGATGAAAATATCCTTACTTTTGGGAAGACTATAGACACACATATATATAATACGATTTTAATATAAAATTTAAGCCTAAAAATTCAATATTTCATCTTTGTATTGTTATATCTCAGCCATCCAACCATTGATCAATGTGTTGTTAATAGGATTTGGACCATAACAATGAACTCTAATCGAATTCCTATTTTCTTTTAATTCAACCTAGGCAATCACATGATCACTATGATACCAATTTTTGACACTGAGAACATAGATGAAGTCTAAAACTTGGTAAATTAATATATTTATCACTAGATCGAATGTTGTAATGTCATAATTTTTTAAGATCCACCTGATAATCAACCCAAGGATCTTTTTCAATTTAATTAAGTAATGAAAACAAAATCAAAACCATACCTTGTTAAATTTTTATCAAAAATTCATTCCACTCTTCATTGGTGATTGTTTATCAAAGTAAATGAATCTAAAACCTTCTAGATTGTGAACATATTCTTAAAAAAGTTACTTTATCATTGATATTTACAATATGAGTGCTAGTGTATAGATTTGAAGATGCATTTTATGGTGACATGATCACATAAGCACCATTTCATTAATTCAAGAGGGAGTTCTTGGATCAATGTTCCCCAAACCTCCCTATATCTCTCTATAACTTGAGATAGATGAGGGATAACCTCTCAAATTCATGGGATAAAGTAGTTACATATAATTTGGGTGAACTATTATATATATAATTAGTTTATAACTTTTTAAAATTACATTCGTTCCTTTTAACAAGTGTGAACTTATAAATAAATCCTTAATGACACTTATGACCTAGTAAACATGTCACAATTTTCATAAATATATTATCACCTACTTGTAACATCTATAATATGTTTCATGATAATACAAAAATCATTAAAAAAACCCATATGTACTATAAAATATTAAATGAACCTTGAATAATAAATATTCACTCAATAAATATTTTCCTTATATTCACTAAACAAATTGAAAATATAATGAGTTACTAAATTCAAAATTTATTATTATAAACTTTAATATTATTAAATTTATATATTTCTTATGATCGTTCAAATATAGAACTTAATTGAACACCATCATGGGGCCCACTGATTACTAAACTCCAATTCATTAAAATTGATCAAGATTTTGAACATGCTTTGTATGTGACCCTCTAGTCCATTATCTAGAAAATAACGAGTCATACTCACCAACCACAAGTATTATCTAGTAACAAATAATTGTACCAAAGGATATAAGGTTTTTTTTATAGAAATGAAAAAATTCTATGAACATGCACCATATAATATAATCTCATTGTATAGAGATATCTCATGAAGCAAGATGCAAAAATTATGATACCATGCTTAAATGATTTATTTATTCTTTTAATGAGCATTACAAATGGATTTTCCTTTTTTTATCATGACTATGGATTTAATAAAGGCACCTACATCCTTTTCAACTAGGACTAAGATATATATTCATTTTTAGAAGTGATAAATTCTATATTAATCATTCAATCAAGTCTATATCACCAATAAAACACTCAACCAAACCTACATTTCCACACCATAAATATCATGGTTTTCTTCTTGCATCAAAATATAAAAACAAATGGTACAAATTGATATTGATCACAATTTGAGAGACTAATACATATTCCTATAAATAGGAACACCCAGTGACACTTGAAACATGTGGTGTTCATATTGACAGGATAATTATCATGATATTCTCTACTTGAGATCTCCAAGTGTCAACTTAATGAGAATAATTATCAATGGTTATGGGACCCCAATATCAGATATTTATACATCATCTATTTCCCATCATCATGGTAAATTTATACCATAAGATATATTCTTAATATTACTTCCACAATATCTCTAGGATCTCATTATAGTTAGTAACTTATATAAAAATTTTATATGAAAATTAATATAATTAAACGACCACATAAATAGTTTTTGTATAATCATCAAAACTATTATGGTAAGATAACATCATGTATAGCTCTCTGTATAAATGATATGGTAATCAAAAATTAATATTCATGTTGGCTCTGGGACACTTACACCATTACAAAAAACGAATCCAAGTTATACTTATCAAGGATTCAAAGGGAAAAATCAGGGTAATTATTGATGTAAGTTCACTAATATCTACTAATTTTACAGTTATTTTATTTTAATATGTATTGGAATATAAAATTATAGTCCTTTTTTTATTCTAGAAGTTATTTTTTATTAATAATAACTTTTAAGGAAAAAATAAAAATAACTTTTGTACATTTAATAGAGGGTTATCCCCCTAAAAAAATACTAATAGAAGAATACACTTACTTTTTGGAAATATCATTTATATTTATATATACATTCGAATAAATACTTTCTTCTATATGATTAATAATATAATTGATGATCATCACATATTCTTGAATATTGGTATTCTTAAAGTTAATTCTATTATAAATCACCTATCATAGGAGTAATACCATGTTAATAGTTCATTATTAATACTAATTATTAATCTATCTTCTATAGTTTCAAAATACTCATAAGGAAAATCAATTTCATTTTTATCCACCTCAATGTATTAATTTTTTGAAAACTCACCCAAGTCATTATATGTTTATTTCATAGGAGGAAATTATTTTAGAGATAAATTATTGAAAATATTTTAGGAAATGTTAAAATTATAATTTTTATTCATATATTAGAAAAAAATATTCATGGAAAGTTTCTTGAGATGTTCCAAGAAAGATTATTTTTAGATAAGTTTTAACTATCATCCTAATTATCTGAGAGTAGTCATTATGATTACTTGAATTTTTAGAAGGAACTAAAACAAGGAAATATGAATCCAACAATATTTTTCCCTTAATATGAACGTGAGTGATAATTTTTTAGAGAAATCATGGTAGGAGAAGTTAGATAATCCATTCTAGAATACTCTTGTTCTATATGTAAAATTTTAGAATAAACTAGGGATTCATTCCTTCCTTCTATCACTGACTTTTCTTGTTATACAACCACAGGTGATAATCCATTTCCCCCATATAATAATAAGAGAAATATTGGAAAACTAAAATTCTAACTATCATTTGTGTATTAATATATCCTTATTGGGTTGTTGAAACTTCTTTGGGTAGTGGGTATATAAGAATAATAGAAAAATATATATTTTCTCTTAGAGTAGTTTCCCAATCAATAAGTTTTCAATTTATTGCCCATTAATTTATTTTAATATTTGAGCCATTGATAATAATTTATTCTCGATGATAATAATATATCTAATACTAATTTACAAAACACTATATGAAGAGGTCTGAAACTTTCTTAATGACATAGTCTATATCTCAACAAATATCTAGTAATGGGTCAATAATAATTTTCTACTTTTATCACCAATTTTACTTATTTTCTATCTATAATAAAGATAAAAGGGTAAGGAACGAAATTGGATTGAAACATTTTAATAGTATATGTTATATTTTGGAATCCAATTTTATTTGGATGGTGTATCAATAATAAAAAATCTGATCGAGACTAAGTGTTTTTTCTTCTTGTAATTGTATCAATGTGTTTTTTATTCTTGATATCATGGATTTAAATTAGTTATTTAACAAAGGAATAAAATATCTAAACCATTTTTTTAATGATTTATGTAATGAACATTCCCCATTAGTAACAAATCCTTGTTTAGTAGTGAAAATGGGTATACCCCTGATGCCCACCTCTGTTAGGCCCCGAGTTGGTGACTATCATTGAGGGTATAAATCACAAAAATCAGAGGAATTACCTCATATTTTGAGGAAAATATAATGAAAAGATCCAATAAAATTCATAATATAAAATGAAACCCAATACCCCCTAATTCATGTAATTTCATATATAATCAAATCTATAAAAAATACCAAAAGGAAATGCTTACAACTGAGACTCTAATAGTTGCTCCCAATATCGATCAAGAAATTTTCATATATATCTCAAAATCCCTCCTAGAAACCTGGAAAATAGTTCTTTATATATGGATGATCAAACATGTGTACTCAATATGATCCTCATCAAAAGCTCTCATGCAAATGTGTTGGAATCATACCAGTTCTTTAGTGAATAAATTACAGAATCAACATGCACCTAATCTAGGTCAACTATCACTCAACCTCAGTAAGGACCACTAATCCAATATTTCATCATAGTATACTAACATAATATAGAAATAATATAGAAATAAAGTACCCCACAACCACTTCCCCACTTGGTTGGCGCTCTCACGCCTCAATGAAAAATTTCTTATGATTCCATCCCTTCTATAACTATAATATCACAAGTCATATCCCAGTTCAAAGACATAAACCTATTAAAATAGCCATTACAACATCATTATCATATATCCACCACTACATAACATTCCTTAACCACATATCCCAACCTATCATAGTAGGGTAATGTGAACATGAAGGACATCAACCACATTCCCTCATCCTACCATGCACATAACCCACCATGTAACATCATCAAGACCACATAACCATGCCAATTAATATATTTAATACTAAAATTATATGACAATATAAGTCATATGAATATAATTACAATGATACATCACAACCCATGACACACCTGGAAGGGAGAGTGGGGAAGATGGAGTAGTTATCCATTTATTCACTCATAAACCTAGATGTTTGGGAAAACACCCATACCAACAATATTTGGGCATTGGTAAGGTTATTTGACTTAGATGGGGTGAATCATAAATCAAAAGGAAAATAAAACATATATTATATACACCCACAATCCCAAACCAAGAGTTACAAGAAAACATTACTAAGGCTTATAACCATCACCACACAATCAATACCATTCACCAGCAACCACTGCCATCTCTACAACATAAACTAGCCCCACATTCCACAAAAATTAACTATAACAATATTCATAGCCTATAATTTAAGAATATCATTATAAGTTTATAGATTTACCATTTACCATCAATATTAAATTCATTATTCCATTAATTTATCCATATTTATTTCTAAATAATTTATTATCTATCACCCATTTTCATCATAGACAAAACCTGTTCATTTCAAACATTAATAGTTCATTATCAACTTCTTATTATTATATTATATCCCAATTACCATTTAAATATTCCTAATTTCCAATAATATTATATACCACCAATCATCTATAAAATAGAAGCACAATAACTATCTAATCACTACAACAATATCCACATGAGAAAACCACCACTACTTCCACCACAACACACTTAGTTTCCATATAACTATCTATTCCACCATTCCAAACCACATAACAGACCATCCACCACTACCATATCAGTGACCAATTCTCTCCTTACCACCCAGGGGAAATCATCCTCAACAATACACTACTATAACCACACTAATCTGAACTTAAATAACACAAACAAAATATAAAACCACATAAAAAAACATAATTAACCACATAATGGAATAAATTTTAATAATTATTTCATGTAAATTATTTTTGGATAATTTAATCACCATTACCAAAATTTAAAAATTTCCAAATCACTATTTCATTACAATATTTAAATGATTAACCTTTTATGGGAGGTTATTTGTAATGACCTGCCAATTCTCATTGGCTTGAGAGTGTAACGAGTCATTACTTGGCCTTAAGATACATCCCCAAGGCGCCAAAGGATGGCAATAAATGCTGAAGGGTTTTAAAATACTTAGGGGACAATTTACCCTTTAAATGAAAACAACCAACCAAGAGATCAACTAGATAAACATCTCCAAGAAACCACTATATGATGCATGATGTAAAACCAAAACAACTCAACAATTAATTTTATCAAAAACCAACCAAAATTACCATAGTGAAAACCGACATTAAACATCAGAGTAAACAGTGGAAAGACAACTCAAAGACTACAAGACAATAACCCAACTCCATGCTCCACAAGCTCCAAGCGCCAACATCATGAACCAGCCCAAGTATCACGAAGCAGTGCTCTAAACATGTGACACTTTACCTTTGCCAACATCCCGGTATATGACATCTGCAAAAGCACCAACATGCCAAAGTAGGGGGCTAGTAATTAAACTCATTAGGTTTTCCCTGATGACTTCCAAAACCATGCCTCTAGGATAAAACATGTTAGCACATTTATATAAAACAATTTATATAAAAAAATTCTAAAAACAGTTCACAATATAACAAGTTCCATGTCAAAACAATTTTCCAACAAAACTAATCTTTCTCAAGGAAAGAAAACAAGTAAAGTTCCCAATTTCATTCACATTTCCATCAGGCACATTCGTTCCATTTCACCAAGTGTGTTCTTTTCACTTATAATCTTGTCCATTTTAAACAAAAGAGGCATAGTCAGAGTGGTGTCGACCACACCGTACCTCCTATTGAGCTAGGGTTGACTCATACACATCAAATATGACTCATGGATCGTTGTGCTAAAGTAACGACACATTCTGAATGCGTTTGGTCAGTTTTTCGTATGTTAGTTGATGTTTTTCACTAAAAATGTTGTCCATTTGAAAAAAAAGACTGACACTTTGAGTGGTGTCAGCCACACCGCGTCTCAGATTGAGGCAGGGTTGATGTGTACACGTCACATATGACCCATGGATAGTTCTCCTAAAGTTTCAATGGAAACCGAATGCATTTGGTCAGTTTTCTGTATATACTTAAAATGTTGGCCTTTTTAAACAAAAGAGAGACACTTTGACTGATCCCGGACATACCGTGACTCGGATTGAGCCCAGGTTGGCTTGTACATGTCACATATGAGCCATGGATCATTTTTCTAAAGTATCAACACAATCAGAATCTATTTGGTCAGTTTTCTGTATGCCAGTTGTTCTTTTCACTTATAATCCTGTCCATTTTAAACAAAAGAGACACAGTTAGAGTGGTGTCGGCCGCACCGCACCTCATATTGAGGCGGGGTTGACTCGTTCACGTCACATATGACTCATGGATCATTGTTCTAAAGTATCGACACATTCTGAATGCGTTTGGTCAGTTTTTCATATGCTAGTTGATGTTTTTTACTTAAAATGTTGTCCATTTTAAACAAAAGAGAGACACTTAGACTGATCCTGGCCACACCGCGACTCGGATTGAGCCCGAGTTGGCTCGTACACATCACATATGACCCATGGATCGTTTTGATAAATTATCAACTGATTTCGAATGCGTTTGGTCAGTTTTCCGTATGCCAGTTGTTCTTTTCACTTATAATCCTATCCATTTTAAACAAAAGAGACCCAGTTAGAGTGGTGTCGGCCACACCGTGCCTCCTATTGAGGTGGTTTTGACTCGTACACATTACATATGACTCATGGATCATTTTTCTAAAGCATCGACACATTCTGAATGCGTTTGATCAGTTTTTCATATGCCAGTTGATGTTTTTCACTTAAAATGTTGTCCATTTGAAACAAAAGACTGACACTTTGAGTGGTGTCGGCCACACCATGTCTCAGATTGAGGTGGGGTTGATTCGTACACGTCACATATGACCCATGGATCATTCTCTTAAAGTTTCAACAAAAACTGAATGTGTTTGGTCAGTTTTCCGTATGTACTTAAAATGTTGGCCATTTTAAACAAAAGAGAGACACTTTGACTAATCCCGGCCATACTGCGACTTGGATTGAGCTTGGGTTGGATCGTACACGTCACATATGACCCATGGATCCTTGTGCTAAAGTATCAACACAATCAGAATCTGTTTGGTCGGTTTTCCGTATGCCAGTTGTTCTTTTCACTTATAATCCTGTCCATTTTAAATAAAAGAGACACAGTTAGAGTGGTGTCGGCCGCACCGCGCCTCATATTAAGGTGGGGTTGACTCGTACACATCACATATGACTCATAGATTGTTGTGCTAAAGTATCGACACATTACAGATGTGTTTGGTCTATTTTTCGTATTCCAGTTGATGTTTTTCACTTAAAATGTTGTCCATTTTAAACAAAAGAGAGACACTTAGACTGATCCCGGCCACACCGCAACTCGGATTGAGCCCGGGTAGGCTCGTAAACATCAAATATGACCCATGGGTCATTGTGATAAATTATCAATAGATTCCGAATGCGTTTGGTCGGTTTTCCATATGCCTGTTGTTCTTTTCACTTATAATCCTGTCTGTTTTAAACAAAAGAGACATAGTTAGAGTGGTGTCGGCCACACCACACCTCGTATTGAGGCGGGGTTGACTCGTACATGTCACATATGACTAATGGATCGTTGTTCTAAAGTATCGACACATTACGAATGCATTTGGGTTTTTTGTATGCCAGTTGATTTTTTTCACTTAAAATGTTGTCCATTTGAAACAAAGACAGACACTTTGAGTGGTGTCGGCCATACCACATCTTAGATTGAGGCGAGGTTGATTCGTACATGTCACATATGACCTATGGATTGTTCTCCTAAAGTTTCAATGGAAACTGAATGCATTCGGTCAGTTTTCCATATGTACTTAAAATGTTGGCCATTTTAAACAAAAGATAGAAACTTTGACTGATTCTGGACACACCGCGACTCATATTGAGCCCAGGTTGGCTCTTATATGTCACATATGACCCATGGATCATTGTGATAAAGTATCAACACAATAAGAATCTGTTTGGTTAGTTTTCCGTATGCCAGTTGTTCTTTTCACTTATAATCCTGTCCATTTTAAACAAAAGAGACATAGTTAGAGTGGTCTCGACCACACCGCGCCTCGTATTAAGGCGGGGTTGACTCGTACACATAACATATGACTCATGGATCATTTTGCTAAAGTATTAACACATTAAGAATGCATTTAGTCAGTTTTTTGTATGCCAGTTGATGTTTTTCACTTAAAATGTTGTCTATTTTAAACAAAAGAGAGACACTTAGACTAATCCCAGCCACACCGCAACTCGGATTAAGCCTGAGTTGGCTCATACATGTCACATATGACCCATGGATTTTTGTGATAAATTATCAACATATTTTGAATGCGTTTGGTTGGTTTTCTATATGCCAGTTGTTCTTTTCACTTATAATCATGTCCGTTTTAAACAAAAGAGAGACACTATGAATGGTGTCGGCCACACCGCATGTCGGATTGAGGTGGGGTTGACTTGTACACATCACATAAAATACCCATAACTCAAAAACATTGATCTTTGGTAAGTTTATCCAACTCTGGTTGGGAATGTGTTGGAATAACATAAAATACATGATAAATAGATAACACAAAATACCCAACCTATGGGTTCACATTAACTACATAATCACACACTTCACTACTACCATACAAAACATAAACCATCACAACCACTTTCACCACTATATGAAACACACCACACCACCACCACATAAGACACATAACATTTTCCACTTTCATTTATAAGCCACTTCATCCACACTTACATTGTCCATTCATTTAATGTTAAATTAATTAAATCCATTTACCACACATCCATTTCTATTCCATCTCATTTATTTACTATCTTGTTTTTTTATTTTAACAGCATAATTTTTTCCATATATAACCAGGAAGCTAATAAAACCACCACACAACAACTCACCATCTCACAATAACCATCGTCACCATGTTACATCGGCTAACTATCTCACCAAAACAACCACATATCACAACAAAAATATTGCACATCACAAACCACCGCACAACCAAAACCACCTCACCACATCATACACCACAACCTCATCATATAACACCTCTACACGACACAACACCACCACACATCATCATTATCACACAACTTCACATGTCACATCCATGCCCACTAACCATAACATTACAACCCCATATATCACAAAGCCCAACTGGTCACCTCAATCACCATACAACAGCCTATAACATACAATGAAACACATCAAAAAACCTCCCATCAAAGAAACATACCCCAACTTCCACAATTTATTCAAGGTGTTTTATTACATTACCCCTTTATTTAGCATGGACATTATAACACAAATGATATTCCATGGGAAACTAATTAATTAACAAAATATTCATTCATTTACCAACTTTTCATGGTGAAATCACATCAAAATCCAAACTTAAAACTAAAATATTAGACCAATAATAATAAAAAAGGTAGAATATGTGTATAAAGAATAAAATACCTGATTTGAGATGATTCATATGGGTTTTCACCTCTTCAGATGGAGGAGTTTGTGAGAGGAGCAGAGCGCTGGATTGATTTTAGGGTTCTGTCACGAATGGGGGAGAGTAGTGGCCCGACTGTATTTGAGGAGAAGATTTACCAACAGTTTTTAAAAACTGTTGTCAAAGGGGTGTTCAGGGTAACCTTTCCCAATGGTTCTGTAAAACCATTGGGAAAGGGTAACGTAAACACCCCTTTACCAATGGTTTTATTAAACCGTTGGGAAAGGGTTACTTAAACACCCCTTTCCCAATGTTTCTAATGAACCATTGAGAAAGGGTAACTTAAACACCCCTTTCCCAATAGTTTTCTGAAACCATTGGAAAAGGGGTACCCTTTCCCAACGGTTCTAATGAACCATTGAGAAAGGGATCCCTAAACCTTATTTACCAATGGTTTAAGAAAACCGTTGGTAAATAACCATTGGTAAAACCCACATTTCTAGTAGTGGATACCATTAATAAAAAATATTCAATACCATGATTCTAGAATAACAAAACCTAAACACTTAAATTTTTCCACTTAAATGATTTTCATAACATAGGTCATTAGGAATTAATACTTTGATTAGGTAATTGACTTAGATAATGAATAGGTTCTTCACATCTATAAAATTGAACTGTTAGTGGTACCATAGGTTGAACATTATTTCTACGCATCCTATTAACCAAAATATTCATTTTCCTTTAGTAATTATATGCTTTGTACCCTCATTTACCAAACATAAAGCATCTTCTAGTTCCATTAAGGAATTTTTCATGGTGCCTTATCCCTAATTTTTTACATATAGGAAATTGAATTTTATTTTCTTTATCATATTTAACACTTGAACATCCATGATATTCCATCCTATTATTGTTCGATGTATTTAGAAATTCAACTGTACATCATTTTATAATTATAATCTGAGATATATCATTTAGAATGATAATAAGACGTCTAACTTCAATTATCATCAGGTAAGTAATATCTTTATGAAAATCATTACATTTACCATCACATTAGTTATTGGAATTATTTATCCCATTGCTCATCATTAACTAAAAGAATAAAAACCTGATGAGAATACATTAAATGATAAATTTACAGAAGGGAAAGTTAGAAACTTAGAATGGATAACTTATAAATGATAAGTATATCCTAAATTATGTATGTATAAGTATCAATCTAGGGTATCCAGGATAATTTTACCTATTATTATTTTATAACCTAGAAATTTTCTCAAGTCCTTTATAATGGATCATAAAGAGTTTCTGAATTTTAAAATAATATCCCCTGGGTGTGTCAAAATAAGTGTGTATCAAGACCCTTTGTCATGCCCTAGGTGACAATCGAGTCCATCTCAATATGTTAGTTTAGATTTAATTCCCCTTGGTATATCTATGCTAGGTGAACATCCACTTATAGTATATTTGTAGGGATGCAATTTCTTGAAAACCACTTACTCTATCCTTCACTAATATTATAGAATATTTTAATATACTTATAATTATCTATAGAATTAACCCTATAGTTCTCACTAAAATTTTATCATACTAACCTTCAAAGGATTACTAAATGTTACTCTGATACAAAATATAGGAATCTATGTCTTTTACACATATTATAAAATTATTTCTAACATAAAAAATCATTAATTACAACACAAATATCGCGAGACATAGTTTATTTAGATGAGTAGGTTTATAATACATCAAAGTGAGACTAAAAAATAAAACCGTTTTATTTTATTCTTTATAATGAGATCATAAATTCTTTCAAGCTCTATAAATTTCTTTGGATAACCTAGAGGATACATAAAAAAATATTTGAAGTAAAAATCCCACTAAGGGAATAAACTTAATAAGGCATGAATGGACCAAAGGCCTTTTTTTTATTATTTTTGATAATACACCCTTCAAGGGGTGAGGTGGAACCCTTACAAGGCCTGAGGCTTAAGAGACAATTACATGACACGTAGGTCTTAATGGAATCACCCAGATAAGACAACTTGGAACTGATCCTCCCCAACAAAGGTCATGAATTCCATGATTCACCTTTGCAAGGCTGGTCGACTATTTGTCCTGTGCATAGTTGTACAAGCCCTGTATCGATGTAAAATCCATACCCTCTCATTATTCTAATTCCTATTAGATCTTCTCTTGTTAATGTGCCTACTCTAAATCCTCATATGGAGCCTTGTCCCTTGTAATCTGCCTGGTATATCTGCATATTCCATGTGGCCCAAAGGCCTTGGGGTGGCATGATAGCCTTGAGGTGGCCCAAAGGCCATGAGAGACAACTGACCCGAAGGGCTTGGGTGGCCCAAAATCCTTGTAGGACCCGAGGACCAAACTAGTGGCCTGAAGGCCCAGATGGATGAATAGTTACGGCTACTATAGTATTGAACAATACCTGCAATAGTTCCTTCTACAGTACTACTACAATATCACAAGGGATAATAACATAAATAAAATGGTATTATAAGATAATGGTATCATAGGAAATGTTGAGGAAACATAGATAATGACAATAACGTGACCTGAGGATAACTACCTAGAAAACATCACATCCTAGACAAAATCACATAATGGATTAGGTTTACTCTTTAATCTCATACATGAAACCTCACGTGACTAAATATTTACCCAATGAATGAGACTACAGTCTGGGTACACCTATCATAACATGTTAATCACTATGTGTTCCATAAAAAGTTAATCAATCATAAGGAATAAAAATAATAATTACCTAAGAATGGGTTTCATAATATTGCCTCATATCATAATCAAAGAAAATTTTGTAATGAAGTAATTTTGAATATAAACATAAGGAATTAATTAAACCCTAAAATTAAAGGATAATAATCTAGATATATATGTGGAAGAAATATATACATAATTTAGAAATTATCCATAACATAAAATATTTTCATTGTTGATGACAAGGTATTTAAAATATTACATGGAATATTTCATTAGAAAAATATCATTTTCACTTCAAAATCACTTCTTAAAATATAAAAATTTAAGAAATATTAAAGATTTTTTTAAAAATAAACATGGAAACTTATAAAAGAATATTCAAATAAGTGAGGGTTCATTATGATGAGTAATTTCATACATTCTATATAAGTTAACAAACACACCTTTCACAATATTATAAAACAGTTAAAAAGTATCTTGATAAAAAACTGATCGGAAGATTCATTTCAAACCATTTTATAAAAATTTAAACATGCGTAAAAAATTATTAATTAAATTATTTTTATAATGTTTAAAATAGTCTTGAAAATATTTATATAAAACATGGATATAAAAGAATAAGGTTTTTTGAATGTAGAGTGAAATAAAGTAATATTTTCTTAAAACATGCTTTGAATCACTTTATGTACCAAAGAGATGAAATGGTATTATTACTAGAAAATTTCAGGAATAACCAGGGATAAGGAAATTAAAGGTTTTTATTATGAAATGATAAAACAATTTCCTACAACATAAATTCAAGATTAAAAAATCCTAATTAGAATGAGATTAAAACAAAAACCATTACCACTTTTGGAAAATTTAAATCATAAATGCCATGAATGAAGTAAATTAATTTTAACTTAAGATAAAATGAATTATAAAAGATTCAAATAATAATATGTAAAGGTTCATTATATACATTATTAAAATAAATTAGGTTTATAAAATAATAAATCTCTCAAAGAAGGATGTTTTGAGATAAAACCCTTACCTTAAGTAGAAACTTTCCATGTATGTCCTTTATCTATTGTATAATAAAATATTATAAATTATTTGTTTTCTTGATAAAAATTTTCAATGTGTAATAAATTTTACTTGAACCATTTAACACATTTATTTTAAAGACATATTTAATTACTTATTATTTTATGTCCACATTGAGTGTTTTTGGGGATGCTTAGTTTTTAATTTCAAAATAGAATCGATGTGTTGAAAATGGTAAAATGGATAATTGTTCCATCATATTCAAAATAAAAATCATGAAATAACTATCATTTTTATACCTCAATTATAATTCTAAAACCCAAAATGAAATATAGTTATGAAAAATGAAGTATGTTGTAATCATGGAGATGGTAGGCCGTACATATGCATGTGTAACGTTTCCATTTTTCAATGATATTGTTGGAAAGTAGTTAAGTGTTATTTTTTAATTAATAAATTATAATAATATATTAAATATAATATTATTTCCTTAAATACACTTACATATACAATCAATGTGTTGTGGTAATAAAAAACAAATCATATCACTCTACGAGGCGGTAGTCCACCGTACACATGAATGATGTTATAATTTTGAAATGGATGGTAAGGTAAAAATATACATTATATATTAATTTTAAATGATGATTAATATTTCATTTATATTTTATATAAATATTAAATTCATCATTATAATATTTGTGAGATTCAATGATATAAAATGAATTATATTGGTTCGTGAGGCGGTAGTCTGGCGTACACACGAATAATGGTTTTTCTCCCCATTAAGTCATGAAAATAACATAATAAAATATCATTATATAGGATATTTATATTTTATTATATTTTAATTTTAAAAAAATAATTTAATTTTGAAAAATATGATGTAAAAAGAAGTATCTCGATAAAGATGATTAAATTTACTTAAAAGAACCTCATTTGGATCTCTTATTGAGGACCCAAAGATTAGTATTTGGGAAGAACATAAGCTCTATAATGTGTATAAAGATGATGGGGAGAAATTTTTATAAGTTTATTTCAATAAAAATATCTTTATAGGTTTTAATAAGTGAGGGTATGGCTCCCTTTGGTAATTGGGGAGGAGTGAAATTCTTGTAAATACCCAAACTATTCAATAATGGGAAGTCACTATCAAGAAAAGTACCTCCAAAATTAAAAACTAATGGTGTTTAAGAGTGGTATGGTTTATAAAAATCTCTAACATTTGAAAATAAAAATGTTTTAAACATGTTACTTCCTCCACATCTTTATTTTAACCACCCGACAAACCAATCTTAACATTAACTCTGGTAGCACATTTTTACTATTTTTACTCTTAATTATGAAAAAACATTAAGATGAAATTATTATATAATATTTATTATTCTGATTTAAAATATTGAATCCATTTTATTTAATTCATTTCACATAATTTTAAAAATTTAATTTAAAATTAAACCCATAAAACATATTGAAAAATGGGTTTTCAAGAAATGTATTTTTCAAGCATAAGATGATTTTACATTAACTATATGACTAGTAATAATTAGTATATAAATTTAAATTCATATAAAATATATAAAATATATATATTATAGTAAAATATTTTTTATTATTATTTATTTTAATTAATTAAAATGGATATAATTTATACACTTAAAAACAGTTTATAGTAAACCCTATTTTAAGAATAAAAAATAATCTTTTACTAAAATTATGAAAATTGATGATTAAAATGAAATTAATTATATTTTTATAAATAAAATGGTTAATATTTTACTTTTATACAAAATCCAATATATAATTTATCTTTTAAATTACATTATTTAATGAAAATAAATGATAGTATTTGAAAAATAATAATTTTTCACTATTCAATGAAAAAATCAAACATTTCAGAAATAAACCAAAATTTTAGACTAATTTTATTTTTATATTAAAATTTAAAAAATTATTTTCATTTTATAAAACAAATTTTATGAAATTTAAATAAATAAATTATAATATTTTCTCACAAAATTCATTACATATCATTTTTGAAGGAAACAAATTTTTTAAAGAATAAAATATCTTTATTAAAATTTGAGTGCTTATTTACTATGAATTTGTCAATAAATTTATATTGATTAGGACCTTTATATATACTTCATAAATTAGTTAATTCTATTTATAACTAAAAATTTAATTTCTATGTTTACCAGTCACATTTAAATAGTAATAGTTTAATATTATATCGCAGTTCATTTAAAATAAGTGTTGTGTCTTGAATAATTTATCAAACATAGTGATATTTTAAAATCTAATGGTGTTATTGAAGGAGTATATAAGAAGGATATCCTCAATTCTAGAACCTAAAACTAAAAAATCCATTACATTGATAAACAAAAAGTGGTGTAATTGTGGAATGAGCTTAACAACCTAGTACGATTTTACCAAAGAGTTGATGCATTACCTTTTTCAAAAAATCCCATAAAATATATAAAATATATAAAATTATATTTTAACATTTCAAGGGAAAAAATCACATATGTATTATTTAAATTCCTTTTTGAAATCTTGAACATTTATTTATTTTTTTTAACATTTCTGAAAACCCATATAAAACTATTATTTCAAAAACAAATTACAAAAAAAAAATCAAAATCCCTCTTTAGGAAACTATAAATAAGAGATATAAAGTGACCAAAAAAATTATAAATGAAATCTCGATATGATTGAATAAATTATAGAAAAAAAGTAATTTAAAAAAACCAGAAATGTATCAAAGATGAGTAACATATATCATGATGGAATAATAAAAGAAAAATAAATAAAGATTCCATAAAGGTTTAGTAGTAGAGAAACTAGAGTATAGAATCTATATAATCATGGAAAAAATACCTAGTTACTAGTGATAAAATCCTAGACATACTCTGGTGGAACCATTTTTTAGCCCATCAATGAAGTTTATATATAATTACCTTCTGATTCTATCTAACATAAATTCTTGGTGTAACTACTCATTATTGAAGCATATAATATAATAGAGGTTAATAGTTATAATATAGATATAACTAGTATAGTAACTGTCTCTCAATCTACCACTTAATACTCATGGTACCTATATATTCAACTAATGGAAGTGGGGTAACATCTATAATACATCAATCACATATCAATCACTAAACTTATACCATTGTATTTTCATAACGTACCTCATACCTCTACCATATACCCTTTTTTATAAAATACCCCAAATTTTAATTAAAGAATCATAAAAAAAATAAACACATTCAAATTATAAGTTCCACAATTCCACATACACAGGATTTCATGAGGATTAAACCATGGGTATAACTGATTTTATTAAAACCTCTAGTATATGGTTTTAAACAATATTTTATGAAATTTTATGAATAAAACCATAAAATTAAATTGAAAACACTTTACTAAATGAGATTTGTTTTTAATGAGGAAAACAAAACTTCAAAATTCATTTTTAAATATTAGTTTAAAAACCAAGGTTTAATTGTAAATTCATTTTTAAAGTAAATATTCACTTACTTAAATCCCATATATCATGAATTTATAAATAAAACTCCTTGAGTAGTATAGATAAGGTATAACATAAATCACATATAATTTACCTAAACATATATAAAGTGACTCATAAAATTCTACTAGTAATAAAATCCAAGATCAAAAAACATTTAAAATGAAATATAAAATTATTAAGGAGTTGAAAACATATTTTAAAATACTAAATTATTTGATAAAATCCTCTTGATAATTTTATCAAACACTTAGTATGAAAAATCCTTAGTTAAATGAATATAAAATTAATAAACCATGAAAACTCCCTACCTAGTCAAATTTTAGGACCATGAAACTAAAATAAAACATTCATAAGTTTTTAGGGTATAAAACATAGTTACTTTAATGGGAATTTTTTTTAAACCTATGCACAATATGGAATATCTGGGAAAGGATATCTCATGGAACCACCTGCCTCAAACAAGTGTGGATAGTGAAAAATCTTTAAATACGAAGAGATGGGGACCAAATAACCAACCCACACACCATATTCCTTAAGAATCATAAGTTTAAAGAATCCCATAATCTAATATTTGACTAATGTCATGTTATAGTAAGAGTAAGGAGAAGAAAAATTTATGGAGGAAGAATGAGAGAAATGGAAAACAAATAGGGCATTGTCTGAAGTATAAAGAAGTAATCAAGGACGGTGAACTTGTGGACTACAAGGATGAAGGATGAAATTCCAAGATATTTTCTCTTAGATTCCTGACACGATTAGGTAACAGAATAAAAAAACATAGGTTTTAGTCCATGAGGGTAAAATCTATAATTTCAAAATTTTAAAGACATGAAAAAATCACATGGTTTGTCTGCACGATTTACCAAATCTTGTGATAAACATTCAATAGAAATGGGAGATAAACTTGAAAATGATGTATGGTTTGGTTTCATTGTTTACTAAATCATGTTCCAACCATGAATACATTCATTATATGTGAAATTAGTGTTTGTGGTTTGGTATCACATTTTAGTAAACTGTGTGACAACTATGTGATCCCCTCTGCGATGTGATGGAGGTTCTTCATGACCAGGGCATACAGTTTTCACTAATAATGCACAAATCATGCGACATGCACCACTCCAAAATTTCTTCTCTGATTCAAAGAAAAAAGACCCATAACACAAATCTAAGGATGAAAACCAATAAATAAATAAAATGATTGGAAAACATTATGTAAGGGTGTGGCATTTTTCCTATGTTGCAACACATGAACCAAAACATAACTAAACCATTTATGAAGAGACACACCCTACTATAAAAATGAAGTTTTATTCCAGCCATCCCTTATTACTATAACAATAATTGACACATCACAACACCTACCTTCCTTCAACCTTCTACTAAAACCTCTAACATTTTAAAGACACAAAGTAAAAATGTGAAAAATTCTAGATCATTACATTAGATACCTCTAAAATGGTTCTCATCCTCGAGAAAAAAAAGATACCTAGGTGAGAAAATAAAAATAAAAAAACAAAAACACCCCCAAGAGATACCTCTAAAATATAGAAAACATCATTAATAAATAATAATGCTACACAATAAGTAAACAACCTAAAGAAAATCAACTCAAATTTAAACATATCATCATTGAAGAAAAACTATTTCAAAGTAGCTGAGGAAAATGAGTGTGAATATATAACTCAAATTCACACACACATTCATATAAACCAATATTCTTCTATATAACACAAACCAAGGTAATTACATATTCTAACACCAACTTCTCCCGGTGATATTGAATCTAAATTTGTCGCTCTATGAATGTTGTTTCATCATTTATAGAGAACTCTCTCCGATCAATGACTTGGTGGTTTTCATAAAGACACTGAGGAATTTATGACACATGGAAAACATCACAGATCCTTTCTAAATTTTGTGGAAGAAAAAATCAATATGAGACATTATAGTTTCACTCAAACACCTCAAAAGGACCAACAAATTCTAGAGAAATATTACTCCTTCAGACAAACCACCATTTTCCATGACTAGAGGAAACCCTTAGGAATAGATGATCCCCAAACTATAACTCTATAGGTATCCTCCTTTGATAATAGTAAGACTTATGATAATCTCATTCAACATTCAGTTTTATAAAATCATTTGTACCTTCTTAGTCATGATCTGCAACAAAACTTATCAAATGATCACTGACTCTCCAAGATTTTTCTAACACAATGGAGATTTTCAAGGTAATACTTAAAGTTCTTTTAATGGGTCCATTTTGATGGAAGAGTTATAGTTATTCTTATAGAAAAAATCAACTAAGAAAAGGTGTGTCACCCTCATCTGATGATACCCATAACACATACCAATATTTGAAAACTAGTTGGTTCCCTTTAACTAATCGAATAGATAATATATACTTATAAAGGGGTAATAGTTCTTAAACACCACTTTATTGAACCATCTATATTCATTAGATAGCATCATACCACCATCTGTATTGTTAGAGAACACTGAACCACCCCACAACTACTCACAAGGATGAATGAACCCAGTTTTCATCAAATCATCAATTTGAATACTCAACTCCTGTAGCTCAGAATTTGATATATGATAAGGACAATCTATGTTGATTAAGAAATAGGATATAATTATATCTAAAACATGATATAAGGTTGAGGGGGTATCATCACAATATCACCTGGAAAACATACAAAAACTCCTAACCAAACCTATGAAACACCACTGCCTGTGCATCTATTTAACCCAATGAAAAATATAATAACTAATACAATAAAGTCTTTGAATGCCTATGACCCATCTTATGTTCTCACTCACTAATGACCACCACATGTTATCCTCCCACATCATAGAACACAACTCTCATGTAAAAAAATTCATGGTTTCACACTCAGAATATAAACAATCCAATATAAGGATGACATAATATAGATGAATTATCTACATGAAGAAATTCCCCCAATTACTAATGATTCCCCATCATCATCTCAGAAAAAAAACACACTGACTAAACTAAATTTAACCCCAATTATCATAATCAACCCCAAGGGCACTAGAAGCCTCTCCCTCACGAGTTCCAAGGGGAAGACTAAGGAAAGTATAATGAAGGAATGTGATGATCTGAATCAAATGAATAATAATACAAGGTGAAAGATAAATATATGGTACCTAAATATATATTTTTTCATCGTAGTGGTAATATCTCCATGGATTGAAACTAGTCATGTCCCACTCCTTTACCTCATTGGCCCTACCAATGAACACCTTTATGACTACACTTATCCCTATTTCCCTAAGGATGTGAGACATCCGGAGCTTATCCTATAACTTCTCTATCTCCCCTTGCATGAAAAAATTCCTACTAATCTTATTATTGATAATTATTCTGAGAGAACCAATACTAGTGCTAAAATTATAACCAAATTTCCACACTGAGATGGCCCAAGATAATGGTTAGGTACTAGAACAGATGGTGACCAAGACATCTATAGGGAAAACACATATGAATAGGGCTCTCTATGAACATATGAGAATAACCTAACCTAAAAAAAGATGAGAAATACAATTTATATCAACTCCCATCAATTTTTAACCTTAACAATCCAAACATCTGAGACCCTGCATAAATAGATTTTCTCATTAGGAAACTCTAATGACACCCCTCTCGAGGAGATCCTAACTATGCAAGAATCATCTCGAACACTTATAACTTCTTTAAAACCTCCATATTTATAGAAAATTTAAATGGGGTAAATCTATTTTAAATAACTGGATGTGGTTGCTCCTTAAAACACCATACTCCATCCTCCTCATTCAAAAAAAGATTGGTGGAAAGTGAATATGATCATTTAATTGAATCCAAGGCTCTTGTACACTTAATCTTTACCACAGGAGGGATAGAAACTACTATCCATTTTCCCTTCATCATTAATGAAAATAACTTTACATGGAAATGATTTTAGAAATCATCCTGTTAAATCTATGACTCCATGTGTAACACCCGAGACTTTTATGAGAAATATTTTGTTTTTATGTTATATAAATCATCAAAGGAATCTTTCACTACACACAACACTTTCTTGGCTTGCTTTACATGCAATCGCGATCTTCCTCGATAGCTTGTATCGTACGCAATACCGAGTTTCACTAAACAATGATATGCTATTAAAATATTATTAAAACTACCTGTTATAAATAGTAATAACCACTTTTTAAAATTTTGTAAATTTTATTTTTCAAAATGGACTTCATTTTTGGATTCAAAATATCGAAATTAGCCTAGGGTGAAATTTTGGTATTTTTCTGAAAACTTTCAATTTTTGATGAATAGTGAAAACACTGGGTTA
This sequence comes from Viscum album, assembly GCA_963277665.1. Lineage (NCBI taxonomy): Eukaryota > Viridiplantae > Streptophyta > Magnoliopsida > Santalales > Viscaceae > Viscum > Viscum album. The sequence continues at coordinate 547,405,443 of OY728148.1, forward strand.
CTATTTAAAAACCGAATTTTTATTTAAATAATTATTTATATTATTTAAATTTATTTTAGGTAAAAATTGATACATAAAACCTATATAAGTTCAATTTAATTCATTGGAGTAATTTTATAATAATTTTAGATATATAGAATTTTATTGAACTTTTCACCGTCTTTTACCCACCTCCTAGGAGAATTTGCGAATTTACATAAAACATAATTTTACCGCTTCTGTGAGTGGAATTTCAAAAATCCGAGTGACACGGTTGATGTTAGTAAGTAAAATGTGGTTCAATGAGATGAAAATAATTTTTGGTGAATAGTAACTTTTTACTTTATTTACCACAGTTAAAAGTAAATAGGGTAATTAAGGGTAAAAATGATATTATTATTACCCTAACACATGTCCTAATTCTATTGGATAAGTTTAATTCGACCAAAAAAAACCTTAGGAATAAAATATTACCATTTAGGCCCACTTGGATTAGATTAGGACATTTAATATTAATTTGTTTAAAGAAGGGTTAAAATAGTTAAAATCAAAGTTTAATAAGTAAATCATTTTTAATATAGGGTTATACATAAGATAAATTCGACTATAAATATTAATTAGAAATATAAAAAGATTTCCTACATAATGGAATTTTATTTGTAATTTTTAGACAATAAATAATTTAATTTATTTATGACACAATGATGATGCAGTAATTATCTTATTAATGAAATATTGACATAATTGATGTTATAAATACCCAAATAAATGTAATTTGAGACTTTTTATGAATTACACTAATTTTTTGGGTTAATATGACATGTTATTATTGATTTAATTAACTTGTTTCTAACTAATAATTCTTTTATGATTTTCAAAAAAATCAATTACCAAATAGTGTCAAAATTGACATAAAATAGTTTTTTAAAAAATATTATATTATTAATTGATATTTTATTCCTAAAAATATAAGGTTCGGCCAAATGAATTAGATAAGGTTATATATTTTAATAATAAACAACTTGGGGTTCATTTGACTTGTTATAGTAAGTTTATTAACCTTATAGTGTAAGAAAACAAGAAGACAAGGTAAGAGTAAAATTATTTAACTTAAACTTAAATCAAAATGATAAGGTTAAAATAGTAACATAAACTTGTCCAAATTCTATTGGATGAAGGGATTTCAACACATCGCCACCTTAGCTTCTAAATAAATCAATTTGGAGCTATTTAAAACCGAATATGACTTTATAATAAAATAATATTTTTAGTTTTTCAAAAGGTGCCCCTCTCCTCCCTTATAAAAGGGCACCTACTCCCTCTCTTCCTCACACCAATTTTAGCCTTAAATCTCAGCCAATCTCTGCCCATTTCACTTCCCCACTTCCTTATAATCATTTTAGAGGTCCTGGTCTTCTTCAAAGACCAACCCTAGTGTCCTAAGAGGAGGTTAAGAAGAGGCGCATCAAAGAAGAGGTAATATCTATTACTGATCCTTTCCAACTTATTTCTTCTTCAACTTCTTATTATTTAGTTGTTTCATTATGAATTAATAACATAAGTATCACTCATATACTGATACGTTATTATAATTATGAAACAACTCTATTTAACCATCTATCCATCCTACAGAAAATGAAATCACCGTGCGGGCGTACGTACGAAATACCGTCTCCACGCCGTGGTGTAATCTATTTTCCATAACGACCTTACTTGGATGGGTATAATGGTGCAAATAAATAACTATATATGATTATTGTAAGGTGTTATTTATTCTAAAATAGTATACATACACTCCAATACAATTCCACTGTCATGGGAACGATATCATCGCTCGTGCGTACGTACAGAATACCGTCTCCACGATGTGATGCGATTCGTTCTACATGATCTTCATTGCATAATGATTATATAAATGAATTGAATGAATAAATATGATATATAGTACATTAATAACATTATGGAAATGATGTATCTATAACTTAAAGAGAGGAATAATAATTTATTCGACAAAACACGCATAAGAACAAAAAGTTATAAACACCCGAATAACAAGTAGTAATGAAATATTACTAATAAGAAACTAAGAGTATGACCATATATGATATCATAACAATAAGTATGATTCTGTAATAAGTTAATAAATTTATTTAAATCATTATATAGGAGGCTCGGACACTTACAAAGTAAGTCGGACCTAAGGTAAGGGAAAATCTCGAAATCTCATTTTTTATCCGAGATTGTTTATACTTCAGAATTTACTGGGGAATATTTATCATACACATCCATGTTTCCTCAATATGTAATATTTATATCCTTCTACAATTGTTTAAATCCAATTTTACCCTTTGGTGAGTTTTTAGTAAAAGATATGAAAGGAAACTTTTGTCGTTTTTTGTACGAGGTACTTTTTGACTTTTCCAAAAAAAGTATGAGAAGAATGTTTTTTTAACTTATACGGCATGAATGGATTTTTAAAAAATTATTTCCAAGAATATTACTTTACATGTTTTCAAGTTTATTTTTAATCAACTTCTTTTAGTTTAGAATTGTATGACATGTTAAGAAAGGAAAATTGTTTTTAAAGTAGAAAGGATATTTTCCTCGAGAATGGAGTTCAAGTATTTTATCAAAATTATTTTCCTTATAAGATAATAAAAGGTTCTATTTTTATCCCTATTATTAAATTTATTTGATTATTTTGTGATGGAATTATTTTTATGAATTCCTTTATCCTATATGAATTGTTTTATGAAGTCACGATGTTTAAGAATCCCATTTTTATTACATGGGTTATGCTATAATGTATGGTTTATGATTTTGTGGCACACATAAGAATAATATAATTATGAGATGGGTGGGACATATATCTCCATCCAATGCATTGGGTAAAGATTTTATATCTCATGATATAGACATGGCTATAACGGCAGGTTAAACCGGTTTAGTGAAATAGGACTAAAACGAGGAGTAAACTCGATTCAGAAATGGACATTGTCCACTAAGATAGTCTTGGCAATGAGTCTTGACTAATAAGAAATGATTCTCTATGATTATGTGTGTATGCCTCAAAGCTTCATGTTTTAATTTATGATTATTTTGATTACATTTCACTACCATGATTTATCCCATGTTATGAAATTATGATCTCTTTTGCAGGTTAAGATTTCCAAAATGTTATGTTCTTATGAATATGATGTGATTGATATTTCTTTTGTTTACCCTTACTAAGCATTTGAGCTCACCCTTTTGTATGTTTTGTTTCCCCAGGCCAGGATGAAGGTTATTAATTAAGATATTCCAAAAGGGACTATAGATATGATGAAATAAATGGGAGACAATGTAGAAGCTTTATGAACCAGTTGTTTATGTTTCCCAGTTTCTAAAGACACTATACCTATATGTTCCTTTCATGGTTTTATTATATGTTGTAATAAGTGTACTTAAATTTTGAAGTACTAACAATGTATTTAAAGTATGGGTTGTTAGAGTTGGTATCAGAGGAAAGGTATAGTCAACCTTTGGAAACTAGGACGTGAAAACCTTAGTAAGAAACCTAAGGATATGTCTAAGCATAGAACACAATCTTAGTGTTTTAGAAATGGCCATGAACAACCTATGATAAGACCTTAAGTGTGAAATTTTATTCTTGATTATGTGGTTTTACTATTATAATTAGTGTTTCTCACACTATTCTTCTTGGTTTTAGTCAATGGCTGGAACCCGAAGGAACCGTGTTAATGCGGAATGCAATGGGTAATGCAATGATTGTCCCCCTGAGCAACTAAATGTTATGGGAGCTGGAATGAAAAATCTTGTATCCATGATCACACAACTTTCTCAAGCTATGAATCATGTAGGACTTCCAAACGAGAAAAGGAAGGAGCAAAATTCTGTTGAATCCTTCATGAGACAGCGTCCACCTTCATTCAGCGGGTCTACTGATCCATTAGCTGCTGAACAATGGATCAGTACTACTGAAAATATATTTTCAGTTCTTCAATGTTCTGAACATGATAAAGTCATCTTAGCAGTGTATCGTTTGGAAGTATATGCTGATCAATGGTGGAATCTTATCAATAATACGAGGAAAAGAGATGAAATTGAATCCATGGAATGGGATGAGTTCAAGAACTTATTTTTCAATAAGTACTTCCTTCATATTCTTCGAACAAAGATGGAGAAGGAGTTTCTTGAACTAAAGCAAAAGGATGATGAATCTGTTGGTACCTATGAGGCAAATTTTACAAGACTTGCAAGGTACTCTTCTGGTATTATTATCTAACCTGAGAGTAAGATCGATCAATTCCTTAGTGGCTTAAAACCAAGTCTTCGAAGGGCGTTAGACATAAGGAACTTCAATAGCTACGAGGAAATCGTTCGATGTGCTCTCAAAGTTGAGATGGAGATTGGAGTAATCCATCAGTCATATGGGTTTGATAAGAAGAGGAAAATGGAATTCAAAGGAAAATGTAAAGAGCAAAATGAAAAGAAGATGAGTTTTCCCTTATGATCAAAGTGTGGAAAGAAACATGGAGGGAGTTGTCTTAAAGGGACAAGTAAATGTTTCAAATGTGGAAAGGAATGTCATCGGGCATTTGAATGCCGCAATGATGGGAAGAAGATATCTAGTGATGTGAACAAAGAAAAGGCTACACATAGTGCACCTCCTACACTTCAATGTTACAAGTGCAAGGAAATGGGGCATTATGCCAATCAATGCCCTAATCCAAGGGTTGATGATGATGATCGACGTCAACAAACTCTTAAGGCCAAAGATAAAGGAAAGTCACATGCAATTACTATCAGCGATGTGGAGTACGATAACGATGTGGTGAAAGGTACACTTACCATCCACTCTAAAGTAGAAAATGTTTTATTTGATTTTGGATCCACCCACTCTTTTATTTCTGAAGAATTTTCTAAGGGTATCACCGTATTAACTCAACAATTAGATGTTGAGTTAGCTGTGACAACCTCTAATGGCACAACAGTCACATCAAACGTTTATAATTCTTCTCTGATTAAAGTTTGTGGGAAAGTTCTTCCTGAAAATCTTGTGATCCTTCCTATAGTGGAATTTTATGTGATTCTTGGCATGGATTGGCTTTCTCTATATGGAGCTCATATCAATTTCCAAAGAAGGGAAGTCACATTTCATATTCCAGGTCAATCTATGATCGTTTATCGATGAAAGGATGAACATAACCTTCCAGTGGAAATTTCTTCCATCTTATGGGTCTTGATTCCACTAAATGAAGGTTATTTATCTCAAATGGTTGGAGAGAAGATCACGATTAAGAATATGCCCATTGTACGGGAGTTCGATGATGTCTTTCCGGAAGAATTTCCAGGTCTTCCACCAAATCGTGAAGTTGAGTTTTCAATAGAACTCGTACCGGGTGCTTTGCCTATTTAAAAGACACCTTATAGAATGGCACCAATTGAGTTGCAAGAATTGAAGAAGAAACTCCAACATAATCTTGATAAAGGATTCATAAGCCCTAGTGCGTCACCTTGGGGAGCACCTGTTCTATTTGTTAAGAAGAAAGATGGATCAATGAGACTCTGCATTTATTATCGAGAACTTAACAAGATCACTATCAAGAACAAATATCCTCTCCCATGCATTGATGACTTATTTGACCAACTACGCAGAGCTCAATACTTTTCCAAGATTGATCTTCGTTCTGGGTATCATCAATTAAGGGTCAAAAGGGAGGATATACCAAAGACGGCTTTCCGTACAAGGTATGGACACTATGAATTTATAGTGATGCCCTTTGGTCTTACTAATGCCCCTGCTATCTTCATAGATCTATTGAATAGAGTCTTTAGAGACTATCTTGATCAGTTTGTGGTAGTCTTTATAGATGATATTCTTTTTTAATCAAAGAGAAAGGAAGAACATGAAGATCACTTGAGAATTATATTGAAGACCCCGAGAAAGGAGAAGATTTATGCCAAATTTATCAAGTGTGAATTTGGGATTCAAAAAGTTTCATTTTTGGGTCACATAATCTCAAAAGAGGGGATATCTGTGGATCCAGCAAAAACAGAGGTTATCAAAAATGGTCGAGACCAACAACTGTAACTGAGATACGAAGTTTTCTTGGTTTGGATGGATATTATCGACGTTTTGTGAAATATTTTTCACGATTATCTAATTCACTCACCAAGTTGACTCGGAAAGGAGTTAAGTTTGTTTAGATGGAGGAATGTGAAGAGAATTTCAAGGAGTTGAAAAGAAGGTTATCCAGTGCACCTGTACTCACACTACCTTGTAGTGGAGAAAGGTTTGTGATCTATAGTGATGCATCTAAGAAGGTATTGGGGTGTGTTCTCATAAAAAATGATATGGTGATAAATTATGCCTCACGATAGTTGAAAATCCATGAGCAAAATTACCCAACTCATGATTTGGAGTTAGCTGCGGTAATCTTTGCATTAAAGATTTGGAGGCATTATCTTTATGGAGAAAGGTGTGACATTTATACTGATCATAAAAGTTTAAAGTATATTTTCACACAAAAGGAGTTTAATATTCACCAAAGAAGATGGTTGGAGCTGATTAAGGATTACAACTTCTCAATTCATTACCACCCTGGGAAATCAAACAAGGTGGCGGATGCATTAAGTCGATAAGACCATGCTAGCTTATCCATGATGAGGATCACAAAAGATTCGATATTTATGGATTTACAAAGGATGGATCTTGGAATTATAATGAAAGGGGAAAATCTTATCTTTCTTAAATGAATGTTCAACCATATATACATGTGAGGATTAAAGAGGCACAGAAAGAAGATGTAGAGTTACAAAAGAAGGTGAGAAATGTTCCTGAATTCAACCTTGATTGTGATGGGATAATAAAGTTCAGGAATTGGGTTTGTGTTTCTCCCATCCCAGAACTAAAGAAAGAGTTACTGGATGAGGCTCATAGTTCTTCATTCTCTATTCATCCTGGAAGCATGAAGATGTATAGGGACCTAAACGAGTACTTCTGGTGGGATGGCATGAAAAGAGATGTTGCTGAATATGCCTCTCGATGCTTGGTTTGTCAGCAAGTTAAAGCTGAGAGACAGAAGTCTAAGGGAATGTTACAACCATTACCCATACCCGAATGGAAATGGGAAAACATCACTATGGACTTTGTCACAGGACTTCCTAAAACATATAAAGACAATAATGCTATCTGGGTTATAGTTGATCGTTTAACAAAGTCTACACACTTCATTGCTATTAGAGAGGATTTCTCTCTAGATCAGCATGCCAGGATATATGTAAAGGAAGTTGTAAGATTGCATGGAGTACCACTTTCTATTATATCGGATCGGGATCCGAGGTTTACCTCAAAGTTCTGGCGAAGTCTTCAGTATACTCTGGATAAAAAGTTGAGTTTCAGCACTGCTTATCATCCTCATATGGACGGTTAGTATGAGAGGAAAATTCAAACTCTAGAAGATATGTTGAGAGCTTGCTCTATGGATTTCAAAGGAGGTTGGGATCAGCACCTACCTTTGGTGGAATTTTCTTATAATAATAGCTTTCACTCTAGTATTCAGATGGCTCCTTATGAAGCTCTCTATGGAAAGAAATGCAGGACTCTAACTTGCTGGGATGAAGTTGGGGAAAGAAAGCTATTAGGACCTGATCTTGTTGACGAGATGGTAGAAAATGTCCGATCTATTCAAAAACACATAAGAGCAGCTCAGAGTCGACAAAAAGGTTATGTCGACAACCGAAGAAAAGACTTAGAGTTTGAAGTGGGTGATAAAGTGTTCTTACAAATATCTCTTTGGAAGAGAGTAATGAGATTTGGAAAGAAGGGAAAGCTGAGCCCTAGGTATATCGGTCCTTTCGAAATACTGGATCATGTTGGGAAGGTAGCTTATCGATTGGAGATTCCACCGAATCTCTCTCAAGTTTACGATGTGTTCCATGTATCTCTCCTGAGAAAGTACATACCTGATCCTTCACATGTACTCAGCTCAGAAGTTGTACCGCTGGAACAAGATCTTTCTTATGAAGAACAACCAATAGAGATTCTCAATCATAGTGAAAAAGTCCTACAGAACAAGACCACTCTCTTGGTGAATGTTTTATAGAGGAACTACCAATTATAGGAGGCTACATGGGAGCTTGAGGATATGATGAGGGAGAGGTATCCTCATCTGTTTGTTACTAAGTGACGAATTTCGAGGGTGAAATTCATTTTAAGGGGGGTAGAATGTAACACCCGAGACTTTTATGAGAAATATTTTTTTTTATGTTATATACATCATCAAAGGAATCTTTCACTACACACAACACTTGCTTGGCATGCTTTACACGTAATCACAATCTTCCTCGATAGCTTGCGTTGTATGCAATACCGAGTTTCACTAAAAAACGATATGCTATTAAAATATTATAAAAACTAGCCGTTATGAGTAGTAATAACCACTTTTTGAAATTTTGTAAATTTTATTTTTCAAAATGGACTTCATTTTTGGATTTGGAATATCAAAATTATCCTAGGGTGAAATTTTGGTATTTTTCTGAAAGCTTTCAATTTTTGATGAATAGTGAAAACACTAGGTTACTATTTAAAAACCGACTTTTTATTTAAATAATTATTTATTTTATTTAAATTTATTTTAGGTCAAAATTGATACATAAAACCTATATAAGTTCAATGTAATTCATTGGAGTAATTTTATAATAATTTTAGATATATAAAATTTTATTGAACTTTTCACCGTCTTTTACCCACCTCCTAGGAGAATTTGTGAATTTACATAAAACATAATTTTACCGCTTCTGTGAGTGGAATTTCAAAAATCTGAGAGACACGGTTGATATCAGTAAGTAAAATGTGGTTCAATAAGATGAAAATAATTTTTGGTGAATAGTAACTTTTTACTTTTATTTATCACGGTTAAAAGTAAATAGGGTAATTAAGGGTAAAAATGATATTATTATTACCCTAACACATGTCCTAATTCTATTGGATAAGTGTAATTCGACAAAAAACAACCTTAGTAATAAAATATGACCATTTAGGCCCACTTGGATTAGATTAGGACATTTAATATTAATTTATTTAAAGAAGGGTTAAAATAGTTAAAATCAAAGTTTAATAAGTAAATAATTTTTAATATAGGGTTATACATAAGATACATTTGACTATAAATATTCATTAGAAAGCTAAAAATATTTCCTACATAATGGTATTTTATTTGTAATTTTTAGACAATAAATAATTTAATTTATTTATGACACAATGATGATGCAGTAATTATCTTATTAATGAAATATTGACATAATTGATGTTATAAATACCCAAATAAATGTAATTTGAGACTTTTTATGAATTACAATAATTTTATGGGTTAATATGTCATGTTATTATTGATTTAATTAACTTTTTTAGAACTAATAATTCTTTTATGATTTTCACAAAAATAAATTACCAAATAGTGTCAAAATTGACATAAAATAGTTTTTAAAAAAAATATTATATTATTAATTGATATTTTATTCCTAAAAATATAAGGTTCAGGCCAAATGACTTAGATAAGGTTATATATTTTAATAATAAACAACTTGGGGTTCGTTTGACTTGTTATAGTAAGTTTATTAACCTTATATTGTAATTAAACAGGAAGACAAGGTAAGAGTAAAATTATTTAACTTAAAGTTAAATCTAAATGATAAGGTTAAAATAGTAACCTAAACTTGTCCAAATTATATTGGATGAAGGTATTTCGACCCATCCCCACATTATATTCGAAATAAATCAATTTTAATCTATTTAAAACCGAATATGACTTTATAATAAAATAATATTTTTAGTTTTTCCAAAGGTGCCCCTCTCCTCCCTTATAAAAGGGCACCCCCTCCCTCTCTTCCTCACACCAATTTGAGCCTTAAAGCTCGGCCAATCCCTGACCATTTCACTTCACCACTTCCCTAGAATCATCCTAGAGGTCCTAGTCTTCTTCAAAGACCAACCCTATTGTCCTAAGAGGAGGTTAAGAAGAGGCGCGTCAAAGAAGAGGTAATATCCACTACCGATCCTTTCCAAATTCTTTCTTCTTCAACTTCTTCTTATTTAGTTGTTTCATTATGAATTAATAACATTAGTATCACTAATATAATTATACGTTATTATAAGTATGAAACAACTCTATTTAACCATCTATCCATCCTACAGAAAATGAAATCACCGCGCGTGCGTACGTACGGAATACCGTCTCCACGCCGTGGTGTAATCTATTTTCCATCACCACCTTACTTGGATGGGTATAATGGTGAAAATAAATAACTATATATGATTATTGTAAGGTGTTATTGATTCTGAAATAGTATACATACACTCCAATACAATTCCATGATCATGGGAACGATATCATCGCTCGTGCGTACGTACGTAATACCGTCTCCACGATGTGATGCAATTCGTTCTACATGATCTTCATTGCATAATGATTATATAAATGAATTTAATGAATAAATAAGATATATAGTACATTAATAACATTCTGGAAATGATGTATCTATAACCTAAAGAGAAGAATAAGAATTTATTCGACAAAACATGCATAAAAACAAAAAGTTATAAACACCAGAATAACAAGTAGTAATGAAATATTACTAATAATAAACTAAGAGTATGACTATATATGATATCATAACAATAAGTATGATTCTAGAATAAGTCAATAAATTTATTTAAATCATTATACAGGAGGTTCGGACACTTACAAATCAAGTCGGACCTAAGGTAAGGGAAAATATCGCAATCTCATTTTTTATCCGAGATTGTTTATACTTCAGAATTTACTGGGGAAAATTTATCATCCACATCCATGTTTACTCAATATGTAATATTTATATCCTTATAAATTTGTTTAAATCCAATTTACCATTTGGTGAGTTTTTAGTAAAAGATATGAAAGGAATCTTTTGTCGTTTTTCGTACGAGGTACTTTTTGACTTTTCCGACAAAAGTATGAGAAGAATGTTTTTTTAACTTATACGGCATGAATGGATTTTTAAAACATTATTTCCAAGAAGCTTCCTTTACAAGTTCTCAAGTTTATTTTTAACCAACTTCTTTTAGTTTAGAATTGTATGACATGTTAAGAAAGGAAAATTGTTTTTGAAGTAGAAAGGATATTTTCCTCAAGAATGGAGTTCAAGTGTTTTATCAAAATTATTTTCCATCTAAGATAATAAAGGGTTCTTTTTTTATCACTATTATTACATTGATTTGATTATGTTGTGATGTAATTATTTTTATGAATTCCTTTATCTTATATGAATTGTTTTATGAAGTCACGATGTTTAAGAATCCCATTTTTATTACATGGGTTATGCTATGATGTATGGTTTATGATTTTGTGGTACACATAAGAATGGTATCATTATGAGATGGGTGGGACCTATATCTCCCTCCAATGAATTGGGTAAAGATTTTATATCTCATGATATAGACATGGCTGGAATGGCAGGTTAAACCAGTTCAGTGAAACAGGACTGAAACGAGGAGTGAACTCAGTTCAGAAATGGACATTGTCCACTAAGATAGTCTTGGTAATGAGTCTTGACTACTAAGAAATGATTCTCTATGATTATGTGTGTATGACACAAGTCTTCATGTTATAAGTTATGATTATTGTGATTATATTTCACTACCATGATTTATCCCATGTTATGAAATTATGATCTCTTTTACTGGTTATGATTTCCAAAATGTTATGTTCTTATGAATATGATGTGATTGATATTTCTTTTGTTTACCCTTACTGAGAATTTGAGCTCACCCTTTTGTATGTTTTCTTTCCCCAGGCCTGGATGAAGGTTATTAAGTAAGATATGCCAAAAGGGACTATAGATATGATAAAATAAATGGGAGACAGTCTAGACGCTTTATGAACCAGTTGTTTATGTTTCCTAGTTTCTAAAGACACTATACCTATACGGTCCTTTCATGATTTTGTTATATGTTGTAATAAGTGTACTTCAATTTTGAAGTACTAACAATGTATGTAAAGTATGGTTCGTTAGACCTTGTAGTCTATAAGAAAAAAAATCAACAATTGGCATGCATCCCCTCTCATTTGATTAATAGCCAATGGGACCAGATGCCCTATCCTAGCACAAATCAAACTAAAAGTGATATCTAGTTCCTAAAACCAGTGACATGTGTCCAAATCAAAGACACTACCCTTATATTTCCCCAAAACCCTATGAAAGGAACTATGTATGGAAATTATTCTGGAAATCATCCCATGAAATCTTTGAATCCTTGTTCTCTCTAAGAAACCTAATCCACCATTGGTGTGAAACCCATCTAATTTGACTAAAAATCAATGAGGACCAATTTTCCATCCAAGCATGTGTAAAAATGAAAGAGATATATTGTTCCTCCAACTAGTGCTCTATATCTAATTTGGATACACCACCCCCATACTTCTCCAAACCTTGATGCTGTAACTCACACATCCTCCTACTCCTCCAAGACTAACCCTCCTGTGCTGGGTGAACCATCCTATAGTTAACCGGACCATCTTGTTGCACCTATAAAATCTGTACCGCACAAATATGATGAAAATGAATCATATCTGTAAGAAATAAAGAAAAATCATAATCTCGATTGAATGATATTTATAAAGGGTCATTTAATTAGATTCATTTTAACTTCCCATGATCACCCTAATTCAAAAATAAGTGAAAAACATGATTCTTGGACCTATACTAGGTATTTATCCTTGAAGAAAACATTACCTCTCCTGGGGTATTTATTCATCTTAAGGTACTTGCATCAGAACACAATGGGGCCTAATAGCCTGTGTACCAACCTATCTATCTTTCTACATAACCCACTAAGTTCAACTAATGATGATTTCCTAATAAAAACTTAAAATACTTAATAATTATTAAACCCTATATCCATAATAACTCTCATGAGTATATCTAATACCAAATTTTTAGGAATTACCCCCATTGGGAACTCATCCTGGGCCAACAATGAATATGAGTATTGCCCATGAATCCCTATAACAACAGGGAATGAATTGATGACTATCACTTAGGGTATAAAACAAAAATCATAAGAATTACCCTCATAATCCCAAGAACATATAATGAAAATCACTAATAAAATCTATAATATAAAATAAAATCTAAAATACCATGATAAATATAATTTTATATAGAATCAAATCACAAAATATAAAAAACCAAAAAGAATCTTCTATGGTTGTGACTCTGATAGTATCTTAGAATATAAAGCTTGTAATGTATAACTCAGTAGCCAAACCTCTCTCCAAAACCAAAAAAAATATATTTAAGGGTGATTATACATGTATATTTAATAGGATTCTACTCAAGACCTCTCATGAAAATGTGGTAGAATTATACAAATTCTTTAGCGAATAAACCACAAAACAACGCACACATAAGTGAGGTTAACTATAATAAAACCTCACCAAGGAACACTCCTCCAATATTGGATCTAATTATAGTAAAATAATATCAAAATAATATAGTAATAAGGTACCCTTAAATAACTTACCCCCTTGTTTTTCAGACTCATTCCCCAATAATCAACTTCTTCTGATTCCATCCCTTTCATAATCATTCTATCGCACATCATATCCTATGTCACAACCATATGCCACTTACCATAAAAATTACATCATCATAATAATAATACATACAACACCACATGACATACTATAACCACACATCATGACCATATCACAGTAGGGTAACACAAATATGAAGGACATCAACTTCATGCCCTCCGCCTACCAAGCATATCCCCCACCATGTATCACCATCATAACAACACAACCAAATATGCCAATATATTACATACCAAAACAAATAATCATTACATATTGTATGAAAATACCCACCATGAGTCATCAAAACATGTACCAAACTTGGAAGAGAGAGTGGTGAAGAGGTAATAGGAACCCATCTGTTCCATCACCAACCAAAATGTTGGAGAAAACAACAAAACCCAAATCATTTGGATGTAAGTAAGGTTATCCAACTTGGGAAGGGTGAATATGAAATGACAAGGAATATGTGATATATATTATAACCACAAAAAAGCTCAATATAATAGTTTATACTAATAAAACACTGCTAAGAACCATAATCATCAATACTATTCACAACCAACCATTATATCTCTACAATAAAAACAAACACTACCTTCCACAAAAAGAATCCATAACAACACTAATAGTTTTCCATTTAAACATATCAATATAAATTTACTTATTTTATATTTACCAGCCACATTATATTTATTATTCTATCAACTTATCCATATTTAATGTCAAACCATTCATTAGTCACCACCCAAGTTTATCCCAACTATAAATTTCCCATTTCAAAAATTAACAGTTAATTAATAGAAACCACTTATTAGATTCTATCCCAATTACCATTAACATATTCATCATTTCCAATCATATTCCATGTTTCTAGGAATCTATAACACAACCTCACAATAGCTCTCTAATCACTACAACAACCACCACACAAGACAACCACCACCACTACCACCCAAGACAATTATTTTTCATATAACCATCCATGACACTGTTTGAAACCACATAACCTCCAACACACCATTTCAAAATCAATAATAACATCTCCAAATACAACATAGGATAAAATAACAACAATAATACACTACCAAGACCACACTAATCACCACATGGGTACCAAATAAAATAACAAAAACCTCATCAAAACCAATAGTGAATCACATAAAGAAATCACTTATAATCATTATTTCATTTAAATTATCTAAAATAATCATAGAAATAATTAATAGGATTTACATATTTCTAAAAAATAGTTTCATTACTATCTTTTAATAATTAATGCAAGAGACTTGATTTTATTGACCCCTTTATCATTTTTTGAATGTTGAGGGTTCATAACTATTAGAATTTTATTATGTATCAAAAGTTTAATAAATATTTAGAGGATTTTATTAGATATAATTTTAAATTATGTTATGAATTAAAGAAAAAGTTTCTTATATATTATTTTATTTTAAAAACATTACTTATTAATAATTTCTTATGTGTTAGTTATAATTTTTTATGAATTGACTAAAATTTATTCTGTATCTCTAATAATGATAAAATACATTGCATATAGTTATTTAAAAAAATGAAATTATATTCTGTATCAAATATATATTTCATAGTTTTAGTTTAATTAATTATTAATTGACTCTTTATTTAAAATAATTTGGAATTAATTATTTTATATTTGTTATTAGGTTTGCAATTATTATTAAAATTATTTGTCAATATGTTTGTAATTTAAATAATCGTTGGTAAAGTTTATTATTTAAATAATTTATTAAATTATTTTATTTGGTGGTATGTTATTTATGTTACATGGTTTTTTTTAAAATAATTATTTTACTATATTGTTAATGTTTATGTTTAATGTTTTTTTCAGATTCTATTTAAAAATTATTAATTTTAGAAAAATTGATTTTATCTGAGATGAAATTATTAGATATATTTAGATTATTTAAAAATTTATTAATATATATATTATGATAATTATAATAGAATTAAATTATATTTGATATGGGATAAAATTTATGAAAAAAATGAGATGTCATCATTTTAAAGAGAAGTAGAAGTTTTTGTATTACGTATGAAAATAAAAAATAAATATAGGAAATTAATTAAAAAAATAAATGCTAAATAGGGAGTGAGATCCTCCTATTCATGATTCCATGTGTAAAAAAAAATATAAAACATAAACTTGAATAAAGAAGAAATATATAACATATTTTTCAAATGAATGTGGTCTGTTAATTAAAATATAAATAAATATATGTTAAATATTTCTATATAACACATTTTATAATAGAAAAGTTTATATTCAAAGATTTATAAGTAAAAAAAAAGATTAAAATTTTAATATAAACTATATATATATATATATAAAAACACATTTATGAGGTCTTCAAAAGAAAAATAAAATGTTTTTGAAAATAATTAAATATGAAAACCATTGTATGAAAAATGTTTAAATTTTACATGATAAAATTTGGTTTGATAACACATAAATATATTCAGATATTATGATAAAAAATAAATAAATAAATAATTTTTTTACATGGGTTATTTAAATAAATTCCCAAAATTTATTTATCTTATTTGTGGAGGGATTTTGTAGGATTTTATGGAATTTTTATTTTAAGGAAATTGATGTTGGATGTTATATTTCTATTATAAATAATGGTATTTCCAGTCAAGTTTCTTCATGCTTCAAAAATGTATCTCCTCCCATAGATTTTACCATTTCTTCCTTCTATGGTGAAACATTGATGGAGTGGAATAAAGAATATAATTTGAAAATACATGTGGTGAATAATGAAAAAAGGTGTACAATAAATGAGATATTAAGGCTAAGGGTTTCTAAGACTTTTTGATCACTGCAATTTATGTTTCTTGATATGTCATGGAACCATCCAAGATTCCTTAATTGATCGTGAACCTATTTTTTTTTATCTATTCGGATCTGATGATAGAATTATCATTATTCTTGTTTTGATTGTTAATACTTTTAAACAAATGATTGTAATTACCATTATTCCTCTCAAATAACACTCTCCCATAGAATCCTAAGTGCCATAATTATTATATCACTTTAACCATCATTAAACTATATATTCCAAATAATCCTTTAGATACTATAATTTATTACTCTCTCCTTAGTCTTAGTGGTGATGATTTGGTCTCAAGGGAGGGGTAGTTATTTTTTTGTCACTTTAAGATATCAATCTTCTCTCTAACCATTTTTTGGTCATGAGTAAGGGATTATTATATCTTTCCTCTTAGATTCAATTTCTACACTATTATTATATTTTTTCCATGATTCTCCTGGTTTTTACTTCTTTATTTAGATAATTATTTAGAAATGAGATATCAATTTCAATGCTATTTGTATGATTAAGGAATATTTGAATAATTATACAATGATACGTTATCTCCCATGAAAAATAGTAAGTGTTCTGAAAATGGAATCATGTAGGGAAATCTAGAATATAAATGAAGTATGGAAAATTAGATATTATTCTAGGTCATTTTGACATTATTAAATATGTGGTTAACATATAATGTTGTGTTAAATTGATATTATTATGACGAATTATTTGTGCATATGATTATGTAGTGGGATATGATGAAATAATATATTTAAATGAAAGGAAAGATGAAATAAACAATTAAATGTAAATTTAGATCTATTATTAAGTTAATATATATTACCTCATGAATGAGTATAAATAGGTAATTTTGAGTTAATATTTTTTATATGAGAATAGTTTATAGAGAAGTAATTTAAAGGTTATAGAGTAGAATGTGTTTATTTATTTGAGTGGTATTATAGTGTTATTACATATGTATTCTTTGGATAAATTTTTTATTTTAGTCTTTTAATGAGATAGTTTTTTCATGAATCCCTCACTAATAAATTCTTATTTTCCTACGAACGTATCATAATATGCACTGTGTGGTTGATCTCTCATGGATTCCACTCAAACAGACCATTTTTTATTATCGCTATTAATTTAATAACTAATATGATATTAATTAATTAAATAATTTAATTATGGAAAGGTTTAAAAATAATTGATATAAATAAATAAATAAATGATATAAAAATATTGTAAAATTAATTTAAAAAAAAACAAACAATGATGTTATTGAGAAGATATTGTCATTCTTAGGATTTCATGATGACACTATCATTTCTCTTTAGAATCTTAATCTCATTATCTCATTCAATATTGAGATTAACCTAATAAATCTACACCATCCTATTTTAATTTTAATTACCCCACACTAACCCTCCACATGTGGGATAATCTCTCTCGTAGCACCACCGCAATGCTACACCGACCCTCTTCATGCAACATTGTGGTAATTGTGGAGAGGAATGAGTGTGAACATGAAGAATAATATAATATAAAACAAAGTAGGGTGATACCTTCAACCAAACTAGTTTATCTACTATTAAAATATTCAAAATAGAATAAAGATAAATAGTGAAGCATAATGAACTTAAAACATCACAACTTTCCACCAAAAAACAAAATGAGTTAGTTCTCTATTTTCATAGAAACTAAAAGGAGAACAGTGGAGGAAACAAAAATATAAAATTAAATAGATGATAATAAGATGAAATAAAATATATTGAACATGTAAAACACTATTAAAACATCATAAAAATCACCTCTACTTAAAATGGATAAAAGATAGCCAACCCTTGACATAGAATTGGAGGTTTACATTTATAGGAAAAAATGTTACAATATATACCTCATAAACCATCATCTAAATGTTATATTCTTTTAGTCCCATTTAATTATTGAATATATAATTTTTTTATTCACTAATTTTTTTCATCTATGTGTCCTCTCTCCACCCACATAATTTGAACTCTATTGGATATGAATAGAATGCATTATGATAGTTTTAACCCTAATTTTTTTTTGTCTTGGAGACTATCCAAATTCCAATGTTCTAACTTCATTTAAATTTATGACCATAAAGGAGGCTTAATCAAGAGAATAACACAGTTAAAGAAAATACCCCTTGAATGTTTTATACATCTTTGTGAATTTTCAACACATTTTGGCTTCAATTTGTGAGATATTTCCCCATATTCAAAATTCATTCAATCTGGGCACATATTCCAAGGCCCTACTTGCATACTACTTTTGGGATACATAATATTAAATTTGACTTTGATTCCAATTTAATTAAATTTATAGTATAATGTTTTAAATCCTAAGAAAAATAAATTTCAAAATTTGTATTAGTGTAGAATATTTTATGGCTGAAATACCAATATGATATAATAATATTTAAATTCTAAAATTAGGCCATTTTCATATTTAAGATCAAATTATTAATAATACTTAAAATTATGACAATTAACCTTAAAATATGAAAATATTTGGATAAAAAATGAATTATATAATAATATATGTGAAATTATGATCTTTATATACCCTCCACACTTAAACATTAGACTCTTGGGCAATTATCAAATATCTGAATCTAATTCCCCCCAAAATAAAAAGTGAGAAAATTCACAAGATCTTTTTCAAAATAGAATTTCATCATGTGTCATCTATGAAAAAAATTTCATTTAATTTTAATATCTAAAATTTAAATTCATTCAACCAAAAAATCAATCCATGGACCAATCTACCCTACCTCACATTGAAATTCATGTCACTCTTCACTCAAGAGAAATTAAATCTCAAGTTATGATCATACTTAGAAAGTTAATGTATCACCATTGGCTTTTTAAAATTATGATCTATCCACATCATGTGACATAAAAATATTATTAAACATCAGGCCATTTTTGTGGTCAATTCTATGGATATGGGTTGACGGGTAAAATATTTAAAAATCCATGCCTAGAAATAGGTGGTAAAACTCTTAAATACTGATGGATGAATATTCTAATGAAAACCAAGAAATATAGCTCACTAAATTTCCTTAAAAAATGTTCACCACACAAATTTTAACATTGGTCATGAATTTAAAAGGATATATAATGAATGATTTCCTTTAAACGTCCCCTTTAATTTTTTTTGTTATTTTTTGTTATTTTTTTCATAGAGGATGAGTTGAAAATAAAATACAGTCCAAGAATAACAATCATTACCTCATTTTTTTTGAAGAAAATGAGTCATAAATTCAATCATAACTAATAATTTAATCTCACATCCATTTTTTCCATTGTCTATTATTTTGTATATTTTTAGAACCAGATGAGATAAATGATGCATAATGAATGAAAGTGACTCATGCTCATTCTTCAAATGCCCAGAATAATGGAACACACCTCACACACCCAAAAATGATTTTCATCGCAAATAATAGAGATGAAAACCCCATCCTTGACAATAAAAATTGAAATATTCATGGAAAAATAATAAGAGTGAAGGTAGGTAAGGAATAATTGGATAGTTATATGGCTTAAATCAATAAAGAAAATTCAAGGATTTAAAAAAAAATATGGGTAAATGTAATGTCATGTTTCAAGTTTAAATACGACCAACCAAACAAATGATTCAATCAAATCAAAATAATTTTATAAACTCTAAAGGTTTGAAAAAGAATAATCCCAAGTTTTTATTTTCAAACAAAATATATGTTTCTATTAATAAATTATGGGTATTAGGAAGAATATGTCAAAAGGAATCAGAATACCTCATAGGATGAGAAATAATAATTTAAGTTAGTGGTTTATAGGAACGAATTTCATAAAGTTATCATACTCATAAAAGTACTATAAATTAAAAATCTAAGAAAATAATCCCACATAAATAATCATTTAAAATAAATTTTATAAAAAATAACGAAAAATGACTTAAAATCAATTCAAGTGAGAAAAATTAAATGACTATTCATTTAAGGTGAATATTCCTAAAAAAATAAAATGTAAAAGAGTCAAAGACTCCTAATAAGGATGAAACTCCCCCCCCCCCTACACACACAATTTGAATTTAACTATCTATCAATTAATGTTAAAAAAATAAGAATATATGGGTAAAAAAATCAATGAGATGGAATGATATAACCTAAATTTATTTTCTTGTGGTAGCCTTGAGTTAACATCCTATCTGCTTCCACATATAACTAGAAATCAAGAACATAATAAAAATATGATAAATATTGAAAGTAAAGGGAAGGTAAAAGTAAGTTGGATAAAACATAATTTGACCCCCTAATTGGGCATTGGTTTTGGGAGACCTCAAGTTAGTAGTTTCAATGGTCACCCATTTTCTGATGGTGGATGTGGCTAATGTGATTTGTTCCACAACATTTTTTTCCTTCTAAATTACACTCCTTCACACAGGTTTTAGATTACTCCATTGATAAAGTAAAATGATTCTATAACCTTAGCAATGTAGTATAACATTAAAGGTAGGGGAAAGAGAAATAATGGGTCCAACTTATTTACTACCACTACTTGTGTGGACTCTTTAACTTTAACATCTAGGGATTTGTCATGTGATGCTATTGCAAAAAAAATCAGCAAAGGGGAAGCCATAAAAAAATTAAACATAAATATGATTAAAACATTAATAATTAATAAAGAACTATTACATTTAAATTAGGTCAACTTGGAATGTGATTTCTTTCAGTAGGGTCACTGGTAACTTAGTCTCAATAGTTGTATCATATTCTTCAACTCAATCCTCTAAGCATATTTATTTATTAGCCAAATCTGAAAAATTAATGTAGTGGGAGGTAATACTCCATTAATTTTCAATAAAATCATAAGAAAATTAGTTTATGAAAATATTATATCCTAGAGTAGTATTTAATTTTAATTCTTCTTCTTTGATCAATGCCACTTAGAGTAGGTTTGTTGTGGATAGAGGTCGATATCCAATATCCTCAAATTTTTCTTCATGTTTCACCACATGGGTAGTGTCTTCTTGGAAATATAGAGAGAGGTATAGATGTAATGATTTTTTTAATGAAGAATATGGGGGAATCATATACATTTTTATATTTTTTTAAAATCATCAGAATATTCATCCAATTCATCTTGATCTCCCACATGCGTATCAATTGGAAAGACTTATTCTTTAACATCCTTTAAAAATGGTATGAAAATATTTGAGACTTGTTCCTTCATAATTTCTTCTTTACATGGGGTTTTAATTGGAAATAAGGGGAAAAAAAGATTTGATTCATCCTTTCTCGAAGCCTCTTTTTGAGATTACAATTTCTTTAAAGAAGAGAAAATAATTTCCATTTTATTTCTCACCTATTCAATCATTATGAAATTATCTTGAAATTGATTTTTTTGAAGATTTTTAACTATAAGAATAAAAAAATAGTCAAAATATCCCCATTATAAGAAAACTCACTATGATAATTCATTTTGATCAAGTAAATTAAATAAAAATTATATACAATAATGTTCAATTTTTTAATTTGAGAGATTTATGGTTTTTTTTTATTTTTTTGATAGAAAATGTGTGAAACTGATTTGACACCCCAGAAATAGTGCCGAATTGATGAGATTGATTTTTTTTTGTAAATAAATTACCATTAAATTCTTATTTTTATAATAATATAGCATAGTATGAACCCTAGGGTTGATCTCTTGTGGAGTCCATTCACACACACTATTTTTCAATTTTCACTATTTATATAATAACTAATATAATTGTAAATAATAAAATAATATAATGATGGGGGGAGGGTTTTAAAAATGAATTATAACAATAAATACATACATAAATAAATACATACATACATACATACATACATACATACATACATACATACATACATACATACATACATACATACATACATACATACATACATACATACATACATACATACATACATACATACATACATACATACATACATACATACATACATACATACATACATACATACATACATACATACATACATACATACATACATACATACATACATACATACATACATACATACATACATACATACATACATACATACATACATACATACATACATACATACATACATACATACATACATACATACATACATACATACATACATACATACATACATACATACATACATACATACATACATACATACATACATACATACATACATACATACATACATACATACATACATACATACATACATACATACATACATACATACATACATACATACATACATACATACATACATACATACATACATACATACATACATACATACATACATACATACATACATACATACATACATACATACATACATACATACATACATACATACATACATACATACATACATACATACATACATACATATTATATAAAAATATTGGAAAAAAAAACCAAACACATAAAGATGTTATTGAGAAAATGTTTTCATTCTTAAGTATCTATGATGATTCTTTCAAAACTATTTAAAAATTTAATATCATTATCTCATTAATTGTATAGATCAAACCTATAACTCTAAAACTTCCACTTTTAATTTTTATTACCCCACACTGACCCTCCACTTATTGAATAATATCTCTTTTATCATCACCACAGTGCTACACCGACTCTCTAGATGCAACATTATGATAAAAACAGAGAGGAAGAAATGTGAATGGGAAGAAGACCACAATATAAAATAAAGCAAGGATATCCCTTCACAATTTTTTTAATCTAATAGTTAAATTATATCAATATAATAAAGATAATAATTTAATCATGATGAGCTCAAAACATCACCACTCCCCCCTTGAACAACAATGAGGGTTGGTTATGCATTCTCATAGATATTAGAAGGAGCAATATGGGGGAAAACAAAAGATAAAATGAAATAGAAGAGTGGAAGATGAACGAAAATATATTAAACCTATAAAACACTATTATAGAATCATAACACCTACTTATACTCAAAATGGATAAATAAATTTATAACCACTAACAAGGAAGTGGTGGTGAACATTTAATGGAAAATGTGTGGCAATATTTCCCTAAAAAATAGTAATTGAAAATATGGGTTTTTGTGCCTACTTAATGGAATAATATTGGAATTAGGCCTTCATTGAAGATATTATTATTTTTCTCATCTATCCTCCAATAAAAAATTAGATCTATTGGACTTGTGTAGCATGAGTTATGATAAATTATATTGAGAAACCACTTATGTCCTAAAGACTATATAAATTACAATTTTCAGAATTACTAGGAATTTATGACCATTAAAGAGGATTAATAAAGGGATGATTCAGTTAAAGAAAATATTACTTTATATTTTTTTATATCTCTATGTGAATTTTTAGCTCAATTGGATAGCCCATTTTTGAGATATCATCCCATATTCAAAATTTATTCAATCTGGGCACATATTTCAAGGCCCTACTTGCATACTCCTCTAGGGATTTATATTTTTGGATTCGACTTTTGGTCCAGTTGAATAAAATTCATACCATAATGTTTTGAATAAAAAATCACAGTATATATTAGTGGTTAAACAAAACAATCAAAAAACCTAAAATTAGGAGAAAATACCAAAAACATAATAAAACTAATCATAATATATATTAGTGTACATTAGTGTGTTTTTATAATGTTTTTGGTGTTTTTTGAAAATAACAATATGATATAAACATATTTAAATTTCTAAATTTGGCTATTTTCAAAATTTATCTCAAATTATTAATAAAACCTAAAATTGTGATAATTACCCATAAAATATTAAATCTATTGGATTAAAACATTGAATTATAGAATAATATATGTAAAATTATGATCTTCATCAGTATCCCACACTTAATAATTTAATTCCAAAGCAATAATTATCAAATATCCAAATCAATATCCACACCAAAATAAAAAGTGAGAAACTTACCAAGATCTTTTCCTAAATGGAATTTCATCATGTCCCATATATGAAAATTTTAATGACTCAAACATTTATAAATTATATTCATTTTTAATGAGTAAATTCATTGTTATGAAATGAATTTATAGAAAACATATACACTAGTTTGGTTATTTTAGACTGTTATATGGTATATAAAATTAAAAATATCATTAAAAATAATAACCATTGACAATATAGATGTGTTACAATGGAAATTAAGATTAGTATATTATGGTTTATGAGAAATTCTATTTGAATCATACAAAATAAGTGATAACCTCAACCAGTAGGATCATACCTCATAAAACCCATTTATCAAAACTTCCAAGGGGGAAAAAACACTGCACTTTTTCCTTGACTAAGTCAAAGTATATATTCAAAAACTAAATAATTAGTGAAACCATTTATAAGATAAGTACAATATTATCATGTTGATGACCAAAACCATGTTCACGGAACCACCCCATGAAAATCTCATGATCACACACCTTACCCTTAGGGTATTCGCTAGTGTAATAATAGTATATATATCTAGAAATTAACAATTTTAATTTGTATGATTTATTTTAATAAAAAATATATTTTATTTATACATTTTTAATATTAGTTTTTATAATTATTAAATAATTAGTGTGATAAAAATTAAATTTTGATTCGATAAAACAAAGATTGTATTTTTGGAAAATATATAGTTTTAATCAATACAATATTTTTTTATGAATTCAATACTTTTTAAAATAAAATAAATTTTAATAAAATATTACTATTTAATAATATTTATTAAATATAAATGATAATATAATTTTGTTAATTCAAATGTAGTTTTTTATGGGTAAGAAAACAATTAATGTCAAAAAAATTATTTTTCAATTATTGAGGTCCTTTGATTTATAAGTGTAAATTCTCATATTTTGGGATTTTTTAATAAAAAAAATTATTTTTGATATCAAAAAATTTAAATTATCCAATTGTTAATTTTTCATAATTTTTTGAGATAGTTGAATTTTTGGGTAAAATTTAAATAAGGTATAATTATATGGTATGTATTATGTCATCATAAAAGAAAAACGTTATTTAATAAATAATATAAAGAGTATACATGAAAATATTATATATAATATTTAAAATATTGTTTTTTTGAAGTTATTTGATTAATTTTATAAAAATTTAATGAATCCTCAAAAACCTATATTATATTTTTTAGGTTTTAAAATCAATTCTTTATAAACATGACCCACTTCCACATCACAAAGGAAATTATTTTAAGGTTTTTGGTTATTAGAATTATAATATAATTAAAACCAATTATATTTGGTATAAAACATGGGAAATAACCATGGTAATTTTTTTTGTTTTGATTACATTATCATATATAGTCTAAAACCTATGTTTCGAAAAAATTTAAAAATTACCCTATATTTCACTATATAAAACCACCCAACCTCCCATTAATCTTCACTAAAAACTCTTTGTGTAGAAATTTACTCTCCCATTACCTCTCTATATTCTTAAAAAGGTTCCCCAATCTCTTAAGAAGCTCCTCCCAAGATTTAAGAAGCACCCCTCAAGGTAAGGGGGCCTCTCCTTATCCTATTTATTCAAGCACCTTCTTGAAATTATAATTTTTTTTTCCAATTTTTCATGTTGTGATATGTATTAACACATACCAATTATTACAATTAATGTTTCAAAGTGATTTGAGAACAAATTATCTATCATTTACCCCTGTCATGAATCTTTATGTACCCATGTCATGCTACCGAAATCATCATATGATTTTCCATTCCAATTTTTTTAGTGAATACCTATTCCCATTTCCACTTAATGGTATTCAAATAGTTTCAAATATCATTCAATGATTGGTTATTTCCATGTATGTGACCCAGAATCCTTAATCATGGGGTTAAAAGTTATAAAATACATCCTTATGTTGTATGATATATGTTACACACTTATGCATGTACATGATATGAAAGTGAGGGGTGGACCTAGAATTATATTTCCATCCAATGTATTGGGTAACATTTTTTGTCTCATGAGATTCCATGTTTTCTACATGGGAGGTTATCCTAAGAGCACAATGTTATTATGCCTTGGTAGTTAGCCTTGAATTAATTTTATGATGTCATGTTTTATGTTGTCACCACATTTCTATGTTTCCTTCATGTTATCATCATATATCTGGATTTAATGTTAATGTTTATGATTATAACCCCTTTTTTATTTCTTTTATATGCCTATTGATTTAAATTTATTACTTTTATCATGTTATTCTTTGCATATTCCCTTACGAGGATTTTTAGCACTCCAATTTCTTATGTATATCTCTAGGTTATCTTATTCAGTTTTTGAGGATCTAAGGAATATAATGGATTATTTCAATGTTTTTAAATAATGATGTTGTACCACTATTTTAAGTTATTATTTCATGCAACTAATTTACCAAAGAAACTAGTCCTTAGGATATTTCTAGGTTGTATTATGTTTACCTTTATGTAATAAATCATGAATTAAGGTGTATTAGAATACATTTTTTTCATAGTTGGTATCAGAGAAAATTTTGGTTGTTTTGGGGATTAGGATTAAAAAAATATAGTAAAATAATTAGGGATAAGGCTAAACATAATAAAACATCCATAATTTTTTTAAATTATAGATTAAGTGATTTATAAGAAAATGCATCCCCTCCTGGAAACTACAAGTGGATGAGGCTCTAAAAAATTTATACATAGGGATAATGAACCCAAAAAGGGCACATTGAGATGGACTCAATCATCAATTGATGTAATAAAATAGGACTTATTGCACACCTATTTTGACACTATGGGGGAAAATTATTTGTTAAATTCACAAGATCCTTATGAACCATTATTAATGGAATAAAAATACCCATAATATTTTATGTTAGGAAATAGATCACAGATACATTATATTGAATCCTAAAAATTCATGGTTTAAAGAATATATATCATTGATGAGTTATCCCTTTCATTTTGATGGTTTCCCTATTATATGTTTCATAGTTTAAAAATACTCATCCATAATTTTTCCTTTATTTTTAGTTATTGGATGAAAGTAGGAGAAATTGAGTCAACAACCAATGTGAATGGTAATGCGATGACTTCCCAAATGAGATACCCAACCAGATGTTATCAGCATTTTAGAACCTTATGAGAAAAATTTCTCAATTATATCATGTTTTGAACTAAAATCTGAATTATGAGAAACACTTAAATCCCCCCAAAAATACTAATTTATAATAGAGACGTTTATGTGAAAATGGCCTCTAACTTTCAATGGATCTACTAATACCTTAATCACGAAACAATAGTTTAACTTCCCTAAAAATATATTCTCTATAATTTAATTCTCTAAGAGAGAGATAGTCATGATGGTTATTTATGGTGTGGAAGGATAAGCTAATCAATTGAGGAATTTAGTAAAAAATATGAAGCCTGAGGAGGAGATTGAAGCGATGGAGTGGAAGGAATTCTTGAGAATGTTTTTTCAGAAAATATTTTCCTCACAATCAATGAATTAAAATGGATAGTTACCTCTTCACCCTTATGAAAAAGGATGATGAATCCATATGGTATTATGGGGAAAATTTCAAAATAATTGCATGATATGCCTCTAGCTTGGTCATTTCCCCTGAATCTGAGGTTTACTATTTATTTGGTGGGATAAATTCAAAACTATAAAATTGTTATCTATTCAAGACATTGAAAGATATGATAAAATTTTCTTATGTTCCCTCAAAGATGAAATGGTGATAAAAAAATATCAAGGGTCTATTGGGATTAGAGACAAGAAGCAGATAATAGATTTTAATTCTAGCAGTGCGATGGATAAATCACATGGGGGTAAGAATGTCAACCATCCCACTTGTCTAAAGTCTCAGAAGAAGTATCCCAGAAATTTTTTGACAGAGACAAGGAAATTTTTAAGGTGTGGGAATGAAGGGTATGTTTCTAGTAGTTTCCTATACGAGAATCCCACCAATGTTATGTCTGAAAGTAATTATCTAGTCAACCATCTACATATCATCCAATTCTTTAACTTCAAGGAATATGAACAATATGTGAATAAATACCCTAACCCAAGAGTTATCAAAGATAAATGAAGAGAACAACCTTCAAGTCCTAGAGAGCATGGGTGAGAGTATTCCATCACAACTGTTGAAAAGGATCCAAAAACTATTGTGATAAATATACTAGTTATTAATTTAAGGATTAAAAATTTACTATTTGATTTTGGTTCTATTAATTCTTTCATATCACACAAGTTTATTAGAAATATTTAAACATAAACTCAAAAAATGGAAGTTGAGTTATTCGTGAAGTTGTTAAATGGTTCAATTGTTTCATATCAATCATATTAATCATCCCCTATCCAAATTTGTGGGATGAATTTCCCATAAAATTTTTTTCTAATCCCCTTAGTATAATTCAGTGCTATCATGGGCATGGATTGGATTTCCAAATATAAAACCAACATATATTATTAAGATAACTAAATCACCGTATGTATCATAATTATACCTCTAATTCTATATAAGTGCAAGGATGAGGATAAATCATTGTTCGTACTGACATCTCATGCATGAATATTACTGACTTGCAAGAAAACGTGTCGAGATTAAATGATTGAGACTAAAGAAAAACCATCCTTAATGACATGAAATTTTAAAGGGATGTATTTCATATTGAATTTCTTTATATTCCTCCTAGGATTGAGGATGAGTTCTTTGTTAAGATCATAATCATATCGTTTCCAATATCCAAGAATCCATATAGAATGGTTGTCATTGAACATGAGGAGCTGAATAAAAAATAAATAGAATTAAGATAAAGGGTTTATATGCCTAAGTGGTTCATTATGGGGTGCACCAGTCATCATTGTTAAGCAGAAGGATTGGTCAACGTGTCTCTTCATTAATTATCTTGAGCTCAACAAGATCATGATAATGAACAAGTATCCTCTACCATGGATTGATGAATTGTTTGTTCAAATACATGGATCCCACCACTTTTATAAGGTGGATCTATAGTTGGGATATTATCATGTAATGTTGAAGAAGGTGGATATCCCCAAGACTAATTTTCATACAAGGTACGAGTACTAAAAGCTCATACTGATTTTATTTGGACTCAATAATGCTACAAACATATTAATGGACTTAATGAATAGATTCTTTAGGGATTATCTCAAAATATTTGTGGTAGTATTTATAGATTATATTGTTATCTACTCCAAGATAAAGAAGGGACATGAGGATTATTTAACTATTTTAATAAGGTCCTTTTGAAAGAAATGTTATATGAAATTATACTGAATGTGAGTTTTGGTTGGATCAAGTAACTTTCTTTGTGTCTTTTATGAACAACAAATCAATATTTTTCAATTCGTAAAAAATAGATGCAATCAAAGTATATACTAGACCAATATATGTGATAAAAATCCACAATGTCCTGGGATTGGGAACTATAATATATTTTTTAGAAACTTTTCACGATTGATAACCACACTATCCAAGATTAGTCTGAAGTAATTCAAGTTTCTCTAGACTAATGAATGCAGGGAGAGAATTAAAGTGTTGAAGAAAATTCCAATCACTAGACCTATGCTCACATTACCCACTATTGGGGAAGGATTTGTGATGTAAAGTGATTTATCAAAAAAATTATTGGGTTTTTTACTCATTAATGATAATAAATTGATATCATATGCCTCCCACCAATTAAATACCCATGAGAAAAACTACTCAACACATGATGTTGAATTGGATGTAGTGATCTTGTCATTGAATATTTGGATACATTTTTTCTATGGGGATAAGTCAGAAATTTATATAAACTGCAAATTACTCAAGTATATTCTCATAAAAACGAGGTCAATATATGTCAATGGAAGGGTTATCATTGTTTAATAAATTACCATCATGGGAAATCAAATATAGTGGAGGATGTTTTGAGTATAAAAGATCCCAAAATTGTATCCATGATGAGGATTTGAAGGGATCTAATTTTATTAGACATTAAAAGGATGGGTATGGTAAAACTAAAATAATATTCATCCTAACTTACTCAAATAACTTCTCAAACATATATTATTGAAAGGATAAAAAACACCTACAAAGATGAAGAGTTTCCATAGAAGAAGGTAGCAAATATTTTGGATTTCAAATTTCTTGAATATAGAGTTATAAGGTTTGAAACTTGTATATGTGTACCTTCAAAACTAGAACTGAAGATGGAACTTCTGGATGATGCTCCTAACTAATCCTTATTTGTTAATCTAGGAATAATTAATATGTATAGAGATTTGATGTAAAAATTCTGATGGGTTAAAATGAATATGGGGATTTTGGAATTTGTATCTTGATTCATTATATACCAAAAAGTGAAGGAAAATGATAGAAATATAAGGGTATGATGCATCCATTTCTCATACTTGTATGTAAATGGGAAAAATAACCATGGATTTTGTTGTAGGACTTCTTAGAACACCTAAAGGTAATAACACCATTTAGGGTACAGTCGATTGCCTTAAAAATTTGGTACATTTCATTACTATCAAGGGATATTTATCAATTGAATAACTTTAAATGATATAAATAAGGTAAGTGGTAAGAATACATGGAGTTACACTCTCTATTGTATTTAATCAAGATCCATGATTCCCATCAAGGTTTTGGTGAATCCTTTGATAAGAATAAGATATAGAATTGAGATTTTGCACTACTTATCAGCCTTAGATGGATGGATAGTCTGAAAAGAACATTAAAACTTTGGAGGATATACTGAAATCACATTCAACGTATTTACAAGGATTTTTGGGACCAAAAAATTCCTCTACTGTAGTTCCTATATAACAACATCTTCCATTATAGAATTGAAATGGCACCTTATGAGGCTATTTATGGGAGAAGATGTTGTAATTTGACATGATGGGATGAGGTTGGAGATCAGAAGATTATGGGACAAGTTTTTATACATTAAATTATGGAGAAGGTTCAAACCATTCAGTGCCATATAAATTTCACAAAAATTCAATAGAAAATATATGCAGACAATCGTCGATGGAACATGGAGTTTGAGGTTAGAGATAAAGTGCTCCATTATATATCATTGTGGAAGACAATCACGAGGTTTGGGGAAGAAGAAAATCTTAATACAAGATACATCAACCCATTTGAGATCCTTGATCACATTGGAGTGGTGCCCTATCGACTAGAACTCCCACCTAACCTATCTAAAGTACATTATGTGTTCCATGTATCCATTTTACAAAAGTATATACCTAACCCCTCACTTGTAATAAATACATATGTCAAATTGTTGTAGAATAATATTTCATATTAGGAGTAGATGATGAATATATTATATCATAGAGACACAGTTCTACAAAATAAGACAACTCTCATAGTCAATGTTTTTTTAGAAGAACCCCTTGTTTGAGTAATAGAAAAGGAACCAGAAGGGGTGATGAAAAAAGAGAACCATTATCAGTTTTGGTCTATGAAATGAAAATTTAAAGGGTGAAATTTCTGAAGGGGGAATAATTTAACAACCTGAACATTTATAAATAATATTACTTTATAAATTAGAAAATTATTTATTAAGAAATGAATTTATAGAAATAACATGGACTAATTTTTTTTTTATTTTGGTAATATTATATGGTTTTGAAATTTATAAGACCATTAAGAATCAGAACCATTGAAAATATATACTTTCTATAGTGAGCATAATGATTTTTATTAAGGGTTATGATAATTTCTATTTAACATAGATAAAGGAAGTGATGGCCTTGACTAGTAGGATTATACCCTAATAAGCCTATTTACTAGAGATTTTGGGGGAGATAGAATCCCTAGTATTTTCCCTTAACTAAACCCAATTCAAGATTTAACAAATGAATCACAATAAAAACAATTTATAAGATAAGTTCAAGCTCATCAAGATTATGAACCAAACTATGTCCGCCAAACCACCCCATGAAAATATCACCATCACACACCATACCCTTAGGGAATTCACTAGTGTAATAAAGGGATATTTATCTAGACTATTATAGTATAAATTTTTAAATTACATTTTAATAAAATAATGATTATATTTTTCCTCTTTGACTTTTACTTTTTATAATGATTAAATAATAATTTTTAAAAAAATTAGATTTTGATATGATGAAACACAAATTTTAATTTTGGAAAATATATAGTTTCAATCAAGAAATTAAATTTGATGAATTAAATAACATTTTAAATAAATTAAATTTTAATAAAATATTTTTATTAAATAATATTTATTAAATATAAATGATAATATAATTTTATGAAGTCAAATGTAATTTTTATAACAGTCAGAAAACTATGGTTTTAAAAAAACCATCATTTTTCAATAAATATGGATTTTTTATTTAAAAATGAAAATAATCATATTTAGATTAATTATTTTTGATGAAATAAATATTATTTTGAAATTAACATATCAAAATTATCCAATGATGAATTTTCACTAATTTTATGAGATAATTGATTTTTTGGGTAAAAATTAAATATTGTATAATTATTTAGTGTGTATTATAGGATCATAAAATTCAAAAAGTGATTTAATAAATACTATAAATAGAATTCTAGACCAAAATTTTTCCCCTTTAAAATAATTTTTTTTTGAAATTATTTTATTAGTTTTACAAAGCCTTAATGAATCCCCTAAAACCTATATTATATTTTAATGTTTTGAAATCAATTCATTATAAACATGACTCAATTCCATATCACAAAGGGTATTATTTTAATGTGTTCAATTATTATCCTTATAAATTAATTAAATCCACCCCTCCTTGGAAGAAACCATGGTAAAAACAATGGGAAGGATTTTGGTTTTTATTACTTTGTCATATAGAGTCCAAAACCTTGATTTGAAAATTAATAAAGAATTACCCTCCCTTTTGCTATATAAACACATCTAACCTCCCATTTTTTGTTCACTAAAAAATCTTGGATACTGAAGTTACTCTAGAATTTCCTATCTATATACTTTCTAAGGTTCCCATAATCTCTTAATATTATCCTACAAATCTTTAAGAAGCACCCTCTCAAGGTAACGAATCTTCTCCTTCTGCACTTAATTTAAGAACATTCTTTAAATTATCCTTTTTTTCAATTTTACATGTGGGGATAAGTTTTCAAACATACATATTACTTAAGTTAATAGTTACATGAGATTATATACCACATTCTCTCTCATTTAACCCTTCCATGAATCTTTATGTACCCCTGTTATGCTGTCAAAATCATCTTCCAGTTTTCCATGGAAAACATTTTTTAGTAAATACTAATTCCCATTTACACTCAAAGGTTTTAAAATAGTTTCAAATAACCTTAAATTATTGTTTATTTCCATTTATTTAACCCAAACCCCTTAATAATGGTGTTAAAAGTGATTAAATACATCCTTATGTTTAATGATCTATGTGGCATACTTAGGCATGTACATAATATGAAAGTGATTGGTGGGCCGAAAATTATATAGCCCTTCAATGCATTGGGTGATGTTTTTATATCATGATATAACATGTATGGTTCATGATAGGTTATCCCATGAACACTTTGTTATGAGCTCTTTGTGGTTTTCTATGACTTATATTTATGATTTCATGCTTTATCTTGTTTCCATATTCTCATGTATCATTCATGTTATCATCATATATCATTATTTAATGTTCATGTTTAGGATTATTAAACCTTTTTAAAGACTCAAATTATCATAAATTTTTTTTAAATATTAATATATTAATATTCATTACATAAAAAAACAATTCATTTCAATTTTGTTTATGTCTAGTGGCTTTGTAAAATTGGAAACATAAATAATTGTTCTATAAGTGAGCTACATTATCTCCCACTATGTTATTCATAACAAGAACCCATTTTATACATATCATACATAATACCTTTAATTATAATTTGAGTAAAGGAAATATTAAAAGGGTGATCTCAAATGCTCTTTAAAGGTAAAAAAGGGATATATCAACATATCGTGAGCATAAGCATATGAGAACTTAAGAATAAAATTTGAAAACCATACCATGTATATCATAGATCATAAATTTGAGTCATGGAATAAATCTTGGTGTCTCATAATACATGAATAATATTGGAATAAAATAACATGTATAATGAATACTTAATATTAACATAAGGCATAGATTTCTGTAATGCACATAATTATAGAAAATGATTTCCTTAGTAGTTAAAGGCTTATTTCCAAGGCTATAATAGTGGAATGGGTTCACTATCCAAACCATCATAGTAGTCAAGGTTCACTCTCACTATTATCCTAGTGGATATATTTCATTAATAAATTAGGTTCACTCTCTATTCCAGACCTATTTATCCCATGAAATATATATATATTTACCCAATGCATTGGAGGAATATATAGGTCCCTCTCATCACATAATCAATACATTTCTGTGATAAAATATCATAAAAATTTATCATATCAAAACCCATGAAAATAAATGGGCTTAAGAAAATATTTGTCACATCAAAACCCATGAAAAGTAATGATTTTAATAAACATTTCATCATAGAAAAAACTATGTAAAATAAATAGGTTTCATAATAATTTAATCATTTCATCATATCATAACCCATAAAAAAGACATTTTTATAATAATTCAATCATGACATATCTCATGGAAGAGAAATGAGCTTCATAAAAATATTTTTATCATAATCATAAACTATTCAGAGAAATAATAATAATAGTATCCTTGGATCATATCCAATATATATAAGTAACATGAAAGGATGTTATCTTAGATAGAAAATGATTTTGAAAGATCACTTGGATCATTTCTTTAAGAAAACAAACTTTCCACTATAATTTTTTTTGAAATATTTTTATTTGAAGTTAAAATATAGAACATATAAATTAATCTTCAAAGAAAATAATTTTCATGATGGTAGTAAATTCGGTTCATTCCATACATGTTAATTCGACATTCCTTTCACATTTTTAGTAAAAGTTTAATGAGCCTTGTTTGGAAAATGACATTAAGATTCCTTTCAAGACACTTTGTAAAAACTCAAAAAATGAGTAAAACATTATTTAATAATTCATTTTTTAAGTATAGAAATTTTTTTGAAAACATTTTTAGAAAAAATGGAAATAGAAGAAAGTAGAGTTTCCAACCGAAGAGACAAATAAAGATGTTTTTTCTTAAAAATATTATTTTGAACTCTTGAGTATATAAATATTTGAAAATTAATTGATAGAATTTATTATAGTGAAATAAATATACTATAATAAATTTCATTAGTTTCTTGAGAGATAGATCATAATATTTAATCATTAGAAGCATAATCACGAACAATTTTGATAAACGATGAGTTCATAACATAAAACCCTTACCACTTTGGTAACTTCGAATCATAATCCCCATGAAAGAATAAAATTAAATGAAAATAATAATATCATGAGAATAAATAAATTCCATATTTCACATGAAAAATTTTCTATATATACACCTCATAAAAGAAGATAGGTGCATAACATAACATATATCTCAATGAATGAAAATTGAGACAAAAATCTATTGTCTTAAGTCTTGAATTTTTTTATACATGTTGAAATATAATATATAATAAATATAAGTTTATTATAAATACATTAAAGAACAATACATATATATATCATACCAAATATGGTTTACTTATGATATTTTATTACCCATTTATTAACAATTCCATGATAAAGTCACATTTTGGGAAAAATATCTTTTTTTCCTATATGTTTTGATTTGTTATTTTTGGTCATATTACATTGATCATAGTTAAATAATATATAGAATTTTGAAAATTATATAAATGTCATAAATATTCAGTCTATATGTATTCAAGTAAATCTATAAAAGTTAGAGATAAAAAATGAGATACAACGTCCATGGAGACATAGGCCGTACGTATGCATGAACGTTGTTTCCATTTTCTTGACAGATTGAAAAAAAAGTTAAATAATATATTGACATAAAAAATAATTTATATGTCATATATATCACATATTTTCATTAAAACTATCATTA
This sequence comes from Viscum album, assembly GCA_963277665.1. Classification (NCBI taxonomy): domain Eukaryota; kingdom Viridiplantae; phylum Streptophyta; class Magnoliopsida; order Santalales; family Viscaceae; genus Viscum; species Viscum album. Next base: position 547,441,988 of record OY728148.1, read on the forward strand.
TTACCTTCCATGTAAATTGTGAATGAATAAAATCACTTCGCAAAGCGGTAGTCCATAGTACACATGAATGACATTTGCGTATCCCCCATGAAATAGAAAATAAGAATATATATGTGATATATTTCTTAAAAAGGTATAATTATGTTATAAATATCATACATATACATTATATCCACCATAATACCCTACTGTGAGAGGTGTTTATTGAAAACATATCACATCAATTCTCGAGGTGGTAGTCCACCGTACACATGAGCGATGTTGTTGTTTCCAATTTGAGGGAAGAGGAAATAGATATAAGTCATTCCCATAACATAATAAGATATAATTATATGTAATTTAATTATGTTATTATATTATAATGGTTCAATAATATTTCAATTATATGAAGGAATAAATAAAACAAAAATACATGTTGAAGAACGCCACCTCATCTTCAAGTAACCTACTTTGGTTTTCACCAAAAGGATTTTTAAGATAGATTTATGATCAAAATAAGGGTTCTTGGATTATATGAGAGAATAAATAAAGGTATTTGGGTAGAAATTTGATGAAATAAATGGTTTTTTATATGTGAAGAGGAGAAGATAGGGGTGGGATTTTATAAGTGGGGAAGGTGGCATGTTTAGAATTTTTGAAAAGGAAAAGGTGTAAACATTTCCATGAAAAAAGGATCCAAAATGGATAGTTATAGATATAATGTTGATATATGGACATCCAATGAGTTTTTACAAGTTTATAGGCCATTTTACCACTTATCGTTTTAGTTTTACAATTAGTAAACCTATTTTCTCATAAACCATGGTAATTTATTTTTACTTATTTTTCTATTGATAATGGTCAAAAATTAAGTTTGTAACATCTTAGTTTTTAAGAAAGGTATGTTATATTATATTTTTGTATAAATATAGAGACGACACCTAAGGGATGGTTGGTTCATTTCAGGAAATGAGGTTGCAGGAGTGATGGAACCTAGTTGTAGGGAAAATACATGACGTGTCTCTAAATACATGATGTGCAGTTAATACACAATGTGTATTTGTCTAGACAGATCCTTTTCAATATATGTAGTGGATTTTACCTAGGATGGAATTCCTAAGAATTACACAATGTGTAATGAATTTACACATTGTGTATATTCCTAGGTTGTGTTTTTAAAATAGGGAATGGCTTATTTTAATAGATCCCAATTTTTTCTCCTATATAGAAGAAGAGTCATGTGAGAGTCCTGCTCTATTCCTAGGATAGGGGTCCTTCTCCACCCTCTATACAGACCCTATTTTCATCACCACTGGGTGCATTGGATTCCTCTATGTATTCTCTACACTCCACCTCCTTCTATTCCTAGTTTTCTTCCCATATCTTGTGTTATTTTGGTGTGAGATGATATGAAATATTTTATGTTTTTTGTATTCTTTTCCATTTTATTCTGTTCTAGCTTGAATTAAATGTCTGAAATGAATGATTGTCCATTTATGAAACTAAGGTCGGTGGTCTAGATTCTATCCCTAAGTTTGGATTCTCTTATACCATAGACCATTGTGTCACAATCCATACCCTTTTAGTGAATCATCTAAAATGTCTAATAAACAAAATAAAATGGTTTCACTTACCCACTATGGTTCGAGCTAGGGGTGAATCTACCCTTGGTATATTTCCTTAACATGGGTCACCCCCTAAGGGTATTCCCTTCATCGATCAAATTTTTTACACTTTATTAAATTTTTCAACCACCCTTGAGGGGTGTGTTTTAATGTAGTAATTTTTTTGGAAGTATGAATTGAATTTAGAATGATGTTTTCCATGAGTTAGGCCCCATGAACTATGCCTAGATGAATTGATTGAACTAAATTAATTGGGAAATTTAATTTAAATTTCTAAAAGTGAAATTTAGGTCTAAATGGATGAATCATAATAGTTAATATATACGTTATATTCAAGTCGAGAGAGATACTTTTATCTTTATAGGATGACTGGCATGGGATCATTGAGCTTTATAATTATAGATTTTATATGTATTGTATATACACCAAGAGAAATACTAGGTATTCCTGGTATAAGATCACCGCGCATTTACCTTATCTTAATGTGAGAAATACCGGTTTCCTAGGGAAGACACCATGGATGTCCATGGCTTTTATATGGTAATACACGATCATGAGTGATACTCGGTCCCCTATACGAGATACCAGGGATGGGCTCAGAGAGCTTGTTTCATTCCATGTCAGGATTGATACTTGGGATTCCATTTGCGGATCAACTTGGATGAACTCTTATAGTATTAGGCATCTGCAGTACCCCTAGAGAGATACATGAGATTCTTTATAGATCTCCTTGGATGGGATCATGGTGCCTCTTCTTGAATTATAATAATTAAATTAAATTAAAATAATACGAATATGTAGTTGAAATTATAGGGATTCATCCACCAAGATAGATAACATGCTTAGGGATGGTCCACATTTTTATAATTTATTTACGATGACCCAGGTATACATTATATAAAACTTTTATAGGTTCAACTCAGTTCATAGGCATCTGACTTAGGCTGATGTAGGTAGTATTGGTCTATTAACCCACGAGGAACCTGATTTGATTCAATTATTAATTAATGACCTTCATTTACTATTATTGACACACTGATCATTTTATATTCACATAAATGTTTGATATAGACATTGTTGGTGGTGGATTAGTGAGTATATATCACACCCTAATTGGTTTGCTCTTGGTACCCAAGAATACTTATTGATTATAAGTATAGATAAATGGAAGCGATTAGCTTTCAATGCGTGATTTTTAGTTCAAGGCTGGAGTATGGGAGTAGAGGATTGAGCCTATGCTTGTGATGCTAGTTGTAACTAGATTTGGTATTTTTGGTATTTTGGTATAAAATGTGGCATATGACCATTTCCATTTATCCATGTGTACTCATTTTTGAATAGCTATAAGAAATCATGATCATCATCGTTTGAATCTATTTATTTATTCAACTTCTTCCTATTGTTTATTTCTCTTGTATAGTTATTCTGTATTATATATAATAATTCATGTTTATTATACTTTTTTTATTACCATTTATTATATACAACTATTCTACACTCTAAATCAAGAGAGAATAGTCTCTCAATGGACACACCTTAGGCTCTCACCACTAGTCAGCAACCTTAATCATATAGAGAGGCATACTTGAGGTCATGTGTCTAATTGTCTTAGGGAACCTCTAAGTTTATTCCAAGTGGGATGCTACAAAGTAGTATTAGAGTGGTATTTTTACTTTTATAATATAGTTTTGGTATTAGAAAAGAGACTAGGATTTATTAGAATTTGGTAATGAGCTTGTGCTTGGGAGTAGCTTACCCATTTATAGAGGAATCCCAAATTATCTGGGATGGGTTATTACTATTTTTGGATTACCTCTATTATATTTATCCTCATTTCACCATTGGTTTATGAATGTTTTTAGTGATTTTATCATTGTTGATATTATTATGATAAAATTTATTTACCTTGGACCAATGATACGAGGGAGTATAAAATTCATGAATCAGACTAGGCACCATAAGACTTAAATTTCATGCGTTATATCATTCCATATTTATATTATTGTGTAAATTTTCCTATATTTAATTTTTTTGGTCTATGACTTGGTTGTTATGGATTGAAATATGCTAGAATTTCTTTTTGAAATAATATAATCGGATTAATTAAACTACCTACATAAATCAAAATAGGGTTTTTATACATAGATTGATTATGACACTTTAATTAACCAATTATTCCATTGTTTATCCAAGAAAAATCAGGTCTATGGGCTGAAATATTAGTGGATTTGATTGATAAATGAAAATTTCAATTTACGAAGTGAGTACTTCCATAAATTGGGAATGGTAGTTAATTCACTCAAATCACTATACATGAATTGTTAAATCGTTATGCTAGATGTAAAGGTCAGGTCATAGTTACATGACATACTAATTCCAATTTATTTAGAGTGTGGACCTTTATAAAATTTAAAATGGTGATGCTTTTAATAGGATTGAGATATCTATATCAAAATAAAGAAGAATAAAAACCCAATAAGTTAAAATTTTAAAATGAAATGGTCACTGATAAATGGTATACTAACTGAAATGTAAAGGGCGTTTTCCTCTCTACCTTCCAATTGAAACTCTATACACTAGAAACTCTACTACGTTTTATGAGACCTTGATCATGAACTGAAATTAGTAGTGGGAAGTAGGTTGTGTATCTTATGGTATTTCATGATCTCTTCTTAGTCACCTAGGCATAGTTTTTTCAGAATGATCTTTATATGAATGTTTCATACCTACCCTTTCCTACATTAAATATTTTATTATCTACTATAAATATTATTTGAGGCGTGTGCTTGGAAATTGTAGACCTATGTGGGTTCTATGTCCTTGAGTTATATTCCATGAGGGTGTAAAAAACCATGATAGAGGTGGTGGGCCCTGATCCACTAATATTTCCTCCTATAGTTCCAACTGATTCACCTCCCATTGATATTACACTTGGAGATGATGATCAGTTTTGAGACAATTTTTATCAATTTATATAGTATTTATAGGGTGCTCCCTGACCTAGCCCTACTATGATAGAGTTGACCCATTAATTATAGTAGTAGAATCCCTCACCTTCTTAAGGGATGGAGGACCTCAAGATGACGATTCTTAGATAGAATCCATGTTGTATGTCTTTGAGGATTTAGAAACACCTCCAAAGTGGAGGGTCAAGTACACTGCCGACATGGTACATGATACTTCTAAATGTTGGTGGGATGTCATTTCCCAAGTTAGATGACATCAAGGTATGCTCAGTGAAGACTTCCAGAGAGCCTTCTATGAGTACTTTTTTCTATATACATTGAGAGAATACTGCATTAGATAGTTTAGAAACCTACAACAGGGTGTCATGTCAGTGATGGAGTATTCTTCTCATTTCACCAAGCTTCATCATTTTGTGCCAAACCAGACCGACGATGAGTTGATGATTGTGAGATGTTTTTAGTATGAGCTTGTGTAATCCATATGACCATAGGTGGAATTTTTTGGCTTTCCACCATTACAAAAATAGTGAACCAAACCCCCATCACAGAGAAAAACCAGAGGGGGGAAGTAATGTGATCCAGGGTAGTTCAACTTCTAGGAAAGTTGTTGGTTTGTTTAGCAGTAGAAGCATCATTTTGAGGGTTCATGTGGGGGGAATTTCTAGATATATGACATGTACTGATGATTATGTGGTGTAACACTAGTTTGGCAGGATGGTTCATAAGAATCCCCAGTGTATGAGTAACCTAATAGAGTGCTGATATAGTGGTAGGATAGTTAACCTATAGTGCTTCTACCTAACATTCCCTTTAATTTCTAGTGATAAGTAATTTGTACCAACATTGTTTTTAGGTATAAGATCCTCAAATCTACATCAGGCTAGGAGAACCGATTGAATATGCGGAGGAGGTGGTCCTGGCTGAGGTATTAAAACATCATAGGTTCAACGCTAGTAGAGTGGACCTACCCAGGTTAGTCAGGTTGTGTCTCAAGGCTAAGATTTAAGCCATATAAATGTAGTTCAACCTTTTCCAGAGTAGCCTAGTCCGGGGCCTTCAATAGTTAGAAGTACTTTTTTTGTAGCCTTTACTTTATTTTTTTCTATATTTTACACAAGTTCATTACACTCCTTCATATCAACTACAATTATGGAAAGTCTTGGCCTAGAAATGGAGTTTTTAGTGGCATTATGAATCTTGAAATAACATTAGGGGTTTTATCAGTATAAATATACTAGTTCAATGAGTTTCTCATTGAGATAGGTGGGTGTTTATTCCTATAGAATTTTATTGTCCTCGAGATGACCAGAATCAATGTAATTATTAGTATGGACTATATAGTACCTTATCAAGACCATGTTGATTTCTATCATGAGAGGGTGTTTTTTAGATCACCTGAGGGTAGATCTTAAATTAATAAGAGTGAATGGGATATATAGGCTTGTTAAGATGGAATCATGCATCATGGTATTGGTAGAGTGACATCTCATATTACTAGTTCATATATTAGCGATCAAGGATTATAACTTGTAGAATTACCTCATGTTGTAGATTTTTTTTGGAACATCTCCTTAGATGATATTTCTAGATTACCTTATTTGAGGGAGGTGGATTTCACCATCGAGCTAGTGCTAGGTGCAGCACTGATGTCCATTCCCCTATTTATAATGGAACCAACAAAGCTTCATGAACTCAAGAAGAAGTTTGGATATTTAGAGGAAAATGGTTTTATATGACCCAACACTTTTCCTTGGGGTTGAACTATCCTTTTTTCAAAGAAAAATGACAGTAACTTCAGGTTGTTAATGGATTATAGTTGGTTGAACCAGCTTATGGTGAAGAACTGATATCCAATTACTCATATAGATGGTATTTTTAACTAGCTTAAATGAGTGGAAATTTTCTCAAAGATCTATTTGAGGTTAGGATACCATCAAGTGCATGTGAGACCATTAGACATACCATGTATGGTGTTCTAAAGTAGCTATGACTTGTATGAGTACCTGGTTGTACTGTTCGGGCTTAAGAACACACTGACTATATTTATGGATCTAATGAATAGAGTTTTACACCTATATATAGATTCATTTGTGGTAGTCTTAATTGACAACATCTTAGTGTATTCTCGCACTAGACACAACAATGCTACCAATTTGATATCATGTTGAATACTTTAAGAGAGCATCAACTATATAGAAAATATAACTTATTGATCAATAATGTTCACTTGTTGGTTCCTAAAATTTCAGAGACAGACATATCAGTTGACCCAGATAAGGTGAGTACTGTGGTTTACTATGAATAGACCAAGAATGTATTTGTTGTATTTAGTTTCTTGGGGATAATTGGCTATTATAGCCTGCTGATTCAGGACTTACCATACGTAGAAGTACCTATTATGGGATTGACTAAAAAGGTTGTGAAGTTTATATGGTAAGAATCTTACGAGACATATTTTTAGGAATTGAAGGGAAGTATGACTTTAGTTCCAATCCCGATCCTTCTAGAGTTGGGAAGAGGCTATACTATTTACTATGGTGGTACAAGAATTGGTCTAGGGGCAGTTCTGATACAGGGTGATTAGGTTGTAGAGTATGGGTCCTGCAAGCTAGGATCTCATTAGTAGAACTACCCTATGCTTGAACTCGAGCTAGCATCCATGATTCATTATTTATGCTGTTGTAGTAATTATCTATTGGGTGAGCAGTTCATTATTTAAATGGATAAAAAAAGTCTGAAATACATATCCACATAGTGTGACTTGATTCTAAGGCCCCACAGGTGGGTAAAATACCTGCATCACTTTGATTTTGAGTTTGATTATAAACTTGGAAAGGGTAATGTAGTGGATGACACCCTGGGCCCGAAGACTCAGATACAGGCCTCCCAGGAGGCCAATTGTGAGTGGAAGTTGTTGACCTTGTTTTCAGAGATTCATATAGAGGTTCAAGAATATCACATGAAATCTATTTTTGCATCTTTATTAGTGACATAATACAATAGAGAGCAGGTATGGATGAGATAGTTATCATATCTAGAGGGCCTCATATTAAGGGAGAGTGTCTCAGGTGATATTCTACTATCTTTTTTGGTGGTTGATGAGAATGAGATCATGAAATTCTATGGGAATGTATGGGTTCCTGATGATATACGATAAGAGTTGATGTGGGAATACCATGGCTCTATTTCTCCAGTTCACCCAAGGATTACCAAGATGTACCAAGATGTATGTTGTTAGTATTTGTGGCTGGATATGAAAAAGTAGATAATATGTTTCATCATGAGGTGTTCCACCAACTAGTAGGTGAAGGTAGAGAACCAACAACCTGGTGGAATATTATAACCTTTATTTATTTCTGAGTGGAAATGGAATGATTTCACCATGGATTTTGTGATGGGATTTATGAGATACCCTCTAGGGAGAGTTGTAGTATAGGTGATAAACAAAAGGTTGACCAAGTTTGCACACTTTCCACCTATCTAGGATACCTTCTCAGTTGATGAGGTTGGGGGGGGGATAGGGTTATATCTTCGAGATTGTGCACCTTAAAATTTTTCCCTATTCCCATATATCTAACCAAGATTCCATGTTTACATCATGGTTCTGGACAGGGCTATAGAAATCACTTGGTTCACTAGTTTTATTGAGTACAATATACCACCCACAGACTGAAAAGTAGTCTAAGTGGGTGATGCAGGTGTTAGAGGACATGATCATGCATGATTATTTGATTTTATAGGTTCATGGGAGAAACATATACCTCTCATTGAGTTTTCCTACAATAACAGATTTTAGACAATGATTTAGATGGATCCATATGAGGCCCTTTATGGTAGGCCATTCCGTTCACCTATGTGCTAGTTAGAGGTGGGTGATGTAGCTATACTAGTTCCTCATCTTGTTTAGGAGTCTTCAGAGCAAGTACATATAATTTGTAAACATATGGCTACAAATCAGTCCATTCATAAATCCAATACTGATCATCACCATAGACATATAGAGTTCAAGGTGGGACATTGGGTCTTTCTATGAGTTTCACATAATTAGGACATAGACGGATCTAGAGAAAGGACAAGCTATCGACCCGTTACATTGAAACTTTTTAGATTTTAGAGAGAGTTGGGATGGTAGCCTATCAGTTGTAGTTACCTTCATGGTACCATTCCATTCATGATGTATTCCACACACCGCAGCTTCACCATTACCATTTTGACCGATCTCTTTCATTTTATCCAGAGGATATTGAGTTGGATGTGGATGTATGATTTGTGGAGATTTTGATATGTATCATTGATTGATGCATTAAGGATCATTGAGGTATGTTTATTCATTTTTTTCAGGTTATATGGTAGCACATTCAGCTATATGATGAGACCAAGGAGAGAGAGGTCGATGTATGTACTTAGTGGCTGGAACTTTTCTCAGATGATGATTTATTATACTCACAATGGAAACTTAGTGACGATTTATTTTAAGAAGGTTAGGTTTTAACATCTCATATTCTCAACATGAAATGTTCTCCTTTATATTTGGATAAATCCAGAGACCATACCTGAGGTATAAATAGTTTGTTTCGGAAAAAAAGGTAGCAAGGGGGTTGGAACCTGGATGTAGACCAGAATCATGGTGTGTATCTAAATACATGACGTGTAGTAAATACATGATGCATATTTGGATGGCCAGGTCAATTTAATGAAATGTAGTGGCATTTCATTAGGAAGGAAATCCCATGAATTACACAATGTGTAATGCTTGTACACATTATGTAAATAACTAGGTCATGATTTTTAAAAAGGGAAGGGGCTCATTTTAGTAGAGCCTATTTTCTTACCCCACAAAAAGAGGAGCTACATGAGAGGCCCCTTCCTTTCCTAGTCTAGGGATCATTCTTTCTCCTCCATTAAGACTCCGTTTTCAACATTTCCAGGTGTTTTGGATTCCTATTGGTAATATCTGCACTCCACCTCCCTATATTCCTAGTTTTTCTTCCCCTCTATGGTCCTATTTTTGAGAGATAATATGTACTTTTTTTCCGGGTTTCTGTCCTCATTTCTATTTTCTCTCATTTAATCTTGAATCAAAGGCCTAAAATGGATTAGTGTTCATCTATGAACCTAAGGTTTGTGGTTTAGATTCTTTACATAAGTTTGGTTTCTCTTATACCTTATGTTGTTGTGTTTCACAGTAGACCTTTTTGTTGATGCATCTAAAATGTTTAATAAAATAAATCAAATGGTTTTCCCTACACTCTACAGTCTTATCCAGTGGAGAATCAACCCTTGGTTGATCGCCTTGACATGGGTCACCCCTTAAGGGTGTTCCCTTTTTTGATGTATTTTTTACCACTTCCTTAAGTTGTTAAATAATTGTTCAGGGGTGTGTTTTCATGTAATAAGTGTTTTTAGAAGTATTAATTGAATTAAGAATGATGTAGCCCATGAGTTAGGCCTCATTCCCTATGTCTAGTTGAATTGATTGAACTAAATGTATTGGAAAAATTAATTTAAATTGTTATAAGTGAAACTCCGAGCTAAATGGAATAATAGTAATAGAAAATCCATACCTTATATCCAGCTAAGATTGATACTTAGATACTTATGGAATTCCTTGTATGGGCTCATCAAGCATTATAATTAGAACTTGTATATGGATTGTAAATACACTAGAAGTGATTTTAGGTATGGCTTGGATGATATCATGATGTGTTTAACTTACATCCTTGTGAGTGAAATAAGTTCCCTAGGAGAGAAACCATGGATAGTCTTAGTGTCAAGATGGTAATACTAGGTTACAAGTTATACTTGATTCCCTATGTGAGATATGAGGGATGAGCTTAGTGGGTTTATTTCACTCCATGTAGAGAGTGATACTTGGGATTTCATTTATGGATCTCCATGGAAATTTTTTTATGGTATTAGTTATATATAGTGACCCTAGAGAGATACTTAATATTCCTTCCAGATCACCTAAGATGAGCTCATACTTCATCTTCTCAGATTATAAAGATTAAATTAAAGCAAAAGAAAAATAATGTGCAGTTGAAAATCCAGGGACATGTACGCCATTCCAGATCACATGATTTGAGACAATACACATTTTGATTTTTTATTTCTGATGACCCATGTATACATTATACCACACTTTTACATGTTCAACATGGTTCAGAGACATCCGTCTTAGGCTAAAGTAGGTATTATCGATTGGGTATAAACCACCCTGATATTTATTTCATATTTAAATATGATTTATTACATAAAATTTCACTTAATACAACTCATAAGATCAAAGGGACTAGAGTCTTTGGGGATTAGAAACATTACATAACAACTTAAAATATGAAATACACAACTTTACTAAAAAATTATTTTACATGACCACAACATTCCTTCGTACTTAGCATTGCATGGGATAACCTGAAGACATACATAAGAAAAGGGTGAGGTATAAATCCTAGTAAGGGAGTAAACAAAGAATAACATGAATAATACAATACATGTTAAGAAATATGCATATTAATGGAGCATAATAGAAACATGAACATAAAGGCATGATATAACAAGATTATCATAACATGGAAATTTGTCAACAACTTAAAACACAACATCATTAATATAAAAGAATTTAGTAAATAACTATCCCAAATTGTGGGAAAATCCCTATAAAATAATCAGGTAAACCCTAGTTCAACGTGATATATCATTATACTAAACATTACCCAATGCATTCAAGTGCTATTAGGGTGCACTCTTTATAGTCATTTCAATATGATACTTAAGTGTGCCACATAGATCATTAACATGGATTCATTCAACATCATCATTTATTCCACAATCAAGGAATGTGGAATTCATATATTTAAATCACCATTTGATAAGTACGTGTTAATAATGGTGAAAATCCTTGATAGATAGGGTATGGTATTCATTATATGATGATTTGGGCATGGAAAATCATGGGGCTATTTTGGCAGCATAATGACGTAATATGGAAATTCATAAATTGGGTTAATGAGAGAAAAATTGGTCTATAATCATTTATACATGGAATGTATAGTAAGGGGACCATGTAACATAATATCCTAAAATGTGAAATTAAATTTATATGCATAAAATAAAATAAATTCTTGAATGGAAATGAGAAGAGAGAAATCCCTTACTGAATTTCGATATAGTAACATGTGGGTTTATAGGATCATATGGGGGATTAATGGAATTGAAGTGAATATATAATCATTTATAAATAAAATGTGAAGCAAGGAGTTATTTAATAACATATCCCAAAACAATAAAATGTAAAATAAATGGCATGACATAAAAGAGGTGCTTGAAGAAAAAGGGGAGAGGGAGATCCCTTACTTGGATGTGTGATCCCAAAGGCTTGGGAGAGGCTTATTAGGAGATTTGGGGGGACTTTTAAGGACTTTAGGGATTTGGGGATATAGTGTGGTAAATATTAAAATATATTTAGTGAAGATAAATGGGTTCTTATTTGGGTTTATATAGGAAAGGTGGGGGATTTGTTTTTATTATTTTGGTTTTGGACAGTACACACTAAAATATTCCAAACCACAAAACAAACCATGGTTTTTGCCATGGTTTCTTGAAAATTATAGTGGTATAATTTATTTTAAAAGGATAATGGTCTAAGTTATTAAAATATTTCCCTTTCTTATGTGGAGGTGAGTCACACTTTTAAGGAAATGATTTTAAAATCATAAAAATATTTTAAATGTCTTGGAGGATTCACCAAGGCTTTATAAAATAAATAAAATAAACCTAAAATTTCATTATTTTAATGTAAAAAAATATATTTGTCTTAATATACATTTTATATTATTTTATTACATCACTATTGGGTCATTATGATGTCATAAAACACATTATATATTTATAAGGTATTTAGTTTTTTACCCAAAAAATTGACTGTCTCAGAAAATTATAAAAAATTCACTGTTGGATAATTTAGACATCCTAATTTCAAAAATAATATTAATTTTATATAAATAATAATATATATATATATGTATTTTCAATTTTAAAATAAAAATTTACATTTATTGAAAATTGACGGGTTTTGGAAAAAATAGTTTCCAAACCGTAATAAAAATTACAATTGAATTCATAAAAGTTATATGATCTTTTATATTTAATAAAATTAATTTAATAATAATGTTTTATTGAAATATAATTTTATTAAAAAATCCATTAATTCCTCAAAATATATTTCTTTGTTGAATTTTAATATTAACAAAAAATAATATTTGTGCTTTAAAAATCATTTACAAACTAATAATAATAAAATAAAAGTATATTAATTATTATATAAAAAAATAACGTAAAAAATATTAATGATAGGGTATTGTTACATATCCCTTTATTACACCAGCATACACCCTAAGAGTAAGGTGTGTGATGGTGGGACTTTTATGGGGATGTTCGGTGAACATGGTTTGGGACGTGATCTCGATGAGCTTGAACTTATCCTGTAAATAGTTTCAATCATGCTTAAGTTATTGGATCTTGGATTGGTCTTGGTTGAAAGAAAATCCTTAAAATGCTATCTCTCTTGGAAGCTCTGATAAATGGGCTTCATAGGGTATGATCCTACTGGTTGAGGTCATCACTTCCTTTATGTGTGTCAAAAGGATTTGTTAAAACCCTATATTTATACTTGTCTTGTGATCACTATTTAAAGACTATATTAAAAATGATAAGGATATTAAAAATAATTTAAATCCAATTTTATATCATGAAACAAAAGAAGTTCATGCATTTTTCTATATCCATAAGACATTTAATTAAAAGAAATGGAATTTTATTCATAAATGTTTCGGTCATTACAAACTTTCCCCCTTAAGAAATTTCACCCACAAAATTTACTTTTCCCAGACTAAAACAGATGAGGGTAATTCTATCTCATCACTTCCTTCGGTTCCCACGTCACTTCTTCAAACTTGTGATTTCTCCACAATACTTTGACGAGGGGCATTGTCTTATTTCGTATAAATTTTTCTCTATGATCAAAGATTTTCACCAGATTCTCCTCATTGGATAGGTCATTCTCCAATGGTTCCACCTTTGGATTGAGTACATGTTATGGGTCTGGTATGTAGTTCCTTAAGAGTGATACATGGAATACATCATTTACTAGAGATATGTTCAGTGGGATTGATAGTCTATAGGCCGCTACTTCGATGTAATCAAGGATCTAAAAAGGGTCGATGTTCCTTGGAATAAGCTTTCCCTTATCCCCAAATATCATAAATCTATTCAATAAAGATATGAGGATGAATACCATGTCTTAAACTTCAAACTCTAGGTCTCATTGATGATTATTAGCATAACTCTTCTGTTGACTCTGAGTAGCTTTGATGTGATGCGGGATGGTCTTAGCCTTATCCACCATTTCATAGAACATTTTCAGACCTAGAAGTTTTAATTCCCCAATATCATCCCAACATGTCAGTTTTTTTCACCTCTTCATATAAAGAGCTTCATAAAGAGACATTTGGATGCTTGAGTGGAAATTTTTTGTTATAAGCGAACTCCACCAAAGGAAGATGTTGGTCCCATATACCTTTGAGTTCCATTGAGAAAGCTATCAACATTTACTCAAGTTTCGAGATAGTCTTCTCAAATTGGTCATCATTTTGAGGGTGATAGGCCTTGATGTAGTTTAACTTGGTGTTCAGTGAAAATTTGAGACTCTTCTAGAACATAATGGTGAATCTTTGATCTCAAACATACATAATCGATATGGTACTCCATGTTGTCTTAATACTTCTCTAATGTATATTTGTGCCTGTTTATCTAGTGAGAAATCCTCTCGAATTACAATGAAGTGTCCAGTATTTGTAAGACGATCCACAAAAACCCAGATAACATTGTTTCTTTTGGATGTCTTTATATTTCTGGTGACAAAGTCCATGATGATGTTTTCCCATTTCCATGTTGTTATGGGTAATAGTTGCATCATCCCCTTAGAGTTCTGCCTATAAACCTTTACTTTCTAACATACTAGGCACTTTGATGTATATTTAGAGATATCTCCCTTCATGTTATCCTACCAATATTTCTCCCAGAGATCTCGATACATCTTCATGTTTTTTGGGTGAATGGATAAATTCAAACAATGTGCATCATCCAAAAGTTCTTCCTTTAACCCTGGATTTTATGGATCACATAGTGTTTATTCAAATATCATAATTCCTTCTTCATTAACATTAAAATCTAAGGATTTCCCTTTTTTGATAGTTTCCCCTTTCTTCTGAATTCCCACATCATCTTTTTGAGCATCCTTTATCATTACAAAAGAGACGGTTGAGGAATAATTTGTGAAAGGATTAATTATGTTCCCTTCTTTATGATTTCCATGACCATCTTCATCAAATATAAGAAGATTGGATCCTTTTCAATTCTCATCAATGATATAATTGTAAGGTCCCTTATACTTAGAGCATCCACCACCTTGTTCACTTTCCCAAAGTGGTAAAGGATTGAGTAGTCGTAATCCTTAATGATCTATAACCATCTTCGTTGGTGCATATTCAAATCTTTTTTGTGTGAATATATATTTGATACTTTGGTGATCTGTATATATTTCACACATCTCCCCAAAGAGATAATTTTGAAATATTTTCAATGCAAAGATCATAGCTGCCAACTCTAGATCATGCATGGGATAGTTTTGCTTATGAATTTTCAACTACCCTGCGGCATGGGAAAGGAATTTTTCATTTTGTATCAATATATAGCCCAAGACCTTCTTTTAAGAATCACTGATGATTACGAAAATCTCCCCACTTATGGGTAGTGTGAGCACATGGTTAGTTAAAAGCCTCTTCAATATTTTTTCACATTCATCATTCTAATAAAACTTGACTCCCTTCCGAGTTATCTTGGTAAGAGGGTTTTATAATCATGAAAGATTTCTCACAAATCAGTGATAATATCCATTTAACCCTTCGAATCTATGGATATCCATCACAAATGTTTTCCTCATCTATCCCTCCATTTCTTTTTTTGGAAGTATCCATAGATATCTCAGTTCTTGTAATGATATTATCTAAGAGTGAGACTTCCTTCACCCAAAACTCACACTTGATATACTTTTCATAGGGCTAATCCTTTCGCAAGGTCTCTAGTACAATGCTTAGATTCTCTTCATCATCCTCATTGGTTTTGTATTATATTAGAATATTGTCTATAAAGACTACCAACAATTTGTCGAGGTAATCTCTAAAGACTCTATTCATCAAGTCTATGAATATTTCTAGAGCATTAGTGAGTTAAAAAGGTATTAATATGAATTCATAGTGCCCATACCTTGTATGAAAAGCAGTCTTAAGGACATCCTCCTTCTTCACACTCACTTGGTAATATCCCAACCGCAAGTCCACCTTGGAGAAGTATTATTCTCCAAATATCTAGTTAAACAAGTCATCAATTCATGGAAAAGGATAATTGTTCTTTATTGTGATATTTTTGAGCTCATGATAATCAATGCAAAGGTGTATTGACCCATCCTTCTTCTTGATGAATAGGAATAGTTCACCCCATGGTGAAGCACTTGGGTGTATAGATCCATTATCCAGATTCTCCTGTTGTTTTTCTTTAGCTCCAAAATCTCCATAACATCCATTATATATGGATTCTTGGATATTGGAAATTCCCCATATATAATATCAATTGAGAATTAAACATCTCTTATTAGAGGAAGACCAATCAATTCATTGGGAAACAAATCATTTAATTCTCTCACAATATTCATGTCTTCAAGGATGGTTATTCCTTAGACTCAATCATCTAAGAAAGACATGAATTTCTATAGGGTAGTAATATCCATTCTTGATATGATGGTGCTAAATAATATTCATCCCCCTCCTTGCACTTGTATAGAATCGGGAGAAGATTTACCATATGGAGAGTGATTTCCCTCTTGTGGAAATTAATGTTGGATCTATATAGCTAAAGCCAATCCTTGCCAAAAATTTAATCAAATTCCACTAAGGGATATATGATGAGGTTCGTTGGGAATTTTAGTCTAGAAATTGCGATAGGGTAGGAGTCCTATTCATGGGATGCTATAATTTCCCCATTTTCTATTTTCAACGACATCTCTACTTCCATGCTTTGTGGTGGTGTTTGGATTGTTCTACAAAAAATTAGGATATAAATCAATGTGTATAACCAGAATCCAAAAGTATGTTCACTACCCTTGAATGAAAAAATAGTGTACCTATCACCAATTCATTGTCTGGATTCACTTCGGTAGTAGTGATGAAAAAATCTCACACTTTCTACCATGGAGGTTGTTGGTTTCCTCCGAAAACCCTTGGATTAGTGCATTGGTTCGCAATGTGCCCTTATTCTTTGTAGTTGTAGCAATGAAAAATTCATTAATGATTGAATAGAGTGTTACCTTCATCTATCACAATAGTGGGTTTTTCTTGCTATAAATCTCTGGCTAGGTGCCCCTCCTTCTCACACATAAAGAATTTCCTTGTCCCCTCATACAATTTCCAGGGTGCTTCTTTCCACATTTTTGAAAAGCGGGGTGATAATTTTTTTACCACGGTTGGATTTATCAATATGAACACCATAATTAAATTCCAATTTCCACTAATTATCCCTGTTATATCTATAATATTCTCAAATCTCCATCTCGGCTTTGAACACACATCAGAAAATCTCCTCATAGCTCTCAAAGTAACGGATTGTCGGGGCCTTCCATAGGATGAGTTTTAGCTCACTAAAGAAGTGGTCAACTGTACATTTAGGGGTAATGAAAAAAACCATAGGTGTATCATTCAATACTTGTGAAATTTTCCTCATAATCCACAACATATTTTTAAACCATTTTTTTGAGTATAAGGAAATATATTTCTATCTTAATATGGAGGGTGAGGAAAATATTTTATTTATTTATTTTCTATAAATCCTTCCATCCCATCGTCTCGATCTCATCCTCCAGCTTCATATTTTTGATCAATGTCCACCATTGATCAGATTCACCCTCCATATGATAAGCATTTAGAATAACCTTCTATTTTTTGGAACACTAAATGATGGATAATATCTTTTCAATGGAGTTGATCCATCATTCGACGATTGAGGTATCAGATGATCCATTGAAAATAGGAGTCCTTTGTCTCATGAATCTCTCAATTGCAACATGTTATTTCCTTGTGGGGGGGGGGGTGGAAGTTCCTCTTTATCCATGTTTATATTAAAAACAAGAGTTAACTGAGAGAGTATCATGACAATGTTTTCAATTCACACTCCCATCGGATTGGGCATGTCATTAGAGTAGTCATCACGTTGATCTTCACATTAGTTGTTGCCCTGATTACTCTTATTAATGGCCATTGTCTAGAATAAAAGGAAAATTAGGGTTAAATATTTTAAACTATTAAAAACATAAAGGGGGATCCAATGACAAAAAGGGATTAGATATAAATTATATTTATCCTTTTAACTAAAGAATTTGTAAGCTTCGATCTAAGTTATCCATGATATACTTAATAATATTTAATCTTATGGGGGGTTTTTTTATTCCATTAATAATGGTTCATACTAATATTATGAATTTATCAAATCATATCCCCTGGGAGTATCAAACCAAGACTGAAACAAGGACAATTTTCATGCACTAGTTCCCATTAGAGTCTAGCTCAAGGAAGTGTTTTTAGGTTTTATCCCTAGATGCATCTTTTTTAGATCCACCTATACTTGTTTATATCAAGACAAGGATATATTTTATTTATAAACCACTTACTATAAACTCAAAAAAATTTAAGGATTTTTTTATTATCCTTAGTCATATTCCTAAGGATTTCACTAGGGTTTTATAATCCTAATCCCAAAAATAACTAAACCTATTATTTGATACCACCTGTAAAAACCCTTCTCTTTATTTCATATTTAAACCTAATTTATTACATAAACTTTCACTTAATACAACTCATAAGATCAAGAGGTCTAGTGTATTTGGGGCTAAAGAACATTACATAACAACTTAAAATATAAAATACACATCTTTATTAAAAACTTCTTTTACATAACCACAACACTCTTTCGTACTTAGCATTGCATGGGATAACCTGAGGACATACAAAAAAATGGGTGAGATATAAAGCCCAATAAGAGATTAAACAAGAAATAACATGAAGAATAAAATACATGTTATTAAATAGTAATATCAATATACCATAAGATAAACATGAACATAAATTCATGATATTGAATGATTATCAAAACATGGAAATGTGCCAACAACTTAAAACACTGCATCATTAACATAAATGAATCAAGAAAATCCCTATCTCAAAAAGGTGAAAAATGTACTATAATGGAATCAGGTAAACCCACATCACAACATGATGTATCATGATACTAAAAATTACCTAATTCATTGGAGCACTATCACGGTGCACCCTTCATAATCATTTCAATCTCATACTTAAGTGTTCCACATAGAACATAAAACATTGATTTATTCAACATAATAATTTATTATATAATCAAGGAATGTGGACTTCATAAATTTAATTCACCATTCTATAAGTATGTGTGCATAAAATAAAATACCCTTGATAGAGGATGGGTTCACTACATGATGATTTTGGCATGGAAAATCATTGTGTCATTTTGGCAGCATAACAGTGTCATATAAAAATTCATAAATTGTGTTGATGAGAGAGAAAGGGGTCTCTAAAAATTTATAAATGGGATGGAAACTAATGGGATCATGGAACATAATATCCCAACATGTGAAATGGAATTTAGATTCATAATATAGAATAAATTCTTGAATGAAAATGAGAAGATAGAAATCCCTTATGAAATTTTGACATAGCAATGGATGAGTTTAAAGGATCATAGGGGGGATTAATGGGAGTGAAAAAAATATCCCATAATGTATAAACCAAGTGGATATTTAGGAGGTATGTTATAACATATCCTAAATCAATAAAATGGAAATTAAATGTCATGACATAAAAGAGATGCTTGAAGAATTAGAAGAGAGGGAGATCCCTTACATGGATGTGTGATCTAAAAGGCTTGGGGAGGATTATTGGGAGCTTGGGGGTGCCCTGGTAGGACTCTAGGGTGTAAGGGGAATAGGGTGGTCAAGGTTCAAAGATATTTAGTAAATAGAAATGGGCGATTGAGTGGATTTATATAGGAAAGGTGGGATAATTCTTTATTATTTTGGTTTTGGACCCTACACACTAAAATATTCAAAACCACAAAACCATCCCATGGTTTTCACCCATGGTTTCTGAAAAATAGGAGTGTTATATATTATTTTAAAAGGTTAAGGTCCTAATATCTTAAAATATTTCCCTTTCTTATGTGGATGTGAGTCACACTTTCAAGGAAATGATTTTAAAATCCTAAAATATTTTATATTTCTTAAACGATTCACTAAGGCTTTATAAAATCAATCAAATAAACCAAAAATTACATTATTTTAAAATAAAAACATATATTTGGCAAAATATACCTTTTATTGTATTTTATTACATTACTATTGGTTCGTTATGATGTTATAGAATACATTATATATTTATACGGTATTTAATTTTTCCCCAAAAATTTGACTGTTTCAGAAAATTATGAAAAATTCATTATTGTCTAATTTTGACATCCTAATTCAAAAATTAATATTAATTTTATCTAAATAATTTTATAAATATATGAATTTTTTCTTTAAAAATAATAACCGACATTTATTAAAAATTGACGGGGTTTGGAAAAATAGTTTCCAAACTATAATAAAAATTAAAATTGATTTCATACAAATTATACGATCACTTATATTTAATAAAATTCATTTAATTATAATATTTTTCTAAAATATTATTTAATTAAAAAATCCATTAATTCATAAAAATAGATTTCTTAATTTTATTTAAATATTTACCATAAATATTATTTGTTCTTTAATTACAAAGTAACGATAATAAAATAAAAGTATATTCATTATTCTATAAAAAATAATGCACATAATCATAATGATAGGGTCTTGTTACATATCCATTTATTAAAAAATTATAAACCCTAAGATTAAGGTGTATGATGGTGGGGCTTTTATGGGGTCATTTGGTGAATATGGCTTTGGTCGTGATCTTGATGATCTTGAACTTCTCCTATAAATAGTTTTGACCATGCTTAAGTTGATGGATCTCAGCTTGGGATTAGTCTAGGAAAAATCCCAAAAATTCAATCTCCTTTAGAAGCTCTAATAAATGGGCTTCTAGGGTATGATCCTACTAGTTGAGGCCATAACTTCCTTTTTCTGTTTCAAAATATTTGTTAAAACCCAATATTTATACTTGTAATGTGATCACTATTCAACAACTATATTATAAACGGTAAGGATACTTAGCAGTCATTCGAATCCAATTGGATATAATAAAACAAAAGGAATTATTGTGTTTTCTATATCCATAAGAAATTTAATTAAAATAAATTGAATTTTATTCATAAATTTTTAGGTCATTAAAGGGTATCTCATGAGGAACCCAGTCCAATAAATTAATTTATTTGTTGTATTGTATTTACTATTATTAGCACACCGGTAAATTTATATTAACATACTTGTTTGACATGGACACCATTAGTGGTGGCCTATTGAGTATATCTAACAATATAATTTGGATTATCTTAGTAATTAGGAATACTACATGATTATAGGTATAGATAAAGGGAAGTGGCATGATTCTAAATCTTGATTTTTAGTTCTAGGATGGAGTATGGGAGAATTAGATTAGGCATATGCTCATGATGCTTGTTGTAACTATTTTTGGTATTTTTGGTATTTTTTATAAATTGTGGAATATTTTTATTTCCCTATATCCCCAAGTTCTCATTTTAATATAGCTAAAATATATCATAATAATCATTATTTATATATATTTATTTATTTAGGTTCTTCTTGTCATTTATTTCTCTTAGATAGTCAATCGATATTATATCTGTTATTGTATATTTATTATGCTTCCACTATTATCAGTTATTATATACTGCTGTTATAAACTCTAAATCATGTAGGAATAGTCTCCCCATGGTCACACCCTAGCTCCTCGATGCTATTTGGAAACCTTTGGCGTATGGGGAGGCACACTTGAGGTCATGTGGCCAACTATCTTAAGGGCACTGCTAAGTGGCTTCCGGGGTAGGATGGTAAATTTTTTACCACATTAGATAATATAATTTAGGATGATTATAAAAATGGAATCATTTTTTATAAAATCCATTCACATAAATACAAAAAATTAGTTTAAAATTAATTCTATAGCTATGATGAGAAAATGGTTTTCCAAATAGAAAATCTTCAAAAGTTTAAATTTTTTATATAAAATGTCAATATTAAATTGATTCCAATGATATAAATTGAATTAATATATATATAACTAAACTAATTTTACTTTTCTAATAATATTAAAAAAATTTACCTTATTAATTCTCTAAATAAAAATATATTTTTAATAAAAATAGTTTTTTTCACCATTCATCCAAAAAATAATCATTCCAGAAAAATCTCAAAAAATCACCCCAGATAATTTTACATGATAATTTTAAAAACTATATTTATTTTTTCAAACTAATTTTCAAAACGTGTCAAAAATTAATTTTATTATTGTTTAGAAAAATATGTTAAAATATATTCTTGAGAAAATAGTGTTTTTGAAACATATAAGGAGTTTACAGAAAATTATGTACTTTTTTATCAGTATGTTTTATTTATATAAAACCATTTTAATTAATTTTTAAAATATATTTATTTTTTTAATTATTCCAAGTTTAATGGTTAGGTAATAACAGCCATGTTGAAATAATAATATTTACAGTTTGTCGTGGTTTGTTAAAAATCAGTGTTGCGTTTAACACAAGATATCAAAAAAATTTAATTTATTCAAAAAATATTTTTCATAAAATATCATGGTCTTACAACTTTTATTCCTAGTTGATATTAATATTGAATCACATGCATTAATTTCATCATGTTTTGCTTATATTATTCCTAGACTGGGCTTTGTATCTCACCCATTTCTTATGTACATCCCCAAGTTTTCCAATACAATTTTAAAAGATCCAAGAAATATAAGGGCATGTTAAAAAGTTTTTAAATAATGATGTTGTAACTATGTTTTAAGTTATTTTTTCATGTAAGTAATTTCCCATATACACTTGGCCTCATGATCTTCCTAGGATGTATTAGTGTACCTTTATGTAATAAATCAAGAATTAAGGGATATTAAAATATACGTTGTCATAAAAAACGATTCAATTTAATTTTTATCTCTTTAATTTAATTTAATTAAACCTAAAAAATACATCCATATCTCAATAACACCAAATAAACATTAAAATTCATGTCACACCTCACTCAAGTGAAATTAAATTTATAATTATTGTCATACATGTAATGTGAATTTTTCAGTATGGTCTTGTGAAAATTATCATCACTCCACACCATGAGACATAAATTTTATTTTAGTCATGAGACCATTTTCAAGGTAAATTTTGTGGTTATTGGTTGGTGGGTAAAATATTTATAAATTAAAGGCTAGAAAAAGGAGGTTGAACTATTAAATTCCAATTCATGAATATTCATATAAATACTAGTAAATATAGGTAACTCAATTTCCCTTAAAAATATACACCACAAACTCTTTAACATAGGACAAGATTCAAATTGTTAACATAATGAATGATTTCATCCTAATTTTTTTTATTTTTATTCAATATTTTTTAGGGAGGATGACATGATAATAAAATAAAATGAAAGAATGAAATTGTGCCCTCAATTTTTGGAAGGTACATTAGAAAAAAATGTAACCAAAATTAATAATTCAATATTACATCTATTTTTGTCATTTTATATTCATATTTCTTTTTTATTTATTTTTTTAGAGAATAAATTGATAGATTTGAATCACAATGAATGAAATTGACTCGTTTTGATTCTTAAAATTTTTAGAATAATTTTACACACCTCACAGACCAAAATTCGTGATACATACCAAAAAAAACACATGAAAATACATTCTTCCACACTCAAAAATGAAATATTCTTTAAAAAATATTATAAGATGAGGTAGTTAAAGAATAATTAGCTCGTAAAGTGGCTTAAACCTTGAAGGAAATTTAAGGATTATAAGGAATAAAAAAGGGTAAATTTAAATGTGGGTCTCAATTTAAAATTTGACTAGACAAATAAATGCCTCAATTATATCAAATCCATTTTATAATTCTAAATATTTGAAAGTGAAGAATAATTTTTTTTTTATTTTCACAAAAAATAAAAATTTATATCAAGAAAGTGTGAGTATTAGGAAAAATTTATAAAAATATTTCATAACACCTCATAAGACGAGAGAAAATAATTTGAGTTAGTGTTTCATGGTCATAGAATTAAAAAATTTCACAAAGTCAAAAATTTTATTGAAAATAAAAATCTATGAAAAAATTTCCACACCAAAATAATTTAAAATCCATTTTATCCAAATTCCTGAAAAATAACTCAAGATAAATATAAGTGAGAAATATGAAAATAGATATTCAATGAAGCTCATTATTCATAAAAATGTAAGTAAAATGTAAAAGGAAAAAATACTCATAAGAAGGTTTCCACTCCCCCAAACATAAAAATCTAGCTACCCATCAATTAAGCTTAAAAAAATAAGAATATTATGGTAGAAAAATCAAAGATAAAAAAATATACAACCATAATTTATTTTATAGTGGAAGACTTTATTTAATATCCTAGATTCTACCACTTATACTTGTAAATATAGTACAAAAAATGGAAAAAATATTTAAAAATGGAAGGGAAAAAATAGGGATAGAAATTGGTTTTACCCCCAAGTGGGTACTGGTTTTTTTCTACCACTAGTTTGCAGTTCCAATGTTTGCCCAAATATTGATGGTGGATTTAGCTTGTATGATTTGAACTAACACATTTTTTCCTTCCATATTACATGCCTTTATATAGGTTATATGGGACTCTAGGGATGGAGTAAAATAATTCCATACTCTTAGAAATATAGTATAACTTTTATGTTGGGGGAAGATAAATAATGGGTCTTATTCATTTCCTGATACTACTTGTATTTCTTCTTCAACTTTAACATCCAGGGATTTATCATGTGATGCTATTTTAAAAAATTTAGTAAAGGTAAAATTTAAGGGCAAATAGGAAAAAAATTCAAAATTAATATGATTAAAATAAAAAAATCAATAAATAAATATTCCCCTTCAAGTATGTTAGAATGGAATATGATTTCTTTTGGATGGGCCACTAGTAACTTAGTCTCAGTAGGTGTATCATATTCTTCATCACCATCCTCCAAGGACATCTATGCATTAGGAAAATTTTAAAGCTTAAATTAGTGGGATGTAATAATCAATTAATTTTCAATAAAATATAAATAAAATGTGTTCAAAAAAATTATTATCTCCTAGAGTAAGCATAAATTTTGATTCTCTTTCTTTTCTAAATGCCACTTGGAGTATGTTTCTTATGGATAGAGGTAGGTAGTCAGTATCCTTTAATTTTTATTAAAATAATACCATTTTGGTAGTTTCTGTTTCTAAATATAAAGAGAGGTATAAAAGTATGGATTTTTCATTATAATATATAAGAGAATCACATAGCTTGTCAGATTTTATAAAATCAGACCAATATTCATCCAACTCATCTTGATCTGCTACATGAACATTGGTATGAAAGTCTTCTTTTTCAACATTCTTAAGAAATGGTATAGACAATTTTGAGACTAGATTCTTCATAATTTCTTCCTCACATGGTTATTTAATTGAAAATGTTGAAATTTTAGGATTAATTACTCATTTTCTTGAGCCTCTTTATGAGAATCTAATTTATTCAATGAAGAGGAAATAATTTCCAATTGATTCCTCAACTATTCAATCTTTATATCATTCTCATGAAATTTATTTTTCCATTATTCTTCACTGCAAGACTCAATAAAATAATAGAAAAAATTCCATTACAAGAAAAATTACTAGATAATCTATTTTGACCAAATCAGTTCAAAAAAATGTAATGAAGTTATTTTTTTTATTTTTTTGAAATTTAAGATTTATTAATTTTTTTCAAAAAATATTGTTTCCAAGATATTGGAATCCCTAAAAATGACTACAAATTTATGAGAGGGATTTTTATTAATACCTCACCGATATATTCTTATTTTACTAACAATGTAGCATAGTTCACACCCTAGGGTTAATCTATCTTGGATGCCACTCACACACACCCTTTTTTCCATTGTAACTATTTATATAATAACTAATATAACACTTAATAAAAAAATAATATAATAATGGGAGAGTGGTTTGAAAAATTAATGATATATATATGATATAAAAATATCATAAAATAAAAATGAAAACAAAATATATAAATATGTTAGTGAGATGATGTTGCCATTCTTAAGGGTTCATGACAATGTTATCATTTCACTTTAAAAAATCATTCTCATTATCCCATTAAATGTAGAGATCAATCCTATCACTATAAAACTTCCTATTTTAATTTTAATTACCCCACAATGAACCTCTATTTATAGTATCATCTTTATCACATCACAACCATAATGCTACACTAACCCTAGTCATGTAACATTTTAAAAACTACATAGAGGAATAAATACGAATGGGAAGAAGAACACAATAGCTGATAAAGAGAATATATCCATAAAAAATAATTAGTTTAC
Source organism: Viscum album (assembly GCA_963277665.1). Taxonomy (NCBI): domain Eukaryota; kingdom Viridiplantae; phylum Streptophyta; class Magnoliopsida; order Santalales; family Viscaceae; genus Viscum; species Viscum album. Next base: position 547,468,304 of record OY728148.1, read on the forward strand.
CCACTACTAAAATTCTAAAAAATTAATGAGAAATATTGAATAAAAATTAACTCAAAACATCACTATGTTTCCCTCAAACAATAATGAGAGTTTGTTCTCCATTTTCACTGAGATTAGAAGGAGCACGGTCGAGGAAAGAAAGAAAAAATAAAAGAGAATACTGGATGATAAAATATAATATACTGAACAAGTAAAACACTATTAAAACAGCATAAGAACTAATTTTACTAAAAATTTCTAAAAAATATCCAACCCTTGACATGGAGGTGTAGGTGTACATTTATAGGAAAAAGTGTGTCTATATTTCCCTCCAAAACAATCTTATGAATTTTGGTTTCTTTTCAACCTAATTAGTGAAAGAATCTCATAATTTTTATTAATATATTTTATTATTATATGTATCTTATCTCCAGCTAATTTTTTATCTCTATTGTAAATATGTAGCATACTTTATGATAGTTTTACATGAGAAACCTTTTCCAGATTAGAGACTATCTGAACTCAAATGTTTAACTTCTCATGAATTTATGGCCATAAAAGAGGCCAAATATATTTTAGTTTGTGCCTTAGAACCAAATTATGTGTTTTTTATGATTAATAGCACAAATAGTTTTAAATATTAATGAAATACTTATCACCTCATGTTTTTTCTTATGCATGACCAAGTATGTGATAATGTTCTAAGAGTAGCAGTCACCCTAAAAGGTCATTGTAGTTCTTTGGTATGATGAGGAACTGAAAGCTCCATGAAATTATTCTTAAATATATTTTATATATCCATAAGAAATCATTTAAGGGGCAAAAATGATATAGGCTATTAAGGGTGTATACTTATAGGACTTTGAGGCACATTTTCAGAGTGTATTCCCATGGAAATTTCTAGTGTAGGAGATTATGAGAATGAGACCCACTAGTAGGAAATCCAAATTTATATATGTAATTGAATGTTTTTATCTGTGGATGATTGTATTGATACTTATATGTTATGATTATTATTAATGGATATTATGAATCATGTAATTTGATGTATTGATGAAAACTGTGATGAAAAATGCTCACGATAAAGTAGGATATGTTCTTTTCATCATGAATAATATTTATTTAATGAATAATGTGATAAAGGATTTTTACCATTTGTTCGTTAATATAAGTTTATATATTAATCAATTTTATGTAAATTATATAACCTATATAAATCCATATCCATGGTTTTATATGAGCAAGTTCTTTTCTAAAAAGTCAAAGAAACAGAAATCTAGTATACTGGTTTATGAAAGTATCGTGAAACCAACTTTATTATAGATATCAAAATAAATGGATTATATTACACACTAAACATATGTATCAGGTTTTATGTCATTGAGACATTTACTTCTTTCTCGATGAGTGAATTGGCATTTTTATGGATGCTAACCATGGACTTTGAACTACTTCACCTAATGCCACCAAGAAAGAGGTCTTAAGGGTAACACACTATGTTTATCTAGAACTTGAGAAAAATAAAAAAATATTTAACATGTTGAATAAATATTATTTCTAAATGTGGTTTAATAATTATTTATGTTTTTCTTGATCACATATATTCCGTCACTAGTTATTCGATAGAATATTTTGTGAGAAAAATATTTAATGAATTTTTTTCTATTTAGTGAATATAATATTTATTATTTATTAATGAATAATTTAGGTATATTTATTTATTAAATAAATATTCATTATTCAAGGGCTGATAAATATTATGGAGTAATAGGGGATCGAGTTTAATGGTCTGATGAAAAATAATATATATTAAATAATATTTGTATAAATAATATTTAATTAATTCACTAATTTTTTACTTTAAAAGAAATAATAAATATTATATTTATAGACATGGTGTTTTTAGGGATTAAGGAAATAATATGGGTATATGCGTAATTATAATTTTTCTAACCTAAAAACAATTTAAAACCAATTATATTATCTCTAATAGTGTGGATTCTATTGGATTTAATATGAACAATGACATCTAAAGAATTCTATTAAAGTCCTAGAGAGATCCCTTTCTAAGAACGCTATAAATAATGGAGAGAAATCCTATCCTCCCCCACTCTTGATTATAGAGAGATAAAAGAGAATTCTTTTTAATGAGATTCTCAGTGGGAGATCAAACACAATGATTTAAGTATTATGATCTATTATGATAGCACCTATATATTCATATGATGATGTTTGGAGGTTCATGGAGTACATATGGATCACTATTGGAGAGAATCAACGCTTGATTTCTACAATGCAATAAAAATATGATGTAGATACATTTTTGGATTCATCAATGAAGAAAGAATTCATCACAAGGTAATTATCTAATTTATTGATCTTATTATAAATCATTATGTGATGATCCAACATTTTGGTTTCAAAATTATCACATAAATTAATTTTTCATTCAATTTTTTGATTAAAACCTTTATCATTGATGTACATCTCAGATTAATCATCAATTATAAAAAAAAGACAAGTTGGGCATACCCCATCCATGTGTCCAAAATCTTTAAGTGGTATTAAAGGGATCACATAATTATTTATTATTATTTATAGACCATTGATTGATTTATGTATTTAACATTAGTTTCAAATTCTAGTTTAATCATTCTTAAATCCAAATTGTGAGATATTCTCTTCTTCCTCTTAATTATAAACAAATAATCAATATTGATTAATTTTATGAATGAAAACATTTAATTAACTCACTTAGAGGTTTCGAGGATTCTGTATGGATAACATCATAGTAGATGCCATGTATCCTATTGGTACACATTTTACCCATGTTTAATGCACAATGAATTAATTTGGAATTAATTGAATCCATGTGTATTTATTATATAAATTGTACATTTAAATACAATGCATGCTGACCTGGACATCCCGATGTACATTTATCCAGATAGAACAACATGTAATATTCTTAAATGACATCTAGTCCATTAGTCAAATATGGACCAAGTATTTTCTTACACGACCTACATGACTAGTGATTGCGTAACTCGGAGAACACATAATATATAATCTATGTACACATCATGTACTACATTAATTTCCTTTGCGTGCTTACATGATAGAAACAAGGTTTGTTATATGGATAGATGGTGAGGAATATACAAGAAGTGTAGATATATTATACACACTTTGTATATTAAAAAATACCATGACCCAGCCCATCGGGGCCTACTAGGCTAGTGAAAGGTCGAGTCGCCATAACCGCAAGCCCACCACTAATAGGCTACGGGATAGCGACAAGCACCGATAATACATAAATAAAATTGGATACCTTTTTCTAATGCACTTGTATGCATTTTCCTAACCATATCCTTGAAAAGGTAAATAAGAATATAAAATAAAATAATATATAGAGTATAAACATACATGTTATAACCTCAAGGGAAATACAACTAAGTACATCATTATAAACTAAAATGAATAGGGAAAAATAAATTCCCAATAAAAAATGAAGTCAAAACCTAGAAAAAATAGAAATAAATTAAAACTTAGAGAGCCCAACTCCAAATCTTCAATTCTTGTCCACCGTAAGTGGTCAATGCACCAAAGTTTCCCTAAGATCTACCATAGTCATCACTGATCTATCTGTGGTTTTCATTAGAAATGAGATGTGTGGGAAAAAACCATTTTGGGTGAGTATAAAAATACAAATTAGGACACCCATAAAACCATAAAAGGAAAGATATGGAGATACAAAAAAAGTTAATCTCAACCAAAAGTTAGAGGGAAAGAAAAACCAAGATATACATATAGGCTCGTAAACAATCCCAGTAGATAGAGAAAAGAGATTTCCATATCATAGCCCAGATAAATTCGATGGTTTTATTATATCCCCAAAACTCCCCCAAAAATTCCCAACATCAAACACAACCACACCAAAATCTATATGGAGGGGCTTGTTCCTCACTATTTCACTCTAAAACCAATGGATCCACAACTATTGTAGAGGAACTGTATGCCACTAGAGCTCAAATATGGGAGATTTACCTTCTGTTGATTGAGTAATCTTTCCTAGTGTAGGGTAGTAACATCTCTAACTTTTTAAAGTGTATAGGGAACCTATGACCTAGTGTGACATGAGAGTTCCAACCCCAAAATATCTCTGATGATATTTCCCTTCTCACTTTCATCATTTATTGTCACCTAAAGAAGAATCATGCTCAAAAAACCTCACATCATAGATAAAATTCTAAAACAAAGTATACAATTGCATTCTATGAAGAAAAATAATTCTAATAGGCTAGTCATGGGAAATCATCTGAGTCCCAAAGAAGTAGATATGCTGGGTAGAAGTTTTTGAGAGAAGTACATGATGTGTATGGGGGTCCACATGTCATGTGACCCCACCTAATCACCTTGCTTGGTTCTACTCTGAACATGGTTTGGGAAGCCATTTCTATATGGTGTGTACATATGGTACACAATGTGTCTTAGCCACTCAAGGCCCTCCCGTGTGCTCCTGGTCATGCCTGTGTACTTCATTTCATTCTCATGTACATATGGGAATGTTCATATACTCATGGAGTACACATCATGTTCGACTGCATGAGGTTTTGGGCACATGAAAGATGGCAAATGCCATGTCCACCTGACTATGGTAACATGACATGTGGGCCTAGGCACATAACATGTGATCCTTAATTATCATAAAAACCATACTACCACAACCATGGGATAAAATTATGTGTGTTCTTCTAGACTAAATTAAATTTAGTTGAGGTTTCCATTGGCCAAAAAAAATATAGTTTTCATTTGTCTCCAGATCCACTTCAATCACTATTATTTCAACTATTTTAAAACTCAAAATATATATAAAATTCCACTATTTGTTGATTCCCATCCACCAATGGAAAAAAAAATCAAAACCCTACAATCTACATGAATCCCACAACACCTGTTATGCCTCTCATCGCCTTCCACTCAATCCCATTTCCACTTCAGATCTTGAATCCACGATGTATCACCCAAAACCCAAGATCCATCTTGATCCATCCATTATTCACCAATTCATTCATCATTTTCAAAGCCACCATGAATATTTGGGTTTGATCATGATCAAAACTGTTGGAAAATATTGAACTGTGATCTAATAGGGAAATGGTTAAGAATGAATAGAAAAAGGGGGATGAAGAACAAAAAAAAGTAAAACTATCATTTTCCAAGTGTTCTTGGCCAAATATCATAAATAAAGGATATCAAGGTTAATAATAAGTGCAGAAAGGGATTTAATTTGATAAATTAAGTAAATAATTTGGTAGGGATCATGTGAAGGTTGGTAAATTCTAAGAATTTAAAAAGATTAGAGATTCATGTTTTATTAATAAAAATATGTTTGGAATCCAATTTTTCCCTATATCAATTTATGATCAATTATTGTTGAATAATTAATTCACAAGAAATGAAAATCATATACTACAATTGATTCCTCTCAATGAAACTCAATTTGATTGTCCATCATTCACCAATATTGATCCACCAATGTATAAATTTGAAGAAATTTTAGAAAATCCTCCACAGGTTATGACGATAATGCTATAGATTTATCATAAAGAGGTATAAATAGAGGAATTTAGGTCATGGGAATTTAAAATAAAATAAATAAATTATTTATTAATTTTAATCAAATTCACCTGCCAATGAATGCCTCAACCAAACATCTAGTTCCGAACAAAATTAGGTCACGATTATGGTAAACCCCACATTTTATATTCAAATATTGTCCTATATTTTCTATTTGAGGTACTAAGAAATGGTAAAAATAAAAAAAATGTTCATGTGAGGTAATATAATTGTTATTATTAATATATTAACTACAATTCTCTCTGGGGCATAGAATCTTGCAAAAACTTAGTGTTTTAATTTAAAAATTTTCATTAATATATTCTAATGTATTACAAGGAAAAAAGAGTCACTAAATTCTCCACTCGTTTAAGGTTTTTCACTCCAAAAAGAAAAATCTAAAAAATGGTGGGGATACTTAGCCCGCGCCTAGATCTCTCATTCCCAAGAGCTCTCCTGCATGATCTCATGCTGTCATAACACATGAACAAAGGGAATGTTTTTTCTTCACATGATCTTCTCCTATTGATACTTGATCACCATCAAGTACTCAATGAATATGGATCCATCCATGACTTCCAAATTTACCTAGTCAATAACATGCATAGGATCATAAAAATATCTATTTAGATATGAAATTCGGAAGATTTCATGAACCTGATCCAACATTGGATGTAGAGACAAATGGTAAGAGATCTTACAAAAAATCCATAAGATCTCAAACGGGTTGATAAACCTTGGATATAGCTTGCCTCCCCAGATGAATCTCTATAATCCTCAACATGTGGATAATCTTAGGAAAACATTGTTGTCCTGATCTAACTCAAAAGGCCTATGATGTCGATATGCATAAGATTTTTAACATCTCTAGGCTATCCTCACATGCTCTCAAATTACACGAACCTTCTCTATCATCAGCTTCACCATATCTAGCCCAAAATAGAAGTCTCAATAATATTGGTCCATCATAAGGGTGACCATAAAGGTCTCCTGTACATTTTCTCAAAAGGCACCATACCAATAATAGTGTGTTAGATATTATTATAAGAAAACTCAATTAATGAAAAGTGATTCTCTCGACTCCAATCAATGTTGAACACCCATGCTCTCATCATATCCTCCAAAACATGGATAGTTCGCCTGATCTATCCATCCATCTGAGTGTGAAATGCTATACTCATTCTCAACTAGGTCTCGAAAGCATCCTGAAATACTCTCCATAACTTTGATATGAAACACACATCACATTTGGACAAAATCATCGAGGGTACCCCATGGAGTCATATGATCTCTTGTATGTAAAACATCCAGAAACTCTCCACCAAAATCTTCTCTATTATCGCAAGAAATTACATCAACTTTGTAAGTTGGTCAACTATTATCCAAATAGAATTATGGCCTCTAACTATCTAGGTAATCCATATCATAATGTCCATAAATATTCCATCCTATTTCTAATATAATATCTCAAGAGGCCGCATCAGACCTACCAGAAAATATTTCTCATCTTTTAATTGTTGACATGTGAGACCTTGAGAGATGAACTCAATGACTCTCCTCCTCATTTCAGCCCATCAAAAAAATCATAAAAGTTCCATTTATGTCTTCTCCACTCTAGTATGTATATTTAAAGGATATTTATGAAACTCCCACACAACCTCCTCTTATATCATTACCATAATCACCATCCATCCCTGAAAAAATAATGACATGATCCTCTTCTTTATAGAATCCATCTGGTGAATCCATTAAGGATACCTGGTTATGTGGAACCTCATAGTTGATGTTTCCCAACCGAGCCTTTATAATGACTTGAATTGTTATAAATGAAATTTCTCTTTTGATCTAATTAAATTTATAATTTTGTAAAATAGTTATATAAAACACATGAAATTCCTTGGTTTTATGTTTTTTAATGTAAAACACTATTATAAATGTTCACCATTGTTAATATAGACATTGACCAGTAATCACATGATCAGTATAAATATAGGGCTTTAACAAATCGAATTCACTCAGAAAAAGGAAGTGATGGCCTCAAAAATTAGAATCGTGCCCTATGAAGTCCATTTAACAAAGATTCCGAGGGAGATAACATCTCTGGAATCTACCCTTGACCAATAATAAGATGAGATCAAGTGACTTAAGCATGATTGAAACCGTTTACGAGAGAAGTTAAAGCTCATCGAGATCACGACCCAAACCATGTTCACCAAATGACCCCATGATAATCTCAACATCACACACCTTACTATTAGGGTGTAAAATGGTTTAATAAAGGTATATGTATCAAGAACATAATAATGTGAATATGAATATCATATAATAATGTATATATTTTTATTTTAATTATTTATTTTAAATGTTTTTTTCTTTTGATTCAATTAAACAGAAATTGTATTTTTGGGTAATAATCAAATTCAATTAAAGGGTTTATTTTGATGAATTAATGGTTTTTTGAAATAAATAGTATTTTTAAAAAATATTATTATTAATTAAGTATTATTAATTATAAATGGTCATGTAATTTTTATGAAGTGAAATGTACTTTTTATAAGGGTTCAAAAAAACTGTAATGTTCAATACAAAACATTTTATAAAAAATGAAAAATATTAATTTAAGAGTAAAAATTCACATATTTAGAAAAATATTTAGATAATATTATTATTATTTTTGGAAGAAAAATGTTGAAATTATTCAACGGTTAGTTTTTCATATTTTTTATGAGACAGTCGGTTTTTCAGCTAAAAATTAAATATCGTATAAATATAATGTGTGTTTTATGACATCATAATGACCCCAAAATGAAATAATAAAAAATATAATGGGTATTATAGGAAAAATATATGTGTTACCATTAATATAACTTGATTTTAAGATAATTTTATTATTTTTTATAATTCCCTTATGAATCCTCCAAAATGTATAATATATTTTTGGATTTTAAATTCATTTATTTAATAATGCGACTCACCTCCACATAATAAAGGATAATATTTTAATATATTTGGCCCTTTTACTAATAAAATAATGAAAAAATATCCTCTTTTAAAAAAACCATGGGCAAAAACCATGTCAACATTTGTGGTTTTGAATATTTAATTATATAGATTCCAAAACCTATGTTTGTGAAATATTAAAGAATTCCCCTCTTATTTCCTATATAAAACCAAAAAATTTCCTAATTTAATTCAATAAAAATCCTTTTATAACATAATTAACCTATTCACCATTCTCTAGAATCATCCCATGATGACCCAAGCTCTCAATAATCCCCTATGTAAGCTTTTGTAGTCAGACACTCAAGAAAGAGTTCCTTCCATTCTCTTTTTTATTCAAGTTTCCTTATATTATTACACCCTTTTATTTTCAATAAAAAATGATGGGTATGTTTTCAAAAATACAAAAATACTTAAATTATTATGTTTTAATGATTAGATACCCCTTTCTCTCTCATTAATCCCTCCCATGTACACCTGTTACCTTGCTGAAATTTTTGTAAGAGTTATTCCATTTTTTCCTCTTTCTTAAAGTTTCTTTATTATCTTATGACTTATATTTACTAATTAATTATGTTGGTACATGTATTTATATTAACATATTATTGTAAATTTCATTTATATATGATTATACACCCTTATCTCTCTCATCAACCCTTTCTATGAATTTTTATGTCACGTCCTTAGGCTGCCGAAGTTGCACCACAAATTTTCATTCCAAAACAAGTGTGTAGTGAATACCATACCAATTAACTATTAAGGGTGTTCATTTTTATGAATATATTACTTTTTATTGAAGAATTAAATGTATGTATTCCACATTAATTTATTATGGAATAAATTATAATGATAAATGAATCCTTGTATTATGATTTATGTGGAAAACTTAAGCTTGAGAATGAAATGAATGAGACAGGTGCGCCTTGAATTATATAGCACTCTAATGAATTGGGTAATGTTTAGTATCATGATAAGTAATGTTGGGATAATGGTTTACCTGATTCCTTTATGTAACTTTTTCCACTATGATGTCTTTTCAGTTTATATTTGACTTATGATTCTGTGTTTTAATTTGTTGCCACATTTCCATGTTATGAGTATAATGCTATATCATGATTTATGATTCTTGTTCCTTTATTAATCATTGATATTACTTTGTGTAACATGTATTATTATCTTCATGTTATTCCATGTTTACTCCCTTAATGGGCTCTATATCTCACCCCTTTCTTATGTATTTTCTTCAGGATATCCTATGCAGTTTTAAGATCGATAATGTTAAAGAAGTTTTCAATAAAGACATCTTTTTATGTTTAAAGTTATAATGCAATGTAACTAATTACCAAAGACACTAGTATTAAAAATATTTTGGTTTTTATATTGTGTAATTTTATGTAATTAAATAATGTATGAATTTAATAAAAATAATAGGGTATCTATAGTTGGCATCAAAGGAATATTTAGTCATTTTTTGGATTAGGATTAGAAAACTCTAGTGAATGCCTTAGGGATAAGACTAAGTATAAGAAAAACATACCTAAATTTTGGTGAGTATAGAGTAAGTGGTTTATCAGGAAAATACATACCTATCTGGATAAGAACTAGTGGATTTGTATCTGGGACAAATATTTATGGGGGTAAAACCCAAAAATACCGCTTTGAGCTAGACTTGAATAAGAACTGCTGCACGAAAATAGGCCTTTCTGCACTCTTGGTTTGAAAATCCCAGGGGATATACTTTGGTAAATTCATAAGATTATTACTAACCATTATTAAGGAAATAAAAAAATCCCATAAGAATATATGTTAGGAAATAGATCATGGATAACTTAGTTTGAAGCCTATAAATTGATAAGTTATGGAAGTAAATTTAATTTATAAGTTATCCCTTTAATTTCATTGGATAACCCTTTATATGATTAATAGTTTAAAATAATTAACCCTAATTTTTCTTTTATTATATCCAATGTATGAAAATAGAAGGAATCATGATAACAACCAATGCGAAGATCAATATAATGACTGCCCTAATGAGATACCCAATCCAATGGGAGCAAGAATTGCATACTTTGTCATGGTACTCTCTCAGCTAAATCAAGTTTTGAATAGAAACATGGATCAAGAAGAACACCTCCCCCTTTAAGAAAGAAAAAGTCATAATTGAGAGATTCATGAGACAAAGGCATCATACTTTTAATGGATCATCTGATCTTTCAATTGCCGAATAATGGATCTACTCTATTAAGAAGATATTATCCATTATTAAATGCTATGAAAAAGAGAAGGTTATTTTTTTTGGTTATCATATAGAGGTTGAAGCTGATAAATTGTGGACATTGATAAAAAATATGAAGCCTGAGGAAGAGATCAAGGTAATGTGATAGAAAAATTTCCATAAAATAGTTTTTGATAAATATTTTCCTCAAATAATCCAAAATAAGATGGAAAGGGATTTACTTTCCATCAAGAAAAAAGATGATGAATCCATTAGAGTGTATGAGGAAAATTTCACAAGGTTTGCATAATATACCATCATATTTGTCATTAACCATGAATGTAAGGATAACCTCTTCTTTTATGGGCTAAAATCTAGACTATAGAAAGATCGGGTGATCCATGACATTGATAGCTATGAAGAAATTGTCTGATGTTCCCTCAAAAGTGAAATAGAGATTGATGAATCTCAGGGGTATCATGAGGATAAGAAGTTTAAGGTTGAGTCAAACATAGGTGGATTGATAGATAAATCTTACAGTGCCAATAAATTTCAACATCCCACTTACTAAATGTGTGGAAATAAGCACCCTGAAAGATGCCTGAAGGGGAAAAGGAAATGCTTTATGTATGGGAAGGACACCTTGCCAGTGATTGTTGGTAAGAAAAACACATTACTACGAAGGAGGAAAGGAATGATCCGGTAAACCATTAGTGCATTGTTCATTGATACAACTATTAAGAACCATGGAATTTCGCAAACCAATGTACTAAGATAAGGGTTTTCAGAGGAAACCAACAAACTTCAAGGTATAAAGGGAGAGATTTTTCTATCACAACTACCAAATTGAATACTAATAATAAAGTGGGGATATGTACGCTAGTTTTTCATTTAGGAATAGTAAATGTACTTTTTGATTCCGGTTCCACTCATTCCTTTATATCATGAAATTTTAGTAGAATTATTTAATCACCATCACAATGCTTGGAAGTGGAGTTATCTGTGAAATTACAAAAGGGGGAAATTATTGTATCCCAAGTATATAAATCCTCCTCTATCACAATTTTTTGGCTGAACATCCCATCGAATCATGCCCAACACCCTTTGATGGAATTTGATACAATTATAGACATGGATTGGATTTACCTACATAGATCCAATGTAACACCCCACAATTTCATAGTACATTATTTCTTCAAAGTATTCCAATAACATGCACTACACACAACACCGAGTTCTAGCACACCACAACTTACCAAACTAGACGTTCAAAAGCAGTTATGAATAGTATTAAATGAATTTTGAACATTATATAATCCTTATAATTTTAGAATCCATATTATGAGTTTCTTAGACATAATGTAAGAACAAATTCATTTTTTTCAGATTAAAGAAGTATTTTTCAAAAAATACAATTTTACCACCTTTTAAAGTAAAAACCCATTTAAATCCAAAATTTGAAACTTTTATATATTAAATTTGACAAAATAAACTTTTTCTATAGAATTGGGACATAAGAGTTTAGTTTCAAAAAAATTTTGGCGTTTTTCTGATAACTTTCATATTTGGGTGAATAGTGAACAATACTATATTTTAACTGAAAACAACTTTTTTAATCAAAATAATTTATAGTGTCAAATTATACATTTTAATGGTTTTAAAGTATAAATAGATTATATTTTTAGCATTTAATCCAATTCTGGTCATTGTAAGTAATTTCACATTGAAATTGGACATAAACAAGTGTCAATCTTTTGATAGTAATTATTTCTTAAAAATACGCTTTTTGGTTTTGACAATGAGAATTAATTTTAAATTAATAAATTCGATTTATATGTTTTGAATTTGGTAAAATAGACTTCATTTTTGAATTCGGAATATCAAAATTATCTTAGGGTGAATTTTTGGTATGTTTCTGAAAACTTTCAATTTTTGATAAACAATGAAAAATACAACATTAAGGGTTAATACTGACTTTTCAATTAAATAATTATTTATTTAATTTAAATTTATTTTAGGTAAAAATAGATACATAATACCTATAGAAGTTCATTGTAATTCATTGGAGTCAGTTTATAATAAATTTAGATATATAAAAATTTTATTGAACTTTTTACCGTCTTTTTCCCACCTCCTAGGAGCATTTGGAAATTTACATAAAACTTAATTTTACCACTTCTGTGAGTTGAATTTCAAAAATCCGAGAGACACAGTTGATATTAGTAAGTAAAATTTGGTTCGATGAGATGAAAATATTTTTTGGTGAATAGTAACTTTTGCCTTTTATTTACCATGGTTAAAAGTAAATAGGATAATTAAAGGTAAAAATGATATTGTTATTACCCTAAAACATGTAATAATTCTATTAGATAAGTGTATTAGAGAAAAAAAACCTTAGGAATAAAATATGATCCTTTAGGTCTACTTGGATTAGATTTGGACATTTATTACTATTTAATTCAAAGAAGAGTTAAAAATGTTAAATTCAAAGTTTAATAACTAAACCATTTTTAATATAAGGTTATAAATAAGATAAATTAAACTATAAATATTATTTATAAAGATAAAAATATTTCCTAAATAATGGTATTTTATTTATAATTTTTGGACATTAAATAATTTAATTTATTTATGACACAATGATGATAGAGTAATTACCTTATTAATGAAATATTACAATAATTGATATTATAAATACCCAAATAAATGTAATTTGTGACTTTTTATGAATTAAACTAATTTTATAAGTTAATATGGATTATTAGGTTTAATTAAATGAATTTTTTTCGAAGTAATAACGCTGTTATAAATTTAGAAAAAACAAAATACCAAATAGTGTCAAAATTGACATAAAAGAGTTTTTAAAACAAATATTATATTATTAATTGGTATTCTATTCCTAAAATTATAAGGTTCTTCCAAAGGGCTGAAATACTATTATATATGTCATTAATGAACCACTTTGGGTTCTATAGGATGTTTATTGTATGTTTATTAACCATATAATATAAAAATACAAAGAGACATGGTAAATGTCAAACTATTTAACTAAGAGTTAAATCTAAATGATAATGTTAATATAGTGACCCAAACCTGTCTAAAACTTATTGGTTGAGTGGTTTTCAACCCATACCCACATTATCCTTTAAATAATTCATTTTTTATCCATTATAAACTGGTAACGAATTTATTATAAAATATTATTTTATGTTTTTCCTAAGGTGCCGTTCACCCCTCTTATAAAAGGGCACTTCCCCTTCTCTAAAATTCACACCTCCAAAGCATTTTTTCTCTACCAACCTATGCCCATATATCCTCCTTACTATCCTATATTCATCCTATATTCCTTAATTTTGTTATAAATCCAACCTAATCATCCCTTTTGATCAAATCAAAAGGAAAAACCCAAAGAAGAGGTAATGATTTCACCACCCTCTTTCAAGTTCCTTTCTTCTTCCACTTCCTCTTTCTTTGTTGTTTCCATTCTAAAATAATAACTCCAGTATCTTATATATACTATGATGTTAATATAAATATTATACAACCATATTAATTATTATATCCATCCTTTTAATGACATGTCACCATACGTGTGTACGTACGACTTACCGTCTCCACGTCGTGGTGTAATTGTCATTCAATACATTATTATTTGGATGGGTACAATAATGATATGTAATTGATGTAAATAATAAATATAACATGATAATTATTCTGTATATATTATATAACATCCAATTATATATTTTTTTAATATCAAAATAATGATATTTTTTCTCGTGCGTACGTACGGATTACCGTCTCCACGAACGTGATGAGATTTATTTCCCATCGTATCCATTCAAGACTAATTTTCATTAGATGATTAAAAATAATGTTTAAAGACATAATATAATTCTGAATATGAATAATATACATCCTATTCAAAATAAATATGACTTACGTAACAGAGCATATAATGGAAAACAAATCAGTTAACACCCAAAACGACGATAATACTAAGATATTATTAACAAAGCAATGTTAAAAGATCATATATGATAACATATTATTATATACAATTCTTGTATAATTTAATAACAATTATTTAACCATTATACATGATGTTATCCTACCCTTGACCAAGGAAAAGTACAGGGTAAGGGTTAATTCTACAACCTCTTTATTATTCAAGTTTGTTTATATGTAATTATCTACTGGGACCTATTTATCATCCACATCTGTGTTTTCCTGAAAATGTATTCCAAAACATTTTTACTACTTATTAGAATATGAGTTAAAGTCATTTATACCCTTATTTGACCTTATATGTTTTTAAAGAAATCTTTCTATCGTTTTCCAAACAAGGTACTTTATGACCTTTTCGACAAAATTAAGGTAAGAATGTTTTTTAACTTATACAGCGGGTGCGGCTATTTTCCACTATTATAACATCATCAAAGATTATCTTACAAGCTTATAAGAATATTTTCAAAATAAATGTATTCTTTATAATTATGTGACTCTTAAATGATTTCAAAATATAAAGTTATATTTCTTTAAAAAGGGTTTTGATTTCATCTATGTCAAAATCCTTTAATGGATTTTAAGCTTGTTTGAAGTTAATTTATTATGATACAAAACTTCCATATTGTATTGAAGGGTTTGTGATATTTTTGACTATGGATGTGTTATTTTATACCATTCATGGTTTATGGATAAATTATTGAAATTTTTTATGCTACTTTTAATATGAATGTTTATGTTATGTTTAAACCTTTTCATATGAGGTATGCATTGGACTTATTAAGTGACGGGTGGAGCCCGCTATAGCTCCTCGATGCATCGGTAGGTCTCATGAGACAAACTAGTGTCTTGGCACAAGGCCTTGACAAAATCTTATTTGTAGTCTAGGCACAAGGCCTTGACTATGTGGTTATAAAAGTCTGGCATTATGCATTCCGTCATTATGAAAGTGTCTATTGATATTGCATGTGATTATTTGACTAGTAAAATATCCATGTGAATAAGTAAATGGAATTATTTGATTTTATCTTTTCCATATTATGCTGACGTTCATGTTTAAAAGGCTTTTGTTTTAGTCTTATACATTTCCTTAAATGTTTATTCTTATTTATAAAAGTTTCCGCTATATTGTTATCCTTACTGAGCATCTGAGTTCACCCATTTCTATGTTTTATTTTTCCCAGGATGTGAAGAAGTATATTATGAATGACTTGCAGGGATAGTCTATGGGATCTCAGTGTTGTCTATGGAAACAATGTTGTTGTAGTTTTACATTTTACGATGTAATGTAAACCTTATGAATATATCTATTACTTCCAAGGCTACTAAACTAATCAGTCTTTCGTGACTTGATCTTTTGTGATCATGCCAATGATACGTAATAATGCACCGACTCTGGGATTCGTGGGTTGGGGCGCTACAGTTGGAATCATAGGAAGTTTAGAACAAAACTTGAAATCTATATTTAGATAAACACTGATTAGAGCACATTAAACTAAGATAGACTTTGAGGATTAGTATAGAATAACTTCCTAGAATTTTGGTAATTTAGAGATTTTGTATATTTTCCAAGAAATACATCCATGTCTGGATATGAGTAGGTAGAGGCGGCTTTGGCACAGATGTAACTAGGGGTGAAACCTAAAAACATTGATTTGAGATACAATCGAATGGGAATTGGTGCACAACAACGGGCCTTTCTGCACTGTTGGTTATGACACTCCTGAGGAATATGCTTAGAAAAATTCACATTTTCTTTACAAACCATTAGGAAGAGTTTATGAGTATATTATTTCTCAAAGAAAACATTTGTATGATTATTGATTATATTCATAAACTGTTCAATTTATGTTAACTATTTTATAAGTTTGGAATTATGAATTGTGATTCATAAACAGACCTAATGTATTCCATTGTTTAAAAATGGCACCCAGTAGAAGGAATGACAACTCCAACAATACGTATGATCCAAAGAGTAAGAAGGATCAAATATTTCATAGTATTAATCTAACATTTATAAGGAAAATAATATCCCATGTATTCTTAACATATGAATAAATATTATCTTGTGTTAATAAGAGTAAAGAATTCTCTGAGTCCTATGGATTTGAAGGGAAGCCAGAGAAGAAAAGGATTGTAGAGAGAAAGATGCATAAAGGGAAGAAGGAAAAGAAGGATTTTCCCATATGTGGTAATTGTGTAAAGAATAAACTTCGTAAATTATTTAAGGGAATGAGAGTTTGTTATGAGTGTGGAGGAAAAGGACGCCAAGTACGTGATTTCAATGATAAGAAAAAGGTTTCATGTGTATAATGCTTCATCTGCAAGGAGTTGGGTCACTACGTGAATCAATGTCCAAATCATCCGAGTATACGCCAAATGATTCTATTGGATAATAATCAAGTTATTATACTACCACATATGAAGAGGAATGACTAGTGTTCTTATGTTTTTGTTAAAAGATTATGTTATTTCAGTGTTGTATCGATGATATACCAGTTACATGAATTATGTAAATAAATAAGGATTGTACTACAATACTATTTCATTGATGATTTGAGATTATATGGTTTTATGAAGAGTGAATCAATAAAAATTTAAACTTTTTGGAAAATACATGTTTGGAGGAAAGATAAACCTTAATATGGCCCTGATACTAGGTTAGTAATTTTAGAATAAGAGATGGTTGATTTGGATAAATTATATTGGATATTCTTAACTATCTTGGAACTGATTAATGATTTGTTTATTCCATTATTATTGGAATATTCAAATTTTTTGGATATAAGGAATATATCCAGTATTATATAAAGGATAAGGAAGCATTAATGTAATCAATAAGGTTTTATGGTAATTCAGGGTGTTACCATGTTTTAAAATAATACATGATGAAGGTGTTCACATGTTATTACATGGAAAAAAGGATCTTCATTGTGTTTAAGTTCCTTATAAATTTTGGACTATGAGTTTGAATAGAAGTATTTTAGATAAGTATAAAGGTTGGAATGGATTAAGTTTGAAATTGGATATTATTGTTAAGGTTATTTTTGTATTGTTATAAAAAGGACAACATGCAGACTGTGTGACAATCTGTCGTGTCGGACAAAGCTGCGAGAATTGAACCCACAACCATAGTGCGATTGGAATTTATCACCTACCACTAGACTACAAGAAGTACCTGGATTGTATAATCTAGTTTTTAAAGGGTATTATAGGTGAATTATAAATTCATTATTTTTGGAACCCTATATGATTAAGATAAATATAATATTTTTTTGAAATATTTTGGAGTGAAAGATGTGTTTGTGGTAGGAATTAGTTGAAGGATGAAACTCTACTTGTCAAGTATATATATATATATATATATATATAAATTTTTACCTCTTATTCTATGGGTAAATTAATTCCTAAACTTTAGGGAAGGGATCCTAAAACAAAAAATGTGTTATCCTAATACCTTATGTTTTGTTGAACCGATGGTATTTCAAATCATCATAGATTGATGGATTTGAGGCCCTTAATTTTACACTTTTTTGTGATTGATGACCTCAATCACTCCCTATAAATATTTAAATTTGTCCACCAATTCTATGCCTCTAATTTCCACCAATGTTCTTCTAATTGAGATCATAATTTGGTGGTGACCCTTTCATTTCCCTTTTCCTCTTATTAAGACTAAATTTTATTAACCTAATTTCCGATGTGGGTTTTCCCACAAAGGTATTTTCTATTTTCAACCTTTTATTTTAATTTTTTTAAAAATTGTGAGGATTCAATTTATTGAAGGAGGGGAGAATGTAACAGCCCAATATTTCATAGTTCGTTATTTCTTCAAAGTAATCCAATAACTTGCACTACACGCAACACCGAGTTCTAGCGCACCAAAACTTACCAAACTGGCCGTTCAAAAGTGGTTATGAATTGTATTAAATGAATTTTGAACTTTATATAATCCTTATAATTTTATAATCAATATTATGAGTTTCTTAGACATAATGTAAGAATAGATTCATTTTTTTCCAGTTAAATGAAGTATTTTTCAAAAAATGAAATTTTACCACCTTTTAATAAAGAATCCTTTTTAAATCCAATAATTGAAACATTTATATATTCAATTTTACAAAATAAACATTTTCTTTAGAATCAGGAAATAATAGTTTAGTTTCAATAAATTTTTAGTGTTTTTCTGATAACTTTCATATTTGGATGAATAGTGAAAAATACTATATTTTAACTAAAAAAAACTTTTTTAATCAAAATAATTTATTGTGTTAAATTATACATTTTAATGGTTTGTAAGTATAAAAAGATTAAATTTTTACCATTTAATCCAATGCTGATTGTTGTAAGTAATTTCACTTTGAAATTGGACATAAACAAATGTCAATCTTTTGATAGTTATTATTTCTTAAAAATACACTTTTTGGTTTTGACAACGGGAATTAATTTTAAATTAATAAATGAAATTTCTATGTTTTTAATTTGGTAAAATATACTTCATTTTTGAATTAATAATATCAAAATTATCTTAGGGTGAATTTTTGGAATGTTTCTAAAAACTGTCGACTTTTGATGAATAGTGAAAAATAACACATTATTAGTTAAAATCGAATTTTCATTTAAATAATTATTTATTTCATTTAAATTTATTTTAGGAAAAACTATATAATAATACCTATATAAGTTCAATCTTATTCATTGGAGTCAGTTTATAATAATTTTAAATATATAAAAATTTTATTGAACTTTTTACCGTCTTTTACCCACCTCCTAGGAGCATTTGCAAATTTACATAAAACATAATTTTATCACTTCTGTGAGTTGAATTTAAAAAATTTTAGAGACATAGTTGATATCAGTAAGTAAAATGTGGTTTAATGAGATGTAAATAGTTTTTGGTGAATTGTAACTTTTGACTTTTATTTACCACGGTTAAAAGTAAATAGGGTAATTAAAGGTAAAAATGATATTATTATTACCCTAACACATGACCTAATTCTATTATATAAGTGTAATTCGACCAAAAACAACCTTAGTAATAAAATATGATCCTTTAGGTCCACTTGGATTAGATTCAGACATTTATTATTATTTATTTCAAAGAAGAGTTAAAAGTGTTAAATTCAACGTTTAATAACTAAAAATTTTTTAATATAGGGCTACACATATGATAAATTCAACCAGAAATATTCATTAGAAAGATAATAATATATCCTACATAATATTATTTTATTTATAATTTTTAGGCATTGAATAATTTAATTTATTTATGATACAATGATGATGTAGTAATTACCTTATTAATAAAATATTAAAATAATTGATATTATAAATACCCAAATAAATGTAATTTGGGAATTTTTATAAATTAAAATAATTTTCAAGGTTAATATGACTTATTAGGGTTTATTAAATTATTATTTTTAATTAATAATGCTATTATGAATTTAGAAAAAACAAAATACCAAATAGTGTCAAAATTGACATAAAAGAGTTTTTAAACAAAATATTATATTATTAATTGGTATTATATACCTAAAAATAAAATGTTTGGAAAAAGGGATTAAATAATATTATATATTTCATTAATGAACCACTTGGGGTTCTCTTGGAATTTTATAGTATGTTTATTAACCATATAATATAAAAATACAAAGAGACATGGTAAATGTCAAACTATTTAGCTAAGAGTTAAATCTAAAAGATAAGGTTAATATAGTGACCCAAACCTATCTGAAACCTATCGGTTGAGTGGTTTTCGACCCATACCCATCTTATCCTTTAAATAATTCATTTTGGAGCCATTATAAACCGAAAATGAATTTATTATAATATAATATTTTAAATTTTTCCTAAGCTGCCCCTCACCCCTCTTATAAAAGGGCACTTACCCTTATCTCAAATTCAAACCTCAAAGCCATTTGGCTCGGCTGAAGTCTAACAAAATATTCTCCCAACTATCATATATTAATCATAGAGGCATTAATTTGGTCATAAAGCCAACCTAAGGAGCCCTTTTGATCAAATCAAAAGGAAGAACCTAAAGAAGAGGTAATGATTTCACCACCCTCTTTCAAGTTCCTTTCTTCTTCCACTTCCTCTTTCTTTGTTGTTTACATTATAAAATTATAACTACAGTATCTTATATATAAAATGATGTTATTATAAATATGTTAATACCATATTCATTATTCTATCCATCCTTTGAATGACATGTCACCATACATGCGTACGTACGACTTACCGTCTCCACGTCACAGTGTAATTGTTATTCAATACATTATTATTTGGATGGGTATAATAATGATGTGTAATTGATGAAAATAATAAATATAACATGATAATGATTCGGTATATATGATATAACATCCAATTATATATTATTTTAATATTAAAATAATGATATTGTTGCTCGTGCGTACGTACGAATTACCATCTCCACAAACGCGATGAGATCCATTCCCCATCATATCCATTCAAGACTAATTTTCATTAGATGATTAAAAATAATTTCTAAAGGATTAATATCATTCTGAATATGGATAAGATACATCCTATCCATAACAAACATTACTTATGTAACAAATAATATAAATGAAAATGAACTAGTTAACACCCGAAACAATGATAATACTAAGATATTATTTACAAAGAAATGTTAAAAGATAATATATGATATCATATTAATGTATATGATTCTTGTATAATTTAATAAAAATTATTTCACCATTATACAGGAGGTTAATCTACCCTTGACCAAGGAAAAGTACATGGTAACAGTTAATTATACAACCTCTTCATTATTCAAGGTTGTTTATATGTAATTATCTACTGGGATCTCTTTATCATCCACATCCCTATTTTCCTAAAAATGAATTCCAAAACATTTTTAATACTTATTAGAATATACGTTAAAGTAATTTATACACTTATTTGACCTTATATATTTTGAAATGAATATTTCTGTTATTTTCCAAACAAGGTACTTTATGACCTTTTCGACAAAATTAAGGTAAGAATGTTTTTTTAACTTATACGGTGGGTGCAGCTATTTTTTGCCATTATAACATCGTCGAAGATTCCCTTACAAGCTTATAAGAATATTTTCAAAATAAATGTCTTCTTTATAATTATGTGACTCTTAAATTATTTCAAAATATAAAGAGATATTTCTCTAAAAAAGGTTTTGATTTCAACTATGTCAACATCCTTTGATGGATTTTAAGCTTGTTTGAAGTTAATTTATTATGATACAAAAATTCCATATTGTATTGAATGGTTTGTGATATGTTTTATTGTGGTTGTGTTATTTTATTCCATTCATGTTTTATGGATAAATTATTGGCATTTTGTATGCTATTTTTAATACGAATGTTTATGTTTTGTTTAAACCTTTTCATATGAGGAATGAATTGGACTTAGTAAGTGATGGGTGGAGCCCGCTATAGCTCCTCAATGTATCGGTAGGTCTCATGAGACAACCTAGTGTCTAGGAATAAGTCCTTGACAAAATATTATTTGTAGTCTTGGCACAAGGCCTTTACTTTGTGGTTATGAATGTATGGCATTATTCATTCCATCATTATGAAAGTGGCTATTGATATTGCATGTGATTATTCGACTAGAGGAATATCTATGTGAATAAGTAAATGGAATTATTTGATTTTATCTTTTATATATTATTCTAAATTTAAAGTTTAAAAGGCTTTTGTTTTAATATTATACATTGCATTAAAAGTTTATACTTATTTATTAATGTTTCCGCTATATTTTTATCCTTACTGAGCATCCGAGCTCACCTCTTTCTATGTTTAATCCTTCCCAGGATGCGAAGAAGTATATTACGACTGACCTGCAGGGATATTCTATGGGATCTCAGTGTTTTCTATGGAAACAATGTTGTTGTTGTTTTCCATTTTATGATGTAATGTAAACCTTATGAATGTATTTAGTACTTCCAAGGATACTAAACTAATCAATCTTTCCAAATTTTTTCTTTTGTGATAATGCCAATGATACATAATAATGCACCAACTCTGGGCTTCTGGGGTCGGGGCGTTACATCCAAGATAAATTTCCATGTGATAGAAATCACTTTCCATTTTGAAAATCTTCCACTGATTCTATAAAAATGAAAGGATACAATTGAATCTTTTTTTAACACCATCATCTCAAAAATGGATATTATACCCCTATGAGAAAGAATATCTAACTAAAATTATTGAGGATAAGGAAATAACCATCCATAAAGACATAATAATTGTGAGGGAATATGGTGATGTGTTTCCCATGGAATTTTTTGGTCTTCCTCCTATATGATATGTTGAATATTCAATAAAAATTATTTATAGGGTGTTGCCATTAACCAAGAATCCATATAGAATAGATTTTTTTTGAATATGAGGAGATGAAGAAACAACTACAGGAGAATCTAGATAAAAGTTTCACACAACCAATTGCTTCACCTTAGGGTGAACTAGTCCTCTTCGTTAAGAAGAAGGATGGGTCAATGTGCCGTTGCATTGATTATCATGAGCTTAACAAGATTACGATAAAAAACAAGTTTCATGTACCACAAATTGATGAATTTTTCAAATAGCTACATGGATCATAGAACTTTTCCAAGGTGGATCTACAACTGAGATATTATGAAGTTAGGGTAAAGAAGGAAGATATCCCAAATGCTTCTTTTCATATAAGGTATGGGAACTATGAATTCATAGTAATGATTTTTAGACTCCCTAATGCTCTAGAAATATTCATGAACTTGATGAATAGAGTATTTAGAGATTACCTCAACAAATTTTTGGTAGTTCTTATTGATGATATTCAAATATACTTTCAATGTAAGAAGGATTATGAGTAATATTTTAAGTACTATGCTAAAGGCTTTGTGAAAGGAAAAGCTTCATGCCAAGTACAAAAAATGTGAGTTCTAGTTGAAGGAAGTATCTTTATTTGGGAATATCATTACAAGAAATGAGATATCCATGGACCCTTCAAAGTATGAGGCAATTGAAGGATGGGTGAGGCCAAAATCTACGACAGATATTTGTAGTTTCCTTAGATTATCTGTGAATTATCGTCGATTTGTGAGAAATTTATCATGATTGTCGATCCCTCAAACCAAGATAACTCAGAAGGGAGTTAAATTTTCTTGGAATGATGAATTTGAAGAGAGATTCAAGGAGTTGAAAATGAGGCTTCTCACTATGCATGTGCTAAATCTACCAACAGGTGGATATATTTTCATGCTATTTATTGATTCTTTGAAGAAGGGAATGAGATATGTGTTGGTGAAAAATGAAAGTCATTTCCTATGATTCAAGGTAGTTGAATGTTCACGAGTAGAACTATCCAACACATCATCTGGAGTTAGTTGCAGAGATATTTGCTTTGAAAATTTGGTGAAATTACCTCTATGGATAGAAGTGTGAAATATATATAGATCACAAAGTCCATAAGTATATATTCACACTAAAAGAGTAGAATATGTGATAACAAAGAAAATTTGAGCTGATCAAAGACTATGACTATTCAATTCACTACTATTGGGGGAAAGTGGATAAATTAGAAGATGCTCTAAGTAGAAAGGATGCAATGACTCTTTCATTAATGGGGATTGAGAAGGATCTGATCTTCTTATACTTAAAGGGGATAGACATGGGAGCCATAATAGAAGGAACATCATTAATCCTTTCACAAGAGATCACTCAACCATCACTTTTGTACAGGTTAAAGGATGATCAATGAGATGATGCAGGAATTCAGAAGAAAGTTGAAACTATTAGAAAAGGTAAATCCTTGGAGTTCAATGTTAATGAAGATGGTGTTTTAAGATTTGGGTCAAGAGTATGTGTACCATCAAATCCAGAGTTAAAGGAGTTGTTGGATGATACACATAGATCAATCTTCTCTATCCATCCTGGAAGCACACAGATATATTGAGATCTCTAAGAACACTATTGGTGGGACAATATGAAGAAGGAGATAACATAATATACATCAACATGTCTCATATCTCATCAAGTGAAGGTGGAAAGGAAAAAATATAAGGGGATGATGCAACCATTACCCATACCTATATAGAAATTGGAAAATATCACCATGGGCTTTGTCCCTAGGATTCCTAAGACATCAAGAGAAAAAAGGCTATATGGGTTATGGTAGATCATCTTATAAAGACTACACAATTCATTGGGATTCAAGACAATTTATCATTAGATCAACTTGCAAGGATATACATTAGATAAGTGGCGATGATTCATGGTGTACCACTATCGATTATATCTGATCGAGATCCAAGATTCACTTCTATTTTCTATAAGAGTCTCCAACATGATCTGAGTACTTAGTTAAACATTAGAAAGACCTATCACTCTAAAACTAATGGACAATCTAAGAGGACTATCCTGATAGTTGAGGAAATGTTGAGAGAATTATAAATGGACTTTAAAGGAGGATGGGATCAACATCTTCCTCTGGTTGAGTTCTATTATAAAAACAATTTCCACTCAAGCATCCAAATGTATCCCTATGAAACCATTTATGGGAAGTGGTTAGAACATCTGCACCTTGGGATGATGTAGGGGAATGAAAATCGCTAGGTCTGAAAATAGTTGTGGAAATGGTGGAGAAGGTTAAGACCATTCAACAGCACATCCGGGATGCTTATAGTCAATAGAAAATCTATGCTGAAAATCATTGATGAGAGATAGAGTTTGATGCTGGAGACATGATATTACTCCACATACCTCCATGGAAGAAAGTGATGAGATTTGGGAAGAAGGGAAAGCATAGTCCAAGATACATAGGCCCCTTCGGGATCATTGATCGCATCAGAATGGTGGACTACTGATTAGCACTCCCACCAACCTATCTCAAGTACATGATGTATTCCATGTATCCCTATTGAGAAAGTATATACCAGACCCCTCACATGTACTGAATTCAGAGATGGTACCATTGGATAATGACCTCTATTATGAGGAGAATCCAGTGAAGATCTTAGATTATAGAGACAAAGTTCTATGGAATAAGACAATGCCCCTGATCAAAGTGTTGTGGAGAAACAACATGTTTGAAGAAGAAACATGGGAACCAGAGGAGGATATGAAATAGAGTTACCCTCATCTGTTTTAATGTGGGAAATGGAAATTTCAATGGTGAAATTTCTTAAGGGTGGAAGATTGTAACGACCCAAACTGTTATAAATGAAATTTCCCTTCAAATTTAATTAAATGTATTATTTTGAAAATAGTTAAATAAAACACATGAACTTAAATGGTTTTAATGTTTTGAATGTAAAATACCATTAATAATGTTGACCAATTTTAATATAGTAATTGAGTAGTGATCACATGATTAGTATAAATATATGGTGTTAACAAATCCAATAGACTCAAACAAAGGAAGTGAAGGCCTCAATAAGTAGAATCATGACCTATGAAGTCCATTTATCAGAGATTCCAAGGGAGATAGAATCTATGGTCTTTGACCTTGACCAATCCCATAATGATATCCAATGACTTAAGCATGAGTGAAACCTTTTATGATAGAAGTTAAAGCTCATCAAGATCATGACCCAAACCATGTTCACCGAACGACCCCAAGATAATCTCCTCATCACACACCTTACTCTTAGAGTGTATGCAGGTGTATTAATGGGAGATATATAAATACCCTAAATATTTGAATATATATATATATATATTATAATAAATTATATATTTTCATTATAATTTTTTCTATTAAATGATTTTGGTTTTGATTCAATTAAATAAAAAATGTATTTTTAGGTAATAGTAAAATTAAATTAAGGTGTTTATTTTGTTGAATTAATGGATTTTTGAAATAAATAGTATTTTAATAAAATATTATTATAAATTAAGGATTATTAATTATAAATGGCCGTGTTATTTTTATGAAGTGGAATTTACTTTTTATAAGGGTTCAAAAAGCTGTTATTGTCAAAACCCAAGCATTTTTCAATAAATATCAAATATTATTTTAAAAGGGAAAATATAATTATTTATAAAATTATTTAGATAACATGAATAATATTTTTGGAATAAAAAAAATCTAAATTATCTAGTGGTGGATTTTTCATATTTTTCTGAGACAGTGAAATTTTCACCTAAAAATTAAATAACCTATAAATATATTGTGTGATTTATGACATTATAATGACAAAAAAATGATGTAATAAATACAATAATGGGTATTATTGGACAAATATATGTTTTAACATTAAAATAATTTGATCTTTAGATAATTTTATTATTTTTATAATGCCCTTATGAATCCCCCAAAATGTATAATATATTTATTGATTTTAAATTCATGTTGTTAACAATGTGACTCACCTCCAAATAAGAAAGGATAATATTTTAAAATCTTCCATAATTTTCCTAATAAAATAATTAAAATTGACCCTATTGGGAAAAGACTATGGTCTAAACTCATGGGATGGTTTGTGGTTTTAAATATTTAATTACATAGATTCCAAAACCTAAGTTTGTGAAATATTAAAGATTTCCCCTATCATTTCCTACATAACCCACCCAATATACCATTTCTCTTCACTAAAAATACTTTAAACACGTCCATACTCAGTAATAACCTCTCTATAATTATCCCATGTCTCCCCTAGAGCTCAAGAATCCCCTCTTCAAGATTTTGAAGTCACACACTCAAGTAAGGGTTCCTTTCTCTTTTTTTATCCAAGTTTCCTTATATTGTTACACCCATTTATTTTCATTTAAAAATAATGAGGTATGTTTTATAACATCCCCTATACTTCTATTATTATGTTTTTATGTTGATATATCCCTTTCTCTCTCATTAATCCCTCCATGTACTCCTGTTACCATGCCAAAATTTTCATAAGAGTTATTCCATTTTTCTTATTTCTTTAAGTTTCTTTATTATGTTATGCCTCTTATTTCTAAATTACTTGTGTTGGGACATGTATTTATATGAAAATATTACTATAAAGTTCATGTATATATGATTATAGACCCCTTAATATATCATCAACCCTTTCTATGAATTTTTATATAACGTCGTTAGGAAGCCAAAATTGCACTGTAAATTTCCATTTGAAAACAAGTGTGTCATGAATACCGTACCCATTACTTATCAAGGGTGTTCACTTTTATGAACATATTTTTTTTTATTTAGGACTTACATGTATTTATTCCATAATCCTTGATCATGGAATACATTATAATGATTAATGAATCCATGTTTTAGGATCTCTCTGGCACACTTAAACATGAGAATGAAATGAATGAGACAGGTGTGCCCGAAATTATATAACACTCCAATGAAGTGGGTAATGTTTTAATATCATGATATGTCATGTTGGGATAGGGGTTTACCTATTTCAATTATGGGAATTTCTATAATATGATTTCCTTTTGGTTTATCCTTGAGTTATGATGCAATGTTTTAAGTTGTTTACACATTTCCATGTTATGAGTATCATGCTATATCATGCTTTATGATTCAAGTTCCTTTATGCCTCATTCATATGCCTTGAATAACATATATTATTATCTTCATGTTATTCCATGTTTTCTCTCTTATTAGTCTTTATAGCTTAACCCTTTCTTATGTATTTTCCTTAGGATATCCCATGAAATTTTAATCTCGAGCATGTTAAATAAGTTTTTAGTAAAGATATTGTTTTTTCACATTTGAAGTTGTAATGAAATGCACCTAACACTACTGGAAATATAATATTTCCCAACGGTTCAAAACCGTTGGGAAAGCCCCTCTAACTGTTGTTATATGATATACCAATGGTTCTGATAAACGTGGGGAAGTAAACCGTTGGGAAAAGGTTTTCCCAACGGTTTACTGAAAACCGTTGGTATAGGCTCACAAAAGCCACCCTATCCCAACGGTTCTGCCAAACTGTTTGGATAGTTTTTCCCAACGGTTTGGGAGAACTGTTGGGAAATATTAGTTTTGGGATAGTTTTCCCAACGGTTCTCCCCAAACTATTGGGATATCCCCATGGATGAACTCTTTCCCAACGGTTTAGAACCGTTGGGAAAAGAGATATTTACCAACGGTTCAATGAACCGTTGGTAAAAACTTCTTTAGGATTATATGAAAACGGTTTTAAACCGTTGGCATATCCTATGCTGCAAATTGCAGCAGCCTGCAATTTGCACAGCCCCTGTCCATCAGGCCCCTGTCCATCAGGCCTCATTTTGACCTCATTTTCAATCCAATTATTGTACCTGCAATAAAATAAAACATACATATACAATTACGAACAAATTCATACACATTTAACATATAATGGATCCTGAAACTATACACATCCATAATTAAATTAGAATTCATAACGTAATTATAAATGTACATAATTCATATATAATTCAATTTAAAATTTAGATGACAATTATATGTGGAATCTGAAATTCAATTCATAATTTGATCAGTTTTTTCTATACCATATATTTTTACCTCAAATGATGTCCATTTTAAACAAAATACATACACCTGAAGTGATACCTGCCACACCGCACCTCAGATTGAGGCGGGGTTGACTCGTACACATCACATTTTACCCATGGATCGTTGTGCTAAAGTATCGACACAATCCGAATGCGTTTGGTCGGTTTTCCGTATGCCAGTTGATGTTTTTCACTTAAAATGACGTCCTTTTGAAACAAAAGACGAACAATATGAGTGGTACTGACCACACCACGTCTCCAATTGAGGCGGGGTTGATTCGTACATGTCACATATGACCCATGTATCATTCTCCTAAAGTTTAAATGGAAACCGAATGCGTTTGGTAGGTTTTCCGTATGTACTTAAAATGTTGTCCATTTTAAACAAAAGAGTGACACTTAGTGTAACACCCCAAGCTTCTATGGTACGCTTCTCTTTGATTAATGTGATAGCGTGTGTTGTACGCAACACCGAGTTCTAACACACCACAACCAATTAAACTAGCCGTTATGAATAGTAATACCTACTTTTTGAAATTATATATATTTTATATTTTAAAATGGACTTCATTTTTGGATTTGGAATATTGAATTTATCCTAAGGTGAAATTTTGGTACTTTTCGGATAACTTTCATATTTTGATGAATAGTGAAAATTACTAAATTTTAATTAAAAACAACTTTTTTAATCAAAATAATTAATAGTGATAAATTATGAATTTTAGTAGTTTTAAAGTATATTTAGAATATATTTTTACCATTTAATATAATGTTGGTCATTGGACATAATTTTACAATTAAACCAAACATAAACAAGTGTCAATCTTTTGATAGTTATTATCTCTTAAAAACACGCTTTTTGTTTTGACAGCGGGAATTAATTTTAAATTAATTTCTGCCACTTCTGTGTTTTGAATTTAGGAAAATGGATTCCATATTTGGAATCAGAATTTTCAAATTGTGTAAATAGGTAACTTTTATTTTTAGACATTTTGAATAATTACTGCGGTAAATATTTTATTTACCATGGTTAATGGTAAATCTGCTAAATAAGGATTAAAAAATAATATTATAATAATAATAAATTACTCTTAAACGTGTCTTAACCCTATTGGTTGATACATGGTCGACCATGGGCATCTTTGGGTCGATTTTGGGACCCCATGGATCCACTTGTAAGTGATAATGACACTTTATTTTAATTAAGTTAAAATGAATACAAAAATGACACAAGCATATATCTTTTAGCAAAACAATTGTTACATAGGGTTATATATGTTGGATTTTAGATTATAAATATTAATTAGAAATATAACAAGATTTCCTACATAATTATATTTTATTTATAATTTTTAGACATTAAAAAAATTTATTTTATTTATGACACAATGTTGATGCAGTAATTACTATAATAGTGAAAAATTAAAATAATTGATATTATAAATACCCAAATAAATATAATATGAAACTTTTAATGCATTAAACTAATTTTCTAGGATAATATGATATATTAGGATTAATTTAATTGACTTTTTTCGAAGTAATCAATCTGTTATGAGTTTCAAAAAAAATCAACTATTGAATAGTGTCAAAATTGACATAAAAGAGTTCTTAAAACAAATATTATATTATTAATTGATATTAAATTCCTAAAAATCTAAGGTTCGGCCAAGAGACTTATATCATGATAGGTTCATCATTAATGGACCACTTGGGGGTCGCTTGGATGTATGTAGTAAGTTTATTAACCATATTATATGAAAATACAAAGAGACATTGTAAAAGTGAAACTAATTAACTTAGAGTTAATACTTAAATATAAGGTTAATATAAGTATCCAAAACTGTCTAAATTCTATTGGTTGAGTTTTTTTCGACCAATCCCCACCTTAAACTTTGAATAGTCAACTTTGGAGCCATTAGAAACCGAATATGAATTTATTATAAATTAATATTTCTAGCTTTTCCAAAGGTGCCCCTCACCCCTCTTATAAAAGGGCACTTCTCCTTCTCATTTCTTCACACCTTCAAAGCCCTTTGGTTCGGCCAAACCCTGCTCAAATACTCTCCCAACTTCCCTCACTACAACCTAGAGGCCTTAGTTTGATCATAAAGACAACCTAAGGATCCCTTTTGATCAAATCAAAAGGAAGAACCCGAAGAGGAGGTAATGTTTTCACCAACCCTTTTCAAGTTCCTTTCTTCTTCCACTTCCTCTTTATTTGTTATTACCATTATAAAATAATAACTCCAGTATCATATATATACTGTGATGTTATTATAAATATGTTACAACCATATTCAGTATTCTATCCATCCTTTGAATAACATGTCACCATACGTGCGTACGTACGGCTTACCGTCTCCACGTCGTGGTGTAATTGTTATTCAATATATTATTATTTGGATGGGTATAATAATGATGTGTAACTCATTTAAATAATAAATATAACATGATAATGATTCTGTATATATGATATAACATCCAATTATATATTATTTTAATATCAAAATAATGATATTGTCGCTCGTGCGTATGTACGGATTACCGTCTCCACGAACGCGATGAGATTCATTATCCATCATATCCATTCAAGTATAATTATAATTTGATGATTTAAAAATAGTATCTAAGGACATGATATCATTCTGGATATGAATAATATACATCCCATTAATAACAAATATGGCTCACATAACAAAGAATACAAAGTAAAATGAACCCGTTAACACCCGAAATGACGATAATTCTAAGATATTATTAACAAATCAATGTTAAAAGATCATATATGATATCATATTAAAGTAAATGATTCTTGTATTACTAAATAACAATTATTTCACCATTATACAAGAGGTAAACCTACCATCGACCAAGGAAAAAGTACAAAGTAAGGGATTTTATTATCTCACTTTCAATTCCGTGAGATTTCCATTGTTCGCCACTAAATTATTGAAAGTGGTGTATTGTGTACTTCCATTTGATATATATTATCATGATTCTATTTATATTCATGTTATTCTGTAAATAATTTGATGGTTATTAACTTTTGGACATACGGCTCAGTTGATTAACGTGGTAAGGGGTTTCTTAACTCACTCTTAATTTCGTGAGAATTCCATTATTCACCACTTAATTGTTGCATGTGGTGTATGTGTACTGCCCATGATTGTATTCACTGTGTAATATACTTTATTTTATAGGTATTTACATCATCATGGTATGATCTTTCTTTCATGGGTGTTTGTTTCATAAGTTACCTAATCGATAAGGGAATTTGAGATTTCAATTTCCACTCATTTGGCTTTACGCATATTTCATTGATTATATTACCCCAAGATTATGTGTGGAATCACTATTCATTTGATTATGTCATAATTTCCACTCCCCTTCCTGTGGATATACTTTTTATACACATAATCACTCCATTGAAAATTCTCAAGTCATTGATATGAATTTGATAAGAGTAATTTTAACTCATTCACCATTTGTGAGTTAAACATCCAATTCGTTGGTGTTGTTTTTACAAAAATATGTGTGAATATCCTTTGATTGTTTTACACTGAATATCCAATCATATTTAGTGTATTTATATTTTTCACACATAATTATGTTGTTGATTTATCCTTAACCTAAGGATATGGCCTTTATGAGATATTTCATCTCAACTTACATTCCATTGAGACTTATTTGTTGATATACACCAAATCACTTTTATGTGGTGTATATAATGTACTTTGACATAGTATATCATGAATCCCATTTATTCTCATGATATTACAATGTTTTGATTACCTCAATTATTTGTATTCAAGTGTCTCTCTTTTGGTTAGAAACTCTAACCAAAATACCATTTTAAAATGTTTTAAAGAATTATTCTTCTAAATCATGCTCATTAATGTCCATATTTTAAAAATGGTTTTAAGGATTTATTTATATGGACATTAAAGTTTAGAAATTAAAACTTCTTTTAAAAAAAGTTTCAAAGTGGTATGGGACACTTTGATTCAAAAATCTATTTTCGAATGTCTTCTTGACAAATAGTGTGACTTTTAAAAGTTTTCAAGAAAAGGGGGATATTTCTCTCAAATAGTTATGATGGTTATTTTCATCTATGTCAACATCCTTCATTATTCATGATTGAGGTCAATGTGATACAATACAATCTTCCATATTGTATCGAATGAGTTATGTTTGACTGTGGATGTGCTATTTTTATACCATTCATGGTTTGTGGTAAAAGTATTGACATTTCGTATGCTAGTTTTAATACGAATGTTTATGTTATGTTTAAACCTGTTCATATGAGGAATGCATTGGACTTAATAAGTGACGGGTGGAGCCCACTATAGCTCCTCGATGCATCGATAGGTCTCATGAGACAAACTAGTGTCTTGGCACAAGGCCTTGGTAAAATCTTATTTGTAGTCTTGGCACGAGGCCTTGGCTATGTGGTTATGATAGTCTGGCATTATGCATTCCATCATTATAAAAGTGGTTATTGATATTGCATGTGATCATTCGACTAGTAGAATATCCATGTGAGTAATTAAATGGCATTATTTCATTTTACCTTTTCCATTTTATGCTGAAGTTCAAGTTTAAAAGGCTTTTGTTTTAGTTATAAATTTCCTTAAGTGTTTATGCTTATTTATGAAAGCTTCTGCTATAATGTTATCCTTACTGAGCATCCGAGCTCACCCCTTTCAATGTTTTATTTTTCCCAGGATTATGAAGAAGTAATTTATGAATGACCTGCAGGGATAGTATGAGGGGATATGAAGACAAGATGTTTTTTTTATGATGTAATGTAAAAATTTATGGATGTATCTATTTATTCCAAGGCTACTAAACTAATCGGTCTTTCGAGACTTGATCTTTCTCGTGATCATGCCAATGTTATGTAATAATGCATCGACTCTGGGTAACTAGGGTCGGGGCGTTACAGTTTGTATCAGAGGAAGTTTAGTACAAACCTTGGTAGCTAGATTTAGATAAACTCTGATTAGAGCACGTAGACCTAAGATGAACTTTGAGGATTAGTATAAAAGAACTTCCTAGAATTTTGGTATTGTAGAGATTTTGTCAGTTTTCCGAGCAATACATCCCTGTCTGGATACGAGAAGGTAGAGGCGGCTCTGGCACAACGTACCTAGGGATAAAACCCGAAAACACCGCTTTGAGCTAGACTCGAACGGGAACTGGTGCACGACAACGGGCCTTGCTGCACTCTTGGTTACGACACTCCCGGGGGATATGCTTAGGATAATTTACATTTTCTTTACAAACCGATTTAAGTAATATATACATAAGATGATAGTAAATGACCTTGGTTAATCCTAATATGTTTCAAATTGAGAATATGGTGACATTTTAATCTCCAAATGATTTTACGACTACTATTACTCACACAATGCTTTCTGGTTTTAGTCAATGGCTGGATTCCAAGGAAGTCATAGTGACTTTGAGAATGATGTACAAGGTGGAAACGGTGGTGGCAATGAGCAACAAAATGGAATGTTGATAGGCGTAAAAGATATCGTCTTTATGCTAAATCAGTTTTCCAAAAATATGATCAACAACATATATATTAACCAACTCCCAGACTCAACAAGGAAGAGAAAGGTGATAAATGATAAGATCTCCAGCAATGGAGACCATGGAGAAAAGAAACCTCAATTTTCATCATGCAGGAAATGTGGAAAGAGACACCCAGGAAAGTGTCTCAATGGGACAACGAAATGTTTTACGTGCGGGAAGGAAGGACATAAAGTGAAGAATTTCCGAAGAAAAATGAAGAGTACTATGGAAGAAGATAAAAATGGTCCCAAGAGTCCATTTACAGTCATTTGCCGTAAATGTAGGGGACCTGGACATTACCCGAGTGAATTTCCTATTCTATAGGATATTTTATTGGTCAAATAAGAAGCTATGTGGAAATAAATGGTTGGAGAAAAATATAAAAAGTATTAGCACTCCTTGTTGATGGGTTTACTTTGGAATAATTTTCTCTTGTATTTGTAACCCCGCAGTTTGCCATGTGAGAATGATATTTGAGGAATAATTGTCTCTTCTCTTGTGGATATAGGTATAAATAACCATTTGGTATTATATGATCATTGGGGTTTGAGAAAATGATAAGTTATTATAATTTGGGATGAAAATGCAAAGTATGATATAACATTTGTGGTTAAATTATGTTATTTTGAGGAATTTATCTCATTTTGGTAATATTATAAAATATAGTTTTTGAAAAAGGACAACACGTAGACCATGTGACAACCCGTCGCGTCGGACAAAGCTGTGGGAATCGAACCCACAACCAAAGTGCGATTGGGATTTATCGCCTACCACTGGACTATGTGAAGTCCCTGGTTAGTGTGACTATTTTTTTTGTTAAATGATTTTATTGATCAATAATAAGATGATTTGGGTTCTTATGTCTTATCAAATGAATACCCTTGGTATAGGAAAATGATTTGGTGATTAAGTGATAAATGTTATTTTGGAAGATGTTCGTTTTGTTAGGAACACTATATGCCCAAGGAAAATAGAATACAATGAGGTTTCATTTGTAGAGTAATGGTGGATTTTTATCTACGTTTTTATTGTTGATTTATAGTGATTTGGGTTATTTATGGAAATGATTAACCTATAACAGAGAATATGTGATGATGTTAATTACTTTTAAGTATGTGACTTTAAGAGTATTTGATGTCATTTGGAGATACAACATAACCTGGGAGACTACATAATCAAATTCTTCTATGTTTTGGGTTTCAATATTAGTTTGGATTATATTAAAGGATTTTAAGGACAATTGGTTATTGAATGGTATCTATTTAACTTTGGGGTATTGTTGGTTTAATTTTAGAAATTAAGATTAGTGCATATTTATCTCAATGAATATCCTTTTGGGGGATCATTAGATCATTCACTAACCATTTTGGTTTTGATTAATCTTCAAAGATAATGTAAATATATGGTTTATCCTGCATGGATCATGTGATTATATAGAATTTTATTCTATCTCTTCCAGTGTGACCAAGTCTTCTTGAATACTCTTCGATTAAAAAAAAATTGAGTTAGTGGTGGAAATTTATTAAAGAATGAAAATCTACTTAAAATTTAAGTATATCTCATAATGTTCTTAGTCAATATCATAAATGAATTCCTCTTCCTTATGTAATGTAACTTTAAAAAAAATGTTGTCCTAGATGGTACCTTAAATCATCACTAATTTATGGCTTTGGGATTGTTGGCCTTTTCATATCCATGTTCTCTACCACTCTCCATCAGATAATTGATGGTTAGATTTCTCTTCCATATCCATATTTTCCTACATGGAACCCTAGTATGTGTTATTTTCGGTAATCATCATACTTTATACTCTTTATTTTAAATAGAGGCCTCATTAATTCATTTTTCGATGTGGGATTTCAACTAAGATATTTTGAAACGTCAAAAATGTGTTATCCCAATACCCTATGTTTTGTTGGACCGATGGTATTTCAAATCATCATAGATTGATGAGTTTAAGGACCTCAATTTTATACTTGTTTGTAATTGATGACCTCAATCACTACCTATAAATATTTACGTTTTTACTCCAATTATATGTCTCTAATTACCACTAATGTTCTCCTAATCGAGATCATAATTTGATGGCGACCCTTTCATTTCTCTTTTCCTCATATTAAGACTGAATTTTAGTAACCCAATTTCCGATGTGGGTTTTCCCACAAATATATTTTCTATTTTCAAACTTTTATTTTCGAAGAACAATTTCAAATTGCGAGGACGCAATTTATTGAAGGAGGGGACAATGTAACACCCCAAGCTTCTACGGTATGCTTCTCTTTGATTAATGTGATAGCGTGTGTTGTACGCAACACCGAGTTCTAACACACCACAACCAATTAAACTAGCCGTTATGAATAGTAATACCTACTTTTTGAAATTATATATATTTTATATTTTAAAATGGACTTCATTTTTGGATTCAGAATATCGAATTTATCCTAAGGTGAAATTTTGGTACTTTTCGGATAACTTTCATATTTTGATGAATAGTGAAAATTACTAAATTTTAATTAAAAACAACTTTTTTAATCAAAATAATTAATAGTGATAAATTATGAATTTTAGTAGTTTTAAAGTATATTTAGAATATATTTTTACCATTTAATATAATGTTGGTCATTGGACATAATTTTACAATTAAACCGAACATAAACAAGTGTCAATCTTTTGATAGTTATTATCTCTTAAAAACACGCTTTTTGTTTTGACAGCAGGAATTAATTTTAAATTAATTTCTTCCACTTCTGTGTTTTGAATTTAGGAAAATGGATTCCATATTTGGAATCAGGATGTTCAAATTGTGTAAATAGGTAACTTTTATTTTTAGACATTTCGAATAATTACTGCGGTAAATATTTTATTTACCATGGTTAAGGGTAAATCTGGTAAATAAGGGTTAAAAAATAATATAATAATAATAATAAATTACCCTTAAACGTGTCTTAACCCTATTGGTTGATACATGGTCGACCATGGGCATCTTTGGGTCGATTTTGGGACCCCATGGATCCACTTGTAAGTGATAATGACACTTCATTTTAATTAAGTTAAAATGAATACAAAAATGACACAAGCATATATCTTTTAGAAAAACAATTGTTACATAGGGTTATATATGTTGGATTTTAGATTATAAATATTCATTAGAAATATAAAAATATTTCCTACATAATCATATTTTATTTATAATTTTTAGACATTAAAAAAATTATTTTATTTATGACACAATGATGATGCAGTAATTACTATAATAGTGAAAAATTAAAATAATTGATATTATAAATACCCAAATAAATATAATATGAAACTTTTAATGAATTAAACTAATTTTATAGGATAATATGATATATTAGGATTGATTTAATTGACTTTTTTCGAAGTAATCAATCTGTTATGAGTTTCAAAAAAATGAACTATTGAATAGTGTCAAAATTGACATAAAAGAGTTCTTAAAACAAATATCATATTATTAATTGATATTAAATTCCTAAAAATCTAAGGTTCAGCCAAGAGACTTATATCATGATAGGTTCATAATTAATGGACAACTTTTGGGTCGCTTGGATGTATGTAGTAAGTTTATTAACCATATTATATAAAAATACAAAGAGACATTGTAAAAGTGAAACTAATTAACTTAGAGTTAATACTTAAAGATAAGGTTAATATAAGTACCCAAACCTGTCTAAATTCTATTGGTTGAGTTGTTTTCGACCAATCCCCACCTTAAAATTTGAATAGTCAACTTTGGAGCCATTAGAAACCGAATATGAATTTATTATAAATTAATATTTCTAGCTTTTCCAAAGGTGGCCCTCACCCCTCTTATAAAAGGGCACTCCTCCTTCTCATTTATTCACACCTTCAAAGCCCTTTGGTTCGGCCAAAACCTGCTCAAATACTCTCCCAACTTCTCTCACTACAACCTAGAGGCCTTAGTTTGATCAGAAATCCAACCTAAAGATCCCTTTTGATCAAATCAAAAGGAAGAACCCGAAGAGGAGGTAATGTTTTCACCAACCCTTTTCAAGTTCCTTTCTTCTTCCACTTCCTCTTTCTTTGTTATTACCATTATAAAATAATAACTCCAGTATCATATATATACTGTGATGTTATTATAAATATGTTACAACCATATTCAGTATTCTATCCATCCTTTGAATAACATGTCACCATACGTGCGTACGTACGACTTACCGTCTCCACGTCGTGGTGTAATTGTTATTCAATATATTATTATTTGGATGGGTATAATAATGATGTGTAACTCATGTAAATAATAAATATAACATGATAATGATTATGTATATATGATATAACATCCAATTATATATTATTTTAATATCAAAAGAATGATATTGTCGCTCGTGCGTATGTACGGATTACCGTCTCCACGAACGCGATGAGATTCATTATCCATCATATCCATTCAAGTATAATTATAATTTGATGATTTAAAAATATTATCTAAGGACTTGATATCATTATGGATATGAATAATATACATCTCATTAATAACGAATATGGCTCACATAACAAAGAATACAAAGTAAAATGAACCCATTAACACCCGAAATGACGATAATTCTAAGATATTATTAACGAATCAATGTTAAAAGATCATATATGATATCATATTAAAGTAAATGATTCTTGTATTATTCAATAACAATTATTTCACCATTATACAGGAGGTAAACCTACCATCGACCAAGGAAAAAGTACAAAGTAGGGTATTTTCTTATCTCACTTTCAATTCCGTGAGATTTCCATTGTTCGCCACTAAATTATTGAAAGTGGTGTATTGTGTACTTCCATTTGATATATATTATCATGATTATCTTTATATTCATGTTATTCTGTAAATAATTTGGTGGTTATTAACTTTTAGACATACGACTCAGTTGATTAACGTGGTAAGGGGTTTCTTAACTCACTCTTAATTTCGTGAGAATTCCATTGTTCACCACTTAATTATTGCATGTGGTGTATGTGTACTGCCCATGATTGTATTCACTGTGTAATATACTTTATTTTATGGGTATTTACATCATCATGGTATGATCTTTCTTTCATGGGTGTTTGTTTCGTAAGTTACCTAATCGATAAGGGAATTTGAGATTTCAATTTCCACTCATTTGGCTTTACGCATATTTCATTGATTATATTACCCCAAGATTATGTGTGGAATAACTATTCATTTGATTATGTCATAATTTCCACTCCCCTTCCTGTGGATATACTTTTGATACACATAATCATTCCATTGAAAATTCTCAAGTCATTGATATGAATTTGATAAGAGTAATTTTAACTCATTCACCATTTGTGAGTTAAACA
This sequence comes from Viscum album, assembly GCA_963277665.1. NCBI lineage: Eukaryota > Viridiplantae > Streptophyta > Magnoliopsida > Santalales > Viscaceae > Viscum > Viscum album. The sequence goes on from OY728148.1 coordinate 547,508,516, forward strand.
TCCAATTCGTTGGTGTTGTTTTTACAAAAATATGTCTGAATATCCTTTGATTGTTTTACACTGAATATCCAATCATATTTAGTGTATTTATATTTTTCACACATAATTATGTTGTTGATTTATCCTTAACCTAAGGATATGGCCTTTATGAGATATTTCATCTCAACTTACATTCCATTGAGACTTCTTTGTTGATATACACCAAATCACTTTTATGTGGTGCATATAATGTACTTTGACATAGTATATCATGAATCCCCTTTATTATCGTGATATTACAATGTTTTTATTACATCAATTATTTGTATTCAAGTGTCTCTCTTTTGGTTAGAAACTCTAACCAAAATACCATTTTAAAATGTTTTAAAGAATTATTCTTCTAAATCATGCTCATTAATGTCCATATTTTAAAAATGGTTTTAAGGATTTATTTATATGGACATTAAAGTTTAGAAATTAAAACTCCTTTTAAAAAAAGTTTCAAAGTGGTATGGGACACTTTGATTCAAAAATCTATTTTTGAATGTCTTCTTGACAAATAGTGTGACTTTTAAAAGTTTTCAAGAAAATGGGGATATTTCTCTCAAATAGTTATGATGATTATTTTCATCTATGTCAACATCCTTCATTATTCATGATTGAGGTCAATGTGATACAATACAATCTTCCATATTGTATCGAATGAGTTATGTTTGACTGTGGATGTGCTATTTTTATACCATTCATGGTTTGTGGTAAAAGTATTGACATTTCGTATGCTAGTTTTAATACGAATGTTTATGTTATGTTTAAACCTGTTCATATGAGGAATGCATTGGACTTAATAAGTGACGGGTGGAGCCCGCTATAGCTCCTCGATGCATCGGTAGGTCTCATGAGACAAACTAGTGTCTTGGCACAAGGCCTTGGTAAAATCTTATTTGTAGTCTTGGCACGAGGCCTTGGCTATGTGGTTATGATAGTCTGGAATTATGCATTCCATCATTATGAAAGTGGTTATTGATATTGCATGTGATCATTTGACTAGTAGAATATCCATGTGAGTAAGTAAATGGCATTATTTCATTTTACCTTTGCCATTTTATGCTGAAGTTCAAGTTTAAAAGGCTTTTGTTTTAGTTATAAATTTCCTTAAGTGTTTATGCTTATTTATGAAAGCTTCTGCTATAATGTTATCCTTACTGAGCATCCAAGCTCACCCATTTCAATGTTTTATTTTTCCCAGGATTATGGAGAAGTAATTTATGAATGACCTGCAGGGATAGTATGAGGGGATATGAAGACAAGATGTTTTTTTATGATGTAATGTAAAAATTTATGGATGTATCTAGTTATTCTAAGGCTACTAAACTAATAGGTCTTTAGAGACTTGATCTTTCTCGTGATCATGCCAATGTTTTGTAATAATGCACCGACTCTGGGTAACTAGGGTCGGGGCGTTACACTTAGACTAATCCTGACCACACCGCGACTCAGATTCTTCCCGGGTTGGCTCGTACATGTCACATATGACCCATGGATCATTGTGATAAATTATCAAAAGATTCCGAATGCGTTTGTTCGGTTTTGCGTATGCCAGTTGTTCTTTTAATTTATAATCATGTCCATTTTAAACAAAAGAGACAGAGTTAGAGTGGTGTCAGCCACACCGCATCTCAGATTAATATGGGGTTGACTTGTACATGTCACATATGACTCATGGATCGTTGTGCTAAAGTATCAATAGAATCCGAATGCGTTTGGTCGTTCTTCTGTATGTCCGTTGATGCCTTTCACTTAAAATGACGTCCTTTTGAAACAAAAGACAGACACTTTGGGTGGTGTCAGCCGCACCGCATGTCGGATTGAGGCGGGGATGATTCGTACGGGTCACATATGACCCATGGATTGTTCTCCTAAAGTTTCAACGGAAACCTAATCCGTTTGGTCGTTTTTCCGTATGTACTTAAAATGGTGTCCATTTTAAACAAAAGAGAGCCACTTAGACTTATCCTGGCCACACCGCGACTTGGATTCATCCAAGGTTGGCTCATACACGTCACATATGACCCATGGATTGTTGGGATAAATTATCAATAGATTCGGAATGCGTTTGGTCGGTTTTCCGTATGTCAGTTGATGATTTTCACTTAAAATGACGTCCTTTTGAAACAAAAAACGGACACTTTGAGTAGTTCCGGCCACACCATGTCTCCGGATATAGTTGAAACCACCATGCAACATTCTAATTATAATCCTTGATGTGTACGCGTAGAGGGCACATCAATCGGACCTGCGGTTTGCGCAGTACGACTCAATATCAGTGTTTTAAGTGATGCGCGCGCTTCGTAAACGCGCGTGAGGGGGGTCCAAACGGGCCGAACGAAGTCAGAATGGCCTGAAATCCGACGAAAAATATGGGAGAGTGATTTATGAAGTGGTCGAGCAGACGACATGTCAATCGGACATGCCGTGTGCCCGCGGTGACCGACAACGCAGTTCTGGTGTCAAAAACGGCCAAAACGGGCGTCCAATAGTCAAATTCATATAGGACAACCTCATATTGAGCTAAAACCACCATGAAACATTCTAATTATTATTCGTGATGTGTACGCACAGACGGCATGTCAATCAGACGTGCGGTTTGCGCGGTACGGCTCAATATTCGTATTTTAAGTGATGCGCGCGCTTCGTAAACGCGCGTGAGGGGGGTCCAAATGGGACGAATGAAGTCAGAATGGCCTGAAATCAGACGAAAAATATAGGTGAGTGATTTCTGAAGTGGTCGAATAGACGGCACATCAATTGGGCGTGCCATGTGCCCGCGGTGACCGACAACGCAGTTCTGGTGTCATAAACGGCCAAAACGGGCGTCAAACGGTCAAATTCATAGCGGACGACCTCAGATTGAGCTGAAACCACCGTGAAACATTCTAATTATTATTCGTGACGTGTACGCACAGATAGCACGTCAATCGGACGTGCGGTTTGTGTGGTACGGCTCAATATTCATGTTTTAAGTGATGCACGCGCTTCGTAAACGCGCGTGAGGGTGGTCCAAACGGGCCGAACGATTTTGGAATGGCCTGAAATCAGACGAAAAATATGGGTGAGTGATTTATGAAGTGGTCGAGCAGACGTCACATCAATCGGACGTGCCGTGTGCCCGCGGTGACCGAAAACGCAGTTCTGGTGTCATAAACGGCCAAAATGGGCGTCAAACGGTCAAATTCATAGAGGACGACCTCAGATTGACCAGAAACCACCGTGAAACTTTCTAATTATTATTCTTGACATGTACGCACAGACATCATGTCAATCGGACGTGCGGTTTGCACGGTACGACTCAATATTCGTGTTTTAAGTGATGCGCGCGCTTCGTAAACGCGCGTGTGGGGGGTCCAAACAGGCCGAACGAAGTCAGAATGTCCTGAAATCAGATGAAAAATATGGGAGAGTGATTTCTGAAGTGGTCAAGCAGACGACACGTCAATCGGACGTGCCGTGTGCCCGTGGTGACCGACAACGCAGTTCTGGTGTCATAAACGGCCAAAACGGGCGTCAAACGGTCAAATTCATAGCGGACGACCTCGGATTGAGCTGAAACCACCGTGAAACATTCTAATTATTATTCGTGATGTGTACGCACAGACGGCACATCAATCGGACGTGCAGTTTGCGCGGTACGACTCAATATTCGTATTTTAAGTGATGCACGCGCTTCGTAAACGCGCGTGAGGGGGGTCCAAATGGGCCGAACGAAGTTGGAATGACCTGAAATCAGACGACATATATGGGCGAGTGATTTCTGAAGTGGTCGAGTAGACAACACATCAATGGGACATGCCATGTGCCCGCGGTGACCGACAACGCAGTTCTGGTGTCATAAACGGCCAAAACGGGCGTCAAACGGTCAAATTCATAGCGGATGACCTTGGATTGAGCTAAAACCACCGTGAAACATTCTAATTATTATTCATGACATGTACGTGCAGACGGCACGTCAATCGGACGTGCAGTTTGCACGGTACGACTCAATATTCATGTTTTAAGTGATGCACGCGCTTCGTAAACGCGCGTGAGGGTGGTCCAAATGGGCCGAACGAAGTCGGAATGGCCTGAAATCAGACGACAAATACGGGTGAGTGATTTATGAAGTGGTCGAGCAGACTTCACATCAATCGGACTTGCCGTGTGCCCGTGGAGACCGACAACGCAGTTCTAGTGTCATAAACGGCCAAAACGGGTGTCAAACGGTCAAATTCATAGCGGACGACCTCGGATTGACCTGAAACCACCGTGCAACATTCTAATTATTATTATTGATGTGTAAGCACAGACGACACGTCAATCGGACATGCGGTTTGTGCGGTACGACTCAATATTCATGTTTTAAGTGATGCGTGCGCTTCGTAAACGCGCGTGAGGGGGGTCCAAACGGGCCGAACGAAGTCGGAATGGCCTGAAATCAGACGCCAAATACGGGAGAGTGATTTCTGAAGTGGTCGAGTAGAAGGTACGTCAATCGGACGTGCCGTGTGCCCGCGGTGACCGACAATGCAGTTCTGGTGTCATAAACGGCCAAAACGGGCGTCCAACGGTCAAATTCATAGCAGACGACCTCAAATTGAGCTGAAACTACCGTGAAACATTCTAATTATTATTCGTGACGTGTACGCGTAGACAGCACGTCAATCGGACATGCGGTTTGCGCGGTACGACTCAATATTCGTATTTTAAGTGATGCACGCGCTTCGTAAACGCGCGTGAGGGGGGTCCAAACGGGCCGAACAAAGTCAGAATGGCCTGAAATCAGATGAAAAATATGGGTGAGTGATTTCTAAAGTGTTCAAGTAGACGACACATCAATCAGACATGCCGTGTGCCCGCGGTGACCGACAACGCAGTTCTGGTGTCAAAAACGGCCAAAACGGGCGTCCAATGGTCAAATTCATAGCGGACGACCTCAGATTGAGCTGAAACCACCGTGAAACATTCTAATTATTATTCGTGACGTGTACGCACAGACGGCACGTCAATCGGACGTGCGGTTTGCGCGGTACGACTCAATATTCATATTTTAAGTGATGCACGCGCTTCGTAAACGCGCGTGAGGGTGGTCCAAACGGGCCGAACGATTTCGAAATGGCCTGAAATCAGACGACAAATACGGGTGAGTGATTTATGAAGTGGTCAAGTAGAAGGCACGTCAATGGGACGTGCCGTGTGCCCGCGGTGACCGACAACGCAGTTCTGGTGTCATAAATGGCCAAAACGGGCGTCAATCGGTCAAATTCATAGCGGATGACCTCAGATTGAGCTGAAACCACAGTGCAACATTCTAATTATTATTCGTGATGTGTACGCACAGACGGCACATCAATCGGACGTGCAGTTTGCGCGGTACGGCTCAATATTCGTGTTTTAAGTGATGCGCGCGCTTCGTAAACGCGCGTGAGGGGGGTCCAAACAAACCGAACAAAGTCGGAATGGCCTGAAATCAGACAACAAATATGGGTGAGTGATTTATGAAGTGGTCGAGCAGACGACACGTCAATCGGACGTGCCGTGTGCCCGCGGTGACCGACAACGCAGTTCTAGTGTCATAAACTGCCAAAACGGGCGTCAAATGGTCGAATTCATAGCGGACAACCTAGGATTGACCTGAAACCACCGTGCAACATTCTAATTATTATTCGTGACATGTACGTGTAGATGGCACGTCAATCAGACGTGCGGGTTGCGCGGTACGGCTCAATATTCGTGTTTTAAGTGATGCGCGCGCTTCGTAAACGCGCGTGAGGGGGGTCCAAATGGGCCGAACGAAGTCAGAATGGCCTGAAATCAGACGACAGATACGGGAGAGTGATTTCTGAAGTGGTCGAGTAGACCACACATCAATCGGACGTGCCGTGTGCCCGCGGTGACCGACAACGCAGTTCTGGTGTCATAAACGGCCAAAACGGGCATCCAACGGTCAAATACATAGTGGACGACCTCAGATTGAGCTGAAACCACCGTGAAACATTCTAATTATTATTCGTGATGTGTACGCGTAGACGGCACGTCAATCGGACGTTCGGTTTGCACGGTACGGCTCAATATTAGTATTTTAAGTGATGCACGAGCTTCGTAAACGCGCGTGAGGGGGGTCCAAACGGGCCGAACGAAGTCGGAATGGCCTGAAATCAGACGACAAATACCGGTGATTGATATCTGAAGTGGTCGAGCAGACGGCATGTCAATCGGACGTACCGTGTGCCCGCGGTGACCGACAACACAGTTCTGGTGTCATAAACGGCCAAAATGGGCGTCCAACGGTCAAATTCATAGCGGATGACCTCAGATTGAGCTGAAACCACCGTGCAACATTCTAATTATTATTCGTGACGTGTACACGCAGACGGCACGTCAATCGGACGTGCAGTTTGCGCGGTACGGCTCAATATTCGTATTTTAAGTGATGCGCGCGCTTTGTAAACGCGCGTGAGGGTGGTCCAAACGGGCCGAACGATTTCGGAATGGCCTCAAATCAGGCGAAAAATACGGGTGAGTAATTTATGAAGTGGTCGAGCAGACGAAACGTCAATCGGACGTGCCGTGTGCCCACGGTGACCGACAACGCAGTTCTGGTGTCATAAACGGCCAAAACGGGCGTCAAACGGTCAAATTCATAGCAGACGACCTCGGATTGAGCTGAAACCACCGTGCAACATTCTAATTATTATTCGTGACATGTACGCGCAGACGGCACATCAATCAGACGTGCGGTTTGTGCGGTACGGATCAATATTCGTGTTTTAAGTGATGCGCGCGCTTCGTAAACGCGCGTGAGGGGGGTCCAAACGGGCCGAACGAAGTCGGAATTGCCTAAAATCAGACGAAAAATACGGGTGAGTGATTTATGAAGTGGTCGAGTAGACGGCACATCAATCAGACTTTCCGTGTGCCCGCGATGACTGACAACGTAGTTCTGGTGTCATAAACGGCCAAAACGGGCATCCAACGGTCAAATTCATAGCGGACGACCTCGGATTGAGCTGAAACCACTGTGCAACATTCTAATTATTATTCATGACATGTACGCGCAGACGGAACGTCAATCGGACGTGCGGTGTGCGTGGTACAACTCAATATTCGTGTTTTAAGTGATGCGCGCTATGTAAACGCGTGTGAGGGGGGTCCGGGGAGTGTCCGGGGTCCAAGGAGCAGCGGGGGGGCTGTTCGGGTGGCTGTCTGGGGAGTGTCCGGGGGGCTGTCCGGGGTCCAGGGAGGAGGGTGGGGGGGGGGGGGGGTTGTTCGGGGGGCTCTCCGGGGGCTGTCCGGGGTCCAGGGAGGGGGGGGGGGGTGTTCGGGGGGCTGTCTAGAGGCTGTCCGGGGGCTGTTCGGGGGCTGTTCGGGGGGCTGTCCGGGGGGTGTTCGGGGGGTTGTCTGGGGTCCAAGGAGGAGGGTGGGGGGGCTGTTCGGGGGGCTGTTCGAGGAGTGTCCGGGGGGGTGTTCGGGGGGTGTTCGGGGGGATGTCCGGGGTCTAAGGAGGAGGGGGGGGGGGTTGACTCGTACACATCACATATGACCCATGTATCATTGTACTAAAGTATCAACACAATCAGAATCCGTTCGGTCGGTTTTCCGTATGTCATTTTTTGTTTTCACTAAAAATGAAGTCCATTTTAAACAAAATAGAGACACTTTTAGTGGTGTCGGCCACACCGCGCCTCGGATTGAGGTGGCGTTGACTCGTACACGTCACATATGACCCATGTATTGTTCTCCTAAAGTGTCAACAGAAACCGAATGCGTTTGGTCAGTTTTCCGTATGCACATAAAATACTGTCCATTTTAAACAAAAGAAAGTCACTTAGAGTGGTCCCGACCACACCGCATCTCGGATTTATGTGGGGTTGACTCGTACACGTCTCAAATGACCCATGGATCGTTGTCTTAAAGTATCAACACAATCCGAATGCGTTTGGCCGGTTTTCCGTATGCCAGTTGATGTTTTTCACTTAAAATGATGTCCTTTTGAAACAAAAGACATAAACGTTGAGTTGTTCCGACCACACCGCGCCTCGGATTGAGGCGGGGTTGATTCGTACAGGTCACATATGACCCATGGATCGTTGTCCTAAAGCATCAACACATTTCGAATGCATTTGGTCAGTTTTTCGTATGTCACTTTTTGTTTTCACTTAAAATCTTATGGAAATTCATATAGAATATTTTTATATCATATTTAGTATGGATTAGATTTTAGTTGATCGTGCTATGAAACATTTCAGAGATAATGAAATTAAGGAAGGTGGAGGGGCTGTCCGGGGGGGGGGGGGGCTGTCCGGTGGGTGTCTGGGGGGCTGTCCGGGGACCAAGGAGGAGGGTGGGGGGCTGTGCGGGGTCTGTCCGGGAGGTGTTTGGGGGTTGTTTAGGGGGTTGTCCGGGGTTGTTCAGGGGGCTGTCCGGGGGTTGTTCCGGGGGTTGTTCAGGGGTTGTTCAGGGGTTGTTCAGGGGTTGTTCAGGGGGTTGTTCGGGGTTGTTCAGGGGGCTGTCCGAGGGGTGTTTGGGGGGTTGTCCGGGGTCCAAGGGGGAGGGTGGGGGGGCTGTCCGGGGGGCTATCCGGGGTCCAAGGTGGAGGGTGGGGGGCTGTACGGGGGGATGTCCAGGGGGCTGTCCGCGGGGCTGTCCGGGGGGTGTTTGGGGGGTGTTCAGGGTCCAAGGGGGAGGGGGGTTGTCCAGGGTCCAAGAATGAGGGGGGTTATCTAGGGAGTTCTCAAACAAACAACCACTAAAAGACAACAACATCCATAAAAACTGACAATATATAAAAATAACTCAACTCCAATACTATACTACGAGTCTAGATAAAACCAACAACTAGAATAGATTAAACATCAAATATCAGTAATATAAGTCAAAAATGTAACAGATCAATATGTCCCACATCAGCATCACCATCACCATAATCATCATCATCATCACCCTCGTCATCGTCCTCCTCATCGTCCTCACCCTCCACAATGCCTTCCTCCTCGCCTTCGCCCTCCTCCTCGCCCTCCTCATCTCCCTCCTCTTCCGCATCAGACTCCTCGCCATCATCATCTTCAAGCTGGACATCGGCCTGACCACCACTGGAACTGCCACCTGGTGCACCATATATAGAATGTATCAACGACATGTATTCATCAATCACTGGGATGACCTCTGCTGGAAGTGTTGGACGTAGAACTTCAATAAATTTCATAAATGCACTGTTTGCCCTAGCAGACTGTTCTGCCGTCTCTGTGGCCCTTTTCTCAGCCTGTTCTGCCTGTGCCCTAACTTGCTGCATCTCGGTGGCACTAAAACTCGTACCTGAGGCAGTCCAATACCTCGTCGGGGCTATCCTAGGTCGGCAGCGTACTCTGCCAGAATGATCATCTCCCAACACCTGATGTAAGTGATCAGATGGCCCAAAATTGTCTGCTTCTTGGGCATCGAGGGCCTCTAAAGCATCCTGTTACAAATATAAATATATTATTAAGTTACAAAATAGATATTAAAAAATAAAATCAACAGATTAAAACTTACAATCTGCTGCTGAGTCGCTTCGTTGACAACACTTCCATCCTTTTTTCGTCTACTCGAGCAAAATAGTTTTGCTCGAGGCACACATCCTTAAATATTTTGTACTTGCCTCTACAATGAAATTGAAAACAAAAGTTATATAAAAACTTTATCAAATGATTAAATAATTGAGGAAACAAAAGAAAATGTAAGTCGTAAAGAAAACTTATAAACAATTGTCATACCTGCTGCCTCTCATGATTCGGCATCGTCGTGCGTCCTAGTGTATGGAGGTATTTTTTTGCATCAATGTTTTTTTTATTTTTTCCAGATGATTCCTAAATAAAATTCGATAATGCAAAGGATAATATTAATGCAAAACTTGAAAGTTATTATTTAAATACATCAAATGTAATTCATACCTTAAACGGTGTACTCGTCCAATGAGTAATCATCTGACGATACTGCTCTATAGGACAATCATCCATGACTGGTACCACCTCTAACTCAGTGCCAACTCTAGCACTCCAGCCAATATACAAATCATGCTTGTAGGCTCTCCAAAGCTCACCTAAATCCTTTAGATGTTCCAGTCGTGCACCCTCACCATCAGGAAAATTAAATCGAAGTTGAAATCAAAATATTAATTCATATAAATACAAAAATAATTCATGGCATTAAATACAAAATATTTTTTTACCCATATCTCTGCCCAAGCTCTATCTTTGACCTCATGTGGAAAATGTCTCCACGACAGCGGGCTGACGGGAATGATGTCGGAGTATTTGGCAAGCATCGCCAGAAAACTCCGACATTGCTGCCCTATTTTCTCAACCATCTGATTGTCTTCATTATATTCCACCATAACCTGTGTGCGACGGTTCCACACCGAACGCATGCGTGTACGGCCCCGCCATCGCCTCCTGTTAGTAGATGTATCTGTCATGAAATAAAAACAAATATTTTATCAAAACATGTTATAATGAAAATAAATATTGCTATAAAAATTTGTTAGGGTTTTATAAATATACCTGCGCTAGTCTGATCAATGAGTGGTGCCGGATCTACAGAACCTGATGGAACACCCTCTGGTGGAACAGGAGTCGAAGACGATGGAATATAAAAGCTCGGAGAGACAGAAGTATAAGGAAAAGAAGATGGAACAGCTGTATGACCTGATGCTAACTGGAGAGTGGGAATCATCATGGGATGTGAAAATGATGGGGCAGAAGATGCAGAAGGTAGCGAAAACATGGGAGGCCTAAATACCCCGTGTGTCCCTAATGACACACCGGGATCAGAATGTGGGAAGGCTGAAATGTCAGTGGAAGGGGCATGGTATAGTCGAGCACACGCAGCTCTACGTCCACCTCTGGTACGAACCCTCCTCGTACCACCAGCTTGAGTACTAGGACCAGTACTAGGCTCCTCGTCGAATAACTGTCGACGTAACGGTGGATCCTACAAAAAAGTATACAAAAAAATTAATCACATGACATTATATATTCTGTAAATATATATATATATATATATATATATTTGAAATAAAGTACTCACTGTAGGCACTAATGGTGGAATACCCATCTCCTCCATCCGACGATTGTTCTCCGCCATTTTTTTTCTTCGTCTCTCTTCAATTGGCTGCATTTCCTACATTTGAAAACAAATATGTAATTAATTAGAAAAATAAAATTAATGTGTAAACCAAAAAACTAAATATATGAGGGAATGAGGGGATTCATTGGTAATTTAGCTATCAATTGTTTTAGAAGAGCTTGAATGAATTTAATAAAACATACAAGTTGTAATGTTCACCAAGTTAGAAATATTGTTTGATTTGGTTTGAATACAATTCAATTCCAAATTAGAAAATGAAATTCAAATAAAACATCAACCAATAAACATTGAAAATTCACATAATGGTCAAGTCAGCTAAAACATATTTGTGATCAATACTAAATAAATATGAATATTACCAACCTTAACAACCCAACTCAAGGTAAACCAAAAGAATTGAGAGCATGGATGAATGATTCTATATATTTCCAACCACAACTTCAGGTTCACAATCAACTCTGACAATTGAGATATTGGAGTCATCAAAAGAAATAAATGGATTGGTTCCAATGGAAATAGGGACAGTGTCAATTCCATCATCAACATCATCAAAAATATGTCTTGGAATTACTTCAACTATGACACCAAATTCAGGTTGAAGTTGATCTTTGACATAAAAAACTTGTTTAGCCATTGATGCCAACACATATGGTTCTTCGGTAGCAAGAGTGCAGGTCATATTAATTACTCAAAATCCACAATCATCAATAAATGTGCCATGTCTCGTCATCGAATCAAACCAATGGCATTTCATCATTGTGACTCGTCCATGAGAGTAATAATCCAATATTATTATTTTCTCAACGACTCCATAATAACCCACATTTTCAAGTCGTGGTCTACTATCTGATGCACTGGCATAACAATCTGTTGTGGCAGTAACCATAATACCATCATGTTGTGTTCTCATGTTTTTGGCTCGTTCAGTGACAATAAATTTGTACCCATTGATAACAATTGATTTACAGTCACGAACCACGATATTAGGACCAAAAGCCAAAGCTCTTATTTCCTCAGAGACAGAGTCAACAGACAAACTCAATACCTGCAATATAAATGACAGTTAAACTTAAGTAAATATTGAAATAATTAATTTAAACAGTAATATTTTTACCTTCAATTTTAACCAAGCAGAAAACTCTTTGCTATGCAAAGTCTCTCTCCTTCTCAAAGATAAAGAACGATGCTTTCTATTTATCATTGTTTTATGTTCCATGTAGATAAAAAAATATGAATAGTTTAACAGATATATATGTAAGATATACATATTCAATTTTGTTACCTGATATAGTCATCGAACAAATCACAGGTGAACAAAACTGTGCGATGTGCCATCTCCCGCTCTTCATGGCTTAATGTCTTCAATGTATATGATCCAGGAATTCCTCCTATTTGAGGAAGTGATAGAAAACTGGGTTCAATTTTCTCATATTGTTCTTCTTCATTTCTCATTGGTCTGTTCATTCTTGTAGTAAGATCAGACAAATTCATCGAACAGAAATCCATACATTCTTGAGCTAAGTAACCGTTCACGATAGAACCTTCGGGATGATTCTTGTTTCAAACATAAGACTTTAATGTGAACATATTTCTTTCAGTTGGATACATCCAACGAAAAGAAACAGGTCCTCCGAGAAGTATTTCAGTTGGAATATGGACAGTCAGATGCAGCATGCATGTGAAAAATGATGGGGGAAATATTTTCTCAAACTCACACAAAATTAATGGGGCATCTGTCAACATTTTTTGCAAGAAAGACTTGGACAACTTCTTAGCACAAATATCTCTAAACAAATGGCACAACCGAATAACACCCACCCTTACATTATTGTACAAAAGATGACAGATTGATATTGGAAGCAACTCATGCAGTAGAACGTGATAATCATGAGTCTTCAAAGATTTTAGCTTCAACTCTCTTCTGTTGACCCATTTAGATATGTTGCTTGAATAGCCATCAGGAACTCTAATAGTCTCTAATACTTCCAAAAATTGTTTTTTTTTCAGTAGGTGTCATCACATAAGAAGCACATGGAAGTTGCCATTTATTTTCACTGATACGCATATGATGCAATTATGGTCTGATGCCCCAATCCACCAAGTCACGTCGAGATCGTAAATCATCTTTTGTCTTACCCTTGACATTTAGAAGAACTGAAAGCAAAATTTCACATATATTCTTTTCAATATGCATTACGTCTAATCAATGATGTAGCAAATTGGTTGACCAATAAGGAAAATCAAAAAAGATACTCCTCTTCCTCCAATTGTAACAGGTTTCTATGGAAACATTCTTTCTCTTTCCAGATTTTATTTGACCCTTCCCAAACGAAAAACTGAAATATTTCAATTCATTAAGCACATCATTTCCAGGCATACGCTGAGGTGGATCATCGGTCTCTATAGTATTATCAAATCTTCAACGATTAATTCTATATGGATGATCCTTGGGCAAAAATCGTCGATGCCCCATAAAACTGAAACTACAACGATGTTTTAGTCTTCTGGATCGTGTATTATTCATTTAAACTGTACATGACAGTTTTCCCTTCATTCTCCATCCAGACATCATTGCATAAGCCGAAAAATCATTGATCGTCCACATAAGCACAACACGCATCTGAAATATGTCTTTCGAACATGCATCGTATGTGCGCACACCCACATCCCAAAGAAGTTTCAACTCTTTTATTAAAGGTTGCATGTATACATCAATATCAATTCCGGGATCAGAAGGACCAGATAGGAGTATACTCATGAAAGTGAAAGATTTTTTCATACACAACCATGGGGGAAGATTATAAATGTGTATAAAAACTGGCCATGTGTTGTGCGAAGTAAGCATCTGCCCAAACGGATTAAAACCGTCGCATTGAAGACCCAGCCTCACATTACGCACGTCAGTTGCAAAATAAGAATGTCGAGCATCAAATCTCTGCCATGAAAATCCATCTACAGGATGAACCAACTCATCATTAGTCTTCTTTCTCTCGGTATCATGCCATCTCATTTTTATTGATATGTCATCAGACATAAAAAGATTCTGGAGTCTGGGGATCAATGGAAAGTGCCACATTACTTTCTGTGGAACGTGGGATGGTGTTCCATCAGATTTTGACTTCCAGCAGGATGTGCCACATTTTATACATTCATTTCGTTCAGTGGTTTCTTCCCAGAATAAACTGCAATCTTTCGGTCAAGCATGAATTTTGTTTCTAGAAAATCCAAGTTCTTCAACTAACTTCCATGCCATATAGTGGTTTGAGGGAATATCTGCATCATCTGGAAGTAAATCCTTCAAGAGGGTAAGAATGTAATCGATTGCTGTATTAGAAATCCCATACATAGTTTTTCCATGAAACAATCGGATTAAAAATTCTAGCTTTTTCATTTTATCACATTGTCAATATACTGGAGTCGTGGCAGCATCAATCAATTTTTTCACCCAATCAATATCATCATTTTCACTAGATTCATCAGTTGTCCTCATATCGACGTCTTCTTGAGTCGAAATCCTTTCTTTTTCATGATGACGAATAAACGGAAACCGATCATCTAACAAATTCTCCATTCCAGTCCTTTCATTTCGATCATCACCAATTTGAGATTTCATTTTCTCCCCATTGTGATACCACACAAAGTAGTTTGCTTGAAAACCATTTTTGGTTATGTGGTAGCTGACTTCTTCATGACTCAACCAAGGTCTACCAACACAATTGGAACATGGGCAGTGTATGCGACCACTATCTGAAGCATTGTGAAATGCAAAATCTATAAAGCTCTCCAAATTGTTTTGAAAATCGCTTGAGATACGATCGGTTTCATACATCCAACTTCTATCTATTCTGTAAAAAGAATTCATATAAGTCATTTTGTCATAAACAATTCAATAGGATTGAACTTTAATAGAAAATACATTTAAGTAAACCATAAAGGAAGAAAATAATCATGGTATCAACTACACATGTGAAAAAACATACTAATGTGTTATTGAAAAAATGTAAAACCAACAAGAACTTAATGTGTTATCACATTATAGCATGCCTCATCCCATAACCATATTAGTAGGGTACCCTCGTGGACAGCCCCACCCGCCCCCGTGGACAACCCACCCACCCCCGTGGACACCCCCTACCCCTAGACAGCCCAACCACCCCCATGGATAGCCCATCCACCCCCCTCGACACCCCTTCTCCCTATGGACAACCCCCCACCCCCTTGGATAGCCCTCCCACCCCCTGGACACCCCTACCCCCTGTGGCCAGCCCACCCACCCCCCCTGGACAGCCCGCCCACCCACCCCCCCTGGACAGCCCGCCCACCCCCGTGGACAGCCCGTCCACCCTTGTGGATAGCCCGCCCACCCCTGTACCCCCCTGGACACCCCGTACCCCCCCTGGATAGCCCCGCCCACCCTCCCAAACAGCCCACACCCCCCTCCCCTACAACCCCACCACCACCACCTAGACATACCAACCCCCCATGGACACCCCACACACCCCTCCCCCACTAGGACACCCCACCCAGACCCCCAGGACAGCCCACACCCCCTGGACTGCCCCACCCACCCCCGTGGACAGCCTTTCCCACCCCCGTGGACAGCCCCGCCCACCCCCGTGGACAACCCACCCACCCCTGTGGACGCCCCCTACCCCCTAGACAGCCCAACCACCCCCGTGGACAGCCCACCCACCCCCCTCGACACCCCTTCTCCCTATGGACAGCCCCCACCCCCTTGGATAGCCCGCCCACCACCCTGGACACCCCTACCCCCTGTGGCCAGCCCACCCACCCCCCCTGGACAGCCCACCCACCCCTCCTAGACAGCCCGTCCACCCCCGTGGACAGCCCGTCCACCCTTGTGGACAGACCGCCCACCCCCGTACCCCCCTGGACACCCCGTACCCCCCTAGATAGCCCCGCCCACCCTCCCAAACAGCCCACACCCCCCTTCCCTGCAACCCCACCACCACCACCTAGACATACCACCCCACCTGGACACCCCACACACCCCTCCCCCACTAGGACACCCCACCCAGACCCCCAGGACAGCCCACACCCCCTGGACAGCCCCGCCCACCCCCGTGGACACCCCCTACCCCCTAGACAGCCCAACCACCCCCGTGGACAGCCCACCCACCCCCCTCGACACCCCTTCTCTCTATGGACAGCCCCCCACCCCCTTGGATAGCCCGCCCACCACCCTGGACACCCCTACCCCCCGTGGCCAGCCCACCAACCCCCCCTGGACAGCCGGCCCACCCCTCTTTGACAGCCCGACCACCCCTGTGGACAGCCCGTCCACCCTTGTGGACAACCCGCCCACCCCCGTACCCCCCTGGACACCCCGTACCCCCCCATGGATAGCCCCGCCTACCCTCCCAAACAACCCACACCCCCCTCCCCTGCAACCCCACCACCACCACCTAGACATACCACCCCCCCTGGACACCCCACACACCCCTCCCCCACCAGGACACCCGACCCAGACCCCTAGGACAACCCACACCCCCTAGACAGCCCCGCCCACCCCCGTGGACAGCCTTTCCCACCCCCGTGGACACCCCCGCCCACCCCCTTGGACAACCCACCTACCCCCGTGGACACCCCCTACCCCCACAATCCATTATCCAAAACATATCAAATTGGTTTGAACACAATCCATAATTCCCACAATCCATTATCCAAAACATGTAAACATTCACGATAGCCTCCCCCAACTCTGATTTACATGTTTTGAACACTCTCCTTCCAAACATAGAATACAAAAACATTAAAGAAGTCTTCACAGACACAAAAAATATCCTATTTAGATATTAATTTCAATAATCAATTAAACCACCAACACCTGGAAAAAATCTATTCATTAAAACAACTACAACAATATGGTTGAGATCAAATTTTACCTATTCGTATGGGGGTGTACCTGTTGGGATGGGGGGTGCTGGTGTTCTGATTCGTGAGAGCAGTGGAGGGATGGGGTTCGCTAGAGCAGCGGAGCGAATAGATTAGGGCTCTGTCTGAATGGGGAGAGGAGATCACGATCTGGAATTTGGGGGAAACCTTTGCCAACGGTTTATAAAAACCATTGGCAAAGGCACACATTTCCCAATGGTTCCAGTGAACCGTTGGGAAATGTGTGAGTTTAGCACCCCTTTCCCAACGGTTCTAGTGAACCGTTGGGAAAGGGTCACACATTTCTCAACGGTTCCAGTGAACCGTTGGGAAATGTGTGAGTCTAGCACACCTTTCCCAACGGTTCCAGTGAACCATTGGGAAAGGGTCCACCGAAATTCCCTTTGCCAATGGTTTTTTTAAACCGTTGGAAAAGGCTCACTATACCAACGGTTTAAGTAAACCGTTGGTATACTACCGTTGGGAAAAGGCCAAATTCCAGTAGTGTAATTCCCAAAGATACTAGTATTCTAAACATTTAGGATTTTTTATGTGTAATGTTATGTAATTAAATAACGTATTAACGAAATAAAAGAACAAGGTTGTTGTATCCTTCCTCACACACTAGAGGATCATAGGATTCAACGCCCTAAACTAATGAAAATATGTACCCCACTCTTCTACCAAGGTTAGCTACAAAGAAGAAAATTGCTCAGATGCCACCTTCACCACATGAGAATGGGAATTCATACTAAGTATATATACCACTATGTTTCCTCTCCTAGGAGTATAGAATATATATAATTCATAGTCCTACAGGAACTCTAACTAGTTCCTCTATCTCAGGTTAAGATATTTTAGAGTGAAGATGTACCTGAGACTTTGGTGGTCTGAGTAAACAAAAAAACTCTCACCAAGAAGATAATGCCTTCACATATTTAGAGATAATACTAACACTTCCAAATATATTTGGAGTCATCTATTTCTTCTTATGGGGTCTCAATTTCCTTAACCTATATACTATCACTACCTACCTCTTCATCAATATGCAAATCAACCTCAATCTAGAGGCATTGAAAAAAACTATGCTCTTAACACCCTCCTCTGATAGTCTCAACAAAGGAGAATTGTTTATCCCCATCCTTGACTCCTAAAAGGCTCTCTACTACTACCCATTCCTATTAAAGAACCACCCTTTCTACTTTAGGGTGGTTGACGTGGCTTCAATACTAGAAAGGTTTTCTATAAAACTCCTATAGTACCATGACATGTTTGGAAATCTCCCTTCCCTAGCTACAATCTTGGGTGGATCTCAATAAATAACCACATTAATCTTCACCAAGTCCATAGCTAAACCATGTTATGAAATGAAATTACCAAGATAGTTAACCTCACAGATCAAAAACTAGAACTTCAAAATATTACCATAATGATGGTGCTCCCGGAGTAAGTTTAAGACCAAGATGAAGTGCTATGTGTGATACTACTTTTACATAGATTAAATGATTATTTCATTAACAAATAAAACCAAAAATCAGTCCATGTATAGATGGAATATACTATTCATCAAATCCATAAAAATAGTGGGGGAATTTTTCACATTGAAATGAATCATCAGAAACTCATAGTGTTTATAGAGACATTAGAATACTGTCTTCGGAATATCAACCTCACAAACCCTCAACTGGTAGAATCTGGACATGAGATCAAACTTCAAGAACCAACCTGTGCCTCTCAATTGGTTGAATAGGTCTTCAATCATGGATAAGGGGAACTTGTTCTTAATCGTTACCTAGTTTAGGTGATGATAATCAATATAAATCCTTAAGCTCCAATATTCCACTTTCATAAACAATATTAGAACTACCTAGGAGACAAACTGGGTCTGATGAAACCCTTATCTTGAAGGTCCCCGACTACACACTCAGCTCTTGTAGCTCATTAGGGACCATCTGACATTCCAAGGAAGATATTGGTGTGATCCTAAGGTGCAAGTTGATGAATAAGTCCACATTCTGTTGGAACTATGGTTATTCTATGCATGAATTGGAGTATGGTTTGTGTTTGTTGTCAATACTCAGTGGAAGTTTAGATTGCGTGCCAGTAAAGTGATCATACAGTTTAAGCAGACAACAATATTGAAGGTGGAGCCATTTCCCAGTGTTTTCCAAATTTTTGGGACTCAAAATTGGAAAATGAAGACATGGATTGTTGGTAAAAGGAGGTGTGGGAAAAGAGGAAGTAGTGCATGAAAAATGTGGGCTGTGCGCGAAATATTTGAGTTGTGCGCAAAAAAAGCAAGGTACGTGAAATAGTGGAGAAAGTTTTTTTGCGCAAATAGTGTTTTGAAATCAAAACGTCGAAAAATGGAAAAGGCATGGGCTGTGTGAAAAATCTGGAGTTGTGCGTGAAAAACGATACCTGTGTGAAATATTACATGCCAAATGTGAGGTTTTTCATGCCACAGGGGTTTTGCGTACAGGGGTCAGAAACGCCTATAAATAAGAGGTGAACCCCCTCATTCCGTATGGTTGAATACTTATAGAAGATCTAAGGTATGATGCTTGTAAAAGGTTTGCGTAAAGGGAGTTGTGTGAAAAATTGAGGATTACGTGAAAGATTCTGGCTCGTATGGAAATATTTAGAGCTGCGCGAAATATTTTTGGCTTGCGCAAAAAATTCCAAATTGTGTGAAATATTCCAGCTTGCACGAAGAATTCCAAATTGCATGAAATATTCCGGATTTCCTGAAAAATTCCAAGTTGCATGAAATATTACAGCTTGCGTGAAAAATTCCAAGTTGCGCGAAAAATTCTGGCTTGTGCGAAAAAGTTGAAGTTGTGTGAAAAACTTGAGGTTTCGTGTAAAACTTGGTGTTGCTTGAAATTGTTAGTGAAACATATTTGTGAGTTTTTGATTATCCGGTTTAGTGGTTCAGTGCATTCAAGTTCATGATTACTGGTCTTCGATGTAAGTAGATTCTCGTGCTAAGAAGAGGCAAAGAATTCAATGAAAATCTATTGAAGATACCCACACTTCTATAAACTGACTAGGACTTCACCAAAGGTAGTGAGCTAGGGGGAGTCAACGGGAGTGACCCAAGGGATGCAGTGAGCTATCTCTAAACTTTTGTAAAGGAAGTGTGCCTGGGACAAAGTGACTGTACCTGATCATTGTAATCCACATCTAGTGAAGTTTAGTAGAATTAGGTATTACCGAAAAACTGTCGGTGTATGCTCCTTGGACGTATCCCTTTATGGTGAACCAAGTAAAAGTGTTGTGCCAACTTCCTACTTTCATTTGTTTTATAGGTTTAACAAGTTCCTACCAATGTGGGAACAAGATCCACAACTTTAAATAGAAAAATTTAACACCTTGATTCACCCCTCCCCTCTCAGGGTGTTCCAGGGTCCTTCACATTCCACCTTAGAGGTAGTCCTAGAACATATGTGGGGATGTTATCTAAAAATTGCTTAGCTAATAAATGAATCTAGATTCCTAAAGAGACTACTATTCCTAGAGCCAAACTCTCTTACTCATGGGTGATGGGTTACAACTTCTTTCGTACATGCCTCACTCACTCTGCCCTGATATATCTCTTGACCAAAAAAGAGAATATTGTCCCATCTATTCAGAGGAATCTATTTTTCCTATGATGAAACTAAATTTGGTTCTGGACCATTTAAAACCAATCCATACCCAAGATAATTTTAAAAGGCCTCATTAGGATGTCAAAGAGTCCCCATATGAAACTCTCCACTAAGTGGTAGCTCGTACTGATGATATATATGTGATAAAGAAGAATCCTTCCATATAGGTACCTCTAGCCACAAATTCTCAATTAAAGTATCAACTGAAAGATCCATATATTTCACCAAGAATAAATAGATGAAGTATTGAATCACACATGTGTTTAATAGTATTGATCCATGAGTTGAATAAATATATATCATACCTCATATCAGCTCATGTGCAGCTCGGTCATAGCCCTCCATGGAATAAAACTTCCCATGACCCGGAAAACCAGATTCACAAGCCTGAAGTGGGCCACTAAGTGGTGGTTGAGGTATCTCATAGTGTCTTCCTCCACCAATTGATCCTCCCCCTGAAGAAGCTCCTGCTCCTCTACTAGCGCCAACTCCCCAAGGGCCACCTTGACCACATTTTGAAGATCCTTGATCATGACATTGCCTCTACCATAGGGGTATATCCATTGTCTCTCTATCCTTATTAGCATGATAGGTTGGGAAATAATGAGACAAGTGACCTAAACCACCACAAGAATAACATTGTCCCTCTTTGAGTAGGATAGATCCTCTATGAAATCCTTAAGACTCATACCCGCATTTTGGAGGCTAGGAATGAGTATTCATCCTATTCTAAGACCACTATATCTGATTCTCATTAGATGTTACCGATGAATTAGACACATGGTGTCCACTTCTTTCCCTAACATCCTAGCTCCACTCTTTTAAGAAGATATTATTCACTAGATCCCACTCTTTCAATCTAGTAAAGGTCAGTAGACATAATGATACTACACTGTTTGGAATTTCTCTACGGAGATCCTTCTTGAAACTCTTTTCCAAGAATAATCCCCCTCCCAACATACAAAGGGTGAATCTATTGATTTTAGTGAACCTCACGGCATACTCAATCACTTTCATACAACCCTGCTTCACCTTAAAAAGATATTAGATCCATATTGAGAACAAGCACAAGAGGTAATACTTTTCATGAAATAGCATTAGAAAGTTGAACTATGAGAGTACAACCTCATCATGGGTTTTCATCACTAGACACCACCAATTCCATACCGATCCATGGAAAGGACCTGATTCCAGTGCAACCATATGATCAGTTGGGGTTTGAACCATCCTGATGACTCAAAATAGTGACTCAAGACAATCCTACACTACTTAGGGATTTAAAACATCATGAAACCATATTATTCTCTCATGTTAGAACTCATAGAGTATGTTAATAATGCATGTATCCTTATCCTTATCTTCTGGTATTAACAACTACACAAAAGGTGGGGTGTTTTCCACTACCCTATTAGAGGAAAAAACTCCTAAGATATCCCAAGAACTGATCCACCATCACTCATCAGACCATCCTCATGATCCTAAATTGGGAACCTATCCGGCTATCATCATGGAGGAATCCTAAAAGTGTTCTAGACATACCAAATTTATATGATCAGATATATATGGAGAGTTTAATCAATACGGAAAGTAAATGGACTCAATCCTATATGATGAACA
This sequence comes from Viscum album, assembly GCA_963277665.1. NCBI lineage: Eukaryota > Viridiplantae > Streptophyta > Magnoliopsida > Santalales > Viscaceae > Viscum > Viscum album. The sequence continues at coordinate 547,530,811 of OY728148.1, forward strand.
TACCATTTTTCACTACAACTAATATCTTGGTATGCCGAGTTGGAAAGCATGTAGTTAGATTCATAATGTATAGATACATTTGCCTCTGCACTGCTACTGGGTTCCAGGGACTAAAACCTTTTTTGGAGAAACTTTGAAAATGTTTCCCTATGTCCCAAACAATCCTCATATGAAGAAGACTCAGAACACCATTGTAAGGAATGAATTTCTATTATACCACTCTGTCATGACCTAAACCACCAGGGCCTACCTGATCGTTGGAAGGCAGAGCCATCATATCCCCAAGCCCACCACCAATAGGATAGGGGAAGGTGACAAGTACTAAGACAACATAAATTAACTGATATTCCTTCTGCTAATGTACCTGTACACAGACACCAAACCATTTCCATGAAAAAGTGTAGAGGAATATAAAAGACATAAAAATTTAGAGTGTAAACATGCATGAAATAAACTCTAGATAAATATCATAGAATAAAATAGTATAAACCAAATATAAAGGAAAAAAATAAATTCCAAACCATAAATGAAGTCGCTATTTGAAAAAATAGAATAAATGAAAAATGGGAGAGCCCTAATCCTGATCTCCAAGTCCTGACCACCATACATTATCAGTGCACCCAAGTATCCTTAAGCTCCACTAAAGTCACTACTGATCTATCTATAATTTACATAAGACATGACACATATGGGAAATTCCCATATAGAGGTAATTATTTACATACCAAGTAGGATTCCCCACAAATTTTAAATGGGGAAATAGATAGATACAAGAAAAGTTCAGCTCATCCCAAATAAAGAGGGAAATGAAACCCAATATATATATATATGCTAATAATGAAACCCTGTAGAGAGAAAAAGGGGATATCTATATCATATCCCAACCAATGTTGTTGAGTCTAACCTTAGATAAAAAATCTCATAATCGATGAACAACATAAAACAAATCCTCAAGAGAATCTATGTGGAGGGACTCGCACCTCACTACTATGTTCCATAGCCGATGGAACCACATCTTCCATAGAGGATCCTAATACCACAAATGATTGAAGATGTGGGAGTACCAAATCATATATATAGTACATTAAACTAGTTAATGATATTACCATCTATATATGTATAAAGAGTAGTGGGTACTTACACTTTGGTGTGACAAGGTAAGTTACAACCCCAACATATCTCTAATGATGTTTCCTTAATCACTACCATCGTCAAGCATCAAATAAAGAATATTCTTGTTCGGAACAACATATACCATATCTTGAATACAAAAAAATGTCCACCATCAAAATTTACATTAAAAAACACTCAGGATAGGCTAATCATAGGTCAAAATATGAGTCCCAAAGAAACATATATGAGAGGTATAAGTTTTTTGGATAAGTACATGATGTTTATGGGGGTCCATACAACATGTGAAACCACCACATAACTCATTAAGTATCTCGTATAGGCATGTCTTAGGAATCTATGTCATAATACACAACATGTACAAGTGGTACACAACATGTCTCAACCGCTCATGGCCTGCCCGTGTGCTCCTATCCATGGACATGTACTTCAAGTCCTTCTCATGTAGATGAAAATGTACCTCGATATGATCAAGTATCGAGTATAACCATGCACCTATGGGAATTATAATTTACTCTAGGAGTACATGGTGTTTCCTACTACATAGTGTCTTGGGAATGTGACGGTTATCGCATGTCTTGGCCACCCGAGGAGGGTCACATGGTGTGTGATCCTTAACTCCACCCGAAAACCTAACACCATGACCAGAGGATTACATGACATGTGTTCTTCGGAACTACATTCCGTGTAATTTGGGTTTTTGTCGGCTGAATGTTATGTTTTTACATTACCTCTAGATTCACTTATGATACCACCATTTCTACCAGTTGACCACATAAGATCAGTGGAAAATTCCTCTGGCCATCGATTCTCAACCTTTGATGGCCAAAAATAGAAATATAAAAATCTTCACAAAGCCCACAACACCACTCGCCGCACCTAATATCACTTTTTTCCTAATCACTTTCCCACTTTGGATCTTTGATCCACAAAGCATTGCCCACAACTCATGATCTATCCCAATCAATTCCTGATTCATCAATCTATTCTTCATTTGGTAATCTGATATGAATCTAGGGGTTCTATCACACTCAAACCTACCCTAGAATGTCAAATTGTATCCCCATAGGCCAACATTGAAGAATGATAAGAAAATAGAGGGATATAATACATAAAAAAGTGGAACTACCATTATCCAAGAATCTCTACCGAACGATCATAAATTGAGGACATCAATGTTTATAACAAGTGCAACAAGGGATTTAATTAGATAAATTAAATCAATAATTTTTAGGGCTCATTTGAGTTAGAGAATTTTATAATTATAATCGCTTTAGATATTTAATCTTGATTAATAAAAAAATGGTTGAATCCAACCAAATATTTTTCTTACCTCAATTTAGTATAGATCGTTAGGGAAGAATACATTATCCAACAATGAGGATGATATGCTATATTCACTACCTCTCATTCTAACTCAATCTGATTTCTGGTGATTCTATGATCTTAATCTACCAATAAAGAACACCAAAGATCTCCTATAAAATTATTCATTGGTTTTGTGGATATCCCTAGTGATTTTTCATAATGAGGTATAAATATATGATTTTAGGTCAGAGGAATTTAAAATAAAATAAACCAATAAATATATTATTTTAATTAAATGTACCCTCCAATGATTGCCTCAACTGAACATCCTATGTTGACCAACCTTAGGTCATACCTAGGATAAACCCCACATTATGGATTCAACCAATGTCTCAGATTTTATATCTAAGGTCTTGAATAATAGGAAAAAATAATGAACATGCATGATATAATATAATTCTTATTTGTAATATATCAATTCCATGTCTCTAAGGGGGCCAAAATATTTCATTTACCCTATATCCAAAAATATTCCTAAACATATTCCAATGTTCTACAAGTCAAAAAGGAGTCACTACACCAAATTACATAGAATTAATAATTAAATTATTAAACTATTTAAACCTTATCAGCATGTGTTCTGTGTGTCATTTTTACTGATATTTAGATTCTATGTGATGAGTTATATATATGTATATTTAATTTCTAATAAATTTGTACATAATTTTTAGAACTGCATATCATGTATAAGTTATAATACAATCATTACTCTACATGCATCGAAACATAACACACTGCCTAAATAACACGTGTTCTATGTGTCATTTATTTGACTATGTACATTCCATGAAATTACATGATAATTAATGTATTCCACATACCACGTGATTAAATATTATATGAATATAATACACATTAGGTTTTTTGGAAGGTTACTCACTGTGTTTCCTCTGAGGTTTATTTTTTACATATAAATTTTTAAATAAATAAATTTAATTTGTTTAAAATTAGAATGGATGAGGTCCCACGAAACATTAAATGAGAATTAAGACAAATAAATTGATTAACTAAAGAAGATAAATAATTGATTCAAATGAGATTTATCATAAATAATACTAATTGGAATTTAATTTTAATTATATTAAATGCATAATTATTTAGATGTATGTGGATGATCATGAGAATAGAACATACCTTTGTTTGTGATTGGTTTCCTTTAAACTTATTATTAAATTAAATTTATGGCATGAACATCATACAACCTCTCATTAGGTAAGGGACTATGCGCCCATGTTTTCTTTTTATAAAAACCCCTTAATCAATCCTCTATTTCCCCTCATCTATGTATTGGTAAATTCTTATGTAATGGATGGATCTACCATGTGATTCGAGTTAATTCAATTTTTGAGATGAGGTTAAACCAATCTGTACATGGGTGGAAAGGTGGAAATATTCAACATGAACCAAGTCACGAGTCAAGGTGTTTTTTTCCATAGGTTCATGGTTAATTAATCATCTTCTAGATAAACTAAACATTAGTAAAATATTATAATTTTAACACTATATTGTTTTATTTCTATTGAGATTCATGGTTAATTTCATTATGGATGTTTTTTTCATGAACACGTGAATTAAAGAATTAACAAGTGTGCATGATAGAACTAAAATAAATTAGATTACATGTAAACATTATCTAAGACATTGTTAATCACTTATGTAAATCCACTTAATATTAACCTGCATGTAATAAAGTTAAAATGGGAAATTTTCACATGAAGATAAAAATACCTCAATTATATATTTTAAATCGGTATATACGTCAAATAATTAGGATAAAATTAAACCATATTCAAAAGTTCTTTACTGAACCAAGTTGGGGTGATTTCAATTATTGAGGAATTCTAACTTGATGTTTTGGGTCGACTTAAATTAGTTCACGTAAAATTTTTACTACCCAAATAGGACTTGGTTTCACTAAGAGGCAAAGTTTGGGGAAATAAAATTTATGGATTTTAGGATTGGGGATTTCACTCAATAGATCAAGGAACTATGAGTTATTTCAGTTTACAATTTTATGTATACCTAAAACCCTACAAATAACTTTTTAAAACCATGTTTGGGTTATGATAAGGGGAATATGTTTCTTTTACAAATTATATACAAGAAATGGGATATTATGAAACCTATGGAAAGGGGTATTAAATTTTGATAAAATAGTGAGAGATTAATAAATATAATATTTATTACCATATTTTATTAGATGAATTACTAAAATTATTCACTTCTTAATTTAAGAAATAGAAATAAATATGACTTAAAAAATATCATTGTGATCCATAATTGAGAGGGATAACCTTCTCATTGGTACTAATTTTCAAGAATGAAAAAAGGAACTTACACATTATCCTATAACAAGAATGGAAATAACACATGACCGAAATCCCTATTATTGAAGAGCATGACCAAAATCCTGATGAGGAAGAGTTTTCTATTTATGAAAAACATTTATATATTCCTATAGATGTCCAATGTTCCATGCCATCACCCATGAAAAATGAGATTCTAAAGAAACATTAGAAAATTGGTACATATTGCATGATTTATCATAATCATGATCTCTATTAAGGTAAGGTGATACAAGAGAGATACCATATTTCAATTCACTATTTACATGTATGCTTGGAATGTCAATGTTAGTTGGTACCCATGTAGTCAAGATTATTGGACACATAAAATAGTTAGACATCATGGGAATTAAATTCCCCAGCGAGTTTCACACAGATCTCATCCTTTCCTCACTACCCAAGTATTTCTCAAGTTTTGTTGTTAATTACAACTTAAAAATAAGAATAAGAATCTTTAAGTACTTATTACTCTCATTTTATTTGTTGAAAAGTATATAAATCATTAAAAACCAAAAATAATTATGTTAAATAAGAAAAGGATTAATGAGGAAAAGAAAACCAAGACTCCAAAAAATTCTAAAGCCCTTGAGCACTTCCCTTCTAAGAAGAGGAAAATCCAATGTTAGGAAAATGAAAAAGAAGTAGTATGTTTTTAATTTGGTAATAAATGAAACTTGATAAGGAACATCACGTCGAAGAAAGTAGAAGTTAAAGGTACCTTTGTTATCAGGTGTAATATTTTGGGTATTAGATATTTCTTATAGTGCTTATATATGTATCAAAATATAAGAACTAAGTATAATATGAAATATTTCTCTAAGAGTGGTGGGTATGTGGGATTCAAATGGTTTGAGGAAGGATGCTATAGTCATAAAATACAACCATTTTCCATAGACAACAAGAATTATCTTTTTTTAAATGATTGTTATTATGTACAAACTATTACCAAAAACATAATTTATCTATAGATATATATGGTTTTATTTTTATTTTTGGAAATAAAAGATATATCTTTCATAAATACAAAATATTTTCTGGTATGACACATTTAAATAATGATATGTGTATTAAATTATGAAAACCTTGTATTGGAAATTGACAACGAATTATGTTCTAATGACTCATATGACACTCAAATATGGAATCACCATCTTGGTTATATAAATGAGAATAATTTGAAAAAAACTATACTAATAAGGTTATATATACTCTTTTGAGCTAAAATCACTTTAAATATGTCATGAATTTTTATAAGGATAAATGAACAAACCACCATTCTATTGACAAAGTAAAAGGGACAAAAAGCTTCTTGGATTGGTACACACTGATGTATGTGGACCATTTCCAATAGAAAAAAGAGATGTTTATTACTAATTCATAAAATTTAAAAATGAATTGATTTGATATGCCTATGTCTACTTCATGATTTATAAGCACATTTCCTTTGATAAATTCAATGAATTAAATAATGAAGTAGAGAATCATCTTGGAAAAAAGATAAGTAAGTTTCGATCTGATCGATGTGGTGATTATCTTAACCAATAGTTTATTGAATTTCTACAGTAGTTTTGGATTATTTCTCAAATAACTCCACCATACACACCATGGTGGAATGACGTTTGTTAAAGGATTAGATGTATTGGTTGGATTAGAGTACTAAATAGGTGGTGAATTTAGTATCTATTCAAAATTTCTGTTAAAAAGTTTTCTTAAAAAGGTTCCCCAATAAAAATAAATACAACACTATTAATAAAGGTAATACAGTTCTAAAAGTTTTACTGTTCAAATACCCTTTCTGAAGATTGATTAATTGTTAGTAATATCAATGTGAGTTATTGATACTATTTTTGAAGATATTCTAATAAGGCAAAACAATTATAACTTCTATCCAAGATTAACTATCAAAGTAAAATCTAGTGTTTTCTGAAATATATAGTAAATCAAAGAAAACATAAATTAAAAGACACATCAAATAAAACAAGTGGTTCAGTCTCCAACTAGGACCTAATCCACTCAACTTGGTGATTACCTTCAACTAAGTTGATTATATTAATAAACTTGATCCACACCCTAGATCAGGGTAAACAATAGTGCACAGGACTATCTAGGTCACATGACCTCTTTCACAGTTCTTCATGGGTATAAACTACCAGGCCACACAAGGACCTATTCTATACTTATCCATGGGAGTAAACAACTGTAAAAAGATACGAGAGGAAGGATATCTTGTATCCTCCAATTTTGTGTAGGAGATAGTGTGTGTTTTAATACTAACACAAACATACAGATCAAAATCTAAAAATAGTACACAATAAGGAAAAGATGATGAGAAAAGGTTAGAGGTGCCCTGAGTGTTATTCTATGAAGAGCTAGACACGTAGGATGAAGAAGATGCGAGTATCGATTCCTCTTGTGAGAAATAGAGTATCGCAAGTCTAGTGCTTTGGTTTCTAGTTAGATCTATCTCATGTTCTTCATGGAGTTGGTACTGCAAAGTTGATTTTGATTATGATCTATAGTAGTCCAGCCTTTGTATTGAGAGTGCTTTGTGTGTTATTCAGTTCTATCTTGTTGCATGTATTAGTTCAATCTTCTAAAAAAATGCCCGCATGTATGTTTCTCTGCTTCTCTGTAAGTGTATGTTGCAACCCATATTATCTTCCTTTTTAATTGTGAGTGCACACATTAGAGAATATAAGATGCATTAATTTTTTACCTCGTACCTCGTACTATCAGGTGAAATGTCTACAAAGAAACATTAATTATATCAGTGCCTTCAAATGACTCAAATATGACCGTTATAAATTAAATTGAAAATGATAAAACAGATTAAAGAACGATGTCACAATCTATCTAGAAATGGTGTCACTTGGAAATAGTGTCACCATGAAACAATGTATTCTTTATTGATTTTGAGCAGTGAGACAATCATGATTTCATAGTTGTGTTAATATTAGGAACTAGTAGCGCAGATGTAGTGTTAGAATCACAGTGTTTGGTGCTTTTCAAAACTTTGAACGGTGTCTTAGTGATGGTAGCATGGAACCGGTGTCACAGAATTCCTGAGATCTGAAACTGGTCATAGCGTCTGGGTTATGGTGTTTGGGTCACGGTGTCAAGGTCACGGTGTCTGGGTCACAGTGTCTGGGTCATGATTTCTCAGACTTCGCCAAATATTTGTATAAAGACTTAAGAAGTAATGTTAACAGAATGAATTATACTAAATTATTCATATAAAAAATCATTATAGAACAAAGTTAAACATATATTACAATAATCAAACATGGTTTAAGACTAACAAGATCTAGTGGAAGTTTATTTAAAGCATAAAGAAACCAACCATCTCTACACATTATTTTAGAAAGATTAAATAGGTTTAATAAGATTTACAGGATGTACAAGATTTGTGATCATTAAAAAATGATTAAAACATGAGGACTCCAATAATTTATCCCTTTTTGATGATCACAAATCATGTGAATGAGACATTTTTTTGTATATGTTCATAGTTTTCTTTTCTCCATTTTTTGAGATTATCAAAAATATTACAATAAGAAAAAATAAAAAAATGAAGATAAATAAAATAATACACAACAACATTTCACATTGAATTAGAAAAAAAGATCTGTCATTACAAATAGTAGGAAAAAGTAAAAAATATCCTTATAAAAATACAATTGTCACTTTTATTCAGCACTATTTGTCTTCTTTTTGACCTTGGTAGCAATATCAGAAGAATCAACAATAGTAGAAGAAGAATTTGAAGAAGGGAGTGAGCCAATGGTAAGAGAAGTAAGAGGGATTCCTTCAAAAATAGAAGGTGCCAAAGAAGGTTTAGTTGAAGACTAAGGCATGTGTTGGTCAAGGATAATAGGTCTGATCTGACTCAGAGCCTGTGAGATAGACATTGAGGTAGAGGAAAAGGCAGTGGATAAAAAAAGAGGTAAACCAGACCACAAGGGTGCAGCTGCAGGAGCCACAATAGAAGTTCTTTTCACATGAAGATAAGGCTTCAACAACTAAATGAAGTCAGTAATAATCTCACCACCATACTGTATGACCTTCTCAAAATCATCTTTTTTCTCCATGAAAATGTCCAATATAGGAGTGAAATCTTTCATATTTTGAACTTGAGTTTTGAATGCTTGAGTGATAGGAGGGATTTTAAAATTCTCTACAAGATACTTGAAATTATTGGTCATATCATGCTTAGAGAAAACCCTATTAAAGTAGAAATCCACATTCATAGTAATTTCTTCCTAAGCATCATTTGAAATATTTGAATGAATCCTCACCAAATCAAGTACTCTGTCACTATTCTTGACAGCAGTAGATAGAATCTCCTTTTCAAAAACACTAAACACTGAATGAAGTTCTTCCTTAACCACAGTTCTAAGAAGATCAATGTTAACGGATTGAGATGACTGTCCAGAGGAACTAGAGGATGTAACCACTGAAGTGAGGGACTTTAGTTGATTTAGAAATTTCTATATACATCCCATATAATCATCAGTAAGTTTTTTGAGACCAATAATATGCTCACGCATCTCTTAGACTATTTGTCTATTTCTATCATCCACTTTTTCAGCTAATGAAGTCAAGTTTGGTTGAATTAGAGAGAACAATTGTTGTGGAATTTGACCACTAACATCCTCAATAGGATGAGAAACATGATTTTGTCTTGATTGCAAGACTTTTTTCATGTATTCAACCATATCTCTAAGAGACTTTACCTCATCACTTAGCAGTTTGTTCTCAATTATGACCTCTTTAATTCCATGAAGCATTTTTGGATGAATCTTCCATATGATGTTCTCTAACAGCAAGGAAGCATCTCTTTCACTTAGGTTTCTTATAAGAGCCGGTTGGGTGTTCATGATCTTATCAACTCCATCTAATAAAGTAGCTCCAAAGGCTTTCAAATCACCCTGACTCACAAAATTAGGAGGTTCTTGTGAAGGTTCAAGAATAATAGCTGAGACTGGCTCAGGTTCCTTTGTAGACATTACTTCTAGAAAAGAAACAAGCTTTAATTGAAACATAGTAGATAAGTCTATGCCTTTAACCATGTTTTTATGGGTATCATTCACATTAGAATAGCTAGAGAACATATACCATGTATCCACAGTTCTTTGATCAACTATATTAGTAATTTCAACACTTTCTAGACTAGGGTTCATCTCCCCCTCAACAAGAGCATCTATCTGAGGACTAAGAGATTCAATTCCTTGATCTCGTTCTAAAAGATCATCTCCAATGCTCTAACTTATTTATTTTCTAGCCATATAGAAGTCTTGTTCCATTATTTTCTCAGAAGAAAGGATAATTATAGGATTACCTTGTTCTTACAAATGTTCTTCAAACACATCTTCTTCCTCAAGAGAAATTTCTTCTTCTAGATTCTCCTCAGGAACAACATTTTACCTTTTATTAACAATATATTTTCTTCTATAAGTAGGTTCTTCTTCCAAATCAATACTTCTTTCAGTAATAGGTGCCTCCTTATAAACTATGTATTGTGGGACATGTTCACTGTCTTCTTTATCCAAGACAGTTTCTTCTAGAGGTTCAATAGCTTCCTCTTATTACTCTTCAACAGGATAGTTAACAATTTCATCTATTTCCAAACCAAGATCAGATTTGTTCATAGGTTTTGATGGATTCTCAATCGGATTAAACTTTTCATATACCCTTTAATTATCCTCCACTCAAGCCTTTTTCCACATATTACAACTAATTTTCATTCTTTTGACTGTACCCTTTGAGATATATAATTCACTGTCCTTGATGACTTATTCATTCGGTCCAACCATTCCTTTAGAATATAGAATAATAGATATTAACGTTGAGTAGAAAAAGGAGGTATACTTTGAGGTTGTCTTAATAAACCCACATATATGAAGTATAACATACTTTTATAGGTTAATATTGTGTTCATTCCTCATATAATGTATCACAAATACATCCTAATATTTTAGGGTAGAAAAATATCCTTTTCTTGGACTAATCAGATTTTGAATAAACTTACATAGCAATCTGGTTTCACCATCTAATTCAGAAGCAATGGATCTTCTTTTCTTTTTTGTTTCCAGTCATGCTTCCCAAGGCCAATTCCATAACAAAAATATCACTAGGGGGAGGAGGATCTATCTGTTAGTCCTAAAAATTTAGTTCATGAGGTATCTCTAGGTAGGCAGGCTATAACATCAAGGAAAAGGTGCATCTTTATCCATTAATCTAGATTCTCATAACAAAACCATCTTCTGTATCAAATGAGAACTGGACAAATTGATAGAATTGAGAAACATGATTTGGATAAATGAACCTTTTCTCCTTTGTGAACCAATCCATCCATCCCTGATCTTTCAGTACTTTCATCACTAAATATTTACTTGATAGTAACTATTTAGGGCAAATTTCCTTTTCTGGTACCACTATTCTATCAATGAGGTTTGGGTTCAGTGGTCCTTTGGGTGTTACCTTCGACGATCTTTTCACTTTCCTCATAGATCTACGCTTATCAGGAGTTAAAAAAGATGGGTGATTCATTTTGTGCATTCAACAAGGGGTTCAAGAGAGAAATATATATGAAGGAGGTCTTACGGTTTGAGAGAGAAGGGTTCGAGTTTTGAGAAAAAAGAGATCAAGTGAAGAAAAGAGTGAAACCTATTTCATTTTTATCATTTAGGGATATCAAGAGTCGCAAATTCAAAAGCGTGGGATAAAGCTAGTAAAATAATCCACACAACAATATAGGTAATAAAATAAAAATAAAATGAAAAAAGTGTCATTACGGTGAGATCGAAACAGGTTGTCACGGTGAGACCAGAACATGTTCTCACTGTGAGACTAGAACAAGTTCTCATGGTGTCATATTTACGGTGTGTCTCCAAATGGTGCAAATGTACTATTTGAGATATTGATTGTAAGATAGTAACCAAGAGACAGTAACTGTGAGGATTCAAACATGAAACAACAACTTCAAGACAATAAACTATAGAATTGTGAGAGTGAGATAGTAATCTTAAGATAGTGACTTGTGAAACCGTAAATTGTGAAACAATAAGTTGTGAAAAAGTACACTTTCTACTTAAGATTTATCATTCCTAATTCATGTATGATGTAATCTATCATTTAAAAATTTAATGGTTTGGTGAATATATCATCAAGTTAATATTCAGTTCTAGTGATTTCCAAAGTGATATCACCTTTTTGATAATGGTCTCTCAAAAAGTGATGTCCTACATCAATATGTTTTGTCCTAGAGTGTGAAGCATAATTTTTTGAGATCTTAATAACACTTGTATTGTCACAATTTATAGGTATATTCCTAAATTGATATCCATAATCTAGTAATGCTTGTTTCATACATAAGATTTGTGCCCAACAACTACCAGAAGTTATGTATTCAACTTCGGAAGTAGAGAATTTGTTTCTTACTACACCATGATACTAGATACTTTCCTAAAAAGTGACATGTTCCAAAGGAGATTTTTTCCTACCTAACTTACAACCAATGAAATCAGAATCATAATATCTAACTAACTCAAATGATTGTCCTCTGGGATAGAACAGACCTATATTGGGTGAATGATGGAGGTATTTGAAAATCCTTTTAATATAATTTAAACGAGATTCATTAGGGTTTTATTGAAAACGAACACACATACATACACTAAACACAATGTCAGGTCAGCTAGCTGCTAAGTAGTGTAAGCTTCCAATCATTAGTCTCTAAGTGGTCTGATCGACATATTTTCCATCTTCATCAAGATCCAACTTACAAGTAGTACTCTTTAGAGTAGCACTACTTTTAGTGCTATCCAAACCAAAAAATTTAGAAGATATTTAGTTTATATACTTTGATTTAAAATAATTCCATATTTATTTTGAAAGATTTGAAGTCCAAGAAAAAATTTTAGTTCTCCCATTAAACTCATTTAAAATTCATTATACATCATTTTAGAAAATTCAATACATAAATAATTTTTGGATGATCCAAAAATAATATCATCTACATAAATTTGAACAACTAAAACATCATTGGAAATTAATTTTATAAAAAGGGTAGGATTATCTATGCCTTTTGTAAAAACTTTGGAAATTAGAAAAGTACTTAATATTTCATACCAAGCTCTTGGAAATTGTTCCAAACCATACAAAGCTTTTGATAATTTTAAAACATGATTTAGAAAGAGAGGATTTTTGAAACTAGGAGGTTGTTCAACAAAAACTTCCTCAACTATGTAAGAATTTAATAATTCACTCTTGACATACAATTGATATAGTTGGTAATTCCAATGGGAAGCATAAGCAAGCATGATTCTGATGGATTCAAGTCTAGAAACAAGCGAGAAGGTCTCCTCATAGTCAGTTCCTTCTTCATGATTATAGCCTTTTGCAACCAATCTAGCCTTGTTTCTAACTATATTACCAGTTTCAACTACTTTATTTATAAACACCCACTTAGTAATTTTGGTAAATATGTATTTGGGTCAGTCAAAAAGTTTCCGAACATTGTTCCTTTCAAACTGATTTAGTTCTTCTTGCATACCCATCACCCAAACACATCATTGATAGAACCATTAATGTTTTTAGGTTTATATTGTGACAAGAAAACTTGATGTTCAACCTGATTTCTAAGAGAAGCTCTAGTTTTATTTCCATTATCAAAATCTCTTATAACACCATCTAAAGGATAGTTCTTAAGGGTTATAACATCTCTTGAAAAAGAGGGACTAGTGATTTTAGGTTCTTTACCAGGTTCAAGTTCACTTTGACTTGAATATGGAGAATTTCTAGAACTAGATGTTTTCACATATTACTTTTAGGATGATTAGAGGATTTAGAATTAATGTCCAGATTTGAAATATCATCCTCTAGGTTCTCTAGAGAGGTCTTAGGATCAGGTCTATCTGTCTCATCAAACTTAACATGGAAATATTCTTCCACGCATTTAGTTATTTTGTTAAATACTCTATAGGATTTACAAGAGATTGATTATCCTAGATAAATCCTTCATCACTCTTGAATATAAACTTGTCAATATTGTACTTTTTATTAAGGATATAGACTTTGAAACCAATAACATTAAAGTAGATTACTCTGGGTTTTCTATTATTCCATAACTCATATGGAGTTATTTTAATAATACATCTAATCAACACTCTATCAATAATATATCATGTTGTATTTACAACTTCAGCCCAGAAATAAATGGGTAAGTCATATTCACTAATCATGGTTCTAGAAATTTCTTGCAAGGTCTTATTTCTTCTTTATAAAACTCCATTTTGTTGAGGTGTTCTAGGGGAAGATAAATCGTGATTATAGCCATTTTTTGAGAAAAATAATTCAATCTATTGATTTTCAAAATCACATCCATGATCAATTCATAAGGATTTAAATCTAAGTCCACTAAAGTTTCTTATAGTTTTATAATAGTTGGTGATATAAGAGAAGGATTCACTTTTTTGAGCCAAAAATAAATTCCATGTATATCTAGAAAAGTCATCTACAAGAACATAAACATAGTGATTCCCATTTAAACTAGAAAATATAGATGGTCCTAAAAAATCCATGTGAACCAACTTGAGAGGTTGAGAAGTTGATACTTATTTATTTGGTTTGAAGGAAATTTTTTGTTGCTTCCCCTTTTAACAAGGATTACACACTTTATCATTTGGAAAGCCATGTTTGGGTAGGTCTTTGACTAACTTTTTCTAGTTATCTTTCTAAGGGAGTAATTATTATTCTGTCCTAGTATCCTATTCCAATTCCAGGATTATTGTTGAAATACACTTAAACATAAAGGATTTTGAGAAACTAAAGAATCTAAGTTAATAGATTATACATTTTCGTTTCTCAATGCAGAAAAAAAAATTCATTTTTAGAATTAAAAAAATTGCAAGCATAATTTTCAAATTTAACATGAAATCCATCATCACATAATTATGCAATTCTAAGCATGTTATATTTCATTCCATCGACAAAAAGTACTTCGGAAATTAAAACTGAGTTAGATTTACTGATTTGGCCAAGGCTAATTATTTTTCCTTTCACAATTTCACCAAAGGTGACATGTCCACCATCAATTTTTATTATGTTCTTGAAGTATGAATAGTCTCCTATGATGTGTCTTGAAAACCAACTGTCCAAGTACCATAAGTTTTTACAGGATCTCTTTAAACAATTTTTCTATATAATAGTAAAATAAAAACAGAAATTGGTACCCATATTTGTTTGGATCTAGTAATATTAGTGACTAGTGCTTTAGGAATTCACATCTGCCTCAAAGGATTCCTATAAGAATTATGTAAAGTGCTTGAAAAATAAACTCTATTTCATCCATAAAATATTGAAATAGTAGAGAGTGTATCATAATTTGAACTAGAAGAATGTTTTCCTAAACTAGGAGTGAAGAATTATGATCTAGATTTACAAACAAAATTGGATCTTTCAAAATTTCTTTTACCAAGTTGATAGCCAATACCAGAAGTGTATTTAAGAGAAATATGTTTACCTAGAATTTGTACCCTAGTATCATTACTATTTATAAAACTTTCTAGGACATTTTTCAATTGCTCATTAGACAACTTTATTTCATTTTTTTGCGTAATTGAACATTTTTCTCTCTTTCTACAGTAATTTAATATTTAACAGCTGAGGTAAGAGCATACTATTTATTTAAAGAATTGTATTTATCATTTAGTTCATTACATGTCTCTTCAATAATATTGCAATACTCAAACACTTCTTCATTAGACATATTTTCAGAATCAATTTCATATCCTGAATAATAGAAATTGTGTACATGATATTCTAGTGTTACCTCTGATTTGTTTTTCATGAAACACATATTAGCTTTGTTATCCTATTCATCATGTGAAGATTTTGAGTCACTTGAATAATACTTAGCAGGACTACAAGTTTCTTTCATTTCCTTTTTATACTTTCTATATTTGAACTTATATTTTTCTATACTTGATCTTGGGATAATCAGCCTTTACATGTCTCTTTCTCTTACATTCATAGAATACTATCTCATCAGACTTGTCACTTTTTTTCCAATATTTCTTCCATCTTCCCTTTTGATCATATCTTCCTTTAAAGTTAGGATTTCTAAAAAATTATTCTTCTTGTAAAAATTCTTAATCCTCTGGATAATTGAGCCATCTCCTTATCACTATCAGGTGATGATTGTTCACCGTTGAAACTTTTTACAGTGATTTGCAGTTTCTCCTTTACTTTGTTCTTAGAGGTGGTTTTATTGAATGCCATAGATTTTCTATTGGGTTTATCATCCTCTTAATTGTTGACTTCCAACTCCTCTTCATACATCATTAGTTTCCCAATGAGTTCTTTGACAAGAAATTTTTTGATGTCACATGACTCTCTAATAGAGATAGAGGTTCCTCTATATCTATCAGGTATTCATATGAGAATCCTCATGATTTGTTCTTTAGAAGTGACTTCTATTCCAATAGAAATCATTGTGTTGACTATTATAATGAACCTAAGATAATGTCATATATAGTGTCATAAGGCTTCATTTTAAAGTTATCATATTTAATAGTATAAATATTGAGTCTCATTTCATTCACAATAGAAGTTCCTTCAAGTGAACAGACAAAGTATCCCAAATTTCATGTATAGTTTCACATGTAGAAATACTTTAAAATTCCTCATATCCTAAAGAACAATATAAATCATTAATGGCTTTGAAATTAATATTATAGGAATCCTTAGTTGGGTAATCCCATGTAATTCTATTAGTAGTTAGAATTTTATACTCATCTATTATTTAAGACCAAATTTAAAAGCCCTTACTTTCTAAATGAATTTTCATTTTAATTTTCCATTGGGAAGAATTTTTTCCATTTAATAATGGTGATCAGTTTGTTGCAGCACCTTCCAGTCTATTTTCTATAATAAGGAAATACTTTTAAAGAGATAGAAATTTAGAATTAACAGAAATTTACAAATCTTTAAAGTATAACTAAATTCATAGTTGAATAGATTTAAATATAGAGTCTTAATAGGAATAAAATCGCTTCTCATACCAAATGTTGGTCGGAGTAGAGTACACAAGATTGGGGTGAATTGAGAATCTATTCAAATTTTCTGTTAAAAAAATTTCTTAAAAAGGTTTCCAAATACAAATAAATACAGTCTAGTTAATTAAGGTAATACAGTTATAAAAGTTAGAATTTTCAAATACCCCCTCAGAAGATTGATTAATTCTTAGTAATTTCAATTTGAGTTATTGATACTACTTTGGATGCTATTATAATAAGAAAAAATAATTATAACTTCTATCCTACATTAACTATCAGAGTAAAATCTCATGTTTTATGAAATATATAGTAAATTAGAGAAAAACTAAATTAAAAGACACAGCGGATAAAATAAGCGGTTTAGTCTCTAGACGAGACATAATCCACTCCAATTGGTGATCACCTACCACCAAGAAGCATATATTAATAAACATGATCCACACCCTGGACCAGGTTAAAAAAAAGTGCATAGGACTGTTCAAGTCAAATGACCTCTTCTATAGTTCTTCGTGGGTATAAACTACCAAGTCACACAAGGACCTATTCCACACTTATCCATGGGAGTAAACAACTGTTAAAATATATTAGAGAAAGAATATCTTGTATCCTTCAATTTAGTTTAGGAGATAGTGTGTGTTTTAATACAGACACACACACACTACTCGGAATCTAAAAACAGTACACAATAGAGAAACGATGATGAGATAAGGTTAGAAGTTCTCTATGTGTTATTCTATGTAGCTCTGGAAATGTAGGATGAAGTAGATGCGAGTATCGAGTCCTCTTATGAGAAACAAAGTATCGCAAGTCTGGTACTCTGGTTTCTAGTTAGATCTAGCTCATGTTCTTTGTGGATTTCATACCACGAAGATGATTTTGGTTATGATCTACAGTAGTCCATCTTTTGGATCAAGAGTGCTTCATGTGTTCTTTAGTTGTATCTTGTTGCATATATCTATTCACTCTTCTAGAAAAATTTTCACACATATGTTGTTCTAATTCTCTTTATGTGTATGTTGAAACCTGACTTATCTCCCTTTTTAACTGTGAGTTCACACATTGGATCTGACATGATGCATATATTCTACACCTTGTACCTCTTACTATCAGGTGAAATGTCTACAAAGAAACATTAATTATGTCAGTGCCTTTAAATGACTCAAATATCACTATTATAAATTAATTTGAAAACAACAAAATATATTAAAGAACATTGTCACAATCATTCTAGAAACAATGTCACTTGGAAACTCTGTCACCACGAAATGATGTCTTCTTCTTTGCCTTTGAGCAGTAAGATAGTTATGATTGCATAGTTGTGTTAAGACCAGGAACCAATAGCATAGATGCATTGTTAGAATCACAGTGTCTGGTGATTTTCCAAACATCGAATGGTGTCTTAGTGATGGTAGCATGGAACCGGTGTCACAATATTCATGAGAACTAAAACTGTTCATGATGTCTGGGTTATGGTGTCTGGGTCATGGTGTCTGGGTCATGGTATCTGGGTCACGGTGTCTGGGTCACGATGTCTTGGTCACGATGTCTTGGTCATGGTATCTGGGTCACAGTGTCTGGGTCACAGTGCCTGGGTCTTGGTGTCTGGGTCACGGTGTTTGGGTCACAGTGTCTGGGTCATGGTTTCTCAGACTTAGCAAAAAATCAGTATACATACTTAAGAAGTAATGTTCACATAATGAATTTGACTTATTCATTCATATAATAAATCATTATAGAATAAAGTTAACCATAGGTTACAATAATCAAACACAGTTTAGTATTAACAAGATCTAGTTGAAGTTTATTTAAATTCTAAAGAAACAAACCATTTACACACATGATTTGAGACAGATTAAATAGGATTAAGAAGATTTAAAAGATTTACATGATTTTTGATTATTAAAACATGATTAAAACATGATAATTCCAACAATATATACAACGATAAACATGGTATGATCGATAATGAGTCATGTAGACCTTCCATTATCTTTTTTGGGATATGAATTACAAATTGTTAGATACACACTAAACCAAGTACCTACTAAATTGGAAAACTAAATTCCCTTTGAGTTATGGATTTAAAATAAATCCATTTTGTCACATACATGTGTATTGGGCTGGGAAGGATTTGTTATGCCCATATCAGGAAAAATACTAACACCTAGAAACACAAAGTGTATCATTATTGGGTATCTTAAGGAAACAAGGATAAACTATATGTAAAACCTCTTAGATAAGAAAGTGTCTATCATCAGAGAAGACATCTTTATTGAGAGGGAGAAAATCCTCAAGAAGGATTATGGGAGAAAGATTACCTCTAATGAATTTGATGCTCATGATACACCATATTTGGTACATGAAAATATTATATAGGTATTCAGGGAAGAAGTTGTTCTTAAAGAACAAGTAATATATATGATCACTAGAGAGGTAAGAGAACCAGAGAGATATGGATTTATAGTAATTGAAGATGGTGACTTATTATTGGTTGAAAATAATAAACCTTTATCTTATAATGATGAAGTAGGGAGATCCGAAGTGCAAGATGGAAAGAAGACATGCATTCTGAAATGGATTCCATGCATCAAAACCAATTTTGGGTATTGGTCGATCCTCCAATTGATGTAAATTTTTTTAGGTGAAAATGGGTATTCAATTGAAATCTAGACATGGAAGGTAAATTAAATACCTATAAAGAAATAAAAGTGGATAAAGGGTTTAAATAGCGTCAGGTAATTGACTATGATGAAACATTTTCTATAGTTTCATGTTTAAATCATTCATAACTATACTTGATATAGTATCTTACCATGGCTTTGAAATTTGGTAGATGGACATAAAAATATCTTTTGTTAATGAGAACCTTCAGGAAGATGTCTATGTGACAAAAACAGAAGATTTTGTGACTCTAGAAGTTTCCAAAATGTTTTACAAGTTATATTGATCCATATATGGATTGAAGAAAGCATCAAGGTCAGGGAAAATTCAGATTGATTAAGCTATAAAAGAATTTGATTTCATTAAGAAAGAATGTGAGACATGTGTTTAAAAGTGGTTTAGTGGGATTGAGGTCATTATTTTAATAGTATATGTTGATGGCATATTACTTATTAAAAATGACATACCGGTCTTACAATCTGCTAAGGATGAGTTAAATAAACGCTTTTCCATGAAGGAATTAAGTGAAGTTGCCTACATTATAGGGATCAAGATAATTTGTGATAGAACGAAGATGATTCTTGGACAAAGTCAAGGTACACACAATGACCATACACTAAATAGATTTATTATGGGATAATCCATGAGGGGATTTGTTCCAATGTCCCATGGTATACATCTTTCAAAGAAAATGTTTTCTTAGACACAACAACAAAAAGGGAGAATGAGTAAGATACCATATGCTTCAGTGATAGGATCAACCATGTATACCATGTGATGCACTAGAATTTATGTTGCCTATGCATTGAGAATGGTAGGAAAATATCAAGATGATCTAGGTGATCAATATTGGTATGCTGTTAAGGATATACTTAAGTATCTGAGAAGAACTAATGATATTATCCTAGTGTATGGTGGAGAATAGAATATAGTCATCAAGGGTTATAAAAATCTTAGTTTTCAAATAGAATAGAATGATATGTAGACATACTTAGGATATTTCTCAAGTCTCAATGGAGGAGCTACGGTAGGGAAGAGTTCAATGCAACCATTTTTTTATTCTATACTAGATTATAAGTATATATTAGCTTCTAATGAAACTAAAGAATCCATTTGGATATAAAAATATATTTAGGAGCTTGATGTGGTAACTAGACGTAAAGAACCAATCGCATTATACTATTATAATACTGCACTAGTGGCTCCAGGAAAAGATCCAAGTTCACACCAATAGAAAAAGAACATACTTTGGATGCATCATATCTTGAGGGTTTTTTCTCAGAGGATTGAAAATGTAGTAAGAATATTTTTTTTCATAAAATAAAATATGATATACCCCTTTAATAAAGAATTATCTCAATAGAATCATTAGTATTATGTGATAGTTAGTAGAAAAAATGTTTTTAGCAATGGGATCAAGTGCAAGTGAGAGTCTGTTGGAGTTGGTTCCCTATAGCTATCATCAGTGAAATTTAGGATTTATTGTATTCATAGTGTTTAATATTAATAAAATAATTATTAAATTATTATTATTCTTATTAATAGCATAGTATATAATAATGTACTAAGAGTAAGTGTCCCAATAAAAGGTCATAGTAGTTCCCTACTATATAGAGAACCCATAAGTGCGATGATATAATTCTCAAATATAGTTTCTATATCTAGATGAATTAATTTTAGGGTCATAAATGATATAGTATAACATGGGTAAAGACTCATAGGACTCTAAGGCACCTTATCGAGGTGAATTCCCTTAGTAGTTTCCATTATAGGAGATTATGAGAATGAGACTCTCTAGGAGAAAACCCACATTTCTATGTGTCATTAGATGTTATTTTTTGATAACATGTGTACTCATCCTAATAATTTAATAATATTATAAATAGATATTATGATTCATGTACTTTTTATATATGTGTGAAATACATGATGAAATATGTTCGCGGCGAAGTAAGATATGTTGGGTGTGTCACTGGTAATATTTCATTAATGAATAATGTAATAAAGGATTTTTCCTTTTTATTATTTAATTTAAGTTTATATATCAGGAACTTTTATAGAAATGATATGGCATAAATAAATCCATGGACATGGTGTTCTGTGGGTAAGTTAAATTTCAGAAATTCAAAGAAAGATACATCTAGAATATACGTTGATGGCACAAACATGAAACCTGCTTGATTAGATATATTGAGATAAATGGATTAAAATACATAGGAAGAATCTATAAGGTTTTCTATGTCATTATGACATTAATTTATTTCTTTATGGATTCCTTGGAATGTTTCTAGATGCTAACCTTGGACTTTGTGCTACTTTACCTAATGCCACTATGAAAGAGTCATAGAGGGTCACACACTAAGTGTGTCTAAAACCGTAGTTAAATAATAATATTATTTAACATTTTGACTAAATATTAGTCCCAAATATGGTTTAATAATTATTTATTATTTCTTGATCATATATATTACATCACTAGTTATTCGAGAGAAAACTTTGTAATAAAAATATTTAATATATATTTATTTTATTTATAGTGATTATAATATTTATTTATTTATTGGAAAATAATTTAGAGATATTTATTTATTAAATAAATAGTCATTATTCAAGGATCACTAGACATTGTTGAGGAATGTAAGACCAATTTTAATGGTCTGGTGATAAATAGAATATATCAAATATAATTTCAATATATAATATTTAATTAATTTTATAGGTTTTCACGTGTCAAGAAACAACAATAATATTATTATTATAGACATGGTGTTATGTAGGGATTAAGGAAATAATAAGGGTACATGTGAAATTATTATATTTTAACCTTAGAACTGTTTAAACCCAATACTATTAGTTCTAATCATAAGTTTTCTATTTTTTTTGTTGTGCGCAACAACATTTGAAGAATTATCACCATGAACTATAGAGCTCCCTCTATAAGAACACTCAATAATAGAGAAAAATCCTCATAAAACACCAATCCTAATTCGAGAGAGATTAAATAGAATCCTTCTTGAAGAGATTATTGTGGTTATCAAAGATGAATGATGAAATCATTAAGATATACCATGCTAACACTTAGATATTCCTACAAAAATGTTCATACGTTCAAGGATCATGTGTGGATAACCTATAAAGGTAATATACACTAGATCCGTACATCACAATGGCAATAAAATATAGAGAAATTGTTAGATTAATCAACAGATAAAGAATTAATTGTAAGTTAATTATTTAATTTCTTAAATTAATTATAAATAAATATGTGATAATCTTGCGTTTTGGTTCTAGAGTTATCACATAAATTAATCTATGATTAAATTATATTTATCATGTAATTTATCATTGACGTGAATCTCATATTAACCTTCGATAATGAAAAATATCAGAGTCGGGCGTACCCATTTGGCTCTTCCACTACACTCAAAAGCTTTAGAATATAAAACAGTTAAATAAAATATTACTCAAAATGATTTATATATATTCTTGAATATTAAATTCATTTGGGCTTCCCATTTATGATATATCATCCCATCATCAAAATTCATTCTATCTGGGAACAAATTACAAGGCCCTACTTAAATTCTCCTTTTGGGGTTCATAATGTTGGCTTCAAATTTGGGTCTAGTTTAATGAAATGAATAACACACTATTATAAATCCTATAAAAAGTAATTTTAAAATTTTTATTAGTTTATATGTGTTTATGGATAAAATACCAATCTAATATAAAAATAATTTAATTCCAAAATTAGTCCATTTTCACATTTAAGTTAAAATTATTAATAAAACCTAAAAGTGTGACAATTACCCTTAAAATATGAAATTTTGTGGATTAAAACATTGAATTAAAAAATAATATATATAAAATTATGATCTTCATGAACCCCTCAAACATAAACATTACACTCCTGGGAAATAATTAAATATCTAAATCAAAATCCATATCAAAATAGAAAGTGAGAAAATTTTAAATATCTTTTATAAAATAGAATTTAATCATTTATTATATATATCAAAAAATACCTAAATTTTTATATCTCACATTTAAATTCCTTAAAACATATATATCCTTTCATTACTCAATCATACCTACCTCACATTGATATTTATGTCACTCTTCACTCAAGAGAAATTAAATATTCAGTGATACTCATAAAGGGAATGTAAATTTTTCCCCATAGTCTTGTGAAACGTTTAATCCCTTCACACTATGAGGCATAAAATTGTTAATAATCATGAAGTCTTTTTCAAGGTCAATTTTATGTCTATGGATTGGTGGGTAAAATATTTAAAAATTCAAGGCTCGAAAGATGAGGTTTAAATCTTTAAAATCAATTTTTGAATATCTAAGTAAAAAATAGGAAATATATCTCAATAGATTGTTCTTATTAATATAAAACATACACCCTTTAACATAGGAATTGTTTCAAAAATTAAATACAATGAATGATTTAACCCCAATTATATATATATATATATAATTTTTTCCATGGAGGATGAGAAGAAAATAAAATAAACTAAAATAAGGAAAATAAAGACCTCAATATTTGAGTGGTAAATGATTCATAAATGTAATCATAATGAATAATTAAATCCTACTTCCATTTTTTCATTTTTCATTTTGTTTCTATTTTTTATAGAATCATATGATAGTAATGAGGAATAATAAATAAAAGTTACTCATGACCATTATCCAAATTCAAATATTAATGTCACACATCTCAGATGCCTAAAAAGGAGTTGTATCTAAATAAAAACACATGAGTATCCCTCCCACACAACCAAACTTGAAATATCCATGCCAAAATATTAATACAGAAGGTAGTTAAGAAATAATCCACTTGTAATGTGGCTTAAAATTATAATAAAACCCACATATTATAAGGAATAAATAAGGTTAAATGAGAAAATGGGTATTAAGTAAAAATATTTCAAGCTAAATAAATGCCTAAATCACATCAAAAACATTTTATGAACTCAAATTCATTAAAAGAGAATAATCAAAAGTTCTTATTTAGACATAATATCTAATTTTCTCTCAACAATGTGTGGGTATTAAAGAAAATATGTCAAAATATTTCAAAATACCACCCATAATGGGAAAAATAATTTGATTCAACATTTCATGGGATTGGATTTTAGATTTTTTCTAAATTCATAAAAATGAATGAAAATAAAAATCCAATAAAAAAATTCAACATCAATAAAAATTTAAAACCCAGTTTATACAAAATCATAAAAAAACAACTCAAAAAAATTCAAGTGAGGGAAATGAAATTTTATATTAATTGAATCTCAATGTTCTTAAAAATAAAAATAAAATGTAATAGAGAAAAAGAATCTTAAGAAGGTCTGAACACTCCTACACTTAATATTTAACTACCCCTAAATTAATCTCAACATAAAAATATGATAAGGATAGAAAATACAAAGAGATGGAAAGATAAAAACTGAATTTATTTTCAAATGGAAGCGTTAATTTAAGATCCTAGATGATACCAATTAAACCAAGAAACCAAAAATATAACAAAAAATAATTAAAAAATTAAAAATAAAGATAAATGAAAAAGTAGAGGGACGTTACTTGGTTTGACCCCCCAAGTGGGTACTGGCTATTAACTGCCTCTTGTTAGTAGTTCTAGTGGTCACCCAAATTCTAATGGTATATGTTTATTACTTGATTTGAAACAACACATTTTTCCCTAAAAAGTACAGTCCATTACACAAGTTTTATTGGAGTCTATGGATAGAGTAAAAAAATTCCATCCCCTTAGCAATGTATTATAACATGCAAGGTGGGGGGAAAGAGAAAGAATGAGTCCTCTTTGTTTACTTCCACAAGTTTTGTGTACTATAAAACTTCAAAAAACATGGAATGATTATGTAATTTTATTTCAGATAATTCAATAAATGGGAAGTTAGAAATAATTTAACTTGAATATGATTAAAACCTGAACAATAAAAAAATAAATCTTCCCATTAAATTAGGTCATCTTGGAATGTTATTTCTTACAGTAGAGCCACTAGAAACTCAGTCTCAGTAGGTGTAATATCTTTATCATAACCATCCTATAAAAATATCCATATATTAGCTGAATCTGAAAAATTTATGTATTGGAAGGTAATAATCGATTCATTTTCAATAAAATCAGAATAAAATGAGTTCAAGAAAATATTATCTCCCAAATTAGTCTCGACTTTTAATTATCCTTCTTTGATCAATGCCTCTTGGAGTAAGTTTGTTGTGCATGGATATGAGGCCCCGACCTTAAAAATTACTTAATCATGAATTAAATGAATAATTCACATAGATTATTTTTTTAGGTTTAGAGTTTTAGAGAATTAGGTCATAACTATTACATCTCAAAAGATTACATAGTAGACACTTATACTAAGTTTCCATAAAATAAAAAAAACACTTTAAAAGAAACATGTCTATTTGCATGTTTTGGATAGAATGACTTTCCTTGATCCCATCATTGACCCTATTCACCTTTAAGTCCTGTGGAAAACATTTCAAAAACATGGGATGAGCATAAAAATCCCTGTAAAGGATACACAAAGAAGGAAATCTGTTAGTTTTTCAAAACGATAAGTAAACCATGAGTACTTTAAAAAAGTAATAAATTTCACCTTTATGAAGTAGTATAAAATCTTCAATGAATAAAATATCATTGCTTTCCCTTTTGTAACCAAATGATTACCATAAAACCAATATACATAACATATAAAGGTAACTTGGGACATAAACATACTTAAATAGAATAACCATATGATCTAATTCCACACATATCACTTAATGGAATAGCCATACAACTGACTTCCATACCCAATGCATTAGAGGTTATAACGTAACCACCCGTCCTAGTATTCACGGCACCACCCGTCATATGGTTTATCACGTAACCACCCGTCAAATGTCCAAGTACCATTATAAAATCATAAGACATAAAACAAATATAGTGGAAAGAAAACATTTACACACTTTGATCACAATATATCACTTAAATATATTGACATAACAAATCCATTATAAAAACCATTTTGAATACCAAAATAAAAGAGAAGAAAACCATGGTATTTATTTTTCATTAAAAAATTTATGGCTTGTAGAGGATGCCGAAGCTCAAATAATGGTCACGGCGGCGGAGAAGTCGTTGTCGCCACATACGTACGACAAAAACATTCCCTTTTGTCATTTAGTAAAATACTTCATATAAAAATATTCATTTTGAATAAACATAAAATTCAAAGGGTTTTATACACCGTATACATGAAATTGGTGTATAAAAAAAATATGCCTCAATGAAAGGAGATTGAGATGAAGTCCCATACAAAGACGGTATCCTTGGATTAAGGATAAATCAATTACATAATTATGTGTGACAAACGAATACACCAAATATAAGTGGATATTAAGTGTAAAAAAATCAGAGGTTATTCACACATATTCATAGAATGACATATTCAATGAGTAAAAGTTTATCCCAAAGAATCAAAATTGGGTTAAGAAGTTCCCTTGAAAAAATTTGACAGCCTAACGACGTCACTTCAAAATTCATAAAATTAGTCGATGAGAGAGAGAATGGTATCTCATAACTTGGACATAAAATATACATAAATAAGGATATAGAATAACATATCCCATCATAACAATATGTAAATTAAAAGACCCAACAAAAGGAAGTCTTTTTAAAAAGAGGAGGGTGAAAGGTTCCCTTACCGACTTGGGTATTTTACGAAACATACACCCCATGAAAGCAGGACAATACAACATTGATGTAAATACTCATAAACAAAATTATATTACACAAAGAGTAGAATAATGGGCAGTACATACACCACTTAAAGGAGATGGTGGAAAATGTATCATAAATCTCACAGGAATAAAAGTGAGATGAAAAATCCCTTACGAAAACTCTGCAGCCTAACAACGCAACTTAAAACATCCAAAAAATGGATTTATGAGATAAAATAGGGTCTCTAATAATATGAAAAGAAAAATTACATTATGAGGAATATAAAATAACATCCCTAAACATAATAAATACGAGCTTAAAATAAATGACATAAATAAGAGTACTTAAATAGAAAGAGAGAGGTAGGATCCCTTACGAAAATTCGGCAGCGTAACGACGCCACTCAAAACTTCCAAAATGGATTGATTAGAGAAAATATGGTCTCTCATAATATGAACATAAAAATCACAATAAGATTAATATAAAATAACATAAATCATAAAAAATATGAGCTTAAAATGAATGACATAAAAGAGTGTTCTTAAAAAGAAAGAGAGGGGTAGGATCCCTTACGAAAATTCGGCAGCCTAACGGCGCCACTCAAAACTTCCAAAATGGATTGACGAGAGAAAATAGGGTCTATAATCATATGAAAATAAAAATAATAGTAAGTTTAATATAAAATAACATCCCAATCATAAGAAATATGAGCTTAAAATGAATGACATAAAAGAGTGTTCTTAAAAAGAAAGAGAGGGCTAGGATCCCTTACCTCAAGTCCGACTTATCTTATTCGTTTCTTTATATTACTGAATAATAAACTTTGGTCAATTTATAATTGCTTGAGGTCCTCCTTTAAATATTATTATTCAGTTCATATCACATATTATAATGTTATAATAATTTTTTTAATAATGTTAGTTCATATCAGACGTTTTCCCGATGTTTGGTACATGAGTAAAAAAATGAACTTGTTTGAAAATGATTGGCCATGTAGTTATAAGTAAATCATCTCCAGAATAGTATTAATGATTTATATATCATATATATACAATAAATATTCATTTTATACTACTCCATAACATTTTGAGATAAAAATAAATGAAATGCATTGCTCATGGAGACAGTAGGCCATACGTACGCATGAACACTACTTTCATTTATTTGTCATATTAATGGAATTAAAAATAATTGATAGATAAATATATTATAATTATAGTATAATATATATGTTATATAGGTCACATATGTTCATTAATTTCATTCTTTATACATTCCATGTATTGCATGAACGAGTCACATCACTTGAGGGGGCGGTAGTCCACACTTCCTCGTATGAAAGTATCACTTTTGCACAACATGAAAAGCATAAAGGCATGTTTTAAATATAAAATTAAGAAACATATAGAAAAAATAAATACCATATAAATCATATATAACATGTAGTGACATCATAATGACCACCATGAAAGGTGTTAAGAGAATATTGAACAATCATCGTTTCGTGAGGCAGAAATTCACCATCCATAGAAATAATATGTTATTTAACCATTAGACGAAGGTGTGTGTAAGTGTAGCTAGAATAATTCACATAACAACATCCTAGTATATTTAATATACTGGTGTTGTTACAAAATAAAGGAATAAAAAGAGTTTAGAGGGTTGGAGAAGCAAAATAAAACAAAAGAACACAAGGGAAGACATTACCTTTAAATCGGGTAACTCTTTTTGATTTGAGCTCAAAGGCTTCCTTAGAAAGGATTATGCCCAAAGGTGAGGCATAAATGATGAAGAAAGGGATTTGGAGAGATTAAATGGTCAGGGGTTGGCCGAGCCAAAGGCTTGAGAGGTGTGGGTAAGGTGGTAGAGGTGGGGGCCTTTTATAAGAGGAGAGGAGGGGCACTCTTGGAAAGTTATAAAATGTTACTTTATTTTCAAATGCATTTTGGATTTTAAAGGTCCCAAATTTATGTATTTCGAGGATAAGGTGATAATAGTTGTAAATACACCCATAAAATAGGTTTTTGACATGTTTAGGTCTTATATTTTACATTATCTTTTCATTTTATTTAAATCATTAAATAATGAGGTAATCGCTGCATCATCATTATGTCATAAATAATTTAATTTATTTAAGGTATAAAAATTATAAAAAAAATTTCATGATGTATGAAATCTTTTTATCTTTCTAATTAATATTTATAGTAAAAAATATGGATTGTATAACCTCATATAAAAATTGTTTTAGTAAAAAAACTCATGTTTGTGACATTTTTATTTTAACTCTAAATAAAAAGTTATTAATGTCTTTTTCCTACCAAAGTGGCTCCATGGGGTCCCCAAGTTGAACCATGGATTGTATTGGTCGGCCATGACACATAAAATAAGGGTAGGACATGTTTCAAGGTCATTTAATATTATTAAAACATTATTTTTACCTTAAATTACACTAATTACCGTTAATCGCGATTAATAAAACTTAAAAGTTACTATTCACCAAAAATTATTTTAATCTCATTGAACCACATTTTAATTCCTAATGAAAACCATTTATGTCAGATTTTTGAAAATCAAATCACAGAAGTGGTAAATTTTCATTTAAACGAAAAATCAGTTTCTTTAACTACCACTTAGTGGTTTCACTATTCATCAAAAATTGATGTTTTTCAGAAAAATACAAAAAATTCACCCTAAGATATATTTGATATTCCGAATTCAAAAATTATGTCTATTTTAAAAAATTAAAAACATATAACTTTCATTAATTAATTTAATAATTAATTCCTACTGTCAAAACAAATAGCATGTTTTTAAGAAATAATATCTATTAAAAGACTGACACTAGTTTAAGTCCAATTTCAAAGTGAAATTAATTCCAATGACCAATATTGGATTAAATGGTAAAAATATATTCTAATTTTACTTTAAAACAAATTCAAAATATAATCTAATCATATAAATAAATTATATTAAAAAGTGGTTTTGAATTAAAATACAACATTTTTCACTATTTATTAAAAAATGAACTTTATTGGAAAAATACCAAAAATTTACAGAAAGTAAATTTTGATGTCCCGATTCTAAAGTAGAATTCTATTTTGTCAAATATAACACATAAAATTGTCAAAAAGTTGATTTAAAAGAAGTTCGCCATCAAAAGGCGGTTAATCGACCTTTTAAAGAATATTAGAATGCTTACGCTTAAAATTGGATTCATTCGCATTTTTAATCCTCTGAAATTTATTGTAAAAAGTAAAAATATTTGAAAAACATATATAATCATTTTTTAGTTAGTTCTGTTCATTCCTGTCATTTCAACGGCTAGGTGTTAACTACCATTGAAAATAAAATTATTTTATTATTAGAGTGCAACGTAAGATTTCAAAGGAACTCGTTGTTGCGTATTGGGTAAGCCATCGAGCATAGCATTCCATTTAAATTAATACTAAAATTTTATTCAAAAATATATAAAAATGTCATATTCTTTATTTACATGGGGTGTTACAATGGAGGTAGGTAATCAATCACCTCAAATTTCACTTTATATTATACTTCATTGATAGTGTATTCTTCAAAATCTATAGATAGGTAAAAAGGTAATTATTTTTCATTGAAAAATATGGGACAATAACATACATTTTCAGCTTCTACAAAATCCTCACAATACACATCCAATTTATCTTGATCTTTCACATGAGCATCAGTTGGAAAATATTCATTTTCAACCTCCTCTAGTAAGGATATAGAATTTTTTTATAATATTTTCTTTATATTCTCTTTCTCACATGGTTATTTAATTTTAATTTTTGAAAAAAAAGCTGTAAGGAACCATTTTCTTGAGCCTTTTTTGAGTTTCCAATTAATTCATGGAAGAGGAAACAATTTCCATTTGATTCTTTAAATCTTCAATAATTATGGAATTATATTGTAATTTATTCTTCCATGATTATTAACTTTAAGACTCAATAAAATATTAAATTAATATTCCCATTATAGTAACAATCACTACAACACTCTATTTTTACCGAAGAAGTTCAAGAAAATTGATATCTAATGAAGTTATATCTTTTAAAATTTGAGATTTATGATTTTTTTTATTTTTTATTTTAATTTTTCTTATTCAAGTGGTTGAACTCCTCAAAAATTGGTCCAAATTAATGAGAATTATTTTACCTGAATCCGTCACAAATAAATTTTTATCTTTCTAAGGATGTAGTATAGTATGCACCCTATAGTTTATCTCACATGGAGGCCACTCACACACATGGATTTTATTTTATCATTATTTATATAATAACAAATATAATAATAAATAATAAAATAATATAATAATGGGGTTGGGGGTTTGAAAAATTAGTGATATAAATAAATAAATAAATATAATATAAAAATATCTGAATATATTATCAAAAAAACACACACAGAAATGTTAGTAAGAATATATTTTCGTTATAAGAGTTTGAAAAGATGCTATCATTGTTTTTAAAAAATTTAATCTCATTATCCTATTTGATATATAGATAAATCCTATAAATCTAAACCTTCCCATTTCGATTTTAAGTACCCCACAAAAACCCTCTGAATATGGGGTAATCTTTCTAAGATCATCACCATAATGCTACACTAAACATTTTCATAAAACATTATGATAACGACAAGGGGGAATAAATTGGAACATGAAGAAGAACATACTAACATATAAATTAGGGTGACACATTAACCAAAAATTATTTATCTACAACTAAAATTATCGTAATAGAATAATGAGAAACATTAAAGCACAATGAACTCAAAGAATCACCCCCGCTAAAACAATAAAAAGGGTTAGTTCTTTATTTCCACAGAGATTAAAATGAGAATGATGGGTGAAAATTAAATATAAAATAAAATATAGTAAAATAATATGAAAAAAATATATTAAACTTTTAAAATAATATTATAATAGCATAAAACTTAATTCTACTCAAAATGGTTAAATAAAATAGCCACCCATTAACATGGAAGTGGGTGTGTACATTTGTAGGAATAATTTTGTCCATGTTTCCTACCAAAAAAGTCCTCTAAATGTAGTCTAATTTTTGGGAAAAATAATGGAATAATATCATAGTATTTTATTTAATTAATTTTTTCTTATATGTCTCCCCTATTCACCCAAAATATCAGAGGTCTATAGGATATGTTTAGCACAGATTATGGAAGTTTTACTTGAGAAAACGTTTCTAGACTAAAGACTGTCCAAATTATAATGTTTCAACTTACTAAAAATTTATGACCATGAAAGGGGCTGAGTATAGAGATGAAACAGTTAAATAAAACATTCTTTAGGATTTTTTTATCAATAAGTGAATTTTAAGATCATTTGGGCTTCCTATTTGTGATATATTATGCCATCTTAAAATTTTGTTCAATATGGGAATAGATTTTATGGCCTTACTTACAAGATCCTTTTAGACTTCAAAATTTTGGATTCAACTTTGGTTCAAGTTGAATAAAATTTATTCCATAATATTTTTAAGTATAAATAAAATTATTTTAAAAATTTTTATTAGTATAAAATAATTTATGGCCAAAATACCAATCTGATATAAAAATATTTAAATTTCTAAACCAGGCCATTTTCACATTTAAGAACAAATTATTAAGAAAACATAAAATTTTGAAAATTACCCTTTGGATTAATTTTTTTATAGAATAATATATGTGAAATTAGAAGCTTCATAAACTTTATTATTTGAGTGCTAAGGGTGGTTTGATATTTTATATGGAAGTTGGGTGAGTTTTGGTGTAGTGAAACTTTTCAGAATATTATGGTTTTATTCTTGGTGTTAGAATTATGGCTCAAAGTATCTATTAGTAATTGGTTATTTTTTTATTGGGAATTTTTTTTAGATTTTGTAATCCTAATTTTCATGTTAGAGGTTTACCTTAATTAACTTCATTATTTAGTGAAGTGAAGTAGTGAAATAATTAATGTTAGATAAATATTAATATGACATATAAAGTAATATTTAGTGGCGATGTATTTCATGATTAATATTATTATAAATTATTAATTTGTTAGTTATTTAATAATTATTTAATTTTATTGTGTGTTATAATATTACAAATAATTTTATTTCATATGCTTATTTGATTTATCGATTTATTTCATGATTTTTTGTTTATATGTTTCCTTATTTGTGTTTGTTTGATTCAATACATGTAGCATGAAATGGATTTTAGTTATATATATAACTGCATGATGTGTAATGGATTGAGGCATAATGCACTTATACATGGGTTGTGAAGAATCAAAGTATTCACATGTATATTATTTTCTTGGATGTAATGGCACATGATTATAAAATTCACTTATATACATACACATGTTATGATGGATTGGTGTCTAGTGTATGCATATATATGTGTGTGAGATATAATGGATCAAGGAAATGACACATGAATCTTTCTATGGTAAGTAATTTCTTACAGTTATAACATATTCTCATTCCCCTTGGGATATAATTTATTAGGGTTATGCCATGTTTTTGACCATGATGGGTTTGGGATATAGAATATATTATTGAGGTGATGATGTGGTGATATGGTGTATGTAATATGACCATTATTTGAATGATTTTGTGATGATTGTCCCTATTTGAGAGTTGGAGTGGATTCTAGTATGTATTAATGTAGTTTTTTGTTGAATTACACATGATTCATGCAGTGTTAGTTTGGTAATAATAATTGTTAAATATTCAGTTTATTTATTAGAATATTATTATTTGTTTTTTTAATTTTCTGAAAATTTATGAGGGAAATTCCTCCCATTCAAGTAATGGATATCTATGAGCTGGTTAATTGTTAAAGTAAAAAGTAAATATGATATAAATATATGGTGTGTATTATAAATTCATAATGACTAAAAAGTGATGTAATAAATGCTATTAATGGTATAAAAGACCAAATATATGTTTAAAATTTAAAACAACTCTATTTTTAAGTTATTTTATTAATTTTAAAAATCCTTTATGAATTCTCTAAAACCTATATTATATTTTAATATTTTAAAACCATTTATTTATGAAGATGACTCACTAACAAATAAACAAGGGTAATATTTTAATGAGTTCATAAATTTTATATATAAAATAATTAAAAAAACTTCCCAATGGAAGAAACCATTGGGAAAAACCTTGGTAAGGTTTGTGGTTTTGATTACTTTATTATATAGAGTCCAAAACCTATGTTTGGGAAATAATAAAGAACTCCCCTATCATTTACTATATAAACCCACTCAATATCCCATTCCTCTTCACTAAACAACCTTGGATCATGTTATTACTCTTACCTAACCTCTATATACTCCTATAAAAGTGCCAAAAATCTCTCAAGAAGCTCATACTAAGGTTTTGGAATCACCCTCTCATGGTAAGGGACCATTTGTTCTCATCTATATTCAAGAATATTATTTATTTTAAGACTTTTATTTATAATTTATAATGTTGGAATATGATTTTACATATAACTATTACTTTATATTTTATTTATAAGTTATTATAGGCCCCTTTAATTATCATTTAACCATTTTATGAATCTTTATGTACTATCGTTATGATGCCAAAATTTCACTGTGATTTTCCCATACCAAACCTTTTATATTGTCAATACCATCACTATTTCCACTAAATGGTATTCAACTAGACATACCTATAAATATTTTATATATCATCCCTTTATTATGTATTTCCCCAAGTTATCCCATGAAAGTATAGTGGAATATTATGAGCATGTTAAGGATGTTTTCATTAATGGTACTGTACCACATTTTTTAATATGTTATGTAATATACCTAATAACCCCAAAAAACTAGACCTCTCGATCTTATGGGTTGTTTTGTGTGTACATTTTTTGTAATAAATCATTAATTAATGTGTAATAAACACAAGGGTTTTCATAGTTAATATTAATGAAATTTATAGTTATCTTTGTGGATTAATATTAGAAAACTCTAGTGAAAGTCTTAGGGATAATACTAAATATAAGAAAACATAACTAAATTTTGACAAAGTATATAGTTAGTGTTTCCCGAGAAAATACATCCTAATCAGGATACTAAAAGTGGGTGTGGTTCTGATAGACTTACCTAGGGGTAACACCCCAAAGCAATGTATTAAGCTAGACTCGATTGGTTCTTAGTGATTAACAATGGACCTTGATATAATCCTAATTGGACATTACCAAGGTATATGATTGGATAAATCATAATCACATTATGAACTATTATTAATGGAAAAAAATTACAATAAGATTTTATATTAGGTAATATACCATGGATAACATATATTGAAGCCTAAAAATTAATATATTGATGAAATAAATTTCATTTATAAGTTATCCCTTTAATTTTATTAGATTCCCTTTTACATGTTTAATAGTTTAAAATTAATCATCCCAAATATTTTATTTATTCTAGTAAATGTATGAGAATAGGAGGAAACTAGTATAAATACAATGTGAAGGGAAATGTGATGACTACTGAAATGAGATGCCCAACTTGATAGGAGAAGGAATCATGATCTTTGTGATAATACTATCTCTATTGACTCGTGTTCTAAATAGAAACATGGATCATGATGAATTCCCAAACCCCACTAAGAAATAAAAATCTTAAATTGAGCCTTTTATGAAAAAGGCATTCGACATTCAATGGATCATATGATCCCTTAATCGTGGAATATTGTATCAACTACATTGAGAAGATCTTATCCATTATTCAATGTTTTAAACAAGAAAAGTTTATAATGTCTATTTTATATATGGTGGGAGAAGATAATCAATTGTGTACATTGATCAATAAAATGAATATTGGGGAAGATATTGAGGTTTTGGGGTGAAAGGAATTATAGGAAATGTTTTTTGATAAATACTTTCCTCACACTCTCTGAATTAAAATGGAAAGGGGTTCCCTTTACCTCAAGAAAAAAGATGATAAATCCATTAGAATGTATGTGGAAGTCTTCCCAAGTCATTGGTGATACCTATCCAACTTTTTCATTACCCCCAAATGCAAATTTGAAAACATCTTTAGTGGGATAAAACATAGTATATGAAAATCCATGGAAATCTGAGACCTTTATATCTACGAGAATTTTTTTTGATGTTACCTCTAAGTCAAAATAGTGATTAGTGAAATTCAAGGGTATCATGGGGATAAGAATAGGAAATTAGAGTTTAATTATAGAGGTGTGATTGAGAAATCTAACAGAGTTAATAAATTTTAGCATCCCACTTATCAAATGTGTGGAAATAATCACCCAAGAAATTTCTTGAAGTAGAGAAAGAAATTATTTAGGTGTGAGAAGTAGGGGCAACAAGCTAGTGATTGTTTATGGGAGAAACCAACTAATGAAATGGAAGTGAAGAATGCTCCAGTCAACCCTCATCATTTTTTGGGTGTTTTAACTAAAAGGAACAAGGTCACTTTGCAAAAGAAATACACCAATAAAATGTTGGTCAGAGAAAATAAATGCTAAGAACCTCCAAGGTAGAAAGGGTGAGAATATTCCCTCATAACCGCTTAAGTGGATCCTACTAATGAAGTGGTGATAGATATGCTAGTTATCCATTCAGGAATACCGAATTTACTTTTTTATTCTCATTGTGCACATTAATTTATATCACACAAGTTTAATAGAACTATTCAAACCCCAACACAAATTAAAGAAGTAGATATTTTGTTAAAAATGAAAAATAGGAAAATTTTTGCATCACAAGTATATAAGTACTCCCATATAAATATTTATGGGTTAAACTTCCCAATAAACCTTATGATAGTCCATTTTCTGGAATTTGATGAAATTCTGGGTATGGATTGGATTTCTTAATATAGACAACATAAATTACCACAAGAATAAAATCACTCTTCATGTTATGAATCTTCCTCTGATTCTATACAAGTGAAAGGAAAAGGATGAATCTTATTTTTTACCAATATCCCAATAATAGATATTATTTATCTATGAGTAAGTGTATCTAGCTCAAATTTTTTATTCAAAGGAAAAGATCACCCTTGAATACATTCCCATTGTAAGGGAATACACTGATGTGTTTCTTAGAGAATTTCATGGTCTTCCTTCTATCTAAGAGGTTGAATTTTTAATCAAGATTATACTTGAGGCTTTTCCAATATCCAATAATATATATTGAATGAATGATTTGGAACAAGAAAAAAAATGAAGAACCAACTATAATAGAATCTTGATAATGGGTTTGTATGCCTAAGTTCTTCACCATGGGGTTCACTAGTCCACATCATTAAGAAGAATGATGGGTCAATACACCTTTTCATTGATTATCATAAGCCGAATAAGATCTCAATAAAGAACACATATCATATTACACATATAGATGAATTTCTCCATCATTTATGTGGATCTGATTAATTTTCTAAAATGGATCCTCAGTTGGGGTATTTTCATGTAATGATAAAGAAGTAGGATAGCCCCAAGACTATTTTATGTACACAGAACAAGCACTATGAGTTCATAGTAATGCCATTCAGACTCACCAATTCTCCATAAATATTCATAGATTTGATGAATAGAGTCTTTATATTTTACATAAAAATTTTGGTAGTATTTATAGATGATATTATAATATACTCCAAAACTAAGGAGTAACATGAGGAGAATATGAGAATTATGATAAAGACATTACAAAAGGATAAGCTTTATAAAAAGTGCAGCTAATGTGGTTTCTTTTTGAAGTAAGACTCATTCCTAGGGAATGTTGTCACCAAAAAAGGGATATATATTGACCCTCCAAAAGGATATGCAACTGAAGGATGACCAAGTCCAACAACTACGAAGGAAATCCATAGTTTCATTATATTAGATGGGTATAATCATCGATTTTTGAGGAATTTATGACAATTCTAAAACCCTCTAACCAAGATAACTTTAGAGGGAGTCATATTTTTTTTAAAATGATGAATGTGAAGAGAGATTCATGGAGTTGAAAAAGAGGCTCATAACTTCACCTTTACTTACTTTACCCATAATTGATGAACATTTCTTGGTATATATCAATGCTTCAAAGAAGGGCTTGGGCTATATACTAATATAGAATGAAAAAGTGAAAGCCTATGCCTTGTTGAATTTGAAACTTCATGAACAGAACTACCGAACACATTATTTTTATTTAGATTTAGTAATCTTCTAATTTAAAATTTGGTGAAACTATCTCTTTGTGGTGAATTATGAAATATATATAGATCATAAGATCCTAAAGTATATATTCAAATATAAAGAGATGAATATGCACTATTAAATATTGTTAGAACTAATTAAGGATTATAAATACTTAATGCACTACCATCCTAGGAAACAAAATAAAGTGGTAGACAATCTAAGAATAAATAATCTAGAAAATTTATCATTTATGAGAATTGGGAAGTATTCAATCTTCTTAGACAGGAAAAGGATGGACATGAGAATCATAAAGAAAGGAAAATCATCAATCATTTCACAAATTATTGCTCAACCATCCCTTATAGAGAATATAAAGGATGCTTAAAGAGATAATACAGAAATTCATAAGAATATGGAATCTATAGAAAAGGGAAATCCTTAGACTTCCAAATTAATAAAGAGTTTGTAAGATTTGGGTCATGAATATGTATACCATCAAATAATGGGTTAATTAAGGAGCTTTTGGATTATTCACATAGCTAGAAATTCTCCATCCATCTAGGGAGAAAAAATATGTATCATGTTCTCCAATAGCAATATTAGTGGGACAATATGAAGAAGAAGATCACATAATATACACCAAGGAATCTTGTATGTCATCATGTGAATGTTGAAAGGTAGAAATACAAGAGGATGAAGCAATTGTTACCCATACCAACATGGAAATGGGAAAATAAAACCATGTATTTTTTAAATATTCTTTGAAATAAATCAATATGAAATAATTACATATGGGTTTTAGGGGATCTTCTTAAAAAGACTACCCCCTTAATTTAATTTTGAGAGGAATTATCACTCAATCAAGTTACAAGGATAAACATTAGATAAGTGGTGAGGATGTATGGAACACCACTATAAATTTTATCTAATAGAGACTGAAGATTTATCTCCATGTTTGGTAAGATTCTACCAAATTATCTAAATATTGAGTTGAACTTCAACTTGTCTTTTCACCATCAAACTAGTGGCCAATCTGATTAGACTATTTAGACACTTGAGGAAATGTTTGGAGCACCTTCAATTAACTTAAATGGTGGATAGGCTAAACATCTTTCTCTAGACGAGTTCTCATAAAATAATAGTTTCCACTCAATCATCAAAATGGATCCCTATAAATACCTTTAAGGGAAGAGGATAAGAACACATTCATGCTCATATGGAGTTAGTCAGTGAAATCTGATGTGTCCTAAAAGGGTTGAAAAAATGGAGGAAAATGTCAATACTATTCAGAAGTACATTAGGGATTCTTATATTCAAAAGAAGATCTATGATGAAAATGTTCGATGAGATCTAGAGTTTGAGGTTTGGGATAAGGTATTCCTCCAAATATCTCCATGAAAGAAAGTCATGAGATTCTCGATAAAGGGAAATATTATTCCAAGATTCATCAGTCCCTTTGAGATCCTTGATCACATCAGAGTGGTGGCCTATCAACTATCACTCTGAAAAAACTTGTCTCATGTACAAGATGTGTTTCATATATCCCTCATGATGAATTATATTCCAGACCCCTTACATGTTCTAAATCCAAATGTGGTACCATTGGAGATTGATATTTCATATGAGGAGAATACAGTGAAGATCTTAGATCATAAAGACAATGTTATACGAAATAATACAATGCACTTAGTCACTATGATATGAAGAATCCACATGTTTGAATAAGATATTTGAGAACTAGAGGAGGTGATGAAACAAAATTACCATCAACTGTTTTAGTGTGTTAAATTAAAATTTCGAGGGGGAAATTCTTGAAGGGGGAAGATTTTAACTACCAAAAAATTTATAAACAAAATTCGCTTCATGGTTTAATTAGATCCCCTAACATGCATTATAGTTTTTTAAAACACACACACTTATTTGGTTTTATTATATCCTATCAAATTAGAAGACTATTAAACATCAAAAATGTATATAATATAACCTTTGAACAGTGATAAAATGATTAGTATAAATATAAAATTTTGAAAAAATAAAATTGACAAAGACAAAGGAAGTGATGACCTTGAGCAGTAGGATCATGGCCTATGAATTCAAATTATTAGATATTATGAGGGAAATAGAATCAATATAATTTTACCTTGACCAATCCCAAGTTGAGATCCAATAACTAAGGCATATGAATAATAGTTTATGGGAGAAGTTCAAGTTTATCAAGATCATGAACCATATCATGTACGCTGAACCACCCTACAAAAATCTCATCATTATGCACAATACTGATATGGAATTTACTACTGTAATAAATATATATGTTACAATAACATAATAATAATAGTATTTTTTTGTATTTTCAATATAATAATGGTTATATTTACTTCTTATTATTTTTATTTTATTAATGTTTTTGATTTTAAATTGATAAAACACAAATTTTATTTTAGGTAATAAGTAATTTCAATTAATACATTAATTTTAATGAATTAATGATTTTTTTAAATAAATTATATTTCAATAAAATATATTTATTAAATAATATCTATTAATTATATTATATAATCTAATTTTGTGAAGTAAAAAATAATTTTTATAAGGGTTAAAAAACTATTATTGTCAAAAAACATAGCATTTATCAATAATTATGGATAATTATTTAAAAACATGAAAATTAAAATATTTAGAAAATAATTTGGGTAAATTGATATTATTTTTTAGAATCTAAATGTTGAAATTATCCAATGGTTAATTTTTTTTGAGACATTTTAATTTTCATGTAAAAATTAAATATGGTATAAATATATGGTGTGCATTATGACATCATAATAACCCAAAAGTGATGTAAGAAATGCTATTAAGGATATCCCAGACCAAATATATGTTTTAAATTTAATATAATGTGATTTTTAGGTTATTTTATAAAATTTTTAAATCTTGTATTAATCCTCTAATACTTATATAGTATTTTGTAGTTTTAGAATCATTTTTTGGGAACATGATTGATTTCCACATCACCAAGTGTAATATTTTAATTATTTTATCCCTTTGACTCAAAAAATAATTAAAAAATATTTTATTTTGTAGAAACCATTAGAAAAAACCATGGTAAGGTTTCTGGTTTTTATTACAATGTTATATAGAGTCTAAAACCTATGGTTGGAAAATAATAAAGAACTCTCCTCTATTTTCCTATATAAATCCACCCAACATCCCCGTGATATTATCTAAAAAACTTGTTATCACATCATTACTCTACCCAACCCTCTATATTTTCCTCCCAAGGTTCCCCCAATCTCTCAGGAAGCTCCTCCCAAGCTTTTTAAATCACCTTATAAAGGTAAGGGATCCTTTCATTCTCCCCTTTATTCAAGCATGTTATTCATTTTATACCTTTTATTTCCAATTCATAATGTTGGGATATGTTTTCCCATATCCATATTATTTCCCATTTTATTAATAACTTATGAGTTACCCCTTTCTCTCTAAATAAACTATTTTATGAATCTTTAAGTACTGCTGTTATGTTGTCGAAATTTCCCTTCTGTTTTTTCTTTGAAAAACATTTTGTATTGTTAATACCATTGATATTTTCACTCAAGGGAATTAACCTATACATAACTATACTTATTTTATTTTTTAATTTCGTGTATTTATGAAAAAATCATTGATCTTGGAAATAAATGTGGTGAAAAAGTATTCTATATTGAATGATCTATGTGGCACACTTATGCATTTACATGATATGAAAGTGACATGCACAGTTGTAATTATATAGTGATCTAATGAATTGGGTAATATTTTAGTCTCATGAGACATCATGCAACGTATTATTGAGTGAGCCTACTCTATCATAAGAAATTTTCCACTATGTCATGATGTCTTTTCATTTATCCTTGACTGATGTTTATGATGTCATGTTTTTTGTTGTTTCCACTTTCTTATCTTGCCATTATGTTATAATGACATGTCATACCTCTTTGTTTTTTTATCATTCTCACCATTTTTATGTCCTATTGAATTACCTATTGTCTAACAAGTAATACTTTATTCATGTTATTTTATTTTTATTCCCTTACTCAGCTTTACAGCTCACCCATTTCTTATGTATGTTTGCAGGTTATCCCACATAGTTTTACGCCTGATGGAATATTATGAGCATGTTAAGGATGTTTTCAATAATGGTGATGTACAAATTGTTTTATTTTGTTATGTAATTTACCTAATCACCCAAATATACTCGAGTTATCAATATTATGGGCTTTTTTATTTGTACCTTTATATAATAAATCGTGAATTAATGTGTAATAAAGATAAGGGTTGTCATATTTCCAACCAGTGGCCCATTAGAGGTGGGATTTGGGGGAACACTTATTTTCAATATTAATCTGGGTGGGGTTATAGTGTCGGTGGGTCATGAAAAAGTAGTATCAGAGATTTTGGTTTAGATATATGATAATGTTTGGAGTAAGTAACATGTGAGGCATTCACGAGTTTAGTAGGGAAATCACATTATTTGACTTAACCCGCGAGGAAGAGGGGGATTGAAAAGAACACATATATTTAATGCCCCTTGTGATTGATTCTCAAAGTCTTATAATCAAGTAATATAGCTAGGATCAAGGTATCATGTCCCCTTATGATTTCATCTAAGGACCATGAAAACCAACTAATCATGAAAACCAACTAATAATGTTAAGGTGATAAATTCTATGATTATAGGCTGAAATTTTTTAGAATGATGCATACACCATAGTCATAGGTTTCAATTATCTTAAAATTTTCAATTTTATTTATGATTTAAGTGTTTATATATGTTAGCATAAATATTGATATAATGTAGTAT
This sequence comes from Viscum album, assembly GCA_963277665.1. Lineage (NCBI taxonomy): Eukaryota > Viridiplantae > Streptophyta > Magnoliopsida > Santalales > Viscaceae > Viscum > Viscum album. The sequence continues at coordinate 547,574,124 of OY728148.1, forward strand.
TTTATAATAATGTTACAATTATTTTTAATTAATGAAGTAATGAAAGATAAAATTTTCTCTCCAAAAGTTCAATACATGATATGATGTTTTATTTTATTGATATGACATATTTTTATTAAAATATGAAGATTTAGAGCATGATAATTAAAAAACCTATAATAGGATTTTAGGAACTAAAGGTGTTATTTTAAAGTAGTACACTATTATGTTTTAAGTAATAATGATTCATGTTTAAAATATTATTATTACTATTTTTTGAAATCCTTCATGTTTAATAGTGCCATCTTTTGAACTATCAATTAAGTTAGAATGAAATTGGAATGAAATGTTTTCAGTAGTATGTTTTATATTCAAATTTTTCTTAATATGAAATTATATTTATGTATTATGTTGAACTCATAGTCTTTAAATTTTTTGAAATTAAATGTAATTTATAAGTTTGAGTTCTTTTTCATAAAAAGTATGCTAGAGTTAAAAAAATTACACAGAAAATATGATTTAATGAATGTTGTGAAGCATTCCTATTACATATTATTCATATCATGAATTAATTATTCATAATTTATATTGAGATGTTTTTTGATATATGTGAATTGATTATTATAGAAATCATGTCTAAAATTTAAAAATTCCATAAACAAATTGACATGTGATCATGATAATTACATGACATATTAAAATTTTTAATTCCATGATGAGCGTGATTTAATTTTTCTGCATGTTTTATATTTCCACGAATTTATTAAGTATAATGTATGGAAATATGTTAATAAATAAATTAGTATGGTGAAATTATTATGATGTAATGATTTTATAATTTTGGGAGAAAGGATATGAATATTGAAAGGGAAATTTTAATGACATATTATTTATAATCATTATTGAATATCATAAATTGATTTATTATCATGGTGATTAAGTGTTTGAAATTCTTATTAATGACATTAATTTATTAATATCGGTATAAATTATGATTTAACCTTTTAAAATAAATATTTATTAAATAAAACATTTTGGAAATTATGATGATATTCTTGATAGGATTTCATATGATATTTTATAAAGGATATGGTTAATAATTGAACAATATGGTTGGATTAGTTTGAAAGTGGTAGTTAGCTACCAGTGACTTATTTTCTAGTTTCTATTTGTCACAAACCAATCTAGGATTCCCTTGAATTGGGTACCTGATCTAGTTCATGGTAAGGTTCGAAGGGTTATCTTAATTCCTAAAGGATAGAAAATAGTACCTAGGAATCAAGAAACATAACTTGGGAATGGGTTTCCCAATAAATCAATCTATTATGACCTAAAACAAAACTCAACATTAACTTTCCATAATTAAGTGAGTCTTGCATCCAAATAAGTTAAAAAAGACAATAACTCCTCAACCAAACAAAACCATAAATGAAATATAAAAAGAAACCATAACAACCAATATAAAAAATGATTATCCAAACATAACAAAATTTAATGAATATATATACATGTAAAAACAAATGGGATGTGAAAAAAACTATAAATTATAAAAATAATTCTATAATAATGGCAAAATGAAAAAATTGAAATATAATAAAAACACTGCTATCCATCTCTGTCTAACAAGTATGCTAACTCCCCACTATGAAATCAACTCTAACCCATGATCTGATATCAGGAGTACTTGTTTCCTCTAAGATAAACATTTTCTTTACATAAATATATAGAATAAATCCTACATACACTCATTGGGTGTATTTAGTGCGTGATCATAACTAACCCAATAAGATTCCACCAAGTGTTTCGTGAGTAACAATTGTCAGATAATTCCAATCATGATAGATTTAAAGTAAACCATAATAAAATTATCTTTTATTTTTTTTAAATAATGTTACTTACAAATGTTCTTTATATAATTCTAATTAAAAGAGATAAATACATGCAAATGGACATTCTAATTCAAGTACCATGGGAAAATCCCTAAGGTAGCTAAGGTCATAGTAACCTTGGGATCCTCATACCATCTCATGAGTAAACAATAGTATCTAATACATACATGAGATACTAATTGGGGAATATTTTATACTATCAGTATAGTAGTATCAATATAATGACCCCACATCCATGTAATAAGAGTTTATTTTGTTTGGTACAAAACCATTCCAATTAAGCTATGTCATTTCCAATAATAGTTTTCATAGTCTACCCCTAAGAACCTAGTTTACCATAATCTATCCCAATTTTAGAGTGATAATTCATCACTAAAACCATTTCATATTTATATTTCAAATTAAAAAATAACTTTTATCAAACACATAAAACTAAGCCCACATTTACTCATGTAAAATTTCTTTTCAAAACATTTTAGTTTTCAAAATCAGAGGATTGAATTTTGAAACAATCATTTAACACATATAAGTTATCAAGAATCATATAGAATGATTAAACAATTTAAAACGTCCCTTTGAAACTAAAGAAATAATAAATGGTTCATCAAACAAGGGAAGATCACGAAAGCACCTACCATAATAAGGTGAAATCATTTTCTAATGATTCTAATCTAACAATAGAGGTAGTGAATTTCCAAATGATGTAATAAAAAACCCTTTCATAAAAACCCCATCATTTAGAAATCATGAACTGTGAACCCTAGGCCATTATAATGTTAGGGAGGAAAATAAATCCTGAAATAGCAAATAATAGAACCAAGAAATATGGGAGACCCAACTTATTATGAAATTTCATAAAGAACCTAATCCAAAAATTCACTTGAAATCAATAATTAATGGAGGATAAAGGAGAGAATGATGCATGAGAGGGCTTAAAATTTGAGTGGGTGAAAAAAAAGGTGGGGGAAAGTGTTAAAAATAGTGGAGTTTAGATAACAAAATTAACTTTTTAATGATCTTAGGTAGGCCATATGGTATATAAAATAGTGCTCCAACCATAAAAAATGCATTGTACACACCTGGGTGAGCCACATGGTTTGGTTGTATTATTTATAAGACCATACACCAACCATGGAAATATCACTATTAGGTTCTATAAACCTCTACATGGATACGTTTCATGGGTTTCACTAACCATACAAAAAATGTGAAACATGCTTATACTTCCCAAATTTTCTTAAAATCCAAAAAAAACTAGATAAAGAAGGAGAATAATAAAAATTAATTAATAAGAAAAAAATAAAATAAAATTAAATCATTGTTATTGAGATTATTATTATAATATAACTTTATACCCATATAAAGTCATCTTAAAAGTGAGTAATAAATAAAGAGGCGAGAACATTGATTCCAATTTTTTTTTTATTCTCCCTAGTTTTATGGGAATCACCTCCATGCTACCATATAACTCAGACCAATAGAATAGATTTCTCATGTGGCACCATATCATATTATTCAATTATTGAAACTAGTTTATCAGTCATTGAGACATATAGATCCATCTTTAAATCTTCTGATTTAATCACATGAGATGGATTGATATGAAATCCCTTTAACTAGGATATGGGGAAGACATTATGACCATATATAAAATGTATCATTAATACCAAATGATATGAAACATTTTAGATCCCATCAGTAATCTAAATGGGTCCTTTAAACCTTGGGGTAGTTTTCCCCTACCTCCTAATCCACAAATGACCCAATCGATGAGATAATTTATGAAATTCATAATCACACATTTAAAAATCCAAGGGATAACATCATTGATCTTTTTAAAACTTTTAAAAACTATGATCTATCACCAATAATTGTAAAATAACTTAAATCTTACCTATAATATCTTAGATGATACTAAGACCTACCAAGGAATACTCTCCCACCTTAGTACAGTATGGGGAGGTTAATATGGTCAATTGTACAATGCCTCAAAGGGATCCATCTAGATATAATACTAGAAACTATTATTTTAGGAGAACCCAAATGGTGCTAGATGGTTGTATTACAATCATAATAAGTCTAAGATGCAATCACACATATCCTCTAAAATATAGATTTCCATGTCTATCTAACTATTTGTCTTTAGGTGGTTGGATACATTCATCTTTACCTATGATCCCATCACCTCTTGAAGGAATTTCCAAAACCATGAAGTTAAATAAGTACCTCCATCAGAAATAATGGTTGAAGTAACCTCATGTTTCATTAAGATCTCTTACACACATTAGTGGTTCTTTTGATCACAATAATGTTATAAAATTTTGTTAGATGATTAATATGATTCAAAATGCAATACTTAACCAGGGGAATGAGGTAGCCCGGTGCTAAAATGTATGGATATATGATCCCACTTCTAGGTGGGTACCATAAGAGGATGTATTAAGCTAGAGAGCATGTGAGATTCATCTTTAACCTACATATAGGTATAAGATCAAGACACATAGTTAACAATGTCAAGTCTCACACTTCTCCCCCAATAGTATTGATTTTTATCATAGTACATATTAGTGGTACATGGATGAATGGACTACTAAAAACAATGTAAATACTATATCAAGGACTTCTTCATAGATGAAGGAATTATATATCAGTTTTGTAAGTAGATAATACACTTGAGAGATAGATATCCCTTGCTAGTGGTCTCCCCAACATTTAAAATTTTCCCATCATGCTATAATTTGTAATTTTCTAGTAGTTTATAATAAATAATCCTTATAAGAGAACATGTGAACTGAATTATATAAAGAAATTGATTATTCTTCTCATTTTTCACTTCCTAATACATCTAAGAAAATATAGCCATCAAGATAAATTTAGTATTGGGCTCTATCAACACATGTGAAGAAAATTTCATGTTTATGGAATTAAAAACTATATCCCCCTTTCTAGGTCTATAGGCTATGTCCAAATATAATGAAAAGAGGTTTTTAAACCCCCACATATGACTAAGATTCAATAATTTTTTAGAGTAAACTCACCTAAAACCCTTACATTTAGAGTACAATATGAATCTATCACAAAAGATATAATGTCAATAACAATTAAGAACTTTCACAGCTACATTAAGGTTTAATTTATGGGTTGAGTAATAATTCTTTTGTGGTTATAGTTGTAAAGAACCATATTCCACCATGTGATCACCCTAGATAATAATACATTCAAAATCCATACCTAATGTATCATATTAGAAGACATATACCTGAAAGAAATTTTGTATAACCAGAATATGAGATGAGTTCTACATCCAATTCATCTCATCCAAAAATACCTAACACATAGGGTTACATATAAATTTTATCCCATTTTCAAGTGAGAGTAGATAGTGGAGATTAAATCCTTGATAGATACATTAAAATTTTGAATAATAACCCATGATAACTAAGAATATTTATACCTAGAAGACATTATTTGGATCTTCCCAAGACATATAAGCTCTCACCATTTTATGATCAACTAAAGTGCCTTATTCGAATATGAAATTCCACAATAACATAACTTCTTGGATCCAAAAGCTATACTTTTATGATTTATCATAATGGAGATAATCACAGAGATTTCCCAAAATGATTCTCAAATGATGATCATGATCTTCTTTAATTATGAAATATAAAAAATTGTAACAAAAAAAATCACCACTAATGTGTCTAGGTATCGATGAAATATTCATTTTTTGAGTTCCATAAAGGTTGTTGGAACATTAAATAAACCAATGAACATTAATAGATATTCAAAATGACCATACCTACTCCTAAAAATTTCTTGGGAATATAAAAATACCTTAAATTGAGTTGATTATATCCCCAATATAGGACAATATTTAAGAACCACATTTCCCCTTAAACTGATCAAATAGGTTATTGGTGTGTAAAAAGGGATACTTATTCTTAATGGTTACTCAATTAAACTTTCTATAATCAATTAATAATAAGATAATTTCATTTAATTTCATAGTAAATAACACCAGGGTATCCCATGAAGAAAAATTAGAATGAATAAATCCTTTATATTATAAGTCACCTGACTAAATCTTTAATTATTTTAATTATGTGGGTTCTATATGATAAAAAGGAAATGAGACTGTCCAATTAAAAAGTGATAGATTGATCAAGAACTATATTTCCTTATCTAAGGGTAAACAAGTGATGTTATTTGGAAACACATCTAGAAACTTCCTTACCATTATAGGGAGATCATTCCCAAATATAAAATCATTAGGATCAACTAGAAAAGGTGATATTAATTTGATGACCTCAGGAAGAGGAATCTCTTCTCAATTAGCCCATGATTCCTACACTCCTTGAAATACTTAATAGCTCCCATTTTTTAAGTGAAGGCTACTTCTATTTGTTGAAATTTAATTTATTTTTTATTTTATTTATTTATTGATTTTATTCCCATAATTAAGTTTCATTTTTTTAGATTGCGAGGGGATCATGCATTCACCTTGATTGGGGGGGGGGGGTGAATTAAGGGTGAACAAATTTTCTAATTATGCTAAAAAAAACTATCTATTACTTTAATTAGATTTAAAATATGTTATCAGTTAAGATGTATGTTTATATAGAAAATTTCCCTCTCCAATTTTCCATTATTCTATACAAATGATGTAATGTAAATATATCGTAGTATTTTTTACATGGTTTAAAATTAATGTGAGAGCCTACTATTTTTTTGTTGACTACCATTGAGTGATGAGTCGTCTACTATAATATCCATCACATATTACAATTAACGTGAAAATTAATCATCCTTCACCCGAATACCTCACTATATAATGCGAGTAAAGGTTATTTATACTAAATTTGTATAGTCTTCAACATCCAAGTTGGAATGGTGTTGTTTATAATAGCACCACCAGTATTCAAGGATTATCCTCAAACATCCTTATGGATATTTCTTCAACTTACAAATAAAATTACATAATACACAACATACACATTAACCCTATCTATTTTTCTGAAAGATAGTTCTTTCAGACCTTCATTTCCTTGATCATTAATGTATAAAACTTCTATAGGTTAGAACTTGATGTTAGTATGGCATTTTTCTTTATAGTCTTTTGGATATGGATAACTCACTCAGTACATTGAAACTTCTGTTTTTTGGTCTTCTAAACTCTTCTAACCTTCTGATCTTCTGATGGATGTTCATGTTTGGATGTTTTCTATCTATTTTCTTCATGATTATATCAATAGATCTATCAAAACTTCTTGTTCTTCATACCTCACCCAAGTGATGTTCCCTCTTTATACTTCCAAGATTCCTATGATAAAATTGAGGGATTTTTGGGATTTAATTTGAAATTATCACCTAATCAACTCTTGAATTGTCTGCCTTGAATATCATCTATTGATATTGGGATTTAAATTCATCAGATTTCCTAAAAAATGTGGCATTAATAATATTATACTCTTACTCATATCTCATCTTTAATCATGATCTTTACTTCCTTGGATATTGAAATTTTAATGTCTAGATCAACATCAACAGAATTTTTAACTTTATAACAATGTAATTTTATTATGTAATATTTTGATAAATTTTATTTGGATGTAATCAATATGCTCCTTACAAATCTGAGTTTTTATAAAATCAATATTTAGAAGCCTTTATTACTTAAAATATTCTCCAACATAATTCATGTGCATCTGGTGGTCTCCATCTAATTCACTTAAATTTATATCAAACTTGACATGAAACTCATTTTTCTGATTGAATATGCTCTACATGCTTTCAATTGAACTGGCATCTAGTTTAATGTCTCATATTTTCAATGTATTGGTTTTTGGATATTGTATGGATTGTTTTTGAGACCAAGTACTGAGACCAAATACAATTCCAAGGCCTTTTGTTCCCAAAATAAATGTTTTAAATATATTGAATATATTAAATAGAACACACACTCAATTATACTAAAAAAGTTTAATAATGTCTAAATGGGGGCTCAAATCAGAAATATAAGGGTACTGTTGAGTTCAGAATGTGAGGTCTACCTTAAGAGAGAAATAATGTTGGTCGGCATGGGGTATCTATATAAAATTAATCATGGGTGTAAAATAAATAAAATTATTAAGTAAAATTATTTTATTAATCTATTGAATTAGATACATAATATTTATTTTAAATACACACTTATGATTTTTTAGGGTTTTCCACAAAACAATGAAAATAATTTGAGGCTCTTTGGAGAGAGTGGAATGATATTTTGTTGATGGATGATGAAGATATCAAGGATCTATGTAATGAATGAGATAGAACTAATGGGTCTCACCAATAACTATGAAGCTGTATCATTATACCATAGTGATTGATCTAAATAGAGACAGGTTGTTTGTTTCAATTGGATTGTTTCATTGTTATTAATTTATATGATTAATGTGAATCAATCAATTGAAAATATTGATATGTGGTTCAATCATCTTATGAAATGGGTTATTTTTGGGGTTATTTTAGGAGAATTATATTTTTGATTGTTTATTATTCATTATTATTCTCAATAAAATTATTCAATGTAAACATAAACAACAACCATGGTTCATTACCCTTAATTTTTATTATTCTTTTCTCCCTTGATTCTTTATTCATTGTAGATGTTATTCTTATGGCCCATGGTTCAACATATCCAAATGAATTGATCATTGCACACCCATTTCATAGCACAATGATACATAATTGTTGATTTGGGAAAGACATGAACTGAAGGCGGTTCAACATTAGGAGTGACAATAGATCAGATGGTTTTGGATATCTAATTTCATGTTATTTGGTGTGTAATGAAGAATGCTGAAAAAGGACTATTTTTAATGAATCAATGGTACAAATCTTATTATTGGGATATGGAAAGGTTTGTTTGTCCTTGAATCACAATTTTATGGATAGGTGGTAACTGAATAAAAGGTTGGTCAAATAGATGACAAAAAAAATTATATATAAAGTTTTCTGGAAAATTTTCTCACTACATGACATGTAATGTGGTGCCACAAATAGTGTGGGACCCCTTATGTCGTGGACAAGGTTTCAGGGAATAGTTAAGTATCAAATGACATATGACCCTGTCTCACAGTATGCAACCTCTTCCCGAAGACTCAGTATGTACCTCAGAGGGTACATAGACATGGGAATTGCTACATGGTTTGTAAGATGTTGTGAACTCCCTTACATGGAAATGGGCTAAGCCATGTACTGGAACATGAGTACTGTACATGGTTCTCCAACATACAATGTACTTTTACATGAAAAAATATGTGGCTTGAGACATGGTCGATCTACATGGGGAGGACCTGGGGTCAACATACATGGTGTGTAACCATTATACATGCCATGTACTTTATATGACATGGATTAGATATATTGTCCATTGTATCTTAGAAAAGTATTGTTATGGTGATTTTACCTTATCCTTTTCCCTGAGGGTTAGTATATACTCTTCTCTTACACATAGAACACCAATACCTTCTATAGGACTTCTTGGAGAGAGTATTTAGAATCCCTCTATGAGGCCCAGAGCGAGATCAACTATTCTTCTTCAATACCTTGGTGGAGTTCTTGGTATTATCATGACCAAAACTATGTGAGCACTGATCCTATACATAACGGGTTAATCCATATTGAGTTGTTGGTATCAGACCATGGACTTGGGTGTGATCCTCATTTGTGTATCATATCTCTTCAGACCTTTAGTGTGTACTTCTAATGGAAAGACCCAATGAACATTTCCACTCAGATGGATGTCATCAGTGCTATCAGAATCAGGAGTGTGTTATCCTAGACAATTTGTTTGTGGAACCATCGAGCTAGAATCCTTGGATGACATAATATGGTTTTGAATTACCTTTAGACTCTGTGTCATTGATGAGTGTATCTTCAAATTATTATTATATGTATTATAGACAAAAACCTATGTTGATCAAACTTTATTTTTCTTTTTTGTATGATTAATTGTTTTGGGGTGTCCTACTGGGTATTATTATACTCACCCCTATATAATCTTTTCATGCATATGTCATGTCTTGTGTAGATAATCAACCTTTTTTAGAGTCCTTGATGGACTAGGACCATATTGTTCTAAGAAAGACCGGATAGACTGAGGTGCTTTCCTATGGTACCTAGAAAAAATTACCTTTACTTTCAGGTTGGACGTGTTTTCAGACCTTTTTGGTGGGAATTTATTTTTCCTTATTTACATTCCTTTACTTCCTGCCTTACTCTATATGTGGGATTTAGATGCATGCATGCATGGTTGTTTAGTTGTTTTTACATTTTGGTATTGTATAGGATTAGAGATGTTTTCATGTGTACAAGTACTAAGGTTAAGGCCTCCCATGTTAGTTATATTCCTACTCAGTGAGAGTCTCCATCCCCTGGCCTAGTAGATGTGTAACATCCCCAAATCGGGATCCACTAAACTAGTTCCCTGTGCCGGGTTGCAAAATGACCTCAACCATGCCTCCCCATACACCACAGGTTTCGACTAGCAGTGAGGTTCTAAGAGTCACATGGTGAGAATATTCCCCCTTTATCATAGTAAACCATAGAAGAAAAGATACAAAATAGAAGAAAAAACTAAACAATCTAGTTAACATGCATAAATAACCATCACCCGAACTGGGAACAACCCCAAACTAGAGTAAATATGTCATGTCATGATACAACACAAAGTGGAAAAAACCGAAACTAAAAAATAAACAACAAAATTTTCAAAAAGTTCATGAATCCAAGTCTGGAACTTCATATAAAAAATCCAAAATCTGACACAACTCCCAAGAACTAGACCTTTTTCATTATCCTAACATGCAATAATGAAATCTGATCGGGTACCCAACGATGACCCGATCAGGGTGTGAGTATAACTCAGTAGTCCCCCACAAATGGTGTCTTAAAAATATACATCCTAAACATAGAGTGCATATAATTGATATATAATTAAAAGTAAATAAAAGGTAATATTGGTAACTATTAGTAATAAATTTTTCTCCCAAGTTATTCAATCATCAAATCCAGATTCTATACTTATTACATATAAGTGATTAATTCACTTTTTTCATGTGTCTAATGGATTAGGCATGTTCATAAATCTCAAGGAATATGGTAATAAATCAATTTCTATCCCACTAGGTTAACACATCACAACAACAACATTATCCTCACCTCGAAGCCTCATTTTGGGTAGAATGAAACCATTAGGTTAATAGAACTCAGTTTCCTTCCCTAACTCGTGCATTGAGGGTGGAGTTTAGAGACACATTCCAACTCGACCCATGGGTGTAGAACCTCATGTATATACTCCACTTTACAAAGCCATGTGAACATTTTTATTTATTCGTTCACCACACATAACAACATTAAAACCAAGAATAATCAATATCATAGTAAAATCAAAACAATAAAAACTATAATGGGAATCCATAGTATGCCGCAATCAATTAACACATTTATCATTTATATCACATAACCATTTACCCAAATTCCCATTCCCTGTGCCTAACTCACTAATCATATTCATGTAGGAACATGGTTCATTAACACATTCCCTTTGACCCCATTTACCAATTTACATTCTAAACCAAAAACCCCCTTATCCATAATACACAACTAAAAAAATGTACCCATAATCCATTTTTATCATTATATTAATCAATTAACACATTTATCAAGGAATCTACTTAACCACAAGTCAATTTCACACTTTTTAATTATATTAACCATGATTGAGAGGGTCGACACACCCCATGTGTGGCCCAAAATTGCTCAAGTCATCCTCTAGGAATCCTAAGGGGATCATGAAGTGGTTCAATTGGTTGTTTAGAAACTAATTATATCAAATCATACAAATGTCACTAATAAAACATCAAGGAAAGAACAAGAACATAACTCCACATTCACAAATCTATGTAAAAACTAAGGGATATAACTTGTAGAACACCTACCTCAAATAATTTGATGAGAATACTCCTAATGGAAACTTTAGATCCCAATTGAATAACCCCTTAAAGAAACATCCTAGATATCACCAAAAAATAATGCTTTTAGTGATTCATATAGAAGTAAGAGAAGGATGGAAACCCTAAAGGAAAAAACAGAAGCAATAGAGGTAATAAAATTACTCAGATCTTTGATCTGTAACCGAAGACACTAAAAATGACCTAGGATTGAAGAAGAATCACCCTTGGGATGGATAGGTCATCCAAGATCACATCTAGGGTTACATGATGAGGATAGGAGAAAAATATCGAGTTATAATTAAAAATATTGAGTTGGAAATTTTGTAATTTTTTCCAACTTTATCGGGACACATGGTTTACCCACATAGTTTTCCGAACTGTGAAAAAACCACGAGAAAGACATTTTACAAGGAATATGTGTCACATGGTTACCTAGACATGAAACATGGTTTGACAGACTGTATACCTACTTTTGATTAAGGCTCTATCCAAGGCGGAATAGTTAACTGGGGATTCCAAATGGTTTGCTTAACGGTGCGCCAACCATGCACCTTGCATAGATTGGCCACATTATTACCTTTCTTATGTCTCTAATATTTGGAACACCCCCAAGACCCATCATACTCCCCCAAACCATTTCATTTACAAAAAATGATGGACTGAAATGAAAATTTAAATAGGGACCTACGTACATGAAGTTTGGAATCTTATAAGAGGTGGGATTAGGGTGTCATGGTAGGGACCCCTTTAGGATGGGTTGTAACATAGTGGTATCAAATACTGTCTGTTCTACCTTAGGACTACCTTAGGACTAAAGTATGTGATATTGGTTTTGGGAAATGATGTTATGTGTTTCAAGTTTTTATTTTAGGTACGAGACTCTAGTGTTGGTATAGAGGCCAACGTATCCATACACGAGGACTCTATTCACATTTTTTTTGACTTAGTGTATGAGATCATTGGATGTAGAGAAATCAATAGTACACACATTATATTTGAGTGGGTTGTGGGTTCCATGTCCTTATTGAGTCATCTCTCTAGATATACTCATTGAATAAGGTACATCTTGTTTATTTCAGGATTCCTTTGAGATGTAAGTTATTTAGGACTCAATATAATGATCACAATGATGATCCCATCAGTGATGATACATCGATATAAGGAATAGTTCATGATATTTTAAATTTGAGTGTTATACCAGCTATACAACCACCTGTATAGAAGCATGTGGTACCCACAAAACCAATGGGTGAGGTGCACAGGCTGAGCATAGTTCACATGTTTCAGTGATAGACACCCCTTAGTTTTCAAGGAGAGCCCGAACCATAGGAGTTTAAGGAACAGATTGAGTTAGTGACCCGATTTTTCCATATGGTTAAGAAACCAGTGGGTTAGTTAGTGGTTCTAGTAGTGAGCCTTCTTCACGAATTAGTAGGAGGATGGCAGGGTTTAGTGAACCAATTTTATGATGAGGAAACTCAAGCATGGTCAGAGTTTGAGATCCATTTTGGAGGGGATATCTCAATAGCTATGCTGAGATATGTACGTATCCAAGATCATCTTTAGCTCCATTAGAGAGCATGATAGTATATGAGTATTCATCATGTTTTCACAACCTCTCCAATTACTCAATGGATATGGTTCACAATGAGTCATTCAAGGATATGACCTTTGAGTAAAGGATTTATAGAGACATCTAGGCCAGTTTCATACCTTTATGAATTCCTACTTATGATGGGGTTCTAGAATAAAATTTGGCAGTTGGGAGTTTCTTGGATGAGCATATGCGGCTTGAGGTTTCCGGTAGTAGTAATATAGGAGCACAGGACATAGAATCAGGGAGCCAACCTGAGTCTTAGGGACCTAAACACGCAAGAAATTTTAGGAGGAGGTCCTAGTATATAGGAACTATGGTTTATGGCTCATAGGGTGGGTCCATGAATCCCATAGAGAGGTGGTTCTACTCATGTGATGGTAGGTGAAATCTTACACGAGATTGTCCAACCAGTCGTATAACTGATAGAGAGACCATTGATGGGCCATTGAGGAAGAGGTACTAATAGGTTCAGGATTTTTCGTAAGGTAGTTCACATGGAAGAGAAGATGGGAGAGAAGAAGGAGGTTATTGAAGCTTTGAATTCTTACCACAACCACCCCTAGGTGGTCCACTCTAGGATCAGGGTGCTAGAGGACAGGGGAATGGATAATTGCTGGTGGTTGAAGCTTTTGACACAAAGGCTCTAGGAATTATTCGAGCTATGATATGTGTCTTTTATACCATAGTTTTAGTACTAATAGACAAAGGTTCAAGTTATTACATTCATTCCACATATCTTGTTTGATACTTAGAGATTCATGATGATCCTTTAGATCAACCCTTTCACTTGGAGACTTCTATTGGAGAAGATTCAATGATCACACACTTATGCTGGTAGTGTGACCTGACTCTTGGAGGTGAGAGTTTCTATTGGGATCTCTTTGTAGAAATAATGTGGCCTTATGACATCATGTTAGGTATAGGTTTTCTACCCATAGTTCATTCCCAGTTGACTATTTTTGGAAAGGAATGTGGTGTGACCATAGTGATGGAACTAGGTTTTCCTTTTTTAGTGAAATAGAAATCCAAGAAATATAAGATAGACTCATGAAGAACACGATCTTGAATTGAGTGACCATGAAGGACAAGTATCCACTTCTAAGGAGCAATGCCATCCTTTGATCAATTGAGAGGGGGGAATGGTTCTAAAAGGATGAACTTAGGTCAGGATATCACTAGTAGTGAGTATGGGATGGGAATATACCAAAAAAGGAATTTAGATGTTTCTATAGTCACTCCGAGTTCTTATTGATGCCCTTTGGCATGACGAATGCCCAAAAAATGTTCATGGGAGTCATGAATTGGTTATTTCAGCCTTTATTAGATAATATCATGGCATTATTCATCAATAATATCCTTGTGTACTCATTATATTAGGAGGTTAAGGCGAGACACTGATTTGTGGTTTTGGATGTACTCTCAAAGCACTAACTTTATAGGAATCTCTCAAAGTCTCAGTTCTAGATTCAAGTGGTCCAATTTCTAGGACACATTACCTCTTTAGATTGTGAAAAAATTGATCAGGAGATGGTTGAGTTAGTGTTATCTTGGTATCCACCTAAGATCATGATGGAGGTGCAGAGCATCCTTTGTTTGGAAGGATATTATCAGAGATTCATACCTGATTTATCTTGGATATCAGAACCGCTAAAATATTTGACCCGAAAGGGGTATCCTTTCATGTGAATAAAAAAGTTTCAATAGTATTTTTAGTAGTTAAGGCATGGTTTGATGATTTATCTAATCTTAATATTATCTAAGGAGGGTGTGGAGTATACAGTGTTCTACGATGCATCAAGAACCATATTTTTTCTTCTTCTAAGGTAGAGGCATGTGTTGATTGGATATGGTTCATGTCATTTGAGACCAAATAAGTAGAACTATTTGACCCCTTATTTGGAGTTTTTTGTGGTATTATTCTCAATAAAGATGTGGTGACACTACTTGATAGTTGAGTGGTTCATCTTATACTCAGATCATAAGAGTCTTGAGTATATATTTTCTAAGAAGGATCTCATCTTTAGATAGAGGCAATGGCTAGAGTTCCTCTAGGATTATGAATTTTAAATTTTATATACTCCTAGGAAGTGGAATATAGTAGAATATAATCTCAATAGTAGATATTTCTTATAGTATATGAGTGAGTCATCAGAGCAATTATCCTCTTTGCAGTTATCCTTTGTGGATGGAGATGGAGCATCTTACCTCCAGCTAGTGGTTGTCACCTTACACTATTGAAGAAAGTGAGGGAAGAACAACTTGGGGATTTTTACTATGAGACTATACATACTCTGATATAAACTGGACATGATCTTGATGGATTTTCTAATGGTGGGGAGAAATTTGTTCATTTTAGAGGACACAGGATGGTACTAGTGACATTGCGAGAGGAGCTTCCGAGAGAGTTTCATAAATTAAATTTGGTAGTACATACTGGTGTTCCAAATATAAAATAGGACTTACAAATTTAGTTTTGGTGTCAGGAGAAGATTATGGTAATTGAAGTGTTTGTCTCTCGATGCCTTAATTGTCTGAAAGTTAGTCCTGAGATCCATGTTCCAGCATGTTTAGATCAACCCCTTCATGTACCTAAATGGAAGTTGGATTTGATATCCATGGAATTTTTCATGGGATTACCATGTATGTCTAGGAGACACAATTACAACTGAGTTATCTTATGCCAAATCACTATGTCATAGCACTATTGAGCCATACGGGAGAAAATATTTTTAGATAGATTAGAATGACTCTACATGCAAGAGATTGTCTGACTCCATGTAGTTACATTGAAGATTATTTTCTGACCATGATGCTTGATTCATGTACCAGTTTTGTAATGGACTACATGAGGATTTTGGGACTCAGTTCTTCTTGATCACATCATTCCATGCCAAACTGACATCTAGATCAAGAAGACCATTCATGTTATGCATGACATGCTTCAAGATTTCATGATCGACTTTGAATGTTGTTGGGAGGGTCACCTACAACTGGTGGAGTTTTTATAAATAAACATCTACCATTCCACCATCGATATGGAATCATTATAAGTTTTTTATAGTGACCCTATAGGTTTCCACATTACTAGAATAAATTAGGAGAGTCGAAACTCATGGGACCAAAGTTGGTGTGAGAAACTGTCAAAAAAGTGAAGATCATTGAGAAGCAGATGAAGACTACATAGAGCTATCATAGGTCTTATGATAATAGACTACATAGGTCTTTTGAAGTTAGAGGAAGGAGGCCATGTGTTCTTATGATGTTCACCTCAACATGGATTTTGGAGATTTAGATGCATTGAAAGATATCTTTGAGATTCATTAGCCCTTTCTAGGTACTACGTAGAGTTGGTGAGGTGGCATACCACTAGCTCTACCATCACAGTCAGATCAGGTACATGATGTCTTCCATGTGTTGCAGTTAAGGATGTATGTGCATGAACCATCACACATTATCTACTGGGGTGAGCTGAACATTGGGGATGAAGCTACCATTATTGAGTACTTATTGGAGATTGATGATCGGTATGAGAGGATCTTCCATTGGAGAGTGATTCCTTTAGTGTGTGTCTAGTGGTAGCATGGTAATATCCATGAGATAACATGGGAGAGGGAGGCTCATATTCATGATCAATACCAACATATCACTTTATAGCCCTTGTTTTGGATTTTTGTGACGTAAAGCTCCATGATGGGGAGGATTTAATGACTCATATTTTTTCATGTATTATTTTTTGGATACTGTATGGATTATTTTTAGGACTAGAAATAGATACGTCATGTGATTTGAGGCTTTTTATGCTCGAAATAAATTATTTAAATATATTAAATATAAGACACATAGTTTTCTTAAAAATTGAAATAATATATAAACAATGCCCCGTATCAAAAATATGAGGTCAATGTTGAGTTTAGAATGTGAGTTTTACCCTAGGAATGAAATAATGTTGGTTGGTGTGGGGAGTCTATAGAAATGTTTTCGTGGATGAAAATAAAAAAAATAATTAAGTAAGAATCATATACCTTCACCATGTACTTCTAATGGTGAGACCTAATGCGCATTACCTCTCAGACAGATTTCATTAGTGCTTTCAGACTTAGGAGTGTGTTCTCAAAACCAAGTACTTTGTGTAACCATTATGAAAGAATCCTAGGATTTAATAATACAATTGAGAATTACCTTTAGACTATGTGTCTGTGTTGAGTATATATGGATATTATTGTTATATGTATTGTAGACATATACTGGTGTATAGATGAATTTAATTTTTGTTTTTTTATGATTTACAATTTCAGGGTGTCCTATAATGTATTTTTATACTCACCACTACAATGTCATTGCCCATATGTATTTGTTCTTGTATAAAAACATACTTTTTGATATAGTCCTTGATAGACCAGGACTAGACGATGCTTTGCAAGACCAAAAAGACTGAGGTGTGTTCCTACATTACCTAGACAATATTCCCTTTACTTTTTGGTTGGACTTGTTTTTAGTCTTTTTTGATGGGATTATATTTGGCCATATTTACATTCCTTTACTTTCTATTGTACTATGGTTTTGGGATTTAGATGTATGCATGCATATTTTTTCATTTGTTTTTACAATTCATTATTTTATTAGCTTGGAGATGTGTGTGTGTATAGATACTTAGGCTAAATCCTCTCATGTTAGTGATATGCCTACTCAGTTCAAATTTCCAGACCCTGGCCTATTAGAGGTGGGATTGGAGATTAGCAGTATAGTCCCCTTTGGGATTGTTCATGACATCGAACTTCTGATGTTCTAACCTTTTTCTTTTCAAGAATCAAACTAAATTACATCTTAATCTTCTTCTTCTAATTAGATCAACTATAGATTATCATTATGAACTATTCTAGATTTAGCCTTTAAGTCCTCATCCTTGATATTATTCTTTCAAATATTCTTCATATATTATTTACCCAGGATTGATCTTTTGATCATCCTAATCTTATTAATCGTGATATGAACTACATCATTATTCTAGTTATTTATTATCTCTTTTTCTAACACTCCATCTTTCCATAACTTCAAAAATACATGATGTTTTTCATGCATCCTTAACTACCAAAAAGAATAAATTTATCAAATACTTTCTTTATATTTTTAAAATCAACATAGATTGGATTACTCTTTATATTTTTCCCAAGTGATGTTATTTTGATGAATGTACAAAATAACATAAATGGACTTAGTTCTTCTAAAACCATTATAAGTTCAACTTTATCATCTTGTGATTATATATATTTTAGACTTTATTCTTTATAAAACACCATGATTATATTTTAGGAACTCATAATACCCCTTTCGAAATATCCTTCAAAACATTAAAAAACTTCAGTAGTATGGGTTTCACTACTTTTACTAAAATATAATATTCAAGATATCATTTAACAAATTTTGTTCAGTGTATATTCTTGTGGGGATATACTTCACACATTTTCTATATTTATAGAACCAAATATCTTCATAAGGTGAAGGTCAACTTACAGTCCTCTATAATAAATCACAGAATTGTTTTCAATTCTTAGTGTGGGTCTTTCTTTCAGTCATCCTAGTTTATCTAGATTTAACTCAGATCTTAAATATATTATTTAAGGTATTAAATCTCACTAATTTATCAAAATTACTTATTCAAATCCAAATGATGTTGTCAATGCTTCTTTATCCTTTATTACTTGTCATAAATATACTGAGGTTCACCTTAATCAATCAATTGATGTGAATGGATTCTTTTTTATATAAAAATTTGCATGTATTTCTATTTTATCCATCAATAGCACATAATTATACTTTTATTTATTACATGCAGATACATGAGAACCTACTAACATTGAATTAATGTATTTCATATTCTAGAAGTAGATTTTTTTCTATGGTGTTCCAACTTTTAATGGTTCATCTATCCAGAATATGAATTTCAAGTGAAATTTCTTCTAAAACATATATTGGAAACCTCGTTTCCTTCAACACACTCATTATGTATACCATAAACTATTTAAAACTAATAAAATACATGATCACCATCATCACTATCAAATGGGCACTTCAATCCCCCACTTTGGTTTTTTTTAAAAACCATTCAAAATACTAAATTCTGTAATATTTCTCCACTATTTTGAAAATAAATTAAAATTATCTTTTATCACAGTCTTTTAAGATCATTTAGCAGGTGACCAATTTTGTCTCCCCATTAATGATCTAAATTTTAATCCCCTGGTAGTGAAATATTGTGGATATGGGTGAGCTTTATTCACGCAATTTATTCTCCTAAAAATTTCTTCCATTGGACTGAATATAAACCAGGATTTTTTTAGATAAGGATAAAATCATATTTCTTAAATAAATAAGTCAAAAAATAACCAAATATAAGTCTATGTGATCCATGATTGATTTAAAAAATAAGAGTGATTAACTCAAACATTAAAGTTATCCATAAAATTTACCAAGTGATGCTAACTTTTATAAAATCTTCTTTTAGGGGTAGGTTTATCATATTTATTTTCAATTTATTTTCATGATACCATATCAATAAATATATAAAAAAAAAGGTATGAAAAGAGTGTTTCTCTCTATATGTAAGATAATTCTTATTTTATCATCAACAAATCATTTTTACCCTTTTCATTTAAACTTCAGTTTTCATATGTGGACAAGAGAGTATAAAAATTGTACCTTACAGATAAAAGAATATTTATTTTTAAGATTTTTAGTATCTATAAATTCATCAAAATAATGATCTTGTGACTCATAGAACCTTAATCATAAATAAAATAGATTTTTTCGCATCTAGTGTTGGAGCAATTTCGTTGTCCAAAATATTATTTTCCACTGAGACTTATAAATATTCTGAAATAACCAACATCAGCTTCACTTCAAGGATCCATATGAATTACATCTAATTCAGTTACCTTTTAAATATAGGTTTCCTAAAACATACAAGGTAATTAGCTGGTCTTTTCTTGGATAATCAGATATAGAGATACAGTTGAGACAGTTTTTTTAAAATATAAATTCCATTTGATTTAGATCACTTTTTCATCATACATTCACTATTGGTCTTATAAGAATTGATATTCATGGTCTACATGGATTTATTCACCTTTCCTTTATTATTTATATTGTGTGTAAAATTATTTTTAACTTTACATATAAAAGAAAAAATATTATTCTTTTAGTCTTCTTTCAACATCTTTTTTCCTCCAATAGTTCTGGCCTTATGATCATACCATCCTTCATAACATGTTATTCTTACCTCTTACACAAAGAATTTTATTTCACATAAACATTTTTATGTTATGAATATTATATGTGAATCTCTAGACCTGTAATTCTAGGTTCAATCCATAAAAATGTTATGTATTTATTTATAAAAGAAAAAAAGAAAAATACACAGTTCATTTTACATAGCAGAAAATTTTCTAGTCTATGTTTTAGAGAATTCAACATATCCATTACAAATTAAAAAAGATATACACAAATAAAATAAATCAACTAAAATGATTTGGGTGATTTAACCCTATAATGGAAGCGAACACCTTGAAAAAATTCTATTGAACCAGTGAAAAATAAATTTAAAACATAGGGAGATAATTAATTTTCTTAGTAAGGTGTTTTATAAAAGGCTTTTAAAAAATACATCAGTAAAAGACCTTTATATTATAATACATTGAAACTAAATATACTTTGAATATAATTTAAAAAATAATCCAATGATTTTTTGGGAAAACATTAAGCATGCTTGTGAAAACAAAACCATGATGCCACTCAAAACATTAAAGGCTGTTTGGGACTACCCACTTTCTTGAGGGATGATCTTACTCCCCACTCCCTATCATGTTAATAATGTCCAAGTGCCAAATTTTATATAAACATTTTGAGCTTTCCTAATGTATATAAACATATTTCACTAGAGTTTTTTTCTTTAGAAACATAATCAGGGATCAAATACCCCTACACATTTCTATTTATGTATAATTTTATATATATATAAATATTAAATTTCATTGGAAATCACTTGCGAGTCTTGATACAACCAAAATGAATATCATTTTTATTTTTCAAGGACCATTAATAATAATTAACATTCATGTATTCAAATATTAATTTAACAATTCATGAAATATATTTTATATAAAGTGACAACTTTTATCATTTAAAACAAAATATTGAATAAAAAATACTAAAGACACATAGATTTAATTGATTTTATTCATAAAATAATGACATAAATGTATATACCATTCACATAAAATAATATCAATTGTAAATTTTAATTCAAAAAATAAAATAGATATTTTATATTATTTTCTAAGAATCATGATAGGAATAATTATATTATACACACAAAATTATATTAAGAAATATTTTTAAATAAAACATGTCATTTCTTCATAATTTGAATACCATAAAATTAAGTAAGATCCTAAAATGAATTTACAATGAATTATCATGCATATGAAATATTACTTTTTTCAATTCATGAAATGATAATTAATTGTTTATAAATAAACATAAGCACACACACATGTATGAGTGTCGTGAATAATCAATAAATATGGCTATAAATATGATAATGAATGACATGTATGTAAAATGATAAATAGAAATGATATGGTTCCATTTCATGATAATAATACATAAAATACAAGATCATGCAAATATTATGTTTTTTATATAATAAAATGTAATTATAATTTGAAATTATAATAATAAAATATATATTTAAAACATCCGAACTCTCTCATGAAATTTAGCAGTCTTAAAAATAAATTTACTTCAAAATTAAATATAGCATATGTATAAATATATTAATATATTATTATAACATAAAATATTGAAAATAATATATATACATATGTTTATACACCATTAATTAATTTTATTAAAACATAATTTCATTATAAATTTTTAAAATAAACTCCTTATTGGGGAAATTTCGAAACAAATTTTTAGAAACCATAAATATATATATATATATATATAATATATTTTGAAATGATATTGTTTCCCTTAAAAGTAAACTTGAATAAAAAAATTAAATATAAATAAGTAATTAATACCTTACCGAGGCTTTTCTAGTAACATAATTATAATTCTATAGAATTAAATTTATAAACTATCAAAATAAAACCCTTACTTATTTTGTAGAAAAATCAGAAACCAACATTTGAAGTTCTTCAGACACAATCACACTTTCAAAATCTAAGTGGTATTATTTATTTAACACCCAAATAAAAGTCCATATATAATGATAATTATACTACACACATAAATATAAAATATATATTTGTCCATTTTGTGAATGATGCACAAATGAGGACTATAGAGCGAGCTCAATAAGGTTCGATATTTTTATTTATGCTTACACAACACACACACATTTTCTTTATATATTACACACAAATACACACACATATTCTTAAATATAGGTTAAAGGACATCAAAATTGGGCACCCCCTTTTGGGCTTCACCAAATCAAAACACGAGCCTTCCACTTTTTTATTCATCTTTCTGTTTTTTTCGTGAGTCACCACCCACAATGTTTTCTCTTTTTTTGTGTGTCATCCCTCTAATTTAAATATAATAATATCTTAATTTTTTCTCCTTTTCATTATATAACACATCAATTTTCTTGTTATATAATAATATCCTTTTATTCTTTTAATTAATTTTTAGCGTTTCTTTCTAAAAAATCTTATCACATTTTAATTTTTTAAAACATCCTAACATTTTTAAAATATACCACAGTTTTCAAATTTTTAAAAAAGATTTTCGTTTTTAACATAAATATATATATATATATATAATTTAAGATATTGATATAATTATATATATTTCTAATTTTAAAATTTTTTAAAACAAAAATCATAATGTAATTTCAAATATTTATTTCAAAAATAATAATAAATAATTTTCTTACAAAAACATGTTTCCCATTAATTATTATTATTATGATTATTAGTATTATTATCATCATTACCTTTTATTTAATAAAATTAATATATCCAAATTTAAAAATTTAAAATTATAAATTATTCTTTTCTTTAAATAAAAATTCATTAAATTAATTAAGGAAAAAATTAATTTAATATTCTATGAAAATAAATATATTAAAACATATCTAGTTGTAAAATTAACAAAATAAAATCAATTATTTATTAAAACCAATTTAACAAAAAGTAACTAAATTTCATGCTAATATTATTTCTAATATTAATATTTTAGAATGCAATAAAAAGTTAATCAAATTATCTTCTTATACCTATAATTTTAAATAAAAGGTAATTTATAAACATAATATACGTTATATAAGAATTGTTTTTCTATAAAAATATTAATATATCCAAAAAATTTAATATTAAAACATAATTTTAAGTAAAAAAATTGGATAATTTTAAAAATACATTTATTTAAGGAATATATTAGTTTATTTTCATTTAAGATATAAGAATCCAATCTCTTAAAATAAAGTAATATTTTATAATTGAGATAAAAACATATTTTGATTACACAAAATACATTATTTTCAGAAAATATTATATTAAAAATCATTATTTTATGTTAAAAAAATATAAATATTTAATTAAAATAAAACTTCTCTTTGTAATCCTCACAAAATTACAGTCTTTCCTCCATAAAAGAATTTTTCCTTTTCAATTCATTCAACGAACTCTAGAAAATTCATAATTTTCATCTTTATAATTATAAAAACTAGAACCGCTAAACTTTTATAATCTACTGACAACATATAATCTCCAAAGTTTTCTAGAGAATCACTCTGATACCTAATGTGAATCCCTGAACTCATGCTTCTAGATTCATACTATAAAAATGCTATGTATTTTTTTTATAAAACTCAAAATAAAATTACATAGATCCTTTTACATAACAAGAGTTTTTCCAATCTAGGTTTTGGACAATTACACATATACATTATAAATTAACAAAGTTGTATAAAAATAAATAAAAATAACTTAAACACTTAGGATTCAATAACTCCATAAGCGAAGAATATACCTTTGGAAAATTATATTGAAACTAATGAAAAATAAATTTAAAACATAGGGTTGTCATTAATTTTCCCACTAAGGGATTTTATAAAAGGCCAATAAAAAATACCTTTATATTATAATACATTGAAAATAATTATACTTTGATTTTTTAAAAAATTTAGAGGTTTTTTTTGAAAAATATTATGTAATATTTTGAAAACAAAACCATGATGCCACTCAAAAACATTGAATTTTGTCTGGGACTACCCACTTTCTTGTGGGATGGGTTTACTCACCCCTTCCAATCAGTTTTACAATGTCCAAGTTCCAATTTTTTATAAAAACAAATTGATATTTCATTATGCATATATGCATCATTCACTGGATTTTTTTCCTTAGAAACATAATCATTCATTAAATAAAAATACACACTTTTATTTATTTATAAGTAAATAAATATATAAATATAAACTTTCATTGAAAATCACTTATGAGTCTGGATACAACAAAAACTCATGTCATTTTTCCTTTGCATGAACAATTAATAATAATGAACATCCATGTATTCAAAAATCCATTAAATAATTCAAGAAATAAATTTTATATAAAATGATAGCATTTATTATTTAAAACTCAATCTTAAATAAAAATATTAAATACACATTGGATTAATTGATTTTGTCCACACAGAAATGGAATAAGTGTATAAACACTTTAAAGAAAACAATAGAAACTCTAAATCACAATTCACATAAAATTATATATATATATATATATATATATTCTTAGAATAATAATGGAAATAGTTATATAATACACATAAAATTATAATAATTAATATCTTAAAAAAATTCATTTTTGTATAATTTTAAAATTATCAAATTGAGAACAAAAAATAACTAATTATATATAAACACACAAACACACACATGTATGTAGTGTCATGAATAATCAATAAATATGGCCATAAATATGATCATGAATGACATTCATGTATAATGATAACTTAAAATGATATTGTTCCATTTCATGAGAATAAAACATAAAATTCAAGTTCTTAAAAATATTATTATTTTTAAATAATACCATGTAATCATAATTTGAAATTATAATAATAAAATAGATTTTTAAATCATAATAACTCTCTCTTGAAATTTAGAAGCCTCAAAAATAAATTAACTTGAAGATTAAATATAACATTTGTACAGATATGTTTTTATAGCATCCCACCTTTTTATCACAGAAACTTTAATTACATTTTACAAAACCGAGGATCTTTAAGGTTTAGTGTCTTGGAAACCAGGAACTTAAAACATGAAAACAACATAAAGAATTCTTCTTAAACACTTGAAAGGATTATCCTCAAGTTCATCCTAGGTTCATTACTTCATCTCATAACCTGGGGACATACATCAAAAGAAAGGGTGAGCAGAAGGCCCAGTAAGGGAAACAAGAGGAACATTTTACATGTGAACTTGATATACTTCAATAAGGACATGAAAAGAACTTTAAGGCATGAGAAAGAAATCATGAGGCATTTCATAATAAAAATAACATTTTTCATAACATGAAGATGTGGCTACATCATTTAATATATAAAATCATGAACATATCACCAAGGTCCATCCCCAAGGTGTCATTTGAAAATTACCAAGGTTATTCACCAAGGTATCGTGAAAATTGTAATCTCTAGTGGTTACATCATTACCCAATGCATTGGAGCGCTATCAGGGCGCACCCTTAAATTTGCCTTTATTATCATGTGAGCCAAATATATCATCATCAAACATTTCATAAATAACCCATATAGCATAAAATAAATGGGTTTCATTTCATAATCATAAAGTTTTAAAAACTGCTTTAAAGACATGATCTTTATGGCACTTTAAACCCACGGAAGGGAAAGTGGGTCTCATGTATGTAAATCCCATAATTTAAAATAGAACATTTTGATATATATGTGAATACCCTTTTAGAAATAAGAGCTTTGAGTATTCACTTTATAACATAAAATAATTTTGAGAAAAGAGGGAGAGGCATTTTTAGACGAAAATTCTGCAGCATAACGGCTATGTTTCGGGGTTTTAGAAAACATTGGAAAGAGAGGGGACATGGGTCACCCACCCATAAATGATCCATAAAACAGTAAGGGGACAGAATAAGAAGGATATATGGACATCGTAACGAAATTTGAAGGACATACCATTTGAAATGAAAAACATGGAAGGAAGACAAAAATTAGATTTCTCTTATGAAAATTCGGTAGCCTAACGGCGTCACTTAAACTTCTATAAAAAAGAATTGACAAGATCAAATAGGGTACCTCATCATATTATCATAAGATATCAGTATGATAGATATAGAGATCATACCCCAACATAATAAAAAGGAACTTTAAAGACTTGACATGAAAATCGAACTTTAAAAATGAGAAGGGTGAAAGAATCCCTTAAACATTCGGCAGCCTAACGGCGTCACTTAAACTTTCATAAAACGAAATGATGAGAGTAAGAGGGGATATCTCATCATATAAACATGAAAGGGTAGTAAGAGGAATATAAAAGAACATCCTCTCACATAAAAACATGGAGCATAACAGGAATGACATAAAAGAGATTACATGAAAAGAAAGAGAGGGGTCAGATCCCTTACCTTAAAATGTAACTCTTAAACCTCAAAGGTTGGGACCTTGAGGGCTTGGGGACACCATTGGAGGACTCCTTGGGAGGTAATGAGACCAGAACTTCGTTGGGGAAGAGTGGGGAGTCGAATTGATGAGAGGAGGGCTTGGTATTTATAGGGAAAGTGAGGGGACAAGGCATTAATGGCCAAGAGACACCTCACATGTGCTTTTCTCAAACCCATGTGCTCTCCCTTGGCATTTATCATGGAGTTAGGCTACATGGGGCCCCCAAAACAATAATTCATCACCCTTGGCCGGACAACCCTTAAAAGATCTCATGACATCATCATGACACAGTTATGATGTCATTAAACATACCGAAACCCTAAAACTGCATTTTTACTATTCACTGAAAAATTCATCTTTCTCAGAAAAATCCCAAAATTTCACCTTAACTAAATATAGATCCTCTAATTACATTTATGAACTCCATTTTATAAAAATAATTTTCTAAATATTTTTAATTTAATTTTTAAATAAAAACACTATTCATCGAAAATTCATTTTTTTCAGATAAATCCCCAAAAATTACCATAACATAATATCGATGCTCTGAGTTCAAAAATAAAGTCCTTTTTATAAAAATAATTTTCTAATTATTTTTAATTAAATTTTTAATTAAAAAACACTATTCATCTGAAAAAACTAATACTTGAATAATAATTTATGAAACCGTTATTTAACAATTTTATTGAATCACATTACTTAATCAAGGTGCCTAGATTATTTTAAAACTTTCTTTATGTGAGATTACTAATCCATTTGGTCATATTACTAATCCAAATCATAAAATCACTATTCATAATTTACTATTCATCAAAAATCATGTTGATCTTATTAGACTCTAAATTTCGTACTGAACATAATTGTAGAAGACCAATTTTTTAGAATCATTACACATTTTTAATTATTTAAGGTTTACATAAAATTTTTTAAAATATCCTTTTTCTAAAATTCATCAAAAATATGCATACAATATTTTTCCGGTCATTTGAAAATTCATAAACATCATCATAAGAATAGATCCCAATTTTTATTTAAAACAAAGGATTACAGAAGGAAGTTACGGTCTTCTTACATAGCCCCTTATCACACCAGCATAGGACCTAAGTGTAAGGTGTGCTAAGGTAAGAGAGTCCGAGGGAGGCTCGACCAACATTGCCCGAGTAGTAATTTCTATCAGTTTGAACTTCTCGCGAAGGCGATTCCGTTCTAGATTCACAGGATGAAGTTCGGCTTGGGTTTGGTCCAGAGCAAAGCCCAATGGTACTACCTCCCTCCCAAGTTCTGTTAGATGGGTTTCGATCGGTCCAAGACTACTAGGTGAGGCCATCAAATCTTCTTTCTATAATAATTAACCAAGATTACTTATATTTAGAGACAATAATCAAAACATTTTGTTCATGATGGTCATATTGACCGATGGTCATAAAACACCAATGGTATCATTTTAATTATAATCATGTTTATCAAATAAAACATTTTTTTTGAGTATAAAAATAAAATAAAATAACACATGAAATCAGGAAACAAGATTTATTCAAAAATTTCGGGCTGTTACAATCTTCCCCCCTTAAGAAATTGTGTCCTCGCAATTTTTTTTAAAAAAATTGGGTTTTGAAATTTCATTTAAAGTCCCACATCGGAAAAAGAGTCAGTAACACCATTACTTTAAAAGAAAGAAAAGGAAGTACAAAGGCCACCCGAGTTTACTCATACTAGGATTCCATGTAGGAAACATGGACATGGAGGAGAAAACAAAGGGTAATGTTCTAAAGGAGAGTGATAGAAAACATGATTAGGAGGAAGTTAACCACCCGAAAATCCCAAAATTATGATGTGTGTAAGCGGTCTTTGATTACCCAGTAGGAAACGTAAACCAACAACGTTTTTGTTTTACGTTCCTTTTCATAACTTTGAGGAATTCATTTACAACATAGATAAAAAACATAAGGAAATATATCTACCTTCATGTAGAGTTTCATACTTTAATAAGATTATACCAAAACTAATATTTTCTCCAAACGATGAGCATTCAAAACTACTTGGTCTCATCAAAACACAAGAATCATCTTCTAGAGAATCACATAATCCACAAAAGATCAACTATCTATTTCCTCTATCTTTAAGCATTATCCCAAAATTAGAAAGGGTAAGGTAAAATAACTCTTCAAAAAGAATCCCATAGGAATGGAAACTACTTTTAAATCTTCAAAGTTCCATGGTAATACCCAAAGTTCATCATAGACCATTCAATAAATAACAGTCCTTAAAATTCCTCAAAGTAAACCAAACTAAGATTGAAACCGAAATACAAGAAGGACTTGATAACATAGTCTTCCAAAATAAACTTCATTGTTCATCTCCAAACAACATCAACCACTCCTAACATCTTATAACAAAAGTAGTTAACCTAAACATATTTTACCCAAGATAGGTTAATCATTCCCGTAAGTAACCTAAATTACTATAAGTCCACCTTAAATTCATTGATTCTTCAAAATATAAGTCAACCTTACTCCTCAATGAAAATACCGTAGTAATCTATTTACCTTGATCATATAGGGTCCTCAAAATAGTGAACGCCTTCCAAAATGATAATAATCTTTTAATCCTATAATCATCTATGTAGTATTAATACGGCAATCGTAGCATTTCCTATCACATTGGTTGTTGGGACATGTTCTTCCATTTCCCACCATTAACTAAGAAAAGAAGCTATAGTTAGGGGATTAAATACTTAGCCAATAATCATGAAAAGAAACTTAAAGAATCTAAGGATAACTTGTAGAAGTAAATTATACCCTAACTTGTGATCCCCTAGGTTCCCTTCTAGGTTATCCATGATCATATATTCTTATGTAAACCTTTATTTTATTTTATCTTTGTTCCTTTAACAATGGTTCATATTAAGCTTATGAATTTACCAAAGCATATCCCCCGGGAGTGTCGTAACCAAGAGTGCAGCAAGTCCCGTTGTCGTGTACCAGTTCCTGTTTGAGTCTAGCTCAAAGCGGTGTTTTCGGGTTTTACCCCTATGTACATCTGTGCCAGAGCCACCTCTACCTCCTCGTATCCAGACAGAGATGTATTTGCTTGGAAACCCCTTACTCAATACTCACCAAAATACCAGGAAGATTTCCTATATTTAAACTCTTCTATAGGGTTCTTCCTAGAGTTTTTATATCCTAATTTCCACAAATAACTAAACCATCCTCTGATACCAACTATAGCATCCCCCTTTTTATCACATAAACTTTAATTACATTTTACAAAACCGAGGATCTTTAAGGTTTAGTGTCTTGGAAACCAGGAACTTAAAACATGAAAACAACATAAAGAATTCTTCTTAAACACTTGAAAGGCTTCTCCTCAAGTTTATCCTAGGTTCATTACTACATCTCATAACCTGGGGACATACATCAAAAGAATGGGTGAGAAGAAGGCCCAGTAAGGGAAACAAGAGGAACATTTTACATGTGAACTTGATATACTTCAATAAGGACATGAAAAGAACTTTAATGCATGAGAAAGAAATCATGAGGCATTTCATAATAAAAATAACATTTTTCATAACTTGAAGATGTGGCTACATCATTTAACATAGACAATCATGAACATATCACCATGGTCCATCCCCAAGGTGTCATTTGAAAATTTACAAGGTTATTCACCAAGGTATCGTGAAAATTGTAATCTCTAGTTCTTACATCATTACCCAATGCATTGGAGCGCTATCAAGGCGCACCCTTAAATTTGCCATTATTATCATGTGATCCACATATATCATCATCAAACATTTCATAAATAACCCATATAGCATAAAATAAATGGGTTTCATTTCATAATCATAAAGTTTTAAAAACTGCTTTAAAGACATGATCTTTACGGCACTTTAAACCCACAGAAGGGAAAGTGGGTCTCATGTATGTAAATCCCAGAATTTAAAATAGAAAATTTTTATATATATGTGAATACCCTTGTAGAAATAATAGCTTTGAGTATTCACTTTATAACATAAAATAATTTTGAGAAAAGAGGGAGAGGCATTTTGAGACGAAAATTCTGCAGCATAACGGCTATGTTTCGGGGTTTTAGAAAACATTGGAAAGAGAGGGGACATGGGTCACCCACCCATAAATGATCCATAAAACAGTAAGGGGACATAATAAGAAGGATATATGGACATGGTAATTAAATTTTAAGGACATACCATTTGAAATGAAAAACATGGAAGGAAGACAAAAATTAGATTTCTCTTATGAAAATTCGGCAGCCTAACAGCGTCACTTAAACTTCAATAAAAAAGAATTGACAAGATCAAATAGGGTCCCTCATAATATGATCATAAGAGATCAGTATGATAGATATAGAGATCATACCCCAACATAATAAAAAGGAACTTTAAAGACTTGACATGAAAATCGAACTTGAAAAATGAGAAGGGTGAAAGAATCCCTTAAAAATTCGGCAGCCTAACGGCGTCACTTAAACTTTCATAAAACGAAATGATGAGAGTAAGAGGGGATATATCATCATATAAACATGAAAGGGCAGTAATAGGAATATAAAATAACATCCTCTCACATAAAAACATGGAGCATAAAAGGAATGACATAAAAGAGATTACATGAAAAGAAAGAGAGGGGTCGGATCCCTTACCTTAAAATGTAACTCTTAAACCTCAATGGTTGGGACCTTGAGGGCTTGGGGACACCTTGGGAGGACTCCTTGGGAGGTAATGAGACCAGAACTTCGTTGGGGAAGAGTGGTGAGTCGAATTGATGAGAGGAGGGCTTGGTATTTATAGGGAAAGTGAGGGGACAAGGCATTAATGGCCAAGGGACACCTCACATGTGCTTTTCTCAAACCCATGTGCTCTCCCTTGGAATTTATCATGGAGTTAGGCCACATGGGGCCCCCAAAACAATAATTCATCACCCTTGGCCGGCCAACCCTTAAAAGATCTCATGACATCATCATGACACAGTTATGATGTCATTAAACATACCGAAACCCTAAAACTGCATTTTTACTATTCACTGAAAAATTCATCTTTCTCAGAAAAATCCCAAAATTTCACCTTAACTAAATATAGATCCTCTAATTAAATTTATGAACTCCATTTTATAAAAATAATTTTCTAAATATTTTTAATTTAATTTTTAAATAAAAACACTATTCATCGAAAATTCATTTTTTTCAGATAAATCCCCAAAAATTACCATAACATAATATCGATGCTATGAGTTCAAAAATAAAGTCCTTTTTATAAAAATAATTTTCTAATTATTTTTAATTAAATTTTTAATTAAAAAACACTATTCATCTGAAAAAACTAATACTTGAATAATAATTTATGAAACCGTTATTTAACCATTTTATTGAATCACATTACTTAATCAAGGTGCCTAGATTATTTTAAAACTTTCTTTATTTGAGATTACTAATACATTTGGTCATATTACTAATCCTAATCATAAAATCACTATTCATAATTTACTATTCATCAAAAATCATGTTGATCTTATTAGACTCTAAATTTCGTACTGAACATAATTGTAGAAGACCATTTTTTTAGAATCATTACACATTTTTAATTATTTAAGGTTTACATAAACATTTTTAAAATATCCTTTTTCTATAATTCATCAAAAATATGCATACAATATTTTTCCGGTCATTTAAAAATTCATAAACATCATCATAAGAAGAAATCCCAAATTTTATTTAAAACAAAGGATTACACAAGGAAGTTACGGTCTTCTTACATAGCCCCTTATCACACCAGCATAGGACCTAAGTGTAAGGTGTGCTTAGGTGAGAGAGTCCGAGGGAGGCTCGACCAACATTTCCCGAGTAGTAATTTCTATCAGTTTGAACTTCTCGCGAAGGCGATTCCGTTCTAGCTTCACACGATGAAGTTCGACTTGGGTTTGGTCCAGAGCAAAGCCCAATGGTGCTACCTCCTTCCCAAGTTCTGTTAGATGGGCTTCGATCGGTCCAAGACTACTAGGTGAGGCCATCAAATCTTCTTTCTATAATAATTAACCAAGATTACTTATATTTAGAGACAATAATCAAAACATTTTGTTCATGACGGTCATATTGACCGATGGTCATAAAACACCAATGGTCTCATTTTAATTATAATCATGTTTATCAAATAAAACATTTTTGTTGAGTATAAAAATAAAATAAAATAACACATGAAATCAGGAAACAAGATTTATTCAAAAATTTTGGGCTGTTACAGTTTTGATATAATTATTACTTATAGTCCTAAAAATAAAATATATACTTATCTTTATACACACTTAAATAATTTTATTAAACATAATTTCACTATAAATTTTGAAAATTATTTCTTTATTAAGGTACTTTAAAAACAAAATTTTAAAAAACATATATAAATATATATTAATTTTGAAAATAATAATATTTCACTAAAAAATAAACTAAAACCCAAAGAAAAAAGTATCAATAAGTAATTAATCCCTTAATCATAGTTTTGTGATAACATAATTATAATTATGAATAATTAAATTTATAAAATTTGAAAATAAAACCCTTATTTATTTTGCAGAAAAATTAGAATACCAACTTCTACAGCACTTCATACACTATCGCACTTCCAAAATATAAGTGTCATTATTTTCTGAACACCAAAAGAAAGGTCTTTATATAATGCTTATTATACTACACACATAATTATAAAATATATTTTTTTCCATTCTGTAAATAGTGCACAAATGAGGCCTGTAGAGAATGCTCAATGAGGTATGATATTATTATTTACTCGTACACAAAAAACACATATTTTATTTATATTATATTATATATATACCTATATATAGGTGAAAGAAATTCAAAAAATGGTATTCCCTTTTTTAATTCACAAAAAAACTTGATTCTTCCACTTTTTTTTATTTTTTTGTTCATGAGTCACCACCTGCAATGTTTTCTCTCTTTTTTTGTTTTGTGTGTCACACCTCTAATTCAAATATTCTAATACATTTTTTTCTCTTTTTTCATCATTTGTCGCATAAATCCTCTTATTATATATTAATATCCTTTTCTTATTTTTTAGTTTTTTAATAAAAAACCACATCATGTTTCTTTTAAAAAACATGTTACCATTTTTTTAAAACATACCACATTTTCATTTTTCTTAAACATT
Source organism: Viscum album (assembly GCA_963277665.1). NCBI lineage: Eukaryota > Viridiplantae > Streptophyta > Magnoliopsida > Santalales > Viscaceae > Viscum > Viscum album. Next base: position 547,608,468 of record OY728148.1, read on the forward strand.
ATAGTTTTTTAACACACACACATATATAATAATTATTTATTGATATTAATATAATTATACATATTTATAATTTGAAAAATTTATAAAATAAAAAACACAATGTAATTTAATATAATAATAATAATAATAATAATAATAATAATAATATTCTTTGAAAAATATATTTTTCCGTTAATTATTATTATTATCATTAGCTTTAATTTCATAAAATTAATTTAGGCAAATTTAAACCTTCAAAATTATAAATAATTATTTTATTTAAAGAAAAATTAGTATAATTTATTTAATAAAAAAAAATTAAAAATGTATGAAAATGAATTATATTAAAAAATATCATGTAATAAAATTAACTATAGGAAATCAATTTGTAATGCTAAGATCCTACGCTTCCAGAATCAGTGATTAAAAAATGTTGTTTACTTTTTTTTATAAAGGATAACTTAAAAATACACAATTTTTTAAATAATAGAGGACCTTTTCTGGTCTAGGTTTTGAAGGATCAGAAAACATCTTGCATTTATCAGATTTGAAACAAAATTGAAACATATGGCTACTATACTTCCATGCACAATAACTCCTAAAATGATGACATATGAATTTGAACTCAAATGATACCTATGAAAAACATTAGAAAAATTGAGATGAGCATTCAATATACTAGTAAGGAGTTTTAAAATTGTTGAAATACCTTTTAGGAAATATTTCAATGAAAATACATTTTAGAAGTTTTTTTGAAATAATAGCTAAAAAATAATTTTCAAAATATCTTTTGAAAACTTAATTGAAATTAATTATTCTTTAAAATGCTATACTACTTTTGAAATTATTTATGTACAAAAATAGATTTTAATATAATACATTGCTTTTTAGAAAACATAATGGAAACTTTTGAAATCAAAAACATAGTGGATACTTGAAATGTTTAAGGCTATCTTGGAACTACTCACTTTCTAAAGGATGTATTCACTCACCAATTACCTACCATATTTACAACATTCAAGTGCTGGATTTACTAAAAACATTTTAAGATTTATTGACATATATATACTTTCACTGGTGTTTTTTATTTCGATATCATATCACTGCATTAAAATACACATTCACTTTTATATTTATATATAGGAATGTATATAAAATAATATAAGAACTTTCCTTGAATATCACTTTTGAGCTTGTTTACAACCAAAACTCATGCCACTAATCCTTTGCATAAACATCCATGTACCCAAACATTCATGAAATGTTATAACTTCAAACATTTTAAAAACTCAATATTGAATAAAAAAATTCAAATACATATTTTCATAGTTGATTTTATTCAAGAAATAATGACATGAATTTATAAAATAACAACAATAGATAACATATAATTTTTTCTTCTAAAAAATAATCAAAAGCAACAAATAATTATGTGTAACACATAAAATTATCAAAGTAACATTTATTTATTCATCCTTTCATGGATATATTTATATATGTACATAAATTTTGAAGATATTAACTTCAAGTATATATATATACACATAATTAGAAGCCAATCATGAATATTTAGTAAATCATTTTTGATATATGTTTGAATAATATGTACACATGTATCGTACAACCATGTAAGATACATACATGATTTAACTGAAGTGTGAAAAAATATTACTTCAATATATATATATATATATATATATATATCAATAATAAACAAAAAAATTAAATATAAAACCAAGAAAAAATTTATATACACCCATATTCAATTAACGAATTAAAAATATAGACTTGGAATTCATACAAGTATAAAACACACAATTGAAATATTTAAGTAATTAGAGAACCTTAAAGAAAAAATTATTAAAGTTTAGAAATAATACCCATACATATATTTTCAGAAAGGTAAGGATTTGAAAATTAGAAATAAATTATTTAGACTTAAATAAAACCCCTTACAATAGAATGAAGTTAAAAATTGTTTTAATAAAAACATAATTCTTTACATGAACATAAATTTAGAATTTAATTGACAAAAAAAATATTTAAAATATAAACACTAAAGTATAACCCTCATTTTATGATATAAAACATTTCATAAAAATAAATATATAGATATTATATTTTCAATTTGAAAAATTATAAATCACAATTTGAAAATTAAATGAATAATAGTATATCCCTTACTAGTTTTATGTGATGATGAAAATTTTTTTTCTTTCCTTTCATTGAAGAACGCATTGAAACATTATCTCCCTATAACTCAAACAAGATGTATATCTTATCCTCATAATTGGAAAATAAAAAGAAATGAGAACAAGACTTCATCCCTCTACCTCTCCAGACTTGATTATACTAAGAAAAAAACGAACAGGAAGAAAATACCATAACAGTGATGCTTATTTCTTATAGTTAAGACTCTCATTTTAAAGACAAGCATCACTATAAAACTATTATTGAGGCAGAAAAATAAATAATAGATATTCTTGCGTTAAAATTAGGCACCTACTGATAATTTAATCAGCTACGACATTTGGTGCAGTATTAATTTGACACATTCAAACTATCATGTTTTGTAATACTATTTTTTGGTTAAGATATTTAAGATAAAGAAAAAAATCAACAATATTATTTTTTAATAAATTAATAGAATAAATTATTGAATAGAAATACAAAAACATTAACATTAACAATTGGATGAAATAAAAATTCAAGATAACAATAAAAGGATGTTGGTAGGAATAAGTGGGAAATTAACAACTAGATTTTTCAGAAGATTTGGACACGAAAATTAAATGTATAAAACCTACTTGTAGATATGAAAGATTCAAACTAGGAGGTGTTCTACAAGATCAATCAAATTTAGAAATGGTTCTCAAACCTCTTTGGAATTCTTTGGAAATATAACCACATTTGGGCTCGATTCTAACTCATATCTAGATTTGTACACCTCACTCAGATTCAACTTGCTTAGCCTCACCTCATACTGGAGACAAATGAGTGCCTGACTCACTAGCATCAGCCTCGAATCATGAAGTATAATCCCTTTCCCTCTTCACAAAACCTTTGAACTTGATTTCATCTGCTCGACTTGAGCTCCTGGTGGAGAAACCCTCGGTCTGATGCACCCCACTATTATGGATTCCCAATTTTTATTTATTTTATTTTCCTTTTTTTTTTCAAAATAGACAATCATTTTCATTTAATTTTTTTTAAATAATATATTTTTTTTAAAAAATAATGATAATATGCAACACCCTGAGCTTCCATGATACGCTTCTCTTTCAATAATACAGTAGCCTGTGTTGCACGCAAGTTTGAGATTCTAACACACTACAAACAATCCAAATAGTCATTATAAATAGTAATTTCCACTTTTTGAAATTATATATATTTTATATTTCAAAATGGACCTCATTTTTGGATTTTAAATATCGAAATTAGCCTATGTTGAATTTTTGGTATTTTTCTGAGAACTTCCAATTTTTTATGAATAGTGAAAAATACTTAAAAATAACTTTTTTAATCAAAATAATTTATAGTGATAAATTATAATATTGAGTGGGTTTAAAGTATAAATAGAATATATTTTTACCATTTTATCCAATGGTGTTCATTATAATTAATTTCACTTTGAAATTGGACATAAACTATTGTCAATCTTTTGATATATATTGTTTCTTAAAAACACGCTATTTGTTGTGACAGCGGGAATTAATTATAAAATTAATTAATGCAAATTATATGTTTGTAATTTTGTAAAATAGACATCATATTTGAATTCAGAATATCAATTATAGCTTAGGGTGAATTTTTGGCATTGTTCTGAAAAACTTCAATTTTTGATGAATAGTGAAACCACTAAATGGTAGTTAAAAAACTGATTTTTCGTTTAAATGAAACATTACCAATTCTTTGATTTTATTTTCAAAAATACGACATACATGGTTGTCATTAGGAAGTAAAATGTTGTTCAATGGGATTAAAATGATTTTTTTTGTGAATAGTAACTTTTAAGTTTAATTAATCGCTATTAAAGGTAATTAGTGAAATTTAATGTAAAAATGATATTATAAAAATATGAAAATACATTTACACTTGTCCTACCCCTATTTTATGAGTCATGGAAGACCAATACAATCCATAGGTCAACTTGGGGACCACATAGAGCCACTTTGGTAGGAGAATGACATTAAAAACTTTTTATTTAATGTTAAAATAAAAATATCACAAGCATGAGTTGTTTTACTAGAAAAATTTTTAAATGGGGTTATACAAGTCATATTTTTTACTATAAATATTCATTAGAAATATAAAAATATTTACTACATCATGATAGTTTTTCTATAATTTTTAGACATTAAATAAATTAATTTTTTTATAACACCATGATGATGCAATGATTACCTCATTAATTAACGATTTAAATAAAATGAAAAGATAATGTAAAATCTAAAACTTACACTTGTCAAGAACCTATTGTATGAGTATATTTCAAATAATTATCACGTTATCCTATAAATATGTAAGTTTGGGACCTTTAGAATCTGAAACTCATTATATAATAAAGTGACATTTCATGACTTTCCAAGAGTGCCCCTCCTCTCCTCTTATAAAAGGCCCCCACCACTACCACTTTATTCACAATTTCAAGCCATTTGGCCCGGCAAAAATCTACCCAAATACTCTCCCAACTTCCCATATTACTCCTATAAGCCTCACTTTGGTCAGAAGTCTTCCCAAGGAAGCCTTTGGCTCAAATCAAAAAGAGTTACCCGATTTTAAGCTAATGTCTTCTCTAATGTTGTTTTGTTTTATTTTGCTTCTCCAACCCCCTAAACTCTTTTTATTATTTACTTATATAACAAAACCAGTATTTTAAACATACTAGTATGTTTTTATGAGAAAGAATTGATTTTCACTTACACACACCTTCGTCTAATGGTTAAAGAACATATTATTTCTGTGGGTGGCGAAATACTACCTCACGAAACGATGATTGTTCAATATTCTTTTAACACCTCTAATGGTGGCCATTTTGATGAAACTATTTTCATATATTATATATATATATATATATTATATTTATGTTTTTATTATGCTTCTGTATTTCTCATTTATGTCATACCTTTTTGATTTCCGTTATGGGTAAACGTGATAATTTCATTTTAGGAAGTGCGGACTACCCCCCCTCAAAGTGATTTCAATCGTTAATGCCATATGTGGGATGTATAAAGTATGGAGTAAATGATATTATATATGATATTATACTGGAATTATAATATACCTTTATATCATTGTGACTTAATTCCATTAAATATGAAATAGAAATGAAAGCAGCGTTCTTGCATACATACGGCTTACCGTCTCCATGAACGGTGCATTTCATTTCTTACCTCTAAATGTTATGAAATATTATAAATGAATGTATATAATGGATATATATGATGTATATGATATCTAAATCATTAATATAATTATGTATATAATGGATATTTTACCACATGAAAAACATGTAATTTTAAGAAGTTTATTTTTGACTCAAGTACCAAAGATCGAAAAAACGACCGTTATTAACATAAATAATTACATAATGTTCATAACATGGTAATAAGTAATATAGAAGGAATAATAAACTTGGAAATGGTTCTTAAGAAACTATAAATTAACTGTAGTTTATTATTCAGGAGGTTAAAGAACGGTCGAGTCAAGTCGGACATGAGGTAAGGGAATTTCTTAACCCAATTTCCATTCTTTGGGTTAATCTCCTACTTTCAAATTATGTCATGATATTATTATGTCCTATCCTGTATTTGTACTTTCTTTATGTGTAATTATAGTAAATACACATAATAGATCTATTTTATTTTAAAAATAATCTTTGTAAGGACTTCGTCTCAATCTCCTTTCATTGAGGCATATTTGGTTTTATACACAACTTTCATTTATATGGTGTATAAACCCCTTTGACTTTTACTTTTATTCAAAAGGAATATTTTTATACGAAGCATTTTTACTAAATGACAAAAGGAATGTTTTTTTCTTATGTATGCGGCGACAACAACTTCTCCGCCTCCATGACTATTATTTGAGTTTCGGCTTCCTCTATAAGCCATAACATTTTTTAAAAGAAAAATAAATACCATGTTTTACTTTTCTTTTATTTTGGTATTGAAAATGGTTTTGATAAAGTTTTTATTATATAAATGTGTTGTATTGATATCTTGTGATTGAAGTGTGGAAATATTATGTTTCTTTTATGCACGTTTTATGTGATACAATTATGTTATGGTTTATGATATGTTTAAACCTGTTCATATGAGGAATGCATTGGACTTAATAAGTGACGGGTGGAGCCCGCTATAGCTCCTCGATGCATCGTCAGGTCTCATGAGACAAACTAGTGTCTTGGTACGAGGCCTTGACAAAATATTATTTGTAGTCTTGGCACAAGGCCTTGGCTACGTGGTTATGATAGTCTGGCATTATGCATTCCATCATTATGAAAGTGGTTATTGATATTGCATGTGATTATTCGACTAGTAGAATATCCATGTGAGTAAGTAAATGGCATTATTTAATTTTATTTTTTCCATATTATGCTGAAGTTCAAGTTTAAAAAGGATTTTGTTTTAGTTATACATTGCCTTAAATGTTAATGTTTATTTATGAAAGCTTCCACAATATTGTTATCCTTACTCAGCATCTGAGCTCACCCCTTTCAATGTTTTAATATTTTCCAGGATGTGAATAAGTATTTTATGAATGACCTACAGGGATAGTCAGAAAGGGCTATGAGTGTAGACTATGAAGACCATGTTATTGTAGTTTTTTTTACTTTATGATGTAATGAAAGACTTATGAATGTATCTAGTGTTTCCAAGGCTACTAAACTAATCAGTCTTTCGAGACTTGATCTTTTGTGATCATGCCAATGTTACGCAATAATGCACCGACTCTGGGTAATTGGGGTCGTGGAGCTACATAATATATATTTAATATTGTAATTATGAAATAATAATATTTAAAATTTTATGATAAAATTTATTTCATTTAAAAAATAATATTCATATATATTTTTAAAATTATCTTATAATTAATAATTTAGATCTATTAAATAATTTTAATAATTATCATTCTAATTTAATTTATTTTATAAGTAAGGAATTTATATTTTGGTTAAATATAATTCTAAACATAATTTACAATTGTAAAATAAATTCATAAATATATGTTACATTGAAAATAATAAAAAGGTTATTTAAAATAAAAGTTATTTATTTCATTTATTATTATTAATCTTGTTATTTTTTTTATATTTACTTAATTTTTTAATTATATATATAATTTACATTAATTTAACTAAAAACTTTATAAAAAATATTTTTAATTAAAAATATTAATTTAATGGAAATCTAATTTTCATAAAAGAATGAAATAATTTAAAGTTATATTATATAATTTTAAATATTTAACTTAAAAAATAAAATTTTGTGTTGATTATAATTTAATAAATTTAATAAAATAATTATTACTAATATATTATATTATATTATGTTACATTCTCCACCCTTAAATTAATTTCTCCCTCACAATTCAGTCATTGGACTTGAGAAAATTCTGAATTTTCCATCTTCGGAATTAAGAAAAACTATGATTTCTAAATGGACATAATTAACTAATAAAAATTATAATATGTAGATTTTATTTTTTATAAAAAAACAACATATAATCTCCATAGTTGTCTAAAACCGATCTATGATACCAATTATAATGCCCTGATTCTGCGCTTCTAAACTCGGTGCTTAAAACATGTTATTTATTTTTTTAATAAAAGACAACTGAAAAATACACAATGCTTTAAACAATAGAGGACCTTTTGTAGTCTTGGTTTTGAATAATTAGACATTACCTTTTATTTATCGGATTTAAACCAAAATTTAAACATATTCATGCTATTCTTCCATGTGTGTAAACTCCCAAAATTATTACATCTCAATTTGAAATTCTAAAAAACCTGTGAAAAACATTTAAAATAATGGGATGAGCATTCAATTTCCCAGTATGGAGTTTTAAAATCACTGAAATACCCTTTAAGAAATCTTTCATTAAAAATTACATTTATTAGTGTCTCCAAAATAAAAATTTAAAAATAATTTTCGAAATACATTTGGAAGACTTAATTGAAATTACCTACGCTTTAAAATATTATTCTAATTTTGAAATTACTTTTGTACAAAAATAGATTTTAATATAATCAAGTGATTTTTAGAAAACATTACACAATATTTTGAAATCAAAAACATAGGATTTGAAACATTGAAGGCTATCTTGGGCCTACTTAGTTTCTGAGGGATGGGTTCACTTCCCAATTCTATACCATATTTACAACATTCAAGTTCCATATTTTATAAAAATATTTTAAGCTTGATTTACTTATAAAAATTTTCATTGGTGTTTTTTAATTTGAAAACTTTTCACTTCATTAAAATACACATTCACTTTTATATTTATATATAATTATATATATACATAAATATAGGAACTTTCATTGCATATCACTTGAGAGTTTGGTTACAACCAAAACTCATGACCCTTACCCTTTGCAGAAACATCCATGTACCCAAACCTTCATAAAATGTTACTACTTCACCCATTTTAAAAACTCAATCTTGAATAAAAAAATTAAAAGAAATATTTTTTAAATTTATTTTATGCTTGAAATAATGAAATGAATTAATAAAATAAAAACAATTTAAAACATATAATTTTGTCTTCTTAAAATTAATCAATAGAAAAAGATAATTATGTGCCACACATAAAATTATCAATGTATAATTTCTTTATTAATATTTTCATGGATCTATTTATATATTTATAAAAAATTTTAAGACCTTAACATTAAGTAAATATATATATACATGAAATTAGAATTTGATCTTGAATGTTGAATAATTCATTTTTTATATATGTTTCAATAATATGTACACATATATCATACACCCATGTAAGATACTCACATAACTTAATCGAAGTGTGAAAAAATATTACTTCAATATATATTTATATATGTATATATGTATAAAGCATAAACCTAAAAATTAAATATAAAACTAAACAAAAATTTACATACACACATATTCAATTCAGGAATTAAAAATATAGAATTTGAATTGATATAAGTATAAAACACATAATCAAAAGATTTAAATACTTAGAAAACCTAGAAGAAAAAATTATTGAAGTTTAAAAATAATACCCATACATATATTTTGAGAAGTATAAGAATTTGAAAATTAGAAATAAATGATTTTCACCTAAATAAAATCCCTTAGTTTAAAAAATAATTTCAATAAAAATATTACTCTTTACATGAACTTAAATTTGTACTTGAATTGATAAATAAAAATAAGTCTCTAAAATCCGAACACTAATGTATAAACAACCTTTAATAATAATCAAATTGGTCTTAAAAATAAATAGATAGATAATCTATTTTAAATTTAATAAATTATAAATCATAATTTGAAAATCCAATGAATAACAGTATATCCCTTACCATTTTTATGCAGAGATGAAATTTTCTATTCTCTATCTCATTTGCCGAATGCAATCAAACATTATCTCCCCATATCTCAATCTAGGCACATATCATATCCTCAGAATTGGAAACATAAATAAATTAGAACATGACTTCACCCCAATGCCTCGCTAGACATGATCATACTAAGAAACAATAATGAAGTGTAAGAAAATACCATGGAAATGATTCTTATTTCTTATAGTTTAGACTCTCATTTTAAAGACATAGTGTCCCTCTAAAACTATTATTGGGATGACACACCAGAAAATAGATATGCTTAGTGTTACAGTTAGGGACCTACTGAGAATTTAATTAGCTACAAGTTTTGGTGCAGTATTAATTTTAAACTTAAAAACTATAAAGTTGTTAAGTATTATTTTCTTGATAATGTTAAGATATTTAAGATACAGAAAACAATCAATAATATTCTTTGTCAAGTAATGAAAAATCTATTTTTTTGAAAAATTATACACAAAACATTAACATTAACTATTGAATTAAAAAAATTCAAGATAATCATAAATAAATACTGGTAGGAAGAAGTGGACAATTAACAGCCAAATTTTGTGGAAGATTTGGACACCAAAATTAAATACATGAAACCTACTTACAGATCTACAATATTCTAACTAGGAGGTCATTAACAAGCTCCATATTATTTGGAAATGGTGCTTGAACACCTTTAGTGTTCTTTTGAAATAAAACCACATTTGGGCTTGACTCGAACTCATATCTAGATATGTATACCTCACTTGACTTCAACTTACTCAGCCTCACCTCCTTCCAAAGATGAACTTGTGCCTCACTCACCAGTGTTGGCTTAGACTCACAAAGGTGAATACCTTTCCCTCTACCCGACACCTTTGAACCTAATTTCATCTACTCAGCTCGAGCTCATGAGGGAGAAACCCTCGGTCTGATGCACCACACTATTATGGATTCTAATTATTCTTTCTTGTTTTGTCATTTTCTTAAAAAATTTACTATAATTTTCATTTAACAATATTTCAAATAATATATTGTTTTAAAAATAATAATTATAATATATATTTAATATTTTATTTTTGAAATAATAATTTCTCAAATTTTATAATAAAATTTATTTTATATTAAAAATAATACACATACATATATTTTAGTTTAATTATCCTATAATTTGTAATTTAGATTTATTCAATAATTTTTATAATTATCATTCTAATTTAATTTATTTTATAAATAATGAATTTATATTTTAGTTAAATAAAATTCCAAACATAATTTATAGTTATAAGAAAATTTCTAAATATATATATTACATTGAAAGTAATAATAAGATTATTTTAAGTAAAAGAACATTTCCTTAAATTTTATTACTAATCTTGTTATTTTTTACCTTTACTTAAAAAAATTAATTTACAATATATATAATTTAGACTAATTTAATTCAAAATTTTTATAAAAATATTTATAATTAAAAATATTAATTTAATGAAAATTTAATTTTCATAAATGTATGACACAATCTAAAGAAATATTCTGCAATTTTAAATATTTAAATTAATAAATCAATGTTTGTTTTGATTATAATTTAATCGATTTAATAAAATAATTATTACTAATCTCTTAATTTTTAGGATGTTACAAAATTATTTATAAAAAAATATTTAACACAAAGTAAAAAATATTTCAGGCTTATATTATTTCTATTATTAACATTTTAGAAAGAAATAAAAAATTAATCAAATTGTCTTCTTATACCTATAAATTTAAAATGAAATTTATAAACATAATACACATTATATAAAAATAGTTTTTATTGAAAAATATTAATATATCCAAAACATTTAATATTAAAACATAATTTTTAATAATGTATTTTGGATTATTTTAAAAATACGTTAATTTATTGAATATATTAGTTTATTTGCATTTAAGATATAAAAATACTATCTCTTAAAATACAAAGTAATATTATATAGTGCCAATAAAATCTTACTATGATGACACAAAATAAATTAGTTTCATAATTTTTTTTATTAAAAATAATTCTTTTATTTTATAAGAAAAATACCTAATTAAAAAAATTGTTATTTGGATTTACTAGGATGTTACATTATCTCATTTTATTTACCAACTTTTTCTATTTAGGTAATATTGTGAGGAAATTTTAAAGAGTGTAACCATACAGCTTATATCATATACACACCTTCCTATCTTCTAGTAAGCTATAATTTCGAGGTAACTTCTATTGAATGTATACTTCTTCATTAGATATTTCATCCACCATTCAAATCTCCATGTGTGTTTCTCATATTGATTGATTTCTTTCTTATGATTCCTTCTAGTTACTTGAATTTTCATGGAAAATTTTCTATTTTCTATAAAGTGTAATTTTCTTACAAATAAGTATAATATTTTCTTGGATATGACATATTTCAAAAATTTCTTCTTAGGTGAAACCTTCTTTTTAGTTTCAAATTGTTTACACCTCAAGGTGGACTTACATTCCATCTTCCTTTAATCTTATTTTAGGTTTTATGGACTCCATAAATTAGTGTTAGCTAAGCTATAATTGATATAATTAATCCAAAAATATTCATCAAATAACCAATTCTTTCAATATATCCACAAAAATTTTCAACATTTTCAAATCTATTAGATGTTAATATATATTTCTTCTTCTATGAAGATTATGAGTGTTTAACTGAATTTCCTTAAAATTTAATTTTTCTACCTTCAATGTTTTTAAAATTTTTTTCACATACCTCAGAATATTATTTCAATAATAAATAGCCCTGAGTTCAAACATTCCAAAACCCCAATAATGTATGGTAAACCATGAATCCTTTAGTTATGTCAATTTTTTACTGGTGGAGTGTTCTTATGAAACTTATTTACCCCATGTACTTTTTGGGAGACTTATTCCTTTAATTTTTTCTTTCACCATTAATAAAGTGGTGGGTTTTTATATAAATTTATTCACCTATATTTTTGGGTACTTAAATTATAACCTACACTATTAAAAGGGTAAGAATTAGTGAAATTTTTTCTATAACTTAGTTTGAATTATTTTTTTTTCTTAGCAGAAGATGATACTTATGATTTAATCATATTTTTCTTACTACTATATTGAGTCTTTCTATAAGTAATACTCTATTTATTAATATAAATAGTGACTCTTCTATTATATTTATGGGAAGATTCAATTTGAGTGGCTTTTAGGATTTCATATTTTATTCTAAACTCAAGAAAGTTCAAATTGAATGTGTTCTTCTAGTTTTCAAGGACCTTTACTTTCTCTTCACATTCTTCTTTTACCTTCCTAAAATTTTCATCATATATCTTAATATATTCTTGAAAATAATTTTCATGATCTTTAATTATTTTTTCTTTTTTCTTTATCTAAGAGTTCTTGGGATTTATAGTTTCTTTCATTGCATGGAATACATCTGTTTTTTAAAGTGATATATATATCATACAAACATTCCTATGAAATTTTTCTTTGATTTGGAGAGATTTTTCATTACAAGGTATCATTTATTATTCCTTATCTTTCTCAAGTTTAATTAGAGTCTTACACTTATGAAAATTACAACCTAATTCCTATTCCATTCCATTGGATTTATGTTCTAACCATGTGATTTCAACCTACTTTCCCTTAATATATGCAATTATATAAGTAATAACTTATATAGGTAAATGTTTAATTTAAACCAGAATTTCAAAATGAAAATATTCAATATTTTAAATTGATTCATTGTCTTTATAGCTTGAACAATAATATTCTATAGTAGAATTTATTCTAAATGATTTTTCATTCACTCACTTTAACTTCTGATAGTGGTATATTCCCCCTTTATTGATTTTTAAGAGATTAACTTCCACTTATTTTGAGATTCTTTCTACTACAAGTTCATCACGGTTTTGGTCAAAACCTCCATATTTGTACAACCATGTATGGATTCTATTTTCTTTACCTCATGTGTAACTTCCTTATCTTATTGTGGATTTTTTTAACTTCAAGAATGTCCCACTTTATGTAAATTAATGAAAACAAATGAGAACAAAAACATGTATATCCAAATAGAGGGAAACATCCCTTTGATATCAATTGATATTCCCATGGGATTATGTAGTCACCCTGGGGGGGGGGGGAATTTGTGGTGAACAATTTTTACCAATTTAGTTCATCTTAAATTATTAATTTCTTTATTTTGATTGAACCAATATCATAAATTATGTTGTATGGATATTTATAAATATTCCCTCACTATTTTTCCCTTATGCTATAAGGATAATGTAAAGTAAATAGAATATTAGGATTTTTATAAGGTTCTTCCCCAATGTGGGAACCTACTATTTTATGTGTTGACTCTCATTGATTCATAAATTTTCTACTATAATATCCATCACAAATTACACGTGGTGTAGGATAAAAACACCCTTAACCTTAATGATTCATAATATAATGAAATTAGATTATATTTATTCTATGTTATTATAGAATCCACATCTTGACTAGAATGGAGTGGTTTATATTAGAACCACCTGTCTTCAAGGATTATCTTCAAGCTATTTCATAGATGGATCTTTGATCGCCAGATGAACTTCTTCAATACTCAACATGCATGTCATCCCCATTCATGCTTTTAGAAGAATAGAATTATGTAACTCTCACCTAATCACTCTTCAACTTATATAACTTCTACAAGTTATAACTTGAGGTTAATTTATATTTCCTCCTTATCTTGAATATTTGGAGAACTCAATCTGTACTTAGGATCTTCATGTTCTTATCTTTTCAACTCTTTGACCCTTCTAGTCTTCTGATGGAAATTTTTGATTGGATGATTCCTATCCCTTTTCTTATTTATTATATTAATAGATCTCTAAATTATTATTTTTCATTATAATTAACTCATTTGTTTTCCCCCTTTATATATCCAAGATTCCCATGATAAATTTGGGGAATAGAGATGTTTCAATTTAAAATTCCCACCCTCTTAACTCTGGAATTTACCGCCTCTAATATTTTTTAAAGATGTCAGGATTTGATCTCACCATAGTTCTCAACAAAAATGGATTAAATAATATTAAAATATACATAATATTTCATCTTGATTCATGAAATTTTCTTCCATGAATATTTCACTTTGTATATCCATCTCAACATCATCATAATGTTTGACTTTACAATAATGTAATGTCCTAGAATCTTACAATAAATGTTGTTCTGAAGCAATCAATATTTTATGTCTAGTTATTCCTTTACCCTAACTCAATATTCAATAAAATTTAGTACTTTGAACATTCTCCAGCATAATTCATGTTCTTTCACACATACCACATGTTCGTCAAAGGATGTTTTCATAACTTTATTTTGTAAGGGACTGTTTATGAAGCTAAACTATGGGCCATTATTTTTGTGGTGAAGAATTCTATCTACAAAAATTGGAATTTTATATGGGTTGAATATAATTCTGATATTGAAATTAATTCTCTCAAATCACATTCAAGGGATGTACCACAGAAGGTTCTACATCATGGGATTAGCTATCTCAACTGAATAAGGTGTCTTAATCTTGTGGTGACCCATGTTTATAGAGAGGCCAACTAGGATGTCTTTGTTTTGTCAAAGAGATATATCATAAATATGAGTACCATGTGGTCCTTCAAGATACTTTAACACTATGAAAAGTTTGTGGTGGATGACATGAGAGTAGTGGAACACTCTCATCTTTGTAAAAACCCCTAGTAATTCCCCTTATGTACTTTTACTTTTATTTATTAATTTTTAGGAGTAGTATATCTGGACCTAGTCTTTTTGATTATTGGATTAAAAATTCTTCTTCTAATTGAATCAACCCTACAAACTATTGATTGACTTATCCTACAGTATCTAATATTCTAAACTTATTATTATCTATATTCAACTTAACTTCATTCATTAGTTTCCTCTTTTCATTATCCCAACTCTTGATCATCATTCTGATTGATTCAAACTTCATCATTTGATTCCTCTATCTAGATATTTTTCATCTATAAATTCATAATTATGTATTTAATTAGGATCGATATTCTAAACATCCTAATATTAGAAATCTTCTAAAGCACCTCCTCATTATCTTGGAGCATTATTATCCCTTTTGATAATTTTATATTTATGTTAACTTAAAATATCTATGATTCTTTACATGAATCCTCAGCATCCAGTGAGGAAGAATTTATCAAATCCTAACTTTGTATTTATAAACTCAACCTAGCTTGGATCACTATTAGTCTTTCAATAAAGGCATTTTATTCTAATGAATTAAAATCATAACATCAAATGACTTGGTAATTCTACAACCTTTAGTTGTTTGAGTTTCTCATCATATGTTTATAGATACTGGTAACTTTATTTTGTACCAATGCCAATATTTATCTTTTTTGAACTCATATAACACCTTACATAATCTCATTTTGGACATTCTTTTGGAATTTCAAATACATTAATAGTTTGTGATTCACAACTTTGTCTGTAGTATAATACTCTTGATATCATCCAACATATTTTTTTCAACATATCTTCTAATGGAGCCACATTTTTTAATTTTCCATATTTATGGAAGAAAATACCTTTGAAATATAAATGTAAAATTTCAT
Source organism: Viscum album (assembly GCA_963277665.1). NCBI lineage: Eukaryota > Viridiplantae > Streptophyta > Magnoliopsida > Santalales > Viscaceae > Viscum > Viscum album. The sequence continues at coordinate 547,624,654 of OY728148.1, forward strand.
TCTTATAAATAAACCATATTAATTTTTCAATTATGTAGTGTGGTTCATCTATTCGATTATCATAGTTTATCTGGAACTAACTCAAACCTTCAATCTATTCTTTTAGGTCTCCAATCGCCCGACTTGCTAGAACTTACTTATTCAACTCCAAATGATTTTGATAGTGCGTCTTAATTATTTAAAACTAGTCATAAATATATATTTTTTGTTTATATTAATCAATAATCTCATGTAAATATTTGATTCTAGATGTAAAAATTACCTTATATTTATCATTTATGAATCAACAACACTTAACTCAAATTTTCTTTATTAATTATAAAGACATGAGTTCTTCTTAATATCCAATCATAGGATTCAATCATATAGAATTTAAAGCTTCATCTAAAGTGTTTATTACTCTAATGGTTAATCTATATGTAATATGATCTTTGAGTGTATTTTCATCTAGAAAATCCATAGTAAACTTATTATCCGTCAACTTACTCATTGAGTTTTGCACAAACTATTGATAACAAATACAATATATCATCATCATCATCATTCAATGTGAACATCACCTCCCTTTTTAATGTTTTGGATTATTTAAGAAAATTTCCTACCACATAGTTTTCATATAGTGAAAACTATGATATAAGGTATATAGTTTATGACATAGTTCTTTACATAGCTAGCACATGGTTTGTCCAAAAGTTCTGCCAAACTGTATGAATTACCTTTATGTTAAATGTTAGAATTTCTTAAATAATCCTCTTATGAATTAAATAGTAAAGGGGGTCCTTTATTACCTAACTAATTCAATGCACTCCAATATTGAACCTAACAATAGATACCTCATTTTGTTCCCTTGATTATTGACTGTTTTACTTTGGGTTCAAGTGATCCCCATAAAGTTTCAACCCTATTTCACATCTCTTTCCTCATATTCCTCGTTTATTCTTATTTATCATACTCTAGTTCATCTCACTAAAATCCCAAGGTGATAAGTGATCTTATGTTTCTGATTTTGGTGGTTTAGGGTGATTTTTTTTCCTCAAGCACATCTAATTCTTTATTTGGGGATTTTGTGTCATCTACTCTTGCTTGAGGTTGGTGTTTCCATGACTATTAATTTCTTTGACACACCGTGAGATTCTTGGGTATTATAAAATGGTTTTCCTTAAAATATTTCATGTATTATGAATTGTGTTGATTTATTATAAAAAAATTAATGTATTTATTGGATTTTAACATAGGTTACATATAAATTTTATTTTACAATGTTTTTTATAAAAGGGATATTCCCACCATTTTTTTGATAAAATGATTAGGAGGGATTTCACAGGATATTTGGATTTTAAAAATTTCGTTTTTGATTATAATATTATTTCATGTAGTTTCATTTTGAGTTTGAGGTGTGATTTCGTTTTTTTATCAATTTTTGATGGGTTTACTTTGGAAATACATGTCATATTCATATGTGATCCCTTTATATAGTTTTCCTTATATCAATACACATTATTTGGTTAATTGAATATTATATGAAATAATATTTTATTCAAATTTGAACTCTTAATATTTAAAATTAGATTTTCAAGGATGTTACATGAATTTGAAAAAATTGCTTTGAAAAGGTGTTATAAAATATAATGGATTTGGAAATGGGTTTCAAGGGAATTTTGAGAATATATTTCTAGTTTAAAATAAAAGGATTGGTTGAAACCTTTTAAATGGTTTTATCAAATGATTTACACCCTCAATCGAATCCCTAAACCCTTATTATATGTGTGATCTTTTAACTATCTATAATTGTGATGTTTTTATGTATAACCTAGAGGGGTTTTTAATTATAGTATGAATGGAGGTTGTATGTGGACATGAATATGTGACATATTAATTGTGATTTATATTTGATAAATATTACCCCACCTCTTATCTCTATCATTTTGGGAATCCTAGGTTTCTTAGTAAGTGATTGAGAGGCATGCACTCTCTTGTCAATATAAGTATGACTAGATAACCCTTGGTATAGGATATTCCTTTGACATGTGGGAGTTCCACCAACGAGTATATGTTTTAGAATCCAAAAGGTTATTGTCAAAGGATGTGTAGATAGGATGGGGAATGGTTCAACTCAAGAACATATAGGAAAATATCAAAGGACACTGAGGAATATATAATGATTATCTATTCTATATTGTTTTCTATTTCCTATAATTTTTTTATTACTATGCCATGTTATTATTATTTTTCTTAGTCATGAAATTTTCATATATTTTTTATTATATTATGATTCTTCCATAATTAATTAATTTACTAATACTTCTATTTTATTATTTTCTAAGTACCTAACTTGTTTTTCTATTTATTTTATGTATCTAACTAATTATTTTTTCTTATTTAGTAGATGTTTCTATTTGTTAATTTCAAGTTATTTTTTTTGTAGTTTATTAAAAATGATTTAAAAAATAGATATCTCAAATACATGTTTTAAATACTTTATTTAAATATTTTTTAACATTTCCTAAAGCTTGTTCTATGTTTGAAATGGTGATTAAAAAAAATCTTATGAGTTATTTTTCTTAAAATAATGAAAACATTATTTTAAAATATATAATTTAAAACTATAATTTATGGATTTTTTAAAAATTAAAACTTTCATACTCTTTGGTGTAATCCCAGTTGCCTATTTTTTTTTATCTTATCCTATACAAACCTTTAAATACCTATAGACCAAGTGGATTTTTATTAGTTCATGTTTGGGTATCGAGGAGTTACTCAATAGACCTCATTTATTGGGAAAAAGTTGGTGTTGTTTTTGAGTTTATTTTTGGTGGGCGAACTTAGAGATACATAGGGATCATAGTTTGATGTTTTAGTACTATTTTGGATTGTTTATGAATCATCGAATCTAACTATTCTAGTATTTTGGTTGTTGTTTCAGTTATGTTTTATTTATCTTAAGTGGGATATTTATTATTTGGTGATTTTTTGGTTTTATATTTATTTTAAATTATTTATTTCATTTATCATGAACTCCTAATGTATGGATGCCTCATGAATTTTTTTTGGAATAATTATTATATATAATTAATATTATTTATTGGGATAAATTATTACCCATTGCATATGTTTTTATTTCTTGACACTAGTTTCTAACTTTTGAAGATGAATAATACCTTTGAGGAATTCCACAGGCAAGATTGAGTACCTCATTGAGGGTTAAACAACATTGGTTCATGAAAAAATGGTATCAAAGTTCCCTTGTTATTTGGGTAGTAGTGGTTGATGCGAGTTAAGAAAATATGAACTCAATAGGTGGGCTTGATGATAGTCTACTTAATTCATAAACATTCCAATACTTGAGTTAACATGATATTTTGGGTTATAAGTCTTTGTTTTTTAGGATCATATATTTATTTTTGGTATGTTTTGATTAATATTAGTTGTTTTTAAGGTTAGGTTGAATTTATATGGATTGTTTGACGGTTTTTAGGATTTAGTGGTGAAAATGAAGGAATAACTGATGGCAAAATGTTGTACCATGTGATCTTGAAAACTATATTAAGCCCAAAAACATGGTTTTATTTTTTATTCAAGTGAAAAATGAAGAGTTTTCTCATTGTATGAAAAACTATGTGGCCAAACCGGGCACAATCACTTCCCCCCTTGAACATTTTCTCATGAATTCCAGTTTATTTATATTATCTATAGAACTTATGTTAGTTTTATTTAGGATGAATTAAGTAGAGTTTTTATGGTGAACTAATATTTTTTAAATTATTTTCTATGTGTTTTAATAATGGAAACTTGGGTTTTAAATAAATTTGAAGTTTAATTTTTGAAAAATTTAAAACTCATTTTTGATAAAGGGTTCTCTTTAATGAATGGCAATTTCGATCAAACAATAATGGTGGTTTAAAATTTAATAAATGTGGATTTTTAAATTATTTAAAATGAAACTTATGATTTATAATTAATAAATTATTGTAATGATGAGATTTTTTTGTTTTAAAATTGTTTATATATTAGATATTATGATTTTAAAAACAAACTTGATGGATTTTGAAATGGTGCAAAAATAGTTTTCGAGAATTGTTTATATTTTTTGTTTTTCGAAAATTATTTTTATGATTTACCCTCATGAATTATTTTGTTGAATTATAATTTATTTTTGGTTTATAATTACATGAATTTTAGTGCTGATTAATAGAATCTTTTTTTTCGAAATGGTGGATGTGATTTACCTTCTTGAGTAATTATTTTGGAAGTGATTTTTTTCTGGTTGGGTTGTTCTAAGCTTTGGATTGTTATTTTTTGAAGCTTATGAATTATTTATATTTATATTATTCCTCCAAGAAATAATTTTTTTAATAATAAGTGATAATTATCTAGGACTTCATGTGTGCCTCGTCTAGTTGACAACTCTACCTAGAACTATGATAGAGTGATCGAGCCAGATTCCTCTTAGAAATTTCCTATCTTCTAAGGTGATAAAGGTCTTATAGAGGTCTTATACTCTATAAATAAGACTTAATGTATTTTCAAGTCCTTTATAACTCCTAAATCATTGAGACAAAATGTTATTATGAATTTATTATGATGGACCTAAATTAGAATAGTGGAAAACTGTCATTCCATATCAGCTACAAGATGGTATGACATGGGAAGTATTTAAGATCATGTTAATCCAACAGTATTTATATAAGGATGTAAATGAGAGGAAATCTATGGAACATATGAATCTTTATTAGACTAAGAAAATGATTAAAGAGCATGATAAATATTTTGATGATCTAATTTCCTTTTCTTCTAATATAGTATCCAATTATCCATGAATACAATATGTTTGTGATGCTAATTAGTTTAGGAATTAATTTCTGAGTTACTTTATAAATTTTATTAATTAAAATATTTTGTAACATAATATTGGTTTAAAGAGTTATTTTCTAGAGGGAAAAATATGGTGGGTGTAAACCATATCTCTCTAGTTGCTAGTAAAGGTTTCCAATATAGTGGGAGTTAGAAGATAAAGGAAACAAAGATTTATAATTTAGATGATTTATAAGAGTATTATATTTCTCTTTATGATTCTTTATTAAAGAAGATATCTCTTGTATGTTTCCATTGTGGCCATTTTTGGGAATTCCATACACTCATGTATGATGATTCTATGATCATATCACCATTTTGGATATCTAATAAATATTCATAAATTCTATAATTTGAAGTATTGGAAAGAGAATAAGTCTTTCACAACCTTTAAATTATTATAGTATCTTAAATAATATGTTGAGGTATTTATTTATATTCCTCTCATTCTTCTCCTTTTTGTTAGATTGTTGTTAGTTTTTATGAGTGACTTGTGTTTTGAGAAATATCAATCCTTGTGTCCATTTGGAAAGGAACCTTTTTTTTGAAATTATTAATATTAATTTGATTGATTCATTCTTCTTGTGTCTTCTCAGTTAGAAATTAGGGTTTCATTTTATAGTTCTACTTTTAAGTTAATACCACTTTGTTGATCCACCATGTTAGCATTGTCGTTAAATGGTGGGGCGACCCATTGTGAGTCTTAGTTTTATGGAATTTCATGGAACTATCAGGTGTGATTTTTGAATTTGGGATTGATCTTTGTATGATGGTTCTATTTGAATTCTATAGGATTTAGAGGTCATGTTAGCAGTATTTCTTCCTTTAAAATTTAAACTCTTTTGACATGTATTTCATCCTCCTTGAAACTCGGTGACTTTATGGTGGTAGAAAGTGTTATGGTGGGGTGAATTATTAAAACTAAATATTCATTTTACATTTAATATTAGTTATTTATTGATTTTATTCTTTTTATTGAGTTTAGGGTCCTTTTTTAACTTTTCAATATTGAAGAAATTTTTTATCTCTCGTAGTTAGCACATGGTTAGTGAAAACCATATTATTATTGTGTAGTAAGTTATATATTTTTTAAAAGAGTTATTTTCATGGTTAGTGCAAGGTCTATACAGCCATGTTTCTAAACTAAGTGACACTCCATTTCTTATCTAGTTAGGGGATAATAGTTGGCACATGTTACGGTAAAATGTGCTTCCAAACCATAAAACATTCCCAGTTTTAAATTTTTTTCATTTTCTAATCTACCTTTCTATGAATTAATCAATAAAAGTGTAACACCCCAAGTTATTAAAAATTAAATTTAAATTCATGAATCTTTTTTTAAATTAAATATTTATAACTATACATTAAACATAATTTTTCTGCTTTTGTGATTTGAATTTTAAAAAATGATCATCTAATTTTGTGATCAGTAAGTTATTCGGAGTTTTATAGAACCAACTTGTTTTTTTTTGAATAGTAACATACCCTTATGAATAGTAATTTGAACCTTATGAATAGAAAATAAAAATATTATTTTATTTTCTTAAGGATATAAGATATTGAGATGTTGTTTAAATTTTCAAGGTGTTAAAAAAAGAGTTATAGATTTAAAGTTGTAATTTTTGAATAAATTTTGATTTTATTTAAAAATTTAATTAATAATATTTAGAAAATTATTTTCAAAAAATAGAGGTTATTTTTGAATTCTACATGTAAAAAAATTATTATGGTGAATTTTTGGCATTTTCCTAAAATTCTTGAATTTTTGATGAATAGTAAAATACGATAAAATAAGATAAATACTAAATACTTGTTTTACTACATCATTGGTGATGTAAGGCTAATATAATCTCACTTGGTTAGAAATAACACGAAATTATTACTATTTGGGGTCACATGAATCAATACAATTCATATTCTTGAGTGAAAAAAATTAATAATGATTAAAATAAAGTAAAATCCCTCCTCTCCTACACTATAAATATCACCCTCTTTCTCCTCTTCCTCCAACACCTCTCAAGACATGAGACTCTACTATTTTATACCAAATACTACTACCAAGACCATTACCCATGTCAATGACCTTATTTTTTCACTAAAAGACCAAAACCAAGGTCCATAATGAGGATCTCAATGATAAGAGATCAAGAGGTAAACATTCTCTTTTGTTTTCTTTTGTTTTCTTTTCATTTTCTTTTATGTTTTTCTTATTATATTAACTACCATTATCTAAGAGGAATGAATTAAATGGTATATTAAATAATATATATTTCATCATTTTTATGGAATAATCTCCATTATACTTCTTCTCCTCTCCCACTAATTCAAGAAATTAAAACACCATCAATGATCTGTCGATTTACCGACATCATGGACGATGTGATTTCAATTTCATTTACTTCCTTTAATACTGGTCATGAAACCATTTTTAAGGTTGAAATAGATTATAATTTATGTATTATATATTATATAGTATCCCTGAATCATTTTTCACATGTTATTAATTTATAAAATAAAATGAGTTCATTATGATCGAAGAATCGCCAAAATGACCTAAACAAATATCAATATTGTTTTAACTTATGAATCATCCCCATATCAGAATTAAAAATGATAAATATTATATTTTTTGTTTCTAGAAATATGTAAATACCATTCTATTCCAATTCTGTATTTTAACTTCAAGTCAACAAGTATATCCATCATGAACAGATCTTGGAAATCATGTAAAGAACACACCCAAAACAATGGAAGGAACAAAATACTAATAATTGAAGGGAGAAATGATGTATTGAAATTATCATATATGGTATTATAAACATGAATGTTTTTTTAATATATTAATAACACACTTTTAACAATTATACAATAGTTTTAAATGAGTTTTAATTAAGATAAACTCGAGGTAAGGGAATTCTTAACACAATTTCTATTCATTGGGTTAACCTTATACTTCATCATTTATAGGGTATTAATTTTTGTGTGTGATGAATTTTGTTTATATTATGTTTAATTATGTGTATTTTTAGTGTATATACATATTCCATCCACTCTATTAAGTTTCATTTCAATATATGATATTTGAAAGGGGGTTTTCTTTAAAATCCTCTTTTAAAATTACGTTATTCAAAATTCAAAAGAAATATTTTTATGTAATTATTAATGTTTTATGATTATGTTATAGTTTTTGGATATTATTTATGATGAACTATGGGACCTATATTTCTCTCCAATGCATTGGGTATGTGTAAGTTGGAGGTTGGTTGTATGGTTACTCCATGTTTATCCATGATGGTTACACAATTTGTAATGTAACTGTGAGGGTTACAAATTATAAGGTAGTCGAGAGGGTTATAAGATTATGTAAGTAAATCCCCAAGATACCTTTATGGTTCTATTTATGTTCTATATTTTTTGTGTAAATTTCATAGAAAACTCAAGTTTCACAAAGTAAGTCTATATGGGTACAATTATGTCTTTTTTTGAAAATGATTTCACACAATACAAGTATTCATGGACTAATGTTTTCTTTAATTATTTTTATATAACTTACTGATATTTTGGTTCTCATCCCATTTTTTTAAATAATTTTCATAGGTTATAAAGATGTGTAAAACAAATAAGGAATCTGTGTTAAATGTTATGAATATTTTTCAAAGAAAACATGTTTTATTTAAAAAGTTTTATATTTTGGAAGATACAGATACTATTTTGTTGGTATCTTAACTATATGAATGAGGAATGTTATGTATGTATTATATCCCAATTATCTAAAAATCTAATCATAAAAATATAATCAATTTTAAAGAAAAATATTTCTTGACTAAAAGTCAAGATTATGTATTGTAATAAGGTCGGGTCCTTAAAGTTGGTATTAGAGGATGATTTAGATAACTTTAGGGGTTATGATGATGTTAAGAAGATACCATAAATTATTTTTACTCTATGTTTAATTTGAAATGATATAGAATTTAAGAATTACCATGTTTCTTCAACTAGGATATATTTGTTCAGAATGGTTTTCGTAGAAGAAATAGGGAAGCTAAAGATGAGAGGCACCGACAGAACAATATCCTTTTGAATTAGCATCCTGGAAGGGTTAGGATTGGAACCGAGATATTTTTTATAATAATGGATTAGATAACCTAGGAAATAAATGGTGGTTTCATCCATGTAAGAGAACAACAAGAGGTACCACAAAGAAACCTGACGATTGTGAAATATTTTATGAGACAACACCCTCTGGATTTCAATAGAAATTCTAACCCAATAGCAGATGAAGAATGAATTAAGGCCCTTGAAAAGATATTCAATGTCATGGTCTATTTAGATAATAAAAAGGCAAGTCTTTACATTTATCATTTTTAAGTTGAATCAGAAAAATGGTTGTCAATGGTCAATAATATCAGGTATAGATAGGATATTTATGCCTTAGTGTGGGATGAATTTAAAAGTATTTTCCTTGAAGAATATTTTCCTAAGGTGGTGTGACATAGGATAGAGATTAAATTCCTTAAAATGAAGCAAAATTTAAAAGATTCATTGATTGTGTATGAATAAAACTTCACCCAACTAGCGAGGTATGCTCCAAATATTATTCTGGATAATGAAAGAAAAATCAACCTCTTTTACTCATAATTAAAGCCATGGTATCGTAGGGCATTTGCCTCTTGTAAATTCAAAAGTTATGAGAATATTGATTGATGTAATGAGAGGGTAGATATGAATATTGTTGATGATCACATTCACATTGACAACAAGGAGAAGAAGAGGTCAATATGGAAATCAATGGGTAAGAATCAACCAAATAAATCTGATGGTAAGAAATTCCAGTTTCCTGTTTGTAAAAAGTGTGGAAAAAATCACCTTGGGGAATGTCTTACCAAAATTAGGAAGTATTTTAGATGTGGTAAGTTGGGACATATGGCCCAAAATTATAATGAAAATGATCCTAAGAATAATTATGATAGGAAAATTGTTAATTATTTTAAATGTGGAGAGATTGTTCATTATGAAAATGTTTTCCCAAAGAGAGATCTGAATGATGCAATGAAGACATACTTTAAGAAGAAAGGTGTAGTGATATCATTTGCAACTAAGTCAGTAGATGTCGAGCCATCCAATGAAGTTGTATTAGGTACCTTGATTGTTTACATAGACTTTGAATTTTTTTTGATACAAGGTCTACACATTCCGTTATTTAAGAGAAATTTTCTTGTAAATTGGAAATATCACCTCAAAAAATAAGACTTGAACATATTGTTAAAACACTATGGGGAAATATTATAACAAATACTAATTATAATAATATTTCTATTATGGTCTGTGGAAAGACATTACCTACAAATCTTGTTGTTTTTCCTTAGTAGAGTTTAATATCATTCTGGGAATGGATTGTCTTTCTGTTCTTAATGCTAAGATTGACTGTAGAGCTAAATACTTTGTTTTCAAAAATATTTTCAGTTTGTATTAAAGAATGAACCCACACCGTTGATAACTTATCAGGAAGCTGAGAAACTGTTGAAATATTGAAATGAATGTTATCTTTCTCATATTTTTAAAAATAAAGTAACTATTTAGATTAATGATGTGCTAGTGGTAAATGAATACCATGATGTTTTTCTTGATGAGCTACCCAATGTCATACCTAATCGATAAGTCAAATTCACAATTAACACAGTTCCTAATGCTAATACAATTTCAAACCCCACTTATCGAATGGATCAAATGAACTTTTTGATTTGAAAAATTAGTTTCATAATTTTCTTGAAAAATTCTTCATTCATCCAAGAACTTCACCATGGGATGCTCTTATTTTGTTCGTTAAAAAGAATGATGGTTCTCTGAGACTTTTCATTGATCATAGAGCCTTGAATAAAATCACTATTAAAAAGAAGTATCATCTTCCTCACATCTATGACTTGTTTGGTCAATTCCTAGAAACTCAGTACATTTCCAAGATTGACATAAAATATGGATACCATCAACTCAAGGTGAAGGAGGATGAAATCTCAAAAACATCTTTTCATACTAGATATAGGCATTATGAATTTGTTGTTATAACATTTGGGTTGACTAGTACACCTTATCTATTCATGAATGTTTGGATATAATATTTCATGAGTTCTCAGATAAGTTTGTGGTTGTGTTTATTGATGACATTATTGTGTTTTATAAAAGTAAATCAGAGCATGAAAAATATCTAAAGTTTGTTTTTCAAACATTGATGGAAAATAAACTTTATAAAAAATTCAGCAAGTGTGATTTTTGGTTGCAACATATTTCTATCCTTTTCCACATTTTAAATAATGATTGAATAATAATTGATACTTCCAAAACAAAAGTGGTTGATGAATGGACAAGACCTATAAATGTTATGAAGATTCATAGTTTTATTGGATTAGCAAGATATTACCGACAGTTTTTAAAAACTTTACACAATTATCTAGCCAGCTAACTAAGTTAACGTGAAAAGTGTTAAATTTATTTGGATAGAATAATGTGATGTTTCTTTATAAAACTCAAGAAAGGATTGGTGAATTCTCTTGTTTTGGCCTTATCTTCCTAAAATGGTGAGTTTTCATCTATAGTGATGCTTCATTGAAGGAAATTTGTTGTGTTTTGATGTAGAATAATCAGGTAATTTCTTATGCTTCAAGACAACTAAAACTTTAGGAGTTAAATTACCCCACACATGATTTGGAATTGGAAGCTATGGGTTTTTCTTTCAAAATTTGGAGGCATCATTTATATGGATCAAAATGTCAAATATATACTAACCATAAAAGTTTCAAGTGCATATTCACTCAGAAGGAAATAAACATGAGGAAAAAATTATGGCTTAAACTGATAAAGGATTATTAGTGCATGATTAATTTCCATCTGGGAAAAGAAAACAAATTGGTGGATGTATTGAGTTGAAAACATCATGCATAATTAACCATGTTATGTTTGGAACATGATCCCTTGATTAATGATTTGATGAATTTTGGATTAGATTTTGTTGCTGCTGGAAATAACTTTGTTTTGTTTTAGGGTTTAGTGCAGTCATTGTTATCAAATAGAATTAAGTAAGAATATAAGTAAGATTGTGAGCTACATAAAAAGGTATAATTGGTTAAAATGGGTAAGTTTAAAAAATTTACCCTTGATAAAGATTGCGTTTTAAGATTTGGTAAAAGGATGTGTGTGCCTTATGATTCCAATTTGAAGAAATAATTATTTTGTGAAGCTCATAGTTCTCTATTTTCAGTTGGTCATGGTAATACTAATATGTACAGAGACCTTCAGGAGTATTACTGGTGGGATGGAATAAAAAGGGATATTGCTGATTTTACCATGAAATGTTTGACATGTCGAAAGGTTAAAGTAGAGAGGCAGTTACCAAAGGGTATGATTTAGCCTTTTCCAGTGCGAGAGTGGAAATGTAACAATGTATACATGGACATTATGGTGGCGCTACCAAAGACTTCTCGAGGTAACAATGTGATTTTGGTTATTTTTGATCAATTGACTAAATCTATACACTTTATTTCTATTCGAGATACAATGTCTCTGGATTAGATTTTTTAACTGTACCTCAAAGATATTTTCATGTTACATGGAGTTCCTCTTTCCATTGTATCTAACTGGGATCTCGGGTTTACTTCTAATTTTTAAAGGGCATTCAGAAGTCATTAGACCCAAAATTAAATTTAGTAAAACTTTTTGTCCTCAATAAAATGTGAAGCTATAAAGAACAATTACAACTTTGGAGGATATGCTTTGAGATTGTTCAATAGGCTACCAGGGATGTTGGGATCAACATCTTTCTTTAGTTGAGTTTTCTTATAATAAAAATTTTCATTCCAGTATATAGATGGAACCTTTTGAGGCATTGTATGGGAAGCGGTTTAAAACTATATCTTTTTGGGATGGAGATGGAGAAAGGATGTTTATGGGACCAGAATTAGTAGAGGAAGTGGATAATAAAGTGAAGATGATCCAACAACACATGAGGACAACTCAGAGTAAGAAAAAAAGTTATGCAAACAATAGGAGGAAAGAATTTTCTTTTGAGATAGGTGATCATGTTTTTCTTAGAATCTCATCATAGATAAGTGTTATATGTTTTATTAAAAAAATGAATGATAATCCCATGGTTCATTGGAACTTATAAAATCATAGAGAAAGTTTGAACAGTCACCTATCGAGTAGATTTTCCTCCGAGTTTATCTTAGGTACATAATTTTTTTTCATGTTTCGATGTTGAGAACATATGTGCGAGATTCATCTCATGTTTTGAGCTGAGAAGTAGTTTAGGTGGAAGAGAACCTATCTTATGAAGAGAAACCTATTCAGATTCCTCATCGAAGAGAAAAATTATTGCAGAATAATATAATCCACTAGGTAAAGGTTTTGTGGAGAAACCAATGGTTGAAGAAGTAACATGGAAATATGAAAATTCTATGATATAAAGGTACCCTCACTTGTTTAATAAGTAAATAAAATTGCGAGGATGCAATTTTTCAGAAGGTGGGGAAAATGTAACACCGCATATTTTAAAAAATTGAAATGAATGAAACTTTATTTTATGTAGATATTTATAACTATCATTTAAACATAAATTTTCCACTTTTATGATTGGAATTTCAAAATATTGTCATCTATGGTTGTGATCAGTAAGTTATTTGGAGTCTAATAGAACCAACTTATTTTTTGGTGAATTATAACATACCCTTATGAATAGTAATATGAACCTTATAAATAGTAAATCATTTTATTATTTTATTTTCTTAAGGATATAAGATAATGAGATGTTGATTAATTTCTCATGGTGTTAAAAAATGAGTTATATATCTAAAATTATTATTTGTGAATAAATTATGATTTTATTTAAAAATAAAATTAATAAAAATTAAATTTTTTTTTCAAAAAATGGAGTTTATTTTTGAATTCAACATGTTGAATAATGGTTAGGGTGAATTTTTGGGATATTTCTGAAATTCAAGAATTTTTTTATGAATAGTGAAATATGATAAAATACGATAAATACAAAAATACTTGTTTTACTGCATCATAGGTGATTCAAGGTTGATGTAAGCCCACTTGGTTTAAAATCAAATGAAATTATTACTATTTGGGGTCACGTGAATCATGACTATTCATATTCTTGAGAAAAAATATTATAATAATGATTAAAATAATGTAAAATCCATCCTCTCCTCTACTATAAATACCACCCTCATTCCCCTCTTCCTCCCACATCTCTCAAAAATTTAGAATTTCCAAATTTCTACCCAATACAAATCCCAAGACACTTCCCCATTCCCAAGACCTATTGGAATTACCAAAAGTCCAAAACCAAGGGCTATAAGGAGGATCTCAAGGAGAAGAGATGAAGAGGTAAACATCCTCTTTTGTTTTATTTCTTTTCTTTTCATTTGATTTTCTATTCTTCTTCTTTCCTCACCTCCCATTATCCAAGAGGAATGAATGATCCAGTATCGTACATATGTATTTCATCATGTTTATGCAAGAATCACCATTATACTTCATCTCCTCTCCCACTTATTTAAGAAATTAAAACCCTTTCCGTGTTGTGTCAATTTACCGACATCATGGAATATGTGATTTAATTTTTTTTAAATTCTTTATACTGGTCATGAAACCATTTTAATGGTTTAACCAGATTATAATTTATGTATTATATCTTATATAATGTTCTGGAATCATTTTTTACACATGTTACTAGTTTATAAAATAAAACGAGATCATTATGATTGGAGAATCACCAAAATAACCTAAAAAATATCAATAATGTTTTAACTTATGAATCATACTCATTTAAGAATTAAAAATGATAAATGGAATAATTTATGGTACTATAAATATGTAAATACCATTCCATTACAATTCTAGAATTTCACTTCTAATCGACAACAATATACATCATGAACCGATCATGGAAATCATGTAAAGATCGCACCCAAAACTGTAGAAGGAAAAAAATAATAACAATTAATGGGAGAAATGATGTAATGAAATGATCATATCAGGTATTATGAAAATGAATATGTTTTTTAAGATATTAATAACACTCTTTTAACAATTATTGAGGATTTGTAAATGGGTTTGAAGTAAGAAATACCTGAGGCAAGGTATTTCTTAACCCAATTTCCATTCATTGGGTTAACCTTATACTTCATAATTTATGAGGTATTAATGTTTTGTGTGTGATGAATTTTTATTATATTTTATTAAATTATGAGTATTTTTATTTTATATAAATATTCCATCCAATATATTAAGTCTCACTTCAATATATTATATTTGAAATGGGATTTTCTTTTAAAATCCTCTTTTAAAATTTTGTTTTACAAAATTCAAAAGAAATGTTTTTATGAAATTATTAATTTTTTATGATTATTTTCTTGTTATTTTTAATTTTTTATTATTAAGGGTGAGACTTATATTTCCCTCTAATGCACTGGGTGTGTGTAAGTTGGAGGTCGACCGTATGGTTACTCTATGTGTAACTATGATGGTTATACAATTTGTAAGGTATCCATTAGGGTTACAAATTACAAAGTAGTCGAGATCGTTACAAGATTATGTAATTAATGACCCAAGATACCTTTAGGTTTCTATTTATATTCTATATGTTTTTTTGGAAATCTCATGGAAATATCAAGTTTTACAAAGTAAGTTTATATAGGTACATGTATGTCTTTTTTTGAAAATGATTTCATATGTTACTAGTATTCATGGACTAATATTTTCTTTCCTTATTTTATATCCCCTATTGATCCTTTTATTTTTCATCCCAAGTTTTTAAATGATTTTTAGAGGTTATAAGGATGTGTAAGACAAAGAAAGAATACATGTTTAATGATATAATGATTTTTCACAGAAAACATGTTTTATTTAAAATGTTTCATATTTTGGAAGATAAAGATACTTTATTTTGTATCTTCTCTATATAAATGTGGAATGTTATGTATGTATTAAATCCCAATTCTATAAAACTCTAAACTTGAAAAGATTAACAATTTTAAGGGAAATTATTTTTTACTAAAATTAAATATTATGTAATATAATAAGGTAGGGTCCTTATAAAATTTGTCCTCTCATCCTTTACTCATATGATTAACTATGGGGGAGACCTATATATGGGTCCCTACTCCTCATTCCTCTATTTTTGAATTGTTTCTTTGAGTTTAGGGGATTATCCCAGTGTTTCAACCCTATTTTTGATTCCTCAAACCCACAATCATGGTTCCAATGATAAATACAAATTCATTACATAATGGTTTTGATACCAAATGAAGAAAACCAAACCTAAACATCCATAAATACAATATCAATAACCAATATTGATATATTACATATCCAAGATCTTTTAGGTCTAGTGTTTTAGAGAATTAGTAAGAACCGTTAATTAATAAAACCAATATATTTCATGTGAAATGGATTTTTTTCACATGAAATCAATGATTCCTTATTTTAAAATAAATATTTAACATCACTAAAAAAATTCTCCAATAATTAAACCCTTATTAACATATCATAGAAAATATCCTTCATCATAACCCAAGTAAATGGAAATGTAATAAGGATGAGCTGAAATACTCAATAAGTGAAAAAAATTCTATGAGTCATAATAATGTGAGATAACATGAAGATGAGAATAATATATATCTATAAGGAACATGGAATCATTAGAGTTTTAAAGAAGGTATAATATAAATATAGATAACCCTCAGAAATAGTTCAAAAACATACCATAACATAAAAAATAATAGGTACAAGATAATAATCAGAATCTATGGAGCAAAATATATGAATTTCACATAAATTACATTCAAAATCCATGAAAAATTAATAGTAAGTTTCATCAAGAAAAATGGTTTTAAAAGGGGGATAATTCTTTCATGATGAAAATTTTAAAAATGAGATTATTTTTAAACTTTTTTTACAAAAATAAAAAATGACCCCTGAAAATGATATTAATAATATCACTTCTAAAATTTTTTCAAGACATCCAAAGGTAGTGAAAATTGATCTTAAATAATCAATGAAGTATAATTAACAACATTATAGAAACAATATAATGAATACAGACATGCAAGAAAAATATCCATTAAAAGGATGAGAATTATTATCAGCAATAACATATTTTTTGGAGAATGAAATCCATCAAAGAAGAGAATTTTGATTTAAATATGTGATTTCTCTAGATAGAAATATAAAATATCATAAATTATAGAGAAATGGAATAATGAATGAAACATAGAATATCATAGTCAGGTAAGGATGTTTATAACCCAATGATAAGGAAATTAAGTCAACAAAACCCATATGAAGAAAGTAAGGTATAAACTATAAATGATCATGGGAGGAAAGGAGACGATAAATTCATTATAAATGAACATAAAATAATAAGGTGAACATTCAAGAACATGAATTTTTAATGAATTTGTTTTTTTCCATACACATCTTTCAAATATTTATATTTATATTTTCAGAGATATGGGCTGAGATGCTGCAAAATTCCTACGACTAATGATCTTAGAATTGATATTTGAGAAATATTAAATATATTAATATCTAACACAAAAAGTCTTCCTAAAAAAGTGGAATAACTTTATAATTGAGTCTTAGATTAGAAATTTGATACCAAAGTTAAGTTCAAAATTTTTTCTTTACCCTAGGAATGATATATTCTTCATCGACATTAGGAATTTTAAAAAACATGTTAGTAGGTGTAAAAAATGAATGAATGAATTAATTTTATTTTCAGTAATGCAATGACCTAATATTCCTCTATTTAAGATTTATTATAAACTATTCCATGGTTTATCTATATAACCCTAATAATTGTTAGTGAATATTGGAGGAAGTCTTGATGAACAAAAATGATAGATTGAGGATCTTTCATGCTAAGAGAAATCAAGGATCTCACCAATGAAAATGATACAAATTTATATTTCATTAGTGGTCAATCCATCTAGTGGATGGATGTTTTTTATCTATATTATCCTTGTTTTTTATCCTATTATTAATATGAATCAATCAACCTACTAATTGATTTGCGGATCGTTCATATTATAGGTATGTAATTATTATGTTGGAATTATGGTATTTTCATTTGTTGAATTAATTTGTATCTCTTCATTCATTATTTTAATAAAAATAAATAAAGATCAATAAAAACATTGGATGAAGTCCACTCCACAAGTTTTCTCCTTGTGAATATATTCCCCCATTCATCATTTATTCATCACTGAAGATCATTTTAGCCAGTGGTTTGAAAAATAAATTGTGATCAATAATTTCAAACCCATTTTTTGGTGTAATAGATTGATGATTGTAGCAATATTTGATGGTGATGATAGTGGATTGAGTTCACATTTTTAGATATTTTGTTGTGGTTCTGGTTTGTGACGGTGTAACAAATATATGGTGAATGTCTCCCAATCGATTTGGATGGTTATAAATTAGATCTCCAGTGGTGATCAAGTTCAGTTGGCTCAGATCCATGGATTGCAACAAGTTTCTTGGAAGAAATTTTTTGAAAAAGTAGTGATGGAGAAATCCACATGTTGATTAATAAATTCTGAAAAATTATGCACTATACAATGTGTAATGGATGAACATACACTGTGTGGGTGCCTAATTGTTGTGTTAGGGTTCCGCATGATGTTAAACATCACATGATGTGTGTCATGAGTCACACATCATGTGACACTTAACTGGAAGCTCAATATGTATTTCAGAGGATACATGGACATAGACACAGCTATGTACATGACATGGACAGAGTACATAGGCTAATCCATGTACCTGTATATGGCCTGGTACATGAACACTTCCATGAAAATGGACATGGGCATGGGTTGTGATACACGGGTAGACTCGATGCCAAAGGGACATCTTTTATATTTCCAATAGACAGTTTTTACTCCTTCAAATATGAATTAGAGACCTTTTTCCCATTAGTATGGACTGGTTTCCTTAATGGTGAATTCCTTCGATCCATCCTTGTGAGGGTATACTATAGTATTTTTCCTTGAGTAAAGAATTATGATCCTCTATAATGGATTAGTTTCAGATAGAGTTATTGGAATCTATCCTAGAGTCTAGGTTGAGATACTATATCATCTTTTCCTCTAAGTAGAGTTCTTATAATTAGCATGACCAACTGTACACATCCATCGATCCCCTAATTAGCTGGTTAATACCGATTGTTTGAGTCGGTGTTACTGTATTTCCCTGTGTGTGATCTCCATCTACGAGCCGATATATTCAATCTTTCAGCATGTACTTCATTATGGTGAGACCAGATGAGCATGATATATTAGGTAGACTCTATCAGTACTATTAGGATCACAGAGTGGTTTCTCCTGAGTGAGTATGGTTATGGATTCTCGAGTAGAATCTTAGGCTGGCAATGTATTTGTGACCATACCTTGAGACTTAGTGTTGACTATTAGTATATTTGGATGTTTTGTTGTATGTATCATATTATTATTGACATATCCAATGACGAGATGATTAATCTTGATGATTTATGTTTGTGACGTCAATGTGCCATTTTAGGTATTGTCATAATCTCCCCTACATGGTTTCTACCCACATGTGGCATGTCGTATTCAGATGTTCAACCATTCGATGGGGTTCCCAATGGAACATGATTATAAAGAGATTATATTTGGTCTATATTGACCATGGTTCATTCCAAGTATCACATTTGACTATTTCCCTTCTTACTATCAGGTTGGACTGCATTGCAGTTTTTGGTGGGATTGTATTTCGACTGTATTTTCTTCCAAATATTTTGGTGAAATCTGATTCTGTGATCTATATGTATGCATTAATTTGGTATTAGTTGTATTTTTCATTTCATCATTGTATGGTCTTAGAGATGTGTGTATACAGAAAAGTAACTTAGGCTAATTCCTACCATGTGAGTATTATGCCTACTCTTTCCTAGTCGCTACCCCTAACCCATTTGAGGTGGGATTGGGGTAGTCACACATGGATTATCATCAGCCAGGAAGGACCATATGGGTTGTTTCATGATAGGGTTGTATTATTGGAGTGTTCCGTCTTAGTAATAGATTTTTTAGTTTTTTCAAGATATGATATTAGTTTGGATTTTATGGAAAGAGTGTTAAGTGTTTTGAATTTATCTTTTAGTCCATGTACTTCTGTGTTGGTGTGGTAATTGATGCATCTATACACTAGAACTATGACTCACCCACCATTCTACTTAGTACATGTAGACATTGGTTACAAGAAAAAATTTCAAAATGCATATCAAGGAATGGGTTGTGTTTTCATGTCCTTCTTGTGTCAGCTCCCCCAATATACTCATTGATGATGGTACATCTAATATATTTCAAGATGCCTCTATGATGATGTTCATCTAGGATCTAATTATAGGATCATTTGGATGATCCTCTCAGTGATGAGGCTTTTATTTATGAAAATTCTTAGGAGGTAGTTTTTTCGAGTGGTTTTCAAGTCAAACCTCCACCCATAGAGAAAGAAAATAGTACCTATAGTACTAGAGGATGAGGTGTACAGACTGAGAATTCATCATGAGTTTTAGTGTCAGTGACCCCTCAAGTTCAAGGGAATTCTAGACCAACCAATAGTTGAGGATTGGTTTGAGGAATTTGTATGATTTTTCATCTCAATTGTACACCTACATACCAGATGGTGGTATTGGTTGTGAGCTTTCTCCATGGTTACATCAGTTGTTGGTGGTGTTTGGTGGTTATATCATATGATGCTGATAATATTTCTTGGATAAAGTTTAATCATCTATTCAGGCATGATTACTCTCCTTATATAATGTGATAAATATGCATCCATGTGATTATATACCTACATCAAGGAAACATGATTGTGGTTGACTATTCTTATAAGTTTACAAAAATCTCACGGTACTCTGGATATGGTTCAATATCCATTATTTCAGGTGAGGTCCTTTGAACGAGGTATATACTGAGACATTTGGGCTAGTGTGATACCTTAATGAAATCATACTTATGATGGAGTGTTAGAGTGTTCTTTTTTTATAGAGAGATTTTAGACTGAGCAGACACTGGTAGTGGGTTATAGTAGTAGGCACATAATAGATGAGACTTTGATATTAGTTAATTGAAAAAAGGCATAGGGATATAGAAGTTTGAGATGTTTCAGGAGGGAATATTAGGACCAATGATATGTGGTTCAGGGCTCTTAGGATGGATCAAGTCAATCTAGGGAGAGGTTGTACAACTCTTTCGATGGAAGGGGATATATCACAAGGGATTTTATAACCAACCTTATAGCTGATAGAGAAATAGTGGATTTTTTGCCTATATAGAGGAAGCGGTAGGAGAAAGGAGTACCACAATATGGTGGATGTGGAAGATGATAATGGAGATTAGCAGGATTTGGAAGATGATAATGGAGATTAGCAGGATGTAGAAGATGGTTTCACATGTTTCCACCACCACCCCTAGGTTTCCCCTAATAGGCTAAGGGAGATTGTAGATGGGTGCGAGGAATGATATAAGCGGTAAAGGCCTATGATCCCCAAGCCCTGAGGATGATTATAGGTATGATCTATGTATTCAATAACTTAAATAAAATTTGATAGATAGTATAATGTGCCACTATTTTCTTACTACATCTCTAGTTTGAGACCTAATGTTTTTAGTTAGTTCCTTGGCTCGACCCTTATGCTTGGAGACTCCTCTTGGAGATGACTCAGCTACCACACTCTTTTTTTAAATGTATGATTTGATACTTCAATGCGATAGTTTTTCATGGGATCTCTTTATGGAAATGATGAGTCCTTATAACATCATCTTAGGAATGGAATGTCTATACAATGTTCATATATAGATTGACTATTTTAGGTGGATGATGTGGTGTGTTTATGTTTATGGGACTAGGGTTTCCTCTATAGGTGAGAAGAAGATCCAGGATGAGTAGGATGAACTCATATGTAGGAGGGTGCATCTAATTAAAACTAGCCATATTACATGGATCTTGTATTGGTGGATGATATGGGCAATTTGTTTCTTACTTTGGTGGATGAGTATGAGGACATCTTTCTTGAGGACATTCCATTCTTACCTCCACACCGATAGATGAACTTATGAATTAACTTACACCTACAGATGGCCCAGATATAAATGTTTTCATGTTGAATAGATATCTAAGAGCTTTATGAAATGATGGTGAAATTGGAGGATTTCAAAAACAAGTGCTTCATTAGACCTAGTGCTTTACCCTAGGAAGGCCCAATTGTTTTTTCAATAAGGTGGAAGTGATATTGAGGTTATGCACAGATTATCGGTGGTTGAATCAAGTGACCATGATGAACAAATATCCACTACTAATGAGTGAATACTTTTTCAATCAGTTGAGAGTTGCATGTCGGTTCTCAAAGATTGACCTCAGATCAGGCTATCACTAGCTATGAGTATGGGTTGAGGATATACCAAGGATAGATTTCAAATTTTTTTATGGTCATTATGATTACTTGGTTATTCTCTTTTGCATAATGAAAACCCTAGAAGTGTTCATGGAACTTATAAACCAAATATTCCAACCTTTCTAAAACAAGTTTTTGGTGGTCTTCATCGATGATATCCTAGTGCACTCAGTGTCTGAAGAAGAGAAAATGATATACTTTAGGATGGTTATAGAAACACTCTAACACAACAAACATTATGGAATGCTCTTGAAGTTTTTGTTATGGATTCAAGAGGTTCACTTTCTAAGAAATATTATCTATGCTGATGGTGTAGCCATGGACCTAGCAATATTCGAGGAAGTGTTAGATTGGGATCTATCCAAGAGTGTGATGAAGGTGATAAGCTTATTTGGGTTATAAGGCTACTAAAAGAGATTTATGCCCGATTTCTCTAGTATATAAGTACATTTAATTTATTTGACCCTGAAATAATATAGATTCTTGTGTAAAGAAAGATTACATCATGATTTTTAGGATTCAAGGAAGAGGTTGACAAGCATCCACATCTTGAGATTTTAAGAGGAGGATGTTGAATACGCAGTGTTCTGTGAAGCTTTTGGGATCTGACTTGGTTGTGTGTTAATGAAATGGTACATTGTGATTTATTATGGGTATCCGTAATGAAGACCCCACAATAAGAAAATTGTTTCCCATGATCTTTAGTTGGCACCGGTATAATTCTCCCTAAAGTTGTAGGGACACTACAATATGGGTGAGCGGTTTATCATATACTTTGACCATAATCGTATCAAGTATATATTCTCTTAGAAGGATCTTAACATCATATAGAGGCGATTTCTAGAGTTCCTCCAGGACTATGAATTTGAGACAGTTTATACTCTTGTGAAGGGGAATGTGGTGGTATATTCTCTCATCACGAGGTATTTTTTTTTCAGTATTTGGCCAAGTAATTTATGTTGTTAGCCTCATTGAAGTTTTCCTTAGTGGATAAGGATGATGATTCTTACATTTAGATTATTTTTGTTACCCCACCTAGTTTACAACATGTTAGGGAATCTCAACATGGAGATACCAACTACAAGACATTATACACTCAGATATCCACTGAACATGCTCCTGATGGATTTTTATAGTGTGGATCATGTTATCCTATTTAGAGGATAGACGATGGTACTAGTGACATTGTGAGAGGAGGTGGTGAGGGATATTCATAAAAGCTATTTGGTGGTACATCCTTTTTTGGAAATGATGTACCAGGACCTCTAACATCAATTTTGGTGTCCAGGGATGAATAATGTCAATGAAAATTTTGTCTCTCAATGCCTTATATGTTAGAAAGTGAAGGGTGATCATTAGGTTCTATCAGGTTTAGCTCATCACCTTTAGGTGATAGAGTGGAAGTGGGATGGAATATCTATGGAATTCATGATATGGTTAGCACATATATATATAGAGGAAACAATAAAATTTTGGTGATCATTGACCAACCAGCCAAGTTGGACCAGTTCCAAGCTATTCGGGAGTAGAGTTCAGTAGATAGCCTTGGATGCCTTTACATGCAATAGATAGTCTAGCTCCATAGATTTCCCTAAAAGGTATTTTCAGATCATGATTCTCGCTTCACATGACGATTACAAAGTGTACTTAAGGTTTCCTTTAGGACTTAGTTGCATTTGAGAACATCGTTTAACCCCCAGATAGATGGCTAGACCGACCAGACCATTCAAGTATTAGAGGAAATGCTGTAGGATTACATGTTAGTATTTGGAAGTAGTTGGATGGATACCTACCCTTGGTGAAGTTTACGTACAATAACAACCACCATTTCACCATTGGTATAGCATAATTTTAAAGCTCATATGGTAAAACCTGAATGTTACAAATTTTTTGGATTGATCAAGGTGATTCATCACTCATGGGCCCATTGTTTGTGAGAGATATGAAAAAAAGGAATAGATCATCCATGATCATATGTGGACTATAAAAATTAATCATAAGTCCTATTAAGATCTATAACATAGGTATTTAGAGTTTTAAAAGGTAGAACATGTGTTCTTGAAGGATGAACCTCGATGTAGATTATGAAGATTTGTTCTAGGTGGAAAGATCTCTATAAGATTCATTGGACCTTTCTAGATACTATGCAGAGTTTCTAAGGGGTAATATTTCTTTAATATACCACCATAGTTATATCGGATACACAACATCTTCCACGTGTCACAATTGAAGAGATAGTTCATGACCCATCACATGTTATCAACTAGGGTGATCTAGACAATGGTAATGGATCAACCTTCATAGAATACCAAGTGGAGATCAAGGATCATTAAAAGAAGATCCTCTATTTGAGATTGATTTCTTTAGTGCATGAACAACACCAACATTAGAATCTTAAGGAGATAACTTGGGAGTAGGAAACCATGATATGATCTTAGTACCCACATCTTTTAGAGTAGTCCATTTTTTCATTTCAGAAAAAAATCCCTTAGTTAGGGATAATCAAATGTCTCAATTTTTTTATATATAAAGCTTTAAAATATATTTAGTAAGATTTTAAGAGCTAGTCATTATAATAGGGAAAATTTTGAGGTACGATGAGACCAAAATTGATATTTTAAATATAATAAATATATTAATATCACACATGTGCAGTTTTCCTAAAAATTGGAATAAATCATAAATGGAGACTTGGATAGAAATATGAGACCGTTGTTGAGTTTTTAATATGGTGTTTACCCTAGGTATGACATTATCTTTATCGGCGCCAATAGTTTGTGAGAAATTATTCATGAGAATAAATAAATAATTAATGAATTAATTAATTTTATTTATAGTGATGTAGTGACATAATATTCTTCTATTTAAGAACGCTTATGACCAATTTCTAGTGTTATTTATATAACCCTAAGAATTGAGAGAGATAATTGGAGGAAGGATTAGTGAATGATGATGACATATCAAGGATCATTCACAACAATAGAAATAAATGATCTCACTAAGGATAATGATATGGATTCATACTTCATCCTTGATTGATCCATCTCAAGGTAATACATTTTTATATGGATTATCTCTATTTTCATATTCTTTAAATACATGAATCAATAAACCAATGAATTGATTTGTGTATTTATTGTATTAAGTTTATGATATTATTATTCTAGGAATTTATTGATTTTGATTTTTTATTTGAGGTCTATTCCTTAGGTTTGTGTTTTGTGAATTTCTTCCATTGTTATTCATTTGTTCATCGTCGATGTTTGCTTTAGTCGATGATTTGATAAATGCAAGATGATAACTCATTTTTAAACTATTTCATAGTATAACAGATTAATACCATATATCCATGTTCAAATTGATGATAGAATAGAGCTATGTTGGCGATGATAGAAAATCATGTTTAGATTTTGGGATATCCAGTTTTGGTTTTAGTTTGAATTGGTGGAATCAATCGATGAAGAAGGTTTCCTAATTGATTTGGATGATCCAAAATTAGATCTCTAGTAGTGATTGAGTTCATTTGACTCAGGTCCATGAATGATACCAATTTTTATATAGGAAATAGATTTAGTAGTGTTAGAGGAGGAATACATTTGAAGATCCATAGAATCTAGAAATCTATATGCTACACATTGTATAACAGAAGAACATATGCCGTGTGTGGGGCCCTGTCTGAGGTGCTATGGTTCTACGGGAAGTTAAACATAAAAAACATTGTAACATGTGTCACAAACTATGTAATAGTTACTTTTTGGATTATAATGTATCTATGAGGATACACAGACAAAGACATGACTAGGTACCAAATACATCTAGAGTATATTGGTTGAGCTGTGTACCCAGACATGGCCTGGTACACGGACACAGGTAGGTAGACATACACAGTTGAGAACAAACATGGGAATGGGACACAATACAAAGTTATACCTAGTGTCAAAGAGAAACATCATGTACTACATGTACATGACATTCACTCATTCAAAGATAACTAGGAGACCTTGTTCCCATCATCATGGACTAGTTTCCTTAAGGGTGTGTTCCCTCGGTCCATCCTTTGGAAGGAATATTATGGAATTATATCCTGAACAAAGGAATGTGATACTCTCAAAGTGATTAGTTTCATAAAGAGTTGAATGAATCTCTCTACGAGGCCAGTATGAGATCCTCCATCATCTTTATCCCTTGGTGGGGTTCTCATAATCGGTGTGACCAACTGTACATCGACATCAATTGCCTACTCGGTTGGTTAATCTAGATTGGCTTATTAGATATTACCTCAGGAACCTAGGTGTGATCCCCATATGTTTATTGATCAATTTATAATTCTAGTGAGTATTTATTTATGGTGATTCATTGAAATCACTATATCTTGGAAAGACTCCATCAGTACTATCAGACTCACAAAGTGATTTTTCTCAGGTGAGTGTGGATACAGAATCTTAAGCAAAATCTTAAACTGGAAATGTGGTTGTGACCATGACATGAGACTTAGTGTTAAAAAAGAATATATATGGACGTTTTATTATATGAATCATATTATTATTGAAATATATAGTTATTAGATGACTACTCTTGATGATTTATGCTTAGTGATTTCAGGGTGTCCTTCTAGATATTGTTATACTCACACCTGCATGGTATTTTCCCACATATATCATGTATTATACAGATGACCAGCCATTTAATAGGGTTATCAGTGCACCAAGGGAAGACGTATGTAAGATTTGGGATATATATAATATGTTTTAATCTTGGAGTTGACTACAATACCCTATTTCTATCATATTGGAATTCTTTACAATTTTTGGAAAGCTTGTATTTGGAACTTATTTTCTTCCTAGTGTTTTTAATACTCTGATTGTGTGATCTAGATGTATGAATGTATTTGGTATTAGTTGTATTTTAAATTTCATCATTTTATGGGTTTGGAGACGTGAATGTACATACAAGTTCCTAAGGATATGGCCTATCATGTGAGTGTTATGTTTACTCGCTACTAGTCACCATCACCCAGCCTATTGGCAATGGGCTGGGGGTAGTCACACTTGGATTATCAGCATCTAGGAAGAACATGGTGGGTCAGGTCATGAAAACTTGTGTCATATGAGATGAAATATGGAATTTAAAAACAATACATGTAATTAGTGGAGACTCGGAAAGGAAACCCTTACAAAGAATGTAACATGTGAAGTAAGAATATATCATGTAAGAGATTATGTGAAATAGATTTATATAAAATTAA
This sequence comes from Viscum album, assembly GCA_963277665.1. Taxonomy (NCBI): domain Eukaryota; kingdom Viridiplantae; phylum Streptophyta; class Magnoliopsida; order Santalales; family Viscaceae; genus Viscum; species Viscum album. The sequence continues at coordinate 547,652,226 of OY728148.1, forward strand.
AAAAATTAAATATAAAATAAAACAATAAATGGTTATAATGAACATGATATTAGAATATTATAATAAATTAATGAAGGATATTACTCAATAAAAGGAAATAAAGTTCTGAAAATACCTTATGAGTTTGAAAATATTTGATTCAAAATCACATTGAAAGAAATTCTGAAATAGAAATTAAAATCACATGAATAAAAGGTGGGTTGTGATAAAATAACTCAATGTATAATTAATACCTCATGAAAAGGTGAATAAGTATATAAATTGATATACGTCTCTTGGAATGTAAATTTAGACAAATTATCTTTCACTTGAACATCTGCTTGGTCAGAAGTTCTATAGCCTCCTAATTAATAATCATAGACTCATTAAATATATTTTTTATAAACATATTAATATTAATAAATTTTTTTAAAATAATCTTAAATAGTTATTTATTACATATTTATTACATATTTTTAGTTAATAATGATCATCATTTTTTAGTAGTTTTGAATGCACCATGTCTATTTCGATGTAGTAGTTTCATTCATCATTCAATATTCTTGAGTTCATCATATAAAAAATAATAAAGAAACTATAATAAAATATACATAATGAATTAATAAGTTATTTTTTCATTATATGGATGTTTCAGGTATAGTTCTCTATGATAAAATCTATAATTCACTTGTTTCATTATTTTCTATGAATCAAAGGCGATATAGTAATAATGAGTTAAAAATTAATATTAAAATCCAAAAATAATAAAAATATTATCTAATTATTAATATCATATCATACCAGTAATTAAGGTTCTATAAATATCTATGATAAAAATTTATTGCATTGTTCATGTAGGTGGTTAAACCAACCCAAACAAGAACATTCTATAATAAATTGATGAGTTTGATTATGAAGATATTTTATTATGATATCAAAATTATATAATTTTAATAATATTATCAAGATATTTATAAATATATTAATCATAATTGAGAATATATGAATGAATTATATAAATGATAAATAATGATAATAAGTTTTCAATTACAAAAAATAAATTGTATCTCTGCCCAAAAACATTGTTGGGTTTGAAGGAATTTTTGAAAAATATTAGGATAAAGTGTACCCAAAATGGGAGAGAATTATTTTGAAAGTAAATATGGTAGATTATTTATGGTAATTATAATTTTAGGTGTGGCTTTAAGGGGGTGGTGGAGAGGTCCCTTTATAAGTCAAAGGAGTGGCATTCTTGTAAATATTCATTACTTAATATAAAAAAAATCATTTTCAAAGAAATTGGACCCATATTTGAAAAATAATTAAGATAATATGATTTTATATTAATAAATCTCTCTTATACAAATTTTAATATGATTTGTGTGATATTTTAGGAATTTAAATCTTAATTTAATACCATTGCCACATTTTAACCTTTACTATGGAAACTTTTACCTCAGTAAATAATTTTTATTGGTAAAAAATAAATTCATCCTTATTAATTATTTTTAAATGGAAATTAAAAATATAAAATAAATTTTATTTGATTCAACTTCTAAAAGTGATAAAAAAAATTTCATTATAATTATACATAATGAAATAATTTTTTTTATAAAAATGTATTTTTAAACATAAAAATGAATTTTTAGTTATTTAGGAAAAAAATGATAAATAATACAAATATATATATATAATTTATTAGATTATAAAAAAATAAATAAGGTTTATTTTAATTATATTTTAATACATAATTTAATTACATCGTGTGAAGATTTAATTGAAGAAAAAGAATGAAAAATGAATTATTATTAGGGTGAACTACAAATTAGGTTCCAAACGATCAAATAAAGGATTCTAAATTAAATATATTAATTTTAAATGAATTATTATACTCTTTAAATAAATATCTGTATGGGAAAAAGGGTTCATAAATTTTTAATTTATTCTTATATCATGGTGATCTCATAAAAGTTAAAGTATTTATAAAAACTATTATGTTACTATTCACAACAAAATAAACTTTTTTAGGAAATATAAAAAATTTACCCTAATATAATATTGGAATTATGAATCAAAAAATGTTCTAATTTTTTTGAAATTATAATTCTAAAATGTAAGAATATAACTTTTAAATGGAAACGTAAAATATAATAAAAAACATTTTTTAAAAGTGAAATTTTAAATTCTTGGTGTTCTTTTTTATATTGATGCATTTTATTATAATAAACCTTTTAAAAGAATCAATTTAATTTAATATAAAAATACAAAACATTGTAAAATATATTCTTTGGAAAATACTCCATTTTTATATTAAATTATTTAAATCTCATTATATTAAATTAAGTTATTTATATTTTAACCATTAAATTTCATCAATTCATTTGTATCAGAACAAATCAAATCTTTATTTTAAAAAATAATGATATTATATGAGGAATTCAGATTACATGTTTTTATTATAATTTTTTAATTAATTACTATATTTTTAATTACTTGAGGATTTATTCCACTTGCCCTTTTTTTATATTAGATATTGAATTCTTATACTATATTAATGATTATATTTCATTGTAATAGTTTATCTAAATAAAATGTTTCACAATTCGTTTTAATTCAGTGTCTCTTGTGATATAAGTTATTCAACATAGTATTTATTTAAAGGAAGAAACATACTAGAATATTAAGTTGTCACATTCTCTATATCTTATATAAAATGTGCCCTTGCAATATTAATTTATCTCATCGATAAAAATATATTACAGTTTCTTTAATATAGTCATGAGTGGTGATATAATTTCAAATGAGAAATCAACCTCACTTTCTTAGGTAAGACTAAGAAACTCATATTTTACCCCCATTATAGATATATGTCTATATATTCATTTTTCATAACCATTTTTTTCAAAAAATTACCCCTTTTTTGGTTATAGGAGTTTATAGAAACATACCATTGATAACTTCATTTTTAGGATCACGTAGTCAACCAAATACTAAAAATAAAATATTTATGATAATTCTAAATAAAATCAGAGTAAATAACCATATTAATATAACAAATAAATCATAAGATGTTTTATCATCTTACATATTTATTTCAACCCATGACATATTTGTATAACTATTATTTTTCAATCAATAAATATTTCAGTTTTAGTAAAGTTTCATTAAGTTTCATCCTCTTAATACCAATACCAAAACCACTAAAAATTACTTAACCCAAATTTTCATAAATCTTTCTTACTATATTCTAAACTTAAAATTCATAAAAACCTATGAACATAGAAATAAACTCACCATTTTATCCCAAAACTAAAAAAATCACATATCCATCAATATTACTATAATCATAAATACTTCGAAGAATATATTTATCTTTTCCCAAAATAAACTAAATCACCTTGTCACCAAAAAACTTTTCAACCATCAAGTTTATCCATATTGCTAAACTTATATTCCCAAAATCAATCAACCAAATTTTCTAATTAGCTAAAATTTACCCATGATCAAATAAAATATAAACCCAAAGGGTTATCCAATCCTAAATTATGTATTATTTCTAAAAACTTAATAAACATTTATACAATATATTAAATCACCTTAAAATACAATCGTATAAGACCTTAAAATGGTATCTATTCCTTTAATGTTAGGAATTACCACAAAATAATTAATTCACTATGTTATCCAAATCTTGTAAAATATCCTAATATAATGACATCCTAAACTCAATAGTTATCAAAACCCCACTCTACTACCAATTGAGACACCCTATACCCACACTCCGAAATTTTTTTCAAAAAAACATACTCATTAATTAAGGGGTTTGATAAAAACTGAAGAGACTCAAAAATAAACATCCATAAATACAATATTAATAACCAATATTAATATCTTACACACCTACGACCATTTAATTTTTGAGTCTTAAATAATCAATAAAAACCTTTTATTAATAAAAAACACATCTTTCCCATAAAGTAGACATTTTTTCCACTAATCCAATGTTTACCTATTTTATAATAAGTTCTTAATATAACCCAAAAAATTATAAAAACATAATCCCCATCTAGACATATCATATGTAATAATATTCTTCATAACATGGGGATATGAAAACATAAGAATGGTGAGATTAAACACCCATTAAGGGGAAACATTTAGTGAGTTATAATAATGATAGATAACATGATCATGGGAGGAATATCTAATTAAAAATAACTTATAATTAGTATAGTTTTCTATAGTTTTATAAAGGACATATAACCCTTAAAAAAAGTTTTGACATGTACCATGGTAAAAGAAAGAGGGGGCTTGAGAATATAATTTGAAGCCTTAGTACATTAAATAGGCATTAAAAAATTACATAAAAAATTGATAAAAGATTATGAAGTGAAAAAAAAATTCTAGGAAATCATAACTGATACTACTTGGAGGAATCATTAATTCCATTGGGGATAACAAATTTCATAATTTATAGATAAAATGAAACTATAATCACTAAAAACATAATTAAATAGTAAATTAATTTAATTTTTGACAATCAATCCCTTGATGATAGGTTGTATAATTATAATTTATTTAAATAAAAAAATTGAAATTATATATGAATTATAAAAAATAAATTTAATTTATTAAGAATGATGATTTTTGAGATAGTGGGAGAGAGAAAAAAACATAACAAAACACACCAAGAATATGATATATGGGTTCATGTATTAATGTTTTTAATGTTTAAGAAATTAATCATACCATTGTTATAATTAATTCTCCATCAATTCCAATAGTCATGGTAATTAATCTCTCTCTTTCTCTATCATAAGTTCTACTTTTCGAATGGTCATGTTCTTCAGTTTTTTAGAGAAACAAGTAATATACAACCATTTTGAACATAAAATTAAACCTAACCAATGGTCATGGAGAAGGCCTAGTTTTAGTTATTGTATTATAGAAACCCAATTTAATTAGCATTAAATGGCCATGTTATGAAAATAATAGAGAAATATAGGGAACAAATTTTAAATGAAACTGCACAACATGAATTGAAAATAAAATAATACATACACTAATATAATTTCTATTCAAATAATAGGTTGGAATGAATTAAAATAATTCCTTATGATATCCATGAGATGATGAGGAAAAATAAAAAGATAATAACTTAAAAGAACTATGGTAATTTGACTAGTGAAGGAATCTACTAGATTTCATCACCTTTCTCATGGTTTTGATCTCTAATTCTTTCCATATAATCCTTTCCTTTGAATTTATAGATGAAAATTGACCCTATGTGTCTTAAATTTCATAAAATATTTCATTGAATTTTTCCAATTCAACTCTAGGGTCTACCAAGTCATAATATTTGGGTCCCAGTAAAAGATTCAAAAAATTCATAAGTTGGAATTTTTGCAATGGGATTTAACAACATGACGAGGGATATCATATTGTGAAAAAGTAGGGATTACCCCCTTGTTGGTTTTTCATGTCATGGTTTATGGATGACTTCATGTGTTATTTTTAGGGATATTCATGGTGTGAATATTAGTGTCATGGTGTGAATGTGTTCTACCCAGCACTATTTCATCTATTTTTCCTCCAACCTCTTCTCTAAGTTGTAGAATAATATTATGAACATATCACAACGAGAATTCATATTTTATGATTTTAATATTGGTAATCTCAAACTCTTTTATTTAGCTTTAATTTTCCATTTTATCCTGGACCAATATTAAGAAAATAATAAAAATGATGGCATGAATAATGAATTAATTTCCAAAATAATTATATTTTAAATTTAATATGTATTCATAAAATGTAACTATCAAATATTCCTCCTCTCACACTCATAATTTTCATCAGGAATGAAAAGTCAACAAATAAAAAAGGACATGCGATATATAATGATTTAAATTAAATGTCAACAAAATATACAGATTAAATGTGGAAATAAATGTTTATGAATGAAAAAAAATTTCATTGACTCCTCAGTTATCAAAGAAAAAATTCACTATTTTTTTTACATTTCATATTTTGAATATAAAATTCTAGAACATCCTTTATTCATATTTTTAAATTCATTTTCAGTGTTCATTACATTCAAAATTTACATGAATTTTAATTATTTTCACTCATTTCTCAATGAACACATGTAAATGTATCTTTCTCATATCTCAAATCATCATCTAACCATAATCTTGCAATTCATCTACTTTATCCACCCCACATAGAATAAAATCACAATTAATCCTTATAGATTCACTATTAGGTTGAAATGACCCTAAGGTTTTAGGGTATGTGAGAAATTATATAAAAAATAAAATATAAAAATGATGTTAGTCTCTAAATTACATTTCATGTAAATTAAGAAAAGTTTTATGAAAAATTATCCCTAAAAAATGGCATCACCCCCTTTTTCCAAAATTATAATAATGGTCACGAATCATTGATGTAAAATCAATGATACACCATCTTGTATTTTTTTATTTATCCTTCAAAAAGATGGGTTTGAAAAAGTATGACATCTACAACCAAAACACAAATGATAAAAATAATTTTTCAACTAAATCATGATTCTCACCCTCCAAAACACAACCAATTTTTATTTTGTTTTATTTTTATTTTTAACTTTTAGTTTTTTTAAATTTTTAGAGTGTTGATCTGGCAGTGTTTTCATACTCTTTGCCACATATTTTTTTTGTATTTTTTTTATTGAATTTTTAATAATAAATAATTTTTTTATTAAATAATTGTTAAATATTGTGCTTTTGTACCTTTCTATGTAAAATAATCAATTTTAGTTTAAATCATGTTTTTAAGGTGCATTATTTTCATTTTAAATAATTCTTAAATTAAATCATTTTTTTGAATTTGAATTTTATTTTTTATTATTTTATTTTTATAATTTTTCATTCTAGTTAGTTTATCAATTAATTAATTTAAGTGATTAATTATTTTTAATTTGTAAATATAAAAGTCAATTTAATTTAAATAATTAAATTGGTTATTAACAATTTAATTTTTTTCAATTCTTTAATTTAATTAATTATTTAATTAATTAATTGGGTAAATAATTTAAGAAAGTAACTCTAATTACATTAATTTGTTCTTAAATTAATTAATTTATAATATTTAATACAAATAAATTCATTATTTTAAATAATTCATAATTAATTTTATTTTTTTGACTTAACTTTGTTTTACTAATTTTTATTAATTCAATTGATCGGTTTATTAATTTGTTTTTTAGTTTTAGAAAAATTCATTTAATTTTTGGTGTTGGTGTATGTTTTGCAGATATTTTAGTAGCACTCTGTCACGGTGTCACCCTGTTCTTCTCATTGCTGTCTCACAACAACTGTGAGCATCACTAACGGTGCCCTAGAAACCGATGCCACATCTTCTCTAACGGTGCCTCACTTGTCATGTCACCACTCAAAACTCTTAGTGCCACCATTTCACATCGCACCTACTGCTCACGACGTCACCTTATTTTTCCACCAGTTCCATCATGGCACCTATCACTCACCACTTTCACACCCCTACCACCGTGAGCATTTTCCAAACTCACAATTGTACCATTCCAATGCCCCTCTGCTCCCTCCTCTTTTACGCAGCACCACAACATCACAAAAAATCAATCATATAACATCAATCAAATTCTCCCAACCTCAAATTGAAAATTGATTTCAACAGTAGTAAACACAACCAATCAGAAGAATCATAGAATTTCAAGAAAATATCAAGTGAACAAATCAAAATCAAAACTCAATATCCAAACCTTTACCCAGATATGGCCGACTGTACCTTGAACTGCCACAATCTCGTGCCTCTATTCAATCCTCTTCCCTAGGCAGCATCTATCTCCATGAATCCACTCATTTTGAACTGCTTTCCATCCAAGATCTGACCGAACTGAAGACTCCTGCTCAGATACTCCTTTATCCATTTCGACCCCAAGCCCCCTACATTGAACCTAAATGTGTCTCTTTCTCAACCATCTAAACCATCGCAACTTTCCCTGCTCCCTTGCCACGTGACAACCATCTGGCCCGAATCTCTATCCCTCACCATAACTCCTCTCTAATTTATGAGCCGCCCGAGCCTCCCCTTTCTTCTTTCCAGAATCCCACCCTTTTGTTTTTTCTTCTTCTTTTTAGTTTTTTATTTAACATATAATATAATATATAATATATAATATATAATATATAATATATAATATATAATATATAATATATAATATATAATATATAATATATAATATATAATATATAATATATAATATATAATATATAATATATAATATATAATATATAATATATAATATATAATATATATTATATAATATATAATATATAATATATAATATATAATATATAATATATAATATATAATATACTATATAATAACAATAATACATATATTAATAATTCTATATAATATTATAGATATATATAATATTAATTTCTTATATCTCATAATAGTATATGTATTAATTAAATAATAATAGTTATTAAAACATATATTTGTAATAATAATATTAAAATATATATATATATATATATATATTTATAAGTATTCTCATTAATTTTAATTATCTTTATAATATATAGTATTTTTATATAATTGTTTCATTTTTCCAATGACTCACGTGTGTTTTTTGGTGACCTATATAGGGAGAGGGTTGTGGCTCGGCACGGGCGACCCATTATTCAGTTAGGAGAAACTGATCCAGTAACCAGGATGGAAGAAATAGTACTATGAAACTCCGATGTGGAGAATGGTGAACACTTCGGGAGGGATTCTAGCGAGTTCCATTTTGGGTAGTAGACATGGAGCATGGGAAAGACTAACATGACATAGGGATGATTCGGCATTCACCACGGTCATTCAGAGGGGCTGGACGACACTTCTCCATGGAAACTTCATTCTTCCAAATCATCTATCCAGAGGTTTCAGTGATCCCAAGAGTCTTCACCATTTCCATTGAGAGCAGATTGGAGGCATCAGAGTAGTAGATCAGCTTTTCATACCTCGATTCCTAGGGCAGGACATTCTACACACTCCAGAATCGCATCCACTATCAAGCAGCATGAATTGAAGATTTTGAGAGATCAAGCAGGGAGATGAACATCTTTGTTTTAGTTGTTCTCTATTTTTTTGCAACATATTTCAACATGAACATCATAGATTTTAATTCTATTTTTGCACTGAATCTAACCATTATGTCCAACTAAAATCTTTGTGGTGGGGGATAAGCTGGCTGGTTAAGATTTGATTACCCTGATTCACTCACTAAACATTTTTCTTGATCATCTCTCTCTCACTGTTTATGGAGTGGTTTTATATTCAAAACAATAAGGTTGAGTGAAAAACTATCTTTTTTGAATCTAAATGAAAATTGCTTTAATATGAGGAATTCATCAACAAATGAATTATGCTCAAATGAAAGAGACACACTAAACTCAACTAACAAGTTGAGCCTAGTGACATGTGAATTTTATCACCATTGAATGGAATGACTTTTATAGTTGAAGGAATGTAAGGGATATTTCATAACAAACTAAACAGATGACAAATCTTCCAGTTACCTTAAATTAGATCCATATTTCTTAAACTTTAGTGCATGAATGTGGATAAGAAATATAGAAATCAGCAAGTGGATTTTTCCCCCTACTCATCCATTGGATATTTTCACCACAAGATTTCTTGAGGTCTTATCTTCTTCCATGAACTCACCAATATACGTTCACATCCTCACACACTGATTTCCACTCACTCCACTTAACCAGCACCAACTATTTCTATTGGTTTTTTCATATGTTTTTGTTTATTTTATTTTTTTGGATCACTAAGAACAATATTAGGCCTCCCTATTGTTCTACCCTATCATGCAACTATTATATGTAGTAAGTAGGTTATAAATTTTTGTTTTTCACTCATTCCCAACAATGCGTGTGTGTGCAAGTTTCTGGATTAAATTAAAATAAATAAATAATCACGAACATTTAAAATATCCCATTAATACATTTATAAAATTATCTATTATAATACATACATCCCTTTAACCATGTTTTTGTGTCCCCCACAAATATTATTTTTTAATAATTATGAAAAATAAATAGTGTAGTATAAAAAATGATAAAATATTCCTTTAATGAAGATTTTCTCTAACAAGGTTATTCATGGATTATATTGGCTTAATAAGTATTAATACGAAGGTGGTATCATGATAAGGGATTAATAAAAATATACCTCAAGAATATTAAAATAGAATTAGTATAATAATAGATTCCAAGTATGAAAAGAAAGTTCTAGAAGAAAATATTCCCAAGTGTTACTCAAGAAATATATTCATGAAATAATGTAAAAAATTAGTATGAGATATTTTCTTGAAAATTAAGATATATAATTTGGAAAATTAGGCATGGAGAATCACACTAAAAAAATAAATCCTACAAATATAAAAAATTCAAGATATCAAAAATTTGAGAAAAAATAATTTATAAAAACAACATGTCTCCCAAATCATGACTAATTGAATAAAAATACTCATGTTTTTCTTCCATTTTTTCTTTATCAATTTTTCTAATTTAATTAATTGAAAATTAAACTCAAAGTATGGAATGATTATTATCTTGGACATTGTTTGTTTCCTCCATCAGAAAATAAAACAAAATTCATGTATGGGGAATGAATTTTCAATTTAAAGTTTGTAATATATATAAATAAAGGGGTAGTATAAAATAGTAAAACATAGATTACCCTTTTGAATTAATTTCCTTTAGCTTGTGAATTCCATATTTTATTATTATTATTATTATTTTATTTTTTTGTCCCTTCATTTTGGACATATAAAATTAAACAATACATCAAAGTAAAAGGTCCATTCAATAAAGATAAAAAGAACCAGGGGAATTTAAACTTAAATTCCAAATAAAAAACTAAATCATCAGAAATAAATTAAAACCTATGGTCTAATAAATAAATGAAAAACTGTGATTTCCTTCTAGAAGCTTCTCTTTTTTGTTAAGGCCATTTATAATGTATTTACCCTTGTTAGCTTATTAGAATATGATACAAAGGAAACCTTCTTGGGTTAACCTAATTTTGAATTTAGAGTATAACTAGATCATCTATTTTGCTCTTCATTGAAACTAGATTGAAATTCTAAGGAGGTGACTAAAATTTGGAAAAGATGAATGTTAATAAGAAGAATTCAGAATCTATTTAGATTTGGTATCATTATTCTTTTTCAATTGTTAGTTGTGTGTGTTCCACTTATACATTGACCTCTTCAAGTTTCGTAGAAAAATATTCTATTAATTATTTTTATATGAATTCTCCTTGTTCTTCTATATAAACAATTTAAAATGTATCTGTTTATTCTTCTATGTCATCTTCCTTGGGATGTGCTCCATGATTTTCAAGAAATTTCATTAAAAATTCACCAATTGAGGTCGCTACTACTTCTTCTTCTTCTTGTTACCCATCATTATCCAAACCTATAGTTTTGAGGATATTTTTATTGAAATAAATTTATATTTGGAACTTACCTGAGCTTTATTGACTATTATTTCAACCTCTTGACATGCCGCTTCAAAATATAGTTGTAGGCCATGGAGTGTCGTTTCTTCTTTCCTTGTGTATAGTTGTAGGAATTTTTTTCTTGATTGTTCATCTTTCTAAACTCATCAACTATATGTGTAATATCCATATGAATGATGGACAATTTATTTATTTTTATTCAAAATTAATTATAATCATACCATCAAAACCAAAAATAAAAATTTGTAGTAAAATTAATAAATGATAAAATAAAATCATAAACTAAAATCAAGAAATCGAAATAGATTAGAAAATACCTTTTCAAAATTATTAAATTAAATTATTATCCAAACTTATCCCTAAAAATGGAACCCAAAATTGATACCACCCAAAGGATTTTTTAATTCCTTCGAAGATACCAAATTTGATAATTTATAAAGAAAATGAAACTACATAAACTAATTATATAATTAATTTGTATAGGATTTGAAATTATTTATGCCTATCTGATGAGGAAAGGTTAGAGAATTATAATTAATTTAATAATATGTCATAAAAATACAATTTATTTATTAGATATAAATCTAATCTACTAAGTGTGTGGTTTTTTGATAAATTGGTGGAGACAAAATAAAAAAACCCAAAGTACAATGTTTATGATATTTAGGTTCATGTATTAATATTTGTAATGTTTGATTAATTAATCTTTCTATTTAACAAATTTTGTCTAAAATAATTATAATACCCATTGTAATTACTCTCTATCTCACAATTTCCCCTTTTGTAATGCTCAAAACATTCAGTTTTTTAGTGAAAGAGGTAACCTAAAACTATTTTTAAACATATAATTCAACACACCCAATGGTCATGGAAAATAAATAGTTCTAGAGATATCATTACATAAATCCCACCCAATTAACATTCAATGGTCATGCCATGAAAATAAGAGTGTGAGAGGTAAGATAGTTTTAATGCCACCACCCAAACAGAATTTAAAAACATAAAATATACACTAATACATTTATCCTTAAAATAAAAGCTTGGAATGAAATAAAATCACCCCCTCACGCTATCCATTAGAAGAAAATAAAAAAATATAGAAAAAAACCAAAAATAATTTATAGGGTAGGATCGAGGAAGGAATCCACTTGAACATAACACTCAACCTCAAGCTATGATCTCTAATTATTTATAATTCCTCCCTAATATTGAATTTATAGGTGAGAATAGCCATTTTGGGTGGCTTAAATGACCTCAAATTGTTCAATTAAATTTTCGAAGTCAAATCCTTGGGTTACTAAGGCATAATTTTTGGGTCCTAATCAAATTTAAAAATAAACTAAAAGATGGAACTTCCATAACATGATTTCATAGAATTACAAGGGATATCACATAATGAAAAATTGGGATTTAACACCTTGATGGTGCTTCAAGAAATGGTTTATGATCATTTAAATGTGGTAATTTTTGGGATATACATAACATTGATATCTGTGTCATGTCATGAATTTATGTTTTCTAGCTATATTTTCCAATTTTTCCCCAAAATTTCTCCAAGCTATGGAGTCATATCTCGAATATCTTATAATGTGAATTAATATCTCACGATGTGAATGTTGGTAATCTTGGATTTCTTTCTTAATTTTCCATTTTATCCAGCCACAATAAAAAAAAATTGATGGAAAGAATAATAAAATTAATTTAAAAAATTATTGTATTTTAAATTAAATATGCATGAATGAAATGTAGTTATCAATAACATCATGAAAAATTATTACAACAATAAATCCCAAATATATGGCTGTGAACATGAATTCAGGTTCACACATAAAATTATGAACATGTAAAAACAAAAAAGAGTTCTATGTAAAATGTTGTAAACATGAAATCAATTCCACACATAGATTTGTGAACATGTAACTAGGTTCACATCTATCATCATTTTCTCAAGATATATAAAACATTAACCAATTCAATAGTGTGATCTATAAGACCCAAACTATCACGTGATAATAAGTAATACATATGTGTTCCACTAATAACCAATAATACATATCATGAAGTAACACTGACAGAAAGGAAATGGGTTTCATATCATTCCCAAATAGAATAACATAACATTACATGAAGAGTAGATCAGTTGATAACAAAAAATTAAATCTCTAATAAACATTATAAAATTATTTAGAGTATTATCATGAACATTACTCTATTATAGGTCGATTATTTAGATGTATAATGAAAAATAAAAGACAAATAATTTTCAAAATGTTTTTATAACATGGTTATAAAAACAAAATTTTATGCTACTTCCAAAATTTATTTTATGAGGATAAAAAAGGGGAGATAAAAAAGTTAAATTATAAAATAATTCCATATATTTAAACCTTTAATATAAAGGAAGAAATTTATAATAAATTTATAGTGGAAGTTCAAAATATACAAAAGTGTAATAAAAATGTTTTATTTATTCTATCAAAACATTAACCATTATTTTTAAAATGGGAAATTGAAAAAAATAAGGTATATAAATTACTTTTGAAATATATTAAAAGTTTAATCGGAATGTTTATTAATAAAAATTGTTATAAAAGTGGGAATATTCTTTCATGATGTGAACATTTAAAATGAGCTTCTTTTTAAAATTATGTAATGAAAGTTAAAAATGACATGTATAGAAAATGTCAACAAGGTCAATTATATTTTTTTAGGAATGTAAAAGGTGGGAAAAATGACCTTAAATAATCAAATAATAATATATAATAACATTCTTGAAACCATATAGAGAATATGGACATGGAGAAAAAATATCCCTTATAAAGAACATGAATTATTATTAACACTATAATTTTTTTTGGAGAATGAAATCTATCAAAGAAAAATATCTTTATTCAAAGATGTAATTTACATAGAGAGAAAGAGAAATAAAATACCTATAATAAAGAAATGGTATAATATAATGAACCTTGAATATCATGGTCATGGAAGAAATTTTATGACCCAATGAAAAAGAAATTAAGTCGGTAAAAACATTATGAACAATGTAAGGTGTAAACTATAAATACTCTTAGAAGGAAATGAGACCATAAATTAATTATAGATTAAATTAAAATAGTCATTTAAACATTCATAAATTTTAAGTTGATTCTTAAAAGATAAAATAGGGAACTAAAGGATAATACTTGAAATGAGTGGAGACTTGGAAAGCGAACCCTTACCAAGAATATAACATGTTAAGTAATAAAATATCAAGGAAGTAATTATATTAAAGGAATTTAAATCCAAATAAAACAAGTATAGATACAACATAAAACAAATAGAAGTTATAATTAATATTCTTTTAGAATAATGTAATCAATGAATGATGTAACCCAATGAAAGGAAATTGAGTTAAGAAAGACCCTAATGGGTTTTCTAATATATAATTCAAAACAACATGGAATCATATCATGAAATAGTATTTTAAATAACATTAATATATGATAATTTATAAAAAAAATTATTTTTATAGTATATGCAAAATTTTAATTAATAATAAGTGCATAATTTAAAATATGTCTTAAGGAATAGAAATTAAGACAAAGAACCCTTACCATAAACTTTTACGTGATCAGATGTGTTCTATCCTCATGAATAATAATCAGACTCATTAACTATTTATTTAATAATATTATCTATATTAATTACCTTTAATATCAATATTTTATATTCATTTATTACATAGTTATTACTTACTTTATTTAATATCAAATATTGCTTATTAATAGTTTTAGCTATTTCTTTTCTGTTTTATTGTAATGGTTTCAATTATAATTATATGTTCTTGAGTTAATCATAGTTAGAATATTAAAGATTCAATAATAAAAATTATACAATTATATATAAATTTCAAGTTTAATTCCATGGGAGTTTTTGGTTGGAATCTTCAAGATGAAATACATAACACACTTGTTTTTGAAAATTTTAATGAATCAAAGACTATATATTAATAGCGAGTTAAATATTAATATTAAAATTAAAAAATATAAATAATTATTAATATCATATAATATCAATGATTTAGTTTCCATAACCTTCCATGATAAAATTTTATTGCATCCTTCTTACAGGTGGTTAATTTGACCCAAAAAGAAACATGCTATAATCAATGTATGAGTATGACTATGAAATGATTTTATTATAATATCATCATTAAGGAATCATAATTATATTATCTAGATTTTAATAAAGAGAAAAATAATTTTTTAAGTGGTTGATTAAAAATATAAATGAAAAATAATTATAAGAAGTTATCACTTACAAAAAAGAAATTGTATCTCTTATTAGAAACAATTTTGGTTTGGAAGGATTTTTGGAAACCCCTTGGGACCAGAAGCTACCCAATGTGGGATAGTATAATTAGGTAAGGAAATAAGGTATAATTTGGAGGGTAATTATTTTATATTTGTGTCTTTATAATGGTGTTAAAGGGGAAATTTATAATTGAGAACCGTGGAAATTCTGTAAATACTTATTAGATAACATAAATAGAAAAGTCATTTTCAAGGAAAGTGTATCCAAATTTAAAAAATAATGAAGATAAGATGATGAGAGGTGTATAAATCCCTATTAAACTCATATTAAGATCGTTTTAATGATATTATAGATACATATCCCTTGATTTAACACCTTTAAATTATTTTACTTTTTATTGTGGTAATTATATTTTACATCGGTAAAATATTTTTATAGAACAAAATATATATTAAATTTAATATTTCCAAGGATGGGTGAATAATTTAGGGGGGGGGGTGAATTTATGGTTTTCTTTTACATAATCTTTAATATATATGTTAACCTATGTGACTTGTTAAGGCATTGATATACACAAGTAAAAACTCAGTCTCATCTACATGTAAGAAATTAAACAATAGAGAAAGGAACACATAAATTCAATATGGTTTAGCTCTAATATCTGAACTTATTCCTTAGTATTTGTAATTTTTTAACCAAACCATATATTTTACACAATAATTTTATTATTAATTGAATTTTTATGGGAAGGGATTATCCTTTTCAAAAATTCAATTCTACACTTCTATCTCCCAAAAACTAATGATACTCTCTCCCATCAATAAAAAAATATAATGAACCCTTTATCTTTAAAAAATTACACTTTACATCTACTCATAAGTTTCTTATATTGAGCTTTTTTTAACTTAAATTATTATAACATCATGTATCTAGTGCCTTAGTGTATAGACCTCCTAATATTAGTTTTTTCACATCTTATAATTTTTATGAAATTTATACTCTTCTTCAACCAAGTGAATTATTTAGGATTCACATGATTTTTTTCATAGATAAAACTCATCTATTAAGAATTTTTTAATGAACACACATTTTTTAAGAGGTCACCCCTTTATAACCGGTCTTCCTTTTGTAAAAATAGAGAATTTGTGGAATCCACTTGGAAATGCTGATGAACTTTAAGTATTTAATCAAAAACCTTTAATAACTTCTAAAGATATCAGATAATAACTTCATTAAAACTCCCAAAAAACTTAGTATCAACAATCTCTTAATCATACCCAAACATGTCTTGAATCACAAGATTTAATTTCATTAATATCTCAGACAGAATGACCAGAATATTATCATCACAATGGTTATGGCTGGAAAATGTTTCAGTGAATATATTTGGAAACTTCTATTTATTGTACATATGTAGATTTGACACTTTTATTATATTTTTTTAGCCTATCTTTAGACTATATTAATACATATGTAGTATCCATTACTTTTAATATATTTGATATAAATATTATTTTTTTGATTATTTGAATCCATTTCACTTACATTGTGTTTAAACTCTGGATTGCAGTATCCACCTCTAAATAAATTCATCTTCTAAACGCTATATATTTCTATCATCATCTTGAATCACTATTGATATTCTTTCAAAGTGATTTCCATCCAATGAACAAATAAAAAAATATCATTTGAATTTACTTCTAGATCATCCTTTGTAAAACTCCAAATTTATATTCCTTCAGGATATTTTGATCATTATGACTTTGGAGAGTCGTCATAAATTTTATTCCAGTAACCTGAAGGTATTTAAGTCGACAATTTACCATTCAACTAATTAAACCACCTAATATTGTTCTTTTAAGTGAAATTATAATTATATTAGTATTCAGTTCTATAGAAATAAAAACTTTATTCTTATATGAACTCAAAAAATATCCAATGTTTGAAAATATTTTTATCATAAGTTGTTGACAAAAAATATAAAACCTTCACCAATACATGGTATATTCAACATCCATATTTGGATTTTTTAAATTTTTTTACCACTCTTCAACATGAAAGTCTTTAAAACAAATAAAAAACATTCTCAAATAGATATATCTTTCAACCATACTACTGAATAAAGTATTATTTTTGAGATAATATCTTCCCTCATTGATAAGTAAAATTGTGGATATAAGTTCAATGTACATCCCCTCAATTTTCTATAATTCATTTTATTATCCATTTATAATAACTATATCTCCCAGATTTATATAAGAGTTATATGTTTCTTCTACCCCTTTAATAATAGAATCCCAAATATATTTAGAAAATTCATTTATCTTTTTCAAAGGGATAGTGTAAGGATTACATGAAGATTCATCCTATAATTATCAAACATTTATTTTGGAAGGCATTAGTGTATATATCAACATTTTTCTATTATATTGTAATTTATTATGGTTTTATTCCACTATAATACACTTTTAATTTATGGAAGTGATATTGAATAACATTATTTTTGAACTATATTGTTGTATATAATTATTTCAAAAGAAATTATACATTTATTATCATAATAATATTTTTGTGGAGTTCCAATTATCACTTTTAAATCCTCAAATTAATCATTTATATTAATTAATTGAGTGCAAGAATGTGTGGTAGAAATGTATTTTGACTTAGCTGTACTCAATGTAACTGATATTTTTTTCTTATAATTATAGAGAAAATACATCACCCCAAGAAAAATGTTCCACCATATGTGGACTTCTAATGATCAGAATCACCAGAAGAATTTATATTTATAAATAAAATAAAATTCAAATCACTACTTATTTTATATAACAAGATAAAATTTAATGTTCCTTTAATATATCTCAATATTATTTTGGAAGATGAAAAATGTAATTATTTTGGATTAGTATGATATCTTTCACATAAATTCAAACTATATGAAACTTCTAAGTGATTTTTTGTGAATATTCAGATCAAATAATGAAAATATCTCTAATTTGCACTTATTTTGGTAGCATAATTCCATATCTTTTCATCAAAAAAATAGGTGTGGTTAATTCCTTTGAACCAACCATGCTAATATTTCTCTATAAGTCCATATAATGCCTCTCCTATGAAAGGAAGATGAAATTTATCCTTTAGAAAACCTATAGCTTAAGGGAAAATATATCAATCCAAGAATTTACATTTAAAAGTTCTACTTCATCTATTTTGAGTATTGATTACAAACATTTTATTTATTACTAGGAAAAAAATATCTAGAAAAAATATAATAACAATTAATGTCTCGGAAAACTTCTACTTCACTTATAAGTATCTATTTATTTTATGTTTAGAAATGTTTAGCTTTCCTGTGTAACTATTATGTTTTCTATCAAAATATTGAGAAACCTGCTTTAACTTGAATAAATCTTCCATAAGACTCCATTATATACACCTACTTAATCATAAATAAATATTTTTGGTTTCTCAATATAAACTTCTTCCTCTAATTCACTTTTCATGAAAGATAAATTTATATCCATTTGATATATTTTATATTATTAATCAGTTATTTCTTCCCTTTTTTGTTAGTATGATGTCCTAAAACATGAGAAATATTTTATTCAAGATAACAA
This sequence comes from Viscum album, assembly GCA_963277665.1. NCBI lineage: Eukaryota > Viridiplantae > Streptophyta > Magnoliopsida > Santalales > Viscaceae > Viscum > Viscum album. Next base: position 547,671,656 of record OY728148.1, read on the forward strand.
CCATCCACCAGTTAATAAACCATTCAAAGTAACATATATTTATTTCTCAAAATATTCCCATTTTCATTGTGGTTATTTTGAAACTCCCATTTAGTTTTAATCACATTATTTTCCTCGGGTAATGTAATAATATTATTTATATTATTCTTATTAATTTGATCTAATTAATTATTTATAGCATTTATCCATTCCTTGTGTTCATCCATATCTTCCACTAAATAAGTTTCAATATATAAAATAAGTTCTATTTTATTATATATTATGAACTTTATTTAGTTTGAACTAGATATTCAGATATTTCAATTAGGTTCTTTGCTTCATCTTTCCTTTGAATCATTAAGAATTCATATTTATTTCATATTATGGTATAACCTTATTCATAACTAGAGAGATTAGAGCATGATCATTAAATTTTAGGATTATTCTATTATTCTAATTCATAACTTCTTCTTTTCGATTGTATGGAAACTTCCATTAAACTTCCAAAAATACCTTACCCTTCTTCCACTACTTTGAATGAATTCCCAATAATTTGATCATTTCATAATTATATCATTTTTTTCATTTTTTTCTTCTATAACATTTAACCTTTTTCCATTGGGTTTATACCCTAGTAAGATAACTTTTTCATCATTTTTATTAAATTTTACTATGTTATGAATTTTGATTTTATTTAGAAAATTGATCCAAAGAACTTTGAAACATTGCAATATTTTTTCTTTATATGCCATATTTCATTGGAAGTGGATTCTATTTTTAGTCTCAATAAGAACCTATCATGGATAGGTCTTTCCATGAAAACAACCTCCATCTATAAGAAATTAGAGAGTTTGTATTTTATAAGAATAATCATCTCTATTTTAACTAAGCTTCTATTTTTCCATTTTGAAACCCCATTTTTATGGGGCTGTAAAAAGAACTATATTGATGCAAAATTTCAACATTTTGAAGATAATACTAAATATTGTTTCATGTAAAATTTATTTATTATATTTTCTAATCTTCTAAATGTATTTATCAAGTTATTTATTAGACTATATTCTATAAAGCTTGAACATATCTACAACTAAAATTTTTTGTTTCATGAACATGAAAGTATTCATCTGGTAGAAATCATCAATTAATGTAATAAAGTCCATATCACACTTTATAAATTAATGCCTCATAAGTCCACAAAAATTGGAATATATGGCTTCAATTGGATGGTTAGACTAAATTTCTAAACTCACGTGACTTCCATTCACCATATTTCCTTTCATAAAAATACTAGAAACTATATATCTATCTCTATTCAATAAAGTAAGATCTCAAAATACTTATACCATGGAAACTTTTACCTTTTCTTACCCAAATATAAAATTCATCAGTTCAATAACTCATTTACATCTTTTGAACTCAAATAACAAAAGTCACATATCTCACCGATCTGAAATAGGTTTATTTCAGTACTCACCCCTTCTATTATAGTTTTTTCATTCTTAACAAACTAGATGGTACAAACATTATTTCATAATATGACATTATTAACATCATTATATAATTATATATCAATGAGAATATCATTATTAAGTTATTAAAAAAATGAAATTATTTGTATTTGAGCTTCTAATTATCTTTAGTTTCCATTCCAATTTATATAACCTTCAGGGAACTATAATTTTTAAAGGTAATATCTCTACTACTTTATTATTTTAAAATTTTCATGATCTTAAAATCACATGTCAAATGTGATGAGTATGAAAAATCATGAACCAATGATTCCCTTTCCATATTAATTTTAGATAAAATTCTATGAAGCTTTTTCTCGATCCATATTCTATTTCCCTGACTAAGTTTCATTATCAAAACATGTGATTTTCCTTAGTAAAGTGATTAAAAAAGTTTCAAAAAAGTTACATGATTTGTCACATATTACTTTGGGTTATTTAAGATAATAAAATTGATCATTTCTTGATGAATCTTTATCTTCTTCCTTCCATTTTCTTCATTATTATTTTTTTTCTGAGAATTACTTCATTTTATTTTAGGTATTTCTTTCCTTAATTCATGCCTTCTTCAAAGGATAGATATATTGTGGAAATAGTTATTGGATTTGTTTTGGAAGAAACCATTACCCAAATAATATATATAAAAGATAGTTTTTTAATAATATAGATTATTCCTATGATAAGTGTCTTAATATCCACTGGTAGTAAGAACTACTGATGATTTTTATAAAGGGGAATTTATCTCATTTTTACAAAATATTATTTTACTATAGAAGTGGGAGGATTCTCATGACCCTTCTTCATCCATACCTATTAATTTAGTGATGAAGTAAATGTATTGAGAGTGTAAAGAATTTTTTTTTCTATATTTGATGAACCAATACTCATATCATATTTTGATTTAACTTTCTATGTTTCCTAGGTTGAATCACCTTTAAATTCCATTATATTGTGTGAAAAATCATTTCTTTTATTTAGTGAGTTTTATTGCTTTAGTTATCATTAATATGCATTACTTAACTCATCTTATACTATTTCTATGTTTTATTTTGTGCCATTGAAAATTTTATCTTTTGAAAAAAATTCAAATTGAGGCTCTTTATTTTATCAATATATACCTCTTCCTTTTAAAAGAAGTCTCTTTTTTTTAACTTAATTTTCTTATTTCTTATTCAGTTGAATGAGTTACTTTTTGGATTTGTTATTCTGATCAAGTCATCATTTTAATTCTAATCTTAGCATGTATTCTATATAAGTTTATTCACCACATTCTTATTATTTTCTTGTAGTTTCCTCACCTTTAATGTATTCTAAAAAGTTCATTATCTTATAGTAAATTTCTTCATCTAATGATATTTATTTTCATGTTTTTTATTTTTTTATTTCAAATTAATATTTCTTTATTCTTACATAAATAAATAATTTTTCATTTTCCAAAATTTCTATCTTTTTTTTTTCCATTTTTACTCAAATTATTCTTTTAATTATTTTTATCCAACACATCATAATTATATCTTCTACTATTCCTTCTATGTGAACTCACATTAATGTGAAAAATTATGCCACATTAAAAGAATTTTATTTTATGTTTACACTTTTATTTTCGTTTTAATTTTTTTATGTTTAATGAAATAAGAAAAATTATTATTCAATGCTCACTATTTAACACATATTCTTCTTTTGATTCATTAGAGAAATAATTATTTTTGTTCATTGAGTTTGAGTTTTTCCATGGAATTGAAATATATTTTTTCATTCTCATTCTTTTTAAATGTTTATTATTTCCTTATTTCATGTTTTTCAAGGATATTTTGAAGTTAATTTAGAGATGATTCATCTCTATCCATGAAGGTAGAAATTTGGGGATCAAATCAGTTAGGGAAATTGCTCATAAATTTGTTCAAAATTATTGAGTCATCCAAGGTGTCACAAAACCATAAGATGTTTCCCATGATTTTGTTGATTTTTTTTAAAAATAATAACAGACAGTTTTATTCTCATCTATCTTTAAGACCTCAATTTTTCTTATAAATATTTTATGTTTTGATTACTTTATATTAACATTTCATTCATGGATTGTCTCTATCTTTTCCCAAGTTTCCTTAGATATCTGATATTCCATCACCATAGTTTAATTTTTTTCTAATAGAGATATTAAATCTATATTTTAATATTTACCATCAAATTAAAAGTTACTTTATCAGGTAATAACATAATATCATTCATGTATCATGGTGGATACATGATAGTATTAGTATCCACCACCTAAAGGATAAAAAATATGGGACAATGTATTATCTTATTTTTACATCTATGAAATTATTTTACATTAAAAGTTATAATTACTCATTAATTAATAATCTTTAAACTCTCAATTTTTACAAAATTCATCTTAGTAGGAACCTCTAATTGATGCTGATTGATATTCCTAAGGATGGGTAACCATTGATAAGGGGGGAAGGGGGTGAATTAGTGGTTCCTATTTAAAAATTCATTTAGATTTAAATTTAACTCTTGGAATTTTTATGATATAAATCCCAACATGTAAAATCTAATTTCCACATATTTATAAGTAATCAAATAATAGATCAAGGCACAATTTATTTACAATGTTCAAACTCAATAAGAAAACTTACTTATTTTTTTGTATAGTTTTTTCCTTAGCCATAACATTTACAATATAATTTAATTACCAAATAAAATGGTTTTGGAAGGGATTATCCTTTTATTAAAATATGAGCCCACACATATGTCTCATAATAAATAATGATATCTTCTCCCACTAGTCACAAAGATAAATATCCCTTTTTCTTACAAAAATACACTTATCTTCTACCCAAAATTTTCATAACTATAGTTATCTAGAACATAAATCATCCTATATTAATTCTTCTAATACCTTATATTATATACCTTAAGATCATAGTCTCATTTTTAAACTATGAATTTCATAATATTTTTTTATCTTCTTGGTCCTAGTGAATTCTTAATGAATCATATGTTGTACTTCTTAGAACAAAATGAATTGTTAGGATTTTTTTTAATAATCTCATCAACAACCTATTAATAAATTTCTCACCCCATTTATAATCAGTGTTACTTTGATGAAAGTGGGGAATGCATTGAATCCACATTTAATTGCTCACTAAATCCAAGTCTAATGTCAACAAACTTTATTTTATTTCTAGGATATCAAATTGCGACATCAATAAAACTCCAAAAAAACCAAGAATCAATACTCTTTGACTCTCCCCCAAAATGTGGATCTAATCACAAAAATTAATTTCATGAATATCACACTTTGAACATAAATTTTATCATATTCATAATGGTTATGACTTAAAAAAAATTATGCATATTCATTTAGAAACCTATAGTGAATGTACATAAATATAATTCACTTTAACATTATCCTAATTTATCAAATTATTTATATTAGTTAATCCTTCTAAAAACCTTATTAAATTGAAAATATTTGGAATAAATATTTTTCTTTTAGTGGTATTAATCGATTGCATGTAAATTCTATTCTAAATCTAGATTAAAACATCCACCTCATGATTAGATCATCTTAGGATATCCATATATTTTGATAACCTCATCTTGAATCACCATTAGTCTACCAAAAAAGGGGACTTATTTCAAAGAAAAAAATTGAAATATTATATGAATTTAATTTTGGATAATACTTTTATAAAACTATATATTTCCATTATTTAAAAATCTTTTAGTAATTCTAACTTTAGGTCCTCTTTATGAATTGTCTTTCGATAAATTTTAGGTATTTTTAATGAGAGAATTTTCAATTCAACTGACAATTGCATATTAACTTGTCCCTTATGATGAAATTAATGATACCTTTGGATTCAGTTATTTGGAAGTAACATCTTTATTCATATATGAAACTCAAAAACATTTATTTATATAATGTTAGAAAATATTTCTCTCATAATATATTAAAAATAAATACCAGACCCTTACAAATTCATGGGAACCTCAATCTTACCTTATTGATTTATTAACAAAACATCTAAACTCTTCCCCATGATCATATTTCTAAAAAAATAAAAGCTTTATCAGTGAGAAATATCATAACACTACACTACTAGAAAAATCAATTTGTTAATGAGAATCCCATCCCTCTATGATAAAAAAATATTTGTTCAAAAGTGTCTTTGTACCCCCCCAATTCTTAATAATTAATTTTCCTCCCACTTTTCACAATAAATATATATTATATATTAACCTAATATTTATAATTTTCTTCTCCACATTTGAGAACATAATAAAAATCATAGTGGGGAATCATATTCATCTTCTACTAAGTGAGTAGGGGAAGCCTGACTATGATGTTTCAGACTATGTTTCTCAAAACTTTACATAGGAAGGGAATTAGTGAACATATATATGAACTTTTATATTCTATTGAAATGTAATCTTATTTTATTTCATTGGTAAATAATTTTTACTTGACAAAGTGATACAATTTTTTTTGATCTGGAGTGTTTTACAAGATTCTTTGCAATGAAAATTGTACTTTGATTATTACAAAACATTTTAGGGGAATTACAACATTCACTTTTAAACTAACCAATCAAACTATTATCCTCATTTTCCAAATGAATGAATGTGTTGAAGAAATGTATCCATAATAAACTATTGTAATTATTATAGATTTTTTTTCTTACAATTCTAGTGAACATATCTTCCCCCCAAGAAACATATTCCTCTAGATGTGAATTTATAATCTTCAGAATAACCTACCCAATATATACATGTAAACCCTTGTGATATCAACTAACTAATTATTTTATATTTAAGGATAAAATTTTAATTTCCATTAATATATCAACAAATTATTTTCTTATCCAAAAAATTAGATATTTTTGTATCACTCTGATATCTTTCATATAAAGTCATTGCATACATAGTTTCTAGTCAAAATATTATGGGACAAAGTAACCTTTTAATAAACTTATTAAATTCACTCATATTTACACTCCTTCTAGTATCATCCTTTCATATCTTTACACCTATATAAATAGGTGAGGTCACCTCCTTGTAATTTTCCATGTAATGTTTTCTCAATAATTCCTTGGAATAATTCTTCTATAAAAGTAAGATAAAACTTTTATTTTTAACAACCTATATTATGAGGATAAATTCATATATTATAGCATTAAAATTTCAACATTCATCTCCACATTTCTATTAATTCTGTAGAAACATTCCCTTTTTAACAAAAAAATTAAATCATCAATATATGAAATCACAATTAATGTTATAGAACCATTCTACTTCATATATGAGTAGATATTAATTTTCTATTTAATTTTTTTTAAAATTCACATGTATCCATCGTGTTTTTAATACTAATATCAGGGATCCTTCTTTATAACATATAAATCTTTCATGATTATACATACCATACTTCCATATACATCAAGAATAAATCCTTATAGATGTACAATTTAATCATCTCCCCTTATTTCACTATTTATAAAAGATTAATTTATATCAGTTTGATATATTTTACACTTATCATCAGCTACTACTAAAAAAATCATAGGGTATCAATTATTACAATGGGATAAAAAATTTACTAAAAATTAATACCTTACACCTAGGACTATATTTTATAAACTATCATATATTTGTTTCTAAATGATTTTCCCTTTCTGATTTTGCTTATTTTAGAACACCTATTTAGTTCCAATCACATTCATGTACTTTGGTCATAAAAAATTCTATGCATTTTTATTCTAAATTTGATCTAATCCATCACTCATAGAATTTATCATTTTTTCAACCACTTATTCTACTAACATAGGCTCAACATGTGAAATAAGTATAATATGATTCTCTATTATCAGCTTTATTAAATTTCAAATTAGATCTTTTGGTCTTCTGATGATAAACTCTATTTCAACCGACCTTTCAATTATTTATAAAATATAATTATTACTTTCTATTTAATCAATTTCTTTATAACTAGTGATATAAGAACATAAAAATTTAATGTGAGTTTTATTCCTTTATTCTTATTAATCTCTTTTATTAGTCAATTTTATTTAATATTATGTTAATGATTGAAAAATAGATTCACATTCTTCTATTGTTTTGAACTAATTATCAATAATTTCAACATCACATGATTCCATTACATTGTGTATCCATTTGTTACTGCTCCTGTAAGTTCTTCCATTTGATTCATAACTCATAAATATTGGATCCTTATAATTTAAATCAAATTTTTCTTTGTTATTACTTTTAATTTTAATTTGGAATGGGACATCGAACATTTTGAAATATTTCAGTGTAGGTTTAACACCCTTATCTTTTTATGGATTATTATTTTTCAAATAAATTAATTTTATTTTATGGATTACATTACAAAAAAATAAAGATTGTGCTACAAACAATATTAGGTTAGCTTGTGTTACACATGATACTAATTTTTAATAAAACCATGATATATTATTAATATAGTTATTTAAATACGGTCGTTATAACCAAGAAGTAAAACATAGATATATAAATAGTAATAACTATGTTTTAAATATTACATATAATATTACATATAAAATATATTGATAATAAAATAAATAATTTTCCGTAAATTCTTTATATGTTTCAAAAATACTAGTTTCTCAAAAAAATGTCTATATGTCTTTTTCTGAACAAAAATAAAATTAATTTTTGAAACATTTGTTAAATGAATTTGATACTATTATCTTCATATTTTAAATAATAATGTAAAAATTATATTAGGGTGAAATTTTGGGATTTCTAAAAAAAAATCATTTTTGATTAATTGTGAAAAATACTGAATCTTAATTGAAAACTGCATTTTTGTTTAATTTATTTATAATGTAAATTATATTTTTAATTTTTTTTAAAGTAAAATTTTTTCAATTTTATTTCTATTAACCTAATTTAGGTAATTTTAATATTTTTCATATTAAATTTTGTTATAAAAACCTTGTAAACTTTTGAACAATTTCACTTTGAAAACTTGCTTCCTCATTGTGTATGTGGGATTAAATTTTAAATGGAAATTTTCAACTTATGTAAATGGAATTTGGTAAAATAAATTCTATATTTGGAATTATAATAATTAATATGATATAATCAGGTCAAATTTTTTTTGAAAAAAAATTAATTGAAAATAGTAAAAATTATTTACTATGCTTAAAGTAATAATGGGTTTACCAAAGGGGGAGGGTAAAAATAAAAATATAAGGATTAATTTTTTTAAAAAACTTGTAAAACCCCATTTAAATCCATATATATATCTTATCTCTTCATTTATCTTGAATTATTTATTTTTGAACCTTGTGGCATCATAAAAACATGGGTATACCTTTTTCTTTAAAAAAAATTACAAGTTTGCAACTCTCCACACTTATAGAAGGAAAACCCCTCTCATATCCACTTCACACCTTCAAACCATTTTGGTTTATTAATGAATTTTCCAAATAACTTCAAAAAATCCCTCCTATTAATGTAGATCCTTATTTTAGATAGAAATCTAACCTAAAAAGGCTTTTAGTGCAAACCTAAGGAGGATACCAGAAGAAGAGGCAACATTCATCAACAAGCATTTTTGTTTTATTTCATCCTCTGCCTACTCCAATTAATATTATAACATGATTATATAATAAACAATATATATTAAATATACTGATATATTTTCATTTTAAGGTAATTACCTACAAAAAATATCCACGTCCATAAAATGGTTTACGAAATCATCATTTGTGTGTATAACAGGCTACCACATCATGAACCAATATCATTTGTTATTTCAATTAACACCTCCCAATGATAGAAATAATGATGGATTTAATATTTATATATTATATTTATTATATTATAAAACATATTTAATTATTATATGACGCATACCTTTATACTCTCCATATTTTTGGAATACTATGACGTTGCTCTTGTATATGGTGGACCATTACTTCATAAAGCGATGTGATTCATTCATGATTTACATTGAAGGTAATAAAGATCCTTTTAATAAAAATATGTGATATATATGACATAAAAATGATTCTATAATGATAATATATCATTTAAATTTCCTTTTTTAGTCATAAAAGAAAATGGAAACATTTTTCTTGCATACATATGATATACCGTCTCCATGAATAATGTATTTCATTTTATATTACTAAATTTAATGGATAACTATAAATAAATATATATATTTAGTAAATATTATATTAATATCATGGGTAAAAATTTAGAGATGATTAAATTATGATCAATGTAATAGGACCAAAAATAATAAATCAAAACATATATGAAAAACAAATCGGTTCTTACCCGAAACATAACTTTAACATAGAATTGTTAATAAACGGGTAATAAAAGTTCTTAAGAAAATCATATAATTTATGATAAATATAATTATATTTATTTAATATATTTATAATATAGTCATATTTATTATACCTGAGTTTTGAACATGTACAATGGAATTAAAGACTTAATGTAAGGTATCTTTTCTCAATTTTTCTTCTTTTAGCAGTATGTTATGTTATGCACCTATATTATTTTAGGAAATCTATATACATACCCTTTGAAATGTAATATCATGAATTTATTTATCCTAATGTTATTTTACTTTCCATTTATATGTTATTCCTTTATGGGGATTATAATCCAATGTTCCTAACATGGTAATGATTTTATGTTACAGTCTAATCATTTATATGAATTGTTTATGATTTTTCTTCTGATGAGGAAATATTATGATCCATATCTCATAAAACTCATTATTTTTCTTATCCTATATTTATTCAGGGTATTTTCAAGTAATAGTTCATTTTTTCACTATTTGGTAATGAAAATAATTTAAAAAAGTTTCTTCAACATTATTTCTCTCTTCAATTGTAAATCTGTTTTCTTCCAAACCATGTTTTATAAAAAATTTAAAAAAATATTATTATCCTATAATAATTAAGATGAATTTTTAACCAAGTTTTAATTTTTTTAATAATATGTTGAAAGGTATATTTATGTTTTTTTAAACAATTCCAATTTGTATTTTACAAAAAAATGTGAAAGGAATATTTGTTTTAATGTGTATGGCATGTGAAAAACTTCCCATCATCATGAATGTAATTTTATTTATAGATTATTTTATAAATTTTAATTTTTTTAAAAGAAAAATATTTTCAAAATGTTTTATGTTTTATAAATTTATTTCTTTATAGAGGAAAGTATATTTTTATAAAGAAATATTTTTTGAATGATTGGTCAAAGTCATTTTCCATCTAAGATGACATATGTTGTTGTTACTTATTTTCTATTGGAGATATTATATAAGGATATCATTATTATTTTTACATTTATTGTTTTTCATGATGTAATTATGTTTATAAAACCCATTTCCCTTCATTGGGTTATACAATGATATAATTCTTAGGAAACTTGCTTCTTTTTACATGGGTTATGCTATTATAAAATGATGAAATAATTATGAAACCTGTCACTTTTCTACAGGTTATGATATGATGAAATTTTTATGAAACTCCTTTAATTTAATGGGTTATGATAATATGAAGTTTTTATAATCTTTTGGGAGACATAAATATGGTTTTCATTATGAGACAGTTAGGACCTATATCTCAATCCAATGCATTGGGTAAATATTAATATATCATGATATGGACAGGGATTGAGTGGGGACTGAACCTAGTTCAATAAGGGAAATTTTCTTCTATGATGGTCTTGGGAGTGAACCTTGACTACTATTATATAAGGGGGGTGAACCCATTATACTATCATATCCTTGGATATATTCCTTGACTACTATGAAAATTATTTTCTATGCTTGTGTTTATTACAAACATGTATTTCTTAGGCAAATGTTATGCTCTCATGGTTCATGTTCTTTGATTCCATTATCATCTACCAATATTTATTACATGAATCAAGATTATGATATTTTATGTTTATGGTATGGTTTTTAAATTTTTGGATCATGTTATCATATGCTTATGTTCATGTTATGCTTATGTACCTCTATTGTGTACCATTATTAAGCATCTTATCTCACCCATTATTATGTATACTTTCCCAAGTTATTGAGAAATGTATTAAATATAATGTAACTCCCCGACCCCAGTTAACCAGAGTCAGTGCATTATTACATAACATTGGCATGATTACAAGGAATCATGTCTCGAAGGACCGATCGGTTTAGCAGTCTTGGAAAATAGATTACATACACAAATGTTAAATTAAACTTTATAACATACAAAACAACATAAATAATTTTTTATGAATGAAATTATTCCCTTTGATTAACCTTGTATATAAATCACAATACACTTCTTGGAATCCTGGGAAAAATAAAACATAGAAATGGGTGAGCTTAGATGCTCAGTAAAGATAACAATAAAGTGGAAACTTTCATAAATAAGCATAAACATTTAAGGTAATGTATAACTAAAACAAAAGCATTTTAAACTGGATATTCCGCATAATATGGAAAAGATAAAATGAAATAATTCCATTACTTATTCACATGGATATTATACTAATAGAATAATCACATGAAATATCAATAACCACTTTCATAATGATGGAATTCATAATGCCAAACTATCATAACCACGTAGCCATGGTCTCGTGCCAAGGCTGCAAATAAGATTTTGTCAAGGCCTCGTGCCTAGACACTAGTTTGTCTCATGAGACCTACCGATGCATCGAGGAGCTATAGAGGGATCCACCTGTCACTTATTAAGTCTAATGCGTTCCTCATATGAACAGGTTTAAACATAACATAAACATTCCTATTAAAACTAGAATACGAAATGTCAATACTTTCTCCATAAACCATGAATGGTATAAAAATAACACATCTAGGGTAAAACATATCACAAAACCTTAAATACAATATGGAAGTTTTGTATCATAATAAATAAACTTCAAATAAGCTTAAAATACCACAAAGGATGCTGACATAGATGAAATCAAAACTATTTGAGAGAAATATCTCATTTTTTGAAATCATTGAAAAGTCACACATTTATAAAGGAATTAATTTAAAATAGATTTTTGAATCAAAGTGTCCCATACGACTTTGAAACTTTTGAAAAGAAATATCATTTTGAAACACTCATTTCCATATAAATAAATCATCAAAATCATTTTGAAAACATGGACATTAATTAAAAGATTTAGAAAGATAAATCTTTAAAACATTTAAAATTATGATCATGATAAAGAGTACCTTTCACAAATTCTTAAAATATTCATTTTGAAATAATTTAAAAGTCACATAATTATAAAATAAAACATTACCTTCAAAATATTCATATAATATTGTAAGGGAAGCTTCAATGAGTTTATAATGGTAGAAAATAGCCGCACCCACTGTATAAGTTAAAAAAATACATTCTTACATTAATTTTGTCAAAAAGGTTAAAAAGTTCCTTGTTTGGAAGACGACTAAAAGATTCCTTTATAAACATCTTATAAAAAGTCAAAAAGGGTATAAATTATTTTAATCCAGATTCTGTAAAATAGTAAGAATGTTTTGAAATACATTTTTAAGAAACAAGGATGTGGATGATAAAGAGGTCCCATTAGATAATTACGTATAAGCAACCTCAGATAATGAAGAGATTGTGAAATAACCCTTACCTTGTACTTTTCCTTAGTCGATGGTATGTTAAACTCATGTATAATAGTTAAAACATTGTTATTAAATTATAAAGGAACCATATACATAATTATGATATCATATATGATCTTCTAATAATGCTTTGTTAATAATATTTTAGTATTATGGTCGTTTCGGGTGTTAACTTACTAGTTTTATTTTATATGTTTTTTACATAAGACATGTTTGTTATGTATAGGTAGTATATTATTCATATAAAAAATTATATAAAGTCCTTAAACATTATTTTTAATCATCAAATGAGAATTATACTTGAATGGATACGATGGGGAATGAATCTCATTGCGTTCATGGAGACAGTAGTCCATACGTACACACGAGCGACGATATCATTCTTTTGATGTTAAAATAATATATGATTTGATGGTGTATCATATATAAAGAATCACTATCATGTTATATTTATTATTTATATCAATTACATATCATTATCATATCCATCTAAATAATAATGTTTTTGAATACCAATTACACCACGAAGTGGAGATGGTAAGCCGTACGTACGCACGTATGGTGACATGTCATTAAAAGGATGGATAGAATACTAAATATGGGTGTACCATATTTATAATAACATCACATTATATATAATATACTGGAGTTATTATCTTAGAAAGTAAATAACAAAGAAAGAAGAAGTTGAAGAAGAAAGGAACTGGAAAAAGTGTGGTGAAAACATTACCTCTTCTTCGGGTTCTTTCTTTTTATTTGATCAAAAGGGATTCATAGGATGGATTTTTGATCAAACTAAGGCCTCTAGGTTGTAGTGAGGTAAGTTAAGAGAATATTTGGGCAGGGTTTTGCTGACACAAAAGGATTTTAAGGTGTGAAGAATTGGTTAGAAGTGGTGTCCTTTTATAAGGGGGAGGAGGGGCTCTTTAGGAAAAACTTAAAGTATTATTTTATAATAAATTAATATTTGGTTTATAATGGATAAAAAGTGTATTATTAAAAGTATAAGGTGGTTATGGGTCAAAATACTTTCAACCAATAGATTTTAGATAGGTTTGGGTTATTATATTAACCTTATCTTTTAGTTTTAACTCTTAGTTAATAAGATTGACATTAACCATGTCACTTTGTATTTTTATATTATATAGTTAATGAACTTACTATATACATCCAAGATATCCCCAAGTGGTTCATTAATTATACACCTATCATGATATAGGTCATTTTTCCGAACCATAGATTTTCAGGAATAAAATATCAATTAATAATATAATATTTGTTTTAAAAACTATTTTATGTCAATTTTGACACTATTGGGTATTTTGTTTTTGATAAATTCATAAAAGCAATATTACTTCGAAATAAATTCATATAACCAGTCCTAATATGTCATATTAGCCTATAAAATTAATTTAATTCATAAAAAGTTTCAAATTAAATTTATTTTGATATTTATAATATCAATTATTCTATTTTTTCATTAATTAGGTAATTACTAGATCACCATTGTGTCATTTATAAATTAAATTATTTAATGTCTAAAAATTAAAAATAAAACACCATTATGTAGTAAATATTGTTATATTTCTAATGAATATTTATAATCTAATTTATCTTATGTATAACCCTATATTAAAAATGTTTTAGTAATTAAACATTGATTTTAACTCTTTTAAATCTTCATTGAATTAAATAATAATAAATGTCTTAATCTAATCCAAGTGGACCTAAATGATAATATTTTTTTCCTAAGGTTGTTTTTGGTTGAGATACACTTGTATAATAGAATTAGGACATGTTTTAGGGTAATATTAATATCATTTTTACACTTAATTACCTTATTTACTTTTAACAGTTGTAAATAAAAGTAAAAAGTTATTATTCACAAAAAATTATTTTTATCTTATTGAATCACATTTAACTCATTGATATTAACGGTGTCTCTCAGATTTTCGAAATTCCACTCATATAAGCGATAAAATTTTGTTTTATGTGAATTTGCAAATTCTCCCAGGAGGTGGGTAAAAGGCGGTGAAAAGTTCAATAAAATTTTTATATGTCTACAATTATTATAAACTGACTCCACTAAATTACATTGAACTTATATATGTATTACGTATCTATTTTTACCTAAAATAAATTTGAATAAAATAAATTATTATTTAAATAAAAAAGTCGGTTTTAACCAATAACTCAGTGTTTTTCACTATTCATCAAAAATTGAAATTTTTCAGAAAAATACCAAAAATTTACCCTAGTTTAATTTTGATATTCCGAATCCAAAAATGAAGTCTATTTTGAAAGATAAAATTTATAAAATTTTAAAAAGTGTGTATTACTATTCATAATGGTTTGTTTGATTGGTTGTGGGGTGTGTTAGAATCTCGAAGTTGCGTACAACACACGCTAGTGTATTATTCAAAGAGAATCGTACCGTAGAAGCTTGGGGTGTTACATATAATATGTCTAAGAGGGGTTCTAGTTATAAATATCATTGTGTTAGATGATTTAGTTTACCTATGGACCCGTTGTTTATGTTTCCCTATTTCCAAAGTCATTAACTATTACGGTCCTTAGGTGTGCATTTTTGTAATGAAATGAATAATCATAAAAAATGATTTCATATAAATGTATAAAAATACGAGGTTAATATAGATTGTATAATATAATTGGATTAGTTTATATTTAGAAACCTGGATAATAAAACCATAGTAAGATCCCTTAGTACATGTCTAAGGATAATTCTAAGGATAATTTAAAGTATTGGAAAATGTACAGGAATTTTGGTAAAGGATAGAACAAATGGTTTCTAAGAAATTACATCATTTTATGGATAATACAAGTGGATACAGACTAGGAATAGAGGTACCTAGAGGTAATAACATTGAAAGGGTCACACCGAGCTAGACTCGAGCATCACTTGGTGCATAACAACGGGCCTTGCATCACACCTGGTTTGACTCTCCCAAGGGATATGTTGTGTAAATTCATAAAATATTTACAAACTAACATGAAGGATTTAAATAGATGATGAATATGACTAGCATATGATAAACCAAAGGATTAATATATAAAAAATAAGGTCTTAGGATTTAAACATCCTATTAGTGACTTATCATGATTATTTAGTTCCCCATCAAGATTACTATTTATTGCACTATGATTTTTGGTTTTATTTAATGATGGGAACCTAATTGAACTTTATTAATGTTGGGTGAAATGGATAATGAAATAATTTTATTCATATGAATCTAAAAATTATGGGATTTGGAATGAAAAATATAATTTCTATTCTCACACGAATTTCTCAAGATATGAATCATGATGGACTTATAAACAAATAAAGAAGTGAACAACATTATGTTGAGTCCTTTATAAGGTAGTGTTCTCCTTTATTCTGTGGGTCTTATGATACAATAGTTTTTATTAAATGGATCAGCACCATGGAAAAGATATTTTCCATTCTCCAATGTTCAAAACATTATATAGTCAATTTGGATGTATATCATTTGGTAGGTGAAGTGAATCAATGATGGAATCTTTTTAAGAATATAAGACAATATAATGAAATTTACTCTATTTATTAGATTGATTTAAATAATGTATTTCTGAATAAATTATTTCCCCATATTCTTGATATGAATATGGAGAAGTAGTTCTTTAATCTAATGAAAAATGATGGTAAATCTATTAGTATCTATGAGGAAAATTTTACAAGACTTATAGGAACGCCTTTGGTATTATCATCTAACCTGAAAGTATGGTTGATTAAATCCTTAGTGGATTAAAACCAAGTCTTTTAAGGGAGTTAATTCTAAGAGAATTTATTAGATATGAAGAGATTGTTCAATGTCCTATCATGGTGGAAGTATAGGTTGGATTGGTGTATCAATTTCTTGGTTTTGATAAGAAAAAAAATTGAATTCCAAAGAAAATCTAAAACCATATAGAGAAGAATATATCCTTCCTTTATGCTCAAAGTGTGGGAATAATCAAGGAGGAAATTTTCTTAAGTTGAATAGTAAATATTTTGAGTGTGTAATAGATGTTCATCAATAAGTTTGTTATAGAAGTGATGATTAGAAAATAACCAATGATAAGAATAGAGAGAAAGCTACATTGAATAAACCACCCACACTCTAGTGTATCAAATTCAAGGAGTATAAGAATTATTCTTACTAGTTACAAAATATTAATCTTAGTTATTGTGATCTTCATTAGTAACCTCTTAATCCAATATAAAAATGGAAATCTTCTACAATCACTATTTATGATGAGGGGTATGATAACAATGTGGTGAAATGTACACTTACCACCCGCTGTAGAACTCCTAATAACTTAGTTGACTCTTGATATACCCATTAATTCATATATAAAGGATTTTATATGGGTATTATGATACCAAAAAAATTATTATATGCATAATTTATATTGAAAACCTATAACTGTGTGATGATTTAATCTCAGGTCTAGGATTCCTCTCCAATCGATGTTGGTGGGAATGTGCTTCATGAAAATCATATCATTATTACTCTTATTGAATTAGATGTCATATTTGTCATGGATTGGATTTCTATACATAACCACCACATCAATTATCATTCAAGGGAAGTTATATTTTATATTCCAAACCAACCTATGATCGTCTATCAATCTAATGATAAGTAAAAACATATGATTTTGATCACATCTACTGTATGAGTATTACATCCCACACCTAAGGGGTATTGATCTCAAATGGATGTAGATGAACTTGAATTCAATGATATTCCTATTATTAATGAATAATCATGATTTATTTATGAAATATTTTCCTATACATCCACAATAAATGAACTTGAGTTTTCAATAGAACTCATACCTTGTGTCATACTAATTTCAAAGACTCCCTATAGAATGGACCCAATTTATTTTTTGTAATTAAAGAAGAAACTCTTGGAAAACCTTGACAAAGGATTCATTCATCCAAGTGTGTAACATTTGGTTAAATATATTCTTTTTCTTAAAAAGAAATATTGATCAATGAGACTCTACATTGATTATTTAGAGATGAATAAGATCACAATCAAGAACAAGTATCTGTTTCCCCATATTGATTACTTTTTTGGTCAACTTTTTATAGATCAATACTTTTCCAAGATTTATTTTCGTTTTTGATATAATTAACTATGGTTTATGAAGGACCATATTCCCAAGAAAACTATCCATACAAGGTATAGACACTATGAATATATAATTATTCCATTCAGTATTACTAATTCCCTCACTATCTTTATGTATTGAATGAATATAGTCTTTAGATATTACCTTGATCAGTTTTTAGTATTCTTTTTAGATGATATTCTTATCTATTCAGAGATCAAGGAAGTGCATGAAGACCACTTTAAAATTTTACTACCCTCCCTAAAGAAGGATAATCAATATTTAAAATTTATAAATTGTTAATTCTATAAGGAAAAGGTTTTTTTGGGACTTATTATCTAAAGATTGGGTATACAGGTAGATCCATCAAAGATAAAGGCTATTGAATATTTTCCTAGACCAACAAGAGTGATTGTGATCTATATTTTTCTTGGTTTAGCTGGATTTTATCAATGGTTTGGGGAGAATTTCTCATAAATATATAATCCCCTAACTTAGTTAACTCATAAGGAAGCGAAGTTCCTCTAGCTAAATGGATGTGAGGAAAATTTCAAGGAACTAGAGCGATGATTAGTCAGTGCACCTCTACTTAAATTTCCATATAGTAGTGAAGGGTATGTAATATATAGTGATTAATCCAAGAAGGGATTGTGATGTGATGTAATGAAAAATGACATGGTTATATATTATGCCTCACAAAAATTAAAGATTCATGATAAAAATTACCCAACCTATAATTTGGAGATAACTATGTTAATTTTTTCAATAAAGATATGGAGGAACATTATTTATAGAGATAAGTATGATATATATACTGATTATAAAATTCTAAATTATATATTCACAAAGAAGGAGTTGAATATTTTCCAAAGAAGATGGTTAAAGATGATTAAATATTATGACTTCCCAATACAGTACCACCATGGGAAAGAAAAAAAGGTGGATAATGCTTTTATTTAAAAAGACCATGATAGATTATCCATGATAAGGAAGAAAAAATATCCGATATTTCAAGATATTTAATGGATCAATAATAAAATTTGGAAGTAAGGGGAATATCTTTTCTTACTCAATTGAATGTTCAACCTTATATCCATGTAAAAAAGAAAGAGGTGTAGAAGGAAGATGTAGAGCTGTAAAAGAAGGTTAGAAATGTTCCTGAGACTAATATTGATCATGATGAAATGATATGGTATTGAAACTATGTATGAATTTTGATTAAACTTGTTTTTAAGAAGGTTTGATAGAGGAATATCATTGATATTCGTTATCTATTAATTCTTGAAGTACATAGATGTATAGATATTTGGAAGAGTATATCTAATTGTTTGGAATGTAGATAGATATCATAGAGTTGGTACCTTGGTGCTTGGTATTTCTGCAAGTTAATGATAAAAGAAAAAGGTCTAAGGGGATGTTATATCCATTACCCATTCCAAAATTAAAATTGGAAAACTTTACCCTAGATATTTTAGTTTGACTCCCCAAAACATCTAAAGTAAATAATTATATATGTATTATAGTCTATCACCTTACAAAGTCAGTACACTTCATTTATATGAAGAAAATATTCTCTCTGGAGCATCTTGAGAATATACATATTAAGTAAGAGGTAAGGTTTCATAGAGTACCAAATTCCATTTTGTCTAATTGGGATTCAAGGATTACCTCAAAGTTATGGAAAAGTCTTGAGAAAGCTATTAATATGGAGTTGAGTTTCAGCACTATGTATCATCCTTAGATATATGGTTAGTCCAAGAGAATAATTCATACCCTAGGGGATATGTTGAGATATTTTTATTTGGATTTGAAAGGTGTTTCGGATCAACACCTTCCTCTAGTTGAGTTTTTTTACAATAATATATTACACTCAATAATTTAGATGGATCATTATGAATCCCTATATTAAAATAAGTGTAGAGTTCCAATTGGATGGAATAAAGTTATAGAAAGAAATCTATTAGGACCCAGCATAGATGAATATATTGTAGAGAAGGTTTGAGCCATTCAGTAACTTGTCAAATCATATCAGAGTTGGAAGATTTATTGTAATGACAATGACTAGTGTGATCTATAATTTTAAGTTGGTGATAAAGTGTTTCAAAGAACTTATTTAAGGAAGAAGGTTATGAGGTTTGAGAATAACTGGAAACTAATCCCTAGGTATATCAATCCCATTGAATTATTGATTTTATTATGATCATAGAATATTTCTTGGTGCTCCACTAAACCACTCTCAATTTGACGATTTGTTTAATTTATCTCTCTAGTGGAAGTACATACCTGACCATTCACATGTAATGAACTCATAGGTCATACAACTATATCAAGATTTTTATTATGTGGAACAACTAGTGGAGATTATGAATCATACAGAGATAGTTATATGTAAAAATACCACACACTTAGTCAATGTTTTTGTGGTGAAACAACTAATTTTAAGATGTTACATGGGAACATGAGGGTATTACGAGGTAGAAGTATCCTCATTTGTTTGTATCAAAAAGCTGAATTTCGAGAGAGAGTTTCGGTGGTGGGGGGGGGGGGGGGGTAGAATCTTACACTCTCAGTTCTTATTAATTATTATTTTTTACTAAATTAAATCTATTTTATATCTTGTGTTACACGTAACACCAAGTTAATCTTGCACTACCTGAAAACCTTGGGTTATCTTGCATTTCACACGCCACTAAGTTTTAACAAAACCATCATATATTATTAATATAGTTAATTAAATGTGATTGTTATAATACAAATGATAAACATATAAATGTGAATAGTAATAAATAATTTTAAAATTTTATGTATAATTATATTATATAAATAAAACATATTGATAATAAAATACATAATTTCTGAAAATGTGTTTATATGTTTTGAAAATTTTACTTTCTCAAAAAAATGATTTTATATATTTTTTTGAACAATAATAAAAAAAAACTTTTGAAAATTTTATAAAAATATTGTGATAAAATAAATATTATTTTTTAAATTATATTTTCAAAATTATCATCAGGTTAGTTTTTTTATTTTTATGAGAAGATTCATTTTTCGATAAACAATGAAAATACTAAATTTTAATTGACAATTGCATTTTTGTTTAAATTATTTATAATGTCCAATTATATTTTAAATTGGGTTTAAATTAATATTAATTAAATTTTATATATTAATTTAATTTAGGTCATTTTAATATTTTTTATATTAATTTCTCATATAAAACCCATGTAATCTTCTGAACTTTTTTTTAAAACCCCGATTTATCACTACATCTGTGGGATTAATTTTTAAAGAATTTTTTTCCACTTCTATTAGTGGAATTTGAAAAAATAGATTCTTATTAAGAATCATCATTATTTCTATTATCTAATAAGTTAAAATAAATTTTTTACCAAAATTATTAGTAAAAAAAATTAAAATTATTTATCACAGTGAAGGTAAAAATGGGTTTAACATGGAGTGGGGTGAAAAAAAAAGAGATAAGGGTTAAAAATAACCCAAAAAATTTCTCAATAAAAATTATATATATATATATATATTTCAACTATATATCTTGTAATATTATTAATATTCAATTTTTTAACCATGTTTCATGATAAAAACGCGGGCACACCTTTTTCTTTTCAAAAAATTAAAACTTTGCCACTCAGTTCACCTATAAAAGGCCACCTGCTCTCCTCTCCTCTTCACATCATGAAACTATTTTGTTCAGAAAATTAATTCCCAAAAAAATTCCAAACATCCCTCACCCTATCATATATGCCTTATTTTTTTTTACATAAATCCACCCTAGGAATGATTTTGGTGAAAACCTAAGGAGGAGACTCAAAGAAGAGGAAACATTCATCAATGTGTGATTTTGTTTTATTTATTCCTCCACATCCTTAAATTATTATTATAACATGACTATATATTAATCAAAATATATTCCATATAAATATTTTTTTATGTTAAGGTACTTACCTAAAACCATATCCACTTCCATAAAATGGGTTACAAAATCATCATTCATGTGTACAACGTATCACTGTCTCTCGATCTAATATCATTATTTTTTCCATTACAACCTCTCACTATTGTAAATAAGGATGGATTTATTTTTTATATATGATATTTATGATATTATTATACTTTTTAATTGTCATATAACACATATATTCACATTATTTGTATTATGTGAATACAATAAAGCCGCTTGTGTGTACGGAAGGCGACCGCCTCATAAAACATTGTGATTCATTCATGCTTTACATGGAAGGTAATAAGGTTGAGTTTAATGAATAAATTTGATATATATGTAATAGAAATTATTCTTTAATGATAATATATCATTTAAATTTATTTATATCATTATGATAAGAAAATTAAACAACATTCATGCATACATATGACATACCATCTCAAAAAATTATGTATTTCATTTTCTATCTCTAATTATCATGTATTACTCTAAATAAATATATAATAAGTATATATGATATTTATATCAATGTTAAAATCCATTATATGATTAAATCTTTTTCAAATTAAGTGTACTAAAAATAAAAAATCAATACATATACGAAAAACAATGTTGATATTATAGAAAACATAACTTTAACAATGAATTGAGAATAAACGGGTAATAAATGGTCAAAATAAAATCATATATGATATGATATATATAAATATTTTCCATTAATATATGTATAATGAAACTATGATTTTTATACAAGAGGTTTGATCATGTATGATAGAAGTCGAGACTTAATATAAGAGATTTTTGTTTCAATTTTCCTTCTTTGAGATATACATAATTTTATGCACCTATATTCTTTGACTAGGTGTATATACAACCCATTTGACTTGTAATATCATGAATTTATTTATAATTAGGATAATTTAATTATCCTTCATTTTATTCCTTCATGGGTCTTATGATTTAATTTTACTAACACCATTTATAAATATCATTATATATTTTGTTCAAAATAGGCTGCACTGCCCTCTTCAAAAAAATGAAATTCATGTACCACCACCCCCTAAACACAAGTATAAACAACTATATGACCATGTATGTCAAAAATATGATTACCATAAATGGACTAGTAAATATTTATCTCCCCACCATTAAAGTTGTCCCTCAATGACTGATACTCTAGATCCTCATACTACTTCCTCTTAATCCAGCTCAGAAGAGAGAAAACAACATATATAAACATGACTGTCATTAGTTATTTACTCATATAAATAGCTCTATGAATTATAGAAAAAAATACCATCATATTACACCGAAAAATAGATTCTTGTATCATCTGATTCTATTTCCTTTGACTTAAGGAATCAAAAACACTATTTCCTTTTTCTAGTGTATATGCTAGTACAAAATAAAGATATTTCATGAACTCAAACCACCTTAATTTTAAGAGATATAGATAACACTAAGAATGAAAATATTTAAGGCTTTTATGATTAGTATAAAAAATAAAATTTATATCTCTGATATAATGTAGCCAACATTTTAAGGTGTGAACCATAATTGCAAAATCGAGATCATGCATAGGATAATTCTGTTCATGAGGCTTCAAATACCATAATCTACATGCCATTACTAAATATACCTACATAAATATTGATCTTATAATAATTATATATAATTAAAAATATATACTTTACTCTATTTCTGGTTTGGAAAAAATTAGAATAGGTGATGCGGTCAAATGCAACTTCATCTCATAGAAGGGATGCTAGCTTGATTCAGACCCCTTAGAATTAATTTCCATCCGGATTTTGTAAGTGAAAAATTTACTTGTTGAACCTTTGGTAGTAACCCTATAAACCCAAAAAATTAAGATATCAAAAACATTCTTGGTCTAACCCTAAGAATCAACTAACCATTACTTCTTGGGGTCCCCTAAAACACCTTCTTCTAAGATGATGTGTCCAATAAAATTTTCCTTTTTGAACAAGAAATGACACTTTTATATCTTCATATAGAGACTATGATCTCCCATTTTACTCAGGATGGAATCAAGAAGTTTAGAATTATCTTCTTATTTCATAAAGTATTGTAATATTTCATCAATAAAGAGAACCAAAAAATGATTTAAGTATAGGAAAATGATTTAGTTTATCAAGGAAATGAAAATAGAATGAGAGTATGTTAGCTCAAATGGAATCACAACCAACTATTACAAGACATACCTACTTATAAAGTCTATTCATGGTTTATCATAAGGATTCACCATCAAATTATGATACCTATATCATAAATCAATATTGTAGAATACATAAAAACCCCTTATCTACTCAAAAATATAATCAATATGTGGAATATGTTACTGATTATTAATCATCATCCTGTTTAGTAACTATTAATAACACCCAAACACAATGTTCCATCATCCTTCTTGGAAAATAAAACTAGAGGTCCCCATGGTGATGTACTCAGATGAATGAACACTTTAGCCTCCAATTTCTCTAGTCGAGTCTTAATCTCCGGAATATTCATTGGTACCATTTGATAAGGTATAATGGAAACTATCTTCACACCAAGATTATTCTAAATAATAAAATTGATTTAACCCTCTAGTGTCTTCACTAAAATCTCATCTAGAAACACATCCAAAAATTTATTCAAAATCAAAGATAAATACCCTAATCCATTCCTATTTCATCTATAAAAAGAATCATAATCTATATTATGAGCTTACCTAGATACTGACAGACTCACCTTCTATGGCCTCTTTTGATATCTCATTCCCTATAATGAACATATATTTTACCCTTTTGAGACACGAAAGTTAGTCTCCTTCGATAAAAATAAATGATAAATTTATATAAATCCAACCAGTACATACATAGTATCATGTAAAAACCTATAATATAAAGCATGAAAAATATGAAAAAAATACAATACTCAGAAACCTTTAGGTAACACCCTTTATATATATATATATTATCTCCAATATCACTCATAATGGTAGTTTGATAGTCATAAAACCAAATAATAACTCCACTTATAGAGACAAACCTTTCACAAATCAGGTAGATATAAAATAATTTTAATCCCAAGTATAAAATTATGTAGTAAAAATCATGCATGTTATAAGAATATTACCTCGGACAATTGCTGACCCAAACTCACTACAAATGAGTACAGGATAAACTACATATATCTGAACTGTCCCTCTACCATGAAATTTTATATGAGTCCCAAGTTCTGAACTACTTTTTTATATAATCAATCACATACTAGAGTACCTCATCCTCATCCTTGACTAATATGACCAGTGAAAATCCAACTTCTAGACTGTTATGGGGTAAAAGATCCTCTACTGGTGATCTATATTTTCCTAAGGCCTCCATAACTATCCATATGTTGAGGGTTCCTGAAGAACCTATGTAGGTTCCTCATCCTTCCACATAGTCATCACACCACTGGTGATTAAGGACACTTGTCTCACATGTGACCAGACTGACCATGCCGATATCATTCCATTTGATCACTTCCCTAAGACGATGATCCTCTCTATGGTTGATCTTCCCACCACTACCTTGGTGATATTTATCATAATGAATCTTCTTATTATCATAGGATACACTACTAGATCTTGTAGATGAAACCATCAATCCAGCACTAGATACCTCCTTTAGTTTCCCCTTAGAAATGAGAGACTGATTCAATAACTCAATCAATTTATTTTAATGGATAATATTCACCCTTAACTTGATCTCACATCTAAGTCCATCATAAAACCTTGTTTTCATAAATTCCCCATCCCCTATCAACACTAGTATAAAGCACTACATGTATGTTAAGAGAACAAAATAATCCATAAATGATTTAATTACTTAGTTCAGATGCATAAAATTGATTCCCTTTCTTCCCTTAAGGTCGTTAGGTAAAAGTGTTCCAAGAACATCTCTTAGACAACCTTCTAAGCCACACCCACTAACTTCTCATCCTAAAACCGAATATCCCACAAGAACTTTGTTCATATGTGCTACATATAATTATTCAAATTAATCCTATAATCAAATAATGTGTCTAAGAAATCACTAATCATATTGATAGACTAAATCTATAACTTAGCTACCATAGGTTCACCCACTTTATAAAATGTTTAAGGTTGTTGTAGCTTGAACTCCTTAGTCTTGTCAAATATACTCAACAAAACCTATACTAGATCAGTATCTCTCTATAAAATGCCTATGTTGGGTGAAATTATCAAGGAAATACTCTTCCTCCCTATCACCAAGATCCAATTGGGTCAATGGTTCCATTATAGGAGACACATTCCTAATAATACACTCCTTCTAAAATTCTAAAAAACATTTTCATAAAGGCATAGTTCTATATTTCTAAATAAATGTTTTAGTTAAGATAATATTAAATCTACTCGAATTCACAAAATAGGGGTATAACTATTCATAGATAAGATATTATAGATACACTATCCCAATGATCATAACTAAAACACTGACACTGCACCTAATCATCCCTATCAAGGGACACTTGCTAACTTGAGGTAAAGAAAACTCCCAAATTACAAGCTTCATGTTTGAAACCATTTTAACCATGAATATTTACATATTTTGATTCAAATTCATAACATAACATTTACTAAGTACTATCAATTTAAAACCAAAAAATGAACATAAATATTTTAACATACCATAAGCTAATTAGCATTTTTCATAGAAAAGAACCATAACATGATTTTCCAAGTGTTTTTAACATGATATATGCCACATAAATCCTTGGGGATATAAAATGACACATTCCTACACAATAATCATTCCATACTATACCATGAGTAAAGGCTCATAAAATAGTGCCATCATATAACAAGTGTATCACCCAAGTTGAAATAACATTTCAACTATAAAAAGTTAACATCAATAACCACAATCTAACCCTCGGTACATGGGGTTCCCCCCACACATGGATTAACTACTAGGATTCGAAATTTCATTAACATTTCTTGACACATATTAGTATTTTTTGTACCATTATCATATAGTAATACAATAAAAAACATCCTAATCTGACACTATCATTTAACATCCCATCCCAACTCACTCTAAGAAAAGTTGAGCCTGTCTTCCACATGACTTCATGCATGCTTCCTCATATGTGAAAGGAAGTCGACTAGAAGTAAGAGTCTAATGAGGAATGTGGGGAGACTATACCATCTCTATCAGAATACAGAAACATTAGGAATAATATAAAAAAATAAGAAAAAATATCCATGAATCAACCATACATCACATGAAAAAAATCCAAAAAACTGGGTAAGTTTTTACAAACCAATAAAATAACTATTCCATGTCATGATAATCTATTATATCATATAAAAATAAAAATAAATAATCCATAAAAAATGATAAAATTTTCCCTAACATCAAGAACAATCCCCTCATTATTGACCCATAGAATAAGTCCTTAATCATCCATATAACATAGGGCCTTGACCCTTTTTCTAGACCTAGATCTAGGAAATCTACTTAGGTACTAATGGTGTCCCAAGAAGGGTGTGACAAAAAATAATAAGGTCACCACTTATGGTGTCTAAAGAAATATCCATTCTAAAATATAGTGCATGAACATGTACACAGGTAGATAATATAAAGGGGAAGTAAGGAAAAATGGTTTCATATATAAATTTTTTTAAACTAACTTCTTTGGACCTCGAGTTCCAAGTAACACTAGAGCTAACAAAACCCTGTTCAACTGATGTTGATTTTCAGAACAATATACCATAGGGTTCACACATTTCAAACCTAAGATATATAGAACCATGTCTGAAAATCCCAATCAATAAGGTTGAGTTCCATGTCCAACATCCTAAACCAAGATTCATAGTGCATTACATCCAACTATCCTAATAAATGATGTTGAGCATCATGTCTAACATCCTTACCCATTGGTGTGGTGCTTCATGTACAATACATTTTAACATTCCCTCAACAACCAATTTACATGGCCGAACATACTTGACCATTAAATATATTAAAACCACAAGGGTGTAACTTTCCATCATTCATTATTTTCCAAGGTCTGTTATATTCAATACATTTTTAATCCAATTTAACTATTAAACCATTTCCTAATTCATTTGTATAGCTCAATGTTAAATTTTTATTAAAATAATTTAAAAAGTTATGATAAACCCTTTTAACCATTTATAATTTATTCCCTTTATTATCTAATAAACTATTTTGTTCCCAAATTAATCCAAATAGCCCCTTATTCCATTCTAATAAGTGATGAAATAAGTCTAATCCATTTAAAATCACATACCATATATTATAAAATTTATTTTATATTAATACCATTATCAATGCATTTAAACACCCTATGGGTGGCCATAGGTTTGGTATCATAGTCACCAATGGACATGAAGAAATCCATGAGGGGTATACAACTTCAATTAGAAGACCAATATTATTTTAAAAATAGAGAATAAAATGTATAGAAAATCAACACAATTTCAAATAATATATAAACATGAATAATAATGATACTATATGAAATATCACTTAGACTGCCTACCTTAATTTCATAGACAAACACTCATCTAACCACGACCATTGATTCAAGATAAAGCGGATGAAAACACAAAAACAAACAACATAAAAAAGGGTCTTATGATAATTAGAAGAAGAGGAAAACCCAAGTTATGAATCATCCAAAAAATATATAGTAACTGGATTATATAATTACTTAGGGCTTTGAATCATAAGAAAAAACATTTCAAATGAACCGTAATTGAAGGAGATCCACCCTTGTGAGAGGGGTAGAGTTTGGTTCACATTCTCAGTTGTTGGGAGTGAAAGGATCAGAAAAATAAATGGAGATGGATATAATCGTAGGTGGTAAAATTTTAATTTTTCTACTTTTAATGAGGAATATTTTTTAGAAGTATGGTATGAAAAAATTTGTGTAGACAAAGTAATATCATTTGTATAAGAATAAATCAAGTTGCACGGTCTCCTATGCCACCCACATGGTTTTCTAAAGCATATAGAAGCCATGAAAAAGGAACTAGGACAAATGTTCATGGTCTCTAAGCGTCATTGCATGGTTTTTAAAACTACGCTCCCCCTTAAACCATGTCACATAGTCCTAGTGCATAGTTAGCACTAATTGTGTCTTAAACATGCTCTATGAACTATAAGATCTGTTTTCCATAATTTTTAAGTCCCAAATTCATGGAACATTCCCAAAACATTCCTTACTTATATGATGCATTACTCAATCCATTTTAAATAAGTTTAACTAAAATCAAAATATAAACATACATCATCAAAGGTTATAGATTTTACATTGTGAGCTATATATATTGGTCGATCAAACAATGCGACATGAATCTTTATGATATAATCATTCATAAAATAATAATGATTAAAAATATTGAGTAGATTAAATGAAATTATTATGAAAATACGTGAATATACAAATTGATGACCAAGGTTTCCCATTTTAGGTTTATTTGGAAAAAGGAGTTCAAGGCGGGAGAGAATGTTCTCTTATACATATCATGGTTGAAGTTGATTCCATGTAGGATTATTTATCATCTTTTATTCCCATATATTATTTATCATGTTTTTATATATGGTTATATGCATATCATTAGTGAATATAACAATTCGTGCTTTATTATTAATGGGAAATTTATGAATCCCTTTCTTAAAAACTTCATAGATCAAGTGGTGGGGGTTGTTGCTCACCACTCTATAAGTTACTAATGAGATCACATGTCATAAATTTCCTTGAAACCTTATTTTTTGTCTATATTTTTAAAATAAACACATTCTAATCATAAATTTATCTTTATTTATGGAAATAAAACAATTATCTATGGGAGATATATTCCTAAAGTTATAGTTTATAGTTTTGGTGTATTTTCATTTTGTTTTCATTTATGTTTCTTTTTCATTTGTTTTTTGTTTTTTTGGGAAAAAAACATAAAACTAAAACTCAATATCATAAATCATTTTACTTGATTGAGTTTCCAGTGATAGAATTATTTTTATTTTGAAAATAAAATTCAAATTAATATTAATGTGGATTCGTTTTCTGTATTTTTAATTTTAAAAACATTTTTTAGTTTTTTTTATTTCTAAAATCCATTCTTATAAAAAATTTAATAATTCTAATTTCCCTTTATAGATAGATACTATAGTAAATTTTTTTGTATTATTATTAGTATTATACAGTCGAAAACATTATTTTATCTTTAATTAATTATTTTTTGTACAATAAAATTTGTTATTGTGATTTAGTTATATATGAAGAACTATCTTTTTTACCTACATTAGAGACCCACCCTTACTTTTTTTTCTTGGAAACCCTTAGCAGCATTAAAATTTCTTATATATTAGCAACATTTCAAGATCATTTTATTTATTTACCCGAAGTGATTAATTTATTACGTGGTTATGGATTAAATATGTGTGTAAAAAATTGGGTTAATTTATGTGTTATTATAGGGAGGGGTAACATTTTATTAAAGTGTGGAATGAAGTTGACATTTGAGGAATACCAAAAAGTTACACATGTAATGCCCTATATTTTTAGGAATTTATTTTTAGAATTATATAAATTTTCATTGATTAATTTACTTACACATAACCCCAAGTTATTTTTTCATTATACGCAACACCATGTTATGCTTGTGCTATGCACAACATTGATATAACTTTTATCACACACAATAATGAATTTTAACAAAATCATGATATATTAATATTTTTCTTATTTAAATGTGACCATTATAACCTAAACATTAAACATAATGTTATTAATATTGAAATATTTTTAAATATTTTGTATAATGGTTTTGTATAAAAAAAGATAATTATAATAAAATACATAATTTTCTGTAATGTAATTATATGTTTCAAAAATACTACTGTATCATAAAATGATTTTGTATTTTTGTGAACAATAATAAAATTAATTTTTAAGACTTTTAGAATTGAATTTTAAAAAATAAACTTAATTTTTTAATTCAGAATGTAAAAAATATATTAGGATGAATATCCAAGTATTTTCTGAAAAGATTCATTTTTTGATGAATAGTGAGAAATATTGAATTTTAATGGATAATTGGCTTTTGGTCTAAATTATTTACGATGATAAATTTTATTTTTAATTATTTTTAAATAATAATTATATAAAATATAAGTATGTTAAATCATTTTTTGTTATTGGAGTCAATTTCCCATTGAAACTGGATTTAAAAACTTTGTAAATTTATTTATCATTTTCACTTTAAAAACATGCCTTCTCGTCATGTATACGAGATTAATATTAAATTTATTTTCACAAATTTTGTGAATGTAATTTCAAAAAATGGATCTAATATTTTAAATAATCATAATTTATCTTGTCTAATAATTTCAACTTAATTTTTTCCAAAATTAATCGTAAATGTAATAAAAATTAATTATAGTGGTTAAGGAAAAAATAGGTTTACCGAGGGAGGTTAAACTAAAATTTTAAGGGTAGAAATACCATATAAACTTTTTAAAAACTATTTTTTATAAATATTTAGACCATTAACCCTCTATGTATATTGAATGCTTCATTTTGGACCCTTGTGAAATTTGAAAAATGTGGGAATACTCAATTCTTTTCAAAAATATCATGTACGTCCTCTCCACCACTAATAAAAGGACAACCACTATCCTCTCTTCTTCACACCTTCACACCTCTTTGGTTGTATGAATACCCACCAAAATCAGTTCCCAACCCCACTCTCCTAATCTTAGAAGCCTTATTTTTGGGATAAATCCATCATAAGAATGCTTTTAGTGTAAACCTAAAGAGTATACCTAAAGAAGAAACAATGTTCATCAATGAGAATTTTTGATTTACTTATTCCCCCATCCACATAAAGTCTTTTAATATAATTATTATATAATAAGCTCACAATATAATAGAAAATGAGAAGTATTTATTATAATTTCATGAACTAAACAATCTAAACTTCCATAAAATGATTTATGAAATCATCATTCATGTGTACGGTGGACTACCACCTCGCAAACCAATGGCATTCCATTCTACACTACCACCTCTCAAGGTTGGACTTAATGATTTATTTTTTATTTTTATATGATATTTATGAATTTATTATGACTTTTTAGCAATTATATCATACATACCTTTATTCTTTCTATTTCTTGGGAATATAATAACATTGTTCATGTGTACAGCGGACTACTAGCACATGAAGAGATTTCATTATTTCATGATATATATGAAATGTTTTAACCATGCAAGTAATAAAAATTTGTGATATATATGAAATAAAAATTATTTTTAAATTATAATATATATTATTTATTTTTATTTCTTTCAACCCAACAATAAAATGAAAAAAACATTCATTTGTATGTTCAACCTTCCGTCTCCATTAATGATGTCTTCCATTTCCTAGGTTTAAATTTTATAGAGTACTATTAATACATATATATTGAAAATAAATGGTTTTTTACCATTTTTATCATTATGGTGATGATTAAATTCTTATCAATGTTAGAGAACTAAAAATTAAAAAGCAAAATATATAAAAAAGTGGTTATTTCAAAAAACATAGCTTTAACATGGAATTATTTATAAAAGAGTAATAAATGGTCAAAATAAAATAATATTTAGTTTGATATAAAGCAAATATTTTTCTCTAATATATGAATAATAAACATATATTTTTTATAAAGTAGGTTAGAATGTGTTCGATGGGAGTAAAGATTTAAGTTAAGGGATTTTTATCTCAATTTCCCTTCTCTGAGACATATGTTATGTTATTCACCTAGATTCTTCTAAGAGGTATTCATAAAACTCATTTTAGATTTAATATTATGAATTTATTAATCGTCCTGATATTTTATGTTTCATTTTATTTTATTCCTTAATGTGGAAAATTAATCAAAGTTACTAAAGTGGAAAATATTTCTTGTTACAATCTCATCATTTATTATGAATGTTTATGGTTATGTTTCTAGTTAAAACATGTCATGATCCATCTCTCATGAATTCTCATTAATTTTCTTATAATATGGTTATTCATTATATCTTCAAGAAATGGTACCATTTTCCACTCTTTAGTAATTAAAATGAATATGAAAATGTTTTCTGACTTTATTTATCTCTTTGGTATGAAATACATTTTCTTATAAACAATTTTTTCTGAAAAGTTTTTCAAATTTTTATTATTATTATCTTATAAGTTTTAAAAGAAATATTTACCCATTCTTGAATTTTTATAAATTTTTCATGTATTTTTCTAAACAAATACTTTCTGTATTTTACTGAAAATTTAAAAGGAATATTTTTGTTAACATGTACCACATAAATGAAATTTCCCATAATCATGAACATTATTTTAGTTGATGGTTAATTTATAGACTTCCAATGCTATTTTAAAAGAATTTTTTTAAATGATTAATGTTTTGAAAAATATTTTTTCATTGAGGAAATTATATTTTCCTTAATAAATATTTTAAATGATTATTCAAAATAATTTTTGATCTAAGATGTCTTTCATTGATATTTCTTATTTTTCGCAAGGATATGATCCAAGGATACCATTATTATTCTTTCTCTGAATGGTTTGTGTTTATGATGGCTTAGTGTTTATAAAACCCATTTTTGTTCCATTTTTTATACCATGATATAATTACTTTGACACGAGATTCTTTTTTCTATGGGCTATGCTATGATGAAATGATTAAATGATTATGAAACTTTTCACTTTTCTATAGGTTTTTATATAAAAAAATGTTTATGAAACCCATTTCTATAGTCGATTTTATTTTATACTACATTTCATATGAATTAACTTAAACTTCCAATATTAGTAGGCACATATTTTATAAATTTAATATTTTTTATACAAGATCCCTCTATAAGAAATTAAAGTGTTTATATTTTGTAAGAACTATCCTCCCCAAATATAATTATTTCCTAATTTTACTTTTATAATCCCCATATTTTATGGGAAGTATAGATAAATATAATGATTATTAATTTCATACCTTGAAAGATAAACCTCAAAATAGTAACATGTAAATGATTTTATAGTATTTATTTCTATCTTTTGAATGTATGTATCAAGTGTTTTCTTATCTCATCTTCATTATATATTAAACATATTCACAACCTCAAATTTTTTTTCATGAAAATAAAACTATTCATCCCAATGAAATCATCAATGGATGTAATAAATTATAGATCAC
Source organism: Viscum album (assembly GCA_963277665.1). Lineage (NCBI taxonomy): Eukaryota > Viridiplantae > Streptophyta > Magnoliopsida > Santalales > Viscaceae > Viscum > Viscum album. The sequence continues at coordinate 547,706,174 of OY728148.1, forward strand.
TATTTGTAGATATATGCCTAATTGGGCCACATATATCAAAATGTATGAGTCTAAGTGGATGGATAGACTGAATTTCAATTCTCTGGTGACTTCAATGCATTATCCTTCCTTTATTTCAAACACCCAAAATTTTATTTCTCTCTCTTTTCAACAAAGGAAGTGATGTTAATACTTCTTAATTTGAAATATTATTCATATTATTTTCAACAAAGTGGCCAATTATTCTATTATATTACTCATTTACCTCTTTCAAACTCAAATAAATTGAGTCATATGACTCACTAATATAAAATAGGTTTCTCTTAGTTCTCACTAGTTTTAATAGAGATTTTCAATTATTTATATACCAAATTAGGCATTTATTCATTCATAAGATGTCTTTATTTAAATCATAATATAGTTGAATGAAACTAAAAATATTATGGAAAATTACACCTATATATAATATTATTTTTATTTAAACATCCAAATATCTATAGGTCTCATGAAAATTACTCTAATATTTATGAATCTAACACTTCCAAGGTAAAAATATCCTCAATTTTTTCTTCAATTTTTTTTTCATATTCTTAACATCACCTATCATATGTAAAGAATCCATGATTTCCTTTTCTATCTAGATTTTATCAAAATATCCTTGGGTAGTGAAGTTTTATCCTTCTTCCATTTAATGAATTTTTTATTTATTGGAATATGTTATATTCCCTAGTAAAGTATCCATACATTTTTATAAACAGTGACCAGGTTGGTCACATCTTTCATATGTTTATTTAATTTCACATACTAGCCTTATATATACTTCCATAAAACTCTAAACTTATTTCATGACATGGATTTAAGGATGTTCATGATCCCCATAGGATGGAACATGTTCTTAGGCATCAAGGAAACAAAAATTGGGAATTATTTCACCCAATATATAATTAATAAAACCTATAGTGTAAATTAAATAAAATCCTAGAATAACCCATCCATATATCAGATTTCAATTATAGAGAAAAAACAAACAAATAAAAAACTAATATAAAAACTAGTAATGTAGTAAAAAATAGTGAGAACCAAAAACCTCCCTTACCCTTTGATATTTCTATCCAGTAAGGAAAAGACACCAATCTAATAGATTTAATTCACCCACAAGAAGATATATCCACCCTCTACATATAAAAAGAAGTGAAATCTTAAGTGGTTGATGTGATAAATAAAACTAAAATAAAACTAAACTAAAAACATATGTGCCGCCTTGTTACTATACAGGTCATTGAGCAACAAACAAGAACCATGACACCCCATTGGAGAGAATAAAAGATAAGATGAAACCTAAAACTATAAAATGATAAAGTTAAAGGAATAAGAAATAAAATCAACAGGGAATCTAAAATATAGACAACACCATATTTCTTAATAATAAATATAAATACATTTATTGATAGTTTGAATATATATATATATATATAAGAATAGGTTTTTCCTTTACTTTTTTTTTAAAAAAAAATTAGAAATTCAATACTTATTAAAAAGAATTCCCCCATTATCGCTTTCAAAATTATTTATAAAACATGAAATTATTTCCAAAGAATCCTTTATATTAAATTCCAAACAATAAAAAAATAGTTACACTATGAAATCATAATAGTGAAACCATTTTAAATAAGTGTTGAAAAACAATGGAAAGTAGAAAACATGTAAAAATAGTGTCATGAGTTCTTAGGATCATAAAGTGATAATATTAGATATATCCATAAACTCTCAAAAAAGAAATTATACAGGTTTTAGACACTAATACAAGTTTATTAACACTTAGATATACCCTCACTTGTTTGACCGAGGGGCACATTAACTAAGAAGTTAGTTCTTCAAATGCAAGTTCAATAGTTAGTGTGTAATATAAATTAGTGTATCAGGTGTACCAACAACTCCATACTAACTCCCAAGGATTCCCATTATGTATAAATGGAATTTATTTTAAAAAAATTATAATATAAATACATATCATTCACTTTTAACTAAAACATACCATTCACCATATCTCCTATGAACTCAATTTTAAGAACATCTCATTTCTCACTTTTTAGGATGCAAAAAACAATGCAAAAACCCCTTATCAGGCACAAATCATACATTTATTCATTTAACATGTTTCCCCACTATTAAAAACCCATACTAATTCCAAAAATGGGCCTTCCATAAGAGGGGTTTTTATTTTCAAGAAAAAACCTCAATGTTCTAACCCTACATCATCAATTAAAGAACCATTTCTCCTTAAAAAACACTTTTTCCGACAGTATTCTAGTTCAAACCATGTTATTAGGCCAGTTTGATTATGAAAAAGACACAATAATTGGGGGTGAATTTTGATCCTTTATTACCATGAATAAATTCAAAATAACCCTGTTGATATGAAATGTATCTTATTTAGGTAAGTTAAGTAGCAAATAAATAGAAGATAATAACACAATAGTTATTACAGTGGTTTAGGGCACAAATATCTCATGTTCCACTCCATAAACACTCTATCATAAATATTAGTAATTTTCACCAGTAATTCATTTTACTAAGGACTTCCACAATGGAGTACATGCAGTTGATACCATTACAATATGGCTGTTATAAGGTATTATGTATCATTTATAGAGAAGTGTAAATACACATCTTAGTCTATAAAGCTGACACTACTTCAGCACCACCATTAAGGCTAAGTAGCTGATACTCCAATAAATCAATACAAATTAATTTTTTTGAGAAAATAGCTTTTACTCTCAGTTTCAGTAGAAACTGACATATATATGTAATCTTTAATAATTCACAATGGTAGTAAAAGAAATCTTAAATATTGAACATCATTTCCTTAAATAGATGTAGATAAAATAGTTTAAAAATTTATAAAAATGTATTTACAAAAATTATATCTCTAAAAAAACTTTTTCAAACTTGTACAAGAAGATTTAACAATAAGGTATAACAAAAACAATAATAATTGCAACAATTAGATCAACACATATATGTCTCAAAAGTGTAGTTATAAAGGAAATGAAGCACTATTATTTTATAATAAACAATATTTTTTCTTTTCTATATATATCTGTACACCTCTATATATTTTTATATGATTACCTCCTCAATATTTATATAGATTATCAACTAGTTCAGGTCAAACTAGCTGGATAAATAACACATAATAAATAGAAAATATTTGAATTCAAATCATTCAAAGAGAGTCATAAAATTATTTAGAAATTGGAAGGATATAATTCATTGAGTATGATCCATTTAATTAGTTGAGAAATAGATTTTAAGAGATATTTACTTCGACTGATATCTTTGTACAGAACATGGATAATATCTTTAATTAAAAACTCTGTCATTGACTAGTAAAATGCAAGGTTCTTCCACATGATGAAAAACATCAAAATGTAGGTTTGATGATGTATGGTGTTAAAATATTTATGGTTAATGAACCATACTTTTATTTCTTAAACATATGGTTTCTTCCAAATGTAGTTTTGTTGATTCATACTTCTCTAAAAGTATATTGTAAATTATCTATACATTTCCCTCTAAATATAGGGTTTCCAAACCATATGTTACGCTTAGAAACATAGGTTTGAATAGTTTTTAAAAAATACATTAAAAACATGTTCATAACACTTAATAAAATTTTCTCCCATGTATAAAAGACTTGTGTAAGCTTCCAGAATAAGTATTCTAATGAATAATATTTTCTAGATATTCAGATAATAATAACATTATTAATAAAATAATTATGGGTGTTTGTGAGCATCAAAATCAAAAAAAAATTAATGAAATTCTAGATTTAATACTAATAAAAAATATCCCACATTTAATGAATTAGAAACCTATAAAAAACCATAAAATATAATTAAAATCATTTTTAGAAATTCTTACAAATTTAAATAATTAAATTAATGAAACATTTCATAAATTACTTAAAAAAATTATCCTTCATAAATTTATCCCCCAAAAATTTTAAATGAAAAGTTTCACCAATTTCCCCCTTTAATATAAATTTTTCATATTAAATGTTCTATATACATTTATTCCCCTTTTGTAACATCATGAAGGTGTTTTTTTCTATTTTTTAATACATGGGGTAATAAAAACTCCCCCTAAGCCTATACTTCTAATAAAATGATACAATCTTATAATAAAGGATCTATGAAACATGAAAAATATTATATAATTGATTATAATGTATTAAAACATTTAATAGAAATTAAATATTTAAATTAATTTCCCCATAGAATAGTATGTAAAATGTATTCAAATAATTAAAATATTTTCATGAAAGAAATAATTTTCAACTTAATTTTTTCAAATTTCATAAAAACATTAATATAATTTTTATTATTCCAAGTAATAGATTAATTTACCACATATAATGAGATAATAAAACATATAGAGCATTATTACATAAAAAACATAAAAAAATTATGAACCAACTTATACCACATTTTTTTATTTATAAAAAAATTTAAACAAAAAGATATGCAAAATATTAAATTCAAATAAGGATAAGGTATTAATAAAAGTTAGTGTGTTTAAGAAGGATTAGATAGATTATCCAAAAATTCCAATCTTCATAAAATTTATCTTAAATCCCCCAGAACTTTCGATAATTGTTTTATTCTTCTTTACACATCTGTAGATATTTGATATAATAAAGAGGATGAAAATTGCATAACCAGAAACTCCTTTACACCATCAAGAACCATCTTGCTAATAAAATAAATTTTAAGTGTCTCTATATGACATATCATTTATTCAATAAACGATTTAAAGTATTATTTTTAAATTAAACTTTATTTAACATTGTGATACTCACTTTTTAATTTATCAAAAACCATTTTTGAAAGGAAACTTTTTGAAGCACTTCATACGACATTCAAAACACATTTAGATCAACATACAACTTTTCCTTTTCTTTATTTAAAGTACTCTCATTAAAAAATATCTTTATAAGAAATTCCAGCTTTAGTTAATCGAGAATTTGAAAATTACATTACATTATAACAATGATCTTACATATATTTTCTAAAATATTATTCAAACAAATCCTTAACAAACAAACCCAACTGTTCACATAAAAGATCAGAAGAAGGATTATATTTAATTTTCTTTTGAGAAATAATTTCCACTTAACTTGAAGTTTTTTATCACTTAATTTTTCTTAAAAGTATTTTAATAATATATTTTTATGAATAATAATAAGAGGAAGAAAAATACTATATGTTTTTAAAGAGATAATGAAACATTTTTTTCTCACAAATTTTTGTGGACTCTTCACATTCTTGATCTGAAAATATAGGATAACCATTTCATAGTTTATCATTAAAAATAATTTTTTATGTAAGAATTTTTTTTATAAGAAACCATTATATAAATATATAATATTTTCCTAAGAATATTATAATAAAAAAGAAAAAGTTTTAATTTTTTTTTGTTTTTTGTAACCCTATTTTAGACATTCATTAATATAGAGTGGGGTTTAAAAGTTTAACTTAAAGTGGAAGGATAGATTTAATAATTTGAGGATAAAATATCTTTATCCCATATTAAAATATAAATAAATTTTAGAAATACATATATATGAAAATAGTATTGAAATACTTTATGGAATTAAAGATTCTAGTTCTCAAGATTTTTTATAATGAACTACATCAGAGTTGATCAATCCTTTTTCGAGATAGATATTTCCATATAATCTTTAACAACCACTTAAGGATTTAAATATGCAGTTCAATGGTGTATTCTTGAAACACATTAAATACAAGTTACTTTTAGTACTCATATGATGTTGGGTCCATTAGTGGTAGTAACTAATATTGTGGGAAACCACATTTGTTTATTTTGTGTAGAGATTTTACTATTCTAGTTAAGTAAATATTTTGAACAATAGAAATTCTTAACACCAAAAAATTAAGGGTTTATAAAGAAAAAATATATTTTATAAGTTCTATTAATACCACATTAAAACCCTTTGAATATTAACAAGATTTTTGTATTTAATCCAGTAACAAAATAAATCCTATATAATTTTGGTTTTAACCATTACGACCAAAGCCATGTTTTCTATTATAAATTTTTTTTTTATTTAGAATTTTATTCAAATATTTTTCTATTTTGATAAGAATATTAGATTCTTTCTTTAAAGTATCAACTTTTACCAATAATTTATTAATTTTAATTTCATACATATCAGAAGAAATTTTGGAAGAATTAGAATAAAAAGCTGTTAAAAAAATTGACAAGATTTATTTATCTAATAAAGTGCCATTATAAGATATTCTATGTTTTGTACGCTATTTATCTGAAGTCTATAATTTATCTTATAGCATAATAAAATATGTATATAATTCATTATAAGAAATTTTTTCAGATTTAGAGTTTTTATTGTAAAATGATTTTACCTCATCTGTTTGAGCTATAAGTTTTACCATTTGTTTTTTATACGTATCCTTAGAGCATGTAAATGTTTAATCATTTGAACTAGAAGAATCACTTCAGGTATCCTTCATAATTATCTTTCCTTTTTCTTTTATAATCATTTTTTATCTTTAAGTATAGATATTTATCCTTTGTATAACCCTTATCTTTTCATTCACAACATCTATTTTCTATAGTCACTTTTGTCATTTTATTGTATATATTTTCAAATCTTTTAGAATGATTTAGTAACCAATTATCGAAATACAGATGAATTTAATTGGATGATTCATCCATGGTAGTTTTGAGAGCATCTTATTCATGTTTGATATGATTATAAACTTTGGATTTCATCTCAAATTTATACATCATTAAGGTTCTAATTAGTTCTATCATTGTCAAATATTTGACAGGTGTGGATTGACCTATAGAAATAGATATTCTATTAAACATAGAGGGTAAAAATGTAATTACAATTAATAATTGATCTAATTTCATAAATGGTTCTCCCAATGAAGCCACATTATGGACAAATTATGTCAATTTACCATTAATCTAAGTGATATTTTCACCATCATTCAATATGAAAGTATCAAATTTTCATTTTATAGTATTGTATATCAATTGTATAATATTTTCAGTTCATTCACATGTAATAGAAATAGTCTATTACATCTCATATGCAATATAACATTGAGAAAACTGATTAAACTAATCAGTTCATAAACTATAGAGAATAATATTTATTGCTTTCTAATTAAGATCATATTCCATTTCTTAATATCCATACCATTTCTCTAGAACATCTATATGAATTATATAAGTATTTAAAACATTCAAATAAAATCTTATTCCAATGTTTTCAAAATAAATAATCATTTTATCCTTATAACCACCATACTTATCCCCATTAAATTAAAGAGTATAGATCATTGACATACCTTCTTTGAGATAATCCTTTTTTGAGATTTATACTTGTCTGAATCTTTAACTATAGATTATTAGAGCCTTTGATATATAAACATTGAATACTTCCACTAATATCACTTCTGGATATCAAGTAAAAAAGATTAAACCCAACCCTTTGATACTTCATATTGGTATAAAAATAGAAACAACATAATATTAAAGGATTTGTACTAAAAAATACAAATAGATCTTTTCCCTTGGTACCACCTATTATTTTGGTTTGATTATGATGAAGAAAAAATATGGGGGAGGAAATTTTGATTCATTAAAACATTAAAAATATTCAAAATAACCCACATACTATGAATTTTATCTTCTTTTGGTACATTAAGAAGTTAATAAAAAAAGAGAAGAATAAGACATTTTTTATAGTGGTTTGGGGCCTAAGAATCCCGTAGTCCACTCAACAAACATTCCCTAATCGAGATTTTTAATTTTCAATAGAAATTTCTTTTACTAGGGACATATAAAACTGAGTAAAAGTCGTTGATAAATTTTCAATAAGTATTTTACAAAGCTTATGGTTATTTAAAAGAGAACCATAAACCCATAACTTAGTATGAGATGATAAAATTACTTCACCAATATGACTGAGTTTGATAATATGATAATCTAATAAATAAATAGAGATTGATTTGATTGAAAAAACATGTTTTACTCACATTTGTAGTAGAAACTGACATATGTTATTGATCTTCAATAATGTATAGAAGCAGTAAAAATAATCTTTAATGTTGAATTTGATTTACTTAAACAACAACAGAGAAAAAACTAGAAATATATATAAACATGAATGTTTCTAAAGTGTGTCTATATAAAATAATTTTTTAAACATGAAAAATAATATTAACAATGAGAATAATAACATTGACTAGATAAAAACATTTGTATCTACAAATTGTATCTATAAAGGAAATAACACATTATTATTTTATAAGAACATATATTTGTCCTTTATATGTATATATGTACACATATATATCACTATTTAGAATATTACCTTCTCAATATTTATACAGATGATTGAATAGATCAAAGTCAAACTATCTTCATAAAAACTACATAATAAATATAAAATATTTGAATTCAAACATTCAAACAGGGTCATAACTTCCCTTAGAAATATAAGTGATTAATATATTGTGTACGATCCTTGGAATCAGTCACAAAATATATTCAGAGATATGTTTAATTTTGAAGAGACCATTACAGAGAACATTGATAATATATTTAATTTAAAACTCTATCATTGACAAGTCAAATGTATAATTCCTCCACATGATGAAAAATATAAAAATGTAGGGTTGATTCTACATGGTTTTTCACAAACCTAGAGTTAATGAATTATATGTTTATTCCCTAAAGTTATGGTTTATTTTAAATTTAGGGTTTATGGTCCATAATTTTCTAATGGCGTAGGGTACATGATCTATATGTTTCATTCCAAATGTAGGGTTTTCAGACCATATACATTAAGATTACAAAAGTAGGGTATGAACAATTTTTTTGGTATACAATCAAAACATGTTCAAAACACTTAATCAAATATTCTCTTAGGGATTAATGACTTGTCTAAGCTTACAAAACAAATATTCTAATGAATATTATTTCCCTAAAATTCACTTGATAAAAATATTATTAGTAAATTAATTGTCCTATATTTACAAGCATCAAAATAAAAAATAAATTAATGAAATTGTTGAATAAACATTGTTCCACAAACCCTTAACATTTATACACATATTCATCTTGATATTTATATATATAAATAACCATTATCCTAATGTATATATTCCCATTGGTATTAAATAATATGTACAGATAAGACATTTATATATTTATTTGTTAATAAATATTTTTTAATAACTTAAGGAAATGAAAATCCCTAGAAAGATATTTATAAAACCAAATATGTCATCAATCCACTATATAAAACTGATAAAACAACTAAAAAACATTTATGAATTACCAATTTACATGTTTTGAAATTATTAGTACGACATTTTATAATTTAGAATGTTTAACATTTTTCAATGATCCTGAAAACATACTTTAATAATGAAACCCTATTCTAAATTTTATAGGAAAATATGTAAAATATAATAAAATGCAATAACAAGTGCCATAAACAATTTACATATTATACTTACTTCATAACATAATATAAACACCCAATAAAACCACCAAGAAATTATTTTTTTAGAATTAAAGTCTCATGCATAGGGTAACTTACCTCAAATCAAATAACTCACTACCTTTGAAACCGATCATCCCAATCCACCACAACGGGACAGGAAAAGACTTAAAGAGATAATAAAAACCAAAAAAAAACAAAAAATTTCATTAAAATTGATATAAAATGTAATAAAAAATCTTATCTTAAATGGAGTAAGATCCATAAACATTGATTAACGTAGTAAGAATCAGTTGAAATCACACCACAAGGGCCCTATGAACTAAAAACCGGCCAATAATAAGCCTAATAATCCATTAGGTTTTGAACATGGTTTGTGAATAGTGAAATAGAAGTGGAAACAAAAGAAGAAAAAAGAAACAGAGGAGGGAATAAGAGGAGAATTCGTTACTCGTGAAGATCACAACAAGAATTTGTGGAGGAATCGAAGGATGGATAGAGCAGGAGGAATGAGGCTCCACAAATGAGAGAACCCCTCATGGTAATTTCTTAGAAATGATAGGTGTGGTTGGCCTTGGGAGATTTAGAGGAAAACATAGGGGTAAAAAGTAAAAAAAAAGCATTTTAAGGGTCTGGACACTACACACGGTTTAACCTCACCGCGGGCCAAACTATATTCCAACCATGCACCGCACAAAGAAATTACTTCATCACCTTGATCATTCGGGGTGCAAAGTTAGGGAAACCATGCATCAACTATGTGGTAGACTATGTAAAGATGACAGAAACCCTTTCATGATTTTTTCACAGTTTCTACTAACCGTGTGCTAACCGCGTTTCAAAGATTAAAATGCCAAAAAACTAAAATCTAATAATGTTCCACCCAAAAATCAATATTGAGATTATATATAATTAAATAGTAATAAATTTTCAATAAATTAAGTTTTCTATAACACTTATATTTTTTTTGAAATATTTTTTTAAATTAATTAAATGTTTATGATATTTTTCATTTTTCAGATCACTGAATATAGCTTCTAAAATATGAAATCACTATGTTGATATTGTAGTATATGAGAAAAAGTTAAGAAACTTCTACATGAATCACTTAAATTAATTTTTTTTATATTCAACCGTATTTTTGTCTTGTGTTACCCATAATGCTAATTTTCTTTGATAGCTTGAATTACATGCAAGGCTGAGTTTTACCGAACTAAAATATACTATTAATATTGTTATTAAAATATTATTATATTTATAATAAATATGTTGGAGTGGATGTTAAAAATATTATTAAATAAATTTAAAAATATTATTTACACGTGTATATAATATGTTTTTGTTGGTTATCGATTAGTATGAAATGAATGTAAGAACTATTTGAAAAAAATTAAATTTCTTTTCTGAGAAAATTATTTTTCTATGTATAAAAAATATTTTATCTAAATAAATTAAAAAAACCAATGTTAATATATTTTTTCAATAAAATTCATATATTTTATATTTTATAATTGTTTTTACAGTCATCCAATTAGTTTTATAGGCAAAAAATAAGAATAAATCACATTTTATTAATAAAAAGATATATTTTTTTAAAAGTTCATTTTACTGTCATTTAATAGAGAAGCAATTTTAAATATAATTGTTGAAAATTTTATATTATTTATTTGATAAAATAAACTTAATTTTTGAAATTGTTATATTAAAATTTACTCTCGGTGAAATATTTTGTATTTTTAATAAAAGTTTCATTTTTTAATGAATTGTGAAAAATACTAAATTTTAATTGAAAACTACATTTTCATCTAATTTATTTATATAGATAAATTAAAAATTGAATTTTTTTTATTTTATATTTAGATCAACTATACATCAATTAATTAAATTTTATTTATTTGAACTAATTTCACATTTAAATTGGATATAAAAATATTTCAATCTTTTGAACTATTTCACATTAAAAATAAATAGTCTCATCCCATTTGTGGTATTAAATTTAAATTAATTTATTAAAATTATGTTATTATCATTTGAAAAAATGAATTACATTTTTGAAATCATAATAATTTATAAATTCTATTATGGTCAACTTAGTTTTTGACTAAAATCATTATTGAAAGTAGTTAAAATTAATTATAGTTATTAAGAAAAAAACAAGATTAATTAATGACTAAATATAGAAAATAATGTGTGAAAATGACCCTAAACTAGTATTTTTTTTTTCATAAATCATTTTTTCCATTACACCTTTATGAATCTATTATAGTCAATTTTGAAACCTCGGGGACAAGTAAAATGTGGATAGCACTCAAATATTTTCCAGAATACCCAATGTCTGCATTTCCCCACTTATAAATGGACCCATATCTTCACACCTATCAAGGAATTTGGCTCAAAGAAAACCTGAATAAATATCCTCCAAAACCCCCTACATTCATCATATAATCCTCCCTTTTGTTAAAATTCCAAACCAAGTACCCCTTTGGTGCAAACCCAAAAGAGTTACCCAAAGAAGAGGTAACACCCTTCAACAAGAACATAATTTTTATTTTAGTCACCCCATAAAATATTCTTATTCTATTATTACATAATAATATTTTTATAAAACTATATTCATAAGTTTCTATTGTAAGGTTTTAACTACACTCACATACACTTCCATAAAATGGTATGCACAATCATTATTCATGTGTGTAGTGAACTTCCACCTCATTACCTGATGTCAACCATTCTTCCTTTTCTACCTTTAAAGGTTGGTAATAATGACAGAAGTAATTATTTTATATGATATATATGATATTTAATATTTATTTAATCTTATTAAATCATTATATAACACATACCTTCATTATTTCCATTTTTTGTGAATACGATAACTTTATTTGGGGACGTGTGGACAATTGCTTTCTCAAAGCGATGTGATTCATTAAAATTTACATAGAATATATTGAGGATGGGTTCAGGAAAAATATATGATATATATGAAAGAATAATTATAATTTAATGATTATATATATATATTTATATATATATGTGTGTGTATTTCATTTATTTTCATTCTTTCAATACACTATGAAAATGGAAACAACGTTCATTCGTACATACGACCTACCATCTCCAAGAACTGTATATACCATTTCTAATTTATATATTTTATAGATTAATATTAATACATATATAATTAATATATGTTACATTTATCTCATTTTTTACATTCTTAAAATAAGTAAATTATAATCTAAATAAGAGGATCATGACTAAAAAGTCAAAACATGTACAAAAAACGAAGCAGTTATTACCTGAAACATAACCTTAACATGGAATTGTTAATAAATGGATAATGTAAGGTTATAATAAATAAATATATGGTCTGATATATAAGGATATGGTTCTATGTTACATTTATACGTAACTATCTTTATTAAACATGAGGTTTGAATGGGTATGAAGAAAGTCAAGACTTAATGTAAGAGAATTTCATATCAATTTCTTATATTCATGATATACATCACATATTAACCACAAATTTATTATATATTGTTTATATACTTCCCTATGACATGTTATATCATTAATTACATTTATTTTATGATATTAAATGTTTAAATTTATGTTATTATTTCATGGGTATCACGAATATAATGTTACTCAAGTAGTAAGGATTTTCTCATCTCACTTTTATTTATGTGAGATATGTGATATATTCAACACATATTATTATTTTGTGGTGTGTATATTTATTTATGACTGGTTAAATCATGAATTAAATTTATTTCATTATACTAAAATTTTCAATTAATGTTATTCTTTTATAGATCTCATGATTCAAAAGTTACTAAATTTGTAAGGGGATTTATAATCTCACTTTTATTTATACATGAATTATCCCTTATTCAAAACTCATTTATTTTATGTGATATATATAATGCCCATGATTTTATTATATGATTATGTTAATTAAATTTATGTATATTTATATGCCCACTTTATATTATTTCTTTCATGTGGTTTACAGTTCAATTTTTTTTCAAATCGGTAAAGTAATTTTGTCTCAATTTGACTTCATTGAGACACATGTTATATTATAAACATATATTAATTTAAGAGTTTTATAGACCTAAATTTGGCATTTATTATTATTAATCTCATTATTTTCATTATATCATAATCTTTATGTAATTTTATTTGTTTATGGGTATCAAATTTCAATGTTACCAAAGAAGTGAGAATTTAATTCTACGATTTCATCATTATCAAGAATTGTTTATGATTACTCTTCAACTATTGAAATATTATGATCCATATCCCAATAGTTATCATTATGTTTCTTATCATAAGGATTTTTATGATATCTCTATGTGTTGGTACCATTTTCTACACTTTATTACTTAATATAATTAATATTTTATAAAAATAAAATTTCATTTCATTTCTCTCTTTAGACAAAAATAAGTTTCTTTTTGAAACCATGTTTTCTAAAAATGTATTTAAATATGTTTTAAATGATATTTTAGGAATATTTTCTTATAAAAATAAATTTATTGTTTTCAAATATCTTTTTATAATTTTTTAAATATATTTTCAGAGAAATGTTTTTCAAAACAATTTCAAGATTCCATCATATGTTTTCATGGAAATTGGTTTTCAAAATGTTTTCAAGATCCCCTTATAAGTTTCCAAGGAAAATGGTTTTCATATTTTTTTCAAGATTACATTATAAGTATTCATGGAAAATGGTTTTAAAAATGTTTTCATGTTTTCATTATATGTTTTCAAGGGAAATGGTTTTCAAAATGTTTTTACACTTCCTTTATATGTTTTAAAGGAAATGGGTATCAAATTATTTTCATGATTCCTTTATATGGTTTCATGTTAATTTTTAAATAAAATGTTTTTGAAAGTGTTTTATATTTCAAAAATAAATTTTGAATAAGAAAGGATATTTTCCTTAATAACTTTTTCATGATATTCAAAATTACGCCCCATACAAGGTATCATTTATTGGTGTTACTCATTCCTTTCTGGGGATATGATCCAAGGGTTCCATTCATATTAATTCTATGAATAATTTCTATTTTTATGTCATTATGGTTATAAAACCCATTTATATTTCATGATTTAAATAATTTTGAAACCCATTTATCTTCCACGGGTTATATACTTTTAGAACTAGATTCTCTTCATGGGTTATGATTTTCTGAATTTATTATGAAACTTGTATCTTTTCTATAGGTTATGATATGATGGATGGATTATGATATCCATTTCATTAGATGGATTTTAAAATTATTTTAATGAAACCCATCTATTCTTTTGGGTCATGACATCAAAACTATTTAAAATATTATGGATCATATATGTGTGATTTTATTTTGGACAGGAGAAAATTAAATCTCCATACAATGCATTGTGTTATGATTATATCTCATGATATAATGATGGGAAACAAGTTTATGTGCCTGATACAAATTGGAAATAGGTGTATCTTAATCCAAAATGGGAAAAATCTATGTTTTGATTCTCTATGGAAAGATGGGGAAACCCAATACACTATAGAAAGAAGTGGAAACCTGATCCAATATGGGGAGATGGAAAAACCTGATTTACTATGGGATGAAGGTGTAACTTGATCCAATATATGGAAATAACTATGAATGGGGATGGCGGTGTGTCCCTCCCATTATGTGTAGTTCCCATGAAGTTCCCTAATAAGTTTTGAAAATGTTCCTTGACTTGTAAAGAATGTATCTATATGATTATGTTTTTTCCATAAGTCTATGTCTTATGCCAATTTTATTCTCTCATTACTCATTCTATATGATTTACTTAAGATTCATGTATTATGAACTATTAATCGTTAGTCTGTGACTCATGATTATGATCTTTTATATGTTGGGTATGAACTTAATTTTTTTATTGTATTCTGATACAATTGCATCCATGTTATTCTTACATATCACCTTTATTTTCCCTTACTAGGAATTTTAGCTAACCCTTTATTATATTTCCTTTCCCCAGATTATGAAGAATGGTTTTATGTTGGAGTACTAAATAGGAATATCTTTTTGGAAAACATTGAATATATTTCATCAAGATTAGAATATTTTGTTCAAAGTTTCCAGAGACACTAAACTGTTATCGTCTTTAAGAACATATTTTTGTAATGAGATGAAAATTTATCTAAAATGATGCAATATCCATGCATTTTAAGCCTAGGTCACTATAGTTGGTACCAAGTGAAAGGTTTATTAATCCTTTGGAATCTAGGATGAGAAAACTTTAGTGATATCATAGGGATATTTATAGGGATGTGTCTAGGGATTTCTTCAAGTATATGTCTAAGGATGAGTTAATGTTTAAGAAAATGTATTCAAATTTTGTTAAAGGATTGAATGAGTGGTTTCCTAGTAATAGATCACTCTCTAGATTATAAAAGTGGATATTTTTGTAGTACATATGTAAATAGGGGTAAAAAAACCCTAAAACACCATAATGATATAGACTCAATCGGGAACCGGTTTACAATAATGGTCCTTGTTGCACACCTGGTTTGACGCTCATATGGGATATGTTTTATAAAAGAAGGATACAGAGAATGTAACTAAAAAGGGAAAAGAAAACTTGAATTAATTTAATGGATGGAAATAATGTACTCCCCAAGGTATTATCAACAATTGAATGTTTTATGTGTGAAACGTAAGGAAAATATCATTATATTACAGAACAAGGTGGTATGAGTAAAGACTTTATTATTGATGATTAAGAGATTATAAACAACATAGGAAATATATGTGTTTTTCTAATAGTACTATTGATCAATATGATTAAATTCATTTTTTTGAATGTGAAGACATGATTTAGATTTTAAATTTTATGGATGTGGTATTAAAGAACAAGATTATGAATCCTTGTTAATATCTTAAGGATGAAGTGGAGTAATTGAAGTTTTTATGTATTTGGATTCAAGAGTTATGTTATACAAATTGTTAAATATATAAAAAATTTTCACTTTATGTTTTCCACTAAGGATTTACAAGAATAATTTTAATTGTTTTGATGGTATAGAAAAGTGATTTAATAGTAAGGTGGTATTCATAGGAAACACAAGATTAAGGGAAATATAAAACTTAATATGTCCCTGATGTTGATGATGTTTGGATAAAGACATATTGGATATGAATAAGTATATTTTATGGTACTAATTACCTTAGAATCAATAAAGGATTTTATGAAAAAAACTGGTTTATACTATGGTTGATAATTTTTTTCAAAATTTTGGATTTAAGGAATATATCCAATGACCATTGGAATAAGAAATCATGTATGTTTTCAATAATGAGTTTATAGAAATTTTTGTTATTACTATGTTTCAAGAGAATACATGATGAAGTTAGTTTTGGAAGATGGCAATCCAGATCTACTTTAACATATATTGTGGATAAATTTTATGCTTCTTTTGAGAAATTTAGTGACCTTATTTCAAATGTTTTGGATTATCATCTTTCTTAAGGGTTAAAATGTTAGAAAATTTTGAAATGGTTTATATTAAACATTAGATGAGATTTCAGATATTAAAGTATTACATTGCTAATCATTTTAAAGTGATGTAAACTAAAGACCGATAAAATTAACTATAATTCTATTATGGATCTCATGACCAATTAGTTATTTAGGAAAGAAAAATTAGCCATCATTCCTTGGAGTAAGAGTTGAAGTGGGAATTGATCAAAGGAAAAACAAAGGGTGAGAATGTAATGAATCAAGTAAGTATATCTTATCATGAAAATTAATCAACTTTAGTAACAGGGTCTTTAAATAACATTTTTTCCTATTATCATTATTTTTTATGGTATCAATGACCTCTTTCATGCTTCTTCAATTTATGGTTTTGTGATTGTTAAATTTCTTTGGGTCATCCAATTTCTTATGAGAAGTGATCTTTATCAATCAATATGATTATTTATGCTTTTATTACATGTCTATGTTTTCATATCCCACATATGTTCTTCTATATATAAACCTATTTAGGATTTAATTTGGGTAACCGTTATGGTTATAACTTTCCCTTTAAAAGGAAGTTTTTAGTATTCATTTTTACGATGTAGGTTTCTATGAAAGGAAATTTCAAATATTAGACCTTTGATAACC
Organism: Viscum album; assembly: GCA_963277665.1. NCBI lineage: Eukaryota > Viridiplantae > Streptophyta > Magnoliopsida > Santalales > Viscaceae > Viscum > Viscum album. The sequence goes on from OY728148.1 coordinate 547,723,866, forward strand.
CAGATGAATTTTGATGGTGAAAATTATTTTAAGGTGGTAGAATGTAACACCTTGAGATTTTGTGAAATATATTTTTTCGAATTAATTTAATCTTTTTGATATTTTTCATTTCACAAAAAATTTAATATTGATTTCATTATATGAAATCAATATTCTTGGTTTGAATTATACATAGAAAAAAATTAATATTATGAAGAATAAAAAACATAGATTATATTTTGGTACAAATAACACTATTTTTGGCTTGTTTTACACAAAATTATTATTTCCATTGATATCTTACATTATATACCAGGCCATGTTCCACTAAATTAATATATACAATTAATATTATTGATGAAATATTATTATAGTTAATACTTAAATGTGTGAATTGAAGTTATAAATAAGTTTAAATAAAATGGAAAAATATTATTTACACATGTATATAAAATGGGTCATTTGTTAATCATTTAGTTTGAAATGAATATAAGAACTATTTGAAAATAAAGAAATACCTTTCATAAGAGAACTATTTTTCTATATAAAAACACTATTTCATCTTAATAAATTTAAAAAACCACTATTAATGAATGTTTCTAAAAAAAATTTATATATTATATATTCAATCAATTTTTCTTAACACTCATCCAATACATTATATAGGAATAAGATAATAATAAATCCTATTTTATGAATAAAAAATGTATTTTTTAAAAGTTAATTTTATAAACATTTAATAGAGAACCAATTTTAAATCTAATTTTTAAAATTATTAAAATTTTTATTTGAAATAATAAACTTTATTTTTAAAAAAAATGATATCAAAATTTACTTTGGGTGAATTTTTGGTATTTTTTAGATAAGTTTCATTTTTTATAAGACTGAAAATTCACTAATTTTTAATTGAAACCGCTTTTTCATATAATTTTTTTAATGATAAATTATTTTTTAAATTTATATTAAAGTATTATTACATCAATTATATATCAATTAATAAAATTTATTCTATTGGAAACAATTTCATATTGAAATTTTATGTTACAAAATTTCAATCTTTTAGACCTTTTTTATTTAAAAACCTGTCATTTCATCTTGTTTGTAGTGTTAATTTTAAATGATTTTATTCCAATTATGTGATTAAAATTTTAAAAAATGGATTAAATATTTTTAATATTTATAATTTACCATTTCTATTAATTTAAAATTAGTTTTTGAATAAAATTAATAGTGAAAGTAATTAAAATTATTTATCTTGATTAAGGAAAACGATGTTAATTAATGACTAAAATTGGAAATTAATGTGATACAATGAACTTAAACATATATAAAAATCATTATATGGAAATATTTATACCATTAAACCAATAATAATATATAATGGTCTATTTTTAACCATTTTGGTGCCTGTAAATAGTTGTGAGCACTCAAATCTTTTAAATAATACCCAATGTTTCCTTTTCCCCATTTATAAAATAGATCATATCCTCCCATATCTTCACACCTATAAATATATATGGATAGGAAAAAACCTACCCAAATATCCTCAAAACCAACCTACCTTATTCATATAATTATACCTTTAGGAATAAATCCAACCACAGAATCCATTTGGTGCAAACCAAACAGAGTTACCCAAATAACTGGTAACATCCTTCAACAAGCACATTGTTTTTATTTCTTTCTCCACACCATAAAATAAAATTATTAAATTATTAAATAATAAAATTAGTTTACTAAATAAAATGACATTTTTTTTATTTTTCTACCTACACTCACACACACTTCAATCAAATGGTATACACACTCATCGTTCGTGTGTATGGTGGACTTGAGCCTCGCGAACCGATGTCGATCATTGTTCTATTGATACTTTTAAAGGTTGATAATAATGTTGTAATTTATATTTTTACATGATATGTATGATATTTATGATTTATTTATTCTTATTAAATTATTATAAAACACTTAACATTATGATTTTCTTTTTTGTAAATATGATAACTTCGTTTTTGGATGTGCAGACTACTGCCTTCTCAAAACAATGTGATTTATTCACACTTTCCATTAAACGTATTAAGGATAGGTTCAGTGAAATTATATGATATATATTACATAATAATAATATTGTAAATATATTATATATATTTATAAATATATATAATTTAATTTCTTTATTTCAATATTCTATGAAAATAGAAACAACGTTCATGCGCACGTATAACCTACCGTCTCCAGGAACAATGTATTTAATTTTATATTCAAAAATATTATATATTATTATAAATACATTTATACTGAATTTAAATGATATTTATATCATTTTTACATTATGGAAATAAGTAAATCATGATCTAAGTAAGTGGATAAATAATAACAAGTCAAAACATGTATGAAAAACAAAGCGGATATTACCCAAAACATAACAGTAACATGAAATTGTTAATAAATGGGTAATATAAAGTCATAATAAAAATAATATATGGAATTATATATAAAAATATGGTTCTTTTTCATATGTATAATAATATTATATTTATTATATAAGAAGTTTTAACGTGTATGAAGAATGTCAAGACTCAAGGTAAGGGAATTTCATCTCACTTTCTTATATTTATGAGATATATTCTAAATTCACCACCCATTTATTGTATATAGTGTATGTACTATCCTAATAAATTTTATATCATTAATTAAAATTATTTAATGATATAAAATTATTTAATTGATTTTATTATTTAATATGGGATCATGATTCTAAAGTTACTCAAGTAGTAAGTATTTTATCATCTCACTTTTATTTATGTGAGATACATGCTATATTCACCACTTATTCTTATTGTGTGGTGTGTATAATGACATATAATGTAACACCCCAGGTAAATAAAGAATAGAAATTTTCATATTTATCCATATTTGTGAATAAAATATTAATATGACTTTAAAGGGGACGCTATGCTCGATGGCGTACCCAACACGCAACAACGAGTTTCTTGGGAATCTTACGTTGCACTCTAATAATAAAATAATATTATTTTAAATGGTAGTTAACATGTAGCCGTTATAATGGCGGGAATGGATATAAATAACTAAAATATGATTATATATGCTTCTTAATGTTTTTACATTTATCCAATAAAAGCTAAAGGCTTAAAATACGGAAAGAATTAAATTTTAGGCGTATATGCCCTGGTTTTCACTAAAGGATCACTTATCGCCTTTTGATGGAAAACCGTCATTAAATATAGTTTTGATCACACTTATACATTTTTTTGGACCAAATAAAACTCTTATTAAGAATCGAGACATAAAAATTTACTTTGTGTAAATTTTTGGTATCTTTCCGATAAAGTTCATTTTTTTAATGAATAGTGTAAAATGTGGTATTTTAATTCAAAACCACTTTTTAATCTAATTTATTTATATGATTAGATAATATTTTTAATTGGTTTTAAAGTGAAATTAGAAAATATTTTTACCATAAAATCCAATAGTGGTCTTTGGAATTAATTTCACTTTGAAATCAGACTTAAACTAGTGTCAATCTTTTGATACTTATTGTTTATAAAAACTCGCTATTTGCGCTGACATCGGGAATTAATTATTAAATTAATTAATTTGACTTATATGTTTTTAATTTTGTAAAATGGACTTCATTTTTGAATTCGGAATATCAAATATAGCTTAGGGTGAATTTTTGGTAATTTTCTGAAAAACTTCAATTTTTGATGAATAGTGAAACCACTAAGTGGTAATCAAGCAAACTGATTTTTCAGTTAAATGAAAGATTACCACTAATGTGTTTTGAATTTTGAAAATCTGATATACATGGTTGTCATTATTATGTAAAATGTGGTTCAATGAGATTAAAATAATTTTTTTTGGTGAATAGTAACTTATTAAGTTTTTAATCGCGATTAGAGGTAATTAGGGTAGTTTAAGGTATAAATAGTACTTTAATAATATGAAATGACCTAGAAACATGTCCCAACCTCATTGGTTGTGTCATGGCCGACCATTACAAGCCATGGGTCAACTTGGGGACCCCATGGATCCACTTTTGTTGGGAAATGACATAAATTACTTTTTATTTAATGTTAAAGTGAAAATGACACAAACATAATATGTTTTACGAAAACAATTTTTAAGTGGGGTTATACAAGTCCAAATTTTGATTATAAATAGGCATTGGAAAGATAAAAATATTTCCTATATCATAGTATTTTTTTTATAATTTTTAGACATTAAATAAATTTAACTATTTATGACATTATAATGATGCAGCGATTACATCATTATTTGACGATTTAAATAAAATAGAAAGATAATCTAAAATCTATGAACTACACATGTCCAAAACCAGTTGGATGAGTGGATTTCTAACCCTTATCACCTTATCCGCGAATTATATCAATGTGGGACCTTTTAAAACCGAAAAACATTTTCAAATAAAGTAATGTTTCTTACTTTCCAAAAGTGCCCCTCCTCTCCTCTTATAAGAGGCCCCCACCTCTACCTCTTTTCCCACACTCCTCAAGCCTTTGGCTCGGCCAACCCCTGCCCATTTACTCTCCTAAAATCCCTCTACTCATCCTAGAGGATTCCCTTTGGGCATAATCCTTTCAAAGGAAGCCTTTAGGCTCAAATAAAAAGGAGTTACACTTTTAAAGGTAATTCATTCTCTCATGTTCATTTGATTTATTTTGCTTCTCCAACCTCCTAAACTCTTTTTATTTACTTATATTGTAACAAAAACAGTATCTCCAATATACTAGGATGTTGTTATAAGATTTATTCATGCTACACTATCACACAACTACATCAAATGGTTAAAGAACATCCGGTTTCCGTGGATGGCGAAATTCTGCCTCCCGAAACGATGATTGTTCAATACTCATTTAACACCTTCAAAGGTGGCCATTATGATGTCACTATTTTGATATATGATATATAATATGTTTATGTTTTACTTATGCTTCTGTATTTTTCATTTGTGCCTTACCTTTATGGCTTCCATTATGGGTATACGCGATATCTTCATTTTAGGAAGTGCGGACTACCGCCCCCTCAAAGTGATTTGATTCGTTAAATACCATATGTGGGACGTATAAAGGATTGAACTATGATATTATATATGATATTATACTGGAATTATAATATTCCTTTATATCATTATTATTCAATTCTATAAAATACGAAATAGAAATGAAAGTAGCGTTCATGCGTACGTACGGCTTACCGTCTCCATGAACGGTGCATTTCATTTCTTACCTCTAAATGATTATGTAATGTTATAATTGCATGAATGTACTGGATATATATGACATATATTATATCTAAATCATGAATACAATTCTGGATATAATAAACATTTGACCACACGAACAACATGTAATTGTAAGAAGTCCACTTTCGACTTAAGAACCAAATATCGGAAAAACAAATATTATTAACTTAAATGATTACATAATGTTTATGACATGGTAATAAGTGATATAAAAGGAATAATGAACTTGAAAAATTTTCTTAAGGAAGTAGAAATTAACTCAAGTTTATTATTCAAGAAATTAAAAAACGATCGAGTCAAGTCGGACCCGAGGTAAGGGATCCTACACCTCTCTTTCTTTTTAAGTACACTCTTTTATGTCATTCCTTTTAAGCTCATATTTCTTATGATTGGGATGTTCTTTTATATTACTCCTATTGTAATTATTATGTTCATATGATGAGAGACCCTATTTCCTCTCATCAATCCATTTTAGAAGTTTTGAGTGGCGCCGTTAGGCTGCCGAATTTTCGTAAGGGATTTTTCATCTCACTTTTATTCCTGTGAGATTTATGCTACATTTTCCACAAAATCCATTGAGTGGTGTATGTACTGCCCATTATTCTACTCTTTGTGTAATATAATTTCGTTTATGAGTATTTACATCAATGATCTATTGTCATTCTTTCATGGGGTGTATGTTTTGAAAGATACCCAAGTCGGTAAGGGAACCTTTCACCCTCCTCTTTTTTAAAAGACTTCTTTTGTTGGGTCTTTTAATTTACATATTGTTATGTTGGGATATGTTCTCATATATACTTATTGATGTAAATTTTATGTCCAAGTGATGAGATACACTTTTTATCTCTCATCAACTCATTTTGATGTGATGCCGTTAGGCTGTCAAGGGAACTTTTTAACCCAATTTCGATTTCTTTGGGTTCAACATGTAGTCATTGAATATGTCATCCATTAAATATGTGTGAATGACCTTTTATTGTTTTACACTTAATATCCACTTATATTGGGTGTATTTATATTTGTCACACATATTTTTGAGATTGATTTGTCCTTAATTTAAGGATACCTTCTTTATAAGGGATTTCATCACATTTGACATTTCTATTGAGGGTTCATTGTTGTTATGCACCAATTCAATCTTATATGGTGTATATAATGTCCTTTGGAGTATTATATCATGAATCCATTTATTCTCATTATATTATAAAGTTCTTACTAAATGTTATTCCTCAATTATTTTATTCAAGTGTCTCTAATTTTGGTAAAACCCCTTTAACCAAAATATCGTTTTAAATATTTTAATTATTTTTTCTTGTTAATATCCATGTTTTCAAAATGATTTTAAGGATTTATTTATATGGATATTAATGGTTTAAAATTTTAAGCTTCAAGTTGGTATGGGACACTTTGATTCAAAAATATCTTTATTAAATGTTTTAAATGGTTTTGGAAATGGTTTCTTTTTGTATGGATTCATTATTTCAAAATACTAAAATGTTATATTGTGATTGAAATGTGGAAATGTTTTGTTTCCTTTATGCATGTTTTATGTGATACATTTATGTTATGTTTCTTGGGCATTGCTATGAAAACGGGTGGTTCCGTGATAAACTAAGGGCGGGTGAGCCCGATATAGCTCTCCAATGCATTGGGTAACACGAAGGAGTGAAACGTTAAGGATTCTCCGAAGAGATTTTAGGGAATATACTGTGATGGGTATTCCAAACGTAACCAAGAGGGTTACTCCCTATGTAAGAATGTTATGAATGCCTCAAGTAACCTTTATGTCTTATGATTTCTATGATTTATTCATGATTTGATGAGGTAGGTTAAAGTGCCTATGTTTTATGGGTAAATTATGATTTCATTCTTATGTATATATGAACTCATGTTTCCTTTCCATATTTTTATATCCCTTACTAAGCTTTTTATGCTCATCCCAAGTTTTTGAAATGTTTTTCAGGTCAAGGGAAAGGTACATGATAAGATGATAGAGTCAAGGATGTGTTAAGAGATAATCCATGTTTTATTTTCAATATGTTTCCGTTGATGGGAATAATGAATACGGTCTTTTATGTAACCACTTTGTTTAAATGTGGAATGTAATGCAAGTTTCATGATATAATTCTCTAAAACTCTAAACCGGAAAAGATCCTCAGTGTGTAATCTTGTAATAACTCAAGGTTAAGTAAGGTTTAAGGCTGGGGCCTTATAGTTGGTATCAGAGGTCAGTTTAGATAACTTTAGAGGTTAGGGTCTTCTTTAAGCATAAGTGACATTACCATAATGGTTAGGATTTCAGAAAGAGTCCTAGTTTTAGATAAAGTGAATGAGTAAGTGTATCTTAGTGTTTATCATCCTCATTAGTACATGATGGTTTTGTTGAAATACTCACACTAACCTTTTTGGTTTTAGTAAATGGCTGGATCTAGCAGGCACCAAAGTAACAGTGGATGTGAAGGAAACTGTGACAGTTTTTTGAGAAAGCAGCTTAATGATATGGGAGCTGCAATGAGAACTCTTGTGATTATCCTCAACCAAGTATCTGGAGTCATGATTGACCACCTAAACCTTGGAGATTTCTCTAAGGCATCATATATGCAAGAAACAAATCCCTACGAAAGTACAGGTAATAATCATAAAGGTATGTGTGTTCAAAAACCTTTGTGTCAGAGATGTGGAAAGAAACACCTAGGAAAATGTTTCAAAGGGACAGAAATATGCTATAGATGTGGAAATGAAGGTCATAAAGCAAGAACCTGCAATGGAAAAAGGAAGCATCCAGTTGACTCGAGGAAAGGGAAAGAAGTTCTTTCTGAGGGATCAATTGAATGTTTTAAATGTGGTGTGCATGGTCATTATGAAAACAAATTTTCTATGAAGAAGTTTCGTGAATGGGGTCACCAAGAGCGTACAAATGTTCGTTTACCAATACCTAATGCCATTCCTATTGAGGATGAAGAAACTGACAATGACCAATCAAAGGTATGTACTATTTCATGACTATTGTTTTCCTATTTTGGAATCTTAGGATATGATTCATGATTTTGTTTGTAGGAAAGAGGTATTTCGGAATAGGTTGGAAAGGAATGGATAATGGATCATGAAGAATGTTGAATGAGTAAGATGTCAACATATAAGGGCTTCAAGTGTTATGGTGAAATTCTTAAGAGTATTAAGTCTCTTTTGATGATGGGGTTACATTAGAAGACTTTTATTTATATTATGTGTAACCCTGATGTTTAATATAGGCAAATTCTATCCAAGGACTATTTATCTTTTCTTTTGTGGACAAAGTTATAAAGAACCATTTGGGTTTATATGATCCTTACTTTTGAGGTAATGATGGGTTACTAAATGTTATAATTGAAGGGAAAGGCATGAGATAAAATTGAGGTTAAAATATGTTATGATTATTTTTGAAGATTTTATCTCTTTTTGGGGAATGATTTGAGAATTTTATAGTTTCGGAAAAAGGACAACACGCAGACCGTGTGATAACCCGTCGTGTCAGACAAAGCTGCGGGAATCGAACCCACAACCAAAGTGCGACTGGTATTTATCGCCTACCACTGGACTACGTGAAGACCCTGGTTAGTTTGACTGATTCTTTTTGGTTATATGATTTTATGAATTAAGAGTAAGTTGATTTTGGGTTATTTATGAAAATGATTAACCTATCATGGAGGATATGTGATTAGGTTAATTACATTTCAATGTGAGACTTTAGGAGCAACTGATGTTGTTTGGAGATAAATGTTACGATTTAACTTGGAAGACTATGTGACTAAATCCTTCAAATATTTTGGGTTTCAATCTTATATTGGATTACTTTGAAGAATTTTATGGAAAAATTGTTTATCGGATGGTCCTCGTTGAACTTTGGGTTTTGTTGGACAAATTTTGGAGATTAAGAATAGATTTTCTTTGTATAAGGGGTTATCCTTTTCTGGATTATCTGACCTGGTACTAACCTTTTTGGTTTTGGTTTTGGTTAAAGCCTAAAGACATGGGATGTATATAGTTCTATTTTGTGGATTAGGTGATTCTCTAGAAGTTGATTATAGTACTCTTAATGTGAACAAGTCTTCCTAAATACTCATCTTTTGGAGAAAATATGAGTTTGTGTAAGGAATCTAATAAAAGTTGAAAGTCAATATGATAAGTGATTATGTTTCCTTATGAATAAATTCCTCAATAAAGAGTAACTTAAAACAAAAATGTTTTCTATTAACTTTTCCTACTAGGGAATCGAATACCGTTTAACCCATCACAAGTTTGTGATTTTCTCGCGGTTAACTTTCTCCTAAACATGTTTTCTATCACTCTCCATCAGAACATGACCCTATGTTTTCTCCTCCATGTCCATGTTTTCCTACATGGATTCCTAGTATGGGTTAACTTGGGTGACCTCTGTGCTTATCTTTCTTTATTTTAAAGTGATTGTTTTACTGACTCTTGTTCTGATGTGGGACTTTCAAGGATGTTTCCAAGCGCAATTTTAAAATTGCGAGGACGCAATTCCCAAAAGGGGGGAAGGATGTAACACCCCAGGTAAATAAAGAATATACATTTTCATATTTATCCATATTTGTGAATAAAATATTAATATGACTTTAAAGGGGACACTATGCTCGATGGCGTACCCAACACGCAACAACGAGTTTCTTGGGAATCTTACGTTGCACTCTAATAATAAAATAATATTATTTTAAATGGTAGTTAACATGTAGCCGTTATAATGGCGGGAATGGATATAAATAACTAAAATATGATTATATATGTTTCTTAATGTTTTTACATTTATCCAATAAAAGCTAAAGGCTTAAAATACGGAAAGAATTAAATTTTAGGCGTATATGCCCTGGGTTTCACTAATGGTTCACTTATCGCCTTTTGATGGAAAACTGTCATTAAATATAGTTTTGATCACACTTATACATTCTTTTGGACCAAATAAAACTCTTATTAAGAATCGGGACATCAAAATTTACTTTGTGTAAATTTTTGGTATCTTTCCGATAAAGTTCATTTTTTTAATGAATAGTGTAAAATGTGGTATTTTAATTCAAAACCACTTTTTAATCTAATTTATTTATATGATTAGATAATATTTTGAATTGGTTTTAAAGTGAAAATAGAAAATATTTTTACCATAAAATCCAATAGTGGTCGTTAGAATTAATTTCACTTTGAAATCAGACTTAAACTAGTGTCAATCTTTTGATACTTATTGTTTATAAAAACTCGCTATTTGCGCTGACAGCGGGAATTAATTATTAAATTAATTAATTTGACTTATAAGTTTTGAATTTTGTAAAATGGACTTCATTTTTGGATTCGGAATATCAAAAATAGCTTAGGGTGAATTTTGGGTAATTTTCTGAAAAACTTCAATTTTTGATGAATAGTGAAACCACTAAGTGGTAATCAAGCAAACTGATTTTTCAGTTAAATGAAAGATTACCACTAATGTGTTTTGAATTTTGAAAATCCGACATACATGGTTGTCATTAGTATGTAAAATGTGGTTCAATGAGATTAAAATAATTTTTTGGTGAATAGTAACTTATTAAGTTTTTAATCGCGATTAGAGGTAATTAGGGTAGTTTAAGGTATAAATAGTACTTTAATAATATGAAATGACCTAGACACATGTCCCAACCTCATTGTTTGTGTCATGGCCGACCATGGAAAGCCATGGGTCAACTTGGGGACCCCATGGATCCACTTTGTTTGGGAAATGACATAAATTACTTTTTATTTAATGTTAAAGTGAAAATGACACAAACATAATATGTTTTACGAAAACAATTTTTAAGTGGGGTTATACAAGTCCAAATTTTGGTTATAAATAGTCATTGGAAATATAAAAAGATTTCCTATATCATAGTTGTTTTTTTATAATTTTTAGACATTAAATAAATTTAACTATTTATGACATAATAATGATGCAGCGATGACATCATTATTTGACGATTTAAATAAAATAGAAAGATAATGTAAAATCTATGAACTACACATGTCCAAAACCAATTGGATGAGTGGATTTAGAACCCTTATCACCTTATACACGAATTATATCAATGTGGGACCTTTTAAAACCGAAACACATTTTCAAATAAAGTAATGTTTCTTACTTTCCAAAAGTGCCCCTCCTCTCCTCTTATAAAAGGCCCCCACCTCTACCTCTTTTCCCACACTCCTCAAGCCTTTGGCTCGGCCGAAACCTGCCCATTTACTCTCCCCACATCCCTCTCCCCATCCTAGAGGATTCCCTTTGGGCAGAATCCTTTCAAAGAAGCCTTTAGGCTCAAATCAAAAAGAGTTACACTTTTAAAGGTAATTCATTCTCTCATGTTCATTTGTTTTATTTTGCTTCTCCAACCCCCTAAACTCTTTTTATTTACTTCTATTGTAACAAAAACAGTATCTCCAATATACTAAGATGTTGTTATAAGATTTATTCATGCTACACTATCACACAACTACATCAAATGGTTAAAGAACATACGGTTTCCGTGGATGGAAAAATTCTGCCTCCCGAAACGATGATTGTTCAATACTCATTTAACACCTTCAAAGGTGGCCATTATGATGTCACTATTTTGATATATGATATATAATATGTTTATGTTTTACTTATGCTTCTGTATTTTTCATTTTTACCTTACCTTTATGGCTTCCATTATGGGTATACGCGATATCTTCATTTTAGGAAGTGCGGACTACCGTCCCCTCAAAGTGATTTGATTCGTTAAATACCATATGTGGGACGTATAAAGGATGGAACTATGATATTATATATGATATTATACTGGAATTATAATATACCTTTATATCATTATTATTCAATTCTATAAAATATGAAATAGAAATGAAAGTAGCGTTCATGCGTACGTACGGCTTACCGTCTCCATGAACGGTGCATTTCATTTCTTACCTCTAATTGATTATGTAATGTTATAATTGCATGAATGTACTGGATATATATGACATATATTATATCTAAATCATGAATACAATTCTGGATATAATAAACATTTTACCACACGAACAACATGTAATTTTAAGAAGTCCACTTTCTACTTAAGAACCAAATATCGGCAAAACAAATATTATTAACTTAAATGATTTCATAATGTTTATGACATGGTAATAAGTGATATAAAAGGAATAATGAAATTGAAAAATGTTCTTAAGGAAGTAGAAATTAACTCAAGTTTATTATTCAGGAAATTAAAAAACGATCGAGTCAAGTCGGACCCGAGGTAAGGGATCCTACACCTCTCTTTCTTTTTAAGTACACTCTTTTATGCCATTCCTTTTAAGCTCATATTTCTTATGATTGGGATGTTCTTTTATATTACTACTACTGTACATATTATGTTCATATGATGAGAGACCCTATTTCCTCTCATCAATCCGTTTTGGAAGTTTTGAGTGGCGCCGTTAGGATGCCGAATTTTCGTAAGGGATTTCTCATCACACTTTTATTCCTGTGAGATTTATGCTACATTTTCCACAAAATCCATTGAGTGGTGTATGTACTGCCCATTATTCTACTCTTTGTGTAATATAATTTCGTTTATGAGTATTTACATCAATGATCTATTGTCCTTCTTTCATGGGGTGTATGTTTTGAAAGATACCCATGTCGGTAAGGGAACCTTTCACCCTCCTCTTTTTTAAAAGACTTCTTTTGTTGGGTATTTTAATTTACATATTGTTATGTTGGGATATGTTCTCATATATCATTATTGATGTAAATGTTATGTACAAGTGATGAGATACACTTTTTATCTCTCATCAACTCATTTTGATGTGATGCCGTTAGGCTGTCAAGGGAACTTTTTAACCCAATTTCGATTTCTTTGGGTTCAACATGTAGTCATTGAATATGTCATCCATTGAATATGTGTGAATGACCTTTTATTGTTTTACACTTAATATCCACTTATATTTGGTGTATTTATATTTGTCACACATATTTTTGAGATTGATTTGTCCTTAATTTAAGGATACCTTCTTTATAAGGGATTTCATCACATTTGACATTTCTATTGAGGGTTCATTGTTGTTATGCACAAATTCACTCTTATATGGTGTATATACTGTCCTTTGGAGTATTATATCATGAATACATTTATTCTCATGATATTATAAAGTTCTTACTAAATGTTATTCCTCAATTATTTTATTCAAGTGTCTCTAATTTTGGTAAAACCCCTTTAACCAAAATATCGTTTTAAATATTTTAATTATTTGTTCTTGTTAATATCCATGTTTTAAAAATGATTTTAAGGATTTATTTATATGGATATTAATGGTTTAAAATTTTAAGCTTCAAGGTGGTATGGGACACTTTGATTCAAAAATCTCTTTATTAAATGTTTTAAATGGTTTTGGAAATGGTTTCTTTTTGTATGGATTCATTATTTCAAAATACTAAAATGTTATATTGTGATTGAAATGTGGAAATGTTTTGTTTCCTTTATGCATGTTTTATGTGATACGTTTATGTTATGGTTCTTGGGCATTGCTATGAAAACGGGTGGTTCCGTGATAAACTAAGGGCGGGTGAGCCCGATATAGCTCTCCAATGCATCGGGTAACGCGAAGGAGTGAAACGTTAAAGTTTCTCCGAAGAGATTTTAGGGAATATACTGTGATGGGTATTCCAAACGTAACCAAGAGGGTTACTCCCTACGTAAGAATGTTATGAATGCCTCAAGTTACCATTTTGTCTTATGATTTCTATGATTTATTCATGATTTGATGAGGTAGGTTAAAGTGCCTATGTTTTATGGGTAAATTATGATTTCATTCTTATGTATATATGAACTCATGTTTCCTTTCCATATTTTTATATCCCTTACTGATCTTTTTATGCTCATCCCATGTTTTTGAAATGTTTTTCAGGTCAAGGGAAAGGTACATGATAAGATGATAGAGTCAAGGATGTGTTAAGAGAGAATCCATGTTTTATTTTCAATATGTTTCCGTTGATGGGAATAATGAATACGGTCTTTTATGTAACCACTTTGTTTAAATGTGGAATGTAATGCAAGTTTCATGATCTAATTCTCTAAAACTCTAAACCTGAAAAGATCCCCAGTGTGTAATCTTGTAATAACTCAAGGTTAAGTAAGGTTTAAGGCTGGGGCCTTATATATAACATGTAGTATCATGAATTTAAATTATTTAATGATATTAAAATTTTAATTTAATGTTATTATTTCATTTATCTTACAATTCATATGTTACTCAAGTATTAAGGGGATTTCTATTCTCACTTTTACTTTTATGAGACTTATACCTTAATCACCAATCCTTTAATTTGATTGGTGTATATTCTAAAAATAAATTTATTCTATTATTATTATCCTATAATTTATGGGTATTTACTTATCCATTTTATAATCTATCTTTCATGGTGTTTATGTTTCAAAAGTTACCAAATTAGAAAAATAATTTGTGTCAATTTTCTTTCTTTGAGACACAAGTTGTGTTACGAACATGTATTCATTTATGCAGTGTATATACTTACCTTTGAAATGTTATTCAATGAATATTATTATTTTAATTATATGTTGATATTTATGTTATTTTATTATTTCATGGGTATTAGGAATCAATGTTAACAATGTGGTAATATTTTACAGCTACAATCTCATCATTATCAGTATTGTATAAGATTAGGCTTTTATTAATGAAATATCATGATATATATCTTAGGAATTCTAAAGATATAATTATTATATAATTTATCATGATATATTCATGTATTGGTACCATTTCTTCACTCTTTGGTACTTAATATAATTAAGAAAATGTTTCTAAGAAAATTTAAATTCATTTATCTCTTCGGATAGATATTTGTTTTCTTCTAAAACCATGTTTTCAAAAATTATTTTGAAAAATATTTATAAATTATAATTTATTATTATTTTCAATGAAAAAGGTTTTCAATGTTTCTAAATATTCCTTTATAATTTTTTAAAGCTATTTTCAATGAAATATTTTTCAAAATATTTTTAATATTCTTTTATATATTTTCAAGGAAAATGGTTTTAAAAATGTTTTCAATTTTCATTTATAAATTTTAAAGAAAAAATGTTTTCAAAATGTTTTCAATATTCCTTTATAATTTTTAATGAAATTTATTTTTCAAAAAAATTCAAGTTTCTTTTATAAAGTTTCAATAATTTTTTTTCAATATGTTTTGATGATTCATTTATAAATTATCAAGGAAAGTTTAATATAATATTAGTTTCAAAAGATTTTATATATCAGAAATCATTATTCAAAGAAGAAATGATATTATTCTCAAGAATTTTTTTTAAGATAGTAAAAATTATTTACCATAAAAGAGGACATCTATTGGTGTTACACATTACTTTTGGGGGATATGATCCAAGAGGCCCATTCATATTACTTATATGAATAATTTATGTTTTGATGGAATGATTTTTATGAAACTGATTTCACTTTCATGGTTTATCTATTTTTGAAACCCATTTCTCTTCCATGGGTTATATTATTTTTTAATACCTCTTATTTAAAAGTTTTATACTTTTATGAAATTGGTATGAAAACTGTATCTTATCCAAATTTTATGATATGATATCATATTTATGATACCCTTTTCATTTAATGGGTTATGATATGATGTATATGAAACCCACATCTTTTTATGGGTCATGGTATGATGATTGTTTAGGATATTGTGTCACACATATGTATGATTATATTATGTGAAAAATGGGCCCTCTATCTTCATCCAATTAATTGTGTAAATATTTATATATCATGAGATAATGTTGGGAAAAAAATCAAAGTGTTTGGTTTATAATGAGAAATAGGTGTCTCATAATCCAAATGGAAATAGGTGTGTCATGATCCACTATGGGAAGATGGAGAAACCCAATCCACTCTAGGAAGAAGGGGAATGTTGATCCACTATAAGAATATGGGGAAACCTAATCCACTATGGAAAGTGGGGGAAACTAGATTCACTATGGGGAAAATGGGAAACCTAATCCAGTATGGGAAGAAGGTGTAGCCTGATCCACTATAATGAATGGTCTTTGATTGGGGATGGTGGTGTGTCTCACCTAGTAGGTGTAGTCCCCATGAAGTGCCTTGTTAAGTTATATAAATGATCCTTGAATTATAGGGAATATTTTTATATTCCTATGTGTATTCCATAAATCTATGTCTTATGCCAATTTTATTCCCTCTAGACTAATGCTCTTTGATTTCCTTATGATTCATGTCTTATGAACTTATAATCTTTATCCCATGACACAAGATTATGATCTTTAATTTGTAGGGTATGAACTTCAAATATTTTTCTCATGTTATGATACCCTTATGTCTATGTTATAATTACATATATTTTTTATTTGCACCTACTAAGCATCTAAGATCACCATTTCTTATGTTTCCCTTACCTAGTTTATAAAGAAAGGTTTTAATCAAGAGTACTAAATGGGAAGATATTTTTGGAAAACATTGAATATATTTCCCCAAGATAAAATGATTTCTTCCAAGTTTCTAAAGACACTAAACTATTACATTCCTCAGGCATGTATTTTGGTAATATTCTGAATATTCATCTTAAATGATGTAATATCCTTGTATATTAATCATGGGTTTCTAGATTTGGAATATGAATATTCTACCCACCATAACGCTTTCTTCACCCATCAAAAATTTGCATGAAAAAGTGGAATCAAATGGGATGAGGTCCAACTCCCATAATAAAAATATGATCCAAAAACATAAGGATCTATTGAAATTACATCCATTGATTGGAGATGTAATCAGTAATATATAAATGGGACATAACTCAATTCCCCAATTCCCTTTACTCAAAAAAAATATGAAGGAATACAAACATGAAGGGTACTCACAATAAGGGAAAACAATGTTTCCAAAAGATGAAACTTCAACACCAAAGGAACAACTCAATGAAAATAGGAAAACATAATGGGTTACCATTCACAAGACATGGCTAAACAACCACAAAAAATACAGACAAGATCAAAAGGAAAATGATTTCACAAAAAGGATCACTTCCCTATAGGTTTTCTCTTAGAGGTCTCTCCATCATATAAGATTCCCACATAGTCTCTAAACCTCCAAGGAATCTAACAATCCCAAGGATAATTATGATCTATATTATTACAAATAATAGTAAAACTCAATAAAAAATAAGAGCATGCGAAATCTACCCTAATAAATGATGATTAACATAGAACACTACAAAAAAATACACAAGTGTCAAAATAAAACACTATATCTAAAAACTAGAAACAACCTAGTTTCTAAAATAATAAAAAAAATGATAATGACCATTATAAAAAATCATAAAACAACTTGAATTACCTCAAATGAGATGTGTTCGAATAAGATCAATTAATGTTATCTTTAAAATAGAGGTGTAATAAAAGGTAACATAGTGAATCATATCAAAAATACCAATACCATGATGGATCCATCAAAACTGTCAATGCACCAGCTAGGGTACAACCAATACAGGGGTAACACTCATCCAACATCTAGGTGTGAAGTACTATCCACCCCTTTTATAAAAACCATTCTAGAATTCTAAAACTAAAAAAATATACAAAATATTCCAAAGTAAAACATGATAAATTTAAAACTTGAAAATAGCCTAATTTCCTTTATAAATCAGTCTAATATTATATTCCAAAGATCAAAACAATAAAAATTAGTTTTAAAAAACATATTAAAGCTCAAAAACTCATTACAGTAAATAATTAAAAAAATTTAAAATGCTAAATCTTTTATAATTTTTATGACATGATATTGGCTCAAAATCCCCACATTGAAATCAGTTTAAAAATTCAACAAATCCTTAATCAAAATTTCTATCAAAACCAAAATATTACTATCAATACAAGATATTTTAGAAAACCTATTATACTCTTAAAACTTATCTACATTTTAAAATACCCATATAAATTCACAAATATTATTCAAAACATTAATCAGACTCCACTTTATTAATTTTAAATCAAATTTTACACATTTAAATTGAATTAGATATTTATTTAAGAAAACAATTAGTTGGAAATTTCAAAAAACAAAATTTATCTTTTCAATCAATTTATGAAAAATATTTTATTACATTTAAAACTAAAACATAACTATTTAAAAATAAATAATTTAATAATTTATAATCACACTTTTCCAAAATAATTAAACATATCATAATCATAAAAATATCAAACAAAATAATTCCATCACATAATTTTAAGAGGGGATTACTTCCAATAAGTGCCTTGGCCGCATGTCTTGGTGAATTATGTATAAACTCCACTACTGGAACTGTTAGTTATCATGAACACTGTCCTTAGGCATAACATGTATTTATAGCCATTATATTTTTACAAGGAATAACCAGTTCACACCTCTTTGACATCCCCAAAATCACCAATTGATTAAACAACTCAAAAAACAAACGACTGAAAGACTGAATTCCCATGGAAACTTAGGGATCCAAACACGAAAGAGATATCTAAACACTTCTCTCATATACCTACCAATTCCCAAAAATCCTATATCCATATAAAATTAAATACCAAATAATAAAGAGCATTCCAAAACCCCTGAAATCCAAATAACCTAGGAACTAGTACCATTTTTTCATTAACCAACCCTATCGATCCCTAAATTGGACTCACAACTCAGTTCATGATAAGGCCCAAAGGGATTTCCTAATCCCCATAGGCCAACACAAGTGTCAAGGTATCAAGGATATATCACTTGGGAATGATTTATTCCAATTAATAATTGATAAAAGTAGCAGTATAAATTAAATAAGATTATGGAGTGAACCATCCATACATTGGATGTCCACACTAAATATTAAAATAAATAGAAACCAAATATAGAAACTAGTAAAGCAGTAAATAGAAGCGAGAACCAAAAACCTCCCTCACCCTCTAGTCTCCCTCTCTTCCAAGAAAAAGATTCCCCTACAATGGATTTTCTCCTCCCAATGGGATTATAACTACCCTACATCCATAGAAAATAGTTATATCATATGTGGTCAATGTAATAAATGAAATTGAAATTAAACTAAATTACAAACATACCTTCCTCTATATGACTAAACAATACACTATCAAAAAAAAATAAGATCCACGAATCCGCACTAGAGAGAATAAAAGATAAGATAAAACCTTCAAATTAAAATTGATAGAGATATAGGAATGATTAATAATCTTAAAAGGGATTCCAAAAGAGATAACGATCCCTATGAGTTACCTTTAAATATAAATCCATTTCATTCTAGTTTATAAATATCTATATATAAACATATGGTTTCCCATTACTTTCTTAAAAAAGTATAAAGTCAAAACTTCTTAAAAACCATTTCCACTTTCTCACATTAAAAATTATTTCCAAAGTATGACTAAATTTCCAAAGAACCCTTTATAAGAAATAACCAGTTTTTTAATAAGAGTCTCAGTAAGAAAGCGTAATTGTGAAACCATTTTATAGAAGTAATTCAAAATTGAGGAAAGTTTCATAAATGTAATTGGGTGTCACGGGATCTTAACATATGGATTATATAATCTAATACAGAGCCATAAACAATCACATAATCATTTTTTATAGGTGTTTGATACTAATAACACAACCTTAACACTCAATTACACATTCACTAGTTTGACTAGGGGAAAAACCCCTAAGTATTCAGGTTATCTAACTCAGGGCCACTAGTTAGTGTGAAATCTAAACTAGTGTAATATGTGTTCCTATAGATCCCACCTAACTACAAAGGAATCTCATGATGTATAAATGGAAGAGAGTTTTATTAAACTATTATATACATATATATCATTCCCTTTACACTAAAACATACCATTTACCATCTCAATTATGATCTCCATTTTATGAAAAACCACATTCCCCATTTTTAGGATACAAAATCAATTCACAAGACCCTTACCAAGCTTACATAATAATTTCATTCACTTCACATGTTTCCCCTTTATTAAACACCCATCATAATTCCATGACCAAAGGGCCTACCTTAAGAGAGGATTTCATCTTATAGAAAAAATCCTCAAAGTTGCAACCAAGCCTATTCAATTTAATGAACCATTACTCATCTAAGAGAAAACGATTTCCCAAAGATATCTAATTTCAAAACCACCAATTATAGTTAAACACCTATTTACCTTGATATATATATATATATAAACACCCCTTATCCCAATGTAATTTTTACCATCATCATGATAAAGAGGGAGTTTATATATTTAGTGATATTTTTATATGTGTATAATCCATCTTTAACAATTTAAGGAACTTAAAATCCCTCAACCAAACTTTAAGAAACAAAAATATTCTATCAAGAATTTATAGAAAAAATTTCAAAATACCTAAAAAAACTTTAGGCATTTCAAATTCACATGTTAGAAATTATTTTGATCATATTTTAACATTTAAAATGATTAACATTTTAAAATGATCTTGAAAACATAATTTAATATATAAAAACCAATCCAATGTTTAGATAAAACCATGGAAGACAAAGTAAAACACAATACCAAGCATCATATCCAATTTTAATATTAATAATTATTCATAATATATTAAAAAACTAATAAAACCTCTAAAAAATTATAGTTTTAAAATTAAAGGCCTACACATAGTGTAACATAACTCAAATTAAATAACTCACTACCTTTGATGACAATGACCTCGATCCAACACAAAAGAACCCAATAATTCTTATCAAGACTAGAGAAACCAAAAAACAACCAAAAAACACATTAAAATTGAGATAAAATGAAGAACAACCAAGACTTACCTTAAATAGAGTGGAATTTATCTTCTTTGATGAATGTTATAAGAATTAGTATAAAATGACACCACTAGAGAAAATGGTTTCAAAAACCAACCAAACAATCCCCAAAATTCATTAGGGTTTTTACATGATTTATCAATAGTGGAGGAGATAAGGATACACAAGAATAAAGATAAAATATAGGAGAGCAGAAAAAGAGAAACCCTTACTGGGGAAGTTCACAACAATAACCATAGGGTAAATCAAAGATCAAATAGAGTAGGTGGAGGGAGGTTGTGTGTGGGAGTGACCCCCTCCTGATAATGTTATAAAAATGGGAGGGGGAAATGGTTTATTTAGGGATGAAAATAGAGGGGTAACAAAGTAAAAATCTATTTTAAGGGTTTAAAAATTGTACACAGTTTGGATGCAAGTTTGGAAAAATTGTATGCCAACTGTGTACCCAACACTAGAAGTCCTAGATCCCCTTAAAATTTTAGAGTGAATGGTTAGTAAATCCATGCTCTATCTGTGTGGTTATATTTCTGAATATGATAGAAATACAAGCATATTTTCTGCACGTTTTTAACTAATTATGCATCAACTATGAACCCAAGATGAATTACCCAAAAAAATAAAAATTTAAACCAGTTTGGCCTAAAAATCAAGAATGAGATGAAATATAATTAAATAATAGAAAACAATAAAAAACAATTTAGTTTATGGTGTATCATTTAATATCATCAATCCCATTATGGGTTGGTGAATCTTTATCACCCACCTTTAATTTTTTGGTTATTCCTTTATCATCAATGAATTACTAGATTTCATTCTAAAGATGCTCCCCCTCAATTTATTCATTATTTAAGGGAGATACACATTGAGATAAAATTTATAGGATTTATGTCCTATAAAAATACAATATCAACCATATCTATCAAATATAGGATTTTTCAAAATATGAATTTTTTCTTTGAATGAATTTCTAGGATCCACTGGTCGTAAGAAATTATGATGAATTTTTCTAGGGAGATGTTATCTTCTAGTTGAAACACTTTTCATTAATTATAGAAGTGGAAGGATTTTCACAATCCTTCTTCATACTTAAATTTCCATTTACTAATTAAGTACTTGTATTTATGGTTTTAACACCGTTATGTTCTATCTTTGATGAAATTTTTCTCATCTCAACATTTGAGTTAACTTTCTCTATTTTTTGGGTTAAATCACCTTTAAATTCTATTACATAATGTGAATTGTAATTATTTTTCTTTATCAAGTTTTAAGAATTAATAAATATTGACTTTTTCTTACTCAACACATATTTAATTTTTTCTAACTTTAATTTTGTGTCTTTATAAATTTTATCTTAATCTGCAACATTTAACTTGAGGTTATTTATTTTCTCAATTCCTGACTATTCATTTTCAGGGAATTATAATTTTATTTAGACATTATTTTCTTATTTATTTGGTACCTATCAAATTTCCATTTTGAGATTATTATTTTAATTAACTAAATATTATAATTTTAACATTATAATGTGTTCCATATAAGTTTTATTCCAACCTTATTCTTCTTTTGTTTAAATTTTCTCACCCTCAAAATGATCCTTAATGTTCAATATCATTAATAGAATTTGATCATTTGATGATGTTTTCTCTAATAAGTATTTTTATTCATTTCTTAGTAAGCTCCTTTTATTATTATAGAAATAATTAATTTCTCATTCACTTGAAATTTTATCTCTTTTTTCATTTTTACTCCAATTATTCTTCTGGGAATTGTTATCTAACTATTCATCTTTACATTAGATTCCCTTCCTTTTAGGGTACATCAAAACAATATTCCCAATTTACCAAAATTAAAATAATTTCACTAGAATTTTCTCATTTTATTTTACCTTTATATTTATGAAAATATATGAAATAAATAAATTATTCTCTAGTTATCACCATCCAACCCATCTTCATCAAAAAAATCTTCTTTTGCTAATTCGAGTTTGAGTTTTTCTATGGATTTAAAATCCACTTCATACATTATCATATTTTTAAATTCTAGATATTTACTCATTTCATATTTCATGATGATATTTTGATATTCATATAGTGAGAAATCATCTTTATCCTCCAAGGAATAAATTTCTGGATCAGATATATCTGGGAAGTTCTTCATCAATTTTTCACAATTGTTAATTCGGCCAAGGTTTCATAAAACCCTTTGGTGTTATTCATGATTTAGTTGAATATTATGAAATAATTATTGATATTTTCATCATTTTAAATCTTTATGTAATCAAATTTACTTCTATAAATTTCATGTTTTTTCTTTTACTTTCACATTTCCTTTAAAGATACTCTACAGCTTAACCAAAGTTTCCTTAGTTGTTTGAAGACCCATAATCTTAGTGTAAAATTTATATAATAGTGACATAAGAATTTAATTCTAAGATTTAATTCCAAATTCCATGTTCATTAGATGTACATTAAATTTCAATTAACTTTTTTTCACTAAATGAAACTTTAGAGGGAAGCTCACTCTGATACAACTTGAGATTTCAAAGGATGGGTAAACCACTGGGGGGATAAGTGGTTACGTTTTAAAAATTATTTTATATTAAAGTTCACTTATGTGAATTTTTAAGGCCTTGATATAAAAAATAAAAAACTCATTCTCACATTCATGTAAGAAATTAAACAAAATATCAAGATATACAAATTTATTAAAATGTTTGGCCTCATTGTGAGAACCTAATTTTTACTATGTTTGGTTTTTTCACCAAGCCATAGTATTTACACTATAATTTTATTATTACTTACAATAATTTAAGAAGGGATTATTCTTTTTCATAAATTCGAATCCCACACTTATGTATAAAAAAAACGATATTATCTCCCACTACTCATAAATATGAATCCCCCTTATGGCTTCAAAAATTTCACTTATCTTTTACTCACAAGTTTTCCAGATTGATCTTTTCAAAAATTTAATCACCAGGGGTTTAGGTGTTTGGTTCCTCACTATGTAGACCATAAAATTTTAGTAATATTTTCATGCCTCAATTTTTTTTCTAGAATTTATACTCTTCTTTGACACGATTAATTATTTTGACCTGTCAGGTTGTTCTTATTTAAACAACCTCAACTCTCATAGATTTTTAACAATTATATTGACCAACCCTTTAAAAAGATCTCACTCCCTTTATAATAATTATTCCACTTATAGATGTGGGGAATTCTTAAACTACACTTTGAATTCCCCCAAAATCCATGTACTTATTCAATTGAGTTTAATTTATTTCGAAGAAATCTAATTGTGAATTAATCAAAACTATCACAAAATTCATCATAAACAATCTTTAACACTTCAAAAAAACTTATATTAGATCATGGAATTACATTTCATGAATATAAAATTTTGAATTTATAAATCAAACTCATAATAATGGTTTTAATTCACAATGATTTTGTAAACTTATTATGAAACATCTAGTGAATGTACTTCCATAGAATTCACTCTACCCCTCTCCAAGACATCCTCTACTTTTAGCTAAATTCATCTTTATTTAACCTCCAGTACTTTGAAAAAAACTTATAAAAATATTCTATGTGTAGTAGTCTAATTCAATTACACCTACACTATATCTGAACTCAGACTTAAATAATCCACCACTCAATCAGATCATCCTTTGATTTCCATATCTTCTAATTAACATAGATTTAATCACTATCGATCTTACACCAAGTTTATATTATAAATGAAAAAACCATCATCTAAATTTACTTATAGAATATCCTTTAGTAAACATCTAGTTTTCCTTTCTTTTATGATCTTCCAATCTCTGAGACTTTAGGTCCTCTACATGAATTATCTTCTAGTATCCCCAAGGTATTTTTAAGAAATTTTTTTATCAAACCAAATCACCGATCATGTTAATTTTTGTGAAATTATTAATGCCTTATCATTAAGTACTTCATAAATAGAGGCTTCATTCTCACCTAAACCTCAAAATATTCCTTCATCCAAAGTTGTGAAATATTTTTTTTATAAGTTATTGACCAAAAATAAAACATCTTCACCAATCAGCAGGATCATATAAGTTATTCATTAATTTGGAAATTATGATTCAAAATATGAAATAAATTTTATTTGATACAACCTATAAAAGTGATAAAAATAAATGTCAATATAAGTATACATAACTCAATAATTTAAAAAATATATATATTTTTAAGCACAAAAATAAATTTATACTTATTTAGGAAAGGAATTATGAATAGTATTGATATCTATTTCATTCATTGGTTTTTGATTTAATAAAATAGATTTATTTCACTTTTAAACCAAACCAAAACATAACAAAATATTTTAAATAATTATGTAAAGGGAAAAAGACCAAAAATATTTCTTATTAGGCTAAAATATAACTTAGTTTCCAAAATGTCAAAAATAGGTTTCAAAGTAAAAAATATTAATTTTAAATGAATTATTTTACTCCCTAAATAAATCAATATTTAATAAATAGGTTTTATAAAATTTTTGGGGATTCATATATCATGATTATGTCAAAAAAGTTATGGTATTTATAAAAAAATTTATTTTTTACTATTAATTAAAAATTGACTTAATTAGAAAAATACCAAAAGAAATCACCTAAATTTTTTTACCTGATGAATAAAAAATTAAATTTATTTTGGAAAATTAAATTTTTGAAATTATTTATTTATATTTAAAATTAAAAGTTAAATCATAGTGACATTTTATATATTTTTTTAAAAAAATTGGATTTTTAAATATCATGTGTTCGTAATATTATATAATATTAATTACTAATTAATTGATTTAATACTTTTTTCTACATTGAAATTTTTTATTAGGGTAATAATTCAAAAGTAATCAATTTAATTTAAGATTAAAATACTAAACACTAAAAAAATAGTTGTTTGAAAAATTACTTCCTTTAATATTAAATGATTTTAATTAAATTCCATTAAAATTAATTATTTATCTTTTAGAAAATGAATTTCATCGTTTTACCGATATTAAAATGCAAGAAATCATTCTTTAAAAACAATAATGAAAATTTTTATGAAGTTTAGAATACATGTTTTTAAAATAAATCATTTTAATTAATTAATATCTTTCTATTTACATAAGGACTTATTCCACTTGTAATTTTATTAACAATTTTTATCTCATATTAATAGAATGTATTAATGAATATCTAGAATTTTAATATTTTATATGAATAAAATGCATAAGGGTTTATTTTATTTCATTATTGTGTGTGATAAAATCTATTCTACATAATAAAAATTTAAAGTAAAATACATACTAAAATCTCATGAGGTTACACTATTTCACCGCTCCTTCTTCATCTTCCTTGTTTACAGTTATTTCTCTTTCTTTTTTTCATCTCAACCAAACCCTTTGGTAAGGGGTGATATTGTGTTCATTAATTTATGTGGTTTAGTGTGTTTGTATTATTCCATAGGTCCTCCTTCTATATTTGAGGATTTCATGACTTTCACACCTGCTTGAGGTATGTGTTTCCATTATATTTCTTTAGTTGACACCCCATGAGATGCTTGGGTTTTAAAAAATTATTTTACTTAATATTATAAATGTCTTCTGATTTTTAGTGATTTATTATATAAAGTTTAAAGTTTTGATAATATTCTCAAAGAGGTTACCCAGTTTTTTTAGTTTATATAGTTTTATAACAATGAAAAATGTACACTCTATGTTTGATAAAATTTTTAAGAGGTATTTGTTAGAGAATTTGAATATTAAAATTGATGTTTTAAATTCATTTATTATTTATTGTGATTACATTGTAAGTTTTATTTATAATTTTATTGGTATTTTTTGGTTTATGAATTTTTAATGGGTTTACTTTAGAAATACATATCATATTCCTATATGAGTTCGGTTTATAATCTTCTTTATGTTAATCCATGTCATTTGGTTAAGTGAATAATATATCAAATATGATTTATTCAACTTTTACCTCTCATGATTTCAATGTATATTTTCAAGGATGGAACATGATTTTGATAAAATGGATTTGAAAAGGATTTTTTAAAATTAAATTTATTTTAAACTATTTTAAGGTATTTATTAAACTATATTTCTATTTTTATAAGGAAGTTTATGGTTATAAACATATAAATTGTTTTCTCGAAGGAGGAACACAAACAATGGAATAACTAGATCTTAATTTTATGTGTGAGGTTGTATGTTTATCTAATTATGATATTATTAAATATAACCTTGAGGAGATTCACATTTGGTGGTGTATAGAGGTGGAATATTGACATGAATTTGTAGTATATTAATTGTGATATGATTAATAATACCCCAATGTATATCTCTATGATCATTGGTATCCTAGGAACCTTAGTGAGGGATTGAGAGATGATTACTATCTAGTCATGATGTGACTAACTAGGAACCCCTTGGTATGTTATATGTGTTGTCCTTGAGGAAGTGTCATCGATGAGGCTTGGTCAGAGAATCTTAGGGGGTTATTATCTAGTGATTCATTAATAGGTAGAAAAATGGTTCCACCTGAGTACTTCTAAGATCATTTGATTGGAGTTTAGGAATCACCCATGATTATCTATCATATATTGTTTTGTAGTTATTTTTTATTATTGTTAAATTTTATTTTAATTTCTATCACTGATGATATGTTGTTAGAGTTTCACTTTATATTATTACATTTCCATTATTATAATATTTACTGCTTTTTTATTTATTTTATGGTTGTCTTAGTACCACACTTGTTTTTCTTGATTATTTTATGCATATTACTAATTATATTTTTTATTTAGTTAAAGTTTTTATTTTCCAATATCAAGTCTTTTTTATTATAGTTTTTTAAAAGGATTTTGGAAAGGTAAATCTCAAATAATGGTTATAAATAGTCAATTTAATGAATATTTTTATAATTTTCTAAAGCTTGTTTTAGATTTTAATAGAGGATTTAGGAAAGGATTATGAGTTTTTTTTCTAAAAAATAACGAAAAACCTATCTTAAAATATGGCTTTTCAAAATAAATGAATATACCCTTTGTAAAATTATACTAGGATGTTTATGCTCACACCCTAAATACACCACTCAATATATGCAGTCCAATTGGATTTTATTAGGTTTAGGTTCCTATATCTTGGAGTGCCTAGGTAGATTCTATTAAATAGGCTGCATTGGGAGAAGTTTTTGAGGTGGTGGTTAGTGGGTAACCTTGGGGTGACATGAATATGGGGTTTAGTGTTTTAGTTTCATTTTGGACTATATATAAATTTACCATTCCATATATTCCTATATTTTTTTTCATGTTTCAATTTTTATTGTATTTATCTTGAGTTGGATATTTATTTTGGGGTACCTCAATTGGTTTGAAAATTATTTAAAATCATTAATTTCATTTAGTATTAAAATATAATGTATGGATTGACCATTCAAGATTTCTAAAATAATTCCACAGTATTATTATTATTATTTATGGAGTGGAAACATTACCATTGTGAATATTTTGATTCCCTAACACAAGGTTCCATTAAATATCGATTGGGAATGCCATGTAGGGCATTCTATAGGTGATCTTGGGTTCTTTTTTATGGGGTGACCCAAGTTGGTTTATTTTATTTGACCTATGATGATATAAAGAAATATGAGAATTTCAGGTTTTCATATAATTCATACCTATAATAACATCAAAGAGGTATATTTTTATAATAAGAAAATTTCTTAGTAGTTCCACCTTTGATATTGAGACAATACAAAAAGGAAAATGAAATATTGGAACCCTATTATTACTAAGTTTAATGAATATATTTATAACATAAGACATAATATCTAATAGAATATTTAATAAATTAATGATGTTGGAATATATGAATGAATTAGTGGCACCTGTTTCAAATACATTAGTCTCTATAGATGAGGAAATAAGAAGAATACCTCTCTCTATCCATGATCCTACATAATATTCCACAAAATCTTACTCCATATCATGAAACTATCTAGCCTTTATATGGGAATTAATCTAACCATTATCCCAGTGTGATGATACATATCATTATGGGTTATAAAATTTATAGTAAAATTTAAATCTTTTTTCTATAGAGGATCTTTTTTCTTAATGTGGATTCAAATTAAAATTTTTAGAGTTAAAACCTTTTTTGGAAGTGTTTTGGGTGTGGTTTGAGGACCATAAGTCAGCACGGGTTCTTGGGAAAAGATTTGTAGATCTGAGTGTGAGTTTTAGTTTTTATGATATTTTCAATCTAATTCATGGTTTGGTGTGTCTGAATTAGTGAAAACTATACTACACTATGAGTCTTAGGATGTCTTAATTTTTTTTATTATTTTATGGTTTAGTTATAACAAATTTTGCAAATTTGATGTAAAATCCTGAAAATTCCAATGAAAACTACGCATGGTGAGTGGATTTGAGGACTAGCGTGTATGACTTACAAACAGTTATGGAAAAACAATGTGCAATGTTACAGAGGGGTTCTATTTATATTTTTCATGATTGGTGCATGTTTATAAAATTTCATAACCAAACCGAATGAGGGGTGATTACTTAGGAAGCTCCTACTACATAATCAGAACATGGTTTGGAAAACCATTCATCCAAATAGTGAATCCAACTTGGTTGGTTTAAAATGTGTTAATATACTCATTTTCCCTCTCGATCTTAAGTATTTGCACTCCCCTTTTCATTACTTGTTCTCACATAGACTAGGAAGGTCTCCTCCCCCTTTTGTACTTCCCCTTATGATATTGGGATGTTTCTTGGGATGTTCTTGGAAATTTTTCTTTTTCATTGAATGTCTTATTCTTCCTACCCTCCCAATTTTGTCCTTCATTATTATCAGTTTCCAATTTTAATTTTCTCTTCTTAGTGTCTCGATTTTGATTTCACCCGAGCATGGTGGAATCGAATGAGGATGGAGGATCAATGAAGTGGCATGTTGAGAGAGTGTCTTTATATGTGATTTATACACCATTTATTATCACTTTGGTAGAGGTATGATGCTCGATGGATTTTCAAGAATTTTTAATTAAATTTATAGGAAATTCCATGTAATTAGGCTTCAAATTTATGGAATATTTCTCTAGTTGGTGTTAGAAGTGCATGAAAAGCCTTAAATAGATGGTTGGATCTAGTTAATAAGAGAGGATGAGCATCATTGAGTTTTCAATATCTATGAATATTTTAATTTAATTAATTAATTTATTTTATATTTAATTAATTAATTTAATTACATTATATGGTGTGAGTTAGGTGCTTTAGTTGTTTCTAGATCATAAGTTCTGGACTGAATCTTTAGTGGTTACAACTTGACATACGATATAAGATTTGTTTAGTTTCATTTATATTATTTATAACTATTTACATGTTTTTAAATGATTATTGGCCTTTTGAGAGCCCGTTTAGGGATTTCGTGTTCATTTTTTGGGAATGTTTTTTGGTTTTGGTTGCCTCTTAGAGGGGTTTCGTTTGGAAACACCCATTTTCATAGCCTGTATTTTGAGAACACAACTAGTTTGTGTGGTTGAAATTAATATAGGTGTTGAAAGAGATTATCTTGGATTCCCTCATTATATTTTAACCATTAGAGGGATTGGTCATAGTCCACTTCAAGATTTTCCACTTAAGTGGGATGGGATGGTGAGTCTTGCGGGTTCTTAGGGGCCACATAGTGGATATTTAAGTTGATTGATGGTGGAAAGGAGGTTTTACTAAAGGTTTTGGTTATATAATCCTCTAAGTGAGGATTTTGAGATTGATAGTTCTCCTATATTTGGGTGGCAATAGTTTTTCCTCTTGATTACTACTGAGGGAGACACAGTTATGGCCTAGCTGAGGGTCAAAAGACCTTTTGGATTACTTGAAATGGTAGGTGATAATGGGATTCATTGATGTTATTATAAATATTCCCAAAAGGTGGGATCAATTAGTATCTATTAAGAGATCCTGGATGGTCCTTGCATGTTACTACTATTTTATTGAGGTTAGACCAGTTGATGATAGATTATGTGTTTGAGGATCAGATCGATTGGAGACATCGAGATGGGTAGACTCCAAAGGATGGTGGGTATAACTGGGTTCCAATGATTAGATGTTGATAAAAATCTTTGAGGCTCTTACTAATACCCCTCATGGGTGTGTTAATTCTTTTGGATTTTATTTTGGGAATGCTATTGATCAAGGATCAATGGTTAACCATTAAGGGCAACTTGGAGTTGTTTCTCATGTTAGGCTAGTCCCATTGTTTAGATGCAATATAAGAGCCCATAGTTGGGATTTTTAATATCATTATATATTCTATCATGGGATAGATAGTGGTTTTGGTTTGTGTTTGGTTCTAAGAATCCAATTTAGAATGTTCTTGCATCAGTTGTGGCTAGTGTTTTCATATTAATGTGATCTAAAGGAGGGACTATGATATCCCTTTATTTTATTGACCCTAAGTGATGGTCATTGTTATTTCAACATTGGAAACTTTAGGTGACATTCTATAACCTATATTACTGGGTTTTTGAGATTATAGTGACTATTTTAGTGTTTTTGGGACCATTGGAGTTTCAATAATTACTGATCAAGATATGTCTAATGCTAATGATTCAATTTTTTGGATGCTAGGTTTAAGAGTTGATCAACAATTGATTTAAGGGCATTTGGTCAAGATGTTTGAGGTAGTTCTTCCTACTAATATTTTTGTGGGAGGATACCTTTGGAATTTTATTGGATTGGTATTTGGCCATGATATTTTATTCGGTACTCTCATTTATTTTCTAGAAGTGGTTAAATAGACATAGAGATATAATGAATGATCTGGAGGAGTACAAACCTTCCCTAGGACAGTGGATACTTACCCACCTAGAGGTTGGGTGTTCATTACTTAGAACATATTTATAGACTCAAGTTATGGGCTATACCTTTCAAAGACTTTATATTCTATATATTTGGTTAGTTCTATAAGACTATTGTAGTTTTTATAAGTACTCTTAATGTTAATAGAGTTCCTATAACCAATTTGGATTATTCCAGTAGAGTCTTAGATCATGTAAGAGTTTCTTTCCATCATTTTGAATACATATGGTTACAACCTAGGTTCTATAACTCATGCCTATTGTGATGTTATATGTATTGGATCTCATATTTAGATCCAGCAGATGCACCTGATGTTATGTGGATGGGTGAGCCACATGCTATAAATCCTCTAACATGGGCCTGGGGTGGGGGTGTATTTACCATAGGTGTCACCTTAGATCCTAGGGAAAGTTTTTTATATATATATTTTTTCAATTTAGACCTTTATTGATTACTTTATTATATAATTTGTTTTTGTTCAACTAGATTGGTCATAAAACATGTTATATTTACTTTTTAGGACATCAGATCAGAGGTTTTCTGTTGGGGTGACCTATTAATATTTATTTATGACACCTTATACATACACCCCAATGTGTGTGAATACACGTAGATCAAATTTTATACTGATCAAAAGTTTCTATTTGGTTAGGGATGATGCCTAGTGTTTTCTGATTAAACGACACTACTTGTGTGGATATTGATGATTAGGATGGAGTGGCTCAATATATAGAGATTGGATATGAGGTCTATGTCTGTGTTGGTAGTAGAGACTTTATATTTTGATTTATTTATTTACTAAAAAATTATAAGAGCAGCCCAATGTGTGATTAGTTGTATATTCTAGCATGAATTTGAGTTTGTATGTTAGTTTTCACATTTAATTTGATATAGTATATGACTGGTATATAAATATATTTTACTTCAATACTTATCTTGTAGTTTTATTTCAGTTATATTTACTTTTAATTCACTCTAAACATGAGTATGTTCTCTCTACTATATCATTTTAGATACTATACACTATTCATCATTCTCTACCATATGAGCATACATTCTTAAGCCCTTGTAGAGAGATGAATAAGGTGAAATGTCTAGTTGAAATGAGATAGTTCATTACAAAATTTTATCAGAGTTTTTATTTATTTTTTTTTTGAATTTGGGAGTTGGTAGATATTTGGTTTAGGGATGTTTCCGAGCCAATGATGGACTTTAGAATACTGATTCATAACACCATTTTTTGATTAAAAGTCTACATTACCATGGTGATGGGATATCTATACTTGTATTATGATTTTTATGGTATTATAATTTAAAATATTATGATTCTCTTATTTTTGTGGATTTAGGGATTTATGGGTTTTGGATATTGTCCCATGGAAAGAAGGATGATGTATATCCATCTTTCCCAAAATGTAGTGTTCACATTATATATGTTGGTTTTTGTGTTATTTTACTTAAAATGGAGGTTTTTTTATTTAAAGTGTCTAAAAAGATCAATATGTAAATATCCCATATAACTCATTGGTAGAATTCAACTCAACTAAACCAGGAGTATTTTTCTTCTGATGATAGGCCATGTGAATCTTTCAGGGACATTTTCACTAGTGATGGAAATATTATCCCATTATCTAGGGATGGATGGATGCCCAAGTGGGCCAATGAAAAAATTTAAGGCATTGGTTGTGGCTCAATGAAGGAATGGATGCCTGAGAGATTTTTGGATCGGGCTTGAGTTTCCATGGTTTTGAGGTTGAGTAATGGGAGTTCTCATGGTTTAAAATTTACATCAGAGGGAAGGTTTAGTAAGATTCCTAGACCTACTCATTTATGGTTGGGATTGGAGTGTCTCTATGGGATCCTGGTTAAGCACTCATGGTTGGAGTTATTACTAGGTCGTGTGTATTCATTTGGTTAGCCTTGTCTTGGGTGTGATGTGCCTTGATTTTGGATGAGGTGTGCAAAGGGTGTGATGGTTTTCAAAATCTAACATACATTATTATCATGGTCAATTATTTAGTCATTTTGTCCTAGTTGTGGTAGTATATCTCTCATGTGAGAGTGATTTCAGTTTTGTTATTGGGTTACATGATAATGTGAAATCATTATTTTTGGGTGAGTCTATATAGTTTGTGCATGGGTGGGACATACATATTGGTTTTGTATTGGTCATTTGAGATTTTTTGGGTCTCAAAAATACCAAGAAGCATTGTTTCAGTGGTTCTATATAGTTTAAAAGTTGATGAAAAGATTAATATAAGCTCTATTGAAGTGATCCCACCATATTCCATTAGAGGATGTTGTTCCTGTTGAGCTTGGAATGGGATATGGATACCATTTTTCATCTTGTTGCTTAGGTGATAATTGATTTTCCACATCCAATCATCTTATTCAGTGGTGGATGGGTCATGGGTTGTAAAGCATGGTGTTATATTATGGGTTGATAATAAGGGTACTCCAATGGTTGGGAGAATCCTCCCGGTCTAGGGTTATTTTTTTTTGGATTTAGAGTAGTGGATTGTGGATGGATCCAAATGGTCTTGATTATAAGATAAATAACAAAATAGAATTCAAGTTGTATTTTTTAATGTAAATCAGATGTTTTATTGGGATCAAGATGGTTTTGGAATAGCCCTTGTTTTTAAAAAGGGTCGGGGGTGCCATAATAACTAAGGCTTGATATTCTAGATGGTGTCATATTAAAGGAGTATGACAAGTGTTTTTCATAACTTTGTATGAAAAAGGATGAAAAACTTATTATGCATGTCATTTGAGATGCGGTCCAAGTGGTTTGAGGATTGAACTGGGGATTTTTGGAGATGGTCAATGTTTCTTGACATGATAGTTAGATCTATATAGAGAAATTGTGTTTTCTATTTAGAGTCAAAACACAACCATTTTTTAGTGAGATGGTGACTGAGGTAGGTGGGGTTTATAGGCTTTCTATCCACCATGGATTCTCAAGGGTGAAAAACATTTTTGGTGGTGAGTTTTTAATGATCCATTTGATTATGAATTATAAAATTTAGAGGAAAATATGAATATCAGGCTTGTTGAGGTTTCGTTTAGTGAATTCATATTCAGGTTTCAATTTAGGGGTTATAGGGTCTTTTATAATGTGTTACAAGTGTGGTTTGAGGCCTGAAATGTAGCATAGGTTCTTAGCCGAATCATAAGAGCTTCAAGTGTGTGTTGAAATTATGGGGATATTTTTTACCTAGCACATGGTTTTGTGTGAAAAGCATAGTGAAATCTGTGCATCCATCTAAGTCCCATATAATTTTAAGTTCAATTTTTTTCTTGTATGGATTAGATAACATGGATTTAGCATGGTTAAGTTCAAACAATAAAAATTATAATGCAAACCGTGTATTGTGAGTGGATTTCAAGTCCAAGGGGCAGGAATTTCTCACAATTTCAGAAAAACCATGTCAGGTGATGCGTAGAGTTTCTAATGTTGTTTTATACAGTTTGGGAACTATTATTAAAACATATAGTTACACAATGTGAGAGTTTTTGACTTGGGTAGTGGCTACCTCATGATTAGTTCACATCTTCGAAAACCATGTGGCCAAACCATATGGCTTTTAGGGTTGGTTTAAAAAATGTCAAAAAACTCTTTTACCATTCTAGGATTAATTCGTCCCATAACCCCTCTTCCTCCCTTATGTTTAAATTGACTTATAGGGTCTCCTAACCAATTTATCCATCTCCACCATGACATTGGAATGATCTTGGGGCATTTTACTTGGTGTTTGAGGTATAATTATTTTCTCCTCATTTTTTATCCTTCATACTTCTCCTTTTCAAATTTTTATTATTTTCATTTTGTGTTTTTCTTCCTATTACACCTAATCATTGTGGAATTAGCCAATAATGGTGAATCTTGAGAGTGGAATGGAAAACGAGTTTCCTGAGATATGGTCCACAAATTATTTCCCATCATTTTAGTGGAGGTATTATAACTGATTCATTTTTCTTGATTTTTCAATTACACTGATGGAATCTTATACATAATTATGGACTATGTGTTATGGATATTTCTCTTCTTGGTTTTATAGGTGCATCATGGGCCTTCCAAAGATATTTGGTCATTATTCAAATGAGAGGATGTTCATTAATGAGTTTTCAATCTCTATGCTTCTTTTAATTTAATTAATTCATTCATTGATTATTTTTTTTATTAATTGAATTTTATTTTACAGTGTGAGTTAGGTGCTTCGATTATTAGTGGAGTGCGGGTTTGAGCCTTAAGCTTTAGTTGTTAATCCTTATGGTAGGTTGGGATTTTCTTAGGCACTATTTCCCTTCTCTATAATCATTTAAATTTTTTAAATGATTTTTTTCATGTTGATATCCCCTTGAAAGCTATTGTGTTTGGTTTTTAGGAAAGGTGTGGGTTTTTGTGTTCCATATGGATGGGTTTTGTTTAGAACCCACCTCTTTCATATCTTGTATTTTAATAAGACACTCAATGAATGTGGTGATGATATATAGAGATTTTGAACGGGAGGAGCTTGGATTCCCTCCTCATATTTAACTATGATAGGGATTGGTTATAGTAACTTTTGAATGTCTCTTTCTGAGTGGGATGTGATGGTGAGTATTGTAGATTCTTTAGGGCCATGTAGCGGTTATTTTGGATTATTAAGGGTGTAAAAGATATTTCCCTTGAGATTTTGGATATAAAATCTTATATGTGAGCGTTTAGGATTAATGGTTTTATTAGATTAGGGTTTAAAGAGGTATGACTAGAGAGATCTATAATGCCCCAACCCTAGTTATCCAAATTTGGTGCATTATTACATAACATTGGCATGATCACAAGGAAATCATGTCTCGAAAGACCAACCAGTTTAGTATTATTGGAAACAAGATTCATACATAAGTTCAACTTTATAACTTGAAAATAAATATAACACAAATTTATTTCATTAGAAACATCAAACCTTTAAGATTATGCCTGCAAGTCACTCATAAATAACTTCTTCATATCCCGGGAAAATTAAATATAAGAAAGGGGTGAGCTTTAACACTCAGTAAAGGTACGAAATATAGTGGAAGATAACATAAATATTAATCACGTTGAATAATTGAAACCACAAACCATTACCAAATATAAACATGAATACATTATGGACAGAATATGATCTTAGTAAATAATTCCATAATAACACATAATCATGGGTATTCTACTAGTTTAATGACTACATCAACCAATAGTATTATTTTCATATTGAGGGAACATATAAAGATGGACATTCTGAAACATTTTCTCAAGGCCTCGGCCAAGATGTCTAAAAATGATTAAGGCCTTGGCCAAAACCATATATCAAATTGGGAAATGCCTCAGCCAATTCCACATCTAGTTGTCTCATGAGACCTACTGATGCATCGAGGAGCTAAATTAGGCTCCACCTATCACTTACTAAGTCCAATACATTCCTCATATAAAAAGGTTGAAATATAACACTAACATTCGTATTAAAAATAGCATACTAAATGTCAATACTTTAACCATAATTCATGAATGGTATAAAAATATCACATCCATAGTAAAAAATATCAGAAAACCTTCAATAAAATATCAATGTTTTTTATCATAATAAATCAACTTTAAATAAACATAATATCCATCAAAAGATGTTGACATAGATGAAATCAAAATATTTTTAGAGAAATATGTCAATCTATTTTTAAATCATTTAAGATTAAAATAATTATAAAGAAAACATTTATTTTTAAAATATTCTTATAAGCTTTTAAGGGAAGATTCTACGATGTTATAATGATGGAAAATTTATACACTCACCGTATAAGTTAAAAAACATTCTTACCTTAATTTTGTCGAAAAGGTCATAAAGTACCTTGTTTGGAAAATGATGGAAAGATTCCTTTCAAAACATATAAGTTCAAATAAGGGTATAAATGACTTTAACCCATTTTATAGTAAATATTAAAAATGTTTTAAAGACATTTTAAAGAAACATGGACGTAGATGATACAGAGGTCCAAGTAGACACTTACGTAAAAACAACCTCAGATAATAAAGAGATTTTAGAATTAACCCTTACCTTGTAATTTTCCTTGGTCAAAGGTAGGTTAACCACATGTATAATGGAGAAATAATTTTTATTAATTTATATAAGAATCTTATACATTAATATGATATCATATATGATCTTTTAAAATTGGTTTGTTAATAATATCTTAGTATTATCGTAGTTTTGGGTGTTAACTAATTCTTTTTCCTTTATATGATTTGTTACATATGTAATATTTGTTATGGATAGGATTTATGTTATTCATATTCATAATGATATTAAGTCTTTAAACATTACTTTTAATCTTCAAATGAAAATTAATCTTGAATGGATACAATGGGTAATGAATCTCATCGTGTTCGTGGAGATGGTAATCAGTACGTACGCACGAGCAATAATATCATTCTTTTGATATTAAAATAATATATAATTGGATGGTATATCATATATAAAGAATCATTATCATGTTATATTTATTATTTACATCAATTACACATCATTATTATACCCATTAAAATAATAATGTATTGAATAAAAATTACACCACGATGCGGAGATGGTAAGCCGTACTTACACACATATAGTGACATGTCATTAAAAGGATGAATAGAATAATGAATATAATTTTGAAATATTTATAATAACATCACAGTATATATAAGATAATGGGGTTATTATTTTAGAATGGAATCAAAAAATAAAGAGGAAGTGGAAGAAGAAAGGAACTTGAAAGAGGTGATGAAATATTTACCTCTTCTTCAGGTTCTTCCTTTTGATTTGATCAAAAGGGCTCCTTATGTTGGATTTATGACTAATGTAAGGACTCTATGATGAAGGGAGGACAGTTGAGATGGTATTTGGGAAGAGTTTAGAAGATCTAAAAGGCTTTTAAGGTGTGAATTAGAGATAGGGGGTGCCCCTTTATAAGAGGGGTGAGGGGCACCATAGGAAAATCTAGAAATATTATTTTTTAATAAAAACATTTTCTGTTTATAATGGCTCCATAAAAAATTATTTAAAAGATAATATAGGGATGGGTAGAAAACATCTCAACCAATAAGTTTTATACAGGTTTTGGTCACTATATTAACCTTATCTTTTAGATTTAACTCTTAGTTAAATAGTTTGACATTTACGATGTCTCTTTGTATTTTAATATTATATTGTTAATAAACATACTATATACTTCCTAGAGAACCCCAAGGTGTTCATTAATGATACATATATCATTATATAAGTATTTTTTCTGATTATTATATT
This sequence comes from Viscum album, assembly GCA_963277665.1. Taxonomy (NCBI): domain Eukaryota; kingdom Viridiplantae; phylum Streptophyta; class Magnoliopsida; order Santalales; family Viscaceae; genus Viscum; species Viscum album. The sequence continues at coordinate 547,763,160 of OY728148.1, forward strand.
TTTATGAATAGGATATTAATTAATAATATTTTATTTATTGTAAAAAAAATTTTATGTCAATTTTGACACTATTTGGTATTTTTTTCTATATTAATAATAGAATTATTACTTTGAATTAAATTCATTTAATAAATAACAACATGTAAAATTAACATTGAAAATTTTTGGATGGCATAAAACTTTAAAATTATATTTATTTTAACATCTATAATACAATTTATTTGATTCTTTCATTAATAAGGAAAATACTGCATCATTATTGTGTCAATAATAAATATAAATATTTATGTCTAAAAAATATAAATAAACAATCATGAGGTAGGTAATATTTTTAAATTTACAAGGAATATTTATAGTTGAATAGAGAACTTATATCACCTCATATAAAAATTATTTTACTAAAAGATATTTTCTTTTGTTATTTTTTTCTATACTTTAAATTATTTAATATATAATGTCATTATCACATCCAAGTGGCTCCATGGGGTCCCAAAATCTACCCAAAGATGACCATGGTCAGATATGTATCGTCTAATAGGGTTAGGACACATGTTAGGGTAATTTAATATTATTTTAATATTATTTCTTAACCTTATTTACTAGATTTACCCCTTTAACCACGAAAAATAAAATATTTAATTAAGTAAATATTCCTAATTTATAAAAATAAAATTAACCTATTTAAAAAATTTGTACCTAATGATTCCAAATATGGAATCTATTTTTCTAAATTCAAAAGACATAAGTTGCAGAAATTAATTTAAAATTAATTCCCGTTGTCAAAACAAAAAGCGCGTTTTTAAGAAATAACAACTATCAAAAGATTGACACTTGCTTATGTCCATTTTAAATGTGAAATTACGTCCAATGACCAACTTTGTATTAAATGGTAAAAATATAATCTAATTATACTTATAAAACACTAAATAGTATAATTTATCACTATAAATTATTTTGATTAAAAAAGTGATTTTTAATTAAAATTTAGTATTTTTCACTATTCATCAAAAAGTGAATGTTTTCTGAAAAATACCAAAAATACACCCTAATCTAATTTTTATATTATTATACCCAAAAATGAAGTCCATTTTTATTGATAAAATTGATAAAATTTTAAAAATTTTGTATTACTATTCATAACAGCTAGTTTGATTGGTCGCGATGTGTTAGAATCTCAAAGTTGCGTAGAATGCAAGCTATTGAATTATTCAAAGGGAAACGTACCACAGAAGCTTGGAGTGTTAAATTATCCCCTCCATCAAATAATTTTGTCCTCAAAATTTCTAGAATATTACTGCATAAAAAGACTTGGGTGGTTCTTCATCATAAGTTCCTTAGGTTCCCACATTGCCTCTTCCATCTTATGGTTTCTCCATATAAATTTTACCAGACGAGTTGTCCAATTTCTCAGCACTTGTTCTCTTGTATCAAGAACCTTGAAAAGCTCTTCACAATAAGACAGATCAGGTTCCAGCTCTAATTCCTTATAGGTGAGTACATGCATTGGGTTAGACATGTATTTTATCAATAGTGATACGCGGAACACATCATGAATTTTGGAGAGACTTGGCGGCATTACAAACCGATAAGCTAAAGCCCCAATTAGTTCTACAATTTCGAAAGGTTCGATTTACCTGGGGCTTAATTTTTCCTTTTTACCAAAACTTATAATACCCTTCCATGGAGATACCTTCACGAAAACATAGTATCCTACCTGAAATTCCAAATCCTTCCTTCAGTTATCGGCATAGCTCTTCTGCCTACTTTGAGCTATTTTGATGTGGGTTTGGATTAGCTTCACCTCTTCCATCATTTCCTCCACAGGTTTTGGGCCTACGAGTTTTATTTCACCAAAATCATCCCGACAGGTTGGTGTGCAACATCTCTTTCCATATAATGCTTCATATGGTGCCATCTGAATACTTGAATGAAAGATATTATTATTAGAAAATTCTACCAGAGGTAAATATTGATCCTACATACCTTGAAAGTCAAGTGAGCATGATATCAACATGTCTTCTAACATTTGAATAGTCTGTTCTGATTGTCCATCAGTTTGGGGGTGGTAGGCAGTGCTCAAATGAAGTTAGTATCACGGGATTTTTAAATAATTTTCCAGAATCTTGATGTAAAATGTGGATCACGATCAGAAACAATCGATACGGGTACTCTAGGAAGTCTCACAACTTCATTAATATATAGTCTTGCTAGAAATTCAAGTGGTAAATCTTCTCTTATAGAAAGAAAATGTGCTGACTTGGTTAGATGCTCAATAATGACCCATATTGCATCCTTCCTTCTAGGAGTATTTGGTATTCCCCTAACAAAGTCCATCAAAATATTATCCCATTTTCACTCAGGTATGGGAATAGGTTGCATAACTTTTCCAGGCTATTTCCTTCCATCTTTCACTTGTTGAAAAACCATACATCTTGACACAAAATCAGTAGTCTCCCTCTTCATGTTTTCCCACCAAAAATGTTCCTTCAAATCCCTATAAATCTTGCTGCTACTAAGGTGTATAGAGAAATTGGAACTATGAGAATCATCCAAGAATTTCCTTTTTAGATCTGGTATATAGAGAACACAAAGTCTCTTCCCAAATTTCAAAATTCCATCTTCATACACAAAGTCACTCAATCTCCCATCATTCACAGCTTTAATCTTCTTTTTAAACTCCTCATCATCATCTTGAGAACTTTTTATCCTTTCTAATAAAGATGGTTTGGAAACCATTTGAAAAAGTATTGATGATCCACCTTCCATCGTTATTCCCATATCCGTCTTTACTAGATCCATGAGAATGAGATCCCTTTCAAATATCATCTTGTTCAAAACTCCATGATCTTTTCTGATCAAAGCATTTACCACCTTATTTTCCTTCCCCGGGTGGTATTATGACGTGCAATCATAATCCTTGATTAGTTCAAGCTATCTTCTTTGCCTCATGTTGAGTTCTTTCTATGAGAAAATATACTTCAAACTCTTGTGATCGGTATATATATCACATTTTTTACCATAGAGATAATGTATCCATATATTCAAAGTAACAATTATAGCTTCTAGCTCACGATCATGAGTAGGATATGTTTGATCATGAATTTTTAGCTGTCGTGATGCGTAGGCAATAACCCTATTATTCTTCATAATGAAACAACCAAGTCCTTTCTTTGATACATCACTATAAATAACAAACCCATCATTCCCTGATGGTAGAGTCAATATAGTATCATTCATTAATATTCTCTTAAGTTCTTCAAAACATTATTCACACTCTTTTGTACAAACAAATTTAACCCCTTTACGTGTGAGCTTGGTTAATGTGTTAGCCAGTCCAGAAAAATTCTATACAAAACACCGATAATAACCTGTTAAACCAATAAAACTACGAACCTCTGTTATACTTGTCGGTGCTGGAAATTCTTGGATCGATCTTGTCTTAGAAGGACCAATAGAGATTTTATCCTTGGAGATAGTATGGACAAGAAATGAAATATCCTAAATCTAGAGCTCACACTTTCTAAACATCCCATATAATTGATGTCTTCTAAGAGTCTTCAGGATAATGCACAAGTGATTTTCATGATCTTCGTAGCTTTTTGAGTATACCAAGATATCATCAATAAAAACCACTACAAAGTCATCAAGATATTCCTTGAAAACTCTATTCATTAGATCCATGAATACTGAGGGTGAATTATTCAATCCAAAAGGCATTACTGTAAACTCATAATTCCCGTACCTGGTTTGAAATGCTGTTTTTGGAATGTCTTCCATCTTCACACACAACTGAAGATATCTAGATTGAAGGTCAATATTTGAAAAGTATTTAGCTCCATGAATTTGGTCGAATAAATCATCAATGAGAGGTAGGGGATACTTGTTCTTTAATTTTATATCATTTATCTCTCTGTAGTCAATGAACAACCTCATAGATCCATCTTTCTTCTTAACAAAAAGGATAGGGGCTCCCCATAGAGAAAAACTAGGGTGAATAAATCCCTTATTACTCAATTCATCTAGTTGTTTCTTTTGTTCCACTAATTCCACATTTCCCATTCTGTAAGGGGTCTTCGATATGGGCCTTGAACCAGGAATTAGATCAGTGGAAAACTCAATTTCTCATTCTCGAGGATGTCTAGGTAAATCCTCCAGAAACACATCAATATAGTCCTGCAAAATAGGTACATACTCTATTTGAACATTCTTTTCCTCACCCAAATTTATTTCATTCTATTCCTCCCCAATAATTAAATTTAGTTGAGCTACTGGGGGTGGATGTAGATAAGAATTAGATGGTGACGATTCTACTCTAAAGATAATGTGTTCTTTATCATCGTTATCAAAAATAGTAACCTCCTTCTTCTTACAATATATTTTTGCATCATGGTTATAAATCCAATACATATCGAGTATTATATCGAATTCAATCATGGGTATGATGATGATATTAGCAGATAAAGAACATTTATATTCCCTAATGGAAATTGATTCACAAAACATTGTAGCAATAATACTTCCCTTTGGAGTTTTAATTGAAAACTCCCTTGTAAAATCAATTTGGAAATATCTAATTTTCATAGAAAACTTAGATGATATGAAACAATGCGATGATCTAAAATCAAATAAGGCATTGGATAAACTTGAGGAAACCATTAAATTACCTACCACCATGTATTTTGTGGCTTCACCCTCAATAGTAGTGATCGCATAAGCATGGACTTGATCCCTTGTCCTTTTCTGAGGTAAGTTTCCCTGATGCCTAGGACATTCATTTTCATAATGTCCCATATCCCTTTAATTGTAGAATTGAACATTGGTAGCATATTTCTTTCTCTTACAATCATCAACAAGATGGACTTTCTGTCCATATTTGTAGCATACTCCTTTTCTTTTTAGATAGGCACCAGGGTGCTTCCTTCCACAATTATCACAGGGTGGAAATTAAATTCTTCCCTTATTCCCTATTTCCTTATTTCCTTTCACAGAGTGTTCAGCAGATCTATTCTTCTCTTTATTTTCTTTAAAGTCATAAGACTTAGAGAATTCATTTTTTTTTCTTGATAGCACATGAGACAGTATCTTCATATGATGAGAAGGATTGTGATACTAATGCTCGATAGAGAAATGGTTTTAACCCATCAAATAAAATATGAATCTTACTTCTTGGGTTACATATATAATCTACAGCATTCCTCGCTAACCTTGTAAAATTATCTTCATAATTAGCGACATTCTCATCCACCTTTTGCCTCAGACTCAGAAATTGTCTTTCCATATCCGCTCGATGGTCATGAGGAAATTATTTTTCAAAGAAAATTTCTTTAAACTACATTCATTCCATATTTGGTACTTCATCATATTCCTTTGTGTTTTGAATCAATGAACACCATTGATCAGCATCTCTGGTGAGGCAGTAAACTGCCATGACAACTTTTTCCCATTTGATACTCCCCAAGGCGTGGAATATTTTTTTTAAAGAATTTATCCATTTCTCAACTACTAATATATTTTTCCCCCATTGAATGTTGGTGGTTGTTTCCTCATGAAGTGGTCTAACATTAATAGTCCATGTTGTGGATTTGGGTGCTCCATACGGGTAATGTTATTATTCATAACCTGTGTGAGTTGTCTCAGTATGGTGATAAGATGATCACCACCAGTTGTATCACCAGCTCCACTATAATTATCTTGAGCAGGAGGAAAATCCCTTCATGAAGTTCATGAATTGATACAATTTCCATTCCTTCCACTAGGTTCCATTTCTAAACAATGCCATGCACTAGATTAGTTTATGAATTGCAATACATAAATCCAAACTTGTAAAAAACTTAACTTAAATTAAACAATTTATGGATATAATTAATAATCATAAAAATGTTTTCTTTGAGGAAGTACATAATCATAAACCCTTCATAATGGTTTATAAGTAAAATGTGAATTATCCTAAGTATATCCCCCAGGAGGTTTGTAACCAAGAGTACAGCAAGGCCCATTGTCGTGCACCAATTCCCGTTTGAGTCTAGCTAAAAGCAGTGTTTCCAGGTTTTACCCATAGGTACATCTGTGCCAGGGAATCCTCTACCTGCTCATATCTAGACAGGGATGTATTTCTTGGAAAACTCACAAAATCTCTACATTACCAAAATTCTAGGAAGTTATTCTATATTAATCCTCAAAGTCTATCTTAGGGTAATGTGCTCTAATCAGAGTTTATCTAAATCTAGTTTCCAAGGTTTGTACTAAACTTTCTCTGATACCAAATATAATGCCCCAACCCCAGTTACCTAGAGTTGGTGCATTATTATATAACATTTTCATGATCACAAGGAAATCATGTCTCTAAAGACTCATCATTTTAATATTATTGGAAAGAAGATTCATACATAAGTCCAAATTTAGAAATTGAAATGAAATACAATAAGAATTTATTCCATTAGAAACATTCAAGACTCCTAGATTATTCATGAAAGTCACTCATAAATAAATTCTTCATATCCTGGAAAATGAAACATAATAAAGGGGTGAGGTCAAACGCTCAGTAAGGGTAGGCAATATAGCAAAAGATAACATAAATATTAAGCATGGTGAATAATTGAAACCACATGCCTTTACCAAGAATAAAAATGAATAAATTTATGGCAGGAATATGAGCTGAGTAAATAATTATATAATAAAACATAATTATGGGTATTCTACTAGTCTAATGACCACATGAACCGTCAATATTGTTTTCATAATGAGGGAATGTATAATGCTGGACCTTCTGAAACATTTTGTCAATTCCTTTACCAGGACGTTTAAAAATGATTAAGGCATCGGCCAAAACCATATATCAAATTGGGAAAGTCCTCGGCCAATTCCATGTCTAGTTGACTCATGAGACCTACCGATGCATCGAGGATCTATAGCGGGCTCCACCCGTCACTTGATAAGTCAAATATATTCCTCATGTGAAAAGGTTGAAATATAACATAAACATTTGTATTAAAACTAGCATATGAAATGTCAATACTTTAACTACAATCCATGAATTGTATAGAAATAGAACATCCACAGTCAAACATATCACAAAACCTTCAATAAAATATGGAAGTTTTGTATCTAAATAAATCAACTTTAAATAAACTTAAAATCCATCAAAAGATGTTGACATAGATGAAATCAAATTTTTTTTAGAGAAATATCTCTTTCTATTTTGAAATCATTTAAGAGTCACATAATTATAAATAAAGAATCTATTTTGAAAATATTATTATAATATTGAAAGGGATGCTTTAACGATGTTATAATGATGGAAAATAGCCGCACACTCTGTATAAGTGAGAAAAAAACATTCTTACCTTAATTTTGTCAAAAAGGTCATAAAGTACCTTATTTGGAAAACGACGGACAGATTCCTTTCAAAACATATAATTTCAAATAAGGGTATAGATGGATTTACCCCATTGTCTAGTAAATAGTAATCTTTTTTTAAATATATTTTTATGAAACATGGATGTGGATGATAAAGAGGACACAGTAGACACTTACGTAAAAACAACCTCGGATAATAAAGAGATTGTAGAATTAACACTTACCTTGTACTTTTCCTTGGTCAAGGGAACATTAATCTCCTATATAATGGTGAAATAATTGTTATTAAATTATAAAATAATCATATACATTAATATGATATCATATATGATCTTTTAACATTGCTTTATTAATAATATCTTAGTATTATCGTCATTTCGGGTGTTAAGTGATTCATTTTCCTTTATATGATTCATTACTTAAGTATTGTTTTTATGGATAGGATGTATCTTATTCATATTCAGAATGATATTATGTCTTTAAAAATTATTTTTAATCATCAAACGAAAATCAGTCTTGAATGGATATGATGGGGAATGAATCTCATCGTGTTTGTGGAGACAGTAATTCATACGTACGCACGAGTGACAATATCATTCTTTTGATATGAAAATAATATATAATTGGATGGTATATAATATATACAGAATCATTATCATGTTATATTTATTATTTTCATCTATTACACAACATTATTATACCCATCCAAATAATAATGTATTGAGTAACAGTTACACCATGATGTGGAGACGGTAAGTCGTGCGTATGCACGTATGGTGACATGTAATTCAAAGGATGGAGAGAATAATGAATATGGTTGTACCATATTTATAACAACATCACAGTATATATAGGATTTTGGAGTTATTATTTTATAATGGAAGCAACAAAGAAAGAGGAAGTGGAAGAAGAAAGGAACCAGAAAGAGGTGATGAAATATTTACCTCTTCTTCGGGTTCTTCCTTTTGATTTGATCAAAAGGGATCCGTAGGTGAATTTATGACTAAAGTAAGGACTCTAGGATGAAGGGAGGACATTTGAGGTGGTATTTGGGTAGAATTTGGAAAATAAAAAAGGATTTGAAGGAGTGAATTAGATAGAAGGGGGAGTGACCTTTTATAAGAGGGGTGAGGGCAGCTTCAGAATAGCTAGAAATATTATTTTATAATAAAATCGTTTTGGATTTATAATGGCTCAAAAATAAATTATTTAAAGTATAAGGTGGGTATGGGTTGAAAAAAACTCAACCAATAGGTTTTAGATATGTTTGTGTTACTATATTAACCTTATCTTTTAGATTTAACTCTTAGTTTAATAGTTTGACATATACCATATCTCTTTGTATTTTTATATTATATGGTTAATAAACATAATATATATATCCAAGAGAACCCCAAGTGGTTCATTAATGACAAAAATATCATTATGTAAGTATTTTTGATGATCCTTATATTTCTAGAAATATAATATTTATTAATAATATAATATTTGTTTTAAAATCTCTTTTATGTCAATTTTTACACTATTTGGTATTTTGTTTTTTATAAATTCTTAACAGCATTATTATTTCAAAATAAATCCATTTAATCAATACTAACATGTCAAATTAACCTTTAAAATTCTTGTATGGAATCAAAACGTTCAAATTATATTTATTTTAACATCTATAATACCATTTATTTGATTCTTTCATTAATAAGGAAAATACTGCATCATCATAGTGTCATAAATAAATATATTAATATTAATTCTAAAAATTATATATAAAATATCCTGAGGTATGAAATTGTTTTATCTTTCTAATTACTATTTATAGTCAAATATATCAATTATATAACTTCATATAAAAATTGTAATACTAAACGAAATTTTCTTTTGTTATTTTTGACTATACTTTAAATTATTTAATATATAATGTCATTATCACTTCCAAGTGGATCCATGGGGTCCCAAAATATACCCAAGAATACCCATGGTTGAACATGTATCAGCTAATAGGGTTATGACATGTGTTCGGGTAATTTAATATTATTATAATATTATATTTTACCCTTATTTACTGGATTTACCACTTTAACCACGGTAAATAAAATATTTACTGAATTAAATATTCCTATTGTTTAAAAATAAAAGTCCCCTATTTAAACAATTTGGACCTTATGATTCCAAATATGGAATCCAGTTTTCTAAATTTAAAATACACAAGTTTCAGAAATTAATTTATAATTAATTCCCATTGTGAAAACAAAAAGTGTGTTTAAAAAAAACAATAACTATCCAAAGATTGACACTTGCTTACGTTCAGTTTAAATGTGAAATTACTTCCAATGACCAACATTGGATTAAATGGTAAAAATATAATCTAATAATACTTAAAAACACTCAATATTATAATTTATCACTAAAAAATATTTTGATTTTAAAAGCTATTTTTAATTAAAATTTAGCATTTTTCACTATTCATCAAAAACTGAATGTTTTCAGAAAAATACCAAAAATTCACCCTAAGATAATTTCGATATTCCAAACCCAAAAATGAAGTCCATTTTAGAATATAAAATTGATAAAATTTTAAAAATATTTTATTACTATTCATTACGTCTAGTTTGATTGGTTGTGATGTGCTAGAATCTCGAAGTTACATACAACTCAAGCTATTGCATTATTCAAAGGGAAACGTACTGCGGAATCCTGGGGTGTTACAATATCTCCTAAGTATGATGTAGTTATTTCCCAGGTGAGGGTCATGGTATTTCAATATGACATGGAATATGAGGTTCCAAGGGGCTTCATTGTGGTTATTCAAATGATTATCGGAAGGTAAGATTGATTATTATCATTTGATGAGAACATGGATGGTCATTGGATTTTGAGTTTGTCTTCTCAAGGTTATAGTAGTTGAGGATAGATCATGTTCCTAGGGATATGACTTGTAGGATCCTTTAGACTGGCTATGCATAATGGGATAGTGAGTACATCCAAATTATGGGAAAAAGTTAATTCGCTTCAATGAAAAAATGAATTTGGTGCATTAATAAAAAAGATGAAATATGTATTAAATGTTTCTACAAAAAATGATTCATAATAAAATGTTTTATATTCCAAAATTTATAATTAAAAAAGAATAAATTGAAATTTTAAAATAAACTATATATATACTTATATATAAAACACCACATTGATGATGTTTCAAAAAGGAAAATAAAAAAATTATGAAAAAAATTAAAAATTAAAATGTTTATATAAAAAATAAATAAAATTTTAACTCATTAAATATATTTAGATAACACAACAATTTGTTTTGATATTATTATAAAAGTTAAATAAATAATAAAAATTATATTTCTCATGGTTTATTTAAATAAATTCATTGAATTTATCTATCGCATTTATGGTGGGATTATGTATGATTTTATGGAACCATTATTTTAAAGCAATTGATTTCAGGGGTAAGATTTCTATTAAAAATAAACTTATTACTGATCATGTAACACCCCGACCCTAGATACCCAGATTCGGTGCATTACTACATAACATTGGCATGATCACAAAGGATCAAGTCTCGAAAGACCGATTAGTTTAGTAGTCTTGGAAAGACTAGATATATTCATAAGTCTTACATTACATCATAAGGTAAAAACAATACAACAACATCTTGTCTTCATATCCCCTCATACTATCCCTTCAGGTCATTCATAAATTACTTCTTCACAATCCTGGGAAAAATAAAACATTGAAAGGGGTGAGCTCAGTTGCTCAGTAAGGATAACAATATAGCAGAAGCTTTCATAGTTAAGCATAAACACTTAATGCAATTTATAACTAAAACCAAAGCCTTTTAAACTTGAACTTCAGCATAATATAGAAATGATAAAATGAAATAATGCCATTTAATTATTCACATGGATATCCTACTAGTCAAACAATCACATGCAATATCAATAACGACTTTCATAATTATGGAATGCATAATGCCAGAATATCATAACCACATAGCCAAGGCCTCATGCCAAGACTACAAATAAGATTTTTTCCAAGGCCATGTGTCAAGACACTAGTTTGACTCATGAGACCTACCGATGCATCGATGAACTATAGCGGGCTCCACCTGTCACTTATTAAGTCTAATTCATTCCTCATATGAAAAGTTTGAAACATAACATAAACATTAGTATTAAAACTAGCATACGAAATGTCAATACTTATCCACAAAACATGTATGGTATAAAAATAGCACATACACAGTCAAAAATAACTCATTCGATACAATATGGAAGATTTTATTGTATCATATTAACCTCAATCGAGAATAATGATGGATATTGACATAGATGAAAATTATCATCAAAACTATTTGAGAGAAATATCACCCTTTTTCTGGAAATCATTTAAAAGTCACACTATTTGTGAAGAAGCCATTTAAAAATAAATTTTTGAATAAAAGTGTCCCATACCACTTTGAAACATTTTAAAGGAGTTTTAATTTTAAAAATTTAATGTCCATATAAATAAATCCTTAAAACCATTTTTAAAACATGGACATTAATGAGCAATATTTAGAAGAATAAGTCTTTAAAACATTTAAAAATGGTATTTTAGTTAGAGTTTCTAACCAAAAGAGAGACACTTGAATACTAATAATTGAGGTAATAAAAACATTATAATATCATGAGAGTTAATGGATTCATGATATACTATGTCAATGTACATTATATACACCACATAAAAGTGAATTGGTGTATAACAATAAAGAAGTCTCAATGGAATGTAAATCGAGATGAAATCTCTCATAAAGGCCGTATACTTAGGTTAAGGATAAATCAAGACATAATTATGTGTGAAAAATATAAATACACTAAATATGATTGGATATTCAGTTTTAAACATTCAATGAACATTCACACATATTCTTGTAAAAACAACACCAATGAATTGGATGTTTATCTCAACAAATCGAGATTGAGTAAAAATTACTCTTATCAAGTTCATACTGATGACTTGAGAATTTATCAATGGAGTGATTATGTGTATAAAAAGTATATCCACATAAAGGGGAGTGGAAATTATTACATAATCAAATTAATAGTGATTCCACAGATAATCTTGGAGTATAGTAATCAATGAATTATGCGTAAAGCCGAATGAGTGGAAATTGAAATTTCAAATTCCCTTATTGATTAGGTAACTTATGAAACATACACCCATGAAAGAAGGATCATACAATGATGATTTAAATACCCATAAATTAATGTATAATACAAAATTAATACAATTATGGGTAGTACATATACACCACATGCAATAAATAAGTGGTGAACAAGGGAATTCTCACAAAATTAAGAGTGAGATAAGAAACCCCTTACTTTATACTTTCTCCTTGGTCGATGGTAGGTTAACCTCCTGTATAATTGTGAAATAACTGTTATTTAATTACACAAGAATTATTTACATTAATATGATATCATATATGATCTTTTAACATTGATTTTTACGAATATCTTAGTATTATTGTCGTTTCGGGTGTTAACGGATTCACTTTACTTTATACTATTTGTTATGCACGCCGTATTTGTTATGGATGGGATGTATCTTATTCATATCTAGAATGATATCATGTATCTAAAAATTATATTTAATCATCAAATGAAAATTATACTTGAATGGATACGATGGAGAATGAATTTAATCACGTTCATGGAGACGGTAGTCCGTACGCATGCATGAGTGACAATATCAATATTTTGAAATTAAAATAATATATAATTGGATGGTATATCATATATAAAAAATCATTATCATGTTATATTTATTATTTACATGAATTACACATCATTATTATACCCATACAAATAGTAAGTTATTGAATAACTATTACACCATGACGTGGAGACGGTAAGCCGTACGTACGCACGTATGATGACATGTCATTCAAAAGATGGATAGAATACTGAATATGGTTTTAATATATTTATAATAACATCAAAGTATATAGAATATACTGGAGTTATTATTTTAGATTGAAAATAACAAAGAAAGAAGAAGTGGAAGAAGAAAGGAACTTGAAAGGGGGTGGTGAAAACATTACCTTTTTTCGGGTTCTTCCTTTTGATTTGATCAAAAGAACTCATTAGGTTGGATTTATGACTAAGTTAAGGCCTATAGGATGAAGTGATGGAAGATGAAAGAGTATTTGGGCAGGGGTTTGCCGAACCAAAAGGCTTTGAATGTGTGATGCAATGAGAAGGAGGAGTGCCCTTTTATAGGAGAGGTGAGGGCACCTTTGGAAAAGCTAGAAATATTATTTTATAATAAATTCATATTCAGTTTTTAATGGATCAAAATTGTGTTATTTAATTGTTAAGGTGGGGATGGGGAGAAAAACAATAAACCAATAGAATTTATATAGGTTTGGGTCATTATATTAACCTTATCTTTTAGTTTTAACTCTTAGTTAATTAGTTTGACACTAACCATAACACTTTGTATTTTTATATTATATAGTTAATAAACATACTATATACATCCAAGAGACCCCCAAGTGGTCCATTAATGATACACGTATCATGATATAAGTCTCCTGGACGAATTTCAGATTTTTAAAAATTTAATATCAATTAATAATATAATATTTGTTTTAAAAACTCTTTAATGTCAGTTTTGACACTATTCAATAATTGATTTTTTTAAAAATCATAACAGACTGATTACTTCGAAAAAAGTTTATTAAATCAATTCTAACATGTCATATTATCTTAAAAAATTATTTTAATTCATAAAAAGGCTAAAAGTATATTTATTTGGGTATTTATGATATCAATTATTTTAATTTTTCACTATTATGGTAATTACTGCATCATCATTGTGTCATAAATAAAAAAATTTATTTAATGTCTAAAAATTATAAATAAATTATCATTATGTATTAAATATTTTTATCTTTCTAATGAATATTTATAGTCTAAAATCCAACATATATAACCCTATGTAAAAATTGTTTTTTTAAAAGATATGTGCTTATGTCATTTTTGTATTCATTTTAACTTAATTAAAATAAAGTGTCCTTATCACATACAAGTGGCTCCATGGGGTCACAAAATCGACCCAAATATTCCCATGGTCGGACATGTATCAACCAATAAGGTTAGGACATGTTTTAGGGTAATTTGTTATTATTATAATATTATTTGTTAACCCTTATTTACCAGTTTTACCCTTTAACCATGGTAAATAAAATATTTACTGAAGTAATTATTCAAAATGTCTAAAAATAAAATTTACCTATTGAAACAATTTGGACATCCTGATTCCCAATATGGAATAAATTTTTCCAAATTCAATACACATAAGTGGCAGAAATTAATTTAAAATTAATTCCCATTGTTAAAACAAAAAGCGTGTTTTTAAGAAATAATAACTATCAAAATATTGACAGTTGTTTATGTTCGGTTTAAATGTGAAATTATGTTCAATGACCCACATAGTATTACATGGTAAAAATATATTATAAATATAATTTAAAACCACTCAAATTCATAATTTATCACTATTAATTATTTCGATTAAAAAAGTTGTTTTTAAATAAAATTTAGTAAATTTCACTATTCATCAAAATATAAAAGTTATCCGAAAAGTACCGAAATTTCACCCTAGTATAATTTAATTATTCCGAATCCAAAAATGAAGTATATTTTACCAAATTAAAAACATAAAAGTTTCATTTATTAATTTAAAATTGATTCCCGCTTTCGAAACCAAAAGGCGTATTTTTAAGAAATAATAACTATCAAAAGTTTGACACTTGTTTATGTCCAATTTCTAAGTGAAATTACATAGAATGACCATAATTTAATTAAATATTAAAAATATAATCTATTTATACTTTCAAACCATTAAAATGAATATTTTAACAATATAAATTATTTTGATTAAAAATGTCATTTTCAGTTAAAATATAGTATTTTTCACTATTCACACAAATATGAAAGTTATTAGAAAAACACCAAAACATTATTGAAAATAAATTCTTATGTCCCGATTCTAAAGAAGAAGTTAATTTTTTCAAATTGAATATATATAAGTTTCCAGTATTGGATTTAAAAAGGCTTCACCATTAAAAGGTGGTAAAATTACATTTTTTGAAAATACTTCTTTTATCTGAAAAAATGAATTTGTTCATCAATCATGTCTTAGAAACTCATAATATGGATTAAAATTATAAATATAATATAAAATTTAAAATTCAGTTAATAATATTCATAACCTCTTTTGAACGGCTAGTTTGGTAAGTCGTGGTGCGCTTGAAATCAGTGTTGCGTACAACACACGCTATTGTATTATTCAAAGAGAAGTGTAGCATGGAAGCCTGGGGTGTTACATTCAATCATCCTTCAATAAATTGCATCCTCGCAATTTTAAAAATTGTGCCTGAGAATATAATGGAATGTACCACATTTGAAAAAAGTCAATAGAACTATCACTTTAAAAGAAAGAAAGAGAGGTATAAAGGTCCCCTAAGATAACCCATACTAGGATTCCAGGTAGGAAAACATGGATATGGATGATAAACTAAGTGTCAAGTTCTGATGGAGAGGGATAGAAGTCATGATTAGGAGAAAGTTAACAATAAGAAAACCACAAACTTGTATTGGGACAAACGGTCCTTAGTCTCCCAGTAGAAAAAGTAAACAGACAACATTTTTTGGTTTTAAGTTACATTACATAAGGATGAGGAATTAATTTATGATATTGACTAAGAACAGAAAGAGGTATACTTACTTTTTAAGTAGATTTTCATTCCTTAATAAATTTTTAGGACTAAATCATTCTTCTTTAACAATGAGTATTCTAGAAGACTTTGTCATAATGAAAGAGCTAGAATAAAATTCTATAGAAATACATGATCCATGTAGGATAAACTATATATTTACCTTGTATTTAGAGATTAATCAAAACCGAAAGGGTTAGTATAATATCTTATGATCCCCCAGAAGGATATTCCTTGAGGGAAATAAACACTAATCTTAATTTCTAAAATTAAACCAACAATACCCCAAAGTTAAATAAATACCATTAAATAATCAATTGTCCTTAAATCCATCAATATAATCCAAACTAATATTGAAACCCAAAACATAGAAGAATTTGATTATGTAGTCTCCCATGTCAAATAGTATCTCCAAATGACATCAAATACTCTTAAAGTCACATACTTAAAAGTAATTAACCACATCATATATTCTCTATTATAGGTTAATCATTTCCATAAATAACCCAAATCACTATAATTCCACAATAAAAACATAGATAAAAATCCACTATTACTCCACAAATGAAACCCCATAGTATTCTATTTTCATTGGGCATATAGTGTTCCCAACAAAGCGAACATCTTCCAAAATAACATTTATCACTTAATCACCAAATCATTTTCCTATACCAAGGGTATTCATTTGATAAGACATAAGAACCCAACTCAACTTATTATTGATCAATAAAATCATTTAACTAAAAATAATTAGTCACACTATCCAGGGACTTCACGTAGTCTAGTGGTAGCTGATAAATCCCTATTGCACTTTGGTTGTGGGTTCGATTCCCACAGCTTTGTCTAACGCGACGGGTTGTCACACGGTCAGTGTGTTGTCCATTTCAAAAACTATGTTTTATGACATTACCAAAATGAGATAAATTCCTCAAAATAACCATAACATAATTTAACCACAAATCTTATCTCATACCTTGCATTTTCATCCCAAATTATAATAACTTATAATTGCCACAATCCCAATGATCATATGAAACCAAATGGTTATTTATAACTATATCCACAAGAGAAAAGATAATTCTTCCTCAAATATCATTATCACATGGAAAACTGCAGGGTTAAAAATACAAGAGAAAATTATTCAAAAGTAAACCCATCTACAAGGAGCACTAATACTTTTTAAACATTTCTCCAACCATTTATCTCCACATAGCTTCTTCTTTGAACAAGAATATATGCTATAGAATAGGGCATTCACTTAGGTAATGGCCAGGTCCCTTACATTTACAACAAATGACTGTAAATGGATTCTTGGGACCAATTTTCTCTTCTTCCATAGTACTCTTCATTTTTCTTTGGCAATTCTTCATTTTATGTCCTTTTTTCCCACACACAAAGCATTTCTTGGTCTCACTGAGACACTTTCCCGGGAGTCTCCTACCACATTTCTTGCATGATGCAAATTGAGGGTTCTTTTCTCCATGGTCTCCATTACTGGAGATCTTATCATTCATCACCTTTCTCTTCTTTGTTGAGTCCGGGAGTTGGTTAATAAATATGTTATTGATCATATTTTTGGAAAACTGATTTGGCATAAAGATGATATCTTTTACGCCTATCAAAATTCCATTTTGTTGCTCATTTCCACCACCGTTCCCACCTTGTATATCATTCTCAAAGTCACTATGACTTCCTTGGAATCCATCCATTGACTAAAACCAAAAAGCATTGTGTGAGTAATAGTAGTCATAAAATCATTTAGAGATTAACAAGTCACCATATTCTCAATTTGAAACATATTAGGATTAACCAAGGTCATTTACTCTCATATTATATATATAATACTTCAAATTGGGTTGTAAAGAAAATGTAAATTATCCTATGCATATCCCCTGGGAGTGTCGTAACCAAGAGTGCAGCAAGGCCCATTGTCGTGCACCAGTTCCCGTTCGAGTCTAGCTCAAAGTGGTGTTTTCAGGTTTTACCCCTAGGTACATCTGTGCCAGAGCCGTCTCTACCTGTTCGTATCCAGACAGGGATGTATTGCTTGGAAAACTCACAAAATCTCTACAATACCAAAATTCTAGAAAGTTATTCTATACTAATCCTCAATGTTAATCTTAGGTCTATGTACTCTAATCAGAGTTTATCTAAATCTAGCTTCCAAGGTTTATACTAAACTTCCTCTGATACCAACTGTAATGCCCCAACCCTAGATACCCAGAGTCAGTGCATTATTACATAACATTGGCATGATCACAAAGGATCAAGTCTCGAAAGACCGATTAGTTTAGTAGTCTTGGAAACACAACATATATTCATAAGTCTTACATTACATCATAAGGTAAAAAAAACTACAACAACATCTTGTCTTCATATCCCCTCAAACAATCCATGTAGGTCATTCATAAATTACTTCTTCATAATCCTGGGAAAAATAAAACACCGAAAGGGGTGAGCTCAGATGCTCAGTAAGGATAACAATATAGCAGAAGCTTTCATAGTTAAGCATAAACACTTAAAGAAATTTATAACTAAAACCAAAGACTTTTAAACTTGAACTTCAGCATAATATATCAATGATAAAATGAAATAATGCCATATACTTATTCACATGGATATTCTACTAGTCGAACAATCACATGCAATATCAATAACCAATTTCATAATGATGGAATGCATAATGCCAGACTATCATAACCACATAGCCGAGGCCTCATGCCAAGACTACAAATAATATTTTTGCCAAGGCCTTGTGCCAAGACACTAGTTTGTATCATGAGACCTACTGATGCATCGAGGAGCTATAGCGGGCTCCACCCATCACTTATTAAGTCTAATGCATTTATCATATGAAAAGTTTGAAACATAACATAAACATACGTATTAAAACAAGCATACGAAATGTCAATACTTATCCACAAACCATGAATGGTATAAATATATCACATACACAGTCAAACATAACTCATTCGATACAATATGGAAGACTGTATTGTATCATATTAACCTCAATCAAGAATAATGAAGGATATTGACATAGATGAAAATAATCATCAAAACTATTTGAGAGAAATATCCCCCTTTTTCTTGAAATCATTTAAAAGTCACACTATTTGTCAAGAAGCCATTTAAAAATAGATTATTGAATCAAAGTGTCCCATACCACTTTGAACTATTTAAAAAGAGTTTTAATTTTAAAACTTTAATTTCCATATAAATAAATCCTTAAAACCATTTTTTAAAACATGGACATTAATGAGCAAGATTTAGAAGAATAAGTCTTTAAAACATTTAAAAATGGTATTTTAGTTAGAGTTTATAACCGAAAGAGAGACACTTGAATAATCATAATTGAGGTAATCAAAACATTGTAATATCATGAGAGTTAATGGATTCATGATATAATATGTCAATGTACATTACATACACCACATAAAAGTGAATTGGTGTATAACAACAAAGAAGTCTCAATGGAATGTAAATCGAGATGAAATCTCTCATAAAGGCAGTATCCTTAGGTTAAGGATAAATCAAGACATAATTATATGTGACAAATATAAATACAATAAATATGATTGGATATTAATTTTTAAAGAATCAATGGACATTCACACATATTCTTGTAAAAACAACACCAATGAATTGGATGTTTATCTCAAAAAATCAAGATTGAGTAAAAATTACTCTTATCAAGTTCATACTGATGACTTGATAATTTATCAATGGAGTGATTATGTGTATAAAAAGTATATCCATAGAAAGGGGATTGGAAATTATGACATATTCAAATTAATAGTGATTCCACACATAATCTTGGAGTAAAATAATCAACAAAGTACGCGTAAAGCCGAATGAGTGGAAATTGAAATTTCAAATTCCCTTATCGATTAGGTAACATATGAAACATACACACATGAAAGAAGGATAATACAATGATGATGTAAATACCCATAAATTAAAGTATAATACAAAATGAATACAATTATGGGTAGTACATATACACCACATGCAATAAATAAGTGGTGAACAATGGAATTCTAGTGAAATTAAGAGTGAGATAAGAAACCCCTTACTTTGTACTTTCTCCTTGGTCAATGGTAGGTTAACCTCCTGTATAATGGTGAAATAATTGCTATTTAATTACACAAGAATTATTTACATTAATATGATATAATATATGATCTTTTAACATTTATTTTTTAATAATATCTTAGTATTATTGTCGTTTCGGGTGCTAACAGATTCGTTTTACTTTATACTATTTGTTATGCGAGCCATATTTTTTATGGATCGGATGTATCATATTCATATCCATAATTATATCATGTCTCTAAAAATTATATTTAATCATCAAATAATAATTATACTTGAATGGATACGATGGAGAATGAATTTCATCACGTTCATGGAGACGGTAGTCCGTACGTACGCACGAGCGACAATATAACTCTTTTGATTTTAAAATAATATATAATTGGATGGTATATGATATATAAAAAATTATTATCATGTTATATTTATTATTTTCATTAATTACACATCATTATTATACCCATCCAAATAATATGTTATTGAATTACTATTACACCACGACGTGGAGACGGTAAGCCGTACATACGCACGTATGGTGACATGTCATTCAAAGGATGGATAGATTACTGAATATGGTTTTACTATATTTATAATAACATCACAGTATATATAATATACTGGATTTATTATTTTATAATGAAAATAACAAAGAAAGAAGAAGTGGAAGAAGAAAGGAACTTGAAAGGGGGTGGGGAAAACATTACCTATTCTTCGGGTTCTTCCTTCTAAGTTGATCAAAAGAACTCCTTAGGTTGGCTTTATGACTAAGTTAAGGACTCTAGGATGAAGTGAGGGAAGTTGATAGAGTATTTGGGTAGGGTTTTTCCGAACCAAAAGGCTTTGAATGTGTGATTTAATGAGAAGGAGGAGTGCCCTTTTATAGGAGGGGTGAGGGGCACCTTTGGAAAAGCTAGAAATATTATTTTATAATAAATTTATATTCGGTTTCTAATGGTTCCAAAGTGTATTATTTAAATGTTTAGGTGGGTATGGGTCGCAAACCACTCAAAAAATAGAATTTAGATAGGTTTGGGTCATTATATTAACCTTATATTTTAGTTTTAACTCTTAGTTAATTATTTTGACACTTACCATAACACTTTGTATTTTTATATTATATAGTTAATAAATTTACTATATACATATAAAAGACCCCCAAGTGGTCCATTAATAATACACCTATCATGATATAATTATATTGGCCGAATGTTAGATTTTTAGGAATTTAATATCAATTAATAATATAATATTTGTTTTAAAAACACTTTTATGTCAATTTTGACACTATTCAATAATTGATTTTTTTAAAACTCATAACAGAATGATTACTTAGAAAAAAGTTAATTAAATCAATTCTAACATGTCATATTATCCTAGAAAATTATTTTAATTCATAAAAAGTCTCAAATTATATTTATTTGTGTATTTATAATATCAATTAGTTTAATTTTTCACTATTATAGTAATTACTGCATCATCATTGTGTCATAAATAAATTAAATTATTTAATGTCTAAAAATTATAAATAAAATATCATTATTTACTAAATAGTTTTATCTTTATAATGAATATTTATAGTCTAAAATCAAACATATATAACCCTATGTAAAAATTGTTTTTCTAAAAGATATATGCTTATGTCATTTTTGTATTCATTTTAACTTAATTAAAATAAAGTGTCCCTATCACTTACAAGTGGCTCCATGGGGTCCCAAAATCGACCCAAAGATGCCCATTGTCGGACATGTATCAACCAATAAGGTTATGACATGTTTTAGGGTAATTGTTTATTATTATAATATTATTTTTTAACCCTTATTTGCCGGTTTTACCCTTTAACCATGGTAAATAAAATATTTACCGAAGTAATTATTCAAAATGTCTAAAAATAAAAGTTACCTATTGACACAATTTGGACATCCTGATTCCAAATATGGAATCCATTTTTTCAAATTCAATACACAGAAGTGGCAGAAATTAATTTAAAATTAATTCCCATTGTTAAAACAAAAAACGTGTTTTTAAGAAATAATAACTATCAAAAGATTGACAGTTATTTATGTTTGGTTTAAATGTGAAATTATGTTCAATGACCCACATTGTATTACATGGTAAAAATATATTATAAATATAATTTAAAACTACTCAAATTCGTAATTTATCACTATTAATTATTTCGATTAAAAAAGTTGTTTTTTAATTAAAATTTAGCAATTTTCACTATTCATCAAAATATAAAAGTTATCCGAAATGTACCAAAATTTCACCCTAGGATAATTTTGTTATTCTGAATCCAAAAATGAAGTCTATTTTATCAAATTAAAAACATAAAAGTTGAATTTATTAATTTAAAATTGATTCCCGCTTTCAAAACCAAATGGCATATTTTTAAGAAATAATAACTTTGAAAAGTTTGACACTTGTTTATGTCCAATTTCAAGGTGAAATTACTTAACATGACCATAATTGCATTAAATAGTAAAAATATAATCATTTTATACTTCCAAACCATTAAAATGTATAATTTAACAATATAAATTATTTTTATTAAAAAAGTCATTTTCAGTTAAAATATAGTATTTTTCACTATTCACACAAATATGAAAGTTATCAGAAAAACACCAAAACATTATTGAAAATAAATTATTATTTCCCGATTCTAAAGAAGAATTTAATTTTTTCAAATTGAATATATATAAGTTTCAAATATTGTATTTAAAAAGGTTTCACTATTAAAAGGCGGTAAAATTTCATTTTTTAAAAAATACGTCTTTTATCTGAAAAAATGAATTTGTTCATAAATCATGTCTTATAAACTCATAATATGGATTAAAATTATAAGGATAATATAAAATTTAAAATTAAGTAAATAATATTCATAACATCTTTTAAACGGCTAGTTTGGTAAGTCGTGGTGCGCTTGAAATCAGTGTTGCGTACAACACACGCTATTGTATTATTCAAAGAGAAGTGTACCATGGAAGCCTGGGGTGTTACAAATCACATTTATTTATGCCTAAAAAAATATATTCTTACATAACTTTAAGAATTTATTCCTTCCCTAGTGGTGAATTGATTGTGTGGAAGGAATAATGTAATTCATAAAACGTGTGTGGTGAATGATGAAATAAGGTAAGAAAAAAACAAGAAATTATGGTTATTAGTTTTAATCCTTATTTTATCTCTAAAATTTATGATTCTTGATATGATATGGAACTATACAATCTACCCTTGTTTATCTAGAACCATTTATTTCTATCCCTTTAAAACTAATTATAAAATTATTGTCAAATTTATTTTTATTGTCAACCCATTTGAATGAATAACTGAAATTACCATCATTCATCTTTGTCAACACTCTCCCATGGAATAATAAGATCTATAATTCTTATATCTATTAAATCATTGGAAACCCACTTATTCTAGATAGTTCTCTAGATGAAGTAAATTATTAATCTCTCCCCATGACAGGTTGTGATAGTTTGGCATAAGGGGATGATTTGTTATTTATTTTATACATTTTACTATCATACCCATCTCTTAGAACCTTATTTGATTTGGGGGAATGGATTATTGTATGTTTCATATTATATTTAGTTTCTAAATTATTAGTTTTCTTCTTTTAATTTCATAGTCCTTGTATGCCTTGTTTTGTAACTTATTTTGAAATGTGATATCATTTGTAATGTTTTTATGATTATTAAGGAATATTTTCATAATTTCACACTATTATGTGATCTCTCATTAAATTGGGATGTAATAAAAAAATTTATTTTTTAGAGGAAATATAAAATGAAAAGGAAATAAGGAAAATTAGATATGGATTTATTTTATGATTCTATTATTAAATATGCAGTGAATATATACGGTTATATTTAATTGATATTACTATGATGGATTATTTGTGCATTTTTTTATGGTGTTGTGTTATACATGCATTATATGTGTTATTAAAATGTAAGAATAAGTTATAAACAAAATTTAAACCCAGAATTATTGTTAATCTAAGAGAGTTTATCACCCTGATGAGTATAAATAGGTAATCTAGAGTCTAATATTTCTAATGGGAATAAGGTTTATAGTGAGGTAATTAAAAATAATATGGAGTATAAAGTGAATATTTAATTGAGTGGTATTATAGTATTATTAAGGACGTATTCTCAAGATATATTTTTAAGCTAATATTTATTAATTGAGTGATAGGGCTTGTTAAATATTTTATATGGAAGTTGGGTGAGTTTTTTGGGAAATTAATGGAAAATAATGGTTTTATTCCTCTTGTGATTGTGGTGCTGGGTATCTATTAGTAATTGGTTAGTGTTTTATTTAGAAGATCACGTGAGGGTTATAATCTTAAGTTGAATCCTAGAGGATTAACTTAATTAAATAGATAATGAATTGATTTATTGTAACTAAATAATTAATGGTAGGAAAATATAAATATGTACTTTATAGAGATATTTAGTAGAGATGTCTGGCATGATGAATATAATTATAAATTTTTTATTTGTCAATTACTTCATTATTATTAATTATTATTGTGTGTTTCTATGTTTCATATAATTTTATGGTATGATCTTTCTTAATTCAATGATTTTTTATTTATCTGTTGACTTGTATGCATTCTTTTGATACTATACATAGAGGGAATTTTTTATTTTTGTTATGTGTGTACTAGCATGGGTTGTAATGGATCAATACATACAGAAACTATACATGGTCTATGATAGATCTCATTATTTTCATGTATAGTCTATTATGGAATCTAATGGTTCATGATTGTTAAATGAACTTATATACCTTCACGAGATGTAATGACTTAATGTGGTGTGTATGTATGTATGTATATATATATATATATATGTGATTTAATGGATCATGTTAATGAAATTTCTATATTTTTTATGAGTTGTAATGGATTATGGTTATAACATGTACAAATTCCCTTTGGGCTGTAATGGCATAAGTTTTAGTCATGTTTGGGGATTTGATCTATTGAGGTTATAGTATGGGCTATTTAGGTGATTATATGGTGATATAGTTGATGAAATATAATCATTATGGGAATGATGTTGGGATGTTTGGAATAATATGAGAGTTTTTATTTCATTTTTTATATCTTGTTATGCTGATTGTGATGATGAGTCAGCAGTATGATCATTGTGGCTCTAGGCAATCTGATTATAATGGTGAAGTGGATGATTAGTTTTGGTTATGATATGACATGTATATTATTAATAGGATAAATTTAATTTTCTTGGTGGACATTATGGTTACTCTTGTTGTTTCAAAAAGCTATTATCATCATCATTTATTAATATATGAGAATATTATTTGAATAAACCCCTTTTCAGGAGGTGTAGTTAAATGTGGAAATTATATGAGAAATTGAAAAAAAATTGCTTCATAATTTTTTATCAGCTTATTACTTGTTATTAATCCATATTTTTATTTCTTAGTTGATTTCACTCATTTCTATATTAACATATTTATTTCACATGGATATAAATTTGGTTAGAGACATGATCCTTTTGAGTACTCCCAAGTGCTCACCCTCTATTTTTTGTTGAGTTGTTTATGGGATAGATTGTGTGTAATAGAGATGTTTATGTTTTGGTATCTGGAGTAAAGTCTAATAATTATTCAGAAATTTTCAATTATTGTGTTGCAACTATTTCATGTTGATATATTTTGTGAATGGGGAATATTAAATCATCAATAAAATTTCTATCTGATGAGGATGATAATATACTGTTTTTATTATAAAAATTTTATAGTAAAGTCAATGGGTGAGTTTAAGTAAAAGAATATTTTTATAGAGGTTCTAAAAGAGGTCCACCAAAAGAAATTTTCTAGAAGGATGAACCAATTGATGGAGGAAATCCCTAGATATATGATCTACTTTTGGAAGATATTTGGATGTAATGTAAGCACAAAAGAAAAACCATTGGATGTAAAGTTAAAAAAACCAAGATGATTGGATGAAAAAAGCACAAAGAAGAATTGATGATATTTTTATGATTTATTCCTATGGAATATAATGTTAACTTCACCTTAGGCTATGATTTTAAGCCATAAATATGTAAAATACAAGAAGTGGAACACCATAGAAAGGAGGATTAAAAAGGATAACATGAAAGTATCAGTGGAATATGTTATTCCATGTAGAAGAAATAAAATGAAAGGATGAGTTTAATAGATATTAGGTCTAATTATAGAAGATATATTAGAGTGATGTAAGCCCAAATATAAAACTATCATAAGTAATGTTGAAGAAACCATAATGATTAGATAGAAAAAGTACACTATAAAATTAATGAAGTTATTATTATTCATTCTCAAGGAATATAACATGATATTCACCTTATATTAATTTTTTCCATAAATATGGAAAATGAATGAATTACTGAATAACCATTAGGAGACACAAAAAGAATAATATACAAACTTCACTGGGAGAATTTGTAGCTGTAGAAAGTATAAAGATAGATGTTTTTTTATTTGTCCTCAATGTTTCCAGTATTATGATTACTAAAATGTTATAATGTTTTAAACATTAGTTTGTGGGAAAATATGATGCATAGAGTTCAATATATGAAGTCTGTTTAAGTTTCAATGTTATAAAGTTAGAGTTGTGGCTGTACAAAGATCAAGATATGATGCAGTGGAGATAAAACTAATGATTAGACATAAAAGTATGCAGTTATGGGAATGAGTACATCAGACATAGAATGATTAGACATGGTTTTTTCATCTCCAATGGAGGAAGAGTTTATCAATCTATCAAATAGATAAGTATTAAGCATACTAAATAGAGAGATAAGATCATATAGACATCATAAATATCTATTTGAAAAATAAATCCATTTATTTCAGATGAACTTTTATAGATGTTTGACCAGACAAACATCAGAGCGATCATCAGAAAAACCAATAGCATATAGAGAATTATGATTTCATTGGATAGAGAAATTCAATTTCATCAAATAGAGAAATTAAATATCCATAAAAAAGAGATAATATATAATATTTGTAGAACCTATAGTTTGATGTATTTGGCCCTTTTTATGCAGTTTTATGTGTTTAAAGTGCATGATATGTGTTGGTAAAAGGTTTAGAGATTTTTTTTTGGTTTTTAATAAGTTTGGAGGCTTTTCTAAAGGTTCAAAATTTTACAACAGTTAAGGGAAACCGTGCATATTATCCAAGAAACCATGTAGGGGGAGACAATAGAATTCACATGGCCTATGCATGGTTTTCCAAACCATGTGTGGCAACGGTGAATACCCCTCCTCTCGAGACAATGGTGTGTGCACGGTTAGCGCACAGTTTTCCAAATCATGCAGACTAACCATGCAACCAATTAAATGTAGGTTTTTTAAATTTTGGCTCCCTCGGGCTTGACCTATTTCACTCCACACTCTCCCACTCGAGCTTCACTCGGGATTTTCGGTTCTCAAGGCTTGTTGGGGCTCTCCCACACATCTTGGAAGCGATGTAAAGGGGTTTCAAGGTGGTTTGTCATGAGTAATTATCTCATCTTGGATTCTTTGGTTTCTATCTAGATATACATCTCCCTCTTTATTGGTTTTACATATCTACATCTGTTTCATGTATATCTAAGTTTGTGGTTTCTTTGGGTGTTTATTTTAAGGCTTGTGTATGTTAGGGAAGGGGATCTAGAATGGTTTTAGAGGTTCGTTCTCTGAATTTGGGGTGAGGTTGCTTGTGGGTTGAATTCTCCGGAACCCTAAAGGTAGGTGGATTCTCTCTCGACTCCACTTTTCAAGAACTTTAATATTGGTTAAAATTAATTAGTGTTTCTTAAAATTAATTGTGTTTTTGATGTTTGAAATTTGTTGGAAATCCTTTTGGTGATGTTTTGGGGATTTTTGGGCAGAAAATGGGTGTTGTGGTGAAATTCTCTTGTTGTGAATTTTAAAATATATATTTTATAATGGGTTGCTGAGATTGATTTGTGAAAATGGTTGATGAAAAATAGTTTTAAACAATGGTTTTGTTTTATTGAAAGGTTTTTGGGCATAGAAAATGATTAAATGGTTTTTTCAATAAATGAGTGATTTTTTGAAGTGAATTGGCTTGTGTTGGAAATGGTTGTATGCTTATTGTGCAGCCTTGGATGCCTTGTTCTAGTTGGTTGATTGATATTTATGGTTTGGGTTGGTTGTGTGAAAGTGGGTGGGATGTATCACTCTAAAAGGTGATTTATAGAGGTCGGAAGAACCACCATTCAGGAAGTGGGTGGGAAGTCTCAATATAAAAGGTGATGGATAGTGGTTGGAAGAACCACCATTATGGGTAGTAGTTTAGAAGTACTTCTAGTTGAGAATGGGGTGAATAGGAAGGGTAGAATCCCCACCGTAATGGTTTCTTTTTTTATGTGTTTCCCCAATGACTCACCAATGCCCTCGCTGCTAGTCAGCAGCCTCTGGTATTTAGGGAAACATGCTTGAGGTCATGTGGTGAACTAGGTATGGGGTACTAGTTGAGTGGCTTCGAATTCGGGTTGTTACAATCATGGTGTTTTAAACAAAATTTGTATTAAAAGGGATCATGTATTTATGGATCTAGTAAATATGGATATGGGAACTATCAAAGTAGTTGAAACATCATTACTTATTTAATTGGTTTCCTAACTATATTTATTAAAAATAATTAAAACTTCTTAGTCTAATGATGAGTATATTTAGAAGAAAATTAGAGGCATGAATTATGGGAAGTTATCTAACATCGCGTTTGAAAATTGAATTCTAATATTTGGAAAGAGGCTTATATACCTGAGCTGAACATGGAGTTATTGTATGATGCCAATAACATGAAGTTCTCAAAACACCATGGTATCACTAAAATGTATAGGGATTTGAAGGAACATTTCTAGTGGTACACCATGAAGCAAGAAATTGATGATTATGTATCAAGATATTTAGTCTATAAACATGTGAAGGTCAAACAACAACATCTTAGAGGAGCCATACAAACTCTACCTATTTGTATATCGAAATGGGATGAAATCACCATGTATTTTGAAAATGTATTACCCAAAACTCTAAGAAGGAATGATGAAATATGGGTTATTATTGATTGACTTAAGAAATCAGCACATTTCTATGATATAAATGGGGATTTTTCACTAGATCACCTTCCAGGACTCTATATAAATGAAGTTGTGAGACTACATTGATTACCTCTCCCAATTGTTTCTTAATGTGATTCAAAATTCACATCAAAATTCTGAAATAATCTTCATATAGATTTGGATACTGATCTTTTATTGAGTACTACTTATCACCCTAAAACTGACGGGAAATCAGAAAGGATAATCCAAACATTGGAAAACATGTTGAGATCATGTTCACATGACTATCAAGGTATGTAGGATCAGTATTTACGTTTAGTGGAGGTTTCCTAAACAATAGTTTCCATTCTATTATTCAAATGGCACCATATGAAGCATTTTATGGAAAGTTATGTTGTACACCAACATATTAGGATGAATTTTGTGAAATGAAACTTGTGGGTCAAGAACTTGTGGAGGGAGAAACAACAAAGGTAAAGACTATTCAAACCAATATCAAAGCATCTCAAAGTGGGAAAAAGAGCTATTTTGATAATCAAAGGAAGGATTTGTAATTTCAAGGGGGGGGAGATCATGTTTCCTTACAAGTATCTCCATGGAAGGGAGTTATTAGTTTTAGAAGGGAAGGGAAATTGATCCCAAGGAACATTGTCCATTTTTAAATTCATGAGAGAATTGGAGTTTTGGATTATCAATTGAAAATGTCTTATAGCCTTTCTAATGTACATGATGTGTTCCATGTCTCATTATCGATAAATTACATTCCAAAACCAACGCATTTTCTCACTTCTGAAGGTAAAGAATTGGAAAGTTACTTGTCTTACTTTGAAGATATTATCCGGATTATGGACACTAAAGAATAGGTGTTGAGGAAATAGATGACTCATCTGCTAAATTTACATTGGAAAAATTATAAAATTAAGAGGTGATTTGGGATCTTGAAGAACTTTTGACAATGAACTACATAAGTCCTTTTTTTAGGTATCATTACGGTAATTTCATGGATGAAATTTTTGTAAGGGGGAAGAATATTGAACCCCAATAATTTAAAATCAAATTTAGTATTGAATGCATGAAACACTGAGGCTCTATAAAACAACACTTTTTTATAACCTATCCCATAAACATAATCTTTTTGCCTCTTGGTATTAATTTCCCAAAAATGGACATACACAGTTTTGATCAGTAAGATATATAGATTCTGACATGATCCATTTACTATTTTCAAAAATAGTAACATAAATCTTATTAATAGTAATGTACCATTATTAATATTAATATGGCCCTTCTTAAGATTAACCTCACCCATAAAAGTAGAAATAAAATTTAGTCACCTTATAAATGAGAGTGAATATTTTAAAAATTAATAATTAAATGTTGATATTTTTATGAGTAATTAACATTTATTTATAATTTAAAATTAAATAAGCTATTTAATTTTTTTACCTAAAATGTATTCATAAATAAATATTTTGTTTTCATATAATTTTAGTATAATTTTATGAGACCTTAGTTAATTTGTGAAAGTATTATAAAATCTGTTTTAAAATAAGAATTTGTATTTTTCAAGTAAATAATGATTTTTTTTTAAAAATTAAATATCACATATATAGAAAATTATTTTGAAAAAATGGAGTCTATTTTTTAATTCTACATGTTGAAAAATGGTTAGTGTGATGTTTTTGGGATTTTTCTAAAATACATGAATTTTTTTGTATAGTAAAATACAGTAATTTATGGTATAAATACATTATAAGATAAATAATCTATTCCTTGCATCATGGATGATGTAATAACAATTATTTATAACATATTTTCACTTATTACTATTTTTTTCACAAGAACGAAAACTATTTTTTGCCCTGATCAAAATAATAATATAATGAATAAGATATTCAAAAATCACTCCTCTCCTCCACTCTAAAAACCACCGTCACTCCCTCTTCTCTTCACTCTTATAAGTATTGAAGCTTCACAAAGTACTACCCAAATAATTTTCCCTAGTCCCTCCCCACATCTAGGATCCCTTGGTCTTACCAGAAGATCAAAACCCTTTCCCTTAGGGAGGTTCTTAATGAGGTTATTTCAAGAGGTAAATCCCCTTCCATTCTCATTTAATTTCATTTCCATTTATCTTCTTTTCTTATTCTCTCATAACCACCCCTATCCAATTGATAATTATAACTCCAGTATCATCTATATACTAGAATTATATCATGTTTATGTAATAACCATTATCAATATCTTTACTCTCCCTCTTCTATTTTTTAAATGAAATCATCACCTGGGAGATGCCAATTTACTACCTTTGTGGACGACTATGTTTCATTCGTAAAATTATTCATAAAATATGTTCATGAAGCCATTTTAATGGTTGATACAGATTGAAAAATATACTATATAACCTTTTCCATGTTCTGAAATTAACATATTTACATAAAACAAAATGAGTTTGTTATGATCAATAATCACCCTAATAATCTAAACGGTTATCACTAAATGTATTATCTAATGATTAATAAACATAATATGTGACCAAATTATAGATATAACAATTTCAAAAATTTTATTATCATGAACAAAATTCTATTCCAATTCTAGAGAATTATACCAATTTTAAATGAACTCCATTACTTATAATCAAGCGAACCGATCACGAAATCAAGGAAAAAAATTCTCTCAAATGAAGTAAATCAATCATATATCTTAACAATAAGGCCAAAAATGAACTTAATGAAATTATAATAAATCAAATACATTTATATAATGTTTTAAATTATTTAATTTATTTATTTAATTTTATTTTCCAAGAAGTTACGGGCAAGTGCAGAACATATTCAAACATAAGGTAAGGGTTTTCTACCTGAACCTCTATTTTCTTTCGGGTTACTCTTATTATCTAATTACCTCAATGAAATTATTAATTATTCTTATATACACCTCATAAATTCCATTTTATTTTTCTATATATGTGTACCAATCATAATGCTTCTTTATTTTTTGTAGAGTTTTATGTTTTAGAAGGATATTTCAAAAAATCTTCGCAATAAACAATCCCATTTGAAAGGAACTTCTCGAATTCGTACCTACTTAAAAATGCACTCTATATTATTTTTTCATCAACAATTATTTTTATAAGAAAAATAATTTTATTATAAAATATTAAATTAATTCACTTCTAGTTTTATGAAAATATTTTTTCAAAATAACTCTTCTTTTCAATGTAAAAGAGTATTTATCTGAAGAATTACTTAATGATTTTATACAAGCACTTTCATCTATTTCAAAACTCTTGTTGATTCTTATGTTTAATTTGGAATAAGATTTTATGATATCATATACCATATTTTATTTAGAGGTTTATTATTATTTTGATTTTGGATGTTCTATCTTGATACCATTCAACATATTGCTCTGAATGGTTATTGTTAATATTTAATGAATGGGTAAAGTTATTTATATTTCATAAGTTAGATTCAATAGTAATGTATATGTTTTTTATTTTCATGTTTATACCATTCATATTATAAAATAATTGGACTTATTATGGGATGTGTGGGTCCCTCTATATCCCCCTGATTTATCGGTAGGTCTCATGAGAAAAACTAGTTTGGGGGTTTATCTGTTTATGTCGTATCTTGGAACAAGGCCTTGAGAGTATGGTTATGATGTCTGGAATTATGAATTCCCTCATTATGAGATTAGTATTTGATATTCCATGTGATTATTCATCTAGAAGAATATCTATGGTTATATTTTATTATGGAATTATTTTTTCATCTTTTATTCCTTCTATATTATGCTCAAGTATATTTTTTTAAAGGAATGATTTTTTTTCTGTTCACATTGTCCAGTGTTTATGTTTATGATAACTTTTCTATATTAATTAACCTTACTGAGCATATGATCTCACCCCATTCTTATGTTTTTTCCCCTAGTTATTAAGAAGAATATTTTGAATAAGCTTTCTAGGATGAAGTTTATTTCATTTTACATTTTATCATGTTATATTTAATTTTCCCAATGTATTTTGGGTATCATGAATGTAATCTGGTCTTCCACAATAACTAAACTGATAGAATATTTTGGGATTTGATTCCTTGTAATAATTCCAATTTAGTAAAATAATTCACCAGCTCCATGATTTTGGGGTTGGTGTGTTACAATTGGTATCAATGAATTTTAGTAGAAAACATGGAAACTAGATATAGAAGATATAGATTAGGGAACAAATACCTTAGGTATACTTTGAGTATAAGAATACAAGAACATCCTATAGTTTTGGTAAGGAAGATATTATGTAGATATTAATAGAAAATACATCCCTATCTGGATACTACAAGTGGACATGTTTCTGACACCGATGTACCTAGGAGTAACAACTCTGACAAGGTGTTTTTTCCTTCACCTAGGGTAACCTAGTACATGCAATGGGACTTACTACACACCTCATTTGACACTCCTTGGGGATATTCTAATGATAATTCACATCTTCTTTATAAGCCATTATAAAGGATTTAAAAGTAAAATTTTCATCAATGAAACCATGTTTATGATTATGGGATTAGTTATGAATAGGATTTCATTTTATATTAAGTATTTCACTAGTTCAGATTATGAAATATGATTCATAACCAAATATGGTGTATTCCATAATTTATAAATGGCACATAGTAGAAGGAATATAAACCGCATGAATGTATGTATCCCATATAGGTATTTCCGCCGTATGCAAGATTGTGACATTGGTTCTGGAGCTGTGATTGGTGCTGAGTAGCTTATAAATATATTGGGATAGCTAAATCAGGTTATGAACAATAACCTTACCCATATGGAGAACCATAAACCACAATGTGGAGGAGAAATGATAGACCTATTTATGTGACAATATCTTCTATAATTTAATGGGACTACAATCTCATTCGTAGCAGAGCAATTGATAAGATCATTAGAGAAGATATTTATTTCATTAAAATTATTGAATGGGAGAAATATATCATGGTAGTTTATTATTTATCAGGAGATATTCATCAGTGGTGGTCACAAATGAAAAACACAAAAGAGGAGGAAGATATTGAAAATATCGCATAGAGATATTTTAAGGAATTATTATTAGATAAATACCTTCCTTATGAACAATGAGCGGATATGGAAAGGCAATTTATAAATCTGAGGAAAAAAAGGATGAGGCTGTTGCAAAGTATGAAGCTAACTTTACAAGGTTATCAAGTCATTCCATAGACTACATATGTAATCCAAGAAAAAATATTTATGAATTCATAGATGGTTTAAAACCATTCCACCGAAGGGCACTTGTAACACCCCGAGATTTTATGAGATTTATTCTTTTTAATTTCTTTCATATCTTTTGTTGTACACTACCCCAAGATTGTCTTGCGCTATATATAAGACCATATTAGCTTGCAGTATACACAAAACTATTCTTGGATCGTGTTACACACAATTTCACGTCTGTTTTATAGTAGTTATTCTACACAGCATTGAGTGTATATATATATATATATATTCAATGTATAAATGAAATATGGTTGGATTCTGTTATACACAACAACAAAGGAGTCTTGCTCTAAAGAAAACCCTTACTTGGCTAAAATTACACGCAATTGCAACCTTTCACGATAGTGTGTGTGGTAAGTAATACCGAGTTTCACTAAACAAAGATACAGTAGTAAAAAATTATATAAAATAGCTGTTATGAATAGTAATACCAACATTTTGGAATTTTATAAATTTTAACTTTTAAAATGGACTTCATTTTTCGATTCGGAATATCGAAATTAGCCTTGGGTGAATTTTTTGTATTTTTTTGAAAACATTCAATTTTAGATGAATAGTGAAAACACTGGGTTACTATTTAAAAATGAACTTTTTCATTAAATAATTATTTAAATTATTTAAATTTATTTTAGGTAAAAATTGATATATAATATCTATATAAGTTCAATGTAATTCATTGGATTCATTTTATAATAATTCTAGATATATAAAAAGTTTATTGAACTTTTCACCGTCTTTTACCCACCTCCTAGGAGAATTTGGAAATTCCCATAAAACATAATTTCACCAGTTCTATGAGTGGAATTTTTAAAATCCAAGAGACATGGTTAATATCAAGGACTAAAATGTGGTTCAATGAGATGAAAATAATTTTTGGTGAATAGTAAAATATTACTTTTATTTACCACGATTAAAAGTAAATAGGGTAATTAAGGGTAAAAATGATATTATTATTACCCTAACACATTTAATAATTCTATTGGATAAGTTTAATTAGACTAGAAACAACCTTAGGAATAAAATATGACCATTTAGGTCCACTTGGATTAGATTAGGACATTTATTTGTTAATTTATTTAAAGAAGGGTTAAAATAGTTAAAATCAAAGTTTAATAACTAAATAATTTTTAATATATGGTTATACATAAGATAAATTTGACTATAAATATTCATTATAAATCTAAAAATATTTCCTACATAATGATATTTTATTTATAATTTTTATACATTAAATAATTTAATTTATTTATGACACAATGATGATGTAGTAATTATTTTATTAATGAAATATTAACATAATTGATGTTATAAATACACAAATAAATGTAATTTGAGACTTTTTATGAATTAAACTAATTTAATAGGTTAATATGACATTTTAGTATTGATTTAATTAACTTTTTTCAAACTAATCATGCTGTTATGATTTTTACAAAAATCAATTACCAAATAGTGTCAAATTGACATAAAATAATTTTTAGAACAAATATTATATTATTAATTGTTATTATATTTCTAAAAATATACGGTTAGGCCAAGATACTTATATCATGATATGTTTATCATTAATGGACCACTTGGCGGTCGCATGGATGTATATAGTAAGTTTATTAACTATATAATAAAAAAACAAAGTGACATGGTAAATGTTAATCTAATTAACTAAGAGTTAAAACTAAATGATAAGGTTAAAATAATAAACCTATATAAAATCAATTTTTTGAGAGTATTTCAACCCATACCCAATTTATGTTTGAAATAAATCATTTTGGAGCTATTATAAATGGAATATGACTTTATTATAAAATAATATTTTGAGTTTTTCTAAAGGTGCCCCTCTCATCCCTTATAAAAAAGGCACCCCTTCCCTCTTCTCTTCACACCCTTTTGAGCCTTGAAGCTCGGAAAAACCTTACCAATTTATCTTCTCCACCTCCCTAGAGAAATTTTGGAGGTTCTGGTCTTCTCAAAAGACCAACTCTACTTCCTTAAGAGGAAGCTTAAAAGATGTTCGTCGAAGAAGAGGTAATCTCTTCTTCCGATTTTCTCAAGTTTCTTTCTTCTTCTAATTATTATTCTTTAGTTGTCTCATTATAAAGTAATAACATAATTATTACTTATATACATATATGTTATTATAAATATGAAACAACCCTATTTCACCTTCTATCCATCCTACAGAAATTGAAATCACCGCGCGTGCGTACGTATGGAATACCATTTCCACGCCATGGTGTAATATGTTTTCGACCACCACCTTACTTGGATGGGTATAATGGTGTAAATAAATAACTATATATGATTATTTTAAAGTGATATTTATTCTAAAATATTATACATATACTTCAATACAATTCCATGATCATGGGAATGATATCATCGCTCGTGCGTACGTACGGACCACCGTCTCCACGACACGATGAGATTCATTCTCCATGTTAACCATTCATCAATGATTATAAAGTATATATAATGAATAATAATTAAATATATGACATAATAATGATACTAGATTTAGTTATATATATATTTATGTCATCTACTTAATTCCATTCAATTCAATAAGGAAACGAAAACAACATTCATGCATACGTACGACCTACCATCTCCATGAACGGTGTATTTCATTCCATTTATCGATATATCTTATATATTTATATGCAGAATATATATTATATATAAATAATGTTTTACATTTTGTAATTATGTAAATCAGGATATAAGTAATAATATCGATAAAAACAAGTCAAAACTCGTACGATAAATGAAACGATTTTACCCAAAACAGTGCTTTAACATGAAATTTACAAAAGAACGGGTAATATAATGTAATAAGTGAACCATATATGATATCATAACAATGAATATGATTCTGTAATAAGTAAATGAAATTATTTAAGTCATTATACAAGAGGTTCAGAAACATACGAAGCATATCGGACATAAGGTAAGGGATAACCTTTCCAATCTCGTTCGTATCCAAGATTGTTTATTCGTAAGTATTTACTGGGGTTACCATTATCATCCATGTAAATGTCTTCCAAAATTGTTTTTATGTATGTTTACATTCCTTTTTACCCATTTTTGATTTTTACCATGTGTTATGGAAGGAATATTTATTTGTTTTACCATACAA
This sequence comes from Viscum album, assembly GCA_963277665.1. NCBI lineage: Eukaryota > Viridiplantae > Streptophyta > Magnoliopsida > Santalales > Viscaceae > Viscum > Viscum album. Next base: position 547,800,906 of record OY728148.1, read on the forward strand.
AGAACTTTTTGACTTTTCTGACAAAAGTACGAGGATAATGTTTTTTAACCTATACGGAATGAATGGATTTTTACGAATTCATATAGCCTAATTTTCAAGAAGCCTCCTCTACATGTTTTAATGGTTATTTTCAATAAAATCCTTTTCTTTTAAAATTTTCTAGCATATTTTGAAAAGAAAATGATTTTTAAGAAGAAAGGATATTTTCCTCAAGAATTATTTTCAAGTGTTTTATCAAAACCATTTTCCATCTAAGATGGCATTATTTAATATGTGTATGTTTCAAGTATAATATCTATATGATTTACATGGATTCAATTTTCTTATGATGAAATGATACCCATTTGTTTTTTATGGATTATGTTATAATGGGATGATGTTTATGAAACCCATTTTATACTTTGGGTAATGATGAATGATTTATGTTCATGTTGTGGCACAAGTAAGAATGATTTCATTATGGGATAGGTGGGACTTATATCTCCCTTCAATGCATTGGGTAAAGATTTCTATCTCATGAGATATACATGGATGTAATGGTAAGGTAATCCGGTTCAGTGATACAGGACTGGAACGAGGAGTGAACTCGATTCAGAAAGGGACTTTGTCCACTAAGATGGTCTTGGCAGCAATGCCTTGGCTACTTGGGAAATCATAACAAGTGATGAATGGTTGCCACAATTACATGATTTATTCCCATGCTATTTTATCAAGATTGATGTTAAATTATGATACATGCCTTATGTACTTCCAAGATTTATGTCTTTGCTCAAGATTTTGATGTTTAAACATTATGTCCATGTTTTTAAGATCAAATGTATATGGTTTGTTTTGTCATCTCCATGATTAACCTTACTGAGAATTTGAGCTCACCCTTTATATGTTTTCTTTTCCCCAGGATTTCAAGAAAGCTTTTAGGTAAGAAAACCAAAAGGGGAAGATCTTTATGGGAGATGTTGAAGATCTTTCACCATGATTAGAAGATTACGTTTCGATTTTCCAAAGACACTAAACTATTATAGTCCTTTGGTGTCTGTTTTTGTTATGTATTAAGTATTCTGCAAAAGTAATGAAATGTCTATGTACGTCAAGCTTCGGGTCTCTACAGTTGGTATCAGAGGAAAGGATTTGTTAACCTTTGGAAACTAGGATAAAAAAACTTTAGTGAGATCCCTAGAGATATTTCTAATGTATGTCTAGGGATAACCCTAAGGTTAAGTACACATATAGGTTAGAGTCCTAGAATTATGTTGATGATCATGAATAACCTAGGGTGAACCTAAGGTTTCATGGATTAAAGAATTTTTGATAATTTAGACATCCCATAATTGACTTTTTATGATTATGTGGTTCCTCGTTATTTTAACTGTTTCTTACACTATGGTTTCTAGTCTTTGTCAATGGAGGGAAAGAGAAGGAATTCAGTTAACATTAATTCCAATGGACAAATTGGTGACTATGATCAACGAAATTATGTAACTCCTGGAGGGGAATATATTGTGATTATGCAGAATCAGTCATCTCGATATATGATTAACAAGGTGAACTTTAGTTGTATTCCTAAGTCATAAAATAAGAGGAAGATGAAATTTTATGCATGCTCATTTAGTGAGGAGCATAGAGAAAGGAAGATTGAGATTTCTAAGGAAGGGAAGAATAACCTTTAGGAATACCTAAAATGGAGTGGAAGATGTTATCTATGTGGAGAGAAGGGTCATAGAGTGATATACTGTTATGGAGTCCAATGTCTTATCTGTGGAGAACATGGGAATTACCCAACTCAATGCCTTGACCTAATAAGTTACTTCTAAATCGAGGAAGGACCTATTACCAGCCAATCATCTAATAGGATGGATTGAAGGGCTTAAGTATTGGAATTCAATAGTAATGTTGTTGAGGTACTTTTATAGTATATTGAAATATCTGTGTATTGGTCCATTGTGGTTTTCTATAAGAATATGGTATCGGTAACAATGAAAAGTGATTCAAATATTTTGGAAAGAAGATGATATGAGCATAATGAAGGGATAAAGAGAAAATAAATAGTTTGATAGTATACATGATCTCATGATTGATATAAGGACAAAGTGATATCATGGTTTGAGTATATAGAATTTATGGAATTTTGTTATGTGGAAAGAGTTAACATTTGACAACACTCATGTTTTCACTAAGGTTATATGGTAATTCATGTTTCAAAAGAATACATGATTAAGGTATTCACATGTTTGGAATGTGACCAACAAGATATATCTTATTGTATATGGGGGATAAATGATGGCATTCATGTGCTTGTTATCTGACATTTCAAGTAATCGTTTTCTTTATACTATGAGACTGGACAAATGTATTTTGGATAATCCAAAAGATTATAATAGATTATGTTGGACATCAAATAGTATTTTTTAAGGATAGAAATTTTTGTTATAATAGTATGGTTTTAGAAAAAGGATAACCTGCAGGATGGGAGACAACATGTCGCATCGGACAAGGTTGTGAGAATCGAACACACAATCGAAGTGCGACATGCCTTTATCGCCTACCACTAGCCTACAGGAAGTCCCTGGTTAGTAGAAACTAGTTCTATTTTATTAAGCAGGATGATAGATTAATTATAAGTCCATTTTGGAACCATATCCGATTAATCTCACCATAGATGGACTTGTGTATATAAATTTTTCTAACCCTATGTTTGAGACAGATGGAATGACCTATCATTCTATCGCATGATCTGCTAAGACTTCATGAAAGACAAATTCAACTTCATTTCTTTAAGAGATGAAGTGGAAATTGTTTGAGGCATGAGAAACATTGAGATTGTACCAAAATAAAGAAAGTATTTCTTTTAATTAAAATATTATTCAACTTTAGGGAAATGATCCTAAAAACCAAAAATGTTGCCTAGTGCTCTCATATCTGATGAATCAGATGGAACCTTAGATCATCACAATTTTATGGCATTGTGACTGATGGATTTTTCATAGCCATGTTCTCTACCACTCTCCATTAGAGCATGATAGTTAGATTTCTCTTCCATATCCATATTTTCACCTATGATCTCCTATGTGGGAACCCAAGTGATGAGTTACTTCGGGTATCCGTTTTGTTTCTAACATTCATTTTTTAAAATTATGTTTTAGTATTCCTATTTACGATGAAAGAAACTCTGAAGTAATAATCCATTTATAACCCTGAAGAATTTCAAGGGAAAAATTCATTTTAAGGGGGGTAGAATGTAACACCCTAAGATTTTATGAGATTTATTTTTTTTAATTTCTTTCATATCTTATGTTTTACGCTACACCAATATTATCTTGCACTATACGCAAGACTGTATTAGCTTGCAGTATGCACAAAAATATTCTTGGATCATGTTACTCACAATTTCAAGTTTGTTTGATAGTAGTTATTCTACGCAACATTGAGTGTGTGTGTATATATATATATATTCAATGTATAAATGAAATATGGTTGGATTTTGTTATACACAACAACAAAGGAGTCTTGCACTACATGCAACCCTAACTTGGCTTACATTATACGCAATCACGACCTTCCACGATAGCGTGTGTTGTACACAATATCGAGTTTCACTAAACAAAGATATGCTATTAAAATATTATATAAAATAGCCGTTATGAATAGTAATACCCACTTTTGTGAAATTTATAAATATTATCTTTCAAAATGGAATTCATTTTTGGATTCAGATTATCAAAATTAGCCTAGGATGAATTTTTTGTATTTTTCTGAAAACTTTCAATTTTTGATTAATAGTGAAAACACGGGGTTACTATTTAAAAACTGACTTTTTATTTAAATAATTATTTATTTTATTTAAATTTATTTTAGGTCAAAATTGATACATAATACCTATATAAGTTCAATGTAATTCATTGGAGTCATTTTATAATAATTTTAGATATATAAAAATTTTATTGAACTTTTCACCATCTTTTACCCACCTCCTATGAGAATTTGGAAATTCACATAAAACTTAATTTTACCACTTCTGTGAGTGGAATTTTGAAAATATGAGAGACAAAGTTAATATCAAGGACTAAAATTTGATTCAATGAGATGAAAATAATTTTTTTTTGTGAATAGTAACTTTTTACTTTTATTTACCACGGTTAAAAGTAAATAGGGTAACTAAGGGTAAAAATAATAATAATATTATCCTAAAACATGTATTAATTCTATTTAATAAGTTTAATTCGAACAAAAACAACATTAGGAATAAAATATTACCATTGAGGTCCACTTGGATTAGATTAGGACATTTATTATTAATTTATTTAAAGAAGGGTTAAAATAGTTAAAATCAAAGTTTAATAACTAAATCATTTGTAATATAGGGTTATACATAAGATAAATTTGACTATAAATGTTATTTAGAAATATAAAAATATTTCCTACATAATGGTATTTTAGTAATAATTTTTAGACATTTAATAATTGAATTTATTTATGACACAATGATGATGCAATAATTATCTTATTAATGAAATATTAACATAATTGATGTTATAAGTACCCAAATAAATGTAATTTGAGACTTTTTATGAATTAAACTAATTTTATAAGTTAATATGAAATGTTTTTATGGATTTAATTACCTTTTTTTGAACTAATCATGCTGTTATAATTTTCACAAAAATAAATTACTAAATAATGTCAAAATTGAGAGAAAATAGTTTTAAAAACAAATATTATATTATTAATTGTTATTATATTCATAAAAATATAAGGTTCATCCAAGATACTTATATCATGATAGGTGTATAATTAATGGACCACTTGGGGGTTGCTTGGATTTATTATGTAAGTTTATTAACTATATAATAAAAAATACAATGTGACATGGTAAATGTCAATCTAATTAACTAAGAGTTAAAACTAAAAGATAAAGTTAATATAATGACCCAAACCTGTATAAAATCTATTGGTTGAGATTATTTATACCCATACCAACTTTATCTTAAAAATAAATCATTTTGGAGCTATTATATACTGAATATGACTTTATTATAAAATAATATTTTGAGTTTTTCCAAAGGTGCCCCTCTCATCCCTTATAAAAAGGGCGCCCCTTCCCTCTTCTCTTCACACCATTTTGAGCCTTGAAGCTCGACCAAACCCTGACCATTTATCTTCTACACTTCCCTAGCAACATTCTGGAGGTTCTGGTATTCTCAAAACACCAACTCTACTTCCTTAAAACGAAGCTTAAAGGAGGTTCGTCGAAGAAGAGGTAATCTCTTCTTCTGATTTTCTCAAGTTTCTTTCTTCTTCTAATTCTTCTTCTTTAGTTGTCTCATTATAAAGTAATAACATAATTAATAATTATATTTTAATATGTTATTATAAATACTAAACAACCCTATTTCACATTCTATCCATCCTACGGAAAATGAAATCATCGCGCGTGCGTACGTACAGAATACTGTCTCCATGTCGTGGTGTAATCTGTTTTTGACCACCACCTTACTTAGATGGGTATAATGGTGTAAATAAATAAATATTTATGATTATTTTAAATTTATATTGATTTTGAAATATTATACATACACTTAAATACAATTCCACAATCATGGGAATGAAATCATCGCTCGTGCGTACGTACGGACTAACGTCTCCATGATGCGATGAGATTAATTCTCCATGTTAACCATTCATGAATGATTATAAAGTATATATAATAAATAATAATGAAATATATGACATAATAATGATACTGGATTTATGTATATATATATGTATGTCATCTACTTAATTCCATTCAATTCAATAAGGAAACAAAAACATCGTTCATGCATACGTACGACCTACCGTCTCCATGAATGGTGTATTTCATTCCATTTATCGATCTATCATATATATTTATATGATGAATATATATTATATATAAATCATGTTTTACATTCTAGAATTATTTAAATTAGGATATAAGTAATAATATAAAGAACAACAAGTCGAAACTCGTACGATAAATGAAACGATTTTACCCAAAACGGTGCTTTAACATGGAATTTACAAAAGAACAGGTAATATAATGTCATAAGTGAACCATATATGATATCATAACAATGAATATGATTCTTTAATAATTCAATGAAATTATTTAAATTATTATACAGGAGGTTTGGAAACATACGAAGCATATGAGACATAAAGTAAGGGATTACCTTTCTAATCTCATTCTTATCCAAGATTGTTTATTCGTAAGTATTTACTGGGGTTACTGTTATCATCCATGTCCATGTTTTCTAAAAGTTTTTTTATGTATGTTTATATTCCTTTTTATCCATTTTTGACTTTTACCACGTGTTATGGAAGGAATCATTCTTTTTTTACCAAACAATGAACTTTTTGACTTTTCCAACAAAAGTACAAGGAGAATGTTTTTTAACTTATACGACATGAACAGATTTTTATGATTTCATGTCACCTAATTTTTTAAAATCCTCCTCTACAAGTTTTAATGGTTATTTTCAATAAAATACCTTTCTTTTAAAATTTTGTTGCATTTTGTGAAAATAAAATGATTTTTAAAAAGAAATGATATTTTCCTCAAGAATTATTTTCAAATGTTATATCAAAACAATTTTCCATCTAAGATGAAATTATATCATATGTGTATGTTTCAAGTATAATATCTCTATGATTTATATGGTTTCACTTTTCTTATGATGAAATGATACCCATTTTTTTATATGGATTATGTTATGATGTGAGGATGATTATGAAACCCATTTTATACTTTGGGTAATGATGAATGATTTATGTTCATGTTGTGGCACAAGTAAGAATGATTTCATTATGAGATGGGTGGGACCTATATCTCCCTCCAATGCATTGGGTAAACATTTATATCTCATGATATAGACATGGATAGAACGGTAAGTTAATCCGGTTCAGTGATACAGGACTGGAACGAGGAGTGAACTTGATTCAGAAAAGGACTTTTTCCACTAAGATGGTCTTGGCAGCAATGCCTAGGGTACTATGGAAATCATAACAAGTTCTGAATGGTTTCCACAATTAAATGATTTATTCCCATGATATTTTATCAATATTGATGTTCTATTATGATACATGCCTTACGTACTTCCAAGATTTATGTCTTTGCTCAAGATTTTGATGTTTAAACATTATGTTCATGTTTTTAAGTTCAAATGTATATGGATTGTTTTATTATCTCCATGATTACCCTTACTGAGCATTTGAGCTCACCCTTTATATGTTTTCTTTTCCTTAGGATTTTAATAAATGATTTCGGTAAGAAAACCAAAAGGGGAAGATCTTTATGGGAGATGTTGAAGATCTTTCACCATGATTAGAAGATTATGTTCCATGTTTCCAAAGACACTAAACTATTACGACCTTTGGTGTCTGTTTTTGTTATATATTAAGTATTTCATAAAAGTAATTTAATGTCTATGTACATCATGTTTTGGGTATCTACAGCACTAGTCTCCCAAATTTTCTCATCATATGAAGATATAGTCTCATGTGCTATCAAGACAAAAAAAGAATTCTAAGTGGCTTATGAATTAATGGAATACAAGAGAAGAATAAGACATTTTAACACTCTGAAAAAAATATGGAAAAGTGGAAGAAGGGATGAATTTATTTTCATTCCTATAACAATTATGGGAAGAAACACCCCAATTCTTTCCTGAAGGGTATGGGTGTTTACACAAAGTGTGGAGGAAATGGCCACCAATCCCATAATTATAGGGGAAATAAATAAGCCACCAATGTTCAAAGTTACAATTGAAATAATATGGGACATTATGCAAATTATTTTCCTAGGTGTCAAGGAAACATTCCCCAGAGAAGGCCAAGGGAAAATGGTTAGGCTAATGCAATCAAAACTGCTAAGGTTGAAGTTCTTAATGATATAGTGGTAGGTAATTTAATTATTTATTCAAAATTATCTGATACTTTATTTGATTCTGGATCATCACATTTTTTTATATCTTCTCAGTTTTTCAAGAAAATTAGGGAGTTTCCAATTTGATTTAATAAAGGAGTTGTCAGTCAAAACTTATAAGGGATGTATCATAACAAAAATTATGTGTCAATCAGTCCCCCTTATCAAAAAATATGTGCTTTAATTGCTAATCTTGTTGTTATACCTATGCTTCAATTTGATATAATTGTTGGTAGGGATTGAATTTCAAATTATGATGTGAAAATCTATTTCAAGAATAATGTGGTTAAAATTTTTGAGAATGATGTGGAATCCCTTATATTTATATAAGAAACATCATCCTCTTATTAAAGTCATAAATTGAAATATTTTTATTTAGTTAAATAATTAGATCAATTAATTAACAAAATCGTTCACTGTTCAACCACTTTCTCCAAACGACATATTCCATTTTTTGACCGATGAAGCTTCTAGAAACCTCATTTGAGGACAGTTTTAACCACAATAAATCATAAAACTTCTTTTAAGGGTGTAATAAATCACTTTTCCAATAAAAAACGGATGAAACTAAAATCAAATTATGAGTTTTAATTTGGGGGTTTTCTTGAAGTCGGATGGTTCTATATCCCTTATTTAAATGACCCTTTTATTGAGTTGCAGGTGATATCGGGTCAAGTGTGAAATATTCTTCTTGTTCTTTACGTAATCTAGATTCATCTTCTTCCTTTTGAATACCCAATGCACGGCCTATTTTTGTGTGTGTTTTCCCTATGAACCTCAACCTAGTGCGCAAAACTAGGTTTCCCTTTTTATTTTTTTAAAATTTCTTTTATTATCCATTTTCTTCTCCCTTTAAAATGATTTTTTTAAATAGTAGATAGAAAAAATTGAAAAATAGGTTTTTTTATAAATGATAATTCTTTTTTAAAATGATAATTTCATGGATTTTTTTAAAATAAATTATCAATAGATGATTTAATAAAACAATCTTTTAACAATTATCATTTTTTTCATCTTTTTAAAATAATATCAAATATAATTATGAAGAAATAATATAGAATTATTACATGATAATTATATGTGGTATTATCATAAGTTATTTATCAGTGAATAACATGAGTTTTTAGGTTGTCTGTTTATTCTTCATTTCCGCTCAAACCAGACTATACCACACATCGATTTTTTGATGTGTTGATTATCTTTGGAATATGGTAGGTGGTCAGAAATCCAACCCCATAGCCTTATTTTGTTAGTACATTAAATTGTAAAAATATCATGGTGTAATTAATAATTTTGTTTTTCTTTTATAATTAATTAATTAATTGAGTAAATTAATTAAATTGGGTGACTGTGAAATTAGACATAGAATTGGTTAGTTTAAAAAGTTATATGATAAAATAATTAAGATTATTTTGGGATAAAGGATTTGGATAATAAATTTTGGAATTAATTAATGGTCATGATTTGATTAATTAATTTGGTTGTTTTGAATAATTAGTTTAAAATCAATTTGTAGTAATTATGTGATTAATTAATTTGGTTGGTTTAAATAATTAACTAATTAATTAATTAACGAATGATGGAATTGTAACATAGACATTAAACTCTATTAGTGAGTTATGGAATGGTAACATGGATATTAAAATGTGTGCATGAGTTATGTAATGGTGACATGGACATTCAAATGTGTGCCTGAGTTTTGGAATGGTAACATGGACATTCAATTGTGTGCGTGAGTTATGGAATGGTAACATGGAAATTCAAATGTGTTCTTGAGTTTTTGAATGGTAATATAGAAATTCAAATGTGTTCATGAGTTATGGAATTGTAACATGGACATTTAAAATGCGTATGTTATGGAATCATAGCATGGTCACTCCAATGAGTGAAATTTATGAATGGTGTCATACTCATCCTTTGGTGTGGTTGAATAAAGAATATTACGTATTATGGTAAACTATTTAATTATGCATTGTAATTATTTCTCTTTATACAACTATATAAAGTTGTTGTTGAATTTATTTTTTTTAGACACCGTTGGTGGTAGCCTTCTGAGTCATACTCACACCCTATTTAGGTTGCCTAATCAGTAGCAGAACAGACTTTGCTATTACAGGATAGGTTAAGGGAAAGGGACCAAGATTAGATTGCTGATTGGAGATTAGTTGAGGGAACCAGATATGGTTCGAGACCCTCTTGGGAGTCACTAGAATCTTTTCTCCCAGTTTCATTTTTAGACACATGATATCTATACAGGCATTACATGCTTCCTTTCAGTTGAGTATTGAATTTCCTACCTCAGTTATTCCTGTGACATTTATACTGTTATGATTATATATGCTTATTCAATTTCTAATTTACATCCACTGGTGATTTACTCTAAACAAAGAGGGTATAACCTCCTCAAAACTGCCTTACCAGACCCTCACTGATAGTCAACAGCTTCTGGCATATGGGGAGGAATGTATGTGGCCATGTGGTGAACCGGCTCAGGGCACCGTTGCGTGGCACAAGGGCAGGGACGTTACAAGTGCCTTGCACAACTCTATTTCAATGAAGTTATGAGACTACATGGATCCCCTATCCCGATTGTGTATTATGGTGATCCATGATTCCCATGAAAATTCTGGAAAAGTCATCAAGAAGCATTGGATACTTAGCTTCGATTGAGTAATTCTTGTCACTCTCAAACTGAAGGAAAATCCGAAATGAAGATCCAAACATTAGAAGACATGTTGAGATCATGATCACTTGACTTTCGTTGTATTTGGGGTAAATATTCACCTTTGATAGAGTTTTCTTTCAATAATAGTTTCCATTATAGTATTTAAATAACACCCTATAAAGCATTATATAGAAAGATATGTTGTACACCAACATGTTGGAATGAAGTTGGTGAAAGGAAGATAATGGCTTGATCATGTAGAGGAAACAATGATAAACATAATGACTATTAAAACCCATATCAATGTAGCTCAAAGTAGGCAAAAATAGATATACAAATAATTTAAAATAAGGTTTTGAAATTTCAAGAGAGAGATCACATTTTCTTAAAAGTATCTCCATGAAAGGGTGTTATAATATTTAGAAAGAAAGGGAAACTGATTGTAAGGAACATTGTCCCTTTTAAAATTTTGGATAGAATTGGAGTTGTGGCTTATCATTTGGAAATTTTTCCTAGCCTTTATAAGGTACAAAATGTGTTCTATGTCTCATTATTGAGAAAGTGCATACCATAACCAACACATGTTCTCAATTCTAAAGGTATATAATTAGAACCAAACTTATCTTATTATAACGAGACTTTACATATTATTGACACTAAAGAATAGGTGTTGAGGAGTCGAGAAAATCATCAGGTAATGTTTCTTTGAAAGAATCATAAAATTGAAGAGGTGATGTGGGATCATGAGTAACTTATGATTAATAGAAACCCAAATATTTTTATGAGGTAACATTTTGGTAATTCTGAGGATGAAATTTTTATAATGGGGAAGAATGTAGTACCAAAATAATTTTAAAAAAATTATATTGAATGCATAAAATATTTATTCTCTAGGAAACAATGCTTTTTTATAACCTACGCAATAATCATAATTCTTCCAATTCTATGTTTTGAATTTCAAAAATCAAACATACACAATTGCGATCAGAAAGATATTTATAGTTGGATAGGATCAACTTACATTTTTTTGGGAATAGTAACTTTACCCTTATAAATAGTAATATTACATTATGAATATAAATATGACCCTTATGAAGAGTAACCTCACCCATTTAATTAGAAGTAAAATTTATGCACCTTATAAATTAGAGTGAATATTTTTAAAATTAATAATTAAGTGTTAATATTTTTTGATTAATAAATATTTAATAAAAATTTTAAAATAATAAATTTATTTAAAATTAAATTTATTTTCAGAAATTTTATTCAAAAATAAATATTTTATTGACCTATTATTTTAGGATAATTTTATTATACCACACTTAATTTTTAAAAGTATTATAAAATCTATCTTAAATTAAAAATATGTATTTTTCAAGAAAAAAATTATTTAATTTAAAAATAAAATTTCACATATTTACAAAATTATTTTGATAAAATTGAGTCATTTTCTTAATTCTACACATCAAAAAATTGTTGTGGTGAATTTTTGAGATTTTGCTGAAATTCTTGAATCTTTTGTGAATAATAGAATAAAACAATTTATGGTATAAATACATTATAAGATAAACACTATATTCTATTAATAAAATCTAATGTAAGAGAACTGGGTTCAAACTCACATGAACTTATTACTATTTTTGGTCACAAGAATCAACACTATTTCTTTTCTTGAGAAAAATAATAAAATAATGAATAAGATATTCAAAAAGTACCCCTCTCCTCTACTATAAAATCCACCCCTCACTCCCTCTTCTCTTCACTCCTATAATCCTTGAAGCGTTTCAAAGTTATACCCAAGTACTCTTCCCAATTACATCCCAACTTCCAAGAGCCCTTTTTCATTCCAAAATATCAAAACCCCTTCCCTTAAGGAGGTTCTCAAGGATGTTATTTCCAGAAGTAAATAATCTTCCTTTCTCATTTAATTCCATTTCAAAATATCTTATTTTATTATTATCTACTTATACACTCTATCCAATGGATCATGATAACTCAAATATCATTTATATACTGTAATTATATCATGTTAATTTAATAACCATTACCAAAAACCTTACTCTTCTTCATTTATTTTATAAACAAATTCATTGTCCGGGAGGTGCCAATTTACAAGCTTTGTGGATGACGAAGTTTCGTTCTTCAAATTATTCTCCAAATATATTAATGAATCAATTTTAATGGTCGAGAAATATTTTAAAATTTATAATATAAACCTTTTTATGTTTTTTAATTAACATATTTACATAATAATAATCGATAAAACAGAATAAGTCCATTATGATCAATAATCGTCGTATTAATCTAAATGATCATCACTAAATGTATTATCTAATGATTAATCCTCATAATATGTAACAAAATGATATATATAATAATTTAAACTTTTTATTCCCATTAAAAACATGCAATTACAATTCTAGAGAAATATACCAATTTAAAATGAACTTCATTAATTATAATCAAGCGAACCGATAATGAAATCAAGGAAATGAACTCTCCAGAATGACAAAATTCAATCATGTAACTTATCAATAAGGCCATAAATGAACTTAATAAAAACTATAATGAAGAAAATAAATTTAGATATGGTTATGAATTATTTAATTAATTGATTTAACTTTTATTATCTTGAGAGTTAAGGTTATGTGCAGAACACCGTCAGACATATGGTAAGGGTTTTCGACCCAAACCCCCATTTTCTTTTGGGTTACTCTTATTATCTAATCAACTTAATTAAATTATTAATTATTCTTAAATATTCCTCATAAATTCTATTTTAATTTTCTATATATTTTTACCAATCATAATCGTTCTTTCTTTTTTTGGGGAGTTATATGTTTTAAAAGGACCTTTTATAAATTCATCTTGATAAATAAGCCTGTTTCAAAGGAAATTCTCAAATTCATGCCTATTTGAAAATTTACTCTACATTTTGTTATTATCCACCATTAGTTTTCTAAAATAACTCATTTTATTATTAATAAACTACATCAATTCACTTCTGTTTTTATAGAAATATTTTTTTCTGAAATAACTATTCTTTTTAAAGTAAAAAAGTATTTATTTTAAGTATTATTCGATGATTTTATACGAGTATTTTCATTTATTTCGACACACTTATTTATTATTATGTTTAATTGGGATTAATTTTTTATGATATCATGTACCATGTTTTATTGAATTTTTTACGATTATTTTTATTACGAATTTGATGTCTTGATACTATTCACTACATTACACTGAATCATTAGTGTTCATATTTAATGTTGGGGAAAGTTATTTGCATTTAATAAGTTAGTTTCAATATGAATGTATATTTTTTTAGATTTATCCTCATTCATATGAGGAATTAGTTAGACATATTATGTTATGGGTGTTTCCCTCTTTATCACCTCAATACATTGGTAGGTCTTATGAGATAAACTACTTTGGGGTTTTACCTGTCTATGTATGGTCTTAGCACGTGGCCTTCAAAGTATGATTATGATGTCTGTAATTATTCATTAACTCATTATTAGATTAGTATTTGATATTCCATTTGATTATTGCACTTGTAGAATATCCAAGGTTGTGTTTTATTATTAGAATTATTTATTCATCTTTTATTCCTACCATAATATTTCCAAGTATATATTTTTAAAGGCATGTGTTTTTAGTTGTTCACCATGCCTAGTATATATGTTTATGAAAAATTATGTTGTATTACATATAATTAATAAGAATATATCCTCACCATTTTCTTATGATTCTTTTCCCCAGGTTATGAAGAATAAAATTTTGAATAAGCTTTCAAGGATGAAGTTTATTTCATTTTATATTATATCATGTTATATCTTATTTTCCTAATGTATTATGGGTATAATGAATGTAATATGGTCTTAAAATACTATTAAACGGATCCATATTTTGGGATTTTATTCGTTGTAATCATTCCAATGTAATAAAATAATTCACTAGCTCCGGGATTCTGAGGTCAGGGAATTACACTAATTGTTATTAAAAATTGTTTTTTAGATTAAAGATTTTAAAAAGATCATTTTTTGGAATGGTTTTAAATTTAAAATTAGTTCAATTATATTATTATTAATCTAATTGAGTTCATTTTAATCATTTTTATATTTATTATTTATTAAAAAAGATTTTTATACTTAGGAAAACCTTTTCTTTGGAAAGTTATTCTTCATCATAATTGCAGGTTAAATATTAAATTAATTCTGACTACTTTTATGAACTTAATTTGATAAAATTGATTCTATATTTTTAATAATAATAATTAATATTACGTAATATGATTATATTAATTTTTTTCATAATGAATAGTAAAAAATATTAAAAAAATTCGTCACCATAGTTGAGGGTAATGCTGGTTTACTAAGGGTTAAGCTAAAAAGATAATGGTTAAAACGAACTAAAAATTGTAAAATTTATGTTGGATTTACATTTTTTTACCTTATCCCATCTAAGGTTATTTAATGATCCATATTGGGTCCATTTTGTGTGAATTAGACATTAAATTAATTGATTATTTTAAAAAAATAAAATTATTTCCTCTCCCCCACTTATAAAAAGACACTCATATTCTATCCTATACACGCATAAAGAGCCTTTTTGTTTAGCCAATACTTTACAAAACCCCTTCCTTACATCTCTCTATTTGACTATGACTCTCTGGTTTTATTTTAAGACCATCATAGGAAGGCCATAGGTATTAACTGAAATATGATTTCTTAAGAAGAGGATGTTCAAACACATATGAAGGAAGTCGGACCTGAGGTAAGAGATATTCATCTAACTGTTACTTATATGAAACCCAAGCTATATTAACCATTGGTTTATTTTATTCGGTTTATATAATACCCAATAATGTCTTCTATTATGATACTCATGAAAATTATAAGGATATAAATACCCCCTAAGTTTCACTCTTTCTTAAGGTTTTCATTTTAGAGTTACCAAAGTGTAAAGGTTCTTATATTATAATCTCATTGTTTACTGGAATGTTTTATTAGCTTGTTTATGATGATGAAAAATTATGATATACCTATCAATAAACCCATGTATTTTCTTCTACTCTTTTTTTTCTTAATAATTTAGGTTTTTGTTTTATTTTCCTCTCATTATGTACTTAAGAAACCAAAGGACGTTTTTAACAAAAACATAATTTTTTTCTCTTCAGTCGAAAATAATTTTTTCTTACATATACATATTTCTATAAATTTTTTGAATAATTTTATTAATATTATACTATGTTTTTTAAATTCATTTTTACCCATTATTTACTTTTAAAAAATGGTCTAAAAAGAATATTTTTATCATTTTTTGAATCAGATATTTTTTTTAGAAGTGTGAAAGGAATTTATTATTTTAGTATATATGGAATGAATTGAATTTACCACCATCATGACCACTCAATTTGTTTAATATTACATTATAATTTTTCCATGGGTTATTCTATAGTGAATTGATGAAATATTTTTGAAACCCATCTTCTTTGCATTGGTTATTATGTGATAATATAATGAATGTTTTACGATCTTGATTCAAACATATATATAGATTCTCTTATGTAAAGGGAGGGCCTGGATTTATATATACCTATAATGCATTGGGTAAATTATTATATCTCATGAGATAATTATAGAAAAATAGTCAATGTGCTTGATACACTATTGGAAATAAGTCATTCTTCTTAATACAATATGGGAAATAAGTCAATGTTATTGATTTCATATGGGAAAAAAGTTGATCTAATTGATACACTATGGGAAACAGTTCAATGTTCTTGATCCACTATTGGGGACTAGTTGATGTAATTAATCCTCTATGAGAAACAATTATTGATCCCTGATCTATTATGATTTGATGGTCTCAGTAGTTTTCCATTACATATAAAATGGTTTATATACTTATGGTAGCTCCAGACATTTATGACATAGCCTTATGGTTCATGATTAATTTATGATAATTTCACACTCTAATGATTCATGAAATTTGAAATGATAAATATTTATTCCATTACTCTTGTTTACTATCCATGATATATTGGGTATGAAATTTGTAAGTTATATTCAAAATATCATTCCCTAATTCATATCATATGCTTTCATATTATTATAAATTCATATCTCCCACATTTAACCTCACTGTGCATTTGGGCTTATCCTTTCTTATGTTTCCTTTACCCATGTTATACGAAAGGGTTTATAAAAGGTATGTCTACGGATAGTGATAAATGGGAATATCCTTATGAGGGATATTGATGATCTTTCATGAAATAACAATATTATTAATCAAGTCTCCAAAGACACTAAACCTTTCAGTCCCCAGATAATTATTTGTGAAATATATTAAATATTCATCTAAATGTATTTAATATTTTTGTATGAAAATATTAGGTCATAATAGTTTGTACTAGATCCATGTTTAATCGATCTTTGGAGATTAGTATTAAAAATATTTTATGAAAACCATGGGGATAATTCTAAGTGTATGATAACATCATAATGTTTTGGTAATGATCATAGATAACCAAGGTTAAAACTAAGTTACCATAGATTGAGAAGAATGTGTCATGATTTAGAAATACTATAAATGATTTTTCATGATTATTCACTCTGTGTGATGATTCTTAATGATCACACAAACCATAATACTTTTATTATGGGATTTATGATATAATATTGAAGTTTAGGTGGTTATAATCAAGAAAAAATATTGATGTACCCTATTTTAGATTACTTATTTGAATTCCTATAAATCATGAAAAGTATTTAGAAATGTTAATTATTACACTGAATGATTATATGTTTAATATTCAGTGAGAACCCCTATTGGTATGATGCCTACATATCTGGTATATTATTTTTCTTTGGTTGAAGTTTGTGGGAAAGTGATTCCTGAAAATCATGTGATTTTCTCTTTATTTTAATTAGGTGTTATTATAGTCATGGATTACATTTAATTATATGGATTCCATATCGATGTCTAAATAAGGGAACCCACATCTTATATTCCATGAACCTATGATCATTTTTTGTTGTGAACATGAATATGAACTTATAATGGAAATAGTTTCTTACTAGTTTTCTGATACGGCTGGTTGGAAACACAACATAAAATATTTTCTTATTATTCAATATTTTGTTGATGTCTTTTCTGAATAAATAACCAATATAACTAAAATTCTAGAAGTTATGTTTTGAATTAAAATAATACATGGTGTTACACATATTTCAAAGACTACTTATAGAATATTCCTAATTGAGTTGCAGGAATTGAAGAAGAAACTGTAAGAGAATATTGATAAGGGGTTTATTAAGATAAGTGTGTAACCTTAGGGTGAAACGATTATTTTTTATATAACGAAATATGAATCAATGCAACCCTGTATTGATTATCACGAACTTAACAGTATCTCTATCAAGATAAAGTATCATCTACCCCATATTAATGATTTTTTTGATCAGTTATAAGGAGCTAAATACTTTTCCAAGATTGATCTTCAATTTGGGTACTATTAGTTAAGGGTTAAAAGTGAATACATACCCAAGACAACAGTCCATACAAGGTATAAGAAATATTAATATATAGTGATGCCAATTGATCCTAAAAATGTGCATTTAATCTTTATGGATTTAATTAATAGAGTCTTTAGATATTCCCTTGATCAGTTTTTGGTAGTATTTATAGATGATATTATTATATATTAAAATGGAAAGGAAGGTAATGATGTTCACTTGAAAATTATACTAAATAACCTAAGGAAGGATAATATATATAAAAATTTAAAAAGAGTGTATTTTGGAAATATAATGTTTCAATTTTGTATCATGTAATCTCAAGAGAGGGTATATATATAGATCCATCAAGGAACAAAATTATTGAATATTGAAATATAAAAACCATAGTGCCTGAGATCCATATTTTTTCTGGTTTTTATGGTTATTATAAATTATTTATTGAGAATTTATCAAGACTATCTAATCCACACACTAAGTTAACTCAAAAGGGATCTAAGATCCATTATATAGATTATAGTAATTTTTTTCATGAAACTCAAGAAAAGGTTAGTTAGTGTACCTATTCCTACATTATCCTATAGTGGATTATATTTTTTAATCTACAGTGATGCATTGAAAAAGGTTCTAGGATTCATTCTCATGTATAATGAAATGGTTATAGTTTATACCTCATTCTAATTAAAGGTTCGTGATAAAATTTTTAAAAAATTATGTTTTAGAGTGAGCTTCCATAATTTTTTAATTAGTGATCAAGATTAATTATATTTATAAAGAATGATGTGATATTTATATTGATCATTAAATCTTAAACTTTTTATTCACTCAAAAAGATATGAATATGCTATAGAAAAAATTGTTAGAACTGATTAAATATTATGACTTCTCATTACATTATCACACTAGGAAAGCGAACAAGGTGGCTAAATCACTGGGTCAAAAGGGTCATGCTATATTATATATGATGAGTATTACAAAAGATCTTATATCTATATATTTTCAAATAATGGACATGTAAATATTGAATGAAGAGTGAAAATATTACCATTATAAAATGAGTGTTCAACTTCCTCTCGATGTGAAGATTAAAGAGCTAGAAAAAAAAGTTGTAGAACTAAAAAATAAGGTGATAATTTTTTTTGATTTTAACCATGATTGTTATGGAATTATAAGGTTCATGAACCATGAATATGTTTCTTCAATACTGGATTTTATGATGGAGTTGTAGAATGTGGCTCAAAGTTCATCATTCTCAATTCATCTAGGATGTATGAAGATGTATATGGATTCAAAAGAGTATTAAATGTTGGAAAACATAAAGATATATAACATTGATGTTGTATCAAAGTTCTTATTATGTCATAATGCTACTTTTGAGAGACATATTTCAAAGGGTATTTTAAAACCATTATCCATATTTTAATGGAAATGGGAAAACATCACCATGGATTTTCCTATTGGACTCCTCAAAACATCTAAATGTCGTAATGATATTTGGGATGTATTTGATCACATTATAAAGTAATAACACTTAATTTATATCAAATATTAACCCTATCTTGATCATGTTAATAGAATTTATGTTAAGTAAGTTTTAAGGTTGTTTTTTAGTATCACATTATATTCTATCTGTTCAAGATATGAGGTTTGCCTTGATGTTGTGGACGTATTTTTAATATTTTATGGATATATAGTTGAATTTTAGCACTGATTAGAATACTCAT
The DNA here is from genome assembly GCA_963277665.1 of Viscum album. NCBI lineage: Eukaryota > Viridiplantae > Streptophyta > Magnoliopsida > Santalales > Viscaceae > Viscum > Viscum album. The sequence continues at coordinate 547,820,754 of OY728148.1, forward strand.
ATTGATAGTCAAGCTAAAAGAAAAATTTAATCCCTATGGGATATGCTAAGGTATTTTTCTACGCATCTATAAGATTGTTGGGATAATCACCTTCCTCTAGCCGAGTTTTCTTACAACAATAGCTCTCACTTGAGCACTAAGTTGTCTCTTTAGGAAGCCCTATACATAAATAAATTTATAAGTCAAACATAATGGGATGAATTTGGATAAATAAAGGTATGGAGACCTAATCTATCTTTGGAAATGAATGATAAAGTTAGAACAATTAAACACCACATTGGGGTAGCTTAGAATCTATAAAAAATTATGTTGATAATAATTTATGATATTTGTAGTTCAATATAGAAGAGAAGGTGTTTCTAAAAATTTATATATAAAATATGTTTATGGGATTTTGAATGAAATGAATTTATATACCTAGTGATATTCGCAACATTTATATTCTCAGTAGAGTAGAGATGGTTTCTTATTACTTGGAACATCCACCAAACCACTCTCAAGTTCAAAACATGTTTTATGTATCTCCCCCAATGAAGTAAATACATGATCCTTCACAAGTACTAAAATTATTGTTTTTATGACTGCATCATTATATTTTCTATAAAGAATAAGAAGTAGAAATCTTGGATTGTAGATATAAAGTGCTAGAGAACAATACTACCCACTTTGATAAAGTTCTCTAGAGGAATCAGAAATTTGAAGATACTACTTTGGAACCTGAGGATGTGATATGAAATAGGTACACTCATTTTTTATTATATTAGTTACATAATTTTGGGGTATAAATTAATTTTTATTTGGTCGAATTCACCACCCTGAGAGTTTATGATGCATTTATTTTTAAATAAATTTAATCTATTTGATAGCTTGTGATTCACACAACTCTGAGTCTAAATGAACTACAATATAGTATACCATTATAATATGGCTATTATATATATGTTTATGAATAAGGATAAATAAATTGTGAAATATATATGGTATACACATGTGTAAAAAAAATTCATCAGTTATCAATTGATTAGAAATAACAATAAAAATATTTTGAAAGTAAAATAAATGTTTTTCTAAAAAACTATTTTTATGAATGAAATGTGTTTTTATATTAATGAATTATATTAATAAATATTATTAAATTATTATAATAAAATTTATATATATTATATATTTAATAAATATTTTTATCATTCATATACTATTTATCTAGGCACGGGTCACAAATAAATCAAGTTTTTTTTCTTAAAAACTATATTTTTATACAAAAAGGTTTCATCATGTTTTGAGAACTTATATTAAAATTAACCATTTTCCATTTGGAGACAATTTATTTTAAAAAATATTATTTTTTCTATATAAAACTATAAAAATTATCCTATGGTAAATTTTTGATAATTTTCTGAGCAGATTAAATTTTTGATGAGTAGTGGAAAATATTGTTTTTATTAAAAGAATTATTTTAATTTAATACATTTAAATAAAATTATTTTTATTTTCAAATTTTTTTGAAAGTAAAATTAGAAAAATTATATTTTTATTAATAGAAATTTATTTTATTGGACTCATTTTTATATTGATTTTTGATATAAAAAATTATTATACTTGAGGAAACATTTTCTTTTGAAACTGTTTTAATCACAATTAGTGGTTTAAGTTTAGATTAAATTATGAGACTTTTGTGAATTGAATTTGAAAAACTGGATTAAATATTTAGAATAATAATTATTAATATTAGGAAATATGGTTAAAATAATTTTTGGTTATAATGAATATTAAAAAAATTAAAAAAATTGTTACCACGGTTAAGGTTATAATAAGTTTACTGGGGCTTAAAATGACCTAAAAATGATATTTCTATTTTATATCATTAATCTGACCTTATATCATCTACGGTTTAGTAATGGTCCATTTTGGATCCATTGTTTTGAGCAATACATTAAAATATTTTATTCTTTCTAAAAATTTCAAGTGTGTTCTCTACCCCACTTATAAAATGACACCACCCCTCTTCTCTCCTATCTACACTTCATCGAACCTTTTATTCCAAAAATACCAAGAGAAATAACTTCATTTAATATCTAACCACGACATAGAGTACCTTTTTTGATCATAAAACCATCCCTGGAAGGCTTTAGGTATAAACATACAAAGGTTGTTAAAAAAAGAGGAGCTTTAAACATGTATAGAGGAAGAAAGACAAAAGGTAATTGATTTTCGACTCACTATTACCTCTATAAGACACATGAAAAATTTACCATGTGTTTATTTTATATGGTTCATATAATTCCAATTAATTTATTATATGAATATTCTTATGATAATTATAGGGATATACACATCCACATAAGTTTCTCTCTTTCTTGAGGTTTTTACTTCGAAGTTACCAAAGTGGTAAGGGTTTTATGTTATAATTTCATTGTTTATCAAGATTGTTTAGGATCACATTTCTGATGATAAATTACTATGATCTACCACTCTAAATATCATGGATTTTCTTATCATATTTTTATTTCTTTAAAATAAATACTTTCCTTTGATTTTCTTCACATTATGTACTCAAGATACCAAAGGAATATTTTTAAGGAAAAAATCATTTATCTCTTTAGTAATAAATCCTTATTATTACATATAAATGTTTTAATTTTTTTTTTTCAAGAATATATTTAATATTATAATATTATTTTTAATTTATTTTTTACCAATCATTTGGTTTTTACAAAATGGTTTAAAAATAATATTCTTATAATTTTTAGAACGTGGTAATTTTTTACTTTTTACAAAAAGTGTAAAAATAACATTTTATTCTACCCTATAATGAATGAATAAAATTTACTAGTTTCACAAAAAATAAATGGTTTGAATATTAATTTACAATATTCTTGGTTTATTTTCAAATAAAATATTTTTCTTTATATTTTGGAAAATTTTATATTTAAAATAAGTGATTTCAAAGTTAAAAGAGTATTTTCCTTAGGAAAAATTTCAATGATTATTTGAATTAACTGTGATATAGGATAACATAATTTGACGTTAATTATGATTTACTAGTAATATGATCTAATTGTACCATTCTATTCTTTATATGGATGTTTTATGATGATGCAATTTTTATCAAACCCATTTATTTTTCATGGGTTTTGCTATGATGAATTTATAAATTGTTTATGAAACACATTTTCAATTTCATGGGGGCTTGATGTGGTGATATGATTAATGTGTTATGATCACAAGGCAGACATATGTATCGTTTTAAATATGTGAAAAATGGGAATGGAATTATATATCCCTCTAATTCATTATAAAAAGTGTTATTTATCATCAGATAATTATGGGAAACAAGTCGATGTGCTTAATATTTTATGGAAAAATAGTTTATGTGATTGTTCTTCTATAAGAAACAAGTCAATATGATTGATATTAATTGGTAAAGAAGTCAGTATTCTTAATCCGTTATTGGAAACAAGTCAATTTTCTTGATCTTCTATAAGAAACAAGTTGATATTTTTTATCAAGTATGGGAAACATGTGTTGATGCCTAAGACATTGGATTTTATGGTCTCAGTAGTTAACCTTGATGTATGAAATAGTTTCTATACTTATTATATTTAAACACTTTTATAACATGGAATTATGGTTCTTGATTTATATATGATGATTTATCACTCTTATAATTCTCAAATTTTGAAATGATAAATCTTTATGCCATTACACATGTTTACGATCCATGATAGGTTGGGTATAAACTTTTTAAGTTATGTCCACGGTCTCATACGCTTATACCTATCTTATTATTTCATATGATCATTGATTTATATCTCCCATGATTATACTTAATGGAAATTTAAGCTCAGCCATTATTATGTTTCCTTTCAATAGGTTAAAAAGAATGTTTTATGTAGGGTATGTCTATGAGGAGTTCTAAATGGGAAGATCAATATGGGAGATGTCGTAGATCATTCATGAAATGAAATTATTTTGTATCTAGTATGCAATTAAAATTAACATTTATGTTACTTAGGTGTTTATTTGTGAAATGTATAAAATATTCACCTAAAAATATTTAATATTTATGTATGGAAATATTGGGTCACTATGGTACCATTTTCTACAGATGAGTTTAATACATTATGAAAAATTATCGACCATTTATTAGTTTGATCATCTAGATTTATCTGAAAATTTACCATTGAGGCATGTATATATAATATATTTTACTTCATATTGGTTTTGAATTTATATTAACATTTTCAAATTTATATATTTATCTATTTTTTATATGAATACATTAAAGTTAAAGACAAAATGTATGGATAAGAACAAGTATATAATTCTTTGACTTTAGATGTTATTTCTTCTAGACTTAATAGATTATCAAGATACTCATATTTGTTGTTGGATTTTTATAAACATAAAATTGATGATAAAATTTGAGGGTGTGAAATGACTATGATTATTTTTATTATATATATCATGTATCTTTTAATTAAATATATTTTTTGGTAATCAATGTGATCGAAGACTTTTCCATGTAAGTTGATTATAATATATATCATTCAGTTATATAAATTTACTGAAACATTGTACTTATACTTTTTATTAGGTATCTTTATAAACATTTCATTTAGTATGATATAACTTCCGTACATGGATTTTTAGACCCACAATCTGAAGAGATAAAAATTAAAGATATAACAAGAATATTATATATTGCTTAATTATTTCAAAATAATGAAATTTAGTGTTGGATTCTTGTAGAAATCCCAACTCCAATAACCAAAATCTGGTGTATACATTATTACATTTGAATAATAAATAATGTATTACATTGACAATTATTGATCCATTTATTACTCTTAAGGAAAATGGTGCATAAAAGATTCCCTTATTACATTGGAAATATATAAACAATAAAAAGACACATTCTCACATCCTTGATATTATTCATAATAACCTTCTTCATATAATGGTTAATGGAAAATAAAAAAAGGGTGAACTCATTTTATTATTAAGGGCTATGTAAAGTAGAATTAATCATGATTAAATGTAACAAACAGACCTGGGTTTTCCTTACCCGACTCGATCCTCCACATACTAGAAGGGAATTCCCAATCCCCATGGGCTAGTGATAAGAACCCGAGCATTGAACAACAAAATTGAGGGAACAATTTCTCCCAACCTGAACAACCAGACAACACACACACACACACAGACACACACATATATATATATATCAAGAAGGAATAGTGAAATACAGACAAATATATGTGCCAAAATTGTAAGAAAAAAAACAGAAACATAACAACTGTAACAGTAGCTAAGACCCAAAGGACAAGTCTAACTATAGAGGACTCAAAACCAAATAGTTACTCTAATGATGGCATGGAAATAATCCAACAATTTTACCAAAAACTACCCATCCCAGCTGACATGAACCTTACTATCTCACTGTGGTGACTTGCCTTTCACTACACTGAAAGACAAATAAAGGTCTACACACCACTGTAGTAGTGCACAGGTTGTGAGCTAACAGGATTAGCAGTATCCCACCTTGGTGTTCCATAAAAAATATCTATATAACAATAATATATGATAATTATAAAATAAATCATGGCATGATAAGCAGTAAGTAGTTTTATAGAAAACATGGTAAATTTCTCTTTTTCCACAGTTCTAAACAAAAGCAGGTATAACAGTTTGAAGAAAAGTTTCCATATAATCTTTCACAAGCATAAACATGCATATCAAGGCTAAATTAGAAAGATAAGTATTATGAAACACAAGAATAGGTATCCCAACACCAAGTAATACAACCGGTCTAGGTAGTAGACTACTCGTACCAAAATAATCAAGTGCATATAAACTGATCCTAGAACAACGAACCTAGGAAGCAGAGGAATACACCCTGAGTAAACCCCTCCACTAATGCAGAATACATTTTTTACAATGGTTATTTTTTAGTTTTTATGTTGGTTTTTTGTTGATTTTACTACATAAGACGTCATAAATATTGTTTTTTACATCAGTTATTTTAAAACCGACATAAAAAACAAAAAACTGAAAGAAATTTCTCATCGGTTACTCAAAAAATGACGTGTAAAATGCTTCGGAGTCGTGATGTATAACGTCGGTTATTTAAAAAACGACGTTGAATATACTTTATCACGTCATTTATTATATAATTGACGTCCTAAATCATGCCTCTGAGGTATTTATCACATTGTTTATGAAAATAACCGACGTGATAATGCAGTCTACCAAAAGGTTTCCCACGTTTAAATAATAACTGATGTGAGAACATATCTACTACGTCAGTTATCTTATAACGGACGTAAAAAACATTCCTTTCCCTTTATTAATTTGGTTATGAAATAACCTACATAAAACCCATTCACATGCATATGTTAAATCAGTTTTCAAATAACCGACATTAAAACCAATCCTGGTGCATTTTTTACATCAGTTATAAAATAACCTATGTAAAAACTATTTTTTAATTAAACCATTGAACCACAATTATGCCCAGCCAAAAAATACCTGAAATAGAAAAAAATAGACAAAACCCCCCCATCACACTAGACAACCCTCCCACCCCCACCCCTGGAAACCCCCCACCCCACTAGACACCCCCACCCCTAGACTGCTCCCCCCACCCTCTTAGATAGCCCCTATACCCCTGGACACCCACCCAAAACTATGCCCAGCTAAATGAATACCTAAAACATAACAGAAATAGACCCCACCACTCCACCCCACTAGACAGCCCTCCCCCACCCCCTGGACAACCCTCCCACACCCCTGTAACCCCCACCCCACTAAATACCCTACCCACAACCTTGGACACCCCACCCTCTAGGACGGCCCCCACCCCCTGGACAGCCCTCCCATCCTCCTGGACACCCCCACCCCATGGAAACCTTGGACGCCCCCCCCCCCCCCCCCGCCACAACCTTGGACTACCCTCCCACACCCCTAGACACCCCCACCCCACCCCACTAGACAACCCTCCGAAACCCCTAGAAAGCCCCCACCCCACTGAACAGCCCTCCCCAGACCCATGGACAACCATACCACACCCCTAGAACCCCCCTCCCACACACACCCCTACAAACACCTAGGACTGCCCCCACCCTCATGGACACCCTGGACACCCACCACCCCTTTGGATAGCCCTCCCAGGCCCATGGAAAGCCCCCTGACCCCATTGGGAACCCCCCATACCACTGGACTCCCCCCTCCTAGACAGCCCCCACACCCCTAGACACCCCCTCACAACTATGCCCAGCCAAAATAATACTTGAAATAGAACAAAAACATACCCCCCCCACTAAACATCCCTCCCCACCACCTAGACAATCCTCCCCCACCCATGGAAACCTCCCCACCCCACTAAATAGCCTGCCCACAACCCTGGGAACCCCCACCATCCTAGATAGCCCCCATCCCCCCTGGGCAACCCTCCCACCCTCCTAGAAACACCTACTCTGATGGAAACCCCCCCCCCCACACACACACCCCTGGACTTCCCTTCCACACCCCTATAACCCCCACCCCACACACACACCCCTGGACACCCCTAGACTACCCCCACCCTCATAGACACCTTAGACCCCCCAACCACACTGAACAACCTCCCACACCCCTGGAAATCCCCCACCCCACTAGACAACCCTCCAACACCCCTAGAAAGCCCCCACCCTAATGGACAGCCTTCCCCAGACCCTTGAACAGCCATCCCACACCCCTTGACCCCCTCCCCCCCCCACACACACACCCCTAGACACACCCTAGACTTCCCCACCCCCTTAGACCCCCTAAACACCCTCCCCACCCTCCTGGAAAGCCCTCCCACACCCCTAGAAAGCCCCGTAACCCCACTGAGCACCCCCTTCCCCACCTCCCCTAGACACCCCCTAGACAACCCTCCCACCATTCTAGACACCCCCACCCCACTGATAAATCCTCCCCCATCCCTTGGATAGCCCTCCCATACCCCCTAGACAGCCTATCCCACCCCCTGGATAGCCCTCCCATACCACTGGAAACCCTCCCCCACCCCTTGGATAGCCTTCCCACAACCCTGGACACCCCACACTCCTGGATAACCCCCACCCCTTGTATAGCCCTCCCACCCTCCTGGAGACCCCCATGCCTATAGATACCCTGGGAACCCCCACAACCCTAGACACCCCCTGGACTTCCCCCACCATCATGGACACCCTACACATCCCCACCCCCACTGGAAAACCCTCCCACACCACTAAAAAGCCCTCGCCCCACTAGAAATCCCTCCCTAGACCCCTAGACAGCCATCCCACACCCATAGACCCCCCACCACACCCAGGACTGCCGCCCACCCACATGGACACCTTAAACACCCCCCCGGACAACCCTCCCACACCCCTCGAAAGCCCCCTGGCCCCATAGGGAACCCCTCCACACCCACGGACAGACCTCCCACCCTCCTAGACACCCCCACCAAACTGGACAGCCCTCCCCCATCCCCTATACTGCCCTCCCACACCCCCTAGACATCCCTCTCACACCCTTGGAAAACCTCCCACTCCCCCTGGACAGCCTGCCCACAACCCTGGACACCCCCACCCTCCTGGATAACTCCTACCCCCTGGACAGCCCTCCCACCCTCTGGGACACCCCCACCCCCATGGACACCTTGGACACCCTCCACACCCATGAACATCCCTCCCACACCCTTAGAAACCCCCCACACCCCTAGACACCCCTCACCCTCATGGACACCCTAGACACCCCCACACCCCCTCCCTTGAATAGCCCTACCACACCCCTGGAAAGCCCCCTGAGCCCACTAGGGACCCACCCACCCTGGACACCCCTGGATAGCCCTCCAACCATCCTGGACACCCCCACCCCACTGGACAACCCCACCCCACTGGACAACACTCCCCCACTCCCTGGACAGCCCTCCCACTCCCCTGGAAACTCCCCCACCCCACTAAACAGACTGCCCACATCCTTGGACACCCCCACCATCCTAGACATCCCCCGCCCCATGTACAACCCTCCCACCCTCCAGGACACCCCCACCCCATGGACACCCTGGACAACCCCCCACTCCACTTGAAATACCTCTTACACCCATGGAAAGTCCCCTAAACCCACTGGGCACCCCACCCTATACACCCCCTGGACAGCGCTCCCACCCTCTTGGACACCCCCCACTAAACTGGACATCCCTCCCATACCCCTGGAAACCCCCCACCCCACTGGACACCTCCCCAAACATCTAGAACCCCCTCCCCCCAGTCCAAAATCCATACTAGAAAAAGCATCAGAACTAGACCAAAAAAAGAGTTATCACAAAATTAAATAGTCACATATATAACATTCATAACATACAATGTCTGCAAACAAAAACCTAAATCCAACTTAAATGACTACCAAATGCACAATTATAATGAAAATATTCAAAATTACATTTTACACTATAAATAAACTAAAATCCAATCAAACCTATAAAATAATTTTACCATTCCACTTGTAAGTGTTTGAAATCATGAGCATTAAAGGTTGTGGTTCATCAAAGAGAGAAAAATTAAAAGGATACAAGTTAACATGTATAATGAATAAATGAAAGGAAATATTATGGAAAAGTATAAAAGGAAATCTTGAAATGTCAATGTTTAAAAGGAAATCTTACCATGTAAAAGTTCACAAGTGTTCCAGTTGTAATTATTTCATACATAAATCTTAACATATAATATCTGCATTCGACGACACCTTTTTGTTCATGAAAATTCTGTTTGAATGATTGTAAATTTAAAATATTATTTTTATGTAATATATCAAAAAGTACAAATTATAAATGGAAATTTACCTTTACTTCTACATATTTGATCTTGGAACTCCTTTTCTTTGTGTTTTTTTTGAAAGTAGACCCATTCCCTGTAAGAAAATAATAAAAATAAAATAAATTTATAATTCGTTAAAATATATACAACTATTAAGAAATTGAAACTTACGTTTCCAACATATTCAAAAAACATTCCCGCACATCGCCATGGTCAGAGAATATCCAATAAAGTGTTTTCTCCATTGGGAAAAAACAGCTAACATTCAATAATCATTGATAACAGATAATTTAAGGTTAGTGGGTTTTTATGTTAAAATATAATGAACTATTTTCCAGAGATATGTTTCATACCTCTCACAAAAGGCATCATCCAACTCTATGTGATTATATTCTATTCAAATCTTTCTGCAATATAAAGCATTCTTTGTTCCTCATCCAATGCATGTGCTTCAGGGGAAATCAAATGTGGGTCCATGAATCCTTATACATCTGTCCCCTCATTCTTCTCACACATGTTATAAAGATACCTAATAAAAAACAGAAATAAGTATACATTTTTAAAAAAATATAACGTAGGGAAAAGGTGTTTAGACTTACATGGAAAAAATTTTCACCACAATTATGCCCAAAATATCTCCAATAACAAGATCCCTAATATCAGTTTTCACAATCCCCATATTTGTTGTACATCCAAAAACACGAGCTTCCATTGGAAACTCATAATGATCCCATAACATATTTGAATATCTTGACAATCTATCAAGACTACTAGAATTTATATCTGATGTCATAGCCATTTTCCTTTGTTGTTGTCTATACAGTATTTCTTTACCATTGAAGTATTCTTGTATAAATAAATAGAAAAATATATTTGTTTTCAGATGTTAAAAAAACTTTAATAAAAAAATAAAATAGAAGATATAACATACATACCTCAATGGTAATGAGTTGTAGAAGTCTGGATGGCAAGTTAAAAAAATGACCAATACTATGTCCAACTATCGTCACCTCATCTGTAGGTAATGGTACTCGAGCTGATCTAACTATAATATCCTATGTAGTGACCCTATTATTCTCTACCTGTAACTGTGGATGATGAACTATATCTCCTATACAATATACCAGCCCATATGCACCTATATGATGTTGAGGATCATTAACATACAACTCACAATAAGTAGGAAGCTACGACAGAGGAGTAGGATAAAAAATGGGGTCCACAAGCTGAGGTTGGGGAGTATGAGCTACTGGCAGAGGAAGAGAATAGATAATGGGGTCTGCAGAGGGAGGTGGAGGAGTGGGAGCTGCAGTCTGAAATTGTCTTTGCATGTCTGCAAACATAGACTGTACCGATGCTCTAATATTTCCCTCAATCGTCACAATAATATTATGAACTTCAACCTCAAAGGATTCTATTTTTTTATAAACACCCTCAATAGAATAAGTAGAATAATTTAGAGACACCATTTTTACTGATACACCTATCAGATATCATCGTACACGACCAGGATTTTCCGGCTTTCCCAATGCTGCAGATAAAATATATTGCCTCCCAACAGCTGTAAATACCTCTTTTGAGCTCTGCTCCTCAATAGAATCCTATATTAATTAATTGAACATTTCTATAATGATTCAAATTATATGAAGAATATAGTTTAATTAAATAAAATAAATATCTTATAATCCTCTCAGCTATGATTCTTGAATCATTCCAAAGATATTGCCCCTTTTTTCCCATCCGAGCTCTCTTCCATTTTACATGTCTAGATGGAGGGGATGGAGGGGAAACCTCTCCAGAGTTTGAGGACTCAACCCTCAGTTTTTGTAAATTTTCCACCATCATTTGTTCTTCCAATAATGTATACCCTCTCTGAGATAAACTATGAGGGTATACATTTGTAGATTAGATCTCCTAATGAGATTTCCTTATTTTCTATAAATTCAGAAAAATAAATCATTAACAAAACATTAGTAAGATCATTTATATAAGAAATATTATAAAATTTTGCATTTTCCTTACCAAGAATGAATCGTTTCTTCTACTTTCAACAAACTATCTCCACGTGTCTTAATATATGAAAGGATATATATGACATGGATTGTCATGAATCTTATGACCAAAAATGAAATCAGATGTGAGGGTTGATTTAAAATCCTACTATCTCCTAGCAGCAATCGATAAGCATTTCTTCCTGACTCCTCCAGTGTTAGGAATATCAAATCTAATATAATAAAGAAGAGGTAAAAGATATTATACTAGAAATATTTAAATAATAGGCACACAATAGAAAAAGAACATACCTAAATTGTCTCCCACCACTGAGATATTATCAATTTGTCCACACTTCTCCAATCATCAAATAAAATGTTTACTTTGCTCTTAGCCTGAGTTGATACAAAGCTTTTAAAATCTTTTGCATTTGGACCTCTAGGAATATCATCTTCATTAAACTCAATGAGTATCCTCCAGTCCTATGTATGAACAAGTGATAATTTTGGTAAATGTGTGCACCCACATTTACCAACTCTTGAACTATTTTTCATTATGGGAGAACATTAGAAATATTGGAGAACATCAAGAGGAGTATTTTAATGTTCCTCCCCAGAGGTATGACAATTATTCTCATTTCCAGAATCATGTGGTTGATCAACTAACTGATTTGTCATTATCCTTTAAATAAAAAAACAAGCATTAGTTCACAAATATACAAATCCAAATATTACAATACTAATGTAAACAGAAAATGGAAAAATTGAACTATGTTATGTAATATTAAACATGTAACACCCTAGGTTTCCATGGTACACTTCTCTTTGAATAATACAATAGTGTGTGTTGTATGCAACACTGATTTCAAGTGCACTACAACTTAACAAACTAGCCGTTCAAAAGAGGTTATGAATATTATTAACTGAATTTTAAATTTTATATTATCCTTATAATTTTAATCCATATTATGATTTTCTAAGACATGATTTATGAACAAATTCATTATTTTCAGATAAAAGAAGTATTTTTCAAAAAATGAAATTTTACTGCCTTTTAATGGAGAAGCCTTTTTAAATCCAATATTTGAAACTTATATATATTCAATTTGACAAAATTAACTTATTCTTTAGAATCATGACATAATAATTTATTTTCAATAATGTTTTGGTGTTTTTCTGATAACTTTTATATTTGTGTGAATAGTGAAAAATACAATATTTTAACTGAAAATGACTTTTTTAATCAAAATAATTTATATTGTTAGACTATACATTTTAATGGTTTGGAAGTGTAAATAGATTATAGTTTTACTATTTAATGCAATGATGGTCATTTTAAGTAATTTCACCTTGAAATTGGACATAAACAAGTGTCAAACTTTTGACAGTTATTATTTCTTAAAAATACGACTTTTGGTTTCGAAAGCGGGAATCAATTTTAAATTAATTAATGAAACTTTTATGTTTTGAATTTGGTAAAATAGACTTCAATTTTGGATTCATAATAACGAAATTAGGCTACGGTGAAATTTTGGTACTTTTTGGATAACTTTTTTAGTTTGATGAATAGTGAAAATTACTAAATTTTAATTAAAAACACCTTTTTTAATCGAAATAATTAATAGTGATAAATTTTGAATTTGAGTGGTTTTAAATTATATTTAGAATATATTTTTACCGTGTAATACAATGTGGTTAATTGAATATAATTTCACATTTAAACCGAACATAAACAACTGTCAATCTTTTGATAGTTATTATTTCTTAAAAACACGCTTTTTGTTTTAACAACGGGAATTAATTTTAAATTAATTTCTGCCACTTATGTGTATTGAATTTGGAAAAATAGATTCTATATTTGTAATCAGGATTTCCAAATTGTGTTAATAGGTAACTTTTATTTTTATTCATTTTGAATAATTACTTCGATAAATATTTTATTCACCTTCGTTAAAGGGTAAAACCGGTAAATAAGGGATAAAATATAATATTTTAATAATATAAAATTACCCTAAAACATGTCATAACCTTATTTTTTGAAACATGTCCGACCATGGGCATCATTGGGTCGATTTTGGGACCCCACAGAGCCACTTGTAAGTGATAGGGACACTTTATTTTAATTAAGTTAAAATGAATACAAAAATGACATAAGCATATATCTTTTAGAAAAACAATTTTTACATAGTGTTAAATATGTTGGATTTTAAACTATAAATATTAATTATAAATATAAAAGGATTTCCTACATAATGATATTTTATTTATAAATTTTATGCATTAAATAATTTAATTTATTTATGACACAATGATGATGCAGTAATTACCATAATAGTGAAAAATTAAAATAATTGATATTATAAATACAGAAATAAATATAATTTGAGCCTTTTTATGAATTAAAATAATTTTATAGGATAATATGACATGTTAGTATTGATTTAATTAACTTTTTTAGAAGTAATAATTCTGTTATGATTTTTACAAAAATCAATTATTGAATAGTGTCAAAATTGACATAAAAGAGTTCTTAAAAAAAATATTATATTATTAATTGATATTAAATTCCTAAAAATATAACATTCAGCCAATATACTTATATTATGATATTTGTATCATTAATAGACCACTTGGGGGTCTCTTGGATGTATATAGTAAGTTTATTAACTATATAATATAAAAATACATAGTGTTATGGTAAGTGTCAAAATAATTAACTAAGAGTTAAAACTAAAAGATAAGGTTAATATAATGACCCAAACCTGTCTAAATTCAATTGGTTGAGTGTTTTTCGACCCATCCCCACCTTAAAATTTAAATAATATACTTTTGAGCCATTATAAACTGAATATTAATTTATTATAAAATAATATTTCTAGCTTTTCCAAAGGTGCCCCTCACCCCTCCTATAAAAGGACACTCCTCCTTCTCATTACATCACACATTAAAAGCCTTTTTGTCAGCCAAACCCTACCCAAATACTCTCTCAACTTCCCTCAATTCATTCTAGAGGCCTTAACTTAGTCAGAAAGCCAACCTAAGGAGTTCTTTTGATCAAATCAAAAGGAAGAACCGAAAGAAGAGGTAATGTTTTCACCACCCCCTTTCAAGTTCCTTTCTTCTTTCACTTCTTCTTTCTTTGTTATTTTAATTCTAAAATAATAACTCCAGTATCTTATATATACTGTGATGTTATTATAAATATATTAAAACCATATTTAGTATTCTATCCATCCTTTGACTGACATGTCACCATACGTGCGTACGTACGACTTACCGTCTCCTCGTCGTGGTGTAATAGTTATTCAATAACTTATTATTTGGATGGGTATAATAATGATGTGTAATTCATGTAAATAATAAATATAACATGATAATTATTTTTTATATATGATATACCATCAAATTATATATTATTTTAATATCAAAAGAGTGATATTGTCGCTCGTGCGTACGTACGGACTACCGTCTCCATGAACGTGATGAAACTCAATCTCCATCATATCCATTCAAGTATAATTCTCATTTTATGATTAAATATAATTTTTAGAGACATGATATAATTCTGGATATGAATAAGATACATCCCATCCATAACAAATACGGCTCGCATAACAAATAGTATAAAGTAAAACGAATCCGTTAACACGTGAAATGACAATAATACTAAGATATTATTAAAAAATCAATATTAAAAGATCATATATGATATCATATTAATGTAAATAATTCTTGTGTAATTAATTAAAAATTATTTCCCCATTATACAGGAGGTTAACCTACCATCAACCAAGGAGAAAGTACAAAGTAAGGGGTTTCTTATCTCACTCTTAATTTCTTGAGAATTCCATTGTTCACCACTTATTTATTGCATGTGGTGTATATGTAATACCCATAATTGTATTCATTTTGTATTATAATTTAATTTATGGGTATTTACATCATCATTTTATGATCCTTCTTTCATGGGTGTATGTTTCATAATTTACCTAATCGATAAGGGAATTTGAAATTTCAATTTCCACTCATTCGTCTTTACGCATACTTCATTGATTATTTTACTCCAAGATTATGTGTGGAATCACTAATAATTTGATTATGTCATAATTTCCACTCCCCTTTCTGTGGATATACTTTTTATACACATAATCACTCCATTGATAAATTCTCAAGTCATCAGTATGAACTTGATAAGAGTAATTTTTACTCAATCTCGATTTGTTGAGATAAACATCCAATTCATTGGTGTTGTTTTTACAAGAATATGTGTGAATGTCCTTTGATTGTTTAACAATTAATATCCAATAATATATAGTGAATTTATATTTGTCACACATAATTATGTCTTGATTTATCCTTTACATAAGGATACGACCTTTATGAGAGATTTCATCTCGATTTACATTCCATTGAGACTTCTTTGTTGTTATATACCAATTCACTTTTATGTGGTGTATATAATGTACATTGACATAGTATATCATGAATCCATTAATTCTCATGATATTACAATGTTTTGATTACCTCAATTATTAGTATTCAAGTGTCTCTATTTTGGTTAGAAACTCTAACTAAAATACCATTTTTAAATGTTTTAAAGACTTATTCATCTAAATCTTGGTCATTAATGTCCATGTTTTAAAAAATGGTTTTAAGGATTTATTTATATGGACATTAATGTTTTAAAATTAAAACTCCTTTTAAATGTTTCAAAGTGGTATGGGACACTTTGATTCAAAAATATATTTTTAAATGGCTTCGTGACAAATAGTGTGACTTTTAAATGATTTCAAGAAAAAGGGGGATATTTCTCTCAAATAGTTTTTTTGATTATTTTCATCTATGTCAATATCCATCATTATTCTCAATTGATGTTAATATGATACAATAAAATCTTCCATATTGTATCGAATGAGTTATGTTTGACTGTGGATGTGCTATTTCTATACCATTCATGGTTTGTGGATAAGTATTGACATTTTGTATGCTAGTTTTAAAAAGAATGTTTATGTTATGTTTCAAACTTTTCATATGAGGAATGCATTGGACTTAATAAGTGACGGTTGGAGCCCAATGCATCGGTAGGTCTCATGAGACAAAATAGTGTCTTGGCACAAGGCCTTGGCAGCAATCTTACTTGTAGTCTTGGAACAAGGCCTTCGCTTTGTGGTTATGATAGTCTGGAATTATGCATTCCATCATTATGAATGTGGTTATTGATATTGCATGTGATAGTTCGACTAGTAGAATATCCATGTGAATAATTAAATAGCATTATTTCATTTTATCATTGCCATATTATGCTAAATTTCATGTTTAAAAGGCTTTGGTTTTAGTTATAAATTTTTTTAAGTGTTTATGCTTAACTATGAAAGCTTATGCTATATTGTTATCCTTACCGAGCATCTGAGCTCACCCCTTTCAATTTTTTATTTTTCCCAGGATTGTGAAGAAGTAATTTATGAATGACCTGCAGGGATAGTATGAGGGGATATGAAGACAAGATGTTGTTGTAGTTTTTTTTACCTTATGATGTAATGTAAGACTTATGAATATATCTAGTGTTTCCAAGACTACTAAACTAATCGGTCTTTCGAGACTTGATCCTTTGTGATCATGCTAATGTTATGTAATAATGCACCGACACTGGGTATCTAGGGTTGGGGTGTTACAGTTGGTATGAGAGGAAGTTTAGTATAAACCTTAGAAGCTAGATTTAGATAAAATCTGATTAGAGAACGTAGACCTAAGATAAAATTTTTGGATTAGTAGAGAATAACTTCCTAGAATTTTGGTATTATAGAGATTTTTTGAGTTTTTCGAGCAATACATCCCTGTCTGGATACGAGCAGGTAGAGGTGGCTCTAGTACAGATTTACCTAGGGGCAAAACCTAAGAACAACACTTTGAGCTGGACTCAAACGAGAACTAGTGCACGATAATGGGCCTTGCTGCACTCTTGGTTACGACACTCCCGGGGGATATGCATAGGATAATTTACATTTTCTTTACAAACCAATTTGAAGTATTATATATATAATATGAGAGTAAATGACCTTGGTTAATCCTAATATGTTTCAAATTGAGAATATGGTGACATGCTTATCTCTAAATGATTTTATGACTACTATTACTCACACAATGCTTTATAGTTTTAGTCAATGGATGGATTCCAAGGAAGTAATAGTGACTTTGAGAATGATGTACAAGGTGGGAACGGTGGTGGAAATGAGCAAAAAAATGGAATGTTGATAGGTGTAAAAGATATCATCTTTATTCCAAACTAGTTTTCCAAAAATATGATCAAAAAGATATATATTAACCAACTCCCAGACTCAACATTGAAGAGAAAGGTGATGAATGATAAGAGCTCCAGCAATGGAGACCATGGAGAGAAGAACCCTCAATTTCCATCATGCAATAAATTTGGTAGGAGACACTTGGGAAAGTGTCTCAGTGGGACCAATAAATGATTTACTTGTGGGAAAAAGGACATAAAATGACGAATTGCCAAAGAAAAATGATGAGTACTATGGAAAACGTCAAAAATGGTCCCAAGAATCCATTTACAGTCATTTGCCGTAAATGCAAGGGACCTGGCCATTACCTGAGTGAATGCCCTATTCTATAGGATATTTTTTTGTTCAAAGAAGAAGCTATGTGGAAATAAATGGTTGGAGAAATGTTTAAAAAGTATTAGTGCTCCTTTTTGATGGGTTTACTTTGGAATAATTTTCTCTTGTATTTTTAACCCAGTAGTTCTCCATGTGAGAATGATATTTGAGGAAGAATTATATTTTCTCTTGTGGATATAGTTATAAATAACCATTTGGTTTTATATGATCATTGGGATTGAAGAAATTATAAGTTATTATAATTTGGGATGAAAATGCAAGGTATGAGATAAGATTTGTGGTTAAATTATGTTATGGTTATTTTTAGGAATTTATCTCACTTGGTAATGTTATAAAACATAGTTTTTGAAATGGACAACACGCAGACCGTGTGACAACCTATCGTGTCGGACAAAGCTGTGGGAATCGAACCCACAACCAAAGTGCGATTGGGATTTATCCTCTACCACTGGACTACGTGAAGTCCCTGGATAGTGTGACTAATTATTTTTAGTTAAATGATTTTATTGATCAATAATAAGTTGATTTGGGTTCTTATGTCTTATCAAAATAATACCCTTGGTATAGGAAAATGATTTGGTGAATAAGTGATAAATGTTATTTTGGAAGATGTTCGCTTTGTTGGGAACAGTATATGCCCAAGGAAAATAGAATACTATGGGGTTTCATTTGTGGAGTAATGATGGATTTTTATCTACGTTTTTATTGAGAATTTATAGTGATTTGGATTATTTATGGAAATGATTAACCTATAATAGAGAGTATATGATGAGGTTAATTAGTTTTAAGTATGTGACTTTAAGAGTATTTGATGTCATTTGGAGATACCATTTAACATGGGAGACTACATAATCAAATTCTTCTATGTTTTGGGTTTCAATATTAGTTTGGATTATATTGATGGATTTAAGGACAATTGATTATTGAATGGTATTTATTTAACATTGGGGTATTGTTGGTTTAATTTTAGAAATTAAGATTAGTGTTTATTTCCCTCAAGGAATATCCTTTTAGGGGATCATTAGATATTATACTAACCATTTTGGTTTTGATTAATCTCTAAATACAAGATAAATATATAGTTTATCCTATATGGATCATTTATAACTATAGAATTTTATTCTAGCACTTTAATTGTGACAAATTATTCTAGAATACTCATTGTTAAAAAAGAATGAGTTAGTGGTAAAAAGTTATCAAAGAATGAAACTCTACTTAAAAAGTAAGTATATCTCTTTATGTTCTTAGTCAATATCATAAATTAATTCCTCGTCCTTATGTAATATAACTTAAAACCAAAAAATGTTGTGCGTTTACTTTTCCTACTGAGAGACTAAGGATCGTTTGTCCCAACACAAGTTTGCGGTTTTATTATTGTTAACTTTCTTCTGATCATGACTTATATCCCTCTCCATCAGAAAATGACATTTAGTTTATCATCCATATCCATGTTTTCCTACCTGAAATCCTAGTATGGGTTATCTTGGGTGACCTTTTTACCTCTTTTTCTTTCTTTTAAAGTGATAATTTTATTGACTCTTTTTCCGATGTGGGACATTCCATTATATTATCAGGCCCAATTTTTAAAATTGAGAGGACGCAATTTATTGAAGGAGCGGTGAATGTAACACCCTAGGATTCCATGGTACACTTCTCTTTGAATAATACAATAGCGTGTGTTGTACGCAACACTGATTTCAAGCGCACCATGACTTACCAAACTAGCCGTTGAAAAGAGGTTATGAATACTATTAACTGAATTTTAAATTTTATATTATCCTTATAATTTTAATCCATATTATGAGTTTCTAAGACATGATTGATGAACAAATCCATTTTTTCTGATAAAAGAAGTATTTTTCAAAAAATGAAATTTTACCGCCTTTTAATGGCGAAGCGTTTTTAAATACAATATTTGAAACTTATATATATTCACTTTGACAAAATTAACTTCTTCTTTAGAATATGGAAATAATAATTTATTGTCAATAATGTTTTGGTGTTTTTCTGATAATTTCATATTTGTGTGAATAGTGAAAAATACTATATTTTAACTGAAAATGACTTTTTCAATAAAAATAATTTATATTGTTAAATTATACATTTTAAGGGTTTGGAAGTATAAATAGATTATATTTTTACTATTTAATGCAATTATGGTCATTTTATGTAATTTCACGTTGAAATTGGACATAAACAAGTGTCAAACTTTTGATAGTTATTATTTCTTAAAAATACGCCATTTGGTTTCCAAAGCGGGAATCAATTTTAAATTAATAAATGAAACTTTTATGTTTTGAATTTTCTAAAATAGACTTCATCTTTGGATTCAGAATAACGAAATTATCCTAGGGTGAAATTTTGGTACTTTTTGGATAACTTTTATATTTTGATGAATAGTGGAAATTACTAAATTTCAATTAAAAACAACTTTTTTAATCGAAATAATTAATAGTGATAAATTATGAATTTGAGTGGTTTTAAATAATATTTATAATATATTTTTACCATGTAATAAAATGTGGGTCATTTAACATAATTTCACAATTAAACCGAACATAAACAATTGTCAATCTTTTGATAGTTATTATTTCTTAAAAACACCCTTTTTTGTTTTAACAATGGGAATTAATTTTAAATTAATTTATGCCACTTATGCGTATTGAATTTGGAAAAATGGATTCCAAATTTGGAATCAGGATGTCCAAATTGTGTCAATAGGTAACTTTTCTTTTTATACATTTTGAATAATTACTTCGGTAAATATTTTATTTACCATGGTTAAAGGGTAAAACCGGTAAATAAGGGTTACAAAATAATATTATAATAACAAAACATTACCCTAAAATATTTCCTAACCATATTGGTTGATACATGGCCGACCCTGGGAATCTTTGGGTCGATTTTGGGACCCCATGGAGCCACTTGTAAGTGATAGGGACACTTTATTTTAATTAAGTTAAAATGAATACAAAAATGACAAAAGCATATATCTTTTAGAAAAACAATTTTTACATAGGGTTATATAAGTTGGATTTTAAACTATAAATATTCATTAGAAAGATAAAAAGATTTTCTACATAATGATATTTTATTTATAATTTTTCGGCATTAAATAATTTAATTTATTTATGACACAATGATGATGTAGTTATTACCATAATAGTGAAAAATTAAACTAATTGATATTATAAATAACCATATAAATATAATTTTAGACTTTTTATGAATTAAAATAATTTAATAGAATAATATGACATGTTAGTATTGATTTAATTAACTTTTTTCGAAGTAATAATTATGTTAGGATTTTTAAAAAAATCAATTATTGAATAGTGTGAAAATTGACATAAAAGAGTTTTTAAAACAAATATTATATAATTTATTGATATTAAATTCCTAAAAATATAAAATTCGGCCACAAGACATATATCATGATAGTTGTATCATTAATGGAACACTTGGGGGTTTCTTGAATGTATATAGTAAGTTTATTAACTATATAATATAAAAATACAAAGTGTTATAGCAAGTGTCAAACTAATTAACTAAGAGTTAAAACTAAACGATAAGGTTAATATAATGAAACAAACCTGTCTAAATTCTATTGGTTGAGTGGTTTTCGAACCATACCCACCTGAAAATTTAAATAATACACTTTGGATCCATTATAAACCGAATATGAATTTATTATAAAATAATATTTCTAGCTTTTCCAAAGGTGCCCCTCACCCCTCCTTTAAAAGGGCACTCCTCCTTCTCATTACATCACACATTCAAAGCCTTTTGGTTCGGCCAAACCCTGCCCAAATACTCTCTCAACTTATCTCACCTCATCCTAGAGGCCTTAACTTAGTCAGAAATCCAACCTATGGGGTTATTTTGATCAAATCAAAAGGAATAACCCGAAGAAGAGGTAATGTTTTCACCGCCCCCTTTCAAGTTCCTTTATTCTTCCACTTCTTCTTTCTTTGTTATTTTTATTCTACAATAATAACTCCAGTATATTATATATACTATGATGTTATTATAAATATAGTAAAACCATATTCAGTATTCTATCCATCCTTTGAATGACATGTCACCATACGTGCGTACGTACGGCTTACCGTCTCCACGTCGTGGTGTAATAATTATTCAATAACTTATTATTTGGATGGGTATAATAATGATGTGTAATTAATTTAAATAAAAAATATAACATGATAATGAATTTTTATATATTATATAACATCCAATTATATATTATTTTAATATCAAAAGAGTGATATTGTCGCTCGTGCGTACGTAGGGACTACCGTCTCAATGAACGTGATGAAATTCATTCTCCATCGTATCCATCAAGTATAATTCTCATTTGATGATTAAATATAATTTTTAGAGACATGATATCATTCTGGATATGAATAAGATACATCCCATCCATAAAAAATATGGCTCACATAACAAATAGTATAAAGTAAAACGAATCCGTTAACACCCGAAATGACAATATTACTAAGATATTATTAAAAAATCAATGTCAAAAGATCATATATGATATCATATTAATGTAAATAATTCTTGTGTAATTAAATGACAATTATTTAACCATTATACAGGAGGTTAACCTACCATCGACCAAGGATAAAGTACAAAGTAAGGGGTTTCTTATCTCACTCTTAATTTCATGAGAATTCCATTATTCACCACTTATTTATTGCATGTGGTGTATATGTACTACCAATAATTGTATTCATTTTGTATTATACTTTAATTTATCTGTATTTACAACATCATTGTATGATCCTTCTTTCATGTTTGTATGTTCCGTAAGTTACCTAATCGATAAGGGAATTTGAAATTTCAATTTCCACTCATTCGACTTTACGCATACTTTATTGATTATTTTACTCCAAGATTATGTGTGGAATCACTATTAATTTGATTATGTAATAATTTACTCTCCCCTTTCTGTGGATATACTTTTTATACACATAATCACTCTATTGATAAATTCTCAAGTCATCAGTATGAACTTGATAAGAGTAATTTTTACTCAATCTCGATTTGTTGAGATAAACATCCAATTCATTGGTGTTGTTTTTACAAGAATATGTTTGAAGGTCCTTTGATTGTTTAACACTGAATATCAAATCATATTTAGTGTATTTATATTTTTCACACATAATTATGTCTTGATTTATCCTTAACCGAAGGATATGTCCTTTATGAGAGGTTTTATCTCGATTTACATTCCATTGAGACATTTTTGTTGTTATACACCAATTCACTTTTATGTGGTGTATATAATGTACATTGACATAGTATATCATGAATCCATTAACTCTCATGATATTACAATGTTTTTATTACCTCAATTATTAGTATTCAAGTGTCTCTCTTTTGGTTATAATCTCTAACTAAAATACCATTTTTAAATGTTTTAAAGAATTATTCTTCTAAATATTGCTCATTAATGTCCATGTTTTAAAAAATGGTTTTAAGGATTGATTTATATGGACATTAAAGTTTTAAAATTAAAACTCCTTTTAAATGTTTCAAAGTGGTATGGGAAACTTTGATTAAAAAATCTATTTTTAAATGGCTTCTTGACAAATAGTGTGACTTTTAACTGCTTTCAAGAAGAATGGGGATATTTCTCTCAAATAGTTTTGATGATTATTTTCATCTATGTCAATATCCTTCATTATTCTCGATTGAGGATAATATGATACAATAAAATATTCCATATTGTATCGAATGAGTTATGTTTGACTGTAGATGTGCTATTTTTATACCAGTCCAACTTTGTGGATAATTATTGACATTTTGTATGCTAGTTTTAATACGAATGTTTATGTTATGTTTCAAACTTTTCATATGAGGAATGCATTGGACTTAATAAGTGACGGGTGGAGCCTGATATAGATCCTCGATGCATCAGTAGGTATCATGAGACAAAATAGTGTCTTGGCACAAGGCCTTGGAAAAAATCTTATTTGTAGTCTTGGAACGAGGCCTTGGATATGTGGTTATGATAATCTGGCATTATAAATTCCATCATTATGAATGTGGTTATTGATATTGCATATGATTGTTTGACTAGTAGAATATCCATGTGATTAAGTAAATGGAATAATTTCATTTTTTCATTGCCATATTATGCTGAAGTTCAAGTTTAAAAGTCTTTGTTTTGAGTTATAAACTGCTTTAAGTGTATATGCTTAACTATGAAAGCTTATGCTATATTGTTATCCTTACCGAGCATCTGAGCTCACCCATTTCAATGTTTTATTTTTCCCAGGATTGTGAAGAAGTAATTTATGAATGACCTGCAGGGATAGTATGCGGGTATATGAAGACAAGATGTTGTTGTAGTTTTTTTACCTTATGATGTAATATAATACTTATGAATATATCTAGTGTTTCCAAGACTACTAAACTAATCGGTCTTTCGAGACTTGATCCTTTGTGATCATGCCAATGTTATGTAATAATGCACTGAATTTGGGTATCTAGGGTCGGGGCATTATAAAACAAGGTTAATATGGTAAGCATGTAAAACAATGGTAAAGATGGTAAATGTAGTACCCCCAGATTGAGGTATGTGACCCTTGTTTCAGTTCGTTTGTGCTTTTTGAAGTGGTTGGTTGAATTTTGGACAATTTTGGGAAAAACTTATAATGTTGTGGAGGTTGTGAAGGGTCGCACGGTTGGCGCATGGTCTGGAAAAACCGTGCATCCAACCCAGGTAACCATGCACCCTTGATAGTGGGATTTTCAGGGGTGGCACATAGTTTTTCAGATCGTGTGAGAAAGTAGTGCGAAGTCCCTGGGTGAGACAGTGGAAACCGCACGGTTGCCACACAATTTTTCAAATCGTGCAGGGTAAACGTGCGACCACTTAATGTTTGGGTTTTTATGTTCCAGGCCACTCGAGATTTCCCATTTTTTCCTCATTCTTCCTCTCACTTGTGGCTCGCATGGGAGTTCAAGTTTTCAGAGGTTGGGGGATCTCCCTAGCTCATTTTGGAGGCAAATCGAAGGGGGTTCTTGGTGGATCGAAGGCGATTATCCTTGGGTAAGTCCCTCTTTTGGTTATTTGAGGTTTTGGTTAGGGTTATCCCCCTGCATCTACTAGTTTATTTGATCTACAAGTGTTGCATGTAGATCTAGGGTTGTGTTTCCATTATGTGTTAAAGGATGAGCCTGTTGTTGTTAAGGAAGGGTTTTTTAGGTGGTTTCAAGGAGGTGTTCACCCGGTTTGGAGTGCATTTGAGCAAAGGGTCGATTTCATCAAAACCTAAGAGGTAGGTGGCTTCTCTCTCAACTCCACTAGGTTGAAATATGGATTTAATTTATAATTAAATTGGTTTCTTTAATTTAATTGTAAGCATATCGTATGATTTTTTTGGAAAATCAAATGGGTGATGATTTAGGCGTTTTTGCATGAAAATGGTGTTTTGTTGAAATGGGCTCAATTTGTTAATTTTAAATTGGATATTTTAACATGTTAATGATTTTGAGAATGAGTATTGATTTCAATAAATAGGTGATAATGAAATGTGTTTGGCATGGAAATGGTGTTTGTTGGTATTAACAATAATGCATGATTGTTGTTGTGGATTGTGTGGAAATCGGTGATATCATTGGGTGGATGATATTGGGACATAGTGGTGTGGACAAGAAAGTGCCACTATAAAAAGGGGATGGATAGTGGACAAAAGGGCCACCATCAATAGAAAGTGGGCTAGAAGTACAACTTGAGTGGATTGGTAATGAATGGGTTGGACAGGAAGTGCCACCATGGTTTGTTGTGGGATTTTTTGGTGATGTTTGTTGATGGGGCGTGTGAGTGAAATATCAAAATGGTAATCGTCTTGTGGCATTGTTGAATTGGATTCCTTGTGTGGCATGGTTTATTTGTCTTCCTTGTGTGGCATGTTTGACTTATGGCATGTTAGGCTCATAAACAATTTGTAGCTTGGTTTTTGTTTATATAAAATGTTTTATATAAATGTGCTAATAGTTTTATCCTAGTGGCGTGTGTAGGGAAGTCAGTTGGAGAAATTCTACTGAGTAGTTGTACTCACCCCATGCTTTGGCACTTTGTTGTCTTTGCATATGTCGTGTACCGTGACATGGGTAAAGGTAAGGCATCACCCTCCTTTAGTGGTGCATTGTGATGTTTTGGTAGAGCTTAGAGCTTGGATATTGGTGTGGAGCTATGGTGGTGTCATGGCTCATGGTGTTTTATTAGTTTTTGATTTGTACTCTAATGTTTTGTGGAAATGTCTAGTTGAATGGTTTTGGGGTTTGTGATGGAATTGTTAGTATCACATGGTTGGGTTTAATAGTGTATGCATCTTTAGTTGTTGGTTGGTTCAGTTGGGTTATCTTTTTAAAGGAAAATTATTCCCCACTATTCCTTGAAGCCCTCAGTATTTATTTCCAACCTTTGGTGCCTTGAGAGCATCGCTTAAGGCCAAGTAACCCTCACCGCCTCCTCAAGCCAATGAGGTGGGGGTGGGTGTTATAGTAAACATGGTAAACATGGTAGTGTAGTTTTCATTCAACAAAATTGATAAATATATAAAATTACATAAAGGTAAACAAT
Source organism: Viscum album (assembly GCA_963277665.1). Lineage (NCBI taxonomy): Eukaryota > Viridiplantae > Streptophyta > Magnoliopsida > Santalales > Viscaceae > Viscum > Viscum album. Next base: position 547,847,803 of record OY728148.1, read on the forward strand.
GGTTAACAACTGTAAACTATGGTAAACATGGTAAACTACACTAAATAAAATTAAAATAAACAAAAACATATACTTATTTGTTTTAATACGCATTTTAACAAATGAAAAAATTACAATATCAAACATTTTATGAAAATAATAAATATAAAAAAGAAATAAACATATGTTACCTGTAATATTAGAAATGTAAAAATGGATTTTTTTCCCAAATTCCTTCGTCATGATCATTCTTTATGGAACAAAACATGTCTTCATCATGCTCATCATTATGTTCTATTAATCTTTCCAAGGAAGTAGGTATCTCATATAAATCAGCATCTTCATCAATTTGATCCTCACCAATATATTTTTTTCCCATGGAGAACAACAAACCACTATATATCTGATTGATCAACTTCATAGAAAATATTTTTTTCATGTGTTTACATTATAAAAGAATCTGTTGTTTCTTCCAATATATTCATATTAACAATTTTCATTCCAAATTCATCGTGTCAGACACTGTTGTTACTGATAAACCATTTATAGTTAAAAACAAGAACTTTAATTTTAAAGTAATCAACCTTCCATATTTCTTCAATAACTCCATAATATGTACTTGATACAGAATTTGGGTTTTTATCTTTAGAAATCAAAAAATGCATTGCTTCTGCAAACACCAATACACCATTATTCTAAACTGCACTTCTGTTATCATGAGCTTTCATATAAAATATATATCCATTAATTTCATAACCATACCATGTTATCAAATTTAAACATGGACCACCAACTATCCATCCTAATGTCTCTGATACATCTGAGCTAGAATACAAAGTATTTTTAATCCATGACAAAAATGTATTGTTGTGCTCATTAAAAATCCATATTTCCTTCTTCATTGGATGACATTGTTTCAACTCATTAATATGCAATGTGATATACAATTGAGCATCAGTTATGTTATTGAAGATGTATAATTCTAACTTATTCATCTGTTCAGCTGACAACGATTTGACATTCAAGCCAAGAATCCCCTTTCCCTCATTATTAACTTGTTCATGGTGAGATGGAGGCAAACATATGTGCTCCACCACAGCCATGTAGCTCGTACAAAACTCTGCAAACTCCTCAGAAATAGACTTTTCAATAATGGAGGCTTCAAGTTGATATATATTCTTATCATACCACTTAAATATTTTCATATACCATTCAAAAGGATTCATCCAACGAAGATCTACAGGTCCAAAAAGATTTATTTCTTGAACCAGATGAGTCATTAAATGCACCATTATATCAAAAAAAGATGGAGGAAAATACATTTCTAATTGAAAAAGTATATAAATTGAATCCTTTTCTAGAATATTCAAATAATTCACATCAATAAACTTATTAAAAATTGAATTGAGAAAATAACACAACTTTGTTATAGTCTTTTTGACACGGATGGGAAATATTCCATGCAATGAAACTGGTAGAAGATGTTACATCTTGACGTGAAAATACGAAGATTTCATACCTATAAACTTCAAATCCTTCAATGAGACAAAAAATTTTACATTCGAAGAATAAACTTGAGGCACTTTGATATCATGTAGACAGTCACAAAAGCAAATTTTCTCCCTCTTGGATAATGTATGACAAGTCGGGGAAGAAATGTTCATCTTCCATTAGGAGTGGGAGCTAACTCCAAATGTATTCCCATTGATAGTAAGTCTAATCTTGCGTTCAACCCATATTTTTGTATTTCCTTTAATATCTAACAATGTTCTAATCAAACTATCACAGATATTCTTCTCCACATGCATGAAATCAATATTATGTTTAACTTCATGATATCTCCAATATGGTAGCTCAAAAAATATTGACCTTTTCTTCCAAATATGTCTACCATTACCAGATTTCTATTTCATTCCCAATGTCACATCAAGGTTTCCCACCCTCTCAAAATACACATCAGGGGTTAAAGGTATTGGAGAAATATCAAATTCTTGTGATCCATTGAATGCCTTTTTTATTCTTCTATACAAGTGATCCATAGGTAAAAACATTTGATGACCCATGTACATTGTTTTCCTTCCATGATGAAATTGAAAATATGAATTATGTTTTTCACAAATTGTACATGCTTTATGACCTTTAACACTATATCTAGAAAAATTTGCATATGCTAGGAAGTCATTTATAGAGAACATAAGCACTTTATATAGCTGGAAATATTCTAATTTATAAAAATCATACACCCTAATGTCGTCCTCCCATAAAATATTCAAATCATCAATTAATGGAGACAAGAAAACATCAATATAATTTTTGGGTTGCTTCGGACTAGATATCATTATACTCAACATAAAATATTTTCACTTTATACAAACTTTAAAAGGGAGGTTGTAAATTACCAATAAAACAGGCCATAAACTATGTGTGCTACTGAGGATCCGGTATGGATTCATTCCATCAGAGCACAACCATATTCCGAGATTCCTAATTTCATTTCTAAATATAGGATACTGCTCATCAATTTTATTCCATTGTGGACAATCTTTTGGATAACTTATTTTTCATCACATATATTCTCATTAGCATGCCATCTTAACCTTTGTACATCATGTGAATTAGAAAATAAACGTTTCAAAAGATGAATTATTGGATGATACAGAAATACCATGGAAGGGATCTTTTAAATCTCTACATCAGCTTGTGATTTTTCTTTCAACTTATACAGTGATGTCCAACATTTTAGACAGTCTAACAAAAATTCATATTCCATACTATATATCATACCATCATTTGGACATGCATGTATTTTCTTGTATCCCAATTCCATCAGGCATAATATTTTCTTGGCCATATAATGTGAATCTGGAAGATCGTTATCTTTTGGATGAATTTCTTTCATCAATTGTAGCAGCTCTATAAAACTTTTGTCACTCCATCCATGTTTCACCTTCAGGTTAACCAATCTTTACACCAGCAAAAAAATCATAAAATTTATACAACCAGAATGCAATGGTTTTTTAGAATCACCATATAGATGCACAACTGTCGGTTCTATCTCAATTTATTCTGCTGCAATATCGTGAATCATTTCTTCAATTCCATCAAAGATACGATCTTGCGAATCATCATCATCAATAGATCTGACATTCTATCCAATTTTACCATGCCAAATCCACGGGTTGTAACATGGATTAAAACCATGACAAATCAGATGATCTTTGATCTCTTTACTTTTCAACTTCTTCATATTCAAACATTTCAAGCATGAATAGAAAAAATTTCCACTTCTTGGAACATTTCGTTTATAAAATTCCAAAAAGGCATCAACACCATCCTCATATTCATTACTCATTCAATGTGCCACAATCCATCTTAGAATCATTATTAACCTATAAAAAATATCAAAATTATACATCTTGTTAAGATAAGGCAAATATATATTTATATGAAAAATATTATAATTTTAATGTAATTTTTTTTTGAAATATAAAACATATATACACGTAATTGAAAAAAATATACATGAAAATAATTTTAAAAAGAAAATATAGTTAGATATAATAGTTTTAAATTCATCTTGGATCTTTTCTTTTTAAGGTACACAAAGAATACATCCTGGTGCAACTAGATACCAAATCCACCCTTTTGTAAAAAAGAAATATGAAGTATAAATATTAAAATATGTATACATTCAATACTAATAATTACTCATATCCCAACGATTTGAAACCATTTGGATAACCCCTGAAACCGTTGGCGTACCCAATGGTTTTATACACTGTTCTCATAAAGGTCATTGTAATAGCCATATACCAACAATTCTACATGAACCGTTGGTATAGACTACATGAGGTTAAAATATTCCAATGGTTTCAATGAAAATGCTGGGATATATATATATATATATCAAGAGGGTGTCCAAGGGGGTTGGGGGATGACTAGGGGCTGTCCAAGGGGGTTGGGGCTATCGATGGTTGTAGGGGGCTATCGAGGGTGTCTTGGGGGGTGGGGGTGTCCAGGGGGTGGGGGCCTGTCCAAGGGGTGGGGGCTGTCCATGGGGGTGGGTAGTGTCCTTGGGATGGGGGAGTGGGGTCTAGGGGGTGAGGGGACTGTCCAACCCCCTACCACATTGGACACCACCCCCACCCCCTTGGACACACCCTGGACACCACCACCCCCTGGATATCCCCCCACCCCCTAAACAGCACCCCCACCCCTATGGAAAGCCCTACCACCTTCTGGATAACCCCCTACCCCCTTGGATAGCCCATTCACCCCCCTGGACACCACCCCCACCACTGGACATCCCTACCCCCTTGGACAACCCCCTCACCCCTAAAAACCACATCCTAGATACCCCAACCCCCTTGGATAGCCACACCCCCCCTGGACACCACCCCCACCCCCTTTGAAAACCCCTACCCTCTGGACAACCCCCACCCCCTGGATAGCCCCCACCCCTCTTTACATCCCCCACCCCTTGGACTCCCCAACCCCCCTGGACACTCCCTACCCCCTTGGGCAGTCCACTCACCCCCTAGACACCACCCCACCCCCTTTGACACCCCCTAGACACCCCATCCCTCTGGACAACCCCCACCCCTAGGAATACCCCCACCCATTTAGATATCCCCACACCACCCGGACTCTCTGCACCCCCTAGACACCCCCTAACCCCTTGGACTTCCCACTCACCCCACGAAAACCACCCCCACCCCCTGGAAACCCCTACCCCCTTAGACAACCCCCTCACCCCTGGACACCCCAACCCCCTTGGACAGACCTCGCACCCCCTGGACACCCCCACCCCCTTTAACAACCCATGGACACCCCCACCCCTTTGGACTACCCACACCCCCCTGGACAACCCCCCACCCCTCCAAACAGACCCCCAACCCCCCACCCCACCCCCTGAACACCCCCGACCGCCTTGGACAACCCACTCACCCCCTGGACACCACCCCCACCCACTAGATAGCCCCCACCCCTCTAGAAAACCCCTTGAACACCCCCCCCCCACACCCCCTGGACACCCCTACCCCATTGGAAAACCCACTGACCCCCTGAACACCCCCCTCGGACACCCCTACCCACTTGGACATCCCCCTCACCCCCTAGACACCACCCCCTTAGATGACCCAACCCCCTTGTACAGCCCCGCACCCCCTGGACACCACCCCCACCCCCTTTGATGCCCCCTAGACACCCCCATCCCACTGGATAGCCCCCCACTCCCTGGACAACCCCCACCCCTCAAGACAACCCCCACCCCTGGACACCCCCACCCCCTAGACACCCCTACCCCCTTGGACAGCCCACTCACCCCTAGACACCACCCCCACCCACTAGACACCCATACCCCCTTGGGCAGCCCTTGCACCCCCTAGACACCCCCACCACCTTTGTCACCCCCTGGACACCCCCACCCCCTAGACATCCCCTACCCCCTGGACAGCCCCCACCCCTCTAAACAGCCCCCACCCCCATCGATATCCCCTGTACGAGAACACACACATGATGGAACACACAAAAAGCATAATGTTTCATGATATCACTTCCATGGGTTCTTTTACCAGAAAAGAATTTAGCATGGTATAAATGAAAAATAGGAAACTTACCATGATAGTAAGAACAAAGATAGAGAAATAACATCTCAAAAAATAATTTTAGGGCATCATGACAAATAAAAACTGAAACCGATCCGTGTGAAGATTACTTGAGTGTTGTGAGTCGACTTGATAGATCTGGTGTCAATAAATACAATGAATGATGTTGGAAAAATGATACAAGAGGCCATGACTTTGAAGAATACTTTCTAGGTTTTACACATGGGAGAGATGAGTCGTAGGTCTCCAGAATGAATAAAATAGAATGAATGAATACAGGGTGCAATAAATCATTTAAAAGGTTTATCAAGGCAGTTATTTTATAACCGACATGATAAACTATTTGTTTATGTTTATAACATTAGTTATTTAATAACCAATGTAGAAAATAATTTATCACATCGGTTATTTTATAACCAACATGATAAATGGAACTTTATCACATCTTTTATTTTGATTACCAATAGGATAAATTGCCAAGATTTCCCTTATCATGTCGATTATGTTATAACTTATGTGATAAAATGTCCAGATTCAATTTTAACAGCAGTTATAAAATAACCTCCATGATAAAGCTAATCTCAGTATTTTTTATGTTGGTTATAAAATAAACGATGTAAAAAATGGATTCTTATCGATTTATCACATTGGTTGTTTTAGAACCGACGTGATAAATCGATTTTTACAGCTTTTCACATTAGTTATATAGAACCAATTTGAAAAATTCCAACGTGTTAAATGTTTTTTCCACTAGTGCGCAAAAGTCACTACCGGTCCCCTCAAACAATGGTCCTAAGAAACAGAGGAAATCCCCAAGACAAACCTCCTTGATAATCAAAAAGCAATGGATGATGGCCTCAAGCTAAATTTCCACTTAAGTACCCAAGCTAACCCATGATATTAATTTCACAAACCAATTAAAATGATTTTAATACCATTAAAATCCATTAAAAACCTTTTCACAATCCATTTATCAAAATCTAGGGGAAAACCATTTTCTTTCAAACCCCTCTTTCAAAACACACAATCAATCATACCAGTTTCAAAAATTAGCAACTAGGATCATTATCATAGGCTAGAGACAGAACCACCTACCTCAAGGTCTAGGTCGAACACACCCGCAATGGGATCCAAAAGCAACTAAAACCAACAACATTGTCAATGAAGGCCCTAGAATCAAAATCTCACCTCAAAGGATTGATTTAAAATATAAGATTACGTGTTTGCGGATAGAAGAATTTCCACGTACCTAAAGAACAAACATCTGTTGCACCACAAATAGCCAAGGAAAAGAATTTGAGACAATATCTCATAGTTGATCTAGAAGAAGAAGACAAAGCTCTACCAACTTAGATCAATGGGTCTAATAATGCAAGGTAAGGGCGCCACCACGATCAACCACAAAGAAGAACCAGAATGAACACTTACTCGAAGAGACACACTATAGAATAAACGATGAAACATAGATGACCAGATCGATCCAAAAGGTGATACACCTCTAAAAAAGTCCTAGAAGAAGTTTAGGGTTGAGAGACCTGAGGTTTGGGTGAAAAAGGCAAACCAAAACTTAAAAACACGTGACTTAAACCTAGGCGTGGGCCGGGTCATGATGTGTACCCCTTGGTCACGATGTGTGTGCCTTACTAGATAATATATGCCGAAAAAACCATCACATCAAGTTAAAAACCCAATATTTATCCCCTATACAATGTCTACCTTAGGTACATGATGTTTACCAGCTCACGGCATGATCCCATAGTTCACAACGTGATCCCCCAGTCCTCGACATGCAACTAGCACTAAGTACACGCCGTGTACTTTAGGTACAAGGCGTGTACCTATTCAATAGTCTATAGTAAACCTAGAAAAATCACATAAAAGTATTCTTTTAAAATAGGATAGAACATAGAAAAATGAAACTTACTAGATCAAGTTAACAAGATGTTACAAACTCCCCACCATAAAGACTTTCTTCCCCTGGGAAGTCATGTCGAAGATGTAGTCCCTGGAAAAAGATGAGGCCACTGCTCCTTCATCAATGACTCTCATTCCTAAGTCTCATAAGAATCTTATCCTTATTTCTATAGAACTCTGACCAATAGAATCAACTTCCCTTACAAGACTATTTTCATGAGAGTCAAAAATATCAAATAGTTTCTCCAAAACAGAAGCATATAGCTTTAACTCAATTTCTTCCCAACTCAGAATGTGAGCGGGATCAGGGTGATACTTCATGTGATGAGATATATGGAAAACATCATGAATGCATGTCAACTGAATCAAAAATTCTAACCGATAAGAAACCTCTATGAGCCATTCAGTGATCTCAAAATGGTCCAACATATCTTAGGGATAGCTTTACCTATATTCCAAGCCGACGGTGACCCAACCATGGAGAAACATTCAAGAAAACTCAGTAACCAATGGAAAACTCCAAAGGATGATGCCACCGATTTTCATATGATTTTTGTCGACTCTGGTTTGTAACCAGATATCATCGCACCTCCTGAATCTCTGACAATATCTCATGAACCATACATGGCCCAACCAAAGCTACATCTCCCACCTCCTCCCAACAAAGAGTTGATCTTCACGGGTGACCATAAAATGCTTCAAGGGGATCCATTCTATTCAAATACTAATAAATGTTGTTGTAAACAAACTCAACTAGTCCTAGATGTATATTCCTAGATCCACCAAAATCCAAGCCATAGAAAAGAAGAATATCTTCTAGGATCTGAATCACATGATCCTTAAAGAAATCTATATGTGGATGGTAAGTTGTACTCAACTTGAAATGAGTCCCTATTACCTCTTGAAGAATAATCCAGAACCTTTAGGTAAACTGAAGATCCTTATCTGAAACAACATAAGAAGGACTCCCATTTAACCTCACAATCTTCTGCACATACAGATTACCTAGATTGTCAAAATTAGTTGTTTTTTTATCAGAATGAAATGATTAGAGTTCATCAATAGGTCAACAACCACCCATATATAATTTTCCCTTAGGGAATCCATATAAAACCAACAAAAAAAATCCATGGACACCTTGTACCATTTCCAAACTAGAACCAGAAAAGGGTGAAACAAACTAGAGGGTTTCAAGCACTCTATATTTATCCATTGGCAGGTGTAACAACGAGAAACATAATTTGAAATGTCATGCTTTATACCTAGCCACCAAAATCATCCTCTCATGTCATAATACATCTTTTTAGCACCTGGATGATTGCCCCATGAAGAGCAATGACAATCGAACCAGACTGAACTCGTCATAGGTTATGGGATGACAACTCACTTTCGAATTGAATTATGCCATCGGGAGAAAAAGACTAACCTGGATTGGTCTCCCCACTATAAAGGCTTTCCTAAGTCTTCTTAAACTCATCATCCTGATGCTGACCTTGATAAATAGACTCTATGAGAGAAGATGATAACTGAGCACTGGTCAAAACCATACCTGAAGCATCCTCTTGATCATCCAAGTGCAACTTAGTGAAAATCACTATAAGATTCCACTCCTCCATCAATACTAGAATAGCCTGTGATGGTACCTTCTTGTATAGAGCATCTACAAAAACATTTCCAATCCCTAGGGTATAAGTGATGTTAAAGTCAAACGTTTAGAGGTATTCCACCAATCATCTCTGTCTGATATTCAAGTCTTTCTGAGAAAAGATAAAGATCAGACTCTTATGATCAGCGAACACGATGAACTTTTCCCCCAAGAGGTAGTGTCACTAACACTTAAGCGCATGCATCAACGCAGAAATCTCTAAATCATGAGTGGGGTAATTCTTCTCATGCGATCAGAGTTGACGAGAGGCATAAGCTACCACATGATCATCCAACATCATCACACATCCCAAAATAGTACCAGATGCATCAAAAAACACCATATACCCCTTACCGGGATCAGGTAAGATCAAAACAAGAGCTGATGTTAGAAGTCATTTCAGTTCATTCAAAGAAGAATAACACTTTACATACCATGAGAATATCACCACCTTCTTGGTTAGAGTAGTAAGAGGTGATTCCAGCTTATAGAAATCATTGGTGAACCATCAGTAATATCCATCAAGTCTATGGAAGATTTTAATCTCAAAGGCATTTTGTGGTTCCTTCCAAGAAAAAATATCATTTACCTTCTATCGACCAACTGACAAACCATACTTAGAAATTTTGTGCCTCAATAATTTCACTTCTCAAATCCAGAAACTACACTTTGAAATCTTTTCATACAAACAGTGATTTCTCATAACTCCTAGAAACAAACTCAGATTGTGCTCATGCTCATGCTCAGATTTTGAATAAACCAGAATATCATCCACAAACACTACCACAAAAGTGTTCAGATACTGATTTAATATCTAATTCATCAAATCCATAAAAACATCAAGAGCATTAATTAGATCAAAAGAAATCACCAGATATTCATAACGGCCATACCTACTCTTAAGGTACGTCATTAATATATCAGACTCTCGGACTCTGAGCTAATGATAGCCCGACCAAAGATCAATCTTCTAGAACCACTTTTCCCTATTTAACTGATCAAACAAATCAACCACATGAGGAAAAGGGTATATGTTCTTAACAGTCACCCAGTCCAACTTTCGATAGTCCACACACAACTGAAGTGAACCATCTGCTTTCTTGGAAATGAGCATAGGGGCTTCCCAAGGAGAAAAAACTAGAAAGAATGAAACCATTATCTAGTAGGTCATCCAACTTAATCTTGAGCTCTTTCAACTCTGCTAGTGCCATACGATAAGAAGGCCTCGATATTGATTGTGCACCTATCACCACATCAATCGTAAAATCTACCTCACTCTATGGATGAAGAATAAAGTAGTCATCTGGGAAAATGTAAATAAGTCCTTGAATGACAACATAAACATCACCAACAGAAGAAAATTCATCAATCTCAAATGCAACAACAACCAAAAAACTCTAGAGATCTAGGTGGGAAGGTCCTTAATGACCTGACCTTGGGTCCCACTCTCCCTGAAACACATGAGAGATCCCATCGGCCACATGAAACAAAACACGCAGATGATAACAATCAACCTCAACATGATGAGAAAAAATCCAATCCATACCGATGATGACATCAAATAGATCAAGATATATAAGAATAAACTCCCATACAAATTTTGTATCATCTTTCGTTAATGAACAAGAAGGAAACCAAAACCCTTTCTCTTTCCTCTTTCCAAGAGGTGTCGCTAACTCCATTGAAAATGACATAGGTTTCATTGGACGATTAAGAATATAAACCAAACATGAAGATATAAATGAGTTGGAGGCACCCGTATCAAAAAAAGTAATAGATACTCAAGATGCAATAAAAAGTGTACCTCTCACTATTACCATACCTACATCAACATCCATTGGAAACTCATATACTACATATAAATTCTTTACTCTTAAGAACTATGGTTGGATCCCTGTAGTCTTTGATGCTTCTGGCTGCACAATAGTAGCCTTTAGAAGCGATGAACCCTGACCATAATGAGGTGTATTCATTTCCGGATAGAAACACTACAGATGACCAACACATCCTCATATATTGAAATTATTTTCAGACATAAGAAAAGAAATTCTAGTGTTTCCTCCCTTTCTACATTGATAGAAAGTCAGAGCCACACTACCAGGTACAACAGATGGTGCAGACGAGGCTCGCTGCTGAGACACACCTCCACCACTTCTGTGATGGTCCTACCACTTTCTCTTATTCCCACATGCCACTAAAGCAATCACCTATTGGAAAAGAAGAGTTGGTAAAGCCGACTTTGCCTGCCATGTTCTTCTCTTTCACTATTGCTCTATCTACAATCTATACATAGGTAGAAAGATTCAACATGAACACCTACGATTGAATTTCCAGTCACAAAACCAGTATGTAATTTTTCACATTCATTTCATCATTCTTTACGACATCCAGAGAGAAATGATAAAGCTCAACAAATCAGTTGGTGTATTACAACACCGAATGCTCTCCATACAACAATTATAAGAACTCTAGATATTTTTCCAATATCACTAACTCCGAAAAAAACTTTTGAAAAAACAGGGTCTGGAAACCTTTCCAATCTAAGCCCACATGTCTGTCTACCTAGACCATAGAGTCCCACCAAATTTCGCTAGAACCCTCGAGTCTGAACACTGCTAACATTACCCTGATATTATTAGGTTTCCCCAAAAATTCAAATATTTGATTGATCATTTCCATCCAATCCCCCACCTCATCAGGTTTAGTCATCCATTTAATAGTTGGTGAATTCTTATGCAAGAACTCCCGTGACTGATCTCTTTCTCTTCCAGCTCCTGGATGCACCTCTACAACTGCATTCTGAAATTGTGGAACATCCAAATCAATAGCATGAACTTCTCATATGATAGTATCAATAGGATTCTGATCCATAGGTAGATTTTCTTCGAGGATCATTAGGTGTAGCCTTCTGAGGAACCTGTGGAAGACATCTCATTGGAATATTGTTGCACAATGAAACGTTAGAATGATTAGACATAGTTAAAATCTCAATTCAATCTTGAAAACCCACAAGAAAAATTGAGATTTTAAAACCAAAAACCAACACTAGAGACAAATATCCCAAAAACCCATAGTAACTTAAGTCTAGTTACAACAAGAGTTGACCAAGAACTTATTGCAACATACCTCCCAGGTCCTGAAAATCCTATCTCCAATATTAGAAAAGTCCAATGAAAAAGATTCTTGAGGAAAACCCACCCTTTAATACCAAATTTTAATGAACCAACCCAGGATTCCCTGAAACCCAGCACCTTACCTGATCTGCCACATACCCGAACGAGGTTCTTAATCCCCACCGGCTGGAGACAAGCACCCGAGCATCGAACAATGAAACCGAGGGAAAAATTTCTTTCAACTTGAACAACCACCCTCCATATATATATATATATATATATTAAGAAGTAACAATGAAATAATAACAAATATATGAGCCAAAACTGTAAGGAAAACAGTGTAAACATAACAATTATAATATTAGCTAAAACCCAAAGAAAAAGTCTGACGAAAAAGGACTCAAAACCAAAAAGCTAATCTAAAAATGGTCTAAAAAAACTCCATCCATCTCATCACCAACTACCCATACCAATTGACACGAACCTCACCGACTCACTATAGAGCCTTGTCTTTCCCTGTACTGGAAGACAAAAAAAGTTCTACGCACCACCATAGTAGTGCGTAGGGTATGAGATAATAGGCTTAGTAGGATCCCACCCAGGTGTTTCATAACAAGTATCCATATAACAATCATGTATGCTCTTTTTAATAAAAACATGGCATGATAAGTAGTAAGTTAGTTTTATAGAAAACTTAGTAAATTTCCCCTTTTCCACAGTTATAAACAAAAGTAGTTATAATAGTTTCAAGAAATGATTCCATATAATCTTTTACAAGCATCAACATCCATATCAAGGATAACTAAAAAATCCAAGCAGTATAAAATAGAAGAATAGGTATCATAACACCAAGTAATACTACTAGTCTAGGAAGTAGACTAGTCATACCAAAATAATCAAGTACACAAAAATTGATCAGAGAACAACATGCCTAGGAAGCCAAGTAACACCCCATGAATAATCCTCCCCCCCCCCCAATGTCACTATCAGTCCCCAAGAACAACGGGCCTAGGAAATAGAGTAAATCCCAAATACTAACCTTCTTGATAATCACAACGCAGTGGACGATGGCTGTAACGCCCTAGGTTTTATAAACTGGTTCAAGTAAGCAATGTTGTGCTTTTCAGTGATATCTCTTGTTTTATTTTATTTTATGGTTTGTGAGCTGATAAAGAATTTGAGTGGAAATCAAACATGAAGAATATGATAAAATGTTATATATTCAATAGATACATTACAAAAAGACCCATCTAATTGAATGTACCCTGCACAAGACCTAACACGGCCACAACAAGACTACAAAGAACCAAAACACAGGCAATTGGATAGTCGTCATCTTTAGGGTCCATCAGTGTGAAAAGTATAACCGCCAGAATCACCGCGCATGCACTCAGCCCCAGAGGTATGAGAAGAGCCATCTGCCAAGGGTCCGGTGTTTTGAAAATATAAAACATCCTACCCCTTGCTTTTATAATGGACCTCTAAAAGGAATATGACCATTTTTTTGACCGTTGGGTTCCAATGGACAAGTGCATCATTTTATAAAAATTTTGTCTTTATAACGCTTTTATAATATTATGGTATTTCATTTTTTTAATACAAAATATTAGAATTATAGCTTCAAGTATTAAAAATAAAATATTATTTTTTGAAAATGAATCTATTTTGATCATGATGATATTTATATGATGGAAAGCTTGGTATTCTTTTAAAATGTGATGAACATCAAGTTTATAGTGGTATCAGCAATAATTGGAAAAAATGTATCTTTTCGGATCTCTAAAAATGTGTGTTTTGAATCAGAGAAAAACTACGAGTCTTTTAAACATAATTTTATAGATAAACAAGTAAAGAAAGTTATAAATTGGATTTTAATGGTTATAATATCCTAGTAGTTATAAAAGTGTGGTATTAAAATATATCTTAAAAAAAACTAATATAAAATAGTATCATTTGTTTACTTAAACTAAAATGGGATTTTAGTTTTATGAGTTAAAAAGTACTTATTAAATTTTATACAAATTCCAAATTATAATGTACCGGTTATATATATATTTCGAAGTAGAATAATTTTAGCATTTATTAAACTGGTTTTTTTAAAAAAAACAACAAGCAACCCAGGCCATCTCGCGCCCCCAACCGCAACCGTCCGATCTCTCAGGCCAGATCCCAGCCGTCACGCCTTTTATTTTACTGCTAACCCCATCGTCTTCTTCTACCTCGCGCCAGGGTCCCGCGAACCAGCTGTTGGTTTTCCCGAGACGCCTCCCCTCCACTGCTCACGTTGACCTTGCACACCCACCTCTGTAGGCTCGACCTAACCTCCCCCAGATCATCATCCTTTAAGAACTGAGAAACCCCAGTGAAAACGGGACCTCCGGAGCCAACCCGCGCCACAGCGACACCAGCCTTGCCGCCGCCTCGCCGTCGCATCACCACCACGAACCACCTCTAGTTTCGCACCTCACCCTCGTGCACGACCACACTAGTTCCGGCGCTACACTGCTGGACACCAGGACGTCGCTTCACAACATCTCCAAGTGTCCGCGACCCCACCGGACCACCACCGGCCACCAAAGCTCCTCCTGGTTCACCGGTCACCCAGCAAGCCTCCCTCCAGCGAGCTCCTCTCTTGAGCGGTAAGGGTGCCACGTTTATATGTTTTTTTTCCACCCATGGTTCTCAGTTCAAGTTTTTGTATACATGAGTATATATATATATATATATATACGCCTAATAGTTAAAGGTATATATATAACTTTATATATATATATATTCCATGTAAACCATACAAAATTATGTTTCTAAGATTTCCTTATAATTCAGTATTTTATTATAAGAATTATACCTTTGAAAGGGGTTAGTTTAAAACAAGTCCTAACATGTACAATTTTTATGTAAGCCTTATATATATAATTATATAATTTTATTAGTTATGTATTTCAATGCAAATCAGTTTTTTATTCTTACTTTGTAAATGAATGATATTGGATGCGAACCAGGTCTTTGTGTTAAGTGAAAACATGTTATAGTTGTTGTTGAGGTATTATATATTTACAGTTTTTTGAACACTTAAAACCCATAAGGTTTTGTTCTTTTTTTTTAAACTGAATAAGTGATAGATTGTTAGAGGTTTCAGATTTCAAGTGAACCATGTTTAATTTATGAGAAACCCTATTTATATACATTGTGTATATATATCCCTATGTATGTATGTGTTTTTAAGATTAATATCTGAAAACCCTAGTTTCAAGAAATGGTTATTAATATTTTTATGCATGTAGGATTTTAGTACTTGCCTATGCTGTTTTGTATTTCTGTGTATAAGGGTACACCAATGAACTTGATTAATGTCGGCCTTGAAATGATTTGTGTTTTTTTCAAAAGGATATGCCCTTGCCTGTTTTAAACTTGCATTAAAAGGATATGGATTTAAGGGTTATGTTAATGTGTAGAAATCCTCTATTATTTTTATACCAAACTGGTTGCAATGATTTTTAGTGAGCAGAGTGTAACATCAAATTCTATGACCAGAGAAGAATAATAATTAATGAAAGGTATTATTTTTAAAGTGGTATATTTCCAAGTGTCGGAATTTTTAAAGATTGCAAGTGTTTATTATTTTTATACCAAGCATGCCGCAGTAATTCTTAGCGGATGGGGATTTGTTTCAAGTACTATGACCTGTGAAGTACAATATTTAATGCCAAGCAGTTCTTTTCCATGCACTGGAATTTTGGAAACTCATCATTTATTACCCCTTGGGATCAAGTCTCACACATTCATCATCTTATGTGCTTAAATAATTGTTCTATGCACATAGTATGCTTGCATAACCTTGCCTGCTTTTATTCCATATTTTCCATTTTATCTGCCGTAACATGTATATAATTGTTGCCTTATTCACATTGTTCATGAATATGACTCAACATGATAATGAACCAAGAACTAAAATTACCCAAAGTGGTATGGGACACCTTGGGTAATGAGAAATGAAAATGGTATTACCCAAAGTGGTATGGGACACCTTGGGTAATATGAAATGAAAATTAAATATTCAAAGTGGTATGGGACACCTTGAATATCTGACCCTATCAACATGTGAAAAATGTATGGGACTACCCGGAATGGGGTCCGGTAAGAAGAAAACCCTCCAGGTTGGGGACTGGTTAAAGTAAGCCCTCCGGGTAGGAGACCAGTAAAAGTAAGCTCCTCGATGCATCGATAGTTCTCAAGATAGTCAGATTGGGTTTTTACCCTTAGGTCATGGCACAAGGCCTTGACACAGAGACCATGAGTCCTTCAGCATACATTTCTTTGCTTATGACCAACCTGGTGATGATTCCGATTAGAGGAATAACCTTGGTTATAGAACCTTACCTATGAGCATCGGATAAAAAAAAAGAAACACAAGACATATGATATGGCAATGTTGATGCATGACCAATTTCTTTTCCAGAACATCATTTCAAATGTTGTATTTCAATTATAATGTCATAATGTGCATATTATGTGTAGATGATGCACTTGTGCGCGACTCTGATGACACTTTCGTCTTGTTGTTCATACACACTTTTCTTGTTTATGGACACTTTATTTCGTGCAACCCATGCCTTTTATTAATATGCTTATCTTGTTTACTAAGTGGGTTACCGCTAAGTTTTCTAGTGCATAAGTATGAAGTACTTTAACTCTGATGTATCAACTTTTGTTTAGTCTTGAAGTTTTTCTTTTAAGAAAACTTTCTATGTATGGAAAAGTATTTTTCAAAGTAGTTTTCAAAAGCCGTATTTAAGTATTTTCAAAAACCCCTTACTGTGTTTTTCAATTCTCACCCTATGTTTTATGTTAAATTCTTATAGGTTGATGGAGCCTTTCCAAGACTTGGATGTTTGATCTTAGCTCAGAAAATAAAGAAGCAAAGCTATTGTCTCTGATTCTCCAGGATCTAAACCAGAAAGTTACTCCTGATGGGTTATGATGTGTGACTTATTTTTTTCATTTGTGCGAAATAAATTGCACACCATAACCATAGAACCGGCTCTGGGCTACCGGGGTCGGGGTGTTATAATTGCCTCAATATAACCTTCCACCTATGTACCCAAGGTAACCCATGTGATCAATTTCACAAACTAGTTTAAATGATTTGAAAACCATTCACACCATTCAAACCCATTTCACAATCCAATTATCAAATTTCAAGGAAAAGTCATTTTCTTTCAAAATCCCCTTTCATCACACAGAACCAATCATGAAAATTTCATAAATTAGAAATTAGGCTCATTATCATAGGCTGGATATGGAACCACCTACCTCAAGGTCTGGGCCACACATGCCCGAAATGGGATCCAAAAGCAACTAAACCAAAAAATGGTGTCAACAAAGCCCCTAGAATAAAACCCTCTCTTCAAAGGATTGATTTAAAATATAAGAAAAGGTGTTTGTAGATAGAATAAAGTCTACATACCTCAATAAAGAATGTCTGTTGCACCACAACTAGCCAATGAAAGGCCTTTGATACAATATCTCACAATGTATCTAGAAGAAGATGATAAGTATCGACCAACTTAGATCAAAGGATATGATAATGCAGGGCAAGTGTGTTACCGCGATCAATCGTAAAGAAGAACAAAAAATAACACTTATCCAGAGAGATGAACTATATAAGAAACGATTAAATGGAGTTGATAGGATTTATTTGGAAGGTGAGACACCTCTCAAAAATGGATAGGATAAGTTTAGGGTCGAGATCCAATAGTTTTTAGATAAAAAGGACAATCAAAACTAAAAAAATTGGGACTTAAACCTGGGCACGTGCCGGGTCACAACATGTACCCCTTGGTCATGATGTGTATGAATCGCTGTATAAGTTACACAAAAAAACCTACCACCTCAAATTAAAAAACTGATATTTATCCCCTACACGATGTGTACCTCAGGTACACAATGTGTACCATCTCACAAAATGATCCTCTAGTTCACAATGTGATCTCCCACTCCTCGACATGCAACCATCACCGAGTACATGTCATGTACTTTATGTACATAGTGTGTACATATTCAAAAATCTGTAGTAAACCCAAAAAAATCACATAAAATGATTTTTTGAAAACTAGGAGGGAATTTAGAAAAAGGAAACCAACACGATAAAGGTAACAGGATGTTATAGTAAATAATTCATAATCAATATAAAAAGGTATATAATTGAAAACACATTCCCTTTAATGAATAAATTGAGAAAGAAATTCCTCCATAGATATTATAAATGCAGTAATCTCATGGATAATAACAACTGAATTCTCAGATAATGAAATGATTAATATTGTACATCATAATCTTAGAGATCATAAAATCATTACAAACAAGTCCTTATTCCAAGATAGTTTAATTGAAGGGTAGGCAACACTAAAAACCGATTAAATAAGGCTATCCAACTAATTTGTCTCATGAGACATGTTGATGCATCGAGCAACTATATACAAACGGGCCTAATCCATTACTGTATGTATAATTAATTCCTCATATATTTCATGATCTTTTAAATTTATCAATAATATTCATTAAAAATAAATAAAATTATTAAATATAGTACATGTATTATCAATATTTACTTATTAAAACTTTTAAAGTAAAACCCCATGTATATAAATGATATTTGGTTAAGGAAATAATAATTTACATGAAACAAAGAATATAGATATTTAAGAAAAATTTAATTTCAAGTGATCACAAGAAATTGAATGTTTTGAGAGAATGTTAGTGACCAAAAAATTGATATCAGAAAAATGATGACCATCAATTTTACATAAAAGTAGATTGTGTATTAAAATCTTGTCTTTTGAAGATAAAAATTGGAGTGAACAACCTAAATATGCTTTTAGTAAATATTTTTCTTTTTAAAACAATTGGAAACTTGAATAAGAATCTAAATATTACAAAAAAACCTGGGGTGTCAGGAAAATCCATTAATGTCATATATGTTAAAAAGAAAAAAATCATTTTGACTTCTAAAAAAGAAACTTGAAAATGATCCTTTCATAAAAAATTAGAAATATTCCTTTAAAACCTTTTAATAATTGAGTAATAAATTAATATTTCCTAAATAAGTAATTTTAGTAAATAAAAATTTCTTTTCTAATTTTTTTAATAAAAACATAGACATAAAATAGAAATATACCTAATCAAAATAGAAATAATAGTAGGTTTTATTTTCAACATTTATTTTAGTGATTCATGTTCCATAGAGAGGAAACATTAGAAGGGAATATGGTAATTACTTAAGTATCTATAGGATAAAAAATATATTGAGTTTACGAAGGATAAATTAAAATATCATTTTAATGAAAATTAGGGAAATCCCAAAAAATGATATTGTAATATAAATTCTTACCAATTTGGTAACATTACAATTGCCACCCCTTGAAAGAGTAAATTTGAATTTAAAAATTAATAATCATGAATAAATATATATATTCATATAAAATACAGAAAATGGTTAGTATATACACCACGTAAAAATAATTAGGTTTGCAATATTAAATATGCCTCAATGTAGTGAATATTGTAATGAAATCCCTTGAAAGATATTATCATTGAAGTAAGAATTAACAAATGAATTGATAATGTGTATCAAATATAAATAAACATAATATAGTGTAAATAAATTTTAAAACAACTTAGATTTAAATTTTTAAATAATCATGTCATAACAAAGTCAATGGAGAAGTAGTATATCCCAATGAACTAAAATTGACTTAAGAATCCCTTTACCTCAAGTTTGAATTACCACATAAGTGATTTTAAAATCAGTTATAATTAATTTATATTTAATATAATTACATAAAAAACTATGTATGTATCTATAATATCATATATGATCCATGTATAACATTTTTCCCAAATTTATTAATAATCATTTATTATTATCATTATATTTTGTGTTAAGTGCTTCATTTTATATATATATTTTAATATGGGAGTTTCCGTTCTTGCATATCTCTCATGGTTCCATAAATTACAAAATTTTATTCATGATATAAATATCATATATATTCAATATATATATATAGTCCTATAAAAAATATAGAGATAGAACCATGAATTACACTGTTCAAGGAGACAGTTGGACATATGTACACATCGACATTGTTTTCACTTTTTGAATAATGAAATGAAAGAAAAGTAAATAATATTAAGAATTATAGTATAATTTTAATATCATATATATATATATATTATATTCATTTAATATATCCATATTTCCATCCATGTAAACCAAAAATGAAAAATTAATCACATCGCTTTATGGAGGTGGTAGTTTACACATATGCATGAGCCACATTATCATTTTCCAATAGATTTGAAGATAAGGAGGTAGGTATAATATTATAATTACATATGTATAATTATTTCATATATATAATATATATACATTAGTTTCATATTTATAACAATCAAATTAATGTGGTGATGAAAAATGAATTACCACACTATGTGGAGATGGCAATTCGTGCATATGCAAGAGTGATATTTTTTCTTTTTATAGGATGCAAAAGAGTTGTGAAATTGTTATAAAATTATTTTAATAAAATATAATTATATTTATTATATTGTAATTATTATATTTTCATGGTTAAAATATATTTTGAATAAGTATAAGAGGAAATAAACTTGAAAGATACGGAAAATATGATTACATCTTCTTTGGTATACTTCCTTTATATTCCTTCATAAGAACCCTTATAATTGAATTTTGAGAATAAATAACCTAAAATTAGTATAGAGGTATGTTTTGAAAATATTTGTTAAGGTTTTGGTTAAGAAATATTGTTCAAAGTTTTGTAAATAAAATAAATTAGGGGTTCCTTTTATTTGTGAGGAGAGGAGAACTCTTGGAATGTCTTAAAAAATTAATTCTATAATAAAGTCATTATATAGAAAAATTATTCAAAATGTATACAGATTAAAAAATAATGTAGGGTTTTCTTAAATTCCATCACATAATAATTTTTTTATAAGTTTAAGTGGTGTTTTAAACCCTACCTTTTAGTTTAACCCTTTTATTAACCAATTTTATCCTCAACCACAATAATAACTTTTCACTCTTAAAGGGTTATAATTTTACTTATAAGGTGAAAATTGGCTCATAAATGGAAAACAGATGAGATTTTGTAAAATATATTATATTCATTGTCCTCTTTTAAGATTTTTATGATTTTTTAATCATTTAATAAAATAGGATTTTAATAAAATATTAGTAACATAATTTTTAACACTATTAATTTAATTTGAAATTAAAGAGACCAAGACAAAGATTTAGTTATAAAATGATCCTTTTAAAGGTACCTAATATGATATATACATATATAAAATCATTTAAACATAATATTTAATCCAGATTGTATTACTTTTAATTTTTTAAAATAATTTATTTTCTTTCTCTATTAATTTAAAAAATACCATGTCAGTGTTTTGTAAGAATTTAAGGTGATCATTCAATCACTAAAAATAAAAAATAAATTACCATGATAAAATAATAATATATATTTCAAATTTAAATTTAAAACAAAACAAAATTTTTTTATCCTTATAAAAAATATTAATGATATTAATGAAAAGATAGTTAAAATTTTTGTTTATTATTTTCTTAAAATAATATAAGGGGAATATCAAAGAAAAAAGGAACCAAGTGGACATATTTTTGAGACTTATAAAGAAATAGATAATATTAATTTATAAAATATGAGAAATTAATGTTTTTTATAAATTTTAAATCCTTATCCAAAATTTTTAACCCTATTTTACCTGTTTTACCATTACCGATGTGAAAAATATTCACCAAGGTTAATATTCATAATTAAAGAAATAAAATGGACCTATTTACCAAATTCTATCATCATTATTTCAAATATGTAATCCATTTTTGAATATTCAATTCATATAGGTGGAATGATTTAATTTTAAATTAATCCTACAAAAACATGAAGAAAAACACTTTTCTAGAATAATATTTTCTAATGTATAAAGGTTTTTATACCTAAATATAACATAAAATAAATTAAAATGATATTAATAGGATTAATAATAATTTAAATTAATATTTATAAATTTTAACCTCATTTAAAACACAATGTAACTTTGTAAATTCTTTCAATAAAAAATGATTTTCAATAAAAATCAATAATTTCCTCTATTCAAAAAAAATTAATATTTCTATAAAAATATAAGAAATTCACTCCAAGATATTTTTTACATGATTATTTAAACAATTAAGTTAATTTTAGAGTGTTAAATTTTTAAAAGTAGAAATAATAATTTTAATGTTCGTGCACAAAATGTAATAAAATTTATTTTTGATGAAAATTCATTTTTACTATAAAAAATGACTGCACTAAAAATTTATTTAGTTCTTTGTAAGAATTAATAAATTAATTTATATTGATTATGAACCTTATATATATATTATAATTTTTTTACTCATATTCATACATAACAATTCAACTGTTAGTTTATAACATTTAAATAATAATATTTTTTATAATATATCCCAATTCAAATAATGATTAGTGTTTCATGTTAACAAAGATATTAAACATTTTAAAAAATTTAAATATAAATATATATTAAATTATCAATATTTTAAATTATCGCCTCTTTGAATAAATTTTTACCTCTCAATTTTATCTCATTTATCAAAGGTCCAACATTTGTTGAAAACCCACGTCATATAGAGGGATAATAAAACTTATTTTGAGAAGGGAAAGTCTGGAAACATAAATGTTAACTGAAATATAACATATTCAGGTTCCTAGATATGGAAAAAATTTGTGGGAAGTTAAAATATAGACATAAAATAGAATTCTATCATTCAAGGACTAATAGAGAGTGATCGAGAACATAGTCATGAGAATGTTAATGACCAGAAAATTATAAATCATTGAGGGGTTAAAAGACCATAAATTCATCTAAAATAAAGGTAAAAGGATCGTATTTTTATTTCATGTTACGTTTCTTAATGTTTTTGGATTTTTTTTCATGATAGAGGATAAAAGAAATTGTAATTACTTGATTTATTTCGAGTTCATTATTACAATTTCATTTTTGGTGGTGATTCATTTAATCTTCACATCATATATTAATCCAATAAATGAGTATTAAAAATGAATTTTTAAATTTGAAATCACAATAATTAATATTTAATAGATCACATGATATTTAAAAGAAATAAAATTCATTCCTCCACTATCCATATATTTACCAAAACTAAAAGGATTAACAAAGGTTATCCAATACTGATAAATATTAATGTGTCAAATTAATGAATTAATCTCTAGAATTCGAAATAAAACAAACGTTTTAACCTAGATAATCTTATAAATAAATAACCATATATCACAAATAAAATCAATAACCTCAACATTATAGATAGTTTTAAACTAAATGGTTTTCCCATACCCTTCATCATATATCTCTAAAAATGTAATAGTTATATTTCTAAATAATCCTTTAGTTCATTTAATAAGGGATATATCTATATATATATCAACCCAATAAGACATATCATGGAATATCATTAATCAACATAATATCCCAAAAAATTAAAAATGTTTAAATCCTAAAATATGATTCCTAAAATCAACTTAATATTTGATCACCAAATTTTTTAAACAAAACATTTCATACCAAATAGAACATAATATAGACTAGTGGTAGTAATTTCACCCTTTTTATATTTTATTTGTTGGTTCAAGCCCTGGATCCTCTCCATATGCGATGCGTTTTTTCCCGACAAGTGGGTTGTCCATTTTATAAAAATATATTAATACAATTTTTATAAATTTCCCAAAAATATTATAAACAGCCTTAAAAATAACATTAATCATGAAATAATGTTTTAATAAGTAAGGTTTTATATAAAACATGTTTTTCCAAAAAAAATAAAATAATCATAACTAGATATTATTTCCTTAAATAAATGATTAACTTATAAAAACATGTTAAACTTATTTCCACAAAATATAAAAGCAATATTCCTCAAATAACCTTCTCACTAAGATATATACTAAACTAAATGGTTGTATTATTAGAAATATCTCCAAAAATATCATTTATCATGTTAAACCATTTGTGCATAAAACTTATAAAGGGGTATTTATGAGTTTAAACTTATGAACAACCTTATAATTATCAACCTAAGAAACTGTAGGTTTCTCTCATATCATTATAGACTATAATATGTTTCCATATGTTTTATTCTCCCATTTTTCACAATGTTTGATAAATAAAATGTGAATCAACACAATAATATTCCTCAAGAGTGTATTAATAGATGCATAATATGAGTTCATTCACCATGCACAAGAGTGATTGATAAGATATACCTGTATATCTATTATTGGTGCTAGTATCCCAAGATGCATATATATCAAAAACACATCCACTAATAGTATCTAGACATGGATATATTTATAGGAAAACCACATTATCAATACCTTATAAAACCCTTTTTGATATTCTATTATAATTAGATATATCATTAATGTTTTAATAGGGTTATGTTCCTTAATCTATGCTTTCCTAAATATATTTACCAATGTTTCTACTAAACTTCCTCTAATACCAATTATAGAAAACCTTACTCCAGTAAAATAGAGATGGTGTATATTTTATTACATTAGAATAAGATATAAGGGATCATATCATCAAATGTCATATATTTTATAATTCTTGGAGAACCTCATACATGCAGTGTTCTCAAATTACATTGGAAATATTTAAAAAAGCATAAGGATAATATTTGTATCCTTGATATTATTTATAATATCATTCTCCATATCATGAGTAAAGGAAAACCAACAAAGAATGAGATCATATACTCAGTAAGGGTTACATATAGTGGAATATATCATGAGAACACAAGACAAGGTATAATCAATATGAATTGTTTTAAAACTGGAAAATATTATGTTTAATTAATAACATGAGCATGAAATGCATTCATTGATAATATCAATGAAGTAATCTCCTGGATAATAATATCTAAATACTCAATTAATGTAACGAATAATATAGGATGCCATGAGGTCAAAAAAAATAATATATTTACCATTAAGGCATTATTAAAAGATAGTTCAAGTAATGGGTAGGTATACACCAAAAACCCATTTAGTAACGTTTTCCAACTGGTTTTTTTCATCAGTCCTATCGATTCATAAAGAGGCTATCTATAACTTGGCCCCACTCATAACATTATTCCCAATCCATTCATAATATATTTAATGATCAATATAATTCATAAAAAAGTATTTATCAAAAATTGTCAGTATCATGCAAAGAATATGAATTATCAATATTTCCCCAGTCAAAAAAATAACACTCAAATTAAGACACTATATATAGAAATGACATTTAGT
This sequence comes from Viscum album, assembly GCA_963277665.1. NCBI lineage: Eukaryota > Viridiplantae > Streptophyta > Magnoliopsida > Santalales > Viscaceae > Viscum > Viscum album. The sequence continues at coordinate 547,873,472 of OY728148.1, forward strand.
TTAGGAAGAAATCAAATACTTTTTACATAGAAAATGGACATTTAAGAGAAAATTAATGTTCAATGATCATAATAAAGTTAATTCCTCAAGAGAAATTTATTGAACACAAAATTAATAAGAGATAAACGATGACCATGAATTTATCATAAAAGTAGATTTTGTATTAAAATCAAGACTATTGGAGAAGTAAAGAAAATAGAAGTGAAAATTTAAAATAACATTTAATTAAATATCACATTATAAAAAACCAAAATATTATAGAATAAGAAAAATTATGTAAACTGGTTATGGAGGTGATAAAATACATTAACTCCAAATATATTTAACACAAAACATTCCTTTTGAGTTTTAAAAATGAATTATGAAAATGAACCATTTTGTAAAACATTATAATGATTCCTTTATAACCATATAAAAATTCATGGAAAATTTAAAATGTACTTAATAAATCAATTCAGTAAATAAAAATGTATTTAGTTAAAGAAGTCAAAAAATAATGAATATATAATAAAAAAATACCTGATTAAAAGAGAAATAAGATAAGATTTTATTTTAAACATTTATTTTTTTTATTTAAGTTCCAAATACAGAAAAATTTAGAATAAAACATTGTAAATACTTAAATATCTAGTGTATTAGAAAATAGTTGTATTTCAGGAAGGATATATTATAATATTCTTCAATGAATATAAGAATAATTTTTAAAAAATGAGATCCTAAAATATATTCTTACCTATTTGGTGGATTTCAAATTGTAACTCCTTAAAATAATAAACATGAATTTATGGTTAAATAATAAATAATAAATATATATTTAGGTTAAAATCATAAAAGGGTCATTATATACTCTAAATACAAATAAATATGTGTGTAATACCAAATATTTCTCAATGGAGTAGAAATTGAAATGAAATCACTTACAAATATAATATCATTGAAGTGAGAATTAATAAATTAAGTGATTATGTGTAACAAGTGGAAGTTCATATAAAAGTGTAAATATATCATAAAATACATAGATATAAATTCAAACATAATCCTAGAATAATAAAGTCAATGGATAATTAGAATAACCTGATGAATTGAAATTGATTTATGAAATTTCTTACATCAATCTTAACATGCCTTGTAAGTGATTCTAAACTGATGTAAAATAAATTTTTATTTATTTTAATAATATAATAGATCCATATAAAGATATATAATATCATATATGATCAATTTATAACATTTTATCTACCATTTATTAATTATTTGTATTATAATAATAATTTAGGAGTTAATTGCGACACTTTTCAAGTGTTATTTGATTTAGTAGTTTTAGTACCTGTGTCTTGATCATGGTCCCATCATATCAAAAGTTCTACTCATGATATAAGTATCATATTTAATCAATATATATATATATATATATATATATTCACTCATAAAAATTTATATAGAAAAATTAATTACACCATTCATGGAGACAATAGGTCATATGTACGCATAAACATTGTTTTCACTTTTTGACATATATAAAGAAACAAAGGTAAATAATAATTAAAATTTTTAGGATCACTATAATATCATTTATATCATATATATTCATTAAATTTATCCTTATTTCCATCCATTAAAAAAAAATTTGAAAAACTAATCACATCGCTTTGTGGAGGTGGTAACCCAAACGTTTTCACGAGTGATACTATCATTTTCCAATAGATTGAAATATGAAAAGGTAGATATGATATTATAATTTTATAATAATAATTATTTCATATATATAATATATATCTATTATATCTATGTTTAAAAATATCTGTGTAATTTGGGGATGAAAAACTAATTACACCGTTATGTGGCGATGATAATCTTTACATGTGCACAAGAGATGTTTTCATTTTTCATTTGATGGAAAAGAGATTTATAATAGTTTTAACCTTATAATAATAACATATAAAAATATTTATGATACTTTATTTATTATCTTATTATGGTTACAACAAATTTATAGGATGTAGAAGAAGAAATAAACTTGAATTAGTCGGTAATGGCAATTACCTCTTCTTCAGTAGACTTCCTTTAGATTCATTATTAAGGACACTTGGAATGGGTTTTAAGAAGAAAATAATGTAGAATTAATATATTGAGAGGTTTATAATATATTTTTTATGTATTTGATAAATATATATGGATTAATGTGGTGTAATTAAAAAATGAGGTGTTCCCTTTTATAAATGAGGAGAGGGGCACTCTAAAAATTTATTAAAAGGTTAAAATATATTTAAGTAATTATCTAAAAAAAATTATTATAAATGGATAGATTATAATATCATGTATTATATTTTATAAATACCTCTAACATGTAAAATTATGTTGTATTTATTTGGTGTTTTAAACTATATCTTTTGGTTTAACCCCTTAGATTGCAAATTCAAACCTTTATAGTATTAGCAATCTTTTCACACGTAAAGGGTTATAAGTTCACTTATAATTTGACAATTATCTCATAAATAGAAAAGGTATGATATTTTAGATCATATATTATCATCCTTGTCCTCTATAAATATTTTAATGATATTTAAATAACCTAATAAAATTGTATTTTCATAAAATATCATTAATGACTTTTTTGACACTATTAATTAATTTGACATTAAAGACATAAAACTAGAGATTCAATTCTAATATAACAATTTAACAAATAATTGATATGATATATTCTTCTATAAAATCCATTTAATAAAATGAATCATTGAAATTTTATTGATTTTACTATTGTAAAAATAATTTATATTATTTTTCTATTAATTGAATAAATACTCCATCGGTGTTGCATAAGAATTTAATGTAATTATTAAATAACAAAAAATTTAAAATAAATCACCTTGATAAAAAATTAATTTATATTTAAAATTAACATTTATAACTAAACATAAACACTTTTTTCCCTTATGATTAAATTTTAGATACGTTGAAGTCAAGAGAGTGAAATTTTTTATATTATTATAAATGTAATGTAAAGGTCAATATCAAAGATAAATGAAACTGAGAGTCCATATTCCATATAAATGGATACAAATATATGAAATTAATTCATAAATAGGATAAATGTAATATATAGATAAATATTAAAGCCTTATCCCAATGTTTTAACCCTGTTTTACCTGTTTTACCCTTACTAAGGTGAGAAATATTCACCAAGGATACTATCCATAATGAAAAAAATAAAGGGGAACCATTTAACAAATTTTAACCCCCTAATTAAAAATATTGAATCCAAATTTCCATATACAATTATTATATGTGACTTAATTTTATTTAAAATTAAGTCATAAAACACAATGAAAAGTTGTTTTCCATAAAATGATTTTTGACTTATAAAAGTTTTTATACCAAAATATATCATAAAATTAATTGATAAGATTTTAACTGGATTATTAATAATATAAATGAAATTATTTTACTTTTAAACCCATATAAATCAAAATTTAACTTTTTAAATTTTTTAAATGAAAATGAAGTTTTACATAAAAATCAGTATTTTTCATTAATCATAAAAAATCAATATTTTCAGAAACTTATCACAAATTAACTCTAAGATAATTTTGACATGCTGATAAAAAGTTAATTTTTTTAAATGTTTTTTTAAAAATTTTAATAAAATTAATTATCATTTCCACACAAAAATGAAATAAAAATTATTTTTAAAGAAAATGAATTTTCTATGTACATAATGACTTCACTAAAAATTGTGTGAGTATTTATTTATAATTGATCAATGAATTTGTATTTATTAGAACCATTATACTTTTATTTTGTAATATTGTTACAAATATTTATACCTTCTAATTCGATAGCTAGGTTATTGCATTTGAATAATAATATTTTCTATAAAATATCTCAATTTGCTTAAAGCTCCGTATTGAATGTTAAGAAAGATATTAAACACATCAAATTATTTAAAAAGAAATATAAATTTAAATATTGGGATGTTACAATGATTCCTTATCTTCAATATTATAGAACATATACTTAATAAATTTTTATATATCTTAATTTAATACAACTAACCTTATATTTTCTATATATTAGTGTCTATTGGATGTTGTCTGTTATTTGTCCTAAAGAGAAGATGTATTACTAGTTATTCTCTATACATGGTGATGTGTGATAAAATCTTATCCAAGTATTGAGAATATAAGTTTTATTATTTTAATACTTTTATTTTATAATTACTTTTAATTTCATTTCATATGTATGATTTTCAAATAGGTAACAAGATTATTTTTAAGAAAAAATAGTAAAGAGGAGCACAAAGTTAAAATATATAAAAGAAAAGGTGGATTCTCATTTATAATTACTATATTATGGTTTAAAGTACTTGAATTGTTATTTTTAATTGAAAACTTATTTTAAAATAGAATATTAATATTCAAAGATAAATGGAATATGGATATTATGCTTTAATATTTATGTTTAAAATAATTATAACTAGGATAATTAAGAAAAATTTCACAATGTTAGTTTATATTATAATCTTTACAAAAAATTATCTTAGGATTACTTTTGAAATATATATTCAATTATTTATTTTTAATTTTTAGCTTTTTGATAACCCTTTTACTTATACTGAATAATAGGTAAATCAATTACCAAGGGAATGTGTGTATTATTTCACAGGTTTGATTGGGTTTTAGTTTATTTGTAATTTATATTGGAAAGTTGAAGTTTTAAATTTTAAAGTTAAAATGATTTGAATTTGGGATGTTGTTTTATAGTTGTTATGTTAATGTTTTATCATTATCATTCTCCTATTGAAATTATGGGATATTATATTTAAATTTAATATTAAAATAATTCATTTTTCTTTTTGTTAATGATATTATCAATGTAAAAAATATAATTAAATCTTTTTTCACATGGATTATTTTATAACCGAAGTGAAAAAATTGTTTATCACATACATTATTTTAGATAACTGACATGATAAACTATTTTAAAATCAAATTATATATAACTTATGTTAAAAACCCTTCAAATTATGAATTTTTAGACCATTTTTATAGATTATTTTTTTACAAACCATCAAGAAATATAATTTTCAACATTAGCTAACAATAACCAATATAAAAAGCATATCTACAACATCAAATCTAATAATGTTTCAAGGTAACCAACATTAGAAGCCTAAAATATCTAACATGGGAAAACATTTCACTATTGATTTAAATTTATACATTAAATACATTTTTAAAGTCATCCATGTTATATCTAAATGGAAAAGAAAATGAATCATTCTCTGCAAGTTATAGTTAGTATGTACACATAGGTGACACTATAATTTTTTATAGATTGATAGGGGTATGAATATAAAATATTTAACATTTAAGAATATTTATTAGGTTATAAGTACTATATTTTTCATTAAATAACTCTTTTGAATAAGTCATTAAATTTTGTTATGAAAAAAAGAACTCAACGTTCATGGAGGTGGTAATCCAGAAGTGTACATGATGAGAGATTCATTTTTCAAACATTTTTCATGGAATGTAGAAAATTGATTTTCTATAGGTATAATAAAATCTCCAAATATTAGTAATACTAATTTTATCATAATTTAATTGATTATATTTTTGTTTTAGTGTGTAAAGGAAGAAAATATATAAGAGAGTTGTCTTGAGAACATCACCTCTCCCTTTGGATGTTCTCCCTTGGGTAAAACCTTAGTACTTATTTTCTTAGTTTTTTAGAAAGTACAAGGATTCAAAAACATGGGAATAATTTATAAGAGATAATAGGTATGTTTTTTGGTAGATCTAATGTAGTGTCCTCTCTAAATTCAATACATGTGATGTTTTATTTTTATAAAAAATCTTCATCACCATGTTGGTTCTTATGTGATATGGGTGTTTTTGAGGATAGTTTTTAGTGAAATGGGTATGAGAACTGAATGTTGGAAACATGTATTGATGTTGGTTTGTGTGGTTATTGGAAAACATTCCTTATCTCACTATTGGGACCCACCATCCTGCTTATGGGGTTACAACAAATCTATAGTTTTCTACAGACCCCACATATTAGCCAGTGGGGTACCATCAGCTTGTTGGTGTTTCTTGTAGAACCTAGGTAATTCTAATTAGCACTCTAGTTGTACAGTGTAGAAATGATAGAATTTCATAAAATGCACCTTATTAATTTTAATTTCATTTGTTTTGACCTATATTTAATAACCAATTCCAACCCAAACCCCCATATCTTGAATTAGGGACATCTCCCCTTTATAATTGAGCTCTCCCATTTGTCTCCCCTTTGGTTCTTCATAGTTGCATCAACATTATGATGCTATAATGGTGAGTTTTTTTCTTGATATATACCAATTTATCCTATTATTTGATAAATGTTCATAGATATTTTATGGATATATTGTTTTTATACTAACCTGATGATGAATTATTCCCCCCATTATATATTGGTGATAGATTTGGAATTTGGCAATGTCACTTGATCAGATCAAGATCAACCATTGATTATAGTTGTCTTAAGTGCACGTGTTTAAAGAAAATCTTCTTAAACATCTTATGGATAGAAAATTAAAAATTGAATTATAATCCATTGATAGTTATTTGGTGGATTAGTGGTTCATGATATGTGTTAATGACATCCCTTTGATGGGAACCTCCCTCGTGAATAGTGGATGCTTCGGGTATGATTAATTTGACTGAACTTCTTGAGACATTATTCTTATTAAATATCATATTATATATCTTTTATTCTTATGGTTTGATAATGTATCAATGTTAATTGACTAGAACCAATGTTCTCTTCATTAATTGATGAGGAAAACACAATATGTTCTTGAGTTGACAATGAATCTATTATATTAATGTTTTCTATAACATAACAAATAAATAGTAACATTCATGGATTAAATGAGGTATGTGGTTATAGAATTAACCTTATTGTCATGAATTTATCTTAGGGATCTCCTATAAATTTCTTATTTGATAATCGAAAACCTAAGATACACATGCTTAACATTTGAGGTAGTTCTTTGTGGGTTCGAAACACAATTTAGGCTTTGATCCTTTAGTAAATATTGGATTACTTCATTAATGAGATTTAGGTAGGAATTTCTTTACCATATAGGTATTTTAACACGATGTTTTAATTTTATAATGGATTATTCATGATACACTTTCTTGATGTATGTTTCTTTAGATTTTTAGTGTCCCTTGAAATCTATTTTTTAGATTTGACCATTTGATTTGTTTATTGGAACATGAGAACTATTCTTGGTGTTCTGTAGTGTTCCTTTCTATGAAATATATTGTTTTTGGTATTTCATAGACTATATAACATTGCATCCGGTATAAGTATGTTCTATTGTATTGATTTTAAATAGACATCCACTTGGTGAGGGAACCTGATAACATGATGATGCCTACAAACTATGGATCATTTGATGGTTTGGGTCATATCACAAATATGTATCCTAATGTAGGAGAATACCAAGAATTGGAATTGAGAATCCACTGACTAGAGGATTATGTGGGACAATTCCATGCATGGGTGATGTATAATCCAATTACATCAAGCATCGTAGGTGGGACTTACCTTCATTTGAAGATAATGACCACTATCTGGGTTTTTCATGTAGTTCTCCAGATAATGAAATCCATCATGGTGGGGCATGTGATTTTTACTTAAAGGATGAACTCTTACTGATAGGTGTAGGGTACCAACCAACACTGGAACTTTTTGAACATGTCGTGATATGTGGTGAATGAAATTGACATCCTTACTGACACCGCACTAGAGAATGTGGGGCTTTGGTTTGTGGAGGCAAGATTAGAACATGAAAACTCATATTAAATATATATGTATGTTTATTCAATAATTTATGTTATGTCTTGACATACACAGTAGCGCCCAAATGTTTTTATGAAATATTTTTTTCTAAGTAATTTAAATTCGTTGATAGCTTGCATTACATGCAATAGTGAGTTTAAACGAACTATGAGATACCTTTAGTATAAAATGACCACTTTAACCTCTCTTTTAGGTTATTAGGAATAAATATAACTAACTTATTAAAATGTTTGGTGAAGTCATTAGCTACTAATTATTTATAAAAAATATTAATCAATTATATATTTATATATATTTTAAATTGATTTAATAACTATTAGTAAATGAAATTAATGAAATATATATGTTATATTCTTAATAAAATATTTTTTATATTCATCTAAAAGATATTTTTTCATAGGGTACGAATAAACACTATTTGATGTTTTAAAACCTATAGTTTTCAAAAGGGTAATTTTCTGCCTTTTAATGGAGAACCCCTTTTAAATTAATATTTTTACACATTAATAATTTTTATATGAAAACTTATATATTTTCTTTTGAAGAGGGATATGAAAATTTATTTGGGATAAATTTTTATTATTTTTCTAATAACATTCAAATTTTGATAAATTTTTAAAATACAATAAATTTTAATAGAAAACAATTGTTTTCATCAAAATAATTTATATGGTTAAATTATAATATTTAATGGATTTAAAGTATAAATAGAATATTTTTTTTATCATTAAATATAATTTATGTCATTAACATTAATTTTAAATTGAATTCAGATGTAAAAACAATTCAAATTTTGCAGTGTTTTAACTTTTAAAACTTGTTCTCTATTTCTTACAATGGGATTAATTTTAATTAAATTACAAAAAATTATGTGTTTTTAAGTTTGAAAAATGGATTCTATATTTGAAATCAGTAGGCTCAAATTATTTAAATAGCTTTGTTTTATTTTTGGAAATTATGAATAGCATCTTCGGTAATTTTTATTAATACGGTGAAATGATAAATCTGGTAATTAAGGGTAATAATACTATTATAAAGTTATACTAAAACTTTAATTAATATCATTATTTGAGTGTTTTCCTACCTAAATCATAATTAGGTAGAAATTGTGTCCTTTGGAAGCCACTTGGTTGATATTATTATATTTAATTTATTCTATTTAAGGAAAAATTAAATATGTCTTACTCAGATTTTAATAAATGTATCATTTATTATATAAGGTTATACAGAAGATAAATTAAATTATAAATAATTATTTTAAAATTAAAATTTTTATATTTACCATGATAATTTATTTGTAATTTTTAGGAAATAAATAATTACCTTAAAGACTTATACTTTGGTTATGTAAAAATTAATTAATTCATGAGAAATCAATAAAAAAAATTTAATAAAATACTAACAACCATAAAAAGAGCCAAAAACTTGACAAAATCTTTTTATTTTAGAATATCATGACCATAACCATCCAATAGTCGAGTTAGTGTCCATTTGAATCCTTCTCGAAGAGATTATGACACTTATATTATTTTGTTTAATGTGATGTTAAATTTGTCATATTTACAATTTGATAAGTATAGCATTTTAAATGTCAGGTTTTACAGAATATAAATTCAACTAAAAATATTATGGTGAAATATACTAGATTTACCTTAATAATAGTTTATTTTTTAACATTTTACTCAAAAATAAGTATATTAAATAATTACACAAAATTGATTTAGTAATTATTTTATTAACAGAGATAACAAATAAATATCTGTAAAAATATTAAAATAAATAAAATTTGGTAAAACAAATATGTTGAATTAAATTTCTAAAATGAATTTGAACTCCTATGAATATAATAAAATAGTTGGTTTAAAGTTAAATTTTTTATCTAAATATTTTTTAAAATAAATGAACCGAATAGTCTCAAAATTGACACCATTGATTGTTTATCAAAATAATGTTTTGTTAAAATATTTTAAAATCATAATTCAATTGATCATATATAATAATTATTATAAGGTCTAAAATTTTCTACTATATTTATTTATTCTGTAATTGACATCAAATAAGTAAATATTTCACCCTTTTAATATTGAAATATTTGTTACCCTAGTTAAAAATTAAATAGAATAAATATGTGTTAATAAAAATGATAAGGTTTAAATTGATAGATAAACTTGTATAAAATCTATTTTATGAAAAGAATACAACTCTATGTCATATCATATTCTAAATTGGAATATTTTTTAGGTTTTTAATGGGATTGAATTAATTATAAATTAATATTTTTGGAGATCCCAAAAGTTCCCCTCACCTCAATTATAAAAAGGAACCACGTCACTCACCTATTCACTTCACTTTCATCATTAAATCTAAGATATGCACTTTCCTTATCCCTTATAAACATTCCTAGTTACATTATAGAGGTTCTGGTCTTCTTCAACGATCAACACTAGTGCTCTAATAAGAGATTTAGAGGAAGCACGTCAAAGAAGAGGTAATCATCCCAACCGATTCTTTCAACCTTTCTTCTTATTCTAATTACTCTTTATGAGTTGTTTCATTATAAATCAATAATTATAGTATCACATATATAATGATATTTTATTATTATTATGGAATAAAAATATTTCACTTTCTAACAATCCAAAAAAAAAAACAAAATCACCACATGGGCGTATGTACGACTTACCATCTCCACGTCGTGGTGTAACATTTTTTTACCACCACCTTACTTGGATGGGTATAGTGGTGGAAGTAATAACTATATATGATTATTATAACAATATATTTGTTATTAAATATTATACACCACTCACTTCAATACCATTCATCAATTTTGGGAATGATATCATCACTCATGCGTACGTACGACCTACCATATTCTCGATTCGATGTGATTCATTCTACATGATCATCGTTAAAGAATGATTATGTAAATGTATAAAATTAATAAATATGATATAAGTAATTTTAATATTATTTTTTAATGATATAACTATGGCCTATGAAGGGGAAACAGAACTTTTTTGACAAAACATGCATAAGAAAAAGAAGTAGTTAATACCTGAATAACAACTAACAATGAAATGTTATTAATAAAAAGATGATAATAAGGACATATATGATATCATAAAAATTCGTATGACTCTAAAATAAGTCAATGACTTTATTTAAATCATTATATAGTATTTTCAGATACATAAAATGGAAATCAAACCTAAAAGGTAAGAGATAATTTTTTAATCTCATTATTATCCAAGATAGTTTGTACGTAAATATTTACTAGGGTATAATTATCATCCATGTACATATTTCTTAAATATGTAATATTATTTATATTATTTTGAAATGGTTTAAATTTCAATTTTATCCATTGGTTAATTTTTATTTAACGGTATGAAAGGGATATTTTTTCATTATTGGCTATGAGGTACTTTTTTACTTTTCCAACAAAAGTACAAGGATAATATTTTTTATCTTACAGGTAATGAATTGATTTTTAGGTCTTCATAATGCCTTATTTTCATAGATCTTACTCAATATGATGTCATGTTTATTTTCAAATAAATTCTTTTCTTTTAAAATTGTGCATCATTTTAAGAAAATAAAATATTTTTGAAGAAGAAAGGATATCTTCATCAATAATTGATTTAAAGTGTTATATAAAAATTATTTTCCATCTAAGATGTAATTATTTACTAAGGTTTTGTTTCAAGTACAATATCATTATTTTTTCAATGGTGTTATTGTGTTTATGATGGAATGCTATTTATAGAATCCATTTGTTTCACATGGATTATGTTATGGTGGAGTGATGTTTAAAGAAAACCATTTTATTCCTTGTCTTATGATGAATGATTTATGTTATTGTGGAACACATAAGAATGATATCATTATGATATGGGTGGGTCCTAAATCTCCCGCTAATTTATTAGGTAAATATTTATATCTCATAATATATACAGGGATGCAACGAGAAATGATCTTAGTTCAGTAATACAGGGTTGCAATGAGAAGTGAACTCAGTTCAGTAATGGAATTTGTCTACTGTTATTATATTGGAAATGATATTAGACTAATATGAAATTATTTTAATTACTTATGTGTATTCCACAAAAATTTATTTCTTATTTTATGACTTTGGGGGTTATGTTCATTTATTATTACGAACTTTCTGGATTTATCCCATGGTATGATATATTGATCTTTTATATGCAGGATAATATTTTCAAATATTATGTTATTATGTCTTATGATTATGATATTGTTGATATCTCCCTTTTTTCCCTTACAGAGAATCTAATTCCACCATTTCATATGTTTCTTTTCCCCAGGACATGAAGAATGGTATCAAGTAAGGTATGTCAAAAAGTTGTCTAGTTATTACTAAATAAGTGGGAGACAATGAAGATGTCTTTTGAACCATTTGTTTATTTTTCCCAGTTTATAAAGAAACTATACCTATACTATCATGTAATTATTTTTTTATATTTTTAATGAATATTATTCAACTTTGAAGTAATATCAATGTATGTAAAGTATGGGCCGTTATATTTGGTATAAGAGGAAAGGTATAGTTAACAATTGGAATCTAGGATGATAAAACCTTAGTAAGAACCCAAAGGTAGAAATGATCATGAATAAAATAGTATAAAACCTATAGTTTCATAAATTGAAATTTTGTTCTTAATTATGTGGTTTTTCCATTATGATTAGTGTTTCACACACTATGCTTATTGGTTTTATTCAATATAAGGAACCTGAAGAAACAACATTAATGATGAATGAGATGGGCAATGAAATGATTGTCCATATGAGAAAACAAATGTTATGGGAGCTAGATTGAAAAATATAGTATCTATGCTGAAAAAACTTTCTCCAGATTTGAATCATGGAGGACTTCCAAACAATCAAAGGAGGTAAAAACATTCTGTTGATTTCATCATGAGGTAGTGCCCACCTTCTTTCAGCGGGTCTTCTAATACATTATTTGCTGAACAATAGATCAGTTCCACTAAAAAGATATTTTTAGTTCTCCAATGTTTAGAACATGAAAACATCTTATTATTAGTCTATCATTTGGATGATAAAGCTGGTCAATGGTGGAACCTTGTCAAGATTACAAGACAAAGATATGTAATTGAATCCATCAAATGGGATGAGTTTAAGAACATATTTTTCAATAATTATATTCTTTATATTCTTTGAACAAATATGGAGGAGTTCTTTGAATATAAGGAAAAGAACGATAAATATTTTGGTACCTACAAATAAAATTTTACAAAACTTGTAAGGTACGCTTCTGGAATTCTTTCCCGACCTGAGAGTAAAATTGATCGATTCTTTAGTGGCTTAAAACTAAGTCCCCTAAGGTAATTATCCATAAGTGACATTAATAGATATAAATATTTTTTTTGTGCTCTCAAGGTTGATATGTATATTGGTGTAACCCATCAGTCCTATGGCTTTCATAAGAAGATAAAAATGGAATCAAGAGAAAATTTAAAGACCATACTAAAAAGAAGATGATTTTTACCTTATTCTCAATGTGTAAGGAAAACGGAAATTACCTTAATGGGACTAGTAAATATTTTATGTATGGAAAATAAGGTCATCAGGAAGTTGAATGCTGAAGTAATGGGAAAAATTTCAACTGATGTGAATGGAGAAAAGGTTATACATAATTCACCTCCTACACATAAATGTAAGAAGTGCAATGAAATAGGGAATTATTTAAATCAATGCCAGAATACAAGGGTTATTGATGATGATTAACATCATAAAACTCATAAGTCCAATAAAAAGGCATGTCATGTGTGATCACAATCATGGATGTGATGTAAAATAATGATGTGGTTATAGGTACACTTATCATCCAATCTAAAGTAGATAATGTTTCATTTTATTATGTATTCACCCAATCTTTTATTTCTGATGAATTTTATAAGGGTATCTTCGTATTACCTCAACAATTAGATGATGAGTTAGCTATGGAAACTCATAATGGAACAATGGTCGCATTAAAAGTTTTTAACACTTCTACAGTTGATTTTTGTAGGAAAGTGATTCATATAAATATTGTGATCCTTCATATTGTAGAATATTATGTGATTCATGGCATGGATTGGATTTCTCTATATGAAGCACATATTAGTTTCCAAGGAATAGAAGTCACATTTCATATTCGAGATCAATCTATGATCGTCTATCAATGAAAGGATGAGTATGACATTTCTGTGAAAATTTCTTCCATATTATGGGTCTTTATTGCTATAAACGAAGGTTATCCATCACAAATGGCTTGGGAGAAACTCACAATTAAGAATACACCCATTGTATGGAAGATTGATCATGTCTTTTTATAATAATTTTTGGGTCTTCCACCGAATTGTGAGGTAAAGTATTCAATATAACTCATATCGGGTGATATACCTATTTTAAATACACCTTAAAGAATTACCCCAAATGAGTTATAGGAATTGAATAAGTAACTCTAAGAGAATCTTGACAGGGGTTTTATATGCTCAAGTGTGTCACCTTGGGGTGCACCTATTCTATTTGTTAAGAAGAAAGTTAGATCAATGAGACTCTGCATTGATTATTGGGAACCTAAAAATATCACTATCAAGAACAAATATCCCATTCCCCATATTAATGTCTTATTGGACAAACTACATGGAGATCAATACTTTTAAATGATAGATCTTCATTAAGTATATCATCAATTAAGGGTTAATAAGGAGGATATACCAAAGATGACATTTCATACATGGTATGGATACTATGAATTTTTAGGGATGCCTTTTGGTCTTATTAATTCCACAGTTGTCTTCATGGATATAATTAATAGAGTCTTTAGTGACTATCTTGATCTGTTTGTGGTAGTCTTTATAGACAATATTCTTGTCTATTCTACCAGAAAGGAATAACATGAATATCACTTGTGAATTATACTAATGACCCTTAGAAAGGAGAAGCTTTATGAAAAATTTTCCAGGTTTGAATTTTGGCTTCGGAAATTTTGATTTTGGGTTCCCATAATCTCAAAAGTGGGGATATCTTTGGATCCAGAAAAAAAGAGAAGTTATTGAATGTTAGACAAGACCAACAATAGTAACTGAGATCTAAATTTATCTTGGTTTGGATTGATATTATCAACGTTTTATGAATGATTTTTCATGATTATCTAATACACTCACCATGTTGACTCATAGAGGAATTATGTTCATGTAGACAGAGGAATGTGAAGAGAATTTCAAAGATCTCAATAGAAGGTTATCCAGTCCACCTATTCTCACACTATCGTATAGAGGATAAATGTTTGCGATCGATAGTGATGCATCCAAAAATGGTTTGGGATATGTTCTCATGAAAAATCATATGGTGATAGCTTATGCCTCATAACAATTGAAAATCTATGAGAAAAATTACCCAACTCATGATTTGGAGTTATCTTAAGGAATATCTGAATTAAAGATATGGAGTCATTATCTTTATGGTGAAAGGTGTCATATTTATACTAATCATAAAAGTTTAAAGTTTATTTTCACACAAAATGAGATTAATATATGCCAAAAAATATGCTCATATTTGATTAAATATTACGAAAAATCAATACACTACCACTCTGGGAAAGAGAACAGGGTGGAAGATACTTTGAGTCGAAAGAACCATGCTAGCCTATCCATGATTATGACAATAAAAGATCTAATATTTATCAATTTTCAAAGGATGGATCTTCAAATTATAAAGGAAGGGGATAAATCTTATCTTTCTCAAGTGAATGTCCAACCATCTATACAAGTGATGATTAAGGAGGTGTAGAAGGAAAATGTAGAGTAAAAAAAAGGTGAGAAATTTTCCTGAATTTAACCTTGATTGTGATTGAATTATATGGTTTAGGAATTGGGTTTTTATTCCTACCATACCAGAATTAAAGAAGGATCTATTGGATAAGGCTAATAGTTTATCATTATCTATTCACCCTGGAAGCAAAAATATGTATAGGGACCTAAATGGGTATTTATCGTGGGATGGAATTAAAAGAGTTGTTTCCAAATATGTCACTCTGTGCTTGGTTTTTCATAATGTTAAGGTTGATAGGCAGATGTCTAAAGGGGATATTACAACCATTACACATACCAGAATGGAAATGGGAAAATATCACTATAGACTTTGTCATCAGACATCCCAAAATATCTAAATTCCATAATTCTATATGGGTTATAGATGATCTCCTTATAAAGTTGGTACACTTAATTTCCATTAGATAGAATTTCTATCTTGATCATCTTGCTTGGATATATGTAAAATAAGTGGTATGATTTCATGGAGTACGACATTCCATTATATCTAATTGTGATCCGAGTTTTGCCTAAATGTTCTGGAAAAGACTTCACTAGGCTCTCGATACAGAGCTAATTTTCCTAACTTCTTATCATCCTTAGACATACAATCATCCTGAGAGGAAAATTCAAACTCTAGAAGACATGTTGACAGCTTTCCTTATGGGTTTCAAAGTTTGTTGGGTTCACACCCACCTTTGGTGGAATTTTCATACAAAAATAACATTCACTCAAGTATTCATATGGATCCTTATGAAGACCTCTATGGAAATAAGTATAGATCTCCATATTGATTGGATGAAGTTATAGAAAGAAAGCTATTAGCACCTGATATTATTGATGAAATGGAAAAAAAGGTTAGATCTATTCAACAACACATAAGAGTATATCAGAGTCAAAAACAAAGTTATGATGACAATCAAAGAAAATACACAGAGTCTGAAGTGGGTGAAAAGGTGTTTATATGAATATCTCCCTATAATAGAGTAATAAGATTTTGAAATTAGGGTAAGCTGAGCCCTAGTTATATCGGTCCTTTTTAAATTATGGATCATTTTGAGAAGGTAGCTTATTAATTGGAACATCCACCGAATCTCTCTCAAGTACATGATGTGTTCAACATATCTCTCCTTTGAAAGTACATACCTGATCCTTCACATGTACTAAACTCAAAAGTCATACCATTTTATAAAAATCTTTCTTATGAAGAACAAAAAATAGAGATTTTGGATGGTAGTGAAAAAGCTTTTTGAAATAAGACCACTCACTTAGTAAAAAATTTCTAGCAGAACCACCAATTTGAAGAAGATATATAGGAACATAAGGATATTATGAGGGAGAGATATTCTCATCAGTTTTTATCCATGTGATGAATTTCTAGGGATACATTCCTTTAAGGGGGGGGGGGGGGGGGTAGAATGTAACACCTAGATGCTTTTATGAAAATTTTTTCTAAATAATTTTAATTCTTTGGTAGCTTTCATTTCATGCAATCATGAGTTTAAACTAACCATGACAAACCCTTAGTATAAAATGACCATTTTACCCTATCCAATAGGTTAGTGGGAATAAATATAACTAACTTATGAAAATGTATGGTGAAGTTATTCACTACAAATTATTTATAAAAAATATTAATGAAATATAATTTTTTTATAATTGAGTGAATTACTATTAGTAAATGAAATTAATTAAATATAAATGTTATATACTTAATAAAATATGTTTTATATTCATCAAATAGATATTTTTGTCATAGGGTATGAATAAACCCTATTTTATGTATAAAAACCTATATTTCCAAAAGGGTAATTTTCCATCATTTAATTGCGAACCCTTTTTAAATTATGATTTTTACACATTAATATTTTTTATATAGAAACATAAAAATTTTATTTTGAAAGGTGATATAAAATTTTTATTGTGATGAATTTTTAATATTTTTCTAATAACTTTCAAATTTTGATGAATAATAAAAATACACTAAATTTTAATCGAAAACAACTTTTTTCATCGAAATAATTTATATGGTAAAATTATAATATATACTGGTTTAGAAGTAAAAATAGAATATTTTTTTATCATTCAATATAATTTATGTCATTAGTATTAACTTTTCATTGAATTCATATGTAAAAACATTTCAACATTTAATAATGTTTTATCTTTTAAAACCTGGTCTCTTTTTTGCGACAAAGGTATTAGTTTTAAATTTTGTTCAGAATCTTATGTGTTTTGAAATTTGAAAAATTTATTCCAAATTTTTAATTAGTATTTCCAAATTATGTAAATATCTTTGTCTTATTTTTTTTCATTTTGAATAGTAATATCAGTAATTTTTATTAATACGGTAAAAGTGTAAATAGAGTAATTAAGGGTAAGAATAATATTATA
Organism: Viscum album; assembly: GCA_963277665.1. Lineage (NCBI taxonomy): Eukaryota > Viridiplantae > Streptophyta > Magnoliopsida > Santalales > Viscaceae > Viscum > Viscum album. Next base: position 547,891,558 of record OY728148.1, read on the forward strand.
AAGTTACCCTAACACTTGTATTAATATCATTGGATGGGTTTGTTTCGACCTAAACCATCTTGGGGCTGAAATGGTGTCCTTTTGAAGCTACTTGGATGAGATTATGACATTTAATTTATTTTATTTTAAAAAAATTAAATATGTTCTACTGAAAGTTTAATAACTATATAATTTTTTATATAAGGTTATAAAGAAGTTAAATTCAATTATAAATACTATTTTTAAAGATATAAATATTTTTATTTATCATGATAATTTATATTTAATTTTTTGTAAATAAATAATTACCTTAAAGAGTTGTACTTTGATGATGTAAAAATTAATTAATTGATGAGAAATAAATAATTTTTTTTATTAAAATAGAAATTACCATCAAAAGACCCAAAAAATGATCAAATATTAATGTCTGAGTATATATAGACAATAACCATCCAATTTCCTAGTAAGTGACCATTTAAAACCTTATTGAAGAGATTGTGACTGTTATATTATTTTATTTAAATTGATGTTAGAGTTGTCACATTCATAATTTAATAATTATAAAATTTTAAATGTTGGATTTTATAGAAGATAAATTTGACTACAAATCATATTTTGATATGTAATAGATATTTCTTCATCGTATTATTTTATTTTTAATTATATTCAATAAAAAAGTATATTTAAAAATTATAAAAAAATGATGTAGTAATTATTTTATTAATAGAGATAATAAATAAATGTTACTAAAAATAATAAAAAATTATAATTGGGGAAAATTAATATTTATAATGAATTTTACAAATTACCTTAACGTATTGGATAAAAAATAAAATATTTGTTTTGAATTTGAATAGTTATCTTAATATTTTTAAAAATCTATGAATCGAATAGTGTCAAAATTGATACCATTGATAGTTTATCAAAATAATGTTTTATTAATTTTTATAAAAACTATAAGAAATTTTTAAAAAATTTATAATAATTTTGATATGGTCTAAAATATCCCGAGGTATTTATTTATGGTCTAATTGACATCAAATAAGTAAATATTTTACCCCTTTAATATTGAAATATTTGTTACCATAGTTAAAAATTAAATAGAATAACCAAGTGTTAATTAAAATGATAAGGTTGAAATTGAAAGATAAACTTGTGTAAAATATATTAGCTGATGATATTGACACCCTATATCATCTCATATTCTATATTGGGTGATTTTTGAGGATTTTTTGGGTTTCAATTTTATTATAAATTATTAATTTTGGGGATCCCAAAAGTGCCCCTAACCTCTATTATAAAGGGTACCTCCTCCCTTGCCATTTCACTTCAATTTGATCCATCAAGTTAGATCATAACCTACCCTTTTCCCTTATCAATATAACTAGTCACATTCTAGAGGTTATGGTATTCTTGAAAGACCAACTCTAGTACACTAAGAACAGAATTAGAGGAAACACATCGAAGAAGAGTTAATCTCCAATATGGATTATTTGAAAATTATGTCTTATTCTACTTTATATTCATGAATTGTTTCATTATAAAGTAATAAATACAATACCAATAATATACTGATATGTTTTTGTGATTATGTAACCACAATATTCCACTTTATATCCATCCTATGAAAAATGAAATCACCACACGTGTGTACGTACAACTTACCATCTCCATGCCATTGTGTAATCCATTTTTCACCACCACCTTACTTGAATGGGTATAAAGATGTAAATAATAATGATTTATGATTATTATAACATGATATTGATTTTTAAATATTATACACCATTCATTTAAATACCATTCACTAATTATGGAAATGATTTCTTCATTCATGCGTACATACAGCCTACCGTCTCTATGATGAGGTGTGACTCATTCTACCTGATCTTCATTAAAGAATGATTATGTAAATGCATATAATGAATAAATATGATATATATAATTTTATTACAATTTTTTAATGATATAAATATGACCTATGAAGAATAACCAGAATTTATTTGACAAAACATGCATAAGAATATGAAGCGGTTAATACACGAATTACAAGTAATAATGAAATGTTATTGACAAATGAATGATAATATGATCATATATGATACCATAAAAATGACTACGATTCTAAATTAAGTAAATAAAATTAGTTAAATCAAAATATATAAGGTTCAGATACATTTAATGTAAATCAGACAAAAAAGGTAAAGGATAATTTCACAATCTCATTATTATTTGAGATTATTTTTAGGTAAGTATTTACTGGGGTATATTTATCATTCAGGTCCATGTTTGTAAATATGTAATATTATTTTTAATATTATACAATTTTTTAAAATTAATTTTTACCCATTGTATAATTTTTAATAAATTATATGAAAGGAATATTTTTTTGTTATTCGATACAACGTACTTTTTGAATTTTCTAAAAAAAGTAAGAGTAAAACGTTTTTTAACTAATATGGCAGGAAAAGATTTTTACATATTCATAAATACATATTTACATGAATTTTCATCTACATGATTTCATGTTCATTTTAAAATAAATTATTCTCTTTTAAAATTGTTTGGCATTTTGAGAAAAGAAAATGTTTTTGAAGAAGAAAGGATATTTTACTCAAGAATTTATTTCAACTGTTATATCAGAATTATTTTTCATCTAAGACGGAATTCTTTTATAAGGTTATGCTTCATGTACAATATCATTATTTTTCCTCTGGTTTTATTGTGTTTATTATGAAATTTTATTTATGAAATCCATTTGTTTTACATGGATTATGTTAGAGTGGAATTATGCTTAAAGAAACTGATTTTATTACTTGGGTTATGATGAATGATTTATATTATTGTGGTACACATAAGAACGATTTCATTATGATATGGGTGGGACCTATATCTATTTATAATTAATTGGGTGATGATTTATATCTCATGATATAGACATGGATGGAATAGGAAACGATCTTGGTTTAGTAATAAAGGGATGAAATGAGAAGTTAACTCAGACCAGTAATGGACTTTTCCCACTATGATGGTCTTGGAAATGAGATTTGAATAACATGAAATGATTTTTTATGATTATGTATATACCACAAAACATCATGCCTTATGTTATGAATTTTGGTATTATGTTCATTGATTATTATAAACTTCCATGATTTATCCCATGGTATGATATCACGATCTTTCATATATAGGATAATATTATCAAATGTTATGTTATTATGTCTTATAACAATGATATGATTGATATATCTCTTGTTTACCCTTACCAAGAGTCTGGGCTCACCCTTTCATATGATTCCTTTCCCCCGGTCATGAAGAAGGGTATTAAGTATGATATGTCAAAAAGGGGTCTCATTATGATGAAATAAGTGGGAGAAATTGAAGATTTCTTATAAACCAGTTATTTATGTTTCCTAGTTTCTAAAGACACTATACCTATACAATCCTATCAGGGTTTTTTATATTTTATAACAAATATTCTTTAACATTGAAGTAATACCAATGTATGTAAAGTATGTGCCATTATATACACTATTATATATCATGTGTAATTTTGTTTGGGATGGATTGGTGGTCTGTTACTGGGTTTATTAGTCAAAACTTGCATGAATATCTTGATACATGTGTAGATTTCATGACCAGGGATCTAGTGAAGGGAAAAGAACCTATGGAAAGGATTTGAGGAGATTGATTCTTGGATTCATATATGATACTAGTACATACTCTAAACTATTTTTTCTATATTTATTTTATCCCATTATTGATTTCTTAGGTTGAATTGCCACAATAGGGGTTCTTGGTTTATTTTTTCTGTTTGGTAGGATATGCTTACTATTACATTTTTCATAAAACTAATTATTCATATTCATTATTATATTTTATTACTTTTTCCTTGTATTTATTGATAATTATTGTATAGTATCCCAACTTATATAACTATGACAATCACTGCTAGTTCGAAAACTCCTGTGTGTGGGGAGGTGCACATGAGGCCTTTTGGATCCCTAAATCAGACCTGATGGTTCAAGTTAGGGTGTTACAAAAAGGTAATAGTGCCCCATTTTCTTTTCTTCTTTTTAAATAACTTGAGACATGGTATAAAGGATGTAGGATATGTAGGAATCAGGTAGGGTATTTTCCATGTGCTTTTCCAGCATGTATATGAGACACTTCAGAGTTACCATTGATAGTTTTTTTGTTATAATTTTATGGGTACTGGGGTACGTTCATCTACTATAAGTAAGAACATAAGAAAAAATTGCATATATATATATATATCTTTTGTGTAATTCATACTCATTATTTAATTTAATACCATGAATTTTGATATCTTTTTAGGATATGCCTACATTTATTGATTGAGTGATATATAGGTATCCCATGTTGATTTGATAAATCTATGCCGGAATTAGTTAGTTGGACCTGTGAACGCTGGTATGTTTTGTATATATGTGACTATAACTAACATTATGGGATGGGGAACCTTGGTTAGTGATAGGAGGTATATACCATGGGTTACAGGTAGCCTCATAGGAGAACCTTTGTGTGTTTTGGTATACTGGTATTATTTCTTCTTGAACTAATGGATTCATATGTTTTAAATGTACTGTTGTAATTTAAAAACTGTGACTATAGTGAACTTTTAAAGGAACTACAACTATAGTAGTCTAGGATTCTCTCATTAGGGTGGAATAACCTAGTACACCACCACTGGTGCAAGAGGATGTACCCTAGAATGTTCTTGTAATTACATTAGTGTTTCATGATACACCACTACTTAAATTTGTAATATTTCAGATTATTCTACTTCAAGATGGAAACATTCATAGTACCATTAACAATAATGATAAAAACTTCCATATTTAGTATCCACTATAATATTAAGGTATTAGTGTCCCAAATGGTTGGATATTATCGATAGAATTTTCTATCTGGTGGTCTAGACTCTTGAGGATTATTGAGTTATTCTGGGGATATTCATGTTCCAAGGACCATCCAGTATTTGGAGGGATATCATGAATCAATTTTGAAGATAAGGGGTTCTCACTTGTGCCATCATAAAGGATATTTTTTATAATAATTTTTTTAAAAAAATATGTAGATGGACCATCCCAAAGTGTTCATGGAGTTAAAAAATGGATTTATGTCTTTCTCTATATATTCTTCTTGATTCAAAGAGTTTTTTTTGTCCTATTTTCACTAGAAATATAGCATATAAGCCTAGGATTGTTTATGGTAGGGATTATTATAGAGATATATTCTATGTAAGGGAATTTTACCTAACAACATACACATCGGTGCTTCAATGTCATGAGATTTTGAGAAGGGTCTATAAGAGGAAATGGTAGAAAGATTTCTTATAGTTTAAATGATATTGGTTAATGAGATTCCTCTCACTAATAAAGCCTATTTTGGTATTAGGAAGAAGACTGATGATCAGTAGAAGCAGGGTATTAGTTAGAAGGGGTGGAGAAAACATTCATCAGTGTCCTTTAGGAAAGATTATTCTATTATTTTCTTCAATTATAGTCAAAGGGGGAATTAAAAAACTACTTGTAGGAATCCATTTTTGGAGATTTGTAATTGTGGAAGGGATGTTCATCATTGATGTTTTTACTTGGTGTATTCTTAGAGGAGTGTTGGAAGATTTGGGTAAGATATATGTATTAGACCTTAGTAGAGGAAACAGAATTCCTAGACAATAATGAATCGGGGGAAAGGAAATGAATTTGAGGTTGGATGAGTGTATGTAGTGCATCGAGCTCCAATAGATAGTGGGGGGAGACCATCTATTGTTCTAAGTATGTTATTTAATCAATTATATGATATCTACTACTTTTTTTTTGATAAAGTTACTTCTTGTTCTTTTGTATTTCCAAAACATGTTCCAAGATATTATTTACCAATGAAGTTATTTTCTTAGTTTCTTTCCCTCAATACACCATTGTTCATGAAATTGGACCATATTTAGTGATTAACAGAGTAGCCTATATTCATTTTCGGTAATGGAAATATGAGATAATTCATGATTTTATAGATGAAAAGCTTCAATGTAATTCTTTTTTAAAGATTTAATTACTATTTTTTAAACCCACATTTATTTCTATTGGAGATGTGTATTGTTTACATCACCCCAAAAATTGATTTCTTTGATGACCAGTGAGTGGGAGTTGGAAGTAGGTAGATTAGGTCCAGACTTGATCCAACTTGGGATGATCATGACACAAATTGTAGGATTGGATATTTCATAAGATTAGTGGTTTCACATTAATATTTTACTCAAGTTTTATATCACTATCAAGACGTCATAAAACCCCACTATAATTTACCTAATATAGGGTTTTATATTGAGATAGATCTCATTCAAGGTATGAAATTCATTTCGATAACCCCTTATCATATGGTTCTAGAAAATTTAAAGGATATCATGGTGTGTTTTAATGACATCAAAAAGAAGAGATTTATCAAGCTGATTACTTCACCATGGGGTGAAACTACTTTATAACCGAGAAGGTAGATGATAGTATTTAACTCTACTTCAATTAATGGATGCTGAATTAAATGATAGTAAAGAATAGATATCATTTACCCATGATCACTGGAATCTTTTATCAATTATTGGGAGCATGATGTTTCTCTATGGTTGATCTCCAATCGCGCTATCCCATGTTGTGGGTTAGAGATGAGGAAATCTCAAATACGATGTTTTAGAGTAGTTGTGGGATATATGAGTACATAGTGATTCCACTTGGAAGGATGAATGCACTCTAAGTTACTATGTCTCTCATAAAAAGGATATTCCACCCATATCTTGACTTGTTCATCATAGGGTTCATGATGGATTTAGGTATAGTGAAAGCGTGCAGAGGTGGGGGATATATTAAAATTTATTTTAATAATCTTTGTTTGAAACCAAGAGTGAGGATCTTTCACATAAAATTTATAAATAATTTAAAAAATATCTGATGAAATAAATACATGGGATTAAAATTTTTTATAACTAGTGAATTTTGATCATATGAAAAGACCCTTTCAGATAAACTTTGTTATGATGTGAGGATCCATGGATATAATCCATCTAGAGGTTATCCACACGTTCTCCTATGATCTCTAAGTAACACCACTCGACCTCCAGCGGCTAGCATGGTGAGTCGAATGTCTTGTGTAGTTTATTCTTGATCATTCATTCTTCGGTCTTGAATAAATATATATTTCACTTCTCGTTCTTGAGAAGGAGAGAGAATTAAGAGTTGAGAGAGAATTCATTGTGTGCAATAATACTCTTTTATCATTTTTTGGATAACCTACATAATATAAATAAATTCTTATTTATAGTGTTGGGATTTAAGTTAAAATGTTATTCAATTGCATACCGTACATTAACTAAAATTTATTACCTTCAATAAATCTCATGATGCATAATAATACTAGTTATATAATTATTTTCTCTGGAACATACAAAATTTCCTAATAAAAAATATTATGTAACAGTCTTATTAATTAAAATCTATCACCATGCTTTTTCTTGGTCCACTTGAAATCCTCTAGAATTTACTGAATATATGAATAAATATTTTATTCACAAGAAATAGTATGAATATTTATTAAAATATTCAATAAATAAAATAAATATTTTATTAAAAATCTAAGAATACATATTTATTTAAGATATGAAATCAATATAACTTGTATAAAATTATTATTCAATCTTGAGAATAATATTTATTCCATTAATTAAACTCAATTGAATTTAATAATGATTAATAGAAATACTTAGTGTGTGACCCTCTAGGATTCATTCTCATTAGCATTAGGTAGGGTTTCCTAAAGTAAAATATTAATGTCTAGTAGTGGGTCAAGGAACCTAGGAAAAATAACTTTATGTCACACTCACTGTGTAATATAATTCCTTTGTCACAATATCTCATTAATAAGGATTCACATCTCTGTCACCAACCTATATGCTCGATATTTCTTTCTTTGAATATCTGAAATAATAACAGCATTACACCATGGCCATATAATTTAATTCCAAAGCTCTATTCCAATAAAAGGTTGAGATATCAGATTCCGTAAAGATGGAAGGTACAAATACTACCTCATCTTATTCATTAATAACATATCATTCCCAATTCAGCCAATATATCCAACTTCACCATGAGATATTATCATCATGGTTTATAAAAAACATCTAATTATGTATGTCGTAACATGAATTAATAATAATCATAATTTCTAAGGACCATCACACACGCTCATATATAGGAATATATAATAACACCAAATCATGATGAATTACTACTCATAGGTCTATTCTCATAATATCCCATCTTTAATTTTACCAAATGTGAATTTCATGAGAAGACGCATCATCTTCTTATAAGTACTCATACATGACAATCTATGTACTATGCGTCCCAACATAGTATGTTATACAACCATAGAACATTATTTGATAATATCGTCATAACACATCAAGGTTCTCATCATGGTGAGGAACCGCTATGAACTTATCAATGGGACATATAATCTAGGAAATTATTAAAATATATTCATGTATAATAAAAAAAATACATAATAAAAAGTTTTATTAATATTCAATACATCAAATATTCATGAAATCAATGTACAAAAAATTCATCCTAGGAGACAAACTCTGAAAAATTCACACTTGGACTAGATCCAACTTTCTAAAACCATAAGCCCGTTAGACCTCACATGATAGTCATGTTTCTACTGAGTTAAGGATTCAATAAATGGTTCTGCCACATTGTCTTATATGGATATACGACTTACTAAAACTCCAACTCTTTGAGAAAAATTATTCAAGAGATGATACTTCCGAAGTATGTGCATCATCTGCTGATGTGACCAAGGCTCTTTTGAAAGAGCCACCACTGTAGTATTATCACAATAGAGTGTTATAGGATCTTTATTACTGGGTAACACATTATGTTTTTGGACAAAGTTTCACATCCATACTGCTTCTTTAACTGTTTGGAGGCTAAAATATACATGAAATCTACTATCGAATCTGCAACCACAACCTACATTGAGCTTTTACAGCTCAAAAAACATCCATTCAATGTTAATATGTATCCAGTTTGTGACCTCATGTCATCTTTATCAGTTTGGAAACTAGAATTTGCATATCCTATGATGACTAGTTTCTTATCTCATCCATAAAAAAGGAACATATCATTAGTAAACCTTAGATACATAAGGATAGTCTTGGTTTCCATCCAATGGTGGTCACCTGGATCAGCTTGATAACTTTCTACCACACATAATGCATAGGAGGCATCTAACCCAATATATATCATAACATACAGGACTAACCCAATCGCTGATTCATATGGAATCCTTGAAATTCTATTTCTTTCTTCATGTGTCTGAGAACACATTTTTCCTATAAAGATGAATTCCATGTGATTCTAGAAACAATACCTTATTGTATTATTCCATACTAAATTTGATTAGTATCTTTTCAATGTATGTAATTTGGATTAGGCTGAGAAATTTCATGAATCTCTCATGATAGATTTTGATGCCAAGAATATATGATTCCACGATCATGTTCATCAAAGATAATCCTTTATTCAGCCATTTCTTAACATACTATAAGAGTAGTATTATTTTTCTAATGAAATTTTTTCATCAACATATAATATTAATAAAATGACTACACACTCACTAAACCGTCTATAGACACACAACTCACATTCATTATTTATGAAATAAAATTTTGTTATCACATCATCAAAATTAATATTCTATGACCTGGATGCTTTCTTTAATCCATAAATGGATATTTTTAAATTGAATCCATTATTTTTATCCTTTAAAGTCACAAACAATTTGGGTTGGTAATATAGAAATCTTCATAAAGGTTCCCATTAAGGAAGTATATTTTGTCATCTATTTTCCAAATCTCATAATCATGGAAATCCATAATGGAATGTATAATTATGATGTATTTTTTCATTACAACTAGTGAAATAGTTTCATCAATGTAAATGGATTAACACTGTTTAACCCCTTTTGATACCAGATGCCTCTTACTGGTTCTAAATTTTCACTATTCAATTTATTCCTGAATACCCATTTACAACCAATGGGATTTACATACACTAGAGTGTCTACCAAAATCCATACTTGGTATAGGTACATGGAATCTATTTCAAAATTCATGGATTCTTTCCACTTGGGAACATCTTTTCCATTTACTACATCCTTGTAGGTTAAAGGATCATTATTATCAACTAATAATGAGTCACTCTCCTCAGTGACTATAAAACCATATTGTTCTAGTTCTCTAACCTCTTTGGTACACCAATGTAATAATTTTGTATTTGGAACAATTTATTCTTCCATAGAGTTTTGTGGAATTTGTTTCTATACAAACTCTTTTGTATCTTGGGCTTGGACTTCTTCGAAGTATATCTCACTCTAACTATCAAATTTAAAGATAAGATACTCCATAGGAAATTTGGGACTTCTATCCACCACAACCTTTTTGTCTGATGTATTTTATAGTTAGTATACCATTTTTTCTTTGGGATATAATTAAAAGGTACACTTTATTCCTGAAAGTGCAAGATTTTAACCTAAATAGGCCTCATCAAATGCTACATAAACCCACACATGTAATTAACTCATGAATTTTTTTCATTCAATAATTGTTATGGTATAACATCTATATATTTATTTGAAACTCAGTGTAGTAAGTATGCTACTTTTTTAATGTGTATCCCCAAAAGGATAATGGAATACTTGCATGACTCATCATTGATCTCACCATGTCCAACAATATATAGTTCCATCACTCACATACACTATTCCACTGTGGTGTATAAGGAGGATTCAATTGAAAAAAAATCCCAAACTCACATATATAAACAATGAAGTCTTGATTAAGATATTCTACACCATGATATGAGTGATCTTTCTTAATGTTTTTACCAAGCTGGTTCTCAACTTAATTCTTGTATTTCATGAATTTTTCAAAAGAATATGAATTATACTTAATTAAGTAGACATATCTATATCTACTAATATCATTAGTAAAATTTATGAATTGTTACTACCAACCCCTTTATTAAATAAGAAATTTTCCACACACATTTCTATGAACTAATTTAAGAAGCACTTTAGACCTTTCACCTTTCCCACTAAATAGGGATTTGGATAATTTTTTTATAAACATGCATGAATTTTACTGATTGGTTTTAGTTCAAAAGAATCCAAATATCCATCTTGATCTAATTTATTAAATGGATTTTCATTTATAGGACCTAGATGGTGGTTCCAAAGTTGGTTGTGGTATGATTCAGGTGAAGTAACTTTAGTATCGATTTCTGTTATTTGGTTCATGTAATCCAACACATAAAGATCATTATTTAAATGTGTCTTCCCATAAAAATGATATGTTATAAAAAACATCATTATTCAAAAATTTTGAAGATAAATCCATAGATATCAATTTTGGATACTTAAATAATTTTTTTGGTAATTCCAGTCACATAGTAGCAACCCTTTAGAACCAATATCATTTCAGTTGGCAATGTGAGGAGGTAGTCCCTGATAGCTACAACAACAAGTGTAACTTTGTTGGATGCTCTAAGATATAACTCTACTCAATTAATCTTTCTGAATCAATTTGGTTCCTATATTTGAATACACATGTGAGAACAAAAAGATATATCTAATACTAAATTTGTAGAAATAGATAAATTTCACTTGATAAAAAATGCACCTGAATATTCTCTTTGATTCTTTAAATGGGTTCAATTTTTATTCCAGTGGCCCATCTTGCCACATGTGAAATAGATAGCATCATGTTCCCTTGATTTCCCTCAGATCTTCCGTTTCATGGAAGGGTGGGAAGAATGTTTTGGATTAAATATCTTCAAATTCCCTTTCCATTTATTTACTATAAGTATAGAAGGTTTTTCATGATTCATATGCTTATCTACATGGAGAAGATAGGTAAAAAGATCTAACAGAGACTTCTCAATGATTTTTATATTAAATTTAAAAATAAATCTAGAGTAGCTCTAAGGGAGTGATGCTAGAATGAGGTTAGTGCCCAGTTATTCAGGGAGTTTAAACCCTATAACCGCTAGCCTCTCAATGTTCGTAGTGATCCTAACTACATGAGGCCCAATTGGGGCACCCTCTTGAATATTTATTTGAAAGAGTTCCTTGGAAATTTCAAATTGATCCTGTCTATATCTATCCTAGTAAATACCATGGAGATGCTCAAGCATGTTGTATGAATCCAAGTTTTATTGAGATTAATTAGTTCACTTGACATTGATGAAAGAATAAAACATTGAACATCTAATGCATTATTCAAATGTTTTTCATAGAAAAAGAACTCTTCATTACTCACCTCTTTAGTAGGAAAATCAATTATTGGAGATTCCAGAACATAAGATTTCTTTTCATGGAATAGCACAACCTAATGGCATTTGAACCAATCATTAAAGTTACTTCTAGTTATGAGGTCATGTTTCTCCAATATAGATAATAGGGATTGTGTGGATGATGAATTTATCATTTTATTCTACAATTAAAAATATAAGATTATTAACACTTTTGTTGATTACAAAATAAGTTATATATAATAAATTAAGTGTATTTATTTATTTATTTATTAAATCTCCCACTATTTTATATTTTCTCAATATCCCTCACCACTGAACATGAAATGACTAGTTTCATTAACATTCTAGTGTAAAGGATACTAAAGAATTTTATTAATTATACATAACGTGTCCATGAAAACAATAATAAAGTAATTAAGTAGATGGTCTTAGAAACTATGGATATGAAGCTTCATGATTTATTGAGTGGATTCCACTAACTTAAAATCCTAACTTGTATTTTCTCAACACATGCCTCCAAATTTTTATTGGATAGACTTTGTCCATTAAAATTGATATAATTCTTGTTAACTCAATCCAAAACTATGATGATAACTTCCTAATAAAAGTAACTATCAAAACATTAGCAATTTACTAACCTTAGTTTTTTCATTTCATACCCAATCAAGAAATTAATTAATTAATCTTACATAATATTTAATTGAGAGATTTTAATTTATTATGAATAAATTTTGTCTTGTTTTATCCTTTATATATCTTGTAAATATTAAGTGCATGTTACTTAATTAATTAACCATGAGGGATAAAACATTAACATAGAAATGATTTATTTAATTTATGTCTTTTCACATTAATTTATTTATCTTTTTGATCATGGTCATGCATCCATAAAATATATAATTCCATAAACATAATTAATTAATTAATTAAATGACCCATTCATGATCTTTATCTAATAGTTGGTTTAATGAGAATAAATTAAACCGACATTTATCATAAGATAAATAACTCATATTTCTAGTCATGTAATAAGTTAAAACATTCCTCCTGTCCACCTATGTATCACCTAGGTTGGCATCATTATGGTTCCATCTTGAACTGCCTCCAAGCACCATGGGTTTCTCTATTAATTACAAATATTTATTAACTACACACAGGTGAGGGGAACCCATGGATTGGTTAAAGGGGGTTACATAAAAATATTAGGACATATAGATATTACATAATAATGGATGGAGGGATGACTCATAGGATATCATTTTATTTAATATTAAATAATTTCAAACTCTTGAAATAAATTAAATTAAAACATCCAACACATATATAGGTCTTGGTCAAGATAATGAACGTTCATACATGCAATGAATAGGAAAAAGTAAGTGAGTAGGATTTATTTAATTATTCATTATTTTATTATTTAAGATAAACATGCTTGAATTAATTAATTAATTAATTAATTAATTAATTCCCTTTAAAATTAAGGATAATCTATTATTATTTGGAGATACCCATCATTAATGGAATTCATGACATATAAAAAGTAAAACCAATAATGACAAAATAATTATAATAAATTAATTAAGTGATTAAAATTATTTGAAACCATTATTAAATTGTCAAACATGCAACAGTGTGCCAATAAATACAATACATTTTTAATGAGTCATTTTAAAATTTAATGTAATTTTATTTTTCCAATAAGGGGATACTGCATGGAGTTTCCACACAGCTACACGCAATTTACCTCAATTTCCATATATCCAAGTCACACACCTGGGGATTTGATGTGTTGACTCAACTGAACTACATTGTGTTTACATTCTAGTTACACACCATGTGTTCACTTTTTGGGTTCCAGGTTAGCCTAGTCATTACACTATTTAAATTAAAAGCACCATATGTAAATAATTTCTCAATGCATCTTAATACAATGTGCATGGGTATATGGAGTTTCCTTTGACTGCATGTTGTGTAACCCAGTGTTATTAGAGAATGATTTGGCACTCTCAATGGAATCTCCAGTTATTCTTCATTTGTTCTTAACCCTTTAAGAAATGATACATTGGACGAACATGATTAATATGTCAATAAAATGTTAATTCGAATCAGATTAAATAAAAAATAGCATGAAATTAATATTTAATCATAATTCCACATAGATGAAAAATAAAATAAAGAATTATAAATTTAAATGTTACCCCTATGTTACAACTTGATGGTTTTGAGTGTAGCGGAAGCATGTGGAGGTGGGGGATATATTAAAATTTATTTTAATAATCATTGCCTAAAACCACGAGAGAGGATCTTGCATGTAAAAATTATAATTAATTTATTTAATTTATAAAGAAATAAAAAACTGGGCATAGGAATATTCTTCACTGGTGAATGTTTATCTTCCTAAAATACCCTTTTGGATTACATTAGTTTTAGTATGAGGATCCAAGGATATAATCCATATAGCGATGATCCACTTGTGATTCTGGGATCTCTGATCAATACCACACAATATTCGAGTGATAGCATGTTGAGTCAAATTTATTTCATTATTCGTTCTTGATCACTTGTTCTTTAGGCTTGAATAAATCTCTCTTACACTTCTCATTCTTGAGAAAGAGAGGGAAGGAGGAGTTGAGATACAATTCATTGTGAATAATAATTCTCTATTCTCAATTTTTTGGATACCCTACATAATAGTCATATATGCCTACTTAGAGAGTTGGGATTTAAGTTAAAATATTATTTAATTGTATAACGAACATTAAATAACATATATTACCTTTAATAAATCCTATGACACATAATAATAATTATATAATAATTATTTTTTCATGTGTGCCAACTTCTGCAATAACAAATATTATGTAACGGGCTTGTTAATTAATATTTTTCACTAAATTCGATCTTCATCTGTTTGAACTCATCTAACATTTATTGATTAATTGAATAAATATTTTATTCATAAGTAAATATTTTATTCACAAACTTGAAAATGAATATTTTTTAAAATATTAAATAAATAAAATAAATATTTTATTCTCAAGCCAATGAATAGATATTTATTTAATATATGTGATCAATATACATTGAATAAAATTATTCCTCGAACTTGATAATAATATTTCTTACATTAATTAAACTTTAATAGAATTTAATCATGATCAATAGAAACACTTATTGTGTGATCCTATCGGATTATTTCTCATCATCATTGGATGGGATTTCCTAAATTCCAATATTACTTTCTCACAATGATTCAAATCCCCCAAGAGAAAGTGAAAAATTTCACAACATAAATAACCACATAAGGATTCTTACTATGTAATATAATCTCGTTTTCACAATATCTCATCAAGCAGGTTGTGAATCTATGTCACCAACCTATATGGTGGACATTTCTTACTTTGAATATCGGAAATAAACACGTTGTTACACCATGGACATGGAATTAATGTGACAGTTCTATTTCAATCAATGGGATGAGATATCATCTTCCATAAATAAGGACGATATAGATCCTTCCTCGACTTATTCATTAATAACATGTCACTCATGATGCACCCAATGTATCAAAATTTTCCATAAACTATTTTAATCATTGTATACAAAATACATCTATGTTTTCAAGTTACAACATGCATTAATAATAATTTTAATGACTAATGACAATCACACATGCCTGTAGATGAAAATATCTGATGACACTAAAAAATGCAGAATTCTTACTGGAGGGTCTTTTATTATAATCTATTATCGTAGAGATCATCAAGTTCAAAATTCATGAGAAGAAGCCTCATTTTAATATGAACATTGACACCGGACATACTAGGTACTATGTGTCCCATGATAGAACATTATCGAACTATAGAACATTATTTGAGAATATCATCATATCACATCAAGGTTCTCAACATAGTGTGGTACTGCTACAACCTTATCAATGTGAAATATACTCTATGATATTATTAAATTAGAGTCATAAAGAACGACAGAAAATATGTATTAATATGTTTTATTAATAATCAATACATCAAATATTCATGCAATAAAAGTAAAAATAGTTGGTCCTAGGAAATCAACTCCAACAGTTCATTGATGATATCCTCATTTACCTACTATCCCAAGAGAAGAATTCCAAACAATTTTTGATAGTCCTGAGAAAAAATTGAGTGCATAATTTATATTCCAATCTATCTAAGTATTAATTTTGGATTTAGAAGTTGAAATTCATGGGTCTTGTGGTTTCTAAGATATTTTATCAGAAGACCAAGAGAAAATAGAGGCAGTGATGTCCTAGACACATCCCTATAATGTTTTTAGATAAAGATATTTCTAGGTTTATTGGGATATTATTTATGTTTTATCTAGGTATTCTCTAGTTTATCAACACTCATTACCACACTAATGAAGAAATGGGTTGAGTTTTAGTTTTTAGACCTATATAAGGGGGATTTTGATTCATTTAAGTGGAGGCCAAATAAAACTCTAATATTTATTCTTTATATGTATTGGATTGGATATGTCACATATTGTAATGCTTCATGAGTTTCTTTGGGATTAGTGTTAATGAATAAGAATCAAGTACTAGCTTACGGTTCAGGTCTGTTTTAACCCCATGTGATGAACTATCATACACATGAATTGGATCTAGAAGTTGTGGCCCATGCTATGAAGTACTAGTGACACTATTTAGTGAGAAGTTTTCTATCCATAAAAACCACAATAGCCTCCATTATATCTTCACATATCTTGACCTCAATATGAGGTAAATTTTCTAGTTATAATTTGTTCAACATTGAGATGGACTATGAACCATATAAAGGTAATGTTATTATAGATGCACTTATTCATAATATGTAGGTGACCTAAGAACTTGGTGAATGGTCTTATGAAGAACATTGGAAACTGATGATATTTTTGGTCAATTAAAAGATGAATGATTTATAGGAACAATTATTGATGACATTTTCACGATTTTTAGTTACATCTTTTTGGTAGGAACATCAAAATCTAGTAAATAATCTAAACTCGAGTGTGTTTTGATGTAGGAACATGTAGTAGCTATTGACCTGATACTTGGGTGGTAATTAGATGATGATTATTTGATCCTATAACATTAGAGAGTTTTTTCCCTTTATTCCATCATGGAAGATATAATAATAGACTTATATACCATTAATTGGGCGGTGAAACATTGGGATAAAAAGATGCACCATGACTCTTGGAAGTTGTACTAGTGGCCATGGATGAAGAGGGATATTCAAAGATTTGTTTCCATATGTGTTACCTTCCATAGGATAGAGGATGAATCCCAGTGGTTTGCTCCACCCACATCCTATGCCCATATAGAAGTGGTAGGATGTTATTATGGACTTTGTGATGTGGTTACCCTATCCCCTGAAGATTTTTGATGATATTTGGGTGATTTTTGATTGGATAATTAATGCTGATCATTCTTACTGATCAATTGGACTCACTCATTTGATGATCTAGGAAAGATGTATATATATGATGTAGTTTTCTTGAAAAGAGTTCCCATGAGAATTGAATCTTAAATAGAAGAAAGTTTTATATGATGGTTTTAGTATGTATTATAGACGACCTTAGAGACTCATCTAATATTAAGCACAATGCTACATCTCCAAAGAGATTAGCAGTCAAGGAAGTTGATTTGGATATTAGATGATATCCTATAGGCCTAAATATTAAATTTCATTGGAGAACATGATGATAACCTATCCTTGGTTGAGTTTTCATATAGTAATAATTATGTTTCTTTGATTCAGATGAAACCTATGAGGGTTTTATGGCAGTCCATGTCACTCATCACTTGGTTAGTATGAGGCTGGTAAAACTGAAATTGTGGGTCCTAGTGTGGTAAAACATACCTCAAAGTGAGTTCAACTGATTTGAAAGAAATTCAACACATATCTTATTAATAATAAGTCTTATGCCTAAAATAGGAGTATACCTTTGATGTTTTTTACGTGACCATGTTTTTTGAGAGTGATTCTTCAGTTAGGCTACTAACATTTGAGAAACAAGGGAATCATGCAGCATGTTTTGTTAGAACCTTTGAGATCACTGAGTACTTTAGAATAGTATCATTTCATCTAGATATGTCTTATTTCTACCAAGGTATTAATGATGTGTCTCATGTGTCTGAATTTCGAGGATAGATTCCTAATCTTATGCATGTCATTAGTCATGAGGATGTTGAGTTGAAGCATGGTGCATGATATGTTGACTACCCAGTGATGATTTGTGATCAGACTAAGATATTACTATGTGGTAATACCATACCAATTTTCTAGATTATATGGAATCATGGATGAATTTAAGTAGAGATATTAGAGAATTAGGTATCTGTTCCACCTCAATGGGATGATTTTTTTATCAGAACCATTGAAGGTACTTCTTGTGGATATGAATTCATTAGAGGGGAGAATAGTAGAATCCTCACTAAATTTGATGTATGGTATTTTCTAGGTTCATAAAAATTATCTTATGCCCTATTGTTTATTATATTATGTGGGCGTTGAGGAGGTTGGTATTTAGTAAATAGGTTCTAGTAACTATAGGTTTGTACATTATTTTAAGGTAGGTTTGTGTAATGCCTAGAAAGTTTCCACTACCTCACTGGTGGAATCCACAAGAAAAACGATGAGGCTATATGAGGTTTTTAGTTTTTATAGACCCCATAAAATTTATATCTAGCAGATCTGGTGGAACCTAGGTGGTTTTTCCCAAAACACTTGTTGGTCGGGGCTATACATTAGCTAGCTATTGTAACATTAATGAGAGCATATTAATTACACCTTGAGGAATTTTATATCACAAAGTTTTGACAATTTTTAATATTCAATTAGGTAACAAAGACACCATTTTTTATCAGAGACACCTACCCATGATCTTTGATCTTTCCCATTCATATTACCTTGGTTATTCATGGTTGGTTCAACCCGATGATGCTAAAAAATGAGTTTTCTCTAGATCTACATAAATTTTCTCTTCCTATTTTAAAAATTTGTGTAGATATATAATTGATATATGGTTTCTATGCATATGTGATGATGGATTATTCCCTACATTATATATTTCAAAAGAATATAGTGTTTTATAGTTTATCTTGATCAGATCAATATCTGGAAATGATTAAAGAGGTCTTATGGGTGCATGTTTATGGATCATATTCTCAAACCAATTCTTCATAGAATAGAGATGATAGAAATATAATCCATTAATAATATATTGTAGATTAATGGTGGATTCTGCATGTCAATGATATCCATTTGAATAGATATTTCCTCATAAACTATGGATGTTTCTATGTATGTTTCCTTAGATCAATCATCTCAACACTCTCATCTTCTTGAATATAATCTTGGATCTCATTTCCAATTATTGTATTCTTATGTATCAATGTTCATTGACTATACCTAAATTTATATTCTATAATTTAAAAGTAAATCACTATCTGTTCTTAAATAGATAATGGTTCCAGTGTGTTGACATATTCTTCTTTGATATATCTTAAAACGAGTTCTTTTCCTTCACTTCACGAGGTATGTGGTTCTAATATTACCCTTCTCAGCTTGAAAGTATCATGAGTATCTTCTTTAAACCGATTATTTAATTAAATAGATCCCGTGATAGATATTCTTGACATGTGAGCTAGTTCTTTAGGGCTACACTATAAATTTTTGGCTTTAATCCTTTGGAAAATATTGAAGTACTTCATCAATGAGATTTATGTAGGATTTTCCTTCCATATAGGTCCTTTTATATGATACATCCCTGATATTATTTTTTATTCTTGATTCCATTTATCGATGTATGTTTATTTTTGGTGTGTGAGTGGCCCTTGAGATACATGTTTGAGATTTTACTATATGATTTGTTTGAATAGTCTTGAGAAATATTCTTGATATACCTTACTATTTATCGCTATGATACATATTTTTTGTTTTATTTCATATCCTATGGAACCTTGGTTTATCCACAATGCTGATCAGGTTTCTATGTTTTGGAAAATTATCCCCTTGGAGGGGGAGCGTGATGACATGATGATGACTATAGAGTATGGATCATTTGACTGTAGGTTCATACCACAAACATGTATCCAGACATGGGAGTAGACCATGCATGAGAACTATGAATCCCTAAGATATATGTTCAAGGGGGAGAATACCTTGTATTGATGATTTATTGTCCAAATAAATCAAACATGTTAGGTGGGAATTATCATCATCTAAGAATAAAAACCACTATCAGCTTGTCACATGTGGTGTTATTGATTATGTCCACCATTAGGGTGGGGTGTGAGGGGTTTCCTTAATGGTGTAACATATTCTGACAAGCATATGGTACCAACTGTCATTACAACTTATGGCATGTTTCAGGATGTGTTGTGATAGAAATTGACATCCCTACCAACATCATTCTCAAGTAGGTGTGGTCAGTGTTCATATAATCTTGGTTAGTGTATGATGACTTAATGCATGTGTGGATGTATTTTTATTTAATTATTTACTTTATTTTGTGACAAAATAGTTATATATCATGTGAGATAATGTTATGGACACATTTGTGTTGTCATAATGGGTTTATTACTCACTCTTTGCATTAGTATCTTGATATTCCTGAAAAATTTATTACTAGGGATCTCGTGAAAGGATATTGAGGCTTGGAGTTGGAGGTGATTTTAGGAAATACTCTAGACTATAGTTGTTTCTTTCATTTTATTATATCCTTGATTACTTGGTTTTACTAACCAAATTTTGGGATACTTGGTTTACTGTCTCTATATCAATTGAGACACATATTATTCAATTTTTTATAACACTATTTATATTTTCCACCACATTATTCCATTTAATTATTATTTCTGGACTTTGTTAATTCTAAGGGTATAGTGTCCTCACTAATGGCTTTAGACCCTAACTGCTAGTCGATGATCTCTTATGTATGAGGAGGCATACATGAGGCCTTATGTCGCTTTGGCTCGGACCTGATGGTTTGGGTCAGGGTGTTATATCCAATGATTGGGAAAGGATAGATAAAGTTGTGAAGTGATATCCCTTTATAAGTTAATAAAATGACACTATTGTAAATACCAATTTCTTTTTCATCGATAGAATGGCACAATTCAATGGTCAATGACTCCAAAAGTGGAAAATAATGAGGTTTGTGGTTATATAATTTCAAGAAAGCCTCTACCACTAATTTTTACACTTGCTTTAAAAAAAATTCAAGTCTTTTATGACTATATCTTGGCATTTTACCAATTTGGTTTTTTTACTTTGGTTACGAGTTCTAAACATAGTAATTTTTATTTTATTAAAAATATTAGGTAAAACTTCTAACCAAAATTTATCATTGTAAACCTATGCTCTAAATAATGTAAATAAATTTCAAATTAAGATAAAATCAATTTGTAAATTAAAAAAATTAATATATAGAAAAACTCCTTTTTTTAAAAAAAAAATTGACATTAATTAATCTTAATATTATATAAAATTAATTCTTAATTAAATGAGTGATATTTTATTTTTATTTATTTGTAAATATCATATCCAATTCATTATATAAAATAGATCAATTTAGTTAAATAAATAAAAATTAAACAACATTAATAAAATAATTCATTAAAAATAACCCTTTTATAATTATCATGGTCATTAAATTTAATAATAGTAATAATAATTTTATACTTAAAAATAAAATTAAACATAAAACATAATATGAACATATTGATCAAAAACATGAAATTAATTTTATAGAATTAATTTCTACAAGTTATGAAAACTAATTATTCATATATGTGGATAAAAATAGTTTTTAGGGTAAAATATTATTTATGTTTCTAAAACTTTAAACAAAGGTTTCATAAATTTAAAATAGTATTTTTGTAAAACATTGTTTCTAATTATAAAATGTAATATATTCATTATAAAGAAACTATATAATAATGTACAAAACTTTATTCAATAATGAGATTAAAAAATAATTTTTAGTATTTATAATTTAAATTTTATGAAATGTATTTTATTTTTGAATTCCTTATTCCATATTTATCTTAGTGTATTGTTTTGAGATTTTTTAGAAATAGTTGATTGTAGGGGTGAATGGTGAAGAATATCTATTTTAAAATTAATATTACATTTATTTCTTTTTAAGATATAAGAATGAAATATACATTTATGAATCTTTTTTTATAAAGAAAATATATTTTTAAATAAAATATAATGCATTAAAAAATATTATGTTGCACATATAACTCTATGTTTAACATTTCAGAAATATAAGTAATGTTTTTAAGCATTTTGAAACTATTTTTTCTTCTTATCTTTTAATTATGTATTTATGATGATAATTTTATTTTTGGTTTGATTTTAAAGTAAAATAAGACACATTTGATTTAGAAAAATATAATTAATTCAATGGTAATCGAAATTATAGATGATTTTGGTATGAAATTTATTTTATTCTCAAAACCAAAATTTTTTTAAAATAATTTTTTGTTGATTTTTTGAAGTTATATTAATTTTAATTTGTTGTATTTATAGGAATTTGATCTTATAAAACATATTTAATATTTATAATATTAATAATTAATAATTGGTAATTATTTTAAATTAATTTTTATCATAAATAATAATAACTATGGTAAAATCTTATCACTATGGAAATGGTTAAAAACGATTAACGAGGGGGTTAATAAAAGTGATAAAGGTTAAAATACCATAAAAACATATCCAAATCAAAATAGTTTCATGTATTTAAACCCTACCTCATCTCATGTTCTAAATAA
Organism: Viscum album; assembly: GCA_963277665.1. Taxonomy (NCBI): domain Eukaryota; kingdom Viridiplantae; phylum Streptophyta; class Magnoliopsida; order Santalales; family Viscaceae; genus Viscum; species Viscum album. The sequence goes on from OY728148.1 coordinate 547,914,739, forward strand.
TTCCCCTCTGGAGTTACTTTCGGTTAGGGTGACTTTATTATATTTTATGGTTCTTAATATTTACAAGTTTTCCACCCACTTCACTAATAAAATAGAACCTACACTCCTATATTCTCCATACTTATTTAGGTACTTATCATGACCATTTACTATCAATATATATCCCCAAATTTACTTTTCTATACCTGTAGTTTCTATAATTATGAAAACACAACTTTATAAGGATTAATGTTTATGCCAAAGGAGCTTACCAAAAGAAGATGTATATGTTCATAAAAAGATTTTTCAAGTTCATTTCATTTGAAACCGCATAGAAATATTTAATAACCATGTTAAAATAATTAAATAATTATATTTACCATACTTATATATTTATATGTTATGTTATATCCATTTTATATCTCATTTCCATCCAATAGAAAATGAAAACATCACTTGTGCGTGTGGATGGACTATTGTTTATACATAGCAGTGTAATTTTTTTATAATTTTCATTTAATTTGGATGTTTATAAATATGGAACTAATGAGTATATATGATATTTATGAAATAATTAAGACTATATAAATATAATATATCAGCTACCATATCACCCTTCTGTCCTTTGTAAAATGATAACATCACTCATGTGTACGTCTAGACTACCACCTCCACGAAGTAATGTGAAGAATTTTTTTATTAACAAATTGCACAAATTATTATAAAATAATATATAATGAAGAAAAATTAAACTAATGAACTTAACAAAATTATTGATATAATTTAACCATTTCATAACATATTTAAACATTGTCAATAAACATATTAATTTTTAGTAAATCGATCGAACAACCTTAAGTGGTTAACATAATCAAGAACTATACATTGAATAGAGTCCAAATGAATTTAAAAGGACATTAAAATAGAATATAGATAAAAAAGGTTTCTAAATAGTGTATTTAATAAATTTAATTTTTTTATTCAAGTGAACATAATGTGTACGACCAAGAAAGAATCCATGGTGTGGGTTTTTTGAATAAAATTTAACTCTAATGTGAAATATTTTACATCATCAACATAATTTATTATATATGGTGTATATACTAACCCTTCGAAATATAATAGAAAAAATTACTCTTTATTCCTGGTGTTTAAATTTTCAATTCATGTTTTTTATTTTAAGGTGTTTTTATTCAAAAGTAATTAATGTTCTAAATGTTATTATACAATCTCATTCTTATTCTGGATTGTACATGATTAAATTAATTTTGGAGAAATTATATGCTCTTTAATTTTTCAAACCACATCAATTTTCTTCTCCTCTATGTATTTTAATGGCTTCAATTTTTTTATCCCAAATTTTCTTCTATTTGGTACCTAAATACATAAATAATGTTTTTTGAGAAAAATCTACCATATTTTCCTTTTTTAGTTGGGAATAATTTTATTCCATATCAATATCATTAAAATTATTTTATAGATGTTTTTATCAACTATTATATGATTTTAAAAGTTATTTTTATACTACCTTATAGTTTATCTAATTTTTTTAAAGAGAATATTTTAAATATTTTCTAAATAAGCAATTTTTTGACTTTTAAAAAAAAGTGTGAAAGGAATGTTGTTTTTAACATATATCTTGTGATCGTCTTTTCAACCCTCCAAGACCATTATTATCGATTTATCTTCAATTCAATGTTAATAATTTGTTTTCAAGAAAAATATTTTTATATTATTTTGTGACATTTTAGTTTTTATATTTAAAATATGTTATTGTTTTTTAAAATTTAGAAAACATTTTTCGAAATAAGTTTTAACTACATTTATTACTTATAAGATACGAAATATATAAAGAAAGTTATTTTTAATGTTTTTCATTTATTTTACTCTATGGTTCTCAAAATAATTTACTTTAAAAACATGATTTCTAATGAATTTATGGTATTCTATAATCATTTACTAACTTTTGGATTATAAATTATTTTAATATAATCCAATTTCTTGTAATAATGATCCCAATCACTCTCCATTATTCATGGGAAATTATGTTTCTTCTTAATTTCAATATTTTTAGTATAAAGGATATATTTAGTATCATTTGTACTACATCAATATTGTCTAAACTGTATACCATTTTAATATTATTTTATAGTTAAAGGAGGCGGGTTAATATTTTTTTCCATTTAGAAAGGAAATATTGATGTTTTATATTCTTGATTCAATATATATACTTTTTAAATGATAAGGAATATTTATTATGTATTATATTTTTGGTTCAATATAATATGAATATATTGGGAATATGTAAGTAATAATTGGGGACTGATTATTAATGGATCTTCAATGTATCTATAGTTCTCATGATTTTATAAATCGATCAAGTCAGTTGGATATTTGGTGTATACCAATAAATTTATTGAAATGTCCTGGAACAAGGCCTTGATGATAAGGTTCATGATTTATTTTCATAATAATTTTATATAAAGATCTAGATGCTCAATAATTACTCATTTACTTCATTAATATTTTATTTATTATTTTCTATGTGATTATTACATTGATATTTTCCATGGATAGAATTTTACTCTCACATTATTGATTAAATATCATATTTATTGATTATCCACTATGATATATTGTTAATTCCTTATCTATTCATGATAGCTTTTATATTACTATTTACGTTATAAAGAATTTGAGCTCACCCTTTTTTAGGTTTTCCTTTAGTAATTATATGAAGAAGGAATTTTTGAATGATATATAAGGATGTAATAATTTTTTTCATTTTATGTTTTTTTAAAAAAAATATGGAAATAATTTATTTATCATTTCTCTCAATAATGTTTAATTGATTGGTCCTTTATAATGTTATCCCTTGTATCTTTTATCAATGTAATAAAGTAAACTTTGACTCTAGGTTATTATAATTGAGGTTATTATAGATTATATCCAAGGAAGCTTAGTAGGTCCCTTGGGAACTATGTTTTAGAGTAATATAGAAACCATATGTATTTTTATAATCCCTTATAATATTTGAGACTTTTTGGGTTTTTATTACATGGATTAATATTAGTGATGTTATGAGTTAATTATGCATGTTCCATTTTTTAGATATGAAACAAAATGGAAGTAAGGGAAATCATGTCAAAAACCCATAGTTATTGTAGGGATTTATGTTATGGGTATTCCAATACAATGAGTGTTGGGGATTAGAAGATCATGCCATATTGGGACAACTGACCCAGGTTGTGAAAAATATCCTTTCCCATATAGAGAAATTTTTTTCCCATAATTATAATCACCTTTTTTGGATCACATTATGAGATATAAGCCTCTAAAATTTATTGAAACTACCAATCCATTGGTAAATGAGAATTTGATAATGTCCTTTGAAATAATATTCTAGGATTTTGAATTTAATGATAGGTAAAAGGTTATAAGGGTAATATATTTTTTAAAGGGGGATGATGATAAATGTTGATAATTGATCCATAATACTAAATAAGATGAGGTAATATAATGTATGTAATGAGTATCTTTTAAAGTTGTATTCTTTCAGAAATAGGTTCCTCAAGAGAAATGAAATAAAATGGTGAGGAAGTTTCTCAACCTAAAGCATAAGAAGGAGGAAAATATTTTTGAATATGAGGCTAGATTCACTAGTATAATAAGGAAAATAAAATACTATATATGTAATCTAGAAATAATAAATAACCAATTTTTATGGTATTATAAAGAACGTATAAAGGAAAATGTTCTCTCAAACATTTTTATCATATGATGATTTTTTATCATATACCATCAAGATAGAGAAATAATTTTCTAGGTCATATATATTTAAGTGAATTTAAGAAAAGAATAGGTTATATGAACACAAATAAAAAATTAATGTGTCAAGGAAGAAGAAAAGAAAGATTTGAGTTCCACAATGTGATAATCATGGATTGACACATCATGGTAATCGCTTAAAGGGAATACGAGTCTATTACAACTATGAAGATAAAGTCCATATGACTCATAAATTCAATATAAATAAATAAAAACATTCATTCAATGATTAAAAAATATAGAGAAGTGGAATATTTAAAAAAAATAACCCATGCATCAAGGGAACCTACTACAGTAGAGTCTAATGGGAGAATTCTATGCTTATGTGATTTCTATTGCTGAAGTTGAAGTTTCCAAAGATATAGTGATAGTTAATTGATCATAAAATTAAAGTTAGATAATGATATATTTTATATAAACCTTGAATATAATTTATATCATCTATGTTTACCAAGAATATTAAAACATTATCTAAATACTTAATAATGGAGTTTTTACTCAAGAATCCTAGTGGGAATCTTATTTCGACAAGGATATGTCTGTTAGTCCCCACTTTGATTCATATACATGAATTATTTAGAAACATGGTAATTATTCCCATTCATGACATTGATATAATCCTTTTTTGCATTGGAGTTAAATGTATAATGTGAAAATTTGTTTCTAAGAGAAGGATATTATGATTTACAAAGGAGATGTGAAATTCATTTTCATTAGAGTGGATTATAAAAATCATGTCATGATCACTGATCATATCTCTCTATAATGCAATTTTTGGGAGAATAAATGCATACAAAACCTATGGATGGTAGATTTAACAGTGTAATAGAAGACCTACATATTTTCCATGTATAAATTGTTGTGTTTCTTTAAGAGTTACGTGGAAATTCACCTGAGCATGGAGTTGGGTTTTCCATTGAACTCACTACTAGTTAAAAAAACAATATCTAAGACTCCCTATAAAATAGACACAAATGAATTATTAGTACTAAAAAAAGATAAAATAATTATTTAAAAAGGGATGCATTTACCCTAGCGTTTCACCTTGGGTATCCTATGATCTTTTTATTAAGAATAAGGATTTTTATATGAGGTTCTACATTGATTATAAGTAAATTATTTAAATTAAAATAAATAAAAAGTATCATCTACCTCATATTAATGACATGATTGATCGAATTTAAGGATATTACTATTTTTCATATATTTAACCTAAATTTGGGTATCATAAATTGGCTGTAATAAAATGAGATATTCTAAATATAACATTTCACACAAGGTATGAACATTACAATTTTACAAAAATTCTATTTGTATTGCCTAATTCATCCTCAATTTTTATGGATTAAATGAATGAAGAATTCTAATATTATATTGACAATTTAATTAGGGTATTTATTTATGAAATATGGGTATACTAAAAAATCTATGAATATAATAAAAACCATTTGATAATCATTGTTAGGACACTAAAATTAATTGAGTTATATGGAAAATTTTGAAAGGGTGAATTAGGGATGGAAGATGTTTCTTTTCATGGTCATGTTATCTCTCAAGATAGAATATAAATTGATTCTTTAAAGGAAAAAAGTTATTAGGGAATGTATTATACTGATAATAATATATATGTTATGTAATTTCCTTGGCTTGGTAAGTTACTATCAGTGATTTGTTAATAAATTTGAATGATTATCAAACCCATTAACCATGTTGACACACAAAGTGTTTATTTTTATATGGTTAGAAGAATATGAAGAATGGTTTGAAGAAATAAACAGGATATTGGTCAAATAACCACAACTAAAATTACTGCAGCGAATGGATAGTTTTGTGATATATGATGAATTAGAAAATAAAGGACTCAAATTTATAGTTATACAGAATGAAAATGTTGTTTCTTATGCATTGAGATAGTTAAATATCCATGAATAGAATAATACAACACACAATCTTTAGTTTTTATCTGTAATATTTTCCTTGAATATATGAATTTATTATCTCTATAGTGGTATATGTGAGATATATATGGATCAAAAAAGGCTAAAATAAATATTTTTTCAATAATATATCAAAATGAGACTGAGTATATGGCTCGACTTACTCAAGGATTAAAATTACTCAATAAAATACCTCCTTAGGAAGGAAAAAAAGGTGTGTGTTGCATTGATTTTTAATGTTAATGGAGTTATCCCTAAAATGAATATTGAAAAATATCCTATATTCTTTGATTTAGTAAATTTGGATTTGAAAATCGTTAGGTAATGAGAAGCATCCCTCATTATAAAAATGATTTCAAAACCATCTTTATTAGAGAAGATAAGAAGTCCCAATTTCATGATAATAGTTTACAAAATAATGTTAATGCCATGAATGATGTGAATTTTGAAGACATTTTTTATGGAAATGGTTTTTCAAATATAAAAATAGGCTATTTGTTTCATTAATACTAATATAAATATCTAATTACTTGATGAATCACATATATAAAATTTCTCCATACACCCTAGTAGCACAAGGATGCACAAGGATTTAATAGAACATTTTTTGTGGGATATTATGATGTGATTAATTGAAGAATATATATCAAGATTATTTGTTTCTAAATAGGTAACAGATGAGATATATTATCAAAGAAGAGTCATGAGAAATATTCTTATTCATATGTGGAGGTGGGATTATATTACTATGGAAAGTTTCATTTTATTTTAAGAAAATTCTAAAATAAATGATGAAATATGGGTTATTTTTTATTTACTCACAAAGTATATATATTTCCTAGTTATAAGGGATAATATACCTCTTACGTTCCTCACACGAATATATATTAATAGATTTTTGATACTAAATGGTACACCTATTTCAATTGTATCAAATCATAACCCATAGTTTACATTGAAATTATGGAAAAGTATTCAGAAGTCTCCCAACACTTAGTTACATTCGAATACTACTTATCACTCTTAGATATATGGATAGTTTTAAAGTACTATTAAAACATTTTAATATATTCTAGCTCTATACTCACTTGACTTTCAAGGTATGTGGGATCAATATTTTCCTTTTCTAGAATATTCATATAATATTAACATAAATTAAAACATTTAAATGGAACCATAAAGAATGTTATATTGGAAAATATGTTGTACACTGTGTTTTTTTAGCATGTTGGTTAATGTAAGATTTTAGGCCTTGAACTTGTTCAGGAGATAACGATAAAACTATTCACTATTCAAAGACATATCAAGGAACGTCAATGCAGGAAAAAGAATTATGTTGATAACCAAAAGATGGATCTGGAATTTTAAGTAGGGGATTATATTTTTTTTGATGTTATCTCTATTAAAGGGTTTTATAAGTTTTATCAAGTGGGAAACTAATTCCAAAGAACAATGAGCCATTTGAAAATTTTGGAAGAATTGGAGTTGTGGCTTATAGTTTGGAAATACTACACAACCTCTCTAGAGTGAAAAGTGCTTATCATATCTCATTATTGAAGAAGTATATGACATACTTAATTCATGTACTAAAATATTATTAAATAGATATAAATCACTATCTATATTATTTGGAAGAGCTTATCCATATTATTGACACTAGAGAACAAGTGTTGCAGAATTGAATGAATTGAATGATAAAGGTACTATAGAAAAGTCATAAGATAAAAGAGGAAATGTGGTAACCTAAGAAATTTATGATGAATAACAAACCAAATTTTTTATGCAGTGCAATTTTAGAAATTTTGAGAATGAAATTTATAAATGAGGAAGAATGTAACACCATAGGTTCAATTATAGTAAGTAGGATTTTTCATTCTAAAGAAACTATAGAAAAATGCACAGTACTTTATTGAAGAATGTTATTGAAACATAGTTTAAAAAATTTTATAATTTTAATTTGATGAAATTAATTTCATTTTTTATTAAAAAAAATCAAAATTTCACTTAAGGTGACTTTTTGATATCTTTCAAAAATAGCTGATTTTGGGTGAATAGTGGAAATACTGATTTTACAATTAATGAAAATTTTAAGACATTATTAAGATATAAGAATAAATTTATTTTTTATGAAATCTTTTTTGAGAAAAAATATATATTTAACAAGTAATATAATTCATCTAAAATTGTAATTTTTATCTTATAAATCGATTTTTACATTTTTAAATTATAAGTAATGTTTTATTCAAATAATATTTTTCTAATTCTTTTCTTTTAATCATGAACTCACTAGGTTCATTTCAATTTTATGATTATTTTAAAGTCAAATAAGTCTCATTTTATTTCAAGAAAAATTAATTCCATATGAACGAAAATTAAACAATATTTTGGTATAAAATCATTTTTATTTTTAAAATGGAAAATTTTCTAACAATGTTTTTCATTTTATCATGTAAGCTTATAATAAAATTAATATCTAATGATTATAGGAATTTAATAATGTAAAATGGAATAAATATATGTAATAAACACACATAATATCATGTAATGGGGTCAACTTAATTTTTTTATAATGAATAATAAACGTGGTTAGACCTTATCACTATGGCAAGGGTCAAGAAGGATTAAGAAGGGGTTAAACTAAAGAGATAAGGCATAAATTAACCTAAAACTTGTTTAAATACTATTTTTTGAATATATTCATATTCTATATCATCCCATATTCTAAATTTATACCGTTTTGATATACTTTCCAAGGAGAACAACATTATTATATTTTAATTTTCTTAATATTTTCAATTTTTTACCCACCTCACTTATAAAAGGGCCCCCTTATCCTCTATTATACACACTTCAGGAAACAATTATCTCAAAAACTATATTCCCAAATACATTAAAATTTTTATTTTTCTTGATATATAAGATATATTATTCTAAAAATAACACTTCAGGAAAGCTTATGTTTTAATACAAAAGTGGTCACCAAATGAAGAGGTAGATGTTCTTACTGATTTTTTTCATGTCACATTCTTATTAAGGGTCCTAAAAATATTAAATAACCACATTAACAAAATTATTTAAATATAATTATATTAATAAAATGTTTTGTTTTAGTTTATATCCATCTCATATATGTTTTCCTTCCAATGGAAAATAAAAACATCACTCATGTGTACGTATAGACTACCGTCTCCATATAGTAGTGGATTTTTTTTTCATCACCATTCCACTAGAATGGTTATAAAGATGGAATTTTATAATATTTAAAATATATATAACATAATTATTATTTTTTTTGAAATTTAATATACCAACTACCATCTCACCCTTCCATCTATTGGAAAATGATAACTTCCATTGTGGGTACATGTGGATTACCACCTCCATGGAGTGATGCGATTTTTTCTATTAAAAACTTTCATGGGTAGTTCTAAAATTTCTTATTATGAATAAAAATTATATTCAAGAAATTATTAAAATTCTTGAGATAACTTATCCACATCATTACACATTTAACCATGATCAATATACAAAAGTAAATTCACATAAATTGACCAACCAACCTTAAGTGTCCATCATAAGAATGAACAATTCAATCAATGGATTCCGAATTATTATAAATAGAACATATAAAATGAATTATATATAAAAATGGTTCTTAATATGGTAACTAAAAATTTAAATTTATTCTTCAGGAGGATATAACACATCTTACTAAGAAAGAATCCAAGGTAATGGTTTTCCATCTTGATTCCAGTCTAATGAGACATATTTTATATTATGCTCCTAATTTATTTTATATGGTTTAAATACTTTACTTTTAACTATTATATAATTAATTACTATTTGTTTAATGTTATAATTAATTTTTTCTCATTTAAGGGGTTTTGTTTCAAAATTTATTAAATTCATAAAGGTTTATTTTATATGCTCACTCTTTTTCAAAAATTATTCATGTTTAAATTAATTTTTGAATAAATATATCTGATTTATCTTCTTAAAACAGAATTATGTTATTACAATATAGTAATTTTATGGGTTTCAATAATTTTCTTCCATTTTTTTCTCTTTGGTACCAAAAGATTGAAAAAAGTATAAAAAATAGACCTTATTTTTTCTTTTTTAACCAGAAATCATTCTATCCCATATCCATATTCATTAAATTGTTTATGGAAGTTTTTAGATACCATTAAATTATATTTAATGATCATTTTATACTACCTTTATCTTTTTATAAGAATATTTAAAAGGAAAATTTTAAAGGTTTTCCAAATAAGTATTTCTTGACTTTTTACAAAAGTGTAAAGAAAATGTTATTTTTACCATATAATGGGAAAACAGATTTCCCCACCACTATAACTATCATTATATATTTATATTCCTATATAATTTTCCATAGTTTTTTAATTAAAAATTGATTTTATATTATTTTTTGACATTTTTTATTAAAATAAAATTGTATTTTTTTCTAAAAGGTTGAAAATAATTTTCAAAATTATTTATAACAATGTTTTTTAAATAAAGTCACAAAAGATTCAATGAATGTTATTTTTAATGTTTCACTTCTATTGAAATCTATAATTATAAAAATAATATACTTTACATTAAAACCCTTGTTTCTAATTAATTGATGGTGTCTACCATCCTTTGTTAATATATGGATTATACATTATTTTGAGATTATTCACTTTACATGATCATGTTCTATATAACTCTCCATTATATAATGGAAATTATTTTTCTCCATAAAGTCCATATTTTTAGTATCCAAGATATATCCTATTAAAATTTTACTATTTAGATATTATTGTAACCACATACTAATTTAATATATGGTGTTAATTGAATGAAGATTATTCAGAAAACTATTTCATTTACTTGAGAAAATCTAAGGTTCCATATCCTTGATTCAATACAGATATTTATTAATTGATAAGGCATATTAAGTATGTATCATATTATTTATTCAATATATGAGTAATGTACTATAAATTTATAAGTGATGGTTGGGGATTGATTATCTTTATCCCCAAGATATATCAACAGGTTTCATGAGGAAAACATTTGGCCAAATCAGTTGGGTATTTTGTGTATACCTACCCATTTACTAAAAAAATTAGCATAAGGTGTTTATGGTAAGTTTAATGATGTATTGGAATGTGGATATGAGGAAAATATAGTAATGCCAAATATTATTCATATCCTTTAAATTTTAGTTCTTATTATCCATGTGATTTCTATGTTGATATTTTAAAGGGATAGATTTTAAATCTCATGTTATTTATTAAATAAAATTTCTATTTATTAGCTAATTTGAGATATTTTTAATGATAATCTATTCATGAATGATTGTGTTTTTTGATTTCTATCACTGATAATTGGAGTTCACACTTTATTATATTTTCCATTACCTAAGATATGAATAAGGAATCATTGAATGATAATTAAGTATGGAATAAATTTTTTCATTCCATGTTTTATTTTTATAATAAAATAAATAAATAATGTATCAATATAGTCTCCCAAGATTACTAATCTAACCAGTATTTCATGTTATGATCCCTTATATATTGTAACAATGTAATAAAGTAAACACAAACTCTGAGTTATTAGAGTTGTGGTTATTATAAATTATTAATTATTTATTATACATTGTAAATATATATTTTTATATAAAAAAGGATTCATATAATTTAAATTAATTCTTTTATTTTGATAATTTCCTAAAAGTGATGGTATTTGCAAAATCAACATTTCCAATATTCACTTAAAAATCAAATACTTTAAAAATATATAAATAAATTAACATTAAGTTAATTTTGAAATGATGAATTAAAAAATTAAGTTAATTTTAAAAAATATATAATTATAAAATTTATAAGATTTATATTTTAAATTAAGACAAAATCTATAATGAAAACCTACTTTTATTAAAAAAATAGCCTTTTAAGATTTTATGTGCTCTTTATCCTATTATTTATGAATTTCTAATTTATTATGATTCATTTTTATTCTAGCGGTTTTATTATTCTTATATTTCTTAATAATAATCATATAATATTTTAAAGATTTTTTTAGTTCAACATTTCTTGTGGAATAAGTTATTTAGTAATAAATTCTAAAATATTGGGGTCTTACATCACCCCTTAAACAAAATGTGTCTTCACAATTTTAATTATGATTCACTTATGACACATAAATAACCTAAGATATAATTTATAAAGACATGTCAACACTAATAACATATGAAATGTATCTTTTCCCCTTAGAATAGTTCAATCATAATATTGAGAGTAAGATATAGGCCCCTTAATTCACATAATGAATACCAAATTTATGTGTACCACAAGATTGTAAAAAAAAATCATCATATCATAACCAATTAAATGAATTGGGTCTTATAAAAATTTCATCATTTCATAACTTATGAAAAATTTACACGTTTCATAGTCATTTCATTGTTGCATAACCCATGGAAGAAAAACGTCTTTCATAAGAATTTAATCACTGTATAACATGTGGAAGAGAAATAGGTTTCATAAACATCATTCCATAAGAACATTAACCATTAATATAAATAATAATAATTGAATACTTGTATTATATCCCTAATAAGGCATAGGAAACATCAATAGATGTTATCTTACATGGAAATGAATTTTTGAATATCATTCAAAGCATTCATTAAGGAAAATATCTATTATTCTTTAAAAAATTATTTTTAAGACATAAAACCTTTTTAAAACCATTTTATTTTAATATAAACATGAAAATGTATAAATGATACTTTGAATAAATTATTTTCCGTGAAGTAAATAAATCATGTTTATGTCGCACACATTAAAATGAATATTCCCATCACATTTTTAGTAAAATCCAAACATGAATTGTTTTGGAAAACAATATGAAGATTCCTTTAGAAACCATTTCGAATTTTTTTAGCAATGGTAATAATGTCTCAAAAAATTAATATGAGGGTAAAAATACTGATTTATGATATAATCCACGGTTTTGAAAGAATACGGATTTTTGGCCCATAAAAGAAATAACGTTAGATTTTTTTAATAAAATTTTCATAATTATTTTAACTACCAAATAGTGAAAAAATGGTACCATTAATTAATGATATCATGAATATCTAGAGGATAATAAAATTTATGTGAATTATAGATGTGTGTATCATAATATTTTATCACAAAAAACATAATTATAAACAATCCTGATAAACAATGAGGTTGTGACATTAAATTTTTACCAATTCAGTAACTTTGAATCATAATACATGTGATAAAATAGTATAAAATAAATCTTATAATATCATGTGTATAAAAAAATTAATGATATTTCAGGTAAAAGTGTAAATATATACACATTTTTAATGAATATAGGTGCATAACATAGCGTTCGTATCGAAGAAGGAAAATTGAGACAAAAATACCTTTCCTTATGTCTTGACTTACATCTTACTGATTGAAACATTTTGTATAATAAATATAAGTTTATTATAAAAATATTGCATAAAAACATAGACACACATATATATATCATACTATTTATTATTTTCTTATGACCTTTTGTTAATAGTTTATTAACAATTCCATGTTAAAGTTGTATTTTGGGTAATAACTGATTTGTTTTTTGTTTATGTTTTGATTTGTTATTCTTGGTCCTTTTACTAGGACCATGATTAAATAATCTATAGAATGATAAAAATGATGAAAAAATAAATATATTTATTATATCTATATTTATAGTAATCAATAATATTGAGTGATAAGAATTTATATATAGCTTTTATTGAGACGGTAGGTTGTATGTACACATGAACACTAATTCCATTTTATTATCCTATTGAAAAAAAGAAAAGTTATATATATATAACTTATAATTAAAGTATAATTATTATTTCATATATATCACATATTTTTATTAAATCCATCCTTAATAAATTCTATGTAAAGCGTGAATGAATCACATCGCTTCACGAGGCGGGTGTATGCCATACAAACGAACGATGTTATTGTATTCCCATAAAATGGAAAGTATGAAGGCTTGAGTGATATAATAATTAAATATGCATAATAACATCATAAATTTCATATATAAACTATAAATACATCATTAATCCCAATCTTGAGATGATTTAATGAAAAAATGAACGATATCAGTTCGTGAAGCGGTAATCCAACATACAGAGAAACAATGATTTCATAACCCATTTAGTGAAATTTTGTGAGGTTGTAGACCATACACTTAATATAAAAAAATCTATGTTTGCATAATATATTTATTCTATTATATAATCAGGTTATGATAATAATTTAATGGGGTGGAGTAATAAATAAAATTTGTTGATGAGTGTTACCTCTTCTTTGGGTATCATCCTTAGGTTTGCACTAAAGTGTTGATTGGTTGATCTATGTCCAAAATAATGATTATTGGGTGAGGTTTGGGGTTTTAAAAGTTTTTTGGGTCAAAAATTGCTAATCCAAATGGCTTGATTGGTGTTAAAATGATAGAATAGGGGGTGACCACTTATAACTGAGGTGAGTTGAAAACATTTATATTTCTTAAAAGAATTATGTGATCCCATGTTTCACCTTGAAAAATGGTTAAAAATGGGAATAATTAATACATTAGACATTATAAGGTCTAAATATGTGAATAAAATACTTTTTACAAGTTTATATGTGAATTTGACCTTGGTAAACCCATTTTACCATAACTATGATAAATAATTCCTACGGTGTTTACTCTATATATTGGTAAAAAAATAAAGTACAAATTATTATAAATTATAAATTATTGTTATTTAAAATGTAGAATAAAATGTTTCAAATTAAATTTACATAAGTTTAAAATTTTAACTTAAAATTAATCATATAAATGTGATGAGAAAGCAGGTTTTTAAAGTGAAAATGGTCAACATTTTATGAAGTTTTCATATCAAATTTTAAGGTGAAATTGATACCAATGGCTTGAATTTGATTAATTTATTTATAATTGAACTAATTATACTTTAAAACAAATTTAAAACAAAATTTAATTTTATGAATAAATTAATCAAAAATATGGTTTTCAATTAAAATTTAGTATTTTTCACTATTCATCAAAAAATGAATCTTTTTTGAAAAATCTCGAAAATTGAACCTAATATAATTTTTAAATAATTAACTAAATTTTTTATATTTTATAATATTCATTTTTTATAATTTTCAAAAATTAATTTGATTATTATTCACAAAAAATGCATAAAAACATTATTTTGAGAAAAATAATATCTTTAAAACATAAAAAAACAATACAGAAAATTATTTAATTTATTATCAATATGTATTATTTATATAAAAACATAATTCTTAATATTCAACAGTTGTTTTTACTATTAATCTCATTATATATAATGTCTTTGTTATAACGGTCATGTTTAAATAATATTAATAATATATCATGATTTTGTTAAAACTTAGTGTTGCATGTAATGCTAGTTAAGACGTTGTTTCATATAAAGAAATCTTAGCTTGGTGTTGTGTATAATTCAATACATAAATTAAATTAAATTTAAAAAGGAACAAATATATTCATAAAACCGGTGGTGTTACATTCTACACCTTTTAAAATGAATCTTACACTTGAAGTAAGTCACTATGGTACAAACAAATGAGGACACTTATGCATCATCATATCATCAAGTTCCCATATATCATCCTAAAACTAGTTGTTTCATCATAAATATTTGACCATGTGAGTGGCCTTATTTCTTTGAAATTTCCATGTATGATCTATAATCTTCGCTCATTGTTCCTCATTTGAATGACTTTACTCTAATGGTATGACCACTAAGTTTAGTAAATGTTTCTGATGCTTTCTCTTGGGCTTGACCTCATCATTCACTTGACAAATGGGCTGAATTTTACCCCACATTCCTTCTTTCAAAATGTTGGCTTCATTCATCACCTTCTCAGCGATGTCTGCTCCTTTGATCAAAATGGGATGATGGGGTGTCGGTTCCTCCTTCCATTGATTCCACCTCATAATTCATCACCTATTTTGGGTCTCCCTTATAGTGTTGAGTCATAGTTTATGAGACTCATTCTGGGTTCCATCTATTTGTTGACACCTATTAATTAAGTCACTTCTTTCAGGACATTCCAAGGGGACTAGTCAGGGTAGAAACCTTCGGTTAGGAGTGTAGTCACATTGGGCATCAGTGGCATGTGTGGATGCTAGAACAATAGAGAACTTGTATTCTTCCTCCTAAGAGGGATTCTCATGGGAATTGAAATTTAGGACTCCTATGGTGATCAAAATTTATCTTATTCCTGAGGAATGTCTTTCAAGGTTTTCCTCAAGCAACCCATTTTTAACACAGGGTAAGCCACATGTTTAACGTTCTGCAGGGACAAATCAAAGAGATGGATTGTACCATAGGAACATATTGGAGAGGTAAATACCAATGAGGGTGTGCCTAGAAGGTTTACTATATTGATGGATCAAAATTCCTAATGAGGGTAGACCCAAGGTGGTGTGTCTCATAAAGAGAATATTTCTCACCATGAAGGCTGATCTAGAATCCACTAAGGGTGAATCAAGGAGATGAAACCCAGGGAGGGGGACACCAAGGTTTACCATTGGTTGGGATTAAACCTCATGGAGGATTCCTATGTATACTGTACACAATACAGGGATCAAAATACATGTAGTTAGAAGGGGTGGTATGGGGATTATGCACTAAGACAACCCATCACAAGAGGATTTATATTGGTTGGATGGTGTGGATTTTATGGGGCTTGTGCATGGAGAAAACCCCTGTACTTTTAAGAGTAGTGATGATGTGGATGAGGCTTATGCACTAAGACAACCAAAATAGATGGAATGATCTCATTGGGATGTGGTAGACCAAGTAAGAATCAGGATGGATATATAGGAAGTGTTGAAATAGAATTGATAGAATGAACAGAACATAGAGGGTGATGGTATTAAACCTTGTAAAGACTTCTTATGTATCCTAGTGGCTAGAAATAAAAGTCCATGTAGTTTAGAATGAGGTGATGTGACACCTAAGGAGGTAGCTCTTGAGAATGGAGAACATGGATAAGGACTTTATTGAATTATAACCTCTAGGTTAGGTCATGATCCTCTAAAGACATGGAGACTTTATGGAAAGACCATGATGGGAATTGATGTTTTTCTTGAACATCATAGAGGCTTCCAACATATCCTAGTTCCTAGAAATCAAATTTCACATAGTTTTTATGGTGTTTTGGGGATTATTCACTAAGACAACCAAAATGGATTGAGGTGGAAGAAGTGATATCACTAGGATAATGGTGAGTTAATGGATTAAATGGTGGTGAATGGATTATAACACCCCACAGAGGTAGATTTTGGGGATGTGTAAAGTTACCATTGGTTTGGATTAAAAATTGTAGAGGCTTCCAACATACCCTTTTTAGAATATAGGGATCAAAACCTATGATGTTCAGATATGAGGGGCATGAGGCATACTCGTAGATGGATTCCCAAATGTTCCATCGCATCTTTTAATATCTAAGCCCACATGAGTCAGTTTTAGTGTAAGAAACAATAGAAAGCATTATACCTGATGGTTGTGTCATGATAGGTACGTCTGTGAGGGATGGTGTGGGGATTACGCACTTGATATGCTTGAAGCATGACACCCCATATGCATTTCATGGGGTGAGACTACTGTTTAACATCATGTACTAAGGATGATGGTTCTTGGATTTATAATTTCCTATATCTTAGATGGCAAAGGCTCACTCCTAATCCCCTTAGACTTACATGGTTGTAAGTTGTACACTATTGAGCAGTGAACAGCCCAAACAATTCCCAGTGGGAGGTGGTGAAGGTGTGGTCAGTCATGGGTTCCATGTCATCATAGTTGTTCTAAGAAGAAAAATCCATTAGTATACCTATTACAAAAAGCAATAGGTAGGTAAGATCAATATGGAACAACACATGAGGGACCATGATATCACTATACATAATACTGGAGGGCCGCATAGAAGAGGGACTTGTGAAGAAAGGGGCTTCACTGACAGTGGATTCATGAAGCTCTAATGCTTTGCGGAGAATTGGGGATGTGCGAAATAATTATATTCATGATGTATAGGACCCTTGCCTCAGCATGGAGCCCCAATATAATAGAAGAGTTATTTTTGAATGCTTAATGCTCTTTTAAATCTCAAGTAACCCAAAGGGTATCTTTCTTTTGAGAATGGGTTTAGGCCTTTCTGAAAGGAATACCTACTATATGTAGGGAAAAATAAGAACAAGGGGATCGGAGGATCGTGACGCTCTAGTACCTTGGGTGTTCTATTTTTGGACTAGGTTTGCAGTGTTGAGGAGCATTGTGAAATGGGATCTTGGTAGTTGAAGGGTTGGAGTAACTATCACTTTTAAGGGGTGGTGAGACACTAATTTATAGGAAATTTGGATCATGATTCATAATGGTGTGCTATGAGGGAAAAAGGGTATTCACAAATGGGATTTTATCCATCGGAGTCATGGAGTCATCCTTCATTTTTCTTGGTGCAGTCGTGGAGGTTGTTATACTCATGGGAGTTCCATCATCTATCTTGGCGCAGTCACAGAGTGTGCCAAAATCATGAGAGTTCCATCAATGCCCCACGCATTCATGATTCGGAGGGACTTCACATGGGATCATTGTATGGAATACCAGTTTGATGATATTTGGGCATGTTAAACTTGAATTCCATCCCAAATGGTTGTGACCGTACTCAACGTATCTTAGAGAAAAAATGTCGGCAACAAAAAATCCCCCTCTCCCCCTCATAAGGGTAGTTGACAAGAAAAGGAGTGTCATATTTTGAGGGTAAATCTCTGATAAACGTTTCCAGTTGTGAACATGGATTACGATGATAGGATGCAGAGAGCACATATGTGAGGTCACTGCGACGCTCATGGGGTGAATCTGTTTCCACAAAGCTCGATCAACCATCACATATAAGTAAGGTAAGAGGGGCCCATTATTCATAATGGATCTCCATGAATTACTATTATTGGGATCTCTTTTCATGAATCCATCCTACCTATGAATGAATCTTCTTGAATTGGGTTTCATGGTGCATTTCATCATGAAGAATTATTTATAGAAATGAGGCATCACAATCTGCTACTACTTCAAAATGTCAATAGAGCCTGAGGTTGTTTCATGTCCCATAGCTTTAAAAATGAACTTTGTGAGTGATCTTTAGGAATAGGTCAAGAAATTCAACTCATCCCTAGATAGGATAGCTTCCCTGGAAGCTAATTTGGTGTTCCCTGTAGATACTTCCTGACGAGGAGAAATGGAGAACAATATTATTATTGGAGAGTATATTTGGATCCATTTGGACCATGAATGCATAATTGAGTTGCATTCAGAAGCATAGAAGGACTATCCTATGTTCAAGAGGATAACTTTGTAAGGATTTGGTCTAAGGAATTATGTCTTAATCCTATAGGAAAGATGTCATGAACTGGCTTACTAGTTTAGAGGTGCACAAGGGAAATATCTGTGGTATATGGTTTCTGATGACAACATTAGGAATGACCACATGACCATAACTACTGACTACCCCTAAAACACCTCAACAACATTGTTAGAAAACTATTTTAGGAAGAAGCGTATCCTCCAAAATATAAGAAAATCATTTATTCTGGTCTTGGGAATCCAGAGAAAGGGTGGAATGATGATTGAGATTTTCACCAGGGTGACAACTTTATAGAAGAATAAGCATGTGCCTACTGGGCATGCACGTCTTATGTAGAGTTCAAGATAGTGTTTAGGCAAGTGTTTATATATAAAGAAACATGAACTTCCCGATTCTATGTCTACCAACCATGGGACATCATACCTGAGTTGCTTAGCTTATGGTCATTGTACACCAACACATTTCATGTTCACCATGGAGAGGTTGGAATCAGCCTCTGGGATCTCTATAATTTTCCTAGAATCCTGATTTAGGGGACATGTAAGATGAGTTTATCCCTATGGATAATTCTTCGGAATATGAAGAGAAGACACCATGTCTAGATAACATGCTACTAGATCTGGTGTCGATCATGAATAATAACAAGTAGATGAAAAAGGATATCCACTTAAATCATTGGTTTGACTAATTCTTGAATTTTCTTGCAGAGGATCCGGACGATGGTGAGGAGTGACCCAAGAAATTCCAACAAGGCCTCATACATATATGAGAGTCCTATAGAGAATAAATGATGGATATTATTGGATGAATTTGGATGAGATCTAGTGGTAGTTGTGTGGGTACATCATCACGGATGGGCAACGACCGATAGTCATGCTGGACATATTTATTGTTTCACTCATCCACAGGTTGATGCTTCTAGTAAGATATGTGAATATGGGGGCACTAAAATGAATAATTATTATGGTGGTGATGCTAGTAACTAGACATCACAACAATCTGGGTATCTTGGTGTTATAAAGCTCTATAAGGTGATCTGATATATCAGTGAGGGGAAGAATCTGCTCTATGTGTGTGGGCCAATTCACTATTGGTAAAACTGGGTAGTGAAACACATGGGAGTCTATGAGTATGTCAAAATCATCTCCCCTCTTGACATAAACTTTCAACCAATGATTTCGAATATCGTACAGAGTTTTCCAATCAAGTTAGGCACAACTGCGATACTGAGCAAGATTGGAAAGCATATCAATTCATCATTCACTCATTACCTATTCTAATAGGGGTAATAAATGTTTATGTAATAATAAATTTATAGAGTTAATAATATCTCCTATCCTTTCTAGATGGATTTCTAGTGGAGTCTGTGGACTATGAGATGATATGTAAACTATACACCCCACACTAATTTTTGTGGTTGTTTAGGTGTCTATAGATGTTGACCCCAAGGGTGTACAAGGGAATAAATTATGAATATCACTCATTCATGATGAATTATCTTTGTCTCATGTTCACATAGGAATATAGAAAGTTTGGTAATGATCTTCTTTCATCCACTTCTATATTCGTACTAGTCCATCTGTATGCATAGAGCTGGGAAGCTACCCATCTGAGGGAAATGATGAAGTAGTGAACAATGTGGGTCAATGAAGGAGTTTCCCCTCTACTTCATGTTTTGGGGCAAACATTGATTAAAGGTAAACATGGGTGCATGGATGATGCACATCATGGTGACAAAGCAGTAGAAACCAGTTTGATAGTCTAAGAATCTGCACTGATTTGAGACGAAAGAAGAGGAGCAGTAGTAACTGATCTAGTTATCCTAGATGAGAAGGCCTGGGAGGAAGGGGATACATCAAGGGGGTTAGGAAGGTTACCTATTCAATCTCATAGGAAACAATTTCACCCTATGGAAACTCCTCATTATGTCTTCTACCGTGAGGCTCGGAAAACATAGGATACCTGCAGACATTTCCTCAACACTGGAAACCTATTGGACAATATGAATAGGTATGGGATGAATATAGAAGGGATCAACTTTTCTAAGGGAGGATTCAATGAATCCTAGTAAAAGGGGGATCAATTCAAGGTGGAATTAGAGGACCCAGTTCATTCCCTAGGAACTGTTCATCCAATGAAAATTCAAGTGTGGGTGCTACAAGACATGACATGTCACTCGGTTATGTCAGCAGCTTAGCTGGTAGAATGCTTCCCTTTCCCCAACGTATTAGGTGGATTATGGTGGATGGAATCCAATATAAGTAATCCAAAAGGATGATGTCAAGGACATAACATTGATAGAAGCCTCTCTGGAGGAAGGTGAAATAGTATTCACGGAGAACACTACCTTGGTGGGATTTGTTGAAGCTCTTGAAGAAAGGTTTAGCTCATTTCCTAGTGATATCACCCTTCTCATTATTTTCCTAGATTCCTACACTGACATCTGTTCTATATAGGATAATATTTCATAAGATACTACCTCTCGTGGGGATGAAGATGAGACCAATGGAGGGAAGTAAATCGTGAGGTTTGTGCCCGATGGAGAAGAATCTTGTAGGACAATTAGAGATAAAGAGGATGGATGTCCCAACCTAGAGTCCCTAGAGACCTCTATTGTATACAAGAGACCAAACCTTTGTATACCAATGATGAAAAACCAAGAACATGAGAAATCATCACTTGAATTTTGTAAGTTTACTACCTCACCAAGTCATAATTTTTGCTTACTCGACCAGACTGACTGATATGATCCTTTTTTAAATAGTTATGAGAATGGAGGGTGATAGGATTGTAAGAATGGTTGGAAGAACTAAGGATCCTTTTCTAATAGGAGTTCAAGTCCATGTGGGTTCTGGTGTCTGAGCCAACCTGGCTATAGATTCTGGTAAACAATCAATCACGATTGCAGGTGGCATCACTAGTGGGGCAGAACCCAGGGTTGGAAGGGATAACTATATCAAGTGGGTATCAAGTGATGATTATCATCCTCATGATATGAAGTTTAACCCATCTGACATGATGATATAGGAGGATCATGTGACTGAATTCATTTTCACATTTCCAAATTATGAACCTGCTAATCCCGAGGAGTTGGATGAGTCTGATTCTAATGCTATCAAGGAAAGCTAGACTACCAGATGTTGGGGTAGGAATTTGATTAATATTATATTAAAAAATACTCCATAACCATAGTGGATAATCCAAATGGGATGAATTTTCCACTGGTTGTGCGATCTATATGCTAAAGGTGTAGACGCACGCGGTCTGCACATGTTGATTCGGGACTACCTCTTAGAGGAAATAATGGAATGCAGTCACCATATGGATGTCGCTTGGCATCAATAGAAGTGAATCATCATTTAGAAGATTTAGAAGTCTAAGAAATAGATTAAAAATCCTTATGGGAAGCTGAATGAATGTTCTTCCTTTGATACCATCCAACCAAAACTGGTTTCATAATTGATGGTCCATCTGATGGAAGCTTAAGAGCAACTGAGAAAGGCATCTCATCAAATGGATAATCTTTGGGCTGATCAGGACTAGGTGCTAACCTAGGATGATGAGATCCATCTAGAATAAAATGTAGAGGAAAGTGATCTCAAGAGGTGAAATAGGATTCCATAGGCCACATACCAGAAGGTGGTGGAGCTGAAGCGCTCCATTGAAGAAGAGAATCCATAAGGATGTATTTTTTCCAAACTCATGAGACATAATTATTATTTTTTCATTGAATTTCATTCATAGACACATTATTTCTTATTTCAATTGTCACACATTTACGTATCTTTGAAATAAGCAATGATCAATCCCTAAGATCACATGGGTCATGCCCAATGTGAGAAATAAGGGATGACGACATAATCGTTCACGTTGTATGAGTGTTTTGGATAGACATTGAATACCCAGGGTATAATATTATTGACTCAACACACTAATTGTTTAGTTAAAGGGAAAATATGACTGGAGAAGGAGGCTCTCCGGATGACGAATTTTCTTTTCCCAATGTGTGCTACTGCACGATTAGGATAACTCTAGGGGCATTTGAATCGATCAGAACAAAGGGAAATGAAAAGAGTGAATCACAATGACCAAAATTAAGAACACAAGGAAGATAAAATACTAGTATGAAATAACAACTAATAATGTTCAAAACATTTTATTTACACCACTATCCTAGAATGGAGAAAAAAATGAGGGTCAACTGCTGACCATTTTCGAAACACGAGATATAACTCAAAATTTCACCAGATTTATTCAAAAATGTTGTCTGAGGAAGTTATGTCAGTTGAAGAAACATAGGACCAGGCCATTAGGGGGTCCATTTGGATGTAAAATAGGATGAGGATCTAAATATAGGGGTATGAAATGATAGGTAATTGAGTGAGGTAATGTCTGAAAGGATCCAACACTCTTGATGTTACACCGCCTTGACTTAGAGAATATTGATGTAAGAACATTGGTCAAACAAAATATCCAACCTATCTTCTAGGGGTGCATCTTCTCAGATGTCGAGGGACAACTGAATATGTATACAATTCTGTGAATTACCAGTATTGAGGCATAAGATCTGTCAAAAAAATATGCTGATAATTTGAAGTTTCACCTCATATATGGAAGGATGATGAAAACACCATTTAATTTCATTAATTGAGGATGACACATGAACAATGGAACTTCATGTGCTCGTAATGTATCTCATAGTTTAACATCATATGATTGGGTTTTTGAACATAGTTCAAGAGCACACTATCTGGACCCTATAAAAATATTTTAATGTCATGTTATAGGGAATATGGAGATGTCTACTCATAAAATATTTGTGTCGAATAGAGGGAAAATAAACCTTACATAAATGATCCAAAGGAGTCTGGTACACTACACAATTATCAAGGAATAGGTGGGAAGGAATCATATGTGATATGGAAAGGGGAAAATATCACAGTGAGGCTATTAGTTTAAGGTCGTAAATTTTGGACTGTGACTGAGGAATAAGGGACCAAAAAGGTTGATGAACCTATGGTTGGGACCGAGAAAAAATGTATGGGCATTTCAAAGTATCTCATAAGGATGTGAATCAAGTCATATATTGTTCTTGAATTCCATGAAGCTTAACTTCATACAGTAAGGATGATAATCGATTTCAAAATATGAAATAATGTAGTGGTGGGACCTAAGATCAATGACTCGGGAACCACTATGTATCTCATAAAGATGGGAATCAAGCAACACAAATTTATGAAAGATAAATTTCCCAATGTAGGTCTGAACCATACAAAGAGAATGGGGAAATTAGATATTTCTTATTTGTGCATCAATTTTTTTATGAGAGGTTGGACCAGGATTGAGAGTCAAAATGTTTCTATAAGAATCAATCTATATGTTTGTCTTGAAAGGTGGAATGGTAGATGAATATTCCCAAGGATTAAGTCATCTCAGGAAAGGACACCACAATTTTGTGCCATTTTTCTTCATGTGGACAGGACAACGATGTTGTAGTTTAAGATCTTTTATAGGACCGTTCTGTGCATTTTAACCTCATTTGGTAACTGTAACGCCATGACCCAAAAATGTTAGAGTCGGTGCATTACTTATTACATTGGCATGATTAAGATGAATGAAATCCTGAAGGAACGATCAGATTAGTTTTCATGATGAAACTAGATACATAGATGTAACTCAAATTACATTGGGAAAGGTAACTAAATTAATATATAACAAAAACTAATAAACTAAATCCACAGAAACTCAATAAATGGTCTACTATTCATAACCTATTAAAGGTAAAAAAATGAAAGGGGTGATCTCAAATTCTAGGTAAGGGTTATAAGTAGAAGAATAATGAATCAACAGTAACTGAATCATAAATAAATATGGAATGGTGAATAAATGAAAAACACACACCATTAATAAACCAAGAATGA
This sequence comes from Viscum album, assembly GCA_963277665.1. NCBI lineage: Eukaryota > Viridiplantae > Streptophyta > Magnoliopsida > Santalales > Viscaceae > Viscum > Viscum album. The sequence continues at coordinate 547,939,861 of OY728148.1, forward strand.
ACCTACATCCATAGATTTTATCATAGTGAAAACCCCATGGATAATAATAACTAAAAATGAGTCAAAATAATACTTATAAGTTAGATTTCATGTATCTGGCACATGATACCACTATACTATCAAAACGGTTTAATTCTGTGCATAGAAACATGGCTGGTTTTTTTTAAAACAAACTTCAAGGGTTTATCGCCAACTAATTTGTCTCATGAGACCTGTTGATGCATCGATGAGTTATAGTGGGACTCACCCATCACTACATGTATAAATAATTATTTATACATAGATTTAATAAAATTAAAATATTCCCTCCCAATATCCATAGAGAGTAGAGAATACATATTCATCAATATTTCCATAGTTTAAACCACATTCCAAATAAACACCGTATATAAAAGGGTTTACGGCTTAAGAAAATAATCATATCCATAAAACCAGAATATGGATATATAATTTATTTAATTTTTAAAATGAAAAATTATCTCAAATGGGAAGTGGATACATCACATAAGAAATATTATGTGCACAATACCATGTAAGTCTCAATGAAATGGAAATTGAGGCAAAGTCACTTACCACATTGTAATCAATTGAGTCGTATGACCAAAAATTAATAACCACCATTAAAATCATATATTACCATAAATATAAATATAATCATGATAATATATATCAAATGGAAGTACCTAATTCACCACATTCTAGAAATAAGTGGTGAACAATGAAAATCGCACATAATTAAAAGTGAGATAAGAAACCACTTACAAACATTTCAGTATGGTAACAGGTGTTCATGTGGGGGATTAAAGAGAGGTAATTGGGTATCCCATCATTTATATATCATAATTTATGTATAATGTAGGTGAAAAAATATACCACATCATTTGTAATTAAAAATATAAGGACATAGCATAGGGGGAATTCTTGAACAAAAGTGAGAGAGAGGACTCTTACCTTATGTCTAAAGGTGTTCTTGATTGATCTTAATTACCTGAATAATAAAATTTAGCATCATTAATTAATAATTACAGAACCTCATAGACATTTAATTGATATATCATAACCTTATTAGGTTCATTAAATCCATTTTTGATGGGTTTAAGAGATTCAATTTTATTGTTTTGGAAGCATTTTCTTCCTTGGTTTTCATGACCGGTTTACTTGTATTCATGAATGGAAGTTAATTAGAAATGCAGTTAAACATACAGAATTGAAAATATATATAATTAGTGACATTATAAATGATATTATCATTATTTTGGGTTATATACCTTGATAATGACTCATTAGTTAAAAGTTATTGATAAACACTTGGATTAACATGGTGGTTTTCTGCATAATGAACTTGTTTTGTATTATTATTTTGATTCTAAGTGTGTAATGATTCTAGGTTATTGAATAAGTTAAAATAAATATATTATGATATGAATCAACCATTAAAAAGGTTTTCTGACCATTCTTGAAGATAATAGTATAATTTGAAAACTCAGCTTCCTTGAATGTGATAAATTAACACATCTCATATGATATTTTCATTTTTGTTAAAGGAGGTTGGGAAACAGAGGGATGATGATGAAATATTAAATTATCATAATAAAATTACATTACATGTAAGGTACAAGAATTATCATAGCATTTGGATGTGGGGAGGTGGGGATAGAGCAACAAAATAACTGAACATGTAAAATAATTTGAAAGAAAAGAGAAGAGATGTTCACCACTTGAGTACCCCTCCTTGAGGATCTCCTTAAGGACTTTGTTTTTAGACTTTTTATGGGAGAAGGTCTTTGAAGTGGGAGATGATATTAGGGAGATATTTTATCATATTTTAGGTAACACTTGAATCTTAAATGGTGTGAGAGGAATCGGGGGTGAGGGGTGGTTTATATATTGGATGGAAGGAGGGATTTTACATTATTTTAATCATTATTTTAATTTTTTTCTCAAGACTATGAATAGTCCTGATTAATTTAATTCAAAATAGTAATAATGGAATGTGATTCAAAATCAAGTGGCCTTACAATATCGTTTCATCACCAATGATGTAATAAATCAAGTATTTAGCATTTATTATAATTTATCATTTTTTACTATTCATAAAAAATTCATGCATTTCAGAAAAATCCCAAAAATTTACCCTAACCATTTTTCAATGCGTAGAATAAAAAAATGAACTCCATTTTTCAAAAATAATTATCTAAATATGAAAATTTATTTTTTAATTAGAATCATTATTTAATAAAAAAATACCAACACTTAAAATATCCATCTTCATTTTTAAGGTGCCTAAATTTTATTTATACACTCATGAGAAAGGTTACCATTCATATGGTTTGTATTACTATTCATAAGGGTAGGTTAGTACTCATAAGGGTGTGTTACTATTCATAAGGGTAAGTTACTATTCACCATAAATTAACATGATTCTATTAGACTCCAAATATCACCCTGATCACAAATGTGTATGTCGTTTTTTCAAAATTCAAAACACAAAAGTAAAAAATTTAAGTTTAATTGCTTGGCTATGACTATCTCCTAAATAACCAAGTGTTTTTTCAAGGAAACTCAGTTCTTAATGAAATATAGGATATGAATAGAATGTATTGAAGAAAAACATACGATAAAATGTTTGGTGTGTTATATTAGTCCCACCTTAGGAAATTTCATCCTCAAATTTTTTCATGTATATAGCCTTCAAAAATATGTGGGTGGTTCTTCTTCATAACATCCTTAGGATCCCACATTTCTTCGTCCATATTAAGGTTTCTCCAAAGATCCTTTACTAGAAAAGTTGTCTGATTTCTCAATACCTTCTCTCTTGTGTCAATAATCTCAATAGGCTCTTCCCAGTATGACAAATCATATTCTTGTTCTATTTCTTCATATGTGAGTACATGCATTGGGTCTGGCATGTATTTATTTAACAATTACACGTGGAACACATTTTGAACTTTGGAGATAGTAGGTGACATTACTAAATGGTAAGCTACAACTCTGGTCCTTTCCAGAATTTCAAATGGTCTGATGTAGCTGGGTCTCAGTTTCCCTTTCTTACCGATAGACTGGGTGACATTACTAAACGGTAAGCTACAACTATAATTCTTTCTAGAATTTCAAATTTTCCGATGTACCTGGGGCTTAGATTCCCTTTCTTACCAAATCGTAAGACACCCTTCCATGGAGATACTTTTAGAAATACATGATCTCCTACTTGAAATTCCAAATTTTTTCTCATTTTCTCATTATAACTCTATTTCCTTCATTGGTCTGCTTTAATATGGGCCTGAATTTTCTATACCTTTGCAGTTGTCTCTTCGATAAGTTATATTCTTAAAATCTCCCTCTCACCAACTTCATCCAAAAAATTTGGATTTCAACACCTCTTACCATATAATGCTTCATATGGTGCCATTTGAATGCTAAAATGGAAGCTATTATTGGAGGAAAATTCAACTAAAGGAAAGGATTAATCCCACATACCTTGAAAGTTAAGAGAGAATGATCTCAACATATCTTCCAGTGATTTAATAGTTCCTTCAGACTATCTATTGGTTTGAGGGTGATAAGAAGTACTCAAATAGAGCTCAGTATCCAAAGATGTCTAGAGAAATTTCCAAAATTTTGATGTAAACTAGAGATCTTGATCAGACACAATCAATAGAGGTAAACCTTTAAGTCTTACAAATTCATTAATATAAAGTCTTATAAGGCACTCAAGTGGTAAATACTCTCTTATAACAAGGAAATGTGCTACTTTTGTGATACGATCAACAATTACCTATATTATATCATTTCTTGTAGGTTTCCTCAATAGTCCTGTGAAAAAATCCATTGTAATTTCATTCCACTTCCACATAGTAATAGTTAGATGTTTTATTACCACTCTAGGATGTTGTCTCTCTACCTTCACTTGTTGACACACTAGAAACCTTGACACACAGTCATATATTTCTCACTTTATATTATCCATACAAGGAAATTCCTTCATATCTCTATAAATCTTTGTGATACCGGGGTTTATAGAGAAATTTGAGCTATGAGAATCATCTAATAGTTCCCTTTTTAGCTCAGGTAATGATGAAACACATAACCTTTTCCCAAATTTCAGAACTCCAACTTCATACACGAAGTCTTCCAATCTCTCATCCCTAACAACATTAATTTTCTTATGTAGACTCTCATCATCAGATTGGGAGCTTTTTATCTTCTATAGTAATTATTATTTATCAATCACTTGAAAGAGGAAATATGTTTCACCTTCCATAACAATTACAATATCCATATTTAGTAGATCTATTAATATAGGATCTCTCTCAATCCTCAGTTGGGTCAGAAGTCCATGATCTTTCTTACTTAATGCATCTTCCACCTTATATGCCTTTCCTGGGTGGTATTGTATTCAAAAATCATAATCTTTGAGTAACTCGAGCCATCTTTTTTTCCTAGTGTTGAGTTCTTTTTGTGTGAAAATGTATTTCAAACTCTTGTGATCCATATATATCTCACATATTTTACTTTAGAGATCATGTCTCCATATATTCATAGAAAATATTATAAATTCTAACTCAAGATCATGTGTTGGGTAATTTTTCTCATGAGTCTTCAACTTCATTGTTGCATAAGCAATAACATTATCATTTTGCATAAGGACACAACCCAATACATTCTTTGATGCATGACGATATATCACAAATCCATCATTTCCTGATAGAAGAGTCAATATTGGAGCATTGACCAATATTATTTTCAAATATTCAAAGCATTATGGACATTCTTTCATCTATACAAACTTAACCCCTTTACATGTGAGCTTGTTTAGAGGGTTAGCCAATCGAGAAATTTTTTAAAGGAAATTCCTATAATAACCTATTAATCCAATAAAATTGCGTACCTCAGTTATGTTCATTGGCATGGGCCATTCCTGAATAGACTTTGTCTTCATAGGATCAACTTGGATTCCATACATAGAGACAATTTGGCCAAGAAAAGAAACTTATTGAATCCAAAATTCACAATTGCTAAACATCCCATATAATTCAGTTCTTTGAAGAGTTTCTAGTATAATCCTCAAGTAATTTTCATGGTTTTCATAACTTTTGGAGTATACCAAGATATCGTCGATAAATACCGCAAAAAATTTATCAATATATTCTATGAAAACATTATTCATTAAATCTATGAAAATAGAGGGTACATTATTCAGTCCAAAAGACATTACTGTAAACACATAATGCCCATTCCTAGTTTGAAATGCTATCTTTGGAATATATTTCTTCCTCACACATAGCTGGTGATATCCATATCAAAGGTCAATCTTTGAAAAGTATTATTCTCTATTAATTTTATAAAATAAATCATCAATTTTTGGCATAGGATACTTATTATCTATATTAATATCATTGATTTACTAGTAATAAATGCATAGCTTCAGGAATCTATATTTCTTCTTGAAAAAGAGGACAAGGTTTCCCCATGGAGAAATACTAGGTCGAATAAATCTGTTGTCAATTAATTCCTCTAGTTGTTTATTTAGATCCACTAATTATATAGTTTCCATTATATAGGGAGTCTTTGATATGGTTCTGTCACCAAGAATTAAATAGATAGAGAACTCAAATTCCCATGCTGGAGGATGTGCAGGTTAATCCTCTTGAAATATTTCAATGTATTCTTTCATTATATGTACATATTTAGTTTGAATATTTATTTCCATACCCATAGGTATTTGGTTCTCCTCCTCTACAAGAATTGAATTCAATAGATCTACCGGGGGTGGATCTAGATAAGAATCAGATGGTGAGGTTTCTACTCTAAAAATAAGGGATTCAACACTATTTTCAAAGATTGTAACTTCCATCTTATTGCAATAGATCTTCACATCATAATTTGTTATCCAATTCATACTGAGAATTATATCAAAGTTAGTCATTAGTATGATGATAAGGTTTGAAAAAAATCACGTTTATGTGTCATGAGGGGGACTCATCTACATGCCTTTGTTGTAATGATACATCCCCAAGGAATTTTCACTCACAACTCCTTTATTAAATCAAATTTGATATGTCAAATTTTCATGGAAAACATGGAAGATATAAATGAATTCGATTATTCCTAATCAAATAATGTATTTTATAAGTTTGAGGAAATATTTAAATTACCTGCCACCAAATCATTAGGAACTTCAACCTACGCAGTTATAATCACATAAGCTTTCCCTTGATCTAGTGGCCTTTTCTGATGCAGGTTTCCTTGGCACTTAGGACACTCATTTTCATAGTGTCATATCTCTCTAAAATTGTATCATTGAACATAATTGACTTATTTCTTCCCCATGTAGTCATTAGATTGATGACCCTTTTCTCCACACTTATATCAGACTTTCATGCCTTTCAACCATTTCCTAGGATGATTGTTTCCACAGTTCTCACATAACGGGAATTTATTCATTCCCTTGTTCTTATTTGGGGCATTACCTTTTCCACGGTAATTTTATTACTGATTTTTATCTTGGTTTCCCATGAAAAAAATTGATCTAGAAAACTCTCTCTCTATTTTGATGGAACTTAATAAAATTTCATCATATGATGAAAATGTTTGGTAAGTCGGTTTTATTAGAATAATTCTCTTAAGACCTTCAAATAAATGATTAATATTTTCTTTCGAGTCACATACGTAATCTATGGAATACCTAGATAGTCTTTTGATGGTATCCTCATACTCTACAACATTGTCTTGTTCCCTTTGATTTAAGCCAAGAAATTTCTTCTTTCTTTTGGTTGGTTTCTAACAAGGGGAAATTTTGTCAAAGAATATTTCCTTAAAAGTCCCATATTCAATATCTTCTATTTCTTCTTCCTCTGTGGTATTCTGGATCAAGGACTATCATTGTTCAGTGTCGCCCTGGAGACAATATACTTCCAGCACTACCTTTTCATTTTCATTTCATCTTAATGCCATGAATATCTTTTCAAGGGACTTGATCCAATACTAAGCTATCACAATATTAGTAGTCCCACTAAAATACGGGGGCTTCTACGGCATGAAACAATCCAACATGGGTGTAGAATGGTTATTCCTGACAAACTGAGTAAATTTTCCCAATATGGTCCTGATATGATTCGATCCAACATTGATTGTGTTGGCTTGCTCATAGGGGAAATCCTTACATTTTACATGAGTATTGATTCCCCTTATTCCATTAGGTACCATTTCTAAATAATGGTATACACTAGACTATGTTATCAATCATAATTTATAATCTCAACATAACATAAATCAAAATTCTATGCATAGCTAATCTCATAAAAAAAATTCTATGAGGAAAATTTTACATTAAAATCCTTTATAATTGCTTGTAATGAAAATTTAAATTATCCTAATTATATCCCCTAGGAGTGTCAAAACAAGAGTGCAGAAAGGCCCACTGTCATGTACCTGGATACCCAGGGTCAAGCCCGAAATTCCTTGTCAGATTTTTTACCCATAGGTACATATGTGTTGGAGCCACCTCTGCTTATTTGTATCCAACAAGAGATTTATTTTCTAGAAATGTCCACATAAAATATTCCTTACCAAAATTCTAGGACGTTATTTTATGTTTTTCATCAAATATTACCTTAGGGATTTGTTTCCTAATCTACATTTTCTAATCTAGTTTCCATATTTGCTACTAAAATTTATCTAATACCAACTGTAATGCCCCGACCCCAAAATCCTAGAGCTGGTGCATTACTTATTACATTAGAATCACTAAGAGTAATGAAATCCCAAAGTAATGATCATTTTAGTAGTCTTGAAGAAACTAGATATATTGATGTAACTCAAATTACATTGGGAAAGGGAACAAAAACAATACATAACAAAAACTAGTAAACTGCATCCATGTAAAGTCAATAAATGGTCTCCTCTTTATAAATTATTGAAGGTAAAAAAATTAAAGGGGTGAGATCAAATTCTCAGTAAGGGTTATAAGTATTGTAAGAATGAATCAATAATAACTAAATCATAAACAAAAATGGAATAGTGAGTAAATGAAAAACACATGCCATTAATAAACTGAGAATGAACCTGCATCAATAGATTTTATCACAGTGAAATCCTCATGGATAGTAATAACTGAAAATGAATAAAGATAATGCTTATTAATTGGATGTCATGTATCTGGCACATGATACCACTATACCGTTGATATTTTTTATGTTTGTGGCTGTAAACTCATCTGTTTTTTTTTTGAAACAAACTCGAAGGGTTTATCGCCAACTGATTTGTATCATGAGACATGTTGATGCATCAAGGGGCTATAGTGGGCCCCACCCATCACTACATGTAAAAAATAATTCTTTATAATTATATTTAATACAAGTAAAATATGCCCTCTAAATATCCATATAGGGTAAAGGATACATATCCATTAATATTTCCATAGTTTATACAACATTCCAAATAAACACCGTATGTAAAACGGTATACAACATAAGATAATAATCATATACATGAAACCAGGATATAGATATATAATATATTTACAATTTAAAAAAAATTATCCCAAATGGGCATTGGATACACCACATAAGAAAGATTAGGTGCACAATACCAAATAAGTCTCAATTAAATGGAAATTGAGACAAAGTTACTTACAATGTTGTAATCAATTAAGTCATTTGACATAAAAAATAATAACTACCAAATTAATCACACAATACCATGAATATAAAAAGAATCATGATAATATATATCAAATGTAAGTACACAATACGCCACATGAAAGAATTAAAGAGGGGTAAAAGGGTATAGCATCATTTATATATCATAATTTCTATATGAGGGAGGTGATAAAACATATCCCATCATTATGAATTAAAAATAGAAGGACACAACATAGGGAGAATTCTGGATCCAAAGTGAGAGAGAGGATCCCTTACAGTATGCCCAAAGGTGTTCTTGATTGATCTTAACTACCCGAATAATAAAATTTAGCTTCATTAATTAATAATTAAATAACCTAATAAAAATTTAATTTATATATCATAAACTAATTAGTTTCATTCATGCCCTTTTTGATGGGTTTAAGAGATTCATTTTTATTGTTCTGGAAGCATTTTCTTCTTGGTTTTCATGACATGTTTACTTGTATTCTTGAATTGATGTTCATTTGAAATGTGGTTAAACATAAAAAATTGAAAATATAAATTATTAGTGAAATTATTAATGATATTATAAGGATTTTTGGGTTATATACCTTGAGGATGAATCATTGGTTAAAAGTTATTGATAAGCGCTTGGATTAACTTGGTGGTTCTGTGCATAATAAATTTCTTTTGTATTATTAATTTTTATTATGAGTGTGTAAGGATTTCAGAAAATTTCATAATGTAAAATAAATATATTATGATCTTTTTCAACCACTAAATATGTTTCATTACTAGTCTTTAAGATAGTAGTAGAAATTGAAAACCTGTCATTCTTGAATGTGCTAAATTAAAACATCTCAGAAGGTATATTCATTTTTAGTGTATGGGTGGGGAAAAAGAGAGATGGTGATGAAACATTCCATTGGAATAATAAAATTTCAGTACATTTATTTTAATGGAATTATCATATAATTTGGATGTGGGGAGTTGAGGAGATAACAACAAAATAATGGAACCTGTAAAATAATTTGAAAGAAAAGAGAAGAGGTGTTCACCTCTCAGGTACCCCTCCTTGAGAATCTTTTTAAGGCCTTTGTTTTTGTACTTTTGGTGAAACCAGAAGGTATTGGACGTGGGAGAGGAGCTTAGGGAGATATTTGAGTAGAATTTAGGCAAGTATGGAAGCTTGAGTGGTGTTGGAGGAAGAGGGGGTGAGGGGTGGTTTAGATAGTGAGGGAGGAGGAATTTTACATTATTTTAATAATTATTTTAATATTTTTGCACAAGACTATGAATAGTCTTGATTCATGTGATCCAAAATATTAATAATGACATTTTAGTTCTAACCAAGTGTCCTTAAATCATCCTTACATCACTTATGATTCCATAAATCATGTATTTAGAATTTATCATAATTTATCATATTTTACTATTCATCAAAAAATCAAAAATTTCAGAAAAATACAAAAAATTCTCCGAAACCATTTTTTGACATGTAGTATCTAAAAATGAACTCCATTATTCATAAATGATTTTATAATTATGATAACTTTAATTTTTAATTACAATCATTATTTAATCGAAAAATATCAACACTTAAAATATTCATCTGCATTTTGGAGGTGCCAAAATTTTATTTATACACTCATGAGTAAGATTACCATTCATAAGATTCATATTACTATTTATAAGGGTAGGTTACTATTCATAACGGTATGTTACTATTCATAAGGTTAATTCACTATTCACCAAAAATTAACTTGATTCAATCAGAGTCCAAATATCACCTTGATCACAACTTTGCATGTCCATTGTTCAAAATACAAAACACTGAATAGGAAAATTCAAGTTTAATTGCTAGGTTATGACTATATCCTAAATAAAAAAGTGTTGTTTCAAAGAAACTCAGTGCTTTAAGAAATATAGGCTATAAATAGAATGTATTGAAGAAAAACATACCATAAAAAGTGTGGGGTGTTATATTATTCCAACCTTTGGAAGTTTCTTCCTTGAAATTTTCATTTATATAGCCTTATAAAAAGATGTGGGTGGTTCTTCTCCATAACATATTATGGTTCCAACATTGCTTCCTCAATATTATTGTTTCTCCAAAAAACCTTTACTCCATGAATTTTCTAATTTCTCAATACCTTCTTCCTTGTGTCAAGATTCTCGATAGGCTCTTCACAATATGAAAAAAATAGGTTTCAGTTCTATTTATTTATAGGTGATTACATGAATTGGGTCTAGAATATATTTCTTTAATAAAGACACATGAAACACATTATGAACTTTGGAGAGACTAGGTGGCATTCCTAAATATAAAGTTACAACTTCGATCATTTCCAGAATTTCAAACGGTCTGATGTACCTGGGGCTCAGTTTCCCTTTCTTACGAAACCGTCAGTCAACCGTCAATGGAAATACTTTTATAAAGACATGGTCACCTAATTAAAATTTTAAATCTTTTATCTGGTTGTCAATATAAATCTTTTTCCTACTTTGGTCTACATTAATATGGGCCTGGCTTTTCTTTACCTTTGCAGTTCTCTCTTTGATAAGTTATAAGCCTAAAAGCTTCCTCTCGCCAACTTCATCCCAACAAGTTGGAGTTCTAAACCTCTTACCATATAGGGCGTCATATGGCACCAATTTAATGATAAAAAGGAAGCTATTATTGTAGGAAAATTCCACCAATGGAAATTATTGAACCCACATACCTTGAAAGTATAGAGAGCATGATCTCAACATATCTTTCAGTGTTTGAATAGTCCTTTTAGACTATCTGTCAGGGTTGATAAGCAGTACTCATATGAAACTCAGTATCCAAAGCCTTCTGGAGACGTTTCTAGAATTATGATGGAAATCGGGGATCCTGATCATACATAATCGATAGAGGTGCACCATGAAGTATTTCAACTTCATTAATATAAAGTCTTACAAGGCTCTCAAGTGGTAAATCCACTATTATAATAAGGAAATGTGTTTCTTTTGTGAGATGATCAACAATTACCCATATTTCATCATTCCTTAAAGGTGTCCTCAGTAGTCCAGTGAAAAAATCCATCATAATTTCATCCCACTTACACATAGGAATAGGTATAGGTTGCATCACCCCTCCAGTATGTTGTCTCCCTACCTTAAATTAATAACAAACTAGACACCTTGACCGAGAGTCAAAAATTTCTCACTTCATATTATCCCACAAAAAAATTTTCCTTTAGATCACTATACATATTTGTGCTACCATAGTGTATATAGAAATTTGAGCTATGAGAATCATCTAACAGTTCCATTTTTATCTTATGTAATTATGGAATGAATAACCTCTTCGAAAATATCAGAACTCCTTCCTCACACAAAGTCCTCCAATATCCCATATCCTTAAAAAAATTAATTTTCTTGTGTATATTCTCATCATAATATTGAGAGCTTTTTATCTTATCTATAAATGGTGTTTTAGAAATCATTTGAATGAGGAAAGATGTTTTCCCATCCTTAATAATTCCCATATTCTTCTTTAGTAGATCCATAAATATTGGATCTCTCTCAATCCTCGTTTTCATTAGAAGTCCATGATCCATCCTACTTAATGCATACAACACATTATTTGCCTTTCTTAGGTGGAAATGTATTGAAAAATAATAATCATTAAGAAACTCAAGCCATCTTCTTTGCCTTAGGTTGAGTTCATTCTGTGTGAAAATATATTTCAAACTCTTGTGATCCATATATATCTCACATCTTCCACCATTGAAATAATGTATCCATATTTTCATAGAAAATATTACAGATACTAACTCAAGATCATGAGTTGGTTAATTTTCTTCATGATTCATCAACTCCCTTGATGCATAAGCAATAACATTATCATTTTTCATAAGGATGCAACCTAGTCCATTATTTGATACATAAATGTATATCATAAATCCATAATTTCCAGGTGGAAGAGTCAATATTAGATCATTGAAAAATATTCTTTTCAATTTGTCAAAGCATTTTGTACAATCTTTCATCCGTACAAACTTAACCCCTTTATGTGTGAGCCTGGTTAGTGGGTTAGCTAGTCAGAAAAAATTCTGAAAGAAACACCGATAATAACCTGCTAAGAAAATAAAAATGTGTACCTCAGTTATGTTCATTGGAATGTGTCATTATTTGATTTCTTTTTTCTTTATAGGATCAACTATGATTCCATACTTAGAGATAATATGGCCTAGAAAAGAAACTGATTGAATCCAAAATTCACCCTTTCTAAACTTCACATATAATTCATTTCTTCGATGATTTTCCAGAATAATCCACAAGTGATTCTCATGGTATTAATAGATTTTGGATTACACCAGGATATCATCAATAAATAACACAAAAAATTTATCAAGATATTCCTTGAAAACATTATTCATTAAATCCATGAAAACATTGGGTGCATTAGTCAGTCCAAAAGGCATCATTGTAAACTCATAATGCCCATAGCTAGTTTGAAATACTATCTTTGGAATATATTACTTCCTCACACATAGATGATGATATCCAGATTGAAGTTAAATCTTTTAAAAGTATTTTTCTCAATGAATTCGATCAACTAAATCATCAATTAGTGGAAAAGATACTTATTTTTTATTGTAATAGCATTGATTTCCCTGTAATAAATGCATAGCCTCATGGATTCATCTGTCTTCTTGACAAAGAGTACATGGGCTACCCATGGAGTAACACTAGGATGAATAAATTCTTTTTCACCCAATTCATCTTGTTATTTAATTATACTACAAAAAAAATTGCCTTTAGTGGCGGTTTTGGGAACCACCGCTAAAACCTTTTTTAAAATGGTTTCACGACGGTTTATAATAAACTGCCATGAAAAATAATTCAACATTGATGACCCTTATCCCCCACCACTAACCCCTTCTCACCCCGTGACCCCACTTCCCCCGGCCCCCCGCTTCCCCCGTGACCCCAACCCCCCACGACACCCGCGACCTATACGAACCCAAAGGTTTGAATTATATGTTCAGACTTTTTTATGAATTTTGAAATCATTTTATATCCATAAATTATTTAAAATGATGGTTTAAGAGATTTTTCAATTCTATTTTGGAAAATAATACGTGTTTATCACTTTACGAAGAAAAGATTTTTAAGGGAAAGTTGTGAGACCCAGTTTAGCCCCAGGTTATTAAAGTTTCTCTTATCTGGAATGTAATACCTTGAGAGTATTTCTTATATTGATTCATCTTTATATATTTTCTATTATTTTATGTGTTTAAGATTGATCTTTTGAGTTTATAAGGAGGTGATTCATGAGTTTTTTAAAATGTTTTATATTTAATTCATGTAACGATTTATTTTTTCACACCACCATTTCACATTTCATAGGATTACTCAGATTATTTCAGATGGCTTGTGCATTGGAAAACTCTAGTATATTTAGTGGGTTGAATAGGTAGTATTGTATGGATAAACAATGATGGATTTAAAAAAATGGATAACATGCCTTTAAGTTATAGGTATTGTTTTTTTCATGTGATAGTGATGGAGTGATAAGGTCATTTATTTTTCGATAGTTTAATAGGACTACCAAGGAAAATAACAAGTTCGGTAGTTTGAGGAAATGTTCATTGTCACCAGCTCAAGTCATTATTACATGATCCATAGGTCAATACCCGTGACCTTAGGATTCTTTTTAGGATCATTTTTTTGGGATTCCCATTTTTTTAAACTTTTTCATTTTTTTCACAAATTAATTTATGTGACCAATGTATTTTTTGTCTGTTTCTTTTCCTCATGACCTTAATTTAGTAGTTACAGCATGTGTACCTTACCCATTTTATTTATATTTTTTTAGTATTTGAAAAAGTACTATTAAAATATTTTTCGCATAGTGGTAATGGTTTGATATAAATGTTCCTTCAATATTCTCTAAAATAATTTTGAAAGCAGTTCTATTGAAATGTTAAAAATTATATTATAATGATTATTTGAGTGTTTTTTATATGAAATTTGAAACTCTTATATTTTGAAACCCCAGTGTTAATGAGGTTTAGAAATGTTTCTTAGGCAATTTCTCATTGTTTTATGAGTAAATCTATTTTAAAAAAATGTTTTGAAAACCATTACAAAATTTAAAACATCTTTGTTATTTTGAAATGATTATTTTTAGAGGATTTCTTTTTTATAAGGTTTTTATGTGGTTCTATTAAATGGTTTTTTTGGTAAAAAGGAACTTCAGTCTTGGAAAAGTTATTTACAACTGACTATTTTCATTTAATGACAATTAATAATGTATGTTTAAAATCAATTTATATTTTTCTTTTTAATTTCTATAGAGGATTATGTAAAAATAGTATTTCTTTATTGTATTTAAATATATAATTTTTTGGAATTGAATTGAATTTGACATGCATAGATTTCGGAACTGATAACCAACTGGGTTGTTTAGCACATGCATATTTTAGAGGTCCATGTTCATTTGAGTCTAATTAATTCATTTTGATCTTTGATTGGATATGTAAACATTAGATGGTGACATTGGGTCATTTAATGATTCTCAATAATAGTAGATATTTTCTTTAACTTTGGGATTCATATTGGCCACATGACCTGTTGTATTTTATGCATATATTTTATATTTTTCTATTTATATATATAATCATGTATTTAACTATTATATATTTTTTATCAGATGTTTCTTTATTCTTTTATCTTGTAGTAAGGTTTGTTTGTTTTTGTTATAAATATCATTTCGTGAGGTAAAAATCATTACCAATGTATGTTCTATGATTCCTAGGTACTAGTAACCATCTTATGGTTGTTGGGAACAACCTCGAATCTATGTGGAAGGCTGAGTTGGGAGGATGGTTAGATGGTAAACCAGGACGGATATATAAAGCTACTATACATAACACCTTAGGGACATGAATATTTTTACTAATTGTATATTGATGAAATATTTATGTATTCCCAATCTAACATCCCATAATTGATTTTACTAAAAAGTGTCCCTGATATAGTGGATTATGAGCTCATAATTTGTATATTGTTACTTAGAAGTTGTAATATTTTCTTTTTGGTAAAATGGAATGTTGTAGTGTTTATCCCTTAAAATCCATAATTTCAATCCAAACAACATAGAACTGAAGTGTTCTTTCATACTGTCATTTACTTTACATTGCATAAATTTCTTTTGTGTGTTAAATTGAATGGTATTGAATTCATTTTAACATATTGTAGTGGTTTGGATGAATATAATTCTACTAAATTCCTAAATATAATGTTTAGAGAGAATTCCTTATGGGATCTATTTCCACCTATGTGATTCTGATTATCTTATTATGTTGTCCTGGATGATAGTACCAACACCCATCATTTCATCTCTAAATTCCCAACATAATTCTACTATGAAACTCCAAAAACCAAGCCCAAACATATCAACTATTCATTAAATACCCTAGTTTGATCCCCAAACCACATCAGCCGCATCTTTAAGTCATTTCTGGTGTGGTCTCCACCTTACCGCATCATTATTCATGCAACAACACTAGAAAGTACTTCTCTAGATGAATTATACCAAAGGCGCATAATCCCACCCACCAATGTGCTATCATATCCCAACCTTGATGCCTTAAAACTCAATGAATATCAAAAATGTTGAATGCCCACACCGAAGTCTGAATCCGACTCTTAGTTCAAATCTAGGGTCAGATCCTCAATTGTCCCATTTAACCATAATTCTCCACTCATGAGAACTAACACATATATGATACAAATCATCCTCAAGTCACACCACCACTCTTTTCTATGTGAATACACCAAAGAGAGATCTAGGAATTCAATCCACACAAGGTTTGTAGAACCTCAAAACCTAATCTCCCAAGTTATTTCATCATGGATTACCATGAACACAACCACTTATCAGGCCTCAATACAATCATCCATCATTGTTGGTTCTATTGAAGATATTTATTATTTCAACAGATTTTTCTTAACCATTCATTTCCAAGAAAACCATTTGGATGAATGGACTATATCATAGATGTTTTCTCATACCTTAAGAATGATTTTTATATCCACATAGTTATTCCAAATTAATAATGTGCTTTGGATTTCATGGTAAAGTAGCTACTACATTGTTAGGACATTGTTTCTCTTTAATAAAGAAACTTTCCCTATCCAAACACTATAGGGTTCATATCTAACTCAGGGGATCATATTTATTATATTATGTTTCTGTAATCATACACTATAATATATATGAATCTATTTCTCTATTTAGTAGTAACTGAGTGTTTTAATTTTTTATATTATTGTGTAAGCGTGTTGTGATATATATGGATAAAAGATGGATCACATTACTAAGGAACACACATCAGTATGTTAAGGGTTTGAATGAGTTTCTAAAATTTTCAATTTCTAATCGATCCGTTGAAGGTACAATAAGATGACCATGTCTTAAATGTAAATTTAGAACATGGTTGAAGAGAGATGATGTTTATGAACATTTAATACTGAAGCAATTCCCTAGTCAATATTTTTGTTGGATTTTGCATGGAGAATCGAACATTACAGAAAGATTGATAATTGATGTTAATCCACGGAATGAGGTCCCAAGTTCGTCGACAATGGAAAATGGAATGAAAAACCTTATAAATGATGCATTCGGCACTGCAAGACACCACTATCATCATTAAAACATATCATAACAACTAGAAGAGGGTGATACAAATTTCAAAGTGACAAGTGAGTTTTTTGAGACTGTAACACAAGCTAATCAAGATTATATCATATCATTGGATACTCCTCTTGATTCTGTGGAGGAAAATGTAAGAGAAAACTTCATTAAGGAAAATGTGTTTCATGATTTAGTTGATGATGGAAATCAAGATTTGTATAGTGGGAGTTTGAAATATTCAAAGCTTTCATTTCCACTAAAGTTGTACCATATCAAATGTTTATGTGGAATTACAAATACGGAAATGTCCATGATATTGGAATTGATTCATGATGAATTTCCTGAATAAAAAATCATAGAATCTTTTTATGATATGAAAAAAGTTGTTAACAAGCTTTGTATGAATTATACAAAAATACATGCATGTCCCAATGAATGTATGCTTTATTGGAGAGAGGATTCAAGTAGAAAGAATTGAAAGAAATGTTCTTCTTCTATATGGCAGTCAAAGGGTGATGTTGGAAGTCTGAATGAACATAATTTCATGGAGAAGAATAAAAGGAACACACTTGCAATGGTTTTGCATTACTTTCCTTTGAATCCTTGATTAGAATGATTATTCATGTCATCGAAAACCACCGAACACATGAAGTGGCATTTTTTAGATAATAATAATGATGGGTTAATGAGACATCCATGAGATTCCAAATCATGGAAGACATTTGATTTATTACATCTAGATTTTCCAGCTGATCCTAGGAATGTTCGATTGGGATTGGCTGCCGATGGATTCAACCCATTTGGGACTTTGAGTACTAGTTATCACATTTGGCCATTTGTTTTGATCCCTTATAATATGCCTCTATGGATTTGTATGCAACAAACATATTTTATCATTTCTATGATTATTCCTAGAAATCAAATGCCTAGAAATGATATTGATGTATACTTGCAGCCTTTGATTGATGAATTGTAGGAGTTATGGAGCAACGGTGTTGAGATATTTGATGCTTCTTCTAAAACAATGTTCCAAATGCATGCTGCTTTAATATGGACCGTTATTTGCTTCCCTGGGCTTAGGAATTTATCTGTTTATAACACTTACATGGGTTTGTCTTGTCCTATTTGTAACTTTGATTTTGAGCCCAAATGTCTACCTCACAATATAAAATGGTGCTTCTTGTGTCATCATTGATTTCTCGATGCATCTCATAGATTTAGGCTGAAAAGATAAAAATTTAATTGTTCCATTTATAATATACCACCTCCAATGTT
The DNA here is from genome assembly GCA_963277665.1 of Viscum album. Classification (NCBI taxonomy): domain Eukaryota; kingdom Viridiplantae; phylum Streptophyta; class Magnoliopsida; order Santalales; family Viscaceae; genus Viscum; species Viscum album. The sequence goes on from OY728148.1 coordinate 547,958,434, forward strand.
TTTAACTAGTTTTGAATTATGGACACAGCTTGAAAATGTTGAAATAGAATTTGGGAAGGTTCATCATTTGAATGATAGCAGAAAACGAGTCCGAAGTGCATCGTCAAGTGAAATCAGAACGCAACAATGGAAGAAAAAAGTATATTCTTCAAACTTCCATATTGGGAATTTAATTTGTTTTGAAACAATCTTTAAGTGACGCATATTGAGAATAATTTCTATGATAATTTGATTTTCAAATTACTTAATGATCATGGAAAGTAGAAGGATCATCTCAATGCTCGCAAAGACTTACAAGTAAGGAACATAAAACATGATCTATGGACAGATGAGAATGAAAAGTATGCTCCAACCATTTTTTCAATGAAAAATAGAGATAAATATACATTCCTTTGAATTTTAATGAATGTGAAGGTATCTGATGGGTACTCGAGTAACATCTCGAGTTGATTTGACTTGAAGAATCATAAGTTACATTGATTTAAAAGTCACGATTCACATATTTTGTTACAATAGTTACTTCCATTGGCATTGCGTACATTATTACCTGAAAAATTTATTGTTATTGTACTCCAATTCTGCACATTTTTCAGAAAATTATATGGGAAATATCTACATCCATTTTAGCTTCAAAATATCCTGGAGAGGATTTTATTGACCCTTTGCGCAATGAAGATGATCTTTCCTCCATCGTTTTTTACTATCATGATACATTTAACTATGCATTTGGTTGAGAAAGCTAAATTAGGTGGCCCCGTTCATTATCGATGGATATATCCAATTGAGAGGTATTTTATTTATATATTTTTCTATTAAGTAAACAATTTTTTTTCATTTAAATAAATGCATAATATTATTACTTTATTTCATAGATATCTTGGTCATTTGAAAGCATACGTGAGAAATAAATCTCAACCAGAAGGATCTATTGCTGAAGGATATTTGGCTAAGGAGAGTCTTACCTTTTTTTCTAGATATTTGGATGATATTGAGAAAAAATTTAAATGAGTTGGACATGTTGATGACACATCAACTCAATCTCAAATGCATCAGAAATTATAAATATTTTCTGCTATTGGCCGATCAGTTGGGAGGACCTCAAATGTGACACTGACAGAATTTGAATTATTATAGGCACATAGATATGTGATGCAGAATTATGAAATTGCAGATCTATTTATTGAAGAGTTTAGGATACAAACAAAGAGACGTATGAGAGGCCGAACACGAAATGAGAAAGATATCCCAAAAGTTGTGAATAAAGAGCTTGTAGAATGGTTTGCATGATGTGTAAGTTCATAAATATTGCAATAAATACGAATATTAGTTTGACACATATATTTTGTAAATCTATTAAATTATATTTCTTTTTTCAGATCATGAATACTGATACTCTAGACAACTTTTTAGAAGATTTGAAGTTTCTTTCTAGAGGTGCTATAAAACAAGTTAGAAAGTTAGACGGTTAAAATGTGAGTGGCTTTAGATCTCATACAGTCGATCGAGAAGTGGGTTTGAAAACACAGAATAGTTGTATATTTACATTTCCTAAAGTGGGATACTATGGAAAGCTGCATGATATTATTCAATTAAACTACCATAGACATTTTTATGTTTTTTTTTCAAATTCTAATGGGTTGATATTATCAGAGGTGTTAAAACAAATTCCTTGCAATTTACTTCTGTGAACTTCTCTCGCTTCATGGAAATTGTTGATCGCGTACTGCATGATCCATATATCTTAGCATCACAAGAAAAAATGGTATATTATGTGAATGATGTTTTGGATGAAGTTTGGATTGTAGTTTCACATGTAATACAAAGATATTTGTATGATATGGGTGATGAAGTGAAAGATTTGACCTCTAAAATTGAATTTAATCAACAATAGGAAGCAGAATTATTTGTCCATCATGATATTGAAAATATTATTCTAGTAAGGATGAATGAAGTGGATGAATAAATGGAGAGGGACAACAACATGATTTAAGGGGAAATGATTGTATGTATAATTATTTATTCATTCAGCAACCACTTGTTTCATTTATGCAGTCATTCATTATAATTGTTATATATATTTTGTCTCTTAGTACTGGGCATCTATTATCATTTTTAATTTTTTTTTCTGCATAATTTTTTTGAAATATATATTTTGTACTTAATTTTATTTGATTAAATGATAGGTATTCAAAGGAAGAAGTGGTACATTATTTCATCTAGTTTTGCGACAGATGACGATCCATCTGGATCCCTCCCCACGGCATCGAAGGCACTAGTTGCGTACACCCCTACACCATCTCCCCCTACACCATCTCTCACACCATCCGTGGATGTCCCATTAGAGGCTCAGTCGTCAACACCCCCTTTAGGATCCTCTGTAGTGGTGTAGTGACACGCCCCTTCCAGTTCATCACGAACATACTAGAGTGTCAATTTCATAGGTACAAATTTTAATTAAATAAATTTATTTCATTTTGTTTAAACTAATTGTCTGCTCATTTAAGATGAAAAAATGCAACCGTGCAGAAAAAAATAAAAAGTTTAGATGTTTTGAATATGAATTGTGAGAAGATATTTTGGCCATTTGATTCTTATGGGGTACCTACGGATGATGTCGTGAGGTTACTTGACCAGATTCTAGGCCAGCTGGCAGCGAAGCCCATTTCCCTTCCTATTTATTATGATGATTGGAGGAATATTCCTCCAATCTAGAAAATGAAGTTTTTAATTCCCAAATAAAGGTAATTTTTTTACATTATGGTTTAATTGAATGTCATGTTACTAATATGTTCAAAATGAATTTTTGTATACAGATGTTCTTCCACTTTATAGTTGCTGATGTGATAGCACGGAAGTGGACGTTGAAAAATATTAGTAAGAAAGAGAAATATTTATAATGGAGATTGTGGTGAAATGTCAACAATACTTCATTGACAGTGCAAAAAATGTATGAGAAGCTACCCAGTGGGTTACAGAAAGAACAATGGAACATTTTTGTTGACAGACATCGTGATGAGAAGCGAATGGTATTGAAATATATATTATTATATTATCCTCATTTTACATTTATAAATGTATATGAATAGGAGATTATGTAACACCCCAAGCTTCTACGGTACGCTTCTCTTTGAATAATGTGATAGCGTGTGTTGTACGCAACACCGAGTTCTAACGCACCGTAACCAATCAAATTAGCCGTTATGAATAGTAATACCAACTTTTTGAAATTATATATATTTTATATTTCAAAATGGACTTCATTTTTGGATTTGGAATATCTAATTTAGCCTAAGGTGAAATTTTGGTACTTTTCGGATAACTATCATATTTTGATGAATAGTGAAAATTACTAAATTTTAATTAAAAACAACTTTTTTAATCAAAATAATTAATAGTGATAAATTATGAATTTGAGTGGTTTTAAAGTATATTTAGAATATATTTTTACCATTTAATATAATGTTGGTCATTGGACATAATTTTACAATTAAACCGAACATAATCAAGTGTCAATCTTTTGATAGTTATTATCTCTTAAAAACACGCTTTTTGTTTTTACAGCGGGAATTAATTTTAAATTAATTTATGCCACTTATGTGTTTTGAATTTAGGAAAATGGATTCCATATTTGGAATCAGGATGTTTAAATTGTGTAAATAGGTAACTTTTATTTTTATACATTTTGAATAATTAATGCGGTAAATATTTTATTTACCATGGTTAAGGGTAAATCCGGTAAACAAGGGTTAAAAAATAATATTATAATAATACTAAATTACCCTAAAACGTGTCTTAACCCTATTGTTTGATACATGGTCGACCATGGGAATCTTTGGGTCGATTTGGAGACCCCATGTATCCACTTGTAAGTGATAATGACATTTTATTTTAATTAAGTTAAAATGAATACAAAAATGACACAAGCATATATCTTTTAGAAAACCAATTATTACATAGGGTTATATATGTTGGATTTTAGATTATAAATATTCTTTATAAAGATAAAAAGATTTCCTACATAATTATATTTTATTTATAATTTTTAGACATTAAAGGATTTAATTTATTTATTACACAATGATGATGTAGTAATTACTATAATAGTGAAAAATTAAACTAATTGATATTATAAATACCAAAATAAATATAATATGAAACTTTTAATGAATTAAACTAATTTTATAAGATAATATGATATATTAGGATTGATTTAATTGACTTTGTTCGAAGTAATAAATCTTTATGAGTTTCACAAAAATCAACTATTGAATAGTGTCAAAATTGACATAAAAGAGTTCTTAAAACAAATATTATATTATTAATTGATATTAATTTCCTAAAAATCTAAGGTTCGACAAATAGACTTATATCATGATAGGTTCATCATTAATGGACCACTTGGGGGTCGCTTGGACGTATATAGTAAGTTTATTAACCATATTATATAAAAATACAAAGAGACATTGTAAAAGTGAAACTAATTAACTTAGAGTTAATACTTAAAGATAAGGTTAATATAAGTACCCAAACCTGTCTAACATCTGTTGGTTGAGTTGTTTTCGACCTATCCCCACCTAAAAATTTAAATAATAAACTTTGGAGCCATTATAAACCGAATATGAATTTATTATAAATTAATATTTCTAGCTTTTCCAAAGGTACCCCTCACCCCTCTTATAAAAGGGCACTCCTCCTTCTCATTTCATCACACCTTCAAAGCCTTTTGTTTCGGCCAAACTCTGCCCAAATACTCTCCCAACTTCTCTCAATACAACCTAGGGGCCTTAGTTTGATCCTAAAGCCAACTTAAGGAGCCCTTTTGATCAAATCAAAAGGAAGAACCCGAAGAAGAGGTAATGATTTCACCACCCTTTTCTAAGTTCATTTCTTCTTCCACTTCTTCTTCCTTTGTTGTTACCATTCTAAAATTATAACTCCAGTATCATTTATATACTGTGATGTTATTATAAATATGGTACAACCATATTCAGTATTCTATCCACCCTTTTAATAATAACATGTCACCATACGTGCGTACGTACGGCTTACCGTCTCCACGTCGTGGTGTAATTCTTATTCAATATAATATTATTTGGATGGGTATAATAATGATGTGTAACTCATATAAATAATAAATATAACATGTTAATGATTCTGTATATATGATATACCATCCATTTATATATTATTTTAATATCAAAAGAATGATATTGTCGCTCGTGCGTACGTACGGACTACCGTCTCCACGAACGCGATGAGATTCATTCTCCATCGTATCCATTCAAGTATAATTATCATTTGATGATTTAAAAATGATGTTTAAGGACTTGATATCATTCTGGATTTGAATAATATACAACCTATCCTATACAAACATGTCTTACGTAACAAAACATATAAACAAAAACGAGTAAGTTAACACCCGAAACAACGATAATACTAAGATATTATTATCAAATCAATATTAAAAGATCATATATGATATCATATTAATGTATATGATTATTGTATAATTTAGTAACAATTATTTCACCATTATACAGGAGGTTAACCTACCCCAACCAAGTAAAAGTACAAGGTAAGGGTTATTTCACAATCTCTTCATTATCCGAGGTTGTTTATACGTAATAATCTACTGGGATCTCATTATCATCCACATTCATGTTTCTTAAAAATGTATTTCAAAACATTTTTATCATTTACAAGAATATGGGTTAAAGTCATTTATACCATTGTTTGACTTTTTATAAGAGGAATCTTTCCATAGTTTTCAAAACAAGGTCCTTTTAACCTTTTCGACAGAATTAAGGTAAGAATGTTTTTTTTAACTTATACGGCGGGTGCGGTTATTTTCCACCGTTATAAAATCTTCAAAGTTTTCCTTACAAGATTATAAGAATATTTTCTAAGAAAATCTTTTATTTTATATGGATCTTAAATGATTTCAAAATAGAAAGAGATATTTCTCTAAAAAAGTGTTTTGATTTCATCTATGTCAACATCCTTTGATGGATTTTACGCTTATTTGAAGTTGATTTATTATGATACAAAACTTCTATATTGTATTGAAGGTTTTGTGATATGTTTGACTGTGGATGTGCTATTTTTTTACCATTCATAGTTTATGGTGAAATTATTGACATTTCGTATGCTAGTTTTAATACGAATGTTTATGTTATGTTTAAACCTTTTTATAAGGGAATACATTGGACTTAATATGTGACGGGTGGAGCCCGCTATAGCTCCTCAATGCATCGGTAGGTCTCATGAGGAAAACTAGTGTCTTGGAACAAGGCCTTGACAAAATCCTATTTGTAGTCTTGGCACGAGGCCTTGGCTATGTGGTTATGATAGTCTGGCATTATGCGTTCCATAATTATGAAAGTGGTTATTGGTTTTGCATGTGATTATTCGATTAGTAGAATATCCATGTGAATAAGTAAATGGCATTATTTCATTTTATTTATGCCATACCATGTTGAATGTTCATGTTTGAAAGGCTTTTGTTTTAGTTATACATTGCATTAAATGTTTATTCTTATTTATGAAAGTTTTTGCTATATTGTTATCTTTACTGGGCATTTGAGCTCACCCCTTTTCTATGTTTTATTTTTCCCAGGAAGTGAAGAAGTAAGTTATGAATGACCTGCAGGGATATTATGAGGGGATAATAGTGTGGACTGTGGAGACATTATGTTGTTGTAGTAGTTTTTCATTTTATGATGTAATGTAAAACTTATGAATATATCTAGTGTTTCCAAGGCTACTAAACCAATCGGTCTTTCGAGATTTGATCTTTCTTTTGATCATGCCAATGTTATGTAATAATGCACCGACTCTCGGTAACTAGGGTCGGGGTGTTACAAATGAGATTTAATACATTACTGTTAAATTTCATTTTATTTATTTCAGGATCTCTCAAGATAGAATGCATCAAACAGGGATAAGAAAGTCATCCCTCAAACTTCGGGCTCAAAAAGATTCTCTAGAAGCTGAACGACATTGGTAATCTTTTAATTAGATTAAATATTTATAAGAAAATATTATATGTTTAATATATTGAATTGTTGATTTATCATTTCTTAATTCAGTCACAGAGTTTAGGGCATGAAGCATCCTGAATTGAACTATGGTTGGATGTTCACAAAAAATTAGATCGAAGTTTTGTTAATGAGCCTACCAAATAAGTTGGGGTATGAAGTCAATTTCTTATTATAATAACTTATTATAAGTTTTTACTGTGTTAATATATATTTATATTTGATTTATAGGAAAAAATTAAAGAAATATGGGATGTCAATTATGGGCAGTTCTACTCAGTCTCCCTAGATGACCCAGTTGCTAAAGTCCTTGGGAAGGAGCATCCTGGTAGAGTACACGAGATTGTTTTCGGACCCGTACTATTTGAGGTCTTTGGCATGCCACCACAAATTCCAGTTGCATATACTTCTGGTTTTATTCAGTCCATACCCGAAGATGCTCAAAGGGATATTTCTTCTCTACAAACCATAGTTCAAGACCAGGGGGTTCAGATATCTGCTTTGCAGAAAGCGATGAATGCTATAAATCATTAGATGAGAAGATATGCCCCCGGTGGTAGTGCATCGGTTGTGGTATATAGGTAAATCAAAAAAATAAAAATCATTTAGTTTTAAAACTTTCATTGGTTTAAAGTTTTAATATAAATATGCAACAATATTTTATTTTCAATATAATGTTCTTACAGGTGACAGAAGAAAGTGGAGATGGAGGTAGAGAGGTTGAAAATGCATCATCGGACCGTGAGTAGTTGTATTGTTGATGTGTTGAACAAATATGGGAACATTTGGTTTGTAAATCTAACATGTGTGACACATAGATTCCACCAAATTTTTTCATGTCCTAACATTTCCTTGATTTATCATGTTTCCTTTTATGCATTTTATTTATTTCTGATGTTTCCTTTTATTTCTTGACTTCTTGAGTATGGGATACATCATTCCATTTAGGTTTGTGTTTGAATTGGTAGTCAAGATTTTGGATTACTAGGAGTTAAACCCATTGTTGATGTGTGGAACAAATTGGATCATTTCATTGTGATCAAGGGGATAGTGTGGTCACACTTTGGTGAGGCAGAATGTGTAGATAGTGATTCTTCATGCGTTTTTAATGGTTATCATATTCTGTTCATGATTATAAAATGTGGTCATATTCCATATAAAACCTAGGATCCTCTTAATGGGAGATGGTATTAAACCGTATAAAACCAGGATTCATTGTACGATGTGTATTGGAAGATCTAAAAGTCTTACAATATATAAAATTTGGATTCCTCTTATGATAATTATGATATGTTGAAAAAAATTACCTCAAATAAAACATTGAAGAATCACATTATGTGAGATAAAAAGAATCATTTTCTTCAAGGCATGACATTAAATTTTTCATCATGGTCTTGGTTGTACGATCTTACATTGTGTGCAATCCTATTTAGGATTTCGTCATGGGTTGAAGGGCCTATTTTATCCTCTAACCCTAGGTTTTATTCACCACAAAAACATTCTTGATTCTCCCACCTCACCAATATATACTATAATAGTTTATATAAATAGATCCATAGTTCAAGCATTATGACAATAAAATATGCTCATACATCCATCACATAGGTTTATTCATCCCTGGAGTTTCATCAAACATCTATTTCCACAACATTCTAGAACTATGGGTGGATTGATTCCCATTTCCATGGGATACATATTGATTCATATATCTTCTATCATTGAGCCTAGCTGATGATTCACCATATAATAATCCATCACATAAGGTGTAATTGCACCAAAACACTCATGTGAGCCTCTGTTTTGGCAATAATCTCATTTCATTTATGTTGACACATCAGTGGGCCAAGATGCTCTCATTTCCTAATATAAGGAAGTAAATAATGGGTATATAGATGAAAAATAAATTCTAAAATCCAAATAAGTTAAATTTAAACTATATCATTACCCAGTGTGAAATATATATAACTATTAATGATAGATAATTTAACCCCATAAAAAATTGATATGTCTCTTAAAGAGAGATAATTTCACCTCTTATAAATTCTCAAGGCCTAATATTATAATATGTAATTATTCAATATCATCATCCAAGAATGTAAACCCTTCCGGCATTGGTATCCTATGACATTGTGAATTATAAAAACATGTGGATTGATTCCAATAATCATGATATAAGTAGTTACATATAAATATTTAATCTAGGGAACAACCCTATCACTGACTCATTATAGGTTTCTCCTTTTCATATCTACTTTGGTCAAATCTTGGAGACCTTTAACTCAAAACTATTCCAATATTTGGAGATCTAGGAATTTAAACTAGTTGTAGTCATTGTCCATGTTGTATGATTTTAAACATCAAAGCCCAATGTCCTCATCAAACAATGTTAATTAACAACCATACCCTATTCAATGAAATAAGGATTCCACATCCGATAAGTGTGGGATGATTATAAAAATAATTACCATTTATAAATCTAAGATTACTCACATGATAAGTATGAAATGAACCACGCATTACCCGTATAAAACTTGTAATTCTCTAAATATGAGATTATATGATATCCTTTCCAGAGATAAAATCACTCCACCAAAAATAGTCTCTTACCATTTTACACATCAAAACTATGTTTTTCTTGATACCCAAAATTAGGAGACACATATTGATGCATGTGTATTTCATCTTAGTCCCATTTCTACTAGCAACTCATCATGGGGATGTTTCCCTCTGGGCCAGGCTTGAATCTTGTCAACCCACATGTTTAAATAGATCATTTGAGAACATGAGGAAATATCTCCCATGGAACTTAATATTCTATATAGTACATCCCCACATACACTTGTACAGTTCACACATTCTACTATTTGGATAATCCTCACCCTACCAATCTGAAAAGGATCTCTAATGAAATGATTTATGGATAGAGTGTCTTACATACCATCTCAGTCTTGTTCAATGAAGTACACTTACTAATAAAAAGCGGATATCATGCTTTGATCTCCATAAATAGTATATCACGATATTTTTCATCCTATCCTCAACCAGCTCAGGTATCCTATGTTTCAAACATGGTCAATAATAATTCTATTTCTATCGATTACTCCCATTTCACTTCCCAGTTCTCAAAAGTTGTAATTGTCATTGTGATATTTTTCAGGTCACTTATTCCCCTCGTTGGGTTCGCCCCTATAATCAATTATAACTATACAAATATCCTTGATTCATGAATCAATCATGGATCAACAGGGCTTAGGGGTTGGGAGGACATCCACCTCAAGAAAGGTTGAGTTACATGATCACGATATGGTCCTAATTCTATAACATTAAATAAGTTTTCCATGTCCATGAATCGCTAATCTAAAATAATTTTAAATCAACCTTATAATGTGTGGTGTGGTGTTGTACCCATTATCTATCAATTCAGGTCATGTTTTCTACTCCTCCTCACTACACATATCCATATATGATGTTCCACTATATTTTCCAAGCATCACGACCAAAATTTTTTTACAAGCTGTCTCCATTATTTTTTAAATTTTGTGTGCATTAATCTGTTAGGCTATTGGTATTTCTGTTTTGATTTGTTTTTCAGGGCAGTGGTGCAGTGGAAGTAGAATTATTTTTTCTGGTCAGCTTTTCACGGCGGTTTTAATCGCCGCGACAAGTATACATGAATGATAGTAGAGTAGTTAAAATCACCACTAAATGTAAGTATTTTTTACATTTATCAGTAGTTAAAACCACCGTTACACAATCACATCACCCGCATTCATTCCGCAGTGGTTCTCATGGATTTAGAGGCAGCTTTACAGTCACTGGATTTTATTTTGTTCTCAGCGGTTATAACCGCCACAAATAAAATAAAATCTAGGGTTCGTAAAAACCGCCGGTAAATTAGTAAAACCACCAAAAAATGGGGTAGCTATGACGCTTTTTATAAACCACCACTAAATGGAAATAACCACCGCTAATAGATTGCTGACGCCCAATTTAGCAGTGGTTTCTAGAAACCGCCACCATACAATGTAACAGCCATTTAAACCGCCGCTACATGAAAATATAACCGCCACTAATGGCATCTTTCTTGTAGTGTTATCTCCAGTAATTCTACAATTGAGATTCAATAGGGAGTCTTTGATATAGGTATTTCTCTAGGAATTAAATCAATAATGAACTAAACTTCTAGCTCCAAAGGATGTCTAGGTAAATTCTCTATAAATACGTCAATATATTCTTTCACTATATCTACATCTTCAATTTGATGATTTATTTCCTCACCCATAGGTATTGGGTTCTCTTATTATACAAGAATTGCATTCAATATAGCTATTGGGGGTGGATCTAGATAAGAATCAGATGATGAGGTTTTTACTCTAAAAATAATTGATTCTACACCATTTTCAAAGATTGTAACTTCCTTATTCTTGAAATAGATCTTTGCATCATAATTTTATTTCCAATTCAAACTAAGAATTATATCAAAGTTATTCATTGTTATGGTGATAAGGTTAGAAACAAAATCATTTTTATGTGTCATGAGGGGACTGATCGACATGCCTTTGTTGCAATGATGCATCCACTGGGATTGTTGACTGAAAATTCCTTCACTAAATTTTTTTTGACATGTCTAATTTTCTTGGAAAACTGGGAATATATAAATTAATTCAATGATCTAGAATCAAATAATGCATTGGATAAGTTTTAGGAAATAATTAATGTATCTTCCACCTTATCATTAGGAACTTCAACCACTGTGGTTGTAATCGCATAAGCATTCCCTTGCTCTCATGGCCTTTTTTAGGACAGTTTCTTGGGCGTTAAGACACTCAAATTCATATTGTCCCATCTCTCTAAAATTTTATCATTGAACATTATTGACTGGTTTCTCCTCCTTGCATCAATTAGATCAATGACCCTTTTCTCCAATCTTATAGTAGACTCCCATGCCTTTCAAGCATTTCCCAGGAAGATTCTTTCCATAGTTCTCACATAACAGAATTTTTTCCCTTTTTCTTCTTTGGTGCTTCATATTTTCCATGTCTATTAGAGTACCTCTTCTTATCTTGGTTTCCCTTGAAAAAACTTGATCTAGAAAACCCCCTCTCTGTTTTTATGGAATTTAATACAATTTCATCATATGATGAAAATGTTTGAGAAGACAGTGCCCTTTGAAGACATGGATTAATACCTTCAATGAAATGATAAATCTTTTCATTTAAGTCTTGTACATAATATATGGAATACCTAGATAGTATTTTGAAGGTAGCTTCATACTCTACAAAACATTCTTCTTCCGTTTGCTTTAAGCCAAGGAATTTTGTCTTGATTTTTGCTCATTTCTCATGAGGGAAATATTTGTTGAAGAATATTTTCATTAAAGTCCTCCAATCCATATATTCTATTTATTATTCCGTCGTGGTATTTTGGATCAATGACCACTATTTATTATCATCTCCCTTAATAAAATATACTGCCAGCACTACCTTTTCATTTTCATTGAATCTTAATACCATGAATATCTTTTCAAGGTACTTAATCCACTGCTCAACTACCAATGGATTTGTTGTACCACTAAATGATGAGGGCTTATGCTATATGAAACAATCCGACCTGGGTGTAGCATGGTTATTCATCATAACTTGAGTAAATTTTCCCAATCTGGTTGTGATTTGATCCACTCCAAAATTGACTGTGTTGACTTGCTAAGTAAGGAAATCCCTACATTGTCCATGAGTATTTATTACCCTTCTTCCATTAGCTTCCATTTCAAAATAATGGAATACACTATATTAGGTTATGAATCATAATTTATAATCTCAACCTAACATAAATAGAAATTCTATGCATAGCTAATCTCCTAAACATCATTTCTTTGAGGAAAAATTTACATTAAAATCCTTTATAATGGCTTGTAAAGAAAATGTTAATTATTCTAATCATATCCCCTGGGAGTGACAAACCAATAGTGATTAAAGGCTTGTTTTCGTGTACCGGGATACCCTGGGTCAGGCCCGAAACTCCTTGTCATAGTTTTCACCTCTAAGTGCATCTATGCAAGAGCCACCTCTACCTGTTTGTATCGATATAGGGATGAATTTTCTATAAAGATCGTCATAATCTATTCATTACCAAAATTTCAAGATGTTCTTGTATTTTTGTCCTCAAATACTATCTTAGGTCTTTGTTCCCTAATCTACATTTTCTAATCTAGTTTCTAAGTTTGCTACTAAACTTTCTTTGATACCAACTGTAATGCCCCAACCCCAAAATCTTAGAGCCGGTGCATTACATATTACATTGGAATGATTAAGTGGAATTAAATCCCAAACTAATGATATGTTTAGTAGTCTTTACAAAACTAGATACATATATGTAACTCAAATTACACTGGTAAGGGTAATAAAAACAATACATAAGAAAAACTAATAAACTTCATCCACATAAACTATATAAATGGTCTCATCTTCATAACCACTTGAAGGTATACCAATTAAAGGGGTGAGATCGAATGATCAGTAAGAGATAGAAGTATTAGAAGCATGAATCAACAATAACCAAATCATAAATAAATATGGCATGGTGAATAAATGAAAAACACACGACATTAATACAATGAGAATGAATCGGCATCTATAGATTTTGTCATAGTGAAACCTCACTGATAGTAATAACTAAAAATGAATAAATCGAATTCTTATTAATTAGACTACATGTATCTGACACATGAAACTACTATAACAACTAAACAGTTTATGTCCGTGGGTAGAATCTTGTCTGGTTTTTTGGAAACGAACTCGAAGTGTTTATCGGCAACTGATTTGTCTCATGAGACATGTTGATGCATCAAGGGGATATAGCGGTCCCTCTACATCACTGAATATACAAATAATTCATTATGCACAAATTTAATAAAATTAAAATAATCCCTCCCAATATCGTTATAGAGTATAGGATACAGATTCATCAGTATTTCCATAGTTAAAACAACATTTCCAATAAACCCTGTATGTAAAAAGGTATACATCTTAAGAAAGTAATCATATCAAAAAAACCAGAATGTAGATATTTAATATATTTACAATTTCAAATGAAAAATGATCTCAAATGGGTAGTGTATACACCACATAATAAATATTAGGTTCACAGTACCAATTAAGTCTCAATGAAATGGAAATTGAGACAAAGTCACTTTCCACATTGTAATCAATTAAGTCATACGAAAAAAAAATTAATAACCACAAAATGAATCATATAATACCATTAATATAAATAGAATCATGATAATATATATCGAATGTAAGTACACAATAAAACAAATTCAATAAATAAGTGGTGGGTAATGGAAATCTCATAGAATTAAAAGGGAGATAAGAAACCGCTTACAAACATTTCAGCATGGTAACCGGTGTTTTTATGAGGTATTAAAGAGAGGTAAAATGGAATCCCACAATTTATATGACATTTGGTCAGTATGAGGGAGGTTAGAAAACATTCCCCATCATTAGGTATTAAAAATATAAGGACAGAACATAGGGTGAATTATTGAACAAAAGTGACAGAGAGGATCCCTTACCTTATGCCTGAAGGTGTTCTTGATTAGTATTAACGACCTAAATAATAAAATTTAGCTTAATTAAATAATAATTATAGAACCTAATAAATATTTAATTGATATATCATAACCTTATTAGGTCCATTAATTCCCTTTCTAATGGGTTTAAGAGATACAATTTTATTGTTTTTGGAAGGATTTTCTTCCTTGGTTTTCCTGACTGGTTAACTTTTATTCATCAATGGATGTTTGTTTGAAATGTGGTTAAACATCCATAATTGAAAATATATATTATTAGTGACATTATAAATGATCTTATAATGATTTTTTATTATATTCCTTGAGGATGACTCATTAGTTTAAAGTTATTAATAAGCAGTTGGATTAACTTGGCGGTTTTGTGCATAATGAACTTGTTTAGTATTATGATTTTTTATTATTAGTGTGTAAGGATTAAAGAATATTTAATAATGTAAATACATATATTATTATATTTTTCAACTAATAAAAATGTTTCATAACCAGCCTTCAAGATAGTAGAAGAAATTTAAAACCTACCATCCTTGAATGTGATAAATTAACACATCTTGGACAATATTTTCATTTTTCGTGTAAGATTATGGGGAAAAGAGAGATGATGATGAAATTTTCCATTAGAATAATAAAATTCCAGTCCATATAAGGTATGGAAATTATCATATCATTTGGATGTGGTGAGGTGAAGAGATAGAAACAAAATAATGAAACTTGTAAATGAACTTGAAAGAAAAGAGAAGAGATATTCACCTCTTGAGTACCCCTCCTTGAGAATCTTCTTAAGGCCTTTGTTTGGCCTTTTAGTGAGTGAAAAAGGTCTTGAACGTGGTAGATGATATTAGGGAAATATTTTAGTAAAATTTAAGGAAGTATTGAAGCTTGAGTGGTGTGGGAGGAAGAGGGGTGAGGGGTGGTTTATATAGAGAAGGGGAGGAGGGATTTTACATTATTTTAATCATTATTTTAATGTTTTGGATCATGACTATAAATAGACTTGATTCATGTCATCCCAAATAATAATGTCATGTGAGTTCCATCAAAGTGTCCTTACATCAGCCTTGCATCACTTATGATGCAGTAAATCAAGTATTTAGCATTTATCCTAATTTATCATATTTTACTATTCATCAAAAATTCAATAATTTCAGTAAAATACCAAAAATTCACCCTAACCATTTTTTTTACATTTAGAATAAAAACTTAAATCCATTTCTCAAAAATAATTTTATAATTATGATAAATTTAATTTTTAATTATAAGCATTATTTAATCTAAAAATACCAACACTTAAAATATTTATCTTCATTTTTAAGTTGAATAAATTTTATTTATACATTCATGAGTAAAGATTACATCATAAGGTTCATATAAATATTCATAAGAGTAGGATACTATTCATAAGGGTGTGTTACTATTCATAATGGTAAGTTACTATTCACTAAAAATTAACTTGATTCTATCAGACTCCAAATATCACCCGAATCACAACCGTGATTGTCCGTTCTTCAATATTCAAAACACATAACTGGAAATTTAAAGTTTAATACCTAGGATATTTCTATCTCCTAAATAAAAAAGTGTTGTTTCAATGAAATGTAGTGATTTATTTAATATAGGCTATGAATATAATGTATTTAAGAAAAACATACCATAAGATGTTTGGGGTGTTATAGTTAGGATGATGGATGTGGGGTTCCAAGAGGTATGTGAATTTTGTGGATGGTAAAAACCCAATGTGATTTGGGACCAAAGAGGCCTAAACCATAATTCAAATTCCTGAGAAAACCATGGAGAGGATATTAGTTTATGTTCATAGAGTTTGGAGCTAAGGGATTATGCAGCTTCTCGTTATAGGTAGAAATCCTACCAAGATGCCTAAGCTCATGTGAGGAATGCTTGATACCAAAAACAAGGAGTAATGTAGGCTTTATCCACCACATGTATATGTGTACAAAAAGGGAAAGGTAATAATTGTATTTTATGGTCCTGATGATACTGAACTTCTTACTTGACATGTGTAGATTCACAAAGGGGAAACACCAGGGTTGTTAGAGTTCTGATAAAACATAAGGAAGTGGGAAGGATGTAAATAAAAACTTTCATGTTTTTAATTATGGAAGGGACGAATGATTGGTAGGATCACTATTGATGATGTTCGTAATATAGGATCCACAACCTCAATAATAAAGAGTGACGCATGAAAATTCAGAATTTACTTTTGACCAAATTCAAAACACAATATTTACTATTTACTTCCAAAAATCCACTAGGGCATTGGCCTAAGATGAGAGGTGAGCTGAAGCGGCATGATACCATCACCATTAGTGTCTCATTATGTATGTCAAAGTTGATGTAAATATGAACCCAGAAATACTCTATGTGTGAAGATGGGTTGGGGAAGTTTCTGCACGTAACTCGACACCCTAGGACTCATGCTCCAGCACATTAGAACATGTTAGTGGTAAGACCCAAATAGTCCCAGGGTAAAAGACCCCAGTATTGAAAATAGTTTATGGTCATATTTATTAGACTGAAGGATCTTTTTGAAGGTCATAGATTATGGACCTTAGGGATTTGAACCCCTCCATGTGGGTAAAAATCCTACCAATAATCCTAAGACCATGTGATCCATGCTCGGTGTGGGAAACAAGGAGTGATGTTAGGATTTCCATATCATAAAGGAGAAAAAAATAATGGAATGGAAATTATGTGTGGGAATTTCCCAACCATACTAACATTCTCCCTCAATGCATGAAGACGCATATAGTAAAAACACTTGGAGTTATGAAAATAAATCAAAACATATGGAGGTGTACAATGTGAATCATGATACCCAATATTTGTAACACAATGAGGGTGGCACGATGATGGAGGTTAACTGTTGAACCTATTTTAAACACAACATAAATATCCTGGTACTAGCTATGGGGACATAAAAATGAGGTTCTACCACTAACCGTGTTTGAAACATGGGAATTTTCTCAAAATGTCGTCCAATGGCTTTTAGGGCTTTGGCCTAGGATGGTAGGTCAACCGATGCGGTATAGATAGGCCATTAGGGGGTCCCCTTAGATGCGAAAGAGGATGGGGGTGTAGGTAAATAAATGTGTGTAATATGTAGAATAATTGAGTAATACCCCTATCGAATCCAGAAGTCCATGTATTACACCATAACATATTCAAGCATGTTGGTGTGGAACATCTATAGGCAGGATCATATCTCTTTTTAGGGACTTGATTTTTTGTGGGGAGCGAAGACCAAGATGGAAGTCAAGATAAAGGACCCCAAAGTTACGAATAGTTTAAGCTCCTATTGGTTGGAATATATGGGTCCTTGTTTAAGGTCATGGAGTTTGGATCATAGGTTCCAAGTTTGTAGTCATGGTTCAGGTACATATCTTTGCAGTTTAATGTCACGTGGTAAGGAAAAATGTTTTTTAGTTTACTATCATGTAACTTTGAAAAAAGGGGAAATATATTCATAACGAAGTAGAAGTATGTGGGTTGTGAAATAACATGGTGTGAAAGGGGGCCAAGGATATCCACACCACGACAGACACTCTCAAAGGAGGGCTCAGGCCAAATGGACAAAAAGGATTGTGATACTGTGGCTAGGCTAAGAGACACAATGTTTGGGCATCTCTACGTATCCCATGAGGATGGAAATCAAGTCACATGTAGATCTATAATATGTAATGGTGAATTGAAATTTCTAATTGTTGGTGATATCCTCTCAAATGATAATATCATAGTTATTATGCAATTTATCATCATGCATCTAGGACATTGGAAACATTAGTCTAAGGTCATAGAGATAGGAACATAGGATGGAATTTTCATTGTGGAGATGTGTAATGCAGTGCAATGAAGCAAATTGATGTTAATGATGACCAAGGAGGTATACTCCACAATACACCTCCTAGAAGAGACCTCATTTTAAAGGTCCAAAAGGTTTAAAATTTTTAATCTCAGCCCAAATATGGATTATTTGTTCATCGATACATATCCCATAAGGATGTAAATCAATCCAAACATAGTAATGAAGGACCGTGGAGTTTAACATCAGGTGGTAAGAATGAGGTTCATGAGAGATTCTTAGAAAGGAACATGAATGGGGAAATTTCTATATCCTGATATGAATGAGGACCAAAGAGGTCCACACCACACCACACAATCTTGAGGAAACCCATTGCAGAAGGGAAAAAGGTAGTGATTATCTGGTTGGACCAAAGTCAAATTTTTTTGTCATCGCTACGTATCCCATAATAATGGTAATCAATCCAGACATAGTTTTGTATTTCTATATAGTTTAATGTCATGTGGTAAGGAAGAGGTGGAAAATATATCAACCCATAAATATATGAAAACATGGGACGAATTACCCAATGTGAATGAGGGAAAGGAGGCTTTCTCCACACCGTATGATATATAAGTGACTCACACATAGTTTAGATTCATGATGTATAGACTCAAGAACCTTGTTTAACGTTATGTTCCTAGGATATTAGAAATGTTCCTTTTAGGGTCACGCAAAAAATACCATCAGTGTTGTGAAATTTAACATCATCCAGTTAAGATAGTGGGTTTCTTAGTTTATGTTCATAGAGTTTAGACCATATGTGAGTGTTCCCAAAAATGTATATGTTGTATTGTATAAAGATAGACCCAACATGAATGAGGACCCAGTAGGCCCAAAATAACACAACACATTCCTAGGAAGACCCCACATGTATTTTAATGTTTTTATGTTTGGACTTGGGTTCCTAGTTTAATGTCAAATTCCTCGAAAATTATTAATGTTACTTTTAGGGTCATGAAAAAGGGACTATCAATGTTGTGTAATTTAGAATCTTTCTACTAGGATGTATAAATTTAACATCATGAAGAACGATACTGTATAAAGTTTAGGGTCATGTATCTTCGACCATGAAGTAGTTTAATGTCAGGAAATATGATACTTCATATATAGTTTCATCAAGGAAAAATAAAAAGGTTTATGAAAAGTACTTCTTGAGGAACATGGCATTGGTGGGGGGAGTGATTGAATCACCGTACAAGGTAACCAAAGAGTATACACCATTTGGGTAGACCTTATGGATGATATAAATCCCTTCCCAATTAGGTTCTAACTTTGGTGGCTTCCTAACAGGTATCATTGGAATTCTTATATCCAATACTATGTCTCCATGAAGGAAGGATCAAAGAAAAAATTTCTTGTTGAATTCTATAGCTATCTTTTTCCGGTGCCTCTCTAAATTATGCAAGGCCGAGAGCCTGTTCTTTTCAAGATATTTTAGTTCTAGAAGATGATATTCTTATAATTATTTTTAATTCTTCTAATCATAGAAATTTTTCAGAGCAATGGAAATTGAATCTTGATAGGCAGGTCCACCTCTATTCCATACATAAGGGAATATGGATTCACCTTGGTAGAATTATGAGTCATCGTATAAGAATCCCAGAGAGCATTTGGGAGCTTCTTAGGAAAACTTATCTTTTTCTATCCCACTATCTTATAAAAAACATTTGATAGGGTCTTTTTGAATGCCTCAATCTATCCATTTTATTGCACATGGTAGCAAGAAGTGTGTATGGACCTGATGCCATATTTGGTATAAAATTTATTTTGCTCATATTCCTAGAAGTTGGTTTAGATGTTGGTGAGAATAGAGTGAAGGAATCCAAGTAGATTGATGATTTTGGAGATCATGAATTCAAAAATAGACTGGGGTTTTAATTCCTTGAGTATAATCTCTTCTGTCCAATTAGAAAAAAAAATCCTCAACAGTTAGGATGAACCTACACTGGTGAGATTTTGCTAGTGAGTATGGCCTAATGACATTACGTCCCAAAACCACAATGGTACAAGAGTATTTTGTAGAGTGGAGGGTCTTTATAGTTTGATGCATTATGTTAACATAGATCTTACATGTGTGGAGCCTCTTGGATAACTTGATACAGTTTTAGACCATTGTGGGATAGAACTGGCCCAACCTTCGAATCTGGTGGGAGAGATTCATCCTTGTTTGAAGAGAACCAAAATACCCAACATGGAATTCCTATATAACCTGGTGAATGCAGTATCTTTTAATGTAGTGTAGATGGGTTTAATCAAATCCATATTTTTAGGGAGTCTATTCCTTGATCGGACCACTTAAGAGGGTGATCTGAATTACACAATGACCTACTTGCTCATGTTCGGATATATCCAATGGGATAATGAAATGATGGAGATAATAGATGAAATGAGTTTTCAAATTAGAGTTTTATTCATCTACAGGGGTATCTAGAAGTCCATATGTGTAAGAACTAGTAGTAAGGTAGTTTACCTACTCATTATCATCATCATCCAAACTGACATGGGTGGTGAATCTTCAATGCACCACAAGAATGAACAGATCATCTTGGTCAGGCTGTGTGAGTGAATAAGCTAGACTAGATAGGGAATCATCTTGACCAGTTTGAGGCTATGGAACATGATTCACTTATAATTTAGAATGGAACTGGGCCATCAGATGGTTTGCATGTGTGAGAAAGGGTACGAGCTCAGGCTTCCTAATGATGTAGTTACCATTGATCTGATTTCTGAATCAATCGAATTCTACCTTTACATGCAGGTGGGGAACATCAATATCTAGAGATAACCCTAAACCAGTGATGAGATCCTGATATTGTTCCTTTTTTTGTGCATCCCTCTGATAATAAATACAAATAATGTAGAACAGCTTTTGTAGACATGATGAAGATGATCCCCAGGCCTACCTCATTGATCTTGGGATCATTGATCCTTCTTATGGTTGGGCTCTAGGATGCACTATAAAAATGCATTTTCCCACAAGGAATATCTAGATCCACTGAGAAGATAGAATCATCTGGGAAATAAACATCCAGAGGAATTTCCTTAGGGGAAGATGAACGACCATGAAATCTACCAATGCTTGACCCTTAAAACCTTATATAGAACAAAATTTATGTTGAACTACTAGAGAATAACTACGCAATGAGATAGATGTCCTATCAACATGTGGTGAGTTAGAATGTACTTCAACGGATCCTCATGGGATTCAATTGTATCTCATGATGCTTTATGTAGTGTCAAAACTTCTGAACCATGAAAACCAATGTGGGACAGCTCTTCTCGATTGGAGAATATATGGACTTTGTCTCATGGAGACTGCGACTGAGATAGTACAAACTATTATTTATCCCTTATTCATTATTTTTGGAGAGAAGGGTTCCAAGGGATCATTCTAGTGTGATCACTTAAAGGACCAGTATATTTCTAGAGATGATTAGCGTCAAGACTAGAGGTTGTAGAATATAATAATTGATTTCCTCTAAAATGGTATAACACTATTCAACCCCCTTGTAGATGACACAATTCT
The DNA here is from genome assembly GCA_963277665.1 of Viscum album. Classification (NCBI taxonomy): domain Eukaryota; kingdom Viridiplantae; phylum Streptophyta; class Magnoliopsida; order Santalales; family Viscaceae; genus Viscum; species Viscum album. The sequence goes on from OY728148.1 coordinate 547,980,447, forward strand.
TCATGAGTTTGGAAATTTTTTTACACTCACAAGCTAGATTCATTATGATTCAGCATATGTTGGTTATGTAGCCTTGAAATCTCCAAATCTATAGAAGGTTTCTTATAGGAGGTATTTTACTGATGGATTTTATATTCTATGGGTTGTTTTCTATCCTCTAAATTTGGAAATGAAATAGAGTAACTTTCTAAAGGTAAACCTGAGAGCACATTTAAAGGGGTTAATATTCATCTTCTAGGAGTGAAGGAAGCCATAAAAATTCTCTAGGTCTCTAAGATGTTGTTAATACTAGCCAAATTTGACTGCCAAATCATCAATGTAGAATTCCTATAACATCCTAAGGATTAGCTTGATGATGAGGTGCATGGAATGATGATAGGTATAACTTCTATTCTTTAGAATGAAATGAATTACCTGATGCTATAAGGTATCCTACAACACTCTAATGTTAGTGGAGTCTTTATATTCAATCTATATTTCGATCTGATTATACATGGAATACTTATCAATGAAGGATAGATCCTAGATACTAGCGATGGCATATATTTGAAACTCTGTTATTGGAAGAGGAAAATCATCCTACAGATAGTGGAAGTTGATGTCCCAAAAGTTGATGTAGGCTCTAATCTGTTAGTTCTTCTTCTAAAAGGGAATGATTTTGGTTAACCATCTGGGGTATTGTAATTCCTTGATGAGTTTGTATTTGATGAGCTTATTAACTTCATCTTCAACCATGGAACCATGAGAGGTGTTCATTGACCTGGGAGGACGTTTGATCCCATGATGACTCCGTGGGAGGCCAAGGTGATGGACGGATACCTGAGGGTCTAGTCTTGGAATCTCATCATAGCTATAGAAAAATCAATCATAATGATGCTTTAGGAAATCCACATACTGTTGTTGTTCCCCTGTAGGCATTGCTACATTGATCAGTATTGGCCTTAGATCTATATCAGTGCTAAGGTTTACATAAACTAACTCAATGATGGTGGTGGATATTCCATCTTTGAATGTGGGAGGATCATCCTTTAAGTCCTGCTCATCATCTGAGATAGTGAAATAAATGGGGGTAAATGGTTCAAGAAATCTAGTTGATTCGAGATGAACCTGGATTCCTACTTGGGGGGATGTGGAATCTTCACTGGGAGACTCCAACACTGCTGAAAACATGAAAAAAAAGATCATTGAACTAATTTTATCAGGACTTCAACTATGGGGTCTATGCTAGATGATGTCAAAGCAATAGTGGAAGGTCGATTTCTATCGATTCAACCTAGCTCGATAGATCAAGTAGGTCTAGTGAATAGTTGTAGCCATATAAGAACATATCTATACCTCACAGGGGTAGGGGGTTCAAAGATTACCCAAGACTGACCCATGTAAGAGTACGGGGTAACCTTCCAATATTCCTTGTACCTATGAACGTTTCTTCCCATATTCTCATAAACAAAAAAGTAATGTCCCAAGTCCAGTGCTTTGGATTCCAACTGATGAATCAGGAGGAAAAATGCATCATCCAAATCTATCTATTAGTCAACTACAATATAAGTTTATTCGACCATATTGGTCTAATATTTCTTTTCCTTGATCTGTTAGTAATCCACATCTATATAGAAAGCTTCACGAGATGAAAGGTAGGAACATCAATTGTGATAATTCCAACCCGACAATTGAGGGAGTACATGAGGCAATGGTGATATGAGGTGGGAACTGCTGCATGAATATGTGTCTAGGGTCTACCCATTAGGTAATTATAGGTGGTATCCTATGAAAAAAATATGAATTTGGTGTTAGATATAATCCCATCGAACTGGGTATTTAGGAATATTTTTCCACATAGCCTCTGCTCAGTCCTATCATAACACTGAATTTTCTAGACAGAATGACTCAGATCTACTTAAATCAGTATAAGATTGTAGATCTCCCTGGATGGGATGAGATTGATCCTAGAACCTATGTCAAAGCGATAATGACAAAATTCCATCCCATTGAACTAGCATGTGATGTATAAGGGGTGGATATGGCCCTTCACAAGAGAACTCTCAGCTTCTCTAAATAAAGTGATGTTGCTCTGTCTTTATAACTGCTCGACATAATCTATGTGGAAAGTATCATCTTTTAAAAACCCTATTTAAAACAATAGGGGGATCTTAAAGGCATATACTTGGGATTATCAAATGTCTTTTTATAGATTTATGGACTCAATAATCGAGATCTTTGCAGGAATACTGTCAAGGTGCTTAAACACATCATACTTCCTTACTAGGAGCACATTTCTACTGATAGGAGGTTTCTCTTTGGTAGAAGGTATGATGAGCATAGCTAGTCGAACTAGTGTATTATAGCTAGTACTGGGAATGTAACATTTCTCAATAGATGGACCACCAAGGATCAAAATTGGCTATATATCAAATGGATGATGACGAATCTTCTGCCTGATTAAGTATCATGATCTGTGGTGGGATGGAATATCACAAGATGGTCTAAGAGGATGATTCCTATTGTTCTCTATTATGAACCTACATTATTGTATCAGTATCATTCATGGCATTGATCGAGGTGCTGGCATGATTTGTAACACCTCAGGTAAATAAAGAATATGACACTTTTCATATTTATCCATATTGGTGAATAAAATATTAATATTACTTTAAAGGGAACACTAAGCTCGATGGTGTACCCAATACGCAACAACAAGTTTCATTGAAATCGTACCTTGCACTCTAAAAATAAAATAATATTATTTTATATGGTAGTTAACATGTATCCGTTGTATTTTTGGGAATGAATAGAAATAAATAAAATATTATTATATATTTTTTTAAATGTTTTTACATTTATCATATAAAAGATAAAGGCTTAAAATAAGAAAAGAATTTGATTTTAGGCATAGATACTATAATATTCACTAAAAGGTCAAACTATCACCTTTTGATGGAGAACCCTATTTAAATATAGTTTTGGTCACTCTTATACATTATATTGGACCAAATAAAACTCTTATTTAGAATCGGGACACCAAAATTTAATTTGTGTAAAATTTTTGTATTTTTCTGATAAAGTTCATCTTTTAATGAATAGTGAAAAATGTTGTATTTTAATTCAAAACCTCATTTTAATATAATTTATTTATATGATTAGATTATATTTTGAATTGGTTTTTTAGTTCAATTAGAATATATTTTTACCATTTAATCCAATAGTGTTCATTGGAATTAATTTCACTTTGAAGTTGGACTTAAACTAGTGTCAATCTTTTGATATATATTGTTTCATAAAAACACTCTATTTGGTTTGACAATGGGAATTAATTATTAAATTAATTAACAAAACTTATATGATTAGAATTTTTTAAAATAGTCATCATTTTTTAATTAGGAATATCAAATATACCTTAGTGTGATGTTTTTGTATTTTTCTGAAAAACTTCAATTTTTGATGAATAATGAAACCATTAAATGGTAATTAAAAACCTGAATTTTCATTTAAATGAAATTTTACCACCTCTGTGTTTTGAATTTAAAAAATCCGACATACATGGTTGTAATTAAGAAGTAAAATGTGGTTCAATGAGATCAAAATAATTTTTTGGTGAATAGTATCATTTAAGTTTTTAATCGCGATTAGAGGTAATTAGTGTAGTTTAAGGTAAAAATAATATTTTAATAATATGAAATGAACTTGACACAAGTTATAACCTTATTGGATGTGTCATGGCCGACTAAGACAATCCATGGGTAAACTAGGGACCCCATGGAGCCACTTTGGTAGGAAAATGACATAAATAACTTTTTATTTAATGTTAAAATAAAAATGAGAGAAACATATATTATTTTACTAAAAAAAATTTTACATGGGGTTGTACAAGACATATTTTTTACTATAAATAGTAATTGAAAATATAAAAATATTTCCTACATCATAATATTTTTTTTATAATTTTTAGACATTAAATAAATTAAATTATTTATGACATCATGATGATGCAGCGATTACCTCATTATTTAACGATTTCAATAAAATGAAAAGATAATGTAAAGTATAAGACCTAAACAAGTAAAAAACCTATAGTATGGGTGGATTTCTAACCCTTATCACCTTATCCTCGAAATATATTCTTTTTGGGACCTTTAAAATCCGAAAATCATTTTATAATAAAGTAATATTTTATAACTTTCCAAGAGTGCCCCTCCTTTTCTCTTATAAAAGGTCCCCACCTCTACCACCATACCCACACTTATAAAGCCTTCGGCTTGGCCAAACCCTGCCCATTTCTTCTCTCCACATCCCTCTTTTAATAATTGAAGCCTCACCTTTGGGCATAATCTTTTCCAAGGAAGCCTTTGAGCTCAAATCAAGAAGAGTTACCCGATTTTAGGGTAATGTCTTCACTTGTGTTCTTTTGTTTTATTTTTCTTCTCCAACCATATAAACTCTTTTTATTCCATTATTTTGTAACAAAACCAGTATATTTAATATACTAGGATGTTGTTATGTGAAGGATTCGGGCTACACTTACACACACCTTCATCGAATGGTTAAAGAACATACTGTTTCTGTGGTTGGCGAATTTCTACCTCACGAAATGATGATTGTTCAATCTTCTTTTAACACCTTTAATGGTGGACATTACGATGTCACTATATTTTATATATTATATATATGGTATTTATGTTTTCTATATGCTTCTTAATTTTATATTTAAAACATGCCTTTATGCTTTTCATGTTGTGCAAAAGCGATAACTTCATACGAGGAAGTGTGGACTATCGCCCCATCAAGTGATGTGACTTGTTCATGCAATACATGGAATGTATAAATAATGAAATTAATGAACATATGTGACCTATATAACATATATATTATAATGGAATTATAATATATATATCTCTCGATTATTTTTAATTCCATTAATATGACAAAGAAATGAAAGTAGCGTTCATGTGTACGTACGGCCTACCGTCTCCATGAACGGTGAATTTCATTTATTTTTATCTCCAAATGTTATGGAGTAGTATAAAATGAATATGTACTGGATATATATGTTATTTAAATCATTAATACTATTCTGGAGAATATTTACTTATAAGTACATGGATAATCATTTTCAAACAAGTCCATTTTTGACTCATGTACCAAACATCAACAAAAACATCTGATATGAACTCACATTATTAACCGATTATTATAACATTATACTATGTGATATGAACTGAATAATAATCTTTAAAATAGGTCCTTAAGAAGTTATAAATTGACCAATGTTTATTATTCAAGAATATAAATAAACTAATAAGACAAGTCAGACTTGAGGTAAGGGATCCTACCCCTCTCTTTCTTTTTAAGTATACTCTTTTATGTCATTACTTTTAACTTCATCTTTCTAATTATTGGGATGTTATTTTATATTAATCTTACTATACTTTTTATTTCCATATGATGAGATACCCTATTTTCTCTCATCAATCCATTTTGGATTTTTTGAGTGGCGCCGTTAGGCTGCGGAATTTTCATAAGAGATCCAACCTCTCTATTTCTTTTTAAGTACTCTCATTTATGTCACTTCTTTTAATCTCCTATTTGTTATTTTGGGGGATGTTATTTTATATTCTTATTGATTTAAATTTTATTTTAATATGATGAGATACCCTATTTTATCTCATCAATCCAATTTTGGAAGTTTTAAGTGGTGTCATTAGGCTGCTGAGTTTTCGTAAGGGATTTTTCATCTCACTTTTTTTCACGTGAGATTTATGCTATATTTTCCACCATTTCTATTGAGTGGTATATATATTTCCCATTATTCTACTATTTGTGTAAAATAATTTCATTTATGAGAATTTAAATCAATTATTTATTGTCCTTCTTTCATGGGGTGTATGTTTCGAAAGATACCCAAGTCGGTAAGGGAACCTTTCACCCTCCTCTTTTTAAAAGAATTATTTTATTGGGTCTTTTAATTTACATATTGTTATGTTGGGATATGTTCTTCTATATACCTATTGATGTAAATTTTATGTTCAAGTGATGAGATACCCTTTTTATCTCTCATCAACTCATTTTCTGAATTTTTAAATGACACCGTTAGGCTGTCGAATTTTTGCAAGGGAACTTCTTAACCCAATTTTGATTCTTTGGGATAAACTTTCACTCCTTGAATATGTAATTATATGAATATGAGTGAATAACCTCTGATTTTTTTTATACTTAATATCCATTTATATTTGGTGTATTCGTTTGTCATATATAATTATGTAATTGATTTATCCTTAATCCAACGATACCGTCTTTGTAAGGGACATCGTCCCAATCTCCTTTCATTGAGGCATATTTTGTATTATACACAACTTTCTTTTATACAGTGTATAAAACCCTTTGACTTTTATGTTTATTCAAAAGGAATCTTTTTATATGAAGTGTTTACTAAACAACAAAAGGTAATGTTTTTTTGTCGTACGTATGCGGCGACAATGACTTCTCCGCCGTTGTGACCATTATTTGAGTTTCGGCTTCCTCTATAAGCCATAACTTTTTTCTAATGAAAAATAAATACCATGTTTTACTTTTCATTTATTTTGGTATTGAAAATGGTTTTCATAATGTTTTTATATCAATGTGTTTTATTGATATCTCATGATTGAAAAGTGGAAATGTTATGTTTCCTTTATGCATGTTTTATTTGATATGATTATGTTATGGTTCTTTGGAATTATTATGAAGACCGGTGGTTCCGTGATAAACTAAGGGCAGGTGAGCCCGATATAGCTCTCCAATGCATTGGGTAACGCGAAGGAGTTAAACATTATGGTTTCTCTGAAGAGATTTAGGGAATATACTATGAGGGGTATTCCAAACGTAACCAAGTGGGTTACTCCCTACATAATAATGGTATGAATGCCTCACGTTACCTTTTATATCATATGATTTCTATTATTTATTCATGATTTCATGAGGTATGATAAAATTATTATGTTTTATGGGTCAACTATGATTTCATTGATTCTTATGTATACATGTACTCATGATTCCTTTCCATGTTTTTATATCCCTTACTGAGCTTTTTATGCCCATCCCATGTTTTTTTGAAATGTTTTTTTCACAGGTCAAGGGAAAGATACATGATATGATGATAGTGTCAAGGATGTGTCAAGAAATAATCCATGTTTTAATTTAAATACGTTTCTGTTGATGGAAAAAAATGAATACTATTTTTATGTAACCACTTTGTTTAAATGTGAAATGTAATGCATGTTTTATGATATAGTTATCTAAAACTCTAAACCTGAAAATATCCACAATGTGTATTATTGAAATAAATCAAGATTAAGTAATGTTTAAGGCTGGGGCCTTATAGTTGGTATCAAAGGTCGGTTTAGATAACTTTAGAGGTTAGAGTGTTGTTTACAAAAAAGTGACAAGTTGTGTATAACCACAATGGTTAGTATATTAGATGCAGTAAATTTTTATTTTTGAAAGTTAGAATGAGTTTGAGATAACTTGGATAAGTATATCTCAGTGTTTATCTTCCTCATTAGTACATGATGATTTTGTTGATATACTCACACTGACATTTTTGGTTTTAGTTAATGGCTGGATCTAGCAGGCACCAATGTAACAGTGGATTTGAAGAAAACTGTGACGGTTTTATGAATGAACAACTGAATGATATGGGATTTGCAATGAGAACTCTTGTGGTTATCCTCTAACAACTTTCTGGAGTCATGATTGACCACCTGAGCCTTAGTGATTTTTATAAGGCATTGTATATGCGAGAAACAAATCCCTACTGATGTTCAGGTAATAATCATAAAGGTAAGTATGTTCAAAAACCTATGTGTCAAAGATGTGGAAATAATCACATAAGAAAATGCTTCAAAGGGACAGAAAGATGCTATAGATGTGGAAATTAAGGTCATAAAGCATAAACCTGCCATCGAAAAAGGAAGCATCTAGTTGACTCTAGGAAGGGGAAAGAAGTTCTTTATGAAGGATCAATTGAATGTTTCAAATGTGGTGTGCATGGTCATTATGAAAACACTTGTCCTATGAAGAAGTTTTGGGAATGGGGTCACCAAGATCATACAAATATTTATTTACCAATACCTAATGCCATTCCGATTGAGGATGAAGAAACTAACAATGACCAATGAAAGGTATGGATTATTTCTTAACATATGTTTTCCTATTATTGGAATCTTAGGATATGATTCATAATTTTGTTTGTCGGAAATAAGTGTTTTAGAATAAGTTGAAAATGAATGGTTAATGGATCATGAAGAATGTTGAATTAGTAAGAAGTCAACATATAAGGGATTCAAGAGTTATGGTAGATTTTATGATGGTAAAACTCTTGAATGTATTAAGTCTCTTTCGATGATAGAGTTACATCAGAAGACTTTTTTATAGTATATGTAACCCTGATGTTTGATATATGAAAATTTTATTCAAGGAATAATTATCTTTTCTTTTGTGGATATAGTTATAAAGAACCATTTGGGTTTATATGATCCGTGAATTTGAGGCAATTACTGGTTAATACATTTTGGTTTGCTAAATGAAAGTTATTAGATAACCTTTTTGGTTAAATTATGTTATGGTTATTTTTGAAGATTTTAGATTTTTTGGACAATTTTTTATATAGTTTTGGAAAAAGGACAACATGTAGACTGTGTGACAACCCGTCATGTCGGACGAAGCAGCGGGAATCAAATCCACAACCAAAGTGTGACTGGTATTTATCGCCTACCACTAGACTACGTGAAGTCCCTGGTTAGTTTGACTAATTATTTTTAGTTAGATGATTTTATGAATTAAGAGTATGTTGATTTTGGGTTATCTATGGAATTATTAACCTATCAGGGAGGATATGTGATTAGGTTAATTACTTTTCAATATGAGACTTTAAGAGCAACTGATGTAATTTGGAGATAATTGTTAATTTGTACCTTGGAAGACTATGTGATTAAATCCTTATAATATTTTGGTTTCAATCTTAGATTGGTTTACTTTGAAGAATCTTATGGACAAATTGTTTATCGAATGGTCTTCGTTGAACTTTGGGTATTGTATGACAAGTTTTGGAGATTAATAATAGATTTGTTTTTAAAAAAAGGATTATCCTTTTTAGGTATTATCTGATCTTGTACTAACCTTTATGGTTTTGGTTTTGGTTAAGGTCTAAAGACATGGGAAGTATATAGTTCTCTTTTTAGATTACGTGATTATCGATACATCGATTATAGTACTCTTAATGTGAACAAGTCTTCCTAAATACTAATCATTTGGAGAAAGTGTGAGTGTGTGAAAGAAAATCTAGTAAAAGTTGAAGGTCAACATGACAAGTAAGTATGTTTCCTTATGTTTTAGTTAAGCTCATAAATAAATTCCTCAATGAAAAGTAACTTAAAACCAAAATGTTTCCTGTTATCTTTTCCTACTGGGGAATTGAATACCATGTAACCCATCACAAGTTTGTGATTTTCTGGTGGTTAACATTCTCTTAAACATGTTTTCTATCACTCTCCCTCAGAACATGACCCTTTTTTTTCTTCCATATCCATATTTTCCTACTTGGAATCCTATTATGGGTTAACTCTAGTGACCATTGTACTTACCTCCCTTTCTTTTAAAGTGATAGGTTTACTGACTTTTGTTTCGATGTGGGACTTTCAATGAAGTTTCCAAGAACAATTTTGAAATTCCGAGGATGCAATTCCCAAAAGGGGGGAAGGATGTAACACCCCAGGTAAATAAAGAATAAGATATTTTTTGTATTTATCCATATTGGTGAATAAAATATTAATATTACTTTAAAGGGAACGCTAAGCTCAATGGCGTACCCAATACGCAACAACGAGTTTCATTGAAATCGTACGTTGCACTTTAAAAATAAAATAATATTATTTTAAATGGTAGTTAACATGTATCTGTTGTATTAGTGTGAATGATTAGAAATAACTAAAATATGATTATATATGTTTTTTAAATGTTTTTACATTTATCCAATAAAATATAATGGCTTCAAATAAGAAAAGAATTCAATTTTAGGCATATATACTCTAATATTCACTAAAAGGTCAAACTATTGCCTTTTGATGGTCAACCCTCTTTAAATATAGTTTTGGTCACTTTTATACATTATATTGGACCAAATAAAACTCTTCTTTAGAATTGGGACTTCAAAATTTACTTTGTGTAAACTTTTATTATTTTTCCGATAAAGTTCATTTTTAATGAATAGTGAAAAATGTTGTATTTTAATTCAAATCCACTTTTTAATATAATTTATTTATATGATTAGATTATATTTTGAATTTGTTTTAAAGTCCAATTAGAATATATTTATACCATTTAATCTAATAGAGGTCGTTGGAATTAATTTCACTTTGAAATTGGACTTAAACTAGTGTCAATCTTTTGATGTATATTGTTTCATAAAAACACGCTATTTGTTTTGACAGCAGGAATTAATTATTAAATTAATTAATACAACTTATATTTTTTTAATTTTTTAAAATATACATCATTTTTTAATTTGGAATATTAAATATAGCTTAGGGTGAAGTTTTGGTATTTTTCTGAAAAACTTCAATTTTTGATGAATAGTGAAACCACTAAGTGGTAATTAAAAAACTGATCTTTCATTTAAATGAAATATTACCACCTATGTGTTTTGAATTTCAAAAAATCCATCATACATGGTTGTAATTAATAAGTAAAATGTGGTTCAATGAGATCAAAATAATTTTTTGGTGAATATTAACTTTTAAGTTTTTAATCGCGATTAGAGGTAATTAGTGTTGTTTAAGGTAAAAATAATATTTTAATAATATGAAATGAACTTGAAACATGTCCTACCCTTATTTTATGTTTCATGTACAACCAATAAAATCCATGGGTAAACTTGGGACCCCATGGAGCCACTTTGGTAGGAAAATGACATTAATAACTTTTTATTTAATGTTAAAATAAAAATGACACAAACATGTATTGTTTTACTAAAACAATTTTTACATGGGGCTATACAAGTCAGATTTTTGACTATAAATAGTCATTGGAAATAAAAAAATATTTCCTACATCATTGTAATTTTTTTTTTGTAATTTTTAGACATTGAATAAATTAAATTATTTATGACATCATGATGATTCAGCGATTACATAATTATTTAACGATTTAAATAAAATGAAAAGATAATGTAAAATCTAAGACCTAAACATGTAAAAAACCTATTTTATGGGTGTATTTAGAACCCTTATCACCTTATCCTAGAAATATATCCTTTTGGGACATTTAAAATCCGAAAATCATTTTATAATAAAGTAATATTTTATAACTTTCCAATAGTGCCCCTACTTTTCTCTTATAAAAGGCCCCCACCTCTACCACCTTACCCACAATTCTCAATCCTTTGGCTCGGACAACCCCTGCCCATTTATTCTCTCCAAATTTCTCTCTTCATCATTGAAGTCTCACCTTTGGGCAGAATCTTTTCCAAGGAAGCCTTTGAGCTCAAATCAAGAAGAGTTACACGATTTTAAGGTAATGTCTTCACTTGTGTTCTTTTGTTTTATTTTGCTTCTACAACCCTATAAACTCTTTTTATTCCTTTATTTTTTAACAACACCAATATCTTAAATATACTAGGATGTTGTTATGTGAAGGATTCGAGCTACACTTACACACACCTTCATCTAATGGTTAAAGAACATACTGTTTCTGTGGTTGGTGAATTTCTGCCTCACGAAACGATGATTGTTCAATCTTCTTTTAACACCTTTAATGGTGGCCATTATGATGTCAATATATTTTATATATTATATATATGGTATTTATGTTTTCTATATGCTTCTGAATTATATATTTAAAACATGCCTTTATGCTTTTCATGTTGTGCAAAAGCGATAACTTCATATAAGGAAGTGTGGACTATTGCCCCCTCAAGTGATGTGACTTGTTCATGCAATACATGGAATGTATAAAGAATGAAATTAATGAACATACTTGACCTATATAAAATATATATTATAATGTAATTATAATATATATATCTCTCAATTATTTTTTAATTCCATTAATATGACAAAGAAATGAAAGTAGCGTTCATGTGTACGTACGGCCTACCATCTCCATGAACGGTGCATTTCATTTATTTTTATCTCCAAATGTTATGGAGTAGTAAAAATTGAATATTTACTGGATATATATGATATTTAAATCATTAATACTATTCTGGAGATGATTTAATTATAACTACATGGATACTCATTTTCAAACAAGTTCATTTTTGACTCATGTACCCAACATCGACAAAAACGTTTGATATGAACTCACATTATTAACCAATTATTATAACATTATAATATGTGATATGAACTGAATAATAATATTTAAAATAGGTCCTTAAGAAATTATAAATTGACCAAAGTTTATTATTCAGTAATATAAAGAAACGAACAAGACAAGTCAGACTTGAGGTAAGGGATCCTACCCCTATCTTTCTTTTTAAGTATAATCTTTTATGTCATTACTTTTAAGCTAATCTTTCTAATTATTGGGATGTTATTTTATATTACTCTTACTATAATGTTTATGTTTATATGATGATACACCATATTCTATCTCATTAATCCATTTTGGATGTTTTGAGTGGTGCCGTTAGGCTGCTGAATTTTCGTAAGAGATCCAACCTCTCTCTTTCTTTTTAAGTACTCTCCTTTATGTCACTTTTTTTAGGCTCCCCTTTGTTATTTTGGGGGATGTTCTTTTATATTACTCTTGATTTACATTTTATTTTAATATGATGAGATACCCTATTTGATCTCATCAATCCATTTTTGGAAGTTTTAAGTGGCGTCGTTAGGCAGCCGAGTTTCCGTAAGGGATTTTTCATCTCACGTTTATTCCCGTGATATTTATGCTACATTTTCCACCATTTCCGTTGAGTGGTATATATATTTCCCATTATTATAATCTTTGTGTAAAATAATTTCATTTATGAGTATTTACATCAATGAGGTATTGTCCTTCTTTCATGGGGTGTATGTTTCGAAAGATACCCAAGTCGGTAAGGGAACCTTTCACCCTCCTCTTTTTAAAAGATTTCTTTTGGTGGGTCTTTTAATTTAAATATTGTAATGTTGGGATATGTTGTTCTATATCTTTATGGATGTAAATTTTATGTTCAAGTGATGAGATACCCTTTTTATCTCTCACCGACTCATTTTCTGAATGTTGAAGTGACGCCGTTAGGCTGTAAAATTTTTGCAAGGGGACTTCTTAACCCAATTTTGATTCTCTGGGATAAACTTTAACTCCTTGAATATGTCATTCTATGAATATGAGTGAATAACCTCTGAATTTTTTACACTTAATATCCACTTATATTTGGTGTATTCATTTGTCACACATAATTATGTAATTGATTTATCCTTAATCCAAGGATACCGTCTTTGTAAGGGACATCATCTCAATCGCCTTTCATTGAGGCATATTTTGTTTTATACAAAAATTTCTTTTTATATGGTGTATAAAACCCTTTTACTTTTACGTTTATTCAAAAGGAAACTTTTTATATGATGTGTTTACTAAAAAACAAAAGGGAATGTTTTTTTGTCGTACGTATGCGACGACAACGACTTCTCCGCCGCTGTGAACATTATTTCAGTTTCAGCTTCCTCTACAAGCCATAACTTTTTTTGAATGAAACATAAATGCCATTTTTTACTTTTATTTTATTTTGGTATTGAAAATGGTTTTCATAATGTTTTTATATCAATGTTTTGTATTGATATCTCATGATTGAAAAGTGGAAATGTTATGTTTCCTTTATGCATGTTTTATGTGATACAATTATGTTTTGGTTCTTGGCCATTGTTATGAAGACGGGTGGTTCCATGATAAACTAAGGGCGGGTGAGCCCGATATAGCTCTCCAATGCATTGGGTAACACAAAGGAGTTAAACGTTAAGGTTTCTCTAAAGAGATTTATGGAATATACTATGAGGGGTATTCCAAACGTAACCTAGTGGGTTACTCCCTACGTAAGAATGTTATGAATGACTCAAGTTACCTTTTATGTCTTATAATTTCAATGATTTATTCATGATTTGATGAGTTATGTTAAAGTGATTATGTTTTATGGGTCAAGTATGATTTCATTGATTCTTATGTATACATGTACTCATGTTTCATTTCCATGTTTTTATATCCCTTACTGAGCTTTTTATTCTCATCCCAAGTTTTTTTGAAATGTTTTTTTCACAGGTCAAGGGAAACGTACATGATATGATGATAATGTCAAGGAATTTTCAAGAAAGAATCCATTTTTTAATTTAAATACATTTCTGTTGATGGAAGAAAAATGAATACTATGTTTTATGTAACCACTTTGTTTAAATGTGGAATGTAATGCATGTTTTGTGATTTAATTCTCTAAAACTCTAAACCTGAAAATATCCTCAATGTGTATTATTGAAATAACTCAAGATTACGTAATTTTTAAGGCTAGGGCCTTATATGATTACTCTGTCGATTCACATATTTGTTTCCCCATTGATTATGGCATTAAACGGTGACATTAGGAGGACTTTCTTAGTATACCACATTGCCAGGAACCACATAGGGATACACTAGCTCGGCGGTATTCACATAGGAATCCTCTTACTCATAATTCTAGAAATATTCCAAGGTTGGATGAACTCTAAGGAGATCATCATCTCTGGGGGAATCAAGTCACTAAGAGTACAAGATGGCTTTGGCACCAGTGGGGACTCTGTTATCCCTTGAATTGTCAGTACCTGCTCTTCCAATAAGTATAATATTGATTTGTGGATGTAGAGGAGGTAGCTGGGGGTGGTGAAACAATATATGGTTGCTCAGATTGATACAAATGAGTATGGATGAAACCATGTTCATGAGAAAATTTCCTATGAGCCAACAAATCATCATACTTCTAAGACCCTTGGCTAGAGAACTATTGCCACTGACTTCTTCTATCACCATTAGTCTTTGCCAAAATGCAAGCTACTTATTCCAGGGTAGATCCCAAGCATACTACATTGTTATCAACTAGTTCCTAGAGATAGTCCATGAACATATAGAATTTCTTAATGGTATTTCCAAGGATTATATGCTAAGGGAAGTAGTTGGAGTGATCATTAACATCATAATCCTTAGGTTTCCTACATTATAGTAGCTTCAAAATCCCATAATCAAAGGAACTATAGAAATAATCAGGAACTTGAGCCTCATTGAATGAATATGTTTAGTTTCTCCGATCTGGATAGGGATCTCTAGGATCTTATCCCTTCTAAGGAGATGGATTTTTATGGGGGTATGGAACCTAATTATTCATCCTTGGTGGTGATGGTGAAATACGTGATAATGCCTTCTGATCTTGTGTCGGGTGAAGCTAAGTATGTGGTTGGGCCTTAGGCTATTGTCCTCAAAGAGACTGTGGGTGAGACTCTGTTGGTGATAACTACAGTAGCCTAGGGGGCTCTATATATACGAATAAAATAGTCTCTACCTTGGATTCTATTCTTGCAGGTGCTGGAAAAGGTAATGGGTATTCCTTCTTATCCTTCTATAAGGCATCCTCTTGGCACTTAAATTTTTTATAAATGACTTGAAAAACACCTATAAAATTTTGAGTGATCAATAATGGGATCATTTTAGTCTTCATATCTCCCACACACATCGTTATTAGCTGCTCTTGGGTTAGTATCATATCGAGTGAATATATGAGGCCTTCTCACCCAGTGGAAAAGTCTAGAACTTTCTCATATGGAAATTTCATGTAATTGAAAGGGTTAGAAATAATTTAATAAACGTTTGTGGAGATGAAATCATAAATAAACATCCTGTGAAGATCTTCTCAACCAACAATAGACATAATGGGTAGCTGACTATACCAGAGGAATGTAGACCCGTCTATTGTCTGTACAAAACTTCAAGGAATGGAGACTTCTTTTTTGCTCAGGCATTCCTAGAATGGGTCCACAGTATGATATGATGTGGTCCAGATGCTATGGAGGGTCACCCATCCCATTTAAGGGGAGAAGGTTGGATTTCCAAAATTTAGGGTATCTCAAATATTGTCCACAAATGACATATATGGAATTCCATTAAGCCACATATCATGTTTTCAAGGCCTCAATCTTGGTATCAAGAGTGTATATCAAGTCATATTAATGGGGTTCTTGTCTGGATGAGAATCCCTAACCACCAGTGCATTGAAAGGGTCATCAATATGATAATAAGACCCAATGACTCGTGGAGTGGTTGGTGGAATGGCATGTGGAGAATCCTATGGAATGACATGGGGAATATCTTGATCTGGATCATAAAGAGGGTTGTCATAATGATCAGGTAGGTTTAGCGATGGGTACCATGAATATTTATCATAGACTCTAACATCTACCCTATCAGGATGTATGATATTTTCCATATCAATCCAGGGAAGCTGGCTGAGAAAGAAATGATGATTTCTCCTACTACCTCAGTGGAGTAGGGATATGATTATTTTGAGGATCTCTATAATCTGGATTTCATTTTACAAGGATCTTAGTAAAGATTTGATCAATGAACCTTATTTTGTTTTTGATAACTACTAGAGTAAGGTAGCTATAGTGAGTTTCACCTCTATCTCTTACATAGTATCGGTCAAATCAAAGGGTATGAAGGTCCCAATATAATCCTTACCTTTGTTAGCATTATTATTGATAGGCAATGAGATGAAATAGTCCACGAGGTCACATACCTACCTCTATAAGTGAGTAAAAATACTTGTACAAGTGTCCACCTAATGCTGTAATATCCCAGGGGAGGGTCCTCTTCATCGAACCTACTTCAGTGACCCTCTCCTTGAGTTTTCTAAGCTCAACCATGTTCAACATGACTATGCCTAGAGGCATATCCTCAATGACAACAAATAAACCTGGTGTCTCAAGATAGGAATGTAGTGAAGAGCATCATACTACCCCAATCCTCATATCTATACATGTGAGGATGCATCCTAAATAACTCTATAGAGTATGATAAATCAATGAACGCATCGTTGCTAAAGGGTTTGGTGGTATGTAAGTGATACAGGGTATTGCGCCACAAGGAGTACTACCAAATGAACCATACAACACTGCTGGTTGATGTCGTCACAATAATCCTTCCTTTTTAGGTAATCCAAATGATTGTTGCAGAGGGAGAAATGAGTCACCCATATGGTCTGGTGAAAGCATGAATCCTCTTCTTGGGTGAGCAACCTTGGTATGTCAAATTCGGAAGTGGAGATCAGATAATACATCTCAAGAAACTGATCAGTAGCGAGGATATCCTACAACCTTATAAGTTTGTAAGTAGGTTATGACTCCTCTTTTCCCCATGATTCAATTTGGAATGTTTGAGGAACTGGAAATGGCACTGTGGTAGATCATTATGGTGGTGTATTGACCCGTGGATAAAACATTGTGTGAGATTACTGAACGCCTCTTACTGGGTCATCTCTCAGAGGTGGTACCATCCACATCATCATGTCCTTATAAGATGGGGTGATGAACACCACCTAATGTGTGAGTTCAGTGGTTCTTGGAGGTGGATCTGGTGGGTGATTTTTATCTATCATGTCCTAGAATAACTCTTAATTATCTCTTGTTGAGGTAGAGAATGAAACCGGTGATGATAGGGTGGGATACATGGAAAGAACCTAGAAGGGAAAAAAATATTCTTCCTCATGCATGTACTTGCAAAGGGATTCATCAATGTAGTGCATCTCACCTTATGGTATGATGAAACTGAAAAGTAAGCCTCTTGCCTCATACTCTAATGCAAAATACTAGGTGAATTCTCCATCAGTGGTTCCCATTCGACTTCTAAATCAGAGAATCAAACTGGATTCACCATGACTTGGCACTTCTAAGAGTTATTCCTTCATCGATGATGGTTCTCCCTTATTCATTTGGAATGTTACTCAGGGTAGGGAACATTTTTATCATGAGTAGGGACCTCATGTTGTTGGTTGATTGTGAGGGAAGGACATGTGACTTGATTTTTTGGGGTACATGGAGGTCATTTGTACTTGTTTTCATCGAATTGGGGAGGACCTTCGATTGGAATGCTGTGAGAGTGGGTAGGACCTACAATTTGGTGATATAATGTGTGAGGGTCACCTAGACATATATCAAATGGGATATGGGTAGGGCCTCTATATTGATCATTGGACAGGTTGGGAGGACCTCTTCTTGAACTGGTGAGAACATGGGTAAGACCTTCATGTTGGATTCATGCAGCATAGGGATGACCTCCATGTTGGTTGGAAGTGATCACATGAGGAGGAACATCATAATTATACTGGATTAAGTGGGTAAGGCCTCCTCTTTTGTTTTCATTGGAGCATGGAGAACCTCCACTCAGGTTGGCTGTTGTACAGGGAGGGCCCTTGTAAATGCTGGTAACGAAGTGAAGAGGGACTTTAATTTTCTCAATGGTAATACATGGAGGACCTATTTTTGAGATAGAAATTACATGAGGAGTATCTCCACATTGGTGGTTCATGAAATGGGGGGAACTCAATTTCCAGAACCATAGGTGAGGGGAGGACCTTCAGGCTAGATTTTGACAAGGCAGGAAGGAGCTTCACTTAAGCAGATGCTGGGAACATTGGGAGGACCTCCATATTGAGAGAGAGAGTGGGGTGGGACACCACTCTTGTTGGAAATTGTATTGGGAGGTACTTCTTATTAGATCTCATCATTGCATGTTATCCCATGAAGACTGTTGGTGGTTCTAGTGACCAAAAGAGTTAACTTGTCCTGTCTTTGGGGCGACTGAGGCGTTGATTCCAACTGGAAACTAGTGAATCTATGCTTTGTAGAGTTAGGGACATGATGGAATACACCGGAGGAGGCATAGGCCAAGAGAACTATTGAAGGATATTTCCCCTCATGGGCATCTTCTTGAGGTTATTCCCGGCACTAGCATCTGGTTATTTGGACTGGGGCTAGTGGAGTAAGTATATAGAGCACCTTCTCTTCATCCTAAGAGACCCATTGATGGCACTGATGAGGCCATGTGAAATATATCCTTGGTGGCTCCTGGGTGATTATCATGGTCAGGATGACTTTGATATCACTTACCTCATTCTCGTAGGGGAGTGATTCAAAGGATCGCTCTAGGGAGAGGCTCCTGAAGTGGTTGGACATGTGAATGTGGAGTAGTGACTCCCAGTGCGGCCCTTGGGGCAGTAGTGATGGTGAGGCTAAGAAGACTCCAGGTCCTAGAGGGCCATGTCCCTTGTGGTAATGAACCCCTACTACTCATAGCAGTGTATGAGGGTGTCCATCACCCTACTCTACACAATTTTTGAGGGTGTGATGGGGTGTGTGCACCCAGTAGACATGGTCTTGGCTAAAGTCATGGTAGTGGTGGGATCGTGAAGGTTTTCTCATTTTCGTTCATGATTCGAATACATCTATAGTGTAGTGGAGGTTGGTTTTCTATAGCTAGGGACCTATAAAGAAGAAATATTTATCCATCAATATGGATACACAGAAAGAATTTCCCAGTTCCAAAAAACCATCCAATCCTCTTTGATTAGAGAGAGAGAGATCCATTTTAATGACTTCACATGCTGGATCTCCTAATGATTAACTACCCCAAATTCTAGTAAGTTTCACAGCAGGATCATAATTTTCGTGGTGGGACCTAGCACCACATAGTTGGATTTGATGACATGCTTATCTACCGATGTCTTGAATGCTATTAACTCCCATATTGAGTAGAATAGATTCACTTCAGTCTCACCATTTATATTTCTAACACTTTCTCTGAGTTTCACCCTCGTCATTTTTTTGATGTACGGGCTACACTGGACACCCCATTCTCACTTTCCAACGGTTGGAAATGTTTATTGCCTTCTCGCCAATGTCTTCTCCTTGATCGAAATGGGATAATGAGATGTTTGTTTCTCCTTCCATGGATTCTTCTTCATAAATTTTCATCAATTATGGGTCTCAATTATAAATTTGAGTGGTAGTTCATGGAACTCATTATCATTTCCATCTCTTTGTGGATGATGATTAATTACACCACTTCTAGTCTCAAAAGAAACATTTATTTAGAAAAGTTATCATTTTGGGAATCAATGGAATATCTAAATGATGGAACATTGGTGGGAACCTGAATTCTTCTTGATGAGAGGTTTTATAAAAGGCACAAAACCCGAGGCATCCTATAGAAATCACATGGTATATTATGCCTCAGGAAAGTCTTCCATGGTTTTCCTCGAGAATCCCATGTTTAACATGGGGTAAGATGCAATATTAACATCCTATGGGGATATGTTAGAGAGATCGGAATGTCCCATAAGAACATATCAGAGAGGTTGATCCCTAGGAGGGAGTACCTAAAAGGATTAGTGGATGGATGAATCAAAACATTAAATGAGATCATACCCAAGGTGGTGTGTCTTAGAATCATAATATTTCACACTATGAAGGATGGTCTAGACACCACAGAGGACATATCAGAGATATGAACCCTGGTGAGGGGGGAACTAAGTTTTATCATTGTCTAGGATTAAACCTCATAGAGACTTCTTATGTACCATGTTTAGAAGACATGGATCAAAACCCACATAGTTCAAAGGGGTGTTTTGGATCTTACACACTGATATTATCCGTTGAAAGAGGATTTCTCTTGGTTGGATTGTGTGGATTATGTGGGGCTTATGCACGAAGTCTGCCTAGGTTCTACTAGAAGTAGTGATGATGTGGGTGGGGCTTACGCATTGAGACGACCAAAATGGATGGCATGATCTCATCATGATGTGGTGGTCTGGGTAAGAATCAGGATGTATATAGAGGAAGTGTAGAAATGGAATGGATGGAATGGAATAAATGTGGAGGGTGATGGGATTGAACAACATAGAGGATTCCTATGTATCCCACTATCTAGGAATCAAATTCCACATACTTTAGAATTGGGTGATGAGAAACCTAAGGAGGTATCTTGTAGGAATGAAGTGCATGGATGGGGACCCAAAGGAAGTGAACCCTCTTGGTTGGGGCATGATCCTCCTGAGACATGAAGACTCGAGGGAAAGACCAGGAGGAGAATAGATGGTTGACTTGAACATCGTGGAGGATTCTTATATATCATAGTGGCTGGAAATCCTAGTGCATATAAATTGGAATAGTAATTTGGAGCTTACAAACTAAGAAGAACCAAATGGATTGAGGTGTATAATGTGATCTCATAAGTATAAGGGTGAGTTGACGAATGAAATAATGGATAATGGATTAGAACACCCCATAGAGGTGTATTTGGGGGATGTGTTCCATAATGGGAAGATGTCACATCATGAGGGTACATCCCTAGGAGGTAGAACCATAGTTAACCATTGGTTGGGACTAAACATCATCAATGATTCTTACATGACCTATTTAGAATATTGGGATAAAACTCTCATATATTAGATATGAGGGGCATGCAGATTACTCTATGAGCTATTCCTGGAAGAAAGGATTCACAGTAACTACTATCCTCTAAGACAATGTGATTCATGTTTGGTGTGAGAAATAAGAAGAAGTATTAAACCAGATTGTTGCACCACCATAAGTGCTTCAAGGAGAAATGGTGTTTGGATTACGTACTAGATCTTCCCAAATAAAGACACCCCATGTGCATTCCATGGGGTGAGACTAGATTTTAACATCATGTGTTGTGGACGATAGTTCTTAGAAGTTTAACATCTTGTATCTATAATGGCTAAGGCTCAACCCTTACCCCCTTGGACTTATATGTTTTTATATTATGCAACTTTGAGTGGTGCATGACCCAAAAAATTCCCAACAAGAGTTGGAGGAGGAGTGGTTAGTCGTGGGGTCCATGTTATCATATCTGTACGGAAAAGAAAAATCCATTAGCATACTTATTCCAAAAATAAATAGGTAGGTAATATAAACATGGATCACCACATAAGGGACCATGAAATCAATATGAATAAGCCTATAGGGCCACACAGAAGAGGGGATCTTGAAGCAAGGGTATTCTCCAAGAGGGGATTCATGAAGCTCTGGTGCTTGGTGGAGAAATGAGGTTGTGCAAAGGAAAGGGCTTTACGAAGCAAAGGAACCTTTCCATAGCATAGAGCCCAAACTAAATAGAAGAATGATTCATGGAGTCTTAATGCTCTATGAAACCATGGAAAAATCAAAGGGTACACATAATCCATGAAGGGTTTAAGTCTTTACGAAATTCATCCCTACCATAGTTTGGGGAAAATAAGAACAAGGGGATGGGAGGATCGTGATTCTATAGTACCCTAGGTGATCTATTTTTTTGTTCAAGTTCATGCTGCTCAAGAGCATTATGATATGGGATATAGGAAGATGAAATATTAGAGTAACCATCCCTTGGGGTGGGGTGATCTGCATATTTATAGGAAATGGGGCTCGCCATGCTCAGTGGCGTACTACAAAGCATAAAACAGGCTTCATGAAGGGGAGTAGATCTATCAGACTCGTTGATCCAATCATCATTTTTTATTGGTGTGATCGAGGGGGGTGTTAGAAATTTAGGAATTCATTCATATAGATTGTCATGGTCACAGAGGGAATCATAATCATGAGAGTTCCATTAGTGTCTCCCGTGTTTGCAGTGTAGAGGGGCTTTGCATGGGGGCGTCATGAGGCAGACACCATTGATGATATTTGGGCCCATTGATCATAAATTTCATCCCAAACTATTGTGGACTTAATCAACTTATCCCAAGGAAAAAAAATTAAAATCCAATAGTACATATTTAAGGTCACGTATGTACTTACTCAGAATAGATACATGAAACATATCATGGAATTGAGAGAGGCTCAGTGGAAGCTCTAAGTGATAAGCTAACATCTTAATACAGTCAATAATTTCAAAGAGAACGATATACCAAGGTATTAATTTTAATTTTGTCCCAAATATCATAAAATTACTCCATGTAAAAATTATTAGGAACACCTTATTACCAAAATCAAATTCTAGATCACATTAGTGATTGTTAACCTTACTTTTCTTCTGACTATGAACTGCCTTAATGTGCTGCTGAATGGCTCTAATGTTCTATTCTATTTCATCTGATATCTCAGTTCCAAATTATTTTATTCTCCAAATAGATTCCATCATGTCAGAGATCAATATTTATTTCCATATAAGGATTCATAAAGATCTGTATGAATGCTTGAGTAAAATATATTTTCATAAGAATACTCAACTAGAAGAAGGTGTTGATCCCAACCACATTTGAAATCCAAATAACAAGATCTGAACATATCCTCTAGGGTTTGAATTTTTATTTATGAATGAACACATTTTGGGGGATGATACACAATGTAAAAACTCAATTCTATATTAAGTTCTTGTGGAAGACTTTTCCATAAATTCAAGGTAAACCTCAGATCCTAATCAGACACAATGGAATGCAGTACTCTATGCCACCTTACCACTTCCTTAATGTATATCCTAGAAAGACGATCCATAGTGAAGTATTATTTGATTACAGTGAAGTGTGTTGAAATTGTACGGTGATTGACTACAACCCATATAACATTAGGTTATTTATATTTCATAGGGATTCCAACAACGAAATCCTGGGTGTTGTTTTCAAATTTCTATTCTAGTATAGGTAATGGATTCCACACGCCCTTAGAATTTTTTTTCCAGCCTTAGCTTACTGATATACCAAGAAACAACATACAAACTCTAGGATATCCTTTTTCATTCCATCCAACAAAATGTATTCTTTCAAATTTCAATACATCTTTATACTTCTAATATAAATAGAGAATGATGAACTATAAGCTTACTCTTACAACTCCTACTTCAAACATGGTATGGATAGAACACATACATGGTTCTGGAACCATGTCATTCCATCATGATAAATGTTAAACTTAGGAACATTTATGACCTTGTTTTACATCACTAATAATTCCTTATATTCCACAATAATCATCACATGGATATATGGTTGAACATTCAATTGATCATGATAATATTCTTCCCCTTCCTTCAAGATTTCTATATCCATCCTTTTTAAATTCATAAATATGGTATCTTATGTGATACTCATCATGCATAATCTAGAATGATCCTTTTGACTAAATGCATTTTCCACCTTGTTTATTTTCCTAGGGTGGTAATTTATTTATCAATCATAATCATTAATAATATCTATCCATATTATTTGTTTGATATTCAACTCATTCTATGTGAATATTTACTATAAACTTTTTTTATCAGTATATATATAACACTTTTCTATATAAAGATAATGCCTCCATATCATTAATGAAAAAAATTACCATAGATAACTTCAAATCATGAGTTGGTAAATTTTTCTAATGAAAATTTAATTTTCATGAGTCATAAGTTATAACCATGTCCTTATTCATTAGAATTCATCTCAATACCGTCTTGGATTAATCACTATATATTACAAACCCTTCTCTACTATAGGGTAATATAATAATAGGTGAACTGACTAATCTTCTCTTCAATTCCATGGTTATTTTCAAAAATTCATCTATCTGGAGAAACTTGGATCCCTTTTGAGTTAACATGGAAATATTATTAGATAGTTGTGATAAATTATCAAAAAAACATTAATAATATCTAGTTAAACCAATAAATCCACGGATCTCAATCACCATGGTATTTCTGGACCAAAATTAATAGCCTCAATCTGTGATGAATCTACTAATATACCCTCTATTGAGATTATATGACCAAAAAATAAAACCTTTTATAGCCAAAATTTACACTTTATTAATTTTTTATATACTTTATCCATCCGTAGGGTCTTTTGTACAGTTATCAAGTGGTATAAATTCTCTTCCTTCGTCTTTGAATAGATAAGAGTATCATCTATAAATAATTCCCAAAAACTATTGTGGTAATATTAAAAGACTCAATAAATCAAATCAATAATGATAATAGAGGAATTTTCAAGACCAAATGGTATTACTATATATTAAGAGTGTTCATACCTTATACTCAATTAAATCTTGGGAATATCCTCCTTCTTAACCCTTAATAGATGATATCTATAATGAATTTTAGTCATGAAAAATATTTATCTCCAAACATTTGATCATACAAGTCATCAATATGAGGAATATGAAACTTGTTCTAAGTTTAGATCTTGTTCATCTCCCGATAATCAATGTAGAGCTGCATTAATCAATATTTATTTTTAACAAAAATAGTAGGTGCATCCTAAGGGTACTCTCTTATATGAATGAATCCATTTTCATGGTGATTTGGTATTTCAATCATTAGTTTCTACTAATAAATTGGGTCCATTCTATAGGGAGTATTTGAAATTGCTGTCTAAATAGGGATGAGTTCAATTGTGAACTCAACTATCACATTTTGGTGGAAGGATGGGAAAATCATTAGAAAATAAATCAACAAAATTCTCTCACAATAGGGATTTAATTGATGTCATTTTTATCAAAATATATAATATAAACACCCATTCTGAATGGGAATTAAGAACCATATAATGGATGCAATATCCATCAGATGTTTGTACTTTTTTTAACATGTATAGAAAATCA
This sequence comes from Viscum album, assembly GCA_963277665.1. Taxonomy (NCBI): domain Eukaryota; kingdom Viridiplantae; phylum Streptophyta; class Magnoliopsida; order Santalales; family Viscaceae; genus Viscum; species Viscum album. The sequence continues at coordinate 548,006,045 of OY728148.1, forward strand.
TAGGCTAATTTAGAATATGAAATGAGAATTCCCTTCCTTGAAAATTGATGTGGGATTTATGTAGAGAAATCCAATACATTCCTAATATGACATAAAATTACACCATAGGAAGAATTTCTAGATTTTTATGCAGCAGATTCCAACAAATTTCAACAAGAGAGGAATCCTACACTTAAGATGCAATAATCATAAGATTAGGTGTTTTCACAAATAATTCCAAATCTAATTGCTTGGGTGGAATCTTGATACTCTTAGAAAATAATTTCAATATTAATGAATGAGTATATCTAGAGTCGAATAAGATATCAACAGTTTTAGAGTGGATGATGAGTGTAAATTTCACTAAATTTTATCACACCCTCATCTGAAATATTGATCACATGAGATTGCCCCTTCCCCCTCAGCATAAGAAGCCACCAAAGTCTATCATCATCGTTAACCCTCTCATTTGGTAACTAGTATGCATAATTTCTATTCTCCTTACACATCAAACATAGAATTGTGGGTGGTGCATTCTATGTAGCTTTCTCTCTATTCACATCATTAGCTAAATTCCTACCATCCCTTTTGAATTCAATTTCCCAATTTCCCTCCCTTCCACACTTAAAAAACATTTACAAGTCCCATTATGTTAATTTAATCCTTGTTTATTCACATATATTGAGTATAAAGGAAAGATCGTCTTATTCACTCCATGTTTTTTAGATTTTCATATGAACTTCATATTCCTCCACTTTTCAAAACAATGATATTGATACATAAATCCAAATTCCACTTCCACCTTCATAGCACATCGAACAATATCTTTATAACTACTAAATTCTATTTTGGATAACACCCTTCAATGTCTTGGTTTGAAGCAATTTAAGAATCAATCAATATTACTTTTATGATTGGATGATAATACTAAAAGCATAACTAAACAGTCTTGTAAAACATTCCTAATAGGTACCAAATGATTCATCATCCTTTTTATTTATCTCAAGGAACTCCTTCTCTACCTTGGTTTATAGAATATGAGGAAAGGACTTATTGAAAAATAATTTCATGAACTCATCCCAATCCATAGCATCAATTTCATCCCATTACCTCGTATTATTTAAAAGACTCAACCATTGATCAGATTCACCTTCTAAATGGTAGATAGTACAAATGAATAATTCATGTTTAGAATACTAGAGATTAGAAAATAACTTTTCAGTGGTACTAATACATTGTTTAAAAACTATCAAATTAGAAGACCCACTAAAATAAGGTGGATTTTTCCTCCTGAAGGACTCACCAAATTGTTTTTCCCTCCTTTGTTCAATTAGAATTCTAGTATGACTCATAGCTTGAGAAAGTATCAGGAGAATATAAAACAGATTATTTATTCTATCACCCATAACATTTTGATTTTTAGAAGGATAATAATTTCACTGTCCATTTCACTCATCATTAATACTGTTCCTTCTGGTTTTAATCGTTGAATAAAACAAAAATTAATAGTTTTAGAAACAATAATCATAGTAGTGAACCACATAATAAATAAAAAAACTTATAGGATGTATAAATAATGACACTTTAATTATTATTAATGAAAAATTAGTTTTATCATTTGAAATTTATATTCATCTTCTATTTAAATCCTTTTTCATGGTTGTAAAGTGTTTGTGAATTTTCAAAGAATACCCCCTGAGAGTGTCAACCTAGGTGTGCAGTATGACCCATTGTCGTGCACAAGTTATTGATTGATTCTATATCAATATGGTGTTTTTACGGTTTTTATCCCAAGGTATATCTTTGATAGATCTATATCTACTTGTATATCCATAGAGGGATGTAATTTCTTGGAAACCACTCACTCAATCCATTACCAATATTCAATGTCATTTTCCTATACTTTGACTCATCCTTATATTTATCCTTTGATATACCCTTAGGGTCTCACTAATGTGTTGTCATCCTAGTTTCCAATGGTTAACTACTTCTATTATCTGATTCCAACTATAATGATCCATTCTTATCATATATAAATATTAAATCAATTTTTATGAATATATGTTACACTATAAAAACACATACCATAGGAACGTAATAGTTTAGTTCCTTAGGAAACATGGAAACATAAACATTGACCCATAAGTGAGCTACATCATATAACATTGTATTATTTTAAAAATATAACAATTATTATACATATCTTACATAATACATTTCTTCATAACTCAGAGAAAGGAAAAATACTAAAAGGTGAGCTTATATTCTTAGTAAGGGTAAATAAGGAAGATATAAAAGCATAACATGAACACAATGGTATGAGATTAAGAGAAAATAATATTAAAATAATAACCTACAAATAAACTATAATAATATTTAATCATGGAATAAATATTGGATGTTTATAAGATATAAATCAAATAAAGTCAAAGAACATGAACCATTCGAGAATAACATTAGAATAAGACGTGACATTTTTGGCATAACATAAGAATATAAAATCATTTCAAAACTAGTTAAGGATAACTACCAAGGCCATTATAGAATAAAAATTCCATTACTAAACCAGGTTCACTCTTGTTCTAGTCCTATCTTACAAGACCGGGTTCAATCCTCATTACAACCATGTCTTAATGAATTGGGTTGACTCCATGTTCTAGTCCTGTCTATATCATGAGATATAAATCTTTACCAAACGCATTGGAGGGATATATATGACCACTATTAACAGAATTAAAACCATATTTATGTGTATAAAATGATTATAAAACATTAATCCTATCATAACACATAAAATGAAATGGTTTTTATAAATATTTAATTATATAATTACCTATGGAAAAGAGATTGTTTTCATAATAATTTCATCATAGCATAACCATTGGAAAAGAAGCGGGTTTCATAAAATTCTTATCATGGTACAACTTGTGGAAGAGAGATAGGGTTCACAAAAATCATTCTATCAATACATAAACCATTTAAAGAAATAATAATAATTTGATTCTTGGATCATATCTCTATTAATTCATGGGTACCATCAAAGGATTTCATCTTAGATGGAAAATAAATTTCAAATATAATTTAAATAATTTGTTAAGGAAAAATACTTTCCTCTTTGAAGTATTATTTTTAAAACATAAAACATTATGAAATACTTTTTCTTTGAAAATAACGTTGAAATATATAAATTAATATTCAAAAAAATTTTGTTCAAGATATTGAGAAATCCTATTAATTTTTTACTTGTTAAAAAAAGATCCCATTAACATTTTCGGTAAAAGCCAAATAGACATTATTTTGGAAAATGACATGAAGATTCCTTTCAATTTTTTTTGTAAAAAATCAATCATGGTAAGAAATTTATATAAAAAAACCATAAGTGTTTTATATAAAATTTTTGAAAACATTTTTAGTAAACATGGTTTTTTAAGAACAATAATTTCTAACCTAGAAGATGAAATCATATTTTCTTAAGAAATTATTAATTATTTTAAGTACCAAAGAGTGGAAAAATTGTTCCATTATTAGAAGATATCATTATTATCAAAAAAAGGATAAACTTCATGTGAATTATTGAGATATGGATCATAATATTGTATTATCAATAATATAATTATAAACAATCCAGATAAATGATGATATTGTAACATAAAATCTTTACCACTTTGGTTACTTTTTATCGTAATCCCCATGAAATAATAACATAAAATGAATCATAAAATATCTTAAGGATAAATATAATCATGATATAAAATGTAAAAGTAGCTTTATATACTCCTCCTAAAATAATATAGGTTCATAACATTACGTATGTCTCAAATAAAAAAAAATTGAGACAAAAATATCTTACCTTAAGTCTTGACTTTCATCATACTCATTGAAAAATACTATATAATAAATATTATTTTATAATAAATATATTATATATATATATATATATATATCATACCATATATGATTTTATTAGGAAATTTTATTACACATTTATTAACAATTCCAGGTTAATGTTATGTTTTTGGTAAAAACCACTTTGGTTTTTGTAAATGTTTTGATTTTTTATTCTTTGTACTATTACTTGAATCATTATTTAATCATCTAAATAATGATAAAAATGATAAAAAATATTATATATTCATTGTTTATGTATTTTTAGTAATCCAAAATATTTTGTGATAGGAAATGAAATACACCTTTCATGGAGATGGTAGGTCATACGTACGCATACACGTTATTTCCATTTTCTTATCATATTGAACGAAAGAAAAGTTAATGATATATATATATATATAATAAATCCAGTATATTTGTTATGTCTTATATATCATATATGATTATTGAACCCATACTTAATACATTATGTGTAAAGTATGAATGAATCACATCGCTTCGCGAGGCTGTAATCTGTCGTACACACGAACGATGTTATCGTATTCCCAGAAAATGTAAATATTGAAGGTATGAGTGATATAATAATTAAATAAAAAATTTAAAATCATAATTATCATATATATCATATATATACTATAAATACATCTTTATTCCCAACCTAGAAAGGTGGTAATGAAAAAACGAAAGACATAGGTTCACTAGGCGGTTGTCTGTCGTACACATGAATGATAATTTGGTAATCAATTTATTGGAAGTGTGTGTGGTTTCTGGTTTTAATGAAAAAATAAAAACATAAATGTATATTTAATATGGTGAGTTTATTATATAATCATAGTATAATAATAATTTAAAGGGTCTGAGGAAGAAATAATACAAAAATACTCGTTGAAAAACATTATATCTTCCTCGAGTATCCTCATTTGGTGTGCACTAAATAATTTCTTGGTTGTATTTGTATGAATAATAATGCCTATAAAATGAGGTGATGGATTTTGAGATGTTATTTTGGAAATTAATTTCCATGAAAAATGGTTTAAGAGGTGTTAATGGGATAGGGGTGGCCTTTTATAAGTGAGGTGTGTGGAAAACTTGTAATTGTTCTTAAAATAATTGAGTGGTCCCACATTTCTTACCTGGAATAAGGGTCCAAAATAGATCAAATTAAAATATTATAAATTATAGGGTATAAATATTTCCATAAAATATTTTTTTGATAATTTTATAAGTAAATTTGACCCTTATATTTTTACTTTAACCCCTTGGTAAAACAATTTATACCTTAACCACGGTAATTGTTTTTTACTATTTTTACTATTAATTTTAATAAAAAATTAATTTTTCCATATTAGAAATTATAAATTACTTTTATTAAAAATATGGAATCCATTTTAAAAAATTCAATTGAAATAAATGTAAAAATTAATTTAAAATTAACCCCACAGGCATGGCGAGAAAGTAATGTTTTAAAGATAAAATGGTCAAAAGTTTATAAAGTTTTTATATCCAATATCAATGTGAAATTGGTTTCAATAACCTAAATTTAATTAAGTTATGTATATTTCAAATAATTATAATTAAAAACCAGTTTAATATAAAATTTAAATTTATAATTAAATTAAATGAAATGGCAGTTTTCAATTGAAATTCTATATTTTTCACTGATTATAAAAAAATAAAACTTTTCACAAAAATACTAAAAGTCCACCAAAATATAATTTTTAAATTATGAATTCAAAAATTTATATTTTTACAAATTAAGTTTCCAATTTTTTAAAAAATTAGTTTTATTATTGTTCACAAAATACATAAATACATTTTTTTGAGAAATAGTATCTTTGAAATATATAAAGACATTACTGAAAATTGTGTATTTTAATTAAATATTGTTTTTATATAAAAATATATATTTAATATTTAAAAACTAGTTATTTATATTCATATCAATTATTATAATAACAATATTATAATTGTCGTGTTTAAATAATATTAATAATATATCATAGTTTTGTTAAAACTTAGTATTGCGTGTAACGTTGGTTAAGCTAGTGTTGTGTATAGTGCAAGATTAGCATATCATTTCATATAATTCAATCCATCAATGAAATTTAATTTAAAATAAGAAAAATAAATTCATAAAAAATCGGGGTGTTATAATCAAACTGATTCCACCAGGTATTTTTATTTAAACTTCAATACACAATTGTCAATGAAAACTTACATGATCTAAGAGATGTATAAATATATAGTGAAGAATAAATATACATTTCACCACTTAATTATCATTATCCACATCAATAGTAGTAATGTTTTAGGCTCTTCCTTGTTCCCTTGGCATAAGTAGATGATGATTTGTATTATATATATTCATTGTGGGTCTTGTTCACTTCTTTATATAATTCCCATACTCCTTATAATTGATGTATTGGACTATGAGTTCTCCATGAAGATTATATTTACCTATATCTATCTCATTAGTTGTTCTCTTCATATTTATTCATTATTCTTGTTCTAAATGATCTTCTCTTACACACACAATATACATACCTATTCTTTTGAGAAACACCAATGTTTCTTCCAACATTTTCTCAACATAGAAAGATTAATTTTCTATGTTATATGGTTTTTATTACAAAAATAACAATGTATATATATATTTTTATTTTATTATCCCCAAAAAGATGATAATAATGGGAGTATCCTATTTCATTTTCTAACTTAAGAAAAAATTAACCAGTCTCTTTATATCTTCCAAAATATCTTATAGCCAATGATTTTCAAAGACTCAAATTTAAATGACTGAATAAATAATCAATATTAAATTTATAGTCAATGATAAAACCAATGGATTACCTTTTACGTATATTGAAGTTATCTTCATAGGTATTAATGGATTTATCCTGCGTTTAATTCATCATAAGGAATTATCTCTATATTTTTATGAAAATAGTTTGGGGAAAATATTTACTGAAGAATGACTCCTTAAAATATTCTTATTTCATGGATTTTAATTCATATTTTTTGAATAATGTTGTTGATTAGGGTCCATCCTTGATCATTTTCACCTTCAAAATGATTCAAATCCAAAACAGCCTTTTAATGCTCTGATATTTGGATAATTGAAGATATTTTTTTATACCATATTGATTCATTACTCAGTAACTAGTGGATCTAAGGACCCATTGAAGTTTAGTGATTGTTGGAGCATGAAATAATTAATAGTAATTTTATCCTTAGTTCATGTATTTAGGATCTCCAAATTTTATTAATTATTGTTCATAACTTGGGAAATAATTTTCATGAATTTATTCACTATAGTTTCCATCCCATTAGTTGTATATTTGGGAAAATCATCACATTGGCCATTACACCGATTTCTAACTTGGTTCCATTGTACTCTATCCACTACATTAAATAAAGGAATTTTGGTAATGATGCATTATTAAATGAATAGAAATAAAAATATTAACCTTGAATAATAATGAATAATTTTTAAAAATACACTAACTTATGAATATCTAAGTTTGAATTTATGTTATCCATGTTCATATCCATACTAGGTTCTCAAAATAAACTATTTAGTTATTTAAATCCTCATAATGGTTCTTAAAGATAATGTGAATAAACTAAAGCATATCCCCTGGGAGTGTGTAGTCAGGTGTGTAGTCTTAGGAGCACTAATCATGTGCAAAGAGAAGATATTTTTAAAATTGAAATACCATTTTTGAAGGTTATTACCCCCAGATTCATCTACACCGCAGTCACATACTCTTTAAAATATATAGACCTGGATTAATATTCTAGGAAAATCACATACTCGAAACTTCACAAAAATCGAATGATGTTATACTACACTTAGAATCATCCTTAGGGTTTTCACTAAAGTAATCTCATAATAATTTTCAAAATAGCTACACTAATCCTAAAAAAACTAAACCCTACTCTGATACCAACTATAACACCCCAAACCTGCATTCTCAGATGCAATTGTAAAATACATTCTTTAACACTAGATTTGACATAAAATGATAAGAGTATACCATTATTTTAAAAAAATTCAATAATAAATTTAAATTTCAAAAATAATCACACAATCCAATCAATGGAAGGTTTATTAAATTTTAGGATCAACTATATATGAAAATTATTTTATGATTTTTGTACACATTTCCCATAATTGAGGCACTTTACACTCCCTTAAACACCCCTTATAGGTTGTAATAATATTTGTAACATAGTGAATGGAAACCTAAGAAAGGGGAAAGATCAAATGATTAGAGAGGAAAAAAATATCAAAATGTTATCAAGGGTTAGGTTATAAACTTTCGATAAAACATTATAAGGGGAGAAATATCATATTAAAAATAACATGAAATAAAAAGTGTCATCCACAGGGCATGATACATTGACCTATAGTCTCAAATGATGAAAAATATTCCATGTAATATGAGTGCATAAAAATGAGACAATAAACATGATCCTTTGTATCATAACATAAAAATATAAAATAGAAACTTGGAGTAATAGAAAACATATAAATTCAAAACCCAATGAAGAAGGAATTGCCACTAAATAATCATAACATTATGGAATTGGTCTAACAATCCATCTACCCTCTTGGGCCTTGGATAAAACCCATCCACCCTATTGGGATTGGGATACAACCTGTGTACCCTCTTGGGATTAGGCTACTACTTTTTTTACCCTATTGAGCTTGGAAAATAACCTATATACTCTCTTAGGGAGATACTACCAGAATACCATCTACGTATTGGGCTACAACCAATATTACCTCTTGGGATTAGGATACTACCAATGTTCCCTCTTCGATATATTGATATATTAAACACCCACTATAAAAAAGTAGCAGATTAGAAGGGGTTATTAGTGTATTTATAGGGTGTTATAACCCCCACTAAATAAATTAGTGGTAGTTTCCAATAATTTCCACTAATGTTCCCACAACATCTTATTAAAAAAAGTTCTAGTAAAATGATGATAAGGTAAGTGTAATGTTAGAGGCATATATTTTAGAGTGGGTTTTAACCCCCTCTAACTTCACCCTAAAATTATAGAAATAGTTTTCAATAACCACCACTAATGTTCCAAAAACAACTATTTAGAGGATGTTTTAGTAAAACACTAATAAGGTATGTTTAATATTAGAGGCATATATTTTATAGGGGGTTTTCAACCCCCCTAAATTCACCAATAAATTATATAAATAGTTCTATTAGATGTATTTTTATAGAACCTCTAATTTTTGTACCATTTTAAATGGGGTTTTAACAACCCCCCTATAATTTTAAGAAATAGATAATTTTGAGGAAGTTTAAAATAGCCTCTAATTTAGCACACACTATGGGGTGGTTGAAAATAATCACCCATAAATTTTTCAATTTACATTTTTGGTTTTCTACAGATTGTCCCCTCCAGTTCCCCACACCCCCATCGTTCTCCCCATTATATAAACATTACTCCCCCATCCCTCAAGATTCTCCTCATCTCATCCTATCCCCTCCTGTAATATCCATACAACCCTATATCATATATAGTTTTCAACCACATATAATTTGTGTTCCATTTTAAATGGGGTTTTAACCCCGTCTATTTTTATGAAATAACTAAATTAAAAGTAGTTTAAAATAGATTATAAATTTAAATACACTTATGGGTGGTTCAAAAAGAATTTCACCTAAATTTTTAAATTTAATATTTTGGGTTTTTTGAGAGACAGTCTCCTCTGATACCCCACACACCTTTCTTGCCCCCTCTAGTAACCTTAATCACTCATCCCTTGAGATTCCCCTCATCCCTTTCGGTCCCCTCTAATAATATACCAACATCTCTATATTAGATGAAGTTTTCAACAACCTATAATTTATGTAACATTTAAATGGGGGTTTCACCCCCTCTAAATTTATGAAATAGCTAACTTAGAGGTCTTTTAACCCTCGATAATTTTGGCACACATTTGAGGGAGGTTGGAAGGAACTGCCCCTACCCCTCAATATTCCCCTCCTCTCATCCCATCCCCTACTATAACATCCGCACAAACCTCTATTAGATGTAGTTTTAAAACACCTCTAATTTTTTTACCATTTTAAATTGGGTTTCAAACCCATATAATTTTATGAAATAGATAATTTATAGGCGGTTCAAAACAACATATAAATTAGCACACACTTAGGGGCGGTTAGAATGAACCGCCCCTAAATTTTGCAATTTTTTTTGTTTTTTATAGACACTCCCCACCGATTCCACACACCCTCATCCACCCACCAATAGTAACATTATCCCCCCACACCTTTAGATTCCCCTCATCTCATTCCATCCCCTCCTATAACTTCCCCACACCCCTATATTAGATGCAGTTCTCAACCTCCTCTAATATGTGTACCAGTTTAAATGGGGTTTAAACCCCTCTAATTTTCTAAAATAGTTAATTTAGAGGTAGTATAACCATATATAATTTTATCCCACATTTATGAGAGGTTGGAAAGAATTGCCACTAAAATTTTAATTTTTCTTTTGTTTTTTATAGATATTCCCCTTCGCTTCCCCACACCCCTGTCATTCCTTCCTCAAGCAACCTTATTCCCCTACCCCACAAGATTCCCCTTATTTTTTTAATACCCTCCTATAATAGTTACACACCCATGAGATTCCCCTCAGTCCATAGCCTATCCTATGACCCCCATCCTATAACCTATTCCCCCCGCGCATGCCCAAAAATCAATTCCACCCCTGCCCCATACAAAATTCTGATATAATGGATTCAAACCCCCATCCCACTGAGATCGAGCATACACCTCACAACCATCACTTACCATAACTCCAAATCCATATTATTATTATATTATACCCGTGAATATATTTATAAATTTTTATTGTTTATTCAAATAAATTTTATTTTTATAATATATTTAAATACATTTAAATAGATAACCTATATATACATTTATATATATATATATATATATATATATTAATATATTCATGTTTTTAGTATGTACTTATATTATAATATATTTAAATCCCATAAGTAAATATATATATTACACTATATATTCAAATAAATAAATATATATACAATATTTTAATGAAAAATATACATACATATACAAATATATTTATTCACATAAAACTAAAAGATACAAATATATATCTTATATGTGTAATATAATTATATTTGTTATTTACTATATCTATATGTATAAAAAATATATATTTTCCATAATATATATTTATATATTACCCAGTTATATTTTACAAATATATATATATATATATATATTATATTTATACATACATAGTTAAAATAATAATAATAATATATATTACATATTTATATAAATAAAAACACATATTATATATTTTATAAATTCATTTGTATATATTGAAATATATATATTATATATTTATATATGTATAAAATTTAATATGTTTATATTATATTATATTTAATATACATACAGTTAATATAATATATGTTTATATTAATTATTATAGACATATACAATATTTTATTTTATATATTTATATAATATAATATAATATTTCTATATAGATGCAAATTTATTTATATCTATATATAAATATATTATACATATTTTACATATTAAATATATATATATAGTTATATTATGTATTCAAATATATATTTAATATATTAATTTAAATACTTATATATATATACATTAATTTAAATTTTTGTATTTATTTTTGAATATTTATTTATATATTTATATGTTTATTTATATATAATGTATTTATATATTTATTTGTATGTATATGTAGGTATACAATATATAAATATATAGTATTTAAAAAACCATATATAAATTTTATATATTTTAATAAATATATTTGTAAATAAATTTATATAATGTATACCAATATTTATATATGTATATTTTATTTATATGTATAAGTATTTATTTAAATTATTTATATAATGTCTTTATATATATGTGTGTGTGTGTGTGTGTGTGTGTTTATAATGTATTTAAATACATATATATAACATGTTTATGAAATATATATATAAATATACACATGCACACACACACACACAAATATATTATAAAATTTTAATTGATATGATTTTTTTAAAAGTTAGAGGGGTTCAAAACCCCCTCTAATCAAAGGGATTAGTGGCGATTCATGAACCCCCTCAAATTGAAGGGGTTAGCAGTATAACGACCCATACTTTACAAACATTGTTATTGCTTCAAAATTTAAGCACACTTATAACAACATATAACAAAACCATGAAAGGTCCGTATAGGTATATTGTCTTTAGAAACTGGGAAACATAAAAAACTGGTTCATAAAGCATCTACATTGTTTCCCATTTATTTAATCATATCTAGAGTCCCTTTTGGCATATCCTACTTAATAAAATTCTTCCAGACCTGGGGAGAGAAAACATACAAAAGGGTGAGCTCAAATGCTCAGTAAGGGTAAACAAAAGAAATATCAATCCCTTCATATGCATACGAACAAAACATTTTGGAAATCTTAACATGCAAAAGAAATCATAATTTCATAACATGGGATAAATCATAGTAGAGAAATTTAATCCCAATAATAATAACTTAAAACATTAAACTTTGTGGAATACACACATAATCATATAGAATCATTTCTTAGTAGTCAAGACTCATTGCCAAGACTATCTTAGCGGACAATGTCAATTTCTGAACTGAGTTCACTCCTCATTTGAGTCCAGTATCACTGAACCAGTTTAACTTTCCATTACAGCCATGTCTATCTCATGAGATATAAATCTTTACCAAATTCATTGGAGGGAGATATAGGTCCCAACCATCTCATAATGAAACCATTCTTATGTGTGCCACAAAATCATAAATCATACATCATAACATAAACCATGTAATAAAAAATGGGACTCTTAATCATCATGCCATCATAACAAAATACATATAAGATAAAAGTACATCATAAAAACAATTCTATCATAACATAATCAAAATAATGTAAAAATAGGGATAGAAACAGAACCCTATATTATCTTAGATGGAAAATAATTTTGATAAAACACTTGAACTCCATTCTTGAGGAAAATATCCTTTCTACTTCAAAAACATTTTCCTTTCTTAACATGTCATATAATTTTAAACTAAAAGAAGTTGATTAAAAATAAACTTGAAAACTTGTAAAGGAAGCTTCATGAAAATAATGTTCTAAAAATCCATTCCTGCCGTATAAGTTAAAAAAAACATTCTTCTCATACTTTGGCTGGAAAAGTCAAAAAGTACCTCGTATGAAAAACAACAAAAGATTCCTTTCATATCTTTTACTAAAAATTCACCGAAGGGTAAAATGGGATTTATAAAATAGTAGGAGGATATAAATAATACTACATATTGAGGAAACATGGATGTGGATGATAAATATTCCCCAGTAAATTCTGAAGTATAAACAATCTCGGATAAAAATTGAGATTGTGAGATTTTACCTTACCTTAGGTATGATTTGCTTTGTAAGAGTCAGAACCTCCTATATAATGATTTAAATAATGTCATTGACTTATTATAGAATATTACTCATTTTTATGATATCATATATGGTCATATTCTTAGCTTCTTATTAGTAATATTTCATTGCTACTTGTTATTCAGGTGTTTATTACTTTTTGTTCTTATGTGTGTTTTGTCGAATAAATTCTTATTCTTATTTTTAAGTTATAGATACATAATTTCAAGAATGTTATTAGTGTAATATACATCAAATTTATTTATTCAATTTATTTATATAATCATTATGAAATTAAGATCATGTAGAACGAGTCGCATCACATCGTGGAGACGATATTCCATATGTATGCACAAGCGACGATATCATTCCCATGATCGAGGAATTGTATTGAAGTGTATGTATACTATTTCAGAATCAATGTCACTTTACAATAATAATATATAGTAATTCTCTACACCATTATACCCATCCAAGTAAGGTGGTGGTGGAAAATAGATTACACTATGGCGTGGAGACGATATTCCGTACGTACGCACGCGCGGTTATTTCAATTTCTGTAGGATGGATAGAAGGTGAATTAGGGTTGTTTAATATTTATAATAAAATATCAGTATATGAGTGATAATTATGTTATTACTTCATAATGAAATGACTAAATAAGAAGAAGTTTAAGAAGAAAGAAATTGGAAAGGATCGGTAATGGATATTACCTCTTCTTAGACGCGCCTCTTCTTAACCTCCTCTTAGGGCACTAGGGTTGGTCTTTGAAGAAAACCAGGACCTCTAGGATGTTTATAAATAATTTTAGAAGAAAAATTGGCAGGTTTTGTATGATCTTGATGGAACAATGTGGTGTAAGGAGGAGAGGGAGGAGCTGCCCTTTTATAAGGGAGGAGAGGGGCACCTTTGGAAAAACTAAAAATATTATTTTATTATAAAGTCATATTGGATTTTTAATATCTCAAAATTGATTTATTTCTAAGCTAAGGTTTGTATGGGTCTAAATCCTCTCATCCAATAGAATTTGGACAAGTTTATATTACTATTTTAACATTATCATTTAGATTTAACTCTAAGTTAAATAATTTATCATTTACCGTGTCTTCTTGTTTTCTTAAACTATTTGGTTATTAAACGTACTATAATAAGACAAATGAACCCCAAGTTGTTTATTATTAATATATATAACCTTATATAAGTCATTTGGCTGAACCTTATATTTTTAGGAATAAAATAACAATTAATAATATAATATTTGTTTTAAAAACTATTTTATGTCAATTTTGACACTATTTGGTAATTGATTTTTGTGAAAATCATAACAGCATGATTAGTTAGAAAAAAGTTAATTAAATAAATAATAATATGTAATATTAAGATATAAAATAAATGTAATTCATAAAAAGTCTCAAATTACATTTATTTGGGTATTTATAATATCAATTATGTTAATATTTCTTTAATAAGTAAATTACTGCATCATCATTGTGTCATAAATAAATTAATTTATTTAATATCTAAGAATTATAAATAAAATAAAATTATGTATTAAATAATTATAGCTTTCTGATGAATATTTATAGTCGAAATTATCTTATGTATAACTCTATATTAGAAGTGTTTTAGTTATTAAACATTGATTTTAACTATTTTAACTATTCTTTAACTAAAATAATAATAAATGTCCTAATCTAATCCAAGTGGACCTAAATGGTCATATTTTATTCCTAAGGTTGTTTTTGGTCAAATTAAACTTATTCAATATAATTATGACATATGTTAGGGTAATAATAATATCATTTTTACCCTTAATTACATTATTTACTTTTAACAATGGTAAAAAAAGTTACTATTCACCAAAAATTATTTTCATCTCATTGAACCACATTTTACTCCTTGATATTAACTATGTCTCTCGGATTTTCGAAATACCACTCACAGAAGTGGTAAAATTAAGTTTTATGTATATTTACAAATTCTCCTAGGAGGTGGGTAAAAGACGGTGAAAAGTTCAATAAAATTTTTATATATATAAAATTATTACAAAATCACTCCAATGATTTACTTTGAACTTATATAGATATTATGTATCAATTTTGACCTAAAATAAATTTAAATAAAATAAATAATTATTTAACAAAAAATTCGGTTTTTAAATAGTAACCCAGTGTTTTCACTATTCATCAAAAATTGATTATTTTCAGAAAAATACCAAAAATTTACCCTAGGCTAATTTCGATATTCTGAATCCAAAAATGAAGTCCATTTTGGAAGATAAAATTTATAAAATTTAAAAAAGTTGGTATTACTATTCATAATGGCTAGTTATAATAATATTTTAATTGCATGTCGTTGTTTAGTGAAACTCGGTATTGCGTACAACACAAGCTATCGAGGAAGGCCGCAATTACATGTAAAGAAAGCCAAGATAGTGTTGTTTGTAGTGAAAGATTCCTTTGATGATTTATATAATATAAAAACAAAATATTTCTTATAGAAATCTCGGGTGTTACATTATACCCCCCTTAAAATGAATTTCACCCTTGAAATTCATCACTTTGTAACAAACAGATGAGGATAACTCTCCCTCTTCATATCCTCAAGCTCCCATGTAGCTTCTTCTAATAGGTGGTTCCTCCATAAAACATTCACCAAGCGAGTGGTCATGTTCCGTAGGACTTTTCACTACGATCCAGAATATCTATCTGTTATTCTTCATAAGGAAGATCTTGCTTCAGCAGTACAACATCTGAGCTGAGTACATGTGAAGGATCGGGTATGTAATTTCTCAGGAGAGATACATGGAACACATAATGAACTTGAGAGAGATTCGGTGGAAGTGCCAGTCGGTAAGCTACCTTCCCAACACGATCCAGTATTTCAAAAGGACCGATATACCTAGGGCTCAGCTTTCCCTTCATTCCAAATCTCATTACTCTCTTCCAAGGAGATATTCCTAAGAACACTCTATCACCAACTTCAAACTCTGGGCATTTTCTTCGGTTGTCGGCATAACTTTTTTTTCGACTCTGAGCTGCTCTTATGTGTTTTTGAATAGATCTGACCTTTTCTGCCATCTCATCAACAAGATGAGGTCCTAATAGCTTTCTTTCCCCAACTTCATCCCTACAAGTTAGAGCCCTACATTTTTTCCATAGAGAGATTCATAAGGATCTATCTGAATACTGGAGTGAAAGCTATTATTATAAGAAAATTCCACCAAAGGTAGGTGTTGATCCCAACCACCTTTGAAATACATAGAGCAAACTCTTAAGATATCTTCTAGATTTTGAACTGTTCTCTCAGACTGACCATCTGTCTGACGATGATAAGTAGTGCTGAAACTCAACTCTGTATCCAGAGTATACTGAAGACTTTGCCCAAACTTTGAGGTAAACCTCAGATTCTGATCATATATAATGGAAAGTGGTACTCCATGCAATCTTACCACTTCCTTTACATATATCATGGAAAGCTGATCCAAAGAGAAATCATCTCTAATAGCAATGAAGTGTGGAGACTTTGTAAGACGATCAACTATGACCCAGATAGCATTATTGCCTTTGGATGTTTTAGGAAGTCCAGTGACAAAGTCTATAGTGATGTTTTCCCATTTCCATTCTAGTATGGGTAATGGTTGTAAAATACCCTTATACTTCTGTCTCTCAGCTTTAACTTGCTGACAAACCAAGCATCGAGAGACATATTTCACAACATCTCTTTTCATGCCATCCCACTAGAAGTACTCATTCAGGTATCTATACATCTATGTGCTTCCAGGATGAATAGAGAATGAAGAACTATGAGCCTCATCTAGCAGCCCATTCTTTAATTCTAGGATGGGAGGAACACAAACCTGATTCTCTAACATTATTATCCCATCACAATAAAGGTTTAATTTAGAAACATTTCTCACCTACTTTTGTAACACTACATCTTCTTTCCGTACCTCTTTAATATTCACGTGTATAGATGGTTGAACTTTCATTTGAGAAAGATAAGATTTCTCCTCTTCCATTATAATTACAAGATCCATCCTTTGTAAATCCATAAACATTGGATCTTTTTTGATCCTCATCATGGATAAGCTAGCATGGTCTTGTAGACTTAATGCGTCTACCACCTTGTTTTCTTCCCAGGGTGGTAATGAATTGAGCAGTCGTAATCCTAAATCAGCTTCAACCATATTCTTTGACGTATATTCAGCTTCTTTTTTGTGAAAATATACTTTAATCTTTTTTGATCAGTATAAATATCACAACTTTCACCATAAATATAATGCCTCCAAATCATTAATGCAAAGATTACCACAGCTAACCCTAAATCATGAGTTGGGTGATTTTGCTCATGGAATTTCAACTGTCGTGAGGCATAAGCTATCACCATATAAGTTTTCATAAGAACACACCCCAGACCCTTCTTGGATGCATCACTATAGATCACAAACCTTTCTCCACTACAAGGAAGTGTGAGTACAAGTGCACTGGATAACCTTATTTTTAACTCCTTGAAATTCTCTTCACATTCCTCCATCCACACGAACTTAACTCCTTTTCGAGTCAACCTGGTGAGTGGATTAGATAATCGTGAAAATATATCACAAAACATCGATAATATCCAGCCAAACCAAGAAAACTTTGGATCTCAGTTACTGTTGTTGGTCTCGACCATCTTTCTATAACCCCTATTTTTGTTGGATCCAAAGATATCCCCTCTATTGAGATTATGTGACCCAAAAATGAAACTTTTTAAAGCCAAAATTCACAGTTGGTAAATTTGGCATAAATCTTATCCTTTCTCAGGGTCTTCAATACAATTCATAAATGATCTTCATGTTCTTCCTTGCTTTTTGAATAGACAAGAATATCGTCTATAAATACTACCAAAAACTGATCAAGATAGTCTCTAAAGACTCTATTCGTTAGATCCATGAAGATAGCAGGGGAATTAGTAAGGACAAATGGAATCACTATAAATTCATAGTGTCCATACCTTGTACAGAAAGCCATCATGGGTATATCCTCCCTTTTGACCCTTACTTGATGATACCCTGAATGAAGATCAATCTTGGAAAAGTATTGAGCTCCGCGTAGTTGGTCAAATAAGTCATCAATGCGTGGGAGAGGATATTTTTTCTTGATAGTGATCTTGTTAAGTTCTCGATAATCAATGCAAAGTCTCATTGATCCATCTTTCTTCTTAACAAACAGAATAGGTGCTCCCCAAGGTGATGCACTAGGGCGTATGAATCCCTTATCAAAATTCTCTTGGAGTTTCATCTACAATTCCTATAACTCAATTGGTGGCATTCTATAAGGTGTCTTTGAAATAGGTAAAGCACTCGGTATGAGTCCTATTGAAAACTCAACTTCATGATTTGGTGGAAGACCAAGCAATTCCTTCGGAAATACATAATCAAACTCGTGTGCAATGGGCATCTTCTTAATTGTGAGTTTCTCTCCAACCATTTGAGATAAATAACATTCATTTAGTGGAATCAAGACCCATAAGATGGATGAAATTTCCACTAGAAGGTTATAATCATCCTTGCATTGATAGATGATTATATATTGATCTAGAATATGAAATGTGACTTCCCTTCATTGGAAATTGATATGAGGTCCATATAAAGAAAGCCAATCCATGCCAAGAATCACATAAAATTCCCCTAAAGGAAGGATCACAAGATTTGCAGGATGCAATTTCCCACAAACTTCAATCAGAGAAGAATTATAAACTTTTGATGCGACTGTTGTGCCATTAGGGTTTTTCATAGCTAACTCAACATCTAATTGTTGAGGTAAAACGACGATACCCTTTGAAAACTATTCAGAAATAAAAGAGTGGGTGGATCCAAAATCAAATAAAACATTTTCTACTTTAGAGTGGATGGTAAGTGTACCTTTCAACACTTCACTATCGTACTCCACATCACTGATAGAAATTGCATGTGACTTTCCTTTGCCTTTAGCCTTAAGAGTTTGCTGACGTCGATCATCATCAACAACCCTTAGATTAGGGCGTTGATTATCATAATTCCCCATTTCTTGGAACTTGTAACATTGAAGTGTAGGAGGTTCACTCTATGTAGCCTTTTATTTGTTCACATAACTAGACATATTCTTCCCATCATTGTGGCATTCAAATGCACGATGACATTCTTTTCCACATTTAAAACATTTACTTGCCCCTTTAAGACAACTCCCTTCATATTTATTTCCACACTTTGAGAATAATGGAAAACTCATCTTCTTCTTAGTGTGCTCTTTAGATTTTCCTTTGAATTACATCTTCCTCTTCTTATCAAACCCATATGACTGATGGGTTACTCTAATCTCCATCTCAACCTTGAGAGCACATCAAACAATTTCCTCGTAGCTATTGAAGTCCCTTATAGCTAACGCCCTTCGAAGACATTGTTTTAAGGCACTAAAGAATCAATCAATCTTACTCTCAGGTTGGATAATAATTCCAGAAGCATACCTTTCAAGTCTTGTAAAAGTTTCTTCATAGGTACCAACCGATTCATCATCCTTTTTCTTCAGTTCAAGAAACTCCTTATCCATCTTTGTTAGAAGAATACGAGGTACGTACTTATTGAAAAAATAAGGTCTTGAAATCATCCCATTCCATGGACTCAATTTTATCTCTTTGCATCGTATTCTTGATAATATTCCACCATTGATCAACATCACCTTCCAAATGATAAACTGCGAAGATAAATTTGTCATGTTCATAACATTAAAGAACTAAAAATATCTTTTCAGTAGTACTGATCCATTGTTCAACAACTAATGGATCTGTAGACCCGCTGAATGAGGGTCGACGCTGCCTCATGAAGGATTAAATAGAATGTTTCTTGTTCCTTTGCTCGTTTGGAAGTCATGTATGATTCATAGCTTGAGAAAGTTGTGTGAGCATGGATATAAGATTTTTCATTCTAGCTCCCATATATTTTGGTTGCTCAAGGGGACAATAATTTCATTGCTCGTCGCATTCTGCATTAACCTGGTTCCTTCAGGTTCCATCCATTGACTAAAACCAAGAAGAATAGTGTGAGCAACACTAATTATAAAAGGAAAACCACATAATCAAGAATAAAATTTCACACTTAAGGTCTTATCATAGGTTGTTCATGGCCGTTTCTAAAACACTAATATTGTGTTCTATTCTTAGACATATCCTTAGGGTTCTTACTAAGGCTTTCACGTCCTAGTTTCCAATGGATGACTATACCTTTCCTATGATACCAAATATAACGACCCATACTTTACATACATTTTTATTTCTTCAAAATTTAAGCACACTTATTATAACATATAACAAAACCATGAAAGGACCGTATAGGTACAATGTATTTTGAAACTGGGATACATAAACAACTTGTTCATAATGCATCTACATTGTCTCACATTTATTTCATAATATCTAGAGTCCCTTTTGGCATATCCTACTTAATAACCTTCTTCCAGACCTGGGGAGAGAAAACATACAAATGGGTGAGCTCAAACGCTCAGTAAGGGTAAACAAAAGAAATATAAATCACATCATATTCATATGAACATAACATTTTGTAAATCTTAACCTGCAAAAGAAATCATAATTTCATAACATGGGATAAATCATAGTAATGAAATGTTATCCCAATAATCATAACATAAAAAATGAAACTTTGTGCCATACACACATAATCATAGAGAATCATTTCTTAGTATTCAAGACTCATTTCCAAGACTATCTTAGCGGACAAAGTCCATTTCTGAACCGAGTTCACTCCTCGTTTCAGTCCTGTATCACTGAACCGGTTTAACTTGCCATTCCAACCATGTCTATCTCATGAGATATAAATCTTTACCAAATTAATTGGAGGGAGATATAGGTCCCACCCATCTCATACTGAAACCATTCTTATGTGTGCCACAAAATCATAAATCATACATCATAACATAACCCATGTTATAAAAAATGTTCTTCTTAGTCATCATTCCATCATAACACAATACATATAAGATAAAAGGACATCAAAAAAATAATTCCATCACAATATAATCAAAAAAATGTAAAAAATAGGGATAGAAATAAAACCCTATATTATCTTATATTGAAAATAATTTTGATAAAACACTTGAACTCCATTCTTGAGGAAATTATCCTTTCTACTTCAAAAAAATTTTCCTTTCTTAACATGTCATTTAATTTTAAACTAAAAGAAGTTGATTAAAAATAAACTTGAAGACTTGTAAAGGAATATTCATGTAAATAATGTTCTAAAAATCCATTCATGCCGTATAATTTAAAAAAACATTTTTCTTGTACCTTGGCCGGAAAATTCAAAAAGTACCTCGTATGAAAAACGACAAAAAGATTCCTTTCATATCTTTTACTAAAATATCACCGAAGGGTAAAATTGGATTTAAAAAATTGTATGAGGATATAAATAATATTACATATTGAGGAAACATGGACGTGGATGATAAATATTCCCCAGTAAATTCTGAAGTATAAACAATCTTTGATAAAAATGGAGATTGCGAGATTTACCCTTGCCTTAGGTCCGATTTTCTTCGTAAGTGTCTGAACCTACTGTATAATGATTTAAATAATTTCATTGACTTATTCCAGAATCATAGTCATTTTTATGATATCATATATGTTCATATTCTTAGCTTCTTATTAATAATATTTCATTGTTACTTTTTATTTGGGTGTTTATTACTTTTTGTTATTATGCGTGTTTTGTAGAATAAATTCCTATTCTTCTTTTTAGGATATAGATACCTCACTACCATAATGGTATTAGTGTGATATATATCATATTTATTCATTCAATTCATTTATGTAATCATTTTTCAATGCATATCATGTAGAACGAGTTGCATCACATCGTGGAGAAGGTATTCCGTAAGTACGCACGAGCGATGATATCGTTCCCATGAAAGTGGAATTTTATTGGAGTGTATGTATACTATTTCAGAATTAATATCACTTTACAATAATCATATATAGTTATTCTCTACACCATTATACCCATCCAAGTAAGGTGGTGGTGGAAGAACAGATTACACCACGACGTGGAGACAATATTCCGTACATACGCACACGCGGTTATTTCATTTTCCGTAGGATGGATAGAAGGTTAATTAGAGTTATTTCATATTTATAATAACATATCAGTATATTAGCGATACTGATGTTATTACTTCATAATGAAACAACTAAAGAAGAAGAAGCTAAAGAAGAAAGAAATTGGAAAGGATCGGTAATGGATATTACATATTCTTTGACGCGCCTCTTCTTAACCTCCTCCTAGGGCACTAGAGTTGGTCTTTGAAGAAGTAAAGGACCTCTAGGATGTTTCTAGGGAAGTTGAGAAGAGAAATTGGCAGGGGTTGTCTGAGCTTGATGTCTCAAAGTGGTGTGAGTAGGAGAGGGAGGAGGTTCCCTTTTATAAGAAAGGAGAGGGTCACCTTTGGAAAAACTAAAAATATTATTTTATTATAAAGTCATATTCGGTTTTTAATAGCTCCAAATTAATTTATTTCAAAGCTAAGGTGGGGATGGGTCTAAATCCTCTCATACAATAGAATTTGGACAAGTTTAGGTTACTTTTTTAACCTTATCATTTAGATTTAACTCTAAGTTAAATAATTTAACTTTTACCATGTCTTCTTGTTTTCTTACACTATATGGTTATTAAACTAACAATAACAAGAAAAAAGATCACCAAGTTCTTTATTATTAATATATATAACCTTATATAAGTCATTTGGCCGAACCTTAGATTTTTAGGAATAAAATAACAATTAATAATATAATATGTTTTTTAAAAACTATTTTATGTCAATTTTGACACTATTTGGTAAATGATTTTTGTGAAAATCATAACAGCATGATTAGTTCTAAAAAAGTTAATTAAATAAATACTAATATGTCATATTGACCTATAAATTTAATTTTATTAATAAAAAGTCTCAAATTACATTTATTTAGGTATTTATAATATCAATTCTTTTAATATTTCATTAATAAGTAAATTACTGCATCATCATTGTGTCATAAATGAATTAAATTATTTAATGTCTAAAAATTATAAATAAAATAACATTATGTAGGAAATATTTTTATATTTATAATGAATATTTATAGTTGAAATTATCTTATTTATAACCCCATATTAAAAATGTTTTATTTATTAAACTTTGATTTTAAATATTTTAACTATTCTTTAAATAAAATAATAATAAATGTCCTAATCTAATCCAAATAGACCTAAATGGTCATATTTTATTCCTAAGGTTACTTTTGGTCGAATTAAACTTATCCATTAAAATTATGACATGGGTTAGGGTAATAATTATATCATTTTCACCCTTAATTACCCTATTTACTTTTAACCGTGGTAAAAAAAAGTTAGTATTCACTAAAAATTATTTTCATCTCATTGAACCACATTTTAATCTTTGATATTAATCGTTTCTCTCGGATTTTCAAAATTCCATTCACAGAAGTGGTAAGATTATGTTTTATGTAAATTTGCAAATTCTCCTAGGTGGTGGGTAAAAGACGGTGAAAAGTTCAATAAAATTTTTATATATCTAAAATTTTTACAAAATAACTCCAATGAATTACATTGAACTTATATAGGTATTCTGTTTCAATTTTGACCTAAAACAAATTTAAATAAAATAAATAATTATTTAAATAAAAAGTTGATTTTTAAATAGTAACTCAGTGTCTTCACTATTCATCAAAAATTGAATATTTTCAGAAAAATACCAAAATTTCACCGTAGGTTAATTTCAATATTCAGAATCCAAAAATGAAGCCCATTTTGAAAGATAAAATTTATAAAAGTTCAAAAAGTGGGTATTACTATTCATAACGGCTAGTTATAATAATATTTTAATAGCATGTCATTGTTTAGTGAAACTCAGTATTGCATACAACACAAGCTATCGAGAAAGGCCGCAATTGCATGTAAATCAAGACAAGATAGTTTTGTGTGTAGTGAATGATTTTTTTGATGATTTATATAACATAAAAACAAAATATTTCTCATAGAAATATTAGGTGTTACAAGTGTTGATTCATGAATCCCCTCTAATTTCTTTAATTATATGGGATTTATAACCCTCTATAGTTTCATAATTAATAGGGGGTTCAAAACCCCCTCGAATCTAATAGATTAGTAGCATTTCATGAACATCCTCTAATGTCATAAATTAGAGGGGGATTCAAACCCCCCTCAAATTAAAGAGATTAGTGGGGGTTGTGGAACCCCACTATTTCATAAAAAAAAATTCTTATATATATTGGCTCTAAAATCCAAATAAATATTATATATATATGGCCTATAAAGTCTAAATGAATATTATAAATATATAGAGCTTCTGAAATACATGTGAACATATAGAGCCACTAATTATTAAACTAGTGGTGGCTTAACTTAACCATATCTAAAATCTAGCCTAATATTAAAAAAACAGTGCTAGAAATTTTTTTCTTCGTGGGAGGGGTTGTAAACCCCCTCTAAATTCTATGATTAATATGTGTTGTTCATAAACCCCTCTTATTTATATAGAACTGAATTTAGAGGGGGTTGGGAATAGACCCCATTAAAAAAAACCCTTTAATAACCATTTTTGTAATTTCCAACCAATGAAATAGTGGGTGATATAGTATCACATATAGTGATCCTAGATTTTCATACATTAACATTACATCATTTTATGGAATACATTATACATTACACAAATAGATGCCCAAAGACCGTATTAGTTTAGTGCCTTTGGAAACATGGAAACTTAAACACTAGTATATAAGTGAGATACATTATTTACCCCTAGGTTTTTCTTAATTATAACCCTTCTTAGACTGATCTTACATAATATATATCTTTATAACATGTGGAAATAAAAATTAAAAAGGGGTGCGCTCAGATTCTTAGTAAGGGTAAACAAGGGAGATATTTAGGCATAATCATGATCATAAGTGTATGTGAACATGATCCTATCATTATAAGTATATAACTGTAGTGTCAATGATCATATACATGGTTCTTGGCATAAATATTGTAAGTTCATAATTCATGACTCATAAGGGAATCAAATAACATGATTCATGAGAGTATAAAATTGTCATAAGACATAGACTTCTTGAATTAACATAATAATATAAAAACATTCCCTATAAATCAAGGATCATTTCCAAAACATATCATGGAACTTCATGGGGACTATATCTATGGGGAAGGACACACCACCATCCCAGTCACAGACCAATCATTTTAAGGGGTCATAGTTTCCTATCTTCCTATAGTGGATTGAGTTTCCCTATATTCCAATAGTGGATTGGGTTTCCCCATATTCCCATAGTGGATCAGGATTCCCCATCACCCCAAAGTGGATTGGGTTTTCCCATGTTCCATAGTAGATCAATCCCATCTACTTGATTCTCATCATTAACTGATGAGATATAACTTTTTAACCAATTCATTAGAGGGAGATATAGGTCCCATGCATCACATAACAAAATCATATATACATGTGTCACATGATCATAAATAACCATCATATCAATAAAAAGAAATATATATGGGTTTAATAAAAATTATATCATAACTCATGGAAAAATGGATATCATAAATATTTCATCATATCATAATATCAGGAAAAGTGGTAGGCCTGATAATAAATTCATCAATGCATAAACCGTGACATGAAGGATGTTTCAAAAGCATATAACTATTGGTAGAGGAATGGGTGTCACATGGAAATTGTCATCATAAGCATAAACAATTCAAATAAAGAATATTAATGGTGTCATTTTATAATATACTATTTAAAATTATTTTATCTCATATATAAAATATCTTTTGAAAACATTTATAAATGAAAATATCCTTTCATCTTTGAAAACAGATTAAAACATAAAACATTTTTTTTGAAAAACCTTCTCTTTGAAAATTGATTTTAAAACTTATAAAGGAAAATTTAGAAAAGATATAACAATTTTAAAATACCTTTTTCTTTAACATTATCTTGAAATATTATTTTAGAAACATTTTTGAAAATCATGGTTTTTGAATAAAATATATTTCTAAGGGAAAAGAGAAAAGAAATTAGATTTTCTTGAAAAACAAAATCTTAATTATCATAAGTACAAAATCAGGGAAAATGGTACTAATAAATTAATAAATCATCAATAACCATAATTGAATTAATTTTAGGATTTTCTTGAGAGATAGGTCATGATATTTCACCAATTAAAGTATAATCATAAACAATCCAGTTAAATGATGAGATTATTGTAATAAACTCTTACAACTTTGTAACATTGAATAATACACCCCATGGAAGAAAATTAAATTACATGAATCATAATATAACATTAAAAATATAATATTAATGATATACCATTTCAAATGATAGTATATACACCTCATATAAGAAAATAGGTTTATAACAAAACATGTGTCTCCAAGAAGAATAATTAAGACAAAATTACTCAACGAAATTTGGTACCTTTTGAACCATAAAATGCATGAAATAGAGATCATAAGATTGATACGCGAATACCCATATATTTAACTATAATAATCATATAATTCATAAATGATTAATATATACACCACACAAATGATATGAGTGTTGAATAAGTCATATGTCTTAGGGAAATATGCGTGAGATGAGAAAACCCTTACCTTATGTAATGAATACCTTCATACTCATTAAAAACACCATTAAAATAAATATAATTATATTATAAATCTATTAAATAACCATATTCAATAATACCATATATTATATGACATTTTATTACCTGTTTATAAATAATTCCATGTCAAAATTACGTTTCTGGTAATAATCGTTTTGTTTTTCGCATGCATTTTGATTTTGTTTTTATTTATACTTATATCATGACATATATAACTTAAACCATGATATAAATACCATATATGTTCAGTATATATTTATTTTTAATGTTATATAAAATATATAAATTTGAAATTTAGTACAGTATTCATGGAGACGCTAGGTCGTACGTATGCATGAAGGTTGTTTCTGTTTTATTGTCCTATTGAATGAAAAAAATATAATATA
The DNA here is from genome assembly GCA_963277665.1 of Viscum album. Lineage (NCBI taxonomy): Eukaryota > Viridiplantae > Streptophyta > Magnoliopsida > Santalales > Viscaceae > Viscum > Viscum album. Next base: position 548,033,515 of record OY728148.1, read on the forward strand.
GGTATATATATATAATAGTTAAAATATAATTATTATATCATATATATCATAAAATTTTTACTAAACCAATTTTTAATACATTCCATGCAAGGTGTGACTGCACCACATCACTTTGAGGAGGCAGTAGTCCACCCACCAACAAACAAAGTTATCATATTTACAAAAAATGGAAAGAATGATGGTATGTGATATGTAATGATTATATAAGAATAAATAAATAATAAATATCATAAATATATTATTAATATATATTTTCCATCATAATTATGAACCATTAAATTTGTTAATGAAAAAACGAACAACATCATTTTGTGATATAGTTGTTCTCCATAAAAAAGAAATGTATGTTCATTACCCATTTGATGGAAGTGTGTGTAGGTGTTGGAAGATACCTTATAATATAAATAGATAATTTAATTTAGGATAATGAGGTTTTTATATAATAATATAAAAATAATATTTATGTTTGTGGAGAAAGAAAATGAAACAAAAGAACTTGTGGAAGGATGTTACCTCTTCTTTGGGAAACTCATTTTGGTTTTCACTGAAGGGATTCCTTGATTGTATTTATTACTAAAGGTAGGATTATAGGACGAACAGAGGGAATTTTGGTGGATATTTGGGTAGGTTTTTTCTGAGACAATGGGCTTGAGATTTGTGAAGTAGTGAGGGGTGAGTGTCGTTTTATAGTGGAAGATTGGCATTCTTGAAAATACAAATTGGCAAACACTACTGAGAGGTCTCCCTTATATCATGGGAATCCAATAATTTTAAAGATTATATCCAAGATTAGGATAGGAATAAACATTTTCATCTAATGGATTGTTTAATTTTTTCTATATCATTTTTCCCTTAAGATTAAATTTTAACCAGCAAGTAAACTAATTTTTACATTAATCGTAATAATTAATTTTAATTACTTTTAATTATATTTTTTTTGTGAAAATCTAAGTTGAACTTATTATAAAATAGATATTAACGTAATTAAAAATATGGAATTCATTTTTCCAAATTATAAACATAGATGTGTTAGAAATTAATTTAAAATTAATCTAATAGATGTGTCGCGATAGAGGGTTTTTAAGAGTAAATGTTTAAAAGGTGGAAATGTTTTTATATAAAATTTCATTATGAAATTGGTTACAATGAGAAAAATTTGATTATTTTATATAAAATTTATCTACTGATACTTATAAACCAAATTAATATATACTTTAACTATATAAATAAATTAGACAAAAAAGCAGTTTTGAATAAAAAATCCATATTTTTAACTATCACATAAAAATGATGTTTTTCATAAAAATTTCAAAACTTCACCCAAATATAATTTTGAAAATCTTAATTCAAAAATGAATTTTATTTTATCAAATGCATTTTCTAAATTTTTTTAAAATTAATTTTATTATTTTTCACATAATGACATAAAAATCAGTTCTTTTGAGAAAATAATATTTATATGATTTTTTATCAATGTGTTTTATTTATATACAACCATTATACATAAAATTTTAATAATAAGTTATTAAAATTCATATTACTTATTTTAATGGATATTTTAGTATCTTTTTTAAATAATAATAATAAAATATTGTTTCGTAGAAACTCAATGTTGTGTGTAGTGCAAGCTATGCCAATGTTGCATATAGAAAAATATTATCTTGGTGTAGTATATAATTTTTTTTAACTTAGTGAAGCATGAAACTCAAGACTTTAAAGAAAAAATTAACTTATTTGAAAAAAATGGTCATAAAAACTCATGGTGTTACAAAATCTAGGTCAAAGACACTGATGCACCGTCCTTCCAAAAAGCCAAGGATACACAGGCAGGGCAATGAGTAGGAGGCTGTATGTTTTATATGTTAAAAGAAAGGCCACTGGTAGAAGAATTGAAGATCTAGTAAGAAAAAAGAAAATACTTCTACTTAGGTTATTTTTTCATTGAATTTAATCTATCATTATTAATAGTTTGGGTATTAGATATAGCATTTGGATCACACATCTATATTAATATACAGGAACCAAGTAGATTTAAGAAGATTCCAAAAGTCTAAGTGGATATCTGAGCTGAAAATGGTGCCAACCTTGTAGGATTGGTCGTGAGAGATTATCATTTTAGTTTTCCTTGGGGTTTGGTTCTTGTATTGAATGATTGTTATTATGTAAATTTAGTAACGAGAAACATAATCTCAGTGTGATGTTTGGACACAGTGGGATTTTATTTCAAGTTTGGAAATAAATGATGTCTCTTTTATAAGGAAAACATGTGTTATAGTGTGGCGCATCATAACAAAGGCTTATATATAGATGAAGTAGAAAACCAAGTAATGTTAATCAATGAAAAAAATAGCGAGAATGAGTCATACAATGCTTGTCTATGGTACTACAGGCTTGGTCAAGTGAATAATAAGTGAGTAAAGAAATTACAACAAGAAGGGTATTTAGATTCCTTTGAGTTGAAACCATTGGATGTATTTCATACTTGTTTTCAAGGGAAAATGTCCAAATAACCCTTTTCTAATAAGGGAGAAAGTTCCACTGAATTACTGTAATTAATTCATATCAACGTATGTGGTCTATTTCTAGTAGAGGTAAGGGATGGGTTTTCATTCCTCATTACTTTTATCGATGACTATAGTAAGTATTACTATATCTACTTAATGTGGAATAAATAATATTCCTTTCATATATTTAAGGATTTCAGTGCCAAATTTCAGATAAGGTCATGAATGGACATTGTTGAGCAATCCAAAGGCATATTCTGAATCAGCGGACAATCCTGAGATGCTCAAGGGTGGTGCACAAAAGATTTCAGAACCACACACAAGACTAAAAAATTTGTACAAGATCTTCCAGGCCCAATGTGATGTCAAATAGATTATTCTGCATCAATCTTCCCAAAAATATCCAAGGTAGTGACGTGAAAGAATACTATCCTGCACATAAGATTGAAACATGTGTGCAAGATCTTCTGCGCCAAATGCAATGTCAAAATTCCACTTTTATTCATCTCATATGGCACGCGACCACCAAAGCATCTAGCTATATATAGAAATTTACCTCTGTAATTCGATGGATGGTTACAGAAGAAGAACCGATACTCTACTATGGGAAAGATAGACCTTCTATGACCACATGAAAGACATGGGCTCAAGGTATTGGATCTTTCATGATAGGTCTCCCATGGTTTATACTTCAATTGGGACTGCTAGGTCTTGATACTCACACATTTCCTTTTACTCCAAGAATTTTGTGTGAAAAAGATTCCTCTTGCATGCATGTTTTCTCTTTTATTGTTCCAATATAGCACGTAGGTTCTCCACTTGTGTGCAACCACTTTTTTTTTCTGCAATTTCCAAATCTTGCACACAATCCCGCATCTTCCATGCACCCCTTTAATCTTTTCCACACCCCTCATTATGTGATCCATGTGTGGTCCTTACCCTAAGGCACCATGTCTGATCCCCTCTTATGCATGACACCCATGTCTTGTACATACTTATACCGTACGACCCTCCAGGATTGTACAAAGTTATTTCAAGGTCCCTTAGGTGATGCTTCATGTTGCATTTCTTTGCCTCATGCTTTTTCACATATGAACACTAACGACTATTGCTTCTTTTAATAGACAAGCTAACGTGGTCCCCTCATTGGATCACTCTACAACCCCATCTCCATAAATTATTGTTGGTGCCTTCCCTTTACAAAGGGTTTAAGTTCACCAGTTATGTTAGTCCTAGTGGGGAGGATTGAATCCTTACCATCGGAGCAATAGGATATTAAAATGCCAAGTACCCACATCCTCAACACAATTAGTTAAACTATGATGGCCGCATGTGTGGTAGGTCCAAGTGGATCAGAGAGGTGATGGGTATGGGTTCCCCCCCACTCTCTCTTTCCCTCTATGCTTTTTTTTCTATACCACCATGTGAAATATCCACATATTCCTTGACACCTTTTGATGGGATGATTCAAGTATGATGACCATATCCTCCTCATTTTCTAAGAAACCCTCCACTCTCATTGAGCCTCTAATGAAGCATAATCCCATGTTTCCTCTATGGGCTTCTATCCATGCATAACCCCCTCCCTACTTCTCGTTGACCCACCTTCACGACGCGATTTTAAAGTTTACTACTACCCCTTGTTTCTCATATTCCGCATGACTCACATGGGATTAGAGTATGCATAGACAATAACATCTTATATGGGCCTCTAACCATGAGTATTACCCATGCCTCCTTCCCATCCTGAACTACATGGACTTTGATCTCTTCCTTTTAATAAGGGTATGTATGAAGCCTCTTTGACGTTCAAGCCCCATCATTCCCCATCACCCATTGGTCCTGACCAATTCACGACAGCTTGCCTTCATCTTGCATGATGTTTAACTATATGCCACCTTCATCCTGCATGATGTTAAACTACATGCATTATAACTACATCAACTTTGATCCCCGTCTCCTAGATAGGGTACATAGGAATCCTCCTTGAGGTTCAACCCCAAACACTAGTAAACTTTGACGTTCCTCTTGTTGATAATCACATCTTGGGTCTACCATTTAGTGGATTTAGACCAGTTCTTGGGCTTCTAACCATGCATAATCCCTAAACTCAATCCATAATCCTCCAACCAAGAGTTCCAATCTTGTGATGGGTTTCTAATCACGCGTAATCCACAACATGTCATTGGGTTGTTGTCCTCTGTGTACACCCCAATTCTAGGCCCCATCCTGAACTACATGGACTTTGATTTTTCTCCATGGGGATATATAGGAATCCACTCTATGGTTCATGCGTATACCCATGTCCCATCCTAATCTCTCCCTTGATCCATTGTGTTTTGGGAAGGTCATGCCTTAACCCCAGGGTTCTACTCCCTTCGGGTCCCATCCATGCATCCATTATCATGAGCCACCTCTTTAGGTGATTCATCAACCAACAAAACCATGTAGACATTGATTAACACCCATTGGGATATGTAGGATTACTACCTGAGGTTCAATCCCAACACCACCATAATATTCACGTCAATTCCATCCAATTCATCTCATCTATGTCATAAAATCATCTATCATCCATCCTGGATTTACCCGAGTCTCCACATTCTAGTGAGATCATATCATCCACTTCCCCAATGCTCCTAGTGATTCCCTATCTACATGTAAGCCCCAACATGTATTCAAGTTGTTTTCCGTTATGTACACATTGAACCCATGATTCACCCTCTCGAACTACGTGGGTTTTGATCCTTATCTTCTATGTAGGGTACGTATGAGGCCTCCACAAGGATCAATCCCAGCCAATGGTAAGCCTTGGTGTCCCCTTTTTTGGGACCCAATCATCCTTAGATCCATCCACATTGGGCATCTTGGTCCACCCATTTAGTAAGCCTTCCAGGTGCTCAATCCTAGGGATGTACCCATCTGATCCACTCTCATTAATGCTTCAATCGATCTGATTGGTCTTTGATAGATCATGTTAAACATGGGAAGATGAGGAAAAACATGGAGAAATTCTTATGGTATATAATTCCCCACATTGGCGTGGGATGCCTTGAGCTTTCGTGCCCTTGAGAATCCCTGTCATAAGGAAGATAAATCCAGGTGTACTAGTGTTTCATCTCCCAAACATACCAGCAGTGCCAAATGTGACTACTCCCCTAACAGAATGTTGTGGCCCTGACTTAACCCCATGTAATGTTTTAAAAAATACAGCGCAATTAACCAACATCCACAAAGATATGGCACCAAGAATAGTTTCACGAAAAACGTCTTAATCATTATGGGAGACCCGGACTAGGAGATGAGTTCCAAGGAGGAATCCACGAATGGTGGAACTAACATCCTATCATCTCATTTATATGAAAGATAAAACATACTTGAATAAGCGATGATTGTTTCCCACCTTGGGAAAGTGGTAATTCAGGGAAACAAACTGGCATCACATCCCCAAGAACGAATGCACACCCCAACGAAAGTGTCAGAAACAGAAATGGTGAACTTGATGTGAATATTCTCCTCAATATGGGGATTAGTAGAGTTTGAGACATCAGTAGATAAGCATGTCACTAGATATATCTATCCGGTGTCATGTTCCACTAACAAAATAATGGTCCTGGTGTGAAACTAACTAATGTTTTGGGCAGTTAATCATTGCAAATTCCGGTCTGCAATGTTTTCAGTGTGCGTATTTCTATCAATCCATGGAAGATGGAATGAAATAGGGGAACTATGCATCGCTTTCCTATTTCTTGTACTGATGGCTGAATTTTCCTACTTTACCGAACACAAGATCAAGCTATACGAATCCGATCACCTTCCTCTCGCAGACGCATGGGCACGAGCAATGCCAATATGGTAATCCAGCATGGCTCAATCTCTTTAGTGAAAACTCCCATGACCATGGCTACTAGGTTCCCACTCCCCCTCTCACCCTCTGAATTTTTTCAAAGAAGGGTGATCAGTACTCTTGCCCATCGATACGAATAGGATGGGGTTTCCTGACAAGGGACATGTCATACCACGACCTATAGGCTTTCATACCACGTCAGTTCCGCCACCCCAAAGGGTTGTGTAGGGAGATGTTTCTCCCACTATGACCTTCAACAGCTCCATAAACCTATCCCTGAAGCACTATTATGATTCGCTACCGTATGTGGATGAAGTAAGGGATGTTTGATCCCACCCATCTAGGACATCATCTAGAGAGTCACCGAGGAGGGCTCCCACCCAGCTACATCAGCAACATTAGCTGGTCCCACATATCGAGGAGCAATTGATCAATACCCCTACACAACTGGCTCTAGTTCGGCTACCCTGATGTCAACGTCAGGTGAGACTTCAGGAAGATGATTTCTAGTGGCATCAGCTTCCATGGCTCCTATATCCTGAGCCACCACTAGTCTGTGCTATTGGACCCCTATTATTGTCCCAGAGTAGGGGGACTTCCCTATCCCAAAGTAGATATGCTTCCATGCTCGGTCCATAGTCAGGTACCTACCACCTCACGAGTAGATTGAGTTGACATCCCTAGTCATCGGTGCAAGAAACAATTGTCATGGGCTAGTCCGTAATGATGACGTCCAGTACAGAGTTCCTCCCTATACCATCATCATACAGAGTGAAGGTCCTCCCCACTCCTGTATCCAGCATGGAGGTGCTCCCCATGCCACCATCATCAACTCCAGCAAAGGCCCTCCCGCCTCATTTGTACTTAGCATGGAGGTCCTACTTGTGCTTCTGGTCTCAGGTATGAAAATTTCCCTTTCCTACTAGATTATCAATGTGAGGATTCTCATTGACCCATCAACTAATAGCATGGGGGTCCTCCCCATGTTCTCACCCACTCTAGTGGAGGCCCTCCCCACTTCAATGACAGTCATCACAAAGGCCTTTCCCATATCCAGTATAGTCATGAAAAAGGCCCTCATTGTACTATGGCTACCATAACTGGTCAACAAGAAGTTCATCCATTCTCTATAGATGACCACCATGGAGGTCCTCCCCATGTCCTTTCTAGCTCCAGTGGAGGCCCTCTCCACTACAACACCCTCAATCATAGAGGTCCTCCTCATATCCCATTTGACATTTTTTTAGGTGTTCCTCGCACCACATCTTGTCCAAGAAGAGGTCCTCCCTGCTCTAGAACCAACTCAATAAGAGGTCCTACCCATGAAAATAATATACTTTGTCCTAAAGAACCATCCCGGGGCATGTGGTTTGGTCATCGCCGCAAGATTAATAATCCTGAGAAGCTTCAAATTGCAATCAAACCCATCCACTTTTTAGATTCTGAGGCGATGTCTAATTCAGTGATGGAACCCTCACCCTTGTATTCTATGTCAAGGATAGGGGTGGGAAAATGAATTTTAGCCCCATCCATTTGGAAAGTGAGGTCTACTAGATCCCTGCATCCCTCTGAAGATACATACAGGAGGAGAAATATTTTTCCCCTTTCCTAGGCATGGCCGTGCAATCCTCCCTATCATCAACAAGACCATTATCTACGTCAACCATAGATCACAAAGAGTTGTTATATGGACCAATATAGGACCACCAATAGCATGACTCACCACCAATAAATGTTGTCCCTACATGGGAAGCAGTGGTCATTAGTCCATCCTACAGGGATGTTATAGTGCAATCAACACATTTTTCAGAAGATAGCAAATGATATGGTGGATTTTCAACTCTTGTGTCATACTCTCTGACATCCAACATACTATCAAAATAGCTGCTTAAGTGCCAATACCGGTCCCTCAATCACCCCCAGTTAATGAATGGGGCAACCAAGGGTCGGATCCAGAGTCTGAGCTGAGATGATTGTGGAACCTGATTGTCATGGATCATCTCCCTAAGATGTTCTATCCCATTGCAATTGTAGGTTTCAGTATCTCGAAATCTCTCACCCATTAAGAGGTCATGTGCTTCCCCCATACATTATGGGAAATTCACTTTTTTATCCTTCATTTTTGGGTATCTTACCACAAGATCCAGAAACACTTTAACGACATCAGTGAAGAATGCCCCATGGTCGACTTGGCTACACTCCCAGTGGATTAGCGCCCTGAGTCGCCTGGTCATCATCGGACCCTCCATCAAAAATATATATAGAGCTTCACTGTGCTCCAAAAAGTTATCAAAGAGGCTTCTCCACACATTCAGATCCATGGCTGGGGGCAGTATGTTTCCATTTATTTTAGTCATATTTAGTGCTAGCCTGAATTACTAGGTGATATTGAGGATATTCCTTTTGGAACATTCTCAATTAACATGTCCATCCTATTAGAGGAAAACCTCCGATAGGACACTTTGAAGAGAAGTTACCCCCTGGGGTGGTGCCACACTATTGGATCCTTTGGACAATTTTACTCGCTAGAAAATAAATTTATTAGGCCTTCTGGACCTTCTGAGTAATTATCCTTTGGTTGGAACCCCAATAAGGGTAAAGATCATGCTGGGACATTCAAACCCACTGGCCCATCTGGCTCAGTGTAAACGATTGAAGATGACCCTGAAAAGGATATGTTACATCAACATCTCATAGAACATAAAAATATGGTTGATGAACTTCTCACCGAACATGTTGTGGAATGGAGACCATATTACGATAATCCTTGACTTGGGAGACAGTGGTAGGTACAGGCTCCCCCCGACGAGTTTCCTCCGGGTGACCTCGACTATCCTGCCCATATAGACTGAGTAGTCGATGGATTTAAAGGGAATCTGGTGCGATATGCATCAACAAATCCACAAAGGTTTTGTGATAACCCTCCTTGAGATCAATATTAGGTTTCCCCATTTTCTCCACAGGTCATTACCCCAGTAGTCCCTCAAGTTATCTCACAAATAGCTTTATGAGCCGTTGGGCCTGCTTACCATCTTGAAAAACCGTCCAATGCACTAGTGGTCACAGATCCTTGTCAAGATATTAATTCCCACCAAGATGATAAAATGGATGCTCTCATCACGTGGCTTGAGCTGATTGGTGGAAATCTCGCTTGGTGGTAAGTTGTATCCAGCAAGGGTGGATGATATGCCAACCCCCAAGGTTTCGAAAATCCTACCTTCTCCCCCTTTAATGGGATGGATAATCCACTGTAGCATCTAACCCACTTCATTTCAAGGTGTGGACCCATGATGGGAACTCTAGCGTAGCAGGAGGATGCCATGTTCTGGTGTTTAAAGTAGACACTGGAAGGGCCCATATATGTTTGGTACAACTTGTTACCTATTGGGTTAGTATCCAGTTGGGAGGAACATTGTTGGAAGATTATCTAATAGTTCAGTTCCACCACCTAGAAGAAAAGAATTTTCGACCACTTCAAATGCAGTCAGAGTACCGATGAGCATTTCATAGACTTTGTTTCCAAGTTGGAGGGCCTCAGATATTCCCTTGATATGCCACTAACCCAGGAGAAGTTGTGGAAGATGTGCATGGGGAATGTGTAGACCGAACAAGTCCCTTATCTCATCCCTTAGAACATCCTAGGAGTGTTTTTAGGATTTCTTTTATAAAGCTCAATGTTTAGAATAATCCTTGCAGCATTCCAAATAGGCATGTTCATTTCCTCCTGTGGTTCCTGCAAGAAGTGCCACTAAGGTTGAGCCCTACATAGCTGCACAAATAGAGGCTCTCGGGCAGCTAGAATTATTACTGACAGAGCCACCTCCACAATTTCATCGAGGAACACCACCTCAGGCACAACCTCTGAACTAGCAGAACCTCCCTTAAAATCGGAAGGCGCCCCTACGTAATGCGCCACCACTACCTAGGCGAGATAATCAGGATCCTCCTCCCCATCAGGCTTCGTCGACCACTAATTAAAGTAAGGCTACTAGAGCTCCCTTTCCAGATTTGTGAAACTGGACCTACTCATTTAATGATGCTCAGGTTCCCAATTACTTCTGATGTTCCTTGAACTAGGGAATCCTACAGTTGCTATAATGCAAGAGGCCTAATGAGGTAGATCTCTCTAATCGCCCCAATTACTACCCCTATCACTAGTTCCTTGGGAACACCCTCAAGTAGTTCTATGTGTTTAAATACTAACTCCAAGAACAATTTGATAATAATAAATTTAGGTTGGGTCCAGTCCTAGTATAGATGGAATGTGTGTTTATAATGCCTGATGGTGATATCGAGGGCGAATGGCAGTATGTTTCTAACCACGGGTCTCAAAAATACGACGAATGGATGGCCTGTATGGTGGTCTCCCATTCCCATGGTATAATTTGTGCACATTTAGATTAACCCAATCCTTTAGAATAAATTGTACAACCTTCACCTACTACCTCTACATCAACATCTCAGTCATCATCCTCTCAAGGTTGCAAGCACTTGTGATGCAAGGGAAGACCAAGCCCTCTGGCTGTGCCAAATCCATCTTGTACTCTTGGAGACTTTATTCCCCTAGAGATGGTGATTTCCCCCAAAATTTTTCCAACAAGGAAAGATTGTTCAACTGATAACCAAGGGTATGATTCAGACAATACTGTGGAGCTGGTAAACCCTGACATGGTTCCCGTTGATGAATAGCATCGAGTGGACCCTCCCAATGTCCCCAGTTGACACCAGCATCGAAAGAGACATGGGTATGTGAATCAACAGAGTGCATTGGTTAGGGCTTCCAAACAAACCATGAATGCCTCCAAGACCAGATTGTAATCACATCACAGAGCTCATCACGTGCATCCTTCTCATCTCATTTCATCATATTCACCTCAACCACCATTTGTACTACTTGATCCAGAAATGCCACCATGACCATGATATGATCAGCCACATATTATTTTGGATGGACCTCAGTCATCTATTTGTTAGTCGGTATCCACTATAAGTGGTTCGACTAGTGAGAAACAATATATTCCCAACACGAGCCAAAAATATGTCGGTTCAACCACCACCACCCATCATACCTCCTTCCATACAGTGACCTCCTGTCATTAGAAGTGTACACTTGGAACAAAAATATGATATCCTTAAGTATCTTTATTATATTTCTGTGAAGATATATATCATCAAGGCTCTCCACCTATTAGTACATATGCAGGAAGATCTTGCAGAGGTTTTAAGAAGCCCCCTCTAGTTTGAGACAGAGGTAGTAGTCGCAGAAGCCTTCCATGCTGAGACATCCATGCATGAAGAATGTCAGGAAATCATTTATTTATCTATAGAAGTTGAAGGTTCTCTTATATAGGGGAACATCCACCCACTATACAACACTATTCATTTCAATGGCGTCAAGGTCCACCACTGTCTTGTCGACATGAGATCTGGGATATACCTTATCCCAACCATTATACAGCAAAATATGGGACTTTTCGAGGCAAATCTGAGTCCCTCTGATCTGAAAATTTAAGGTTACGACAGGATGGAGTAGACACCATTTGGAAAAAATCTCTTGAAGGCCAAGTTTGGTGGCCTAGTTTCTAGTACCGAGTTCATGGTTGTGTCATAAGAAACCTCTTACAACACATTGATGGGTAGACCATGGATCCATCTGCACGTTTTATCCCCCTTCCTCATATCACCAATGCCTCATGTAGTCCCTTAATGGCTGAGTATGTGTACTCCATGGTGATGCATCTCACATCACCTCTTGTGAAGACTGCTGCTTGGATGTGGACTATTACAAGATTAAGGACAAAAAGATTCAGGCTAATGAGGTTGAATATGCTACGGCTACAACCAAACCATGGAAAGACCTAGATGTCACCTTTGTTTTCCCGATTCATTGATTGCGGGCCAAAACCACAGATTTAAGACATTTCTTTTTTGTCTCTTGAACAAGGGGTATGTTCATTCCCAAGTTAATTTAATGCTATGAGATCACCTCTTATTCCTACACAAATTGGGCTCAGGTAATCCTATAGCCCCTACTCCTATAAGGTATTGGGATATCCACCCCATGGAAACAGTGATACATTATACTTGCCTGTTTTTCCAGGACAGGATAAATTAGATCAAGATGATGCACCACTATTGGTTTGATATTATCAAACATTTCCCCTTTGTTTGAAGGCTAGATGGGATCGGTTTTATGGCTTTAATCTCCATGGTTTCAGTTGTGAAGGAGTTACCTGATGAGGTTTCCACTACCACTCAGGATGGCACCAGTGTCCCTCTAGGATCTGTTGACTCAGAGGAGTTTCTCCTGGCTGATGATCCTCTCACCAGGGATGAAGAAGAGGATTTTGAAGATGTACCCCCCCTCATTTGAGGAATTTGTCTCAACTATAGTATATTAATTGGTATAGGTGATTATCGGTGCCATGATAGATCTAAAACCAATAATGATCAACATTAATATGCCTACAAAAGAGAAATGATGATACATGTATTTCATGAAGCAACATCATGATGTATTCACCTACAGATATGTTGAGATTCCAGGTCTAGATCCTTAGGTTGTTGTCCACCATCTCAGTCTCCTAGAAAATCATCTTGGGTTCAAATAGCCTCCCAAAAAGATATACCCTTCTCACAGTTCCATGGTCTAGGATGAGGTTGATAAGATCACAAATCCAACTTCATTATGGAAGTATAGTATCCCTAATGGTTAGCTAACATTATGACCTCCATGAAGAATAATGGACATATCATATTCTACATCAACTTGAAAGATCTCAACCATCACTATTTTACAGTTGATTTTCCCCTTCATGTGACAGAACTATTGATCAATGCCACTGTAGGGTACCATGCTCTCTCCTTCATGGATGGGTATTCTGGATATAATAAAATATGAATGGCCCCCAAGGATGAAGAGTCTACCACCTTAAGGTAACCATAAGGTACTTTCTGCTACCAGGTAATGTGGTTAGGTATAAATAATGAAGTTTCCACCTATCAACAGGCCATGCAATGTCTATTAATGATGTTCCTCAGGACATTGGTGGAATATTATGTGGACAACCTAGTGGTTAAAGCTTGCCAGTGTTAGTGAAATATCAAGGATCTTGATAAAGTGTTAGGATTTCTCCATTCCCTCTATCTGAAGATGAACCCCTTAAAGTTTTCCTTTGGGGTCACCTCTAGAAATTCTCTTGGCTGCATTGTCAGATATAGAGGCATTGAGATCAATATGAAAATGATAAAGTCCATCAGTCATATGTCTCCCTCAAGTAAAGTTCGAGAGTTTGAGGCTTTTAAGGACACTTTGCCTACAAATGTCGATTCATCACAAATCTAGCTAACAAGTGTAATGCCTTTTCCCGAATCATGAAAAAAGGTGTTGATTATCAGTGGGATGAGGAGTTTCAGAATAAATTTGAGGAAATCAAGAAGTACCTGCTACAACCTTTGGTTCTGATGCCACCTATTTTTGGAAATTCATTGGTCCTCTATGTGAAAAATTTGGAATAGTCACTCACCACCTTTCTCACCCAGAAGAATAATGAGAGAACATTGAACAGTTTATACTATCTCAGTCTCATGCTCCCCAATATAGTAACTAGATATTCCTCTATTAAGAAGATCTTCCTCCCACTAGTCTTTACAGTGTAGAAATTGTTACATTACTTGTAGCACCATGATATACAGCTAGTTTCCTGAGTGGATTCCCTAAAGTACATTCTGAACCGCCCTATGTTGATAGGCCATCTAGCTCGGTGGGCAGTGATCCTTTAATAGTTTTACATCATGTTTTCCCCTAGAAGGATATCAAGGTACATGAATTGGTAGACATTCGTTTCTCCCATACACCCCCCATATAGTAGTCTTTGGATCTTGACTTTATAAATGAGGAAATCCTATTAGTGGATTAAGAATTTCCATGTTGTGAAATCCACTTTGGTGGTGCTTACCAAATTCCTACTAGAAAAAGACTCAATGATCCTAGAATCAATAGAGTGGGCTTGGGTATCATCTCCATCACATGTACACATGTTGTCTTTCCCTATTCATTCCTTTTGTTAGAAGGTTGTACCAACAACGAGGTAGAGTATCGGGTTCTCATCACTAGCATTGAGTTGTCCCTAAAGATTAATGTTCCCCACCTCCATTTTAAAGGGGAATCCAAACTGGTCATCCAGAAGATCAACAGTGACTACTTTGTCATAAATCCAGAGCTTATATCGCTATTAGAGCGTACTCGCTAGTTGATGGCCTAGTTCCCTTCTTTTCTAGAAGATACTCAGGTCCCTCGATCATAGAATGGTCGAGCCGATGCCCTGGCCATATTTTCCTCATATATTGAAGAGCCTAACTAGGATGATTTGATTATCCATGTGGTGCATCAAAGATTCATCACTCCTGTCACTCTGGATGATGATGACAGCCCACATGTAAGCCACCTTAACACTGGTGCCTCCACATCGAGACCTCTTCGTCTCCCTTCCATATTGTTGGAAGGGACCCCTAATTGGATGACTCCCTTTATTGAGTATCTCTAGTATAGTAATCTCCCGATAGACTGAGATGAACATGAGTGAGTCTATCAGTGCATAATGAAATTTACCCTTCATAGTAGTCCTAAACTTGAGAGTATCCTATACAAACATGGGTTTGATGGGATTATTCATTATTGTATTCAAGGAGGTGAGATTTCTTAGGTCACGCAGGATGTTTATGTCAGTTCCTTCTGGGCTCATCAGGAAGGGCCAAAACATTCTCATCAGATCTGAAGATTAGTATACTGTTATCCCACTATGATCTGTGACTATATTGTGTTTGCCAATAGGTTCCATGCATTCCAGATCCATGTTAATTTTGCGCATCGACCTCCAAATCCTCTCCATACTACTAAGTACTCTTGGCCCTTTACGATCTGGGGACTGAATGTCATGGGACCATATCCATTGGAAATAGCTCTCCAGTGCAGGTTTGTCCTGACCACTATGAATTTTTTTGCCATGTTGGTAATGTAAGTTCCACTCAAGGAAGTTAAGGCCCATTACATCATCAGCTTTGTGAGATTCAATATCATCCACCGATTCAGAGTCCCTCACGCCATCCTCACTAATAATGAAACCATCTTTCAAGTAGTTTAGTTGAAGAAAATGTAGGCCAAGTACAATATCCATTCTAATAATACCTCTCGCTATCATGCACAAGAAAATGGGAAGATCATGGTGTTCAAAAAAATCATCTCTAAAATTTTGTAGAAGATGATTGGTCAGAATAAGAAGTTCTGGTTGAAAAAACTCCCTAATGCTCCCTAGACTTACTGGATGATGACTCGTAATTCCACCCAAGTTACTCCATATTCCCTGGTCTATGGAATATAGGTAGTACTGCCATCATGATTCATATACCCTCACTACGTACAACCATCTACGATCATTAGGGACCAGATAAAGTATCTTAAATCGACATGGATGAACTAGAAACACTTGATGGGAATAGACTTCATGCCTTGAACAATCTAGAGAGTCATAAGAACAAAATATCCATGGATTTCAATAAGAATTTTTGCCTCCACTATTTCTTACAAGGTGATGTCATGATGGATCTAAGAACACCAATGATGCTTGACCAGAATCCATAAAAGATGGAGCCCAAATGGGAGGGACCTTATGTCATTCACAAGGTTTACCCCAATGGTGCATACTCTCTGGTCACTCTAGATAGTGAGCATATATCTCCTCCCACTAACACCCAATTCCTCAAGCAGTACTTCTAATGAGGAAACCATCATCCCACATGAAGTTAAATAGTATTTCCATCCCGGAAGGCATTAAAATGCTCATCACCGTCCTGCAAAATGTTAAAATTTCTACCCTCATCCTACAAGTCATTAAACTGGCCATCCTTATCCTAAAAGAGGTCAAACTGCCTATCCTCTCCCCTCGTGACATTAAATTGTATTACCACCCTGCAAGACGTTAAACAACCTATCCCCATCCTGGTGAATGTTAAATGTTCTTCCTCATCCTTAAATACATTAAAATATAATTGGTCTGATCTCTACAACCCTAAAATAAGATCCATTTCAACCCACATAATGATAAACTATGATGGTAAATACACCTCATGGTCTGAGATCTACAACCCAAAACTAGGATCCCTTTGTCCCACATGACACTAAACTACGAATGACATATACCCTTTTTTTGGTCCGATCTATACGACTTTAATCTAATATCTTTTTACATCATTTTCACATGAATTTAAACTACATGGTATTTTTATAAATACATATGGATTGATTGTCATCCTTATAAGATATGTAGGCATGCCATAACCATTCATCTGTGGTCCATCCCCAAGCCCCTCAAACTTTCATGCCTCTTGGCCCAACTTATCACTTTAGATTGTGTGGTGTGGTGCAGACTCTATGTCCTCATTCATTTAGGGCTATTTTTTCTAGGCCACACACACCCCCATGATACACCCCTCCTTCATCCATTATTCTTACCAAATGACGTTAAACTACAGGACATCTTCGAGAACTACATTTGTCTTGATTCCCTATCTCTATGGGATACGTAGGAATGACCGAACATTTCATCTTTGTGTCTAGCCCAACAAAACGCTTTTCCCCATCAGGTTTAGTTCTATTTGATAGATTTCATATGGTGTGGTATGTGGAATTCTTTGGTCCCCATTCATGTTGTGTTTTCAATTGCCACATCATATGCCCCTCTGTCGATAAAATCCTTCATCCATGGTCCCTACCACATGACGTTAAACTACATGTCATTTTTAAGAACTACGTATGGCTTGATTCCTATCCTCATGGGATGCATAATAATTCCCAAACATTTTGTTTTTGGGTTAATCAATTATTTCTCTTAGCCACTTGTCTTGAGTTCTCTCCTAGAATTATGAATGGTGTAGTGTATGTGGGCTTATGTCCTTATTCACATCGAGTTATTTGGCTACTCCATACACATTCCTCTTTGAGATACCTCTTTTCTTGCATCCTTACCTCATGATGTTAAATGGCACAACAATTACAGAACTACATGTGGCTTGATTCCCATCCTCATGGGATACGTAGGAATTCCCATACATTTCTTCTTCAGGTCCAGCCCTGGTTTTTAGAAACCTTATCTTCCTTATGGCCCCTTGGACTAAGTTCTACCATGGTTGTGTGGTGTGGTGTGGACTTATGTCCTCATTCATTTCGGGTTTGCAATAACCTTGTCTTGTATCTCTCTCTTGAGAGATCTCTATTCCCCTTTCCTCCACTCATCTCCTCGAGTCATTTGATGTCAATTGGGCCCCTCGACCCTTTTTAGAGATTCACCAATGTGCTCAGATTCATTTTGGTTTAGGACATAGAGTGTTGGATTCTACATGGACATGCTTTAATCTATTTCCATGCTTCATGTATCCATTTATTTGGGTTCCCATCATCTTTCACATCCCAAAAGACCCCATATGGTATTAATACTCGGCATTATGGATCAACTACCACTTTGGGACAACGTCCCAGAGGATTTTGAATGACAATTTGAAACAATATTATATTTTGAATGTGTTCAATGGTCAACCCTCATTTGTTTTTCCCATTTCAAGTTACACGATGTGGATTCTATTTTTCAAACACTTTATGTAGTTATCCTCCATCATTGTGTGCCCCCATTGAACGATAAATATTGGTCACGTGATTCACATCCCATTTCACTTCATCAAATCTAGGTGGAATTTCAAAAACCTTTGTTGTATCTGTTTGTTTTCATTTTCACGTTAAGAGGACAAATTAATAGTGTGGTGTTGTCCTTGACTCCACACCATTTCCCCTTACTTTGTATTCCATGTTTTGAAAAGTTATTCCCCTCCATTATTTCTCACATCGAGCACAGCCCAAGTGGGATTAGGGACTTGGTCAAGGATTACACCCTCTTGGAGGAATCTCACTTCTTTCTGACTGAGCTCTTTGAACATAATCTAAGACACCCCTTATCCATACCCTGAAATGTTAAACTGCATGGATTTTTATAACTACATATGGTTTGATACCATCTTTATGGGATACATAGGAATTCCTAGACATTTTTCCTTCAGGTCTAGCAAAAGCACCACTAATTATATCTTTTTTTCAGCCTTTTGGCCCTGATTTCTAGGGGATTGCATGGTGTGGAATTTTTTTGACTTATGTCCTCATTCACATTGGGTCTATAATATACTCACCACACACACCCCTTATGGGATAGTCCCTACCATCTCTGTCCTTACCACATGATGTTAAACTGAATGGAATTTCTAGAACTACATACAGCTTTATTACCATCATCATGGGATACATAGGAATGCCTAGAAATTTCATCTTTGGGTCTAGCCCCATGTCCTTTGATCTTTCCTGGCCCCTTGGCCTGAGGTCCCCTTCCCCTGGGATTTTTCCCAGTGTGGTGCAGACTGGTGTCCCCATTCATATTGGGTATAATTTATCATGTCATGAATATTACCTCTATAACCTCGTTCTTCCGTATGCATCCACAACATATTATGTTAAACTCTGTTGTATCATCCCACATGACTTTAAACTATTATGTATTTGTTGCATTACGTTAAAGTGTATGGGTTGTTCTTTCTATATGACCTCAAACTGTGAAAATGTCATCTTGTCCACATGATGAAAAATGGTATCATGTGGTGGTGTCCTCACTTGAGGGGACATCATGTGTGGAATTGGTCATCCACTATGTCATTTTTCAAGTCCTTCATATGGATTTATTCTTTAAGCAATGCCCAGATTCTCCATACTGGGTTTGTTTCTCCTAAAAAACACACACCCACACAATAGAACATAAAAGATCCATCAAATACACCACTTCTTTCGGTGCATGGACTAGACCTGCAAGACAATATCACCCTCAGTATTGGCACCCTACCATGCCATTTTCAGAACTACGTCTAGCATGATTCCCATCCTCAAGGGATTTGTAGGAACGGCTGAACATTTCATATATGGGTCCAACCCTAGGATCATCATCCAATTTTCCCCCTTCTCATCTGGACTTCTCAGCCAATATTATTTCACAGTAACATGGTTAGATGCACTGTGGTTTAGGACATAGAGTGTTGGATTTTTCATGGAAATGATTTCATCTGTTTCAATGCTTCATTTATCCTTTTATTTGGGTTTCCATCATCTTTCACATCAGAAAGAACCCCCAGACTGGATGGATGCTTGGCCTTATGGATCACCTACCACTTTGGCCTAATGTCCCCAAGGATTTTGAACAACATTATGAGACAGGTTCTGCATTTCAAATACAGTCATTAGTCAAACCTTATTTGTTGTTCCCATTTTAGGTCACATGGTGTGGATGATGTGTTTTGAACACAGTCAACATTTATCTTCCATTGTTATGCCAACCCAAATTAATCCCTAAATATTGGTTTCATGATTCACATCCCATTAAACTCCATCATGTTGAAGTGGAATTTCAACACCCCTGGCGTCATCCCTCTCATGCACTATAGTACATGGGAAAGTTCATTTTGGTTGCTCTAAAGATCCTATTCTCCAGTCAGGACCCCTATCTTGTTAAAAAAATTCTGGGTGGTCATCAAGACCCTAATTTTTTGAAAATTCAGCTGATGCTCTCATACACAAAGTAAATAATTATGTAGTCTTCTCTTATTTCTCACACTGGGTATGACCCATCTGAGCTTAGGGATTTATTGATAATTACTTAACAATTATGGTTGAAATGCACTAAAGTTATTAATCAAGCAAATAACAAGTCTATGCACGTAGTTTGATATAGGAAAGAAAAAAGAGAGATAGGTTTATGAGTTCATCCAGAACATGGCCCTTATGGATCGACCCCTTTGAGGGATTGTTCTAGTTCTACCACCTTATATCTTGTAGAATCCAAGGATGATTTCATATCCTTGAGGTTCCTCTCTTCTTCATAGCTACAGAGCATAACTCATTACCTTTTTCTTGCATTTGTGCGTACTCATCTTGGACCTCAATCATTTGAAAACATTCCTAAACGGCTTACTCCTAGGCATCCACTATTTGGACCTCTAACTATTCAATGTTCTCATAATGGCTCAAAATAAATGTAGCCTTTTCATTTTCCTACTCTTCAAGGTGTAAGACTTCATTCTAAGATTTAAGGAACTTCTTAGTATTCTATGATTCTTTCGGACCCCATGAAATATTGGATTGTTGACTAATCCCCTATCAAACATATAATCATGAATCATTATTTGATGAAGATGAGCATCCACCCCTCAGGCACAGAGAAAGCCTAGCCATGTGTGAATTGACACCATCAGGCTCATCCATTCTACCCATGACTGACTGGGAAAGTGTATGATGAAATTCCATGCCTTGTGTCATGTCATATGACTCTCCCCAACCGCGTCAGGATCAGTTTCATCCATCTCCTCTGGATTGGAAATACTATACCTAGAAAAAATAGTTAGGTGTTCAACGATAGGGTCCCCTTATAGAACTCTTTCCACTTCAATGACCTCACCCCCTCTAGCTTGGAACTCAAACCTAGCAGTAGCATCACCCATGATTGCAGCTTATTGCTCACTGGGTTTTATGGAGGGACTAGCTTCAATAGTTGTCTCTACAAGAGCCAGTACAATCACTGGTAGGGCTCCCAATGGTGTTTCAAACTCGACAGTTTTCCAAGCCTCAAGCCTTATGATCACTACATTGGGAACCAATATCTTTGTCGGTCAAGTCCACCAATAAATAATATAAGCCTACAAAGGAAGAAACATACAAGAGCCAAGAGAAGCGGTGTCTAGTACTTGAGTCACGGTTGGAGCTACCATCACAGGAGATCCCTCAACACATGTTAATTAAATAATTGGTGTTGGATCCTTATGGACATCCAGAATAGCACGAGACTTTGAGGTCACCATTGCATCCCTTCCTTCTGGTCCATCGCTGCCCACTTCAATTGTGGATGGTCCTTTGACCTCTTCAACAATGGTCGGTTCCTTGTCCTGCTCGGTCCCAAATGAAGACTCATGATGATTCTCTTATACATATATGGGTACATATTCATCCCTTGTAGGGAAGGATTCCTAGCTATCATCATCAATGTATTCCTGAATAGGGTAGAGTTTGGTCAGTGAATTTGATTAATGAAAAGAGAAAGTCAAGTAGATGTAATAGTTGAGACTCACCACAAGTTGTTTGGAAAATTCCGCATCAGAGCCTACGATCTCACCACTATCGCATGGGATTCATTGGAAGAAACCTATTTCATGAGGTCTTTCACCTCTAGGACCTTCACCCCCAACCTCCTCTTCTCCCTCTTCCTATTCTCTCTATTTTATATCTTACTCTTCTTCCTTCTCCTCCTCTTCCTCCCCTTCTTCTTGTTCTTCCTTGTCATCATCATCCTTGGACGGTAGCTTTTCAGAGTCATGCTCCTAGACAATTATCACTTTCACTAGAAGATGTGGTTCTTCATACAACCCTCAGTAGAATGCATACATGTCCATTGCTATCAGGTATGCATTTCGGTGATGAAATTTTACCCTCTTCGCCACCTGAATGCAACATATGTCTAGTAAGTCAAGCCTAGTGAGAAATAGAATCCAACATAACTCTTCAGTGGATGTAGACTGTTGCATCATCCTCTTGGAAGACTATAGAGATGGTAAAATGGCATCAATGGTCAACATTAGGAGATTCCTTAGTTGGTTCCCAGGGAGTTCCCTGGCTGGCCCATGAGGCATCCCATGAGACCACCCATTTTTGAAGGTGGAGGCGCATTCTCACCTCACGACACTCCTACCAATGAAGTTCCAATCCACACCATTCTTGCTGCATGTCTAATTCCTTGTAACGCCTCCCTAGTAGTACCTTTTCTACTTCCCTGCTGTGCTGACTCCATGTTTTCCTCCTTGATTTTTTGAATGTGTTTCTACAGAATCACCTTTGGTTACATTGTTATCAAATGGTCAGCATACTCCATTGATAGGCCAACATTGGGATTGGTAGGGGGAAAGGTGATGACTTCCCCAAAACCAGCAGTCATGAACATGAGCCATAGTTGGTGAAGGATGTAAGGATTTCTCTCTTCCCAAACCTCTGTATATATTTTCTTTGGCATCTACTATATGCACCTGAATTTCCTTGCAAACCTTGTTAGAAAAGATGGTTTGTAGAAGATATTTCCATTAATCCAGGAAACCAGCACACTGTCACTAATGCTTTAAAATTACTCCCTCTACTCTAATGGTCCTCACCCATCATCTACCATCTATTCAGCTACGGTCTGAAATAGATGGAAGTTGATGTTATCATGGTTTCCATTCTTGAGTTCGATTCCTTTCTCTTTAAGTGAAAAAAGGTGAATTCAAGCAATATTCAGGTGGTATGTTCGTAGAATATCACCTATAAGGTGGATGGAATTCAAGAATTCATACCCACCATAATGAGCTATAACATAGAAATGAAGAATCTAAAATGGTTCGCATATTCTCCCAGGCATTCTCCCTCTAGAAATGCATCGCAGAATATTGTTCAACCAAGACAATATGGGCAACCCCAGATTAACATTATTCATGGCCTCTATGATTTCATCCATATCTAGAATTCCTTAGCAAACCCCCATCTTCATGTCCCTCACTGGTAGTAGCCATTCTCTCCGAAATGCTGCAAGAAACCTGACATATTGTACATTCGAGTATTGAATTTCATTTAGACCAAATCCCCATGATCGGTACTCACATTCTTCCAGGAATATCCAGTATAATACCACCTTCCCCCTCTATGATGTGTTCAGAATCTAATTCCCTTTTTTTGAAATTTTTACCACCTTATCATGTGTTAGAAACAGACTGAACCATCTCAAATAGGATATATCCTTTGGGATTTACTTTATTTGTCACTTTTCCTTAGCCAGCTCCAATAGATTCAATGTCAGAATAGGGTTGTGCGTCCAATCCCCCTAAATGTTTTCTGTTTGAAAGAACTCATCATATTGGTACCGTTTTAGGGGAATTAACCCAACACAATGAATGTACCACAAACTGATGCCTACCTCACTATGTTGAAGGTGGAAGGTATTCATATTGGGATACCGCATAATAAAAAATTCTAGTACCAGGTCTTGCTGATGTTAGAAGTAAAACTGAGATGTCCACACAGCTTCAAAAAGCCTGATAGACTGCAGCTCTGCCCCAAAATCATCACATTTCTGGCTTAACCAATACACCAATTCCCATTAACTCATGAAATCTCCCCCAGGCTAGAATTCCCATTCATGCCAACCTTTGGTCTCATTAGTAATGCTGCTTCTGAAGGTGCTAGCATTCTGAGCTGAAGATTCCCCAGGAGCTGAATCACTCCCTATAATATTCATAGTCTTTGGATTCAGGATGTAAATTTCCATGTTCTGTATTTCCATAGAGGGGTGACCATTTCTCATAATGTTTAACTATTGAAGGATATCCTCTCTTGTTACCCATGACCGTGGCATATCAGTCTGATAGTCTGGAATCAACACCTCTTCGAAAATACCAAAGTCATATATCGATAGATTGTCACTCAGAATGTATTCCTTTTAATATTGCATCAGCATACCAAAAAGCATCTGATTATCAAACACGACTCTTATTGCATTAAGAATATGGGGTTTTTGGTCATCTGTGTCCTCCTTGTAGCAGTGGTAGCTTCTCTCTCAGTGTCTGTTGGTTGAGCACCCATTTATGTTAGGCACTTAATTCAAAAAGGGGCTTGTGTGCAAGAATAGGGTTTTGGTGTGCAAGAAAATATTTTTCCTACAATAAAAGATAAAGTCACACAGAAATACCACTATGTTGGGTGAGTGAAAGAATTGAAAGGGGTGAAAAAGAGTCCACAAGTGCTTGAAAAACTCAAACCAAATGCGAGACATTTCATGCAGAAATGAAGATCATTCATGAATGAGAGAAAATTTTCTAGGAATATGGAAAATTCAAAGTGGGACCCCCTCCCCTTGGCATATTTATAGGTGCCGACCGGGACTTTCACACATGTGAAAGTGGTTTGTGTGTTGAATGGTCAGTTTTGGGCACACCTACCATCAGGTGATCTGCTTTTCAGCGTGTCCCTTATAATCTGACCTTTGGGTCCCCCTTTAGATCTGATTTGGAGGGGGGGGTTATTGGAACCAAATTTTGGATAAGGCCATGAATGGAAATTGTTTAGAAAACCATAGGCATATTCTGAATCAGCAGACAATCCTAAGATGCCCAAGTTTGGTGCATGCCTGATTTAGGAACCGTGTGCAAGAGTGAAAATTGTGCACAAGATCTTCTGCACATAATGCAATGTCAAATGGATTATTCTATGTCAATATTCCAAAAAATAGCCATGAAAGTGTTGTGAATTAATATTTTCTTACACGCAAGATTGAAATATATGTGAAAGATCTTCCGTACCGAATGTGACGTCAAAATGCAACATTCACGCAGATCGTCTTGTGCTTCATCGACAATGTTTCTAGCTATAAATAGAAACTAACACTCAAACTTTGGGGAAAGGTTGTAGAAAATGAATTGATGCTCTACTGTGTGAAAGAAAAAACTTCCACGACCACATGAAAGGCATGGACTCAAGGTACTAGATCTTGCGCAACAGGTCTCCCAAGGGTCCTCTTTAGGGTAAGCCCACTAGAGCTTGATCCCTGCCTATTTCCTTTTACTCCAAGTCATTTGCATGAAAAATATTCCCCTTTAATGCAAGTTTTCCCTTATGTTATGCCCATATTGTGTGTAGGTTCTCCCCTTGCGCATAGCCACATTTTTTGCATGCAACCGCCCAATCTTACATGAAACCCATCATCTTGTGTGCACCCTTTCAATCTTGTGTGTTCCCCTCCTTGTGCACTCCATGTGTCATCCTTACCCTAAGGAACTATTTAAGATACCCTCTAACAAACGACACCCTTATATTGAACATACTTCCCCTGTATAGTCCTCCAGGTTCGTATGATGTGATTTCAAGGTCCATTGGGTGGTGCTTCATGTTGTGTTTCTTTGCCTCATTTTTTTCATATTCTTGCTAATGACTATTGATTATTTTCATATGCACACTAATGTGACACCTTCAAGGGATCACTCCACAACCTCATCTCTATTTTAAATTTCTGGTGCCTTCCCTTCACTAAGGGTTGAAGTGCACTGATTATGTAAGTCATAGGGGTGAGGAGCAAATCCTCACCATCTGAGATGGAAGATGTTAAACTTCCAAGAACTTGTATCCTCAAAAAAAGATGATAAATTGTGATGGACACATGTGTGGTAGGTCCATGATGATCAGAGAGGGTATGGGCACAAGTTACCTCCCACTCTCTCTTTCCCTATGAGCTTTGCCGCCATGCGCACCATGGGAAGTCTCCATGTAAGCCCTGAAACCCTTTAATTAGATGATTTAGGTATGATGAATATATCCTAATCGTATGCCTTGACACCCTCCTTTCTCATCAGGCTGCTAACTAATAATAAGCCCCTATTTCCTCTATGGGTTACTGGCCATGTGTAACCCTACCCCACTTCTCACTAACACACATTCGCGACGCATTCGACAATTTTACTACTACATCTGTTTTCTCACACCAAAAATGAATTATGTGGTCTTAGAGTATTCATAGACCATGGCATCCTATATAGACTCTTAACCATGTGTAAGCCCCATGCCTCATTCCCATCCCAAACTACATGGACTTTGATCATTACCTTTCAAGTAGGCCACATCAGAAGCCTCTCTGAGGTTCAAGCCCCATTATTCCCCATATCCCATTGGTCTCAACAAATTCATTTCAGATCGCCTTTATCCCACATGATGTTAAAAAATACTCCACCTCCGTCCCACATGAGGTTAAAATGCATGCATTCGAACTATGGTGGTTTTGATCTCTGTCTTCTAGACAGGGTACATAGGAAGCCTCCCTAAGGTTCAACCCCAAACACTAGTAAGTTTGGTATTCCCCTTGATGGGACCCACATCCTTGGACTGTCATTTAGTGGTGTCAGACCGGTTCTTGGGATGTTAACCATGCATAATCACTACACTCAATCCATACTCCTCAAACCAAGAGTGCCCCTCTTGTGATGGGCTGCTAACCACGCATAATCCCCATCATGCATTCAGGTTATTGTACTTTTTCTAAACCCCAATTCTATTCCCCTTCCTAAACTACATGGACATTAATTCCCCACCAGAAGGATACATAGGAATCCTACATAATGTTCAATCCCATCACCCATGTCCCATGCAGTTCTTTCCCTTGATCCTTTGTGTTCCGGGAAGGTCATGCCTTAACTTGGGGGTTCTAATCTCTTCAGGTACCATCCAGGCATCCATTATCATGAGCTACCTCCTTATGAGATTGATCAAACCATAGAACTATGCGGACTTTGATTCCCGTCAACTGGGATACATAGGATGCCTCCCTGAGGTTCAATCCAAACACCACAATCATCTTAACATCAGTTCCATCCCATTCATATCATATATGTCATAAAAGAATTCATCATCCATCATGATTTTTCCTAGGCATCCACATCCCAGTTAGATCATGTCATCCACTTCCTCACTGCTCCTAGAATTACCTAGTCTGCTAACCATGCTTAAGCCCCATCATGTCTTTGGGTTGTTTTCAATTGTGTACACCTTGATCCAATGATTCACCCTCTCAAACTACATGGGTTTTGATCCCTCTCTTCTATATAGGGTACATAGGAGACCTATATGATGTTCAATCCCATCCAATGGTAAACATTGGTGTCCCCTTTATCGGGACCCAATCATCCTTAGATCCATCCTCATTGGGCGTCTTGATCCACCCATCTAGTAAGCCTCCCAGGTGCACCCTCCTAGGGATGAACCCATATGATTCACTCCAATCAGTGTTCTGATTAGTCTGATCCATCTCCGCTAGATGTTAAACTCATGGCCTACCCCATGTTAACATAGGAAGAAAAAGAAAACCATAGAGACATGACTATGGAATAAAATTTCCCACACTCAATGTGGGATGCCTCAGGCTTCGACACCCTTGAGAAGACCTATCATAAGGAGAATAAATCCAGTTGCACTAGTGTTTCAGCTCTCAATGTGACTACTCCCCTGACTTAAGGTTATTTCCCTTACGTGACCCCATGGAATTTCCTTATAGAAGAAGCGTAATTAACCAAAGTGAACTAAGATATGGAATCAAGGAGAGTTTCATGAACAAAATCTTAATCTTTAAAGGAGACCCAGACTAGGTGATGAGTTCTGAGGAGTAATCCACGGAAGGAGAAACCATCATACCATCATTCCATTTTGATCAAGGAAAAACAACCTTGAATAAGGGAAACATTTTTCTTGCCTTTGGAAATTAGGAATGTGGGGTAACAAATAGAAAGTGTGTCTCCACAAATGGATACATGCCTCGAAGAAAGCATAATAAACAAAGGAATTACAATATTAAGTAGAAAATCATCTTGGTAAGAAGATTAAGGCACTTCACTCAGACTAAGGAATAGAGTATCTTAACCAATATTTCATTGATCACTTAAAAAAGTGTGGTATAAAATCCTAACTCACTCCTCCTTATACACCACATAGGAATGGTGTTAGTGAAAATTACAATGAGACCTTTCGTGACATGTTCAAATAAATTATGAGTCCATAAACACTACCATTATCATTTTGGGGATACCGATTACATAAAATGGTATATACTATAAATCGAGTATCAACTAATGTTATAGATGGGATTATATATGAGTTGGGGTAAGGAAAGAAACCCAGTATGTTACACATAAATGTATGGGGATGTGAGGATTTTTTCAAGACTATATCTTGTGAAAAATTATCATCCTGAAGCATGAAGTGCATCTCTATAAATTATCCCAAAGAAACCAAAAGATATTACTTATATAACTCTTTAGTTTGAAATGTACTTGTGGAAAGGAAAGCCACATTTCTATAATGGGAAAACATTTTCAATAGAAATAGTGGTTGAAATATTGACATTGATGAAGTTAATTCTCTAGATGTACTAGAGTTTTCAAGATAAGAATTTCCACAAGAGGTGGTGGGAGATGAAGAAGTTCTTGAGACACTTGTACTGCTTAGGCGTAATTGAGAGGTTAGGGAAACATAGTGTTGTGGTTTTCTTGTCACTGAGTCAGGTTACATATTAATACATGAAGATGATGAACCTATAATCATCAAGGAAGTAGTAGAAGGAATTTATTCTACTAAATGGAAGGATTTTGTGCATTATACGATGGAGTCCATGAACCAAGATCAAGTTTCGATCTTTATAGACCCTCAAACTGATGTAAAACCCATTGGGTGAAAATGGGTATTCAAGAAAAAGATGGACATGGATAGTAATGTTAATACATTTATGAAAATATTGGTAGTGAAGGTATTTAGACAATGTCAAATCATGGACTAGGACAGAACCCTTTCCCCTGTTTTAGTGAAAAAATCAATCATAATATTACTTTCAATACCATCACTCATGGAGAGTGATATTTGAAAAATAGATGTCAAAACTACTTTTATCAATGGGTAGTTGGTTGAATATGCCTATTTGACTTGAATAAAATGTTTTTTTATATCAATGAATTATAATAAAGTATTCAATCTATTGAGATCCATTTATGGGTTAAAGTACGCACCATAGTCATTGAATGTTCATTTTGATATATCAATAAGAGAATTTGATTTTGTCAAAAATGAAAGTGAGACTTGTGTCTATAATAAGGATGATTATATTGTCATAAGTTTATTAGTATTATATGATGATGAAATATTAATTATGTGAAATTATGTGCAAGTCTTATAGTCAGTTAGGACTTGGTTAAATGGATGCTTCTACATGAAAGACTTAAGTGAAGCAACCTACATTCTATAGATCCAGATCTATCGAGATAGATCTTAGAGGATTCTTGGTCTTATTCAAATTACACATATTGACAAGGTACTTTAAAGGAGTAGTATTGAATTATCCAAGAGAGGGTTGTTTATCATGTCACATGGTATCATTCTATCCAAGAAAATGTGTCCAAAACATAGGAGGATATTGAAAGAATATGTAGAATTCCTTATGCATCGATTGTGTGATATATAATGTGTTCCATGATATGTAATATGTGTGATGTTTCTTTTTCTTTATTAATGGTTGGAAGATATCAAACTAATACTATATAGATTCACTAGGAAGTTATAAAAACAATCCTGAAGTACTTAAGGTATACAAAGGATATGTTCCTAGTGTATGGAGGAGATGAGGAACTAGTAGTGAGAGGATACACTGATACTATTTTGAAGACATATCATTATGATATGAAATCATAGTTAGGCTACATAATTTTCTTCAATTGTGGTGAATTGAGCTATAGAAGCTTGAAGAAACCTAGGGTCACTTATTATACAGTAGAATCCAATTATATGTGGATTTTGATGTAGCTAAGGAGGTAGAATGGCTATGAATGTTTTTCTCATACATTGGTATTGTTCCTAGCAGTGCATACCCTATTCCAGTTTATTGTGATAATACTACAGTAGTGGTACATTCAAAGGAGACCAAGTCATACTATAGGATAAATAATATACTTAGGAAGATTCATATATTTATTAATTTTACTCGGATAGATGAAGTAGCATTTACTAGAGTAGCCACAGAAGACAACATGGAAGACCCACTAACTAAATACATATCTCGGCATAAGAATGATTCTCATGTGAAAGCTAGTAGATTGATAATTTTTAGTAGTTGGATCTAGTGAAAGTGGGAGTGTTTAAATTTGGTACCCTAGACCGGACATGGGATGTACATTGATTACCACTACTTGTATACAGTTTGATATACACACACATGTGTTTATCTTACCAATATAGTGTATATAATTATATGTACACTATATTTATAATAATTTCCTTGGATTATGTTTCATATAAATGGGTTATAGAAGTTCTCAGGCTATAATGGGAACCTAGAGATACTATTATAGTAATCTTGAAATAATATCCTATGGTCTGGATACATCATACTGAAAGGAAACTAATAATGTGATACTATCAGCTTTCAGGGGATCATAATCATTGAGACTTAAGCTCATGAATTTCACACATGGTTATCTCTAGTAGTTGTGATACTAAGGAAAGACCCTCCAATAGTAACACCACATGTTTTGAGTGTCATTGGTTGTTCTTATGTACAGACATGTGTATTGGTATCCATAATTGAGATTATTTTCAATGTGTTCAATTTGATTGAATACATTAATGCATGGTAAATACCATGACAATGAAGTCGTAGTGAGGTAGTTTGTATTCAGTGGATCATTGGTAGTATGAAATTGGTTGAATGGTCATGATATGATTTTTCTCTTCTAATTGGAGGAAGTGATATCACATGAATGGTTGATCAGGATGGTAGTACTTTCATAAATTTATTTCAATGGTAGTCGATAAAAAATTCACCCAGATAGATCAACAAATAATAATGTTGGAACGGAACATGACACATGTTTGCATCCTACATTATGTGATATTTCATGAAAAAGATATTATATTACAAAATATGTGTTCATAGGTTGGTTTTTTGTTTCTATGAATTTTACTCATCTCATTTGGGGTCTTGATGAGTTGCTATATTTCACTCTTGGTCTATGAATATTACTTGAGGATATAAAGATAAGGGCCTATAGGGTCACACACAATAGCATATTCAAGACTCTACACTATTATGGTGAATAGGAATATAGGACATGGTGGGTCCCACCATAAGGTTGAGTGTTGTTCAAGTTTTATCAATCACTGATAAAGAAATAAATTCAACATTATTCAAGTAAGGAATAATTTGGTTGAATTTATTTATTAAATAGATTTACAATTGTTCATGTAAATACAAGGATTAATATTATATAAAAGAATTTTATTTTAATATTCTTGACACATTTAATATTATCCAGAGTTAGGAGTTGATTTAATGACTCATGTTTTTCATGTAATATATTTAATATATATTGTATATTTTTGAGAAAATATAAACAATATTTATTATTTAGTTAGTTTGTAATAATTAATTATTTATATCACTTATCTGGTGGATGTTTAATTCATGGGGGATAGGGAACCCTAATCGGGTATTCTGAACATACAATATATGAGTGGAAAGAAGCTCATTTAAACACAATATTCATTCGTCAGAATTGGGATCTTCTCTCTCTTCTTGACTCCTAATGAGAGAGTCTTTCAATCCGAGTGAACGATCCATGTTTTCCTTCATGAATCAAAGGTAGAGGATCATGGTGATCAACATGGCATAAAATATATTTTCATAGATTTTCTATGGAATACATGTATATTCATGAAGGGTGTGTGTATGATAGAGATGGATTCGATATCAGATCCTTTAATAAATGATCTTCGATGACTTGAAATAGGATTCCACACTTCAAATCGAACTGAGTTTCACATTCCATTTATTTTTGTGCTTCAATTAAAAAATATGAGATTCTTGGGCAATACCGGGGCTCAGATCATTGGAGAAGATGATGTTTTGTTGCTCTGATGTTGGAAAATTATAAATCCCTATCCCACCAACTACCACTTAGTGCCTTGGTACCAACATGCTAAACATACATACATTTACGTATAATGTGAAAATTACAACTAAATCACATGATAAAATGTTTAGTGTCTTTGGGATATATGCTCCTAATATATTATCAAACAATAATACACCATATAATTTAATCAAAAATAATTATACAAGCCACTTATATACCAATTATAATCTCTTTAACACCTAGGATCATTAAAAGGAATATATTAATGGAGGGGTGATCAAAAAAGCCCAATAAGGGGAAAATTAAAAGGAAACATGATGATCATAATCAATTGGATGATCGATAGATCATTGAGTATAACTTGAAATCATAAAATAAGATAAGAATGAAGGTATCAATAATATAGTGGAATCCCCCATTATGGGTTTCAAAAACTTTCCCACCAAAAATTGACATGGGATCATCGTCGTTGGTAAAATAATGCCCAATATTAGCATGAGGATCACACATGAAAGAAATTAAGAAAAAAATTAAAACCATAAATATTTGTTTTTATATGAAGTTGGGTTTGGTGTCTACCCAGCATCATCCATCTCTGCTTGAATAATTCGAAGCTGAGTTCATATAGATCATCCACATGTGCTTCAAATATCTATAAAAGAACCAATTGTTAAAATTTGGGTGCTAGTATGGAATTACAATGATGCCTTCAACTCTTCGACAATCTGCACATCACCTTGCTTGTGATGCCTGAGAGATGTCTCAATTAGATCTCTTGTACCTAAAAACTCTCTCTCTATAATTTCAGAGAGAGGTGAAGAGAGAGAAATAGAGACTATGAATACTGTATGGGAAATCCCTCTCTTTCTCTATTTATAGAGTTTTATAAGATTATCTGATATTTCCTCCCCAACCCCCAAATTATTAACACTCTGTAGACGACATATTATGACTACTATACCAAGCCATAAATATTATTATCAAATTTCTATTTTAAATATATTACATGATAATAATTTATCCATTAACTTGACTAGTCATTCTAAAAAATACTAAATTAGTGTTAAATATTTTTAAACTAATATTCGTTCAATTAAAAATTTCATGTATTTACATTAAAACTTGTAAATAAATTTAATAAATAAATTCAATTTGAACAATTATAAAAATGAATAATATTAATTTATTTTTTAATTTGGTGATCACACTTTATTATACAAAATTGAAACTCCAATGGTGGGTCCCATCATATCCTATATACCTATTCAACTGAATAGGGTAGACTCTTGAATACTCTATTTTGTGTATCCATCTATGCCCTTATCTTGATAGCAATGAATACTATTCCCAGACTAAGAGTGGGATCTAGAAAACCATCATGGACCCAAAAGAGATAAGGAATGTTTCTGTAAAGACATCCAACCTATGGACATGCCATGTCTAACATAATATGTTTTTCCTTTTTATCTCATAAAGCAGGATGCACACCTATGTCATCACCCTTTTATTTCATTATTATTTGATGATGTAACTAGATGTATTTACACATAACTTCTATTGACATGGTCCTATAAAGGTACTACGATCCTAGTTAACATGGCCTATGATATATTACATCCATATCATATAAGTGACAAATCCTTTCTTGACCATTCAACCAATTTCATACCACCAATGATTCACCCAACACAAGCTACCTTACCATAATTTCATTATCATATTTTTTTTTCATTTATCAAAACACGTCATCAAATAGAACACATTAAAAATGATAATAAGTCAAGAGACTATTACAAATGGTCATAAATAAGAGCATCCAATGACACCCAAAACATGTGATGTTTCTATTTGAATGTGTATCCTCATGATCTCCCTACTGTAGATCCCCATGTGAAAAATTCATGAGAAGATTTCTCAATGATTATGAGACCTCAACACCTAATATTCAAACATATACTATGTCCAATCAGTAAGATGTATCTAGACCATATGAACTTTGTTTAAGATTTATGCTATAGTATCTCAAGGTTTTCATTATAGCCTAGTTTCTGTAATAACATTTTGGTATGAAAATTAATAGATTGAAATTACCTTTGTAATAGTGGATATAGAAAACTATACACTACAATGGTAAGAATAAATCATGTATATCTAGTTCTATACATGATATAGTAATCAAAAGTACCATATATTTGGTTCTAGGGAACCCAAAATTATAACACTCCCACTTGCACAGGATACAAGTTGAAAACCAAACTTGTTAGCTCTCATATTATTACAATAATATTTTTGATGAGTTATGACTTTATTTGTTGGGTCTCCCTTGATTCCCCAACATGAATATTATGTTATATGAGACCTCACCTCATTAAGTAAAACTTCTCAATGTAGAGTATCCTTGAGTATATTCCATTTTTCCACTTGAAATTTTAGCTAGTAAGAATAACATAATTTACATTATGATAATTTTTTACTTACTAGGTGTGATTCCAAGAACTAGAAAAAATCGTTGCATTTAACTGATTTTTAGCTACCTCAGAAGCCACAACATACTTTGTATTTATAGTTATGTCTACTACTGGATTATATAATCTTTTCTCACTTAATGACTTATCCCAAATAAAATATTTGATAACATGGATCTAAGGAAAAATAGTCTGTATCCCCTAAATACTAGTATCATTTCTTCTCTACATACCTGGTACATATATTTTGTACTTAATAAAGTATAATTAGATAGTTCTAACCGTTTCACTTGTAGTTATCATGGATATAACTGATATTTACCTATTAGGAATTTTATTATGCAAATATCAATTATTTCTCATATCATGGAACTTGTGATTAATTGCTTAAGAGAATGGATTTTAACTCACCACATTAATCTCCTCCTGTGTCTTGGACATGTCAACCTGAAAAGATTTATTCCATGTGACATTGGTAACAATTACTCTCTTGAATTGTTCTAGATTATATTTCTCAATACCATGTCACAATATGAACAATTAAATAGTTCAAAGAAACTATTTAATCTAACTCAATAGATCCTGTCCCCTAGAACATAAGTTTCTACTTTAAGTCAATGATCAACGAATTAATTTAATCTTATTCTTAACTGACTGTAAGACCGATATCCATTTTATATATGATTCCAAAAATATTTTACCTAGAAAACAATGGCACTCCCACTAACCATTGGTAGACACATGGAAAACATTCAATCCAACTAAATATTCTATGATCTTATTGCTTACTTCAATCACAAACTGGATTTTAGTAACTTGATACCATTATTAGAATTCTATGACGTAACCATCCCATTCTGGTTGCTTCTTATAAACACCTTCCACGATTGGTGAGTATGACATCTAATTATCAATAATATGATAATAAAAAGCCACTACGACAAGTAAAATTTTTATGGATTTAGGAATAATGGCATGGACTAACCAATCGAGCCTTATTTGTACTACGCTTGTACCATCCATGCATCTTGTAACTTGAATACCCACCATAGTATATGGAATAATAATCCCCTTTTAAATTTGATGCATGGAATTAATTATTGAATTTTAATTGATCTTTATAGTCTTGGCTAATTTCCTTATATTGCTTACATGTACGAATTTTTATTCATACCAAATAATGTATCACTGGCCATGGTGAATTCCAAACCATCAATATGGTTTTAAAATTCTTATGTTGTATGTCTCCCTAGAAAATTCATGTTCCACATGCACTTGTGGAAGTAGTTCCTATGCCAACTACATGTTCATCTATGGCATTTATTAAACTCAAGTCAATCTTTCTCCCACTATCTCAGGTAGAGATGTGAACCTTTTTATAGAATTTTAGTTTATCTCTTGACTACAACTATTCTATCATAGGTATTTATGAATTTTTCTAAAGAACTATTGGGATAATAACAATAGATGGACAATTTGTTTATATTGATGAAAGTATTTTTACTTCTAGAAAAACTCTTCGCATCTAAACACATATTCTAATGAAATTATGGATTTTCATCATACAAAGACTCATATGATATCCATTTTTCATTATATTTGGCATTTAATTATGTGATATCATTGTTATTTTAAAATCACATAATGAAATATAGTGGAAGTTTCTACAGGTTACAACATTGATACTACTTAAATCATAACTTTGATGTATAAAATGTGTGTTTAAGAATTTCTCCACGCTACATTTTTTCGATCAATGTTAAAATATGATACTTCATTAATGCTCCTCCTTATTAACATAAATTCCATGATTTAGATAAGGTAATGTGTGTTTAGGACTTACTCCATGATACTTTATCATGATAGATGATTGCTTGGTCAAGATATTCTTCGGCATGCCAGCCTGAATAAACATACATATTTTGACCATGAATATACTTCACATTACTATTCCTTAATTAATTAAAGGAACATTATGAAGTATATATACCTCTAGCTTACTCTTGTAATAGTTCATACTCTCTAGAAGAACTAACTCAAAATGCTTTGTGATGTCCTTTATCTTTAAAGGTTTGTTTGTCCAAACTAAATACGCCAATAATACCAAAAGGTGTTTAGATTTATATAGCCTGAATATCAAATTTTGTATATTATTGACATCCACATTATTGTTTCTTGGAAAATAATTATCTTTCAAAGACTATGTATTTTTTTAATTTTATATTCATCATGTATTTCCTATGATTCGTGTATTACTAAACTATTGATTATGAGATACCAAAATCCAAATTCATTCGGAAACCTAAAATAATGTCTCATTGTGTCCACAAGATTCATGAGATAATTTTTTTTGGAAATACTCAATAATAGTTTTACAAGAATCATTCACTTTGAAATATAGAAGTCGGGTACTTCTCAGCACTGACTTAGGCATCACCCTTTATCAGCCACTTGGAGAACAAACCTTACTTATAGTAATGTTTCTATATTCAATTGGTTTTCATATTCTAATACATATATGTGAATGAAATATTTTATTTAATACCCAAGAATTAATATTGATTCATTACTTTTACATTGATGAATATACCTAAAGAAAAGTTATAGCTTGCTCCTTTAATTCAGTTTATTACCTTTAACTTCCATTGTATCATTTCATTATATGCAAACAAATAAGCTCTTGTTGATTACCACTTTTTTTGACAGATTTTGTGAATGTGCATTTCGAATTACTTTCCATTAGTCTTTTTTCATTGACTTTCATTTTGTTCATCATAATAATTAAAGATTAAACATTCTTTTATAATATTATTTACCTGGATAACCATACCGTAAATAGTAATGAAGCATTAATTCAATATTATTCATTTTGTTACCTAAAATAACATTGAAGTAAATTGGCATAGGATTGGGATGATATGAAAGATCATGATATGCCTTCAAATTTATACATAGCCACTGTAATCATCTCACTCTAGTATTGCTTCAATTTTTCCTTTAAATCTACTCAGATATGAGACTAAATGTTATATCCTTGATGTCAAATGTAGTGTATGAACCTAGTTTAATATGTTTGATTATTTCATAATCACATATATGTCAGATGAACTATAAAAAAGTCACATTTAAGCAGTTTTTACACCCACACTTCCTGAGGTAGGTTTATAGGTATGGGAAACAATAGCACCTTGAATATCCAATATTATAATAGTTTGTGCAAGCGCCTATACTACTATTGGATACTCATTAGAATGTGGATATTTAAATTTTTAATTATTTATCATATTATTTATTATGGTATAACATTCCATTTTATAAGAAAAATATATCATATTAGTATTGGATTATCGATTTATATATTTTGATTAACTAATTATATCATTAAATGTATCCCACTATTTTATAAAATTATATGAACATAATCAATATAATATACTACATGAGTATTCTAGTGGAATGTATCCCTGAACCTCCCATCATGGTCTAAAAGTTTTGGCTACACCACTGCTCAGAGGGTTTAAGGTAGGCGTTTGGCTAACCAACCACATTAACTCCCGATTCTTTGATCTGTTCAGTGAAGTTCCAGTTTCAAAAATATTAACATAATTTACTCAATTCTTACCACCAAAATGATATCAAGCTATCTATAGCTAATACTTACTACCACTTTAGTTAAGTTGACCCACCACTATCATACCATCTCCCCAGTAGTAAAAGGAACAATCATTTATGGCACGAAGAGTCCCCAAAATGCCTAGTTTTGTTCAAATTTTAATGGTGGAAAGCGGTAATGAATTTATATTCCTTTGAGGGGTTTATTACTTTCTATGGTACAAAACAAATAATTTTCTATTTTATAAGCATGTACTATGTGATTGCATTCACAACTAAAAATGTAATAAATGGAAAAAGTATTCATCATAATACGTGTTCATTTTAACTGTGTATTCTTGTTTATTATTATATGTGATCAGGCATACACTATATATTAAAAAAAACCATTAAAAAATAAAATAATGACATGATATTGATCAAATAATAATGTTTACTCCATTTAGTGAATATTGGATCAACCTAGAATCTAGGTATAATACCGTGAGTCACATCGCTTATGACTCAATTTGTTGCACCTGCCCATCCAATGAATCAAACTAATGTATGGTGTGTTGCCATAGCTCGAGGCATAGTGCGACAATGCATGTCTTCATTATTATATAACAATACCCAATCACAAGAAAGGGGATATGGGGAGTTAAAATACAGATCTGAAATGGACATGCATGCCCTTATAAATTTAATGAGACAGACAATTTGATAATTACCATTTATTTAAACTACTTGTTACAAATAACCATTGCAATTAATAAATAAAACAAATAAATAAACTTGCACCGGACTTTCATTGGTCGGTCCATGACTCATGAAGAGTCTAATACACATTAAACCAGGGTATTAAAAATTAAATGTAGAAATAAAATTCAACATGCATTGAATATTTTCTAATGGCATATAATTGAATTGAAATTTACTTTTTATTTAATTCAATTAATTTTTTCGTTAAGTCCTATTAACTAATTTAATTTTAAAACAAGAAAGTATATTATAAACAATTAATTTAGTTTATCATAACAAAAATTAATTTAGCTCGCATTATAATATTAACATTTGATCGAACAATTAATATTGAATTAATTTAATTTACTATCAAAATTAAATTAATAGATTTTTTATTATATTAAAAAAATGTGTCTCGAAAACCCATTTCAAGTGAGGTCCAGTGGGGCGTCAGTATCCCATTTCAAGTCATCAAGGCGAGGGAAACTATCATTGAGGACGACACGTAGGTGTGAAGGGCCACTCATACTGGCCCACTTTTTTTTCTTTTTTTTTTTGACTTTGACGAAACATGGTTAACAAAATTTCCCACAACCATCCAAAAAATTGTTTTCCCAGAGTAGTTTTTTACAAAAAACCAAAGAGAATAATCATTTTGGATTTTGAATAAAATAAACAGATAAAATATAAAAACATAAAATGAAAAATTGGTGGCTGATAATCACTCTCACGGTGACTAGAATGATACTATTCCACCTGTTAGTCTATCTACAAGAATACAGAGTCCCAATAAAATGAAAAAGTTAATGGATTGAGGTTAAAATTTTACTTATATAAATATATATATGTTCTTTGATATTTTATACTCACAAAATAATTTCAATTCATATTTAATTTTTTTTGATGGCCACAGACCGGCTATTATAAACTGGATTGAAAATCTATCTACGATGTTAGGACTGGAATTATGAGCTTCATTAAATTTAATAAAAAAATTATTTTTTCTTGACATAAATACTTCACACGTAAATATGATACCAATTGAATGAGTCATCCATGTAGTGAAAGCCCAAAATGGGTTTTTTAAAACTTTTCCCATAGATAATCATCACGAGCTCATCGTCATCAGGGAAACTGTAACGACCCAATTTTTTTGAGTATTATTAACTTACTCTTAATGATTTAATAAGATGTTAATGGTTAATGCAGAAAGAGGAGTCGATGGCTTCATCCAGTAGACTCAACCCTTACGAAGCCCACTTATCAGAGCTTGGGAAGGAGGTAGCATCTGTGGGCTTCGCTTTGGACCAAGCCCAAGCCGAACTCCAGCGTGTCAAGCTTGAACGAAAACGCTTGCGGGAGAAGTTCAAGTTAGTGGAGATTGCTACTAGGGCAATGTTATCTGAGCCTCCCTCAGATTCTCTCACCATATCACACCTTACACTTAGGTCTTATGCCGGTGTTATAAGGGGCTATGTGTTGAGACCCTAGCTTCCTTGTGTAATCCTTTCGGGTGAATAAATTGAGATTTCTTCCTTTAGTGATGTTTGTGAAATTTCAAATGTCCAGATAATTTTAGAATGTATTTTATTGATGAATTTTGAAAAAGGATATTTTAAAATATTTATGTAAACCCTAAATAACTAATGATGTGTAATGATTTTCAAAAAATGGTCTTCTACAAAAGTGTTCAGTAAGGAATTTAGAGTCTAATAAGATCAACTTAATTTTTGATGAATAGTAAATTATGAATAGTGATTTTATGCTTAGGATTAATAATGTGACCAAATGGATTAGTAATTTCACTCAAAGAAAGTTTTAATATAATTTAGACACCTAGATTAAGTAATGTGATTCAATAAAATGGGTAAATAACGGTTTCATAAATTATTAATCAAGTATTAGTTTTTTAAGATGAATAGTGTTTTTTAATTAAAAATTTAATTGAAAATAATTTGAAAATTATTTTTATAAAAATGACTTTATTTTTGAACTCAGAGCATCGATATTATGTTATGGTAATTTTTGGGGTTTTTTCTGAAAAAAATGAATTTTCGATGAATAGTGTTTTTATTTAAAAATTAAATTAAAAATATTTAGAAAATTATTTTTATAAAATGGATTTCATTTTTGAAATCAGAGCATTGATATTTGGTTAAGGTGAAATTTTGGGATTTTTCTATGAAAGTTGAATTTTCAGTGAATAGTAAAAATACAGTTTTAGGGTTTCGGTATGTTTAATGACATCATAACTGTGTCATGATGATGTCATGAGATCTTTTGAGGGTTGGCCGGCCAAGGGTGATGAATTATTGTTTTGGGGGCCCCATGTGGCCTAACTCCATGATAAATGCAAAGGGAGAGCACATGGGTTTGAGAAAAGCACATGTGAGGTGTCCCGTGGCCATTAATGCCTTGTCCCCTCACTTTCCCTATAAATACCCACCCTTTCCTCCATTAGTTTTCACTCCCAACTCCCCCCCAACGAAGTTATGGTCTTCTTAC
This sequence comes from Viscum album, assembly GCA_963277665.1. NCBI lineage: Eukaryota > Viridiplantae > Streptophyta > Magnoliopsida > Santalales > Viscaceae > Viscum > Viscum album. The sequence goes on from OY728148.1 coordinate 548,074,761, forward strand.
CTTCCAAGGAGTCCTCCCAAGGTGCCCCCAAGCCCTCAAGGTCCAATCCTTTGAGTTTCAAGAGTCACGTTTTAAGGTAAGGGATCCGACCCCTCTCTTTCTTTTCATGTAATCTCTTTTATGTCATTCCTTTTATGCTCCATGTTTTTATGTGAGAGGATGTTCTTTTATATTCCTTTTACTGCCATTTCATGTTTATATGATGAGAGATCCCCTCTTACTCTCATCATTTCGTTTTATGAAAGTTTAAGTGACGCCGTTAGGCTGCCGAATTTGTAAGGGATTCTTTCACCCTTCTCATTTTTCAAGTTCGATTTTCATGTCAAGTCTTTAAAGTTCCTTTTTATTATGTTGGGGTATGATCTCTATATCTATCATACTGCTCTTTTATGATCATATGATGAGGGAACCTATTTGATCTTGTCAATTATTTTTTATTGAAGTTTAAGTGACGCCGTTAGGCTGCCGAATTTTCATAAGAGAAATCTAATTTTTGTCTTCCTTCCATGTTTTTCATTTCAAATGGTATGTCCTTCAAATTTCATTACCATGTCCATATATCCTTCTTATTCTATCCCCTTACTGTTTTATGGATCATTTATGAGTGGGTGACCCATGTCCCCTCTCTTTTCAATGTTTTTTAAAACCCCGAAACATAGCCGTTATGCTGCAGAATTTTCGTCTCAAAATGCCTCTCCCTCTTTTCTCAAAATTATTTTATGTTATAAAGTGAATACTCAAATATCTTATTTCTACAATGGTATTTACATATATATCAAAATGTTCTATTTTAAATTCTGGGATTTACATACATGAGACCCACTTTCCCTTCCGTGGGTTTAAAGTGCCGAAAAGATCATGTCTTTAAAGCAGTTTTTAAAACGTTATGATCATGAAATGAAACCCATTTATTTTATGCTATATGGGTTATTTATGAAATGTTTGATGATGATATATGTGGCTCACATGATAATAAAGGCAAATTTAATGGTGCGCCCTGATAGCGCTCCAATGCATTGGGTAATGATGTAACCACTAGAGATTACAATTTTCACGATACCTTGGTGAATAACCTTGGTAATTTTCAAATGACACCTTGGGGATGGACCTTCGTGATATGTTCATGATTGTCAATATTAAATGTTGCAGCCACATCTTCAAGTTATGAAAAATGTTATTTTTATTCTGAAATGCCTCATGATTTATTTCTCATGCCTTAAAGTTCTTTTCATGTCCTTGTTGAAGTATATCAAGTTCACATGTAAAATGTTCCTCTTGTTTCCCTTACTGGGCCTTCTGCTCACCCTTTCTTTTGATGTATGTCCCCAGGTTATGAGATGCAGTAATGAACCTAGGATGATCTTAAGGAGAAGCCTTTCAAGTGTTTAAGAAGAATGATTTATGTTGCTTTCATGTATTTTGTTCCTGGTTTCCAAGACACTAGACCTTAAAGATCCTCAGTTATGTGTAATGTAATGAAAGTTTATGTTAAAAAAATGGCGGGATGCTATAGTTGGTATTAGAGGATGGTTTAGTTATTTGTGGAAATTAGGATATGAAAACATTAGGAAGAACCCTATAGAAAAGTTTAAATATAGGAAAACATCCTGGTATTTTGGTAAGTATTGAGTAAGTGGTTTATCAAACAAATACATCCCTGTCTGGATACGAACAGGTAGAGGCGGATCTGGCACAGATGTACATAGGGGTAAAAACTGAAAACACCGCTTTGAGCTAGACTCAAACGGGAACTGGTGCACATTAACGGGCCTTGCTGCACTCTTGGTTACGACACTCCCGGGGGATATGTTTGGTTAATCACAAGTTTTTTATGAATCATTATGAAGGAATTATAGAGAAGTATAATTGTCTAAGAATGAAGTCTTAGTTAAAAGATTCATAAATGAAATAAGTTTCTCACTAAGGTTTTATTCTTTTAGAAGATGGCGGGCAATAGGAGGAACCGTACCGATGGTGACTGCAATGCACCATGTGCTGACGGCCCTCCGATGGAAGCCGGAATGGAAACATTCATGCGAATGATGAACCAACTGACTCAAGTTATGAGTAATAACTTGAATCAAGCTGAGAGGCCGATCTCACCACGAAGGGAGAAACTTTCTGTTGAGTCCTTTATGTGTCAACGACCACCAACATTCAGTGTATCTACTGACCCATTGGTTGCGGAACAATGGATAAGCACCATTGAAAAGATCTTTTCTGTACTTAATTGTTCAGAATAAGAAAAAGTCACCTTTGCTGTTTACCGCCTAGAGGGAGAAGCTGATCAGTGGTGGTCACTGATCAAAAACACGAAGCCACGAGGAGAGATGGAAGCTATGGAGTGGGAATAATTTCAGGAAATTTTCTTTAACAAGTATTTCTCTCGTTCCATGAGATAGAAAATGGAGAAGGAGTTTCTCGAGCTGAAGCAGAAGGAGAACGAATCTGTTGGAAGCTATGAGATGAACTTCACAAGGCTTTCCCGTTATACCTCAAGCTTTGTCATGGACCCTAATGGGAAGGTTGATAGATTCTTTGGCGGACTACGACCTCATCTACGGAAGAATCTAGCCAACAGGGACTATGATAGCTATGAATAAATTGTTCGAAGTGTTATGAAAGTTGAACTAGAGTTTGGGGAGACACAGTGGTCTCACAAATCTAATGAGAAGAAGAGAACTCTAGAACCAAGCCTGGGAAGAAGTTTTGATCATCAAAGAGGTGGAAAGCATATGCAACATGCCACATGCAATAAATGTGGGAAGAAGAATCCAGGGAACTTCTTGATCGGAAGTGGTAAGTGCTACAGGTGTGGAAGAGAAGGCCATATTTCTCGGAATTGTCGTAGTGATGTGAAGCCTCAACTTCCCAACACTAACGATAGAGGAAAGATGGTTCCAGCCCTATCCGAAGTCACATGCTTCAAGTGTGGAAAGCTTGGGCACTTTGCTAATAAATGTCCAAATCCGAGGGTGGTGGAGGGGAATCACCATCAACCTCAGCAGAGGCCAAGGGAGAAATGTCGTGCTTTCGCTATCACAACAACTGAAGTTGAAGTTCCAAACGATGTGGTAGTAGGTACTCTTGTCGTCCTCTCAAAACTAGCAAGTACTTTATTTGATTCTGGTTCTACACATTCCTTTATTTCCTCCAAGTTTGCATGGAATGTAGAATCAATCTCCGAACTTCTAGAGGTAGAGTTGTCAGTCAAGACTCCAAGTGGGATTATCCTTGCATCAAAAGTATTTAGAGACTCTAGTGTTTAATTTGGTGAGCACAATCTTATCGCAAATCTAGTAGTCATTCCCATGATGGAATTCGACATTATACTAGGGATGGACTGGCTCTCAAAGTATAATGCTAAGATCAAATGCAGAAGTAAGGAAATCTCAATAGTCTTGAATGAACGAACTACAGTTATCTTTCGAGGAGAGATATCCCGAACTGATCCCTATCTAGAAGCACCTCCTACAGCTTTCTTTATGGAGTTAATTGGTGATGAAGAAGAAGAAAAATGGAGCATACAAATAGAATATGTTCATTTTGTTCAGGAATACATGGATGTATTTCCTGAGGAGTTACCTGGACCTCCCCCAGAAAGAGAGGTAGAGTTCTCCATTGAACTTGTACCTGGGTCTCAACCGATATCAAAGACTCCGTATAGAATGGAAAATGTGGATCTAGAAGAGTTAAAGAAACAACTCCAAGACTTGTTGGAGAAGGGGTTTATCCGACCGAGTGTGTCTCCTTGGGGAGCACCAGTTCTCTTTGTGAAGAAGAAGGATGGATCAATGCGGCTATGCATTGATTATAGAAAACTTAACGAGATCACAGTGAAGAACAGATATCCTCTTCCAAGAATTGATGATTTATTTGACCAACTTCGCGGGGCTCAATTCTTCTCTAAGATTGACCTTCGATCAGGTTATCATCAAATGAGGGTGAAGAAGGAAGATATTCCAAAGACTACCTTCCGATCAAGATATGGGAATTATGAGTTTACTGTTATGCCCTTCGGCTTGACTAATGCTCCTGCTATTTTCATGGATTTGATGAATAGAGTCTTTAAGGAATACCTTGATAACTTCGTGGTAGTTTTTATTGATGATATTTTGATATATTCAAAAAGTCGTGAGGAGTATGAAGATCATCTAAGGGTTATATTGAAAACTATGTGGAAGGAGAGGCTCTTTGGGAAGTTCAGCAAGTGTGAATTTTGGTTACAACAGGTGGCTTTCTTGGGGCACATCGTAACCAATGAAGGAATCTCGGTTGACCCTGCAAAGACAATGGTTGTGGAGGAGTGGCCTCAACCCACAACAGTGAATGAGATTTGTAGTTTCCTTGGTTTAGCGGGATAGTATAGGAGGTTTGTGAAAAACTTTTCACGGCTTTCTAGTCCACTAACCAAGTTGACTCGAAAAGGGGTTAAGTTCATCTGGACAAAGGAATGCGAGGAATGTTTCCAAGAGCTGAAGAAGAGATTGGTTACTGCACCTGTGTTACCACTACCCTCTATCGGAGAAGGATTCGTTATTTTTAGCGATGCATCTCTGAAAGGGCTTGGGTGCGTCCTCATGCAAAATGACAAGGTAATTGCTTATGCATATCGACAGTTGAAGATTCATGAGCAAAATTATCCTACGCATGATGTAGAGCTGGCGACAGTTGTTTTTTCTCTAAAGATATAGAGGCACTATCTTTATGGGGAGAGGTGTGATATATACACTGACCACCAAAGTCTAAAGTATATTTTCACGCAGAAAGAATTGAACATGAGACAAAGGAGATGGTTGGAGCTTATTAAAGACAATGATTGTTCAATTCATTATCACCCTGGAAGAGCAAACAAAGTCGCAGATGCGTTAATTAGGAAAGATCCTGTTGTTCTGGAAATAATGAGGATCCTAGGAGATCCCTTGATTAAAGATCTAGTAAAACTGGACATGGGAATTATAAGGAAAGGGACATCATCAACCCTATTCCAAATGATTTCTCAACCTTCATTACTAGAGAGGATCAAGAAGGCTCAAAAAGAAGATCCTTTGTTGCAGGAGAAGTTTGAGGCTGTAAAGGATGGGAAGTTCTCTGATTTCAATATTGATCAAGAAGGTGTATTGAAATTTCGTGCAAGACTATGTGTCCCATCTATTCCGGAGATAAAGAAAGAACTGATGGATGAAGCTCACAGCTCTACTTTCTCTATACATCCGGGAAGCACTAAGATGTATAGAGACCTTCGTGATCATTATTGATGGGATAACATGAAGAGGGAGATTGCCGATTACACTACAAGGTGCCTGGTGTGTCAGCAAGTAAAGGCAGAAAGACAACTTCCTAAGGGGGTATTACAACCGCTACCCATACCAGTATGGAAGTGGGATAATATCACCATGGACTTTGTAACTGGTCTCCCAAAAACATCCAAAGTAAACAATGCGATATGGGTTATTGTGGACCGTCTCACCAAGACAGCCCATTTTATCTCTATTCGGGAAGATTTCTCTCTGGATCAGCTTGCCAATATATACGTGAAGGATGTGGTAAGGCTGCATGGGGTACCACTATCCATCGTATCTGATCGTGACCCAAGATTCACATCAAAATTCTAGAGAAGTCTTCAACATGCTCTGAATACTGAATTGAATTTTAGTACGGCCTATCATCCTCAAACTGATGGCCAATCTTAAAGGACTATTCAGACACTCAAAGACATGCTGAGATTATGCTCAATGGAATTTAAGGGTGGATGGGATCAACACCTCCCATTAGTGGAGTTCTCCTATAACAACAGCTTCCATTCGAGTATTCAGATGGAACCCTATGAAGCTCTGTATGGAAAGCGGTGTAGAACTCCTACTTGTTGGGATGAAACTGGTGAGAGGAAGCTTATTGGGCCTGATCTCGTGAAAGAGATGACAGAACAGGTTCATGCCATCCAACAACACATAAAGGCTGCTCAGAGTCGGCAGAGGAGCTATGCTGACATTCGACGAAGAGACTTGGAGTTTGGTGTTGGTGACAAAGTCTTCCTTCGAATCTCTCCATGGAAGAGAGTCATGCGGTTTGGGAAGAAAGGGAAGCTCAGCCCTAGGTACATTGGCCCCTATGAAATCCTTGATCGCATAGGAGCAGTGTCCTATCGTCTAGAACTTCCACCGAACCTAGCTCAAGTTCACAATGTCTTCCATGTATCTCTCTTGAGGAAGTACATACCCGACCCTTCGCATGTACTGAACCCAGAGGTGGTACAACTGGAACATGACCTCTCATATGAGGAGCAGCCAGTGGAGATCTTGGACCGTAGAGACAAGGTTCTACGAAACAAGACTACCCACCTTGTGAAAGTGTTGTGGAGGAATCATAAATATGAAGAGGCGACTTGGGAGCTGGAGGAAACAATGAAGCAAAAGTACCCTCACCTTTTCGACTAGGCCTCAAGTATAAATTTCGGGGACGAAATTTCTTAAGGGGGGAAGAATGTAACGACCCAATCTTTTTGAGTATTATTAACTTACTCTTAATGATTTAATAAGATGTTAATGGTTAATGCAGAAAGAGGATTCGATGGCTTCATCCAGTAGACTCAACCCTTACGAAGCCCACTTATCAGAGCTTGGGAAGGAGGTAGCATCTGTGGGCTTCGCTTTGGACCAAGCCCAAGCCGAACTCCAGTATGTCAATCTTGAACGAAAACGCTTGCGGGAGAAGTTCAAGTTAGTGGAGATTGCTACTAGGGCAATGTTATCTGAGCCTCCCTCAGATTCTCTCACCATAGCACACCTTACACTTAGGTCTTATGCTGGTGTTATAAGGGGCTATGTGTTGAGACCCTAGTTTCCTTGTGTAATCCTTTCGGGTGAATAAATTGAGATTTGTTCCTTTAGTGATGTTTGTGAAATTTCAAATGTCCAGATAATTTTAGAATGTATTTTATTGATGAATTTTGAAAAAAGGAAATTTTAAAGTATTTATGTAAACGCTAAATAACTAATTATGTGTAATGATTTTCAAAAAATGGTCTTCTAAAAAAGTGTTCAGTAAGAAATTTGGAGTCTAATAAGATCAACTTAATTTTTGATGAATAGTAAATTATGAATAGTGATTTTACGCTTAGGATTAGTAATGTGACCAAATGGATTAGTAATTTCACTCAAAGAAAGTTTTAATATAATTTAGACACCTAGATTAAGTAATGTGATTCAATAAAATGGGTAAATAACGGTTTCATAAATTATTAATCAAGTATTAGTTTTTTTGGATGAATAGTGTTTTTTAATTAAAAATTTAATTAAAAAACATTAGAAAATTATTTTTATAAAAATGACTTTATTTTTGAACTCAGAGCATCGATATTATGTTATGGTAATTTTTGGGGTTTTTTCTGAAAAAAATGAATTTTCAATGAATAGTGTTTTTATTTAAAAATTAAATTAAAAATATTTAGAAAATTATTTTTATAAAATGGATTTCATTTTTGAAATCAGAGCATTGATATTTGGTTAAGGTGAAATTTTGGGATTTTTCTGAGAAAGTTGAATTTTCAGTGAATAGTAAAAATACAGTTTTAGGGTTTCGGTATGTTTAATGACATCATAACTGTGTCATTATAATTTCATGAGATCTTTTGAGAGTTGGCCGGCCAAGGGTGATGAATTATTGTTTTGGGGGCCCCATGTGGCCTAACTCCATGATAAATGCCAAGGGAGAGCACATGGGTTTGAGAAAAGCACATGTGAGGTGTCCCTTGGCCATTAATGCCTTGTCCCCTCACTTTCCCTATAAATACCCACCCTTTCCTCCTTTAGTTTTAACTCCCAACTCTCCCACAACGAAGTTATGGTCTTCTTACCTTCCAAGGAGTCCTCCCAAGGTGCCCCCAAGCCCTCAAGATCCAATCCTTCGAGTTTCAAGAGTCACGTTTTAAGGTAAGGGATCCGACCCCTCTCTTTCTTTTCATGTAATCTCTTTTATGTCATTCCTTTTATGCTCCATGTTTTTATGAGAGAGGATGTTCTTTTATATTCCTCTTACTGCCCTTTCATTTTTATATGATGAGAGATCCACTCTTACTCTCATCATTTCGTTTTATGAATGTTTAAGTGACGCCGTTAGGCTGCCGAATTTTTAAGGGATTCTTTCACCCTTCTCATTTTCAAGTTCGATTTTCATGTCAAGTCTTTAAAGTTCCTTTTAATTATGTTGGGGTATGATATCTATATCTATCATACTGATCTCTTATGATCATATGATGAGGGACCCTATTTGATCTTGTCAATTCTTTTTTATTGAAGTTTAAGTGACGCCGTTAGGCTGCCGAATTTTCATAAGAGAAATCTAATTTTTGTCTTCCTTCCATGTTTTTTATTTCAAATGGTATGTCCTTAAAATTTCATTACCATGTCCATATATCCTTCTTATTCTGTCCCCTTACTGTTTTATGGATCATTTATGAGTGGGTGACCCATGTCCCCTCTCTTTTCAATGTTTTCTAAAACCCCGAAACATAGCCGTTATGCTGCAGAATTTTGGTCTCAAAATGCCTCTCCCTCTTTTCTCAAAATTATTTTATGTTATAAAGTGAATACTCAAAGCTATTATTTCTACAAGGGTATTCACATATATATCAAAATGTTCTATTTTAAATTCTGGGATTTACATACATGAGACCCACTTTCCCTTCCGTGGGTTTAAAGTGCCGAAAAGATCATGTCTTTAAAGCAGTTTTTAAAACGTTATGATTATGAAATGAAACCCATTTATTTTATGCTATATGGGTTATTTATGAAATTTTTGATGATGATATATGTGGCTCACATGATAATAAAGGCAAATTTAAGGGTGCGCCCTGATAGCGCTCCAATGCATTGGGTAATGATGTAACCACTAGAGATTGCAATTTTCACGATACCTTGGTGAATAACCTTGGTAATATTCAAATGACACCTTGGGGATGGACCTTGGTGATATGTTCATGATTGTCAATATTAAATGTTGCAGCCACATCTTCAAGTTATGAAAAATGTTATTTTTATTATGAAATGCCTCATGATTTATTTCTCATGCCTTAAAGTTCTTTTCATGTCCTTATTGAAGTATATCAAGTTCACATGTAAAATGTTCCTCTTGTTTCCCTTACTGGGCCTTCTGCTCACCCTTTCTTTTGATGTATGTCCCCAGTTTATGAGATGCAGTAATGAACCTAGGATGAACTTAAGGAGAAGCCTTTCAAGTGTTTAAGAAGAATGATTTATGTTGCTTTCATGTATTTTGTTCCTGGTTTCCAAGACACTAGACCTTAAAGATCCTCAGTTATGTGTAATGTAATGAAAGTTTATGTTATAAAAATGGAGGGATGCTATAGAAACAATACCAAGTTTTATCTTGAGGATCACACATGAAAGAAATTGAGCATAGAAACTGAAACAAAAAATACCTGGTTAGAACCAAAGCTGTGTTCAACGTCTACTCATTGTCGATGATCACTACTTGATTAATTCTAATCCAAATATCTCTATATCGTCCACACATGCTTCAAAAATCTATGAAAGTATCGATCATCAAAATAAATGTGCTAGCACGTAATTTTGATGACACCTTCGATGCCCTTGTTATCACCACAACACCTTGCTTCCGATGAGTGTGACTTGGCTTGATCCATGCTCCTAGATCCAGATCCCATCTCTATAGAATGCTTGAGAGAGATGAAGAGAGAGAGAGAGAGGATAGGAATAGTGTATGGAAATCCATCACCTCTTATATTTATAGAGTGTTAAGAGATTATATAGTATTTCATCATTGGCCCTGAATAATTAATACTCTATAAATGACATATTATGACAACTTTAATGAGTCATAAATATTTTTATCACGTTCATGTATTAATTATATTTAATGATAATAATTGAGCCATTAACTCGACACATCATTCCCACGGATATTAAATGATCTTGAATATTTTTAAAATATTATTCATTCAACTAATAATTTCATGTATTTAATTTAAAACATATAAATACAATTAATTAATAAATTAACTGTCAATTTTTAATAACTTGAGAAATATGAATTTATTTAATTCATTGGGGATCGTATTTCATTGTAAAAAATTGAAACCCCAATGGTGGGTCCCAACATGTCCTATATTTCCATTCAAATGAATATGGATGATTCTTGAATATGCAATTGTATGTGACCCTCTATGACATTATATCTATTATAGTGAATACAATTCACAAACCAAGAAGAGGATTTTGCAACACATCATGGACCTTAATGGGACATGTAAATTAATAGTAGTGACAACCAATCTACAAACACACACTATGTAATATAATCTCTTTGTATTTTATGTCTCTTAAAGCTGGACCAACACACATGTCCTCACCCTTTTCATGCTTTATTATTTATTGATATAGCTGGATGGATTTACCCTATACTTATATTGCCACGGTTTTATGAAAGTATTACCATCTTGATAAACATGGCCCGAAATATATTACTTCCTTAATAGGGAAGCGATAAATACTTTCTTGACCATTCAAAAAATTTCATGCAACCAATGAAACAACCAACACAAGATACCCCACCATGATATCATTATCATGTTTTTTCTTACATCGAAGTAAATGATTAACTGAAAAATTTGGGAAATGATCTCAAGTTAGGATACCATTACATATGTTCATAGATAGGAGAATTCAATGACACCCAAAACATGTGTTATTCTTATTATAGGGTATGTCCTCATGATCTCACTACAAGAGATCATCATGTCTAAACTTCTTATGAATATGTTTCAATTCATATGACCCACATAACCTAATAGTAAAAAATATACTATGTCTAATCAGTAAGATGTATCTATACAACAAGACCCTTGTTTAAGATTAAGGTCATAGTATCTCAAGGTTCTCGTTATAGACTATAACCTCTTATAACCTTTCTACATTACAATTAATCTATGGTCATTACCATTGAAATATTGTATAATGAAAGGTGAACAATATAATGGAAAGAATACATCAAGTATATCTAGTTGTATACAAGATATGGTAATCATAAGTATTGTATAGTTGGGTCTCAATCACTCACTATTACTCCAATGAAAAACACAAAACATATGAACAAGGAAGAATTATGTGAAATACCTAGAGTTCATCAAGCACGGAATATGGACAAGATGTTGAAGACTCATGAATCATAATAATGAAAGCATTGGAAATGAATTTCTAGGAATTTGGCATAAAAATAAAACAACTCATCATAAACATTACTCAAGTTTACCTATAATGATATCATAAACAATGCTTCTTATTTCCCCACCAATACACTGTTAAAAGAATCTTATGATATATAAGCTTCACCAAATGCATTTAAGAGATATATAATTTCAGGCCCACTTGTAACATCATAACATGTACAAGCATATGAGTTCTTGAAGGAGGGTTTTTTCATGAAACATGATTCAATAAATTTAATATTTACCAATTAATGAAATATAGGGCACAACCTATAGTTAACCTCTTTTGTAAGTCACTTTCAAAAATTATTTTTCTATTTTTACAATACTTAACTAAAATATACTGACCTTTAATAACAATTGGGGTTATTTAATGATTTTGACAAAAATATAATTGAATACATGAGAAATGGAATTATGTTAGTAAGAATAAATATTATATATCCTTCTAAGTTCAATATGATGTTAATTATTGTTCTTCAAATTAATTTAATCTCATTATACAACTCTATGTAGATATCTATACCTATAACACTGAAACATCTTATTCAAATGGTGATTATGCAACAATGAAGCCTTTTTATATAGGATAATCATTTCTTATAAATACTTATTCCATAATCTATCATTTGAATGAATTAACTATTAAATGTAAGGGAAATAAGTGAATGATGAAGAAGAACACTTTAACATGGATTGAATAGAGACTGCTCTTCCTATCATTTTAACTACAATTAAATTCTTAGAATTAAATAATGAGAGAACCATTAAGCGTAATAACTCAAAGTATCACTACTGCCTACCCTGGAACAAAAATAAGGTCTGTTATCCATCATCATCAATGCAAGAATTATTTATTAATCAGATATTGTTGGAAAAGAACAATGTTAAGGATTCCTTAAGTAGTGGAGGCCTAGGGAATATTCCCATACCAAATCAACACACTTAGGTGGGATTGATCTTAGATTATAATAAATAATAAGTGGGTTACTCTGATTTCCCTTTGAGGAAAGGTAGTCTATAGCATAATTAGACTCACTTTATGTGTGGCTCAGACTTTCTCTAACAATGTGGTACTTACATATTCAAATGAGATAAACAATGGACTAGGTGGGTCAGAAAATCCTTACAGAGTGTAAAATAACTGCTGAGTCTATTTAAATTTCCCCAATGGTATTATTAGTGGAAATATAGATCCATATACCACTGAGAAAATCATTATCCATTCCATAATATAGTCACCTAGGCCATATAAGATGTTGAAATAAATGACCCCAAAACCTTTGGAGTCACAGACAACAACTTTATAACAAACCAGGATTAGCATACATGGATATTACATAATTTTAGATGAATATTTAGTACATTAAAATAAATAAATGTCTGAGGACCATAATAGTTTAGTGCCATTGTAAATTTGTAAAACAAAATCTTTTATCCCAGTGAAAGATCTCAAAAATCTCCTAGAAAGATCTCTACCATTTAGTACATCTACCTAAAACCATTCTTCATAACTTGTGGAAAAGAAATATAAAAGGGGTGACCTCAGATGCCCAGTAAGAGTAAACAAGAGAGAAATGTAAGCATAAACATGAACATAGGTTTATGATAATATGATCATAACATCAGGATATCATACACTACAAATAAAAGATCATAAAACATGAGGTATGAGATAAATATTGATTGTTCATAAGATATAAATCATAAATAAATAAACATCATGAGACATGAAAATAAAATAGAGGAATAAGAAACAGTATTTGTGGAATGATAATAGAAATTTTTATAATAAGGATACCTACCAAGACCTTTATAACATGTTAGGCATGGGCTACGACCCATGTACCGTTTGCAGGATTCAGCTAACAATACATGTACCCTATTACATTAGGTATTGGGCTACAACCCATGTACCTTCTTCTTTTTGGTGATGGGATATAATCTTCGTACCCTCTTTCTTTTTGGATTGGGCTATAACCCATGTACCTTCATGTTTTCAAGCTTGGGATAAAAACTTTGTACCCTCTTTCTTCTAGGATTGGGATAAAACCCATGTACCTTATTGTTTTCAGGATTGAACTACCTCCCATATACAGAATAATCTTATATATTACTTAACATTACCCAATTCATTAGAGGTAGATATAGGTCCCACCCATCACATAATAAAATCATTAATACATGTGCTATAAAATAACAAAACATTCATCATATCGTAAACCGTAGAAAAAGATAGGTTTTATAGATATCAAATCATAACCCATGAAATTAAATGGGAATAATTAACATTTCATCACATCATAACCTATGAAATGTGATAGGTTTCTTAATCACTTCATGAAAGCATAACCTGTGAAAAGAAGCGTGTTTATAAAGCATATAACCCATGGAAGTGAAATGGGTGTCTTAAGCATCATTCCATTGAAACATAAACCAATAAAGAAATAATATGAATGAAACCTTTGGATAACTTCTTAGAAGGGAATAAGTAACATCTACAAACATAATCATATATGGAAAATAACTTGGAAGGATATTTGGAAAATATTCTAGTGGGTAAATACCATTTATTCTTTGAAAAAGGCTCTATAAAACATAAAAAAATTTAAAACCATTTCCCTTAAAAATTATAAAATAATCTTGAAAACCTTTTGTAAAAAATTTCCATCAAAATATATTTTAAAAAAATTATTAATAATTAAACTTTTAAACATGAAATTAAATTTTCATATAATTTATGGCTGGTAAATTTGTACACATCATATGAGGTAAAAAATAACATTCCTTTTTCATGGTAATAATGATAGAAAAATGCCTCATTCATAAGGAAAAAATAATATTCCTTTGAAAATAATTTTAAAAGAAGAAATGGTGTAAATATTTATTTTAAATATTTAAGGATAATAGAAGAATATTCTTGGAGGCCTTTTTAGAAAACATAGATTTCCGACCTAAGAGAGGGTAAATTCAGGCTTTCTTAAAAATACATTCTTGATTATATTATGTACCAAAGAGTAGAAATATCAATAAAATACTTGAATATATACTGAATAACCAAAGGATAATAAATTTCATGAATTTTCTTGATATATGGATCATAATATTTCATCAAAGGAAACATAAACATAAACAATCTTGAAAAGCGATGGAACTTTCTCAATACACTCTTATAACTTGGTAACATGGGATCATGCTCTCCATGTAAGAAAATAAAATTTAAAGAAGATTAAAATATCATGGAAATAATAAATTTAATGATTTAACATATAAAATAGAAGTACATACAACTCGGAAAAGAATTTAGGTGCATAAAAACATGAGTCTCAAAGAAGGAAAATTGAGAGAAAACTATTTTTCCGATATGGTAACTTTTGAAACATTAACCCCATGAAATAAATATCATAAGATGAATATGTAAATAACGATAAATTTAAGTATAATAATAATTTAATACATCCATTGGCAGTATACATACCACACAAAATGAATTGATAGTGAATAAATCATGCATCTCATAGAAATAAAAAGTGAAATGAAATTTCCATTCCTTATGTCTTCAATCTCATCATACTCATTCGAAACTCATGTATAATAAATTTAAATTTATTATAAATATTTTAAAGAACAATATTATTATATCTAATACCATTCATGGAATGATCATGACTTTATATTACCCTAATCTTGGCAATTTCATGTTTAGGTTATGCTTCAGGTAATAATTGCTTTATTTTTCACAAGAGTCTTAATTTGTTATATCTTTGGTCCTTATACTTATACCATGATCTAAATAATTTAAACTGTGATATAAATATCATTTATATACAATATATTTTTATAATAATAATATATATAATATATAAGTATGAAATAGAGTACATCATTCATGGACACAATAGACCGTGCGTACGCATCATTGCTACTTCCGTTTAGTTGTCTCGTTAAAAGAAAGTAATAAAAATATATATGTATATATATCCTTATTAATTTATATTTTTGATACCATATTTATCATATATAATCACTAAAACCATCCTTAATACAAACCATGTAGTGTATGAATGAATCATATTGCATTGAGGGGGTGGCAGTCCACAATTCCTCAAACGAAATTAACATATTGGCACAAAAGCGAAAGTAAAAAGACATGTGTTGTAAAAATGAATAAAAAATATTACATAAATAAAAAATATAACATACGAAATATGTAAAAAGAGTTTCCATCATAATGTCCACCATGATATGTGGTAAAGAAAAAATGAACAATCATTATTTAGTGAGGTGGTAGTTCGCTGTACATATAAATAGTATGCTCGTTGCCTATTTGATGGATGTGTGTATAAGGGTATGTATAAAACATATCATAAAAAAATCCTAATATATTTATTATAATATCGTTGTTATATAATCATAGAATAATGGGAGTGGATGTGGTGGATAAGGAAAATAAAAGAAAGGATCTTGATAGAAAAGATTACCGCTTAATCAGGAAACTCCTTTGGTTTCTTCCAAAAGGCTTCCTTGGATTAATTTTTGCTAAAGAAAGGATTATAGGTGGAAGGGATGGATTTTTAAACGTTTATTTGGTATATATTGGATGAACCTAATAGGTTTTAGAGGTGTAAAGAAGTGGGAGAGTTTTTCGCCTTTTATAGGAAATGAAAAGAACTCACTTGGATGTTTTGATAAATAGCTAGGTGTACACATGTTATTACCTAAAACAAGCCATAAAAATAAACCTAAATAAATAAAAGAATGTTTATGGAAGAATTATTTTCATAAAATTGTGTTTGGATAAGTTTATAGTTTTTCTGGTCCCATAAGAATAAGGTTTAGTCCCTAATTAAGCTTAATTTGACCTTAACGGCTATGACTAATTGTAATCACATTTATTAATAATTTAGGTCATAAAAATGATATAATTATTATATAAATATTATAATGATCAAAATGGAATATTTACATTTTTATAAATTCAATTCATAGAAGTGTCAAAAACACGATTAATGATAATCCCACAGATGGGACGAAATAATGTGTTTTTAAAGTAGAAAATTGTTCAAATATTTGTTATGTTTTTATATTCAATTTAAATGTGCAATTGATTATAGTGACCAAAATGGTATTAATAAAATTATAATTTAACTAATGTATCCTTAATTCAAATTAAATGTAAAATTTAATATTAATAATTATTTAAATAAAAAGATAGTTATTAACTAAAATGCATTATTTTTCACTAATCATCCAAAAATGAAGTTTCTTAGAAAAATCAATAAAATTCAAGATAAGATAATTTCAGAATTATAAATTATAAATTTTATTTTATTTTATCAAATTAAATTTATAGATGTGTGTAAAATTAATTTTATTTCTTTTCATAGAAGAACATAAAATGTAGTTAATTTTAAAAATAGTATTTTTAAACAAATAAGGTCTTTACTAAAGATTATATATTTAATTATAAATATTTTTTATTCATATAAAACCATTATAAAATATATTTTAAATGTATTTATTAATTTTTATTTTGCTATTTTTAATTTCTAAGTTATAATTATCTCATTTAAATAATTATAACTGTAAAATGATGTTTTTTAGAACCATCAGTGTTACATGTGATGTACACCAAGTAATGGTTGCGTGTAATATAAGAAGAATAAGTTTTCATTGTATCTTAATTTGAGGTGGTTTCATATAACTTGTTCTAACTCGGTACCATGTGAACGAAATTTCTAACTTAGTGATTTAACAATAATTTTTTTTTCAGAGTTGCATGAAATAAAAAATAAAAAATCATTAAAATAATTTGATGAAAAATAACTCCCAAAATATCAGGGGGTTACATTTTCCCCTAGTAAAATTAATTTCTACCTATAAATTCTTATTTTTTATTAATTATTTAATACTTGAAAGTTTCATTCCTATAAATCCACATCGTAAAAATCAATACTAATACTTCCTTTAAAAAAATAAAGAAAGAACTGAAACGGTTACCAAAAGTAACTCACAACTAGATTCCCATAGAGGAGAATATAGGTGGGGAGTGAAAAAATGGGCATGGAAGAAAAATATAACTATAATGTTCTGGTGGAGAGTGATAGAGAAAAAGTTCAGGAGAATGTTAACAATCAGAAATCCATAAATCTTGGATGAACTAGGGGAATATCTGATTCATAAAAAATTATATACAAGGATAAATTTTTGGATTCAAAATAATTTTTCCTAATGTTAATTAATTTTCATGAAAATATATACTTTCATGATTTCATGAAAACCTCACCGTTTGATTTTCCATGATCCACCTCACCTCTTTCTCCAAAAAAGGAAGATAGATTTTTCATTATTGAAGAAGTAATAGATCTTGAGATCCATGATATTCCATAAAATCTATCCTTTGTTATCATAAAATCCATGTTTTTATAATAGGTTATCCAATATTCATAAATCCTCATGTGGTAAGATAATACTTTATTCTCAAAAACTTCATCCAAAGTTTAACTTAATCTTTCTATAATTTATTACCTTCATAACCCTTCTAAAGGATGAAAATTTATTTATTTAGAAATAATGCAATGAAATTATCTTAACATTGATAGCTCCTATATCAAAAAGTATGGATTGGTTGTCACATTCCAAATATGTGAATGACCTCATCATATATTCCCTTAAAACATGGTAATAATCTTAATTACCATAAATCCTTTTGAAAAAATGCATGTTTCCTTATTCCAATGATTACGAGATATATTATTTAATTCCTAGAAGTTGTAAACTTCATCCATAATGATATAGACCATTTTGTCAATAATCAGTTCCAGGGTAATCTGTTCCATCCAATTTACTTATTCATATCCAACATATCATTATCCAATGTTCCTTATCTCAATTTTATTCATTCATTATGGTATACCTTCGCTTAATCAAAATATCACCTTTCCATGAAATCATTTTTCTGTGTCTTCATCCCCATTCAAAATGTCCTTTTAAATACTTAATGAAAAATTATAATTATAATACATATACATTTCATGTTTCATATGACATAATCTTTTAATCCTAAAACATAAATACTTCATCAATCTAACTTTATTCTTAATCCATTACCCTTGAATCATTAGTTTATTCCTTAATACCTATTTCATAGAATATGAAATATGAATCATGTATTATGTGTCCTAAACCTCAATCTAATCATTATTCTTTTATTTAATGTAAAAAATACTCAAAGAACATCACATATATTTCATATGTCATTTTCAATCTCTTTAACATCAGAAGTATAAATAATACTCGCACAACATTCCTGATTATTTTTATGTGATTTTCAATTGGGAAATTGATTCGAATAATTTCTATACTTTCCACTTATGAAAAATTAAATGTTAACCATGTTCTGTAAAGCTATCTCCATTGAATAATACCAGAAAGAATAGTGTGATAATCATTTATTATATTGAGATACCATATAATCATGAAAAATTACGTATATGGTGACTAAACAATGGTTCATAATTGTTTAATCTATGAAACCATTGGTTTATCCATGGTTATTCATATTAATCATATATTTAGGTGATTCATGATGGTTTGTAAAGAGTTTTTTAATACCGAAAGAACATTCCTTGAGTGTTTCAAACCAGGTGTGTAGTAAGGCCAATTGTCATGTAAAAAGTTACCCTGAGTCATGCCTAGAACATATTGTCAGAGTTGTTACCCCATAGGTAAATTCTTTCTAGAGACACATCCACTCATAGTATCTAGACAAGGATGAATTTCTAGGAAACCACTCACTATATCCTTTTCCAAAATTACAAGTCATTTTCCTAAACATTGACTCATCCTTATACTTATCCATATAGACTTTTGTAAACATTTCCTTAGAAATATACCTAGGGATCTCAGTATAGTCTTATCATCATATTTTACATTGCCTAACTAAACCTTTACTATGATACCAAATATAACAACCCAGAATTAGGATACATGTATATTACATTATTTTAGATTAATATTCAGTATATTATAAAATTACACACATGAGGATCATAATAATTTATTATCTTTGGAGACTTGGAAAACAAAATCTTTTATACTGGTGAAATAACTTCAACTATCCCATAAAAATATCAACATTTAGTCTATATACCTAAAATGTTTCTTCATAACCCGGGGAAATGAATCATAAAAATGGATGAGCTGAAATACTCAGTAAGTGTAAACATGGGAGACATGTTAGCATAAACATGCACATAGGTGTATGAGAATGTGATCGTAACATTCGAATATCATACCCTGCATATCAAAGGTCATAAAAATGATGTACAAGATAAGGATTGGATGTACATAAGACATGAATAACAAGTAAATAAACATCATGATCAATGAAATCATAACTAAGGAAGAAGACATAAGATTTATGGCATTAGAATAGAAAATTTTATATCAAGGCTACTAACCATGACCTTTATAACATGTCAGGCTTTGGCAATGACCCATGTAACTATTGAGGGTTTGGGATAAAAATCCATGTACCCTCTTAATTTTGGAGTTGGTCTACAACCCATGTACCTTCTTTTTTTTCGAGCTTGGTATATAACCCATGTACCCTTTTTCTTTTAAGGCTTGTGCTACAACCCATGTACCTTCTTGTTTACTGGCTTGGGAATAAACCCATGTACCCTCATTCATCTAGGCTTGGGCTAAAACAATATACATTATTTTTTTCATGCTTTGGCTACAACACATATACCCTTTGATCTCATTTACAAATTAACATTTCCTATGCATTAGAGGGAGATGTAGGTCCCACCAATCTAATAATAAAATATGTCATACATGTTCCATAAGATAATAAGACTTTCATCATTCCTAACCCATAAAAATATATAGGCTATATAAGCACAAATCATAACACATTAAATTAAATGGGTATCACTAACATTTCATCACATTATAATATATAAAAAGCGATAGGTTTCATGATCACTTCACAAAAGCATGACTCATGAAAGGAAGCGGGTTTCAAAAGCATAAAACCTTTGGAAGTAAAATAAGGGTCTTAAGAATCATTCTATCAAAAGATAAAACACCCAAGAAAGAATATTAATGGAGCCTATTGATCATTTCCTAAAGGTAATGAGCAATATAAAAAAATGTTATCATATATGGAAAATTACATGGAAGGATATTTTAAAAACATTTCTTCAGGTAAATATCCTTCATTCTTTGAAAAAGGATCTTTAAAACATAAAACCTTTCGAAAAACATTTTCCTTAAAAACATATAATCGATTATTAATTTTTTTAAAAAACAATTTTATTTAAAATATATTTTAAAAACATTTTCATAATAATAAATCATTTAAACATGAAAATAAATCTTCAAAGAAATGATGGTTGGTAAATCTGTACATATTGTACGAGGTGAAAATAACATTTCTTTTGCATGGTAAAAACCATAGAAAAATGCCTCATTCATAATATAAAGAGAATATTCCTTTGAAAACATTGGTAAAAGGGAAAAAGGGGTAAATATTTCTTCTAAAAATTATTGTATAATATTATATTATTCTCAGAACATTTTTAGAAAACATATATTTCCAACCAAGGAGAGGGCAAAGTAGGGATTTATTAAAAATAATTTCTTATCTATCTCATGTTACAAAGAGTATAAAAATGGATCAAATACATTAATATATCATTAATTACCTTATTATAATAAATTTTATGATTCTTCTTGAGATATAGATCAAAATATTTCATCAAAGGAAGCATAAACATAAACAATATCAAAAAGCAAAGAGATTTTCACAATACACTCTTACAACTTGGTAACATGGGATCATACACTAAATATAAGAAAATGAAACTAAAGGAATCAAAAAATATTATAAAAAGAATAAATTTCATGATATAACATGTAAAATTGAAGTATTCACACCTCAAAATGTAATTTAAGTGGGTAACAAAACATGTGTCTCAACGAATCCAAATTGAGACAAAGCTATTTTACTGATTTGGTAACTTTTAATACATTAACCCCAAGAAATAAAGATCATAAACTGAAAATTTAAATAAATATAAATTTATGTATGAAAATCATAGAATACATCCATTGGTTGTTTACACACTACAAAAAAGGAATTAGTGGTGAATAAAGCATGTATCACACAGAAATAAAAACTGAGATGAAATTCCCTTACAGTGTGTCTTTACTCTTGTTGTACTCATTAAACAATACTATATAATATATATAAATTCATTAAAAATATTTTAAATAACCATATTCTTATATATAATACCATATATGGATTTATTATGATTCTATATTACCCCCTTGTTAGAAATTTCATGTTAAGGTTACACTTCGTGTAATATTCCCTTTGATATTTGAATGTGTCTTAATTTTTTTATATATTTAGTCCTTATACTTATATAATGATTTAAAGAATTTGAACCATGATATAAATATCATTTATATACATTATATATGTATTATAATAAAAAAATAATATATATGTGTGAAATGGAATACACAGCTCATGAAGACAGCATGCCATACGTATGCATGAATTCTATTTCTGTTCAATTATCATGTTGAAGGAAAGTAAAATACATATATGTATATATATATATCATTATTAAATTATATTTATGATATCTTATATATCATATATTTTCATTAAAACCATCTTTAATAAAATCCTTTTAGTGTTTGAATGAATTATATCACTTTGAGGGGGCTGTAGTCCACACTTCCTCAAAAAAAATTATCATATTGACAGAAAATGAAAATTAAAAAGAAATTTGATGTAAAAATAAATAAATAAGATTAAATACAGATTAAATATAGTATATGACATATATAAATAGATTCATCATCATAATTTCTACCATGAGTGGTGGTAAAGGGTAAATGAACAATCATAATTTAGTGAGGCAATAGTTCACCGTAAACATAAACAGTATTCTACTTACCCATTAGATGGATGTGTGTGTAAGTGTGGTTTGAAACATTATCCTAAAAACACAATATTATATTTAAGATACATTTTTTTATACAGGCATGGAAAAAATAGAGTGTAAGGGGTGTATAAGGAAAATAAAAAGAAAAGAGTTTGAGAGAAGTAGTTACCTTTTTATCAGGAAACTCGTTATGGTTTGTGAAAAAAAGATTCCTTCATATTATTTATGACCAAGTAAAGGATTCAATGATTAAGGGAGGTATGTAGATAATTTTATTGGGTAAGTATTTTTTAAATCTATGAGGATTGAGAGGTTTCAAGAAGTGGGATAGCTAGTGGCCTTTTATAGGGATGGAAAATGACTCACATTGAATTTTTGAAAACAAGTTTGGTGTACACATGTTCCTATATAAATTAGTCATAAAAACAACCTAAATCAATAATGGAAGGTTTTTATCCTATATATGTCCAATAAAGATGTTTTTGACAAGTTTTCAAGGTCAATTGTGCCCCTAATATTATGGTTTATTCCCTAATTAAGCTTAGTTTGACCTTAACTGTGGTGATTAATTTTAATCAATTTCAGTCAACATTTTTTGTCAAAATTAACCATGATCAAGTTAGTCCTTAATTTTTATACCGATTAAAATGAATTATGTACATTTTTCAAAATTCAATTCACAGAATTGGGAAAATTAAGATTAATGCACATCCCTCAGATGGGATAGAATAACATGTTTTTAAAGTAGAAAAATGTTCAAATGTTCGGTAAGTTTTTATATTCCATTTCAGTGTAAAATTGATTATAATGACCTAAATGGTATTAATATATGTATTAATAATCTAATGTGAACTTAAAATAAATTTAATGTACAATGTAACATTAAAAATTAATTAAATGAAACGGTAGTAACTAAAGTGCAGTATTTTTAACTATTCATCAAAAAATGATATTTCCTAGAAAAAATCCCAAAAATTAACCCTAAGGTAATTTTAGAAATATAAATTAAAAAATGATGTATATTTTATCTAGTTAAATTTATAGATGTGTCAAAAATTAATTTTTTTTAATGAAGGACATGATATGTTGTTTATTTGGGAAAATAGTATTTTTAAACATATATGGTCATTACAAAAAATTATATCTTTCATTATCAATATATTTTATTCCTATAAAACCATTATAAACAAATACTAAGAGTATTTATTAATATTAATATTACTATGATAAACATGTAGGTTATAATTATTTAATTTAAATAATTATAGCAATAAAATGATGTTTCGTACAACCACCAGTGTTGTGTGTAACGCACACCATGTCATGGTTTCATGTAATGTACAACTAGTTGACTTTCTATGCATTATACACTAAGTTGGTTTTCGATAACATATGGAATGTCATTTCCGTGTGAATGAAATGTTTTACTTAGTTCATTAATAATAAAAAACCTATTTTTAGATTTTTGTGAAATAAAAATTATCAAAAGATTAAATTAATTTGAAAAAAAAATATACAAAATCTTGGGGTGTTACAAACATCCCCTCTCATGATACCTGAATTGAACGAACCTTAAATATTGAGTTTGAATCCATTTTTAGGGGGTTTCTAATGTACCCATCTACCCATGGGATCCAACCTCTTTGAAGAAGTCATGATTATAATAACATTCATGACAATATTAATTGAATGGGAATTATCCTAATGATTCAAGAGAGAACCTAAATCAACTACCATAAATTTTGATGGAATTTTTATGACTAAGAATTTTCATGAACTTCCTTCAACCCATGATTTAATTCTCACATTACATATTCACCAACATCTAGCTGAAATCGTAATGGACCCCGGCTTAAACTCAAGGTTGTTATCCTCCATTCCATGAAACAAGCACTAAATCCACCTATTTCTATTTTACAATCGTATATCAATTCCAACAAGACACCCAAAGACACTACATATTAACCTTACTAATTCACCCTACAAAAATAATTGTTCTATCATTTTAATTTTGGAGTTACTACAACAGAAATATTTGGACATAATATTGATTCATTTTCATCACATCACCTCATATGTCAAAATAACATGATGCCCAATGCATCAAACAAGAAAGTTGAATTTGATCAGGATTTCATTGCACCATAGAAGCTTTCTGACTACATACTCAAGACCTTCATGGAAGGATTAATGATAGTCCTTGGTCGAGAAGCTCCTTGATGAAGTACTTTTGAACACAAATCTATCAGGATCATAAGAGATTATAATGTTGTTAAAGGGGTCATGTTTCTATGGGTCAAGACTAGCCTTGATGTATTTTTGAAAAGTATATGCTTGAGAAAAAGTTATATCAGGTATAGGAAATCCAAGAAAACCAAGGGTTTGACCCACCCAATTATAATTTCAGTATCTAATGTTGCTACACCCCACAATCCACTGAGATTGATGTTGAAGCCTAGGCATGTGCCCATGTAGAAAATCAAAAAGGTTGGAGACCATTCCTTTCAGATCTCCCCATTCGACTCCATAATTCCCCATAAAAAATCTTCCCTATAGATATCAACCCTCCATGACTTCCCATGCCAGTTTGTCTTGAAGAATATGTGTGGTATCAATCTCACTACTAAAGCCAATGCCGCCCATCTCAACATGATTGACCATTTTAGCTCAAGATGCCCAGTGTTAGTGACCATCTGTTTGGGCATCCCAAATAAATGATGTCATGATTCTTTCAATATTATTAACCAATATTTTTTGGTAATTTGATAATGGGTATAACATGAATTGTGATGGAAGTAAGAACAAAATTAACCAATGCAATACATCCCCCATAGGACAATAAGTGAATCTTCCATTTATTGATACGTAATGTGATTTTGGAAACTAAGATCTCATAGTGATGAATTCAAAGTCCTAAAAGAGAAATAATAGCCCTAGATAGTCTATAAGAATGAATTTTATTTTAATTCCGAGCATGTCTTCTATGCAATTGGCTCAGTGATCTGAAAAGGTGTTATGAATATAAAAAATTCTCTTATGATAGTTTATGCATTTTATACTCCATGTGAAATATTTATTCATAACAATTATGATTCCTTGAAGAGATCTAATACTATATTAAATGATTATAATTACGTCATCTACAAAAATGAGGTGGGAGATGTCAAGACAATGAATCCTGCATCCAGAATGATGGATACTTCTATCTTGAATGTATCTAGAAAAAAATTTAATAATGGAATATTTCGCCATAATGAAGATATTTAGTGAAATAGGATCTCCCTATCTTAGACCATGCACTGATTTGAAAAAACCCACATTTCTTTCCCATAAATTTAATCAAAAACCATGGTGATATGAAACACAAGAAGAATAAGTCAGACCCACATGTATAGAATCCAATACTGGACATTACCATCAGAATTAATCCCTATTCGAGTATATCAAAGGCCTTTTCAATGTCAATTTAAATAGAAATATTGGAACTAGAAGTATTCCTATTTATATATCCACACAAAATTTGAGCTTCTTTGAACAAATAGAATAGGATATAAGGATACACAATTTAAATTCATTAAAATTGTGGAAACTTTTATTATCCCACATGAATTCTAAATTTTGGGCCTCTTATGGTTGGTTTCAATAATTGGCCAAGTTGAATGAAATGTATCTCAAATAAAATTTAATCCAAAACAAGTAATTTTTCAATTTATACCAGTTTAGATAATGTTATGTCAAAAATATCAAACAAATGTTTTCCCATTGAAATATCAAATTTAGTAAAATTTCATTTTTAATGTATTTTTATATAGTGAATGAAAAATGAGTATTGTATTAAAAATTATTAAATTATAGGACACTAAATCATGTAAAAAATGAAAATAATATGTATAATCATGACAATATAGAATAATTTTCAAGGAGGCCAGACCCCCACCCCTATGTATTTTCAGTCCTTAGAAAAATCATTTAGTATCTATATCAAATTTACACAAAAATAAATAATGATATAGTTTCAAATAACATTTCATAGATAGAATTTATCATGTCTAATTTATATAAGATAAAGTTTCCTTTTATTTTCCTCATTATTTTGAATTTATCAACCACAAAAATCCGTTCATGACATAATCCCAACTTATATAATAGGGAAATTCATGTCACTCTTATCTAGAGAGAAATTTAATCTAAAGTTATTCTAATACATTGAAATGCATGTATGACCATATAGTTATAAAAAATATATTTTCTATAAACAATGAGTGATAAAACTATTTTCAATCATGGGGTCTTATTCAAGGTGATTTTAGTGGCTAAGGGACAATGGGTAAAAAATTAAATATTTAATAATGAAAAGAGGGGTTTAACTCTTAAATATAATTCATTAATATTCATGTGAAACGATATGAAATTCTTCACTCAATTCTGTTATAATATATACACCACAATCTCTTTTGGTGACATTGTCCATGAATAAAAAAATAAATGTAATAAATGATTTCATCTTAATTATCTCATATTTTTTATTTTTTTCCAAGATGTTAAGATTGAATATAGTGAATGAATGACGGTTCATGGAATTTTTTTGAGATGGAAATGAGTTGAAGGAATTAAGCATAATGAATAATTCAATATCATCCCCATTTATTATTTTTTTTCTTTTGAGAAATGTATTGTGTGAGTAAAGAATAAATTATGGAAATGAATCATTTCTTTTCTATCTTAAATACTTATAATTGTGTAATACACCTCACACACCAAGAAATGAGTTTATTCCCAAAGAAAAAATGTTATTCTCCTACAGTCAAACACAAAACAGGCATGTAGATATGTTAATAGTGAAAGTAGGTAAGGATAAATTGAAACATAAAATGGATTAAACCTATAAGGTAATTTATGGATTCAAAGTGACAAAAAATGTTTGAAGTCAAGGGTTGGTATGAAGTAAAAAATATGTTCTTCTCAATGAAGTTTCCAATAGTATTAAAAATTTTTCATTAACTCTAATGATTTGAAAAAAATATTTACAAGTACTAATATTCACCAAAAAAACTGTTTCTCTCTAGAAAGTAAGGGTATTATGATTAATATGTCAAAGATGGTTTAGAATACCTCACATTATGTAAAAAATAATTTGGTTTAGTGATTTATAGGCATGGATTTCAAAATATGGTCAGAATCAGAATTGTTTTTAAAAGTCAAAAGAAAAAAAATCTATATTAATAATCATTTAAAAAATCTCCATCTTTAAAAATATCAAGTAAAATCACAAAAAATTAATTTTAGGCTAAAAATTGATAATGAATATTCATTAATGGAGGTATT
The DNA here is from genome assembly GCA_963277665.1 of Viscum album. Taxonomy (NCBI): domain Eukaryota; kingdom Viridiplantae; phylum Streptophyta; class Magnoliopsida; order Santalales; family Viscaceae; genus Viscum; species Viscum album. Next base: position 548,102,301 of record OY728148.1, read on the forward strand.
TTTTCTGAATCATGCTTCCTTAAATTTCTTATTTAACTAAGCATGTAGTATTGATGAAAACCTAGGACTAATATCTCAAAGGGGTCAACTTACAAAAACTAATTCTCTATTCTCCCTGGTGGCCCACTTCGGCTGCAACAAACCCTCACTTGGTTGGTTTAGAAGCTATGTGGAATCTTGGGGGATTATTCATCTTGTGACGGTCTCCGAGAACTCGAGGGTGTTTTTATGTCTTCACCTGTCTTCTAGAGAGGGCTTTGTCATGCCTTGGTCGAGAGGGGATTTACGTTGTGGCTCCTGGGGCTTATCTCCGTCACGGTGGTCGTGGGATTGTCATTTCGGCTGCAAGTCTTCTATTGAGGTGGTTTGGAGATTGTTGTTGGGCCTTCCTCTCCATTTTCACAATCTACTGATTCTGAAGTCTATGGGAGGTTCGTTAGGGTCCTTTCTTTTCGTGGATGAGAAAACCATATTTCTTTAGGCAGCGGCCAACCCTTACATCGGGGTGGAGATGGACCTCTTGGTCAAGCAGACCTCTCGGGTCCTTAAGTCGAGCGATGACTTCAGTTGGTGGCAAGTGATTTTCTTCTCTAGGATTCCCATATTTTGTACCTCTTATGGTCTACAAGGTCATCTGGAGTCGATATTCCAGAGGACATGGGGGGAGGTAGGTCCGTCTCACTTTTTCCGAACCCTACTATTTGAAAGGACCTTTTTTGATGCTCTCTGTTATCATCTGGAATGCACGGGGCTTGGGGGTCGAAGGCTAACATGCTCTTGTTGCCTCAGAATCTAGGAGCTGTAGCTCTTCTATTGTGGTTATTCTCAAACCAAAATAGGATCCGAGCATGGCAGTTTGTTTGTCCATGAAAATGGGATTTTCTTATTCCCTCCATGGAGGCCCTGATAGTTTGCTGATTTGGATCTATTGGAAGAAGAATCTCAAATTGTAGGTAGTGAGACTCATGCTGTAGTGCCTCAATATGAAAATTTACTTTGGAGGGTGAGAGGTCCTATTCTCTTTCATTTATGCAAGCACAGTTTCACATGTGAGGATTGAATTATGGCGACATCTGGAATATCTACAAACTAGTACCACCCCATGGTTCGTTGGGGGTGATTTCAATGAAATTTCAGAGTTATCATATAATAATGGATGATCCAGCTTTAGCCAGGGAAGCATGAAATAGTTTAAGAGCTTCATGACAAAGACAAGGCTCCTGGACTTGGGGTTTTTGAGTTCTAGGTTCACATGGTGCAATAATCGGAAGTGATCAAGCCGCATCTAGAGTCGTCTGGATAGATGTTTGGTGAATGTTCAGGGATTGGATCTTTTTCTCAATGACGTCAGTTACCCATCTCACGCATTCAATCTCAAACCATGCACTAATTCACGTGGAGATAAGAAGTAGTCCAATGGTCAGCCAAGCCTTTTACTATTCCAACACATGGCATCAGGGTGGCTCCTTCAGGCAGTTACTGGAGAAATCCTGGTAGTAGGAGGATGGTGGAAGGTCGTGAGGAGGTTTGGTGAATCGAATCAAATGGCTTAAACAAGACATTTGAAACTGGATCGCGAATAGATCGGACGAGCAGGGTGGGGTAATCAGCATATAGGAGGATGTGGATAAGCTGTAGGATTCTCTCCATAACTATTGGGACGATAATACCTTTGTGATCCTTTGTGATAGGCGGGATGCATTGTTTGAAAAACTTCTTGAAATTGAGAGATTGTACAAGAAATGCTCACGAGTCAAATGGATTAGAGAAAGAGACCGCAATACATCATTATTTCATGCATTCATGAAGGAAAAGAGGAGTTCACAGATCAATTTGAGCCTTAGAAATGGGATCTTCGCGTCAAATGTGGACATCACTTTGAAGGCCTCCTGTTAGGGGCGACCTCATCTAAATTTGTGCGGGAGGCAGCAGATGGGGACACATTGTTCGATTGGATTCTGCAACTGGTGAGGGAGGTGGTCACAAGTATGCCATAGGACAGTGCACCTGGACCTGATGGCTTCTTGATCTCTTTTTATGTGGCTACTTGGGATTTGGTTGGTCCACATGTGGTTGAGGCAGTCCATGATTTCTTTGGTGGTGGTGGTGGTGGTGGGGGGGGGGCTCTTAATAGATGCATTTGTTCCTTGAGAGTTGTTCTTATTCCGAAAATCCATAACCCGACTCTCATTAATCAATATCAACTGATTTTCTTATGCAACATTTCATTCCAGATTTTTTCCACGGTTATTTAAAGGAGGCTGAGTAGAATCATTCCAGAACTAGTGTCCAAGGAACAACATGGGTTCATCCAGGGTTAAAGTATCCAATTGGTGGTTGAAATTGCTAGTGAGCATGTGAATGATCTCTACTGGTGGTCAGTGGGTTCCAATGTCATTTTCCAAGTTGACATGAGCAAGGCCTATGAAAATGTTGAATGAAGTTTTATTATTTGGGTTATGAGGAGGTTCAAGTTCCAGGAGGAGTTTTGTGACCTTTGTTTTAGGTTTTATTCCTCCCACTGGCTATCAGTATCCATAATGGAGAAGTGCTTTGGCTATTTAAAAATGGTCAAGGGGGTTCATCAAGGGGATCCACTGTCCCCTACCCTTTTATATTGGCACAAGACACACTCTCACAGAATCTTAATTACAGTTTGGAGGAGGGAAGAATGAAGCCTTTTTGAGGTAGGTAGGGTATGAAGAGTATATGACATCTCATGTTTGCAGATGATGTGTTTATTTTCATGAATGGATGTCATAGGTCTCTTCTCCACATCATAGAGAATCTTGATAAATACGGTGGAATAAGCGGACAAGGTATCAACCCCTCGAAGTGTCATGTGTTCATCTAAAAAAATAGCTTAGCTAGAAGATTTAGAGGTATCCAAGATATCCTCGGCTGTCAACAAAGGTAGTTACCAATACTGTATCTCAGGGTCCCAATTTCATGTGGCAGTATCAAGAAGCAACATTTCAATGATATTCTGGACCAGTTGCTGGTAAAGATTTTCAGCTGGAAGAATAGGCTGCTCTGTTTTGGATGGCGGGTCACACTGATCAAAAGCGTAATCACATCCATTCTGATGCATATTTTATACATCGTTAATCATATGAAATGTGTGGTTGAGAAAATGGAAAGAATATTGAATGCGTTTCTTTGGGATGCAACATAGGCTAGGTGAAGTCACTGGGCTTCTTGGCAGTGCTTGGAAAATCCAGTTTCCAAAGGGGGGGTTGGTCTTCGGTATATTAAGGAAACCATCATTGAAATGAAAGGTTGGTTGGCTTGGGAGGTTATTACTGGGGAATCTATGTGGGAAAGGTTCTTCAAGATGCACTACGGCCCTCAACGGGGAGTGAGTGGAAAACGTGGTATATCTGTTTTGGTGCACTGCATGGCTTCAAACATCGAGGTGCTGTGTGATTACAGGCAGTAGGTTATTTGAAGAGAAGGCATCAATTTTTGGAAAGCTGATGGGCTGGTGAAAGGATAGTGTTCCTAGAATATATTGCTCTAGATACTTATTTTAGTGATGCGTCAACACAGTATGACTTCATTTAGGCGACACTGAGTCCTCAATAAATGCTCATGTTTGAAAATATAGTCATGATTGATGAACAAGATATCTGATGCTTCACTAGATCAGGTACATGAAGGTTCAAAATAAGGGACTACTGGGGAATCTTCCATGAGTAGGGGACTTCGAATGTGTGGACACCAATGGTTTGGTGTAAGGATATTCCTACGAAAATGAACTTTCTAGTTTGGTAGATCAGAAATAAGGCTATTCCAACCGAAGAGAACATCCAAAAAGAGAGTCTCCATGGCTTACTGCTACTACTGGTCTGTGAACCCAAGGGTAGAGTGGACTATGCATCTGTTCTTCCAGATTCATTAGGCTTCTTACATGTGGTCCCTATTCAGCCCTCACCTAGATATGGATAGAGACTCGAATTTCATGTAGGGATTTCTTTATGCATGGTTCTATGAGACTGAGAACAGGACCTTGGAGCACTCCACTCGGATGATCATTTTTGTCGCAATATGCTGGACCATTTGGGAGGCTATTAATAGTGTTCGGATAGGATCCAATCACTCTCCTTTATTCATGCATATGTGGTTATGAACAGTCATCGCCGAGCTGGCCTCATTGGTGAAAGGAGGGTAGGCTTCGATATCTATTCGCAACATTACCAATCGGCCCCATAATATGAACAAGGGGAGTGGACAATGGAATTGATGTTATCCTCCTACTAATGGGATGAAACTAAATGTCAACGACACGTTTATGGAAGGGGTCATGAGGGGTGGTGGGGTGTGGGGTGGTGGGGTGTTATAGGACTCCTAGGGTTCGGTTCACCTTGGTTTCAATGATTTTTTCAGTCCAAGCAACTCATTGGGAGTGGAAGTGCGGGCCCTTCTATCCTAGATGATGGTTTGCAGAAGATGGTGTTTTCAGGAGGCTGAGATTGAATCTGACTCCTATGTCCTTGTGAGGGCTTTACAGGGACGCCATGCGATCCCTTGGGAGTTGGCTTACTCATTCTCCAATGCCATGGAGAGACAAATCTGGGATGCATGGTCCATTACAGTTGGAGGGAATCCAATTTTGTGGTGGACACTTTGGCTAGGTTGGGTAGGAAGGATGAGGAGCTGCTAATTTATGATAGTTTAGACTCTCTTCTGGTAGAATGCAGAAGTGTAGTCCAAGGGGATGCCTTGGGTATACATTACTTTTACCCTCCATGAAGGTTTGGTGTAGTGTGCTTCTCTTTTCTTATCAATAAAAAATAACTTTTAGTTAGTATGGTGTTATTCTTTATATTTTATATCCATCAAGAAATTTTAGTTCATTATAAAGTTTTATAGAATGTTATCACTAAATTACTAAAGTCATATTTTCTCACTTAATAGAAACATCAAATTCCTTGTCTTCAAATTTTGATGCATTTATAGACCTGAAAATAGTTCAATCATAAGAAAAAAAGTTCATGAAACTATTATTTATTCAATTATCTATGTGCACAAAAAATTACTTCTCCTTTGGAATAGCAGTTTGTGATATACAGTCCCTACATTAAAAATCATCCAAACTATGAACATATTTTTTAGACACACTTGTATGCTTCATTTTAGCCTATTATGGTTAGATTTAGTAATAGATCTATTTTAATTAAATAGATCCCATATAACATTCATTTTGGTCCAATTGAATAGATTTTATGAAAAAAATAACAAATAAATGTTTTTCTATGGAAATATTATAACGACCCGACCCATCAGGGCCTTCCTAGCCAATGGAATATCGGGATTCCATAACCCCAAGCCCATCTCTATAGGATATGGTTTGGTGACATGTTTTGAGAATGAATAACTAAAATATGAGTCTTTTCTTAAAGTACTGTCACACAAACACCAAACAATATCCATGTAAAAGTTTAGTGGAATAATAATAAATGATAGGAACATCTAGAGTAATAACCATGCAAGTAACAATAACTAGGGAATAAAAAAGAGTGTGATCGAGTACACCAAAATTAAAAGGGAAAAAATGCACACCCACTTAGAATATATGTCCAGACCTGAAAATAAATGGATTATAAATGTTAAGAGAGACTGACTCTAGATCTCCAAGAATAACCACTGCATTTAGTTTATGCACCTGAGTATCCCTAAGCTCCACAAATGACACTACTTACCTATCCATCATCTGAATATGACATGACATGTGTGGGAAAATCCCATGCATGGGTGAGTGTATACATACCCTGTATGAAGACCCAAAAATGAAAGAGGGATCAATATAAGTCATGATATAAGTAGTCAGATCAACAAAAAGATAGGGGGAAAACCAAACAATATAGATATATGTATATATAAGAAACCCAAATGAGAGAGAAATGGGATATACATCTCACTGCCCTACCCAAGATAACCATTCATCCATCAGCTTCAAAGGCCCATCATTGATACCTAAAATCATGCATGTTTGTCTGAAGAAGTCATGAGGAGTACCTACACCATGCCACTACTCTATAGATTGAGGGAGAAGAGTCCTTAAAAGATAGAGGACCCACACCCATATAGGGGAGTACCATCTCTACCTAGAATAATGAATATAGAGGACTCAAACCCTAGAAAGTCAAGAAAGTACTATCTCCATGGATAGAGGACCCATGACCTGATGCAATAGGGATGTATCAAACATATCTTCACAATGAGTATGGAGGACCCTCACCCTAGTGAAATATGAGAGTACCATCTCTATATGCTCACTATGTATAGAGGACATGTTCCCTAGTTTGATAGTGGTGTACCATATCCATAGATGGGAGACATGTGCCCTAGTGTGATAGGGGAGTACTATCTCTATCTACATAATGGTTATGGAGGACCCACACCCTGATATGATAGAGGAGTACTATCTCCAAGGATAGAGGGCCTATTTAATGGAATGATAAGCGAGTGCCATCTCTATATAAATAATTTGATGATCCTTCCAGATCACTTCCAAGAATCAAAATGTTCCTAAGGAATAGTCATACTCATAACATCTCAAATATTATATCAAAATCCACTACGAATTCCACCATCACATTCTATGAAAAAAACACGCTGCATAGGTTACTCATGGGCCAAGAATAGATAAAAATAACATAGATATGAAATAATGGAGTTGTAGACGGAAGTACATGGTGTGTATGAGGGTCCACACTGCGCATAAACAGACCTCATCACTTGGACATGTCTCCAATGGACAAGGATATGGGGCCATGCCATCATACATGATGAGTATGGTGAATGCAAGATATATCTTGGCCTCCCAAGTCTGGTCCATGTGCTCCTAGAAGTGCCTGTGTCCTTTGGGTTGTGCCAGTGTACCTGGTCATGTATAAGGAAGTGTCCAAGCAAGGGTACCTAGCAATGTCCAAACTCGTGTACCGTGATATGATTGTGTGTTTTTTCATGTCCATTCCCCTATAATATTTGAGTAAATTATAGGCTACCATTAATAGGTCACACTTTGTCCAGGGTTACCACATAGTGTGATAATTACCACCACCCAAAACACCTAATTGACACATCTAGGGGACAATAAATCTCGTGTTTATCCGGAATACAGGTTTATTAATTGGGTTTTTTCATAGAATGATATATTCTTTCATGAATCCACCAAATCCATAGTCACTGCTACAATTCCCCCATTTTGACCACCCAAAAAAGGTGCTAATCACCCCTATCAGTCTATTCCATCCCTCTATTAGATAAAATCAAAATTTGGTGATTCCATCAAAGACTACAATGCCTCTATTACATGTAGAACCTCGTTTTACCATCCATAACTATTTCAAGTCCAAAATCCTTGAAGGAAAACCTAAAATCCACTGAAATATATCCAAAAAACCAATCATGTCATTATGTACACATCCACTATGAATCTGGAGGTCTGATTGTACATAGACCCATCTAACAATGTCAAACCATGGACCTATATCCCAATGATGTTGAACATGAAGAATTGGTGGGGGTAAATCACAAGAATAAAGGTGCATCAATAATTTTCCATGTTTTCATGTCCAAAGATCATATTTTAGACATATTTAGGGTGAGAAACATGGTTTAACAAATAATAAATTGGATAAAAAATTTAATTTGATAAACAGACTCATGCGAAGGATAAAATAATCATAGATCAAAGAATAGCATATAAGAAAATTCCCAATCATTTAATAAAATGTGGGAACTAAAATTGAAAACCCATATGTTGATTATGATTTGATTATTGGTGAATAAAAAGTTCACTAGTGATGAGGAAGACTCACTTTGTTCACTGTCTATTAAACCAGCCCAGTGTGATCATCATCCGATCTCGATCTACCAACGAATAATGGTAAAACCTCATCTCAACAATCCTTGAGTTTTGTGGTTAACCCTAATGATTTTAAATAATAGGTTATTTATAGAGGGAAGTTTTCTTTTTTCATTAAATGAATTTATTATATAAAAAAAATAATTAATCCTCTTTACATACCCTCCAATATTTTCCTCATTTTAATGTCTGATTCTGACCAAATTTAGGTCTCTCCTAGGGAAAACCTCATGCTCCTTATTCAACCATGGTCTCATATTTCTTATTTAAGAATCCTTTTGTGATATATTCCATTATTTATGAAAAAATACCTGAGATTAATATTAAAATATTTAATATTTTTATAAAATTAATTTTGGGCTCACCAGGCCACATAATCTCTCACCATCTCAACATTCGGCTCTGAAAATATTTCATAATATATTTCAAAAAAATTCAAGGAAAAAAGATTCTTTAAATTATTCCCTATAAATATTTTCATCCATGAAAAGAAAAATATAGATAAAAAAGTGGGTATATTGAGCTCAGAAATGGCTCTCACTCTCCCATGATCTCTCTTGCATACTCACATGTTACCCCAATACAAGAACCAAGGGAATGGTCCAACCACACATGATCTAGTACTACCAATCCTCGATCATCACTAGGTACTCATTGAATGTGGATACATCCTATATTTCTAGTTAAATCCATTCAATAAAGTGCATAGGATTGTGCATGTATATCCTTAGTTACAGGACATGGTAAAAGTCAAGAACCCTCTCCAACTTTCAGGGTAAGGCTATGTGGTAACAAATATCTCAAATACTTTACAGGATCTCTAATGGCTTGATAAACCTTAGGGAATGATTTTCCCCTATCCAAATCTCCACAACCTCATTGTGGGGAGACTCATGAAAATGTGGTCTCCTTGATCAAACTACAATGTCCTACAACGATGATCTAGTATCACATTTATTACTTCTCTGTGTAGTCCTCATCCACATATGGAGAAAAAGGACCTTCCTGGTTTTGTGAAAACACTGGGAGAAGCAGCAAAAAACAGGGTTGTAGATGAATAAAATAGAGATGAAACAGCTGATAAAAGAACAAGAATAATATATCACATGACACAACCATTTACATGGTATGAGAATAATCCCTACATGCATAGTGATGCATAATTTCACTATGATTCAAGAGAACAAATATAGAGAGAATATTATAGTTTCACAACACTAAAACCCTATCAAAAAATGATCTAATAATGAAGACATTGAACTATTCCCCCAACTGCATAATAAGTCCACTATTATACAGTGAACGGTGAATGGATGTCTGTACTTCTACAGTGATACAACCACCCATGTTCATGATGCTACAAAGGATAGTGAAAAGAAGTCTATGGAGTTATATTACCTATATTTCCAAATACCAATATGCTTTAGTAACCATTCCAATGTTAGCACTGATGTAGTGCCATGTTTGTGTTTCATAGTTAGCTCTTCTACTGGTGTTTAGAGTTGCAAATGTTCCAAAAAATGTGTTATGGGGGTCTTCTTCCTTAGACCCCGGACCAGGGGCACATTTCCTCTACAACCGCCAATGAGCTCACTATGCAACTCATCCCATGAGAGTTACAGCCTGGTATGAAGTATGGGCCACAAGTATTCTGCCAAAAATCATCCAAAATAGATAAAGCTAAACCAATCCAACAATATATCATTTACTGAACCATCTTTGTCCCTATAAGTGATGTCTTGCCGATCTCAGTACATCATAACCTATAAAGTCTCTCGTAAAGTCACTATAAAGGGGCCATGAAAATATTTGAGTGATAACTATTGTCATATGATAACTCTACCAAAGGTTAGTGATCCCACAAACTATCACCGAAGGATAACATGTAATTCCTTAGAATAACCTCCAACACTTGGATAGTGTGCTTGGAATGTCCATCCTTCTAGGGTGGAAAAACTATAATCATCCTCAACCAGGTCATGAATTCATCCTATAGGCCTCTCCAAAACTATGGCGTGAACCATGTATCCTAGTTAGACATAATAATTGAGGTATCCCCATGAATATAGATGATATACTAAACTTAAAACTACCCCAAACTCTCTACTAAAATTATATCTAATAGAAAGGAAGTGTGCTAACTTGTTACATTAGTCAACCTTCACCCATATGGCATCATGTACTCTTCTTGTTCAAGGAATCCTTGTTAGAAATTCATTGATATTCCATCCCATTTTCACTTCGGGATCACAAGAGGCTACAAAAAACCTTCAAAAACCTAGTTCCTTGCGTACACCTACTAGCATGTGAGACACCAAGAGAGGAACTTGAAAATACTACCCCTCATACAAGCCCACCAAAACTGCCACTGAAGATATCTATCCATCTTCCCTAAACCAAGATGTACAATTAAAGGAGAAGCCTATAATCCATTAATCACTAACTCATGTAAGGTGACTGAAAACACAATCCATACCTAGAAAAGGACGATATGATTTTCTCCTTAAAAAACCAACCAGCTAAATATCTTGGGGGTATCTTGTCATGTGTGACCACATAGTAGATGTCTCCTAACATTTTATTCCTCACACACTGGAGATGTGGAGGAGTAAATACCATCAACTAAAATTAATCTGTACCCAACTACTATAAAAGGGTTAACTGTAATGTTGTTGACTTCTCATAAACCTCAAACACCAAATTAGAATGGGACTCCCAATTGAGGGAATCCACAACCATAATTCCCTTCCCCGGTGTAGAGATTATCTCAATATTATAGTCCTATAGGAACTCCAACTACAACCTCTTCATCAGGTTCATATATCTATACGTGAAGAAATACCTACCACTATAATTCTCTAAGTAAACAATAAATAACTCTATTATAATATAGTTCCTCTATATCCTCATAGAATAGACTACATCTTCTAACTACAGGTCCCACGTTGTGGAGGATTTCTCTTGGGGTCTCAACTGCCTTGACCCAGATATGATTACTTCCCACCTCTGCATCATCATGAAGATGAGCCCAACTCTGGAGTCATTACAATACACTACATACTCCACAAACTCCTTCACTAGTTTTAAGAATTAAGAACTATCAACCCCATAATAAACTCATCAAATTATCTCTAATAGTTGTCAGTCCATGAAAATGACTTCTCTTTCCAAGTAATGGTTCTTACAGGGGCTGAAATCCTAGAGAATTCTATCATGAACCACCTATAATAACCCACCAAACCAAGAAACCTATGTACCTCCATCACACTCTTGGGTGACTCTCAAATATGTACTACATCAATATTTAATGAGTAAATATCAAATCCATGCTCCAAAATGACATGTTACAATAGTTAAACCTCACAGATCCAAAACTGGTAGATTGAGAATTTAACAAAAAGATGGGGCTCCCAAAGTAAGTCTAGGGACATCCTAAAATGATCTTCATGATCCACCTATGATGCAGCGTAGATGAATATGTCATTAATAAAGACCATGAAAAATTGGTACTAGTATGGCTAGAAGATCTAGTTCATCAGATCCATCAACATGGTCAGGTATTTTATCACACCTAAAGATATCATTGGGAAATCATAATGTTTGTATCAACATCGAAATTTCATATTCAAAATATCATCCTTGAGAACCCTCAACTTTTGGTATCCATACATGATATGGATATCTGAGAATGATTTCACATCTTCAGACTAACTAAAGAATTTTTCAATAATAAAAAAGGGTTACTTGTTCTTTATTATTACTTAATTCAGGTGATGATAATCAATAAAAAACAACAAGAGTCCATCTACATTTTTCATGAAAAAAACTGGAGCTATACATGGGAAGACCTAGGTATGATAAAATCCTTTTCTTGAAGGTCCTATAACTACAACATATTTTTTCAGATCTCAATAGGGACCATTTGATATGTTGTAGAATTTATCGAAGTGGTCTTAGGGTTGATGTTGATATAAAACTCCATCTCCATCCCTTATGGTAGTCCCAAAACTGATGGAACCTGGGGCGTAATGGAAGCGTCGAAAATGTGAAATTTAAAATTTTGGGTTAAGGTTAATGATAGAAAAACTACATCCACATAATCAATTTCCATTATTTATAAAATTATTATGTGTAAGTCAATTAATGGATTAAAAATAAAATCAAATGAAATCTCAAATGGTACCTCATTCATTTGAAGTCACCGGCTTGATTCCCTGAGATTCAATGTGTCATGGATCAAAGAAGCCAAACTAGATGTCCTCATGATCATAAAAAATGATCCAAAATTCCAATATCATCGACATATGATTATGAGGTGTTAGTATGTGGTGTTTTAGATCTTTATGATGTTCCTTCAATCGGATAAATAACACAGACTTGACTGAGAAAGGGGGACTGATCCAACCATGTTCTTACAGAATCTATCTCTAAGAACATTAGAAGAGAGAAGAGAGGATATTATCTCACTAAATTCATTAAAATATAAGAGATATTTTATAAATAGACTAAAATGAAATTTTATAACTATTTTATACTCTCTAAAATCTAACTTTGGTCCCTGGAATGTTATAACCTTCATTTTAGATATTTTCCCACATGCATGACATAACTAAGATGGGTGTATTTGAGAGAAATTTAGGAGTTTTTGGAAGGGTTTCTGGAAGTTTATGGTTGAGTCATGGATTTCCCAAACATTTTTCCCCACCCTAGAAAACATTATAACCCCTGATAGAGAGGGATTTCATGATTGTCACACAATTTTTCAAACCATGTTCCCTGTTAGGGGAAACTGTGTACCCCACCATGAAGTGGAGAATGATTTGAAAACAATATGCGCCCTCACCCAGGGAAATTTGATAGTGGATTTTCATATTCAACAAATTGATCTTAAAATATCCAAACCCTTGATAATCACCCTATTTAAACCCAACTCAACCCTAAATGATATCTCTTATTTTTCGAGGCTTCTAGATGGATTCCAAATATTTCAAACTATTTTTTTGGAAGAATCAATTCCTAAAATGAAGATATCCACCTTTCCCCACAAGGGATTCTTTTCCCACATGGTTTCCTTTCTCTCCCACATATTATTCTAGATAAAAGGGAACCATTTTCCTCTATTTATGATGGATCTAGATATCTTCATATTGGATCTTGACTTGTTTGGTCTTCTATATATGTTTTAGATCTATATCACATTCCTCCTCACGATCCTGGTTGTTCTAATTTAATTGGGGATTTCTATTGCTAATCATTCATCATCAATTTCGATGCAGACAGTCTAAATTCAATTCCCATAGTCTTGAACTCCAATTTCATGTATGTATTTTAGAATTTTAATTGGAATGTTTGACAATTGAGTCTTAAAATTTATAAATTAATTGATAAATTAATTTATGGAATCATGGAATTGATTAATTGAGTTTTCATATGAATATGAGATGAGTTAAACTTGGTAAAATTGAATTGGGTAATTATGGTTGTGAAATTGGTGGAATTGGATTAATTAACTTGTTAATTAAATAATGGAATGTTGTAATTGTGGAATTTATGGGAAATTGGGATTGTGTAATTGGTAAATTATTTTTATTATGAATTAATTGTCAATGGGGATTATTATATGGTTAGATAGAACATAATGGGTTAATTGTTTGAATGAAATGTATATTTCAAAATGGTATAATGTTAAATTGCTCAAATTATTTCATGAGATTAAATTATTGAAACATGATATGTTTTGATTGTTGAAATGGTATATTAATTGATGTAAAATGTGAAAAGAATGTTAATGTTGATTAACATTGACTGATGGGATATATGTGATATATGTGTGATTGTTTGATATTTGAGTGCGGAAAATAGAATGTGGCTCTAAATAACCATGTGACATTGATGTGTGGGATAAGGAGAGAGGCTCAAAATACCATAGGGCTGTTAGACATAACTTTTTAGACCCATGAGTTTGTAATTGGAATATTGTTCCAATTGGCCATGATATGATTTGAAATGAAATGAAAAATTATGACCATGGTATTGTGATATGTTTTAGAATCCATTATGTTCCAAACTAGGTATCGAGGGTTTATGTGCCTCTGGGAACCTAATGGTTTATGTGGATAGTTAGAGAATATTGAAATGTGATAACTGCTTAATTTTTTCATTGTAATTATTATTTGTATACTCTATTATTTACTAGAAATTATTTTAGACATATTTAGTGATTCCCTACTAAGTTTTACTCACACCCTACGCAAGTTTCCTAATCATTACCCGAATAGAATTCATGTTTTCATAACATAGAAAGAGAAATGGCCCTATATTAGGTGGATGGGCTGGAATAAAGCATGGATGAGGGAACCAAACTTAGTGTTTGCACAATCTTGGAGTTTTTAGTATTTATTTTTTGGGTTTTCCATTTTTATAGTTGAAACTCAATTTACAAGAAATATCTACTATTTAGTTTTGGATATTTTATTCCAAATTTGGTCATCATTTGATATTTGTTTTGTATGGTTATTTGTTATATCATTTGGATATTATATATTTATTACCACTATTTCATTACTTTGATAAAGAGGGTATAGTCTCTCAATGATCAATATTATACACTCATTGGTAGTTAGAGACCACTAGTGTATGTGGAGGTGTGCCTGAGGTCATGTGATATACTATCTTGGTAAACCGATGTGTGTCACTTGGGTTAGGATGTTACAAAGTGGCTTCATAGGATGGTTTCCTTTTTTTTAATTTCTTTTCTTTTTTCATACTATTTGGGAAATATATATTGAATAATAGGCTGATATAGGACTTGGAAATTACCTCGTGCATGGGAGTATCTCACCCATGTACGGGGGAAAACAAAAGTACCTTGGTTGTTATTGTTTTTATTGATGTGTTTAGTTATAATTGGATGCTATTTCACCTCGAGTGATTCAATTTTTGTGTGATGTTATCTTTTTTTTCCTGATATTTCTAGATATTTCACTCCTGAACCTTTATGGCATGAGAGTTGAGTATTCATGAATCATTCTAGCCACTCAAGAATAATTGATACATGCATCATTTTGGGAATGCAAAGAGAAAATAAGTTTTTGGTAAGTTATTGGGTTTGAAATGTTTTTAATTACTTGTGTAATTGAACTGAAAATGTGGCTATTATAAAATTGAAAATTTTAATTGAGGAAAAATGTAGATAAATGGGTGTCTAATGAGAAACATGAATAATGAAAATGATTTTAACCTTTTTTAACCACGAACAAGATTTGGGATGGTTAAAAGAAATGATAACTCATCGGTTTTTACTTTATGGTAGGGAAAAGTGGTGAACGACTTAAAATGTATTTTGTAAAACCATCCTGATAAATGTATTAATGTTGTGTTATATTTCTATGGAAATGTGTATGAAATTGTAGATATATTTATTCTTGATGTTTTTTGATGATAGGATGACATAAATATATGGCTTAAAATGATCCTTCATTAGTGGAACGTTAGGCACCAATAATTCCAGGTGAAGAATCTAGAGAGATTTTCTATGTTAAATTTTCTTAATTTTTGAAGTTTATATAGATATAACTAGAGTGGTCTATGAATATTATTTCCGACCGGATGTAATGACCCAAACTTTTATTAATGATAATTCAACTTGATCTAATTAAAAGTATTATTATGTAAAATGGTTATATAAAATAATAAATTCCTTGGTATTATGTTTTTGTATTCTAAAATATCGTTATGAATTTTGACCGTTTCTAATATAGTCGTTGAATAGTGATCACCAGATTTGTATAAATATAGGGCTTTAACAAATCCAATCTACTTATACCATGTAAGTGATGGCCTCATATTGTAGAATTTCTCTGTACGTATCCCATTTTTTAGAGCTTGGAAAGGAGGTGGCATCACTGGTATTTTCTCTTTATGAAGCCCAAGCGCAGCTTTAACACGTTAAGCTTGAGCGAAACTGCCTATAGGAGAAGTGGAAGTTAATAGAGATTACCACCCAAGAAATGTTATCTAAGACTCCCCAAGAGTCTATCACCATCGCACATCTTACCCTTCAGTATTATTCTTGTGTCATAATGGGTTATGTAACAATTCCCTAGCACTATGATTATGTACATTATTGTTGTATAGAGAATATACATTCATTTTATTATAGTTACTTTGCAAATTGTTTTAAAAGAACAAACAGTTTTTTAGTTAATATTAAATAACTAAATTTATTTTGATGAATTAATGGATTTTAGAATTAAATAATATTTTTTAAAAATATTATTATTACTACATTACTTTTTATTAAATATAAATGATTGTATAATTTTAATGAATACAAATGTAATTTTTAATAATGTTTGAAAACTGTTTTTTTCAAAACCCATGAATTTTGGATAAATGTCAGTTTGTATTTTAAAAGTAAAAATTCACATATTTATGAAATTATTTAGATAAAATGAATATTATTTTTGGAAATGAGGATTTTGAAATTATACAATGGTGTATTATTCATAATTTTCTGAGAGAGTTGAATTTTTTGTTAAAAATCATGTAACGTTTAAATATATAATGTGTCTTATGATATCATATTGACCAAATAGTGATGTAATAAAATACTATAAATGGGTTGTTCTGCCAATATTTGTTTAAAAATTAATATAATGTGTCTTTAAGTTTGTTTGATTTATTTTATTAAGCTTTAGTGGACCCTCCAAGACATATAATACATTTTAACATTTTAAAATGATTTCCTTGAGAGAGTGACTCACCTTAACATAGGAAATATTAATATTTAAATAAGTTCTGCCATTTGACATATAAAATAAAGTTTTCCACTCCCCTTTTGAATAAACCATGGGCAAAAACCATGGTTTTTTTGTGGTTTAGATTAGTGTTACGTGGGGTGTCCAAAACACAAATAATAATGAATTCCCTCTCTTTTACTATATAAACCCACTTAATATACCACTTTTTTTACTCAAAACCCTTGGAGCACGTCCTTACCTAGCTCTCATCTCTCTAAAATTCTCCCAAGTAACCCCAATCTCATATGAATCTTCTCTCAAGCCCCGCCCAAGCCTTTGGGATCACACTTTCAAGTAAGGGATTTCTTCCGCTCTGATTTCTGTACAAATTTCTTTATGTTGCTATATCCTTTTATTTTCAATTAAAAATGTTGGGGGTATGGTTTCTAACCTCCACTATAATTACAAACTTATATTTTATTGATGATAGACCAATTTATCTCCCATCGATTCCACCCATTTACACCCTTTACCATGCTAAAATTCTATAAGGAATTTCTCTCTTCTCATTTACATTCAAGAAATTCTTTTGTATTATGAATCTAAATTCCATTACATATGTTGGGATATGTATCTATATGAACCCCTTACTGTCCATTTCATTTAAATGTGATGATACACCCCTTTCTCTCTCATAAACCATTTTTTTGAATTCTTATGTCATGTCGTTATGTTGTCGAAATTGCACTACGATTTTCCAAACCAAAGTCATTGTGTAGTGAATACCATGTCCATATCTCTATAAAGGGTATTCACCTTTATGAACTTTTACTTATTGATTATGTATTTTTATGTACGAAATAAAAATTCCTTTATCATGAAATAAACCATGACTTTTATTCAATCTATGTTATATGATCCATGTGGTACACTTATGCATGAAATGAAATGATTAAGAAGAGTGCACCCTGATAGCACTCCAATGAATTGGGTAATGATTAGTATCATTATAAATCACGTGAAATTATGGTTTAATCATGTTAATTCATATAAAATGAGGTTTTAATCATTATCCATGTGCAGTGATCCTTGGATCATGCTAATATCATGTTAAATGTTGATGTCATATTTCCCTTTTATGATAATAATTCTATATCATGCCTTTATGTTCATGTTTCTCTTATGCTCCATTGATATGATTATTTCCTAACATGTACTATATTTTTCATGTTATGTCTTGTTTAATCTCTTACCGGGCTTTATAGATCACATTTTTCTTTTTCATGTTCTTAGGTTATCCCATGCAATGCTAAGTACGAAGCAATGTGTGTGGTGATGTAAAAAATGTTTTCAATAGAGATGTGTATTTAATGTTTTAAGTTATTATGTAATGTTCCTAAGCCCCAAAGACACTATACATCTCAATATTCTATGTTTTATCAAGTGAACATCTTATATAATAAAATATTTTAATGTGTAAAATAAAGAGCAGGGTTGTTATAGTTTGTATCAGAGGATATGTTTAGTTATTTTTGGGATTATGATTAAAAACTAGTAGTGAATGCCTTAGTGATAAGACTAAGCCTAATAAAAACATCCATAAATTTTGATGAGTATTTAGTAAGTTGTTTATCAAGAAAATAAATTTCTCTCTGGATAAAAGCAGGTAGAGGTTACTGTGGCACAAATGTATCTAGGGGTAAAACCCGAAAACACTGCTTTGAGCTAGACTCAAACGAGAACTGTTGCACGAAAATAGGCCTTTCTACACTCTTGGTTTTGAAACTCCAAGGGGATATGATTTGGTAAATTCATAATCTTATTATAAACCATTATTATGGGAATAAAGAAATTACCCTAAGAATATATGTTGGGAATTAGAACATGGATAACATAGATTGAAGCCTATAAATTCGTAAGTTAAAGAAATAAAAGTAATTTATAAGACATCCATTTTTGTCTTTAAATTACCATTTATGTGTTACCCCTATATTTCATTTTATTCCACCCAATGGCTAGAAATAGGGGGACTTGGGATAACAACCGATGCAAAGATCAATGTGATGAATATTCTAATGAGATGCCCAATCAGATGGGTGCGGGAATTTCAAACGTTGTCATGATTCTCTCTCAGTTAACTCAATATTTGAATCGAAACATGGGTCAATGGAAACATTCCACCTTGATGAAAGAACAAGTCACAATCGATAGATTCATCAGAAAAAGGACTTTGAAATTTAATAGATCATCTGATCCATCAATTTTCCAAAAAATAAATCAAATCCATTGAAAATATCTCCTCCAACCTTCAATGTTCCTAATAAGAGAAGGTTCTTCTTACTTATTATCATATGGAGGGTGAAGATGATAAGTGGTGTAAATTGATCTAAATATGAATCATGAGGAGGATATTGAGGTATTGGAATGAAAGGATTTCTGGAAATTGTTTTTTGATAAATATTTTTCTTGCACCCTCTGAATTAAGATGAAAAGGGAATTCCTTTCCTTCAAGAAAAAAGATGACAAATCCATCAAAGCGTATGAGGAAAACATCACAAGGATTGCATGATATGCCTATGAATTTGTCATTTCCCCCAAATTCATGGTTGATCACTTCTTTTATGGGCTAAAACCTATCCTATGGAAATCCCTAGTGATCTATGAGTTCAAGAGCTATGATGAAATTGTCTGATGTGCCACCAAGGCCAAAATGGAGATTAGAGAATCTCAGGGGTATCATGGGGATAAGAAGCATAATGTGGAATTTAATTATCGTGGTCCGATGGATAAATACAATGGTTCTATGAAAATACAACACCCCACTTTCTAAAGGTGCGGAATGAAGCACCTCGGAAATTTCCTAAAGGGGACGAAGAAATGATTTAGGTGTTGAAGAGAAGGGTACCTGCCCATTAAGCGCCAAAAAGAAAAAACCGCCACTACGACAGAAGAGAGGAACACTCCATTTGATCCTCAATGCATTGTTCATTGCTTTAACTAAAAAGAACCAGGGCACTATGCAAACTAGTTCCCTAAGATAAGGCATTTTAGAGGCAACCAACAACCTCCAAGGCCAAAAGGGAGATATTTTTCCATTACTACCACTGATGCAAACCCAGAAAATGAAGTGGTGATAGGTGTGGTAGTTATTCACTCAAGAATAACAAATCAATATTTTGATTCTAGTTCTATACATTCTTTTATTTCCTTAAAGTTTAGTAGAACAATCCCATCACCACCACAAATCATGGAAGTAAAGAAGTTAGTGAGAATGGGAAATGGGGAAATCATAGCATACCATGAATATAAATACTCCCCTATCATAATTTGTGGATTAAACTTCATGGTGAACCTCATCATACTTCTTATAGTGTAATTTTATGCAATTCTTGTCATGGATTGGATTTCCCTATATAGAGCCAACATAAATTTCCATGAGGGGAAATCACTCTCTATATGGAGAATCAACCCCTGATTCCTTACAAGTTTAAGGGGGAGGATGAGTCCTTCTTAGCACCATAATCTCAACCATGGATACAACTACCCTATGATAATGCACATCTATCCTAGATTATTGAGTATATGGAATCAAACATCCTTAAAGACAAGCCTATTGTGATGGAATTCACAGAAGTGTTTCCCATGGAATTTCTGAGTCTTCCTCCAAGAAGAGATTTTAAACGCTTAATTGATCTTATACCCATGGAATTACCAATATCCAACACTATATATAGAATGGATGTTGTGGAGCTTGAGGAGCTAAAGAAACAACTATAAGATAATCTGGATAAAGGGTTTATACTCCCATGGGCTTCACCATGGGGTTCATCAATCATCTTTGTCAAGAAGAAGGATGGGGTAATGCACCTTTGCATTAATTATCGTGAGCTCAACAAAATCATGATAAAGAACATGTATCCTCTTCCATGAATTGATGAATTGTTCAATCAGCTACATGGAGAAAAATACTTCTCCAAGGTGGATTTTCAGTTGGTATATTACCATGTATGTGTGATGAAGTATGATATCCCCAAGACTTCATTTCATACAAGGTACGGGCACTATGAAATCCTAGTAATTCTTTTCAGACTCACTAATGCTCCAAAAATCTTCATGGACCTAATGAATAGAGTCTTTAGAGATTACCTTGAATTTTTTTGTAGTTTTTATAGATGATATTGTAATATACTCCAAAACCAAGGAGGATCATAAGGATCATCTAAGAACTGTACTAGAGACCTTGCGAAAGGAGAATAACTATGAAAAGTACAAAAAGTGCGAGTTCTAGTTGAAGGAGGTTTCTTTCTTAAGTAATATCATCACAAGCAATGTGATATATGGGGATCCATCCAAGACAACTGAAATTGAAGGATGACCATGGCCAACATCGGTAATGGATACTCATAACTTCCTGGGGTTATCTGGATATTATCACCGATTTGTGAGAACTTTCTCACGGTTTTCTAACCCTCTTACAAAGATAACTCGGGAGTAATGTTTTCTAGGAGTGATGAATGCAAAGAGAGCTTCAAGGAGTTGAAATGGAGGAATATCTCTATTCTCATTCCCGCACTACCCACAAGTGGAGATCTTTTTGCTGTATTTAGTGATGATTTTAAGAAGGTCCTAGGCTTTATGTCAATGAAAAATGACGAAGTTATTGCCTTTGATTCAAGTAAATTGACTGTTAATGGGGAAAACTATCCAACACATGATCTGGAGTTTGATTTAGTAAATTCACTTTAAAAATTTGGGGAAACTACCTCTTTCGAGAGAAGTGTGAAATATATATGGACCACAAAAGCCTCAAGTATATATTTACACAAAAATAGTTAAACATGTGTTAATGTAGATGGTTATATCTGATCAAATACTACGACTGATCAATCCCTTAACACACTAGGAAAGATAAAAAGGTGGTAGATTCTCTAATTTGAAGGGACCCAACGATTCTATCGTTGATGAGAATTGAAAAGGATCTAGTAGTCTTAGATTTGTTGAAGATGGACATGGGAAACGTAAATAAGGAAACATCATCATTCTTCTCACAAATGATTACTAAAACATCACTTTTTGAAAGGTTAAAGGATGCTCAAAAGGATGATGTGGTAATTTAGAATAATGTGGAAACTATCAGAAATGGTAAATCCTCATAATTCAATGTTAATGAATAAGGAATTATGATATTTGGGACAAGACTATGTGTTCTATCAAATCTAGTGTTAAATAATGAACTTTTAGATGATGCACATGGTTATTATTTCTACATTCACCCAGGAAACACAAATATGTATCATGATCTATGAGAGCATTATTTGTGGGATAACATGAAGAAGGAGATCACTAAGCATACATCAAAGTGTTTGTTATGTCAACAAGTGAAGGTTGAGAGGCAGAAGTATAAGGAGATGATGTAACCATTAGGCATACCAGCATGGAAATGGAAGAACATTGCCATAGAATTTGTCACAGGACTTCTGAATACATCCAACGGAAACAATGCTATCTGGGATGTTGTGAATCATCTTACAAAGACTGCACACTTCATTTCAATTTGAGTGGATTTCTCATTGGATCAACTAGCACAGATATATATCATATAAGTGGTAAGGGTGCATGTAGTACCACTATATATTGTATCCGTTTGAGATCCAAGATTCACCTTTGTGTTCTAGAAGGGTCTTCAACATTCTCTTAATACTGAGATGAACTTCAATACAACTTATCATTCTCAAACTAATGTAAAATCTGAGTGGACTATCCAAACACATGAGGACATGTTGAGAGCATTCTCAATAGAATTCAAAGGAGGATGGGATTGACATCATCCTCTGGTTGAATTCTCTTATAATAACAGTTTCTACTCAAGCATCCAAATGGCTCCTTATGAAGCCCTATATCGGAAGAGGTTCAGAACACCAACATGTTGGGATGAAGTTGGGGAGCGAAAACCCATAGGTTCAGAAATGGTTGTAGAAATGGTGGAGAAGGTTAAGACCATCCAGCAGCACATTAATGATGCCTAGAGTTGACAAAAGATCATTGATGATAATCATTGACAAGACCTAGAGTGTGATGTCGAAGACATTGTATTCCTCTACATATCACCGTGGAAGATATTTATGAGATTTGTGAAGAATTTAAAGCATAGTCCAAGGTACATTGACCCTTTTCAGATCCTCGATCACATTAGAGTAGTGGCCTATCGAATAACACTCCCACCAGAAAAATCTCATGTACATGATGTATTCCATGTATCACTCTTGAGGAAGTACATACCTGAACCATTACATGTACTCAATCTAGAGGTGGTACCATTGGATAATGAACATTACTTTGAAGAGAATCCAATGAAGATCTTAGATCGCAGGAAAAAAAGTTCGACGAAATAAGACAATGACCCTCATCATGGTGTTGTAGAAAAACCAAATGTTTGAAGAAGAAACCTGGGAATTAGAGGAAGTGTTGAAGTATTATTACCGTAATCTATTTTAGTGTGGGAAAATGAAATTTCGAGGGTGAAATTTCTTAAGGGGGGAAGATTATAACGACCCATATTTTTATTAATGAAAATTCCTCTTGGTCCAATTAAATGTATTATTATGTTAAATGGTTATATAACATATACAATTTCTTGGTTTTAGGTTTTTTTATTTTAAAAAAACGTTAAGAAATTTAACCATTTCTAATATAGCTGCTGAACATTGATCGCATGATTAGTATAAATATAGGACTATAACAAATCAAATTTACTTATTCAAAGGAAGGGATGACCTCATCCAGTAAAATTACTTCGTATGAATCCCATTTGTTGGAGCTCAGAAATGAGGTTGAATGACTAGGCTTTCCTCTTGATGAAGTCCAAGCTGAGCTTCAACACATTAAGTTTGACCAGAACTACCTTTAGAAGAAGTGGAAGTTAATAGATATTACCACCCGAGCGATGTTATCAGAGCCTCCCAAAGAGTCTTTCCCCATCTCACACCTTACCCTTGATTCTTATATAGGTGTTATAAGGGGTTATGTAACTAGACCCTAGAACTATGACTATTTAAATTATTTTTTATAGAGAATATAGATTCATTTTATTATTTTTTACTTTGTAAATAATTTTTAAAGCACAAATAGTATTTTTAGTTAATATTAAATTAAGAAATATATTTTGATGAATTAATGGATTTTTGGAATTAAATAATATTTTAATAAAATATTATTATTATCAAAAAATTAATTTTTACTAAATATAAATTATTATATAATTTTTATAAATATAATTGTAATTTTTATTTATGTTTGAAAACTATTTTTCTCAAAACCCATGATTTTTCGATAAATATCAGTTTTTATTTTAAAAGTAAAAATTCACATATTTAGAAAGTTAGTTCGATAAGATGAATATTATTTTTGGAATCAGGATGTCAAAATTATCCAATGGTGAATATTTTATAATTTTTTGAGACAATCAAATTTTTGGGTAAAAAATAAATACCGTTTAAATATATAATGTGTTTTATGACATCATAATGACCTAATAGTGATGTAATAAAATACTATACATGGGATTTTTATAAAATATATTTTTTAACTTTAAAATAATGTAATTTTAAGTTTTTTTGATTTATTTTACAAAACTTTAGCGGACCCCCAAGACTTGTAAAACATTTTATCATTTTAAAATGATTTCCTTGAGTGTGTGACTCACCACAACATAATAAAGCCTAATATTTAAATAAATCTGTCCTTTGGCATTATAAAATAATTTTTTCCACTCACCTTTGGTAAAAACCTTTTGCAAAAAACCATGGGTATTTTTTGTGGTGTCTAAAACCTAAATAATAAAGAATTCCCTCTATTTTCCTATATAAACCCACCCAATATCCCACTTCTATTCACTCAAAAACCATTGGATAACGTCCTTACCATGTCCTAAACACTATAAAATTCTACCAAAGTGACCTTAGATCCCATGATGCCTCTCTCAATCCTCTCCCAGGCCTTCGGGATCACACTTCCCTGTAAGGGATTTTTTCCTCCCTCATTTTTATCCATGTTTTTTTATGTTGCTATACCCTTGTCTTTTAAATTAAAAATGTCAGGGTATGTTTTTTCACCTCCCCTATACCACACTACATATTTTTTAATGATTATATACCCCTTTATCTCTCAATAATTTCTCCCATATACACATGTTACCATGCTGAAATTCCGTAAGGAATTTATCTCTTTTCATTTACATTCAAGAAATTATATTGTATTATGAATCTAAATTTTATAACATATTTTGGGACATGTATCTATATTAAACCATTATTTTCCATTACATGTACATATTTTGAGACACCCCTTTATATCTAATCAACCATTTTTATGAATTCTTATGTCACACCATTATTCTGCCGAAATTGCATGGCGTTTTTCCAAGCCAAAATCATTGTGTAGTGAATACCATGCCCATTTATCTCTCAAGGATATTCATGTTTATTAACATTTACCTATTGATTATGGAGTCTCATGTATTAATTACACATTCCTTTATCTTGTAATAAATGATGATGTTTAATGAATCAATTTTATATGATCCATGTGGCACACTTATGCATGAAATGAGATGATTAAGAAGGGTGCACCCTGTTAGCACTCCAATGCATTGGGTAAAGATTAGTATCATGATACATCAAGTATAATGAGGTTTTACTCATGATAATTCAAGTTATATGAGGTTTTACTCATGATCCATGTGAAATGAGCCTTGGATCATGCTAATACAAGTTAAATGTACATTCCATATTTCCATGTTATGATAATCATTCTATATCATGCCTTTATGTTCATGTTTCTATTATGCAGCATTGATATACCTATTGCCTAACATGTACTATAGTATTCATGTTATTCCTTGTTTAATCCATTACTAGGCTATATAGCTCACCCTTTTTTATGCATGTCCTTAGGTTATCCTATGAAATACTAAGTACAAAGGAATATGTGTGGTCATATAAAAGAAGTTTTCAATAAAATGTATATTTAATGTTTTTTGTTGTTATGTAAGGATCCTAAGTCCCAAATACACTATAACTATCTATCTTCTATGTTGTATCAAGTGAATATTTTATGTACTAAAATATGATTAAGTGTGAAATAAAGTGAAGGGTTGTTATACCAAACATAGAAGTTTTAGTTGTAGTACCCTCTAACATTCACCAGAGAGGGTGGACCTCAAGGAGTTGATTTATGGATTGAGTTTATTTATAATATACATGTTCAATTGGATACTCAAACTTAGAAGTGGGTTAATTGGGATGCTTACATTTTATGAGGATCATTGAAGCGTTGTTGGGATGTTTAGGCCCAGATTGTGCAGGAAAAGGGTATGGTATTGAAGGAAATTATGGGGAAGTTCCAAGAGAAATTTTATCTAAAGACTTTAAGATAGGATGGGATAGCTTGGTCAATGAGGTTGATATAGGGGAGTATGTTCATGATGGACTATGTTGGTTTCTTTACTGACTTTCTGTTATTTTCTACAGTGTGGGAAGGGGATGAGATAGCTTTGTAAATGCATTTCTAGGACATCCTTAAATTTGATATTTAGTCCTAAGTAAATATATTTTGGCTGAAAATGTTTTCTGAAGTGATGGATCAGGCTCTCATATCTAAGGGTAACCTAATAGAGGCTTCCATTGGAGGATATAAGGTTTCAATTATATGATCAAGATGTATGTATTTCAAGAGTAGGAAGAATTTATATGATAATGGTGACCGTAGCTTGGGAAAAAGTGTGGCTAGGGAGAAAGATTAGTTACTCAGGATCCTTCCTAAGTGCTTTTCCAATAGTGCAGTATCCTGGGCCATTTTCATAAGAAATAAACCTGAACACCAATAGAATTCCATTATTGAGGTAGAATGGGACATCTAAAAAGGTTATCTTGGAACCCACGACAAACAGGTAATGATAGATTAGTTATAAAGAGTTAGTGTGTGGGAAGGGGATCTTATACACTATATCAGTCTGGTGGATGGAGTTCTACTAGTCGTGGTGGTAAAGGCAGTGGACAAGGTGATTTTGGGAAAGGGCATCCATATTAGTATAATGGTGCAGCTCGTAGGACTCTAATTTCTTCATAGGGAATAGGGGAAGAACAATTTTACGTAGTTGATTCTACACATGATGATAGAGAGGATTAAATATCAACAGTTAGAGGTACTATCTTTATATCCTTATTGCTAACTAGTGAATTATTTGATACTGATGCCTCTCACTCATTTATATATTCCAACTTGTGAATGGTTTTATCTTGGTGGTGGAGTTTGTGAGTGGGGTTATGATGATAGATACATGTTTAGGAGTATGATTAAAAGACATCCATTTGTGAAAAGGTTATTCACTAGATGTTGGATAATATCATTTCCTTTGGGATATTTACATTGAAAATATTTCTAGCATCATAATAATTATAGGTATGGATTGGTTGGTGGTGTACCCAACCACCTTGATTGTTACCTAAAGAGAGTGACTTTTATGTCTCATGAGGGTGACTATTATATTCAACATGGAGAAAGGGATATTAAGGAAGGTCATGTGGGGTTTGTTCATCACCAACTGTGGGATCTCAACACTGGGGTTTGTAGTCAATTTTTTGATAAAAGAGGTGTTAAAAATGATGTCTTTCCACACTTAGTGGAAATGTATTAGTATTTTTTTCTTAATGAATTCTCGTGGATGCCACCTGAGATATATGTTGAATTTATATTTGATCTCTTTATTGGGGATGAACCAATTTCTATTACACTATAAATAATGGAATCAATTGAGATTCAATATCTTAATAATCAACATGAAGAGTTGATGGATAAGGGGATCTTCTATCTTAGAAGGATGAGGAAAATTTATTCTTAAGTGTTGATTACCAGAATCCTAATTAGATGACTGTGAATAACTATTGTCCTATTCTACATATTTATGATCTATTGGACTAGTTGGGAGGGGATTTTTTATTCAATATTGATTTGTGATCAGGGTATAATTATATGATATTACAACCTTCTAACACACCTTAGACTTCTTTCAAAAGTAGATATGAACTTTATGAGTTATTCGTGATGTCGTTTGAGCTAACAAAATCACTAGTAGCATCTATGGCCTATATTAATAGAATAAACCAATCTCACTACGATCTATTTGTGGTATTGTTATTGAATGAAATATTGGTATACTCCAAGACTCACACTGATTATGACCAACCTATTGAAATCATCTTGGCTACATTGAGATAAATCATCTATACTCCAAGATGTATAAGTGTTAGTTTTGGATTGATTATATACACTTTTTTACTCATATCATCTCAGATTATGGAGTGTTATTAGAGCCAGAAACAGTTTAGGTAGTGGTTTCATGGGCGTATCCCAAGAATGTTTTCAATATTTGTAGTTTTATAGGATTATTAGGATATTATTAGAGGTTCCTAAGGGACTTTTCCTAATTTTTAGCTCCTTTTATTAGCTTGACTAAGAACAGAGCGAAATTGGAATAGTCTGGATCATGTGACAATTCCTTATAGGATTTGAATAAGTTCTTTAAAACAACACCAATATTGATCCTACCAGAGCAATGTGAAGATTTTATGATGTTTTGTGACACTTTTAGGGTAGGCCTTAGAGCATTGTTAATTTAATGAGTTCATGTTTTGGAATATGAGTCTCAATATTTGAGGCCACAAGAAAAGAACAACCCTATGAACAAACTTAAATTAGATGTAGTGGTTTATGATATGAAGTGTTTGTGGCATTCTCTATTATGAGAAAATTTAAATGTGTATACTAATCAAAAGAGCTTAATGAAAACGTTTTCTCAATGATATTTGAGACTTTATAAGTGGATATGGGTTGTGTATATGAAGTGATTTTATTTTGAATTGACATATATTTCCAAGGAGGGAAACAACTTTGATTAGAATTTAAGAAGAAAAACCAAGTCTCAACCAGTTAAGGAGGCTTGTTCTCGTTGAAATATGATGAACATTCAAAATGAAATTTATGTTCTATATCAGGAGGGTTATGAGTATATGAATCTCATATCAGTTTCAGTGGAGTATACAATTTTGATTCATATTAAAAAAAGGAAGTATCATGAATCATAATTTTTACCCTTGGGAGAAATCCATTATGGTGGGTGATAACCTTTATATTGGACCATATATGAATATGATATCATCTATGTCAGGAATCTGGTTTTTGTGCTTACGAATATGTGGGAGGATATGACATGTGAATTTCATGCCTAAAAGTGGGAGGTACAACTAAGGGTGAAAAAATATACCATGACCTACAACATTAGTTTTTGTGGTTGGGCATGAAAAATGAGATTACAGAGATCATTAAATGATACTACACCTTTCAATAGGTGAAAGATGAGAATCAAAAAATTGGTAGTTTACTACTACCATTTCCCATTTCAATATGAAATTGTGATGGTGTTACTATAGGCATTGTAGTTGGTCTCCTAGGGATGCCTAAGAATAATGTTACTATTTGGGTTATTGTTGACCATTTGAAATTGGTAGTGTATTTATTTCTTATACAAGAGACATTATCGGTGAATAAGTTGGGAGACTTTTATTTTTGGGAATATTCTATATAAATGGGGAGCCATGAAGTGTTGTTTCAGACCATGAATCACATTTTACATTGCACTTATGATAGGTCTTGTAGAAGGAACATGGTACACAAGTTTTATTGAGTATGAATTTCCACCTAAAGATAGATGGCCTATGAAAACATACTATATTGGTGCTTAAGGATATGATACTAGTGCGTGTCCTAGACATTGATGGGTATTTGGAGAAGTACCCAAATTTTTTTGAGTTCACCAATAATAAAAATTATGAGGAAACTGTACATATGGCACTATATGAGGATCTTTATAGTAGGGCATAAAGATCACCTTTCTGTTAGATTGAGGTAGGAAAGTTAGAGTTATTGGGAATGAGTCATGAGTAGGAGGGATCATATCATGTTTAGTTGATTCAAAAATATATGGCTATGACATAGATTATAAAGACCTCGTATGCTGATAGATGTTGATAACCAATAGAGTTTATAGTGGGTTATTATGATTTTCTTCTGGTGTCTCTTAGTTTGGGTCTCCATAGGATTCTGAGGCAGGGAATGATGGATCCTAGGTTTGTTGGAGCATTTGAGGTTGTGGAGATAATCATGTTGTTGGTGTATCGATTTCATCTTCCACAAAGGTATAATGATATGCATGATGTTTTTCATGTGTCACAACTTTTGAGATATCACCCAAACCCTTCTCATGTGATTGATGTGGATGTGTTGAGATTGATAATGATGTATTCTTCGAGAGGCATCTGATATGTGTGTTGGATCGTGGAGATAAAGTGTTGCAGGGAAATACCATATCGATAGTTCTTATATTGGGGAAATATGTGATTGTTAAAAAGGAAAAATGGGAAAGATAAGTTGATATACGGGTTAGTGGCATGATAATTTTCAGTTAGAACCTTAGATATGCTTGAGAGTACAGCTCAAGGATGAGCTGTTATAAGGTTTGTAGATTATAAGATCCCAACCTTTTTTGGAGATGCATTGAGATCATATACATTTACTCTTTTTTGTTTTTTGATTATACTTTGTTTGGGTTTAAACATGGGTGTGTTTGGATGAAATTGGATGTCATTGAAAGGGTTTTGGGGAAGTGAATGGTTGGAACACGATTTTCCCAAATCGTGTGATGTACCTCAGAAAACCATCACACCCCTTATAGAGAGGGATTTCATGGCTGGAACATGGTTTTTCAAAATGCTCACCCTTTTAGGAGAAACCATGAACCCCTAGAAGAGGTGCATCATTTAGCTGTATGGTTTGGAAAACCCTGTGCCCCTGCCAAGGAAAATGTGCACACATATTTTAAAATGATGAAAATTGGTTTTAAAATTACCAAACCCCAATACATCACCAAATTTCAAAACCAAACAACCTTAAATGATTTATCTCATTTTTAGATATAATTTGATGGATTCCAAGGCCTTCCAACCCCCATTCTTGATGAATAGAATATTGGATTGAAGATATTCACCTCACCTGGTAAGATATTCTTATCCCATGTGGTTTATTTTCACTCAAATATGTCTTTCCAAATAAAAAGGAGATAGTTTAACTTTATTTTTTATGGATGTAGATCTAGGTTTTTTGTATCATGAATCATTTGTTCATAGATATAGGTTTCAGATATAAATCATTTTCTTCATCATGATCTTGTTTGTTCCACTTGAATTGGAGACTTTCATTGAATGAATTAATCATCAATTTTGAGGTAGGTTGTCTAAATTCAATTCCCATAGTATTGAATCAAAATTTCATTTATGTATTATGGAATTTAAATTGGCACATTTGATAATTGAATCTGGAATTGAATAAATAAATTAATTTATATAACCATCGAATTGATTAATTGAGTTAAAAAATAAATATGAGAAGAGATGAACTGGTGAAAATTGAATTGGGTAATTGTGAATGAGAATATGGTGGAATTGGATTAATTAATTATTGGAATGTTGTGACTGTAGAATTGATGGGAAATTCAAATTGCACAATTGGTCAAATAATGTGATTATAAATTAATTAACAATAGGGATTATGAGATGTTTTACTTGAATTTAATGGGTTAATGGGATTTATGAATTTAATATTAAATAATTGTTTAATGGAAAATTTAACATATTATTCCATGAGACTAAATTATTTAATCATGTTATGTTTTGATAGTTGAAATGGTGTATTAATTGATATAAAATGTTAAAATATGGTTAATGTTGATTAACATTTATTAATGTTATATATGTGATATATGTCTGATTGATTGATATATGACTGTGGGACACATACTAAAGATCCAAATACCCATATGTGACAATGTGGTTTGGTATAGGGATTGAGGATCCAAATAACCATATGCAGTAGTAGGTTTGGGATAGGGATTGAGGATCCAAATGTCCTTATGTGATAGTTGATGTGAGATAGGGACTAAGGATCCAAATAACCATGTGATATTGAGGTGTGAGATAAGGAAATAGGATCCTAATACCCACTGGGTGTTAGATATGACATTATACACCAATGATTTTGGAATTGAACTATGGATTCAATTAGCTATAATATGATTTGATATGAAATGATAAATTATAACCATGAGATTTTGATATGGTTCAAAATTTTTCATGTACCAAAGCAGGTATTGAGGGTTTAAGTGTCCTTGGGAACCAGATGGTTAGTGTGGTTAGTTATAGAATAATGAAATGTGAAAATTCTTCAATTTTTCATTTTACATATTCTTTATACAACTATATACACTATTATTTATAGGATTTTGTTTTAGACACAATTAGTGGTGTCCTACTGAGTTGTACTCACACCCTACTTGGGATGTCTGATCTCTACTCAAATAGATGATATGTTTTCAAGATAGGAGAAGGGAAATTTCTCTATGTTAGGTGGATGAGTTGGGTTGGAGCATGGATAAGGGAACCAAACATGGTGTTGGGACCTATTTTGATTTTTTAGTGCCTCTATTTTAGACTTTTCATTTTGACACTTTTAGACTTATTTGGAATGACATATCAACTCTTTATTTTTGGATATTGTATTCATGTTTTGGTCATCATGTGATATTGGTTCTATAAGGTTATTGGTTATATAATATTTCTATTGTTTATTTACTTCCTATGATGAATTAATTTAATAAATAAGTTATAAACTCCCCATGATTGATATTAGACCCTCACTACTTGTCGATATTCTCTAGAATATACGTATTCCCACTTGAGGTCATGTGACCAACTATCTCGAGAGAACTAGTGTGTGGTGCCCTGGTTAGAATGTTACAATTTGTTATGCTATATGCCATATGGTTTTCGGATAATGCGGCTATTTTTGAAAGAATATCTTTAAAAATAAAATTATTTGTAGTGCACGAATTTTAACATTTTTACTTATTTTACGTACACTATGACATTAATGTGTATAAACAAATGGTCATTTAGTATCTTCTCTATGATAATTTTTATTGATCAATGGTAACATGTAGGACTCTGCATAAATCCTCATTATTATCATCCTATATTTGATATGTATAAGGTATTGTGTATTTAGAAAAAACTGAATGATACATTATATTGTTCGATGAATTCTTGGTGAACATATTCTTCAGAAAAATAGATTGAATCCTCTCATATATTCTGAACATCATTATTTCACACTCCACTTTCACATTATGTAAACACATAAAAGAATATTATGAATTATACTTACCACTATCTTACCCTTTGAACAATTCATGCTCTATACCTGTACTAGTTCCAAAATAATTGTGGATTACCATTATTTCTAAAGGATTATTTCTCCAAAAAAACATTCATATGTTTATTTAGAGTACCTATGTTCTTTAACTCCAAATATTCTTAAAAAATACTAGTTATGTCCTTGAAAACTGTTTATTTTTTCTTGAAAATGTATTACCTAGACACAATTGGGTATAAGTGTCTTACATTTAATATTCATCATGTATTGACAAAAATTATAATAACAAACAAAATTCTTTCCAGAAGTATATTGATGTATCCTTGTGTTCATAGGACACATGATATATTTTTTTTGGGAAAAAATGTTCAACTAAAACTATTTACATGAAAATTATAAGTTGTGTGCTTCTCACCACTGACATGGGAACCCCCGTGTCCCAGCCTCTTGT
The DNA here is from genome assembly GCA_963277665.1 of Viscum album. Taxonomy (NCBI): domain Eukaryota; kingdom Viridiplantae; phylum Streptophyta; class Magnoliopsida; order Santalales; family Viscaceae; genus Viscum; species Viscum album. Next base: position 548,135,683 of record OY728148.1, read on the forward strand.
TGAACACACCTTACTCATAGTAATGTTTCTTTATGTACCTAGTTAATGTATTTTATTAAATATATGTGATAGGAATATTGTATTTAATGTAAATAAGTTTTTTTAAAACATCACAAATAATTATAAATTTACATAAATAAGAAGCGACTTCTTGCTTCATCAATTCAGTATATTAAATTTACATTCTAAAGAATTATTTCACCATATGGGAAGAAAATATCCTCCTAATTAATACCTATATTAATTTAAGGATGTTGTTAATGTTCCTTTGGAATGACACTTTTCATTGAAATTTCACTATTCCTTTCATCTTATTCTCCATAATAATTAAAGATCGAACTTTCATTAAGATCTTATTTACATGGTAAACCTTAAATAAAAAAAGGAATAAAGTGTTTGATCCATACTATTCATTTTGTAATCCTAATGAAAAATGGAGTCTCTGGGTGAAAATTATATAATAAAGGGATTCATAGAATGTTCATAGCAATCATTTAGTGTAATAATCATTCATTCATATATCACTTTAATTTACCTTTTCAAGCTTCTTAGAGAAGTGAAAAAATGTAAAATCATCAATGTCTCCATGCTTTATCCACAAAAAAATTGGATGTTGATGATAAAATTATGAAATTCCAATCATATGTGTTATACATGAGTCTCGTGTAATCATTTTTACACCATTACTTCTTATGTTATCTATATAGGAAATAGGGACACTAACAACCTGAATTTACGATGTTATAGTACTTTATGCAAGTGTTAGTAGTTATCTTTGGAAAATAATCCTAGTTTTGTCCTTTTATAGGTCCAATATTATCACATTATACTTATGGTATTTATTTACATTTTCTAAAAATTAAATATACGTCAGATTTTACTTTTATCTTGATTATCTATTTAGTCATTATTTATTATTTAAATCATTAAATGTCTCCCACTATTTTATTGAATTCTAATAACCCTTTGTACTAGAATCCTAATACTGGATCACTTGAGTATTCTAGTGGAAAGGATCCTTGAAACCTCTCATTATACTCTATAAGTTATTCATATTTTCTCACCAAAACATACTTTACAAACATTGATATTACTTAAAAGTTGAATAATATTCATTACAAAATTTAACAAAGCCACGATAGGACCATATAGGTATAGTATCTTTAGTATCTAGGAAACTTAAACAATTGATTCATAAGACATCATCATTGCCTCCCTCTTATTTAATCATAACTAGACCACTTTTTGACATATCTTACTTAATAACATTCTTTATGACCTAGGGAAAAGAAACATATGAAAGGGTATGATCAGATTCTTAGTAAGTGTAAACAAGGGATATATAAATAATATCATAATCATAAGACATAAGAACATCACATTTGAAAAACTTATCCAGCATATGAAAGATCGAATCATTATACAATGAGATAAACCATGAAAGTTCATAATAATAAATGAACCTAATCCCAAAAGTCATAACATATTAAATGAAGTGTTTTAGAATAAATATAATAATATAAAGCCATTTCATATTAGTCAATGCTCATTTCCAAGACCACCATAGCAGACAAAGTCTATTGCCGAACCGAGTTCACTCCTCATTCCAGTCTTGTATTACTGAATCGAGATCATTTCCCGTTCCAGCTATGTCTATCTTAGGGGGTATAAATCTTTACCAAATTCATTGGAGGAAGATATGGGTCCCAAACATATCATAATTAAACCATTATTACATTTGTCACAATAACATAAAACATTCATCATAACCCATAGAATAAAATGGGTTTATTTATACATCATTTCACCATAACATAATCCAGGTAAAACAAATGGATTTAATAAATAGAATTCCATAATAAAAATAATAAAACCATAGGAAAAATAAGTACATTATACATGAAACATAACCTTATTAAATAATTCCATCTAAGATGGAATATTTGTTTATAACTCATGAAATTAATTTTCGAGGAAAATATCCTCTCTTCATCAAAAACATTTTCTTTTCACGAAATTCCATGCAAATTAAAAAAAAATAATTTATTTGAAAATAAACTTAAAATCATGTAGAGTAAGATTCATGTAAAAAAGTTGTTATGAATATGTAAAAAACCATTCATTTCATATAAGATAAAAAAATTCCCCTCATAATTTTACTAGAAATGTAAAAATGTGCCTCCTACCGAGCAATGAAAATTATTATTTTCTTAACATGTAATAAAAATTCACTAATGGGTAAAATTGAATATTAAAATGTTTTAGAATATTATAAATTTTTTTAAATGTTTATGAAACATGGATGTGGATGATAAATACACCCCAATAAATACTTAATTATAAACAATCATGGATAATAATGAGATTGTGAAATTTTCACTTACCTTTTAGCTCCGATATCATTATTTGAATCCGAACCTCCTGTATGATTGTTTAAATAATTTCATTGAATAATTTCAGAATATTATTCATTTTAATGATATTATATATGATCATATTATAATCCATTTGTTAATAAAATTTCATTATTACTTGTTATTCGGGTATTAACTACTTTATTTTCTTATGCATTTTTTATCGCATAATTGCTGGTTCTCCTTCATAGGTCATATTTTTATCATTAAAAAATGATATAAATATTATATATATAATATTTATTCATTATATAAATTTATATAATCATTATTTAATAAAGATCTTGTAGAATGAATCACATCGCATCCTAGAGACAATTGGCTGTACACACGCTCAAGTGATGATAACATTCCCATAATTTTTGAATGATATTGAAGTGAATGGAGAATAATATTTCAGAATAAATATTATTTTATAATAATAATATATAGTTATTATTTCTATCATTGTACACATCCATGTATAGTGGTGGTGAAGAAAACATTACACCACGGCGTGGAGACATTAAGTCGTACGTACACACGCGTGGTGATTTTGTGTTTCTTAGGATGGATAGAAAGCTGAACATTGTTGCTACATAATAATAAAAAAATATATATTTATCTAATTAATACTGTAGTTATTAATTTATAATAAAAAACTCATGAAGAAGAATCATAAGAAGAAAGATGATTGAAATAATCAGTAGCGGAGATTACCTATTCCTCAACGTGCTTCCTCTAAATCTCCTCTTAGAGGACTAGAGTTAGTCTTTAAAGAAGACCAGAACCTATATAATGTTACTAATAAAGTTTATAAGGTAATGGTTCTAGGGATGGATGATCCTGAAGGTTCAATGTAAAGTGAATATGTGAGGGAGGAGGATCCCTTCTATAATTGAGGTGAGGGGCGCTTTGGGATCTCCAAAAATATTATTTTATAATAAAATAAAACCCCATCCAAAAAAACCTCCAAAATCTCCCAATATGGAAGTTGAGATGAGATAGTGTTTTATTATCATCAACCAATATATTCTAGACACGTTTTTCTATCAATTTAAACCTTATCATTTTAATTAACACTTAGTTATTCTATTTATTTTTTAACTCGGGAAACAAATATCTCAATATTAAAAGTGTGAAATATTTATTAATTTTATGTCAATTAGACCATAAATAAAATCATTATAAAATTTTAGACCATAGAATAGTAATAGTATAATGTTTAAAAAAATTATGGGTTTTAAATAATTTAATAAAACATTGTTTTGATAAATAATCAATGGTGTCAATTTTGACACTATTAAATTCATTTACTTTTAAAAACATTAATATAATAATTTAAAATTGAAAAAATTATTTTATAATATTCCTAATATTACAAGGTCATTTATAAAATTAATTATACATATTAGTTATCCCAGATTATATTAATTTTAATATTTCTAATAACATTTATTTGTTATCTCCATTAATAAAATAATTACCTCATCAATTTTGTGAAACTATTTAATAAACATATTTGTTGAAGAAAAATTAAAACTAAATTACTATAATGAATATATATATATATATATACACTATATTATATAATAAGTTTTTTAGTCTAATTTATTTTCTAGAAAATCCAACATTTAAAATGTTAGACATATTAAATTATGAATGTGAAAAATTTAACATCACTTTAAATAAAATAATATAAGGTCACAATCTCTTTTATAAGGAACCAAATGGTAACTAACTCAACCCTTGGATGTTTATGGTTGATATATACTTTAAAAATAATATTTTTTAATGTTTTTTATTGTTTTTATGGTTATTATTATTTTAATAAAAAACATTTTATTAATTTATCACCAATTTATTATTTTTTACACCATCAAAGTATAATTATTTAAGGTAATTAATTATTTCCTAAAAAATAAAAATAAATTATCATGATAAAGAAAATAATTTTATATTTAAAATTAATATTTATAATTGAATTTATCTTTTGTATAACATTATATAAAAATTATATTGTTATTAAAATATGGGTAAGTCATATTTAATTTTTCATCAAATAAAATAAATTAAATGTCCTAATATCATCCAAGTGGCTTCCAAAGGGAAACATTTCGACCCAAGGATGATTTAGGTAAAAAAACTCATCCATTTATATTAATAAAAGTGTTAGGTTAACTTTATAATAGTATTCTAACCCTTAATTACAAGATTTACCCTTTTACCATATTAATAAGAATTTCCAATGTTACAATTCATAATGTCGAAAAATCAAATAAAAATATTTACATAATATGGACCTACTGATTCCAAATACAGAATCATGTTTTAAAAATTAATAATATAGAAGTTTCATTAATTAATTTAAAATTAATACCGTTGTTATAAAGAGAGAACAAGTTTTAAAAGGCAAAACATTATAAAAGATTTAAATGTTTTTACATCTAAATTCAATGTAAAACTATTAATAATTCCATATATTATATTAAGTGATAATAATATATGATCTTTATACTTTATAACCATTAAATATTATCATTTAACAATATAAATTATTTTGATGAAAAAATTCCTTTTCAATTAAAGTTTAGTGTATTTTTACTATTTATCAAAATGTGAAAGTTATCTGAAAAATATTAAAAATTCATCTAAAGTAAATTTTTATACCCCTCTTACAAAGAAAATTTTTATGTTGTCATATAAAAATTAATAATGTGTCAAAATTTTATTTTAAAAGTGGTTCTCTATTAAAAGGAGGAAAATTACCCTTTTGAAAATTAAAAGTTTTTATACGTCAAAGAGGGCTTATTCATACACTATGAAAACATATCTATTGGATGAATATAACAAATATTTTATTAAGTATATAACATAAATATTTCATTAATTTAATTTACTAATATCAAATCACTCAATTTATAAAAAATAAAAATATATAATTGATTTATATTTTTTATAAATAATTGATAGCAAATGGCATGACCATACATTTTCGTAGTTTAGATATATTTATTCTTGATAATATAATTTTTAGGTTAAAATAGTCATTTTAAAATAAGGTAATCTTGTGGTTCATCTAAACTCTTGATTTCTTTCAATGAAACTTATCGAATAATTAAAATTATTTAGAGAAAATATTTCATAAAAATTTATGGGTGTTACATTCTACCCCCTGAAACTAAACTTCGCCCACAAATTCGTCACTTGGATAGAAATAGATAATTATATATCTCCCTCATTATATCCTCAAGTTCCCTCATAGCTTTCTCAAATTGGTGGTTTCGCCACAAAACATTAACAAAGAAAGTGGACTTATTACACAAAACTTTTTCACTATGATCCATAATATCTATTGGTTGTTCTTCATAAGAATGATTTTTCTCCAGTAGTATGACTTATGATTTTAGTACATGTGAACAGTCATGTATGTACTTTTTGAAGAGAGATACATATAACATATCATGAACTTGAGACATATTCGGTGTAATTACCAATTAGTAAGCTACCATCCCAACATGATCCATAATTTCAAAAGGACCAATAAACCTAGGGCTCACCATTCACTTCCTTCCAAATATCATCAATCTCTTCTAGGGGGATATTCATAGAGACACATTATCTCCTACATCACACTCTTGTTATTTTCTTCAATTATCAGAATAACTTGTTTTCAACTTTGAGATTCTCTTATGTGTTGTTGATTAGATCTGACCTTTTCTTAAATTTAATTAGCATGATAAAGTCCTAATAGCTTTATTTCATCAAATTCATCCCATCAACTTGGGGTTATATACTTATTTCCATAGAGGGATTCATAAGGATCCATATAAATTTTGGTGTGAAAACTACCATTGTAAGAAAATTCTGCCAAAGGTTGGTGTTGATCCCAAAAGTATTTGAAATCCATAAAGCAAGCACTCAAAATGCCTTCTAGAGTTTGAATTGTCCTCTCAGTTTGACTGTCTGTCTGAGGATGATAAGCAGTGATGAAACTATTCTCCATATCAAGAGCCAACTAAAGTCTTCTCCTGAACCTTGAGGTAAACCACAGATCCCAATTAGATATAATAGAATGTGGTAATCCCTGATATCTAAGCACTTCCTATACATATATCCTGCCAAACTGATAAAGATAGAAATACTCTATAATTGTAATAATGTATGATGAACTCGTAATAAGATCAATTATAAACCATATAGAATCATGGCCTTTGTACGTGTTGGGAAGCTCAATGATAATGTCTATAGTGATGATTTCCCATTTCCATTCTCATATGGGTAATGTTTGTAAGATCCCTTTAGACTTATGTCTCTCATCCTTAACTTGATGAATAACCAAGCACCGAGAGACACATTCAATAATATCTCTTTTCATGCCATCCCAGCAAAATTACACTTCCAAGCTCCCTTATAACTTTGTTCTTCTAGGGTGAAAATAGAATGAAGAACTATAATGCTCATCAAATTGCTACTTCATTAAATCTGTAATGGGAGGAATACAAATCTGATTCCCGATCCTTATTATTCCATAAAAATAAAGGTTGAATTCTGGAACATTTCTCACCTAATTTTATAGCATTACACATGCCTTCTATGCCACCTTAATATTCAGTTGTATAGATGGTTGAACATTCACTTGAGAAAGATAATATTTCTCCTCTTACTTTAAAATTTCAAGATCAATCCATTTAAAATCCATTAATAGTGGATCTTTTTTTCAACATCATGGATATGATAGATTGGTTATTTCAACTTTAATCATCTTCAACCTTTTATTCTTTCCCAGGGTTATAATGTATTGAGTAGTCATAATATTTAATCAAATACAACCATATTCTTTGGAACATATTTAACTCATTTTTTTGAAAATATACATTAAAATTTTATGATCAGTATAAATATCACAACTTTTGCCATTATGATAGTGCCTCCATATCTTTAATGAAATGATTACCAAAACTAATTCCAAATCATGAGTTGGGAAAAATTTCTCATATATTTTCAATTATCTTGAGGAATAATCTATCACTATATCATTTTTTATGAGAACACATCCCATCCCCCTTTTGGATGCATCACTTTATATCACAATCCTTTCTCATTACAAGGAAGTGTGAGCATAGGTGCACTAGATAACCTTCTTTTGTATAAGGCGCCAAGCATAAAACTTACTTAATATTGAATTAAATGAATAATTCACATTGAGGATCTTTTTAGGTTTAGAGTTTTAGAGAATTAGAACATAACTATTAAATCTCAAAAGATTACAAAGTAGACACTTCTACTAAGTTTCCATAAAATAAAAACTATTAAAAAGAAACAAGTCTAGTTCCATGTTTTAAATAACATGACTTTTCCTTGATCCCATCCTGGACCCAATTCCACATTAAGTCCTGTGAAAAACATTTCATAAAACTTGGGGTGAGCATAAAAAGCTCAGCAAGGGATACACAAAGAAAGGAAACTGTTAGTTTTAAAAACATCATGTAAACCATGTATACTTTATCAAAGTAATACCTTCACCTTTATGAAGTAGTAAAAACTCTTCACTGAATGAAATATCATTAATTACCCTTTTGTAACCAAAATATTACCATAAAACCCATATAAAAAACACATAACATATAAAGGTAACTTGGGACAAAAACATACTTAAGTGGAATAACCATACGGTCAACTTCCACACACATCACTTAATGGAATAGCCATTCGGCCAAATTCCATACATACTTAATGGAGTAGCCATACGTCCGACTTCCATACCCAATGCATTGGAGGTTATAACATAACCACCCATCCTGGTATTCACAACACCACCCATCATATGGTTCATCACGTAAGCACCCGTCAAATGTCCAAGTACCATTATAAAATCATAAGACATAAAACAAATATAATGGAAAGAAAACATTTCCACACTTTGATCACAATATATTATATAAATATATTGACATAAAAAATACATTATAAATACCATTTTCAATACCAAAATAATAGAAAATAAAATCATGGTATTTATTTTTCATTAAAAAGTAATGGCTGGTAGAGGAAGCCGAATCTCAAATAATGGTCACGGCGGCGGGGAAGTCGTTGTCGCCTCATATGTACGACAAAAACATTCCCTTTTTTAATTTAGTAAAATGCTTCATATAAAAAGTTTCTTTTTTAATAAATGTTAAAGTCACAGGGGTTTATAAACCATATAAAAGAATGTTGTGTATAAAACGAAATATGCCTCAATGAAAGGAGATTAAGACGAAGTCCCTTACCTCGGGTCCGACTAGACTCGATCGTTCATTAACATCCTGAATAATAAACATGAGTTAATTTCTACTTTCTTAAGGACCTCTCTCAAGTTCATTATTCATTTTATATCACTTATTACCAGGTTATGAACACTATGTAATTATTTAAGTTAATAATAGTCGTTTTGTCGATCCTTGGTACTTAAGTCAAAATAAACTTTTTATAATTACAAGTTGATCATGTGGTAAAATATCCATTATATCAAGAATTATATTCATGATTTATATATCATATATATCATGTATTTCTAGTATATACATGAATTTATAATATTACAAAATCATTTAGAGGTAAGAAATGAAATGCATCGTTCATGGAGACGGTAAGCCTTACGTACGCATGAACGCTACTTTTATTTCTATTTCATATTTTTATGGAAAAAAATCATAATGATATAAAGGTATTTTATAATTCTAGTATAATATCATATATAATACCATTAATTAAATCCTTTATACATCCCACATATGGCATTAACAAAATCAAATCACTTTTAGGGGGCGGTAGTTCGCACTTCCTTAAATGAAGATATCACATTTACCCATAATAGAAACCAAAAATGTATGCCAAAAATGAAAAATACAGAAGCTTAAGGAAAACAAAAACATATTATATATCATATATAAATATTTTGTCATCTTAATGGCCACCTTTGAAGGTGTTAAAAGATTGTTGAACAATCATCATTTCAGGAGGCAGAAATTCGCCATCCATGGAAACAGTATGTTCTTTAACCATTAGATGTAGGTGTGTGTAAGTGTAGCTCGAATACTTCATATAACAACATACTATTATATTGAAGATACTGTAGTTGTTACAAAAGGAATTAATAAAAAGAGTTTAGGGGGTTGGAGAAGAAAAATAAAATTAAAGACTCAAGTGAAGACATTACCTTACAATCGGGTAACTCCCTTTGGTTTGAGCTCAAAGGCTTCCTTGGGAAGACTTCTACCCAATGTGAGGCTTCAAGGAGTAAGACAGAGATGTGGAGAGACAAAATGGGCAGGTTTTGGCCAATCCAAAGGCTTGAGAGGTGTGGGTAAGAAGGTAGAGGTGGGGGCCTTTTATAAGAGGAGAGGAGGGGCACTCTTGGAAAGTAAGGAAATGTTACATTATTTTAGAATGATTTTCGAATTTTAATGCTCCCACATTGATTTGTTTCGAGGATAAGGTGATAAGAGTTCAAAATACACCCATAAAATTGGTTGTGGACATGTTTAGGTCTTATATTTTACATTATCATTCCATTTTATTTAAATAATTAAATAATGATGTAATCACTGCATCATCATGATGTCATATATAATTAAATTTATTTAATGTCTAAAAATTATAAAAAAAAATATTATGATGTATGAAATATTATTAGATTTCCAATTAATATTTATAGTTAAAAATATGACTTATATAAACCCATTTAAAAATTGTTTTAGTAAAATACCTCATGTTTGTGACATTTTTATTTTAACATTAAATAAAAAGATATTAATGTCATTTTCAAACCAAAGTGGCTCCATGGGGTCCCCAAGTTGACCCTTGTCTTGTATTGGTCGGTCATGACACATCCAATAAAAGTAGGACATGTTTCTAGGTATTTTAAATTTATTATAATATCATTTTTGCCTTAAATTGCACTAATTATCTCTAATCGCGATTAAAAACATAAAAGTTACTATTCACCAAAAAATTATTTTAATCCCATTTAACCACATTTTACTTCTTTATGACAACCATGTATGTCGGATTTTTAAAATTAAAAACACCAAGGTTGTAAAATATCATTTAAACGAAAAATCAGTTTTTTAAGTACCACTTAGTGGTTTCACTATTCATCAAAAATTGAAGTTTTTCAGAAAAATACCATAAATTCACCCTAAGCTATATTTGATATTCTGAATTCAAAAATGATGTCTATTTTACAAAATTCAAAACATATAATTTGAATTAATTAATTTAATAATTAATTCCCGCTGTTAGAGCAAATAACGTGTTTTTATGAAACAATAAGTATCAAAAGATTGACACTAGTTCAAGTCCAATTTCAAAGTGAAATTAATTTCAACGACCCCTATTGGATTCAATGGTAAAAATATATTAAAATTTCACTTTAAAACCACTTCAAAAGATAATCTAATCATATTAAAAAATTATATTAAAAAGTGGTTTTAATTAAAATACAACATTTTCACTATTCATTAAAAATGATCTTTATCGAAAAAATACAGAAAATTTACACAAAGTAAATTTTGATATCCCGATTATAAAGACGAAATTTATTTGGTACAATAGAATGTATAAGACTGACCAAAACTATATTTAATGACGGTTCTCCATTAAAAGATGATAAGTGGACGTTTTGTGAAAATTAGTGTATATATGCCTAAATTGAATTCTTTTCGTATCTTAAGCCATTATCCTTTATTGGATAAGTATAAAAACATTTAACAAACATATATAATAACATTTTAGTTATTTATATTCATCCTCGCCAATACAACGACTACGTGTTAACTAACATTTAAAATAATATTATTTTATTACTAGTGTGCAATGTAAGATTTCAAGGAAACTCTCTATTGCGTATCAGGTATGCTATCAAACATAGAAAACCCTTTAAAGTAAAATTAATATTTAATTAAAAAATAATAATAAATATGAAAATTTATTATTCTTTATTTACCTGGGATGTTACATCCTTTCCCCTTTTGGGAATTGCGTCCTCGCAATTTTATTCACTTATCAAAATAAGTGGGGGTATTTATCCCTCATAGCATTTTCATATTCCCATGTTGCCTCTTCAACCATATGGTTTTTGCACAAAACCTTTACCTGGTGAATTACCTTATTTCGTAACACTTGCTCTCTTTGGTCAAGAATCTGGACTGGTTGTTCTTCATAAGAGAGATTCTCTTCCAATTGAACTACCTTTGGGCTCAAAACATGAGATGGATCTGGAATATACTTTCTCAACATCGAAACATGAAAAACATTGTGTACCTGAGATAAAATCAGAGGTAAAGCCACTCGGTAAGAACTGATCCAACTTTCTCTAGAATTTTATATGGTCCAATGAACCTTGGACTCAGCTTTCCTTTCTTACCAAATCGCATCACACTTTTCCATGGTGAGACTTTGAGAAAAACATGATCACCTACCTTGAAAGATAGATCCTTCCTCCGGTTATCTGCATAACTTTTCTGTCTTCTCTGATCTGTTCTCATGTGTTTCTGAATCAACTGAACTTTCTCTGCCATCTCTTCTACCAATTCTATATACTGGAATGAAAAATGTTACTATAAGAAAACTCAACCAAAGAAAGATGTTGGTCCCAACTTCCCTGGTAATCCATCGAACAAGCCCGTCGCATATCTTCCAAAGTCTGAATTGTTCGTTCTGACTTCCCATCTGACTGAGGATGAAAAGCTGTACTAAAATTTAATTTAGTACCCAATGACTTTTGAAGGCCCTTCCAAAAGTTAGAAGTAAACCTGGGATCACAATCAGATACAATGGAGAGGGGAACTCCATGCAAATTGACTATCTCTTTAAGATATAATCGAGAAAGTTGATATAGAGATAAGGTATCTCGAATAGGAAGGAAATGATTAGATTTAGTCAATCGATCAACAATAACCCAGATTGCATTATTACCTATAGATGTTTTTGGTAATCCCACAACAAAGTCCATGGATATATTTTCCCATTTCCACTATGGCACTGGTAAAGGCTGAAGCATCCCTTTCTGTAACTTCCACTCTGCTTTAACCTACTGACAAGTCGAACACTTCCCAGTAAAATCAGCAATATCCTTTTTCATTCCATCCCTCCAGTAATACTCCCGCAGATCTTTTTACATCTTAGTACTTCCAGGATGAACTGAAAACGGGGAGCTATGAGCCTCACATAACAACTAATTCATTAACAGTGAATCACAAGTCACACATAATATCTTCCCAAATCTCAAAACGCAATCATTATCAATGTTGAATTTAGGCAACTTACCTTTCTGAACCATCTCTACCTTTTTCTACAACTCACTATCTTGCTTCTATGCTTGCTTGATTCTGTCAGATAGAGAAGATTTCACTGATACCTGAAACAAAACAGAAGGACATCCTGCACCAACAACTTCTATTCCAAAGTTCATCAAATCCTTAACTAAAGGATCTAGTTCCAAATGCAACATCGTTAATGAAGCATTACTTTTTCGACTCAAAGCATTAGTAACTTTACTTTCTTTTCCCAGATGGTAGTGAATTATATAATCATAATCCATGATTAATTCTAGCCATCTCCTCTATCTCATGTTCAATTCTTTCTGAGTGAATATATACTTTAAACTTTTGTGATTAGTATATATTTCCCACTTTACTCCATACAAATGATGCCTCCAAATTTTTAGAGCAAAAAAAAAACAACAGCTAATTCCAAATCATGTGTAGGGTAATTTACCTCATGAGTTTTCAACTGATATGAAGCATATGCAATTACCTGATCATTCTGAATAAGGACACAACCAATTCCCTTCAACAAAGCATCACTGTAGATAACAAACTCACCATTCCTAGAAGGAAGTGCCAAAACTGGAGAATTTAACAAACTTTTTTTCAACTCCTGAAAACAATCATCACATTCTTTTGTCCAGATAAACTTAACACCCTTCCGAGTTAGCTTAGTCATTGGACTAGATAACTGTGAAAACTTTTCAACAAACCTTTGGTAGTAACCTTCCAAACCAAGGAAACTATGGATCTCGGTTATATTTGTGGGTCTCATCCATTCTTCAACAACTTTTGTTTTAGCAGGATCAACATTTATGCCATTTTCTGAAACAATATGACCATGGAAAGAAATTTGTTGTAACCAAAACTCACACTTGCTGAATTTTCCATATAGTTTCTTTTCTTTTGATGTTTGCAAGATAACCCTTAAATGACTTTCATTCTCCTCTTTACGTTTAGAAAACACCAAAATATCATCATTGAAAACAACCACAAACTTATCCAAGAAATCATGGAAAATTCTATTCATAAGGTCCATGAATACAGCAGGTGCATTGGTTAACCCAAAAGGCATAACTAAAAATTCATAATGTCCATATCTAGTATGGAATGCAGTCTTCAGAACATATGATTCTTTTACTTTCAACTGATGGTACCCCGACCTCAAGTCAATCTTCAAAAAATACTGAGCTCCCTGGAGCTGATCAAACAAATCATCGATATGAGGCAAAGGATACTTGTTCTTAACAATGATATTATTCAAGGCTCTATAATCAATGCAAAGTCTCATTGAACCATCTTTTCTTTTTAACAAAAAAGATAGGAGCACCCCATGGTGATGTGCTAGGTCTATTGAAACCTTTATCTAATAACTCCTGCAATTGTTTCTTTAATTCTAAAAGTTCATCTTGAGCCATTCGATAAGGAGGTTTTGAAATTGGCTTAGAATCAGGAACTAAGTCAACGTAAATTCAACTTCCGGATCATGAATAATACCAAGAAAATAATTAGGAAAAACATCAAGATACTCATTTACCACTGACAAATCATTAATCTAAACAGTTCCCTTATTTCAATGATATGAGCAAGATAACATTCATTTCCATCTTTTACTAGTTTCTCAACTTCCTGATATGATATCAAAATCAAGGGTTCATTCTTGTACACAAACTGAAAATCTTTCTGAAAAGAAACCATTTTAGCTCTACAGTCAATCTTAGCATGATAAACAGAAAGCCAATCGATGCCCAAAATAACATCAAACTCTACTAGAGTCAAAACAATAAGGTTTGCAGGTAGATTCTTTTCACACACAAGGATAGGAAGGTTCTTATAATTTATTTTGGTCTCAATGTTTCCTCCTGGTGTTTTTACCATAAGTTCAAGATTCATATCTTGAGATGGCATTTCCAATTTACTAGAAAACTTCTTAGAAATTAAAGAATGTGTAGACCCTAAATGAAACAACACATTGGCATAATCTGAACAAACAAACAGTGTACCTGATACTACTTCATTCGATGGAACAACATCTATTGAAGTAGTTGTGAAGGATCTCACCACCCCTTTCTGCTTGTAGTATGGCTGCTTTCCCCCAGTTGAGTTCTTCATCAAACACTCATTTGTATAATGAACCATTTCATTAAAGATAAAACATATTACCGATGGCTTTTCATTGCCTGCCTAATCATCTTTCTTAAATTTACGAGCAATATGACCAGACTTACCACACTTGAAACACTTTACAGAATTGGAAAAACATTCTCCAGGATGCATTTTACCACACATGTCACAGGATGGATATTTGGTGTTCTTACCTCCTTGCTTCTTTGATGAATTCTTCCACTTTGCCTGCTAACTAGACCTCTTATTCTATCATTTGTCAAAGAACACCTGATCATCGGCAAACTCCATTTCCACATTTTCCACACATCGTACAAGTTTTTCATAACTTTTGAACACACAAGAAGCTAAATCCCTTTGATAATTTGGCTTTAATCCTGAGTAAAAATGGTTAATTTTACTATCAAGATATCGTATGAAGTTTGGAGCATACCTTGCCAGTTGAGTGAACTTTGCTTTATAAGCGGCCACTGAGTCATCCTCCTGCCTAAATTCTAGAAATTGTTTTTCCATCATAAGACGAACCAACATAGGAAAATATTTCTCAAGAAACATACATTTGAATTTGTCATAGTGAAGATCATCAATCTCATCACTATCCCTGATATTTTTCACCGTCGACCACCACTGATCAGCTTCTCCTTCAAAACGGTAAACAGCAAGACTAACCTTTTTATGTTCTGAACACCCCATGACATCAAAAATCTTCTCCAATGCTTTAATCCATCCTTCAGCTAGAACAGATTCTGATGGTCCTCTGAATGATGGGGGATTCTGCCTCATGAAATGTTCCACCGCTGACATGTTCCTCTGTGGTTGATCTGGCTGATCTCATGCATGGATACCACCACCATTTATAGCCTAAGTCAACTGTGCCATCACTACAAAAAACCGTTCAGTTCCGATTCCGACCATCTCAGGTTGCTGATTTGGAAGGTTGCCTTCCTCCTGATGTCGTCCCAACATACCTACTTTGTTTCCTCTACAGAAAACCATTCTGAACACAGAAATATCTTAGGCGAAGCAACATGGTAATCTGTAAATGCTATATCTTTTCAATCTTACAAGAAATTAATTTAAAATTTAACACTTTTCTAACTCCTAAAGTTGTATAAACCGACCTCTGATACCAACTATAAGGCCCCGACCTTAATCCTTAGTTAATATTGAATTAAATGAATAATTCTCATTGGGGATCGTTTTAGGTTTAGAGTTTTAGAGAATTAGAACATAACTATTACATCTGAAAAGATTACAAAGTAGACACTTCTACTAAGTTTCCATAAAATAAAAACTCTTAAAAAGAAACAAGTCTAGTTCTATGTTGTAGATAACATGAATTTTCCTTGATCCCATCCTTGAACCAATTCCACATTATGTCCTGTGAAAAACATTTCAAAAAACCTGGGGTGAGCATAAAAATCTCAATAAGGGATACACAAATAAAAGAAACTGTTAGTTTTTCGAACATCATGTAAACCATGTATACTTTATCAAAGTAATACCTTCACCTTTAAGAAGTAGTAAAAACTCTTCACTGAATGAAATATCATTACTTATCCTTTTGTAACCAAAAGATTACCATAAAACCCATATAAAGAACACATAACATATAAAGGTAACTTGGGACAAAAACACACTTAAGTGGAATAACCATATGGTCGAATTCCACACATCACTTAATGGAATAGCCATTTGGCCAAAATTCATACATACTTAATGGAATAGCCATACGGCTGACTTCCATACCCAATGCATTGGAGGTTATAATGTAACCACCCGTCATATGGTTCATCATGTAACCACCCGTCAAATGTCCAAGTACCATTATAAAATCATAAGACAAAAAACAAATATAATGAAAAGAAAACATTTCCACACTTTGATCACAATATATCACATTAATATATTGACATAACAAATCCATTATAAAAACCATTTTCAATACCAAAATAATAGAAAATAAATTAATGGTATTTATTTTTCATTAAAAAGTAATGGCTTGTAGAGGAAGCCAAATCTCAAATAATGGTCACGACGGCGGAGAAGTCGTTGTCGCCGCATACGTATGACAAAAACATTCCCTTTTTTCGTTTAGTAAAATGCTTCGTATAAAAATATTCTTTTTGAATAAATCTAAAAGTCAAAGGGGTATATACACCGTATAAAAGAATGTTGTGTATAAAATGAAATATGCCTCAATGAAATGAGATTGAGACGAAGTCCCTTACCTCGGGTCCGAATTGACTCATTCGTTCGTTAACGTCCTGAATAATAAACTTGAGTTAATTTCTACTTTCTTAAGAACCTTTTTAAAGTTCTTTATTCCTTTTATATCACTTATTACCAGGTTATGAACACTATGTAATTATTTATGTTAATAATGGTCGTTTTGTCGATCCTTGGTACTTGAGTCAAAAATAAACTATTTATAATTACAAGTTGTTCATGTGGTAAAATATCCATTATATCAAGAATTATATTCAGGATTTAGATATCATATATATAATATATATCCTGTATATAAATGAATTTATAATATTACATAATCATTTAGAGGTAATAAATGAAATGCACCGTTCATGGAGACGGTAAGCCGTACGTACGCATGAATGCTACTTTCATTTCTATTTCATATTTTTATGTAATAGAATCATAATGATATAAAGGTATATTATAATTCCAGTATAATATCATATACAATACCATTAATTAAATCCTTTATATATCCCACATATGGCATTAACGAAATCAAATCACTTTGAGGGGGCGATAGTCCGCACTTCCTTAAATGAAGATATCGCGTTTACCCATAATGGAAACCATAAAGGTGTGCCCAAAATGAAAAATAAAGAATATTAAGGGAAACATAAACATATTATATATCATATATAAATATATTTTTATCTTAATGGCAACCTTTGAAGGTGTTAAAATAATGTTGAACAATCATTGTTTCGGGAGGCAGAAATTCACCATCTAGAGAAACAGTATATTCTTTAACCATTAGATGTAGATGTGTGTAAGTGTAGCTCGAATACTTCTTATAAAAACATCCTAGTATAATTAAGATACTGGATTTGTTACCAAATAAATTAATAAAAAGAGTTTAGGTGGTTGGAGAAGCAAAATAAAACAAAAGGACTCAAGTGAAGACATTACCTTACAATTAGGTAACTCCCTTTCTTTTGAGCTCAAAGGATTACTTGGGAATAAATCTACCAAATGTGAGGCATCAAGGGGTGAGATAGGGATGTGGAGAGACAAAATGGGCAGGGGTTGGCCGAGCCAAAGGCTTGAGAGGTGTGGGTAAGGAGGTAGAGGTGGGGGTCTTTTATAAGAGGAGAGGAGGGGCACTCTTGGAAAGTAAGGAAATGTTACTTTATTTTAGAATGAGTTTCAGATTTTAATGGTCCCACATTGATGTTTTTCGACGATAAGGTGTTAATGGTTTA
Source organism: Viscum album (assembly GCA_963277665.1). Lineage (NCBI taxonomy): Eukaryota > Viridiplantae > Streptophyta > Magnoliopsida > Santalales > Viscaceae > Viscum > Viscum album. The sequence goes on from OY728148.1 coordinate 548,153,965, forward strand.
CAATCCACCCATCCAATAGGTTTTGGACATGTGTAGGTATTATATTTTAAATTATATTTCCATTTTATTTAAATCGTTAAATAATGAGGTAATCGCTGCATCATCATGATGTCATATATAATTAAATTTATTTAATGTCTAAAAATTATAAAAAAACTACTATGATGTAGGAAATAGTTTTATCTTTCCAATGAATATTTATAGTCAACAATTGGACTTGTATAAACCCATTTAAATTTTTTTAGTAAAACAACTCATGTTTGTGACATTTTTATTTTAACAATAAATAAAAAGATATTAATGTCATTTCCCAACCAAAGTGGATCCATGGGGTCCCCAAGTTGACCCTTGGATTTTCTTGGTCGGCCATAACGCATCCAATAAGGGTAGGACATGTGTCTAGGTATTTTCAATTTATTATAATATCATTTTTGCTTTAAATTGCACCAATTACCTCTAATCGCGATTAAAAACTTAAAAGTTACTATTCACCAAAAAATTATTTTAATCCCATTGAACCAAATTTTACTCCTTAATGAAAACCATGTATGTAGTATTTTTAAAATTCAAAACACAAAGGTGGTAAAATTTCATTTAAATGAAAAATCAGTTTTTTAAGTACCACTTAGGGATTTCACTATTCGTCAAAAATTGATGTTTTTCAGAAAAATAACAAAAATTTACCCTAAGCTATATTTCATATTCAAAATTCAAAAATGATGTCTATTTTATAAAATTAAAAATATATAAGTTGAATTAATAAATTTAATAATTAATTCCCGCTGTCAGAGCAAATACATTATTTTTATGAAACAATAAGTATCAAAAGATTGACACTAGTTTAAGTCCAATTTCAAAGTGAAATTAATTCCAATGACCCCTATTTGATTCAATGGTAAAAATATATTCTAACTTCACATTAAAACTACTTCAAAAGATAATATAATCATATTAAAAAATTAGATTAAAAAGAGGTTTTGAATTAAAGTACAATATTTTACAGTATTCATTAAAAAATGATATTTATCGGAAAAATACTGAAAATTTACACAAAGTAAATGCTGATGTACCGATTATAAAGAAGAAATTTATTTTGTCCAATAGAATGTATAAGAGTGAACAAAACTATATTTAATGATGGTTCTCCATTAAAATTTGATAAGTGGACCTTTAGTGAAAATTAGAGTGTATATGCCTAAAATTGGATTCTTTTCATATCTTAAGCATTTATCCTTTATTGGATAAGTATAAAAACATTTAAATAACATATATAATAACATTTTAGGTATTTATATTCATTCCCTCTAATACAATGGCTACGTGTTAACTAACATTTAAAATAATATTATTTTATTACTAGTGTGCAACGTAAGATTTCAAAGAAACTCTCTGTTGCGTATCGGGTACGCTATCGAACATAGCAACCCCTTTAAAGTAAAATTAATATTTAATTCAGAAATATTAATAAATATGAAAATGTATTATTCTTTATTTACCTGGGATGTTACATTTAGAGCTCTTTGGAATTCTCTCCATATTCCTACATCCACATGAACTTAACACATTTTCGAGTAAACTTGTAACGCCCCGACCCCAGCTACCCAGAGTTGATGCATTACTTCGTAACATTGGCATGATCACAAAAGATCAAGTCTCGAAAGACCGATTAGTTTAGTAGCCTTGGAAACAATAGATACATTCATAAGTCTTACATTACATCATAAGGTGAAAAACTACAATAGCAAAGTCTCCATAGTCCACACTCATATCCTCTTCTGACTATCCCTGCAGGTCATTAATAAAATACTTCTTCACATCCTGGAAAATATTAAAACATTGAAAGGGGTGAGCTCATATACTCAGTAAGGATAACAATATTGCGGAAGCTTTGATAAATAATCATTAACATTTAAGGAAATGTATAACAAAAACAAAAGCCTTTTTAAACTTGAACTTTAGCATAATATGGAAAAAACAAAATTCAATAATTCCATTTACTTACTCACATGGATATTCTACTAATCGAATAATCACATGAAATATCAATAACCACTTTCATAATGAGGGAATGTATAATGCCAGACATTGTGAAACATTTTGTCAAGGCCTCAGCCAACACGTTTAAAATGATTAAGGCCTCGGCCAAAACCATAAATCAAATTGGGAAAGGGCCTCGGCCAATTCCACGTCTAGTTGTCTCATGAGACCTACCGATGCATCGAGGAGCTATAGCGGGCTCCACCCGTCACTTATTAAGTCCAATACATTCCTCATATGAATAGGTTTAAACATATCATAAACCATAACATAATCGTATCACATAAAACATGCATAAAGGAAACATAAAATTTCCACATTTCAATCACAAGATATCAATACAACACATTGATATAATAAAAACTCTTTCAAAACCATTTTCAATACCAAAATAAAAGAAAGTTAAAACTTTGTATTTATTTTTCATTAAAAAAATGATGTCTTGTAGAGGAAGCCGAAACTCAAATAATGGTCACGGCGGCGGAGATGTCGTTGTCGCCGCATAAGTAAGGAAAGAAAAACATTCCCTTTTGTCGTTTAGCAAAATGCTTCATATAAAAAAGATTCCTTTTGAATAAACGTAAAAGTTAAAGGGGTTTATACACTGTATAAAAGAAAGTTGTGTATAAAACCAAATATGCCTCAATGAAAGGGGATTGAGACGAAGTCCTTAAAAAATAATTTTTAAAATAAAATAGATCTATTATGTGTATTCACTATAGGTACACATAAAGAAAGTAAAAAAACAAAATAGGACATAATAATATCATGACATAATTTGAATGTAGGAGATTAACCCAAAGAATGGAAGTTGGGTTAAGAAATTCCCTTACCTTGCGTCTTGTCCTGACTCGACCGTTCTTTAACCTCCTGAATAATAAACTAGAGTTAATTTCTATTTACTTAAGAACCTTTTTCATGTTCATTATTCCTTTTATATCACTTATTACCATGTTATGAACATTATGTAATTATTTAAGTTAATAACGGTCGTTTTGTCGATCTTTGGTACTTGAGTCAACAATAAACTTATTATAATTACAAGTTGTTTATGTGGTAGAATATCCATTATCTCCATAATTATATTCATGATTTAGATGTCATATATATCATATATATCCAGTATATACATTCATTCATAATATTACGTAACATTTAGAGGTAAGAAATGAAATGCACCGTTCATGGAGACGGTAAGCCGTACGTACGCATGAACGCTACTTTCATTTCTATTTCATATTTAATGGAATGAAATCATAATTATATAAAGGTATAATATAGTTCCAGTATAATATCATATATAATATCATTTACTCCATCATTTATACATCCCACATATGGCATTAACGATTCACATCACTTTGAGGGGGCGGTAGTCCGCACTTCCTAAAATGAAATTACCGCGTTTACCCATAATGGAAATCATAAATTATGCCATAAATGAGAAATACAGAAGCATAAGTAAAACATAAACATATTATATATCATATATAAATATATTGACATCTTAATGGCCACCTTTGAAGGTGTTATATGAGTGTTGAACAATCATCGTTTCGTGAGGCAGAAATTCGCCATCCACAGAAACTGTATGTTCTTTAACCATTAGATGTAGGTGTCTGTAAGTGTTGCTTGAATACTTCTTATAAAAAAATCCTAGTATATTGAGGAGACTGTAGTTGTTACAAAAGAAATGAATAAAAAGAGTTTATGGGGTTGGAGAAGAAAAATAAAACAAAATAACATAAGAGAATACATTACCTTAAAAAATCGGGTAACTCTTTTTGATTTGAGCCAAAGGCTTCCTTGGGAATAATTCTGCCCAAAGTGAGGCTACTAGGAGTAATTGAGGGAGGTTGGGAGAGTATTTGGGCAGAGGTTGGCCGATCCAAATGGCTTGATGGTGTGAATAAGGTGGGAGTGGTGGGGGCCTTTTATAAGTGGAGAGGAGGGGCACTTTTGGAAGGTAATGAAATGTTATTCTATTATACAATGCTTTTCGGATTCTAAAGGTCCCAAACATGTATATTTAGAGGATAAGGTGATAAGGGTTCGACATATCTTCATACAATAGTCTTTGGACAAGTGTATGCCTTGGATTTTACATTATCTTCTCATTTTATTTAAATCGTTAAATAATGAGGTCATCGCTGCATCATCATGATGTCATAAATAATTTAATTTATATAATGTCTAAAAATTATAAAAAAAATACTATGATGTAGGAATTCTTTTTAACTTTCCAATTACTATTTATAGTAAAAAATATTACTTTTATAACCCCATGTAAAAATTGTTTTAGTAAAACATTTCATGTTTGTGTCCTTTTTTTACTTTAACATTAAATAAAAGGTATTTATGTCATTTTCCAACTAAAGTGGCTCCATGGGGTCCCCAAGTTGAACCATGGATTGTCTTGGTCGTCCATGGCACATCCAATGAGGGTAGGACATGTGTCAAGCTCATCTCATATTATTAAAACATTATTTTTACCTTAAACTACACTAATTATCTCTAATCGCGATTAAGAACTTAAAAGTTACTATTCACCAAAAATTATTTTAATCTCATTGAACCACATTTTAATTCTTAATGAAAACCATGTATGTTGGATCTTTGAAAATCAAATCACAGAAGTGGTAATATTTCATTTAAACGAAAAATCAGTTATTTAACTACCACTTAGTGGTTTCACTATTCATCAAAAATTGAAGTTTTTCAGAATAATGCCAAAATTTCACCCTAAGCTATAATTGATATTCTGAATTCAAAAATTATGTATATTTTACAAAATTCCAAACATATAAGTTTCATTAATTAATTTTATAATTAATTCCCGCTGTCACAACAAATAGCGTGTTTTTATGAAACAATTTATATTAAAAGATTGGCAATTGTTTATGTCCAATTTCAATGTTAAATTAATTCTAATGAACACCATTGGATAAAATGGTAAAAATTATATTCTAATTATACTTTAAAACCACTCAATAGTATAACTTATCACTAAAAATTATTTTGATTAAAAAAGTTGTTTTAAGTAATTTTCACTATTCATAAAAAATTGGAAGTTCTTAGAAAAATACCAAAAATTCAACATAGGCTAATTTTGATATTCCGAATCCAAAAATGAAGTCCATTTTGATAAATAAAATTTTTAAAATTTCAAAAAGCAGGTATTACTATTCACAACGGCTAGTTTAATTAGTTGTGGTGTGTGTTAGAGCTCGAGGTTGCGTACAACACATGCTATTGCATTATTCGAAGGGAAATGTACCATGGAAGCTTGGGGTGTTACAAAACTTGCTAAGTGAATTAGATAATTGTGAAAAATCATTCAGAAAACATTGATATTATCCATCCAAACAAAGAAAACATTAGATCTCATTTACCATTGTTGGTCTCAACCAACTTCAAAAAACTTCTATTTTTTCTGGATCCATAGATATCCCTCTTTTGAGACTATGTGACCAAAAATTGAATCTTTCTGAAGAAAAAACTAAAACATTGTAATTTTTTCATAAATCTTTTATTTTCTATAGGCATTCAATACAATTATCATGTGATATTCATGTTATTCCTTGATCTTCAAATAAGAAATGATATCATCTATAAAGACTACAAAATACTATTCAATAATGTCTCTAAAGACTCTATTCATTAGATGAATGAAGATATATGGGGAATTAATAAGACCAAAATGTATCACTTTAAAATCATAGTGTCCATACCTTGTACAAAATGCTGTCTTTGGTATATCCTTTTTCTTAAACCATAATTGTCGATATACCGAATGAAGATCAATCTTGGAAAAGTATTGAGCTCTGCATCATTGGTTGAATAAATCATCAATGTTGGGAAAGAGATATTTGTTCTTGACAGTAATCTTGTTATGTTCTTGATAATCTTTAGAGAGTCTCATTGATCCATATTTCTTCTTAACCAATAGAACAAGTGCACCACAAGGTGACACACTATGGAGTTTTTATCCAATGATATGATTCTCTATGAGTTGATTCTTCAATTATTATAACTCAACTGGGGCCATTATATAATAAATCTTGAAAATAATAATAGAACCTGATATGAGATCTATTGAAAAAACGACCTCACTATTCGGTGGAAGACCTAGAAACTCTTCTAGAAATACATCATCAAACTCATGCACAAGGGGTGTATTCTTAATTTAAAGTTACTCCCCAACCATTTGAGATAGATAAACTTAATTTATCACAATCAAGACCCTTAATATGGAAGAAATTTTCTCAGGAATGTCATACCCATCCTTGAATCGATAGATGATCATAGATTGATCTGGAATATAAAATGTGACTTCTATTCCTTGGAAATTGATATGGGATTCATATAGATAAATCTAATGAATATGAATAAGGACATAAAAATCTATTATAAGAAGGATCACAATATTTTTAGGAATAAATTTCCTAAAGACTTCAACCAGAGAAGAGTAATAAAATTTTGATGTGACCATTGTGCTATTAGGAGTAGTCAAAACCAAGTCAACAACTAATTATTGAGGTAATTTGATTATACCCTCATCAAATTATTCAAAAAAGAAATAGTGGGAGGATATATAATCAAATTAAATAATTTCTATTTTAGAGTGGATGGTTAGTGTATCTTTCACAACTTCATTATCATGCTCCACATCACAGATATTGATCGCATGTGACTTTCCTTTGTCTTTGGCCTTAATAGTATCCTGACGTCAATCATCATCAACAACCATTGGATTAGGGAATTGATTGAAATAATGACCCATTTCCTTGCACTTGTAACATTGAAGGGTTAGAGGTGCATTTTGTATAGCCTTTTCATTATTCACATCATTATACATTTTCCCATCACATCAGCATTCAACTACCCGATGACCTTCTTTTCCACACTAAAAAACATTTACTAGTCCCTTTAAGAAAGTTTCATCCATGTTTCTTCCACACTTTGAGAATAAGGGAAAACTCACATTCTATTTAGTGTGGTCTTTAGATTTTCCCCTTAAATAAAATCTTCTCTATTTATTATACCCATAGGAATGATGGGTTACTCTAATATTCATCTCATCTATGATAACACATCAAAAAAATTCTTCGTAGCTATTGAAGTCCCTTATGGATAATTCCCTTCAGAGAATTGGTATTAAGCCAACAAAGAATGAATAAATTTTACTCTCAGGTTGGATAATAATTCTAGATGAATAACTGGAATGTCCTATAAAATTTTCTTCGTAGGTACCAACATATTCATAATCATTTTTCTTATGTTCAAGGAACATCTTCCCCATCTTATTTAAAGAATATGAGGAATTTACTTATTGAAATATAAGTTCTTGAACTCATCCCATTACATGGATTCAATTTCATCTCATTGCCTTATATTATTGACAAAGATCCACCATTGATTAGCTTCATCATCCAAACTATAGACTACTAAGATGAATTTATAATGTTGTGAACATTGGAGAACTGAAAATATCTTTTCAGTGGTACTAATCCATTGTTAAACCACTAATGTATTAGAAGACCCACTGAAATAAGGTGGATGATACCTCATGATTGAATCAATAGAATGTTGTTCCATCCTTTGATTGATTGTAAGTCCCATATGATTCATATCTTTAGAATGTTGTGTGATCATATCTACAAGATGTTATATTCCAGCTCGCATAACATTTTGATACTCAGGAGTAAATCATTTCATTTTCCATCACATTTAGTATTAATACCGTTCCTTCATGTTCCATCTATTGCCTAAAACTAAGAAAAATATTGTGAGAAACAGTAATCATAATGAGAAAACCACATTATCGCGAACAAAATTACAATTTTAATTACATTATGTTTTATATAAGGCTATTAAAGATCATTTCCAAAACACTAGGATTGTAACCTATACCTCAACATATCCTTTGGGTTTTTATTATGTTTTTCTCATCCTAGTTTCCAAAGTTTAATTATACCTTTACTTTGATACCAATTATAATGATCCATACTTTACATACATTGATATTACATCAAAGATGAATAATATTCATTAAAAAATATAACAATGAAAATATAGGACCTTATAGGTATAATTTATATAGAAAATATGATGCACAAATAACTAGTTTATAAGACATCTTCACTGTCTCCAACATATTTCATCATAATTAAACCCCTTTTTGACGTATATTACATAATATGATTTTTCATGACATGGGGAAAAGAAACACATGAATGGGTGAGATCAGATACTCATTAAGGGTAAAAAACAAAGATATTAATAATTTCATTATCATAAGACATAAGAACATAACATTTAAAAATCTTATTATGCATATGAAAGATTGTGATATCATACTATGGGATAAATCATGAATGTTCGTAAGAATCAATGAAAAAATTCAAATGTTCATAACATAAGACATGAATTTTTGTGGAATACACATAATCATAGAAAATATTTTCATATTAGTAAATAATCCTTGCCAAGACAATCAAAATAGACAAAGTGAATTACTTAACTAAGTTCACTCCTCGTTCCAGCCCTGTTTTACTGAACCGAGATCATTTTTCTATTCCATCAATGTATATCTCATGAGATATAAATATTTACCCAATTAATTGGAGGAGGATAATGGTCCCAACCATCTCATAATGAAATAATTATTATGTTTTCCATAATAACATAAATCATTCATCATAACCCAATGAATGAAATTGATTTCTTTAAACATCATTCCACCATAACATAGTCTATATAAAACAAATGAATTTCATAAAATTAATTCCATAATAAACACAATAAAACCATAAGAACAATAGAGATATTATACATGAAACATAATCCTATTAAAAAATTGCATATCAAGTGGAATATAATTCTGATATCATACTTGAAATTAATTTTTGAGGAAAATATGATGTTTTTCAAAAAATGTTTCTGCATAAAAATGTCATGCAATATTAAAGAGAAATAATTTATTTGAAAATAAAGTTGAAATCATGTATATGAAGCTTCATGTAAATAATATTTTATGAAGACATAAAAATCCATTCATTCTTTATAAGTTAAAAAAACCTTTTCCTCATAGTTTTGACTAAAAATTCGAAAAGCACCACATATCGAATAACTACAAAAGATTATTTTGATACCATTTAATAAAAATTAACCAAATGGGTAAAATTTAATTTTTTAAATTTTTATAATAATATATATAATGTTAAATATTTTGTAAAAATTCAATTAGATTATAAATATACCCCTATAAATACTTACGTAAAAACAATCTCTGATAATAATGAGATCGCAAAATTATCCCTTACCTTTTTGGTCTAATTTACTTTGTATATATAAAAACATTCTATATAATGATTTAAATAATTTAATTGTCTTATTTAACAATAATAATTATTTTTATTATTCCATATATGATCATATTATCATCATTTTGTTAGTAACATTTCATTTTTACTTGTTATTTGGGTATTAACTGCTTCATTTTCTTATGTATGTTTTTTCGAATAATTTATAGTTCAACTTAATAGGTCATAGTTATGTCACTAGAAAATGATATTAACATTATATGTATCATTTTTATTCATTCTATACATTTTCATAATAATTTTTAATGAAGATCATGCATAATGAATCACATTGCATCGTGGAGATAGTAGGTCGTACATACGCATGAGCAACGATATCATTCCCAAAATTGTTGAATGGTATTGAGGTGAACATTTTATAATATTTATGAATTAATATAATTTTATTATAATTATATATTATTCCCATCCATTTAATGTGGTGGTGATAATCATATTACACTATAGCGTGGAGACAGTAACCCGTACGTACACACACGTGGTGCATTTATTTTTCAAAGGATGGATAGAAATTTGAATATTGTTGTTAAATAACAATAATAACATATCATTATATAAGTGTTACATGATTTATTACATTACAATGAAACAACTCATTAATTGGATGTAGAAGAAGAAAGATGTCTGAACAAACTAGAAGAGGAGATTACCAATTATTCGATGTGCTTCCTCTAAATCTCCTCTTAGAGCACTAGAGTCAATCTTTGAAGAAGACCAGAACCTCTAGAATGTTAATAGGGGAGTTGATAAGGTAAAAGGGTAGGTTAAGGGTGAGCCTTAAGGCTCAAAGTGAAGTGAAGAGGTGAGGGATGAAGTTCCCATTTATAATTGAGGTGAGGGGCACTTTTGGGATCTCCAAAAATTTTAATTTATAATAAAATAAAACCCCATATAAAAACCACCAAAATATACCAGTTTCAAATATTAGATGATATATTATTTAAATCTCATCAAAAAATGGATTTTAGATATGTTTTTCTATTAATTTAAACCTTATAATTTTAATTAACACTTAGTTATTCTATTTAATTTCTGACTAGGATAACAAATATATCAATAATAAAAAGGGGAAATATTTATTTATTTGATGTCAATTAGACCATAAATAAATACGTTAAAACATTTCTGAACATAGAATATTTATACAATATTTTATAATTTTTTTTGGATTTTTAAATAATATAATAAAACATTATTTTAATAAAAAATCAATGGTGTCAATTTTGACAATATTTATTTCAATGATTTTTAAAAATACTAGGATAACAATTTAACTTAAATAAAAACAATTTTATTATATTCTTAATAGGTCAATATAAAATATATAATTCATTATACATATTAATTATCCCAAATTATATTTATTTTAATATTTTTAATAAAATTCATATGTTATCTCGGTTAATAAAATAATTACTACATCTATTTTATGTAATTATTTGATATAATTATTTTTTGAATAAAAATTTAAAATAAGATTCTATTATTAAGTTAATTCCACTATATTTTAAAATAATACTTTTATTTAAATTTATTTTCTGTAAAATCCCACATTTTAAATGTTTTGCTTATTAAATTATGAATGTGGCAACTTTAACATCACTTTAAATAAAATTATTTAAGTGTCATAATATATTCTATAAGGCTCCAAATAAACAATAATTCAACCCTTTTATGTTTATGGTCGAGATATAATTGACCAATAAGATTTGGTCATGTTTTGTGTCTTTTTATGATTATTTTCATTTTAATAAAAAAAATTTATATATTTCACATCAACTAATTAATTTTTTTACATCATCAAATTTAATTCTTTAGAGTAATTATTTATTTCCTTAAATGAAAAATTAAATTATCATGAAAAAGAAAGAAAAATTATTTTTCAAATTAATATTTAAAATCATATTTATGTTTTGTATAATATTATAAAAAACATGATATAGTTATTATGATTTGAGTAAGACATATTTAATGTTTCTTTAAATTAAATAAATTAAATAAATTAATTGTCCTAATATCATCCTAGAAGCTTCCAAAGGACACCAGTTTGACCCAAGATTGATTTAGGTCTAAAACCATCCAAATAATATTAATATAAGTGTTAGGGTAGCTTTATAATAGTATTCTTACCCTTAATTATCTGATTTACCCTTTTACTGTATTAATATAAATTACCAAAGATACTATTCATAATTCTAAAAAATAAAATTACTCTATTTACATAATTTGGCCCTAGTAATTCAAAATTTGAAATAATTTTTTTAATAATTCAATACATACAAGTTGTAGTAATTAATTTGAAATTAATCATGTTGTCAGAAGGAGAGAATTAGTTTTTAATGCTAATACATTGCAAAATATTGAAATGCTTTTACATCTGAATTCAATGTAAAATTAATGTTAATGAGATATATTATATTGAATATATTTATACTTTATAACCATTCAATATTATAATTTAATCGTATAAATTATTTTGATGAAAAATGTTGTTTTCAATTAAAATTTATTTTATTTTTACAATTCATCAAAATTTGAATGTTAACAGATTAATATTAAAAATTTATCCAATGTAAATTTTAATATCTTAATTCCATAGTAACTATTTATGTTTTCATATAAAAATTATTAATGTGTGAAAATATTAATTTAAAAGGGGTTCACTATTAAAAGGCGGAAAATTGCCCTTATGAAAAATTTAGGTTTTTTATATATCAAATAGGGTTTACTCATACCATATGACAAAAATATCTATTAGATGAATAAAAAACGTATTTTATTAAGTATATAACATATATATTTCATTAATTTTATGCACCAATAAAAATTCATTAAATTTTAAAAAATAAAAATATTTAATTGAATTACATTTTATTATTTAAAATTGGTAGTGAATGACTTCACCATACATTTTCATAAGTTAGTTATATTTATTAATGCTAACCTAATGGTTAGGTTAAAATGGAAATTTCATACTAAGGGCATCTTGTGGTTTGTTTAAACTCATGATTCCATGAAATTAAATCTATCAAATAAATAAATTTATTTGGAGAAAATATTTCATGAAAACATCTGGGTGTTACAATTCGACTACTTGGAGAGTCCATGATAGAAATATGACTGTCCAAACACATTAAACCATAGTTCCTTGATTTGTTGAGTGGATTCCCATATCCTATAAAGAATTATATAACAATTCTCAATTCATTTCCAATAAAGTTTCAAAAATATAGTTATGGCTACTACTTATCTTCCAAGTTTAGTTAAGTCAAACCTTCACTCTCATAATAACTCCTCAATAGTAAGAGGCACCATCAACAATGGATAATGTGAACCCCAAACACCCATTTTTATTACAATTTGTTGAGTGAGAGAAATTTAATGACTTAATATTTTATTTGAGGGATTTGGTAAGTTAATATTGGCAAATGAAATCCTTCTCAGTTTAACATGCTTGTTCTATGTGATCAAAATCTCAAATTAACCATGATTTTAAGTAGAAAACATTCCACACAAATGTTAATTTAATATTTATAGGCTTGTTTATTATTATACTATGTGGTCGCATGTAATAAATACACATTGAAAAAATTATTAACTATACACATTATAAATTAAATAAATAATGACATAATCATAACCCATTGACTTTTAGTTAATCCATTGAGTGAATAGTGGAAAAACCAATACCTAAGGGGAATTCTTCAAGCCAATACCTGACATGAATTAATAAGCCTACAAATCTCATGCATTTTAATTGTTTGGTTCACATCATCTCTCAATTCGAACTTCTTTTCCATGAACTCCTATGATCTTTAAATTTTTTTCTCAAATGATGGAGAGGGGAGCTTGGGCTATGAAAAATCATTTTATCACTAAAATGTGGACACAGATGCCCTTATACAAACTAAATATAAAGGGATGATGTAACGATTGTCAAAAAAATAATTATTAAATTTTATAAAAATTAATTACAATAAATAAATAAAATAAATAATAATCCAAATATGCATAGGTCGGTCTCAACTCATGATAAGTCAAGATGAAATTATAGTTCTTTAGAACAACTAATTTTTTTTACAATTAAACTTGTGGGTATTTTCAATACATTTACCTACATTAATTTTTTTAATTAAATATCGATACATCCTTTTGTATCTAAAATTATTTTATTAAACTCCAGATAATTAAATAAAATTTATGATTTTATAACTTTTTAGGTCCATTTAAACTTATAGAAGATTCCTAAAAATTAATTTACAACTATTAACTAGTTAAATGGGTCATGTCCACCAGATCCAAAACTAATTTTTCGTTCCCAAGATGAGTTATCCATTTAAAGGATATATATTTATTTATTTATAATAATATAAAATGATAAAAATTTCCCAAAGGATAGTTTTTCCATTTTTTATATATTTCAATCAAGCTTCCATGGGAAGCATTATCAATATAATTAATCAATATTCCCTGAAAAGAATTAATACATTTTATGTGGTAAGAATTATAAATTCATTTCGACAAGCTTTCATGAGAAGATTTAAACTAGATTCCAAGAGAATCATTATATTTTTAAATAAACAATCTTCCATGAGAAGTTTTAAACTAGATTCCATGGGAATCTATATCCTTTTAATTAGAAAAGATTCTATGGATAAAAATACCTCAAATTGGTATCCATTAACATGAAGAAAAAAGAAAACATTAAATTTCTTAGAAATTTTTATGGAAGACCCATCAGTCTTATATCATGGATATCTTTTTGATGCAAATTTAGATCAATAGACTGATAGTTGAGTTGGAAACATATAAAAACCACCATTTTAAATCAATGAAAATTTATTTTAAATTTCACATTTTTTGACTAACAAAATTTCATGTTCTCTCTAATACCAATTCATGTAAACTGGGGTGCAAAAAAAGTGGGAAAAATGAAATTTTTCAAATTTTTTGTCAGGATTCAAGTTAATAATAATATGTCGATAGAATTCCTTGACTGGATTTTTAAAACGATTATGTGTGATTAAATTTAAGTGCAAAAAATATAATCCAACAAAAACTCAAATGGTACCTCATTAATTTGAAGTAACTGGTTTGATTTCCACACCTTCAATGTGTCATGGATGATAGGCACAAAACTATATGTCCTCTAGATCATCCAAATGTGATCCAAAAATCAAGGATTTTTGATATAAGTTTACAAGGTGATAGCATGAGAAGTTGAAGAGCTTTACGATGTCCCTTCCATTCCCTAATGAATGAGGACTCGATCAAGATACTATGATTGATACGACTTTGTTCTTCCTTTAGAATCTCTCACTATGAACATGAGAGGAGAATATAGAAGATCATATCTCAAAATAATAGTGAAAATGGGGTATCTTATTATTCAATTGTTTAAAATGAAATTTTATACCTTGGTTATACATTCAATAATTTCAATTCGGGTCCTGGAACATAATAACTATTATTTTAAATCATTGCAGACATGTATGACTTAATAAACCTATCATTAATGTATACTTTTTATCATTATCTTGTAATATTATAAAATTATACATGATAAAATAAGAACTGTTAACTTGGCCCATTATCTCTGCAAATAATTTAACAAACCATGAACCTCTTATGTTCATTTGAAAAATTATATTTTCACGTATTCAAATTTATGATCAAACTACTTTTGAATACCTTGAGAAATAAATTCCATCCTCATTTTTGAAAAAATGAATAATATAATTGAATTAGTTTAACTAGTGATTGATCATACTAAGACATTTAATGACCCCTGCATGTGGGTTTGACATCGTCCTAAAATCGTTTGTTTAGAATAGGTGGAACTTGTGGATATAATTAATGTGTGTCCCTCTAGATCTTTATCTCGATATCAATGATTCAGACTAACTGACTAAGTACAGTGTCTAGCTGCCCATCATAGTCTTTAAGGAGATAATAAATCTCATTGAAAAGACTTCCCTCCATGAAAAATTACTTTGTAATATAATCTATTTGCCTCGTGATATCTCATAAAGGAGGATGGAGATTTGTGCCATCATTATTTTTTTATTTATATATTCTGTGACCTTACTAGAAAGACCTACATTCTTGTACCATGGAGATGGATTTGTGAAGGTACTACCATCCTGATTAACCTGGGCCAACAAGAAATATATTCCTCAACTCGAAAGCAATAAATTCAATCTTGGCCTTTCAAAAAATGTCATACCACCAATGATGAACCCAAAAAAACTACCTAAAAAAATTTCATTATCATGGTTTTCACCTTGAGTAAATGTATGTGATCAAATGGAACACACTGACATTGATTTTATTTTGGTATACCAATATACATGTTTGTAGATAGGATCCACTAGTGAAACCTAAATCATGTTTTTTCCTATTGAAAGGTATATTCTCAAGATCTCACTATTAGAGATCAATAAGAATGAATTTCATGAAAATAAATATGAATACTTTTGAGCCCCCATCACCTGATATTCATACATCATTTGTGTCCCATCAGTATGATGTATCTATACCATAAGATATATGATTAATATTAATATCATAGATCTTGTGGTTCCCATTATAGCAGGGAACTGATATATCCTTTTGAAATGACATTTAATATAATTATATTACACTATAAATAGTGGATGAAAAAATATTAAGAGTATTAGGATTAGAATAAACAAATTTATATATCAAACTGTATACATGTAATGGTAATCAAACGTACTGTCCATGTTAGGTATTGGGAGTCCACTATTTTAATTGAAACATCATAGGAGAAGAAGTAAATATAATTCTATAATATTGAAGGAACCTATATTCCTGACAAGAAAAATTTATCATGGGATAAACTACACAAATGATCTGTGATAGGTTGTAGCTTAATGCTCATAAGACGCACTAGCTCTGCCATGAGATCTCTCTTGCCTTTAGAGGATAATCTCATCACATATTTCTAAAGTCATCTTACATGTCTGTAGTGATAGTTGATATAGGATAGAACTATGGAAATCTAGTACATACCCATGATAATGTCATATATTATAATCGTAATGAAAAATAAGTCCAACAAGAAACTCTCTCCACAAAGTGATAGCTCACATTACTTGTACAAAAGTGATATCGATGAATCCTTCAAAGTACGAACTTCAATGCAAAGATACTAGGGTAAAGAACCCACTGAGATATCCAATTATCATACTAGGAGTAAATAGATGAAGGATTGACTCAAACCATTATTTACTAGTACTGAAGAAAGAGTGTAATAAAAAAAGATCAAACCATTAATCGTCTTGTGAACTATCAGGTCATAAGCTTCCATGGCCTGCAACAACTTGTAACCCGGACCACCATCTCCCCAAGTCTGACATGGGCTGCCTAGTTCTAGTGTTGATGGATGTAGCTCATATATTTGTCCCCCACCAGAAGCTTCCATGAGATCCCCACCTACTCTTCTACTAAATCCACCTCCTAGGGGTCGACCAAGCCATTATTGGGAGATCCATGATTACGATGATGCCTCTATTGTAGAAATCCATCCACTACATTATTTCTATCCTTAGCATGTCCATTTTGGAAACATGTTCTATGTGGCCATGTCCATCACAGGCATAACATTACCAATATCATGGATTCCCCGGTCTTATATGTGTTCCTTGAGTCACATGGTAATATTTTTGAGTCTGAGTATTAGCCCACCTCCTATTCTAGGAGACCATTTGTCATCCAGAAGCTTTATATGACTTAGACCTGGGATGAATACTGATGGATTCAGCTAAATGGTTCCCATCAGATAAGAATCATTCTCTCACCAGTGCCTTATCCAGTACTTCAGTATATATGGGAATGCACAGAGGTAATAAAATGGCACAAATGTCTTTTTGGAGACCCATCTTGAACTTCTAATCACATAAGTAACCATTTTGAATCATATCACAGAATTAATACGTATGTTCAATGAACCTTATAGAATAATGAAAAACTATAATCCATTAATTCTTCTACTCCAAAATCTTTTAAAAATGAACCCAGTGAATGAATGAGGGGAATTAATCCTCATGAAATAGTAGTTGGAAGTCAGACCATGAGTGTATTGACTCATGATTTATCTGTGTGACTACAATCAACCAATGCCCAATAGATATTTAGAAAATACATTCTTCTAGTGAAACCATAAGACCATTCAGGTTATTCAGAAGTTTGAAAACTCAGATCACCAACTCAATCCAATCCTCTACTTCAATTGGATCGAAATCATCATAAAACCATAGCGGCCTCTAGTGCTAGAACACATTATGTGAACTAATCCTATGTACATCCTCAGTCTACTCTATTTGTACAATGATCTGATCAACATGTGGGGATATTGCTAACAACATTCCTAGAGGAAACATCTAATGAGATGGCCCCTATACTATGACCAAATCAATCATTGGATCATCATCATGACCCTGAATCGATAATCTTAATGGATTTCTTCATGTAGGTATCCTGAAAATTATCAAGATGTACCAAAGTTAGATGATAATATATATATATATATATATGAGTACATGACTGAAAAAGGATAGTAAACTGGATCAATCCTATATAATTCTTGTATAAATGTTACCTGAAACCAATGCATTTGTATACCTAGTCAACAAGTCTGTAGTGAGAGTCCTATTGAATGAAAACATCAACCACTACACAAAAACTGTGTCCCCTAGCCCTAAAGCCAAACTCAAGACACTTTGGCACAATTTCCCTAAATTTAAAATGAAACATCATAAGGGTAAAAACATCAAACACTATCCCGATATTGAACCCCCTATAATACCAATCTATAACGACACGACCTACCAGGGTCTACTTGATCGGTGGTAGATTAGGCCGCCACAACCCTAATCCCACCTATATAGGCTAAGAGATTTTGAAAAGTGCTGAGAAGGAATGCATAAAATGGGAGGCCTTTTCCTAATGTACCTTAATTCACACACCCAACTATGTCTATGAATAAGTGAAGAGGAATAACAATAAATGACTGTAACATATAGAGTAAAAACCATGAATTTAGAAATATTTATATAATTAAATATTATATGATAGAGTAAACTAAAATGAAAAGGAATAAATACACACTCAACAAGAAATCTTTTCCTAAACTAGGAACTACATGAAAAGTAATGTTGAGAGTTCTCAACTCCAGATCTCTATTCCTTAATATCATACGTAGTCTATGAACCTGAGTATCCCAAAGCTCCCAAAATTACACCACTGACCTATCCATCATCTATATAAGGCGCAAAATATGAATGAGAATACCATATAGGGGTGAGTTATACATTTCTAGTAGCATGCCCTGAAAATTTTAGAGGGAGAAATATATGACACGATAGATGGAGTAAACTCACCCCAAAGAAAGAGGGAAATGGGACCCAATAAAATAGGTGTATGCTCATATAATAATCCAAAATGAGAGATAACGGGGATCTCTATCACATAGTTTATCCTAGGATGATGAATCTTCTTATTCCTCCAATGGTCAATGATTGATACCCAATATATCACGTGTCTGTGTAAATAATTCATGAGGAGGGACCACACCTCGCCACATCTCCAATTCCCGAGGTATCACAATATTCAATATATATAGGACTCATGCCATGGTGAGATTGTGGAGTAACATATCAATCAATATAGGACTTACACCCTTGTGAGATAGGGGAGTATTGTCTCAATATAATATATCTAATGATCTTGTATGATCGCAACCATCATTATGAATCTCCTAAGTGATAGTCATACTTTTAACATCTCATAGCATATATAAAAATACACTAAGAAGCTACAATCACATATTACATGTAAAAAACATGGGATTTTATACTCGTAGGCCAAAATATAAGTATAAATGAAGGAGATACAAGAGAAAGAAATTGTCTAGGGAAGTACATGATGTTTATAGGGTCCACACGCTATGTGATTCTGCCTCATTTCCTAGACATGCCATATATGGAAACATATTGGTGGCCATGTAACCATACATGACATGTATGGGGACCTCACAACTTCTCTTGGCAACTTGTGGCCAGCCAGTGTGCTCCTAGATATTCCCATGTCCCTCAGGACATGTCTGTGTACCTAGGAACTTATATATCCTTGTCGTAACCCAGGTACCTAGACATGTACAAGAAATGTATTAGGATGTTTCTATATTTCTGGTTGTGTCCATGCCCATGTACTCCCAAGGTACATGCCTGACTGCCACCACCAGGTCACGTGGAGTATGGGGGTCCCACATGGTTCCTAATACACATCTCTACATAGAAGCCCTAGAATCCACAACCAGGGGACTACACAATAGTTGTTTCTCCATACTACACATACTGTAGTAAGGTTTTTGATCAAATGAAAAGTTCTTCCATGCAACATCTAGATCATTAGATGTCACTGTGATTCCTAAGTCATGTTTTTAACCCTAAATATACAAAATCATTGGGTTTTGGACTAGAATTATTGAGAAAATACTGATGCACCTTTGTAGAAACCAGAATTGACCTTATCTACAATGATTACATATCGATCATTGATGAAGAACTTTTTCTATAGTGATGGGGATGATTTTCTATGTTTCTTATCTGTAAATACACCATGATTTGGTTGTCATTTTAATTGGATCGGCTAACTTATAATGGTGAAACTTCTTATCAATGATCCCATTGTTATGAGAATAACCCTAGATATCTTCCTTAATAAGCTATTTATTGGGGGAAATTAGTTTTTTTCATTAAATGAATGATTTAATGAAATTAATTAATTAAACCATTTAATATAACTAACAACATCTACCTCATCCGAACATCTCACACCAACCAATATTTTTTCACGCTTAAGGTAAAACTTATGCTCCAAATTCATCTATAGTCTCATATTTCTAATTCGAGCCCCATTCATGAGATATCAAATTATTTCTAAAAAACAACATGGGTGTGATAAAAATATATTTAGTATTTTTAAAAAATTAACTCCAGGATCATAGGACTTCATAATCTCAATCCTTCTCAACTCTTGAATTTGAAAATATTTCTTAATATATTCAAATTTTTTCAAATAAATAATAGTGTCTCTAAAAATATATAATGTAGTGATGTTTCTATTTTAAATGTATTTTTATCAATTAAATAAAAATGAGAATTGTGTGATAGATGAATAAATAATGGGACATTATACTATGCAAAGATTTTAAATATCATGTTTAGTGGTGGAAATATATGAAAATTAGCTATGTGATTAGTGCTATGTATAATAAAAATTTACTTGAATTATAATTATGATAACCCCTGGAAAAAAGGGTTTCTAATAAATTACATATGATATAATCATATAACAAATAATTGAAGAATAATTTCATTCCAAAATTAAGAAATGTATTGAATATAATGGGTTTTGATGAATATGGTAACCCATTAATGAGGGAACAGACAATACGATGATAAATATCCATGTGAAATAAAGAGTATAAAGAATAAAATTTTGGAAGAAATCCATTTAATGAGAAAATATGGTGGAATGTTATTATTATTACTTGAGTAAAAGATAAATTGAATAGAAATTACCCAAGAAGAATTTAAAATAATCATTTTATATATTCATGGAATGAATTATATAAGAGGGTATATGATGAAGAGAAATCATGAATCACAAGTGATGAAAGTGGAAGAGGGATAGATATTGATTACCATTTAACCATGTTTAATTATAAAACTATATTAATGAGAGATTATAGATAAATCATATAAATATAAAGATTTAAATCAAAATAAAATAATACATGTTTAATTGATGGTATGTACAAGTCATAATAGAGGATATAAAAAAGTGAACATTTAAAGAAAAATAAAGGTTGGAAAAAATACTTTGAGAATAATTCCCATTATTGAATGTTCATTTAATAGGAAAAACATCATTTAAATAATATAAATTCATATAACTTTACAAAAAATAATTTTTTTAATATTATAAATACTATGGTTTTGATATCAACTAAGAATAAATTCATATGATATGAAATTCATAAAAAGTAAGAAGATATTGAAAGATTTTCCCTTATATAATTTGTATTCTAGGTCTTAAATGAAAAATTTTTATTGATAGATTAAAAGAATTTATTTAAAAATAAAATAAAAAATAATATGATTTTTTTTCAATAGTCTATATCATGAAAATAACAATATGTAATAGGGAGCGTGTATACTTCAAAAGGTAGGAAATATGAAGAAATTAGGAGTATCATTTTAATGAAACAAAACATATAAACTTTAAATCCATAATTAATGAAACATGGAAAGTAATATAATGATAATTAACTGATAATTTTAAGACATACATTAATTTTTTGAGATAAGATACACAGGTGAAGATAGACAGTTGAGATGAAATACATGGGAATGTTAATGTTTTGGAAGGTAAATCCTCATGAATTTAGTAATGTATGAGATATTATCTAGTAAAAGTGTTAATATTTAAAAAGGATCATTAAATCATTATAAATAATTTAATATAATAATATGATGATTTTATTGGACAATATATGTAAAACATATAATATGTTTGATATGAAGTGGTAACATAATTGAAAAATAAAACAATTGTGATAGAAAACCTACTATAAATTATTTAAGGTATGAAGTAATCCTTAATATTTGAGATTAGTTAGTAAATAACCAAGAATTTAAAATTATAAATAAGTATTAGATTTATATTATAAAATATATAAAATATTTTTAAATGAGTATTATACAAAGAGATATAATCCCAAAGTGAAGATTTAGAGAGTACCCCTTTCCAACATTAAAATAGATGGGAAAAGAATATTTCAATTCAAATAAAGGCATATTATCTCACCCAAAGCCAAATATTAATTAGAACATTTTATACTAAAACAAGAATATTTTATTAATTTGTAATAATTTTATAGTCTTTTAAAGAGTGAAACATAAAAATGGAAGAAGAGAAATAAACATACATATTCAAAATCAATTTTTAGTATATTTTTTTAAAGCCACTTTTTGGGTAAGTGGTAACCATACAAAGAGAACCACTAGCAGTACATGAATATCTCACATCCAGTTAAACCTCAACACACACATTCAAAATTCCAAAATTCAATATAGAAATTTCAATAGGAAAAAATTCAAAAAGCCCACCATATCCACCTCAAACCACGAGTTAACCCACTTCGAACCATGCCCCATCATCCATATCTAGGGGACCTCAAACCAAGGGAGACAGTCACATCACTACCTTCTATTAGTGTCATCATCATCTCCATCCTCACCACCATAGAAGTATCTAATAATGTCAAGACTAAATGGTAAATCTTTCAGAATAAACATATCAATTTATGATAACATTTATACCCAATAGACCATAAATATATTGGAATAATTTTTTATTTTTGGAACATTTTTACTTTATAAATAGACATAAAATCCATATAATTTTACTTTTATATAATTTGGAACAATTTATCAAATACCATTAATGATCACCATTATATCAAACTGATATTAGAACTGTGGACCAAACAACCAAAAATCAATAACTAGAGATGGATATTCTAATAAATAAATGATATATAATAATAAATAAATTATAATATATATAAAATTAATAAGGTTTTTGGATTAAGTAATTAACATATATAATTAATCTATTCATGATGATATAAGAGTATCCCAGAATGTCGAGGCTTGATGTAAGGGTACTCCCTCACATTCCTTTTTCATTTAGTTTATACACTCTCTTTATCTCTGTTTATCCATGTCTTATTTAAATATTCTTCTTATAGAATCTATATATATGTTTCCGTTAAATTTGAATCATAATATAATATAAAAATTATATTCATATTTAACTATAAAATGATTAATTATAACCACTAAAAAAGGTGGTAATATTTCTTAATAACATAATTATTAATGCCTTTTATACTAACCATCAATGGATATTTGTTAAAAAATATGTTTGTTAAATTTTTTTATATTATATATTTTATTAGCTTAATATAAGTTTATTTTTGATATGGAATTTTATGTTCATATTATAAAGTGGAAGAATACGAATAAATAAAGGTATGTAAAGGAAACACCTTGATTGGAAGTTCATTACCTCACTATTTGGGATGACACCTTTGCCAATCAAGTTAGGCCCTCAAAGGGTTGTGTTTGGATGATACAAAAACCTCTTAATGTTTTCTAAGAGTTATTTAGGAGATAATTTGATAAAATTTTGGAAATATAAGAATCTAAATGGGTGAGATGAAGTGGGGTAGTGAGGTGTGGTATTTGTAGGAGGGGGAGGTTGATTATTTTAAATAAAATATTTTAATATCAAATTATTTCAAAAAATAGTGTTAAAACATATGATTAATTATTATGGGGAAAGTTATTTTATATTAAATGGGGTGTTATAACATTAATCTAACATCTAGAAACCCAAAAATTCATCTTTACATCAATATTACCAAATAAAGTACTTTAATATTCACCTATATATTTTAATATACAATTAAAATACCAAAATTACACCATTACCTAATTTTGATGTTTTGATTCCAAAAATGATATTAATTTTACCCAAATAAATTTCTTAACATTAATTTTTAGTTTTATTATTAAAATTATTGTTTTTTTAAATATTGTAAAACATGTTTTATAAATATTTTCACTTATACCTGCATTATGTTACATTAATTAGTCATTTATTTCAAGGAATTATGATGATTATATAATAAATAATTCAATTAAAAATATAAAATTATTAAATTCTAGGATGTTTCATGAAAAGGAAACAACACACACACCCCCAAACTAATAAGGACATTTCACACCCCTACAAGGGTTGACCCACTTCGCAGCCATCTCATTATAATATAATGGCCTAAATTCCCTATGGAATGAAGCTATTAAATAGATTTAAGGAACCTTTACCATGACTCCAAAGGTGATTCTTACATCTTATATTGTGTAAAATTATACCTAGTTCGGTACCACTAACTATGACATCGCCCATGTCACCACTACATCACCTCCTGTTTCATAGGCCATAAATCACATAAACATCCTGCCCAAAGAGTCTGATAGGGTTTGAAACATGGTCATATGAAAAATTACTAGGTGACTTTTCCACTCAGGTAATCCACCGTCTACATAATAGTAAATAATATTTAAAATGATAATTAATTATTTTCCCTTATGGTCATTTTACTACTTCAACAACCAAGTTACTATTATAACGACAAGATTATGATTCTAATGTCCAAGTTACTATTCTAATAGTCATATTTCCAATGGTCATATAATATTACACATCCTATAAATACATCATATTTACATGATTATTTATTTATTCCATTTTCTATCAATGTTCTATATAGTTCATTTAAAATATTCTAATTTCATTTCTAATGTATTTTCCCTTTTTCATGGTGTTTTCCATGGGTCAAATATTTCATAGATACTAAGAACCTATAAATGTTTAAATTCTTGTTATGTTTATTTATTTATTATCCTATTGGAAAAATTTTAATTTTATGGACTGTATTTATACTTCATATTTTATGTTGAAGAAATAAATTAATGATTATTTCTTTATATGTTATATATTTTTATTTATGGTTTCATTTTGTACATAAAATAATACTTGGTAGAAAAAAATTATATAATAAAGGACACAACTGATTTGATAAATATTAAATTAAATTATATATTAAAATCATTAATAAATTAAATGAAACTAAATTAATATTTGTATTATGAAATAAAATTAAGAAACCTATTTGTTGAAAATATGGGATGTTTGATTCTACACACTTAATGAAACTCTGTCCTCTATATTTTTAAAAATTTAAAAACACATTTCAATGTTTTCTATTATTTTTTAAAGGTAAAATACTAAGCTCAGAAATTATTTTAAACATTAATTATTGTAATGTTATAATATGACTCTATATAAATGCATTAAAATTTCAAATCTTATATGATCATACACATTATACTTAAACTATTTTTCTATATGTAATAGATATCTATCTATGACTTATAAAAAATATTTTACAATTCTAATTCCCCAAAAAACCAAACTCCAATCTAATACTAAAAGAGACACCCTAAAACCCAATCTTTTAGATCAATTGTTAAATTTGCTTACTTTTTTCACATAACATTAAAATTACAACTAACTAAGAAGATGAAATGTTCAGTTTCTATAGGAATAAGGTACATAATAAATCATAAAAAAATGAAATACCATAAAATTTAATCAAGACCATCACAAAATGAAACTTATATACCGATTATAATATCATTAAATCTTACAATAACTTATGGGTATAAATTAGTGTCAGGGTGAAATAAAAAACCTAGTAAAGGGATAATCAAAAGGAAACATGAAAATCATAAGAAGTTTGAATGTAAATAGATAATTATGGAATAAAATTAGATCATAATATAATAAAATCATATGCACTAACATAATTTAATGTAATAATGATATGAGATAACTAGATATTATTTATCAAGGCATGGGGTCATAAGATAAAAGATTCATGAATATTAGTAATGAAATCATGAAACATGAATGTTTAGGAATGAGTTATATACATAAAAATTTCATCATAAATATAAGTCATGGATCTGTTCTAGGGAATCTTAACATAATATGAAAAGTCCATAAACCATGCACTATTTACAATATCTCATGAGTTATATAGTTTCCAAATGCATTAGAGGTCTATATAATTCTAGGAAATTTAGTAACACCATAACATGCATATTAATATGCATTCCACAAAGAAGAAAAATATATATGAATCATAAGCATGATAACCCATGAAAAAAGAAATGGTTTATAGATCAAATTCACATAACATAGTTATAGGATTATAAATCAACAAATCATGTATGTATAAAAAAATAAAAATAAAATAAAAAATATATGTCAAAGAATATAGAAATCCATGAATAAAATAATATAATATTAAATTATATAGATTAATGTGAGTGAAAGAGAATAAATGTTGTAGCCCGAGACACCCAGAGGGTGGGGGTGAATTAGGTTGTTTCCCAATTAACACTTTTAAGAACCTGATTGTCTCCCTTATAGATATATCTCCCAAGTAAGATGAAAAATGTAAAATCTATTAACTATTTTATTTCCACACAACCACACAAAATATCAAGCTTCAATAAAAAATATAAATCATGCACAAGAAGTGTGAAATTTACTTGGTTCATGATTAAGAGCTAAACCAAGTATCATACTCCAACTAGATATCGATGTAATAGTATGTATTACTAAACACTGTACTTATTATAAAAAGGTTTAGGAAAAGTGAACAACTGATTCTAGGGTGACTACATCATACTCTCCTTCATGAATAAGTGGTCTTATTTTTCAAAATATTCATTTTAAACACAACCTATTGGACTAGTTAAGGTCCTACTCCACTAAATATATTCTCATAACATCACATCATATGTACCAGAATATAGTGAACTAACAAAGCATAATATTTTCAAGGTTCATCTAGAATAGATTCCACATTGAAATGATTGATTTATCACCCTAACAACAAATTCTTCCATTATATTCTCAATTGGATAAAAACAAGGACAATCCTAGGCATATAAAATTAGAGTCCCACTGTGCTCAGGCTTCTAGAGTCCAATTGGATGAAATAATTCTCCACAAAAAGTGTGATCCAAATAATAAAATATTTCCTTAAGCTCTAAGCCCCTTTTATGATATTTTATGATGATCCCAATCCATAAAAAAACTAGATCAATCTGATATAACTATGTATATTTGAAGTCTGTATATCCAAATATTCTTCATAACATTGTCATTTTTCATGCTTAACCATTCATATTTTCTATCGATATAATGCTACTTTACACATATAATACTCAGGTACAAAAGTCTCTTTAACATGGATGGATAAAATCCCTGGACTCTAATTCCATCATCAATGAAGTGAAATTTTGGGCTCTCAATTCTTATGAATTCTTAAATATAGTATTTGTATGATCTCTCTAATAATACTTCTCACATTTCTATTTAGTAACTCTTTATTTAAATTCATAGATTATTCTGAATTTTATTTTCCATATTTAAAAACATAAACACTTTTTAAGTCTTGGATTGAAGGAAATTATCTCATTCAAATATGACATATATTTTCAATTTCAATTTTCATTCAAAATATAATTAAAAATCCAAAGTTAAATCTTTTATTTTAATTCACAAATAATTATGATATTTTTATATTATTATTCCATAAAATATTTAGTATTATTTTTACTTGAATTCTACAAGTTCATGGCACTATAAAGAGGGCCCCTTGGGTCATAAAATCTTCTCAACATCCCATTTTTTATAGAGTTGGCCGTATTTTCATATCTACTGTAATATTAGATTCTTTCTATGGGACAAAAAATATGATCTCCTTGATGACTCATATGAACTACATGGGACTCATCCATTATCAGCTATGACTCATTAAAAGTCCATAATGAATCATCTAATATAGGTATTTACTCATACATACTATAGTTTGACTCATCAAAAATCAATTTTTACACATCCAATGATGAAATTTAAACTTGTGAAATTTACAAAGACTCCTTAGAACAAGGAACTCTTTCGATTTTTTCTTCAGAACCAAATTCTATAACTATTTAAACTCAATTAAACCCCTATTTAGTTAATTAATATGCCTTATCAACCACACAAAATCAACTTCATGATAACAAAAAATTATTCCAACTATCTTCTAAATTTTTCCCTCACCATTGGATGATATCTTCATTATTTCTGATACATTGTCTTTATAAACCTCATCAAATTAAAAAAATTTATATTACAAACCATATATGACATCACTTTTCCATTCCATAAACAATTAAATCACCCTTTGAAACATGTTACAGAAAAGGTTTTTTATCCATAAATACATTTTACCAACTTGAAAATCAACAGAAATAATCATCACACATAAATGTCACCTTTTCGTAAACATGTCCATGAAATAACACCCAAGTGCATCCTCAAACTCCATTTCCATTTCACATGAAAGCATATCCTTTTACATTAAAAAATTCTTATCAGAATATTTTGACATCTATTTCATAACCCAATGGCATCCTTATTTATTTATAAAAAATAAAATTCATGTAACAGTCACTTCAATCTCCCCTTTAAATTTGTTGTTAATACCACCACATACTTCTCATGTCAATATGTGTGGTTTTATTTCTCTCCCCTTGATTAATAAATATAAAATATATATAGGGGGATTATAATATTATATTATATATAAATAATATTTTTATCCTCATTTGATCAAGAGTAACATCTAGATACAATTTTAAAATATGAATTGCACCACATGAATTTATTGTCAATGGAAAACAAGTTAGACAATCCATGTCTATGTAGGGTAACCTAACATAGAAAATAAGAGTAATTTTACCAAATTTACCAATGTAGTCCACAAACTCACATGCATGAGACATCAACTTTATTTCTCAATTTAATAATTTTAAGAAAATATTTATCAAAATAAGTGTAACCTACACTCAACTAAATAAACCCATCAAAATGGTCAACTACAAGATATAAAATCTCATATTAAACTAAAAATTCTCTCCCCTCACAATTAAACTTTACACATAATTAGAATATAATTTTAAGAATTCTTTCATACCTCAACTTATAGTTTTATTAATTACTATAAATAAATTCCATTTTTCATGGAATAGTGGTTTGGACAACCTTATTTCATGTTCTCTACACCTCAAGTGATGTAAAAAACCTCTCATACTCATGGAAGTAAAGAAAATCCATGGATACAGACTTATTTTTTTGTAAAAAAGAGATAAAATTCCTACTTAACTTTCAATTAGATACATTTTATAAAAAATAAATAATTTTTGGTTATAAAATATGGAGGGACAAATTAGTTTCACATTAGTAGTAGAATGTAAAAATTTTCTCTCTTAATAAAGAGATTTTTTTTCTTCCTAAAATATTGTGATAAGAATTATTTAAAATTATATATTTATTGAGAGTCTTAATAGGTTGGGTTATAATTTTATTATATTGAAATACTTCCCTATATGATGAATTGTTCTCCATCTCAGTTATGAAGGAAAATTATTTTTATATAAATTAAATCTATATCATAAATAATTCTTCTTAGGTTTTTAAATATTTCAAAAAATATTTAATCCCATTCTTAGTCTATCCACACCAATCACATTGTTTTCCTTGAATTTTTTGATTACCTCTTATAGAAAACTTATCTTAAACAACAACTTCTTTATGTGTAACCACTTTATTTCCTTTATCAATATAATTTATCTCATCATTATCCGTTTTCTTATTAATCTCATATTGTTATGTACAAACCATTATGAACTTTTTCCTATCATTCTAGTATTAATTAGGACTATAACATTGTTCCTTTGTAGTCTAGAAAATGTAAATCTTTCCCCATTTTGTATTGTGAACTTATTTCTTATTAAAAATATAGGGAAAATATCCTCATAACCTAGAAAATAATACCTCATCTTTGTCACATTATTTCTCACATCTACCACATAATATATTTAGATAACAATTCAATTTAGAAAGAAATATTTAATGAATCATTGGCATCATCTAGATTTTTCTGAGAATCAGACATCATTTTCTCCCCATAACCCCACCTTGTTCCTTAAATATTATATAAAAATGAAATATTAAATTATAAAGAGTAGGATTTTTTCCTTACCATTCATAACACTTGTAAAATACTATGAATTTTTTCTTCCAAAAAAATTATCAATCAATCTATAAATCCATGTGGGATATCATCATTAATTTGTTTTGAATGGTAGATTCATTCCTCTTAATAATTTCCTATATTGAATTTATGTTGAAGTGTGGAAGAGAACCTTCATTTTTCTTCTTAGTATAAATTGTTTATACATGTTTTTATCACCAAAACTATTAAAAATAATCAATTTATTTTGATATAGAAAATTTTCATATTTAAATTTCATAGATAAAACCTTAGATTCTCCTACTTGAAAAGATTAACCTTTAAACTCATCATCATTTGATAAGTATTCTTTTATTATATTAAACACATATTGAGCTCTAAGTTAAATGAATTGTATCCTAACTATATCATCATAAATTCTTTCTAAATAATCATTAAGATATCTCATCATCTTTTCTTGCTCAACTATCTTTAATTTTTATATATTGATATGATCAATATAGATAGATTATTTCTTTATTAATTTTTCTTTTAATCATAGAATTTTTTTTCTATATCAAAATATTTCTCTACTCTTTCTTGAGGTGTGAATCTACTTAAGAAAATATTTTATCTAATATTTTAATAAGTGTTATAGTTCTTTTATTACTTCTCTATTATCACCACATGAGCTATCAAATCCTTTATCAACATGATCAAAGAAATAGAATTAATCATATAATAGGTTTATTAAAGATTAATATTTCTCTTTAATTTTCATAAAACGTCTTTTATTATATCTAGATTATTTCTTGTAGTTTTTAAACTTTTTAGTTTTCTCATCCTCTTCATCTGAGTCAGATCCTTTATCCTTCTTCTCTAGTTATTTAAAAAAATGATCTATTTCATTATATTTGAATCAAATTATTGTTTTATTTACCCTTCCATCAGATTTTTATTTTTGATTTTACTTTATATCAGTGATTTTATTTACATCTTTATCATCCCCATCATAGTCATCAGAACCATTATATATTTCATGTTTATGTTGTTTGATTTTTTATTTTCTTATCATCTCAAAATACATATCATATTTTTCTTCCTTATTGAATGTTGAATTTTTGATTTAGTAAGATTTGTGAATGTTTATAATCTATTTTAATGATAATTATTCCCTATATTATAAGAATGAAATTTTTGGATTAAATCTTTCGAGATTATTTCTTATTTTATATTTGAAAATGGGGGAATCATCTAAATTTTTTGGAATCCAGTAGATATCACCCATAATCTAATTAACTGATGAAAATTAGAATTTAATATTCTCATAATCATCCTAATTTTTTTAATCAAATTACCTCCTATATATTTTTATTTACCTTCATTTCTTTTGATATTTTTATTATAATTACTTCATAATTTCTTCATAATATCATATTCACTCTGATTCCCCAGGACCTCTATGTCAATTTTTTATAAAAGTGATATATAAAATTATTTTTTTATTATCCATCAACTAAAAAATTTCTCTTATTAATGAATGAAATAGGGGGTTCCTTTGAAATAGGTTTAAAACATATAGTTTTAGCATCTCTTACCTCAAGGTTGAGTGATAAAAGGTAGTGAAACAACATATTCCTCATCTTGTGGTAATTCTTTCCATAAAAATTAGGGACACAATGACTATTCGAAAACATTTACTCTCTATACTCAATAAATTCATGTTTATTTACGTGATAACATTGATTTTCTCTAATACCACTTGTGATTACCAAGATTAGATTAACCACCAGGGGGTTAATCAGTAGTCCTACTTTAGGAATTATTAATTTTGAACTAAACCATTTTTAAGTTTTTATATTCCTTATACAATTAATATACTATCTAAAACTCACCTTGTATGCATAAAAATATATAAAATCACAAAACATAGGATTTAATAGGTTCAAACAGAATATCCCACTCATTATCATGATTGGTTATTCCCTACAATCAAATATTCTTCCGCTATATTCCTATGTTATTACAACCAAGGACCATAACAACACTATTAAAAATATTCCCACTATATTAAAACATACAATGTACAATTATAAATTAAAAATACACCAAAAATTATAATCCAAATAATGAAATATCATCTTCTTCTTAAGTATGATTCTACACAACATGATGATGACTCCCTCCATAAATAGACTCAACAAAACCAATGTTCTCATGTACACATAAATTATGAAGGTCTATGTCTTCTTAAGAACTCTATCCTCTAGATAACTCATATTTTCAGATTTTCATATGATATTAACCACATTCACTCTTTGAATACATGGGATTATAGGTATCTTCTTCTTTAGATGGCTCCCAACTGCAAACATCTATTCTATCTTTGATAATATAAAGTATCAGGCTTTGATTTATTCAGAATTCTTGCATTTTGTGTTTTTTAGTTCTCTTTGACATCTTCCTTTACCTTTCTCTTTATTACCCAAAACACATTTTTATTCATAGATTATCAGGCATAGTGTTTTACATATTAAAAAATAAGGAAAATACCGAAAGTATAAGACGGAGTGAAATATTCTAAATAAAATCAAGATGATATTTATTATTTATATTTTCATAAACAAAATAAAAATTATAAGTATTATATTTCTTTTTAATTCCTAAATAATCAAGTTATTTCTAAATTATTCTTCCTCAAAAATTAAAACTTCTATTTTTATTTGAATTGTCACGACCCCGACCCCAGAAGACTTAAATCGGTGCTTGAAATGTGGTGTGCAATTTTTTTTCCTAAAAACATGCATACAAAAGGAGGAAATTGCACTTCTTGTCCCAATACAAAGTATCGTCTCAGTTTAGGTTCTTGTAAAATCAGATGCCACTGATGTTCTTCTTCTAAAAACGTGGCAGGGTTAAACATCAACTTGGTTTCATCACAAAGAGTACATAAGGCTTGAGAACAACTACTACAAACCTGTAAAACATAAACTTAAATGTAGGGTGAGCATAAAAATGACTATTAAGGGGTTTTAAAACATTTGGATAAAATTAAAATTTAAAATAACCACCTAAAAAACAAACATAAAACAATTATTAAGAGAGATATTTAACATTTTGAGGAACACCATCAATATTTTATGAGCTTACTTGTAGACATTTTTCCAAAATACCATTTTCATAAAAGATAGGTCTGCTTTCTATAGAACATGAATCAAAGTGCACATGTGTGTGTAAGAAATGAGATGCGCATAATTCATAACTTAGTCAAGCCAACTCCAAAACATTTTTTATGTGTATAAGAAATCATATAGTGATTCATTATAGCCTAAAAAGTTATTCATATGACATTATCATTAGATACTCTTCCCTTGTATAAATTTCCATTTACAAACTTGATTTTGCCTTATGGTCATAAAAGATTTTTAATTATGGATCCAAAATCTCTTGGTTAATCATTTACTATTCCATAGTGAGGAAATGTATAATGCTGGACTTTGTTAAGGCCTTGTGCCAAGACCGTACAGGTAAAAACCCAACATAATTGTGGTTAACTACCACACATGTTTGTGAACAAAGCTAGCATCATGTTAACACATCATTTCACTTAACTCATGAGACTTCATCACTTTACCCAATTCATTGGAGCACGGTGTAATTCCAATCACACCCATCACATCATTTAAAGTCCAATACATTCCTCATATGTCTTAATATGGTCTCATATTAATAGGCTCTTATTCTTACATTCTTATTATATAATCCTTTTCACATACATGTTCATACCTAGAATAGATCATGCCAAAAATGACTAGAATTGTTAGATTTATATTAAACTATGAAATGTATGAACATACTCATTCACATGTAATATGAACTAGTACACATAAAATAATGGTTGTCAAATGAAATAACAACTCTTTCATTTAAACCTTTAAGAATGTGGCCTTTTCTAAACCATGTTGATATGTTTTGGCTTGGAAATACTCATTTGATCCATGAAATGTTAATTATTATATAAAACATTAAAAAATATACTTAAAAGACCAAAGGAATTTCTTGTGAAACAATTGAAATACATAACATTCATAATTTCCTATGAAGTGTTTATGCATAAAAGAAATATTTAAACACGTGAGCTCATGATGAATGTACATTTATATTTGAGCATGAAGAACCATCATACCCATTACTTGAGAAACCAAATTCGAAATGCATTTGCATTCATGTAAATTTTATAATTATGGGAAAAAATGTTTATGTATACATAAAGTGTGTATTTTGGATCTGCACAACCAAAAATAAGATTAAATATATACTTCAAATTATTGTTGTCTTCATAACAATGATTTAATTTGATAAGGACAGGTCTTGTGAAACCCCAGTTATAATATATTTATATATCCATACATACATGAAGTGAAAATAAGGGTGTACTTAAAAAAAGAAAACATGGGGAACTAGACCACTTGTATGTAGATTATGTTTTGAAAACAACACTTAAAAATTAAAGATCACCCTTCAAAGATCATATCCCGAAATGGTTTGTTGTATACCTAAATATTTGAATATATATACTTTTGTTTTGAAATTATAAAATAGATTTAATGTGAAATTATATACATATATATATTTATATGTATATATCCTTGAGGAAAATAAATTAGTTATGAAGGGTTCGTATATGACATTTGAAGAATGAAACCTCTTGCACGTATTGTGTAATTAAAACATATTTAGAAAACTCAACGTGAGTAATGTTTTAAAAGTGATATAAAACCATATATATATATAAATGTATGAACCCATATATACATATGGATAAAAGAGTTTTACAAAAAGGATGAAAACATAATAGATTGATCCCTTACCTGACTTCAAGTGTGGATGAAGGATGGGTAGGAGCAATTTTCATGTCAAGAGGAAAAAAACCAGTGATTTCAGGTTCATGAAAACAAGGTTTATATAGGTGTTATTTCATATATTTCATATATATAATGTCTCATAAATATAATATAAACAAATACTTGACCGAAATAAAATTACCCAACATGTTTCTTAAGAGAGAGCTCGAAGAAAACAAGGGTGATTATAATACATATATATATATACAATGCTTATAAAAAACTATACCGAATCAAAAGAAAGTAAACTCAAAAATAAATAACATAAAATAAAAGAGATCGGGGAGATATTTAGAGTATAATTCAAGGTCATGAGGCCAAAAAATAGAAGGGGAAACAAGATAGTGGAGAAGATAAAAAAATATAGGAAGAATGTAAAAGTGGGTGGCCATTTGTTTGAGTGCAACGAGGAAGACAAAGAAGAAGAGAAAACCGACGAAAAATGGAGGGTTCATATCGCTTGATTCTTGATGGGATGGCTGGGAGGATTCTGTGGGTTTTAAAAAAGAAAAACGGTCAAGATTGGATCTTAAATCAGATCAGACGGATGAGGAAAATTGTGTGATTTAAAAATTGAGTGAACGACTGTGATTAGACTCCATATAGATTGGACGGTCGATAAAAAGTACTGTAGTGCTCCGGGGTCACAGGGGATTTGAAGTGAGATCGGGATCAATGGCCTGGATCACGCGCGACGTGATCTAACATCCCAGATCAGATTTCACCCAAATATTTTTTCCCACATCGAAATAGGGAGAGGTGCAGGGTTTCATTGTAAGCATAAGGCTTCGCTACACACCTCAGAAATCACAGCACACACCGAATGGGGGCCTTACACACAGGCTCCCACTACCCTGCACCCCCACAGGTCTCGGCCAACCTAAGCTCTACAGTAGCTTCACAACAGCGGTGGCACGCACTCCTGCTCTCCCATATGCCCATTGGTGTACCCATGCTCGGCTGACCTTGGCTTGGGCTGAGGGCCATGCTTATCCATCCTGTGTGTGCCACCTCCCTCAGCCCAACTATAAAGGGCTAGCCAAATGGGTTAAAAATTATTTATTAACACAAATTTTCAAAATGACCATCTAAAAAAAAGAATATCCTTCCATAAAATTTGATTTATTTATATTTTTACACAAACCAAGCTGCATAACTATTAATTAAAAAATTAAAAATGTTATCAAATTCCAAAACAATATACATACTTTTCTTTCAATTAATGTAAAAAAATATACCAAAACTTTACGAATTTCAAATGTCATGTTTCTGAAAGATAATTTCAATTAAATAGGTTCAACAATAAGATTTTAAAGCACTCAATTACTTAAAACATTTCAAAGTGATTTTACAATTATAAAAATCTTTACAAATTAAGTTCAAAAGAAGAAAATATTTGTAATTGTCATACAGGTGATCAATTCACAAAACCATAATGTCTAAATATTTGGATACATTAAAGAAAAGTTCTTGAATTAATTTTTGAAATCATAAAATATAAATAAGAATTAATTAATTTAACGTATATTCACATTCATCAATATTCATAGTCAATTAAACCACAATACCTGATGGATATAATTATAGCCATTCTAAACTCAACGGTTACTCAAATGAAAACTGTCAAATTTTAGGTCTTATAAATACTCGATTAGGGTATTCCAACTCCAAACACCACGAAATAGAAGATGGTTCTCTTCATCCCCCTGATTCTTAGTATGATCACTGTGGTTCTAGTCATAATTTTTTTATTCATGGAAGATCCAAAGGAAATCCACTTCTTTATTGGCATATTTGTGGTGATGTGGGGTCTATCGATGATCGTGATCGGCCCATTTATCAGAAATTTAGGTTAGTTATGGTCCCTAGGCCTTGTTTCCATGTATCTATAACTAGTGTAATGAATGAATAACAAGTTTTGTGTTTTATTTTGCAGGAATTGCATATACAAAAGAAAATTAAGCCAACAATAATAATTAAAATTATCATTACTACAAAAATCATATTTGGGGTGTCACATGAATTATCCACATACAATGCACTACCACATAGAATCTTACACTATGGTGATGGAACTCATCTCAGCATCCCATTTTATTTTTGTAATTCTCAATATTTTCAAATCTTCAATAATTTCATATTTTCTATAAAGGACTAACTCATTTGAACTAAATGCCGACTCATCCAAACACCCAAGGACTAATCCAATGTCTTGGATGACTCATTCCATGACTCTGATGACTCGTCAAGATTTGGTAATGGAACATATAAAGACCATATTAATAGATATAAAATTCATTTTGTCTCATCAAGAATCTATTTTTACTCATATGATGTTGGAATTTACTTTCCCAAATTCTAGAAAGGGAGATCTAAGATAAAGAATTAATTGATTTCTAATTCATCTACGAATTCCATAACTACATTAACTCAAATCATAAACTCACCAATTTATTCATATGGCTTCTTAGACACTCAAAATAAAAATTAAAATTAATCATATTCGATCAAATTATAAAAAATGTTACTTTAACCTGTGTATTATCTCTAAATAATTTCAAAAACATTTTATCTATGAATCTCGACCCACTAATTTTTTCCATTCTTAAAATATAAAATCCATTAATTTAAACCATTTCCATCACATAAATATTGTTTTGATAAATGTTATGTACAATTTTTCTTCATCAAAAAACACATTTCATTGTTTATAATATCCACACCAATAATCATCACATTTAAATGTCTATTTTTCATAAATATTCATGATTACAAACTATATGATGCAGCCTCAAATCTTTATCCATTTCACATGACAGAACCTCATCTTCTCTTAAAAAATTATTATAAACTCAAAATTAAATTAAATTTAGCACAATCATAAAAACACCTTATTTAATAAAAATAAAATTTATATAATGGGAATGTTACTTCTAAAAATTTATAGAAATGATGGCATATTACTATTCAGTGTAGACCACTAAGATACTGGGAATCTTTGTCTTCCAAACTAGTGTACTTATACGGTTAACATATTATAATATCATATTCTTAAAATTAGATTATATCAAGTCCTTTTAGGGTGTTTAGTCTTGTCTCTTCATCATCGAAAAAAATATGATAAAATCTTCTCTTTATGAGTATTTAGTCTATAACATCCGAATATCACTACAACAATACTCCTCTTCTCCAGATGAAGATAATTATAGATTGGAATTACCTTGTTATCAATAGTCTTCATTTACATATAA
Organism: Viscum album; assembly: GCA_963277665.1. NCBI lineage: Eukaryota > Viridiplantae > Streptophyta > Magnoliopsida > Santalales > Viscaceae > Viscum > Viscum album. The sequence goes on from OY728148.1 coordinate 548,192,339, forward strand.
GAGAAAATGGTATTATTTTGTCATGAAATATATTTCTTTAATAAAAATAGATATAATCAATTGAACTTCTCCACTGCTCTATAATTGTTATTTGATCTATGAAAAAATAGATGTTTAATATGTTAAGGCTCTGATATTATTTACTCTCATATTTGAAAATGTAATTATCCTCCATTATATATTCTATAGAAGTAAATATTCAATTACATCCATTTTTTTCATAGTAGTAAACTCTCACACTTCGTCAAAAATTTTCATCTTTTTTCTTTATAAATATTTTTATAAACTTTTTACACTTACCACTATGATAGGAAGTCACCATGTAAACTCTTCTAAATGGTCCAAGTCAACACTTAAATCATCATTCCCTTTTATATCATTACAATCATTCAACAAAATATAGATTAGTCTATATCATAAAGTGAATCCTTATTTCATGGTATGTTAGGTCTTAATGATGTCCCCTCGATTTCCTTCTTCTCAATACAAACATCACCACCATGGCATAGAATATCAACATCCTTAGCATATTTCATATCCAAGAGAATATCAATTTGAATAATTCCATACCATCCCCACTTTAACATTTCATCTTATACATGGTAAACCCAATACTGACCATGTTTTGGACCACTAATAAAGTGATCCCCAGTGTCCCACTTAATCTCTCATGTAAGACCTCGACAACAACCAAAATTCTTAGTGTACCTCCCCATTTCTCATAGTGGTTCCAGAAATCCCCCTTGATTTCGACAAGTGTGTGGTATTTTTTTATACATAATGAGTTATAATATTATATATCCATAAATAACTTCTCATTTTTCTATCTTTGAGTCTCTATGTATCCATTCCTACATCATTTTCACCAAAATATTTTAACCTTGACCAAGAATTCCCTAACCCTTGAGATGGGATTCCCTATTTTTTACTGGTTAATCTATAATGTGAAATTTCAGGAACCATGATATTGTTCATATATTCATGCCGTTGTATAACTACCATGGGTATGGTTATTTTCTTCTGGATGTTGAATATCTATCTCATTTCCCAATAATCATAAAAATTCTATATAAATGTTCTCACATATAATAAAATATATACATTTGTTTAATTCCGACATATAAACTGCCAATATATTCCAAATTCTTAGTGAAATGGCTTGAATACCATTTCGATATCTCCAAGCCTTTACAAATTTCATATCGCATCAGGATTACCATGACTTCCATGATTCCCATAACATGCCTTCCAATATTGACCAAGGATTCTTCCAATAAAAAAAGCTAAGTTACATGAACTTTCTAGTATGATTGTTTCAAAAAGAAAATCTTCCATATTTAAATTGCTTAAAAAATTCCCACATCATATTCATTATAACCATTTCCATTCCCACTATGAATTATCCAAATTCACCGCATCGTGGTGAATTTTTGGGTGAAGGATTACTTCACTAATTTTATATTATTCATCTCTTGATTAATTATTGTTATATTTAACTCGTTAAAGAGAATTAATATACATGAATAATAATATTAAACATCATTAAACTACAATTGGATCAAAATATTTGTGTTCAACATCAATTTTAAACATTCAAATATATCATCGCATCTTCACTCTTTCAAACATAAATAACTTACATATCTGATGTTAGTTAATAAATATTCATAAATAATAAACATCCTTCATCTTAAAAATCAACCTTAAATGAATCTACTTTTATTATTATCTTCAAGTACAAAATAAAACCTATTGATTATAACCATACCCCATTAATTATTTTGGAAAATACTATTGGGTGGATCCTTGATCTACTCTATAAATATTGGTTTTTTATATTTACAAAATCCTTAGTATTTAAAACATTCATTTATAAATGAAGAAGATAATAATGTTTATACAATAAATTATTGTAATGAAATAATAATGTTGAATTAATTATTAATTTGTTGATCTAATCATGTAATTTTTCATTCATTATTTTAGGTGTTCTTTAGTTGATTAATATTTATATATTCACTTTTTCTATTATTTATTGTTATTATTTTGATTATATTTTTTCATAATTTTTTTATAACTAAATTTTAACCTTATGAATGTTTGGGATGATTTAATCTACATTAAAAAAAATTAGTTCTACCTTTATGTAAACTATAAAATTTTACCTTTACCCTTATATAGATATGTATGTGCTACTATTACATAACATTAAGTCTGCTTAGTTTACCTTTATAGGAGTAACTATGGACATTTATGTGGGATTTGAATTACCATTACATATCATAGCTTTATATAGGAGGAGTTAACATTTAATTATGGATAAAATTATTAAAGATTCTAGACTGATCTGTTTTTTTGAGTATCTTGATATTTTAATTTATAGAATGAAAATAATAATTATTTTAGTTGATGTTTTTCATTCTATAGACTCATATTAGTTAAGTATAAACTATGTGAATTGGTTTTGAAATATTTTTGGAGATTTAATGTATATCCGTACATGTTTTTAATTCACAAATTATATTTAATATAGGAGAATTAAAATTTTGATGTGTTTAGAATTTAAGGAGTCTTTCTCGTGTGATTATGGAATTTGTGAACCTAATTTAAGGGGTTTTAAGTGAATTTTTTATTATTATTTTAAATATTTATTCAATTAAAACATATGTTACATATATTCATATTCCTTAAATATTCATGGTTTTTATTTTAATATTCATATATGATTTAGTTTTAAAAATAGAATAAATACACATCAATTTAAGAAATAATTTCAGTGATTTAAATTATAACATAAATTACTTTATTTTTATAATTCATTATTATTCTTATGATATTAATTGTACAACATGGTTTTTATTCTTATATTAATAAAATAATTTAATGTGTACTCTACATAATTATTTTATTAATAGATTTTATGATGGAGGATTGTAGTGTGGATAATATAGCTATTAAAAAAGAATCTATTTAAATTGGCCAAAATATGTTGATAGGGTTAAACATTTATGTGAGATGTGATATACCTAGATTTGAATTTTTATAAAATCCTATAATGTATTAAATGGATCCTCAAATATTGAAATTATTTTTCTCTTAAGAGATTATTTTCCTTGAAACTTCTTTATCATCATAAAGAAGTACCTTATACCACTGTTTATATCACTAATGTTATTCATTCATAACTAAAAACAGGATTTGTAATGCTATGTGAAGTTGTCTTGGGATTATTTGTTTCATTTTTATAGGATATGAATTATCCTAAAAGTCTTAGTCACAGTCTATTCCCATAAAAATAGGTTTTTGACCTGAAAATGATATGGGGTTTTGGGTTCTAAATCCATATGTGTGAATTTAATTCTACAATGGGAAGCGAATCCCCTTAAAAATTACTTATTCTTATAGTGGGTTATATTAATCTATGTGTTTTAGAGTAGTTAAGTGTAAATGTTAGATCATGGTGATTTAAACTACAATAAAAATTCATGGTTTTATCTTTTACTTTCATATATTTAATTTCTATATATTTATCATATCACTTGTGGTTGAATTGTTTACTTAGTTGAAAGATAACTTTTTTAAATTATAAATATATTATATGAATATTTGTAATGAAAAAAATTCACCCCCTCCTATCCATTTCTATTATCCTTTTAGGAATTAAAAATAGTATCAAATCCTAAATTATTTATAGATTATTGTCCTTATTTTCTCATATTATTATAATTATCATCTATTTAAGATACTATTTTTATTCTTGACTTAAACATCTAAGTGAATGATATTTTTTAATGATTGATTATATGGGGATAACGAATAGATTGAATTCATCGTTCCCACCATAAATTAATGAATATAAAATGGATCAATGGTTGACCAAGATGGAAATTTATATAAAGATTAATGATATTTTATATTGGGATATTTTTATAAAACATTATGATTTACATAAATCGGAACTTATAAACCTCATTAAAATAGATGCTGAGAAATTTTTTCTTTATTTCAATATTATAAATATTACTTATCTTAATCTAAATTGAATCATTTTGGATGAAATTTTTTCTACTTATGATGTTTAGAAGCATCTTGTGACAACTAGTTTTACAAAATAAAATAAAAAAAGGGTAATTCATTTCATTTTAAAAAAAATCATAAATACTAAAATATAATTGTCAAACATTAATATGAAAAAACAATTAAAATATAAAAAAGTAGAATGATGAGAATTCATTGTCATGTGTAGAAGGATGTTCTCGTTAAAAAATAGATTATTCAAATCTCACATGTTTTGTGTGATGTAAAAAAAGGGAAACATTAAATTAAAATTTTCAATGCTAAAAAATCAATGGAATTATAAGAAGAATGATTAGATAGTTATTTCTAAATTTATTTATTCAGAAACATATAATTAAAAATAAAAATATGAAAAAAAAAGACTAAACTAGTAATGTGGGTTAAACAGAAATTTTTTTTAAAGTAATAAATTCACATTATCATTCTAATTATTCAAGTGATCTTGATTAATACATAAGCAAATATTGGAATATTTATTTAAAATTAAGAATGAATAATATTTCTCATTATATTTACTCTTTTGTTTTTGAAAATGAAAAGATTAAGGTGTCATAAAAATCCTGTGCCTTTTTTTATGATCAAATAAAAGAAATGACTAATATATATCTCTCTCAAGGAAAAATTATTAATGTTTTAAAGTATAAAAATATTTGTCTCTTGAATTTAAAATCTTGAAAGATGTTGATTATGAAATTCTGATTCTTAATAAGTAAAATAAAAAAATAAAAGATATAAATTATTTAGAGAAAACAAAATTTATTTAGTTAGTGTTTTATATGGTTAATATTGAAAGTATTATAAATATATAAATAAATAAATTTAAAAATCATAAAATATTACTTCTAGTTCTAATAGATTTTCATTGATGATTTTGAGTTTTCCCAAAAGTATAATTCAAAGTTTAAAATTGATATTGAGATTTTGAATAAATATTTATATATGGAAATATCAAAAATAAAAAATGTATTATAATACTTTATTTAAGTATCATCTTATAAAAGTAAATTCCTTAAAGTTTATTTATTTTAATTGTATAAATGTGGTGATTATAGTAATTATGAAAATAATTTTTTTTAAAGTTAATCGAATGCATTCGATACAAAATGAATTTATTATTAAAAACGATTTTCTGACTAAAATGATAAACATTTCATCAACTTGGATTTCTAATAAATTTTTTTTAATAAGATTGGGCCAAAAATAGCCCGGACACCAATGTAAAATGGGGCATTGGTTTTATAGAAAACATGAATTCTTTATTTAATATATTTTTTGAATGGTAACATAATCTTTAGAAATTATATTTATCTTTTGGTCATGTCTATATAGAATATAAATTTTATCTTTTAAATGATAGAAAATAAATATTTTTTATAATGTCTTCATTTTGTATGTAAGTATTGGTAATCATTTTTATCATAGAAAAATCATCATGTTTATTAAAAATATGGTGAAACATTGCAAATCAAGGTGACTTAAAATTAAGGATCCTTTGGGAAACTTCTATTATAATGATGATACATTTAGAAACAAGTGACTTGGTAATTGAGAAAATAATGAGAATGACCTCCTGAGACTCCTGAAAGTCCATAAAATCAAAAAAACAGTACCCCTATCACCATTTATGTTTTATTCCCACCCTTATGTTCAGTAATCCAATGAATTATATATATTTTTATAATATACCAATGAAAATATACCTTATCTATGAGGGATCTGTGCACCAAAGAAGAATCCATCTCATCCTCCTAAGGATTGATGTTATAAATCCTGAAAATGATATGACCACTGAGAAGGGACTTTTCTATATCATGACGAAAGGTTCCATGCCCTTAATAATCACAATAACCCACCTATATTTAATTCCTTTTTCTTTTCACTATCCAATAACCTCTAATAATCACCATATTATAAGACCCGTAAGAGTTAAGCTTCCTACCTCAAGAAAGTCTATTTCTGCAAACCCAGTGTAATAATTTTGAACATTAAAATTAAATAAAATTGGATTAATATATTCTTTTAATATCATATTTTTTTGGACCCTTATTCCTTTAATGTCCATATCATGAAGGATTTTTCATCATGGATGAATTCATGTTCTTTATAAACTGGTTTGTTTGTTCTAATTAAGGTAGATTAAGTTAAGGGGTAGCTTGTTCATTTGAAATTGAAAATGTATCAATTTATACACATATATAATGAATCAATTAAGGGGAGATAACATTATTTAAATTGAAAAAAATTACTAAATAAAGATACTTATCTTACATCTTTTTCAAGAATGATGAAATATCATTTACATTTTAGCAATCTTATGCTGAACATTTATATATGTATTTCAAACAAAGTTAAAGATTAGGAAAGCATAAAAGTTTTATTCTTGTTCAAATCTCTTTGAACTTAATAATTTATATATGTTAACATGTGCATATTTTAATTTTGTAATTTTAATATTTGGGTTTTATTTTTCTTTTAAATGTTGCAGTAATCTAAATTTTTTTACCTTCTAATATCTGATAAGTTACTCATATTTAATTAATCATTAATGTTTTATAAAATGGAAAAATTAAGGGAAAGTTAATATATATCAAATAAAATGTGGGATTTTGGTATTTTAATTTGAGTAGGATAGTTTTAATATTTGAAACAAAATTTTGTATACCTTCATAATTTTTAATCATAATTTTAAATCTGATACGTGAAATATTGGTTATATTCTTGGATAAGGATGATGTTATTTTTAATATTTATTTTTGAGTTTTGAATTTCATATTTTCATAGCCCCATCCCTCCAAAGGTACCCTTATTAGGCTGAAAGTTAATAAATGGATATAATATCCCATGAATATGGCCTCCAATAGGCCAGAGTCTAGCAATTTGAACAGCGGGTTTGAAATCCTTACAATGGGAGGCAATTAACTAATTTAACGTTTAAGGGGAAAGAAGGAAGATAAGGGAACACTAATAAAAATGATTGCATAAATAAAATGAAAACCTAATACATAATGTAATGTCATAAAAAACTAAAACAATATTGAAATTCCAAATGTACATCATTTGTGATGACCACGAGGCTCCAACAACTCCTGAATAGACCCATGAGATATTAGTGCCCTTATCGATCACTAAACAACCCATATAGACCTGAAAATAGTTTATATATAAGTAGGGTGGTTATAACATTTATATTACATAGAATCCTTCTTATAACCTCACTAGGGATCACTCACCAAGTAAAAAATATAAATGTAAAGAAACCAACTCATCACCTAGAATAGGTAAAGATATTTTTTCCCATCCTCACCAGGGGTCACTATCCAAGTAGTACATAAATGTGAAGAATTATATATCAAAAAAATATATATAAATGAAAGTGAAGTACTTCCAATTCCTCATAGGGTTTTCAGTATCACACCCCAACAACTCACATACTATGTTCATCACATCCATAAGTCATCTTGGATCTCATGAAATTTAATCCCAACTATTCTATATCTCATGTAGATAGAAAAAATATCATCATCATCATCTCATATGTAACCAATTATTTTTCCAAAAAACCACTATAGATCATGTAAACTCATTATACCTCAATCTATTATAGCACATGCATGGAAACCCATTGTAATACATATCAATCATAAGTGGATACATGTATGTGCTATAACCTCGATCCTTTTCATCCCACACATAAATATATAGTATAAATAGGAGATAACACATATTATAGTAGTCTATAGCATATACCTAAATAAATAATATCCCATGTATTCTCAAACACATTACTATATACAAATAGAGAGTATGGGAGCAGGAGAATTCATCCATAAGTTCCCTTTCCATACTAAATATATAAGAAAATCCCCCACAAAAACATCTAGGTGTCAGTTACCCTATCAAAATTGGTGATGAATCATATAAAATTAGAAAAAATTAATAATATCATGAATATCCATAATAAGAGAAACAAGCTAGCCTTATAATGATCGACTTCAATCATCAATCTAGACCCTTGGATACCACCACTTTTGTTTAGATCGCAAACATGCAAAAAAGAATTACTATTATCATCCTTATTAATCATCACTTAGTAATTAAGAAAACTCTAATCAACCATTTAATTATTTATAAATTTACTCTTTCTTAATTAAAACATCATTAAATATATCTTAATTCTTTTTCATTATACACCAATATAATTATTCATATTTAATTAAAACGTTCATTAAATATAACATTCTTTAATAAGACACATTATTATTTTTATGATATAACATCCATGGTCCTTAGATAACCCCATACAAAAATACCATGGGTTTCATTAATATGTAATCATTTATAATTTCTAAAAACCACAATGTCATATACCATGAATTTAATTATCAATTCATTTACATTTAATAAATTCTAGATACTTGAAGACTCATACTAAGATTCAAAATCAAGGATGAACCTATCATGTATAGAGAAAAACTATGCCAATTAGTTGTGAAACCTTTTTGATTAATAACATCAGGCAATCCAAATAACAAAAAATGAATCAAGAAAGAATAAATAAATTGGAATAGCTCTAAACTCATCCCAACCACCTCAGTGTCCACTCCAACACCATTAACATAAAATAGTAAACCCCTGAATCACTGATATCAACCACCACTACATTATTGTGTAATTCCTTATCGTAAATTATTTACATTCACAGAACATTGATGTTCATAGTAAAATTATATAAAGTATCAATCAGTTAAGAGAATGGATGAAAACATCAAAATTATATTCAACACAATTAAATCATGGGGAAACTAAGAACATAAAACCAAGTATTTCAAATATTTCATGACAAGAATAGAATCATTCAACCCCAACACATTTATATTTAGCATGCAACTATTTTAATTACCATATTTAAATTAAATTTTTTATTATGAATTGATTCTTAGAAACAAGAAATTAATAATTACTTAGATATAAATAAATATTAATCAATATAAAATGACTTTACTATTAATTCTATATATCATGAAATTTAATGGAAGAATAATTATCAATTTACTTGCCTGTTTCATATATCATGGAATCAAAAATCAACATTACATTATTTCTCAAATTTCTAGAAAATTAACCACGGTAAACACAATAATATCCATAACTATAATGTAGAACACCCTCTGGTGAAATAATATGGAATAAAAAGAAAATAAAAATAATTCTTAAGATCATAAAACCCAAAAAAAATCAATTCTTTATTTAATAATCATATTCTAATATTCACTAGTTTAACTCTATTATTACCAAAAAGAATAAATTATGATATTCCCAAAATTTATCTTTAAATTTGAAAAAGTAGTAGTCCCCTTACATCATATTGAAGGTCTTATTGTTAACTAAAACAAATGGAAAAGAAAGTTAAAAAACATCAATTACCTATTACGTGGGGCAATCAATGATACCTAAAATATTATACCAATATTAACTCTATATCATTAATTAATGGAAAAGATAAGAAAAATTGATGATAAAAACCCACCATTGCATAGAAATAGAAGACCATAAGAGAAAAAAACCAATGGAGAAGTGAAGACTAATATCATTTTTCTAAGACATGAAATCTAGATTATAGGGGATTAATCAGAACAAAGGGTGTTTAAAAAAATTTGGGAGAAGCTTTAAGGATTCTTAGGGTTAGGAAGTAAATGATGGAAAATATATAAATCAGAAGTGATTTCTATATTTATATTGGATGTTAAAAAAATACTATTGTGCAACAACCCAGACCATTCCACAACCTTTATGGTTTTCACCAATTATACAGTATAGGGTAGGAGGATATTACATAATAGTATCTTTCAAATCATCCCTTTTGAATCAATGACATAAATCCCCATATATCTATCTATTCCAAAAACGTGGCCAAACTTGATCTTAAAACCCATGGGAAACATCGTAACTCTACCACATGACCTTACTACAATGACACCCAAAATTATAAAGATAATGAAAAAACCCCCAAAACCAACTATGTATCCTCCACCTATATATTAAAAGATATATATTTTAACCTGCACTATAAAATATCTTGGTACCATGCCATATCCATATCTCAAGAATCGGATCCACCCGAAACCATAACATATCCTCCACCATGCCATACTAACTAGTGATATGTAGAAGATCCAACCCAACAACAAAACCAAAGACTTCACTCCATAGAAACAACCTATAGTTAAAATTTCATCTAAAATTCACCACAAATCCTCAAAATTCCTCATGGAAATATTCGATCACATAAAAAAAATGATGGGATCAAGAAATATTGGTTCAATAAAAATTATACATATCATACAATTCATTCCAATGATTATTTAAAAAAAATAGCAATGAAGGAAAAAGGATATTGAAAAGACACCTTCTGACATAAATCTCATGGAACTTTCTACATTACGAACAAAAAACAACACATCAGAGGGACAAAGACTATAAACACAAAACACCATCAATTATATCATTAAATAAGGAAGGTTTTTATATGTAATCTCAGTTTGGATCAATCAAACTATCGATAAAAATAAGGATATTGATCTTTAATATGAGAATCCCACCTAAAAGTGATATCCTCTAAACCATTGGGCCTCCATATGAAAACATTAAAGAGAATAACATTACTAAAAAGCTGTTGCTCCTGATGGTCTTGATTCTTGAGAGTTCATTCATAAAAAGTCAAATTGCCTTTAACATCCATCTCTAGCAAGATGATGACATCTATATCATAACGAGGGTAACAAAGAATCAATGAAACAAGAAACACATAATTAATTAATTTCATATATGGGGTAAATACTAACTAGAATACTACATCTCTAATATGTAATGAACCCTTGAAATGTCTAATGAATTAGGGAGAAATATTACCCTCCAGACTGAACCATTATCCCCCATGATGAGGATAATCTTTAAATGACATGTGATCTGTGAAATTAAACTTCATAGGCCTCCTTATATGATAAACATAATACATAGGCTCCCTTTATTTGTTTTAAGATCACCTATACCTTTTCTGTCATTCTCTATATCAATTTCGGCCAAATAATTATTGACACTGTAATCATAGTCCAAAATAATTAATAGCAGAACGTTTATCCATAAAATTATTAAAAAAAAGTCATACCAATTGTGATGTGGTAATTATTATTGTATGTGAACTCCACCAAGGAAATGAAACTCACCCATATATCTATAAATTCTAGAATACATGAATAAAAATTATGCTCTAATGTTTATAAGGTCTTATTTATCTGACCAATAATATATGAAAGTAAATCTATTATAAGGAATAATTTTGAGACAAAATCACATTGGAGACCTATAAAACCCTATTATGTAAAATGGGGATCATGATTAGAGATTATCATCTACGATACCCCATAAATACTAACCACATCATATAGACACTTCCAGCAAAAAAGTTAAATAATATAAACTCATTAATACCAAAGGAGTGAGATGAATTTATCAATTGATCCACAATTACAAATAAAAAATCATAACCACCTTGTGTTTAGGAATCATTGGTGATGATATTAATAGATATGTCCTCCCACTTCATCACGGGAACATCAAGTTGCTAAAGAAAATCACCAGGAACAAACTTCTTAGCCTTAACCATCCAAAGGACTAAAAACCAAGAGAAAACCTCTACATCTGAGTGACTCCCAAATAGAAAACTATAACTTATTCCTTAAGGCCTAATAAATCATTCCCATGCTTTGATTTATCAACAATGATGGATTGTGGTACTTATAGAGAAACAATTGACACATCACTGAAGGAATGAATTACTTTCCCTTGAATAACATTTTATGCTATACATCCTCTTACAATACCATAGGAGAATAAACATAAATAACTCGATCACACCAAACCTCCACTCCCGATTCCCCAAGATAGGACTCCAACTACTAAACTAATGATTAATGCACCCTCATATAATAAATAAATCCTCTAACAGCAGCTTCTCTCATATCATGATGCATCACAACCAAATATTTCATCAGTATCTAAGAGTCTGTAGACTCATGCACATCACCACAATTTGACTTTCTTCTGAAGGAATCAACTATAATATTTACATTAAAAGGTGTATATGAAATCTTGAATTCATATTTGTGTAATAATTCATTCAAAAATAAATTCCCCAAATCCATGCCACATTTAGAGTAGACATACATTAAAATATTTTGATTTGTGAAGACTAAAAAAATATATTCAATATGGTAATACTTCTACAAATTGAAAAAAAAATCTACAACATGCTCAAGATCATGGGTGGAATAGTTAGTTTCATGAGGTTATAAGTGTAAATACTCACAATACATACCCTACCATTATTAACTAAACTTAGAACCTAAGAAAACATGCCAAGTCTTATAATAATCCTTAAACACAATTCCCTCCCTTGAAAAAATGAAGAACATGGGAACTAACCATCTTCTCCTTTAAATACTCAATATAATCATAGGACTAGTCTATCCAACTGAGTACCTAATCCATTAAATACAAGGGAGTAATATGAATCAAAATAAAATATATATAGGGAACAAACCATATATTGGAACTAGGAGGAACAAGGAAAATCCTCAACTCAGCAACTATCACAAACTGACCAAGAATCTATAGACCCAGGCACTTGGAATGTCCTATGGAAAGTACCAAAGGGAATTCCTAATCTCAATAGTCCAGAAAATAGTGCATGACATCAATAAAACACTTTGGGAATTTTTGTCCAAAATTTAAAACCTATAATGTACAAACCAATAAACTAAGATGAACTCATCATATATTGGTGGGTCACGTACTTACATAAGTAACAAGGAAACAATAAATCATACTTGATAGAATTAATAATATAAGGTATCATTATAATTGTAGTATAAAAACATAAATTATTTAAATAAATACAAGTAATCAACTAGAGGTTTCAAAAATTTTAATGGAATGGAAATGACAATATTTTAGGGTGATACACCATCAATAGGTATACAGTCTATAAGATAAATAAAATATATAAAAGAAAACATCTACCCATATTCCTGTGACCCCTGGGCTCACCCACAATTTCACCTCCACTATCCTATAAAAGATGATTGATAACAACCATGACCCCTATGCAGTGATTTTTCATTACATGCATCAATTTAATGAAGGTATAAATATAAGAAAAAGTTATATTCAAGGTGTGAGAAAAGAGTACATAATATGTTATCACCGGTTGTTCTAGGCTCAACTTTTTTTAAAGAAACTAAAACATGCTCATTTGAAATGTAATATACAATGGTAAGATCTATGAATTTTAAATAAAAACAACCAATATAACAATATAAGAATAAATATATAGTAATTAATTAAAACACTTAATTTTCCATTTGAACCAAACTACATGGGAGATTCGACAAAATGAAACTAAAGGTGGGGTGCCTAGAACTTATATGTCTACTAATGAGGGATACCCTCCAATAGAGATGAAACTATATCACTACACTAGTCTAGTGGGATGTGAACATGATAATACTACTGAAGCATGGAAAAACCTTGACTAGAGAGATTAAGCTCATCCTAAAAGTGTGCTTATCAAGTACCCAAACCTCCCCATTATATTTAATTTATGTCACATACATTGTTAGATAAATTATTATCATCCATGACATCATAAAAAGTTAATTTGTTACTTAAAAAATATATTTTCTACTTTCTAATATTAATGTTCCAACAAATCATAATGTTCCATATGAAAATTTGTTCCAAAAACATATAAAAATTATTTTTTAACATTTATAAAACATATCATTTTAAGTTTCAATCAAGTATGAGTATAAAAATTAATGTGTTAAATGGAACAACATACTATAAAAGAGTCAAATACATTTGGAACTAAAAAACCACTTGAAAAGGGAAGAAAGACCCCAAGCATACCAGTACAGAACACCAATCATCAAAAACTATAACTATAAATGGATTGAAGAGGAATCCTATGCCACAATTTACTTAGGGTAAAGTATAATTTATTATAAAATAAGGAAAAAACTAATTGGAGTGGAGGGAATCACTCACTGGGAGGCTTCCTTGAAGAATATTGAATATAAAACTATAAACATCTATCTAAGAGGTGGGGGAGAGGTGTTTGAGTGAGATAAAGGGTTATATAGTTGAGTGTTAAAGTGATAATGGATTAGGATTTTAATTTAAAGGATGGAAATTTAAATTTATTTTATTTTTCTATTTCAAGGTTGGCCACATCATTTTGCCTCACAGTTTATGAAACAATGCACAAACTGTTCGTGAAAGACTATTTATACTTGGTAAATCACACAATTTATTTTCATAGTTTATAAAATAATTTTCCTACAATGTAAAATACATTTACTAAAAATTGTAGATTTTATGCATGGTTTTCACATGGTTTTTCCTAACCACATACTAACCTTGTTATAACCATAGGATTTTTGATGATCCCCAATGTTATTCCATCTTCACTGAAAAATTTCAAGAAGGGATAGAATAGAAATAAAAACCAAGAAATAGAGGGTTCGTACATAAATATGACACATTTTACATGGAAAATCGCTCCATTATATCACTTTATTCCCCCAGAGTCATCCCATTTCATGAGAATCAAACGAAATAAGTCAATGCATAAAACATATATATATATATATATATCCCCACTTTTATGTTTTATGGGAGCCATTTCCATGATTTTACATGATTTTAAAAAATAATATAAACTTTTCTGAAGGAACTTTATCTAATGATTCAACTATATAGAATGGATTCTTAGTTATAGAGTCATCTAACCCTAACACATGATCATCCCAATTCAGCAAATGAAAATCATTGGGATGGAATTTATTTAATTGATAAATAATTAAGACAGCAATAATTTCCAATTTATATGGTAATTATAATAAAAAGGAAACCCCATGACTCATTACATAATTTTTAAAGGACCCAGGAATCTCAAATTAGGCTTCAATTAATTTCTTAAACATCGATGTCCTATCTAGGTTGACACTCTTAGAAATGACTGGCCACCAAATGAAAATTAAGAATTGTTATAATGGTGGATAACATATGATTTATAATAGATATTATTCATATCCATAAGCCTTTGGAAATATGAATCATTAATGTCGTCACTTGGATGATCCTTAATCTAATAAGAGAAGACTCACCTAGCTTAGTCCAACACAAATGAGAATGAAATGGTCAACCAAACACGACTTTAGAGGGATCCATCCAAATATATAACCAATATATAATATTATAGATGATTTATACCAATTCCATTGGGTAATCCAAATATCCACCAAATTTTAAAATACAATACCTAAGCATATATTCCAGAATTTGTTTCACTAGGTATGTCTGGCCATCTACTTATAGATGGTAGGCCATTCTCAATCTAACAATTGACCCTGTCACCTCTTAGAGGCCTCTTGAAAATTGAAATGAAAAATAGGTATCTTTTTTAGATATAATATCATAGGAGATTCTATATATCTTCATAATTTATAACACATAATGATTGTCATGGTCTTCCACTTCAGTGTTCTCCATGATCAATAATAAATGAGTTTTCCTAATCATCCAATCGATAACAACCTAAATCAAATTATTTCATCGAAGAGTAAAACGTAGCACAATAATGAAATATGTGGAATCCTTTTCCCACTACCTAGTAGGGATGGTAAGAGGCTAAAACTATACGAAAGGTATTTGATTCTTAGATTTCATCTATTGAAAGTTAACACATTATGATAAAATACAGTCTATATCCAAACTCATACTTGGAAACCTATAGTTCCATTTCATATTGCGATTCATATTTGAAGCAAAAAGATGAAAAAATAATTAAAACTGATGAAAATACTCTATGAGTAAATTTCTTATAAGAAAATGAACTATATAACATCTCCTGAAACCTAAAACATTATTCAATGAAAGTTGGCACTCAGGGAAGGTATCCACACTATTTATTATTCCCCTTATTTATTGATATTTTAAATTCATCAGTTTCTATTGATATATGAGATCAATTAGAAAATAATTTTTATTATATTATAAAGAAACATAATCTTATACTCCTCTTTTACCTCAATATAAAAAATGGACAAGATACCCATAAGGTTACACTCCTCACAAGACTCCACTAGTGTAAGAGTTAGAAAATTCATTCCAAGGGAATCAAAAAAATGTTCCCTTTACCTTGGGTATAATCCTGATGAAAATAAAAATTTTGGAATTATTTCACCCTTTTAATTTTCATGAGGTTAATATCCCATGAAAAGAATAAATGTCTTATGATTTTGTGGTCAGTATATGTCATTAATATTTTTACAAAAAAATAGTGTTTCAAATATTTTAATTCATGAATCACAAATACCAGTTCTATGTCATGAGTGTGATACCTAATCTTGTGAGTATTATGATATTGTGATCAATGTACCTCTAAAAAATTCCCCCTTATTAGGAAAAATCCCATGACCATACCAAAAGAAACTAAAAAACCACATATCCTTAACCATATTCTAGTAATATCAGGATTTGGGATAATTTCATATGATTGATTATGTCTTACAAAGAGTGTCAAAACTCTAGGATTTATTTAAACATCACTTCTTTTTGAGTTATCATAGTCATGGGGGGATGAAATATTCATGAATTCCAAGATTATACAATCACAATAAGCTTCCAAATTTATGATACTATGTCTGTGAATGACTTTTTTGTGGTTCCTCCTAATGAAAAACAACCTTCACCTTATTAGGATTGATTACAATTCCCTATTCTAATTCTAATAGATCTATGAATTTTACTTTTTGGATCATAAAGATACAATTATGTAATTAATTGTAGAGGTGATTCTCTTGGAGGATTCTAAGAACAGCATTAAAATGATGTGCATGTTTCAATTTGATCCTGGATTTTGTAAGAAATCAGTTCTTCGTTTTGAGGTATGGGTTTCTTTGTTTCACTTCCATTAAGTGTGTTTCAGGAAATAAGGAAAATGGGGGAAAATCGTAAATTTTTAAAGTACACGCCATGTACTTTTTTCAGACGCCATGTACTTTTGGCCGTGTGGGATGAGTACACAAGGCATGTGGCCATGTCAGTGATGAAGGGTGTAGGAACCTACTACACACCGTGTAGTGTACCTTTACTCGCTGTGTAGTAAGTTTGCAGGCATAATGTAAGGTGATGGCTAGCTATGTGACAGAACACGCCGTGCACTCATGAAGACATGTCGTGTATTCATGTCGGTAGATGCATAGTGCCACGTTGGCGGGACACCGCCAGAGGAATAGTTAAAAACTGGAAGTACACACCGCGTACTTGGAATTACATGCCATGTAATTTTTTTCACATATAATTGGCAATAGCCTCCCCTATTCATGTGGAAGGCTTAGAACGAGAAGAGGGCTTGTGAGAGGAAGGCCGGAGCTATAAAATTCCGCTGAGCGCATGATGGGAATCCGTTTCAGCCTCGGATGATCATGTTGGGACTGCACGGGTAAGCCCTCCACCCTCCTTTAATCATTCACGCCAATTCTTCCCCTAATGGAAATTATTTTCATTTAAAATAGAATTCATTTAAATTATATCTATGGCATTCTTGGACATTTCAGAAGGCATCGTTCGTGTATATTGTTCATTAGTGCTTAAGGTAGGTGGCTTGGTGTTTATTTCCAATTGCCATGCCTTTTTGTGTGTTTTAAACTATAGACCCATATTTGGGTGTCATGTGGCTGAGACCGAGGCTATTTTTTTAATAACTAGAATTGTATAGGTAATTAAATATGGTTGTAAATCTGTTGTTTGGGATCAGTGCTTGGATCCATGACCACCCTGGGGGTGCGTTCCTCTGTTTAGCTGTTTGGCCAGGATACCCAAGGGTATGACATGTCTAAATTATGAATTACTTTTGAATTGAGAGGAATTGTATGTAAATTGCATATTTATTCACATATTAGGCCTGGCTGGGTTACTTGCGCCTAAGGGAAGTGATTTACTTATCCTGCAGGCATTGTTTTGCTTAGCCTGATGGCAGTTGTTATCTTAGACTTAGGGCAACTTTTCCGTGCCTGTGGCCAATAGACTCTATGCCTGAGGGAGAAACTACCAACGCCTAAGGGAAAATTTTTGTTATGCTTGTGGGAAATTACCTACGGGTTACGTTTATGTTTACCTGAGGGTAAAGGTTTGTGTGTATGATTACACTGACTGTTTACATATAAATGCACTGTGGTGTTTTCATATATTAAATGGATTAAATGAATGTTTAATGGCAATATAACTGGTAAAGTTTGTTACTTTTGAGTACTACTTAGTTTATTTCATTTTACTTTTGCACACAGTGGTTCAATGTTTTCACACAGTTGGGAACGGGCCTTTGGTGGGTGCCTACTAAGATATATTTCTCACACCTGGTTTGGGTCATGATTTTCGACCCAAACAGATTATTTTTCTATAGGTGTGGATAAGGGAAAGGGTCCCTATACAGGTACTTGATTGCTGCTGGGGTGTAGGAGAGCATGGGACCGAGCATTGGCTCGCGATACCACTGGATGTTCTGTTTTGCTTTTCTGTACTTTTAGTTCAGTTGTAATGTTTTGTATTGTAGTTTAACATGTTCTGGCTGTTTTATAGAATAGTGACATGCAGCATTTTGATATAGATATGACTGTTGGTTGTTTTTACTATAGTTGGTTATCTTAAATGTGTATGGTTTATTGCTTCCACTGTTTTTGTATGCTTTTTTATTTTATTTCTCTGTTCAACACTTTGACAAATTACGGCATAGTTTCCCCACTATCAGACCAGGGCCCTCGCTGCTAGTATGCACCCTCTAGAGTTTGTGGAAATGCACTTGAGGTCACATGGCAAACCGGGTTCGGGGCACCCGTTGAGTGGCACATGGAACCAGGACGTTAAAAAGTGGTATCAATGGCGTTTCTTTTCTTTGACTTACTATTTGGAGCCTTAGTCAAGGATAGGATGAGAATGGTAGTTTGTAATAAGTTGTGCTCAGGCATAGCTAACCCATGTACAGGGAAATGCCATTCTACCTCATATTGAAATTTTACTGATTTTGCAATTTACAGTTGATTTGATTTTCACTGTTGGGTGATGCACTTGGATTTTTCTATTTATATTTTATCCATGTGTCCAATTTAGTTGCAACCTGATGAGATGAGGGTATGCCATCTCATGCATCATTTAGGAACATTCTACGAAATCACATGCCATTCGTAGTTCCATGCCTTGTATGTGCATTTGAAATTGCATGTTGTGGTGATAGTTTTTGTGCTAGAAACGAATGTTGTTGTGATAGCTTCTTGATAAATACCTGCTATGTGATAGGGTATTTCAGTATAATTTATGGATGGAATGGATGCCAAACTTCAGTTTTTGGGGAGTATGGGCCCTCATTGAACAAAATTTGGTGGATCATTGACTTTTATTTTTCCTATAACATAGATAAGATGTCAAACATTGATTCGTGGGGAGTATGGGCCCTCACGGACTGAAATTTGACACGTAGGTGATGTTTTCAGTATTTTCTGTGTTCTAGAGATGTTTCTGAGGCATACTGTCTGGAAACCAAGTATACACGCTATGTAGTACTTTACAGACACCGTGTATGTTCTTATGTTTGGGATGAAAAGAAAACTTTTTAAGTACACACCGTGTACCAGAACTACACGCCGTGTAGTCTCTTCCCGTGTCACAAACTGTGTGGGCGGTCACACGGGGAAGGAAAATGGTTGGGGCGAACACACCGTTTACCAGATGTACATGCCATGCAGTGTTGACCTAGAGTCCGCTCGTGAAGCGGACAACACAGACAGAGGAGACCTTAAGACATAAATTCCATGTCCACTATGGAACACGCCGTGTTGTGTGACCTGGGGACCCGACCGTGTAACTAATAACATGGGTTGATGTTATCCTCTTGAGCACACTCCGTGTCAATGATGAACACACCGTGTAGTGTGACCTGGGGACTCAGCCGTGTCACTAACAACACGGGTCAGTGTCACCTCTCTTTGAACATGCCGTGTACCTGTGGGACATGCTGTGTAGTCTTATCCAAGGACAGATCGTGTGTTTTTGCCCTGTGGATGGGGGAAATGGGGTGGTGTACACGCCACGTTCGGGTGTCACACACCGTGTAGTTTCAATCCAAGTAGTCAGCCGTGTCACAAACAACACAGGCAGTTGGAAATAACACCATACATGTTGTGTAGATTATATACACGCCGTGTAGTTTTGTTTAATGGGAGCTGTGTGTCTTAGCCATGTAGAAGGACCCAGGCAGGGAAAGAGAAGTCAAGTACACACCATGTAGTCAGTATACATACTATGTAGTCTTGTTTTGAAAATTTTGAATGCCTTCTTCCTCCTGTTCCCTTTTGGGTTCCTTCATTTTCGGTCGTTGTTAATCTTGAATCGAAGGCGTGTTTTGACCTTGTAGAGTCATGCCACCAAGACGACAGCGAGTTGTTCTCCAGGAGAGCGACGATGACTATAATACATAGATGGTGGGCCATGGGCTACAATTTCATCCACCAGAAGAGACAGATATGGTGCCAACTGTTATATTGGACACAGGCGCAAATGTGCAGTTCCATGAAGGCTTTATGCAGTTCATGCAGACCTTTAAGGGAGCACCACAGGCTGCCACATCTATGGCCAAGCTAACTTGTATCTTCTAGCAGAATCATCTGCCTACGTTCTCAGGGGATGGCAGACTAAAGGCTACGGAGTCTTGGCTGGGGTCGATGCAGACTATTTTTAAGCATCTTGAGATGCCTCCAGGGTGGAGGGTCAAGCTCGAAACTTACATGTAGCGTGATTCTTCCAAGAGGTCGTGGGATGTTACCACCCAGTCAAATCATCATAAAGACTTGGCGTGGGATGATTTTCAGGTAGTCTTCTATGAATTCTTGATTCCAGAGATGCTGAGGGCAGATATAGCATGAGCGTTCATGAATCTGCAGTAGGGCACTATGTCGGTGATGGACTATTCTGCCTGCTTTACCGAGCTTCAGAGTTTTGCACCTGTTCTAGTGGGTGATGAGATGTTAAGAGCTAGAAGTTTTAAGGATTGTCTTCATTATCACATCCGAGCACTGTTCAATGTTTTCAGGTTGGCTTCAATACACACTATTATGAACTAGGTGCTGATTACAGAGAGGAACCTGCAGAAATCTAGTGGTGTGGGCCAGGGCGGTTCAGCACCAGATACTGGTACTATTTCTGCTGGTAAGAGGATGTGACAGATGGACTTCTCTTGGGGTGGCGGTACTAGCCATGTAGTTTCTTTAGGTTACCAAGTCATGTGCTACCAGTGTGGTATAGAGGGCCACAAGAGGCCACAATGTCCACGTGATCCATTGGAGGGCCGAGCTTGTGGCAAGATTGGTCATCTGTAGCGCTTTTATAGGGAATTTCCACGAGTGGCTAGTGAGAGTGGTTCTGTGTAGACTCTGTGAGAGGGAGCAGGACCAGTAGCTTCCTACCATTCATGGAACTAGAATATGTCAGGGGGTTCAGGTAGAGATGGTGGTTGAGGTCGTGGTAGCCAGACACCAGGATCTCAGAGGCAGCAAGGCGGGACAACTCAGGGTAGCTAGACTGTGTCACTGGGACACAACACTGGGCAGGCATATGCAGTGCAACAGACCCAGTAGGATCATGATCCCGGACCTTCTACAGTCAAAGGTACTATTATACTAGCTTTCGTCTTATCTTTAGTACTTTTGATACGGGTTCTACACATAGTTTAATATCTATGCCCTTTGTGGAATGCCTTGGGCTCTATGTTTCTACTTCTTCTGATATCATGATGCTAGACACTCTGTTGTGTACTAGAACGGCTAGTGTGCGTCAGTGCAAGGAGTGACCCTTGAAGTTGGTGGGTTTCACTTCCTATGGGACCTCTATGTCTTAGAGATGATAGCATATGACATCATTCTTTGGATGTACTGGTTGGTACCCTTTCGAGCCTTTGTAGACTGCTATCGTCGCATGGTGCTTTTCTTATCACCAGAGGGCTGAGAGTTTCTATACAAGGGCGAGTGGGATGTTAATGCGAGTTGAGCTAGACCAGAGCATCGTGGGTAAGGTGGAGTCATAGAATAGATTGCGAGCTTATATCTGGATGATCAGGGGACTTGTCATACATATTTCCCGCCAATTGTTGATTGTTTCATGGATGTCTTCCCAGAAGACTTTTCAGGTCTACCTCTGGAGTGAGAGGTGGATTTCTCTATTGAGCTTTTGCTAGGAGCATGAACAGTGTCCATTACTCCTTATAGGATGGCCATGCCTGAGTGGAAGGAGCTCAAGAGGCAATTAGTGGAGTTACAGTCAAAGGGTTTTATCCGACCCAGTACTTATCCTTGGGGTTCTCCGGTCCATTTTGTGAAAAAGGTGGATAGTACCCTCAGAATCTGTGTGGATTATCGAAAGCTGAACCAGTTGACGGTTAAGAACCGATATACCTTGCCAAGGATTGATGATCTTTTTGATCATCTTTGTGGAGAATGAGTATTCTTGAAGTTTGACCTGAGGGCAGGATATCACCAGCTATGCGTGAGACCATCAGATATACCTCTTACAACCTTTCAGAGTAGATATGATCTGTACGAGTACTTGGTTATGCCGTTCAGACTTAGGAACACGCTAGTAGTTTTCATGGATCTGATGAATCATGTGTTCCATCCCTATCTGGATTCTTTTGTGGTAGTATTCATGGATGAAATCTTGGTGTAATCTCACACTCGACACATACATGCCACCCATCTGGAGATCGTATAGAATACACTGAGAGAGCATATCCTATATTCTATTCTCTCCAAGTGCCACTTTTGGATGGACCAGATTCACGTACAGGGTCATATCATCTCAGAGGCAGGAGTTTCAGTAGACCTAGAGAAGGTAAGAGCCATAGTTTCATGGGAGCAGCCTATGAAAGTGTTTGAGATACAGAGTTTCTTAGGGATGACTGGTTACTACAAATGCTTCATACAAGACTTCTCCTTCTTAGCAGCACTATTTACGGGTCTGACTAAGAAGGGTGTAATGTTCATTTGGTTGAAAGCTTGTGAGGTAGCCTTTCAGGACCTGAAATGAAGGTTGACTTCAACACGAGTCCTGATGTTCCTAGAGTAGGGGAAGAGCTATACAGTTTAGTGTGATGCATCAGGTATTGGATTGGGGGAAGTGTTGATGCATGGCGATCGAGTTGTTCCATACGGTCCTCAACAGTTGAGGCCACATGAGAGGAATTACCCAATGCATGATCTCGAGTTAGCTGCAGTTGTTCATGCGTTATGCTGTTGATGACATTATCTATTGGGAGAGAATTTTGTGGTTTTCACCAACCAAAAAAGTCTCTAGTATATCTTTACTCAGCATGAATTCAATATGAGGCAACGAAGGTGGTTCAAATACCTTCAGTCTTTTGATTCTGAGCTTGCCAATACACCTGGTAAATGTATTGAAATAGCTAATGCACTGAGCAGGAAGACTCAGATACAGGCAGTGCAGGAGGCCAGTGGTGAATGGAAGCTTATGGCTTTGTTCTCTGAGATGCATTTGGAGGTGCACGATAGTCAGGGGAAAACATATCTTTCCTCTTTAGCTATGACTTATACCCTCCTGGATAGAGTAATGATGAGACAACTATCAGATTCAGAAGGCCTAGTTCAACGGGAGTCAGTGGCAAGTGAGGACCCTCCACCTTGTTGGACGATATGCGATGATGAGGTTCTGCTTTTCCATGGATGAGTATGGGTTCCAGGGGATATAAAAGAAGAGTTGATGTGGGAGTTTCATGATTCAGCTTGGGTAGTTCATCCCGGGTTTCCCAAGATGTAACCTGACGTGAGACATCAAATACTGGTGGCCGGGTATGGAGAGAGATGTAGCCAGTTTTGTTACGAGATGTTCCACCTATCAGCAGGTGAAGGCGGAGCACCAGAGACCAGCTGGGATGTTACAATAATTATCCATTCCAGAGTGGAAATGGGATGATGTCGCAATGAACATTGTGACCAGGTTTTCGAGGTCACCTTGAGGCAATGATGACTTGAGGGTTGTTGTGGGCAGACTCTCGAAGGTAGCTCACTTTTGGCCGATCAAGGAGACTTTTTGTGTTGACGAGCTCAGAAAGTTGTATATCCGAGAGATCATACATATTCATGGGGTCCCCCATTCCATCATTATAGATAGGGATGCCCATTTTACATATCATTTCTGGCAGAGTTTTCAGAGGCCACTGGGTACACAGGTGCTTCTGAGCACAGCTTACCACCCTTAGACCGATGGCCAGTCAGAGAGTATGATACAGGTGCTTGAAGACATTCTACATGCATGCGTCCTAGACTTTGAGGGCTCTTGGGAGAAGCATATACCCCTAATAATGTTTTCCTATAACAATAGTATTCAGGCGACAATCAAGATGGAACCATACGGGGCTTTATATGGTAGGCCATGTCGATCACCTTTTTTTGGTTAGAGGTAGGTGAGGCACCTTTACTGGGACCACGACTCATATAGGAGACTTCTGAGCAGTTCTAGTTGATTCAGAAGTGGATGGATACCGCATAGTCTCATCAGAAATATTATGCTGATTGCCGCAGATGAACATTAGAGTTCATTGTCGGGGATTATGTTTTCTTGTGTGTTTCACTGAGGGTGGGACACAGGCAGATCAGGAGACAAGGTAAAATTTCACCGAGGTATGTGGGGCCATTTGAGATTCTGGAGAGTGTCGGGCTGATTGCCTATCAGTTTCAGTTACCACAGAGGTACCGATCCTTGCACACCGTCTTCCATATATCTCAGTTGCGCTGCTATCATTCAAACCCATCTCACGTCTTTCAGCCAGAGGAGGTTGAGCTGGAGGAAGATGCATCCTTTGAGGAGCATCTGATTCATATCATCGATAGAAGCATGAAGGTTATCCAAGGCCGATCAATTCCTCTCGTACGGGTGCTGTGGCAGCATGGCCGAGTGCAAGATGAATCCTGGGATCGGAAGACTGATTTTCATTCTCAGTGGCTGGAATTATTCACGGCTATAACTTCATCACCCTTGGAAGGGAAATTCAGGGATGAATTTCTTTAAGGGGGAAAGTTTGTACGAACCCGGTTCTTAGTTTTGATGCATGGGTTTCTTATTTTCTCTTTCCTTAAGTGTTTATCAGGAAATAAGGAAAATGTGGTAAAATCGTAAATTTTGATAGTACACACCGTGTACTTTTTACACATGTCATGTTCTTTTGGCCGTGTGGGATGATTACACATGGCGTGTGACCATGTCGGCGATGAAGGGTCTAGGAACCTACTACACGCCATGTAGTGGTCCTTTACACACCGTGTAGTCAGTCGACAGGCATAAAGTAAGGAAATGCCCAGCTATGCAACAAAACACGCCGTGTACTCAGGAAGACACGCCGTGTAGTCATGTCGGTAGATGAACAGTGCCATGCTGGTAGGAAACCGCCATAGGAACAGTTAAAAAATGGGAAGTACACACCACGTACTTGGAGGTGCACACCATGTAATTTGTTTTTTTCACATAAAATGGGCAGTAGCCTCCCCTGTTCACAGGAAAGTATTAGAATGGGAAGAGGGCTCGGGAGAGGAAATTCGGAGCTTTGGAGATTAACCGAGTGCACATCGGGAGTCCGTTTCCACCTCAGATGATCTCGTTGGGACCGCACGGGTAAACCCTCCACCCTCCTTTAATCGTTCTCGCCAATTCTTCCCCTATTATGAATTATTTGCGTTTAATCAAGAATTATTTTACCTCAGATCTACGACGTTCTTGGACATTTCAGAAGGTGTCGTTCGCGTATATCGTTCTTTGGTGCTTAAGGTAGGTGGCTTGGTGTTTATTTCAAACTGTCATGCCTTTTTGTGTGTTTTGAGCTACGAACCCATATTTGCGGTGTCATGTGGTTGAGGCCATGGATATTTTTTTAATACCTAGATTTGTATAGGTGATTAAATAAGGTTGTAAAACTATTGTTTGGGATCAGTGCTGGGATCCAGGACCACCTCGAGGGTGCGTTCCTCTGTTTAACCATTTGGCCAGGATACCCGATGGTATGCCATGTTTAAATTATGCATTACTTTTTCCATGAGAGGAATTGTATGTAAATTGCATGTATATTCACATATTGGGCATGGCCCGGTTACTTGTGCCTAAGAGCAGTGTTTTACCTAGCCCACAGGCATTGTTTTTCTTAGCCTAAGGGATGTTGTAATCTTAGCCTGAGGGCAACTTCTTCCGTTCCTATGGGCAATAGAAGTTGTGACTGCGGGAAACAATACCAATACATGAGGGAAAAATATGTTATGCCTGTGGGAAATTAATGGCAGGTTACGTTTTTATTTACCTAAGGGTAAAGGTTTGCATGTTTGAGGACAATGACTATTTACTTAGAAATGCACTGTGGTGTATTCTTATATTAATTGGATTAAATGAATGTTAAATGGAAATATAACTAGTAAAGTTAGTTACTTTTGAGTACTGTTTAGTTTATTGCATTTTACTTTTTCACATTTTTGTTGAATGTTCTCACACAGTTGGGCATGGGCCATTGTTGGGTGCCTACTGAGATATATTTCTCACAACCTATTTGGGTCTTTCTTTTCGGGAAAAACAGATTATGTTTCTGCAGGTGTAGATAAGGGAAAGGGTCCCTATACAAGTACATGATTACTACTAGGGTGTAGGAGAGCATGGGAACAATAATTGGCTCATGATGTTGCTGGCTATTATGTTTTGATTTTCTATACTTTTACTTCAGTTGTAATGTATTGTATTGTAGTGTAACTTATTTTGGCTGTTTTATATAAAAGTGACATGCTGCATTTTCATATAGATATGATTGTTGGTTGTTTTTACTGAAGTTGGTTATCTCAAATGTTTATGGTTTATTGCTTCCACTGTTTTTGTATGCTTTTTATTTTATTCCGCTGCACTACACTATGAAATATGAGGGCATAGTTTCCCACAGTCAGATCTGGGCCCTCGCTGCTAGTCGGCAGATTCTGGCATTTGAGAAAATGCCCTTGAGGTCACGTGGCGAACCGGGTTCAGGGAACCCATTGAGTGGCACTTGGAACTGCGACGTTACATATTAGGCCATGGTATTCTATACAAACACCATGAAAAAGGAGTCCATGTGTTGATGAAATACTTGGTTCATCAAGGATATAGACATTGCATGAGTATTTTTCAATCCAAAAGTAATTACAAGATACTCTAATTTTTCATACCTACTATGGAATACATCCTTTAAAATTCTAGATTCTTTCACTTGGAGTTTGGAGTGACATGATCAATGATCAATTTTATAAACCCCCTTTCCACCTTTAATTGATTAGATAACCTATCAATGTGGGGAAAGGGGTACTTATATTTTATGGTAACCTGGTTAAATTTCTAATAATCTACATATTAACAAAGGGTCCTGTCATTCATTTAGGTTAACATAATAGGAATAACCTATTGGGACATGCTAGGATAGATAAATTCATTATCCCTAGGGTCATCAATCTAGATCATTAACTATTTTAGTTCTATGAGAGCCAAGTGGAATAATGGTAAGGATATCAATTGCTTTACTGGAATGAAATAAAAAGAGAAATAAACATTTCTCTTTAGGGGTAAAACTAAGAATCATTTAAGAAACTCATAGAAGAACTCCATAATTAAGAGAGGAAACCCACTCCCTAGAAATTTCTCACCCACAACAAGTAGAAGAGGAAAATTTTATAATTTATTCCTAAAAACATCATGGAGTGGAGGATCTTCCAAAATCAAATGAGGACATCACTCTACATATAACAAAAATATTCTCACATTAGTGGAAATTGATGAAACTTTTTATTAATATCAACACTATCATTTAATAATGAAATCCTATACATCATTAAATTAAAGTTAATGAAATATATTATGAGGATTATAAAATATTAGGAAAACTCAAATTTAGGAACAAAAAAATTTAATGAAGGGAAACAAAGACAATATACTTCTTACACCCAAAAGGTGTTGATATCTCTATCATAGAAGGCACAAGATTGAAAAGAATTTTTATTAAATTCACTAAACAAGTAGAGAAAAAATATAGACAATCATGAGTGATGAAATCTGAAATAACCATAGATGATGTAATAAACATGGTCACTATTACTGTCACTAGGTATGAATCCGATTCCATGGGGGTTAGTTCCATAACATACAAATTCCAAAGATAAACTTATGATTGATGATTTCCTATAGCCAAGGAATCATCCATAGTATTACTTTTTCAATAATACAATCCACCTCTACATCCAATCCCTTGATAATGATACTTACAGACTCTTGAGGATTCAGAATAAGCCTATGATCCTCTATGTTTTTAAGAGATAGTAAAACTCCTCACTAAAGGATTATTCCATAAAAACATTTTATGTTTTCAAATAAATTAGAAAACATGAAATTATTTTAGATTTTATAGGGAGGAAGGATTTATAAGTCCATTCTTATCTCATTGGTTGTATGTAAGATCCCTATTTCTCAAAAGAAAGGAAGCCTCTTACTAAGAGAAGGTTTTTAAATACTACCACTACATATTTTAGAATTTTCATGCTTCCTATTTTTTTAAAACAATCAACTCACATACACAACATTGGTTGAAATTTCATGGAAACTAGATATCCTAATATAGTCAATATTTAATATAAGAGCTCGATTAACCTCCAAATTATTGGTTTCATGATTTATTAAAAAAAATTGAGCCCAACAATATGGTTGGAGACCCATTTAATATCAATGACCCTTCAGTTCCTCTTTTTTGATTATCTCTTGATTGAAATGAACAATTTCTATTGGTCAAATTTTATATTCCATCATGGTCTGACTGCATCCCTAAAGGGTAAAAAATTGCATATACATTGAAATTAACCTCTTCACTGGGTAAAATAGATGACTAAACAACACATTTAATTCATTATAGTCAAGGTTATCATGCTACATCTTCTGGACCACTATTTCCCATTAATATCATCCAGGACCCACTATAATAAAATAGGTTCACGTCACTTTTACTACCTTTGGAGTCTTGAGAAATTAAAAAATATGCTATATTTTCTAAAAAAATCCATTTAATTCACGTGGCTCATTAATGAAATTAAAAAATAGTGGTCTATTGATATAGAATTCTTAATAATGGTTCCTTTCCAGACCTAGACCTGAACCTCATCCATGATGATTAATTGGAACCACACCATTTCCATACTCCATGGTTCAAACAGTTCTTACTAAGACCTATATAAGACTCCAATAAATGGGAGGGTTCTCTCATAGAAATTCACCCACACCTCCCCCTAGTGTGTTAATGGGATTTATTTAAGGAGGCATGATACTAAATAAAAATAAAATAAATGCAAAATTTCAAACACTAATACATCCCAAACAACAACCCTTAACAAATCAATTGAATGAATCATATGACTAAATATAATAGTTTAAATAAGTATTTGTAACATAAGCTATAGGAATGGTCTACTGATGACACAATCTACCAATAATAGGAAACAATATTATATAAAACTAAAAATAAAGTCCGATATAAAATTATCAACATCACTATTAACATAAAGTATATTACTAGGAGTACTGGATTAGAACCCTTAATACCTATCCTCTTTTGTTATGAACACTCTAAAATGGATTATCTACCTATATCTGTGTAACATAATGTCACACCCACCATATAACATACACTATCCATGACAAGATGATCATGAACATTCATTACGTCCATGTGATTCTTTTCCCTTATCCACATCAATATAAACTACCCCTGGATAAACCGAGTGTATATATTGAGGGTGTGAGTAGAAAAATTTCAATAGGTTCCCACCAGGTGTTCCATGATTAGTCTTTTTGAAAGAAACTAAAACATGCTAGTTTGAAAATAATTATAAAAAAGTAGTAATTGAAAATTTTAAAGTAAAAAAACAATCATAACATAAAGAATAATAAATAAGGAAGTGATGAACTAACTTACATGATTTTCCATTTAAATTATAAAACACGGGACATTTATTATAAAGTAATCTAGGGATATTTTCCTAGAAAATCTATTTCCTATAATGAGGAAGACCCTCTATTAAGGATGAAAATATATCACTACTCTATAAAAGCGGGATATGTTCATGATATTATTACTTTAATATCCATGATAACAACATAAATAATGAGACAGACAAAGTTTGAACTAGGTGAGCCAACTCAAGTTCCCGAGACTCCCCATGAGGTTTAATAAATTTCAGATCTATTATTAGATAAACCATCCTCATCAATGAAATCATAATAAGTTATATTTTTCAATGAAATCATATCTTTTCACTTTTAAATATAATTGTGAAAAATCAATAATTTGGTTCCATGTGAAAATAAATTAAAAAAGCTATAACATTTCTATAATATTTATAAAAATCAAATATAATGATACAAACATGTATGAGTTTAAGCAGAAATGAGGGAAATGGAACTACAAACAATAAATGTGCGTAATCCCATTGAAATTGAATGAAATCACATGTAATTTGAAGAATAAAACTAAAAATAGTAATAAGAAACCTCAAACATCAAAATCCATACCTATAAATTAATCAAGAGGAACCCTAGTCCAAAAAAGACTTTTAGTGGACTATAATCCATGAGAAAATAAGTAAAATAACCAAGAGAAGATGGTGGAATCAGTCACCAAGAATATTACTTAAAAAATATTATAGAAAAAACCACTAAAAGTGGATCAAAGAAGAGAGGGACGTGTTCATATGAGATAAAGGTGGATGAAGTTGAGTAATGGAGAAATAAAGGGGTTAGGACTTTTAATTTTGAGGAGAGAATATGTTAAATTCTATTTTTCTATGCTTCTTGGAAGGCCACATCATTTGGAAAATAAATCCCTAATAGTGTGGGACACACTATCTATACTTGAGAACTAACATGGTTTGGTAAACCCTATGCAAACCATGTGAAATCAAAATGAAAAAAAACTACTGATGTTATTCATGGTTTCCACATGATTTTCCCTAACTATGTACCAACTATACAATAAAAACTATTTTCCAAATATTTCCAATATTAAGTAAAAAATACTAATAAGCGACATAATGAAAATTAAATCAATGAAATAATGGTTCTACAAGTGAAAACGATAAGGTGGGTATGAAAAAAAAATTATTAAGGGAACTGAATAAAAAACCACAAAAATATTTTAAGGATCCTTGGATAATATATGATCATATAAGACGTATACCATGAAACAAACCTCACAATATAAGAACATAAACTTCAAAAACTTCTCAATAAATAGATAAAACTGATAAAATACCAACATAAAACAAATATGCTCTGCACGCTCCACTTCCAACATAGAGAAAAAGATGTTTTCAATAAATAACCCTAATAACCAGTCTAGAAACACATCAAAGACTGAATTCATCAATCTCATGAACATGGATAGAGCATTCCTAAATCTGAATGGAATCATAAGAAACCCTTAATGTCCATAAAGACATCTAAAAGTAGTCTTTAATATATTCTTTTCCATTACTCAAATATTATGATATCCAGACAATAAATTTATCATTATGAAATATCTATATCCCTTCAATAGATCAAATAATTTTTTAATAAATGAGAGGGTATAGTAGTTCTTCATTATCAAATGACTCAAATAATATAAATTGACAAAAAACATCAAATTCCGTCACCCTTATTCACTAACAAAACAGGAGATCCCCAATTTAACACTCTCAGCTAAATTAATCTTCTCTAAAGATATTACTATCCTGAATCTATTGGTTTTCAAACCAAAAAAGAGACAACCAATATAGAGACATCGATATAGGGGAAACACAAGGTTGCTAATATATCCTAAACTAAATCTCACATCTTATGGGTAGTGACATAACCTATTCGGGAATACATTAGGCTAACATTAAAAACCCTAGGAAACACTACTAGATACACCACCATTGAACTGAAAATAATTCCACCATTAAAGAAGATAGAGACTCAATATGCCTCCAAGACATCTTAGGGTCCCACATTCACAAAAACACTTCCTAGTATCCCTTAGCATCATATAATATAACACGACTCTTAAATAAATGATTGATATCCTACATTCAGTACATTTAATACATTTTAATGATAATTTCATATGGCTTTATTTATATATAGATTAAATCTCCCCAAGGGTTTTTCTACCATAGGACAAACTCAAATTCTTTGCATATATCAAGAAATCTAGTTCAATTTATAACCAGTGTTGTCAATGCCAAGGGAACTCAATGTCTCTCTACCTTAAGTGACAAAAAATAAACAAGGGTGGTTGAAAAAAGGGAATGAATAGATATTATATCAAATAAAGAAACACCCATGTATAAAATAGGCTTATAATACCTCACCCGGTGTCTATATCACCTGATGCTAATATCACTACAACATGAATCTAACAATGAGATGATTTGTGGCCGCTAAAAGTATTTTTTTGATACACTCCATGGATACACTCTACTCAGTGTCCCTAAGTATTAGGGTCTTCATAGGCCAATCCTCTACCCACTCCATCCCCTTTCTCTAGATCATAAGTTTGAGAAAACTTATGAAAATACTACCACAATTGGATCTACTTCAACAAATGATCCTACAAAGTACATACATATCACTACTAATTATTGATTAAAGCTGGAAACACTTTTTTATGATGATTATTAACTCCAAAAAAAACATGTAATGTCTAATGTTGGAGGTTCAAAAATTACATGATTGGGTGAAAAGGGTTGAATAAGGATGAAATATACTCCCTAGTGACTGAAACCTTTTCTGACTAGAAAACTGAGAACTCATGGAAATGTAATTTCTCAATAAAGACACCCAGACACTCCCTTTCCATGATAATATGATCCTAGAAAATTTCCTCTAAGCAACCTTTACTATATCCATCAACTTCCTTCTAAAATATTTTTTTATTCATTTACAGAAAACCATTTTTAATTATTGATATATAACCTGAATAAGCATGGAATTAAACTTCAATGAGAAATAATGAACCATTAAAAAAATAAACTTAATTCACTAGTACTTGAAGATATGAAGTATATTAAAATGGTGTGACCTAACATTAGATATATGGATACAAAACCTCCTTGAAATATATCATCCAATCATACCCATATAGAAGTAGGTCTAAAGCATAACACATGAGGTTATTTTAGAGGATACTAAACTCCTGCACACTAGAAATCCCCTATATAAGGGT
Organism: Viscum album; assembly: GCA_963277665.1. NCBI lineage: Eukaryota > Viridiplantae > Streptophyta > Magnoliopsida > Santalales > Viscaceae > Viscum > Viscum album. The sequence goes on from OY728148.1 coordinate 548,225,820, forward strand.
AAGGATATCCTCTTGAAAATCATCCTTAGTGGATGAATAAAGAAACTCAAAAACAACTTGATCTCAAAAATTCTACCAAATAATAGCTGAATACTTTTTATCCCTAATGGAAAAAAATCAAGACTATACAGATAACCCATAAAAACGTCATCACAACTATATAAAACCAGTGCTCTATCCAAGAAAAAATCGATAGAATTGTTATCTCTACATCCCCTATCCAATCATGTACCTCTCCCTCTAAAATAAATCCATCAAACTTCTTCAAACCATGTCTTTAAACATCTTTCCCTATCTTCTTCCAAGTGTTTCCATCATTGACTATCACTCTGAAGTTATCTTCTAGAACATCCTACTGAATATAATTGGTACATAACAAATGGGGATATTTAATGTGATTCAAATATATATAATAAAAAAAATTAGGTACTATTAAATCATTAGTACACACATTTTAGGTTAATTATTCATTTTTCATAACCCTATTTCCTGCTTGCTACACAATATTAAAACATGTTCATAAAATCATGATGCATGACCCATTCTTTGTTCTCTACCATAATATTTGCATCACTTCAATTAACACATTCAATCAACATAAAGGTCCGTCAAATTAGATCATAAGGGGATCTAAAATAAAATATCATTTCCATTATAACTTTCTTAAATCAATTAGTAATCATATCTAATATAGTTTTTTTACCAATCCTTGCATCATCACCAATTCCTAACTCCAAACTCGATCCCATATCCCAAAGATAAGCTCTGATACTACACTTTCTTGACACCTCCCTTCAAAGGTACCCCTCAGGGGATGGCACTAAATAATTGGGGATAAAAAACCCTAAAACCCACCTTAAATAAGCCACATGTTAGTAAATTGGATTTGGGATATATAATTTGTATAATGGGAGCCATTATCCTTATATTATTTTAAATAAAAATATATATGACTATAAACAACCAACAAAAAAATTTATTAATAAGAACCAACACAAATATATAATGTAATTTGGAGATAAAATGAAAAAAAAATAATGTAACAAAACTAAATCCTTGGTAGTAACCATAAAGATATAATATATATTGATCAAACTAATGAGCTAGTAATGAATATATCAATAACCAACCAGGCCCTTTAGATAGGAAAAATTGTATTTTATATATTTAAGGTGAGCATAAACTGTATAATCTATAGGATCATCTCTTAAACATTTCATGAAAAATGTTTAATAAGTATAATAAATCCGTGTGAGTAAACTAATTAAACCAACACATCACATAATCATTTAAAGATACTTTTAACATCATCACCATGGCTCAATCACCAAGTAACTCAATGGCTAACTTGGTTATAAAGATAACATCCTTACGCTTTTTCATTGGTTTTTCACTCCAATTTCCCAATGACTAATTCCTGATACTCATCCCTTCTATAAGTCATCTTTTATCTTGTGCTACCATGTCTCATCCATTTTGTATTCGATGTAACTTGACATGATCTAATAATATTTATTTCATTTATAACCAAGTGTATTTCTATAATCCAATACTATCAGTGTAAATTTATTAAATCTCAATCCCCCACAACACATACATGTACAACCAAATATATCTATATAAACCATTACCAGATACATGTATGTTCTATAACCTCAATTAATTTCATCTTACACATATGTTTCTGTAAAATTGAGAGTCATAACCACCCATGTGAGTATATAACCTACACCTAAATCCACAATTGATTAGATATTACCACAAAAAGTACTATAGATTAATAGAGATAGGGGAGAGGGTGAAGTTTTCCATCCATTACATCACCATCATAGATGTTGGAGAAGACATCACCCAAAACATTTTGGATATAGTTTCCCTATCGAATTGGGTGGTTAGGCATATGAAATCAGAAAATATAAATTGTGTCATATATATACACACTAAGAGAATCTATATATCATTATATGCATCTTCTACTATTATCTCTCCGGACACTAAACTTCCACCACTAAGGTTTAGATCTAAAACATGAAAACATGTCAAGAATAATATCCTTATTATTATTCAATTTTTAGTTTACAAATTAATAATTATTCAATAAATTATCTATTAATTTAATAATTATTCATTATACCATAATTAAATTAAATTTAACAATTTCATTTATTAGACTCTATTATAATTATTATGGATTAATGAAACCATTCGATTAAATACAACATGCTTTAATAAACCATATTTACAATTTATAGATTAGAACCCATTATCTATGGAGAATACCATTAAAATATCCAATAATTTTCATTAATATTTAACAATTTATTATTGAAAAAACTAAAAAAAATACATTCCCATGGTTTTAAATATTTATTTATTAACATTCAAAAGTTTCTAAATACTTTAGGACTCATTCTAAGATATAACATCAAGGGTGAACTTGTACTACATAGATAGAAAACTCATTAAGAATTTGAAAAAATTATCAAGTATTAATATATGTCCAACCAATAATTATATAAGAATCAAGAAACAATAAATTGGAAAACCTAGTTCGGAACTCATTATAACCTTTCTAGCTTCCTCCCTGGAACTATTGTTCATAAAAAAGTCATTCTTGATATCTTCATCACTAAACACCACTATAGCCTTGGGAATCTCCCACCCATTTATCTTAAATATTCCTAAACATTTGAGGAGAAAAATAAAACCATAAAAATGATATATCATAATAAATAAATCACGCAAAGAAGAAAAACTAGTTTCATCATGACACATTTATCAAGAAACAAAATCCATATAACCAAGGCATTAAATACATTCACAAAAAAGGGCTATCTAGGCCCTAAAATATTTATCTTTATATAACAACCATTTTATATACCATATTAAATTAATTTGTTTGTTATTCGAATATTTTCAGAAACTAGAAACCTATAATTAAACATACAACAATGATTAAGAATGAACATAAATATTAACTTAGTAAAAATCCATATTCCATCAAATTTCTAGGAATAATATTTATCAATTTATATGAATATTTCTTAAATCATGTTATAATAGTCTCATATTTACATTATTTATTAGGTTTTTATCATATTAAACATGATACAAGCAATAAAAACCATAACCAAAAGACAACATATTAACTATAAAAATAAGATCGACAACAACATATCAAAAAATTCCATACAATCACAAAACCAAATAAAATAATTAATTTCTTTAATAATTTACATATTCATATATTTATTATATTTTTTTCATCATTTATTAAAAGGAAAAAATATGAAATTATTAAAATTTTAGATTAAATTTTATAATGATTTTAGATCCCTTATATTAACATGATGATCTGGACATCTATTGATTAAGAACAAAAAAAGAAATAAAAAATAGTGATGAACTATTCCATAGGGGAAAATTGATCCCTAAAACAACATCCTAAAAAGATACCTCTTACATTCATCTGTTAGAACCATAAGGAAAAATATAACAACTAACCCTAACATAGAAACATGATAATAGAAGATAACGAAACCATCTATGTAGAAAAGACTAACCACAAATCACCAACACATGATCTCTAGAGGCAAGGGGCTTAAGAATAAATTATGGATTGAAAGGATTATGAAATAATTGTCATAGTCACATATGGTTTGGAGTAAAATCAATGAAAATAGATAAATATAATTTTATTTCTGAATTTATAATGAATTTTAAATCATAAGACCTTGACAAAACACCCCTAAACATACTATATAATTTAGGGTTTTCAATATTTATGTGAAATATACTTGGAGGTTATAATTTAATGGTCAATAAATCCACCCATCAAAATCGTTGATATACATTCATACATATCAATACCATCGAATATCATGGACAATCCCAATATTAAGAATCCGGGGAAACACAATGGAATATCCCCATGAATACACCACATTGTCCCTCAAAATAATAGAAATAAGGAAACCAAAGCCACTGATCCTTATGGTGTATCTTTCTCCCCTACACAATAAGATACATATTTAAAACCACACTATTCCACAACCAAGGAATATGTTGTAGCCACCTCTTAGGTGATAGAGACTCCCAAAACCTTCACCAATCCTCTTAAAGATCATACAGACCATCACTACACCTTATATCTGACATTACGGTACAAACAAAGGGATCATATCATATAACCTCTTGACCATTGAATGGTCACCTCAAATACACCACCATTCTTCCATATTTTTCTCATATATATTCAATCATCGTAAAACTCAAAGGGATCATAAAACATAATTCCCTCAAACATATCTTATTTCAAAATACCATTATTAATATAATTTTTTTATACAGTTCATTTATGGACATATAATTTGATATCAGATTGAAAACATAATTTTTTTAGTAATACTAAAAGGGGGTGTATTTTTTGTAATGTAATTTTGATTTTAAATGTTTTAAAATTTTTTATTTAATCAAATAATATTGATTATCTTAGAAATATATTTTCTATTTTGTAAATATAAAAATTAGGGAAATTATTAAGTGAGTACTTGATCTAATTTATTTATCTAGGTTTTGGTAATTAAAAATAACTAATTATTTCAAAAATTCATTACTTTTAGAAGAAAATAATGTTTTTGGAAATTTAAATTCTGGTAGAAGAAAATAATAATGTTGAATCACTTGTAAATTTATTGATTTAAAAATTTAAAAAATTATTATTTATTTTAATGGATATTTACTTCATTATTTATTTATCCTTGTTTTTGAATATTTATTAATAATATAATTTTTTTTTTATTTTTTAAGTAAATTTTACACTTACATGGGTTTTGGATTTTTTAATCTACCTTTATGTAACTCAAATTCTACACTTATATAGCCTATAATTTTTTTCTTTAACCTTAAATAGATATTTATGAGTTAACTTTACATATCATAATGTCTATTGGGTTTACCATTAGATTAGTTAAAAATAAACATTATATTATTTTAAAATTAACTTTATGAATCTTACTATTATATAGGTTATGTGATACTTATCTTTAGTCATTAAAAACTAGAGATTTCAACATAATCTATTTTTTAAGTATCACGATTTCTTTATTTACATCCGGAATATATAAAATATTATAATTTTTTCCCATAAAGAGATAATAATTACGTAGAAACTACGTGAATTGGTTTTGGAATATTTTATGGAGAATTAACAAAATTCCATTCATATGTTACATTCCTTTAATATTTTTACTATATGGGGATTAAAATTTTAAAGTATTAATAATTTGAAGAGTTTCATCACCCTATAACTCCAAAGTTACCCCTTCTTAGTGGACAATGAAGAAAGAGAAATAATTACACATGAATCCCACCTTCAATAGGATACGGGTTGGCAAGTAATAATGATGGTATATATATCATGCACATGGGAGAAATTATACTCAATTTATATCTAAGTAATAAGAGATAATATGATAAATCACCAACTAATGCCATTTATAATGATAGAATAAATACCAAAAAATTATGTAATGTCACAAAAAACTAAAAATAGTATCATCAAAATAAAGAATCCTTAGCACAAACCATGAAGCTCAAACAACTCTACAATAACACATTAGTCTATTATCGCTAGTCTTGATCACAAACTGACTCCTAAGACCTAAATAATTTTTTATATAGAAGTAGGGTGGTCATAAAATGCATACTCAATCTAATCCACCCAAAAACATATTTTGACAAAAAATGTGAATGAATCATACTAAATCCCAATGATTAAATAAATAAAACTAACTTATCACCTAAACTAGTAGCGATATTTGTCCCATCCTTACCATGTATGTCTCACTATGTAATTCACTAAAGTATATCATTGAATATAAAAATAATATATATATATATAGATGAAGGAAACCCACCTCTATTTATCCACTCGTTAACTCTCCCACGACCTATTCACTCACATATTTTTCTCATCCATTCTGTATGTCATTCTGAATCTCATGAAATCATATCATATCTATCTTGCATCCTATTAAAAAAACCTCATCATTTTCATCCCCAAAAGTAAGAAGTTTTATCCTTATAATCCACTACAACTCACATAAATTCATAATACTTAAAAACATTATAGCCCATGATTTCACACCCATGAGAATCCATAGCGACCATATTGAGATAAAAGTATGTCTCATACCTCAAGTCATTATATACCATACATAAATGTATATTAAAACTAGGATCTACTATAGCCTAGGTCATAACACACCCTATCTCTTAAAATAATGTAGAATGGGATATTCCTACACATAATTACAATCAATCAGAGTGATGGAGAGTGGGAGAAGTCAACTATATGTTCCTTTACCATATTGGATATTGCAGAAAACACCCCCAAAAACATTTGAGTGTTGGTTTCACTACCATAATGGGTAGTGAAGTTTATTAAATCCGGAAAATTGAACATATAACACAAAACCACAATATAGGAGAATACCTAGCCTTATAATCATTTGTTTCTATCCTCACACAATACAACCAAATTCCACTACAAAGGACTATATTTCAACAAGTATAAGACCATTAATATTCCATATTAATTATTTTTATCAGCCACTAACTAGCTAGTATTATTACACCTTAATTTTCAATATTAATAAATTAATATTCTAATCTAAGTTACTTCTACAAAATAATTATTTTCTTATATTCTAAAGTATTTCATTGTTTTCTATGATTACCATATATCTTCCACGTTTATTTATTAATTCATTTATCATTTTATGAATTATCTAGGTACTCTAGGACTCATAAAGTACAATTATATCAATGTTGTACTTACTGTTCATAGAGTCATACAGCATAAAGTTGTAGTATATTATGAAAAATATCAAAATAGTATTTATACAAAAATAATTAAAAGAGAGTATGTCCCAATGAGTAAAACCCTCTTTGAACTCATCCAAACAACCTCAGTGTCATTCAAACACCATTATGTGTTCTGTAATCCATCCAATCCTCAAAAACACCAACCATCACTATATACCTAGGCTCCCAACCTATTTATCATAAATAATTCATCAAAATATCATGTTATAAAAAACACATAGATTCAAAATAAGGATATAATCACCCTATTTTATACATTTATCTTAACTATTTGTTTTCTGTACACAAGTAAAGGAACTGAATACATGGAATTAGACTAGTTATGACTTCTGTAATAAATATGTTCTCATTAATGTCTATCCAAATTTCTCCAAAAAGCAAACATTTTAATTTATAGTTTTTAATAAATGATTAATTATGCATTGGTTTTCCACATCAACAAACAAATAGGTAGTAACTAACAAAAAATAGAAATCAACATGAACATGTATAAAGAATTATTCTTATAATGATATGACTTCAATGAATGTTGATAATTAAATTATAAGCCTATTTCACTTACCAAATAACATTTCCAAATTTATACTGTTATATGAATCAATGAATTAAACCATGATAAAAAAATATAAAAATTCTACTAACAAGATAACATACTGTCTAATAAATAATAATAGGTAGCCTCAAGAATAATGTAAAATTCATGCAATCAAAATAACCCAACCACTAATTTAATTTTTCATAATGAAATATTAATTATCTATAACACGTGGTAGTTACCCCACATCATTTATATAAAATAAAGAATTGTAAAAAAATTCTTATTATATGAAAATTCACAAATCAAACTTTGACATACAATTATACTTTTTCTATTTATTTGATAATTTCAAGATTAATATGTTAGAATAATCCAATGCATTAGATAATATATTCTATCCCATATATATTTTGTATACCCATTACATATAATAATAAAAATATAAGTGTTTTCTTCCCTAGATTTTATAATTTTAATATTTAACTCTTCATCACATGCGATTCAGTCTTCTTCTTCTTCTTCTTCAAGAATATTTAGATTATTGAAAATTTATTCTTCATGTTATTTATAGATTATTGTATTTATTAAATCCAATACAATCCATTTAAGCATATAAAATAAAAAATAATATAATCAGAAGTTTAACAAAATAACAGATAAGAATCAGATACCCAATACTGTAGGAAGCTTTCATGATTTAACAACACTAAAAAATATGCCAGAAAGTGGTGCATGCTGGTCTACAGAATCATAGGATGAAATTTAAAATTTTCAACAGGTTTTTAGGAAAGAAATTTAGAATTTTAGATTATATATAGTCAAGTGAAGTAATTAGATCAAATGAAGAAGGAAATCTATAGTTTTTTTGGAATGGTAGATATGTATTTGTATATCTGTTTGAAACTTAAAAATATATTACTATTTTAATATATATTATATATGATTATATTTAATGCTATTTAATTAAAATTGAACAAATAATATAATCCTAATATTAATAAGGAACTAAAATATATAACCCATAATAATTAACATAGTTTTGAAATCCCATAATTCAACCTTTTAATTTTATATTTTCATTAAAAACAAAATTTTACATTATTTTGGGAAAATATAGAATTTTAAAGTGATGTCTAACTATGAGGACATGCCATGTAAAGTGGTTTAATAGATCAAAAAAATTATAGTGACCAAAAATTTTCATAAATTGACATTGAATATTTTAGATTAATATTCATTACATAACAAAAAAAACACACTTGAGGACCTTGATAGTTTAGTGCCTTTGGAATCATGGAATAGAAATCTTGTAATATGATGAAATATCTTCAATGTTTTCCAAAATCATCATTCCATTTAGTAATATTCACAAACATACCCTAAATAAAACCATTATTTATAACCTAGGTAAAGGAAAACATAAGAATCTGTGATCTCATATTCTTAGTTTGGATAAATAAAAGATATATGTAATCATTACATGAACATAAGGGTATAACATCATGAGAATAACAATTGAAAACCATACACTGCATATCAAAGATCTAAATATTGAGTCATGAAATAAATAATGGAAGTTACTAAGACATGAATCATATGTTAATACAATAAAATGTTCTATTATGGAATAACATCTGTATAGGACATTGATATTTGGAATACACATAAGCATACATATGCCTATATCAAAGAGTTTCAGCTATGTACCAAATTTGACCACCAATGTACCAAATTAGAGCTTAGGATTGAAACCATTGTACCCTCTTTTTTAGGCTTGGAATGACCACCTATGTACCCTCCATTTTTTGCTTCAGCTAACAACCCATGTACACTATTATCTCATAGATAATTTATTTTTTACCCAATGCATTGGGGAGAGATATAGGTCCCACCTATCTCTAAATGAAAAACCATATTTTTATGTGAAAAAATAATAAAACATTCATCAGATCATAAACCATGAAATGAAATCAGTTTCATTAAAATTTCATCATATCCTAACTTCTATACAGGATACAGGTCTAATAATCATTTCATCATTGCATAATCTATGAAAATATGTGGGTTTCATATCATTTCACCATGGTATAACCTATGAATGAGAAATAGGTTTCATAATCAACTTATCATAATAAATATAAACCATTTAGATAAGAATAACAATGTTATTCATTGATCATATCCCTATTAAGGTATATGTAACATCAATGGGTCTCATTTTAGATAGGGATTGATTTTTATCAATAATTTAAAACATTTCCCAAAGGAAAATATAAATTTTTCTTTGAAAAAAACTTTTCAAAATGGAAAATATATTTGAAAAACATTTTATTTTAAAATAACCATGAGAAATTATAAGCTAATCTTCGAATAAATTATTTATTATAATATTATTAAATTATAATCATTCTATACATGACAAAATATTGATTCCATTATCCATTATGTAAAAATCGAAATGTGAGTTTTTTGGAAAATGAAATGATAATTAATTTCATTTTATTTGTAAAATAGTTTAAGATGGTTGAAATGTATTTTAAAAATTATAAGAGTTTATTAAAACATTTTTGTAACAAATATTAGAGAACAAAGTCTGAAAATAAAATAATTTCTTACCAAATAGAGAAATAAAGTTGGATTTTCTTAAAATAGTTTTTTTTAATTATATTAACTACCATAGAGTCAAAAATGGAACCATTACTAGAATATATCATGAATTACCAGTGGATAATAAGATTCATGAGAATAAATGTGAAATTAAACTTAATATTTTACCATCACAAAAATAATAATATATAATCCCAAAAAATGATGAGATTGTAACGTTATGTCATCACTACATTAGTAAGTATGAATTGTAAGCCCTGTGAAGAATTGAAATAAAATGAAACATAAAATATAATAAGGATAAATTAATTAATTATATTAAATGTGAATGGTATTTATATAAACCTTATGAAATAATATAGGTTTATATCATGACATACACCTCATACAAGTAAAATTGAGGCAAAAATCCTTTATTTATTTGATAACTTTTGAACCATGAACCCCGTAAAAGAGATATCCGCAGATAGAAATTTATATAACAATAAATTTAATGAGAAGAATCATAAAATACATTCATTTTAAGTACATAAACCACATAGTATAAGTAGGTGTCAAATATATAATGAGTCTCACCAAAGTAAAAAAGTGACATGAGAATCCCTTAGCTTAAGTCTTTACTACTATCATACTTTCTCAAACATACTCTTATTCAGGTATATTCCTTATGTTTGCAATAAATCCTTTCATGGTTGAATTTTAGTCCAAAATATATCTTTTAGGATGAGGTGATGGAATTTGGTAATTTATTTGGGTATATCTTGGTCAAGCCAAATGACTTGAGAGGTGTGAAGAAGGGGGGAGAGTGAGTTCCCTTTTATAATCGAGGAGGAGTGTAATTCTTGTAAATAATGAAAATTATTCAATATTTTATAGTAAATATTACCACAAGTTGATCCAAATATGATAATTAATGGTGTGGATAGATGTTATGGTTGATAACCACCTCCACCACATAATAAAAATAATGTTCCGAACATTTCATTCCATAATTTCTATGTATCCCTTTTTTAGAAATTTGGTTTTTCAATATGGTAACTCATTTTATATCCCCAATAATTTATCCTTAGTGACTAAATAAGATGGAATCATGATATATAATTTGGAAATATTTATTATAGAAATGATATCTAACTTATCAATTATAAATCTTATTCATGTTGGAAATTATTCTTAAGATAATAGAATGTCACATGAATAAATACCACATTATCCTTAAATATGCTAACATAGTTTTTAGTATTAATGGTCAATATAGTCAATATAATGGAACAATTGGTCAATGAATAGAACTTATATGATATTTATTAATATTTTAAAATCACTTAGTATAATATATAGTTGTTATTAATTCTAAATTATTTAATAAAATATCATTTATTATAAAATAACATTAATGTAAAATTTTAATTTATTCATATAATTTCAATTATAAAAATATTATGACAGTGATGGTATTAGAATATATTAATTTATAATTGTTTTATAATTATATATTCATTTAAAAAATAATGTAACACAATAATTTATTCAATTTACTTCACTTGTAATATTTTAATTATCATTTATTTTATTTTATTGTTAACTTAATAATTAACATCTTGGAGTTTTTTAATAATTTAAAGTAATTATTTCATCTAAAAATTTAAAATAAATTTTCATGATAAAAAAATTAATTTATATTTAAAAATGAAATATATAATGTACATATGTAATTTTTACCCTATTCTAAGGATTAATAGATATTAAATGTAAGAAAAGTATCTTTTTGTCTTTTTCTTCAATTAACTTATAATATGGGTCATATTCAATTGTAATTGACAAGAAATTTTCATTGTTTGGATATTTTTAAGGAAAATCTCGAAATAAATTCATTAAATATAATTAATATAACCTTTATGTCACCTTCACTCTTATCATTTTGATTAACCTCTTTGTAAACCCATTTTTACACAAACCATGTAATTAAATTTTACAACATTACCAATTAATTTTGATCAAAAACTAAGTAGAACATATTATATTTTATAAATTACATTATTCCAAATATGAAATAAATTTTTTCAAATTAAATTAAATGAAGTGGAAAAATAATTAAAAATTAATCCCACATACGTAATGAGAGAGCAGATTTTTAAAGAGGCAATGTTTAAAAGATTGAAATGTTTTTATATCCAATTTCAATATGAAATTAATTGAAATTAACTAAATTGGATTAATGTAAATAAAATTTAACTAATTTTATGTTTTTTTTGAAAAATATTTTAACATGATAAATAAATTAAATGAAAAGGTAGTTTTCTATAAAAATATTGTATTTTCACTATTCATTATAAAAACTTTTTTTGAAAATATAGAAAATTATATCTAACATTATTTTGAAATTATGATTCAAAAATTAAGTTTATTTTAACATAATAATTTTCTAAAATATTCAATAATCAATTTCATTATTATTCACAAAAGGATATAAAAAACATATTATTGTAAAATAGAATTTTTGAATCATATGAAGACTTTAAAAAATATTATGTATTTTATTATAGAATATTTTTTGATTATATAAATGACTATAAATAGTATTTTAACCTTAGTTATTACGATTCATATTAAAAATTTTATCAATTAGGTTATAACAATCATGTTAATAATATACCATGGTTTTGTTAAAACTCTGTGTTGCATGTAATACAAGCTAATCTAATATTGTGTTTTGAAAAAGAATAACATATTGTATTGGGTAATTATATATTATCTTGGTGTTGTGTGTAATTATTTCCATAAAATAAATTTATTTGAAGCAAAAATTCTTGAAAACTCAAGGTGTTACATTCAACCCCTTAAAAATGATTATCTACTTCAAAATTTCACCTGATCATCAGAGGCATAATACATGAAAGTTTAGTTTATAGAAACCCATATCATAATAATGGTTAATAAAATATAATATTGAAAAAGATATATGTATTTTTAAAGATCATATAGATTAAAAATTACTAGTTTTCCAAATAGTAAAACATAGGTGGGATTTGAAAACAAGGACATAAAATAGAAAAATAATAACCAAATATTGATGTAGAGTTAAAAATAAAGTCATTAGGGGAAAGTTAATTATAAAAAATACAAAAACCCAAGAGGATTGGAAAATGTCATTGATATCATAAAAAATGATTGTAAGAGGACAAAGTTTTATTTTATGATCCTTTTTGAAAAGATAAAAAAATCCTGATACGATATACTTACATGATTTTATTCCATTTTATAAGAAAAATATAACCTTGTGGTTGTGCCTTAATCAATTTCAACATTATATCTTACCCTAATAAGGTAAGGTGAATACGTTATGCTGGAATCACTAATGGATCATGAGATCCCTAGAGATAATGGTATGTTGTTCCGTATATCTTTAGTTATCATTAAAACAAATTGGTTAGAATTGATTATCCAATATGAATTAATTTTCATATGGTGAATTAATACATTAATCTCAAAAACCTCATTGAAATTTCATCATAATCCATCTTATACATGATTATCTTTTTGAACCTTTTGAAAGATGAAAATAAAAAAACATTAGAAAGAAGGTCACTAAATTTCAAAAAATTGGATTAACATTGATACCCCATAAATCATAAATAATATCTTTATTCTAATATTTATAATATTTTAATACCTTCATCACATATTATCTAAAAACAAGACAATAAATTGAATTATCATAAAACTATAATTAAAAAATACATGCTTCATCATTCCTTATATAAGCTCTAATCTTATTTAAAAAAATCAATAGAATATTTGATTTCATTATTCTAGAACCCATATAGATAATAACATTAAATTTACCAAAATTAAGGACAATAATATTTTTATAGGGTTTATTCATAAAAATCAGACATGAAATTTCCAACTATAGATGGGAGGAAAAGGGTTCCCTAATTAACAAGGTTCACATCATCCTTTATATTATCACAAGATTTCCATTTTTTCCTTTGTATTCAGATGTTATTGTGGCTTATAATCTAAATTATCCCTTGGGTTGGAAAACATATAAGGATAATACATAAACTCCTTGAAATTGAAGCATTTAAGTTAATTAGTTTCATTCTATGGGGATTTTCATTATTCCCGTTATTAGATATCATTTTCTCATATTTTCAGAATTCAAACGCTTGCTGACCTTCTTTTCCACACTTGAATAATTTACTCATCCAATTAAGAAAATTACCTCTAGGTTTATTCCTACTTTTTTAATCATAAAGGAAATATTTTCTTCTTCTCTCTATTGTTATTATATTTTCCTTTGAACTCCATCATCATTTTCTTGTCAAACTATGAGATTGATACATAACTCCAGCCTCCATTTCCACCTAGACAATGATTCAAACAATATTTTTCTAGATAATTATGTATTGTATGGATAAAACCATTCATATACTTTGTTTCAATCCACTAAGGAATCGATAAAACTTTCTTTAAAATTGGAAGACAATATTAGAAGCGTTCCACAAAAGTCTTGTAAACATGTCTTCATAGGTATGAATTGATTCATTATAATTTTTTTAACTAAAGGAACTTATTTTCTATATTCATACAAATAATATGATGAAATTATTTATTGAAAATATGTACATAAACTCATCCAAATCCATGAATTCAATTTCATCTTATTGCCTCATATTCTTGATAAGATTCCACCATTAATCTACTTCACCTTACCAATAGAAGACATCCAAAATGAATTTATCATGTCTGAAAAACTGGATAATGGAAAATATCTTTTTAGTGCTATTGATCAATTTCTCAAAAACTAGTGCATCAATGGATCCACTTAAGAAAGGCGGATTTTTTCTCATGAAGGATTCAAAAGAATGGGTTTAACTCCTTTTTTATTTAGTAAGTGCAGTATAGTTCATATCTTGATATGTTGTGTGAGCATAACAAACTATTTTTTAATTATAGCAACCATTAATTTTTGATTTTGAAGAGTCAAATCATTTCATTTTCTATTTCTATTAGAATTAATGCAGTTACTTTAGGTTCCTTCCATTGACTGAAACTTGGAAGAAAAATTCAAGAAACAATAACCATAGTTGGGAACCACATAATCTTGAAAATCACTCATAGTATGTCTAAATCATGAAAACTTATTTACTTTATGACACCATAGGTTTATCTTAGTTAATTATTAGTAATATTCTATTTAAATACATTATAATTATTCATAAATAGTTTATGAATATCTAAAGTATATCCCCCAGAAGCATCAAAATTAGGTCTGCAACGAGGGCTATTTTTGGGCACAAATTCCCGATCGAGTCTAGCTCAATACTTTGTTTTGGGGGTTATTACCCCTCTAAACAATTGTGATAAAGCCACATACACTTGTATTATTTAGACCTGGAATTATTTATAGTAAACCACATAATTTGTCCTTTAATTGAATTCTTGGACATTTTCTTATAATTTAACTCATCCCGGGAATTATTATTAGACATGTCCTTAGAGAAATCACTGAGGTTTTCCCATCATAGTTTCCAATCAAAAACTAATAATTTACTTATAAACAAACTATAACAACCCAGGATCCCCATACATGGATATTTCATCTTTTAGAGAAAAAATCATTACATTACTATAAAAATACTCATATGGAACAATATAGTAAAGTGCCATTGAAAACATGGAACACAATCTTCTAATCTGGTGAATGATCTTAAATATTTTCCAAAAAGATCTTTTCATTTAGTAATCTTAATTTACATAGACAATATCAAAAAATTCATCATAACTCGTGGAAAGAAACTTAAGAATGGGTAGCTCAGATTCTTCGTAAGGTTGAAAAAATGAGTTACATAAGCATAACATGAAAATAAGTGAATAATAACTTCATTATAACATTTTAAAATCATTCCATTCATATAAAAGATAAAAATCATGAGTCATGGGATAAATATTAGTAGTTAAAAGACATTAATCATAAGATAATCAATGAACCAGGTCCATGAGAGCATAACATTGGAATAAGATATATTCTTTTTACAAACACATGAACTTAGAAAATAGTATGTTAAGGCTACCCAACAAGACAATCATACCATGATAGGATTGGCCTAACCAACAATGAACCTTATTCGAGTTTGGGATATCTACCTATGTACTCTGATTTTATGGATTGGGATGTGCACCCGTGTACCCTCATTTTCAGGCTTGAGCTAACCACACACGTACCCTATGATCTCATAGAGAATTTATTATTACCCAATCCATTGTAGGGTGATATAGGTCCCACCAACCTCATAATGAAAAATAATATTTAGGTGTTCCAAAAAATCAAAAAACCTCCAACATATCATAAAACATGATATTAAAAAGGTTGTATAAAAATTGAATTGTACCATCAATTGTAGAAAAGATAAAAGTCTCACAAAAATTTCATCACAGAATAAATCATGAAAACAAAAGGGTTTCATTATCATTTAACCATGGTAAATATTATGGAAGAAAGATAGGTTTCATAAAGAAAATTCTTTATTAAAATAAATTTATAGAGAATGAATATGAATAGTATCCTTGTATCATATCTCTATCAAGGTATAGGTACCATCAAAGGGTTTCATCAAATATGGATAAATATTGTGATCAAATCATTTAAAATATTTCTTGAGGAAAATATCATTTCCACATTGAAAAGAAATATTTAAATTAAAAATCATTTTAAAACATTTTTAATTAAAAATAAACTTGATAAATGATAATGGAATCCTCAATGTAATGATTATTCATGATGTTAAGAAATTCCTTTCATGCTGTGCACATTAAAATAATGATTCCTTTCACCCTTTTGGTTGAATCCAAATAAGAATTGTTTGGGAAACATAATGAAGATTACATTCATTTTTTTTTGAAAATATAATACATGGGTAAAAAAATCCTCAAAAAACATAAGGTAGTAATTTTTTTGAAAACATTTTTTGAAGAATTTGTTTTTGAAAAAATAAATATTCAGCCGATGAGAGAAATAATGTCAGATTTTATTGGAAACATTTTTCTTAATTATATCAAATAATAGTGGGAAAATGGTTCAATTACATGAAGATATTTTAAATAACTGGAGAATAAGAGAATTAATGAGAATTATTGAGATATGTATCATAATATTTTTCACCGGAAATATAATCATATATAATCCCAAAAAATAGTGATATTGTAATATAAATTCATTACCACTTTTGTAATTTCCTTGAAGGAATAACATAAAATGGAACTTAAAATATCAAGGGGATAAATAATGTCATGAAATTAAATTAAAAATGGGTTGTATACTCCCCTCATGAAATAATATAGGTTTATATCATAACATAAGTCTAAAATAAGGAAAATTGAGATAAAAACTTTTTTTTGATTTGTTAACTTTTAAACTGTAAACCTCATGAAAGAGAGATCCTTAAATGTATACGTAAATACCCATAAAATTAATAATATGGATTATAAAATACATTCATGGAAAATATAGAAAATAAATAATTTAAATATATTAAGAATATATCATGCATCTCAAAAAATAAAAATTCACATGGAAATCCCTTATCTTAAATCTTGACATCCATCATACTTATTCAAACCACCTCTTATTCAGGTATCCTCCTTATGTTTGAAGAAACTACATTCATAGATAGTTATATATTCAACATAATGCTTCACAGATGAATGGAGGGAAGCTTTGAAGTTATTTTAGTAGATATTGGTCGAGCCAAACGGCTTGATAGGTGTGGGGAAGTGGGTAGAGTGAGTTCCCTTTTATACTTAAGCAGGAGTGACATTATTATAAATACTCTAAATGTGTATCTATTGGGAGGTCAATCATACATTAATTGGATAAAAATATTATAATTAAAGGGTTTGAGGGATTTATGGCTGATATACACCACTACTACATAATGAAACACATGTTTTAAACATTTTATTCCATAACATCTACATATCCATATTTTTACCATTTGACATTTTCACTATGGTAACTAGTTTGATAATATTAGTAATTTATCCTTTAAGACTTAATTTGAGTGATCCTTATTAAGAAATTTATAACCACTAATTCTATGTTTGAAATATAATTTATCAAATAATAATCCGATGTTTTTTGGATGTTAATTTTAACACAATCACATGTAACACGCAAAAACACCACTTTAATCTTAACTGTGTTAATTTAGTTTTACTATTAATGGTCAATAGAGTAATTATAATATAATAATAGGTCTAAAAATGGAATATAAATGATATTTAATAATATTTTAAAATTATTTTTTTGAAGAAAAGAGTTTTTGTAATTTTAAATATTTTAATAAAATATCATTTATTAAAAAATAACATTAATGTAAATATTTTTGTTATTCATCTAATTTCAATTTAAAGATTATTATGATAGTAATGGAATTATAATATAATTTTTTAATATCTATATGTACTAATATATTCATCTAAAAAATAGTGGAATAAAAAAATTCATTCAATTTACTCCACTTTCAAATTTTTTAGTTTCATTTATCTTATTTTAAAGTTAACTAAAAAAATTACTCTATTGGTGTTTCTTATGAATTTAATGTAATTATTTAACATATTTTTTTAGAAAAAAAATAATGATGATAAATAAAAAACTTTTATATTTAAAAGGGATATTTATAACTAAAAATATGTTGTTTTAGTCATGATCCCAAGGATTTATAGATGTTAAAAGTAATAAAAATATCTTTATTTTTATTTTTCTTTACTTAACTTATTATATGGGTATTATTCAAAGGAAAGTGAAAAAAAATCCATATTTCATAGAATTTTATAGAAAGGGTCGAAATAAATTTATTAAATTAAATTATGATTATATTTAATGCCATTTTTACCATTATAATTCTAGTTTAACCCTAAGTAAATTGATTTTTACTTTTACCATGATAATTAGGTTTTACTACATTAACTATTAATTTTGATAAAAAATGAAGTTGAAATTTTCAAAAATTTTAAATTATGATTATTAAAAATATTGAATCCATTTTACCATATTTAATTCATATGAGTGGAAAAAAATAATTTAAAATTAACACTATAGACACAATGAGAAATATGGTTTTGAAGAGAAAATGTTTAAAAGATTGAAATGTTTTTATATCCAAATTCAATATGAGATTTATTACAATAACCTAAATTTTTTTAATGGATATATAATTTTATTTATTTTTATATAAAACCATTTCAAAATATAATATAAACATATAAATAAATTAAATGAAAATACACTTTTCAATTAAAATTCAGTATTTTACACTATTCATCAAATAATGAAATTTTTTAGAAAAAACCCAAGAACTTAAACCTAATATAATTTTAAAATTATGTATTAAAAAATGAATATTATTTTATATAATTAATTTATGAAATGCTTCAAAAAATATTTTATTATTTTTCACAAAAATGAGAAAAAACATTATTGAAAAACATTATTTTTGAAACATAAAATGACATTACCAAAAATTATTTATTATTTTACCAATATGTTTTCAATATGTATACCACTATACACCATATTTTATAAGTATGGATTACTTTTCATATCAATATTTTTTACATCCATGTTATAATAATCACATTAATAAAATATCATGATTTTGTTAAACCACAGTGTTTCATGTAACACAAGATAAGTCAATGTTGTGTGTATAAAGAGATTAAAGTGGTGTTTGATGTAATGAAATATTAACTTAGAGATGTGTGTAATGAGAGCCAAGAAATGATTTTTTTGAAAAAAAAATCGTGAAAATTTGGGGTTTTACACACATGAACCAACCAATATATTGTGAAGTTAAACTGCACAATAAAGGATTGATTTCATGGACAAAATAAGGGATCTTATGGATCAACCACACTAAAAAATCAATTTAATGACAAAGGCATTGAACACATGAAGCATAAGAAGGATAAAAAACATGGGGAAAAGGACCAACTACAAGACCAATGGATGAACATAAGAATAAACCAAGTTGTCACATGAATAAACCAAGTGATACTCAAGAGATTGATCACATGAAAGAATGATCAACCACACGAAAAAGTATTTATTAAAAGAAGAAAAACAAATAATATAATAAAAACCCAATAAAATATGAAGATATCAACCACAAAAAGAAATTATTGACCACATGAACAACCAAGAGACAATTCCAACTGATAACATGATCAACTGATAACTGCCTATTCAGTCAAGGGACAACATGAACAAACATTCAAATTTATATATATTTGATCAACCATATGAACAGACATATAAATTAAAAATGAAAAATATATTTAGTAACCCTCTCAACACCTCTAATCCTTGGAAAACCACAAGGGAATGGTATTTTAATTTTTTCACCATACATCAAATAGTTGTTAAAAAATTCTCATCTTTTAAATTTTTTAACAAACTATTAAGGAGAGAAAGGGGTATGAACCACCACTATACATGATACCTATGAATTATATTTCTATAGAAATAGAATATCCTTAAAAATGGAGGAATAAAGTGCATAACCATACAACATTATCAAAAAATATAAAAACACATTCATGGAGGAGATGCCAATAAAACAAGGGTGATTCCTTAAACAAATATTAAATAGAGGAATATGAGTGATCTCATAAGATATCATAAGGTAAAACCCATCATCTAAACTCAAATAAAACAACTCATTAAAATGATATGGGTATTAAGACCCTATATACAACATCTTCTCCCATGTTATCTCTTATAGGACACCATTCAAGAAAAGATATAAACCACATGAATATGACACCAATGCAACACTTTATCCTGTCAATCCTGAATCTCAATAGGTTATTCCTTGACAGTCACACCATCCTCAGCAGCTTTCTTACCCCAATCGATGAAATGGTATTCATCATGAATATATATATATATATATATATATATATATATATTTGATACAGAGATGAAATTATGAATTTGGATCATCTATAGCGGAAGTACCAATTGATATGATAAATATCCACCATGTACCAAGACCTCGAAAAGCCTAATTAATCATGGTGAAATATTAATACCATTAATATATGTACACTAACCATGATGATGAGATAACTTTATTAATACATGATCTACAACATTAATCTTCATCGGCCTCCCCATACGATGCACATAGTACTTATAAAGATCTTACACCACCATTATTCACTTCTGGATCACCTTTACCTTCTCTATCATAATTTAGACCAATTACAGTCCAAGAACTACTGACTTTTCGACCTTGATCCAATACAATGTATATTGGAATTTAATGCAATAAAATGCATTAAATGAAAAATAATAATAGTTGAGTGATAAATATTTACATTGAAAAAATCCATAAAGGGTAGGTTCCTCACCCACTATCCTATAAAAGGTAGAATTAAGACATGAAATTTGTCCAATAATGTTTGGATTCTATGATCTGAATGGTCATCTATCTTTGGATGAAATTGGTTCTATGGAATAAATGATTTTTGAATGAATACTGAAGACCTATACTCATCCTAGAGTTGAACTAGTGATCATGATCTAAGATTATCACATTCATAACCCCATGAGACCTCACTAAATCCTCCAAGTACTAAATTGATAAAAAATTCATGGAACAAGACTCATTTATCATATTAATAAGTGTGAATTATTTAACACTAGGTCCTTGATCACCCATATATCATCATAAACACCCTAAAATTTGGGAAAATATTTTAGAAATTTCATCGATATATCCCCCCACATCCACTAAGGAACAACATGTAGCTGAACGAAACCACTAGGAACATGATGTCCAGCCTTAACTATATAGAAAATAAATACTGAGAGACAAACTCTATAATTGAAAGGTTCATTTAAGACCCACAAAACTAGACTATCAGAGAATAATACATCTTCACCACAAAAAACATATACCACTAGGGGTGAACTATGGAAATTAAATAGAAACTCATCATAAATTGCTAAAGTAATGAAAATATTCTCCAGAAATAACACTCGAAACTAACCTTCCACCATCCAGACCTCATGGGGATCATCACAAAAAACTCAATCACAAAAACCATCTCCTTAGTATTCACTAGGTAAGAATCCTCTCCTTTCTACTGTAATATTGACTGAATCA
The DNA here is from genome assembly GCA_963277665.1 of Viscum album. Lineage (NCBI taxonomy): Eukaryota > Viridiplantae > Streptophyta > Magnoliopsida > Santalales > Viscaceae > Viscum > Viscum album. Next base: position 548,248,029 of record OY728148.1, read on the forward strand.
TCACCCAGAAAATACATCTCCCGCCTTCAACTTCTCTTAGTTGAAGGTGAATCACCACCAACTTTTCCACCACTCTACAAGAGTCTCTATAATAACATACAGATTCACCACATGATTTACAACATAGGGATTTTACCACAACTTTCCCTTTATAAGTTTTAAATATAATAAAAAAAATCATAATCCTATATGAACATTATCCACTATTGATTTTGTAAATTCAAGTTACTCTAGAAGAAGACATATTTCAGACTACTATTATCAATAAAGGCCATTAATATCTCACTAATGTGGTAATTCTACAACTATTTGAATGAAGACACCACCACAAAAATATTCAGATCATGAGAGGAGTATCTAAATTCTTGTGTCCATAACTATTGAGGCACAAAATAGATAATCCCCATTTACAACATCTATGTGAAACTCAAGAAATAAATGAAACATAAAAATAAATAATTGAATGAAATAACCTCCATAGTAGACAAAAACTAGACCATTGTCCAGCTTATACATCAAATACTAGAAAGAAGACTGAAACTAGTTAATCCACATAAATGACTCAAGATTAATGACTGACATTATCATGGGAGACTTGACCTATTAGAATTTAGGTAAAAACCTCGTGTAATATATACAGAGATGAAGGAAAATTTATACATCTAAAAATTTCTTGAGCCTACCTATGAAACCACCACCACATTCAATGAATGATTGATGACTAGTATAAATTGAGATATGATATTCTCCTTGAAAAAGACCCCATGATCCTAGAACACACACTTTGATATCTTCCTAAAGAGCTAAAAATCATAAAGGAAATCTCAAAATAAAACCTAGAATATTTTGATGCTCCACCTACAACTTAGAGAACAAACATATGCCTTTGATAATGAATTCCATAAACTGATCTAGAAACTCAAGGAACCTTTGATTAATCAAGCTCATAATCTTGAATGGATCATTAATAACTGAAAATGATATCCAAATGAATTTAAAATGATTATAATGATACCTAAAAGTATTATTTGGGATATCCTTATCCTTTCACTCAAATATTATTGCATCCAGACCACAAATTGATATTTAAAAGCCTGTTATATACCTTCTACTAATTGAATAATTCATCAATATATGAGAGCGGATAGTGGTTCTTCACCATCATGTGATTCAAATGATGGAAATAAATACACAAAAACATAATTAAATAAGTACTCATCACAAACTAAATTGGATTTACCCTAGAAAATAGACTAGGTCCAATGCATCATATCTATAAGAGATCAGTAATATAAAGGTTCATCTCTCACAACACAAAAGGCATGAAACTTTATAGATAAATTGATATATGAGAAACTTTGGATTATATCTCTATCCCAAAATTTAAATCTCATTATGGAGGTAACATCAAAACCTATTCAAGAAAGACATCAGAGTAATCTTTAAGAACATTGGGAGATATTATCATTTTATCCTCTAAAAAACTAAAAATCATTAAAATCATCAAAGAAGATAGAGACTCAAGATGATATTAACCCATATTAGGGTCTTTACCACCGAAAAACCCCTTCGTAGTCTCAAAAAACATAATGTAGTATAAAAAACATACTGAAACAATCTAAAATATCCAACAATGAATACAAACAATGTATGTAAAGGATAATGTATTATGGATATATAAATAAACATAATAAATATCCATAAGATTTGTGTTATCCATGCACCATCTCACAATTTCTCTAGACATTACAAAATCTATACTAATCTCTGTCTAGCTCAGCCAATTCCATTGAAACTAGAATATTCATCACCTTAATATACCAAATCATGTTCTAGAGATAGTGAAAAAATAAGTGTGTAGCTATGAAATAAAAACAAGTATAAATCCATGTATAACATAAGTATATAATACATCACCCGATATATGGATATCCTAATAGTGGGAATTCTAGATCATGAATTTGTTTGCGGCCTACTCCACATGGTCTCTACCCTTAATGGATACCACCTCCATAGATATACACTACTAACTATCATTAAGGAAAAGGGATGTCATGGGGATTACCACAATTGTCCATATCCCATCGTTTCCAATGAAAATTTTAAATTTTATGCTATTATTTCTACTTTTGATGAAATAACTACAAATACAGAGCCTGAAATAGGATACCATAATGTTAGACACTATCACTTATAATAGACATGAACATTGAAATAAAATAAATCTTTTACCGATCTGTTGGATGGGTTCTGAGAACTAAAATCCTTGAAAAATAGGTTGAAGAAGGTTGAAACCCACTCACTACTTACTAAAAATTCATCATCTAACTTGTAAATTGAGAATCAATCATAGTTATACTTTACATAAAATCAAAGAGACTAATATCCCAAGAAGATATATTCCTGAAAGCATCTAATCAATTGACTATGTATTTTTTATCACCTCAAGATATGAGTTTAACATGAATGGGGTGACCAGAAACTCGATCTATGGATGAAAATTCTCATCAGAATGCCCCCAGAATCCACACCAAGAAAAAGGTGAAATGAATATTAAATGAGGTTATTTTATCATATACTAAACTCCCAAAAAATTATGTAACATGAATAAGGGTATAAATCTCATGCTGACAGGTCACCTTGACATATAATGATAGAAACCTGACTTGAAGCTATTCTCTAGATTTATTAGACGAAATACTTGACTCCTCATGATCCGTAAGGAATAAAATCCATCACTATTGATCTAAACCCCAAAAAATAATCACAACCAATGAAACCCAATTCTTCTTTAAAGCATGCATCGAACTAATGGACATCTATATCTCATTTATTCAGTCCATTATATCTTGATCTATAATAGTTCCCTCATACTTCTACAGACCATGGAGATGAAACTATATGATGGCCCCCTCAATGATTCAAAATTATTAATCTCTATAAATAGTGGTATATTGGAACATTCTATTGAACATATTTTATATACACATGATGGGGATGTTTAACAAGATCTATATCTAAAAAATAATTTCTTTAAACAACCAAATCATGGAACACAATTTTTTTTAAGGTTAATTATTTTAATTAATTTTAACCTTGTTTTTAATGTCTTCCCATTTCAAATATAATTGAAAATAATCATGATATATGATCCTTATCTTTTTATTTTCATTTCGAGAAACATTTATTCTTATAGAATATTAAAAAAATTAAGTTACTTGCATTAAATAACATGACACCCAAAAATACCTTATCATACCTATTCTACCTTTTTTATTGAATATATAAGGCTCAAATAAAACTATTAACCCACCAACCCATGCATCCTTACTAGTTTTTAACACAAAAATCCATCATATCTCTCAAAAATATACATTGATTCCACTATTTCATGTCCCCTCCCTATAAAGGTACCCTCAAGGGATAAACATGAATAAAAGGTGATAATGAACACTAAATCCCACCTCTAATTGGCCATAGATTGGGGAGAAGTAATGAGGGTATATAGATCACACACATGGAAGCATTAACCTCAATATAAATATAATAAATAAGTTATAATATAAAAAATAACCAACTAGAACAATATATAATGATATAATAAATCATAGTACATAATTTAATGTTATATAGAAACAAAAAACAAGTGAATGTATCAGAAGAAAATCCTCAGTAGTTACAATGATGCTCTAGTTTCTCTTAAAAGGCTCATAAAGATAGTAAAACTAAAATCAATTTGCTAATAACTTATATAAACCTATATAATCTCACACACATATATATAGGGATAATATAACATGTAAACTCAATTGGATACTCTCTAGAACCTCTAATAAAAAAAGTAAAAGAAGCATATTGAAGCCCACTAAATAATCAAATGAAACTAACTGATCACCTGAAAAGGTAAATCTTTTTCTCCAATCCTCATAGTGGATCACAAAACAAGTAATAAATAAAAGTAGTTCATTCTATTTCAAAATCATATATATATATATATATATATATATATAAAGTGCCCATGATTCTCGTTCCCCATTGATTTGTCACTCTAGTTCCCCAATGATTTATGTCATCTACTCTTCCAAACCACAATTCTTCCTGCATATCAAACAATATTATCATATCCATTTGGAATACTATATACCATGTAACTTTATCATCATCAACCTCAATAGTGACCATGTGTATTACCAAAATACACTATAACCACATAAATGCATTATACCTCAAACCATCACATCTCATGCATGCAAAAAAGTTGGAATCTATAACTATTGTGTCTGGATGCAAGTATGTTCTCTATTTGGAGCTATTACATCCAAAAAATAATTTTTGGATAAAACATATATCCCTCAGAGTCTGTGTAGTAATACACCCAACAATATAGTACATTAAATCTATAGATCCAGAACTACATACAAAGGGAAAGAATTAGAGAGGGAGAAGTCAACCATCAATTCCTTCTCCCTCCTAAATGTTGAGGAAAGAACCCCCAAATAAATTTGGGTGTCTGTTTCCATTCCCATGTGGGTTGGGAAGATTTTGAGATAAATAAATATTAAATATACCACATACAATCACTCTAAGGGAAATTACATAGACTTAGAATCATATGTATCTTTTCTCACACATGATATCCAATTACCACCATAAAGAAATAGACCTGTATAAACATACAATAATCAATGTTACATATTAACTATTAATCAACCATTAATTAATTAATAATATTAAATTTTCATTTTCATGGTTAATAATTTAACCTTCTAATCCATGTGACTTAAGAAAAATAATTCATTTCCTCTACTATCAAGTATGTAATCATCATATATTATCAAAATGAACCATTTTCATTCATTGATTAATTCTTTTTTTTTTCATTTCAAAAATTATCTTCATTCACTACAACTCACCCTATTCCACCACTTCAAAGATGAACTTTTCATGAAAAGAGTAAAACAAAATCATTGAGTTGGAAATCATAAAAAAATATGATAATTATCCATTGAACAAGAATCAAACTAGAATATTAGACAAAGAGAAATCCACTCTCAAAAATCTTCTTGAATTCCTTGGTTTCATTCTCAACACCATTATGTATAGTATAATCTATTTATCCATCACCAACATCAACCTTCATTAAAACCTAGGCTCCTAGCATATTTCATATCAAAAATTTCCAATAGTATCAGGTTATCAACAAACAAATAATGTCAGTACAAGGTTCTGATCAACCAAGATAATATATACATATTTACTATATGTTTTCCATATACAAGAAAAGTCACTAAGACCATGACATCATGGAATTCAATCATCCTTAAATAATTATTATATTTTTCATCCCAAACAATGTTCATAAAAAATTAAGCTTTTTAATTCCGAAATTGAATTAATCAGTTCATTATGAATATAATTTCCATATCAAGAAACCTATAGGTAGTAAATAACAATAGATAGAAATCAACATGAAGTAGATCAATGAATTATTACAATAATTCTATGATTTCATTAAAAATAAATAATTAAATTATAATACTCTTTCATAAACAACTTTTAATTTCTAGATTTAAATTTTTTATCCATTTCAAGAAATTTAACCATGCTAAATAACAACAAAAAAATACTCCAAGTTGACAACACACTAGATAATAAATAACAAGAGATAACATGAAAATTAATATAAATATCATGTAATCATAATAGCTCAAATAATTTTGAAATCTCCATATCATGAAATATTATTTACTTATAACATGAGACAATTCCCATATTTCAATTATCTATAATCAATAATTTCAAAACTATTATTTTATTAAAATAATTTGAAGAATAAAACTACATAATACCATTATCCTTTTTATATTTCTTTAACAATTTATAGATTAATATATTAGTATAATATAATGAATATCATAATATATACTTTCCATACTCTAATTTAAAGAATGATAAATGATAATAATAAAATATTTATATTATTTTCACTTGATTTAAAAGTAATAAGACTTATCACTTTATTAAATGTGATTTTATCTTCTACATATTATTTTAAAATTTTTTAGATTATTTAATAGCCATTCTTCATTCATTTTAATATAATTATTTTTATTAATTTTAATACTATTTATTTACCTATAGAAAATAAATCATGACTAAATTGCTCATTTCACAAAACAGAAGAGAAGAATCAGATACCTTACATCATTAGAAGCCCTCAATATTTCCTTGCACGTGAAAAAGAGAAAGTAAATATGTTCACATAGATCTGGAAACTCACAAGATGAACTCAAACAATTTATGAAGTGTTAAAAGACTCAAATATATGAGGTCAGATTTTCCATACTCTAGAGAATAAATTAAATCAAAAAAGGATGGAAACACAGGTTTTTATGGACAACAATTATGTTTTTTATATCTCTAGGAAACATGGTCGAAATTTCCTATCATAATATGAATTATTTAGGTTAATGTTTAATACCTAAAAATGATTAATTTAAATATCATGTTAATAATAAAATAAAATGATTTAATTGTCTTATTTTTTTGTTTTAAATCCCATAATAAAATCATTTATTACTATACATTTTTTCAAAAGGTATGTTATATCATTCTATAAAAAATTGATTATTCACTATTAAGTGGATGATTTACCATGAGGATTGACCTTGTGAAGTGAGTTCATGGATCATATTTACAAATCATTCAATCAAACTTGATGATCCAATTCATGACCAAGGAATGACTTCATAACCAAAAAAATGACTGAAATGATCTTCTGCACCACACTGATCAACCACATAACCAAGGGATCAACCAAATGAAGTAATTAAATCATTGAACACATGATTAAAAGGATCAAACACATTACCATGTATTGTCTTCATGAACAAAAAAGTGACCACAAAGAAAAACAAAATGATCATGATGAGATAAACCTCACGGTCTATCAAGAGACATCAGAAACAACCCGTTAACCATATTTTCAGTCAATTTATTGGTTAAAAAATCTATAACTAAAAATTAAAAATGGTTTTATAACCCTCTCAACACATATATGATTAAAAAAATACAAGGGATGGAATTTATAAATTTTGAACCTTAGAATGAGTCCATACCACAGGATTTATGCAATTTACCAACATGACTTAAGGATGTTTTATGTAAATTATTTTTGTTTTTTATAAATTATTACTCATTTAAATCATCTAATATAAATTAAAATATTACATTGATATTCATATTTTTATTTTTTAATTAATATAGGACTTGGTTTTAGATGTTTATTAAATGACCATGTTTTTTTGGAAATGATAACCATAATTTACATAATAACATTAGTTACTATATTTTTTATTCATTAATATTTAAAAAATAACTCATATATAGTAGTGTTTTTTTTCTTATGGAAATCGATTAGTTTAGTAGATACTTCCCATTATGATTTAATTTTATGAAATTATAATGGAGGATCATAATTTGAAGAATTTTTCCATTGTAAATGTTTCTATTTATAATGGCACAAATCTTCTAGTAGGGTGTGACATGAATGTGAGATGTGATACAAATGTACATTCTTTTTTATACTTTATCATTATTAATTTCAATTGTCCGCAAATATTCAATGTACTTTTCACTTAAATAAACTGGTTCTCCTTGGATAATCTTCATCATCATTTAGAAAGGATGTATACCACTGTTTATATCATTAGAACTATTTATATACAACTTTCATTAGGTTGTGTGACACCATGTGTGGTTGTCATGGGTTTAGTTTTTTATGTTTTTATAGGTAGTTAATTCTCATTTAAAGTCTAGGTCCATGTGAAAACCCATAACAGACTATTTTTTCTTGAATTGAAAAAGAAGATTTTGAATGTGACTCCATGTGTGTAAAAGTTATGTTGAAATGGGTAGTGTATTTCCTTCGTGATTCATTATTATTATAATCAGTACTATTCCATTCATTATTTTAGAGGTTTTATGAATATATTGGATCATTTTGATTAAAACCACTATATTAATTATTTTGTTTATTATTTACTTTCATGTATTTTATTTCCGTACATTTCTTATTATTGTTGTGGCTGAAATTTTTGTTATTTTAGAGTTGAATTTCGTCATTATATGTTTAATATTTTTTTTCAATAGAATAAAACTTATCTTCCAATTTTATATATCCACCACACTTTTTCAATATAACAAATATATATATATATATATATATTAAATCTAACATGAGTAATAATTAAAGATAATATCTCACACTTTCTCTCATAAACAATGATCCTATAAGAGAATTTATTTTATAGAATTATTATTTTCAAGCCTTTTAACAAATTAAAGAGGGTTATTTCCTCTCCCATTATTATGTTAATGGGGTGTTAACACCATATACCCTCCCCCCTTTCCAAAATACTGCATACAATGGACATTAAAAATAAAAAACACAAACCTTCAATGTTTTTCATTTAGTGTTTATCAACAATTACATTATAATAAATCATGGTTATAATAATAAAATAAAAATAAATTCCTATATCTATTCATGAGAAGTAAAATATGAACTTTTGATTTACCAGAACTTACTTTTTATAAAGTTATATTTAGATAGACATAAGGAATTAAATTCATTACCCTCATTAAGAATTCCAAATATATTAGTAAAATCCTTTTGATCGGTTTTTCTCTTGATTCTAGAAAAATAAAGCTCCTTATTAATAGAATTAATATTATTATCATCAATTGTTTCATTATATATACTAGTTGAGTCAAACTGGTTTTCTTATTTAGTAGAAAAATCTTTTAACATATTGAATGTATCCTTTGATTCCATACAATAAAATATTTCATTGGAAACACATTATTCCAAAGGATCATTTAATACTCTATCAGCATAAGAATCAATATTTAATTTTCTCTAATATATATCAAATATCATTAAATTTAATATTAAAAAAATACTACTATTATGATATCATAATGGATTCTAACATGTACCTATAAATATGTTATGGATTCTATCTTGAAAATAGTAAAATGACATCCACTAAATAAAGGAATTTTCACAATTGGAGATATATACTAAAAAATATTCAAATCTTAACCAGCCATGTATTTTCAGTTGAACAATTAACAAGGACTATTAGATATGACACTAATTTTGGAAATCTGATACATTGTAAATTGCTGCACCTTCCACTTATTATTTTCTTCATAGATGACTTGACCAAATTCATCTTCGTCTGCTTCCTATGAAAAAAAATATTGAAAACATTCACTTCACTACCTCCCATCTCTTATTTCATTATTATTTTGTGAAAAGTAGAATATACTATAACACTTATTTTCCATGATGGATCTAGATCTGAGGTCATAGGGCGTGGCGTCAGGCTGGAAGAAGTGTCAGCAACGGAGTGATGTGATGGGGAGGATGGACTTCTGGTGGTAGGAATACCTATGTTCTTTAGAGTAGGTCTGACCATGGTGTGTTATTCATTTTTTTATCTGCACTACTGGTGTGAATTTGTGGAAGTGTAGCGTCCGACTCTGGTTTCTGTTTTAGTTCATGTTTTATCATTTGTTTCTGTGGTTGCTTGAATTGGATGATGGTGAGGGTGCATTTGCAGTTTAGTTCTGAACGGATTCATGGCCAAAACATAGCTTTCATCTTCAGAGCAGCCCAGACTCCTACATTGGTTACGTCCCTTGGTGTGGTGTTGGGACATCCAGTCCAAGGTGACAATGATTTGGCTTTGTGCTCTATGGATTTTCTTCCGGTTGGTTCGGTGGCTACAGTTGTGGTTGAGAGTCATGAGGAGTGTGGAAGGACTTTTTTGGTGGTGTCTTTGTGGATGCTGACTTGTGGAATTCTTTTTATATCGTCAATTTCTATTCATGGTTTAGAAATTTGTAACTGGTCTCATTTTGATTCTGAAGGTGAAAAGTTATTGCTGCTAGACTTGAACACATGGATAGGTCCCAAAGGAGGTGCTAGAGTTGGCGGTTCATCTCTATAGATCTTTTCGGATTTGGTTTTTTGAGAGGGTATGGTGTCAGCCATAAGATCATGTCTGTGCTTTGTCATAGGAAACTTCCTTTCCGAACAACTTTTCAATGGTGGAGAGTCTCATCATGATCAATTTCTAGGGAGGGACAACTTCTTGTTGTCGGTCTGATTTTACTATTTTTCCATTTGGGTGTGATTTGTCCTAAGTCTATGGAGTCTGATTGGGTTCCCCCCATCTTCCATTAAAAGGGGGATTTTTCTAATAATAAAAAATATTAAGGCCTTTGGGCCGTTGGATGGATATAACACTTCTCAATTCATTAACTCTTAAGGATGGATATGAATTTTCAGTTTCATTTCACACTATTTTTGATTGATAACATAAAATATTTTCTTTTATATTGGATTATAAATTGTATTAATTAAAGTATTTAAAAAACCACATAAACACATGATTTGAATTACCATTTCATTTTGTAATTTTAATCCCCATAGGTCATTGGACCCTTCCATCGACTAAATTCATAATTCATGACTTCACAGCATTCCTATAAAAATCATCTCATTAACAAAATCATAACCATATAATGTTATGTTTAAAATACTTATTCCTTAATATATATCTATCTATTTAATTATATTTAATTCCTAGGCTACTGTATCAAAACTCACATATCCAAATTCTATTCTTGATTACATTAATTAATTTAAAAGTACCAAAAATATTCATTAATTCACTATGATAACTCCAATATTTAAAAAATTATTTTTCTTCGAACCAAACTATCATTATTTTTGGAATTTTATTTTTCTATACATTGTTATAAATATGTATTTATTATTTATCAACACATAAAAATTAATTTAGGGAATCAAGTATATTTAATTCCCTTAATTTTTTAATCAATGATATATTTCCACCTGTATATGAAACTTTCTACATGTGTAAGTTTCAATCATGAATTTTGATCATTGGGATGAGTCCCATGAGGAACATATTCATTATACACCATTAATTATTCCTTCTCAATAATTTATGAATGATTTAAATATTAAAAATATATTTTCAAACTTTTTAATATAAGAGCTACTTCACTTGGTATCATCAAAATTTTTCTTCATTTTATGCTCTTCACATAGTTTTCAAAAATCTTTATACAGCTCCAACACTATTATTAGTAATTACCTATATCCAAAATATCTACAAATTGATTATGTTGTGTTTCATATTCAATAAACTTCTCATACTCAATTTTTGTAATTTTTTCAGATGTAGATTATCTTCTATTCATTAATGGAATGAAAGTTATTCATGAATCAAATTTCCTCTAGAAAAATGGGTGTGCTTCTTCAAAGGCAAGAAATGAGCTAGAGATTAACCTAGATAACATGGTTATTTAACTTACTTCAATTCTCATTCTATTTTAAATTGTAAAACTAGAAATGAATTCAGGAATAATCCTTCCTATATCACTCATCTATTTTTTGACCAAATCACTGGTGAATACTGCGAAAAAATATTCTATAAATTATCTATGATAGAATGCATGAATGAATATGTCACTATGTAAGACATGATTAAAATATTCTATAATTTCAATGGATATCCTGAAAGGATAATTTTATTATATGATATAATTTATGATTTTCTATATTCCTAGAAGATACATGCACTCCACTCTTCATAGAGGATTAACATCATCCCACAGAAGATCTGTTATTAATTTATAGATGTTTTGTTTGCTTCATTTGTTATAAATGTTCCATGTAGGACTCATTAGCATAGAATTTATACAGGAGATTCATTTTCAGGGATGATTCATTCTCAAACCACACTGATGATCTATTTTCCAATCCTTATGTTTTTCATGTAATCATGGTTGATGATTCTTCATAGAAGATAATCATTCTTGGGAGGTGTTTCTCTTTAAAAAAGAATGGCTATTATGTGAGGAACACGATGACAAGGCTAAGATAAAATGGTCTAGAAATATTAGATTGAACATATCTCAATATTTCCCTACATTTAAAATGAGATAATAATATACATGTTTCACAGTCCCACATTATATGTTCTCATGTCCTATCCCTCTTTAATATTTCAAGAACCCAAATCATCTGGACACATGTCAGTATCTGGGACCACTCTAGAATTATTCATCATATGATACCATTTCACTTGATATTAAGGTTTCTCCACCACTCTTATGTATACCAACTGCACACTACATATACCTTTATTCCCAGCTATATTGGCACTCTTCCTCAACTATACAGACATACCACTTCGTATGTCCATACTAAGTTGGATCTTGCATGCTTAAGATCACATACCACATATATAGTTGAATTTTTTCATTGGATGGATAAATATTAGAACATTTTTTCTAAAACATTATAAATTATTTAATTATATCTTTTATATTTTCTAATTCTATCTTCCCATGCAACATTCTTTCACAGTCTTCCTCATCATTAATTATTAATGAAAAAATATTATTATTTTTCATGTACATATATAATCCTCAAAATTATTTTCCTGAATTATAGATGAACCTCTATATACTTCTAGGGGAAAAAATTATTTTTATTCATATTACATCTTTTTAATATTTACATAACTTTAAATATATTAAAATTAATTAAATATACCAATTCATTGAAAACCATTAGAAAAAAATAAAATAAACAAAGAGTGGGCTCAACATTCTTCACCATTGTATTTATTATCAATACCCACATGAAATTATATGAAAATATGTTTTTACTTAATCAAATTATTATCCTTCAACATAAATCATTCATTTCAATATCTACACTCCTTATTGATAAGAAATTACCAGTACTTTGGTAAGTGGTTCTAGTGATTACTTAATAAAATTCCCATAAACCCTCAATCTATAAGCCTACATAATACATGATCAGTGTAAAACATAAGAGGATCTGATTAAGAAATCAAATATTTCCATTTTCAATTGAAATTTATACCAAATGATATGTGATCTCATTACATTTCTTAAAATTTTCCAACTATTTTACATGATGTTTTTTATTGAATAAGTCAACAAGAAACTCCCCAATCACATTAATAAAAATATCAACATACATTCAAGCGTAATGAAAGATTAATTTTCTATGAAATATATCTGAAATATTTTTAATTTATGTTGATTTTTAATAATTTTTCCTCTATTTGACTTATGATGAATTTTTAGTTATCAAGAATGAGAGGAAAGGAGATCATACACCATTAATGACTTGATTTTATATAAATTTCCAAAATAACCATATATGTATAAGATGAATAATTTTGCAAGCTTATTCACAATTCTCCACTTCTATCCCCCCAAGGAGACATTCCCCATATCATTAGGATTATTAATCTCTTTAATAAATATGATTTAGGATTTCCACATCCAGAATAAAAAAAACATTAATTTCTTTATATGGTAGCCCATATTTGAAATCTTCTATAACAACATCAAGGATGATCTTATTCAATGAATTTAGTAAAAATTAATAAATTTAATATTAAACAAAGATGACATATTTCTCACATTTCTATTAGGTTTTGACAATAATAACTTCCTTAAAATTTATAAAAGATGATCTTTTTGTGAGAGATCAATCATTATTGGTGACATCATCATCTGGGATATTATGTGTTGATATTAATCGCTCCTAATCAGGTCTTCCATTGATATCATGCTTTATCGTTAATTCCATAAATTGCATGTACAAATAAAATACTCATAGGTCAAGGGAATAAAGTGTCTCTTACCACCCTTAAATGAGATTGAAAGTGTTTAGATGACTTTCTCAACCACGCGTCTCCATTATATTTATCCATATTGATTCAAAATATATTCTTCATATTTTATTATATACATGTAAGAGTGGATATCATCACTCATTCAATTTATTTTTGTTTAAAATTTATCTTTTCTATATTCTTTATTGCACTTTCATCACCTAGTAAAACTTTAATATTCAATGGTAAATTTTTTTTGATTCAATTATTATAGGTATGAGTCCATCATTGTTTCACCTCACACACATCACTTAATTACCATAAGAGTTTTATTTAATTGGTAACATCTCATGAAATTCAATATCATCACATTGATTAATTTCCTTACCTTTAGAAATAGGATTTTATTATAATTATTACTTCTTATTTTCACTATCAAAATATGTGTTCCATATTATAATAATTTCATTTGGAATATGAAAAACATTATTAGTTATTCAAAATGGTTATTTGAGGATGTGTATCTATGAAATATTTTTTTAGATGCATGACACCTTTTATACGTCTTATATTTTTCTAGTACGTGATAGTGATTTTTTAAATGTCTAAGGTTGACTTCCTTTTGTAAAAACTAATAAACATCTTCTCTATCCCAAAAGTTTGAAACCATTGGGATATACCTAAAAACCATTGGTATGTGGGATTTTAGGATAGTCCTATACCAATGGTTTCCAGTGAACTGTTTGTGATAGAGTGGTTTGGATTTAAATTTACCAACAGTTCATTGTAAAAGGTTTTATTGGGATATTCCAATAGTTTATAATGGTTGGAAAATATCTATTAAAATTGTTCACAATGAACTATTGGTATATGGGTGTAGAATGATAATGTACCAAAATTTTTGTTTGAACTGTCGGAATTGAGTTATACTAAAGGTTTAAATACTATTGTATTAACCCCCCCACCCCCCAAATTGACCAGCCAACAACATCCCCACTACCGAATCACTACACCTGTATGCACATAAAATCAATATATAAGAAAATACTCAACACACAGAATATATAAAATGAAAACAAAACACCACTAGGAAAATTTCAATCAAAATAGAACACCACTATGACTACAGCAATCAAAACAGAACATCTTCAACCTATAATGAAACCAATAGAATATCCTCAACACATAGATCCTGCCAAATAACCAATAGATCATCCTCAAATAAAAATTATCCAATACCAAAAGAATGAAAATAGAGGAAATAAATTTATGCAGTTAACCAATGCTAATAAACATAAAACATATCACATATATTCATTCACACCAAATCACCAAAAAAATGTCAAAAATATCCATAAAAAATATAATAATTAATATGTCGCTCATCACCATTAATTTCATAACCTTAATCCTCATCATTTTCCTCATCCGATTTCACATCCTTATCATCTTCCTTAGCCTTAGACCTATCCACTTCCTCACCATTATCAGCATCCTCTTCCTCTCGACAATCATCACCACATCCATTTCACAGAACATCATCATCCTGACCACCATTAGGACTACTACCTAGTTCACTATAAAACATATTCATCCTCAACATATATTAATCACTATCTATATCGGTCTATAGTGGAAATCATTTACATAATACTTCCAAAATTATTAAAAAGTCAGTGTTTTTCATTTGATCCCTTTATTCCAATTGTATAGAGCCTTTATCAACCTTTTATTCCTTAACATCGACCTATAATACCTATTCCAAATCCTCCTTAAATGAATATATAATAGAAGTGGTCAAATAACTCATTATTACAATTCTCTTAAATGGTCGGCAGTACACTCTTCTATAGTGCTAATCTTAATAAACATGGTGTAGTGATATTATGCCCACGTTTTTGGTTTTTTGAGAATCAGGCTCCTCCAAAGAAGGCTGTTTCAAATATAAAAAGAAAATTAAATTAAAAAATAAATATTAAAAATTGAAATCAACAATATAGAACTTTCAATTCACTATTTTGTTTTTTTGTTTATTGTACTTCCAATTTTTTTCTTTCTACCCAAGAAAAATAAGTTTTCTCGAGGCACACACCATTCAATATTTAAAACCACCCTATAAAATGACATTAGTATGCTACTTATAATCATATAGAAACAATAAAAAATTATTCAATATCAATTTATAATAATTATATTAACATTAAAAACATAATCACTAGATCATGATAGTATGAACATTGAATAATCATTAAGTATAAAAATGTGATGATTTGTACATTATTCAACTTAAAATGTATTAGATTAGTAGGAAAAATTCTATTGCTTTACTTCTAAAATTGAATAATTTCATAACAATTTTCAAATATTTAATATATACAAAAACAAACCAGAAGAAAACAATTTCTTAGCAAAATGAAAATAATAGAATGAAAGGAAATATCATATTTAAATATGTACAAATCATTAATATTCTTAACAGAACTTTCATAAATCATTTTTGATTCATTAAAAGAAAATAGAAGAAAAATATTTTAGGCCCAAAAATGATAATTAAACCATATATTTTGTTTATTATAGATATAATAAAAATATTAAAGACAATGGAAATGAAATAATATTTAATTATATTCAGTCCATTTGAATATTGATTCATGGGGAAGATATATCATGGTGTTTACACTATGAAAAAATAAGAGTATATTACAAAAAATAATTCATAATCATCCATAAAAGATGGAGTACAGGTATCTAGATACTCTAATAGATTTTAGTCTTGCTGAGCTCAAGGAACCAATATATTCCTTTAAAGGCTCATGCAGTAAACATTTTAAAGCTCTATAAAAACAACACACACAAGAAAAAAAACTAGTAAGGGGATGGAACTAGATAAAAACCCCCTTATCAGGGATTAGTCACCCCTATAATAAATGTTATTATTCTTTTTGGGACATTCATTAGTGGAAACATATCTAAACCTGACATCATATCATTTTGATTATTTTGAAACACAACTTATCTTTCTTCATGAAATAATTTTTCTGGTAAGACAATACTTTAATTATTGGAATCCATTTCATATAATCAAATTTTAATATGAAAATGTTTCTTGGAACAACTAAATATAATTACCATGAGTATTTCACTATTTTGTGCTTCCACAATATCACTTCCCAAGATTTATTAAGGGATATCACATGGGTTTTCTTCCCTAAATTCTTATATAAATACAAGAATAAACCCCATATTCTTTCTTGAACTTTTAGTAGCATAGAGATCCATAAAGTCATAGTATTATGTATATATATGAATAAAAAATACTCAACATTTTATAAAAATACATATAATTGGATCAACATGATTTAAAATATATTTATCCATCATTTGGGGAAATCAAAAATATATGAAACAACCATACTCAGAATAAATCTACAATATATGTAAAAGTCACCAGGTATTACTATATTATTTGTAATTTATTTTAATAATTGAAGAGTAGAAAATTTTACAACACTTTTCTACCAAATTTTATATTTATAACTTTTCACAAGAGGGATCATATATAGCTTGGTTTGTTTTCATTTGGTTGATTTCATATTGAATCATGTGATTCATCATATATATAACATGGATTTTTTACATTTCATTAATCAAAATCATCTTCTGATGTCTTATTCCCAAAGGAATAACTTTTGAATCATATGAATTAATTTCATCATAATATTAAATTTTTGGAATCAAGATTTTTCACATACTAGAAAGTCAAAAACATACTAATTATTATATAATTCTATTTGGATTAAAATATATTATGATCAGTGATGAAAAATTAATACATGATAACTCTATCTCAAAAACAAAAAATCAACACTTAAAACACTAATGATAATACTTGAGATAATATGATTTTCAATGGATTGTGTTTGGTGATGTTTTATGATCATATATCAATAACTTATGTTGATGCTCAAAGTCTTATTTTGGATCATAAAAATTCATATGCTCTATGATTTTTCCAATTGTGGGCCTTGGATAAAAGTCATATGTTTGAAAAAAGGCTTACAAAGGAGGTATAAAAGAATTATGTTGGGGCTCAAAAGTCTTATACATGGTCCATTATCAAATTTATCAAAAATCTATAAATTTTATAGATTGACTTGAAAATGTCTACAAATGCTTTTTAAAATTCATCACGATCACTCCAATCATTTTCAATAATCTCAAAAAAAATCCAATAACCTCAAAATCATCTCAACAACCCCTTAAATAATCTCAACCACAATATTTTCATAAGATATAACAAATAAATTACATCTAAGTAAATTAGTGCCATACCATCTTTCTCATATGGTCCAACATCAAAATTTTCCCCAAAGTGTTGAGGTATGTCATAGTATTTTTCTTCCTGTTGGTTCATAAAAAAATTCAATAATAAAATATAATGAATTAATTAAAATCATTGAAATTTTCAATTAAAAACATCAATTTGTTTTAATACAATGAACTCGATACTTATCCAATGAGTAATAATTTCCCAATAATATTCTTCCAGGAATTAATCTATGATAGGTGTATCCAATAAATCCAAACCAAATCTAGAATTCTAGCCACTATACAATTCATGACTATAGCCTTTCTCGAGATCACCAAATTTCACAAGACGTGCTAGTCTCCCAGCTTCACCAACATGAAAATTTAAATATATCTAGCACTAAAATATTAATTCATATAAATAAAACAATAACATAACATTAAATCCAATGTTTTTTACCCATATTTTTGCCCAAGGATTATTCATTATTTCATTTAGAGGGTATCAACAGGAGAGTGGACAAATGATAATGATGACAGAGTATTTGGAAAGCATCTCCCAAAAGCTCTTACATTGCAATCCAATTTTTCAAAACATTTTTTGTCTTCATTATACTCCACTATTAGCTAGATGTAGAGGTTCTAAACCATATATAAACTTGTAAGCCCACATAACATATTAGTAGATTGATCTATTAAATAAGAAAAAAATATTATATCAATACATATTTTAATAAAAATTAAATATGATAAAATTTTTATCAAAATTATATAAATATACCTATGGCAGTTTGATATGTGTGAAAAACTAGATCCCCCAGAATGAATGGAATGATAACCTATACATATTTAGCTGTTACAAGTGTATGGTCTACATGGTCAAATGTTTTTAGAGTATAAATCAATGAATAATGAATGTAGTAGCCTTTGGAGAAGGAAGTAGAAGGAAAAGAATATGGAACAAATGGATGTGAAAATGAATAATAAGGATGAAGTGTATGAATCATCAGTTGATATGAGAAAGAGATTTTGGGATAATCAGATGAAAATGAAGGTGAAATCATGGTTTGAATAAATATTCTAGGTTTCTGAAACAATTTCATGGAATCAAAAAGTGTGGTTGATGGTACGTCAGGGACTGGGATAGGGTATGATTGGGCAGACCGTCTAGATCACCTAGCTGAAGTACCACACCCCCTCAAATATCCAACTTATGTACAAAAACCAATAGGTTGGTATGTGAACAAATGGATCCTTCGTAGTGGATCCTATTTATTAGAAAAAATAAAATTAACCACATGAAATTATATGTTATTGATATATATAGGCACAGGAGGAGGGACACCCATCTCACTCATTGGGAGACTGTTTTCTACCTACATTTTTCTTTTTTTGCCCTAAGTGTTTTTAATTTCTTACATTTGAAAAAATATATAGAATAAATTATAAATCAATAATTAATGTGTAATCTTAAGAAGAAAGAATATGAAGCATGATTTAATTAAGGAACACCACTTGTCAAACCAAATACAGGATACACAATTATATAACAAAAAAATTTATATCTATTGGGAATAACATAAAAACAGAATAAATGACATAGAAAAAACTATACTTTCAAATTAACATGATTATCATATGTATTATATTGTTTTATTAAATTTTTAATTCCATGTAATTCAATTTTGTAGTTTATTCTGGTCAATTGATTTTGTAATTTATTCATTTTTATTTTTCTTAGGTCATTTGATTTGTATTTTGGGTTATACAATTTTTCCATTTTTATGTCATTATTTTCATTAGTTTTGATTTTCATATCAATTAGATTAATATGTAAAATTCTATTCAATATTTTTTTTACAATTTAACTGTTTGTGTTTTTCTTGAATTGGTAGCTTTTTATACAGTTCAATTAAATATTAGAAAATGAAACTCAAAGAAAAAAACAACCAGTAAATATTGAAAATGAATATAAAGGTCACATTGGATAAGAAATAATTGTAATGAATATTAAATCTATTTTTGTAGAACTAACCTCAATAACCCAAGTTAAGCTAAACCAAAATAACTGATAACACAAATGGATGATTCTAAATATTTATCACCACAATGTTAGGTTTGCAAAAAAACATTGATAGTTTGTGTATTGGATTTATCATAAGTAATAAATGAATTAGGTCCAATGGGAGTCACGATGGTGTCAATTCCATCACTACCTTCATTAAAAATATTTCTTTTGATTAATTTAATAATGAGACAAAATTCAGGTTGAAGATGATTGTTGATATAAATAATTATTTTTCCATTACTCTCTATACATATGGTTTAACAGTGCCATGATTTTAAGTCATATCAATAACTTGAAATATACAATAACCAATTAATGTGACATTCCTCATCATCAATTCAATCCACTATAATTTCATTAGTGTAAATCGGCCATGAGAGTAATAATAAAATATTAGTTTTTATCTCAAAGACTCCATATAAGATACATTTTCATATTAAGGTAAATTATTAGATGCCTAGGCATAACAGTCTATTGTAACCATTAAATCATCACCTCCATGTTATGTTGTCATTTTCTTTTCTCATTTATTGATAATAAATCTATACCCATTGATCACAATTGATTTTTCATTCATGAACCACATAATTATCCCAAAAAGAGAAGGCTCCCATTTCCTCATAGACAGAGCTAGTAAGAAAACTCAATTCCTAAAATATAAATGAATATTAAAATTAATTAAATATTGATTTTATTAATTTATTATAGTAATATTTATACCTTCAATTTCAATGAAGTAGAATTTTCTTTACTATACAATGTATATCTCCTTCTCAATAGTAAATAATGATGTTTTATATTTATCATATGTTTATATTTGTTTCTAAAAAATTAAAATAGATTAACATATTTGTAAAATTAAATGAGCTAAAATAAGATATATATGATCAATTTAGTGACTTGATGTAGTCAAAGAACAAATCACAGTTAAACAAAACTCTGTGATGTTCAATCTCTGGCTCTACAAGACTTAAAGATGTTAATGTATATAATCTGGGAATTCCTTTTGTATGGGGAAGTGATGGAAAAAATGTTCAAGTTTATCATACTATTATTAATCATTTATCATTAGACTGTTCCACATCATAGTTAGATCAGACCAATACATTGAATAGAAATCTATAAATTCTTAGGTCATGTATCCTTTGATGATATAACCTTTATGATGATTTATATTCTTGAAATAAGAACTCTATGTGAGAATGTATATTTTAGTTGGATGAATCCAAAAATAAGAAATAGGTCCTCAAAGAAGTAATTTTTTTAATAATGATAGTTAGATGCATTATTCATGTGAAAAATTATAGATGAAATATTTTCCCAAAATTGCACAAAATTAATGGTGCATCTACCAACATTTTTTTATAAGAAAGACTTCAAAAAATTCTTAGCACAAATATCTATAAATAAATGGAAAAACATAATAACTGAAATACTTACATTTTTGGACATAATAAAATATATTTCTATTGAAATCAACTGATATAGAAGGATGTTACAATCATGTGTCTTCAAATATTTAATCTTCAACTCTTTTCTATTGATCCATTTTGATACATTGCTTGAATAGACATCAGGAACCTTAGTATTCTCGAGTAATTCTAGAAATTGATTTTTTTCTACAGCTGTCATCACATATAAAGAACATGGAACTTTCCATTTATTTTCACTAATACACACATGATGAAATTATGATCTAATACACCAATCCACCAAGTCATGATGAGATCTTAAATCATCCTTTTCCTTTCCATTATCTTTTAGAGAAAATTAAAAGAAAAATTTTACACATATTATTTTCAATGTGAATTACATTTAAGAAATGGTGTAACAAATTGGTTGAGCAATAAGGAAACTCAAAGAAGATACTCTACTTATTCCAATTATAACGAGCTTTAGTGGAAACATTCTTCTCTTTTTAGATTTTATATTACCCTTCCTGAATGAAAAACTAAAATCTATTAATTTATTAAGCACATCATTTTTAGTCATATGCTAAACTATATTGTTAGTTTCCATGGTATTGTAAAATATTTGACAATTATTCCTATGTTGATGGTCCATTGGAAAGAATAATAAATGTATCCTAAATTTGAATCTATTGTGATATTTTAGTCTTTTAGATCATGTATTCTTCCAAAATACAGGAGTTGATAGTTTTACCTTCATTATCCATTGAGATATCATTTAATAAGTTGAAAAATTATTGATCATCTTCATAAGTGCACCCCACATATAGAATATGTCTTTAAAACTTGCATCTTATGAGTGCACACCCACATTCCAAAGACGTTTCAACCCTTAAATTAAATATTTAATGTATAAATCTATATGATTTTTTGGATCAAAAGGTCTATATATGAGTATACTCATGAATGTGAAAGTTGTTTTCACACACATCTGTGGAGGATGGTTATTAATGTGAATGAAAACTTTCCATGTTTTGTGTCAAGTAAACATATTCCCAAATGGATTAAGACTGTCACATGAAATACCAAGCCTCACATTATACACTTATGTTGTGAAATCATGCTATTGAACATAAAATCCACTCCATGAAAATCCATCTACTGGGATTCCAACTCATCATATTTATTCAGTCACTCAGTATCATTCCATATAATTTTTATTCATATTTCATCTGACATGAAAATATCTTGGTGTATTTGGATTAACGTAAAGTTCCACATTACATTATGTGTCAGACGATAAGGTTTTACAATACAATTTTTCTTCCTTATGGATGTCCCTCATTTTATACCATCATTTTGTTTAGTAGTTTCCTCCTAGAATGATTTTCAATATTTCAAGCATGTAATGATTTTGTTTTCTAAAAATCCATGTTCCCAAACTAAATTCCATTACATATAGTGGTTTGATATAATATATACATCATATAAAATTATGTGCTTCAAAAAGATAATAATTTAATTGATGGAAGTATTATAAATCACAAACATTGTTTTCCCATGATACAATCAGATTAAAAATTCCAGCTCCTTTATTTTACCACATTGCTGATATACATAAGTTATGGCAGCGTCAATCAATTTTTTCGATCTGAAAACAACTACATTTTCATTTTACACATCATGTGTTCTCATATCGATTTCTTCTTGGGCTGGCATCACTTCCTTATATTAATGACAGATAAATTGAAAAAAGGCCATCTAACAAATTCTCAAATCTAGTCCTCTCATTCTGATAATGAGAATTTTGGGATTTTATTTTCATCTCATTTGAGACCACACATAGTAGTTTGATAGAAAACTATATCTGGTTATATGGTAGATAACTTCTTCATGGTTAAAACAATGTCTTCAAACACAGTGATAACATGGAAACTATATGTGGCCACTATATAAAGCATTACAAAATGAAAAATCTAAAAAGCTCTCGAATTAGTTTTGAAAATATCTTGATATCCAATAGGATTCATACCTCTAACTTTTATCCATTATATAAAAAACCTATATGTAATTTCATAAAATAAGTTAAATAATATTGATGTTTAATTAAAAAAATATTTTTGGAAATGAGAACTCCTGAATTTATATGAAACTATAACAGATACACTAGTTTATATGAAAATCATAATATAAAAGAGAAAAACAAAGTAATATATGTATAAAAAATACTATAAATTGATGAGTCTTAAAGGACCTTTAGATATATTCCTTACTAACAACCCTTCAATTTGGTGTCATTAAATTTTATTTGATTCGATTTATTTTTATTTTGTTTAATTATATTTAATTATGTACATTTAAATTCCGGTTTGGCCAGGTTCTGAATGTTTTTATTTAATTTTTATATTTTCTTCTGGTTGGGTTTTTTGTATCTTTAGTTCAAGTGTGTATTATTTTTGTTCAAATTCATATGTTTAAATTTTAAATAGCTTGATTCAAGTGGATAGTTTGTTTCAAATTGGTTTTATTTACATTGGTTCAAATCAATTCTATTTGGGTTGGTTTAGTGTTGTTTGATATTTATCGATTTTACTTGCTACAATAAGTTTCTATTAAATTTGGTCACTTTTGATTGTTTATTATTAGTGAAATTGGGTAGATATTTATACTATAAGTATACTTGATTGTTGTTGTCTCATTTTTATTTATTATAATATTTGAATGAAGGTTTAGAGGAGGGAACCTGAGAGAACCAGTGATTCACATCTATCACATCTACCATTGGGTTAGGTTATCATTAAAAATCATATTCAACTATATATATTGATAATATGATAACAGAAATCTATAATATTTATTTAATCAACCATGATCACATTCATAATGTTGAGATAAGAAAGTTATTCAACACCATATTTAAATTATCTCATGTTAAGTCATATATCATGTCACCATTATATAATTCACAAGGTGATACCCTTATCCAATATCCTCTCACAACATGTTGGTAAAAGTATGTTGGAAATTATTGTAAAGATATATCATGTCATGTTGCAACATTTATTATCACGCCATATTGGTTTTCATGTAAGCATACAATTTTGGAGACGGAGGATGCATTGCATCATAGATCTTGTTGTCACACTACATAAAGATATGAATAAGAATAAACAAAATCATATAATAATAATTACATTCCATATAATATTACATATAGGTATTACACATCATAATAGTATATGACACACTATAACCTATTCAATGTAAGAGTAATCTAGAGTGGTAGATGATTTGATACACCATGAAGGAAGACACAATTCTATAATGAGTATTTAATAAGAGTATAAAAATGATATGTATGATTGATCTTCAATGTAAAAATTCATTTTTATTAAGAAAAACAATGTATATGATTTTAATTGACTAATAATCACACCAAAATGATGTATATTTCTATACGAAGAGGATGTTTCTGCTATAGTGAAGATCCCATGATTATTGTTTTGTGGTTTTTTAATGTAATGGTGGATTGAATCACTCCACATTAAGAATTACACACAAATATTATGTTAGACCTTGATTAGTTTAAAAAATGTACACATTGTAAATTATAGTCATGAGAAAATGATCATAGTAGGCATGCCAATGGAAACAACATGGAAAGATTAAGTCATTAAATAAAATCTATTTTTATGATAGTTTGAAATAAAACATCTAAAAATAGGTTTGTATTACATAATCAAATAAATGTCAATAAAATTTTTAAAATAATTTTTAAATATTTCTATTCTATTTTAACTAAATTAAAATATCATAATGGAAACACATTGATATTCAGATACCTCCATTAATAAAGTACACATTTATGAAGAAATTTTTTACTAGTCGTTTAAACTATGAATTTAAATATATATTAGAAATAAATTTCATAAATAGATTTAATTAGAAATATAAAGAAAAAACCATAGTATATGGAGACTAAAATTAAAGTGGATAATAGTATCAAAATAAAATATGTGAAGAACTATAATATAAAACATGATACCCAAGAAATCACATTGTTTTCAAAATCTATAGTGGAGCCTAGATCTTTGAACTCTGAAATTACTGAATAAAAAACTACTACTATGGACCAATGAAATATATAGGTCACTGGATGGTGTAATGTGTACATAATTAAAAAAATATTCATGGAATCAGCATAGGTAGTGTGTTTGGAACAAATCTTATATTGGTTATCCTACATAAGTACTGAAGCATCCCTAGATGTTTAAATACTAATAATAATAATTAAAAAATCAATCAAAAAATCACAATCCTATTAAGACATTATCACAACCATATAAAATAATTCTGTTACCTAGGAAACATCATATTCATACACCAAATATATTTAAAAATAGAAATTGAAATAATACCCATGAATGATTCATTAATAATCAGTCAAAGGGTTTAAGAAAAACTAGATGAAAATAGAAGGGGAGTACTAAATGACTGATCTATAACACATTTATTTGATATTTAATAAAAAATGGATTGAAATAAATTCTTTAGGATGGGTAACCATAGAAGGGGAAGATGTTTTAAGTACTCTTAGGGATCAATGCCTAGATAAATCAGAGGGGAGGGGTTCAAGAAACTTCATATTTGGAATCAGATCCTGATGTAGATCTAGATGGGAGTGCTTCTAGAGATTCTGATGTGAGGGTTACATGGATGATAGTGTTATTAGGGATCATGATGAGAGGAGGAGTCACTCAGGATGGGATCAAGATGGGAGGAGGGAGCTACATTCTAGGGTTGGGGATGAGAGGAGTGTAACATGGCTACTAGTTGTCGAGATTAGAGAATGGGAAAAGCTATGGGAGGAGGGGAGCCACATACTGGGTATGCAAATGGGAGGAAGGGGAAGGGTTGCTGGGAGTTGAGATTGATGAAGGGAAAGCATAAGGGGAGTGATCGATTTATGGTAAATAGGGTCATAGCTATTCCATCGATTTTAGAAGACTATTGAAATATGTTATTCTATTCCAATAGGTTTTAAGGAATCAATGGGATAGCCTATAATTAAATAGAATATCCCATTGGTTTTACCAAACTATTTGGATTGGTACATTGGGAAAACTCTTCTTTCCAATAGAATCAACATCTTCCTAGGAGAAGTTTAGTTTAAAACACAATTTAGTTTTCTACCTAAGAATTTTTATTCCTTCATTACCTAATTCAATTATATTTGTTTCTCTTATGATTTTGATATATTCTTATATGATCATGTAACATTTCTTTAACCACCTATATTGAGTACAAGATATATATTTTATTTAATTAATTATTTTTTTGAGTTAGATATATATTTCTTGACATGTAGATGTTGTTTCCTTAAAACTAGCTTCCTCCTCTATGAATATACTTCCATTGTGAACCAACAATTTTAGGATTATACTAATAATTGTTTTAATAGTGTCCAAATATATTTCACATACCCAAAAGACAATAAAAATCATAGTCTATTGAATTTATATTTTTGGTCCCAGTATTTGTGACTAATATATTTTTGGGATTTCTCTACCACTAGTTTGTTTTTATTAGGGAACTCGTTACAACACACATTATTTTATTCATCATAGAAATTATTGAAGCCTTATCATAAATTTGTATCATTAATATTTGTTATGAATATTTATTCAAAATATAACTATCTTTATAAATAGATTTATTAAGAAAATTATAATGTAAAATTGATGGTGCCTTCTTATTTGTGGTTTCTTGGGAATGATTAGTCAATGATGTAATAATATTATTTCCATTTTATAGAGTACTTTTGTCATCATAATCACTGGTAGAAACACTTATTCTGTCATCCTCTTGAAAAGACACAACTTGATTTGAATGACCAAAAATTAAAATATTTTATTAGATCATAATATCATAAACAATAACATATTCTGTAATAAATAGAGGGGGTTATAAGGGTAGAAACTATTGAAGTACATGGTAATCCCCTAGGATAATATCAACTAAACCAATTAAAAGACAACCAAGACGTGAGTTTACCACAATCTTGCCATCCTAGTTATGATCATCATTAAATTTTATCATTTTAATCTCAAGCTCATGGAATCTCATGTTGAGAATGTTTTTCTCATTTTCAGCATCCTTAAATATTTTAAACATTCATTTTTCATTATTTTAACTTCTTAATCATGCATTAGGATATTTTCACATAAAAAATATTTGAGATCCATGATCTAATTATATTTCACATAAAATTTCATGTTTTTTAAAAAACCTATATTTAATCTTATTACAATGAATCAATCTTCTTTCAAACTAATTGATAAAGCAATTCTTTTCTCCTATTTTATTGACCAACTATCACTCTAATATGGATAACTATTATTCAGGATTATTTATTTTATAATTCTATGGCCCCAATACATGTGGAGAGAATTATAAAAGATAATATATATTTTTAAACCCTTCCCTATGTTATCTAACTTTTCATAATGATGTACAATGTCATACTATATGATTTTAAAATTCCCACAAATAATATAGACTAGTTATATGATAAATCCATGAAATATTTTAATTTATGAATCAATTGAAAATTTGACCAAAATGTCATCACTACCCCTAGTTCTGAGATCTTATTTAACCTAATTGGATAAAAAAATATCATATACCTACCAGAAAAATGAATTTATAGAACCAAATGAGGTAGAGTGTCTAGCTAATAACCAGGTAGTTTCAATGACCACCTTTTCATCTCTTTCTAATCCAGATCCATATTCCATACAATACCCGCACAGTGAACCAAAAACATTTTCTTCTATAGATAATAAGGAAATATTAATCAATATCCTTTTCTTTATCCTTTTAATATTCTCTAAATTCTTTATAGAAGATATATTATCATTAGAAAAATATTAATTTTTCTAAATCAACACTTCATTATAATTCATGAAAGGATACATAAAATCTTCAAAATAGAACCACATCAAGGTAGAGAATCCAATAAAGCTGAACCTACCTATGATATAATTTTTTTGGATTACATTGGGGTATAATCAACTCTGAGGGGGGGGGGGGTAAATAGTGTGTGTTCCATTTTCCATCAATTTATCCTTTTATCTGTCCTATCACTTTGATCGGTTAAGATATTTATTATGCCATTACATAACATCACTTCTTTTTCTATCACATACATAGTGGATACAAGATCTTTAAGGTTCGCCTTTAAATAATAAACAAGAGTTATTCCTGAAGTCTAGAAATAATCTTCAACCATATAACCAACTAGAAACAATCAATGAGTTATAAATAATCATGGTATATCCTTGAATCATGTGTTTCACTATTGTCTCTTCAATTGTGCGTCCATACATCTTTTCACATAGCATATAAAATTAATGTCCAAATTGCATAACATCTTTTTCTTATTATTTAGCTTCCCATGTAAATAGATATTCAATAGAATCTCTTCTCATCCTCCCACTTCCTATTTTATTCTTCTTTAGTGCACACAAAACTACACAAGATCTCTTCTTGATTATTTGAATATTTTTGATTTATATGAATTTCCAAAGATATTTATATCTATTATTATTCGATAGTAGAAAATATTTTCTTCAAAATTTGTGCCTCATATTAATCTATTATCATCATTAATAACCTAAAATATATTAATGTAACAATTATAATAATAACTTTAGATTGAATTATCTTATATTTTCTCTTTTCATCATTCCAATATTTATAAAATCACATAAATATATTTTTCAACAAACACATTATTATGGTAATTTAAATCCTCCATGATAATGGATCAATTTAAGTAAGAAGAAACATAATTCCTAGCTTTATGATCCTATCATAATAAGTGTCTCATTAATTTCATCATAATCATATATAGTAATGGTTGAAATCCTTCATCCATTGAACATATATACCTCTAATTACTTCTCTTTCATGAATGATCTATTTCATCGCAACTAAAATATTCACTTTCTCTCCTTGATAACACACATGAATTTAACTACAGACAAATATGCATCTATACACCATGCCTTATACAATATTTGTGGATTCTTTTTCTTCAAAAAAACCTATATTCATTTTCAACATTTTCTTCTTCAATATTTGATCATTCATATGTATTTATAATGAAGAAATATTAAATAAAACATGAAATCATTTTTATTTAATCCATAATTCTTTAATCTTTGATATCATTCTTCTTATATTTAAAACATTATATTTGTGTGAGATTAGTACATGGAGTCTCATCCATATCTGGAAGCCTGTAAGATACAGCTTCATTATTTTACATTAATTCATCATTTCCATCATTTATACATGGTTGAAATAAAATAAATAGTGTATCTTATTTTTAATTATAAAAACTTCTTCACTTGGTATCATTATAATTCATCCTTTTTTATGATATTCATACAATTTTTAAAAATAGATATATAACTAAGACCCCATTACTCATACTCATCTTCACCTAAAATTTAAACATCCTCTATATACATTATTTCATATACGATCAATAGATCATTCTAATTTTATGTAGGTGTTTTGGACAAGCATTATATTTTTTTCAAACATGGAATTTTTTGTGTTTATTGTTTTGAGAATTCCTCTAGTAAAAAGAGTTGGAATCATTAGTTGTGATAAATGATATCAGGATAAAGGTAGATGACATATGGATGTCACTTCCTTCCATTCTCATTATATTCTCATCAATGAATGTATCTATGAAATTGTGAATCATAATTTTGAGCTCACTCATCTATTATTGTGGTGTGATAACCTATAAATGATATGACTCTCTATATTTTAAATTATTCACAAAAAAATGTATGAATGTACATGTATCAATGCATGAAGAGATTCAAAATTTGTTTTATTCTAGGGGGTTTATATAATCGATAGTACTGGTTTATGGATTAATGAATTCAAACATATTTCATTGATGATAAATTCCCTACATTCCTTATGGATGTTTTGTGCGAGACTCATTATCATTGTAGTTTCATTCATGATTCATTTTAATGAAATATATATACTCACATATCATAGAAGATATGTGTTCCAATAAATTTATTATTATTTAAGCCAGGGTTCATTATTCATCGACAATACTCACACATGAAAGGTGACTTTATTCATATAAGCAAGGTTTTTTGGAGGGAAAGATGATGATGTTTCCAATACTGAATATTCAGGACAAAATAGGTCAAACCGATATTGTCCTTTATTTTTTTAATTAATGAAAATAGTAACCAAGTTCCAAAATCCTACATCATATGATCCTAAATCTTTTCCCTCCATAATCTTTCATCACCCTACATTTTCTTTCCAAATGTAATAATCTGTAACACCCCATGCTTCCACGGTACACTTCTCTTTGAATAATACAATAGCGTGTGTTGTATGAAACTTTGAGTTCTAACACACACCACAACCAATAAAATTAGCCATTACAAATAGTAATACCCACTTTTTAAATTTTTATAAATTTTATCTTTCAAAATGGACTTCATTTTTGTATTCAGAATATCGAAATTAGCTTAGGGTGAATTTTTGGTATTTTTCTGAAAACATTCAATTTTTGATGAGTAGTGAAAAACACTGAGTTATAGTTTAAAACCGAATTTTTATTTAAATAATTATTTATTTTATTTAAATTATATTAACATAAAAATAGATACATAATACCTATATATGTTCAATGTAATTCATTGGAGTTAGTTTAGAATAATTTTAGATTTATAAAAATTTTATTGAACTTTTCACCGTCTTTTACCCACCTCCTAGGAAAATGTTGAAATTCTCATAAAACATAATTTTACCCCTTCTGTGAGTGGAATTTCTAAAATCCTAGAGACACGGTAAATATCAAGGAGTAAAATGTGGTTCATTAAGATAAAAATAACATTTGGTGAATAGTAACTTTTTACTTTTATTATCATAGTTAAAATTAAAAAGGGTAATTAAGGGTAAAAATGATATTATTATTATCATAAAACATGTTCTAATTCTATTGGATAAGTATAATTTGACCAAAAACAACCTTAGGAATAAAATATTAACCCCTTTGGTCCACTTTGATTAGATTTGGGCATTTATTATTATTAAATTCAAAGAAGAGTTAAAAGAGTAAAAATTAAAGTTTAATAACTAAAACATTTTTAATAAAATGTTATACATAATATAAATTTGATTATAAATATTCATTATAAATATAAAACTATTTAATACATAATGGTATTTTATTTATAATTTTTAGACATTAAATAATTTAAATTATTTATGACACAATGATGATGCAGTAATTACCTTATTAGTGAAAAATTAAAATAATTGATATTATAAATTACCAAATAAATATAATTTGAGACTTTTAATTAATTACAAGAATTTTATAGCTTAATATTACATGTTATTATTGATTTAATTATTTTTGTTTGAAGTAATCATGCTGTTACAATTTTCACAAAAATAAATTCCCCAATAGTGTCATAATTGACATAAAAGAGCTTTTAAAAAAATATTATATTATTAATTGATATAAAATTTATAAAAATCTACAGTTTGGCCAAAGGACTTATATCATGATATGTGTATCATTAATGGACCACTTGGAGGTCTCTTGGATGTATATAGTAATTATATTAACTATATAATATAAAAATACAAAGTGACATGGTAAATGTCAAACTAATTAACTAAGAGTTAAAACTAAAATATAAGGTTAATATAGTTACAAAAACCAGTCTAAAACCGATTTTTTGAGTGGTTTTGGACCCATACCCACCTTAAAATTTAAATAATCTAGTTTTTATCCATTTGAAACCGAATATTAATTTATTATAAAATAATATTTCTAGCTTTTCCAAAGGTGGCCCTCACCCCTCTTATAAAAGGGCACTCCCACTTCTCTTTAATTTACACCGTAAAAGCCTTTTAGCTCAGCCAAAACCTATCCAAATATCCTAAAAACTTCCCTCAGTTCATCTTAAAGGCCTTAGTTTGATCAGAAAGCCAATCTATTGGGCCCTTTTGATCAAATCAAAAGGAAGAACCCGAAGAAAATGTAATGATTTCACCACCCTCTTTCAGGTTCCTTTCTTCTTCAACTTCTTATTTCCTTGTTATTTCCATTCTAAAATAATAACTCCAGTATATTATTTATAAGGTGATGTTATTATATATATGGAATGACCAAATTCATTATTCTATCTATCCCTTGAATGACATGTCACCATACATGCGTACGTATGACCTACCGTCTCCACGTCGTGGTGTAATTGTTATTCAATATATTATTATTTAGATGGCTATAATAATGTTGAATATTTCATGTAAATAATAAATATAACATGATATTGATTCTATATATATGATATACCATCCAATTATATATTATTTGAATATCAAAAGAATTACATTGTCGCTCGTGTGTACGTACGGACTAACGTCTCTACGAACACGAAGAGATTCATTCCCCATCGTATCCATTAAAGTATAATTCTCATTTGAAGATTAAAAATAATATTTACAAAATTTATATAATTCTTTATATGAATAAGAAAACTACATATCCATAACAAACATGACTTATGTAACAAAACATATAAAATAAAATGAGTAAGTTAACACCCGAAACTATGATAAAACTAATATATTATTAAAAAAACAATGTTAAAAGATCATATATGATATCATATTAATGTATATGATTCTTGTATAATTTAATAAAAATTATTTCACCATTATATAGGATGTTAAACTACCCTCAATCCAGGAAAAGTACAATGTAAGGGTTTATTTCACAATCTCTTCGTTACCCGGGGTTGTTTATACGTAATTATCTACTGGGACCTCTTTATCATCCACATCCATGTTTTTTAAAAATGTATTTCAAATAATTCTTACTATTTTATAGTATACGGGCTAAATTCATTTATAAATTTTTTGAATTTTTATATCTAGTTTATAAAAGAATAATTCTTTCATTTTCCAAACAGTGTCCTTTTTTATCCTTTTCGACAGAATTAAGGTAAGAATGTTTTTTTAAACTTATACAGCGGTTGCGGCTTTTTTCCACCATTATAAAATCCTTGAAGCTTTCATTAAAATATTATAAGAAAAGTTTCAAATTAAATGTCTTCTTTGATAATTATGTGACTTTTAAATTATTTCAAAAAAGATATATTTCTCTCAAATAGTTTTGATTTCATATATGTCAACATCCTTTGATGGATTTTAAGCTTATTTGAAGTTGATTTATTATGATACAAAACATCCATATTAGATTGAATGTTTTGTGATATGTTTGACTATGGATGTATTATTTTTATACCATTCATGGTTTATGGAGAAAGTATTGACTTTTCGTATCCTTATTTTAATACGAATGTTTATGTTATGTTTAAACATCTTCATATGAGGAATGAATTGGACATAATAAGTGATGGGTGGAGCCTGCTATAGCTCCTTGAGGGATCGGTAGGTCTCATGAGACAAACTAGTGTCTTGGCACATGGCCTTGACAAAATCTTATTTGTAGTCTTGGCACAAGGCCTTGACTATGTGGTTATGATAGTCTGGAATTATGCATTCCATCATTATGAAAGTGGTTATTGATATTGCATATGATTATACAACAAGTAGGATATCCATGTGAATAATTAAATGGAATTATTTAATTTTATTTCTACCATATTGTTCTGAAGTTACAGTTTAAAAGGCTTTTGTTTTAATTATACATTGCCTTAAATGATTATGCTTATTTATGAAAGATTCTGCTATATTTTTATCCTTACTGGGCATCTAAGCTCACCCCTTTCTATGTCTTATTTTTCCCAGGATGTGAAGTAGTATTTTAT
The DNA here is from genome assembly GCA_963277665.1 of Viscum album. NCBI lineage: Eukaryota > Viridiplantae > Streptophyta > Magnoliopsida > Santalales > Viscaceae > Viscum > Viscum album. The sequence continues at coordinate 548,282,473 of OY728148.1, forward strand.
GAATGACCTACAGGGATAATATGAGGTGATATGAGTGTGGACTATGGAGACTATGTTGTTTTAGTTCTCATTTTAAGATGTAATATAAACTTTATGAATGAATATAGTGATTCCAAGGATACTAAACTAATCGGTCTTTCGATACGTGATCTTTTTTGATCATGCCAATGTTATGTAATAATGCACCGACTCTGGGTAACTGGGGTCAGTGTGTTATAGTTAGTATTAGAGGAAGTTTAGTATAAATAATGGATGCTAGATTTTGATAAACTCTGATTAGAGCACATATATATAAGATGGAATTTGAGGATTAGTATAGATGAACTTCCTAGAATTTTGGTATTGTAGAGATTTTGTGAGTTTTTTGAGCAATACATCCCGGTCTGGATACGAGAAGGTAGAGGTGGCCCTAGCGTAGATGTACCTAGGGGTAAAACCTGAAAACACCACTTTGAGCTAGACTCAAACGGGAACTGGTGCACAACAACGGGCCTTGCTGCACTCTTGGTTACGACACTCCCGAGGGATATGCTTAGGATAATTCTTATTTTATTTAAAAATAATTATGAAGGGTTTATGAGTATATAATTCCTTAAAGAAAACATTTTTTTATGATTATAAATTATATCCATAAATTGTTAAATTTATGTTAAGTGTTTTACAAGTATGGAATTATGTATTTTGATTCAAAAACTGATCTAGTTTATAACATTATTTAGAAATGGTTCTTTTTTGAAGGAATGAAAAATGTATCAATGCACACACTCCAAGTAGGGATTTCCCTCCATCTTAAGATAATTATAGTGTAGCATGTGATGTAACTAGTTCTGATCAACTAATCACCATATTGGTACAACTCACTCAGGTTATGAATAATAACCTTACCCATATGGAGCACCCTGATCCGTAGCATGGAGGATCAATGTTAGATCGCTTAATGAGGCAACAGCCACCAAAATCTAATGGGAGTATGAATCCATTGGTAGCTGAGCATTGTATAAGTTACCTAGAAAAAATATTTCAGGCTTTGGGGAGTAGTGAAAGGGAAAAAGTTATCATAACAATTTATCACCTCACTGGAGATGCAGATCAATGGTGGTCATTGATACAAAACACAAAGGAGGATGATGAAGTATCAAATATTTAATGGAGGGAGTTCAAAGAGATTTTCTTGTAAAAATAATTTCCTCATGACCATCGAGCAGATATGGTAAGGCAATTTCTGAGTCTGAGCCAAAAGGAGGATGAGAATGTTGCAAAGTATGAGGCTAACTATACATGGTTAGCAAGGTATACTGGAAATTATATACGTAACACAAGAAGTAAGATTGATCGTTTCTTTGATGTGTTAAATCCATTTAATTATCGAGAATTTGTGTCACATTCCTTCTCATCATACGAAGATATTGTCTCATGTGCAGTCAAGAAAGAAAATGAAATCTCTATGTTTTACAACTTTAAAGAAAAGCAAGAGAAGAAGAGATCTTCTGGTCACTTTGGAAATGTAAATAAAGGGATGAATGGAAAAGTTGATTATCTATCCTATAGTAAATGTGCGAAGAAACACCCTGGTACTTGATTGAAAGGAATGGGAGTCTGTTACAATTGTGGTGAAAGAGGCCACCAAGATTGTGATTGCAAGGGGAAGAAAGAAGCTACCGATGTTTAATGATATAACTGCAGGGAGATGAGACATTATGCAAATGAATGTATTAATCATCAAGGGAACTTACTTCAAAAAAGGCCAAGGGATTTGGGCCAAGATTATTCTATCATTACTGCTGAGGTAGAAGCTCTGAAAGATGTGGTGGCAGGTAATATAATGGTTTCCTCAAGTTTAAAAAATGGATCATTTGATTTTGGATCATTAAATTGTTTCATATCTTCCATTTTTTCTAAGAAAATTAGATATTTCAAATTTGATTTAATAAGGGAGTTGTCAGTTAAAAATCCTAAGGGAAGTATCATTGCTATAAAGTTCTATGGATCTGTTCCCATTAGGGCATATCAATGTTCTTTATCGGCTTATCTCATCGCCATAACTATGATTGAGTTTGATACAATCCTTAGTATGGATTGGATTTCATACCATGATGCGAAGAATTATTGTAAGAAGAAGGAGGTTTAAATTTTTCATGATGATGATAAATAACACATAATATTTAGAGCAGAATCGTCACCACCTAATTCTTACCTAGATCCACCCCCAGTAGCTCAACTAAATTCAATTATTGGAAAGATAGAGAAAGAATTAACTGTGGGTAAGGAATGTAATGTTCAAATAGGGGATGTACCTATTATGAAAGAATATGTGGATCTGTTTCCGTATGATTTACCTGGACATCCTCCAGACCGGGAAATTGAGTTTTCAATTGATTTAATTCATAGATTGAGGTCCATATCGAAGACCCCTTATAGAATGGCCACTGTGGAATTAGTTGATCTAAAGAAACAACTAGAGGAATTGAGTAATAAGGGATTTATTCGACCTAGAGTTTCTCCATGGGGAGCCCTGGTCTTTTTTTAAGAAGAAAGATGGATCCCTAGAGTTATGTATTGAGTAAAGGGAAATCAATGCTATAACAATAAAGAACATGTACCCCCTACCTCGCATTGATGATTAATTTGACCCACTACATGGAGATCAATACTTTTCAAAGATTGAACTTCGATCTGGACACCGTCAGTTGTGTGTGAAGAAGGAATACATTCCGAAGACATCATTTCGAATTAGGTATAGGCATTATGAGTTTACAGTAATGCCTTTTGGGTTGACTAATGCAGCCTCGGTATTCATGGGTCTAATAAACAGAGTTTTCAAGGAATATCTCAATGATTTTGTGGTTGTATTTATTGATGATATCTTGGTATATTTTAAAATCTATTAAGATCATGAAAATCACTTTCGTATTATCCTGAAGCCTCTTAGAAGACATGAATTATATGAGAAGTTTAGCATGTGTGAATTCTAGCTTCAGAAGATCTCTTTTCTTGGCCATATTGTCTCAAAGGATGGAATCTCTCTTGATCCTTATAATACCACGGAAATACAATAATTTCCAACCTCAACAAGTATAACTGAGGTATAAATTTTTATTGATTTAGCAGGTTATTATCAGTATTTTGTAAAGAATTTTGCCAGATTGGCTAACCCATCAATGAAGCTCACACGTAAAGGGGTTAAATTTGTTTGGAAACAAGAGTGTGAAGAATGTTTTGAAGAACTGAAGAGAAGATTATTCAATGCTCTTATATTGACTCTACCATCAAGGAATGATGGGTTTGATATATATAGTGATGCATTAAAGAAAGGACTTGGTGGTTTCCTTTTGTAGAATGATAGGGTTATTGACTATGCATCACGACAGCTGATAATTCATGAGAAAAACTATCCTACTCATGATCATGAGTTAGCAGCTATAATATTTTCCTTGAATATTTGGATACACTACCTCTATGGTGAAAAATGTGAGATATATACCGATAACAAGAGTTTGAAGTACATTTTCTCACAGAAAGAACTCAAAATGAGGCAAAGGCGATGGCTTGAACAACTCAAGCATTAGGATTGTATGATACACTACCACCCAGGGAAGGCAAATAAGTTGGCAGATAATTTGATTAGAAAATATCACAGAGTTTTGAACAATATGAGAGTCAAAAAGGAGCCTATATACAAGGATCTAGTAATGATGGATATGGGAATCACCATGGAAGGTAAAACATCAATGCCTTTTCAAATGGTTGCGAAACCATCTTTACTAGAATGGATAAAGAGTTCTCAGACTGATGATGGAGATTGTCAAAAGAATATTAAAACTATGAATGATGGGAGATCGAGAGACTTTGTGTGTGAAGAAGGAATTTTGAAATTTGGGAAGAGACTTTGTGTTCCCGATATACGTGATCTAAAAAAGGAATTGTTAGATGATGCTCATAGTTCCAATTTCTCTATACACCTTGGGAGCACCAAAATGTATAGAAATTTGAAGGAACATTTTTGGTGGGACAACATGAAGAGGGAGATTACTGATTTGGTGTCAAGATATATGGTTTGTCAAAAAGTGAAAGTTGGAACGCAACAACCTGGAGGAGTATTTCAACCTCTTCCCATACCAGAGTTTAAATGGGATAATATCACGATGGAATTTGTCATGGGACTACCAAAGACTCCTAGAAAGAAAGATGCAATATGGGTCATTGTTGATCGTCTTACCAAGTCATCACATTATCATGATATAAGGGAAGATTTACCCCTTGAAATTTTAGAAATGCTATATATTAATGAATTTGTGATACTCCATGGTGTACCCCTATCAATTGTTTTTGATCATGATCCCCATTTTACTTCATGATTCTGGAAAAGTCTTCAGAAAGCCCTGGATACTGAACTTCATTAGAGAACTGCCTACCATCCTCAAACAGATGGAAAATTAGAACGGACTATTCAAACCTTTGTAGACATGTTGAGATCATGCTCACTTAACTTTCAGGGTATGTGGGATCAATATTTACCTCTGGTGGAATATTCCTATAATAATAGCTCCCATTCGAGTATTCACATGGCACCATATGAAGCGTTATATGAAAAGTGATGTCACACACCAACCTGTTGGGGTGATGCTGGTGAAACAAAACTCGTAGGCCTAGAACTGGTGGAGGAAACGATGGAAAATGTGAAGGTAATCTAAAACCACATCCAAGCATCTCAAAGTAGGCAGAAGAGCTATGCCGATAACCGAAGTAATGATTTGGAATTTCAGGTAGGAGATAATGTTTTCTTGAAGGTATCTCCATGGAATGGAATAATACTTTTCGGTAATAAAGGTAAATTGAGTCCTAGGTACATTGGACCTTTCGAAAATCTAGAACGAATTGGGGTTGTAGCTTACCGTTTGGCAATGCCGCCAAGTCTTTCCAAAGTTGACGATGTGTCCCATGTATCACTGTTGTGGAAATTACATGCTTGACCCAACGCATGTAATCACCTATGGGTAATTAGAACTGGAACGTGGTATGTCTTATTGAGAAGAGCCCGTAAGGATTCTTGATACAAGAGAACAAGTACTAAGGAACCGGACGACTCGTCTCGTAAAAGATTTATGGAGAAACCATAAGATGGAAGACGCAACGTGGGAGCCTGAGGAACTTATGATGAAGAACCACCCGAATCTTTACATGCATTAATATTCTAGAAATTTCGAGGATGAAATTATTTGAAGGAGGGGAGACTGTAACACCCCAAACTTCGACGGTATGCTTCTCTTTGAGTAATACGGTAGCATGTGTTGTACACAACATTGAGTTCTAACACACACCACAACCAATCAAATTAGCCGTTATAAATTGTAATACCCACTTCTTGAAATTTTATAAATTTTATCATTCAAAATGGACTTCATTTTTGGATTCGGAAGATTGAAATTAGCTTAGGTGAATTTTTGGTATTTTTCTGAAAACATTTAAATCTTGATGAATAGTGAAAAAACACTAGGTTATAGTTTAAAACCAAATTTTTATTTAAATAATTATTTATTTTATTTAAATTTAATTAAGGTCAAAATAGATACATAATACCTATATAAGTTCAATGTAATTTATTGGAGTTAGTTTACAATAATTTTAGATATATAAAAATATTATTGAACTTTTCACCGTCTTTTACCCACCTCCTAGGAGAATTTGGAAATTCACATAAAACGTAATTTTACTGCTTCTATGAGTGAAATTTTGAAAATACAAGTGACACGGTTAATATCAATATGTAAAATGTGGTTCATTAAGATAAAAATAATTTTTGGTGAATAGTAAATTTTTACTGTAATTTACCACGGTTTAATGTAAATAGGGTAATTAAGGGTAAAAATTATATTATTATTACCCTAACACATTTCCTAATTCTATTTTCTAAGTATAAATTGACCAAAAAAACTTTAGGAATAAAATATGACCCTTTTTTCTCCACATGGATAAGATTAAGACATTTATTATTATTAAAATTCAAAGAAGAGTTAAAAGAGTCAAAATCAAAGTTTAATAATAAAACATTTTTAATACAGGGTTATACATAAATTAAATTTGATTAAAAATATTCATTAGAAATATAAATTTATTTCCCACATAATGGTATTTTATTTATAATTTTTAGACATTAAATAACATAATTTATTTATGACACAATGATGATGCAGTAATTACCTTATTAGGGAAATATTTAAATAATTGATATGATAAATACCCAAATAAATATAATTTGAGAATTTTAATCAATTCTATGATTTTATAGCTTAATATGACATGTTATTATTGATTTAATTATGATTTATCTAAGTAATCACGCTGTTATGATTTTCACAAAAATCAAATACCAAATAGTGTCAAAATTGACATAAAAGAGAATTTAAAACAAATAATATATTATTAATTGATATTAAATTCCTAAAAATATAAGGTTTGGCCAAAAAACTTATATCATGATAGGTGTATCATTAATGGACCACTGGGTCGCTTGGATGTATATAGTAATTTATTAACATTATAATATAAAAATATAAAGTGATATGGTAAATGTCAAACTAATTAACTAAGAGTTAAAACTAAAAGATAAGGTTAATATAGGGACCCAAACCTATCTAAAACCTATTGGTTGTGTGGTTTTCAATCCATTCCCACCTTAACCTTTAAATAATCTACTTTTGAGCCATAATAAAACTAAAATGATCTTTTTATAAAATAATATTTCTAGCTTTTCCAAAGGTGCCCCGCACCCCTCTTATAAAAGGGCCCTCCCACTTCTCTCTAATTTACACCATAAAAGCCTTTCTTGTCGGCCAAACCATGAGCAAATAACCTCCCAACTTCTCCCACATCAACTAGAGGACTTAGACTGATCATAAAGCCATATTAAGGTTCCCTTTTGATAAAATCAAAAGGAATAATCTGAAGAAGAGGTAATGATTTCACCACCCTCTTTCAAGTTCCTTTCTTCTTCAACTTCTTCTTTCCTTGTACTTTCCATTATAAAATGATAACTCTAGTATATTATATATACTTTTATGTTATTATATATATGGAACAACCAAAATTCAATATTCTATCCATCTTTTGAATGACATGTCACCATACATGTGTACGTACGTCCTACCATCTCCACGTCGTGGTGTAATTGTTATTCAATATATTATTATTTAGATGGGTATAATAATGATGTATAATTCATGTAAATAATAAATATAACATGATAATAATTATGTATATATGATATTCCATCCAATTATTTATTATTTTAATATCAAAATAATGATATTGTCACTTTTGCATATGTACGGACTGTCATCTCCACGAACGCGATGAGATTCATTCCCCATCATATCCATTCGAGTCTAATTCACATTTGATGATTAAAAACTATGTTTATGGACTTGATATCATTTTGTATATGAAAAAGATACAACATATCCATAACAAACATGACTTATGTTACTAAACATATAAAATAAATCGAGTAAGTTAACACTCGAAACGACGATAATACTAAGATATTATAAACAAAGAAATGTTAAAAGATCAAATATGATATCATATTAATATATATGATTATTTTATAATTTAATAACAATTATTTCACCATTATACAGAAGGTTAACCTACCCTTAACCAAGGAAAAGTACAAGGTAAGGGTTTATTTCACAATCTCTTCATTATCTGAGGTTGTTTTTAGGTAATTATCTATAGGGACCTCCTTATCAGCCACATCCATGTTTCATAAAAATGTATTCCAAATCATTCTAACTATTTTACAGACTATGGGTTAAAGTAATTTATACCCTTTTTGACTTTTTATAGGAAGTTTATAAAGGAATCTTTCTGTTGTTTTCCAAACAAGGTCATTTTTATCCTTTTTGACAGAATTAAGGTAAGAATATTTTTTTAACTTATACGGTGGGTGCAGCTATTTTCTGCAGCTATACAATCTTAGAAGCTTCAGTTACAAGATTATAAGAATATTTTCAATTTAAATGTTTTATTTTATAATTATGTGACTTTTAAATGATTTCAAAAAAGATATATTTCTCTTAAATAGTTTTTATTTCAACTATGTCAACAACCTTTGATGGATTTTAATCTTATTTGATGTTGATTTATTATGATACAAAACTTCCATATTATATTAAACGTTTTGTGATATGTTTGACTGTGGATGTATTATTTTTATACCATTCATGGTTTATGGATAAAGTATTGTCATTTCTTTTGCTAGTTTTAATACGAATGATTATGTTATGTTTAATGTTTTTCATATGAGGAATGCATTAGAATTAACAAGTGATGGGTGGATCCCACTATAGCTCATAGATGCATCAGTAGGTCTCATGTGACAAACTAGTGTCTTGGAAAAGGGCCTTGACAAAATCTTATTTGTATTCTAGGCACAAGGCCTTGACTATGTGGTTATGATAGTCTGGCATAATGAATTCCATCATTATGAAAGTGGTTATTGATATTGCATGTGATTATTCGACTATTAGAATATCCATGTGAATAAGTAAATGGAATTATTTCATTTTATTTCTACCATATTATGATGAATTTCAATTTTATAAGGATTTTGTTTTAGTTAAAATTTCCTTAAATGTTTATGCTAATTTATGAAAATTTCTGCTATATTGTTATCTTTACTGGGCATCTGAGCTCACCCCTTTCTATGTTTTATTTTTCCCAGGATGTGAAGAAGTATTTTATGAATGACCTACAGGGATAGTATTAGGGGATATAAGTGTGGACTATGGAGACTATGTTGTTATAGTTTTAATTTTTATGATGTCATGTAAACTTTATGAATGCATCTAGTGATTCCATGGCTACTAAACTAATCAGTCTTTCGAGACATGATCTTTTGTGATCATGAAAATGTTATGTAACAATGCACTGACTATGGGTAACATAGGTTAGAGTGTTACAGAATCCGTATCTGCTTCAAGATTCATCTTCCTCCACTACCAAGTCTCCCTACATGAAGGTGCCTTCAATGTCTCTATGCACTCCCATTATAGACTAAACATGTAAGAATATTCACCTATATAGGAAATTTTCTATAATTATACACACTAGCTAATTTGACTGGCCATCCTGTGCAGGCTCTTATATGGTTCATCTCACCTCCCACATGTGTAGTTGAATCAGTTACATCGTTGGATATAGGATTATATATTGTTTACCAACAATTTATAAAATCTATAATCAAATTATTCATATATTCAAATTCAACCACCTAATGAAATATTTTATCAGGGTATCCTTCATCATTTATTCATCATTCATAAATACTAATATTCAGGCATGGAAATATCAAATCCTCAAATATCATTTTTTGTAAAATGAAAATAAATATATGAATAATTTTAGAGGAAGGAAATCCTCTATTATTCAAAAAAATTCCATTTATTTTTTACATAAACATTAATATATTGAAATCAATGAATAATATTATTCCATTAAAAACCAATGAGAAAAATAATGTACTCATAATGTGGGAACAATAAATTCTTATTTAAACATGATTATATCCATTATGGATATTTATATCATGTTTTTAAGAACAATGATCAAACTATTAATCATTTAATTTTTCAAATTGAATTATAAAATATCAAGAGAGAATAAATAAGTGAAAATTATTCATAGAAATTAAGAAATTACTTGCTTAAATATTGTGTGGTAATCCCAAGAGTATATTCTGATTGGATGTTAATATATTTGGAATTAATACTATTCATTAGAGCTAATAAAAAATGTTAATGAAGGGAACATGATGGTATATTAAAAAAATAGACATGTTGTTATGATCCTATTATTTATTTCATTCTTTTTTTTTCATAAAATATTATCTCATGAATCTATTAACTATATTGAATCATTTATGATGAACTCCTATTCATTGATCTGAATGAGATCAACTCCTAATAAGGAGTTGAGACTTGTGTATTCTTCAACCAAACCCATATGAGGGAATAAACATTATAGGAGTGTTTAAATTTTTCTTCCACATTTCACTATTTTAGAACTCGTATTCTCCAAATGAAGATAATTATGAACTATAATTACTTTGTGGAGTAAAATCCTCCTTTTCAACCATGAAAATTAATATAATCCTTTAATATTGTGCCTTATTCCAATATTTTTTTTATTTTATTGGTGGAACAACCACACATCTATCTACTTATTATTTTCTCGGAAAAAATTATATATTCAATTTGTTCAAGATCCTCCCTTCTTCTTCTCTCAATTTAGGATATGTAATTCTACTTCCCTCACTATTATACTGAATATGATATTCATATATATTCCTTTATGATACATAGCAAAAAATACTCCCCCTCATAATCATCCATGGTTTTATTCATCCACTTTGATAAATATTTTTCTTCCATTTTTTCACTAATCACTATGATGGGAATTCATTGTGTAGTGTCTTAAAGTGGGGCCCTGTCAACTCCTCAAACATCACACCATTTTATCTCATTTAAATTAGTTATCCAAATATGAAAATATATAGATGATAGTGTGAATCCATCCGTAGAGGTATGTTATCTCTTAACAATGGTCACATGATTAAATCCTTCTAAATTTGAAAATTATATCCATAACATGATACATTTATTTCCTCATCATAGTTCATCTCATGATGAAATTCTCTAAAATGTACTCACTTTATTATTTAAACTTCTTCCTAGGAAACTCGATACTCAAGATGACATAGACCACAATTCTTCAGTTCTCTAATAACCATCATTATCATCCACTTGAAATTTTTCCATAATAATGTAAATTATCGTTGTGGACCTCCCATTTTCTTAGAGGGATTTTTAAAATATACCATTTCTCCCACAAAGGAATGACCATATTCATTATAAGGTCTAGCCTTAAATATTTCATAATCTAGTAAATTCTTTCAGAATTCAAATTCTTTCATTCCTAAAGATATTATTAATTTATATTTTTATAAAATTAAGAAATAATTCAAATATATCAATACACAATCATACAAATTTGGTACTACTAATGTAGTGTCCAGTTAATCCATAATACAAAAATTTTAAATAAAATATGAAATATTTTCCTGACAAAACAACAAAACAATCAGCATGGCTTCTTATTTTCTCTTAACCATCACTAAACACTATGAAAAACATTTTAAAAAATGATATTTGTAGGAAATTATTAGTAAGGGACATTAAAATATGGAAATAAACCATTAGATCATGAATACTTATAAATATATAAAATTAATTTCACAATGACATAATTCCCTCCAATAAAGTATCATATAATTACTTTGTGAAAACATAAATAAAACCATAAAGGTATATCCATGAGTTAATAAATTCAGATTGTAACCCTCGCTGATACCATATTATTTGTAACCTCCATGTATACTTAATAATTTAACCCTCATAGCTACATTATGATGTAAACACTGTGACTACCTTTTGGTGTAACCATAATAGTTACACATGGAATAACCATTATTGTAAACTTACAACATAAACATTCCAAATGAAATGGAAGGATATATATGTCCCAAAATTCATCATGAAATATTATCATAAATAATAACATATTCATAATATAAGATCACTTGCATCATAAAAGAATATCTTGAGGAAATACACACATTTTAAAATAAAACTGTGGAAATCAAAAGGAATTACGTTTCTCTGTAAGGAAAATTGTAATTTGGTAAAGAAAACATTAAAACATTAATGTTCCATGAAAATATTATAATAATATTATTCCATATAAGTTAACACGAATTATTTTTTTAATTTTTTAAGAAGATACATTAAAGAGAATTTTTAAAAATAATGTCCTTGATATTTGGTTTGATTTCCTTCAAAAATGTTCAATCCACCTGTATAATGGTTTATAAAGTTTTAGTAATTGTTAAATAATTAAATTAATATTTATAATACCTCATATTATCTTCTTATAATGTACTTCTAGCCATTGATTAATTTTTGTTATAGTTTTATGTGCGTTTATTTCATCATTTACATGGTTTTTTCATTATGGGTTTTCATTTCAAATGGAAAAAAACCTCAAAAGTGAAAAGAAATTGTATTAATAAGTTTTCATATTTTATGTCATTATAAATATATATTTTTGTAATATTAAGATGATTCATTATATAAAGCATTAATGAAAATTATTTAATTTACATTGGTGGTTTTTATGGCCATCGTGAACTTCTATCATACTATTTACTATCATGTGTATATATTTGTCTATAACATTTTATTACTTATAAAATGTAAAATAAAATATAAATTAACAATAATAATTCTTTTATAACTAACCTTAAAGGGGGTAAAAGAAAATGAAAACACAACTTCAATGATTATGGTAAATAAACACATCAAAGATAATGTTTTCACTTTTATGATTAAGTTGATAAGAGGAGAGGTTTGATGATGGATTTTCCATTAACAACATAAAATTTTATTATATTTAATATATTAGAGTAATGATGTCACTTTTATGGGGTTATTTTATGAGTGAATAAGAAATTAAAATACGTTTAAATGAAATTTAAAGTAGACCAATAGAGGGTTTTACCTCTTGAAGTTATTCTCCTAGAGAACCTCCTTAAAGAACATTGTTTTTTTCTTTTGGGTGAGACCACAAGATCGTGGACATAGGGTAGAGTATTGATATGTGAATTGTTAATAATGTAAACATGATACATATATTTGAAGGTGTGATGAAAAGTTTGAGATTATGGGCTTACATTATCCACACATCATCTATGACCCAATTATTCAAGAATTTGTTAAATACCATAAATTACAGTATTTCACTATTCAACAAAAATTCAACTATTATAGATAAAGCACAAGAATTAACCCTATTCACTTTTATACCTTCAGATTTAAAAATTGATCTCCATTTTATGAAAATAATTTTCTAAATATGAGTAATTATATTTTTAATTAAAATCATCATTTATTTTAAAAATACCAGTTTTTTAATTTATAACTTATTTTAAAAAACATTGAAAAATAAATTATGGTCTGATAAAAAAATATTATAAAAATAAAAAATAGTAATTAATTAATATATTTTATGAAGATAAATTTTCTTTTAAAAAATTATATTAATTATAATATTTTAAATAATAATTTATGTGTCAAAAAAATACATACTCTTAATTTATCATTATCAAATAAATTAATTTATTATTCCATGATATAAATATATCATATTTTCATTAATAAGATACATAAATTTTATTTATACTTTAATCAATGAAGTTACTATTATATGCAAACACATTATTTTATAAGTAACTATGTTTTTAAATTATCCCCCCTAATATAAATTTTATCCACAAATTTATTTTATTCAATTATTAAAAATGTGAGGATACCATTCCCTCATATCATTTCTATATTCCCATGTTTCATAATAAACCATGTGGTTTATCGACAAAACATTGTCATGATTAGTAACATTTTCCCACAATACTAGCTCTCTATGATCAAGATCTGAATAGGTTATTCCTCATTAGAAAGGTTCAATTCTATATTAGAAAATTATTGTATCAAAACATGAGATGAATGTAAGACATGCTTTATTAAAATTGAAACATGAAAAACATCACGTACCTAAGTTAAACCTAGAGGAAAATCTACTCAGCAGACAATTGGTCCAACTTTCTCGAAGATTTTATAAGTTCCAATGAATTGTGGACATAGCATCCTATTCTTACCAAAAAGACATAAAATTTTCCACAGATATATTTTAAGGAAAACATGATGGCATACCTTAAAATAAAACTATTTCCACCTATTATCTATAAAACGTTTCTCCCTATTATGATATTTACTCATGTGTTGATGGATCATCTTCACTTTATATACCACTTAATCTACTAATTCTTGTCAAATAAAATTTCATTCCCTAACATCATCATAAAATACTAGAGTTCAACAATGATTTCCATATAATTCATTGAAATTCACCATGTGCATACTAGAATGAAAAATGTTATTATAAGAAAACTCATCTAAAGAATGGTGTTGATACCAAATTCCTTGGTAATCAAATGAACAAGTGCATAACATGTCTTCTAATGTATAAATTGTTCACATAGTCTATCTATCATATTTAGGATAAAAGGTTGTGCTAAAATATAATTATGTTCTAAATGAATTATAAATTCCTTTATAAAAGTTATAAGTGAACCTACAATCAAGGTAAGATACAATGGAGAGAGGAACTCTATGTTTCTTAATAATCTCTTTGAGGTATAGTTATTAATTTTAATCTACAGAAGTAGTGTCTCAAATATGATGTAAATGTGTAGATTTAGTAAATTGATCAAAAATAACCAAAATATAATTATTACCTTGATAGTTATTTGGTAGTCAAACTGAAAAACCCATGGATATATTTTCCCCTTTCCACTATGGAACTAAAAAATGATAAAGCATCCTCATTGGTAGTTTTCACTCTACTTTAACTTGTGGTAAAGTAAAAAATTTCATTATATATTCATCAATATCTCTTTTTATTCCATCCCACTAGTAATACCCTTGAATGTATCTATACATCATAGTGATTCCATGATGATCTAAAAATAGAGAAATATAAGCTTTAATTAAAAATTCTTTCTTATGCAGGGAATCGTAAAAAAAAATATGTCTTTCAAAATATCATAAAAAATCTATATCACTCTTAAATTCAGGAAACATACCATCCTTAAAAAATTCAACCTTTTTTTAACTCATATTCCTCCTTATATGCTTGCTTAATTCTTTCCAAGAGAGATAACTACACTAACTTCTAAAACAAAAGAGAGGAATTTCTTGCACAAACAACTACAAATCCAAAATTCATCATATCCTAAACAAATGGTTCATGTTTCAAATATAACATGGTTAATGATGTATAACGATTTTTACTCAAGGAAGCCACCACTTTTTTTCTTTTACAAGATGGTAATTGGTTGTGTAATCACAAACCTTTATTGGTTTCCTCAGTCTTCTCTGCCTCATGTTCAGTTCCTTATGTGTAATTATATAATTCAAAATTTTGTGATTAGTTTTATTTCAAATTAGGCACTATATAAACAATTTATCAAAAATTTTATTCTAATAACCATATCATCTAATTCCAAGTCATCTGTGGGATAATTAACTCATGAGATTTTAGTTGTCCTGATATATAAAAAATTACATAATCAGTATGCATCATAACACAACCACATACCTTTAATTAAGAATCACAATAGATGAAGAAATCATCATTTCTAAAAGTTAGGACCAAAATTAGAGCATTAAATAATTTCCTCTTCAGTTCTTGAAAACAAACATCACATTTTTCTATACAAATAAATTTATCCCCTTTTCTAGTTATATTTGTTTAGAGGATACATGACAATGAGATTTTTTAACAAACCATAGATAATAACATTTTGATATAAGAAAACAAAAAATCTCTTTAAAATTTTATGTCTTGGTCATTCATCAAAAAATTTAGTTTTAGTGGGATCAAAACTTATTCCATCCTTATATACAATTTTCCAATTAAAAGAATTATGTTTCCACCAAAAATCACTATTGCTAAATTTGGTTTATAACTTATTTTCTTTATTTGTTTTCTGAATGATCTTTAGATTTTTTTTATGATACTCATAAATTTTTGAATAAACAAAAATATCATCAATAAGAACAACAACATACTTATCCAAATATGCATTAAATATTCTATTCATAAGATCCATAAATATAGTAGGGGAATTTTTCAAGCAAATGGGTATAACAACAAACTCATAATGACAATATGAAGTTCAAAATGATATTCTCATAATATCATCCTCATTAACCTTCAGATGAGGGTACCGAGATCAAAATTCAATCTTGAAAAAATATTGAGCTCCCTAGATTTGATAAAAAAAGCCATCAATATGAGGCAATGGAAGCATATTTTTAAAATTAATGTTATTAAAATATCTATAATATATGAAAATTATCATCAAACCATAATTAGTTTTGATAAAAAAAATTAGATCTTCCCTTGTTGAACTGATATGATGAATGAATCCTTTATCCAGAAACTACTACAACTAAATTTCAATTCAAGAAGTTCAGTTGATCCATTTGATAAGGGGGTTTTGAAATTGAATTATCATAAAGAACTAAGTCAATGGTATGTTCAACTTTTAAATAGGTATAACATTGGGAAAATCAACAAGAAAAACATTTTGGTATTCATTTACCACTGATACTTCACTAATATGGGAAATTTTATTATTTTCAAAAAATGTGTAAGATAACTTTAATTACCATATTTTAATAGATTTTCATATTCCAAATATTTTATAAATGTTATGGGTTCATTATTATATACAAAACTGAAAGTATTTTTGAAAAAAAAAATCTTTTACACTACAATAAATCTTAGCATGATAAATAGGAAACAAATTTGTACCTAGAATAACATAAAACTCTTAGAATAGAAAAACATCTATGTTTGTAGGTGATTTATTTCCACATACAATAGCGAAAATATTCTTATAAATCTATTTTTTTTCTAATATTTACCCTGGTCTTTTAAACATATGTTTTTTTATTTCTTAAGGTGAAATTTTCAATTTACCAGAAAATGTATCCAAAATAAGGGAATGTTTTGACCTTGTATCAAAAAAGAATTTAGAAAAATCTTATTAAATGTACAATGTAGCTGATACAACTTCATTGGATGGCTAAACATATGTCAACATAGTCATAATGGATTTCACTGCAAATTTTTACTTAATACTAGGCTGATTTCCATCATTCAGATCTTTCATTTGATATGTATTTATATAATGCAACATCTCACCATATTTAAAAAATGTTAATTTTTTATTAGAATTAAATATAAGATCATTTTCATTGAAATATCAATCCAGATGTCTAAAATTTCTACATCAAAAACACTTCCAAAATTTGTTATCGAATTCCCTATTGTTCTTTTTAAGACACTTCCCACAAACTAAAAACTATATTTTCTTACTTTCAGTTTTAATTGAATGATTCTTATCCATTTACTCCCATATAAAACATTTCATTTTATTATATTAATAGTAAACGTGATCATAAATTAAATCTATTTATACCATATCAACATAAAAGAAAAGTTTCTTCTAAATATTGAATTCATGGGAGGCCAATTTACTTTGATGTCTTGGCTCTAATCATGAATCAAAATAACTAATTTTAATATCATGATCCGGATTATGATTTTAAGAATACCTTTCTAATCAAGTTTGATACAATTCCACAGAAACCTCTTCCTATTTTAATTCAAGGAATTTATTTTCCATCCTATGTCAAACCACCTTAGGGAAATTTGTTTCATGGAAGATATTCTTAAATTCATCACATCCCAATGAATCAATCTCATCATTATCCTTGATATTATTCAACATTGATCACCACTTATCATCTTCACCTTCACAATTATAAATATAATGTCTAAAATTTTAATTATATGGACACACGATTACCTCAAATTTCATTTCAAGGGATTTGATTTACCCTTCATCCACCAATGGGTTAGAAGATCCACTGGAAAGAAGGAGGGTGTTGCCTCCTAGAATTTTCCACTATCATTTTGTTAATTATTGGAAGCTCAAGGTTTTCTCTTTTATGTATGACACCAACATTTATGGATTGAAAAAAATGATCGATTACAATAACAAACTACTTAGTTCCAATTCCCACCATTCCATGTTTCAAATTTGGAATGATAACATCCTCTACGTGCCTTGTTACTTCCACTTCCTTATTTCTTATGTAGAAAACCATTATAAATAGGCATATCATAGTAGAATAAACAGGGTACTAATTAAATTAGATATCATTTCAACATAATGATAAGGTAATAAAATTGGAATTTTATTATCATCATTATAACCCATAATGCAATCTAAACCATGCTCTAATACCAAATATAAGGTAACGACCTTAAATATTACATAATCTAGTAAATTATATTGGATTACACTTTATTAAATTCCCAATTATATTTTATTTTTATAGTTTTATATAATTAGGATATAACTCACACATATCAACTTACTAGAATATAAAGTGGGTACTACTAAAACAATATATATTTCTTCTATAATACGAAAGTTTTAAATAAAACATGAAATCCTTTCATGAAAAATATTTACATCATTCATTTTACATTCATAATTTCCCTTGACCATCCCAAAACATTGTGAAAAGATATTTAAAACATGGTATGAGCATAAAAGGATTGGTAAGGGACATAAAAATAAAGAAAAAATCCATTTTTTCAGGAATACTTATAGGCATATGAAATCATTTTCACAAAGACATACTTGTCACCCATAAAGTATCATATACATTCTTTTTGAAAACAAGGGATTCTCATAAAACAAAGAAAACATAAATAAAACCACAAAGGTAACTTTTGGAATTAATTAATTATTATTTTAACAATCTTAGATACAATATGATTTGTATCTCTCACTACTACCTTACAATGTAACCATCATGACTACCTTATGATGTAACCATCATGGCTACCTTATGGTTTAACCATCATAGTTAAACTTGGAATAACCATTACGCTCAAAATCCAAATTAAAAATTCACAATTAATTGGAGGGAGATAGAAGTCATACACTTCATCATAAACAATTCCCATGAAATAGAATATAATCATAAAATATTAACACTAGCATCATCAAAACATTTATGGAGTAAATTAACTTATTTTAATAGAATACTCTGAAAATACAAAGGAAATCATTTTATTTGTAAATGAAAACCTAATATTGTAAAGAAAATATCAAAAAATTAAGGGTTCATAAAAGTTTACTATGATACTCATTCCATACATTTTTATACAAAACATTATTTTTTGAATTTTTTAAAAAGAGATAATAATTAGGATTTTTAAATGGAATGACACTAACATTGGGGTGGAATTCTTTAAAATGCATTTAAACCACAAATATAATGGTTTAAATAGTGTTATTAATTTAATAAAATACTATATTCTAACTTATTATACCTTATATGATAATTTTAAAACATTTTCCTCACATTTATTGATATTATTTTTTATTTTATTATTTCTAGTGCATTTATTTCATAGTTTCCATGATTGGTTCATTATGGGTATTATTATCAATTGGAAGAAAAAATTCATAAGTATTAAAAATTCATATTAATATGTATCTATAATTTTAAATGATACCATATATAATTTTTTATGATGACGATTCATTAGAGAAAACATTAATGAAAATGATTTAATTTATTTTGGCTATTTTTACAACCATAGTGAACTTATATCATCTTATTCAATATCATGGTTATATATTATTTAAAGGAAATTATATAAATAATAATATTTATTTAAAAAATATGATATAACCATAATAATGGGTTTATGCCCAGCCTTGAAGGTGTTTAAAGAAAATGAAAACATGCCGTCCACGATGACTGTAAATCAACAGATCACTAAAAATGTTTTTATTTTTTAGAATAAGATGATAAGAGAAAATGTTTTATGATAGATATTACATTAATAAAATAACAATATAGTATATGTATTATACTAAATTTATCACATCACTTGTATGAGTGTATGTGAGGATAGAATAAGAAAAGAAAATAAATTTTAAAAAAGATAATTTATAAAAAATATGATTTTACAACTTCAACTTCATATCCTTGAGAACCTTCATAATGATATTAATTTTGGCCTTTTTGTGAGACCATTAATTCATGGAAATGGGGAAGGGGATTTAGAGGGAAATTTGGATGAAATTTAACATGCTACAAGGCTTTGGACGTTTTAAGAGAAGAGGTGGTGAGGAGTGGTATTTATAGTGGACGAGATTATTGTTTTTTATTATATTCATCATATTACTTTTATGGATATAAGCTATAAATTTTCTGAACCTTATCACTAAATATATTAAAATAAAAATTTATAATTTGAGAGTTTTGGCTTACATCATCCATCCACCATCTATGAATCATTAATTCATGAATTTGTTAAATACTATAAATTACCATATTTCACTATTCACCAAAAGTTCTACTATTTTAAAAAAAAACCCAATAATTCACTCCAACAGTTTTTTGAAATTTATAATTCAAAAAATTTCTCCATTTTATAAAAATATTTTTTTCTAAATATGATAGGTTTAATTTTTAATTAGAATCAACATTTTTTCAAAAAATATTGATTTTAAAATTAAAACTGATTTTATAAAATTTTGAAAAATTAATTGATGTCTCATAAAAGTATACGATAATCATAAAACAAAAAAATTCTATTTTATGATTCTATTTTATGAACATAAATTATCTTTTAAATCATTATATTATTTTTAAAATTTTAAATAAAATCTTATGTGTCATAAAAATACCCACATTTGATTTATCATTTTTGAAAACATTTATTTAGTTATTTTGTGATATAAATATAACATATTTTTATTCATAAGATACCTAAATTTTATTTATACTATCATAGGTGAGGTTACTATTATTTTTTATAGATTCATTAATTTCTATAAACAATAATTATTTAATTATACATTTATAATTAATTAAACTATTTAATTATATAATGAAAACAAATTATTTTATTAGTACATGGGTTGTTTCATTAAGATTCTTATATTTTTCATCTCTAGGTATCTATGTAATTCATTACATTTGGATTTTTCATATAAGTCATTCAACCCTAACCATGACTTCCATAATTTATGACTTGGACATCACTATTTTGGATAGGTAAATCCCTATTGTGAAAGTCCATGTACCAATACATTGTTGAGAAATTCATGATATCTTTCATCCCCCATAGTCCGGGTTCTTTGATCTATGAAAAGAGACACTCTATCATGTATCTCAGTCGTATAATAAATTATATTTTAATGTTCTGAAATATACTAGTGTTTTTTCATTTTTTTAAATTGCACATATACTCCACCACAATCTTATACATGCCCAGTGAAATGGATTTCATTCCATTTAAAAATATACTAGTCTTCATCAATTTCATATTTCCACTATAAAAATCACAAAAAATAGAAAATCCACAATGGGCCTACCCATATTGAAGAAGCATTATTAGTATGAAAAATTCTATGTTCCATGACACGAATATCTTGATTGATTCATATAAAAAATATTCGACATTAAAATAGTGTAGAAAATTACAAAGTCAACATTATTCCAACCATTTCTATTCCCACTATTCCTCTTCCTAATTCACCATGGCATGGTGAATGTTCTATTGAATTATTCCTTCACCAATCTACTTCCATTCATCTCCAGATCATTGATTGTAAGACTAAACTCTTCTAGATATTGAAAATACATGAATAAGTTCATTGAACATAATAAATCATATTTTCTTTTGAGATCATTACATTCCACCACCATCTTATACATTAAAATAAATCATCATTTATTTACTCTTTTATCATTTAGTAATTTACTTATTTAGTGTTAGTTAATATTTCTTCATCAATAGCAAGCATCCTTGATCCTCAACATCAACCTTTGGTGATTTTCTTTTAGTGATTTTCAACAAAAAAGTATACAACATGTGGTTTTTAATAATAAATAATGGTATCTTGTAGGAAAATTATTCGGTGAGAATTTATGGTATGAAGTAATCATTAAAAAATGAGTGATAGAAAAATGGAAAATAAATTCTCTATAAATGACGGAATCCAATATTTTATATATTCATGGAATTAATTTTATAAGAGGGTGTATGCATAAGGTAAGTCATAAATTTGAAGGAAAGAAAATGGGAGATAGAGTGTTTTTCTTATCTTCATTATAGGGTATTAGCTAATATTAAATTGATACTGGGGATAAATAATTTACATATCTAGTATAAAATATAAATAAAATATTATTATCAGGACACATCTTATTAAGGCCTATTCTACAACTCCCCAATTCTATATCTAATAGCCCAAGGGTAAGTGACTACCCCAAAGTATGAATATCACTAATATGGTAGGGCTTATCCTCTGTACCTGTACACATGAAAAAATCTCACAGCCCACACCATGGTGAAATATTGAAACAACTGAAAAACCATGCATTCATACATATATATCCCACAATAAAAATAAATAAATGAAAAAATGAATAAGATTATCCAACCAACATTCAAGTATCACTTAAAGGGGGAGGGGTGAATCAATGATATCTTTTTCATTTATGTTTCCTTTTATATGAAACAAACATTGCCTCCTACTAATTATTTCATTCTCTAATGAAATCAAATTAAACACATAGACATATGAACAAAATATTTTACAAGGTTATCTACTCAACATGAGTAGTTAGTCCATGGTATTTTTCAGAAATAATCAAATACCAAAAAATCCATAAGAAAACAATTCATATGTTTGGAATAAATTGAGTGGGATATTACCTTACACTCATGTAGAAAATATTATAATGTAATAGTTTATGCGCTTCATGTAGCATGAGAAGATGTAATACAATTTTTGTTCTTCCTGATCAACATTCATAAAAACATAAAAATTCAAAAAATATTCTTCACTTTCTTACACAGAATAATGTATTCACTCATAGAAATTGTAATGATAATCAATTTAATTTCCCAGTTCAATCCCCAAGTCCGATTTTCTCAAAATGGAAATACTCTTTTGCCATAATACTGCTGAGAAAAATCTAAACCACTAGTAATCTGACTCTGAAAAAACTAGTTAGATTCCCAAGTATAACTCCCAAGTCTTATTTTCTCAATAATAAAATGTAACATTATAAGAATACGATTAAAACAAATCACTACTAATTATGTCTAAGTGTGGAAACCCAATATGAAAAGTTCAGTCTATTTTTAGAAACTCCGAATATGATCTTCTTCTCTTCATCTTATCTCTGGATAACTTTTTAAAAAAACACAATCTAGAAAATTATTCTTTCTTGAATTAAGGAGATTCTTAGATCTATTTCATGAGAAATGAATGTCAAAGAATACAAAAAAATATTCTCATCATTTTATAGAAACACCAATGTGGTTTAAGCAGGATTCATAAAATATTTTCCCACTTCACCAAATTATTGAATCTTCAATATTTCTTAAATCTTGTATGTATCATGGATCGATTAAATTCACCTAGAAATCTGAATCATTCATTTAATCATTCAATTCCTTATGAAATCTTGATATTTCTTTAACAGATTCAACCTTCCTTCAATTTTAGATCTTTTCTAGACTTCAAATCCCTTCATTACTTATAACAAATCTTTAATCCGATTCCAATTTTTCATTCATATTTTACCATTACATTTTTTCATTACCGTGCAATAATTTTGTCACTCTAATTTTCATGACCCTCTTGAAATAATTCATAACTGAATATACATTGTTAACATTTCTGTACACCAACTAAAAGATTATCTACCCATTCCAATTTTCTCAATAAGATGAAATAATGTGTTCAAAAATAGTTTGGTCATTGCTTTTGTCTGTACCAAATGTAAGAAGTAAAATAAATGTCTTATCATTACAATTATCATAACTAACTAACTTTCTTATTTCTTCATTATGATGAAGAAAAACATTTTATAAATACATTACATTGTATCAATTGTGACAAACATATTACATTTCATTATGATGATCCATACTAATTGATAATAACATAGGAAATCAAAATTCTTCAAACATAGTATAATCTTCATTTCCCCATTTGACAATACATTAAAAAACTATTTAAAAAAGTCACTTCTTCTTCTTCTTTTCTATTTTGATTTTGATACAAATGAATTATTCAAAACTAATAACTTTGATCATTCACAAAAAGATTCTTTTTATTATGACATCCATCATGATTTTAATACATTGAAGATTCGATTTTGCATCATCTGACTTAACAAGGAATGTATTTTAACTTCCCTATCATCCGTTAACATATTTTTTTCCTATAAAACATGAATATGATTTTCAATACATTTTATCCCCTTTTATTCATCAATCTAGGATCACATGTTTTTAAAATTACATATTATTTATGAGAAAAAATAATGCATTGTTAGATTCCTATTAGATCAATTTTGAATTTGATTCTCTTCCTCACAATAATCAAGTATTTCATTCCGAACACTCAGTGAGTCTGATGATTCTTTATGCCTGAAAATATATCCTCAATATGATGTAAATTATTAAGATTTGTGTGTCCTATTTTCTGAATGTAATGGTCAATATAATTTCTAACAAAAAATTAAGGTTATTTGTTTTCATTTTGAACTTTAATGACAATAAAATACAATACCTAAATATGATAATATTCTTTATTATCTTGGTCTTAACAAGATCCCCATTATATTTTTTGTCAACTAAGGTTCATAAATCATTGGAATTTTTATCCTCAAGAAACGGATTACATTTCCACAATTATAAGCCGATTTGAGATAAGTCTATGTTGGAAATAAGAATCATTGATAGAAAAAACAATGTTGTCCAAGTGTAGTGATTATGAATCTTCCTCAACTTTTCATCCTCAGATTTTATTCATCAGATTTTATTCCTTATCATTCTTCACTTATTCAATTTCCCTGGAATAATAAAATTTGGGTTTTTATAGACACTTTAACAAACAGTTAGAAAAGTACACATACACACATGTTGAATTAACAGCTCACCCACAAATCCCCCTTTATGCATGATTCCATAATGTTAGATTTATAAAACAATTATTCCACTTCACTACACAATACAAATGTAATATGATTTTGGGTACAAAAACACATACCTCATCCATGATGGGAATGAGGTTGGATTTCTATGTTCAACCTCAATTTATAAAAAGAATCCTTTGGTAAAGGTTGTCTGAATATGTCAGCAACTTGTTCTAGTACATGAACATACTCCAGATTAAATTCATTATTCTCCAAATTCTATTTGATAAAGTGGTACTTTATGTCAATAATTTATGTATAAGAATATTATACTATATTTCTTGTGAATTTTATTTCAATTTGTTTATCACAACCCATGATAATGGGTAACTTTACTTCAACAAGTAAGTCTTCCAACTGAGTTTTACTCCACATAATCTGAGTAGAATCTTGAGTGGAAGAAACAAACTCAACTTCATCCACTTAAATCCATACTAAATTCTATATATTTGTATTAAAATTAACATAAAATTTCCCTAGAACGAAAACTCCACTGGATGTGGATCTTCAATGACCAAGATTTCCTTCCCAAATAGCATACCCAAACAAGTTAATAAATTCTAAGATATCATTCCAAATTCTGAAATCTATTCCGCCTTTCAAAAATCTGAGAATTATTTTTCTAGAAATAAATGAGATTCTTTAAGAGAACTCTCAAATATTGCATAAGTGAAATTATATAAAATAGAAGTACATAAGGAAAAAAAATATAATAAACTTTTATTCAGCATTCAAAATACTTCATAATCAACTTACATTCCTTCTCCATATTTACTCAACTTGGTTCCCACTGAAATTGGTTTGGGAACTCATATCATGTTTTCCATGAAAAAATTCTTAATAATTTCTTTTCCATAATTTCCAATGAAAGAAAAACATGATTCTTCTTCTGTAAGACTTGCAACCCAAAGAAGTATTTCATTTCTCCTAGCATGGACATATCAAACAAAATTTTCATCTATTTAAAAAATCATTCACATGTTCATTCATCTTTCCTATCAAAGATATTTTCATCAACATAAGAAATTATGATGAGGGAAAAATCCTAATTTTTTTAATGTAAATAATGTTATCAAAAAATCTTTTCATGAAACTCATATTACTTATCAAATTATCTAATTTTCAATACTAAGCACTCAAATCATGTTTTATCCTATACAAGGATTTATTTATCTATCACACAATAATTTCATTTTCATAATAATAAAGATACAAGGATGTTAAATGTAAATTCCTCATCAGGACCCTATTCATAAATTCATATTTTACATCCATTTAAAAATATTTGTAACATTATTATGAAGTAACATAAATAAATACATTGATTGTTTTAATCATTACTACTGGAGAAAAAGTCTCATCAAAATCAACCCCATAAGTTTTTGAGTAACCTTTGAAAACTAATAATTATTTGTTCTTTATCACTTCAGCTTCATCATTCATCTTGGTCTAGAAATCCCATTTTATAACAATAATATTTTTATCCAACTTGGGAATGGGCCCCTAAGTATCATTTGTTTCAATCTGTTGAAGTATTTAATTCATAGATTGAACCCATTCTTAATGCTCAAAATCATTATTCAAATCATTCAGCTTTAAAATTGAAAACAAATAAGTATGTGTAACAATTTTTGAGTTTCTTCTTATTTGATCGATCTAATGTTGATCACTAATAATGTTCTAAGCCTCCACTAGATTCCTCTACCTAGGATGGGTTATTTGAGTTTTATCCACATCACTTGAAATTGATGAGTTTGATTTTTCTTCATGGGTAGAATTATTATTGTTTGTATCATTATCATAAATGTTTAAAAACATTCCTCATTCTTGTTAACTTTCTTAACTATATGAGATTATTTATCCTCCTCATATTTTTCAAAAACAATAAAATAAATATAATAAAAATTATTTCTTTTTTATTTCTTAAAACACCCATATCCACTTCCTTCTAGAGCATATCTATGAAAAATTCAATCTTCACCTCTCTGCTAAAATATTCCATAATTTGTACCTTTCTTCTTTATAATTCACGGACTCCCAAAACAAATATGTGTCCCAAACATGATGTTTTCCATAAAAAAAATCATATTATGTCATATCTGAAATTGACCTATAAAAACATAATTTTTGGATATACACAACAATACTACTGTGATTCCTCCAAAAGTAATGTGAAAGGACTTATTCAAGTAACATAGTTTCCCCCATTTCCACCAGAATTATATTCATTCTTTCTGAAATCACATTTTTTGAGTTGTGTATGGTGAATAGAACTCATGGAAAATTCCATGGTTCTCAAGATAATTTTCATATTATTAATTTTTATACTCACCACCATTGTTAGTTCCCATGTTCTTAATTGAATACTAACATTCCTTCATAGCAATCCACCATAACATTGTAAACATTTTCAGAGCATCTGAATTATGTTTCATATACCTAATAAAAATAATGTTATTAAGGTAATAAATTGTTGTGATGAAGTGATAATATACAATGATTTATTATTTTCTCATTTTCCAAAAGATATCATAATGTGTAAGTTTCAAGGGTTGTTTCAAAAAAAACTCATCATTCTTATAACCCGAGTTATTAATTTTATCTTTCTGAAAAATATTGCAACATCAATATATTCTTTTTGAAATATCAATAATATCATGCACACTATCTTACTTTGAATGTTTTCTCATGTTTTTCTGACATATGTGTATAAACTTTTACGAAAAACTAATTTTCTTCTACCATACCCAAGTAAAAAAGAGTCTTATTCAAACAACATGAAATCTGTTTTCTTTTGTACATTTTCCTCTTGTAATAATATTTAAATCTTTCTCAATTTTCATAGAAAATAAATATTTTTCAAAGATAAAATTATTACCCTCATCAAAATGGTATAAAACATTCAGTAGGATTTGTTTTATCCCCTCATACTATAGATATTTCTTGTGTTTTGTATTTGTCCCCAATGATTGGTGATCCAACACAGTTAATTCTTAGACATTTCTAATTTCTAAATATCACCATTACTTATTTGAATTATTTTAAATTCTGTAAAAACTATAGGTATAACATCATATGAGAATAACAAACACTATCAATAATGGATGGCCATCCTACTTTTACAGATTTCAAATTTGTTTTAATAACAAGTGTATTTTCTTCTCCCATTTCTTTCTTTACCTATGACATATAAAATTTATTAATAAATTTTCATTGCACGGGTAATAAAACAAGAAAACCCCTATAAAGTTGTCGAAGTTATTCACATATTTTACATATTGATTCTAGGGGTTGGAACATATTTTCTATTTTTAAACCAACCTTCCCAGGTTTCTCCTAAACTTCTATCATAGACTTTTTATTTTGATAGGATTGACTCCCCCTCAACCCATACCATTCATAACATGTGAAATAATAGTAATGTTGTTGGTTGAACCAATAAATACTCTCTATATGTACAAATCCATCAAAATACTAATAATATCCACATAAATAGTATTTTCCATTGAAAATTTTAGATTTATAGTTGTTGTGAGTATCTTTCTCAGAAACATTCTTAACAAAACATTAATGACCACCAAACTTTCTATTTACAACCAAAATCTTCTTTTTTAGCACAGTTTTATTTTTAGACCTATCAGAACCATATGTTGTTATAAATTTTCAATATTCATAATTTTTTGGAATTTTTTTTGGAATTAGTGGTTTTAGAAACATCTTATTTTTCAACTTTGTTAAATTTTGTCATATATATAACATACACCTATTTATTCTTATTAGAGACACTTTTAACTCTATTTTCAATATTTGAAGGTGAATTTTATTAATCCTTCTTAGGTTTACCCATATGAGAAATTTCACTATATTTAGGGATAGAGTTTTTAAAACTTATACCTCTTTGTTTACCTTAGAATGTTTTTTTGGGAAAAGGTGAAACTCTTCGTATTTTTCCATCATCTTTACATAAATATGTTCAGGATGATTATTTTATTTCTCAAGTGATTTCTTAAAAAATTAAACTACATCCAGGATTTTTTCCTTATCATCAAGAAAAAAATATATGTTGTTTTTAGAGGAACATTCATTTATAAACTTATTGTTCTCCTTCTCAAGCCTTATAATATATCTCAGACATTTATTCATCTCTTATTTAAAATGAAATTCTAGTTGAGTTTCTTCTTTTACAAAACTTTTTATTCTAAAATCATCAATATTCACTATTGTATTAAAATTATTATCTCCAAATTTCCTAGAAAAATATTTTTTTTGGATTCAACTTTACTATCTTCTTTTTCTTTATCTTTATATAAAAATCTTATTCTTCTAGGTTAGAAGATGATTTTATATTTCCGTTTGGAAAAATACTTATTTTTGTCACCTTCTTTCTTCCATAGAATTCTTGGCCTTTTTTATGAATCACTGTTATCCTCATCTTTATTTATTTTAGGGAAATTAGCAAAAAAATTCATTATGGTTTGAAATTTGAAACACTTTAAGGGATGTTTCCTTTTATATTTTCATGCACCTATTTTTAATTTTTTTTATAATAGGGATAAAAAATCATCAAGATTGTTACTTACCTCATTTTCTGATACAGATTAAAAAAATAATCCTAATAAATATTCTTCATAGACATTTATTACTTAGAACATTTGAAGGAAAATTCACAATCAACATTTCATTTGAACATCCTTACATTTCACTTATCATTTGATAAGTAATGAGAGGACTATGAAGATCATCTAGAGATATTGTTTTTTGATCTCTCTCTTCTAGTAATGAAAATTTAACATCACGCTTTTCAAGAAAAATTATCATTATATTTTCAACAATAGTATAATCTTATAAATTTTCACCAAGTTATATGATTGTGATAAAAATTTGATTTACCTTGGTAAAGAAGTAACCAACTAATTCATATTCACCCATCTTGAAATATTTATACTTGAGCCTCTAGATTTTTAATTTTTCTTTATTTTCTTTTTTATTCCCTTTGTAAATGTTTTTAAACTTTTATGAGATAAATTTAGAAGTTGAAATACCTTTCAATGTTAAAATATCAATTTCATAAAGTGATAAGAGTAAATAATTTTTAACGCTTCTATCATTCCCTAAACTCCTCTTGTCAATAGGTGTAAAAGGATCCTTGTCATCAATATGAAGAAATACATCTATTGTAACTTCATGAAATCATACCCAAGATACATAAGATAAGGAATCATTTATCATTAAATATATAAGAATTCTCACCATAAAACATGGGAATCCCGATACTATTCACACAATTAAAATTCTACATCACCACTTCTCTTTCAAAAACATCAACAAAGAGCAAATGAAGATAATCATTTCTCTGATATGAATTGAATTAAACCAACCAAGATTAATGTATCATTGAGAGGGGGAGGGGTTGAATCAGTGATATCGTGTTATTTTATGTTTCCTTTCATAATAAAAAACCTTCACATCCTATTAAATATCTCTTTCTCAATTGAGAGAATTCAGAAACATAACCATAGAAACACAATAATTTACAAGGCTCACTACTAAACAAGAGTAGCTAGTCCTTATTAATTTTAGGAAATAATATAATACCACAAAATCCAATAGAAAAAAAATCCATTTTTGGAATATAATTAGTAGTATATAAAATTACACTTGAGTATCACTATGTTTAATTAAATAGTTCTTCACCTATATTTGGCACGAATTTATGTAATGAAATTTTTAGTGATTCTTCGTCAACAATCAGAAAACATAAAATTTCTAAAAAATATTCACATCCATACCTAGGATCATGTATCAACATTTTGGACTTTGTAAAGATACTCAGTCTGATTTCCTAATCCAATTCCCTAGTCCGATTTTCTCAATACAACAATATACAACTGTTAAAATACCATTGAGACCATTCTGAACCACATCTAACATGATTATAGAAAAAACCATTATAGTTCCCAAATTTGATTACTAAGTCCTATTTTCTCAATATATAATATGTAACTTTTTCAACCTACCACATAAAGAAATTAGTATTGCTACTGTTTAAGTCCAGAAATCCCAATACAAAATGTTAGTTCACTTCCAAAAACTCTGAATATGATCTTATTATATTATTCTAATATCTGGATAACTTCATTAACAAAACAAAAAACAAAAACATTTTATTACTAGAATTTAGGGGATTCTCTCTCCTCTTTCGTGAGAAATGAGAGTCATAGAAAACAAAATGTATTATACTACTTTTATAAACACACCAAAATAGTTTATGTGGGATTTTGAAATGGTTTTACCACATCACCAAATTCATGAAACATTAATCTTCTTTAAATCTAAGACCTCTCTTTGACACAATCAATTTGTCTTTAAATATGTATATTTCTTTAAATCATTCAATTTCCCTTGAAATCCAGATCATTCAATGGCTTCTGCAACCTTCCTTGAATTTCATATCTTCTCTTGTCTTCAGATCTCCTCATTATTTCTATCAAATACCCAATAAAATTATGATTTTTCACTATGACATTCTTGTTACAATTCTTCATGATGATGAAATCATATGGTCACTCTGATTCTCTTAACCCTCTTATAAAAAAAATTAGAAGTGGATATATTTTCATTAAATTTCTTTGCATCACCTAAGAGACTATATTCCCATTCCAATTTACTCAATATGATGGAATCTTATGATCAACAATAGGGTTTTCATTATGTTTCTCTACACCAAATGTAAGAAAGAAAAAAATTCCTTCTCATTATGATTCTCTGAACCAACTAATACTATGATTTCTTCACTATGATTAAGATAACAGATTCTTGAACATGTTTCTCAATATCAATTGTCAAAAACATATATCATCTCCTTACAATTATCCACAACAATTTATCAAAACAGAAGCCAAAATACACTTGTATCTTCAAGAAATCTTTCTTTCCCCAATTGACAATAAATTCAAAAAGTTTTTAAAAAAACCTCTATCTCTTATTTTCACTTATGATTATGATACCAATGAACTATTTATAACCTCTAACATCATTATTTGCCTGAAATATTCTTCGAAAATGTCATCCTATATGACATTGATTGCATTGAAGATCATATTTAGAATCCTCTAATTTACAAAGGAATGTATTGTAACTTCCCTATCTTCCAGCAACATCTTTAATTCCAATCAAACCTTAATACGATTAACAAAACCTTTAATCGCCCTTTCTTTAATCAAGATATAATCACTTGTTTTTCAACTTAATTATGATTTATAAGACATGAAAAAATATAAAAGCATCTTTATATTTATATCTTATACATGTTGAATCTGATTCTATTTCTCATTATGATTATGTCTCTCAGTTCAGAGTCAAGGGGAGTCTAATGATTATTTCTATTGAACAAAATATCCCCAATCTAATGTAATTTCTTAAGTATTTTTATAATGTTTTTTGGAATATGATGGTTAGTATGATTTTCAATATAAGAAGGGAGATTGTAACACCCGAGACTTTTATGTTATATAAATCATTAAAGGAATATTTTTCTACACAACACTTGCTTGGCTTGCTTTACACGCAATCGCGACCTTCCTCGATAGCTTGCGTCGTACGCAATACCGAGTTTCACTAAACAACAATATACTATTAAAACTAGCCGTTATGAATAGTAATAACCACTTTTTGAAATTTTATAAATTTTATTTTCCAAAATGGACTTCATTTTTGGACTCAGAATATCGAAATTAGCCTAGGGTGAAATTTTGGTATTTTTCTGAAAACTTTCAATTTTTGATGAATAGTGAAACCACTAAGTGGTAGGTTAAAAACTGAATTTTGTATAAAACTTAATTTTACCGCTTCTGTGAATGGAATTTCGAAAATCCGACAGACACGGTTGATATCAGTAAGTAAAATGTGGTTCAATGAGATAAAAATAATTTTTTGGTGAATAGTAACTTTTTACTTTTTTTTACCGCGGTTAATAGTAAATAGGGTAACTAAGGGTAAATATGATATTACTATTACCCTAACACATGTCCTAATTCTATTGGACAAGTGTAATTCGACCAAAAACAAACTTAGGAATAAAATATGACCATTTAGGGCCACTTGGATTAGATTAGGACATTTATTATTAATTTATTTAAAGAAGGGTTAAAATAGTTAAAATCAAAGTTTAATAACTAAATCATTTTTAATATAGGGTTATACATAAGATAAATTAGACTATAAATATTCATTAGAAAGATAAAAAGATTTCCTACATAATGATAGTTTATTTATAATTTTTAGACTTTAAATAAATTAATTTATTTATGACACAACGATGATGCAGTAATTACCCTTTTAAGAAAATGTTGACATAATTTATGTTATAAACACCAAAATAAATGTAATTTGAGACTTTTTATGAATTACACTAATTTTCTAGGTTACTATGATATATTAAAGTTGATTTAATCATCTTGTTTCGAACATTTAATTCTGTTATGACTTTCACAAAAATCATATATCAAATAGTGTCAAAATTGACACAAAATAGTTTTTAAATCAAATATTATATTATTAATTGTTATTTTATTCCTAGAAATCTAAGGTTCGGCCAAATGACATAGATAAGGATATATATATTAATAATAAACAATTTGGGGTTCTTTTGGCATGTTATAGTAAGTGTATTAACCATATAGTGAAAGAAAACAAAAATACACGGTAAAAGTAAAATTATTTAACATAATGTTAAATCTAAATGATAAGGTTAAAATAGGAACCTAAACTTGCCTAAATTCTATTGGATGAGAGGATTTCGACCCATCCCCACCTTATCCTTGAAATAAATCAATTTTTATCTATTTAAAACCGAACTTGACTTTATAATAAAATAATATTTTTAGTTATTCCTAAGGTGCCCCTCTCCTCCCTTATAAAAGGGCACCTCCTCCCCCTCCTCCTCACACAAATTTGAGAACTCAAGCTCGGCCAACCCCTGCCATTTTCTCCTCCCCACATCCCTAGAATAATCCTAGAGGTCCTGGTCTTCTTCAAAGACCAATCTTAGTTCCCTAAGTGGAGGATTCAAAGAGGCCTTCCAAAGAAGAGGTAATATCCATTACCGATCATTTCAATTTATTTCGTCTTCAGCTTCTTCTTCTTTAGTTGTTTCATGACAAAGTAATAACATCAGTATTACTTACATACTGATATGTTATTATAAATATGAAACAACCCTAATTCACCTTCTATCCATCCTACGGAAAAATGAAATCACCACGCGTGCGTACGTACGGAATACCGTCTCCACGCCGTGGTGTAATCTATTTTCCACCATCACCTTACAAGGATGGGTATAATGGTGTAATGAGTAACTATATATGATTATTATAAATTAATATTGATACTGAAATAATATATATATACTCCAATACAATTCCATGATCATAGGAACGATATCATCACTCGTGCGTACGTACGGAATACCGTCTCCACGATGTGATGCTACTCGTTCTACATGATCATCATTACATAGTAATTATATAAATGAATTGAATGAATAAATATGATATATGCTACACTAATAAAATTCTGGATATAAGGTATCTATAACCTTAAAATAAGAATAAGAATTTATTCGGCAAAACACGCATAAGAACAAAAGGCAATAAAGACCCGAGTAACAAGTAACAATTAAATATTACTAACAAGAAGCTAAGAATATGACCATATATGATATCATATCAATATGTATGATTCTGGAATAAGTCAATAACATTATTTAAACCATTATACAGGAGCTTCGGACACGTACAAAGCAAATTGGACCTAAGGTAAGGGAAATACCACAATCTCATTTTTATCCGAGATTGTTTATTCGTAAGTATTTACTGGGGTGTATTTTATCATCCACATCCATGTTCCCTCAATATGTAATATTGTTTCCATCCACCTGCAATAGTTTAAATCCAATTTTACCCTTCGGTGAGTTTTTAGTAAATAATATGAAAGGAATCTTTTGTCGTTTTTCCGTACGAGGTACTTTTTGACTTTTCCGACAAAAGTATGAAGAATGTTTTTTTTAACTTATACGGCATGAATGGATTTTTTAAAACATTATTTCCAAGAAGCTTCCTTTACAACTTTTCAAGTTTATTTTTAATCAACTTCTTTTATTTTAAAGTTGTATGACATGTTATGAAAGGAAAAATGTTTTTGAAGAAGAAAGGACATTTTCCTCAAGAATGGAGTTCAAGTGTTTTATCAAAATTATTTTCCATCTAAGATAATAAAGGGTTCTGTTTTTATCCCTATTATTACATTGATTTGATCATGTTGTGATGGAATTATTTTTATGAATTCCTTTATCTTATATGAATTGATTTATGATATCATGATGTTTCAAGAATCCCATTTTTGTTACATGTGTTATGCGTTGATGTATGTTTTATGATTATGTGGCACACATAAGAAAGGATTCATTATAAGATGGGTGGGACCTATATCTCCCTCCAATGCATTGGGTAAAGATTTTATATCTCATGAGATAGACATGGCTGGAACGGTAGGTTATACCGGTTCAGTGAAACAGGACTGGAACGAGGGTGACTCGGTTCAGAAAGGGACTTTGTCCACTACGATAGTCTTGGCAATGAGTATTGACTAACAAGAAATGATTTTCCATGATTATGTGTGTATGCCACAAGGTTTCAAGTTTTATTTTATGATTATGGGGATCTCGTTTTCACTTCTATGATTTATTCCATGTTAAGATTTTATGATCTCTTTTGCAGGTTATGATTTTCAAAAAGATATGATATGATTTTTATTTCCTTTATTTGCCCTTGCTGAGCATTTGAGCTCACCCTTTTATGTTTTCTTTTCCCCAGGTCAGGAAGATGGATATTAAGTAGAATATGCTAAAAAGGGACCCTAGATATGATGAAATAAAAGGGAGACACTGTAGAAGATTTATGAACCAGTTGTTTATGTTTCCCAGTTTCTAAAGACACTATACCTATACAGTCCTTTGTGGTTTTGTCATATGTTGTAATAAGTGTGCTTCAATTTTGAAGTATTGACAATGTATGTAAAGTATGGGTCGTTATAATTGGTATCACAGGAAAGGTATAGTCAACCTTTGGAAACTAGGATGTGAAAGCCTTAGTAAGAAGCCTAAGGATAAGTCTAAGCATAGTACACAATCATAGTGTTTTAGAAATGGCCATGAATAACATAGGATAAGACCTTAAGCATGAAAATTTTATTCTTGAATTATGTGGTTTCCTATTATAATTAGTGTTGCTCACACTATTCTTCTTGGTTTTAGTCAATGGCTGGAACCTGAAGGAACCGTGTTAATGCGGAATGCGATGGGCAATGCAATGATTGTCCCTCTGAGCAACCAAACGATATGGGAGCGGGAATGCAAAATCTTGTGGCCATGCTCACACAACTTTCTCAAGCTATGAATCATGCAGGATTTCCAAACGAGCAAAGGAGGGAGCAACATTCTGTTGAATCCTTCATGAGGCAGTGTCCACCTTCTTTCAGCGGGTCTACTGATCCATTAGTTGCTGAACAATGGATTAGTACTACTGAAAAGATATTTTCAGTTCTTCAATGTTCTAAACATGATAAAGTCATCCTAGCAGTGTATCGTTTGGAAGGAGATGCTGATCAATGGTGGAATCTTATTGAGAATACGGGGCAAAGGGATGAAATTGAGTCTATGGAATGGGACGAGTCCAAGAACTTATTTTTCAATAAGTACTTCCCTCGTATTCTCCGAACAAAGATGGAGAAAGAGTTTCTTGAACTGAAGCAAAGGGATGATGAATCTGTTGGTACCTATGAAGCAAATTTTACAAGACTTGCAAGGTACGCTTCTGGTATTATTATCCAACCTGAGAGTAAGATCGATCTATTCTTTAGTGGCTTAAAACCAAGTCTTCGAAGGGCGTTATCCATAAGGGACTTCAATAGCTACGAGGAAATCGTTCGATGTGCTCTCAAAGTCGAGATGGAGATTGGAGTAACCCATCAGTCTCATGGGTTTGATAAGAAGAGGAAGATGGAATTCAAAGGAAAATCTAATGAGCAAACTGAAAAGAAGATGAGCTTTCCCTTATGCTCAAAGTGTGGAAAGAAACATGGAGGGAATTGTCTTAAAGGGACAAGTAAATGTTTTAAATGTGGAAAGGAAGGTCATCGGGCATTTGAATGCCGTGATAATGGGAAGAAGATGTCTAATGATTCAAGCAAAGGAAGGGATACGCAGAATGATCCTACTATACTTCAATGTTTCAAGTGCAAGGAGATGGGGCATTATGACAATCAATGCCCAAATCCAAGGGTTGATGATGATGGTCGACGTCAACAAAATCTTAAGGCTAAAGACAAAGGAAAGTCACATGCATTTTCTATCAGCGATGTGGAGTACGATAACGAAGTGGTGAAAGGTACACTTACCGTCCACTCTAAAGTAGCAAATGTTTTATTTGATTCTGGATCCACCCACTCTTTTATTTCTAAAGAATTTTCTAAGGGTATCACCGTATTACCTTAACAATTAGATGTTGAGTTATCTGTGACAACACCTAATGGCACATCAGTCGCATCAAAAGTTTATAATTCTTCTCCGATCGAAGTTTGTGGGAAAGTGCTTCCTGCAAATCTTATGATCCTTCCTTTAGTGGAATTTGATGTGATTCTTGGCATGGATTGGCTTTCTCTACATGGAGCTCATATCAATTGCCAAAGAAGGGAAGTCACATTTCATATTCCAGATCAATCTACGGTCGTTTATCGATGCAAGGATGAATATAACCTCCCAGTGGAAATTCCTTCCATCTTATGGGTCTTGATTCCGCTAAATGAAGGTTATTTATCTCAAATGGTTGGTGAGAAACTCACGATTAAGAAAATGCCCATTGTACGGGAGTTTGATGATGTCTTTCCGGAGGAATTACCGGGTCTTCCACCAAATCGTGAAGTTGAGTTTTCAATAGAACTCGTACCAGGTGCTTTGCCTATTTCAAAGACACCTTATAGAATGGCCCCAATTGAGTTGTAGGAATTGAAGAAGCAACTCCAAGAGAATCTTGATAAGGGATTCATACGCCCTAGTGCGTCACCTTGGGGAGCACCTGTTCTATTTGTTAAGAAGAAAGATGGATCAATGATACTCTGCATTGATTATCGAGAACTTAACAAGATCACTATCAAGAACAAATATCCTCTCCCACGCATTGATGACTTATTTGACCTACTACGCGGAGCTCAATACTTTTCCAAGATTGACCTTCGTTCAGGGTATCATCAATTAAGGGTCAAAAGGGAGGCTATACCAAAGACGGCTTTCCGTACAAGGTATGGACACTATGAATTTATGGTGATGCCATTTGGTCTTACTAATGCCCCAGCTATCTTCATGGATCTAATGAATAGAGTCTTTAGAGACTATCTTGATCAATTTGTGGTAGTCTTTATAGACGATATTCTTGTCTATTCAAAGAGCAAGGAAGAGCATGAAGATCACTTGAGAATTATATTAAAGACCCTGAGAAAGGAGAAGCTTTATGCCAAATTTACCAAGTGTGAGTTTTGGCTTCAAAAAGTTGCATTTTTGGGTCACATAATCTCAAAAGAGGGGATATCTGTGGATCCAGCAAAAACAGAGGTTATCCAAAGATGGTCAAGACCAACAACAGTAACTGAGATCCGAAGTTTTCTTGGTTTGGCTGGATATTATCGACGTTTTGTAAAGGATTTTTCACGATTATCCAATCCACTCACCAAGTTGACTCGGAAAGGAGTTAAGTTTGTCTGGACAGAGGAATGTGAAGAGAATTTCAAGGAGTTGAAAAGAAGGTTATCCAGTACACCTCTGCTCACACTGCCTTGTAGTGGAGAAAGGTTTGTGATCTACAGTGATGCATCCAAGAAGGGATTGGGGTGTGTTCTTATGCAAAATGATATGGTGATAGCTTATGCCTCACGACAGTTGAAAATCCATGAGCAAAATTACCCAACACATGATTCGGAGTTGGCTGCGGTAATCTTTGCATTAAAGATTTGGAGGCATTACCTTTATGGAGAAAGGTGTGATATCTATACTGATCATAAAAGTTTAAAGTATATTTTCACACAAAAGGAGATGAATATGCGTCAAAAAAGATGGTTGGATCTGATTAAGGATTATGACTGCTCAATCCATTACCACCCTGGGAAAGCAAACAAGGTGGCAGATGCATTAAGTCAACAAGACCATGCTAGTTTATCCATGATGAGGATCACACAAGATCCAATATTTATGGATTTACAAAGGATGGATCTTGGAATTATAATGGAAGGGGAAAAATCTTATCTTTCTCAAATGAATGTTCAACCATCTATACATGTGAAGATTAAAGAGGCACAGAAAGAAGATGTCGAGTTACAAAAGAAGGTGAGAAATGTTCCCGAATTCAACCTTGATTGTGATGGGATAATAAAGTTCAGGAATCGGGTTTGTGTTCCTCCCATCCCCGAATTAAAGAAGGAGCTGCTGGATGAGGCTCATAGTTCTTCATTCTCTATTCATCCTGGAAGCACGAAGATGTATAGGGACCTGAAAGAGTACTTCTGGTGGGATGGCATGAAAAGAGATGTTGCTGAATACGTCTCTCGATGCTTGGTTTGTCAACAAGTTAAAGCTGAGAGACAGAAGTCTAAAGGGATGTTACAACCATTACCCATACCCGAATGGAAATGGGAAAACATCACTATGGACTTTGTCACAGGACTTCCTAAAACATCCAAAGGCAATAATGCTATCTGGGTCATAGTTGATCGTCTTACAAAGTCTGCACACTTCATTGCTATTAGATAGGATTTATCTCTAGATCAGCTTGCCAGGATATATGTAAAGGAAGTGGTAAGATTGCATGGAGTACCACTTTCTATTATATCTGATCGGGATCCGAGATTTACCTCGAAGTTCTGGCGAAGTCGTCAGCATACTCTGGATACAGAGTTGAGTTTCATCACTGCTTATCATCCTCAGACAGACGGTCAGTCTGAGAGAACAATTCAAAACCTAGAAGATATGTTGAGAGCTTGCTCTATGGATTTCAAAGGAGGTTGGGATCAACACCTACCTTTGGTGGAATTTTCTTATAATAATAGTTTTCACTCCAGTATTCAGATGGCTTCTTATGAAGCTCTCTATGGAAAGAAATGCAGGACTCCAACTTGCTGGGATGAAGTTGGGGAAAGAAAGCTATTAGGACCCGATCTCGTTGATGAAATGGCAGAGAAGATCAGATCTATTCAACAACATATAAGAGCAGCTCAGAGTCGACAGAAAAGTTATGCCGACAACCGAAGAAAAGACCTAGAGTTTGAAGTGGGTGATAAAGTGTTCTTACGAATATCTCCCTGGAAGAGGGTTATGAGATTTGGAAAGAAGGGGAAGTTGAGCCCTAGATATATCGGTCCTTTCGAAATACTGGATCGTGTTGGGAAGGTAGCTTACCGATTGGCACTTCCACCGAATCTCTCTCAAGTTCACGATGTGTTCCATGTATCTCTCCTGAAAAAGTACATACCAGATCCTTCACATGTACTCAGCTCAGAAGTTGTACCGTTGGAGCAAGGTCTTTCTTATGAAGAACAGCCTATAGAGATTTTGGATCGTAGCGAAAAAGTCCTACGAAAAAAGACCACTCGCTTGGTGAAAGTTTTATGGAGGAACCACCAACTTGAAGTAGCTACATGAGAGCTTGAGGATATGATGAGGGAGAAGTATCCTCATCTGTTTGTTACAAAGTGACGAATTTCAAGGGAGAAATTCTTTTTAAGGGGGGTAGAATGTAACACCCGAGACTTTTATGTTATATAAATCATCAAAGGAATCTTTTTCTACACAACACTTGCTTGGCTTTCTTTACACGCAATCGCGACCTTCCTCGATAGCTTGCGTCGTACGCAATACCGAGTTTTACTAAACAACAATATGCTATTAAAACTAGCCGTTATGAATAGTAATAACCACTTTTTGAAATTTTATAAATTTTATTTTCCAAAATGGACTTCATTTTTGGACTCAGAATATCGAAATTAGCCTAGGGTGAAATTTTGGTATTTTTCTGAAAACTTTCAATTTTTGATGAATAGTGAAACCACTAAGTGGTATGTTAAAAACTGAATTTTGCATAAAACTTAATTTTACCGCTTCTGTGAATGGAATTTCGAAAATCCGACAGACACGGTTGATATCAGTAAGTAAAATGTGGCTCAATGAGATAAAAATAATTTTTTGGTGAATAGTAACTTTTTACTTTTTTTTACCGCGGTTAATAGTAAATAGGGTAACTAAGGGTAAATATGATATTACTATTACCCTAACACATGTCCTAATTCTATTGGAAAAGTGTAATTCGACCAAAAACAAACTTAGGAATAAAATATGACAATTTAGGGCCACTTGGATTAGATTAGGACATTTATTATTAATTTATTTAAAGAAGGGTTAAAATAGTAAAAATCAAAGTTTAATAACTAAATCATTTTTAATATAGGGTTATACATAAGATAAATTCGACTATAAATATTCATTAGAAAGATAAAAATATTTCCTAAATAATGATATTTTATTTATAATTTTTAGACTTTAAATAAATTAATTTATTTATGACACAACGATGATGCAGTAATTACCCTTTTAAGAAAATTTTGACATAATTGATGTTATAAACACAAAAATAAATGTAATTTGAGACTTTTTATGAATTCCACTAATTTTCTAGGTTACTATGATATATTAATGTTGATTTAATCATCTTGGTTCGAACATTTAATTTTGTTATGACTTTCACAAAAATCATATATCAAATAGTGTCAAAATTGACACAAAATAGTTTTTAAATCAAATATTATATTATTAATTGTTATTTTATTCTTAAAAATCTAAGGTTCGGCCAAATGAATTAGATAAGGATATATATATTAATAATAAACAATTTGGGGTTCGTTTGGCATGTTATAGTAAGTGTATTAACCATATATTGAAAGAAAACAAAAAGACACGGTAAAAGTAAAATTATTTAACTTAATGTTAAATCTAAATGATAAGGTTAAAATAGGAACCTAAACTTTTCTAAATTCTATTGGATGAGAGGATTTCGACCCATCCCCACCTTAGCCTTCAAATAAATCAATTTGTATCTATTTAAAACCGAACATGACTTTATAATAAAATAATATTTTTTGTTATTCCTAAGGTGCCCCTCTCCTCCCTTATAAAAGGGAACCTCCTCCCCCTCCTCCTCACACAAATTTGAGCACTCAAGCTCGGCCAACCCCTGCCATTTTCTCCTCCCCACATCCCTAGAATAATCCTAGAGGTCCTGGTCTTCTTCAAAGACCAATATTAGTTCCCTATGTGGAGGATTCAAAGAGGCCTTCCAAAGAAGAGGTAATATCCATTACCGATCTTTTCAATTTCTTTCGACTTCAACTTCTTCTTCTTTAGTTGTTTCATGACAAAGTAATAACATCAGTATTACTTACATACTGATATGTTATTATAAATATGAAACAACCCTAATTCACCTTCTATCCATCCTACGGAAAAATGAAATCACCACGCGTGCGTACGTACGGAATACCGTCTCCACGCCGTGGTGTAATCTATTTTCCACCATCACCTTACAAGGATGGGTATAATGGTGTAATGAGTTACTATATATGATTATTATAAAGTAATATTGATACTGAAATAATATATATATACTCCAATACAATTCCACGATCATAGGAACGATATCATCACTCGTGCGTACGTACGGAATACCGTCTCCACGATGTGATGCGACTCGTTCTACATGATCATCATTACATAGTAATTATATAAATGAATTGAATGAATAAATATGATATATGCTACACTAATAACATTATGGATATAAGGTATCTATAACCTTAAAAGAAGAATAAGAATTTATTCGGCAAAACACGCATAAGAACAAAAGGCAATAAAGACCCGAGTAACAAGTAACAATGAAATATTACTAACAAGAAGCTAAGATTATGACCATATATGATATCATATCAATATGTATGATTCTGGAATAAGTCAATAACATTATTTAAACCATTATACAGGAGCTTCAGACACGTACAAAGCAAATTTGACCTAAGGTAAGGGAATTATCACAATCACATTTTTATCCGAGATTGTTTATTCGTAAGTATTTACCGGGGTGTATTTTATCATCCAAATCCATGTTCCCTCAATATGTAATATTGTTTCCATCCACTTGCAATAGTTTAAATCCAATTTTACCCTTCGGTGAGTTTTTAGTAAAGAATATGAAAGGAATCTTTTGTCGTTTTTCCGTACGAGGTACTTTTTGACTTTTCCGACAAAAGTACGAAGAATGTTTTTTTTAACTTATACGGCATGAATAGATTTTTTAAAACATTATTTCCAAGAAGCATCCTTTAAAACTTTTCAAGTTTATTTTTAATCAAATTCTTTTATTTTAAAGTTGTATGACATGTTATGAAAGGAAAAATGTTTTTGAAGAAGAAAGGACATTTTCCTCAAGAATGGAGTTCAAGTGTTTTATCAAAATTATTTTCCATCTAAGATAATAAAGGGTTCTGTTTTTATCCCTATTATTACATTGATTTGATCATGTTGTGATGGAATTATTTTTATGAATTCCTTTATCTTATATGAATTGATTTATGATGTCATGATGTTTCAAGAATCCCATTTTTGTTACATGTGTTATGCGTTGATGTATGTTTTATGATTATGTGGAACACATAAGAAAGGATTCATTATAAGATGGGTGGGACCTATATCTCCCTCCAATGCATTGGGTAAAGATTTTATATCTCATGAGATAGACATGGATGGAACGGTAGGTTATACCGGTTCAGTGAAACAGGACTGGAACGAGGGTGACTCGGTTCAGAAAGGGACTTTGTCCACTACGATAGTCTTGGCAATGAGTCTTGACTAACAAGAAATGATTTTCCATGATTATGTGTGTATGCCACAAGGTTTCAAGTTTTATTTTATGATTATGGGGATCTCGTTTTCACTTCTATGATTTATTCCATGTTAAGATTTTATGATCTCTTTTGCAGGTTATGATTTTCAAAAAGATATGATATGATTTTTATTTCCTTTATTTGCCCTTGCTGAGCATTTGAGCTCACCCTTTTATGTTTTCTTTTCCCCAGGTCAGGAAGATGGATATTAAGTAGAATATGCTAAAAAGGGACCCTAGATATGATGAAATAAAAGGGAGACACTGTAGAAGATTTATGAACCAGTTGTTTATGTTTCCCAGTTTCTAAAGACACTATACCTATACGGTCCTTTGTGGTTTTTTCATATGTTGTAATAAGTGTGCTTCAATTTTGAAGTATTAACAATGTATGTAAAGTATGGGTCGTTATAGAGATGATTTCAAATTCTTTTTGAACAACCTTCACAACTATAGAAAATATATAAATGAAATAATCTTATTTATCAGCTTGGTCCTAAAAATGGAAAGTAAACAAGGCTAAATACTAGCTCACCACAAAGTGTTTGAAAACAAATACATCATGATGTAAAGATAGGGACTGTAATCAATATTCCATAATAACACACATCAACATATCTAGTCTCACTTAGCATCACCTAGTCCAAGTCCCTATAGGACTCTGTCAAAAGTTCAATTGTCTACACATGACATGACACATGAACACAAATATCATCTAGCGGTGGGTTTAAAAATAAAAAGTAGGACACCCCGAGATCAGAAAGGATATAATAGATGAATAATAATTTTCTCTACACAAGTATATGTATAAAACTC
Organism: Viscum album; assembly: GCA_963277665.1. Taxonomy (NCBI): domain Eukaryota; kingdom Viridiplantae; phylum Streptophyta; class Magnoliopsida; order Santalales; family Viscaceae; genus Viscum; species Viscum album. The sequence continues at coordinate 548,327,090 of OY728148.1, forward strand.
ATATTACATCAATATCTATACATACTCAATAAATACATACACTGTCAAGAAAAATTATCAAATTTAATACCATCATAGGTTTCCTACTAGAATGTTTCACATAACACTCATATAGGAGAATAAAATCCATGAGTTAGATTGAATAGATTATATCTGTCCAAGAGGTGGTAATTGTCGGGTATCACTATTAGATGTACATTATAGAAGTTTAATGATATACGATACACTAATGTGGATCACTTCTAAGTCCATCAGGTATTCTATCAACTCAAATTAGATTAACTTATTAAGTAAAGGATCTGTGCCTGCATAGTGTTGTTTACAATGATACCAAGAACCCCACCTAGGGAAATAAGATGATTGAGAACCTCTCTCTTGGACTCATGGAAGTATTCCAACAACTATAACCATGATGTCTGGAAAAAGGGATCATTATTCCTTGTGTTAGAGGGAATTCCATTTTAACACTTAGGGAATGAGTATAGAGAATTCACCCTATCAAAAAATTTTCAATATATAAAGTACAAGGGTTCTAAATAAACACTTAAGGATTACAGAGTGTGTACTAGGAGTACACTACACGTCCCTTCGACATCGGGTCCTACCCATGTAAATAGATCATGTATGTGTATGTATCTGTGTCTATGTAATAGTACTTGGGGTGTTGCTACCTATGTACTTCTTTCTATATACCAGTAAATATTTTTACCCATGTACACCATGCTTGTCCATATCTGTGTAGGATCACATAGTGTTCTAATGCCAATGTATATATACACTTGGAGGTGCACTATGATCCAAATGGGAAGGGTCACACTCCATGTGATACATTTCTTCCCCTGGAAACCCTATCCACCATGTATAGGGTCCCATATAGAATATTATTCTAAACAAATTTTCTATAACACAAAAATTACTATAATTCTAGATCAGGAATCGGGAATGATCTACAATCCTCCAACCATTGATCCAGTTTCTCCCCATGCCAAAATGAGGAATTATAATTATACAGGCCCTTACTTCTTCAAATAATCAATAATTTTCCATCAAACCAATTTAAAAATACCTTTTAAATTTGTTGTTCATCACACATAAAAGAATAAAAAAATTGAGTATCCATATCGTCTTATATGCTACTACTTCTATTATCACACCACAACCATGTCATGTCGTGTCATGAACTTACCCCAGATGGGGATTGAGATGAAAATACTATATGGATGCCCCCATAGTCCAAGAGATTTTGATAAGCATCGAAGACATAACTAACTCAGGGATGAAATTTCCAAAGTACATGTACAAACACACAACAATTTTGATGCAAATTGACAAGGGAAAGAATAAAATATGAAACAATGATATAAAGTAAACCATGAATGCATGAACCTCTAGACAATAAAAAAATATGATACTATAAACAGAGAAGTAGTGGGATAAAAATACATGCCAAACTAGAAATGTGCCCAAACATGAAAAAAGAACTGGAAAAGTAAATAGTTGAACGAGAGACCAGTTCCTAAATCCCAGGATATAACCACAGTATACGGTTCTAGAACCTAGTATCCATAAGCTCCCTTTAATCATGATTGACAAGTTCTTTGTCTGCATAAGACACAATACATGCAGACAAATACCATACATGGGTGAGTATAAACATATCTAGGAGGATTCCCTAAAAGGTGAAGGGGCAGAAGTAAGAGATATAATAGAAAATTATTAGAGAAATAACACAAGGTATAGTGAAAGATTAAAACTCAACAAGAAAAGAGTCCGAAGGTAACCTATTCTAAACACAAGGGGCTCAAAACAGTGAGTAGATGAACTACTCATAGAGTCTTCACCACCTATAGAAGAATATTAGAGCCATATAACTATGATATATTAAACATAGAAACAAAATTGCATACCACACATATCTTCACCACTATTAGAGGGAGAGTTTCTAAATCCAAGGTCCAGATATAGTAGACATATAAATATATATGCCTAGTTAAAGAAGTATAGAAAATATAGTAAGGGGACCTCAATCTCATAGGCCATCCTCATAAAAAGGTTATCCAATAGTTCCAAAAGTACATCAATGATTCATTGAATCCCAGGCATCTAGCCATAAGAAAAAATATAAGTCTACCCACACCTCTTCACTCTGTCACATAGTTGAGTGATCACAAACACAAAGTCGAGGACCCACACCCATGTATAACATGGGGTACCACTCAGATGGTGTTGAGGACCCACTACCTTGCTCAACTCGAGGGTACCACTCAGAAGATGTTGAGGATACACTATCTAGATCAACAGGTGGATACCACTCAAAAGGCATCAAGGGCCCACCGCTTCTATCTAGAAGAGAGTACCATTTGGAAGGCATTGAGGACCCAATTTCCAGCTCCAATATAGGGAACCGATTAGATGATTTCGATGACCACTTACTATATCTACTAGAGAGTACAACTAAGAAGATGTCAAGGACTTTCTACCCAGTTGACCTAGAGGGTAACACTCAAAAGATGTTGAGGAACCACTACCCAACTCAACCGGTGGGTAGCACTCTATAGGTATTTGATGATCCTATGTCATCACTACCCTCATTAGGGATTACCAAACCATGCTCCATTCCTAGAAAATTCATCACTATTTCTTTAAATCCAAAATAGAGGACACCATCATGTACTACATGAAAAAAGGCATCAGATAGGTTATTCGCTGGCCAAAATCTGAGTTCAACGGAAGGTGATACAAAATCATGATGATTTATAAATAAGTACATGACATGTAATTGTTCCACATGACGTGTGTTCTCGCCTGCTATATATCTATATCCCTTAAATCATAAGAATTTTTCTCCTTATCATACTACATGAAGTGTCTTGGTCAAAATCCCGAGAAACCTAAGAGAATCATCATCATTTCAATGGGGAAAAATTAATTTCAATAATATTCTTATGAAAAAAGCCTCATATGTCCAAAAATATCACACCATTGTGATCCTCACAGAAAAATGATTTTGATTATATATTCACTTTCCTCAATCGGAAACCAGGTGAAAAAGTCACATTTCAATACATAACCCATGAACGATTCTTCATGGGCTGATGCCACAAGTTCGAATTGAATACATGATATTATTCCCGAAGCATCTGCCTAAATTCCTAGGTTGAAACATCTCAGATGGTTATTAATTTACACAATGTATAAAGAGGATATATTAGATTCAATATTACTTAATAATACTAATTTTATTATTATAGGGAATTTCTTGGACCCAGTCCATGAGTTTGAAAAAGGTATCCAAAAATGGTCTTAAAATGACTATCTCAATTTTACGTTCCTGCTACCACTAACAGATCATCAATTAGAAGTCACACGGAGATGTTATTCTATAAATGGTATTTTTATAAAAGGATAATAATAATAATAGTAATAATAATAGGATTATATTATAAAATTTCATGAGGAATTACCACTCACACTTTGTGCCTGTCTCCATCACATTGTCCACACTTTCTACTCTATTTTTTACTATTTTTAATTCGTAAAAATAATTATTATAATATATAGTTATAAAATTTATATGCATACCTCTATTCCACCATTCTCATGTGCATGCCTACACACTGATTTCTCTTTCTTTCATTTCTTTATTAATATCATTGAATATTAATATATTAATTAAAAATGAGCATTTAATATAATAATTATTCATAGGTATATATTTAGAAATCACCAATATGATTAACAGGGATGAAAACCTCTCTCAAGATCCAAATTTGTACACTTTCACAATCACGCTAAGAATCCCCCACCATGAGACCCCACAAAAATCCTCCACTTGGAGCCAATCATTTCACACTGCATGTCATTACCACATGCCATCCAAGAAAATGAGAATCATCAATCCCATCCCAAAACACATTTTATCACAAAGTTCACACACGCAGAACCAAAAAAATCACTTCAACACACACTATCTCTATCATTTATCAATTTATCCCCAAACTGTCTATATGTTTTGTATTTGTGCCACTATAATGAATAAGGGAGTTATCCATGTTCTAATCCACTATTTTAAAGTCGAATTGTGACCCCATGGTTCAACGATGAGGAACAAAAAGAATAGTGAGGGAAAGTTCCAATAATAAAGGTGATAAACATTTTTTTCCAAGAGTTATTAGAAAATGATTTCATAGTAGGGGAATTAAGGTAAGAAACATAGAATGAACAAGAAATGAATTTAAATAATAATTTATTTTGATACACAGGCTCAGGTGAAGGTTTTAATTATCACTGATCAAAGATAGGTAATTGATCACGATCAATCATTTAATTATATGGGTGAAAAAATACAAATAACAAGTCCTACCATGAGAATATATCAATATTTGGTGAAGAGTGCATCCACCAATGATGAGGAAGACCCTATTTGATTACTACCCATTGATCAACCTCAATATGATAATAGTTCATCAATTTGATGTCGATCTACCAACGAAGAATACTCTCCTCCTACACTTGGATCTAGAAATAGTTATGCGACCAATCCTTGGAAAATCATTATAAAAGGGTTTTAATAGAGGTCTTAGTTAGGATGTTTAGTAAGTCAAAAAAAATTATTTACTTATTTCAACTAAATGTACCATCTAAGGACTAAATCATCCTAATGTCCCACATCAACCAATTTCGTTATGCTGAGGGTAAAAAACAAATTTTTTACTCAATGGTGGTCTTAGATTCCCCATCAGAGTCTCCTCCTATGAGTTATATGGGTTAGGGTTATTAAATATATTAATTAAATTAATTAATTTATCTAATTTACCAAAAAATGGATACCCTATTAAAACATCTTGTGATGACCAAATTTATGTCACACATAGTGTAATATCATTATTCTAGATTCAACCATGGTCTCAAACTTTTTATTTAAGACTTCATTTATTAGATATTCAACTCATTTAGAAAAATTGTGTTTATGTTAAATAAAAATATATTTAATATTTTTATAAAATTAATTATAGGATCACCGGGAATTATAATTGCACTTTGTCTCTGTTTATAGAACATAAAATATTATTAGGAACATTATTAATTCTTACATAGTAAAAATAGAGTATCAAAATTATCCCCTTATTCAAATAATTCCTTCCATATAAAGAAAAACTAAGGAAAATGTAGGGATACTGAGCTAACATCTAGATTTTACATACATCTTCCCCACACTGAGATGTAGATCCAAAAGATAATTATGAAACACCCTCATCACCTCCTCTTTTTACATGATTAGAATTACCACCCATCCATGAAAAAAATGACATGAATAACTTCATCAGAAAATTTATTTGGTGAAACTTATAATGATATTGTGTTATGAAAGATATCTCAGTATATTTCTAGTAGATTTTAGTTCCTCCAAATCATCAAGATGAAAACTATCACTACTAGCTCAAGGTATTGAGTGGTGTAGTTCTATTCATTGGGTCTGAACTACCTCAACCCATATGCATTAATATTATGTCGCTACATCAAAGTTGATGCTGATCATGAAAGGGTACCAATAAACAAATAAGGTGTGTATACTCATCCAAGAAGAAGAAATAGGACATGGAAATCATGTGGCATACCCCACATGTCTTTGTCTCTCTTTTACAAAGACTAACCCCAAACCAGAAACACCGCCACACCCACTAGTGGAATACCAAGAAAAAAGGGTCAAGTGGAAAATCTCCACTAGTAATTCTAGGACCTTATCTAACATTTCATTTCAAATCCTCAACCTGAACACATAAGTATAAGGATATCATTTTCCACACCTCAACACGATATTTTTTGGGATGAACTAACTCAATCACATGTTGTTGGTCATTTTAAAAAAATGCATCTTGGTGAGTAAATAATCTCTTTTATTCATGAGTCCAAATCTTGGACAAACTATGTCATGTACTCATCAAGAGTCTGGCATAAAAATAAATACCAAGAAGACTATGGTACTAATGAACAACAAATGGAGTTAAAAATTCCTAACTGGGTATTATCAAGCCTCGGTTTATAAAAAAACACATCACCTGGCCTCAGACATACATAACATTGGGACTCATCCATAACACCTTGATACTATCAGCTTTGGGCGTCACTGACTCACCCTCATGGTTTTTCCATGTATCAAAAATGTGTTTGGATTGAAGAAGGAACCCCATTTCTCCTGAATTTGAATCTATGTCAAAAAAAACTAACAAAATACTACACTAATTATTCATGTCACATATTTTTTAACCTCAACCAAGAAGTATAAAGAAAAGATTACCTTGCCCAGTGACTTAAAATTTCTACTATAGAATGCAGAAGAGACATATAGCAAACCACTTATCATCTTGTACATTTTGGGGTCATAGACATTCAAATCTTGTAGCTGTCCATATCCTTATCCTCTAGCTCCCTAATCTTGATGGGGTCATCATAATGGTGGTGGGAGAATATCATAGGGATGTCCAACACCCATATCTCCTCTGACTCCTCTACTGGCTCCACATCTTGGGAACCACCCTGTCCACACTTGGGAGATAATTGATCACTTTTTTGGATCTGAATTAGAGATCCATTATCTATCTATATGTGCTAATCAGAAAATTGGGTAAGGTAGTCTCATACTATGTGGTCTCACCCATCACATGTAAAGAAACTCCCATATAAAGGCCTTATCCAATAAAATGCATGAGTCTGGTAATGGAAGGGTCTCCTCTGCCAAGATCCTAACACCTAACATCTTCTAGTTTCTACAGATGAACCAAAACTACAAAACCCACTCCCATATCTAGCTATCCAGAGTCCCTCTAAAAAAATATATCTAACACTACTCCCTAATAGAGAACCCCTGACATTGGTGAGAATTCACAAGTGCACAACACTATCTCAGATCTCTCTATGGAGTCCCAGTTCAAATTTTTGTGCTTAGAAGTAGTCATATTGCATCTGGTAAAGGTAATAGAATGTAAGTAGCATAAACCTTATTGTGTAAATTTCCTATATTATCCTTCTTCTATAGATCTATATGCTCCTTGGATGTTCTATCATGATAGTATCGAATCATCATGCCTCTACGTAATAAGGAACCATTAATGCACAATTGCTCCATGGAATAGGATAGCTTCCAATTCAACTACATGATCCATCGGGGTCTGAAAAAGTTGGATGATACAATCCACCAATTATATCCAATCATCTATTTCTTGAGAATATGAATTGCCACATAACATTAGCGCTCTCTACCAATGGAACTCATGAATCGTGCTATGACTGAATTCATCCTTATCCTTCTCTGTTGGAACAATCTATTTATTAATAGAGGGAGGATATACTACCAACCGACCTTGAGGAAGGGTTTCACAAGATGGACACCAAATTGGGCCTCACCGTTCATTATATCATCAACACAAATTGTATCTCGTATCCTGACTGTCTATCTTCGTGGAGGTATCCTGAATGTTATCAAGGAGTATAGAAGTCAGATGATCATATATATATATATATATATCAATAACAATGGTGATCTAACTCAAGAAGTAATGTCAAATAATCAATCCTATATGATTCATCTACCATTTATTCAGGAAACAAATGTCTCAGCATTCCAAGTCGAAAAGTTCGTTGTCAAGGTCCTGGTGAATGGATACGCTCCCTGCCATGCCATACTAGATTCCATAGAATCATAGATTCACTTGAGACACTTTGATAATATTTACCAAAACCCAACCAAATCATCATAAATGGATTTGGCTGAACAATATCCTAAGGAAATAAGAGAGTTACAAGATCTCCATCTCAAAGCTCAACAAAGGAATAAGAGAAACCAATAGTTCAAAATGTCCACTAATGATTCACAACATCCCACATGTCTGCCCAGAAGTAATCATACAAGTCTAACCACACCTTGCTACTATTATGTGTAATAGAGTGGAAACAAACTCAATGTCAAGAACCCACATCCGAGTATAATATGGGGTACCACACTTATGGCATCAAGGACCCACTGACTACCTCAGCTGGAGGGTACCACTCTAAAGACACTGATGACCCACTACCCAAATCAATTGTAGGGAACAACTATAATGGTTTTGAGGACCCACTTATTTTCTCTACTAGAGTGTACCACTCAGAAGGCATCAAGGTCCCAACATCAAACTCTACTAGATGGTACCACTATGAATATGTAGAGAACCCACTACACATATCAAATGGTGGGTACCGCTCAGAATGTGTTTGATGATCATGCATGATCACAGATGACATCATTCATTTTGTAACCATGTTATATGATCAAAAAGTTACATATCATATATCTAAAGAGACAGATGAGGTTACCATCACATTCTATGTAAAAAAAAACTCAGGATAGGTAGCTCATGATACAAAATATGTGTTCATATGGAGGAGATACAAAAGATTTATCATTCAAAAATGAGTACACGACACGTAAGAGTCACACTTGGTGTGTGGTCCCACTCTTTTACCTAGTTGTTTCCATGACAACATTTGGATTTCTATCCCTATAGAACTACATAATCTGTCTTGGTCAAAATATTGATAAACACATGAGGCTCGACATTAGTCTAAAGGGAAAACATAATTTCAGATACAGTCCAATATAAATAGTCTCGGATGTCCAAATGGATCACTCCATTGTAATATTCACAAAAAAATTCCTAGGATAGGCTATTCACTTTCCTCAACCAGGCACTAAGTGAAAATGAAATATTTCACCTCATAACACATGACCAGTGCTTTGGGGGTCTAATCCACGAGTCTGAATTAAATAACTGATATTCATCTTGAAATTTCCTCTATAATATTATGGTCACAACATCATAGACAATTTATCATTCCAAAATAGTATGAATAAGATATGTCAGATACAAGATCCTTCAATAATAATAAATTTATTAAAATTTGTAATTTCATGGACCTGATACACGAGTTGGAAAAATGTATCCAACATTGGTCTTAAAATGACAATCTCAATGTCAAGGTTACACAGTTTCTAATGGAGCATCAATCTGAAGTTTCATGTTGAATTTATGGTAGAAATGGTGTTTTGATAAAAATATAATAATATTAATCATAATAAAATTATTATTATTTTATAAACTATCATGTGGCATTCCCCCACACACCGTGTACCTCCACCCTCATGCTAGGCATCCACCTTTTTAGTATTATTTTTTTTCAAATCTTTAATTCATGTAAATAATTATTATAATATATAATTATAAGAGGGGTCTGCATACCTATTTTCCACCCTTATCATGCACTCACCTACACACCAATTTTTAATTATTTGATTCCTCCATTAATATATGTGGATATTAACATATTAATTATTCAATTATCATTTAATATATTAATTATTCATATAAGAATCATTAAAACATTCGACGTTGACAACGATAAAACACCAATCTTGATATCCAAATCTGGACACCGTTGCGTTCATGCTATGTAGCCCCCAACATGAGACCACATGCATGACCTCCTCTTGGAACTAATCCCACCACACCACACATCATCACCACATGCCGTACAAGAAAATGGGGATCCCTCATCCAATCCCAAACCATCCATGATCACAATGCTCTCACTAGTGGTACTAAATTGATCCATTCGACTAACAGTACCCTTTTCGCTTATCAATCCATCCACAGACCATCAATCTACATGTCGTTTATTCCACCAAAATGAATCATGGGGTTTAACTACATTTGAACATGCCCAAAAAACGTCGTATTGTGACCCTATAGTGTGGTGATGAAGAATGTGGAGAACTATGGTGGGAAATTGACAATAAAATAGTTGATAAGAATAATAGTATAATATCTCTACAAAAAGAAATCATAGAAGGGAACCTTGGGAGAGAAATATTCCCAGGACAATAAATAATTTGAAATAATAATTTATTTTGATACACAGGATCATACGAAGGTTCAAATTATTAGAAATCAAAGAGAGCGAATTGATCAGGATTAATCTTTAAATTATATGGGCCAAAAAACACATATAATGAGTCATACCTAGATTATGGATCAACAATTGGTTAGGAATGAATCTTATAGGGATGAAAAAGACCTACTGCGAGCACTACCCATCAATCCACCTTAATTTGATCATTGTTCATCATTCGATGTTGATCCACCAATAAAGAAATATCTCCTCCTACTATTGTATATACCAATGGTTATTATTATAAACCTTGGAAAAAAATCAAATAGGGGTTTTGAAGGGGTTTTAATTAGTAAATTTAATAAAAAAACAAATTACTTATGTATTTCCATTAAACATAATGTATAGTGGCTACCTCATCCGAAAATCTCATGTTGTCGAATTTGTGGTCACTGCTAGGGTAAAAATCACATTAAAAACATAGTGGTGGTCTCAGATTCTCTATCTGAGTCTCCATATGTGATCTATTGGAGTTATAATTATTATATAAATAAATAAATTTATCTAATCCACCCACCAATGACTGCCCCATCTGAATGTCTCACACCAAACTACTTTACGTCACACCTCGGGTGAAATCTACATTTAGGAATAAACCATGGTCTCCTATTTCTAATCTAATACTATATTTATGATATATGCACTCTTTAAGGACAAATTTTCATTCCCAATAAAAATTTATTTAATATTATTATAAAAATAATTTTGGTCTCCCCATGCCATAGAATCGGGTGCAGTCTGAGGGTCTGGGTCAAATTTTTTTTCAGTAATATTCCAAAGGATTACATGAAAAAAAGTGTATCTACTTGCCAATACTATATCTAAATAATGAACTATTTTCACCATGAAATAGGGGAATAATGTTTGATTCTTCAGACTTCATTGAACCATAGGCCAAGGAAATCACCCATGATTAATGAGAAAGGGGAAAATGAACAAAGAACATCTATGTGGAATGGAACTAGGATGACTTTCATGTCAACCTCAATTTTTTTAGCATGGTAAAAAAATACATAATCAAATAGTAACAATGTAATTCACCAAATCCTAAATGAAACTATCCCATCTCATAATTACAAATAACATGTAGAAAAATATATTGGTTGATTGATTTTAATTCATTTTAGAACTAGATAATGAGGAATGATTCTGACAAAAAAAACATCCAAAATTGTTTAGGATTGTTAGTAATGAAGAAAAAAACTGCACCATTGTTGTTTGTGAGATCCTCAGATTTCCAATCACACTAGCTTTTGATCTTTAATCTGGTCATTGTCCACCCATAGAATCTCTTTCAAGACTCTCCAATGGCTCTCCAAATATTTAAAGGGGTATGTAGATAAACAAGAAAATTTTCCTTTTTTGTGATTATATAGGGAAACATTAGATCATTGCATCATAATAGATTAAATAAATTATTTTTAATAGTTTATTTTTTATCCATTCCCATGATGACTTTTCTATCAATTACCTATGCTGAAAAATTTCATGTCATGCCTATGGTAAAACCATGTTCTTAATTCAATGGTTCGCTCAGATTTTTAATCTGATCCACTATTAATAATTTATTTCACATATTAATGAAAACTATGTGTGTGTGCTATTTAATATATTAATTATATTTCAAACATTTATTCTAGGAACATCGTACCTTAAAATCGTATACCATCATAGTGAATGGTTTCATAAAAAATCCACAAAATATGGAAAAAATAATACATGGAAAATTTGAGTCATCAATTTCTCCCCACCAAGGAGATTTACACCATTAAATTCCAAAATATGTGGATATAAAAAAAGAAGTGGGTACTGAGCACACATCTGAGCCTCCCACTCCCAGGTTCTCGCATGAAGATCCATGTGCTTAATTTGAACTCACACTAAAGTAATCTCTTTCCCATGAATGATCCTCTTATACCGATCCTCAATCTCCATATGGTACATAGTAATGGTATATCCATCCTCAATGTCTAGATCTCTCCCAGTCGATAACGTGTTATGGGTCATGCACACACCTCCTCATCTGCAACACATGAGAGAAATTTTGTACCTAATCTAACTACAGTGGTTGAGATAAGTGGTATGTCACATCACCAAATCCATGTAGTATCTCTAAGGTCCATTGAATCTTGGGGACAAATTTCCTCCCCATTCATATATCTATAATCTTTGTTGAGATGAAACCCATAATAACAAATTGTACCCCTCCTCAAACTCCAAAGGCCTTTGTCGTTTATCCACATATGGAATTTGATGGATAGGTGAATTCTTCATTCACTCCTATATTATCTGGTCATTCTTAGTAGTATCTCAAATGAAAACATGTACCATGAATACTAACTCTCCTGGGATGGTCCAATAAATTAGTGACCAACAATGTCACCCATACAATGCCTCGAATGGTTCAATACTAATGGTGAAATGAGATCTTTAGATTTATGAAAATCATAGAAATGTTAAGTGACCCTCCAAACTATGGCCAAAATCTAACATGAAATATCACAACATGTCCTCCTGAACCTAAATGGTCTGCTGAGTTTGGTAATTAGTATGGGGGATGAAAATACATGATAAAATTCAACTACACCCAAATAAACTCTAGAAATCCCTTCCATAACTGAGATATGAAGTGAAATCAGGGTTATAAATGATCATCATGTGAACTCCATGGAGTTAGACTATCTCCTACAAATAGATTCATCCCAATATTTCTACTGAAATCTTATTCTGAATAGCTATGTAGCGGGTCAACATGGTGAGTTGGTATACGATTACCCATATGGAATTAATTAACCTAGAAATATGTTGTAATACCACCATGATTTTCATGAATATTCCATCATACATACACTTTGGCACTATAAGGGGTTGATCAAAACTCACTGGAACATGGTGCTCAGACTTCATTTGTTAAAAATTAAGGCATTGAGATTCTAACACTACAACTCTCATCTCTATCCCATGCCATGAAAACTAACATAAAATGACATAGTACATATTTTCCACCCATTCTTGTATCATTAAAGGATATGTTTTCAAATATCTTAGAAACTCCCCTACAATAGTAGTATTATAGTCATGCTTCCTCTAAAAATAATGACATGCTCCCCAACATTAGAAAATACACTAAAAGAATGTCTAGTAAATATATTAGAATGTAGTGTTTCATAGTTAGGTTCCCCTAAATTTTCCTCCCTATCTCACTGAAAAAGTGGATGGGTAACAACCATGAAATAATGGTAGGATGATTCATCTCTATCCATAATGTAATGCTCTAACGAGATCAACTTCTTCGACACATTTCTTGGAAACTACAAACAATATCTACTATTAAGTCCATATGCTACCACACCACCTTCCCAAGACTAATGAAGTTATTAAAATCATAATCATTTAGGAAGTCCATCCATTACCTATTTCTCAATATGAGGACCTTATGAGAGAATACATACTTGCGACTATTGTGGTTAGATTATATGATAAACTACTCACCCATCAGGTAGTGTCATCATAACATTATTGAGAATATCACCACTACAAACACAAGATAATTTTTCACATAGTTCTTCTAATGTGCTATCAACTGATGTGCACAATAAGAAATAACCACCTAATTCTTCATTATAACACATCAATGTCTCGTACCTGATGCATCATAGAACACTACATACTTAAGACCATTCTTAGGAAATATCAAGATGGGAGCAATCTTTAATCTCTACCTCAACTACTAAAAATAATACTGGAACCTAGGTTTCCACACAAGAAGATTCTCCTTCTACATCCAAGATTTCATGGGTTCTAACAACATGTAGAAATTAGAAATGAATCTGTAGTAAAAGATTTATATCCCAAGTAATATTTGAACCTCCATAACATGCTTGGGTGGATCCCTAGAAAAAACTACATTAACCTTCACAAGGTACACTACCACATCACATTTCCCAATAAGTGGACCTCCAGAATCATGAAATAACACTTCGAGTGCTTTATATAAAGTTGGTTCTCTTTGAGTATGTCCATAACTATCCTAAAGGTTCTCACATGCTCCTAATGGATGTCGAGTACTTAAGAATATTATAAATGATGACCACTATCAACCTATGTAAGAAGGGATTAAAGATCATGTTCATGACTCCAGTGAAAACTAGTTGGATTTTCTTCATCCCAATGGGAATCACCATGGACTCATAGTTAACATAGAGAAATCTTAATGTCGTCTTCATTATATCCTCCTCCATTACTCCGAACAGGTGATTGCCTGATCTGAGGTCAACATTTTAGAACCATCATTCCCCTCTCAACTGATCAATGAGATCATCGATACATATTTATCGATACATGTTCTCCACTGTTACATGGTTCAAGCCCTATTATACAACATATGACCTATATCTCCTATCTTTCTTCTTGTTGAACGAAATCAGGGCTGAACAAGGTTAAGCAACGGGTATATCATATCTCATCCTCTGCAAGTTCTCCTACTAGACCCTCATATCATGAAGCTCTACAAGAGCCATCAAATATACTAGCACAGATATAAATATCATCTAGGGAGTTTAGATCAATGTAGAGGTCCATCTCTTAGAGGTGAGTTAAGCCTAGAAATTCCTAAGAAAATGCATCCTTTTACACTACCACCACTATAAGGAATTGAAAACTCATAACATCCCCTACACCATGGGTCATTCTATCTATGTGATGAGTAATTAGATAAAACCTCTTATGGTTGAGTTTATCCTATACTGTCTAGGGTCCCATTTCACTCACAAAGTAAAATATCAGACCATCACTATGGACACACCCCATCCCCTACTTGAAATAGTTGATTTGGGCATGAACTTTAGATAGCCATTCCAACCATAAGATGATTTTTAAGACATATTTTCTGTTATAAATATATCTCAATAGCTTCTTTCACCTCTAAGAGTTTGGTCACATTGATAGCACAGTTTTGTGATCACTAAGTCATCCCAAGTATGAGTATCTATAATGAATGGTTGAGCCAAGAGCTCAAGTAAATTATCTATGTCTCAAAACATATACATATAAATAATGGAATGACTATAATTTATGTCTATCAACAATAAAACTATGGTAGAAAAGACACACCTCATACATTGAATCATTCCTAGATCATTTGGGTAATTAGCCTTGACCGCCTATAGGGTCCCCCCATCCTGCTTTTTATTAAGCCTAGCATGAAACACCTGGGAGTGGTAGTGGTAACATGTCAATTTCCTACCACTTTCAGCTAGTTCTCATTGATCCTCTACAATATCTCACACTCAGTGGACCTATCAGGTCTTGCTGCTGCCTCTACCTTGGTGACCCATCCACGATCTCCCTCTTAGCTATATGAAAATTTTGACAATCTAATTAAAGATGTCCCATGCCATCACCTAGGTTTAACCGCCTCTTTTTAGGCTGAATGGATGCATCTAGTGATCCATGAATTATAGACCCCATAACCTTTTACCTCCTCTAAAAATGCATCTCATGTCCTGGTCCCTAAGACTAATTCCAACCCTCTGTTCCTGAAATCACTTCTCTTGTGTGCCCAATTTTGGTAAACACTAGCTGTTTATTCTTATACAAGAAGCGCTCAAACAAAAAATCATGCTCTATAACACTTTAATAGGAAATAATTCATAAAGGTATAACACTGGATCAAATGTATCTACTTAGTACTTGCTTGAATTTCTATGTTTACAAGAATTGGTTAAGAACCATATCCACCATGTATCAGGAGAGGTTGGTAAAACATGATGAATACATAAATACTATTTTACCTACCCACTGTCTTTATAGAATATCTTGGATACATACATCCATTAGAATATATGGAAATATTTCGTTTGTAAAAATGCACTCAAACTATGACCATACAAGAGTTACCTTCTCAAAAGATGAGGTCACTAACCCCCACCATCATTTTATTGAGCCATTGAGAAGTCTTGATGCCAAGAACACCATATGATATATAGATTCCATAACTAGAAAGAAGAATTAGGTCACTACCTAATTCTAGTACTCAACTGACTATGGGTCAGGATCATCTTGAAACATGATGGGACACTATTGATGAAACTCATGAAGTGTTCTCATCACGTGCACCTCATCTACTGGTATTGTTGGTACCATCTTCTTCTCAATTGGAGGTGGTATAGATGGTGAAAAATATAATGACCTAGGATTTTCTTGCATGAATAATACATAAGTTTTTTGGAAAATTTAATACATTATTTAGTCAAACAAGAAAATTCCATATTAGATTATTTCATAGGGAAACATGGAACACAAAATTCTTATCTGGTGGGAGATATTCAAAATTTCCCATAAAGATTTCTCCCTATATTACACAAAATAAAAACCTACACTTATAACCTGGGTAAAGTTAATATAAGAAAATGTGAGATCATATTCTCAATAAGAGTATATAGGGATGATACAAAAGCATAAACATGAGAATACAGAGTTTAAGAAAGATTGAAACAATATAAGGTTATACCATGTATATCAAATATCATTAACATGAATCATTTCATAAATACATGTAGTTTATAATACAAAAATCATAATGGAATCAAATAACATAATCCATAAAATCATAACATAATAATATGAAAAATAATTTTTGGAAGACACATAAAAAAGTAATATAATTCCCTATTATCCAAGGACTATTTCAAAAACATTATAGAGAACATGAGGTAAAATACACCTACTTGTAGGGACACACCACCATGCCCAATCATAGTTGAATCCTTGTAAGGGATCGGGTTTCCACATCTTCCCATTGTGGATTGGGGCTCCCCATCTTCTATCATGGATCAAGCCCATAGAATTCAATCCCATCATTATCTCATGATATTTAAATCATTTCACAATGAATTAGAGGGAGATATAGGTCCCACCCATCACATAATAAAAATAACACATATTTGTGCCACAAGAACATAAATCATTCGTCATATTAGATCCCATGCAATAAATTGGATTTCATAAATATAAAATAATAATGTCATAAACATGGAAAACAAATATATTTTATAAATATCAATCTATCATAAGAATGAAACATTCATAAAAATAATTAAAATGGATTCATGGGTTTATAAACCAATTATAACATAATTTATAAAGAATAATGTTGTTTTAGATGAAAAATGAATTTGAAAAAACTTTATAAATAATTTTTTAGAAAAATATCCATTCCATTTTGAAAAATGATTTTGAAATCATAAAAAATTTATAAAACCATACTATTTGTAAATAAAATTGTAAAATAATAAAGTAATCATTTGAAAACTTTTTAAAAATCATAGAAATTAATTTTCGTTAAAAATTATTGAACGATAATTTTGAATATTTTTCAATAATTTTTAGAAAATAGAGTTTTTGAAGGAAGACATATTAATGAATAAAGATAGAATACCATTACATGAAACCTATAATATCATGATAAAATATTTTTCAAGGAATCTTTTTTTAAATTTTAGTGTATACATCTTTTAAATGACTATAAGTTCATAACATAACATTTGTCTCAAAGAAGGAAAATTGAGACAAAATTACCTTATGGATTTAGGATCTTTTAAAGAATAAACCATATAAAAGAAGATAGTCAAATGGTTATGTAAATGCACATTAATATAATGTGAATTTTTATTAAATACATTCATGAGCTATTTATACAAAACTTAAAAGAAATAGGTGGTGATCATGGTTTATATCCCACAGAAAATAAAAGTGAGACAGAAATACCTTACATCATGACTTGAATCTAACCATACTAATGATACCTATTGTATAATAAATATTAGTATATTATATCTCTATTATAGAACCATATTCATATATATAATACCGTATATTATTTACTTTTTACTTTATAGTACTTGCTTACTCAAATTCCATGTTAAAGTGATGCATTGGTTAATAACCGCTTTGCTTCTTGAACAAGTTTTAACTATTTATTATTGGTCCTCATACATAGATCATGATTTAATTATATAAATAATTGTATCATTGATATTTTTATATATTCATTATATATTTATTCATAGTAATTCATAAAAGTTATAGGTAAAAAATAATATACACTGTTATAGATATAGTAGGTCGTACGTATGGATGAACATTGTTTTCATTTATTTTCATATTAAAAGAAAGAAAATAATATGATATAATATCATTAATGGAATATTATTAGGTTATATATATATATTTATATATCTTATATATTCATAAAATTCATCCCTCTTACCATCCAAGTAAAATATAAATAAAAAACGAATCACATCACATCGTGGAGAGGGTAAGCCACATGCACATGAGCAACATTGTCATTTCCCAAAAGATTATGTGTTGAAAAGTTATATATGATATTGTAAATAAATAAGTATAATTTTCTAATAAATAACATATATATAAAAAATACTATATTTTCAACCATAATTATTACCATGAGAGGTGGAAAATGAAAAACGAACAATCATAGTTTCGTGAGGTGGTAGTTTGCCTTACACTTAAACAATAAGTTCATTACCCATTATATGGAAGTGTGTGAGAGTGTAGGCCAAAACCTTAATATAAAAAATATTATTACATTTATGATACATATGTGATTATATAAACATCAAATAAAAAAATTGAGGGGGTTCAAGTAACAGAAAAAAATGTTCATCGATGAATGTTACCTGTTCATTGGGTATCTTCTTTTTATTTTCACTAAAAGACATATTTTGGGAAGATTTGTGAACAAAATAAGGCTTATATGATTAAGGAATTAATTATTATAGGATATTTGGGTAATATTTTTCTAAGATAAAAGTCTTTATAGGTGTCCATGAAAGATAAGGAGATGTGCCCTTTTATAATAGATGGGTGGAGCACTTTTGGAAAATAAAAAAATATTAATTTGTAATAAATAAAAACTCAGTAAAAATACCCCCGAAATATAATATATTATAATATAAGATCATATACAGTCATAATACCATAAATCAATACATTTTATATAATTTTTAATGTACTTTTATGCATTATCTTTTTTTATTAATCCTTATTTAACTTATTTTAATTTTAACTATGGTTACAATGTTTTTAATATTAAGAAGATGAATTTTTTACATATAAAGAGTCAATTGGAAAATTAATGGTAAATTTATTATATTTTAGACAATAATTTATCATCTTTTCCTCATTTATGTTTTTTATTATTTTTATCTAATTTAATAAAATATAGTATTTATAAAATATCATTAGTGTCAATTTTGATAGTATTCATTACATTAACATTAATAAAATTATTACAACCACATAAATATGAAAATATTATTTTAAGACACCCTAAATATGTCATATTGACCTATAAAATTTGTGTAAAACCCAAATTAATTCAAATTATATTTATTTTATTATTTATAATACAATTTAATTGACTCTTTATTTACTTGTTTGATTATTACACCATTATTTTGTAATTATTTAAGATAAATATGTATTCAATAAAAATTAAAATTTATTTTATTTTATTTATATAAAAATTTCATATTTTTTATTAATATACATAATCAATTATAAAATTAATTTACCCCCATATTAAAAATATTATACATATTAAAAGTGAGAGTGTGACATTTTATCACCCCTTTGAGTTTAATAATCCTTAAGTCATTTTCATGGAAAAGTGTTAGTGAAACTATTAAATACTATACTTATATTTATTGTTTTAATTAAAATCATCCAATGACATTTGGGTGACTGTTAAGGTAGTTTTATAATATTAATAATTTTATTTTTACTTTTAATTACCGCATTTAACATTAACTGTTGTAATAAAAATTACTAATGTTACTATCTATATTGTCCAAAAAATGAATGAAAGCTATTTAATAAATTTTTACATACTCATAATAAATATTAATTTATTTTTATAAATTGAAAATGTATAAATTTCAGAAATTAATTAATAATTAATCATGTTTATGGAATGAGTGAACAAGTTTTCATAGTAAAATGTTCAAAAGTTCACACAGTTTTTATATCCAATTTCCATGTGAAATCAATTCCAATAACCTAAATTTTATAATTTTTTAAAATTTAATCAAATTATACTATAAAACCAATAAAATATATAATTTAACATTATAAATGATTTTGATGAAAAATTTATTTTCAATTACAATTTCTAATTTTCACTATTCATCGAAACTTGCAACTTATCAAAAAACTACCAAAAAATAGACCAAAGTAAATTTTGATATCCTGATTTCAAAGAATATATTTTTTTATCAAATTCAAATTATTAAATTGTCAAAAATTTAATTTAAAATTGCTTTTCGTTTAAAAGTTTCTAAAATAACCCTTGTAAAAAATATATCTTTTTATTCTTAAAAATTGATTAATTCTTATCTTATGCCTATATAATTTTTTGATGAATATTAAAATTATTAGATTAAATATAGAAAATAAATATTTCATTATTATCATTCACTAATTATAATTAATTTAATTGTTTAATACAAAATGACTTTGGGAGAATAAAAATAAAAATATTTCCATTATATTCAATTGGTATATATTTTCATTTCTAAATAATTGGTAACAAATGAATTTATCTTATAAACCATTTATATTCATGAAGTTAGTTAAAACTATTTATAAACTCTAATTTAATATCATGATTTTTCTTGTAATATTAAATTAATTTATTTTAATAATTTACTATTGTTTGGTAAAAATCGGTATTGCATGTAATGTATTCTATCCAATGATCATGTTATTGTGTTTAACTCATGCCAAACATAGTTCTGGGTGTACCTAGAGCTAATATAAGTGTTTCATGTAGCACAAACATGACTCAGTGTTGAATATAAATGAATTATAACATGGGTTTTTCATATAACACAATCTATATTCAGTGTTATAGGAAATGAGAAAATATTGAAAAGATTAAATTAAATAACAAACTATTTCATAAAATATTAGGGTGTTACATTATACCTCCCTTAAAAATAATTTCACCATTTAAATTCATCTTGTTTATCAGTGGTTTAATATATGAATGTTACTTTCATAGAATCACACACCATTAAAATGAACTGTAAAACATCCTTTAAAAAATGGAAATATTGAATCATAATGATTACCCTAATTTACTCATAAATCGGTATATAAATAGGATAAAATAGATGGGAAGTTAAATCATGGGCAATGAAGTGTCTTCCAATTATCATGTTCTGATGGAGAGTGATAAAGAATATGGATTTTAGGAGGTTAATAACCACAAAATCCTAGACCAAAAAGATCTAAAAAGGTAATTATTATCATAATAAATGATGACAATTATATAAAATTTTACTTCAAAATAAATAGAGAAGAAATAATTACTTGATTTTACCTCATAAGTACAATATCTCTCTTTGGTTGTTCCTTGATCATTCCCTAATTATCTTCTTACTCCATGAAATGTAGTTGATATTATAATACCTATAGAATTAGCAGATTATAAGATCCATAATAGGATGGAAATTCATTCCTTCTATCTTTATTTATCATCACAACAAAATGTTGAGCACATGTTATCTGATATTTATAAATCGAAACACAAAATGTCAATTTAAAGAATTTCACAAATGTTTACCCTTATAAAACTTCCAGAATATTAAAATCCAAGACCTTTAAAATAAGGAAACTATATTTATCATTAATCTCTCATAAAAATATGTTTCTATTAATTTTTAAATAAATAACAGCTGAATATTATTACTAAATATTATTTTGAAAAATAGTAATTTCCTAAATTACCATGGAACCTAAGTGAAAACATATATCTTTCGACAATCAACTCTTTCGTTATACCATGAATAAATAAACCTTATAAACTCAATCCACTATATCATACACCATATTATCATCTTATCAGTCCAAAGGTCATCAATACAATCCCATTTAAAGTAAAACATTTTTTTATTTTATTATCCCTAAATCATGAACATATTATGTGTTATCCTTCCTTCAATTAATTTTTTTCCAAAAAAATACCACCTTTCCATTAAATCACATTTCTAGTACATTGAAACCATTCAAAATATTATTGTAAATCCTCAGTGAAAAAACATAAATTAACATATCCTTATATATTTCACAATTCTTATAACACAACTCTTGAATCCAAATAAATAAACACATTGATTAATTCACTTCATACTTAAGCTATTAATTACAATACCTCAACCTATTACTTAACAAAAATTTTCTTTCACATTTCAATTGTAGTATAATCATCAATAGAAATTTAACCATTACATTCACATCCTTTTTTATTATCTTCATAAGGATTTAAAATAGGACATTTATTTGCATAATTTCCTTTCCTTCCACAATTGAATAATTCATCAATTGATAAAACCTTAGGGATTCCAATATTCCCATCCATTAAATCTTTTAAAATTTCCATTGTCCATTTTATTTTACATGATTTTTGTCCTTATTTCCCATAATATAAATATATTATTATTTCTATAAGACATATATTTAGGTGTTTTTTCCCTCATTTTTAACACAAATGAAACTGAATCTTTTTTTCTTCATGGTATCTATTACAACTTTTCTCAAAAATTTCATAAATTCTCTTCATGGGTGATTTTGAGAGTTATTTATGTTATATGTTTTCAAACATATTCCATAAAAATAGATTAGGAATGATAATAACATACTTAACTATAGTGATCATCCCAGTTGACTTCTCATCTGTAAAATTTTAATCACATTCAACATTAAACCTATTTTTTTTGGTTTCTATCACTGAGCAATAATAGAAATCATAATGTAAAGAACACTTATCATAGAATAAAAACACAAAACAACGAAAAATTACCTATAAGATGTCTAATGTATGAAACCTTCACTAATATAATAAACATTAGGTTTTTCATTGGAGACATTCATATATATATCCTTAGAAATATCCAAATGGATATTTCTAAATTTTTCTTATCCAAGTTTCCAATGGTTGACTAAAACATTTCTTTGATACCATTTATAATGACCCAGTATTTTCATAAATTGATATTACATCGTTTTTTCAGAACATTTTACACATTATAAAATCACAACCCCAAATATCATATTAGTTTAATGCCTTTGGAAATAGCGAACAAAAAATCATACTCTAGTGGGATATCTTTTATGTTTCCGGAAAATATCATCACCTTTAGTACTATTAATTAAATCCTTTATTTATATCCTCGGGAAAGGAACCATAAGAAAAGGGTAGGATCTGATGCTCAATAATGGTAGAAAAAGAAGATATGAAAGCATTAACATGGGAATAAAGGGTTTGAGAATGTGATCTTAACGTTATATGATCACACCATTTATATCAATGATACTAAACATGAATCATGGAATAAATAGTTGTTGTTCATAATACATGAATCATAAGGGAATCAAAGAATATAATCCATTAAATTAATATTTTATAATATGTCATGAAATTTGTGATAGACACATATAAATGTAATATCATTCACTATAAGTGAAGGAGAATTTAAAAAACATAATAAATTACATCAAGGTGAGTAAACCTATTGGATGGGCTCAGTCAATGTTTTCTCATTGTATAGGTTCAAGTTTCCCCATCATTTCATAGTGGATCGGGTTTCCCCATATTCTATCATGGATCAAGACTGTCAACTTCAATCCCATCATTTTCTCATGAGATATAAATATTTACCCAATGCATTTGAGGGAGATATAAGTCTTTCTAAAAACATAATGAATACCATACATATTTGTTCCATAAGAATATAAATCATTGATCATATAACAACCCATTGAATAAAATGGGATTCATAAACATCATATAATCATAATAAAATCATGTAAAAGAAAGGGTTTCATAAATATCATTCCATCATAAATATAAACAATTCAAATAAATAATAATTTTGGTATAATTATATCACATAACCAGTTAAAATTTCTTTAAATCAAATAACATTGTCTTAGATGGAAAATGATTTTGAAATATCACTTGAAATAATTTTCTATAAAATTATCTTTTCCATTTTGAAAAAAGATTTTTAACTCATAAAACATTCATAATGATTTTTTCATTGAAGATAAAATTAAAAAAAATATTAAGGAAGATTTGAAACCCATTTTAAACATATTTTAAATAATTTTTCATTAAAAATTCTTAAAATATAATTGAATACATTTTTCATTCATTTTTAGAAAACATTTTTTTTGAAGGAATAAATATTTCTGAATGAAGAGAGAACTACTTTACATGAATCTTTAACTTTTGTGAAAATAAGTTGATTCATGATAGAAGGCATCACATTGAAATATATATAACTTGTAAATGAATATTGGTTCATAACATAACATGTGTCTCAAAGAAGGAAAATTGAGAAAACATTACCTTATTGATTTGGGAACTTTTGAACTGTAAACCACATGAAATAAAGATCATAAAATGGATACACAAATAACCATGCATTTAGGTATAAGGATAATTCAATACATTCATGGTAAGTATATAAACCAGACAAAATAAATAGGTGGTGATCATAGCTTATATCTCAAGATAAAAAAATGTGAGATGAAAATCACTTACTTTATATCCTAACTCTCATTGTAATTGTGAAACCATCTATATAATAAATATATGTTCACTATAAATATACTAAAAAACTATATTGATATATATTGTTCCATATATTCATTTTCTTATGACTTTGTTTCATCTATTTATTAAAAATTCACATTTTAAGTTATGTTTTGGGTGATAACCGCTTTATTTATCATACATGTTTTAAATTTTTATTACTTTTCCTCATACTTAGATTGTGATTTTATTATATCTAGAATGGTATCCATGATATATATATACATATTCATTATTATTCATCAAATATATAGGTAGAAAATAAAATACACCGTTCATAGAGATGGTTGCCACACATACACATGAAAGCTGTTATAATTTTCATTCATATTAAATAAAAGATTATAATATATTATATTATAATTACAAGAACATTTTTATTTTTATATCATATATATTAATTAAAATATTCTTTATTACCATCCATGTGAAATATAGATGAAAAATTATTGACATCATATCATGCAGATAGTACGTCTTACGTCCACACAAGCAACATTATCATTTACCAATAGATTATATGGAAAATGGTATATATATGATATTGTCATTAAGGAACTATATTTATCTCATAAATAACATATATATAATAAAAAATATTTTCCATCATAATTCCTACTTTGAGATGACGTATAGTAAATTTGAACAATCATCATTTCGTGAGGCGATAGTTTACCTTACACATGAATGGTATGTTCGTTACCCCTTAGATGGAAGAGTTTGAAATTCTAGGTATAAACCTTAATATAAAAAAATATAACCATATAGTGGTTAATAATGTTTTTGTATAAACATAAAATAAAAATAATTAACAGAGTTCATGTAATAAATAATACCAAATTGTTTGTTGATAAACATTACCTCTTCTTTGTGTATTTCCTATCGATTTTTACAAAAGGACATCTTTGGATGGATTGATAAAGAAATAAAGGATTATAATATTACTTAATGGATTGTGGGTGAAGATTTAGGTATATTTTTGCTGATAAAACTTGTTTTAGAGGTGGCAATAAAATATAAGTAGAGGTACCTTTTTATATGATAGGGGATGGGCACTTTTGGCGAACCAGATTTGCATTGATCTAGATTTATCTCTTCTCGTCCTACAGAAGCTATCCTTGAAGGTGTAGGATTCGTTTGTTTGGATCTAGGACATTGTCGACCCTGTGTTTTAATGTTATTACATTCCATTCCTTCATTAGGGTTCTTCCTTGCAATTTTATAGGAAACAAAAATATAATGCCCGTCACCAAGAGCACATAGTTTCTCTAAAAGGAGACCATCCCATTAACTTGATCGATTGTACTACATATGAACCTGCTCAAATGGTGCCTTGAACTGAGCCATCTTCATCTAATTCCATTGATCTGGTTCCCATTGCACCTTTGTGTGGGGCTCCTCATCCCCTACCATAGTTTGGGCCGAGCCTCCAAGCTTGGCGCATGTTTGTTAGGTCCCTCATTCCACTCATTCTGTGATCTTTGAATGTATATCCCGACTATGTAGTCCTTTATTTATGTTCTTTTAAGGTGCCCATCTAGAGTGTATTCTATGGCCCCTTACACGATTCCAAGGCATCCCATCTCACAATCTCTCCATTTCAGAGTCATCCACGAGTTCATGCGATGGGAAGAAGACACTGGAGTGGGGAGTCTAAAAGGTTTTCCCTTCCCCAATGTTGGATGTTTCTTAAATCAAGGAGTGGATTAGAATTTCCTAGAACAAAACATTATAACCTCTAGAAATTCGGATTTCTTGAAATACTGGCTCCATGTCCGAGTCTCCACAAAGGGAAAGGAGGGGGAAGACCCTCAAATTTCTATCTTTACTTCAACCATAAACATTAGTGCTACCTGACTTGAGTCTGGGGATATGCACTAAATTGATATTGAAGAAAAAGAAAATTTCAGTGTGCTCCTCCGCCGACCTCTAGGGGACCATGGTTTCTAAGACTAAATCTACACATTATCTTTCTCAATGATACATGTACTCATCTGGAAGTCTTGTAGAATAAGTGAATGTGTTAAAAGTGATTACATAGCCTCTGAGTCAAAGAAAAACAAGTCTCAGATTGCCATTGTTCTCAAACACAAACAACCCTCAGATACAATAAGTGACTTCAATTGAAGAATCAAGATGCATGAATCCATGCATTCAGACCCAACAAATAAGAACATATGGATTTTCTAAAATAGGGATGTCTCAATTTATTTGGCCTAGGTTTGAGATCATTAAATTACAAAAAAAAAATCTCCTTTGGAAAGATAAATTTATTTTTTTCCTTTGTCTATGGATGTTGTAATATGCAATGAAGGGTAGCACTTTGGCAATATCTTAGTGTGTTTGACCTAAGGGGCCTACTATAGATTATATGTGAGTAATTCTACATTATAACTGAACCAAAAAAGAATAATTGGAGAGGGACATTTCTCCAAAAGGATAGTATTGATTTTGTACATTTTATGGCTGGAAAAGGATTAGTGGTCATGGGGTATTCAAGAGATCATTTTACATGGTGAAACACCCAAATGGGGAGAAAACATTGTTGGAGTTGTCTTGATGATACCTAACCAACATCCATTTCCTCTCCTTGTTTCCAAATTCCAAGGTAAATCATTTAGTTCAAGGTCTTTATGAACACTCACCATTACTGCTCACTCTATCTACAAGTAAAGACATTCAGGAATGATTCATATTTGATATTTAGTGGAATGGTGATATAGGATACCATAAGTTGGTTAAGGTGATGTGGGGAGAACTGACCCAGTGACACACATGGCGGAATATTAAAAACAAACTAAGGTGGATCAAACAGGGTCTATAGTCATGGGTTAGGGACCTTACAGATATTTAACATAACATCGATGAGCTCAAATGGTACATTAATTGGATGGAAGAATGTTTGGAGGAGGATGATGATGACATGGTATTTGGTGACCACTCTGATAAAATGAAAATCATGAAATAATTGGTTATTTACCAAGAATGCAGGGAAAGGGAGAGCTCAAGAAAATACGGCTTCATGAAGGTGAAAAAACACTTCTTTCTTCCAAGAATGTATAAGGGAGAATAGATGCCCCATATAACCCAAAATTTTTTATAAGATGGTTTGTATACCTATGATAGAGATGGGGTTGGTGGTATGGCACACACTTTATTCAAAGATCTCCTCGTAGGCCCATGCATGACCATACCCAATGGTTACCCTGAAGGTAGTGATATTTTTTGGGGAGATTCCCAATATTTCTTTTCCTAGGAAAATTAATAAATTGAAGGGATCACCAAGGAGGGAGGGGTCTAACTTACCATGACCAATTTAAATCTTCAGAGTGATCTAGGTCCTAAAGCTTCTCCATCTAGTTCTACTGGGATATTGGGAGGTGATCAAGTGTGATACTATTGCTACGTTACAAGAATTATTTCAAAAAGGGTGCCTCCCGTAGGTTTCTTGTTCTACGAACAAAGTTCTCATACCAAATATAAAGGAACCCTCCTCCATAAAATGTTATAGACCCAAGATAATGTTCAATTTCCCTACAAGATTTTGGTGAGTATCATCATATTGAGGATGCCCATTCTTCTACCCTGATGGATCTCCCTTAAAAAACATGTCATTATGAAGGGCCTCTCAATCCAAGGTGATATATCTCTATCACATGAGATGTCGAGAGATATTAACACGAAGATAAAAAGTTCAAATATTTCCATCAAGTTGGAAATTGACAAAGAGTATGATATAATTGAATGGGGTTTCATCAATAGAGTGGTAGCTAGAATGGGTATCTCATATTGGGATTGCGACCTCTTTTATAGATGTTATAGCTCCTCATGGTTGGCTATTTCACTTATGGGGTGAAAAAATGGATTCTTCAATGTGACTCGAGATCTAGGTCATGAAGATCTTATCTACCCTAGTATTTTTATCCTTTTGTAGGATACTCTCACATAGGCATGTCCAATAGATATATTCTCCCCAATCAAAGAAAACTGAACCATCCCTTCACTTCCTATTTGATGTTTGAAGATGAAACTATTAACTTCAGGAATTCCAGTAGGAGGACTATACAATGGATCAATAGTATTCTTGAAGAGTATTTCCACTAGAGTGGAAATGATATAAATAAAGAAAAGAGTAACTTATATATCTATAAAAAATGTGATACAAGTCAGGTTGTGTATCTATGTAACATATTGGTAATGCAATGAGGCCTCTTCCCAATGGAGTATATTGGCACTCTTATATCCCCAAGAATAATACGCATCCATGAATTTTATCATGTGGTGATAAATATTTTAGGTCTATTCCTTAAATATAAAACCCATTTATTATCCTTTGGGGGTCAGTTCTCTTTGGTGAACAACATCCTGAATTCCATTCCGATTCATTCCTTGTCATCCGTAAACATGTTGAAATGGGTTATGAAAAACATAGATAGAGTTATTGTTTGGTTCATCTAGAATTCCCTATCTGAGGGTAAAATCCAGTACATTTCATGTGATATAATGGAAAGAACCGTAGACAAAGGATGGATTAATGTGAACAATTTAGAAGACACCATTAACTACAAGTACATGAAACATGCATGGGAAACAATTGAATAATGCACATTGTAGTGGAAAATTATGTCTCGCAGATTGTGTGGCAATGCAGACCCTGTGCCTGGGAATATATCACCTACGGTACACAATCAATACACCTATTCCAAATCTCTGATGGATATTACAAAGGATATTAATAGAGGGGAACATCCTTTTGCAGCATCACAACATGGAAGGAAATGTGATCGGTTATCTGGGGTGAACTGCACCTACCATTTCTAATAAAGGAGAGACTCCATCCATAGTTCATCAGGGCAGTTCTAGACAATAAGAAGCAATAGTTTTTTGATTTAATTATAATCAACCCATATCTTGAAAAAATGTGTCTTCACTACTTCGAACTTGGGGAAATTAAATTTAAAGGAATTTATAAGGTTATCCAATTACAAGACTGAAATTGAGGTATGGAACAGAGATTTATGGTGTAGCAAGACTCCAAGGAAGTACGACTTCCATACCCAGTGAATCAAGATTCACATAATATAATTGGATGATAACGTCAAAAATATGGGCATCAACCTAGCTTCTAGATGACACTATTTTTAGAATTAGTTTTAGGAGAGCATGAACCAAATTTTATTTTATGGTTTTTAGGACCATGGTGTGTGGATTTTCATAGGGGAGTTTACAACACACTCTTCCAGGGACCTATGTGATGCCATATTCCTAGAATGGTGGTTCATGAAAAAAGATGATATGGGTCTGAAAATAATTTTGAGATCCATTATTCTTAACACTAGGTGATGTTGATTTGGTAAAGCTAAAAATTATGCCAGATATGAGGGCTATCTACCCAAAAAGAGATCCATCATTGCAATAACTAGAAGCCTATTGGTTGACAAGGTTAATTTCATCTGTAATAGGAAGGATTTTTGCTCTCTATGGTTTCTAATTTTTCCCACTTCTGTGGGTTAACCCCCATATCCAGAACATAAGGAAAATGGGTGTGGTGGTTCCCTATATCATAATTTTTCATGCTCAATATAGATGTGTCACACATCTTGGTTGACATGTGAGGAGGATGGTTCATTCGTGATTGTAGGGGGACTGTTGTGCTAGAATTTAAGGCACACTATATAAGTTATAATTCTATACAGATGGGGGCCAAAGCAGTTCTCCCTAGAATCAATCTCTACATACAATAAAAATGTCCACATTTTTGAGGTGGAAATAGACTCCAAGATCATGAATGTCTACTTTCATGGAGGAGGCACCACTCTATGGTCAATTTATTACATCATCAGGAAATGAAGATGTCTCCTCAACAAAAATATAATGGTAACCCACACTTGGAGAGAGGGTAATAATTTAGAGGATAACCTTTCTTCTATGGAGGATAAAGATTTCAATGTCACTTAAATCTCTGATATATATATATTGTCAAACCTTAGTAGGGTGAATCTGATTCGAGGGGATGCCCTTGTCTTCATTATTTTAGGCCTCCCTAGGCCTTGGATATCATGATTATTTTTATATTTTTAACCTTTTTTTCTAGAATTAAATTGATAATATTTATGAAAAAATATACATATTAAAAGTGAGAGTGCGACATTTTTTCACTCCCTTTGAGTTTAATAATACTTAAATAATTTTCATAGACAATGGTACATTAAATTATTAATTTTAAATATTTATGTTTTTGTTAGAATTAAATACTAAAACAACATTTTGGGAAGTGTTAGGGTAGTTTTTGAATATTTACAATATTTTGTTTACCCTTAATTACACAATTTACCTTTAACTGTGGTAATAAAAAATATTTGTGTTACAATTCCTGTTAACCAATAATTAATGGGACCTATTTAATAATTTTTTACCAGATGATTATAAATAAATAAAACATATATGAAAATTAAAAAAAATACATTTCAAAAATCAATTAAAAGTTAATCCCATTGACAGAACGAGAAAACGAGTTTTTAATGAAAGAATATTCATAATTTCCCAATTTTTTTATATTAAATTTGAATGTAAAATTTATTCTAATGACCTATATTTAACTCAGTGAATTTTTTTATATAATAATAATTTTACACCAATCAAATATATTATATAATAATATATATTATATTGATGAAAATTCTATTTTTAATTAAATTTCAGTATTTTTTGCTATCCCTCAAAACATGAAACTTATATGAAAAATACCAAAATATCGACCAAAGTAAATTTTGATACCTCGGTTTCAAATAAAAATTTTATTTTCTCATATTAAAAATATGGATGTTTCAAAAATTAAATTTAAAAATGGTTCTCTATTAAATAAAGGTAAAATAACTTTTTTGAAAAATATATATTTTTATTCATAAAAAATTATTTGTTCTTATCTTACACCTATAAATTATATTAGATGAATATAAAATATATTTTATAGAATATATAACTTATATATTTAATAAATATAATTCACTAATTGTAGTTAATTTAATTTATTAATACAAAATGGCTTCGGTAGCATAAAAATAAAAATAATTCCATTATATTCAATTAGTATATATTTTCATTTTTAATTAATTGGAAACCAAATAATTAAAATTGAAAACCATTTATTTTCATAATGTTTGTTAATAATATTCATAAACTATAATTTAACATCTAAGTTACATATTATTTTATTTAATAATAATAATTTAATAACAAACTCTTGTTTTACAAAACTCTGTTTTCTGTGTAACACATGTTATCAAAAGAACTTATAAGTATTTGTAACGCAATACAAACAAAATGTTATGCACATAGAATATAATCTAAGTATTTCTTGAAGCATAATCATGACTCAGTTTAGTGTATAAATAACAAATTAACTATGTTTTTATATATAACACAAGCTATATTCAGTGTTGTGTGAAATGAAAAAAATATCAACAAGATTAAATTAATTTGATTTTTCTTTTAACAAATTCCACGTGCATAACATTCTACACTACATAAAATAAATTTCCCTTTCTATATTCGTTTGGGTTATAAATGGTTTAATATATGAATGTTATTATCATAGATACACTCATCATAAAAATATATACTAAAAATTCCATTAAAAAAGTGAAATTTGGAAACATAACGAATATCCATTGTAACTCATAAGTAGGTTTACACATTGGAGAACATAGTTGAGAAGTGAAAAAATGGACATAGAATAGAATTTCAACTATCATTTTATATTGGAGAGTGGTATTGATATGGTCATTAGATGGTTAATGACCACAAAACCCATGGAGAAAATAGATCTAAAAAAGATCATTATTATCAACATAAATTATGATAATAGGATAACATGTTATTTAAAACACAATGGAGAAGAAATACCTACTTTATTTCATCTCATATGTATAGATTAACTCTTTGGATTATCCTTTATCAATCTCTCATTCATTTTTTACTAAATGAAATGAATTTGAAATTGTAATACCTATATAACTAATGGATTATTTGATCTATAATAGGATGGAATTTCATTTATTTTGTATTTAGTTATCTTTACAAAAAATGGTTACAACATGTTAGCCAATATGCATTAATCAAATATTAAATTATCAATGTATACAATTTCATAAAAAGTTACCCTTATGAACCTTACAAAATATTAAAATCCAATTATATTGAAAGAAGTTCACTAAAATTATCCATTAACCATCAAAACATGATGTATCTAACATTCATAACATTTGATGGCCATTATCAGGTTTTATCTTGAAACACGGTAATAACATAAATTATAATTAAACCTTATTTGAAGCATGCATGCTTTTAATAATAAACACTTTCATTATACTATAAAAACTAACCCTATAAACTAAATCCATGATATTTTCACCATTTTCTCATCTTATCATTCTGAAGGTCATGAATACTATCACATTTATTATCAATCATCTCTTTACTTAATTATCCAAAAATCAGGCACATATTAAGGTTTGTCCTTCCATAATCATGTGTTTTAAAAATATACAACCTTTCCATTAAATAACATTTGTAGTCCATTGGATTGGGTGGTATGAGGGATCAATTTTTATAAAATTCCATACATCAAAACAATTACACATCTAAAGACCATATTAGTTAAGATCCATTCTAAACATGAAATAGAATCTTCTCATCTTGTGGAATATCTTTGATTTTTTCCAAAAAGATCGTTCCTTTGTACTACTAATTAAAAACATTTATTATAACCTGGGGAAAGAAAACATAAGAAAATGGTGAGGTTTGATGCTAAGTTTGGGTTAAAAAAGGATGATATGTATGTATAAACATGAGAATAAAGGGTATAAAAACATGAAAATAACATTATAATTTCATACAATGCATATAAAATATCATAAAAATGAATCATGGAATAAATATCGATTGTTAATAAGACATGAATCACAAGGGGATCAAATAACATAATCCTTAAAATAATAACATAAAAATATGACATAGAATTTTTGGAAGACAAATAAACATATAATATCATTCCATATAAGTGAAGGTGAATTGTAAAAACCTAATAGATAACTTCATAGGGACTAATCTTACTAGGCATGCACAATACCATACCCAATTATAGTCATTTACTTATAAGGGATTGAGTTTCCCAATCTTCCCATAGTGGATCAAGGTTCCCCATCTTCCATCATGGATCAATCCCATCAACTTGACTCCATTCATTATATCATGATGTAAAAATAATTACCCAATTCATTTGAGGGATATATTGGTCTCTCCCATCACATAATGTAAACCATACATATTTGTTCCAGAAGAACATAAATTATTCATCACATCAAAACCAATGGAATGAAATGCAATTTATAAAAATAAAATAATCATAAAATAACCATGGTAAAAAATGGTTTTCCTAAATATAATTCCATCATAAAAATAAACCATTTAGAAAAAAAACTGTATCATTGGATCATATCTTGAGTTAAATAAAATTTACATCGAATGGCATTGTCTTAGATAGAAAATGATTTTGAGAGAGCACTTGGAATATTTCAAGATAAAATTATCCTTTCCATTATTAAAACGGATTTTTAAATCATAAAACATTTATAATAAAATTTAATTAAAAATAATTGTTAAAAATTATAAATGAAGTTTTGAATACCATTTTAAACATCTTTAAAATAATTTTTTCATAAAAATTATTAAAATAACGTTTAAAACATTTCGAAAATATTTTTAGAAAACGTTGTTTTTGAAGGATCATATATTTCTAAATGAAGATAGAATAAAATTAGTTAAAACCTATAATATCATGAAATAAAGGATATGAACATTTAAAATTGTAGTATATACACCATGTAAGAGAATATTTCTTAATAAGATAACATGTGACTCAAAGAAGGAAAATTGAGACAAAATTACTTTATTGATTTTGGATGTTTTGAACCATAAATCACATAAAATAAATATCATGAAATTAATATGTAAATACACATAAATTAAATTACATGGATCAAAGAATACTTTCATTGCAGGTATATACACTTCACAAAACAAATTCGTGGTTATCAAGGATTATATATCATGGAAAATAAAAGGGATACATAAATCCCTTACCTTTTTTATTGACTCTTACTGTACTCCCAAAACAACCTATATAATAAATATAATTTTATTATATATATATATATATATGTTACAAAACCATATTCATGTATATAATATAAAATATTATTTACTTATGACTTTATACTTTCTTCTTATTAACAATTCTAATTTTATGCAATGTTTTGGGTAATAACCACCTTGTTTCTCATACATGTTTTATGTTGTTATTATTGGTACTCATACATTAATCATGATTTCATTATCTCCAGAAAGGTAACGAATTTATATATATATATATATATATATATATATTTAGTTTATATTTATTCATAATGATTCATAAAATTTAGTGGTATAAAAAAACACATTATTCATAGAGACGGTAAGTTATACATACAAAAGAACACTATTTTCATTTTCTTGACATATTAAATTAAATAAATTAATATGATATATTAACATTATAGAAATATATTTATTTTATTTATATCATATATATTCCAAAAATTCATTCAAATTACCATTTATGTAAAATACATATGAAAAACGTATCACATTGCCTCACAGAGATGGTAAGTCATAGGTACAGAAGAGTGACATTATCATTTCCCAAAACTATTATTTGGTAAAAGGTATATATGAGTTTTTCATTAAATAAGTATAATTATTTCATAAATATTATATATATCATAATTTTTTCCATCATAATTGAAAGAACCTGATATTGTATGATAAGTATTCTTTTTTAATTTATTTTATGTTAGGTGTTTTATGATACAACAAGATTATCTTGTGCTATACTCAACATCGTATTAGCTTGCAGTATATGCAACACTATTCTTAGATTGGGTTACACACAATTTCAACTTCATTTGATAATAGTCATTCTACGCAACATGGAGTGTATATATATATTAAATGTATAAATAAAATATGGTTGGATTTTGTTATACAAAACAACCAAGGAGTCTTGTACTATACACAACCCTGACTTGGCTTGCATTACATGCAATCACGACCTTCCTCAATAGCGTGTGTTGTACGCAATACCGGGTTTCCCTAAACGACGATATATTGTTATAATATTTTTATGGACTAGCCGTTATTAACAGTATTAACTACATTTTGAATTTTATAACATTATTATTCATCTAATAAATTTTTTAAAACATTTTATGTGAAAAAAATAAATTTTTCGGGTGAAATACGTATTTTTAAAAAAATGCAGTTTTGCCACTTTTTGATGGCGCACCCACATTAAATCCAGTTTTTTACATGTTTATAAGTTCAATTTGAAAAAATAAAATTATTATTTGGAATCAGGATATAAAAATTTACTTTGGATAAATTTTTCATAATATTCAAATAACATTCATATTTTAATGAATAGTAAAACACGCTATATTTTAATAAAAAAAAATTTTAATCGTAATAATTTATATTGTTAAATTATAATATTTAATGGTTTTAAAGTATGAATAGATTATATTTTTACCATTTAATATAATTTATGTCATTATCATTGATTTTACATTGAATTCATAGGTTATATTATTTCAATCATTTGCAATGTTTTAAACCAAAACCCGTTTTATTTCGACAACATGATTAATTTTAATTTAATTTCTGCAACTTCTGTGTTTCGAATTTTAAAAAATGGATTCCATATTTTGATTCCATGCGTCCAAATTATCTTAATAGGCTACTTTTATTTTTTTGAGATTATGAATAGTAACTACGGTAATTTTTATTTACGGTAGTTAAATGTAAATCGGGTAATTAAGGGTAAATATAAGATTATGAGATTACCCTAACACTTGCCAAAATATTATTTTATGAATAAAAGTCGACTCATATCTACTAAGGGTCATAATAGATTCATTTTATGGACTTTTGAGCATGAAAATAATTTAGTTATTATTAAAACCAAAGAAAGTGACAACATGTCACTCCCGTAAATATTATAAGTATAATAATTTTAAGTTAGTGATAAACTTCATGAAACTTCAAACATGAATAGTCTCCAGAAAGATAAAAAAATATTCTACATCATGGGAATTTATTTATAATTTTTAAGGATTAAATAATTATTATTAATTGTGACACAATAGTGATGCAAAAATTGTTTATCTAGTGAAAAATCAAGAATATAGTTTTTAGTAAACTAATAGTGACCATAAAAGGAACAAAACCCTGACCAAAACCTATTGGTCATTTGAATTTAAACCATAATCATCCAATGGTCGATTATTTGACCATTTGGAGCCTTATAAAAGTGATTATGACACTTATATTAATTTATAATAAATGATGCCAAAGTTGTCACCATAATAATTTAATAAATATAACAATTTAAATATTGAGATTTTAAGATGATAAATTCGAGTAAAAGTATTATTGTTCAAGGTTATGTATTTATATTCATCATAAGTTTTTTTTAATTTTTACGCAATAAATAAGTATATTAAAAAATTATACAATAATGTTGTAGTAAATATTTTATTAAGAGATAAAACAAATAAATGGTTTTAAAAAATAATAAAATAAATATTATATGGACTATTTAATGTGATTAACTAATTTTATAGATACATATGTCCTTTTATGAATCTGTTAAAGCTTTTATTTCTAAAATATCTTCTGTATATATTTTATTTAAATTCAAATAAATGAATAGTGTCAAAATTGACACTATTGTTATTTTATAAAAATAACACAAAATAAAACTGTTTAAAAATCACAAAATTATATAAAAATTATAAATTTAAATTTATATAGTCTAAAATGTTATAAAGTATCCAATTATTCACAATTCTCAAAAAATAAGTAATTATTTGTTATAAATTAAAATTTAGAATGTTATTAACATAATTAAAATTAAATTGATTAAATAAGGATAAATCAAGTTGATAATGTTTAATATAATTTCGTAACATGTATAAATTTTATTGGTTAATGAGATTACAACCCTATATCTTATAATATTCTAATATGAGTCATTTTTGGAGGTCTTTAAGTGGGTTTAGATTTTTTATAAATTAATATTTTTAAGATTTCCAAAGGTGCCCCTCTCCTCCCTTATAAAAGGGCACCTCCTCCCTCTCTTCCTCACACCATTTTGAGCATTGAAGCTTAACCAAAATCTGCCCATTTCACTTCCCCACATCCCTAGAAACCTTATAGAGGTACTGTTCTTCTCAAAAGACCAACCCTAGTGCCCTAAAAAGAAGTTTAAAGGAGGTGCGTTTAAGAAGAGGTAATCTCTTCTACCGATTATTTCAAGCTTATTTCTTCTTAAACTTCTTATTCGTTAGTTTGTTTCATTATATTGTAATAACATCAGTATCAATAATATACTGATATGTTATTATAAATATGAAAAAACCCCATTTCACCTTCTATCCATCCTACAGAAAATGAAATCACCGCGCGTGCGTACGTACTGAATACCATCTCCACGCCGTGGTGTAATCTATTTTTCCGTCAACACCTAAAATGGATGGGTATAATGGTGTAAATAAAAAATATATATGGTTATTATAAAATCATACTGATTCTGATATATTATACCATCCACTCCAATTCTATACAATAATTATGGTAACGATATCATCGCTCGTGCGTACATACGGACTACCGTCTCCACGACGTGATGAGATTCACTCACCATGTTAACCATTCATTAATGATTATAAAGTATATATAATAATTAATCATGAAATATATGACATAATACTGATACTGGATTTATGTATATATATATATATATGTATGTCATCTACATAATTCCATTCAATTCAATAAGGAAACGAAAACAACGTTCATGCGTACGTACGGCCTACCATCTCCATGAACGGTGTATTTCATTCCATCGATCTATCATATATATATATATATATATATATATTCTGAATATATATTACATATAAATCATTTTTTACATTTTGGAATTATTTAAATAAGGATATAAGTAATAATATCAAGAAAGACAAGTCGGAACACATATGATAAATGAAATGATTTTACCCAAAACGCTGGTTTAACATGGAATTTACAAAAGAAAGGGTAATATAAAGTCATAAGTGAAACATATATGATATCATAACAATAAATATGATTCTATAATAAGTCAATTCCAATATTTAAATCATTATACAGGTGGTTTGGATACGTACGAAGCATATCAGACCTAAGGTAAGGGATAACTTTTCCAATCTCGTTCTTATCCGAGATTGTTTATTCATAAGTATTTACTGGGGGTTATGTTTATTATCCATGTCCATATGTTCTCAAAATGTTTTCATAAAATGTTTAATTTCCTTCCATGTATGTTTAAATACATTTTTACCCTTTTCTTAGTTTTGCCACATCGTATGGAAGGAATCATTCTTCTGTTTACCATACGAGGTACTTTTTGACTTTTCCAACAAAAGTATGAGGATATTGTTATTTTTAAATTATATGGCACGAATGGTTTTTTATTGTTTTATAAAGCCTTATTTTCATGAAGCTTCCTCCAAAATATTTCATGACTATTTTCAACAAAATCTCTTTCTTTTAAAATTTCATCGCATTTTGTGAAAAGAAAATGATTTTTAAGAAGAAAGGATATTTTCCTCAAAAATTCATTTCAAGTGCTTTATCAAAATCATTTTCCATATAAGATTTCATTATTTTATATGTGTATGTTTCAAGTATAATGTCTCAATGATTTACATGGTTTCACTTGCCTTATGATTAAATGATATCCATTTATTTTATATGGATTATGTGATAATGGGATGATGTTTATGAAACCCATTTTATT
The DNA here is from genome assembly GCA_963277665.1 of Viscum album. Lineage (NCBI taxonomy): Eukaryota > Viridiplantae > Streptophyta > Magnoliopsida > Santalales > Viscaceae > Viscum > Viscum album. Next base: position 548,366,698 of record OY728148.1, read on the forward strand.
TATTGGGTTATTATGAATGATGTATGTTTATTTTGTGGCACAAGTAAGAATGATTTAATTATGAGATGGGTGGGACCTATATCTCCCTCAAATGCATTAGGTAAAGATTTATATCTCATGAGATAGACATGGCTACAACGACAAGTTTAACCGGTTCAGTAATACAAGATTGGAATGAGGAGTGAACTCAATTCAGAAAGGGACTTTCTCTACGAAGATGGTCTTGGCAGCAATGCCTTGGCTACTATGGAAATAATAACCTGTGTTGAATAGTTTCCACAATTTCATGTTTTATTCCCATGCTATTTTATCATGTTTAATGTTTCTTTATGATCTATGCCTTAAGTAATTCCATGTTTTATGTCATTGCTCAATCTTTTGATGTTTAAACATTCTGTTCATGTTTTTAAGTTCAAATGTATATGATTTGTTTTATTTTATCCATGCGTACCCTTAAAGAGCATTTGAGCTCACCCTTTATATGTTTTCTTTACCTCAGGATATAAATAAAGGTTTTAGGTAAGAAAACAAAATGGGAAGATCTTTATGGGAGATGTTGAAGATCTTTCACCATGATTAGAAGATTACATTCCAAGTTTCCAAAGAAACTAAACTATTATGGTCCTTGTGTGTCTGTTTCTGTTATGTATTAAGTATTCCGAAAATGTAATATAATGTCCATGTACATCAGGCTTTGGGTCTCTACAGTTGGTATCAGAGCAAAGGATTAGTCAACCTTTGGAAACTAGGATGCAAAAATGTTAGTAAGATCCCTAGAGATATTTCTAAGGTATGTCTACGGATTTCCCTAAGGATAAGTATACGTATAGGATATAGTCCTAGAACTACATTAACGATATTATAATTTAACCTAAGATGTTATATATTGAAGGTACTACCCCTTTACTATGATGTTTTCCCTAGCATGATTTTTTCCTCTCACACTATTCTTTTTGGGTTTTAGAAAATGGCTGGAAACAGGAAGATTCAGGATAATGGAGGATATGATGGACAATGGAATGATATTAATAATAAGTAAGAAAATGAAATTGGATCTAGAGGTCCACATATAGTTATTATGCTTAATCAGAAATCTCATAATATGATCAATAATCTCAACTTTGGTTAGTTTCCTGACTCAGCTAATAAGAGAAAGGTGGAGTTTCATGATGATCATATAAGAAAGAAAGTTCAATTCCCATCATGTAAACCATGTGGGAAGAGGAATCAGGGAGAATGTTTCAAAGGAACTAGATGATGCTTTGGGTGTGGAAAAGAAAGACACAAATCCAGTAAGTGAAAAGGAAAAGGTTCAGTTAACACCATGGACAAGGATAATGGTATTCCTACGACATCAATAATGATTAGATGTTTTAACTATGGAATGTATGGGAATTATGCAAATCAATGCCCTATGGGAATATCTCATGAAGATAATCTGCATGGTCATATGGGTAGTATTTATGTGGATGATGATGAGGAGACTACAAATGATATATGAGATGAAAGAAGTGTTGAAGATCAGTCAGTTGTTTAAGAAGGTAGTGGAATGATTATATGTTTATCAAGAGTTAGGTTGTATAGTTAATGGTACTATGGAATAAATAATCATCTAAGGATTGTTAAACTATTGTTTTTTATAAATTATTTGAAAGTATATTTTGAATGGTACGGTAACCATGAAAGGTTATTCAGATATTTTTGGAAAGTAAATGATATCCGCATAATGAAGGGATAAGAAGATAATGAGATGTTTGATTGTATTCATGAGCTCATGGATGATAAAAGGAAAAAGTGATATCGTGATTTGAGTATATAGATTTTATTTGGGATTTTTGTTTGTTGAAAGAGTTAAATTTTGAAATAATTCATGTTTTCGCTAAGGTTATATGGTAATTCATGTTTCAAGAGAATACATGATTATGTTATTCACATGATTGGAATGTAATCAAGAAGATATATCGGGGAAAAATGAAGGAATTCACATGCTCGGTAAATGACATTTATAGTAATTGTTTTATTTATACTATATGCTTGGATAGAAGTATTTTGGATAATCCTAAATATTTGAAATGAATTATGATGGATATAATTTAGTATTGTTTAAGGCTACAACTTTTTTCAATATTATTGATGGGATGTTATAGTAATGTAGATTTAGAAAAAGGACAACTTGAAGGACGGGAGACAGCCCATCACGTCGGAAAGGCTGTAAAAATTGAACCCAAAACCAAAGTGCGGCAGGCCTTTATCGCCTACCACTGGCCTACAGGAAGTCCCTGGTTAGTGGAAAGTAGTTTTATTTTAATAAGCAGAATGATAAATAAAGTATAGGTCCATTTTTGGAACCATGTACGATTAATCTCACCATAAGATGGACTTATAACTTTTGCTAAACTTTTTTTTGAAATAGATGTAATGACCCGTCATTCTATCACATGATCTGCTAACGCTTCACAAATAACAAATTCAACTTCATTTCTTTAAGAGATGAAGTGGAAATTGTTCAATTCACGAACAATAGTGAGATTGTACCAAAATCATGTAAGTATTTGTTTTAATTCATCAACTTTAGGGATATGATCTTGAAAACCAAAAATGTTGTCCTAGTGCCCTTATATATGATGAATCAGATGGTACATTAGATCATCACAAATTTATGGCTTTGTGATTGTTGGATTTTTCATAGCCCTGTTCTCTACCACTTTCTGTCAGAACATGATGGTTAGATTTTTCTTCCAAATCGATATTTTTACCTATATTCTTTTATGTGGGAACCCAAGTGATGAGTTAATTTGTGTATCCATTTTTTTCTAACATTCCTTTTTAAAATTAATTTTTAGAAATCCTTTTTATGATGTTGGTTTATATGAATGAAGCTTTCAAGTAGTAAACGATTTATTATCCCGATGAATTTCGAGGGAGAAATTAATTTTAAGGGGGGTAGAATGTAACAACCCAAAATTTATGATAGGTATTCTTTTTTAATTTATTTTATGTCATGTTTTTTATGATACAACAAGATTATCTGGTGCTATACGCAACATCATTTTAGCTTGATGTATACGCAACACTATTCTTAGATTATGTTACATACTATTTCAAGTTCATTTGATAATTGTCATTCTACGCAACATTGAGTGTATATATATATATTCAATGTATAAATGGAATATGGTTGGATATTGTTATAAAAAACAAAAAAGGAGTCGTGCACTATACGCAACCCTAACTTGGCTTGCATTACATGCAATCACGACCTTCCTTGATAGCGTGTGTTTTACGCAATACCGGGTTTCACTAAACGACGATATATTGTTATAATATTATTATGGAATAGCTCTTATGAATAGTATTAACTAAAGTTTTAATTTTATAACATTATTATTCATCTTATAAATTTTTTAAAACATTTTATGTGAACAAAATAATTTTTTTTGGGTGAAATACATACTTTTAAAAAAATGCAGTTTTGCCACCTTTTAATGGCGCACCCACATTAAATCTAGTTTTTGAAATGTTTATAAGTTAAATTTTACAAAATAAAATTTTTCTTTGGAATCAGGATATAAAAATTTACTTTTTATAAAATTTTCATATTATTCTGATAACATTCATATTTTAATGAATAGTAAAAACACGATATATTTTAATTTAAAAAAACTTTTTTTCATCGTAACAGTTTATATGGTTAAATTATAATTATTTAATGGTTTTAAATTATTAATATAATATATTTTTACCATTTAATATAATGTATGTCATTAGCATTGTTTTTACATTGAATTCATAGGTTAAATCAATTCAATCTTTTGCATTGTTTTAAACAAAACCTCATTTTATTTCGACAACGGGATTAATTTTAATTTAATTTCTAAAACTTATGTGTTTTTAATTTTTAAAAATAGATTCAATATTTGGATTCAATGGGTCCAAATTATTTTAATAGGTTACTTTTATTTTTTTGATATTATGAATAGTAACTACGGTAGTTTTTATTTACTGCAGTTAAAGGTAAATCGGGTAATTAAGGGTAAATATAAGATTATAAAATTACCGTAACACTTGAAAAAAACCTACTGGATGAATAAAAGTAGACCCATATCTCCTAAGGGTCGGATTAGATTCATTTTATGGATTTTTACCATGAAAATAATTTAGTTATTATTAAAACCAAAGAAAGTGACAACATGTCACTCTATTAAATATTATAAGTATAATAATTTAAAGTTAGTGATAAACATCATGAAACTTAAAACATGAATAGTATCCCAAAATCAAACAAAATTATCTACATTAGGAGAATTTATTTAGAATTTTTAGGGATTAAATAATTATCATTAATTGTGACACAATAGTGATGCAGAAATTGTTTATCTAGTGAAAAATCAAGAATATAGTTTTTATTAAACTAATAGTGACCATAAAAGGCACAAAACCCTGACCAAAACTTATTGGTCATGTAAATTTAAACCATAATCATCCAATGGTCTAATATTTGTCCATTTGGAGACTTATAAAATCGATTATGACACTTATATTAATTTATTTTAAATGATGCCAAAGTTGTCACCTTCATAATTTAATAAATATAATAATTTAAATTTTGTGATTTTAAGATTTTGAATTTGATTAAAAGTATTATTGTTAAAGGTAATATATTTATGTTCATAATAGGATTTTATTTGTAATTTTTATGCAACAAATATGTATATTAAATAATTATACAAAAATGTTGTAGTAAATATTTTATTAATAGATAAACAAAATAATTTTTTAAAAAAAATAATAAAATAAATATTATATGGACTATTTAATGTGATCCACTAATTTTATTGATACATATGACCTTTTATGATACTATTAATGATTTTATTTCTAACATATCTTCTGTATATATTTTATTTAAATTCAAATAAATGAATAGTGTCAAAATTGACACTATTGTTATTTTATAAAAATAACATATTATAAAATTTTTTAAAAATCACAAAATTAAATAAAAATTATAAAGTTAACTTTATATGGTCTAAATTGTTATGAATAATACAATTATGGAAAATTCACAACAAATAAGTAATTATTTGTTATAACTTAAAATTTAGAATGTTATTACAACAAATAAAATTAAATTAATTAAATAAGGATAAATCACGTTGATAATGTTTAAAATAATTTCATAACATGTCTAAATTTTATTTTTTAATGCTATTACAACCATATATCATCTAATATTTGAATATGAGTCATTTTTGGAGGTTTTTAAGTGGTGTTAGATTTATTATAAATTAATATTTGTAAGATTTCCAAAGGTGTCCCTCTCCTCCCTTATAAAAGGGAACCTCCTCCCTCTCTTCGTCACACCGTTTTGAGCTTTGAATCTTGGCGAAACGCTTCGCATTTCACTTCCACACTTCCCTAGAAACCTTATAGAGGTACTGGTATTCTCAAAATACCAACCCTAGTGCCCTAAGAAGAAGTTTAAAGGACGTGCGTCGAAGAAGAGGTAATCTCTTCTACCAATTATTTCAAGCTTATTTCTTCTTCAACTTCCTCTTCATTAGTTGTTTAATTATATTGTAATAACATCAGTATCAATAATATACTGATATGTTATTATAAATTTGAAACAACCCCATTTCACCTTCTATTCATCCTACAGAAAATGAAATCACCGCGCGTGCGTACGTACGGAATACCATCTCCACGTCGTGGTGGAATCTGTTTTTCCATCAACAACTTACATGGATAGGTATAATGGTGTAAATAATCACTATATATGGTTATTATAACATCATACGGATTCCGATATATTATACCATCCACTCCAATTCTAGTCAATAATTATGAGAATGGTATCATCGCTCGTGCGTACGTACGGACTACCGTCTCCACGACGTGATGAGATTCACTCTCCATGTTAACTATTCATTAATGATTATAAAGTATATATAATAAGTAATCATGAAATATATGACATAATAATGATACTAGATTTATATATATATATATGTCATCTAATTAATTCCATTCAATTCAATAAGGAAATGAAATCAGCGTTCATGCGTACGTACGGCCTACCGTCTCCATGAACGATGTATTTAATTTCATCGATCTATCATATATATATATATATATATCTGTTTGATGAATATATATTACATATAAATCATTTTTTACATTATGGAATTATTTAAATAAGCATATAAGTAATAATATCAAGAACGACAAGTCGAAACACATATGACAAATAAAATGATTTTACCCAAAACGCCGCTTTAACATGGAATTCACAAAAGAACGGGTAATATAAAGTCATAAGTGAAACATATATGATATCAAAACAATGAATATAATTCTGTAATAATTTAATGACATTATTTAAATTATTATACAGGGGGTCTGGATACGTACGAAGCATATCAGACCTATGGTAATTGATAACCTTTCCAATCTCGTTCTTATCTGAGATTATTTATTCGTAAATATTTACTGGGGGTTATGTTTATTATCCATGTCCATGTGTTCTCAAAATGTTTTCATAAAATGTTTACTTTATTTTCATGTATGTTTAAAGAAATTTTTACCCTTTTCTTACTTTTACCACATCGTATGGAAGGAATCTTTCTTTGGTTTACCATACGAGGTACTTTTTGACTTTTCCGATAAAAGTACGAGGAGATTGTTATTTTTAACTTATACAGCACGAACAGATTTTTACGGTTTTATAAAGCCTTATTTTCATGAAGCTTCCTCCAAAATATTTCATTCCTATTTACAACAAAATATCTTTCTTTTAAAATTGCAATGAATTTTGTGAAAATAAAATGATTTTCAAGAAGAAAGGATATTTTCCTCAAGAATTCATTTCAAGTGATTTATCAAAATCATTTTCCATCTAAGATGTAATTATTTTATATGTGTATGTTTCAAGTATAATGTCTCTATGATTTACATGGTTTCACTTTTCTTATGATTAAATTATATACATTTATTTTATATGGATTATGTGATGATGGGATGATGTTTATGAAATCCATTTTATTTATTGGGTTATTATGAATATTGTATGTTTATTTTGTAGAACAAGTAAGAATGATTTCATTATGGGATGGGTGGGACCTATATCTCCCTCCAATGAATTGGGTAAATATTTATATCTCATGAGATAGACATGGCTAGAACGATAAGTTAAACCGGTTCTGTAATACAGGACTGGAATGAGGAGTGAACACGATTCAGAAAGGGACTTTGTCCACTAAGATGGTCTTGGAAGAAATGCCTTGGATACTATGGAAATCATAAAATGTGTTGAATGGTTGCCAAAATTTCATGTTTTATTCCCATTCTATTTTATCATTCTTAATGTTTCTTTATGATCTATGCCTTATGGACTTCTATGTTTTTTGTCATTGCTCAAGATTTTGATGTTTAAACATTATGTTCATGTTTTTAAGATCAAATGTATATGATTTATTTTATTTTATCCATGCTTAACCTTACTAAGCATTTGAGCTCACCCTTTATATGTTTATTTTCCCCAGGATATAAAGAAAGGTTTTAGGTAAGAAAAAAAAGGGTAAGATCTTTTTGGGAGATGTTTAAGATCTTTCACCATGATTATAAGATTACGTTCCAAGTTTCCAAAGACACTAAACTATTACGGTCCTTGTGTGTCTGTTTTTGTTATGTATTAAGTATTCTGTAAATGTAATGTAATGTTCATGTACGTTAGGCTTCAGGTCTCTACAATAATACCTACCATGAGATTTGGTAAAAGAAAAACCAAACAATCATCGTTTCACGAGCCGATAGTCCACCTTACACATGAACGGTAAGTTAGTTACCCATTAGATGGATGTGTGTTAAAGTATAGTTAGAAAAATTTATATAGAAATTTCTCTATATATCTGGGATAATTTTTTCTAATATAAACTGGAAATAAAAAAAATTTAATGTGTAAAGGAATAAATAAAATAAAAAACACATATTGATGAATGTTACAACTTCATTGGGTATCTCCTATTGATTTTCAAAAAAGGAATTATTTGGTTGGTTGTATACCCAAATAAAGGATTATAGTATGAAATAATGGATAATGGGAGGATATTTTGGAAGATTTTGTTTGAGAAAAAGATCTTTAGATGTGTCAATAAAATAGAATTAGAGGTACCATTTTATAAGAGAAGGGAAGGGCACATTTGGAAACTCTCAAAAATATTTTTTTGATAAGAAAAATCAATCTAAATGTCTTTTAAATGTAATATATTATAATATAATATTAGATAAGTGTTTAATAACATCAACCAATCAATTTTATATAGGTTTTGATTTAATTTTAAACATTATAATTTTGATTAATCATTTTTAAACCTATTTTTATTTTAACTATAGTAATAATGTTTTTAATGTTTAGAGGATGTAAATTTTACAAATAAAGTGTGCATTAAACCAAAAATGGAAAATATATGATATTATATTCCATTATTTACCATATTTTTCCTATATGTTTATAAAATTTTCACTAATATAATAAAATATTATTTTCATAAAATATCATTTATGTCAATTTTGACACTATTCATTACATTGAAACTAATAAAATCAATACGGGAATACAACATTGAAATAATTAATTTTGGACAACCATAATATGTCATATTGACTAATAATATATTTTATGACTTTAATGAATTCTAATTATATTTATTTTAAAACCTATAATATCATTTAGTTGATTGTTTTATTAACTATTTAATTACTACATCATCATTTTGTAATTATTTATGATACATATTTGTTCACTAAAAATTATAAAAAAAATCTGTAATTATTATAATACTTTTATATTAATAATAATAGATATATTAGATAATATATTCAATTTATCCCAATATCAAAAAACATTATACAAATTAAAAGTTATAATTTAAAAAATTTTCTCTCCATTGAGTTCAATAATATTTAACTCATTTTTAGAGAAAAAATTCAATTAAATTATTAAATATAGATCCTTATGTATTAATAATATAATTAAATTCATCCAATAAAATTTTTAAAAGTGTTAGGGTAGTTTTATAACATTTATAATATTATTTTTACCCTCAATTACCAGACATACCCTTAAATGTGGTAATAAAAATTACGAATGTTACAATTCGTATTGTCAAAAAATGAAAGGGACCAATTTAATAAATTTTAACTTATTATTAATAATATTCAATCCATTTTCAAAATTAAAAAAAACACAAATTTTAGAAATTAATTAAATAGTAATCACGTTAATGGTATAAGAAAATGTGTTTTTAATGTAAAAACGTTCTCATGTTCACAATGTTTTCTATCCGAGTTAACATGGTGAGTTGATTAGATAATAAAAAAAATATTTCAAAAATATCGATAATATATAGACAAACTATGAAAACATCAGATATTATTTACCAATGTTTCTCTAAGTAAACTTATAGTCACTTTTGTTTTTGACGGATCCACAAGAATCCCTTCTTTCGATATTATGTGACGGAAAAAATGAATCTTTCTGAAGCCAAAATTCATACTTTGTAAATTTCTCATAATGATTTTCCTTTCTTAAGGTATTCAGTACAATTATCATGTGATCTTAATACCCTTCCTTTCTCTTAATATATACAAGAATATCATCAATAATAGTTACCATAAACTGATCTTGATAGTATATAAAGACTCTATTTATTATATCCATGAAGACAGGGGGAGAATTAGAAAGATCAAAAGACATCACTATAAATTCATAGTGTCCATACCTTGAATGGAATGGTATATCCTCCTTCTTGATTATTAATTCATGATATCTTGAACAATGATAATTATTGGAAAAGTATTGAGCTCTATGTAGTTGTTTAAGTAAGTCATCAATGTGGGGAAGGAGATATCTATTCTTGATAGTGATCTTGTTAAGTTCTCGATAATCAAGGAAGAGTCTCATTGAACCATGTTTATTGTTAAAAAAAATGTGCACCCAAAGGTGATGCAATAGGGGTTATGAATCCTTGGTCAATATTCTATTAGTGTTACTTCTTTAATTCCTGAAACTCAACTGGGGCCATTCTATATGGTGTCTTTGAAATAGACATGGCACCTGGTATGAGTTCTAATGAAAACTCAACCACATGATTTGGTGAAATACCTGGAACTTATTTTGGAATGATATCATCAAACTCCCATCAAATGTGTGTATTCTTAATTTTTATTTTCTCCCCAACCATTTGATATATATAACCTTCATTTGTTTGAATCAAGACCTATAAGATAGAATGCATTTTCACTGGAAGGTCATACTCATCCTTGTATTGATATATGATCATAGATTGATATGCAATATTAAATGTTACATACCATACATGGAAAGTGATATGAGCTCCTTATAGAGAAAGCCAATTAATTCCAAAAATCATATCAACGTCCACTATATGAAGGATCACAAGATTTTTAGGAAAAACTTTACCACAATATTAACACAGAGAAGTGTGATAAAATATTTATGTCACTGTTGTTCCATTAGGAGTTGTCATAACTAACTTAACATATAATAGTATATGTAATACAATGACACATTTTGAAAATTCATCAAAAATAAAATAGTGTCACGGTCTAGAATAAAATAAATCATTTTCTACATTATATTTTATGGTAGGTGTACCATTCACCACTTAATTATCATACTACAAATTAATGATAGTGATCATGTGTGGCATGACTTTATATTTGACCTTAATAGATTTATATCATCGATTATCATCAATAACCCTTAAATTAGGGCATTGATTATCATAATTACCCATTTCCTTTTTCTTGTAACATTGAAGTGAAGGAGGTGCATTCTATGTAGCCTTTTTTCTATTCACATCAGTTGATATTTTTTCCCATCACTTTGGCATTAAAATTTCCGATGACCTTCTTTTCCACACTTAATAAATTTAATACTCCCTTTAAGAAAATTTCCTCCATGTTTCTTTTCACACATTGAGAATAAGGTTAAACTCATCATATTTTTAGTGTGGTATCTAGAATCTCCCTTGAATTCCATGTTTTCCTTTTAATCATTACCATAATATGGATGGGTTATTTTAATATCCATCTCAAAATTAAGAGCACATAAAAATATTTATTCATAATAATTGAAGTCATTTATGGATGATACCCTTCAGAGACATGGTTTTAAGCCACTAATGAATTGATCAATTTTAATCTGAGGTTGGATAATAATTCTAGAAGCATACATTGCAGATCTTGTAAAATTTTATTCATAGGTACCAATAGATTCATTGTCCTTTTTCATAAGTTCAATGAACTCCTACATATTTCTTCAATGAATAAGAGGAGAGTACATATTGTAAAATACATTATTTCACTCATACTATTCCATGGATTAAATTTCATCTCTTTTCTTATTATTCTTGATAAGGTTACACTATTGATCAACTTCACCTTCAAAATTATAGACTACTAAGTTTCATTTATCATGTTCTAAACATTAGAGATATGAAAATATCTTATAAGTAGTAAAAATACATGTTTTAGCTACTAATGGATCAATAGACCCAATGAAAAAAGGTGGATGCTTCTACATAAAGGAAAAACGTAAGGTTTTTCACTCCTTTGCTCATTTGAAATTTCTACAAGATTTGTAGCTTGAGAAAGTTGTCTTGTCAAAGCTATATGATTTTTTTGTTCTAGATCCCATAACATTTTGTTTCTCAAGAGGACAATCATTGAATTTCCCATCGTATTCGGTATTAATGTGATTCCTTTGAGTTTCAAAAATTGACTAAAACCAAAACGCATTGTGTGAGAAACAATAATCATAATGGGAAAACCACATAATAATGAAAAAAATTTAGTTTAGGAAACTTTAGTATTTATCAAATGTTATTCATTTTAATTTTAAAACACTAGGATTTTAACATATACTTCAACATATCCAATGGGTTCCTACTATATTTTTTGCTCAACCTAGCTTCCAAAATTTTACTATATCATTACTCAGATACCAACAATAGTGAACCATATTTATATAAAATGATATTACTTCAATGTTAATGATTAGTCATCAAAAAATATAAAAAATCCATGATTGTACTATATAGGTATATGTCTTGAGAAACTGGGAAATAGAAACAACTGGTTCATAAGAAATCTTCATTGTCTCCCACTTGTTTCATCATAACAAGACCCCTTTTGACATATCTTACTTTATTCTAATCTAATGACCTAAGTAATAGAAAAATATCAATGGTGAGCTCAGATTTTCAGAAAGGGTAAACAAGAGAGATATTAATCATATCATAATCATAATACATAAGAACATAACATTTGAAAATCTTATCCTGAATATGAAAGATTGTGATATCAAACCATGGAATAAATCATGAAAGTTCATAAGAATCAATTAAAATAGCACCCAAAGTCATAAAATATGACTTCATATTTTTTGGAAAGAACTTATTTATAGAAAATAATTTCATATTAGTGAATGATCATTACCAATTCCATTATAGAAAAAAAGGCCATTATTGAATCAATTTCACTCCTTATTCCAACCCTGTACATCTGAACATAGATCATTTCCCATTCCATCTATATATATATCATGAGATATAAATCATTAGACAATGAATTTTAGGGTGATATAAGTCCCACCCATCTCATAGGGAAATCATTTTTACATCTTCCAAAATCACATAAATCATTCATCATAACCAAAGGAAAAAAATGGGATTCTTTAAACCTCATTCCCTTATAACATGATCAGTGTAAAAAAATGGATTTCATAAATAGAATTCCATAATAAAAAAACCAAACCACAAGAAAAATAAGTATATTATACTTGAAACACACTTCTATTAAATAATTCCATCTTAGAGGGAAAATAATGTTGATACAACACATGAAATTAATTTTTAATGAAAATAGAATTTATTATTAAAAAGAATTCTCTTTTCACATGTTTTGGTAAATTTTTAAAAAAAATATTTGAGAATAAAATTGAAATCATGTAGGGGATGATTCTTGTAAATAAGGTGTTATAAATATGTAAAAATCTGTTCATTATATATAATTAAAAAATATTCTCCTCATACTTATCCAGGAAAAGTCAATATGTACATCATATCGAATAACGACAATAGATTACATTCACATTGTTCAATAAAAATTAACCAATTGGTAAAATTCATAATTATAAAATTTTATAATAATATGGATAATATTAATTATTTAGAAAACATTGACGTGAATGATAAATATACCCCAGTAAATACTTACGTATAAATAATCTCTGATAAAAATGAAATTTCAAAATTATCCCTCACCTTTTAGGCTTGATATACTTTTTATATATCCAAAAATACTTTATAATGATTTAAATAATAAAATTTCCTTATTTATGAATGATATTATTTTTATGATATCATATATGATCATATTATCATCAACTTGTTAATAACATATCCTTATTACTTGTTATTTAGGTATTAGCTACTTCATTTTCTTATGCATGATTTTTTGAACAAGTTCAAGTTATCCTTCATTTTCCATAGTTATATCAATAAATTTTATATTAACATTATATATATATCATAATTATTCATTCAATACATTTACTTAATCATTCTTTAATGAATATAATTTAGAATGGACCACATCGCATTCTGGAGATGATAGGTCGTCTGTATGCATGAACAACAATATCATTATCCTAGTTTTTGAATGGTATTGAAGATAATGGTGTATAATATTTAAAATTAATATCTTGTTATAATAATAATATATAGTTATTATCTCCATCATTATATCCATTCTTGTAAGGTAGTGGTGAAAAAACAGATTACACAACGGCATGGAGACAGTAGGTTGTAAGTACACACATGTAGAGATTTCATTTTTCATAGGTTGGATAAAAATGAGGATATAGAAGTTCCATAAACAAAATAACATCTTAGAATATAATTTACACTAGATTTATTACTTTATAATGAAATGAATCATGAATAGGATGTAAAAGAAGGAAAATGTTTGAAAGAATCAGTGGAGGAGATTACTTCTTCTGCGACGTGATTCCTCTAAATCACCTCTTAGAGAATTAAAGTTGGTCTTTGAAAAAGACTAGAACCTCTATAATGTGACTAAGTAAATTGAGAAGGAACAATATTAGGTGATTATGGAGATTTAAGGCACAATGTGAAGTGAATAGGTGAGGGAGGAGGTTTCCTTTTATAATTGATGTGAGGGGAACTTTTGGGATCTTCAAAAATATTTATTTATAATAAAATCAAACCCCATCCAACAACATCCAAAATCTAAAAATTTGAAGATAAGATGATATAGGTTCTTAATATCATAAACGGATAGATTTTATTTAATTATTTATGTCAATTTTGACCTTATCATTTAAATTATCACTTAGTTATTCTATTTAATTTTTAATTTGGGTAACAAAATAATTCAATATTAAAAGGGTGAAATATTTACTTATTTGATGTCAATTAGGCCATAAATAAATACCTTATAACATTTTATACCATAAAATAATTATAATATATTTCTAAAAATGCTTTCTGATTTTTATATATTTTAACAAAACATTATTTCGATAAAAAATCAACGGTGTCAATATTTACACTATTAAATTAATTGTTTTTTAAAATATTAATATACTAATTTAACTAGTAATTTTTTTATATTAATAATAGGTAAATGTTATTTATAAAATTAATTATACATATTAATTACCCAAAATTATATTTATTTTAATATTTTCAATACCATTTATTTGTTATCTCTTTTAAAAAAATAATTTCAACGTCAATTTTGTGTATTTATTTAATATAACTATTTGTTGAATAAAAAATAAGAATAAAATACATTGATGAAGTTAAATCTACTATCTCTCAGAATAATATTTTTAGTATAATTTATCTTTAAAAAAATACAACATATAAAATGTTAAATTTATTAAATTATTAACGTTACAACTTTAACCTTACTTTAATTAAAATAATATAGGTGTTACAATATCATCTATAAGGTTCAAAATGGTCAGTAACTAGACCAATTTTAGGTTAAGCCCATGATATAATCTACCAATAATGTTTCATCAAGTATTTTTTTATGGATTTTAGTATTTTAATAAAAAAATGTTTTATTTATTTGTCATCAATTAATTAATTTTTACACCATAAAAGTATAAGTCTTCTAATAAATATATATTTCCAAAAAATTGAAAATAAATTTTCCTGATAAAGAAAAACATTTTTTATTTAAAATTACTATTTATAATTGAATTTATCTTCTCTATTAACATATATAAAAAATTATATAACTATTAAAATTTGTTTAGGTCATATTTAATTTTATTTTGAATAAAATTAATTAAATGTCATTATCTCATCCAAGTGGCTTCCATAGGATACAATTTAAACCTAAGGATATTTTAAGTTACAAAACCCGTCCAATGATATTAAGACAAGTGTTAGGATAACATTAATATAGTATTCTTAATGTTAATTACTCGATTAACCCTTTTATCGTTTTAATATAAATTACTGATGTTACTATTCATAATTCCAAAAAATAAAATAAATTTATTTACATAATTTAGACCTAATGATTCCAAATATGGTATCTATTTCTCAAAATTCCAAACATATAAGTTTTAATAATTATATTAAAATTAATATTGTTTGTGGAAAGTGAGAACAAGTTTTAAATGTTAAAACATTGTAGAAGATTGAAATGTTTTTGCATCTAAATTTAATACAAAATTAATGATAATGAAATAAATTATATTTAATGTTAAAAATGTATTATATTTATAATTTAAAACCATTCAAGATTATAATTTATCAATTCAAATTATTTTTATGAAAAAAGTTGTTTTCAATTAAAATTTATGGCACTTTTTACTATTCATCAAAATTTGAAAGTTATCAGAAAAATATTAAAAATTCAACCAAAGTAAATTTTTATAACTTCCTTACAAATAATTTTTTTAATTTGTCATGTAATTATTATTTATGTGTCAAAATATTAATTTAAAATGGGTTATCCATTATAATGTAAAAAATTACCATTTTGTAAAATATATGTTTTTTAGAAATATTTTAGAGTTTAGTCATACCCATTGACAAAAATATGTATTGTATAAATAAAAAAATATTTAATTAATTATATAAGAAATATATTTCATTAATTTTATTTAATAATAGAAATTCAATCAATTTAGAAAAAAATACAAACATATAATTTATTAATATTTTTTATAAATAATTGGTAGCGAATTAATTTAGCATATATTTTTATAAGTCAATTATATTTATTCCTGCTAACATAACAAAAAGGTTAAAATGGTCGTTCTATACTAAGGGAATATTGCAGTTTGTTTAGAATAATGATTGAATGGAAAGCACGCTATCAAAGAATTAATATTATTTAGATTAAATACATCATAAAAAACAAGGTGTTACAATTGTCATGGGTTCATAACTTTCAATGTGACAATATAGAAAGGTTGTGTAGCATTGGGGAACAAATATCTGACCTGGAATCTGGGGAATGTTTCATTGGGGAACATGGAGATTGAACTCCTATTGATGAATTGGGGGATTGATGAGGGTGATCTCCTGAGTATATAACATTCACTTGAAAATTTGTTGTATCTGTATGTGCATGTTTATGGAAAAAATAAAATTGGTTTTCCAAATAATATGTAATTATTCTCAGACATATTTTCTTATTTTCCATGGAAATTATTTAGGGTTTTCATATAAAAAATTCTATCTTCTAATATACAATTTTATATAAAATGTGTTGAGCATTTTTCATCTTATTAGTGTGAGTTGGGATGTTATTTGGAAAATAATACATATTGTATAATCAGTTCATGAAAGTAAACTTTGGTTCATTTACATATGTTATTTATTAGGAATTCAGAAATGTAAAATTATATTATTTCTCAAGTGAGTCATCTTGATACCTTTGGCATGGCTGTTTGAGTTAACGATGGGAGCTAGTCGGACGGAGTTCAAGATTGTATCTGTTGATGGATTTGGTTTTTTCATTCCTTTGTATTGCTCAATAGTTTGTCATATTTTCATTTTCGCTATCATATTTTTTCCTTATTTTTTTTAGTACCATGTTTTTTTATCACTTATAATCATACATCATATTATATTATTGGATGCTTATCACTTAGTACTGATAGGATATTTAATCATTAGATGGAAATTATCCCAAAATATTTTCTTAATACCTTATAATTATTTTCCAGCCTTTGGTGTCTTAGGGATATTTTCTAAGGTCAAAAACACTATCATCACTTCCATCACTAATGAGGAGGGTTGAGATGTTATAAATGGTATCAGTTTTGGTCAATCATTCTTTCTCTGGGTATAACAATAAGTAGATAAGGATGTGAGAACATGAATTTTATGACATAAAAAGTCATTGCTAGCCTTCTATGATAAACTTAATGTTACTTGGATGGTTTAGGTAAAAATAAGTATTATAAGACATTGATAGGTGAATTTTCATTTCATTATCATGGGTTTAACTGAGTAGTATTTTTTATCAATCAATAATAGTAAGACTTCCCACTAGGGTAGATTTTTTATTATGAATTAAATTGTAAATGGAAAAATGAAGAATGATTTCATTAGTGGGATTTATATAATAATGGTTGTGGAATTTTATCGAATAGAATAATTAAAATTATAAGCCATTATATTCTACAGATTAATACTAAATGGGTTTTTTATTTATTGAAAAAGGCCCCAATTTAACATCATGGGAATCATCTAGAAGAAGATATCCAGAATGTATTTTAACCTAATCCACAGGTGAAACAAAATCTATTATATAATATCAATTGATACATTCAATCCATTGAAATGGAAATTGAAATGATGAACCAAGGAAAGTGGATCATTTGTTACAGCATTAGAAAGATAATTCACCTGTTATTTGAGAGGATTAAAAAATTCATAAAGGAGATGTTTGGATTGAAAAAATGAACCTGTTTATCAATTGTTTTTACATTGTATGATCATATATTATAGTTGAAAATGTATATTTTGAAGGATATGGCATGTCGGTGGTATGCTTTAGTTGTTTTGGAAAAATTTGACCAAGGCATGACATGGGAAGATTTTTAAGGATTGTTTAAAAATAAATTTTGTACTCCCAAATTTTATAACTATAGAAAAATGGATTTACATATCTTAAATAAGTAGAATCAATTAGTGACAGAGTATGTGGTGATGTTTATTAACTTATTTTAGTTCGAACCAAAAGTTACTGCAAGTGCATCATTGGAGGAACACATTTTTATGTTTGCGATACAATCGAAAATTCACTAAAATAATAATATCCTTTGTATTATAGATTATACAGTTATGGTAAATCAATAAATGGTTGTGTAAAGTGATATTTTTTTGAATCAAGTTGGATAAAATGTGTTTATCACTATGATAATTGGTGGGAAATCTAATGATGGGAATAAGAATAAGCAAACACCTAATTCCAAAGTGGTGGACTATCTCAGAAGAAGACCATGAGATCAATTAATTTTTCTCAATGACCCATGATTAGGAATATGTATTTTCAATGTGGTTCTCTTTTGAGTATAAGTAAGGATTAAACAACAAAACCTAGGGAATTTCACAATTATAACTTTATGGGACATCTCGAGTGTTGATATTATAGTAATCCATGGTTTGGTATAGGAAATGCATCACACGTTTCATAGAAATATTTTTATTTAACTATGTATCTAATCAGAATAACCCCATCCAATGATCCAGGTGATTCCATGTGATTTTAGTTAATACTTGAATACTCATTAAAAGAAATATCAATAGTTAAATAAAGAAAAAGTTATATTAGGTAAATTGTTATATGGTAAAGATTATGTGATAACATATGATAAATATGGTCCTTATATAGTACAAGGTATGATTTTTTTAATTTGTACCCAAATATTGGAATTTTTTATACAGGTGTTTACCAATCTTCTATTTCTTCTTATATTGTTAATCATATAGGTTTTCTTAAGGATATTATAAGTTCTATTTAGAAATTGAAAACCCCCTTGGGAAACAAGAGTTCCATGATTTTATGTGTGTATCATTTATGATAAATATCGATGTAGTAGAATAATATTGGGACTTATAAACCCCTGAGATAGACATATATGAGTTGATTTTTAGATTAGATTGGATATCAACATCCAAATACCAAATATGTTATTATACATGAAAAGTGAGTTTCCAATCTTTATATGGTGTTAAAAATATCATTGAACAAGCATGGTTATTGGATACAAGAAGAGCAAGACCTTTGGTACAAGTGGTGGGAACTATCTCCTATCAGTTGGCAGTAGTTACATTGGAATCCATGTATGTTATTAGGAATATGGATTTTCTAATAGTAGTAGACAAGTTTTAGGATTTTTTCATGAAAATCTCTTAGAGTTCCTCCAAAAAAGACAAGTTGTGTTTATGATTGGTCCCTTACAAGGGACCAATCCTATCTTCCTTCTCTCTTATAGGCAGAAACTAATATAATTGAGGGAATATAAAGTTTGACATAACAAATTGGAAATAAAATGGTTCATTTGACTAATCACACCCAGGTGGGAAACATTGATTCTTTTAATAAAAATTGTTAATGGAACTGTTATATTTTTTTGATTACCTTAATATTAACCATATTATGATAAAGATATGGTATCATATACCAAGAATCAATTATATGTTTTATTAATCAAAGGGATCCCATTGGTTCTATAATATTTAATTACATTTGGGGTATCCCCAACTTTGAATTAGGAAAGAGGATATTTTCAAAATTTATTTTCTAGGACACTGTTGTAATTA
This sequence comes from Viscum album, assembly GCA_963277665.1. NCBI lineage: Eukaryota > Viridiplantae > Streptophyta > Magnoliopsida > Santalales > Viscaceae > Viscum > Viscum album. The sequence continues at coordinate 548,386,608 of OY728148.1, forward strand.
TAAAAATTGGTTCAATCCTTTTGAACATATACATTTACCAGATGTATTCAAGGAATTAATTAACAAGACATTTCAAGCATATCTTGAATCTTTTTTGTTTATGTTTTTTGTTGATATTCTGTAGAATTATAGGTCTAAAGTAGATCTTAATGAACACTTATTTCTAGTGTTAGGAATCTTGTGAGAAAATTTTCTTCATGAAATGTTATCGAAATTAGTTTTACGAATAAAATAAGTACATTTACTTCGTCACATAATCTATAAAAAATGAGTTTCTAATGATTATGAAAAGATAGGGGATATTATGATATGTAATCCACCAATGAATGTTTTTAAGATATGTAGTTTCTCAAGTTTAGTTGGCTACTACCGACGCATTTTTATTGATTTTTCATGTCTTGTATCACCAATGATTTATTTGATAAGAAGTTGTATTAATTTCAAATTTCACGATTAATTCAAAAAATTATTTCCTGATATTATGGCTCACCTTACATAAACACATATTCTATTTTTTTAGAATCTAGACTATATTATGTGCTTTGTTATGATACATTAGAATCTGTTTTAAGCTATGTTCTCATGAAAGGTGATCATTTTGTTGTGTATTTATCATGACAATTATGTGTTAATGAAAAATATTCCTAAAAATTGACTTTGAATTATCAAATATAGTCCATATCTGGTGTAATTATATTTTTGTTATGAAAATCATAGTGTTTATGGATCGTAATAATTTGGAAGACATTTTCTATCAAAGGGAATTGAAAATAAGGAAACAAATCTGGATTGAGTATATTAAAATGTTCAATGTTGAAATGATGTATATATCAGGTAAAGAGAAATCTATAATTGATTAATTATGTATGATTCCCTATAATCAACAAGCTAAATATGTTTTAGATCAGCGATAGGTAATGTTTTTCATAGAGGATTAAAATCTCTAGTGTTATAAGAAGGGTGATATTTCAATTTTAATTCCAATTTGCTTTATTCCTAATTTGGTGGAGAATGTGTGATAGGATCATTAATATAATCAATGTGGGTAATACCATTGAGGGATGAAATCTAGATGAGATATCCATGCTATGTTTTAGAGATATAATAGTGGTTCCTCTAACCTATCAGAAACACATTCTTATTTCCTACCTCTATTCATGGTGGGATCTTTATTTGGGAATATAGATGATGTATAAAGCATTGAGTGTAATATTACAATGGATTTTTTTGAATAGGAATGTGGGTGAGTTTGTTTCGAGATGCCCCACCTTTCACAAGGTAATGGAATTTCACTAGTGGATATCTATTGTGTAGCATTATTTACCAATTCCCTTATAGAAATGGGAACAAATTGAAATGGATTTTTCAATAGGACTAACAAGAACATTCATAAAACAAGATTCCATATGGGTGATTATGAATAGACTTAAGAAGATGGTTCAATTCATCTCTATTCATAAAAACTATATCATGGAATATTTTTCCAAAATCATTATTCTGGAAATTGAAATGATGAATTGGGTTATAGTATCTATAATGTCTAATGGAGATCCAAGGTTTACATCAGGGGTTTAGATGTCCTTAGATATTTCCAGTGGAACCATGTTAACTTTTATAAATTTTTATCATCTTCAAATAGATGAATAATGTTAATAGATGATCTAAAAGTTTGAGGAATTTCCTAGGGATTGTGTAATTGATCATGGAGGTTCATGGGATGAGTGCATACCATTTTTAGAGTTCCCATATAATAATAGTTATAAAGAATCAAAACACATATAAATTCTTGAATTATTTTATGGTTTTCCTTGTTATTCCCAACATTATTTAGTGGAAACAAGTGAAACATTACTTATAATACAAATACTTATGAATGAAATAATAGAGAGGGTTAAATTGATCCAAAATATATTGGTAAAGACTCATTGATTTCAAAAATTATATGTGGATCACCATCACTAACTGTTATCATTTGAGGTATCTAATCATGTTTTCTTGATATTCTCTTGATGGAAAGAGATTTATTATTTTGGTAAAAATGGATGTTTTCTCCTTTGTACATTAGCCATTTTCGGATAATTGAATCAGTGGGTGAGGTATATTATTAATTGGATTGACCAACAATATTTATTTCTATGCATAATATGTTTCATGTATGCCAATTGAATAAGTACCAGTTTATCCCTAACCACGTTATTCGATTAGACCATGTTGAAGTTGAAAAAAATGATATGTTGATTCATGTTCTAGTATGGATTCTGGATTTTAAGGATAAGAACTTTCACAGGAAGGGAATCAGTTTAGTTTGGGGTTTTTTGAAACTTGTTGGGATTCAGAAGAAATATTAGGGCATGAAATTGAATTTTGGTGTAGTGGCCTAAACTCCTCCAAAAAAACTAGGTGTTTATACTTTATAAAGATAGAGAGACTAATGGTGGGGAAAATGATGAAACCATGATTTCTATTACATGAATTTTCATTGTTTTTTGAGATTTTATAATATATATATATATATATTAGTTTTTTGGTGGTATAGTTACATTAAACACACACTACACACACATGTCATAAATTTACGCCATATCCCCCGAAAGGGATATCACACACATCGAGAATGTTTTATTCAACATGTGAACTATAGTCCCAATTAGCATGAAATCCCATCACATGGCACTGAAGGTCCAAATTTTTGACCCAAAGGCCATCCTATGAATAGTTTTGTTATAGTACCCTAATTTCTATAGTGATGGTGCCACTACAACACCTACCTTTATCACATTTTTACTAGTCAATAGTTTCACTACATGCTATAGTACGTTATTTTTCAATTCAATACCAATTCCTAATGGTTTTTTCGTCCCCATTTTTGACATAGTATTATAGGGTGTTTACCAATAGGCTAATCCCTAACCACATAGAGCCTTTATAATAGGTCAAAAATATTTTGAGAAGTTCAGATCTGGTTTTCCATTTTTATTCTAGTTTTGTATGGAGGTATAACATTTATGCAATGTTTGTAGAAACTACGAAACATGTCTAGGAAACTGTGATTTTTTTCTATGAGTTATTGGGAAGGTGCTTGGTTTGGCTAAACTATGTGGGTTCCCAGGGGAAACCAAGAAATGTGAAACAGAGGAAACCAATTGTTGTGACATAGTATCTGTAATATTATAAGGGGTTTTCATTATATAGTAGCACCCTACAGTTGGAACAAAATTAGAAAAAACTTATATCCAAACCATTGAACATATACTTAATTCCAGGAAATTTGTATTGTTATTCCATATTGAGTTCTTGAAACTTCATTAGTTTTATTATCATAAATGATACCAAATTTATCTATTTTTTATGTTTGAGAAATGATTCTCTTCATTTTGGAAGCAATTTTTAGGTGAATCAAAGTACGTTGGAGATCTGATATTTCTATTAAGTCCTTTTCTCTGTTTCCTTCCTTATTTCTTAATGATCCACTATTATTCTCTTTCCTAAAGGAATATATCTTGTCTATAAGTGATATATATTTTTTCTAATGGGAATATTTATGATAAATTTTTGGACTAGTGATGGAAAGGTGTACTATGATTAGATCTAGATATCTAAGTGTTTTTCATCATTTTCACCATCTGTTAAGTGGTAGGTGGCTTATATCTCCTCTCAACCATTCTAAAACTATAAGAATTAGTTTCTATTAAATGATCATTGTGATTTTTTTGTTAAATATTTGTCTTATTTTTGATGGAAATACCTTTTTGTCATGGCATTGAAATTTTTGGAAAAGTAGATAAATTTCAGAAAATCGCTTCTTATATAATTTTTAAATAATGATTTTAAAATTATGCTGTTATTTGTAGTATCACAATGATTTTCTTGAAATGTTTTCAATAAATATTTAGATTTACATGAAATGGGTTGGAATTGAATTTTGACTACATTGTTAATGTGATTTCCTTTTTTGACAAGACCCTATAGATGGTGAATGTACCATTGGGGTATATTGACATGAGCCAAAATATGGGTCATGTTCCACTGGTACACAAGTATATTGACCACATAGTAACGACTTGGTTTATTGAATGGGGTCTACTCATGAGTATGGAACTGTCACTTGGAATGAATAGTTTTGTGTTTTGATGTGCATGAAAACATAGAATTGGGTAGTCCAAATAATGTGACATAATTCATCAAATTTATTTATTTATTTTTCATTCAAATTGTTTGTGTTTGTGATATATGCTATTTTAGCTTTGTATAAGTTATTTTTTATAAAATGTGTGAAAACTTTATTGTCCTCGTGATTTGAGTTTGGTTGTCTATAAAGAAATCATTTTGAGTTTATACTCACTCTCTTCTTGGGAACATTGGTGTGTCTAGAAACATAATTTTTTGGGACATAGGAAATGGAAAGTTATAATATCTCTCTATAGATTCATCTTGATACATTGCATGAGAAATTTGGATTTGGAGATAGAATCTAGTCAGAGGGACTATTGGATGGTTTCTTTTGATGATTTTGGTCATGTTTTCTCCTTTGTTTTTTAGTCGTTTGTCTACTTTTAATTGTCACTCTGATATTATTATTTGATTTGGATTGTAAATTGGTTTGTATTAAATCTAATCATGCATCATATTAGTGGATTGGATATTTACTATTAATTATTTATTTAATGACTTATATTTAATAAGAAATTAATCCCTCAACGTTTTATTAATCCCTTAGAATTTATTTCTAACATTTGGTGCCTTTTGGATGTCACCTATGGACAGTAACAACATTGTCGCTTCTCAAGCCAATGAAGAGGGATGGGATGTTACAATAATAAAATGATGACTCTTGAAAAGTGACAAATGTCACATAAATAGATTTACTACATAATTTTTAAGAGTCATATTTTCAGAGATAATTATTAAAGTGGTAAAGTCATATGGAGGAGAATACCCAAATAAGACATAGAAACAAACCCATTGACAAAAAATTAACTAAACAGAAGGTAGATCATCATGTGAGTTCCACATGAATGAAATTCATATGCATTTTGATATAGTCCATGTGAGAGTTTTTTTTGGAGATGGTGTTCTAGAACCAAATGTTTGTACTTTTTATTACATGTATATTCTATAATTTAAATACTTACGAAACTACTTAATAAAATTGTACATTGTTCTACATGACTTTAATGTAATAATTTCATGGCCTATCTATCACATTGATAAGGTCATATCAGTTACCTACTATGATTAGAAACATGAAATTCCATGATGACATTCATAAATATAGTTATATGTTTGAATAACATACTAGGATGGGATATATAGCACATTGACTATTTGGTGTGAATACAGGTAAGCATATGAGACTTATTCTCATTAATTTTACTCTTGTTAATATCCATGATGGGATATTATGATATTAGAACCAACTATAAGAATTCCATATGTTTATTGGTCATCATATATTCCTACCTATGATCATGTTTAATGGTCCTTGTACTATATGATTCTTATTAACACATGTTATTAGTCACACAATTGGTTTTAATTTGTAATCATTAACGATATAGTTCATGGAAAATTTTGATATGTTGTATATGTCACAAGTGATTTGTTATTAATTAATAATTTTAGGAATTATTTTCCCTTCCATATCTATGAAAGATGATATAGTGAAACTTTTATTGAAATGGAACATCACATTAAATTCCATGGACATGTTTAAATTTCATGTTTTTTTCAGGTATCCAAATAATGATATATAATGAACATAGGTTTATAAAACTAGTGTGTATCCTGTATGATGAGATATTCTGAAAAATAGATTATACTGTGTGATAATACTAATTTATATATACAATTTTCTGTTAATTGATTATATTTTTTCATTAAATTACTCGATAATGCATGTGGTATGGGTATAATTTTATAAAAATAAGTGCTTCACATAATTCCAATGAATATAAGAAGAATATGTGAAAAATGGAAAGGAACACATCGTGATCCACCAGTACATGTCGTGTACCTGAGATCACAGCCTTCCCCATATTGTGAATCCAATCCATGACCATGCAATGAAGCATGAAATAAAAATCTGCTACATGTAGTGTATATACATGACATGTTGTGATTCCAGTCAAAGCCAATTGCGAGAAATCCATGTGGATTCCATGTAGAAGATAGCTAGGAGTGGGTAGATTTCATGACCACCAAGTACATGGTGTGTGCCTGTTCAAACCACATTAATTTTTTAGAGACCAGTGTGCCACATTGGAGATCCAAAATCCATGGAAATTATGCAGATTGAGGCTAAACGATGTGTACTTTAAATACACATCTTGGAAATTTCCCCTAATTATGTAGTGGAGTGAAAAATAATTTCACATACTTCGAGACATTCTTGTCTTCCCCCTTTTTTTCTCTATTGATAATTCTTTTCCCCTTCCCCTTTTAAACTCACAAATTCATTGTGCATTTATATTTTTAATAATCCATGTGTTTTGGAGCTTCCATTCTTCATCGCCTTTCCAATTCCATTTATTCATTGTGATTTAATTCCAATTCCCTTTACAAGTAATTGTTTTATTTACAATTGTGATTAATCGAGTGGCTATTTTATTTCTTAAAACTTTTCGTAATCTCAATTCCAGTTTTCAATATATAAAGAATGATATCTTTCATTGCATCCTACCCTACAATGAGTAGCTATATTCCTTAGGGGTAGGGGTCATGTTTGAGGTATCTTCATGCTTAAATAAATCATTATATCTAATCTTGGAAAACATAATGGGATTAGTAATCAGGATCAAGAAAAGTAGGTCATGCCATTTGTGCAAACATAACTTACCACATGACATTCATGAAAACAGACCAATCCTGATTGAAGTATACTTGGCTACGAACACTATCCTAGGATAGTTTTTTCCTTTGAATCCAAATGTAATGAACCTAGGATATTAACTATATCCAGACCACAAAATAGTCACTTCATAGGTATTGCTAAGTGACTTAACCATGGTCAACTAGCGACAACGATTTTCTTCATAGACTAAGATGAATGACCTTTAAAAGATGATAACTAAAGATCATCATTCACAAAAATACTCAAATTTCTCCCAAACCCTCTTAAATTAATTACAGTCACCCTGAAATAGAACATAGATCAAACTCCCAAATAGAGACTCCTAGAATGGACTCCCTTATAGGATTTGGAACAAGATTCCTCCAAAATGGAGAGGCAGTCTCCCTATGGTTTCGACTCTATACTACCACTGCACTATGTCTCTATAGTTAGTAAAATTTTGGGACTACTTGTAAATTCTAAATTTGATACACTCTAGAGGATGTAATGACACTACCATGTGGGTGAATCAAATTTATACTACATTTTCGGGAGAGGGAACACATTTTTTAAGAAAAATAACTCCTGTTTTTAAACCTAGGATTACCTTCCCCTAATCCCCAGTCTTCTTTTTGAGAGACTATTTCATCCCATTATTTTCTTTTTAGTGCACGTACCAAGGTCCCTTAACCCGATTACAAAATCATGAAGCAAAAAAACCCTTTTCCATTGATCCTGAGATCGAAAGGTGTTTGTCTTGACTTCACTGACCATCAATGGCTGAGAAACACTACCATGCGAGAACCAACCCACCAAACAATCAACTTAATCCTAGAGAACCTGTGATGCACCCAGAGAAGACCATCAAAGTCAATGGTTTACCATAAATCCACTGTATGAGGCCCAACATAGTTCACCTACCAATCCAAGACCACACATTTGATATTTGACCTAAAATCATTCACATTATCCATAACAAGGAGCGGTTTTGTAGTCTACTATGAAAAGACCCCCACAAAAATATTTCTAACTTCCATGAAGTATGTGATACCATTTTTAACTAGCGAGTATCATATGATGCTATAATAATTATTATCCTCACATTTTCACTTAGATATTGATTAAAATATTGAATCAAAAGCCCAGCCCATGAGTACATTACAACTTGGGATGATCTCACAAAAAATTTTATCGATAAATACATTCCACCGATCAAGACCTAGAAGCTCCATATCGAAATTCAGAATATTGCACAAGAAGTTGGTTAATCTTCATGAGAATACTGGGAAATATTCAAATAACTAATAAGAAAATGTCCACATCACCGACTCAATAGTTGGATTTAAATACAATCCTTTTACCAAGGACTCCAGCCAGTGGCACGAACAGTCATCGGTGCTTCCACTAAGAGAGGTTTGATTTTTAAAACCCCTGACATAAGGAGATCTAATTTGGATGAAGTATCCCACAATGCCAATCTATGGAAAAGTGACTGTGGACCACCAAGGCATGGAATCCACTATGTTAATGAGACCACATGACTATCAGCACAAGTTGAGGTGTTAACCAAGAAACTTGATTCATTAAGGTACCAACCACTCAATATGTTCCTACACTAGTCATAGAGATTCAGTCATGAAAAATGTGCGGCAGACCAAACCTGTATCAAGAATGCAATATAGGATATGATGAACCATAGGATTTTAATTATGTTAATTATAATCAACAAAATCATCCATTTCAGAAGAAACAATAAAAACCATTGTATTAGTAGAGGCCTTTTTAGTCGCAGACTCAAAACAATCAAGGATGTTTTTTGTCGTGGAGTGCCAAATCTCAGTTTACAACTAGGGGCCATTAAGGTATCCACCAATGAACCTTGTCCCAAGACCACAATAGTAGACATTTCCACAACAACCCTTTCTGAGGCCCCAATAACTTCAATTTCAAACCACCTAGCCATGAACAAATAGCAACCTCTACCACTATAGAGTAAGTTGGAGAACATACAAAAATACTTCAATCAAAAGTTAGATCAAAGGATAACCACATAGGAGATTAAGATGAAAAACTAGTGTGAATATTTGATAAAATTAGAGATTCAAATAGAACAGATCACAAAAAACTTATATGAATGATTAACGGGTACTCTAACTAGAAGCACTGAGACATACCCTTGATAGTAAGCAAAGGTTTTACTACTGTGGAGTTGGAAATTATTAGATTCCCTACAACCAAAGGAAACATGGACATAGGAAGAGCCCAAGAAACAACAAAAAGAAGAAGAGGAAGCCATTCCCACAACACCACAAACACAAATAATTGAGAATGAAAAAGCCCCAAAAAACAATAAGGAATACATTTATCTATCCCAGCCTCCATACAATCCACCACTTCCCTTTCTAGAAATATAGAGGCAAGGTAGGGAGGAGGGTTAGTAGAAAATGTTCCTCAAAATAATTAATCAATTTCATATCAATATTCCTTTTTCTGAAGTAATCATACAAATTAATGTTTATAAAAAATATCTCAGAGACTTGATATCAAAAAAAAGAAAAATAGAATATCTGGGTGTCATCTCATTAGAGGAAGAAATTTTTTCTACTATACAATTAAAAATCCCACCAAAGATGAGAGATTCTAGAAGATTTTCAATCCCTTGTTAGGAGAGTGAAAATTTAGAGGAGCACTCTATGATCTTGGATACAACATTAAATTGATGCTGATGAGTGTCTTCCACAATCTAGGACTCCAAGGGCTCATGGAAACAAGGGTAGAATTTAATTTAGTCAATTATTCGATTAAGTACCCAAGTGGTATTATTGAAGATGTTCTGGTAAAATCAAAAAATTCATTTTCCCAATAGACTTTCTAGTTTTTGACATGGAAGAGGAAGGATATGTATGCTCATTCATGGAAGACCCTTACTAGTGATAGGAATGGTCTTGATTGATTTTAATCAAGGATGTATCATCTTCAGAGTCAGATAAGAACAAGTAGTGTTTAAATTGACAAAGGCTTCGAAACATTGAGATGATACGGTGGAATGTAACACAATCTCTGTTGATCAGCAATTATAGGTGTACATGTCTATTAAGAAAGATATATAAAATTCATGTTCCTAAAATGAAGAATATTATGAATTTGAGGAATTATATTTATTGAGACACTCACTAGAGACACTATGCCACCATTTATCCTATCAATCATTTAACCACGCCAGTTGGACTTGAAAACTTTACCCAATACATTAATGTATTCATACTTAAGAGAGTCATTCTATTTAACCATAATTATCAAAAAGTAGCTATTGCAGGATCAAGATAAAAAAATTGGTTGATGAAATAAAAAGAAACAAGAAATAAACGTCCTAAGGAGTGGTGGATATTAATGGAATCTATCCTTCAGTGTGCACCCACAGATTGTTTGGAAAAGAATGAAAAAATGAAAGGACATCCTCAGAGCTAGCTCACACAACCAACTGAGGAGGTTTTAAAGAAGGAAGTGTTAAATTTTATTGATGTTGAAATAATATTTCCTATCTTATATAGTGAATGGGTGGGTCCCCTCCAATTTGTTACCAAAAAATGAGGACTCACTATAGAAAAGACAACTCATTGTAAAATTATTCCAACACGCACCATCACTGGATGGATAATTTTAATACGTTACAGATGTTTGAATGAAAAAACATGGAAAGTTAACTTTCCCTAAAAATTTATGGATGAAATTCTAGAGAGACTTGCATGGAATCATTTCTATTATTTCTTAGATGGCTATTCAAGATAGAATTAAATTGCAGTTGACCATACTGACCAGAACAAAAATACCATGACATTCCCATTTGTTACTTTTTCCTATTGATGCATGTCATTCAATATGTGAAATACATTAAAAACATTCCAAAGATGCATGAAACGCATATTTTATGTTATGGATGAATAAGTTTTCCAAATATTCATGGACATTTTATAAGTCTATGGGAGATCACTTTATGTCTATATAAGAATTCTTGAACTTGTTCTCCAACATTGGGAGGAGAGAAGATTAGTACTAAATTTGAAATAAATTAACTTCATGGTACATGGAGGACTTGAACAAGTTCAAAAGATTTCCAATCAAGGCATTGAGGTTGATCTGATAAAGAACAATGTAACAATGATCAACATGGACCATCAACTGTTAAAGGGATCAGATGTTTCCATGGGCATGCATGGTTCTACAGATGCTTCATAAATTATTTTTCTAAAGGCCCATGTCCACTAACAATTTTTTTTAAAAAAGACATTCCTTTTAAATTCAAGGGGTATAGTTGAAATTTTTTTGAAACATTGAAAAATAGTCTGATTTTGTCTCTAGTTATCATTTCACCTAACTAGGATAAAACGATTTAACTTCTGTTTGATGCCAGAGACCTAGATATATGATCTATACTCAGAGAACACAATGACGACACATTCCTTCCAATCTACTAGGCCATAAATACATTATATGAATCCTAGGTCAATTATAAAACTATATAGAAGGAGATCCTAGACATCTTTTATGCATTTGAGAAGTTCTGTTCATACCTTGTTATATCCAAAGTCATTGTCCAAAAATATCAAGATGGAATTCGATACCTAATGAACAATAATGATGAAAAAACAATAATGATAAGTTGTATTCTCTTGCTATAAGAGTTTGACATCGTAATCCAAGACACTAATGGAACAGAGAATTTCATTGCCAATGACATCTATCGATCACCCCTAACCGTTATTAATAAAGATGGTGAGACTAATGTTGAATTAGGTTTTCTAGATGAGACATTATTTAGATTCAAATCCCATCCATGTTTCTCAAACATGGCCAATTATATTTCCACATGATATATCTCCATCATGACCTCTCATACCAGAAACACAAGAAGTTTCTATCTGAAGAAAAACACTACTTTTAGGATGGACCATTGCTATTCAAGTGTAGTGTTGATGGAGTTTTAAGACACTACATATAAAAGGAAGAGATATATAATGTCATCTAATTTTCCACGCATTACCAACTGGTGGGCATCATGGACCTGAGTGCACAGTGGCAATGATCCTATAAACCAGATTTTTCTGAACCTCATTACATCACAAAGCTAAGGGATTCTACCATATATATTATTGATGTCAAATAATGGAGAACATTAGAAAAACAAATGACATGCCAAAAAACCCCATTCTTGAAGTTGATGCTTTTAATGTCTTTGGTATTAACATTATGGGACTATTTCCTACATCACATTGAAAGAGTTACATTATAGTTTCTATAGACTATGTCTCAAAATGGGTTTAAGTTGAAGACACGACACATGACACAACAAAGTTAGTCCTGAATTTTCTACAAAATAATGTGTTAGAATGTTTTGGATATCCACAATTACTCATTAGTGATCATTGAACACATTTCTTGAATCACACAATGCAAAAAATGCTTGAATGATATTGGATTCAATGCAAAACTGAAACTCCCTATCACCCACAAACATATGGGTAAGTTGATTAGTGAAAAAATGAGTTGAGAAAAATCATAGTGAAAACTGTAAAAATTAGAAGAAATGTTTTGAGTCTGATGTTGGATGATGCATTATGGGAATACAGAACTATATACAAAACACCCATAGACACCACACCATTTAAACTCGTTTATAGTAAACCATGTCTTTTCTAGTGTAGCTAGAACAACATTCATTCATGGAAATTAAAATGATGAATCTAGGTGTAGAAAAGGATGAAATGGAATTTTTATTACAATTAACTTTATTGGAGGAAATAAGAAAAGATGCGTATTAAAATGAAAGGATTTACATGGAAAAAAAATGGAACGACCAATGAATTATAGGATTTGACTTCATCCCAAGGAATAAGGTCTTTCTATTTACTTCTATATTTAAAATATTTCTAGGAAATCTAAAGTCAATATGGTCTATTTCTTTTGAGGTTTCCCATATTTTTCCTTATGGAACAATTGTAATGCAATGATATGGAGAACCACAATTCAATGAAAATGGTCAATGATTGAAGATATTTTATGAGCCCTTCCATGAAGCCTATGTCATTGGCCTCAAGTTCCACTATGATTTTAAGGAGTCATCTCCCAAATATAAAGGATGTACTGATTGAGAAGCCACCTAGGTTAGTAAAAGTTTTGAAAGTTGAAGTAGGATTGTATTCCAAGAATCTCACATATAAGGGAGGATGAGGTGTAGAAGGAACAAAAAAAGGGGCAAACATAGTTTACTACACATAGCGTACACTGTGTTCACAACGTGTCTTTTTTTTCACCTGAAATTCCAAATTATCTTCCCCATACATGACGTGACTCATCTGTAAAAGTCATGTACATGGTCGGTTTAGTTTATAAAAATTGCAGGTCATGTCTAGTAGGTCAGGACCTGCACCCCTTCTCCCCCATCCCCCTATCTCCCCCAACTCCCCCTCTTTCATTGCACCTAAACCATCCTCCCAGCACCTCCTCCACTCTCAAAACCATTCCCCTAACTCTTCCCTTTCCATTCCCCCCCACGCCAATCTTCTTTGACCTAACCACCCAACCAAATTTCCAGTTACCCTCCTATCCTCTAGAACACAAGATGCACCCTCCCTACGCACCACCTTTGACAACCTTTCTTTTTATTACATACTTAATCATAAATTATTACATAAAACCACCACTTGATACAACATAGAAGATAAAGAGGTCTAGTGTCTTTGGGGATTAGGAAAATTACATAACAACTTAATGTATAGAATGAAAAATCTTATTGAAAACTTCCTTTACATGACCAATACATTTCCTCAAACTTATCATTATATAGGATAACCTGGGGTCATGTAAAAGAAAAGAGTGAGATATAAAGCATCAAAAGGGAATAAACATTTAATAACATGGGGAATACAATACTTTTTAGACAATAGTCATATCAATGGAGAAAAAGAAAACATGAGCATAAAGGCATGATAAAACATGATAATCATAACATGGAAATGTTTCAACAACACTTAACATGAAATTTACATGTGCCAAAGCTCATTGCACATGGAGCATGAGTAATCCCTCATTTTACATGAAGCAGGAGTAAAACCTAATTTCACATTAATTATATTGAGTAAACACTCATTTAAAATGATTTATCATGATATTATACTTTACCCAATGCATTGGAGTGATATTAGGGCACACCCTTTGTTAAACATTTCATTTCATGCATAAGTGTGCCACATGGATTCATTAAACATCATCATTTATTCCATGATAAGGGAATGGGGAATTCAAACATGAAACTCTATAATAAATAAGTAAATGTGCAAAAATGTGGATAACCTTGATAGAGAAATGGGCATGGTATTCACTTCACAATGATTTTGGCTTGGAAAAATGTGGTGCAATTTCAGCAGCATAACAACATAACATAAGAATTCAAAAAAAAAAAAAGTTTACGAGAGAGAAAGGGGTATCTCATAATATATACATGAAATGAAAATTAAGGGGGTCATATAGATACATGCACTAACAATTGTAAAGTAATTTCTATTTATGATACAAAAGAATTGCTAGAATGTAAATGAGGAGAGAGAAATTCATTTCAAAATTTTGGCATAGTAACTGGTGTACATGGGAGGCATTTAATGAGATATAAAGGGGTATTTCATCATTAAAACATAAACAGGGAAGTATGGGTGAGGTGAAACATCATACCCCAACATTTATAATTGAAAATAAAATGGCATAACAATATTAAGAAACATGGATTAAAAGAGAAAGGTCGGAATTCCTTACTTGGAAGTGAGATCCCAAAGGCTTGGGAGAGGCTTGAGAGAGGCTTATTGGGAGCTTGGGGAAACTTGGGAGGATTCTAGATATATGAGGTAAGTTTTTGGGGGAACTACAAAGGATTTGGGTGAATAAAAAGTTGGAGCTTGGGTGGGTTTGTATAAGAAAGGAGAGTGACTTGTTTATTATTTAGTTTTGGGACACCACACATTAAACAATTCAAAAACACAAACTAGCCAAGGGTTTTTTCTCATGGTTTTTTTACAAAGGGGAGTGGAAAATAATATTTTATATGTCCAATTTCCAAACTTTTTAAAATAATAGGGTTGCTTATGTGGAGGTGAGTCACACTCTCGAGGAAAACAATTTAAAAAGACAAAATGTTTTATAAGCCTTGAAGGGTCCACTAAAGCTTTGTAAAATAAATAAAGCTAACCCAAAATCACATTATGTTAATGGTAAAACATTTATTGGACGAACATAATGTTTATAGTGTTTTATTACATCACTATTGGGTCATTATGATGTCATAAAACACATTATATATTTAAACGGTATTTAATTTTTATGTAAAAATTCATCTATCTCAGAATATTCTGAAAAATTCACTATATGATAATTTTTACATCCTGATTCACAAAATAATATTAATTTTATCTAAATATGTTTCTAAATAAGTGATTTTTTACTTTTAAAATAAAAACCAACATTTATTGAAAATTCATTGGTTTTGAAAAAACAGCTATAGAAAATCAATTAATTCATCAAACTAGATTTATTATTTGAATATTAAGTAAAAAAATACTATTTGTGCATTAAAAACTATTAACAAAGTAACAATAATATAATGATTTTAGATTATCTATACAAAAATAATGTATATAATCATAGTACTAGGGTATTTTTACATAACCCCTTATAAAAAACGTATAACATGGAAGGGTAAGGTGTGTGATAGTGACAGACTCTTGGGGTAGCATGGTTAACATCGCTCAATTAGTATTGTCTATCAACTTCCACTTCTCCCGTAGGTGGTTCTGCTCAAGATAAGATATTCAAGTTCAACTGGGGATTGGTCATGATCGAACCCCAATGATGCCAGCTCCTTTCTGAGCTCCAACAAATGGGCTTCGTTGGGGAAAGTCTAATGGATGAGGCCATCACTTCCTTTGTCTCAGTAAATTGGATTTATTAAAGTACTATATTTATTCTAATCATGTGACCACTATTCAACTACTATATTATCCAAAATAACATTTTTTAATGATATTTTAAAATAAAAACCTAGAATTAAATAGGTGCATATGTTTTACATAACCATAAGAAGACATTTTAATAGACCAAGAGAAATTTTCATTAATAAATTTTTGGGTTGTTACACCACCCTCCTACATCCCTGGAATGCACCAAGTGACCCCAGCCTTAGCCTATACTCTCTACATATCCCTCATAATCTGAGATCTAGAAACCAGCTTCTAAAAACCCCATGCTATGTCTAATTCTATGGAATACACCTTCTCTCCATCTACTAATGAGAACCTGCATTTCCACCCAATACTCTACTTTAGCAAGCGACAACATCTGATAAATATTCTTCACTTACAGGTAAAGCTGATTCAAACCCACAAATGTTGTACATGGACATTCTGTTCAAGATGAATGTTTATGATAGAGTCCTACCACTCTTAGAGACATTACATATTGAAAACATTATAGGAGTATAGTAGGAGACATACCAGAATCAATTACATGAGTAATTGTCCTTGTTCAAGATCTCTATTGACTACCTATGTTTCCATCAAGGTGGTAGTCCCCACCATCTTGGTTTTGCTAAATTCGAAGTCGATCATGGTGTCTACACTAAGGATTTCATTGTCTTTGATGTTTACCCCACCCTAGAGACATGTCCAATGCAAAAGAATACACAGAACCTATGTCCCCACCTCGTTCGTGTCCCCAATTTTCATCATGACTGTCGACTCATGAAGTCAACACAGTTACGGGCCCCAGCTTTGCACATCTTGCATTGAAACATAGAATGTGGCTGGTTTTTAAAAGGAGATTCTAATGGAAGAATCAATCAGATGGATGTCTTGATTATGAAATCCACCATGTGTGGGACCCCTTTCAATATGTCCACCCTATTTGCTTCATACATTTATGTCCTGACCCAGGGGAAGTAGGAAACACTCATGGGTGGATCCTTCATCGCCCACCTCAGAACGTACCTAGGAATCTTTGATGCATCTCTTCCCCTCAACTCCATTGGACCTATTGATCTAATTGATATTATGCATCTCCATAATATTCAGATGCTCGTGAGAGAGGAAAACATTTATTTCTAGGGAAAAGGTATCCAAGAGGTTGCACCTTAGGATTAGCCAGTTGGAGAAGCTATTGCATACCCACCCCAACCTCATCATACAACGACACCTACTACATTCATACCCACTACCACCTTATCCTCCACACCTTTGACCGTACTGCCACTATCCTTTCATAACCTCATCGAGCTCCATGCCGATATCCAGTGCTTTTTAGTGAATTTTCACCAAATATAATCCCAATACCATCTCCTATTCGTTGAGTATGCTGCATTTACCCTTTCACCATATCCCACCCCAGCTAGACCTTTGTCCTCCACCATTCCCCCTCCCACTTCCAACTAGCTAGCCCTCCATCCCGATCTTACCGACCCTGCAACCTAGTAGGAGTTCCTGGTAGATCAGGCCCAGAGGATTAAGGGAGTAGCCTCCAAGACCATCCCTGAGGTACCATTCACTGATCCAGATACAAGAACCATGACCCTAGTACAGACTAGTACTTCCCCACCAGCTACCCCAACCTATCTCCCTACCTCCACCACCACACCAACCACCACCATTTCACCTCCATCCTATATTTATACTACTACTAATGTAGATACACATGAAAAGTCGATCAAGACACCAGGTAGTGGGATGAAACTTGAGGAGATTTTTGGCATGGATCTCAGAACTAATTTCTATCTATCTTTTGGGACCATTCAGACCCTTTTCAAGTACTTAGTTGGTTTTTTTTTCTTCATTTTCTTTCCCACCTATGTAAAAACTTTGGATATATATATCTATATATATACATATATATTTAGAAGATTCCATTTCTATTCTATGTTGTGGTTTGATTTCTGTATCTTTTCTTGGTATCATTAGCATGTCAAGCTTCTAAAAATCATCTTCCATCCTTGATGGTCTAGTCTCACTAGCGATCTTAGAACAAAGAGTACTCGAGAACATCATCAACATTTCTTGACTTCTTCATGAGCTATCACTTGCAATTCACCACCATCAAAAGCCACCATGACCGTGGTTCCATTTTTACCACTCCTCATTCATGCTCATGCGGATGCCGGAAAAGTGATTAACACACTGAATGGACCATAGGATCTTGAGGACACAAACTCTAGCAGTTATAAAAGGCAGAAAATAAACTGAGTTGGTGGACCATCATAAAATGATATTTTTTAACCCATATGGATGATGACATTTAGCTAGCGCTTTATGGGAGATAACCCATAGTTTATCTCTTGTTTTTTTAGTCATTACCATGTATTTTTAATTTTTTTCATTATTTATATTTTTTATTTCATGAGGCTACATTGCAAAACTATCACAATTTGAACAAAATGAATATCACAGTTTCTCACTCTATGTGCCTGCCATTTTTCTCTTCTATTCTAGGTGTTTATACCTATGAACTAATTTCTTTTATCAAGTGCAAGATTGTGTCTACTAATAAATTTGTAGGTATTTTATATTTTCAATCTATGAAAACATACACACCCCCCATGGCATACCACTTGTACCAAGAATCTCTTGATTACCTCTTATTTTAATTTTATCCAATACTCCATTTCTGATTATTTAAGATTCACTACCATAATGCTCTCACAATCATTATATTGATAGTTGGGACACTATCTCTTACTATGTTTGTGTGTGTGGGGGGGGGGGGGTCTTCTCATAGTTTCATTGGCAGTACACTGGAATTTTTTATTTTTCATACATGTCTAGAAGCAATTTTTCAAAATAATAACAATTATTTAAACCGAGAAAACATTATTCACTTTTTGTTAAATAAATCATTATGTGGAAAAGTAGTAAGGAACATGTTTCACTCTAGAATATACTTGTTTTCAATGATTTCTGAGTTTATAGAATTATTTAGAATTTAAAATCTTTAAAATTATGATTCTTTGAACTATTTCATATGATTTATGCCCTTTGTGATTGACAAGTTTTATTTGATTCTCACTACCCGAGAGGACCCCTAAGGCTTCAATTTCACACTATTATATGATAATATTTCTTGGGATATAAATATCATGTGTAAACTAAATAGAACTTTCACTAAGATCTTATCAAAACATTGAATGAACAAGTACAGATTTAAAATGATTGAGGAGTTCATTGATAACCATTTTCCTGGAGACCCACCAGAAATCTATACATTGATTACACAATTGTTGGCATGAATGACCTATTATGATGAATCTATTTTAAACCTATTTCCCTTCCAACCCTACTTGTAAAAAGCATAAGGTTACATTTGAACAAATGTGGGGGAGGAATTCAGATAGCATAGAATGCTTCCACATTTAGAGATGTATTGTGCGCTCACATGATTAAGAGGTTGTGATCGATATCCATCTTTGTTGCATTACATTCATATTCTATTCCTTTGAAAAATAAAATATGAAAGAAAAATTGATTTAGGATATGTACTAGGAAGGTCAAAAATTACCATTTTCCATACAAATTAATCCCCTGAAAGATCGTATGTGGTTATGTGATGGATATGAGATCTATAATAGGAATGACTTTCAGAAAATAAAAATTCACGAGAAAAAGGAAAGGAACAAAATCATTTTTTGTATACATTCCTGCTGCACATATGGATCCAAATTTAGCTACTGGAGTAGAGGTTTATTTTCTAGAGGGAGGATCTTTTCACACTTATCTTGATAATCATGCATTGTACTTTATATATTATCATAATTGTTAGCATGATATTAACATTTTACTTAAATAAATTTATCTTTAGAGTCATCAAAACCTTCTTGCTGAAGCCCTCAAGATTAATTTTATACATTCCTTTACATAATGAGTTGACAGAACTAGTGAAAGGCTATGGTTAAGAACATGTACTCAGGGTAATATCTTACCTTTACATACATTTTTTCCATATGTTTTGAGAGAATATCATTGTGAGGTAAATTAACACTGGGTATAGAACTTAAGGAACAATTAAATGGATGAAATTAAAAGAATATAGATTTTTTTAAATCTAGAATATGAGGTATGAATGTTTTTTCTGTATCTTTAATTCTAGAACATGACCTTTTTATGCATACACACAATTTTAATTTCATGTACATAATGAATATTTCTTCCTTTAAATTTTTTTTATCAAATGGAAATTCATTGTTGAGATGTTCTTTCTTGAGGAAATGTAATTGTTCTAGTGTGGGAGGATTGGATATGAAAAATTTATATGTACATTTTTCTATAAATTGTATATAGTTATTCATTAAAATAATCTATTATACATATGGTATGTGTCTAATTTATTAGGAATAAAATCTTCACAGGATTCCAAGGAAGGACTGTAGAAAATTGAAAAAATGGCCATGTACTCATCGTGATCCACTAGTACACATCATATACCGGAATATTATAGCCTTCCCCATGTCGTGAATCCAAACCATGACCATGCCATAGAACCTGAAGGAAAAATACACTATATATCATGTACATACAGAACACATCATGATTCATGTCAAACCAGATAGTAATAAAGTCATGAGGATTCCACACATAAGTCAGCTAGATATGGGCATAGGTCTTGACCACCTAGGACATGATGTGTACCTGGTCAAACCTCTTATATTCACGAGAGACCCACACAACATTCTTGATATCCAAAATCCACAAAATATGATGTGGATCGAGGCTACAAAACATGTAATTCTGGTACACATTGTGACAATTCCTCCTTTTTAAGCAGTGGATTGGAAAAGCATTTCATGCACTTCTAGACAAGCTTCTCTTATTCATTTTTTCTCCTTTGCAAATTTTTCACCCTTTCCCATACATAAAACTCTAAAATTCATTGTGATTTTACATTTTTATTAATCCAAGATCTGTAGATCATACACTCTTCAATGCCTTTACAATTCCATTTCCTTATTGTGATTCAATTCTGATCTCCCTCACAAGTAAGTATTTTATTTACAATTGTGATTTACTTAGTGCATGTTTTATTTACCAAACCATTTCACAACATCAATTCCTTTAATCAACCCACCAAGCATTGCATACAACCCCAAAATTAGTAGATAAATTCATTATGGGAAGTGATGAAGTTTGACATATCAATATTCTTAAAAAATAATTTATTATAAACATGGAAACCCTAATAGGATTAGTAATCAGGAACAAACTTAGTAGGCCATCCCATTTGTGAGAACATCCCTGACCATGAGAAATTCAAGAAAATGACCATATATTTGTTGGAGTAGACTCATCTATGAATACTAGACAAGGAAACATTATTCCTTTGAATCCAAATGTAATGAACCTAGGATTTTAACTATCTCTCAACCACAAAATAGTTACTACCTAGGCAGAGATAGGTGACTACACCAAATTCAACTAGTGACAATTGTTTTCTTCACAGACTAAGCTGAAGGAAATTTCCAATATTAGAACTAAAGACCATAGTTTAAATAGATATTCATCTTGATCCCAACTCTTCTTATATTATTTAAAGTCATTCAATAATATAACATAGATCAATCTCCCAAATAGAGACTTCTTGAAAGGACTCCCTTATAGTTTTAGGAACCATATTCCCCCAAAATCAAATGGCAGTATACACGTGGATTAAACACTGTACTACCACTATAGTGAATCTCTGTAGTTAGTAAATGTTTGGGAACCTTTATAAATTCTAAATTTTTTAGACACTGGAAGAAGTAATAACATTGTCTCCAGAGCGCATCATTACGTAGTAAGTGTTCATATAGGGTTGTCGACTTTTTGACATTAACTTTATTCTATTAGGTGTCTTGATTCACTACATGATACTAATATTGGACTTTATTCAAGACCAATTAATGACAATGAGAAATAATTCTAAAGGTCACAGAATATGTGTTTCCATTTATCTCAAAAATTATATTATTTTTAAATTATTTGATTTAATTTTATTCTCAAGGATGCGGAATAATTTAATTCAAGTTTTATTAATTGAAATTATTTAATATTTATTCACCCCACTCTGAATAGAGTATTTATTTGTGGATAAATATTTAGTAAATATATATTCTATTATTTGATAGTTTACGATAATTAGGGGTGGACTAAGATCATTTATGGTGATAAATATTAAGTTATGAGCCTGTAAAATAATATTTATCATTTTTACATTTTTCCAAAACCATAAAATAATAATAATAAAAATAATAATATATAAAATTGGGTAAGATATGGTTTATTATATTATTTAAGTACCATTGTGCTATTAAATAATATTTTAACCTAATAACAAACTCTATAAATATATTGACATGTTTATTATGTATCGATAATAGAGAATATTGAATTAATAAATGAGAATTATTGTGGAAAATATATTTCCCTCTTGATTCTTCCTCCTCACATAATCTCATGAAAGTGATATTCCATCCATCCTAAAAGAAAATATAAAAGATCAATATGAACAAAATAAGATGATGGACATGCCATTCTAGTACATATAAATTCAATGATGTCATTCAGAGATCAAAGGATCATATGCGGATAACCTCTAGAGAGATTCTACACTTGGATCCTAAAAGTGAAGTCAATATATGATGGGTATTCCATTCTAGTACCTAATTAAATATTTGATGGAAAATTTTGTTGGCCATAATGTTTACATATTGATCAATTAGGGAATGATCCATTGAATTTGACAAGAATATTAATAGCTGTCTTCCCTCTATTTTCTTATATTATCCCTAGACCCATTATAATGTGGCTAAATAATTATTATACCAAGGTCCATGAATAAATAAATTTATTTAGTGGAATAGAGTGTAATCATTATTATAATAAACATTAACCAATGAATTACTAAAAAAATAAATAAACAAATATGAGAAATGAATTTGGAATGTTGTATAGTTATCATATAGTGATCATATTCTCCAACATATCTTGAAAATTCAAGTAAATTTTAATTATCCATATATTTTTTATTTCATTTTAAACATGGAACTATTTTTAAAACCCCCTATAATGTTTCATATTTTTAAAACTAATTCAAAATTATCACATTAATCAATAAATTATCCAAAAAACCTAGGATCCTCTCTATACTATATACTATCATTAGAAAACTAAAATAATTTTATGTTTCATGATTTTTATTTTATATGTATACAAATATGTCCATGAATGTTGTGATTCTAAATATACAATAGGACCCTCTAAGATCCCAGTCAGGATCCAAGTATTAGTGAGAGGGCGATGGGGTGAATCAGTGATTTCTTTTCTTTTTATGTTTCCCTCTTTTTGAAACAACCTTCACCCCCTATTAAAGAGTTTTTTCCCTGCTAAACAGACACAACCATATGAACACAAGATTTACAAGGTTCACTACTCAACAATAGTAGGTACGTCCTTGGTATGGTAATGAAACAATCCAGTACCACACAATCCACTAGAAAACATTCCTTTGATGTGGAATACAATGAGTAGGATATAGCCTTACACTCTTGTAGTACTTGGAAAATGTTACACCCGAGACTTTTATGAGAAATATTTTTTTTATGTTATATAAATAATCAAACGAATCATTCACTACACAGAACACTAACTTGGCTTGTTTTACACGCAATCACGATCTTCCTCGATAGCTTGCGTCGTACGCAATACCGAGTTTCACTAAACAACGATATGCTATTAAAATATTATTAAAACTAGCCGGTATGAAAAGTAATAACCACTTTTTGAAATTTTTTAAATTTTATTTTTCAAAATGGACTTCATTTTTGGATTCGGAATATCGAAATTAGCCTAGGGTGAAATTTTGGTATTTTTTTGAAAACATTCAATTTTTGATGAATAATGAAAACACTGGGTTGCAATTTAAAAACCGACTTTTTATTTAAATAATTATTTATTTTATTTAAATTAATTTTAGGTCAAAATTGATACATAAAACCTATATATGTTCAATGTAATTTATAAGAGTAATTTTATAATAATTTTAGATATTTAAAATTTTATTGAACTTTTCACCGTCTTTTACCCACCTCTTAAGAGAATTTGCGAATTTACATAAAACACAATTTTACCACTTCTGTGAGTGGAATTTCAAAAATCCGAGAGACACTGTTGATGTCAGTAAGTAAAATTCAGTTCAATGAGATGAAAATAATTTTTTGTGAATAGTAACTTTTTACTTTTATTTACCACGGTTAAAAGTAAATAGGGTAATTAAGGGTAAAAATGATATTATTATTACCCTAAAACATGTCCTAATTCTATTGGATAAGTGTAATTAAACCATAAACAACCTTAGGAATACATTATGACCATTTAGGCCAACTTGGATAAGATTAGGACATTTAATATTAATTTATTTAAAGAAGGGTTAAAATAGTTAATATCAAAGATTAATAAGTAAATCATTTTTAATATAGGGTTATACAGAAGATAAATTCGACTATAAATATTCATTAAAAATATAAAAAGATTTACTGCATAATGGTATTTTATTTTTAATTTTTAGTCAATAAATAATTTAATTTATTTATGACACAATGATGATGCAATAATTATCTTATTAATGAAATATTGACATAATTGATGTTATAAATACCCAAATAAATATAATTTTATACTTTTTATGAATTACACTAATTTTATGGGTTAATATAACATGTTAGTATTTATTTAAGTAACTTGTTTCTAACTAATCATTCTTTTCTGATTTTTACAAAAATCAATTACCAAATAGTGTCAAAATTGACATAAAATAGTTTTTAAAACAAATATTATATTATTAATTTATATTTTATTCCTAAAAATCTATGGTTCAGCCAAATGACTTATATAATGTTATTTATTTTAAAAATAAACAACTTGGGGTTCGTTTGACTTGTTATAGTATGTTTATTAACCTTATAGTGTAAGAAAACAAGAAGACAAGGTAAGAGTAAAATTATTTAACTTAAAGTTAATTCTAAATGATAAGGTTAAAATAGTAACCTAAATTGTCCAAATTCTTTTTGATGAAAGGATTTCGAACCATACACACCTTAGCTTAGAAATAAATCAATTTGGAGCTATTTAAAACCGAATATGACTTTATAATAAAATAATATTTTTAGTTTTTCCAAAGGTGCCCCTCTCCTCCCTTATAAAAGGGAACCTCCTCCCTCTCTTCCTCACACCAATTTGAGCCTTCAATCTCGGCCAATCCCTGCCCATTTCACTTCCCCACTTCCCTATAATCATCCTAGAGGTCATGTTCTTCTTCAACGACCAGCCCTAGTGTCCTAATAGGAGGTTAAGAAGAGGCGCGTCAAAGAAGGGGTAATATCCATTACTGATCCTTTCCAACTTCTTTCTTCTTCAACTTATTCTTATTTAGTTGTTTCATTATGAATTAATAACATCAGTATCACTCATATAATTATACGTTATTATAAGTATGAAAAAACTCTATTTAACAATCTATCCATCCTACGGAAAACGAAATCACCATGCGTGCGTACGTACGGAATACCATCTCCATGCCGTGGTGTAATCTATTTTCCATCACCACCTTACTTCGATGGGTATAATGGTGAAAATAAATAACTATATCTGATTATTGTAAGGTTTTATTGATTCTTAAATAGTATACATACACTCCAATACAATTCCACGATCATGGGAACGATATCCTCGCTCGTGCGTACGTACAGAATACCGTGTCCACGATGTGATGTGATTCGTTCTACATGATATTCATTGCATAATAATTATATAAATGAATTGAATGAAAAAATATGATATATAGTACATTAATACCATTCTGTAAATGATGTATCTATAAACTAAAGAGAAGAATAAGAATTTATTCGACAAAACACACATAAGAACAAAAAGTTATAAACACCCGAATAACAAGTAGTAATGAAATATTACTAATAAGAAGCTAAGAGTATGACCATATATGATATCATAACAATACGCATGATTCTGGAATAAGTCAATAACTTTATTTAAATAATTATACAGGAGTTTTGGACACTTACAAAGCAAGTCGGACCTAAGGTAAGGGAAAATATCACAATCTCATTTTTTATCCGAGATTGTTTATACTTCAGAATTTACTGGGGAATATTTATCATCCACATCCATTTTTCCTCAATATGAAATATTTATATCCTTATACAATTGTTTAAATCCAATTTTACCCTTCGATGAGTTTTTAGTAAAATATATAAAAGGAATCTTTTGTCGTTTTTCGTACGAGGTACTTTTTGATTTTTCTAAAAAAAGTATGAGAAGAATGTTTTTTTAACTTATACGGCATGAATGGATTTTTAAAACCTTATTTCCAAGAAGCTTCCTTTATAAGTTTTCATGTTTATTTTTAATCAACTTATTTTAGTTTAGAATTGTATGACATGTTAATAAAGGAAAATTGTTTTTGAAGTAGAAATGATATTTTCCTCAAGAATGGAGTTCAAGTGTTTTATCAAAATTATTTTCCATCTAATATAATAAAGGGTTCTGTTTTTATACCTATTATTACATTGATTTGATTATGTTGTGATAGAATTATTTTTATGTATTCTTTTATCTTATATAAATTGTTTTATGAAGTCACGATGTTAATGAATCCCATTTTTATTAAATGGGTTATGCTATGATGTATGGTTTATGATTTTGTGGCACACATAAGAATGGTATCATTATGAGATGGGTGGGACCTATATCTCCCTACAATGCATTGGGTAAAGATTTTATATCTCATGAGATAGACATGGCTAGAACAGCAGGTTAAACCGGTTCAGTGAAACATGACTGAAACGAGGAGTGAACTCGGTTCAGAAATGGACATTGTCCACTATGATAGACTTGGCAATGAGTCTTGACTACTAAGAAATGATTCTCTATGATTATGTGTGTATGACACAAAGCTTCATGTTTTATGTTATGATTATTGTGATTACATTTCACTACCATGATTTATCCCATGTTATGAAATTATGATCTCTTTTGCAGGTTAAGATTTCCAAAATGTTATGATTTTATGAATATGATGTGATTGATATTTCTTTTTTTTACCCATACTGAGCATTTGAGCTCACCTTTTGGTATGTTTTCATTCCCCAGGTCAGGATGAAGGTTATTAAGTAAGATATTCCAAAAGGGACTATAGATATGATGAAATAAATGGGAGACAGTGTAGATGCTTTATGAACCATTTGTTTATGTTTCCCAGTTTCTAATGAAACTATACCTATACAGTCCATTCATGGTTTTGTTATATGTTGTAATAAGTGTTTTTCAATTTTGAAGTACTAACAATGTATGTAAAGTATGGGTCGTTAGAGAAAAAAATATACAATCACATGTGCACCCTCATAGAATAGATAGGGAATTGAAGTATTTCAGTGCTTCTTTATAATATAATAGCTGTATTCTCTGTAGAATAAATCATCACTTTCCTACCCAAAAGCTGGTAACAACTCCCATATGCACAACTGAATATGTGCAAAGACCCCAATTTTTTTTTGCATCCTTTAGGGATTATTATGCAAAATTCAAATAGATTGCACGTAAAAATTCCATTTTGGCATGAAAATATTTTTCTCGTAACATTCCACTTTTCACGATGCTTCCCACTCTTTCACGCACCCTTCCTCTTTTCACACAAACTTCTTTCTTTTCATGTAACTCACTTAGCGTAAAATTTTATGCACACTTGAGCTCGGAATTTATTCAAAGTTTCGAGCATAATCAAAAGAGAAGGGTTCACCTCATATTTATAGGCATTTTGGACCTGGCATAAAAACCACTAATCTGTGCGTAAAACCCTATTCATCTGTGTAAAAATTCTTTCACGCAACTTCACATTTTGTGTAATGCTACAATATTTTGGGCACCTCATACCTTTTCCAAATTTCGAGTTTCTGATCCCGAAGCACCTTTTGCATGAAAAAATTCATTCCTCTATTTTGTGCATCTTTTTTTCATGAATCCTGATGATATTTCATGAATCCCACAAATATTTCACATGGCCATCATTTTTTTCACGCACTCGACCCATTTTTTTTTACGCAATGCATGCCTTTGTCATTTTTTGATGTTCTGACCATGAATCATGCCTTCCAAACAAAAATATAGACCATTTTAATCTTTCACACAACATCCATTGCCAAAAAAACATCTCCAACTTCTGATTTTCAGGGCCAAAAATTTGAAAAACACTAGAAAACAACGCTACCTTAAACTGTTCTTTTATGCCATCTCCAGATTGTCCATTGCTGTGTCATTTCATTCTCCACTTCTTCCCATAACCATTATTTATCTTTCACCATGAACTCCACTATTGTGATATATATATCCATTGATAGACCAGATTTGGCATCGTCATAATTACAATAGAATGTAAGAAAACTTTCCTATCTTCCAGCAGCATCATTCCTTCCAATTAAAACTGTATATAACTGATATCATTCGTTCACCCACTTTCCATCATAATGCTTCTATCACAATTTCTCTTAACATATGATATTTTTAAATACATATCATCAAATAATAATCTAGTTTTTGATTTCATTACAATGTTAATTGATTTATCTTCTTTGACAACAAAAAAACAACACCGTGTAACAAAAAATTATTCTTACTTCTTTATCCATACCACTTGGTCCCAACAACCTCCAATTGAATCTCAATTCCAGATTGGATAAAATGTGTATGTATGAATATGAAAAATATTATATAAATATATATATTTAAAAAAATTATTTGGAAAATAATCCAAATATTCTAGTAAATAATAGAAAACTAGTTTATTAATTCAATAATAAGTATAAAAATAACTCTATATACTTGAGGGTCTTTCTATATATGCATAATTTGATCCTTGCATCGAGGTTTTGATAAATGGATTTAATGATTAAGGTTCAATAGACCTCCTAGGAATGAGGGAATCAAGTATATTGATTCCAGGTTTTATAATTATCCCATGGTGAAAGGGAATCAGGTATAATGATTCATAGAAATTATAAAACTCATCATCAGTATGGTTGCTCAAAATTCAAGAAAAGTTTAAATTTTCAATTGATGAATTGGCCTCATATTAGAGTAGGAATATGAAAAGATACCTAAGGGTTAGAACCTCTTAATAGATTCAGTTTGGATTTCAAATTTATTTAACTAGTAGGTTCATAGGTTTTAGGAGTGTCCTAGGTATTCGTGGCCCAATGTTCTGGTTTCTAGAGCAGTATCATCGGGCACACATATAGTGTATGGTTAGTGGTAACCGTAAACCTTAACATCCTAGATAGTTTTGTAATGTGTAATGTTTTTTTAACCGTGTAGATTGGTAAAAAACATTCATGATCTTTAAACCAACTATAGAGGTCTCTGTATGGTTGTCACATGGTTTGGGAAACTGTGTGGCATATCCTAATGAGGTGAATAGCTTTGGCATAATGTTGGACATACAATTTGACAAACCGAGCATTAAAACCATGACCCAATTAAAATGTTAAGAATTAAAACTTAACCCCTCAATATTTTATGTATCTATACACCATTTTTATCTTATATTGTGAGCATGACCCCTAATATCTCCCTCATCCTCCCAACTTCAATCACCATTGACATTGGGTGATTCTAGCTTGATTCCTTAGTTTTTATAGGTAAGATATAACCTCTAATTACTTCATTTCCAATTCATATTCCTCCACTAAAATTTTGGAGTTCTTTGCTTTAATTTTCTCAGGGATGTTTCATTGGATGATGGTGGAATCCCCTATTTTTTATGGGGATTTTTGTTAGCTTAATTAGATGAGATCTTGGTATGGTTTCTACACACCGTCTCACGTCATTTTGTGGGTGGTAAATTATTTCATTAACTAATTAATGGTTTTCCTTAAATGTGGTATTAAATAAAATTTGTGTTGGAAATTTTGAGAAGGTATTTTTACCAAAATATATTCTTTTTTTGTCATGGATCTTTGGTGAGTGGTTTGCTTCAGTTTCAACATGGCCTGATAGGCTGGTGAGTTCTCCAACATTAATCCATGTTTGATTGTAAATAATTAAATGATTATAATTATTGTAAACAATTAATTTCTAGTTTCATGAATTTATGTTAGAGATATATTGGTTATTGATATCTCTTTTTGACACCAAGGCATTTGGATGAGGCTTGGAAAAACTTTAGAAAATCCATTAGGAATTCTAAATGATTGGTAATGTATTATTAATTAGATAGGTGGTTTATGATCTCATCACAAAATTTAGATGTTTTATTTTCATGTATATATATTATTTGTGAGAATTTTGATATGAGGTGTGGTTACATATTGGGTTTATGAAAAAAAAAATTAATTTTTTTACCCTAGACATTACACATATCCCAAAGGGTCCAATGGTAATTAAGAGACTAAACATACTTCAACCCATGTTGATTTATGATGCCTTTTTTTATTTTTACATAAAATAATGTATTTCATGGGTTATGAATGTTAAATTTTAAGCCTAATTTAATAACATGGAAAAAGGGTTACATGATATAATTTTGGATTATGGTCTTATGACATGTTAAGCGGGTAGAATGATTTTTTGTATGTTATTATTTTGTAAAATCTCAAGCAGGTTATTGGAATGGTTTTAATCCTATATATTACATTTTTACATATTTGGGTAATAATGGATGAAAAATATGTTATGAAGTGGATATGATTTAAAAATTTATTTTTGACATCCATGTAATGAAAATGGGAGCATTATATGAATTTAAATTGTAAATTTCAAATAAATGTGTGGTTTCCCTTTAGATAAAATTCCATAAAGTTTTTTTTATTTATTTATTAAAATAATGTTTTTGGCCATGTTTTTGATATTTAATGGTATTCACCTTATGCTTGGCTTGGATTTTAAATGCTTTAAAAGTGATGTTGGATTTCCAAAATTTTCTAAAAGAATATTTTTGATTGGTTACTCATGAAACAAGGAGGGGATAAAGATTTTGATCAATGTTTTAGTGTTAAAGAAACATTGGTTAATTGGTAAATTATGGAAAGGTTTAGGTTCTTGAATGATGCACTTTCCAAAAGTGGTATTTGATGCGGTTGGGGATGTTGGACATGACATCCATCATCAATGGTGTGGGATGTTGAACACGATACTATACATACATGTATTATGATATTTGAAATGATGATCTATATCCATGGGTTGGGATGCTATATTAGAAAATAAGAATCCATGGTTATAATTTTAGACATGAAACTCGAAATCCATAGTTTAAGTGACGGTAAAACACACCAAGCACTATGAATTATGATGTACGATATGGCTGTTAGAATGATTATATAGGTACAAGTAGTATTTAATCTTGATATGATTACCTAGGACAGATGCATATTGGATATAATAAATAGATATATCATAATAATAATTCATTAAGTAAAACATATAACACACTATAAATAATGGATTAGATGAGTGGTGTTGGCCAGAGTAGATTTTTTTGGACTGAGTTCCACATTTGAACCCATGGAATGACATGTTAGTTAACAAATGGTTGTTTTAAAAAAATAATTTTCTTTATTTTTTATTTTTATTCTATTTTTCAATATAAAAATTGTACTCATACTAGATATTTTTCTATACACCTCTATTGTTTCCATAATGGGTTTTTGTCACATCCTTCTGGGGATTCCACTGAACATGGCTGCATGAGAAGATCTCACAATTTTATCATAAGAATAATTTCATGATCTGACCTGATCGGGAAAGAAAGACGACTACCCTAAGACCAACTTCGATTATCTAGGGGATGGAAACCAAAACTCAGTAGGAATACCTCACACATGGGAGGAATTATTCTAATATACATGTACAGGTGGACACATCTCCAAGACCATGCAATGATGAAATGTAAATAAATGACTAAAATGAATGAATACATATACATTCACATAATTAGAGTATTAAATAATGTATTATAAAATGTAAAAAGGTTCTAAATAAAATCCAACTAATAAATTGGAAAATAATTTTTGAACTGTTTAGATGGAGGGGACTGGTTTCAAATTATTAAATCGTATAAACCATAGTCTTTCTATCCTAAACATGGATTCACCTATGACCAATCCTCCATTGACTTCTTAAAATGGACTATCATCTACATAAGACATGACATGTATGGCCAGTTCCCATACAGGGGTGAGTATAAAAATACCTAGCAGGACATCCTGAAACCACAAAACAAGAATCATCAAGAGTAGTAAGCTCACTAATAAAATGTATATAAACAATATATGAGACATAAAAATAACAATGGATATCCCAGATATTCTCACAAATTATTCTATGTTGAAAAAGGTCTCAACCACTCTGAGACCTAGATACATTATAAGGTTTCTGGGCAACTCTCTTCTGAGAGATATCACTCCATGATCCCTGCCACACTGGATGACACTCAATTGAGATACAATGATATATAAAAAAATTCACTACCTCATTTTTCTTCTATCATTTTGATATTGAATAATCACATGTTGTTATCATATATGATATCCAAAATCTCTATCATTGCATAATCCTTGATCTAATCTTGATCATATTTCTTCTTCCAATGATCCTCCAATAGCTCCTATCCAATGCATTATCTCATATTTATAGGTTTACGTGGAAAACATAAGGTATTATGAATAACCATGTTTAAATATATGATCTTTTATTTGTATGTTGAAAGAGATAAATAAATAAATTTATTTATTTTGTTATTTTTTTCCTATGATAACACTTTACCATAACACCCAATGATGACAATGATTATTTTGTGACAAGGGAAAACCCAAAATCCTAAACTTGATGGTGATATCAAATTTTCAATATAAGACTCTGTTTGGGAGTTATTACCCTATTTTTGAGAAACTATTCCAATGTGATATTAGTATATTTAATGTTTTAAAATTTTAATTTATGTTCTAACTAGGACTCAAAATCTAATGTCGTCTTAATGAATGGATATAGAAATATTTCTATAAATATTACAAAGTAATACATGGAAAGTTTTCATACATTATATTATTCAAATATTCACATCTTTTAATCCTGAAAAATAAAAAAACGAAACAAAAAAAGTTAGGGACATTGATCTCTCAATTCAATCTCCCCCTTCCATAAGTTCTTCCAATGGTTTTTTTGTGTTTAAAATATTCATGAACACAAGGAAAAAATATTCCAATGAATGGTATTTATCTTCTAGTTATCAATTCTACCAGATAATTAAAATATTAAATTTCACTCTCACGACCCAGATTACCTAGTTTTATATCATGAAATGATCTGTGTTCATACCTTCTTTTCTATGACATGTAGAGAACACAAACCAACCCAATCTATTTTGGTCATGGGGATAAGTGGTGAAATACCTCACTAACCTAACATAAAAAAGAGACAAATAAATGATATATGAACCCTAGTTATTTCCAATTTCTCGAATTAAGACACCACAACTGTCAAACATCAATGTAATGCACTGTTGGTCTATAAGGATCTTCATATGTTCTCGGGAGTTTTTATCCTCACCAGGATAAAACAATCCTTCAAAACCATCAGTTGGTCCTAGACTAAGACCCATGAACCGATACCCACTAAGATCTGGCATTATTATATTGACCTAAACAGTATCATATGTATGGCCTTAAAAAGGATCTACACTACTGGTGGAGTGGTAATCCCTATAATACACAAACTCAAATGAAGGTAGATGATCCTCCCAGCCATGTCCCAAAACTAACATGTTCACCCAAAGCATGTTCACTAGAACATGAATGGTTCATTCTACCTGGTCATCTCACTTGGGTAAGAAACTATTCTCAACCATAACCGAGTTCTCAAATTATTCCTTATACCTTCCCTAATCATGTTATAATGTGGGTATAATAGTGTTCAATGATTTTCAAGGGGATTACATGAAGTCGAACTACCTATTGTATAATAAAAGCCTCAAAATATCCAAAAAAACGTTTTATTATTATCTCTCAGATTGAAGATATGTAATACCCTACGTGTATTGGATTTTTTTGAATTAATTAAATATTTTTCTTGTATATCACATTTCAAAAAACACTGAATATAGCTTTGGATATATGAAATAACCAAATTATTCATATCTTTTAAATTTCACCATGCTATGATTTCATTAAAAAATAAATGAATATATGTTTTCTTTATAAAGTACACTAACTTTTATTGAACTATACGCAACACCTACTTGGCTTGTGCTTTATGAAATATCAACATGGTGTGCATTGAATACAACACAGTGTTTCTATAGAAAATAAATTTTTCATAATTATTTAGAAAAAATAATTCTAACCTGAGCATTAAATTTAGAAATATGAATAATAATTAGTAATTTTAAAATAATATTAAAAGTGATGATAATATATATTTTATTTTTTTGTAATGTCCATTAAATTTTAAAAAATTTATTTTCTCATAAGAATTATTTTTTATTTCCTTCTATGAACAAGACTAAAATTAATATAAGAAAATTTTAGAAAAATAATTATACAAAATAAATATCATTTTTTAATTAAGAATTTTTTTTATTTGAATTGGGTGAATATTTAAAATTTTTCTAAGAGACTAATTTTGGATAAATAGTGAATAACACTGAATTATAATTCAAAACTACATTTTCTTGTAATTTAATTATATAGATAAATTATATTTTCTGTTTTTTAAAGTAAAATTTTATCAATTATACATCTATTAATCCTATTTAATTTGTTTTAATTTTTCATATTGAATTAGAATAAATTCATTATGAAATTTTGAACATTCTGACTTAAAAAAACTCGCTCTCTCTCCTTATCTGCATGATTAGAATTAAAATTAATTTTTCATCTTCTGTGCTTTTAATTTTTAAAAACAAATGTAAAAGGCCATAATCAGTATTCTATATATAAATTATAATAATATTAACATCATTTTAAACAAAAAAATATTTGTAAAATTTATTAAGATTAATTACAGCGAATACGGTAAAATTAAACATAACAAGCGTATAAAACATAAACTTAAGGGCCCAAATGAATTATACACTACTAAAAAGCCTAATGTATCTCTATATTTAGAACATATAAATTCCATTATTTAGATTTTATTTGTTTTTATATCTTCTTTAGGTAATAATATTTGAACTCCTTACATGCTTTCAAAAATTCCAAGTGTCTCCCCTCCCTTCCCTATAAACGGTCACCACCTCCCCCCTTTCTTCACAAAAGTTAAATTACTATCGTTTGGACAATATCTACTCAATAAACTTCCCATCATACAAACCTTACTCCTTGAAGTCTTATTTTGTGCATAAATCTAATAAAGGAATCCCTTTCGTGGAAATTAAAACGAGTTACCAAAAGAAGAGGTAACATCCTTCCTCGAGCTTCTTTATGTTATTTTATTTATCCACAACCAAAATTATTATTATTCTATAAAATTAAAATATACTTAGTATTCTGAAATTACATATATGTATTTATTATATGTTTTTGACCTTCACTCACATACACTTCCATATAAATGGTAATGAACTTACCATTCTTGTGTACGGTGAACTTCCACCTCATGAAATGATATTTTCATTTTACCTTTACAACCTCTTATGGTTGGAAATTATGATGTAAAATATATATTTATATTATATATATATATATGATATTAATTATTTATTTATAATTTTTTATTTGTTATAAAACTTCATCCTTGAAGCTTTCCATTTTGTATAAATATGATAACATCGTTTGTGGAAGTGTGTACCACCACCTTCTCAATGTGATGCGATTAATCATAAAAACTCTAAGAATGTGATTATTTGAATTGTATGATATATATGAAATAAAAACTATATTTTAATGATATTTAATTCCAATATAACTATTATTCACTTATATTCAATATTTCAATACGTGATGATAATGGAAACTGTGTTCATGCAAATGTACGACATACCGTCTCCATGAACAATGTATTCCACTTCATATATCTATTATTTATAGTTTATTATAATTTTTTTATACAAAATATATATGAAATATAATTCATGTTTTAATGTCTATAAATTCATGGATCATGATTTATGTAAGAGTATAAATAATCACAAGTCAAAACACATTCAAAAAACAAAGCAGTTATTACCCAAAATGTTTCTTTAGCATGAAATTGATTATAAATGGGTAATAGAAGGTCATCATAAAACCATATATTATTTTATATAAATTAAAATGTATCAATGATAAATTTATATTAAATTTATAGTAATTATATAAGAGGCGTGTATGTGTAAAATTAATGTCAAGATACCAGGTATGGGAATTTCATCTCACTTTTTATTTCCATGAGATACATGCCTTGTACACCACTCGATTCATTTGCATGGTATAGATACATTCCATGAATGAATTTTATGAATATAATAATTAATTTTATGTGTATTTATATACAAATTTTATGATATTTCACTCATGGGGTTTATGTTTTAGAAGTTTCCAAATCAGTAAATTATGTTTGTCTCAATTTTCCTTCTTTGAGACACATGCCTTGTTATCCATAGATATTTTTAAATGAGTTATATATAAATCCTTTGACATTCCATATCATTAATATTCTTCTTTTAATGATATTTTTATGCTTCATTTATATTTTTCTTAAATGGGTAGTATGATTCTGACTAACCATGTCATAAGAGTTTATTGAAATAATCTCATCATTTGTCGAGGCTGTTTTTAATATGTTTTCATTGATTAAATATTAAGAAAATACTCCCAATAATTGTCATGATTTTTATTAACCAATATTTATTCATGTTATATCCAAATAATGGTATCATTTTTACAATCATAGGTTCATAATATGATTAATAACATGATTTTCAATAATTTTTTTACTTTACCTTTCACTTTGGTCGGAAATATGTGTTCCTTAAAAACCATATTTTATAACATGTTTACAAAAATATTAGACTATTTTAAAAAGGATTATTGTTTTTTATTTCTATTCTTAGAAAATTCCTATAATTTTTATGGCGTAAAAGGAATGTTTGGCATGTATATATTTACCTGTATTCATGACCATAATTCCCTTCAAACTTCTTTTACAAGATTGAATAATTATTTTTGATGGAAAATAATTTCCTAATATTAGAAAAATTAATTATTTTATATTTTTTTATAACATAATATTTTTCAAAATTTTTTCAAAATTTTTTCAAAAGTTTTTCATAAAATTTCAAGGGAAAATGGTTTTCAAAATGATTTCAAGAATTATTTCTAGGTTTTGAATGAAATTTATATAAAAATGATTTCTAAAATGTTTTATGTTTTAAAGATACATTTTCAAAGAAGAAGGGATATTTTACTCAAGAAATATTTTTAAAAGATATTTCAAAACTTTTTTCCTTCTAAGATGATATCTGTTGATGTTATGCATGCCCTTAGGGTGAATAATCCAAAGGTTCTATTCATATTATTTGTTTAGTGGTGTATGTTTAGATAGAATGGTTCATATGACACCCATTTATCATCCAAAGCTTATATGATTTTGAAACTTGCTTATTTTCATCATTTATTTTTCAATGAAATGATTATTAATGATATCTATTTTCAATAGGTTATGATGGGATGAAATGATAATGATACCCATTTCATTTCACGAAATATGATTTGATGTTTGTAAAACCCATCTCTTTTCAAGTGTTATAATATGAAGAATGTTTTATTATTTTTTGGAATATGTATGAATGATTTTATTATGAGATGGGTGGGACCTATATCCCACTCCAATGAATTGGGTAATGACAAGTTGTATATGATCTTAAAGGATAGAAGAGTTTTAGACCAAACATAAATGTTCCAGGGCAGACGAGTTATACCTGAAGACTGAAATCAAGATGGAACAGATGTTGTACCCCATGCCTAATGGAAAGAGGGTATATTGGTTATATCCCAAACCAAAAAGTAAAATGGGACATGGGTTATAGCCCAAGCATAAAATTAAGAGGGTACACAAGTTGAATCCCATGCATCAAAACAAGAAGGTACATGGGTTTTCTCCCAATAATAAAAATAAGAAGGTATACAAGTCATAGCCAAAGAATAGAATGTTATATAGGTATTGATATTCATTATTTACCTAATACTTTATATGATTATGTCTATTCCTAGAATTAAATGTCATATTCTTTATTTATGCATTTATAGATTATGGTCTTGATTCACTTATGATTCATGTCTTACTAGTTTCCAACAGTTATTCAATGATTCGTGTTTATTATCTTTGATATATAGGTTTCGATATTTTAATGTTATTATAATGTTATTGTACCCTTATGTTGATGTTATGGTTACATATTTACTTTATGTACCATTAATGGGAATTATAACTCACACATTTCTTCTGTTTCCTTTTCTCAAGTTACAAAGAAAGGTTTTAATGTCAGATTACTAATGGGGGATATGATTTTGGGAAACATCACAGATATTTCACTAACATAGAATATTTTTTATCCATGATTCCTAATTCCATATACTAACTTGACCTTTAGAAATATGTTTTTGTACTGTTTTATGTAGTATGAAAAAATGATTTCATGTTAATGTATTAAAAGAGTGGGTCTCTATAGTTGGTATCAGAGTGAAGGTTTAGTTAAATGATTGAAAATACGATGAGGATACTTTAGTGATATACCTATGAATATTTATAAGGAGAGGTAAAGGGAAGCCACTATGGATCAGTATATGTATGAGTTAGAATTTAGGAAAATGTGAAGAATTTTGGTAAAGGATAGAGTGTGTTGTTTCTTATATTTACAACCATGTATAGATACTACAAGTGGACATGTTTCTGGAACATATATATCGTTGAGTAACAACACTGACAAGGTATGTCAGGCCAGACTCTGCATAAACTGTTACATGATAATGTGCCTTAATATGAAACCATTTTGACACTCCCAGGGGGATATGCATTGGGAATTCACAAACTCTTCATGACCCATTATGAATTATTTAAAAATTTGTTGTCTCTAAATTAAATAGGATAATATTAAGGTGTCATATATTAAGGAAGTTATAATAATTTAGATATCATATAAGTGGATTTTTAAGATTATGTGGTTCCTAAATATGATAATTGTTTCTTTATCAATGTTTTCTAGTTTTGGTCGAAGGAAAAAACCAAAAATAATTTGGTTAATATTGAATGTGATGAATAATTTTTTGATGAGAAGTAAAATGGGATAGTTAATTGGGTGAATGATTGTAACATCCAATTAAAATTTTTCGAGATCCCTAAAAACATATTTTTAACATTATTTAGTTGGGTTTCCTTTGGGGTTGTTTTAGGTTGATTTTTAAAAGTTTTCCAAATTTTGGGAAAGTACATGAGGGGTGCACAATTTTTCCAAACCTTGACCCCTCCCATGGGAAACTGTGAAAAGCCAGGCTGTGGGGTTCTTTATGGTTGGCACATGTTTAGTCATCCCACCATCCCTCTTTAAATATACCATTCAACCCATTTATAACTAGAGCATGGTCAGGCCACATAACTTGGTGTCACCATGCAGATCTACCCAATTAACCATGCCCGAGATTTTGTTAATCCAGAAATCCAAAATAAAATTCATAAAACCCCCACATTAGGTTTTAAATAGACCTAGGATGACCCAATATGAGTTTTTGTTCCTTAGGACCTTCCAAGAATAATTATTCACCCCTCAGAACCATCTTGGAAGTGATTCTAAGCATGAGGAATGCCCTTCACTCTTCTCCTAGTTAGTTTCCTCAACCGATCTTTATCTCCTATGATCTTTATTCACCTCAAACGTGTTTCATGGATCCTAATGTAGGTTTTGTGATCTAATAACCATTGTTTTGTGATAATAAACCTATGTTTAATCCCCATTTCTAAGATACGGTGACCATCATTCTTCTTTTTTGATTCTTGATTAGGGTTTAGAATTATGAGATCTGTTGATCCCAAAGTAAGTGGTTCCTTCCTAATTCCCAAATTTGGGTTAACCATAAATTTCATTATTTATTTTCAATGGAATAAATTAAATTATTATCATAATTATAATTATGTTCCTTTCAATTTGTTTGTTGAAAAAAAATCCAATTCCAATAGATTGGGTTCTTAAAAATGGGGGTTTTCCATGATATTAGAAAACACCAAATTCATTTAAATTGGGGTGCTTTTAAAAAAATTAGTGAATTTTAAAATGTGGAATGGGTTATATGGAAAAATTGTGAAATAACAAAATCCATTTAATTGGGGGTTTATTGTGAAATTGATGGAAATTTTTTGAAGCTAAATTTTTGAATTTAATTGTGAATGTGAATTATGAAATTGAATTTTTAATTGATTTCAAAATCATATTTTTGAAAAATATCTTTATAATGAATTTGATCAAAACCTTCGGTGTTTATCTTGGAAAATTGCAAGAATTTGATTAAAACCAATTTTGTTTTTTAAATGGAAATTTTCGTTTTTTTAATGAGTGAATGGAATTTATTTGTATTTTGAGGTTGCTTAAAATAAATTTCCCATCATTTACTTGTATGAGACCATATGGAAGAAAAGGTTGATAAAGAGTTGTTGGGAAACCCAAGCTATGTTATAATTTACCTAAAAATGTATTGAAGCTTTAAAACACTAATAAAAAAGTGGTCAACATATCTTTCTTCCCCATTAGGAAATATATGACTCCTCTATTTACATTGCTAAGGGATGTGTGTACACATTGCAGGTTATCACATGAGTGTGTGATGATCCCATAACCTGAGACTATGATACCTCTTGGAAGATGACCATGTTGCTTTGTGGTTCATAAATGATATATAGATGTATGAAAATACTGTGAACTATTTTACATGCCATCTTATTTATATAAATATACCCAAGTGTATTTTGTTTCATGTATACAGATTGATTTCTTATCTTGGTTCTGCATTATTGATGAAAAATTAATTCCCAATTTATTTTTCTAAGATTCCACGTGCAAATTTCCAACCCATGGGGATCAATAATTCCCTTCGTCCATGCTAGGCCTTTATTGGTTATTCGGTTACTAGGGTACCCTTGATGGTTTATGACAATGTGGTATCAGAATTCTAGGTTGATCTTATTATCTTGAAATCAATATACAATTGTGTAATTTTTTCAGGACATAAAAATTAGTTATAATTGATTTCATAGACATATCTCACCATAATGAACATTAAGTCACTTGGGGTGGTTAGGAAAATAAATCTTGATGATTATTTCTTGTATTTTTCCTACTTTTGATATAGATAGAGTGAAATTCAAATATTTTTGTCTATATATTGGGATTATTTACCATTGTTTCTCTATTTGAATGTTAATATGATGTGTTCCTTATTTTTTGTTGATGTTGTGTAGCCTCATGCCTCCAAGAAGATTTCAAAATCAGATCTAGGAGGAATATTCTACTTAACCTCAGCAATAAAATCCTCATGTGGACCCAAAAATGGTTGATGGGATTATAAATTCTATCCAAGAACAGTTTGGGTTCTTGGAGACACCTAATTAAATCAAGTTAACTTTTGCAACCTTTTTGATGGAAGGAACAAGAAGCATATAATGGTACATGATAGTGATTATGAAGAATCATGATGGATTAGAATAGAAAGACATTAATTTTATTTTCACGAACCAGTTATATACTGAGTCGATGATGCAGACCAAGGCTATGTAGTTTTTCAAATATGATCAGACAGATAAGACTGTGATAGAGTATGAAATCTATTTGCTGATATTATGAATTTATCACCTCAGATAGTATCTAATGTGAAGATGAAGGCTGGAAGGTTCGATTTAGGACATTTATACGATATTTGTTATCTTCTTTTCTTATTGAAGCTTCCGTCTTATGCAGATATGATAGATAGAGTGCTGATGGTTGAAATGGACTTTTATAGAAATGTAGGGTTATCAAGAGTATAATTCACTCATAGTGGTAGCATGAGTTACTTCAAAGTAAAGTTTAAGCGTGATTATTTCCATATTACCCATAGTCCCATTTGTATCTTCTCTATATCAAATATTGAGATTTCTTGGGGTTCTATGGTTCTTGATAGGAAAGCAAATGACTTCATATTTGAGATGGATTAGATCATTGTCGATAAAGCCCAGATTAAATGTTATCTCTGATTGGTCTCCAACACTACACCCAATAGTGTGTATAATGTATTTAAACGAGACTGGTACCGAAGGATAAGTAAGGATGTACCTTTTTATCCAGAGTTAGGGAATGTAATATCAGTGTTTTCATTTTATTTGGAGTTGAAATATTTGAGTTGTGACCTCCCTCTATTTTTAGGAGTTTTCTAATGTCTTTCCTGCTAACATTTCTGGTTATACACCAATTAGGGAAGTAGAGTTTTCTATTGATTTAGTTCCTAGTACTCAACCAGTTTCTTTTCCTTCTCAATGCATGGTAAAAAATGAGCTAAATGTTTTGACGACTCAGTTGGATGATCTTTTAGAGAAAGGATTCATATGCTTGAGTGTGTCACATTAGATGGCACTGTTAATCTTTTCTAATAAATCATATAGTTCACTGCATCTATTTGTTGATTATCAAAATATTAATCATGTGATGGTAATGAACAAGTATATGTTGCCGTGGATTGATGATATTTTTTATTAGTTGAAAGGGTTAAAGATTTTATCATAGATTGAAAATCTATATGGCTACCATCAGTTGAGGATAAATGAATATTACATTCATAAAACCACCTTATGAGGAAGTTATGTCCATTATGAGTATCGTGTTATGCCATTTGGTCTAATAAATATTAATTCAATCATAATGGATTTAGGGAAGAGGATTTTACATGAGTCCCTCAATACCTTAGTGGTCTTATTTTGGGATTATATCATTTTTTCTCAATGTTTGAGGGGGAAAATTTTCATTATCTAAGAACAGATCTAGAATTATTGAGAAATCACCAACTCCATTTCAACCATTTGAAATGTGATTTATCAATTCATGAAGTAAAATTCGTGGGTCACATGGTGTGAAAATCTAGTATTATAGTTGATCCTGAAGTGGTTAAGGTTGTTATGAATTGGGAACACCAAAAAAATGTTTTCAATATTCAGAGCTTCTTGTGTTTAGCATGGTGTTATTATTAGTTTGTTAAGGGAATATGAAATTTCATGAATTACCTAACATGGAAGGTAGTAACATTTTCTTAGGATGAAAAATATGGAACTCTTTAATTTATCTGAAATGTATTTTGAAAACTTCACTAATGTTGACTCATCTAGTGGCCAGAAAGGGCTATGTCATCTTTTATGATCCACCAGGTTTAGGTTTGGGATGGGTTATTATACATAGTGATCATGTAGTTTCTAATGGATCTCCTCATTATAGGAAACATGAGAAATAATTATCCAATCCATAACTTAGAAAATGTAGTTTTGAGGAATTCACTTAATTGTTGGTGGAATTAACTTTATTTAGAAAGTTTAACCATGATTTTAGACCACAATATAAAGAGTTTAATCTTCTCTAAAAAAAATTTGACTCTCTGTTGGAGGCGTTGGGTGGAATACCTGAAACCATTTGACTTAGACAACACTGATACCCCGGGTAAAAGGAATGTTGTCCCATATTCCTTTAGTTGGAAACTACTAACCCAAGCGGTGAAATAATCGTTGAATGAGTGGAACTAGATTGTTCTCTTTTCACAGTTGCATATTGGTGTCTAGGAATCAGGGGCTAAGGTTTCTCTGGGCTGTTCTCACTTTACATATTCTCTCCTGGAGTTGATTTTTCAGGAAAAACATCTTGATGTTTAGTTTTGTAAAACTAGAGACCCCCTTTATGATGTGGAGACAATTTTGGATTTTTTATTCTCTAAAGAGTAAATTCTATTATATTAGAATAACATTGTTTCCCCATTAGTAGAATGGAAAGATTTTATGGGCTATTTCATTAATTCCTTGGGGTATTTTCACCCATGAATTACTAAAAAGTTTTAAGATATGTGGATACAATTTTGTTAGTTAGGGATAAGATGATATAATGATAATTTCTTCTCTTAATATTATACATAAAGACCAGTTATGGTCGGACACCATAAACCATTGGGTTTTTTTCATCCACATCTAGTACCTACATGGTAGTGGGATGATATTTATATGGACTTTGTGGTTGGGATTCCATGCACCCAGAGAAATATGAATGTGATAGTGGTTCTAATTGATCAGTGGACCAAATGGGATCACATTATATCTATTCATGATTCTGCTAAAGGTGATGAGTTGAAAAATATATATGTGAAATAGATTTTTTAGTTTCACAAAGATCCATCTTCAGTTGTATCTGATAGGGATCCTCAATTCACATCAATGATTCAGAGAGACCTTTAATAAGAACTAGGATTTCACATCCTTTTGAGTTCAACATACCATATTCAGTCAAATAGCCATTCAGAAAGAGTTATACAGATTCTTGGAAATATTCTTCATTATTTTTTTTTCTCAAAATTTTTAGATATTGGGCAAATTAGTTGGGGATAGCTATGTTTTCTTATAAAAAAATTACCAGTTCAAGATTAGAATGACTCCATTTCAGGCCTTATATAGATGAAATTGTAGACTTTCATTGAGTTGGTCAAATATTTGTGAAAGTTCTTTTATTGGACAATGTTTTGTG
This sequence comes from Viscum album, assembly GCA_963277665.1. NCBI lineage: Eukaryota > Viridiplantae > Streptophyta > Magnoliopsida > Santalales > Viscaceae > Viscum > Viscum album. The sequence continues at coordinate 548,431,264 of OY728148.1, forward strand.
TAAGAGATAACATAAAATATTTTTTTTATTCATCATAGTATGTTTATAGAATAGAGAGATCCTAATACCTATGTTGATCTTAATCATAGGCCATTGGAGTTTTCAGTTGGTGACCATGTGTTCTTTAAAGTTTCAACTAGGTTCAATGATCGATGTATTAGGTGTAAAGGGAAGCTTGATCTTCATTTTTTTGGACCTTTTGAAATTTTTTATTAGGTGGAAATAGATTATTTCTAATTACTTCTTCCACTTCATCTCATACTGATTGATAACATGTTCCATGTGTCTCAACTAAAAAGTTATCTACATGATCTTTCTCATATTCGAATCTAGCATGATCCTGAGGTTAAACCATTTTAGATTGAACTAACAGTTAGAATAGTTGATTATAAATCCAAGGTACTTTGTGGGTGGATGATTCATTTGGCTTGATTTCTATAAAATCATGGTTATTATAATCATGGGATGTTGGAGAGGGAGAAACTAATGAGAGATTAATGGCCTCATTATTTTGGAATTTGATATTTTGAGTAGGCTTTATGGGGATAGATAGTTTCTATAGTAGGGAGGTTGTAACATCATATTACAATTTTTAGGTATCCATAAACCCCTATATTTACTTATCAGGTTTTGGCTTTTTTTGGGGCTATTTTCGGTCGATTTAATAAAAGTTTTTGAAATTTTCATCCATTGCACGATTGGAACACTATTTTCCCAAACCTTTCTCCCTCACAAAGAAAACTACAAAAACCCAAGAAGTGGAGTTTTGAGAACTTGGTACACATTTAGTCAGACCATGTTCTCTATTAGGAGAAACCATGAATCCCATTAATAATAGGAAAATAGTCCGGCGACATGGTTTTGTCTAACAGTGAAGATCTTCCTATCTAATCGTGAAAGAGATTTAATAAAATCAAAAATCCATCATAGAAATTCTAAAACCCTTATTTTTGGTGGAGAACAAACCTATAATTATAACATACATGTTCCTCTTCGTCAGTGACATACAATAGCTATTTTTGGACCCTCACAACCTACTTGTATGTGATGTGAAGATTGAGTGACACCCTTAGATCTTCTCCGGGTTTGTTTTCTCACCCCGATCACTATCTCCAGTGATTTTTCTTACACTTTTATCATTTTTTGTATCCCCATGTTGCATTTTGGATCTAACACCTTCTATTTTGGGATCTTCAAAATAGTTTTTATCCTTGTTTCATGGATTCCATGATCATATTTCTTCATTGTTGAATCCCGATTAGGGTTTCGAATTATGAGATACATTGATCCTAAGGTATGTGGTTCAATCATGATGCATGATTTTTGTTAAACCTAAATTATGTTAATTAATTTAAATTGTTTTAATTCAATTCAATATCATGATTTTTATTAAGTGGGTTTCAATTGGATTATTGGAAATATCCAATTCTATTGAATTGGGGTTTTAAAAATGGATTTTTGGCATGAAATTAGAAAACCCTCAATTCTATGTAATCACACAGAATTTATCTAAATTGGTGAAATTTAAGTTATTTAATTTAAAATGTGAATTGGGTTTCATGAAAAATTGTAAAATCCTTAATTTCATTGATTTGGGGGGGGGGGTTAGTGTTGATGGAAATTGTTTATAATTAAATTGTTCAATTTAACTGGGAAATTGTATTATAAAATTGAATTATGAATTAAAATAAAATTCCTAATTTTGAAAAAAGTAATTGAATTATTTTGATATAAAACAAAAAGGTTTATTTTTAAAAAATGCATGTTTTTATTAAATACCTATTTTTGTTTTTAAATGGAAAATTAAAATTTTGAAATAGTGGAATGGGATTTAACTGTATTTTATGATTTATGAAAATAAATTTCCCATAATTGAATTATACTAGAGCACATGAATTCCTAGGTAGTTTTTTGATTTTTTGGGATAACATGATTGGTTGGAATTCCCCTAGAAATGTATTAAATCTTAACAACACTAACAAAACATTGGTCAGAACATATTTCATCCCCATTGGGATAAATATGTGTCATGTATTTCTATTTCCAAGGGACATGTGTACACATTTCAGTTTATCACATCAGTGTCTGAGGATCCCAAAACATAGAACTGTCCAACCTCTTGGCAGATGACCATGTTTCTTACTTATTTATATATGTGATATAAATGTATTCAATTATTGTGAAATTTTTTACGTGCCTTATATTTTATATAAACGTTTTTATGTTAATTTTTTTATTAAATACATTTGGCAAAGAACCTTCATTGTAAATTATTTTCATCATTTAAAATGTAATGACTTATTTTTTGAAATATGATCATTAAATTCAAAACATCCTTATTGGAATAATTAGTTAATTTGATATTATAATATTGTTATGTAATCCTTGGTGATACCCAACAAGGAGTTTATCTCACACCCTCCTGGCGCCTTCAGGTGTTTGTAGATTACCTCCTTCCTAGTTTTGGTAGGGAAAGACACCACATGGAGGTGGTTATAGCTATTTATATGTTGATGTGGAGAGTTATGTGTGTTGGGAATTGGGATTTTTATCTTCTTTATTTCTAGTAATTTTCGATAGTACTTTGGGTTTTCATACCTATTTGGCTACTGGTACAAATCTCTTAGTGGATTTTTCTTATACGAATTCTAATTCGTTATCTTGCATCCTCATTATTAGTGGTAAATTCTCTCATCCTTTATTTTTTATGATGCGATATGATAGTCCCAAATCCATGGGGATATTGAATTCACTTCAACCAATTTCAGGACTGTCTTAGTTATCAAGTAACTAGTGTACCTGGGCTGGTTCATGATAAGTATGTTATGATCATTCATAGTTAGTTTTAATATAACATGATCAACAAAATTTACCATAAACAACTCTCAGAATTCCCAAAGAAAAAAGTAAGCATTTGGTTTTGATTCCAGTTAACAGCGGCCATGGAGGAAAGAATATTTAGTTCCCTTTGGGTTAAGAATGTTTAAATAATCACCCAATTTATTATCATAGAGGAACAATAATATTTTCTAACTGTGGAAAAGAAGGATTCACAGAAAGTAACAAAAAAGGAAAAATGAAGGGTTCAGTTAATAGAATGGATGGAAATAATGGCCTCCATCAGGAATAATAAAAGGTAAAGTTATTTATCGGCGGAATAATTGGAAATTATTCAAATAAACTTATTAAATGTAATGATCCTAAAGATATTCAAGAAGGTGGTACAAATATTGGTTACATTGGTGATGATGATAAAACTAGAGATAAAATGTGAAAATAAAGATGTATTAAGTAATTGGATGAGGTATTCTTATTAAAACTTATAGATAAATTAGAATAATAAATGTTTCTATGTATTTGGATTGAAGAATTTTGTTATATTAATGGTCAAATATATAAGGATTTTTATGTTTATGTTTTTATCTAATGATTTACAAGATTATATTGAATATTTTAGATAGACTAGAAATGTGATTTAATGAAAAGGTGATATTTTAATTAAGGGAAGATAAACCTTAATATGTATCATCTGTTAATATATTTTTTTTGGATAAATAAATTTTGGATATGAATAAGTAAATTGGATGGTATTCATTACCTTATAAATGATAAAAGACATCATGAAAAAGTAGTCCATGGATAAATTTTAAAACATCTGGAAATTAAGGAATATATCCAGTAATCTTTGGAATAAAGAAGAAATCAATTTTTCCAAAATATTCTATGGTATTTTAGGTTAATACCATGTTTCAATTGAGTATATGATGTGGGTATTGACATGTTTTGAATGGGACAATCAATTGAATGTTTTTTATTTATGGGGGATCAATGTTAAGATGATTTCAGGAAATTATTTATAATGTTTTCAGTTTTTATCCTTCTGAAGACTTATAAGTTTAACAACATATAAAAAAATTTAACTTAAAATTTTGAGAAATTATTCATGTGTTGATATTGTATTTAAAACCATAGTTAAATGAATATTTAGTTATTAACCTTATTTCAAGGATATCAATCAATTTGTTTTTGAAAATTATATTGATGTGGTTTTAGAAATGGAAAACAAGTATGTCGAGTGACAAATCCTCAAGTCTGGATAGGCCATGAGTCTTAAACCCATGACCAAATGATGATAATAGTTTCATACCCACCATTGGCTCATCTGATTTCCTTGTTAATTTTTAATTTTTAAACAATTTTATGAATTAATTTTAATGATGAACCAATAGTGTTACTAATTATGTCTAGAAATTAATACATTAACTATTTTTATTTTGAAGAATTATTATAGAAAAATAATTATATTTCTCAACATTTTATGGGCCTTAAGATATATTAAAAGTACAATTTAGTGGTTCAAGCAACAAAGTTAATTTATGGGTATACATTTCTTGATGTTATGGATGAATTAGAAAATGATCAAACCATAATAAATAATGAAATTGGATTTTTAAAAATATATAATGTCAGTATATTTCATTATATTATTGGTTAAAAAAATAATTACTCATAATTATGAAAATGATATGTTTTTTTGTCCAAATACCTTTTTTGAAACCAATGAACTTTTAAATCATCGTAGATTTTTGACTTTTAGGCCCCCATCATTTCACTGACCGTTAACTTATTTGTGATTGATGTACTGAGTCACTCCCTATGAGTATTTTTAATTTTCTAACATGTCTAATTTTTACTCCCAACCTATGTTGTCTTTTGATGAATCCTATTTATATGTTACTTTGGGTAACCATTATGTTTCCAACATTAATATTTTACTATTCATTATTACAATATGGATTTCTATGAATGAGACATTCAAGTAATAAGCATTTGATAACCCATATGATCTTCAAGGCAGAAATTAATTTTAGTGGGGAGGGGGGGGGGGGGTAGAATGTAACACTCAAAGATTTTGTGATATATTTTTTAAATTAATTTAATATTTTGTGATTTTTTTTCATTTCACGCAACACAAAATATAGCTTGTGTTATATAAAAGCACCAAGTTATTCATTACTTGTATAAAAAAATGATAAAATTTAGTTATAAGATACAAAAGGTTATGTTTGGACAACATGTTACTCCAAATTGACTTTCATTACATGCAACATTGTCTTGTCTTTCACTAAACAAAACACCGAATTAGCTTGTCGTATACTCAACACCGACTTGGTGTGTGTTCCAAGAAAAACTGAGATTCTATGAAACTTAATTTTATTTTCATAATTATTTAAACATGATAATTATAATATAGGGATTAAATTTATTAATATTTATTTTAATAACTAATTTTCAAAAATTATTTATAATTGTGATAAGTATAAATAATTTTTTTTGGAAAATTCTTTAAATTTTTTAAAATAATATTTTCACAAAAGACATTATTTATATGTCATTATATGAACAATAATAAAATATATTTTAGAGAATTTTAGAAATTTAATATAATAAAATAAATGTAATTTTTAAGTTCAGAATCTCAAAATTATATTATGGTGAATTTTTGATATTTTTCTAAGATATCATTTTTGGATGAATAGTGAAAAATAATTAATTTTAATTCAAAAATACTTTTTTGTCAAATTTATTAATATATTTATATTATATTTTCAGTGGGTTTTAATGTCTTATTATATAAATTATATATCTATTAATACAATTAATTAAATTGTAATATCTTTATATTGAATTTAGATATAAAATCTTAATGAACTTCTCAACAATCCCACTTTAAAAAAACGCCTCTATCTTGCCACATCTACGAGATTAGAATTAAACATAATTTTTATGCTTATGTGAATTTAATTTAAATATATGTAAATGGATGGTTTTAATTATTAATATATTTATATTTTAATAAAATGAACTTAATATTGACCAAAAATATTTGGGAAAGTGGTTAAGAATAATTGCAATGATTAAGATAGTATTGACCTTAACAAGGGAATAAACCATAATATTATGGGAAAACATGGCATAGAAAATTGTCAAGAACAAATTTAATGGACATATTTCATTCATAAACCTTCCATTATTTTGGTTTCATCGGTTTTTATGACTTTTTATGTAGAAAAATGAGAAAACCTTACTTGTCTTTAAACATTATAACTGTGTCCCCTCTCATCACTATAAAAGGCCACCACATCTCTTAATTCCTTACAACTATAAAACTACACTGTATTGAAATATCTATAACCAATAAAAATCCCACAGACACTCACATCGTCTTTGAATCCTCTTTTTTGGAAGAAATTCAATTAGGGAATCCCTTTGTCGAAAACCGAAAGAAGTTACCAAAAGAATAGGTAACATCCTTCAGTAAGCTCTGCTAATTTATTTCCTTTATCCACCACATAAATTATTATTATCACATGATCACATATGTAATGACCCAAAAATCCATTAATGAAAATTCCTCTTGATCTAATTAAATGTCTTATTATGGTTATGTAAAATGTGAACTTCATTGGTTTTATGTTTCTGGATTTTAAAATACCATTATGAATTGTGACCTTTTCTAATATAACTGTTTAATAGTGATCGCATGATTAGTATAAATATAAGGCTTTAGAAAATCTAATTTACTTAGACAAAGGATGTGATGGCCTCATCTAGTGGAATTTCCCCGTACGAATCACATTTGTCAGAGCTTGGAAAGGGGGTGGTGTAATTGGGCTTTGCACTTGACCAAGCCCAAGCTGAGCTTGAACACCTTAATCTTGAGCAGAACTGACTATGAGAGAAGTGGAAGTTAATTGAGATTACCACCCGAGCGATGTTATCCAAGACACCCCAAGAGTTTTTCACCATCACACACCTTACGGATCGGTCTTATGCAGGTGTTATAAGGGGTTATGTAATAATACCCTAGAAATATGACTATATACATTATTTTTGTATAAATAATGTGCATTCATTTTATTATTGTTACTTTATAAATAGTTTTTAAAGCTCAAATAGTATTTTTATTTAATATTCAACTATGAAATCTATTTTGAAGAATTAATGGATTTCTATATTAAATAATATTTAATAAAATATTATTATAATTAAATTAGTTTTTATTAAATATAAATTATTTATAATTTTATGAATGAAATTGTAATTTTTATTAATGTTTGAATGTTATTTGGTCAAAACCCATGAATTTTCGGTAAATGTCAGTTTTTTTAAAAATTAAAAATTGAAATATTTTTAAAATTATTTAGATAAAATTAATATTATTTTTATATCCTAGACATCAAAATTATCCAATGGTGAATTTTTCATAATTTTCAGTGACAATCGATTTTTTTGGGTAAAAATAAAATACTATTTAAATATATAATGTGTTTTATGACATCATAATGAACCAATAGTGAAGTAATAAAATAATATAAACATTATTTTCCACCAATATATGTTTTACCATTAAAATAATGTGATTTTGTGTTTTTTATATATTTTACAATGCTTTAGTGGACCCTTCAAGGCTTATAAAACATTTTGTCTTTTTAAATTGTTTTCCTTGAGAGTGTGACTCACCTCCACATAAGAAACCCTATTATTTTAAGAATTTCAGCAATTGGAATTATAAAATATTGTTTTCCACTCCTCTTTGGTAAAAAACATGGGCAAAAACCATGGTCTAGTTTGTGGTTTTGATTAGTTTAATGTGAGGTGTCCCAAACCTAAAAAATAAATAATTCCCTCTTATTTCCTGTATAAACCACCCAAGCTCCCACTTACTATTTACTAAAAACCATTGTAGTTTGACCAAACCCTGATCTCCTCTCTCTAGAATCCTCCCAAGGTTCCTCATGCTCTAAATAAGCATCTCTCAAGCCTCTCCCATGCCTTTGGGATTACACTTCCAATTAAGGGATTTCTTCCTTGCTCGTTTTGTCCAATTTTCATTAAGTTGTTATGCCCTTTTGTTTTCAATTAAAAATGTTGGGGGTATGATTTTTATTAATCCCCAAAATTCCCTATTTCTGTTCGGATAATGGTATACCAATTTCTCTTACATTAATGCCTCCCATGCACACCTACTACCGTGCTGAAATTCCGTGAGGGATTTCTCTCTCCCCTTTTACATCCAAGTAATTATTTTGTATTACTCATCTAAATTCCATTATGTTTGCTGGGACATGTATATATATGACCACATTACATTCCATTTCATGTACATATAATGAGACACCCTTTTCTATCTCATCAACCATTTTCATGAATCCTTATGTAATGTCGTTATGCTGTCGAAATTGAACCACGTTTTTCCAAGCCAAGATCATTGTGTACTAAATACCATACCCATGTATCTATCAAGGGTATTCACCTTTATGAAAATATACATATTTAATGTTACTTTATTTTATTTATTTCACATTACATAATTGTGGAATAACTTATGATGTTTATTGATTCCGTGTTATATGATCCATTTGGCACACTTATGCATGAAATGAAATGTTTACGAAGGGTGCGTCTTGATAGCGCTCCAATGCATTGGGTAAAGTATAGTATGAAGACACATCTTGTGTAATGGGTTTTTACTCATGATAACTCAAGTGAAATGAGGTTTTACTTGTGATTCATGTGCAATGAGGGTTTACTCATGCTCCATGTGTAATGAGCCTTGGCTCATGCTAATTCCATGTAAAGTGTTGTTGCCACGTATCCATGTTATGATTATCAAGATTTATCATGCCTTTAAATTAATTTTTATCTTGTTCTTAATTTATATGCCTATTGCCTAACTTGTATTGTATTCCTCATGGTGTTTCATGTTTATTCCCTTATCGGGCTTTATAGATCACCCTTTTCTGAAGCATGTCCTCGGGTTTTCCCATGCAATGATAAGTATGAGGGAATGTGATGGCAATGTAAAGGAAGATAAAAATAATTTTTTAGTTTGTTTTATGTTATAAGAAGCTATGTAATTTTCCTAATCCCCAAAGACACTAGACCTCTCGATCTTCTATGTTGTATCAAGTGAAGATTTTTTGTAATAAATCCGGTTTAAGTGTAATAAAAAGAAGGGTAATTATAACATATTATCATAATTTTCCTAAATATGCTAATGTGTTTTTATTATATGGTTTCTTCCAACACTTATACTCACTTCTATATAATGGGTAACGTACATTCCATTCTTCTGTAGGTAGAACTACCAATCTTGAAATGATGTTGTTCGTTTTAACTTTAACACCTATTATGATTGGGAATTATGATTGAAAATATATTTTTATACGATATTCATGATGTATTAATACTTATTTACTTATTATGTAAATTCTACCTTCATTATTTCCATTTTTTTCAATATTATATCTTCTTTTGTTGAAGTGTGGACCACCACCTCCTCATAGTGATGCAATTTGTACACACACAACTTGGAATATATTAAGGATAGATTTAGTAATATAAAATGATAAATATGAAAAAATAATTCTACTATAATGATATTATATACCTATAAAAATATATATAATTTAATTTCTTTCTTTCATAACACCATGAAAATAGAATCAACGTTCATGCATAGCAACGACCTACCGTCTCCATTAATATTATATACCATTTCATATTTCTATCTTTATAGTTTATTACAAATTTTTATCTAATGAATATATATTATTTAAAATTAATTTTTTACATTATTAAAATAATTAACTCATAATTTAATTAAGTGAATCAAGAATTACAAGTCAAAACACTTATAAAAAAATGGTTGTTACCCAAAACATTATTATAACATGGAAATTTTAATAAATATATAATATAAGGTAATTAGAAAATATTTAATGGTATTATATATTTATATGTTTCTGAGATAAATTAATAATAAGGTTATACTTATTAAATAGGAGACTTGTACATGTACAATTATTGTCAATACATAAGGTAAGGGAATTTCATCACCCTTTTTATTTCCATGAGATACATGCCTTATACAATACTCATTTCATTTTTTGATATATATTATATCTGTTAATGTATTCTATTAATATTATAATTAATATTTTTGGAATTAACACATACATTTTATGATATTTCCCTCATGGGGTTTGTACTTCAAAGGTTACCAAATTGGTAAATTAATTTTGTCTAAATATTTTTTATTTGAGACACATGCCATGTTATGCACATATATTTTCCAATGAGTTGTATATAAAACCATTGAAATTTTATATAATGAGTCATACTATTTTCATTACATTTGTTTTACCTATATAATTTCAATTTCTTAAATGGGGAGTTTGATTCCAAGTTTCTATGTGGTATGATTTAATTAAAATTATCTATTTTTTTTGTTGAGATAGATTATAGTTATGTTTTAATCGATTAAATATTACGATACATCTATCTATAAATCTAATGTGTTTCCTCAAACTATATTTATTCATGTTATATCCAAGTAATGGTACAATTTTTCCTCTCTTTATTACATAATATGGTCAAGAATGGGGTTTTTTAAAGAAAGTTCAACATCAATTCTTCCATTAGTTGGAAATATATGTTCAATAAAAGCCATGTTTTATAAAAGGATTACAAAAATAGTATACTATTACACTATGTTATTCAAAAGGTATTTTACCAACGTTTTACCTTTTAAACAAAAGGGGTTTTAAAAAACGAATCTTCTTGGTAATCTCTGATTGAGGAACCTTTCTAAACATTTAATGATGAATATAGAGTGTTTGACTGGTCTATATTTTCCTCCATCATGATAAAAATTCCCATGAAACATATTTTATAGGATTTAAAAGTTATTTTTTAATGAAAATGTTTTCCTAATATTCGGGAAATTAGTTTTTTATAGTGGGATTTATCTAAAAAAGTTTTTTCTAAATGATTTCAAGGTTATTTTATATATTTTATGGGGAAAAAGTTTTCAAAATTATTTCATTAATTAATTCTATTTTTAGTGAAATTTTTATGAAATTAGTTTTCAAATGGATATATTTTTTAAATAATATTTTTCAAATAATGAAGGATATTTTCCCCAAGTTTTTTAAAATATATTTTAAAACTAATTTCCATATAAGATGACATGTGTTAATGTTACTCACACACTTCTAAGAAATGATTTAACAGTTCAATTCATATTCTTATTTGAATGGTTTATTTTTTGTTAGAATGATTCTTATAACACTAAATTCTCATTTATAGGTTATATAATATTAGAACATTCTTCATTTCATGTGATAAGATTTAATGAAATTATTAGGAAACCTATATTATTTCTGTAGATAATGATGTGATAAAATGTTAATGATTCCCATTTCATTTCATGGGTCATGATTTGATGTTTATGAAACCCTTATATTTATAAGTTTCATGATATGATGAATGTTTTATTATCTTTTGGCACATCTATGAATGATTTTATTATGATATTGGTGGGTATGATATATCCCTCAAATGAATTGGTTAATAACAAGTCGTATATGAGCTCAAATGGTATTTGGGTTATAGGACAAGCCTGGAAGTTTGAGTGTATATAATTTGTATCACAAACCTTAAAGTTAGAGGGTACATCAGTTTTATCCCAAGCCAAGAAGTAATAGGGTACTTGGGTTATAAAACAAGATTAAAAGTAAAAGGAAAAATGGGTTATTTCCTAAGCATGAAATTAAGTGGGCATTTGGGTAATAGCTCTTACCTGAAAAGAAGAATGTACAAAGGATGTATTCCAAGAATGAAAATAAGCAGGTGTATGAGTCTTATCCCATTCCTAACATGTTATAATGGTCATTGTAGGTATCATTGACATATGATTTCTTTTTTTTATATTCCAAAAATTCCATGTCTTATTCCTCACTTATGCCTTCATGTATTATGAACATCCAATATTTATGTCATGATTCATGTTAATGATATTTTATAGATGGGGTTGGATATTTTAATGTTATTCTTTTGTTATTATACCCTTGTAATTGTGTTATTATTATACATTTCCTTTATTTACCATAATTGAGAATTCAATCTCAGCCATTTCTTATGTTTTCCTTCCCCAAGTTATGAAGAATGGATTTTAAGTATGATTTCTATAGTGGGGATCTTTTTGGGAAACATTGATGATCTTTCCATGAGTTAGAATATTTTTTTCCCATGATTCCAAAGGGACTAAACTAATATAGTCATTGGGAATCAGTTTTTTGTAATATTTTATGTATTATGAATGAAGATGTAATTTTAATGTATGAAAATTAATTGTTTTTATAAGAGAAAAATATAGTTTATCATGAAAACATTATGAAAATCCATTGTCTTCCCAAATAATTCCTATATATCTTGGTACATACCCACCTCAACCTGGTTTTATTCTATGGTAAAACAACACCCTTAATACCTGCTTTAATAATGTGACTGGTGTCACTGACCATCATCAATTAAGTATAATGAGATTTCCATTTCTCTTTGAAGAAGTAGATGGGTAAAGAATATTTATTGTTTTTAAATAAAACCATCCCCATGTGTCTCGTATGCTCCATCTCGGACACTGAGCACACATGGATGTCCTCTAAAAAGAATATAATAAAATGATCTTTAAAACAGTTAAGGATACAATCTATATGTCTCAAAATTTTTCTATAATACTCACTAAATTTTTTCTACATAATATCAAATCAAATATAGTCGCATAGGAATTCCACCTATAGTATACTCTACTCTAAAACCAAAAATGGTGATAACTTTTCTAGGGGTAAGTCCGAGAAAAACTTCTTCTCAGACTAATGTTCACGGTACACAGCAATTACCATTGTTGGAAACTCTTCCTTGTGTCACCTAGTTTTGGAGACATGAATTCACACCCATATTCAAGCACTCATCTACCACCTACGTAAACATCATATGGATTCATTGGAAAAAAGACTAGATATTATGATTCTCATTCTCTAAAAACGCATCTAACCACACCCCAACTCTCAAATATACATGGGTTGATTTGATATTTAATTATAGCTATTAGTTAATCCCTATTGTACGTAAATGAAGAAAAAAATATCAATGGGGGGGGGGTAAACCTTTATGTCCCCTATAAAATACATCCTCATATTAAGACACCGCTATAGAGAAAAAAATTATAGAATCAACTTTTCTAGAGGTATCACTAACCAACTTATTAGATGTTAGTTATAACCTCCTTCACCAGAAATCATCCAAATTTTCCTAGGATCACTTCTTATCAATGGTGTAAATATATGTCCCAATAAGTTGAAAAGATGTTCTCACTCACTGGTGTTCTAGTTTGAGAGTGGATGGTCGGAATCCATTTCATACTGAGGAGCATATCATAGGGTTTCACTACCACTATAATGATATAACACATGATCCTCTCTCTCCTCATAGAGTTATGTCACACTATTGGTAAATGTGTGTAATAACAAATCCTCGTTAATGGATCCTCATACAAATTTTTTTCAAAAATAGGATCCCCTTGTATCATCATGTCTCAAACATTAGATATTCTCAGGGATAATTGGCCCATGAATCTATATGAAAAATTCTAATTGGGAAGTGAAGACACCTATCGCACTTCAAGAAACACTATAATCATCTACGATCTCCCAATATGTGATACTCATATGTTTCATTTTTCATTTAATTACTATAAATAATGCTTTCTCCCACATCATAGCACAAAAACTAAGCTCATACACTCAAGTTAAAGGAAAAAAATAGCTACACCTTAATACTATCCTCCATAGGTGACAGTGAATCACCTAAACGGTTTTGGATAGCATTTCAATAATGTGTTTTGGTGGGTTAATTCAACCTCTTCATGTCATAACCAATTTGATGAAAAAAATAAAAAACATATGGCTCACTAACTCCTCTAACATCCCTATAAAATACTCGAACAAAGGAAGAAAAAGTGTGGATTTTACCAATGTCTAACAGTACAAAAAATAAGAGTAGAGGGAACACAGACCATACCACAAAACACTATTGGATCCTCTAGGTAAATAACCTCTAGTACCTACAACTATCTAAGATTCCAACCACCAGATTTCAAGTCCTGGAGTTGTCCACTGGGGTTTGGTAGCATGAACCAATGTTTCCGTCACACCCTACTACTCACCCAACTCCTATATCCCATATGACTTGTGGACATCCTTACTCCAGTCACTTCCTATGTTTAGGTAGTTCATTGATGGCCTATCAAACTACAACACTATTCATATAGAAATCCAGCCTGATATTTCCTTTACCATCACATGAGTAGAAATGAATTACCCTCAAAGAATTTATCTACTCCTAAAATATCCTATAAGCTCAAAGGAGTGTTGCTTTTTATTGCACACATGCTATTGGTAGGTCCTATTGACCCTATATACTATCTGATTCCTTCTTGGAAATATTATGATATACTCTCTAACCTAATATTTCATCATCCATCATAAAAAATATCCATTCACCACTTAGTATAAAAATCTACATCCACTTGACCCACTAGAGGTGGGTCTTTCACTGATCAAAATAATGAAGCACTGATTACAGATTATCTTGAAGGAATACCACCTTGTGACTAATCCCACTCATAAAGGACTCATCAATCATTTGGTAAAACTGGAAAAATCTTCTATGGAAGCTATAGTACTAGTATTTTTGAATAAATCTAGATAGAATACATGACAAACCATGGTCAATGTGTTAATATAGTGAGCCACCTTATGAAGAAAATTTAAAACACAACCCATTATAATATGAATAATGTATAATTTTTTCCCTAAATTTTTTTTACATATACCATATTGAAGGATGGTGATCAGTGTCTTGGTGTATGAATACTTCAGCTACTACACCAACACTACAGTCCCTAGACTAAAATTCAAACATGAAATGTTTTAACCCTATTATAGTAGTTACCAAACCAATCTTCAAATCTTGACCAAAGAAAATACAACTGTAATACTAAATTGAGGAAGTACCATAACACATCAGGATGAGTACTATCCTCTGATACATCTCTTTCCTGACCTTACCCAATTGGGATCAAGCCACAACTACCACAATACTACCACTAATAGGTCAGGGGATGGAGACCAGTGTCGAGTAGGTATATCACACACATGGGAGGAAGTAGCCTAATGTACCTATACACATTAACTAAAATCCAAGACCATACAATATTGAAATGTAAATAAGAAATAACAATGAATGTATGAATTTATAATACCATAGTCGGAGAATAAAATAATGTATTGTAAAGAATAAAAAGGGTCCAAATACAAGCCCACCAAAAAACTAGAAAATAATGTATGACCAGATCAAAACGAATAGATTATTTTTAAATTCCAAATTCAAATGAAACTAGGTATTTCTATCACAAACTATGATTCACCTACTCCTGGTCCTCTAAGGACTGTGTAAAATGTTTTTTGTCTTCTAAATATATGACATGTGACGTTAGATCCAATCCAAAGGTGAGTATAACAATACCTAATTAGACACCTTGAAAACACCAAACAAAAATAATCATTAGTAGACATCTCATCAATCATATGTATTTAAAAATGGTTTGAGGAATAATGATAACCAATGATATCCAAAATATACTCAAAAATGAAACCATGTCAGAACAGTTCTCAAACACTTCCAGCCATAGATGTACATTGAGATTTCATTGTTACACTTGTTTAAGGGATCTCAATCCTTGATCACTACTATACATTATGGAACAGAACCAATACATTACAATTAGAAGATGATTCTAGGAAATGGAACATACCCAAAATCCTATTGGTCACACTCATCAAGTAGGAATCACCCCCTCAACTATACATTCACTAAAGACACCCATTCTAGAGGTCACACTCATCATTTCTAGCAAAGAAGAAACACAAATGAAATAAATAGGGTTCATTCGAGATACACACTTAATTAGAATAATAACACATCATAAATATAAGGTCTTGATATAATACATGGGGGTCAACACCTATGAATCATTGGGGGAAACTGCATTATACTAGAAAATTATACTAGATAGGGGATTGAAACCCATGTAGTTTTGATCACTCTTATTCTTTAAACAGTCACTAATGAAACAAAAATGACTTGAGGATCACTATGGGCCTCCTCAAAGGGATACAAGTTCCAATTCGGTGAAGGTCTATAAGATTGGACTATGACTACTCACTCTCAAATAACGGAACACAACCACACAGAACAAATCATTAGGAAGCTATAAATGGTTTTCCCTATATAAAAATAATGGTATACTACATCGAACCCCCATTTTAAATAGACCTATGGAACACACTAAAATGATAATGGTGATAGGATTCTCACACAATATCATTACAAAGATATTCTAAGATTTTAGATAAATCCATCTTTTCCTTAAAGGAGTAAATGATGTGTCCATAGGAGTATATGACATGCCTCAAAAATCATGACTCTACTCATGTCTAGAGTTAACACATCAATAAATTTTCCAAAAAATATGTTGTTTACGTTGAGGTAAATAGAATGTAGATGTATCCTTGTCACATACTATGTATTTCTTCTTGTGCCATTGTACACCAAGCCATTGATGTATACTTATGAAGTACATAGTGTGTCAGTATACATGACCACTTGGTCATATAGACCATATACACATCGATTCAGTTAGGAATAAATCAAAAAACATCTAAAACATGTAACATGGAATGTTATACTTATCCCTTTATGGAAATTCTAGCACCACATAGAAGTAACTACACAGTATGTGTTCACAGGACTACAAAACATGTAGCCAGATTATTTAAAAAACCCATGAAAGACTCACTTGTCTTAAAATTTCAATGATGATGCTTCCTATTCAACCCATAGAACCTGAATTTGGTTTAACTAGGTCTCGTTGACACCTTCTCTCTAGATTTAGGCCATGTTGAACACTCAGGAAACACCCACCACCACACATTTCCACTATCATATGCCAAAAAGTGTAAATGAAACTCTTATTCTATACATGGATCCACTATTTTCATCATTTACCCAAAATATAACATTAGATCACCATAAAAAACCCAAAGTAGAGATTTTGTGTGCCAAATACCGAATGTGTAATGATAATTTATTTGGTAATTGTTGAATCACACGAAAAAAGAAAAAATACAACAATAAACATGTATTGAATGGATATAGAATGCCATAAACTAGAAATGTTAGGAAAGAACCGTGTAATTTTTTTATTTTTGGCCTCTTAATATTTTTATGGATTGTGTGAAAGATGAGTATTAGAAATAATTGAATAATAATAATAATAATCCCCAAATAATTTATATAAAGCCATACTAGAAAAATGATTGACCTAAAAAACAATATATTAGTTAATTGATTCATTTTTTGTGGGAAATGATAAAGGTATAAATGCACACAAAAAACATCCTACCTAGAATATTATCTCTAAGTGATGAAGAATGATAAGATGTAATTGTCATTGGTGAGACCCACAAGCTTTGTTGGTGTATAATACGTGATCCCACCTTGAGATTATGTTGTACTCTAATGATCCTCCAACGGATCCTCTAAAATATCTAGGGTTATGTGGATAACGACCATGATTAGAAATTATCATATTAAAATAGAGTATTCTATGTGTATTCATTGAAATAAATAAATAAATAAATAAAAGCAGTTGATTTTATTATTTTTCCCTATTAAAGAACAATACCATTACTCCATAAACTAATAATGATTACGTCATTAATAGGGTAAAAACATTCTTAACTCAAGAGTTGTCTCATTTTTTCCATTAGAGAATCTGTTTTTGGAGTTATTTTAGTTTTTCATAAAAAGGACATCCATGGGATATTAATATATTTAATATTTCAATAATATCATTTCCTGGCTCACCAAACCTTGAAACCTCACATCTTTATAGCTCCTAGCACTGAGAAAACAACTATAATGAATGAAGATTTTTACATGAAAAATAAAAATACATTACACATTGGGTCAATATATGGTTTGGGTTGGGTTAGACATGATTGGGCATGGTAGCTCGGATGGTGTTAGGATTCTAGATGAGATTTTGACCATAGATAAAATAGAGCCTCATTATTTGTATTTTTTATTTGGGTTTTCTTATGTAACAAGAACAGTGGGAGGTCAGTTGTTTATAGTACATGGATGTTCAATCCCTCATAATTATTCATTAATTATTTAGTGATTAGGATATTTTTCTAGGTTGATTTTTAGATTATTTTGGGATGTTATTATTTATTTATTTTAACATATTATGATGATTATCATTGGTATATGATACTTGGATATTTTATTTATTATCATTCACTCTAATAAAAGCATATAGTATCCCCATGGTAGTACCATATACCTCTACTTATAATCAGCAACCTCTCGAGTGTAAGGAGACATACCTTAGGACTTTTTGGCATACTAATCAAGTTACAATTTACATTGTGAACTGGGGAGGGTGGTTATGGTGTTATATAATAAGAGTCTTTTTTTCATTTAATATTGGGATCTGGTGTACTATATATTATGAATGTGTTGGAGCCTATAAAGGGTATCTGGATGGTACATCAAGAACACCTATTCATGTAATAATTCCAAGATACCATGGTCTATGATTAATGTTACTAGAATTCAATGTTATAGTTGTATATGATTCCATCTAGGGTAGATACACATGTGGTTTTGTTGTTTTGATTTATGATGAATTTCTAGATCTTTTCCCTTTAAAAAAGGCTAGTTATTTTGTATTGAATCCTGATTTTTAAAGGCAATTGGTGTCTCGTGCATTATATTAGGGATGTGGGATTCACATGACATATATAATTACCAGTGTGTGAGTTCATTTAAGACACACAAATAGTTATTTAATGTTTTAACAGATACTCATATGATGTTTTCCAATGTAATTACTAATTGATATTACAATTAGTTGGGAAATTGAGTAAAAGAATTCTTTTTAAGGTAATTTCAAGTGAATCTATAAATACTTGATCTACATGGAGGAAAACACTAACACAGATATATTTCATGGTGGGTACAATGTCCCTAGTGGGACATCATGGTATAGGTCAATAATCATTGGACCTATATTGAGTGGTTATTTTTCGGGTTTGAGTATCTATAGTGACCAGTAATAACCTATACTGTTTTTTCTATTGTAGCATGGAAGAGATTCCTACATAATCAAACCCAATGGTTATCATTTACCCAACATGAGTTACCTATTAGGGATTCAGATGGGGTACCTATTGGGTGGAACCTATTATCTTATACAACCTAATATAGTCAATTTTACCATTTATCTGTGTCAATATATGTGTCATGATCCTTCAGGGTGCTATCTGATGTGTAGATTCTCATTGAGTATGGGCTCCATATTAATGGGTGGTTGGTCTTGAATAGGAAATATTACATATGTGAGGACCTATGTTTGGGTGTTTGGCATGTAAAATTAAAGTGATGTTGGTAAATGATCATTCTTAATTCCCCAAGAGATGGGGGATTCTATGAAATAGACTAGGATTAATTGATTGGACCTAGTGATATGTTATGAGACATGACTAATATGGCTAGGTGGGAGAGCCTATTGACCTTATTAGATGTGAATTTATTTTAGAGACTTGTCACCATGTAAATTTCGAGGTTGACCTATAATAGTAGTTGACCTATTTGTGAGTTAATTTTGATATGGGAGGCATATGGTGTTGTTTTGTGGGTTTTGAAAGTGGTTCACAAAGGGTACAACCTTTAATTGGCTTAGAATTATTGGTCTCTATTAACCATGAGAAGGTGCATTATTGTTCTAGTGTTTTAGATTTTTGGTTTGTTTATATTGGGGCATGATCATTTTGGTGCCTTGAATACATAGTGGACATAAATATAGGATTTTCCCATTGGTTATGATCTGGATCAGGCAAAAAGAGGGTGTTAAAGGTGATGCAGTTTTAGGTGTTTTAATTTATTTGGGTAGTGACCATACCATTGAGGTATACCATGTGGGGTTTATGAGGATTCATAATTTTTATCCTATAAAAAATGATATTCTAGAAGAGGTTTCCTTATGATCCATGTGGACATTATTGGTTTTCTTGATATGAAAATTGCATAGAATGTTGATGCTTCAGTTTCAAGGGTGTTTTATTAGGGCACAAACGATTCGGTTACAGGGGTGATCATCTAAATTCAAATATTTACAAATGTTCTAAGAAATTAAGTGAATATATTGGAACAATTAAATGTTTATCAGGTGTTGAGTGGTTTTTCAAGTGGTTTTGGATCAGTGAATTACACATGGTTTTCAAAATCAATAAGGTTGATTTGTACTAGCTGTGATGGTCATGTAAGAGAGGGATGGAAAATGTTTTGGGATCTTGAACAAAGCTTTCATTATATGTAACTCACTATAGTAACAAATAGATTTTTTATTATGTTATGAAGTAGAATGTAACTATTAAGTGTCAAAGTAATGACATAGTCATTAAAACATAGTGATGTTCTGTGATATATAACATTCACATCCGACGTTACATAAGAAAACATTATGATTCTTGAATAAAGAAGATATAGACTATTAGGATTAAGACCATTGTGAGTGTGATGAGAGGCTTATCGAGTGTAAAGGAATGACCTATCTGGGATGAACCTCATGAGAGTGTCAAAGGTTATCATATCGAGTATGGAATCATGCCTCTGGAAGAGAAATACACATGAGTTAATGGATACACAAATTTTAAACAATTCTATTGAAAAGAAGTTATTGTTGAGTGGGTGGTATGAAGTATGTAATCAATTTTTTAAAAGTATGATCCTCATTTCATGATGGTATTATGAATATTGTGAGTGATGGTCCCATTATTTGTGTGTACGTGTTTGTTTCATTTTATAAAGATTCTCAAGGGTGGGTGTTCTAATCCCCATTTGTCCATCATATCTAGTGAAAAATGGAGTGTGGGATGAAGATATTGGGATGTTTTTAAGACTATGACCACATGGATGCTTCTATGGTCAGGACTTGGATATTGATCATAGTAAAGTTACTCTCATGCGAGGAGAAGTTGAAAATGCATGAGAAAATTGAAAAATATCATTGTGTGATATGTTAGTTGTGAAAGAGTGGATATGAGTACATCATAATTCATTATTTAATTACCTTATATGACTCATGCATTGTAGTGGATTCTTTCTGAGTGCAGGTCATCTGATAGGATGATTAGAGGTGACATAATATTGAACTAGTTGATGATGTATCTTTTCTCACGGTATGGAATGATGGTGAAAATAATCCATTGGTGGATCAACCATAGAATATAATTGTAATTTGGTAAAATATAGTGGTGGGTATTTTTGGGTGATCATATAATGGTTCATCATGTGAAGGCATCATGATCATATTAGTGGGAAAGGTAGTTGTATTGGGATCAAGGATTTCAAAGAATAAGACAAATGGTGGTAATTTTAATTATATTAGTGTATAGTATGGATTTGTTTTGATTTAAACCAAATTCAACATTTCATTTTGAATCAATGGGTGAAATTGATAAATTGAATTGAGATTTTGGGGACTATTAGATTTGTTTCTAGTTTGTGCATTGGAAGAAGGTATGAATGTTTCAGTTGGTTATCAGTGTTAAGGATGGGTGTCAATATTTGATTGGTGTTCTCAGGGATGTTCGAGTGTGTAATGATTAGGACCATATTGAGAATTCTATCAAAGAATGGGGTTGAGATTGCAATGGTATTTTCCGATTTTACGGATTGTCATCATCAAATATTAGTGTTTGTAAGTTATAGATTATGGTGGGGATCCCAATACCATCGACAAGTGAACATGTTATAACCTAATAAATATTTTACGATGTATGGGACTAGGTTTGAATTATCCTAGTGTTTTTGTTTTAGAAATGTATTTTTCTTAAATAGTGCCAGTTTGAAAACATTAAGTTATAATTTATGGCTCAAAATTGTTTTAGGCCATTGGATATAGAGTGATGTTTTATGTTTTAAGCATTGTAACCAATGATTTTTAGTAGTTATGGTGGGATGATCAATAAAACTTATAATTAATCATATTTATTATATTGGGGATATTATAAAACCCCTTTTCTGTATGAGTGCTTAGAATTTGAGAAAAGATTGAATTTTCAATGGATGGATAGCCAATATTTTAACAGGGTTCATAATATAATAATTGGGTTTGTTACCTATTAGATGAAGAAACTTGATCAGGGAATGATTTTTTTATTGGTTCATAGGATTTTATAGTTTCTCAAGTGTTCAGGGCCTAGAGTTCAGGTTTTTGGTGTTGTAAGATATGGTTGAAGGGAAACGCATGGTTAATGATAACCATGCACCATATCCATGTTAATAGATTTATAAACTGGAACATTTTGCTAAAATATGAGGAGGGTAAAAAATAATTTAATCAACTTTAAAAAAAATAGAAGTTCATACATGTTTGATGCACAATTTATCAAACCATGGTACATAATCATGTGAGGTGGATATCAGTCATGTTGTATTGGATCCATGGTTAATAAAAAGTTTGGTTAAAAAAGTGAAAAAACCTTGAACCCTTTAAAAATTTCATAATCACTATCCCAAAAATATATTAAGTCAAAACCCCTATTTCTCTTCCTCTCCTATGAAAAAAACTCCAATCATCTCCCTTATATTCCTACTATCACACTCCTTTGATTTTTTTGATATTATTAGGTGATTTATTTATCATTTTGAGGTATGTTCTTACATATAGTAGCTTAATTTCCTTTTTATTCCACCTCTATAATTATAGAGTTCCCTAGTTTAGATTGTTTATTGAAATTTCAAAAGATCATGGTGGAATCACTAATTTATCATAGGGTGTTGGTTGGAATGCATAGAAATGATCCTGAGATGTTGTCTTCTTGCTGTCACACATATTTCCATTAGAGTTATAATGTAACAATACTTTGATTATGTTTTTCCTTATCATTGGTATGAATATTTGTTTGTATCGACTTTATTTGGTAGAGATTTTTCCTAACCTATTGTAGGGTTAGGCCAAATCTCTTAGGTGAGTGTTTGACTTTTGTTCATGTGTGGAATGATGACCTAATGTGATTTATACATTATACGAAGTTGAAATTTAATCAATCAATTGATTATAATTTTTATAATATATTAATTAATGATTTATTGATGTGAGGTTAGAGATTATTTAGTTAAGGTTATCTCATTTTGATGCTGAATTGTTTCCATGAGGTTTGTAAGGGCCTTGACAAAGCTTCCAACCCTTAAGAATTTCTTGTAAAGCTTAATTAACTAATAAGCTGGTAAATAATATCTCCACATAGTCATGATAATTTATTTTCATGTTTAGGTAGTATGTCAGATATAGTCCATTTTATTTGAATTATCTTCTTGGGTTTAATAAAATACATTGTGATTTAATTTTTTGTTTTAGCCTTCCACAGATCCCATCAAGTCTGTTGGTAATGATGAGACCAAAAATTTTCCAACCCATAGGGCATTTCAATTCCTCACTATGGTAAATTTGGACATAAAATTGTGTAATGGGTGGGTTATGAGATTAACTCAGTGATAACCATTGGTAGGATTTATAGCATGGTAAAATTAATACTTGAAATAATTTGGAATTAAGGTTTTATGACATGTAAAGAGAATGAAATGGAATGGTTTTTTTTCATGCTTGTGTGAAATACCTATGAGTAATTAGGATTTTTTTAAATTATATGAATTATATTTTCACTCAGTTTGGGTTTCAAGAGGTGTAAACAGTGTTTTGAGGTGGGTATGGTTTTAAAATAAGTATTTGAGATCTAGTTGATGAAAATTGTGGTTTTAGATTAATTTAAAATTTTTATTTGAAATTAATGTGTGGGTTAATTTTTGTAAAAATTACTTAATGGATCATTTATATGGATTTCTGGAAATGTGGGATTTTCCATTATTTTTTATGTTAGTGGGGATGGACCATGTGTTAATGTTGGATTTTAAATATTTTAAAACTGAGGTGTGATTTACATTATTTACCAATGATTCGTTTTCATATGTGTTTCATGATATGAGAAAGGTCTCAAAATTGTGATCCATATTATAGTGTTAAAGGACCATTTAGACCTTGGTAAATGATTGAATGGTTTTGTTTTTATAATAACACTCTAGGAACCAATGGTATTTAATGTAGTTGGGGTAGTTGGACATTATTCTCTATATTCATTGTATTATATTATTGACCTGAAACTCCACATCTATGGATTAGGATTATGGTAATGAAACTTCTTATCCATGGGTTGGGATGTTGAACATGGTTATTTTCACCCATGGTTATGATTTTAGGCACAAAACTTTCCATCCACAATTTAGGTGATGTTTAAATGCACTGGTGACTATTGATTTTTATGAATGGTTTGGATACTAGGAAAATTATTTTGGTAAAATTAGTATTTAATCAGAATATTATTACCTAGTAATGATGTTTATAGGTTCCAAAATATATATATATAATGAAGTACCTTTTTCTCATGAAGAATTTTCCATTCTATGACTTCTTGTTCATATAATTAGCATTGGCCAATGAAGGTTTTTTGGATGATCGTTCACTTTAGAACCCCTGGGATAATGGGTTAATTAAAAAATGGTTGTTTGAATACGTCTCTTATTTTATGTTTTGTTTATTATTAATGTTCTTATTAGACTCATTTTTCTTATACTTTATATTTATTTAGACAGCGTTTATGGGTACTTATGAATTTTTACTCAAACCCTACTATGGCATCCATTTTGCATGAGTACCCAAGAATCACTATAATTTTAATTGTATGAACATATATTAGATGAGTTCCTAGTTGAGTGTGACCAAATCATAAACTTTATCTCATATATTTTATGGAAACTATATATGATCCATATTAGAGATGTAAAAGACCCTCTATATTAGTTTATTCTATTTTTGAATGTTTCTATAACCAACCAATTAGGTAGTTAGTGGAATGGAGGAAATGGATGTTCGGGACATAAAATTGTTTCATAATTTTTTTATTCATGTATTATTTTTATTATTTTCCATTAAAATATATTTTTTTGACATTGGTAATTATTTATTCCTCCACACTCTATTTATAATCCTTGGTATATGATACCTGATTATTTTATCAACTTCTATGCAATCTGATCAGGAGGTATATTCTCCAAATAGAAGCACCCAAGAACCCACTTTTTATTTGAATCCCCTAGCATATAATAAGGCATGGCTATGTTTTTTGGGTTAATTGGCATGGGCATTTCTTTTAGATTAAAATGGGGTGGGACATTACAAAAATCATTAAACCTATAATTAAGAGAATGGGAAAATGTATAACGTGTCGGGTCATTCTATGCCCATCCCAAAGCATCAACTTAACCTTCTATAGGTAGCATAATTTTATAATATTCATATTTAAAAAAATAGTTTTTAAATATTATAATAAATAATCTATTTATTGATATATTTATGAAAAAACCCACGATGTAAATAATAATATTTATGAATCATTAACCAAAATTATTGAGAAATATGTATAAGTTTTTAATTTAAGTTAAAAAATCAATAGATAACATATATCTTAAATTTATAAACAAATTTATTACACATTTTATCATGTATAATGACTATAGTATTCATAATAAATTATTCCAAATAATTTTGATGTCAATAAATTCATTATCCAATGCATAAACAAAAACATAGAAATATTAAAAGTTTATCTATGAAAAGGTTCATGTTTGGAATAAGTCATACAAAAATCATAATCATTAATAATGAAAGAAAACATATGGTGTTGCATAAACAACCTTTAGGATATAATAATATAAAATTAAAAGATATTTATTATGTTATGTTTTCAATATTTAATACATTATCTGGGAAACAATTTCATGTAATATAAATATTATGTTAATAAAATTATGAAAAAAGTTAGATGAAAAGAATGTTTTATGAAAAAATATTTATTAAAATGTTAATGAGTTTATAGTTTCAAACAAAAAAAATTGAATTTGATATCTCTATTTCAAACTATTCATATTCTCAATCCATTAATGAAGAAACAAAAATTTATAATTTAGAATGTTTTAGGTTTAGTTTAGAAATAAAATAAGTGAATAAAACAAATAAATCATGAGAAAACTCTTCCTACTATATTAATTATCCTAGAAACTATCTTATCACTAATGAAATATCTAAATAAATTTCAATCATAGATCATTGACATTATATTAACTAATTTTGATATAGAATAACATGATTTATTTATGAAAAAACCTATATGGTAATAAAGAATAAGATATAGTTTTTCCATTTATGTTTTAGTTTTCTTTAAAATTCAAATAATTAGTTTATATGACTCCAGATATATGATATAAGTTTAATATAAATAAAAACTTCCATTACCAAAATAAATAATAATTCAAATAAAAATTAAAGTTACATTATTAATATAAATTCTATTAGACTAGTGAATATATTCCAAAAATAATTCCCTATTAATATTTCAATCCTTTTTTTGATCTTTATAATTAACGTTAACATGAAAATCTATAAGTGAAAACATGTCACAAAATTTGTATCATGATACCACAGTATATATTACTAGAATTTATAATCTCATACATAAATATAGAACTTGTGTAATTCAAACCAGAAATAAAGATTTTATAATTTAAACAATATGTATAAGAAAAAGAGTTTGATTTTAAAAATATAAACGTTAAGATAACATAAAATTATTGAATAATCAACCATTTTAGAAAAACCACACTGTTATTAATGTGTTTAAATAAATCATACATATTAACTATATGGAATTTATCAAATATAAATTTTAATAATGGTTGAGATCAAATTTTCAAATATAAATTGTTAAAATAAATTAATTTCATAAAATATTATAAAATAATATATAATAAAAATTGAAATTTCTTATTAAAATATCATTGAAAATCATTCTTATTATTTCCCAAAATAGACATTCAAATTTGTTAGTAGTTTCTGAAACTAATTTATCAGAAGATACTATGAATTAGTAGAAAATTCATTAAATAGGTTAAAACCCACTTCTACAACCATTAGAGAGATTCACATATTAATGTGATAAATAAATATCACCTAAAATAAATTATATAAATATTATTAACTAAATGAATCATATAAATCATTCACTATAATAAAAAACTGAAATACCACATATAAAACCTATGAAGATAACTACTAAAATATATCTAATATAATGTCGATCAAAATCACAAATTACTTATAATAAATATCCATTTATTTAATTCAAAAATCTTTTAATACCTATAGAAAATCATTAATCAATCCCATATTATCCAAAAATTTTAATTGAGTTAAATCATCTCATTAAATATTTCTTGAAGTAAGATAATAACAAGACATCGGCTAAAATGGGCTTTCACCAAGATTTTGTGAAATATCAAAACAAAATCTCTAAATAAGGGAAAATATATTTATAGAGAAGAGATATAGAGAGAATATAAAGAGAATAAAATAAATCTAACTAGATTTGGATTTGAGAGACAATTATTTTGATCCATGGATCAAAGGGATAAAATTGGAGGGAGTAGAATAGAGGAAGGAGAGATCCTCTTCTCTAAATTGACACTGGATGAGATTGAAACTTGAAGGACCTCGTAAAGGTTTTAAAATATTTTGTAGTAAAAATTTAAATTTCTATTATTTTTTATGAAAATTGTAATGGGGATAATAGTGACCAATTATGGTGTCATTGGGAACTAAATGATCACTTTAGAACTACTCCTCTACACCTATCCTTATTGGGCATCTGATAGTGAAAAACATGTACTCAGTTTCTTATATAGTTTTAAACTACATGTAAACCCTACTAATATCCTTACCTAAACACCCATAATTCAAACAAAATACAGAAATACTATAGATATCATCCACCAAATCTGACATTGTAGATCAATTACCAAAACAAAAAGGGTCCCCTAACTTGAAATAAAAAACGAAATAATACCACTTTTCATCACTAAATTACTAAAATATTACACAAAATCTAATGTTAATAAATTTAGAAGGACACGGGTCACTCCATAGGTGGTCTCATCACATTTTTTCAGATGACCTTCTGGATACTTGATTTCTTATATTATGATAAAACATAAATGACTATTTTTCATCAATGAATGAGTGGTTTTATGAATATGTTTATGTATTCAACAAAAGTTTTTTCCATGAAACTACTACATACATAGTTGATTATATCTTATTTTATCCATCAAAATTTTAACCTAATAATATATTAAAAATAATATTATTCATAATTTACAATTCCCTTTTCAATGATTGTAAATTTATAATCCTTTGTTAAATAATTATGTTGATTGTGCTTACTATTATTTTATGTAAATGTTATGAGGAATGTATAATTTTTTCATTTGAACTCATTACACAACATTTCCTAATGAAACCACATATATTTATTTAAATTATTAAATAGATATTATTATAATATATATACATCTAGAATTTTAAATTAAATGGTTATTTTTTTAATTTTGATATAAAATTAGTGTAGGATAAGATTAAACATGTTCATATAGTCATATAAACCTCTCTATTTTTGTGTTATTTCACACATGATTTATTTTTTCCCTTAAAAAGGATTCCTTTGTATTTATAGTCACTTTTTATGAATGCTTCCATTGTGGTTTTTTATGATAAGAATGTTTATATAATTCCTTTATATATATATAATGAATTAATTATATTTAAAGTAACAATATTTAACCTCTGGTTACGAGGTTACATTAGTGGAGAATTAATTTTTGGGCTCATTTTATATGAAATGAATTATTTTACTTTTTGATATTAATTCTTTGTCATAAAAACACAGTATTCAAACAATTATTTTCAAGCATATCAAACCATTTTACCTAAGGTATTGGAAGTTACTAAACTCATGATGGGGTTTTATAAAGAGTAATTTTTATTTCTTACAAAGGATTATTATATAATGTTATCATTTCAAATGATTGTTTTCATTCATGATTCTATTTATTTTAACTTGAACTACGTGGTTTCCTAACTATTGTTGTCCCATGACTTAAGATTTCATTATAATTACCTGAGGTTATTTATATTTAGGAGATTTTATAAATTATAATGATTTTATTTGATTTTTATTTGATTTCATATCAAGAATATATCATTGTTTTTTGTTATTAAATGAATGATAAAATATTATTGAATTTTTATTCCTTATTCTTCATTTGTGTTATTCTTTTGTTTCAATTTTTAATCGGACTGTATCATTAAAATAATTAGTGTTATGTTATGAAAATGTATGTATCACTATGTTTATATAATTGATTTTATGGTATTGATATTCTAGGATGTAGATTATTTATTATAGTTAGTAAGTATAATTACATAGAGTCTAATATAGTTAGACATGGGATAGAGTATGCCTAATCCTCAAATGAAATTCATTTTTATGAATTTTTTACTACAGCTTGTTTTAGTTTAACATGGGTCAATTGAGTTAGTATTTCTATTTTCCACGTGCTAAATATTGTTCTTATAATATTTTGAGATGAAAAAATCTAGCTATTATTATTATTATTATTATTCATATATGAGTTATGTTTTAGTCTAATAAAGAGGTTCTTTTTTATAGATATCCATATAAATTTCTTATATAGGTACTCATAAAGTGAAGAATGGTGTTACGAGGTAAATATTATTATTATAATGATTTATTGTGATGAATGATATTATTAATTTTTTCCCTTAATATTTAAAAAAACTGTTGAATATGTAATTAAAAAATGTGCCTTTTTTTGATGATTGGATGGGTATTAAGGTAACCTAGCTCAGAATGGAATGAGCATTGTGGATCTCTGAATATGGATCACATTTTCATCTTCCCTATGATGTGTTTTCCTCCACTAGGATAATTTAGCACTCTTACCATGAATATATGTGAATTTACCCACTTTATTTACTAATGGGGACATAGTACCACCTATATATATATTGAGAATGGATTAAAGCAATCAAGGACCCACCAAGTGGTATAGGTGTTATCTATCATCATTATTATGTGATTTATAATTTGGATTATCCTTTGTATACTATGTTTGTTTCATTGTTTCTAACTAATAAAACGGTACACTTAGATATATTCTGTAGAATCTATCACCAAAATAAACATGGATATTCCCTTGTTGGAGTTTAGTTATTTTAGGTGTACCTTTTGTATATTTTCATCCACACCATACATTCACACCTTGAAGCACATGCAGTTTTACATATGGAATAGTAGGTATAAGAAGGTATAAAGAAAAAATACATTGATGTTCAATATATTATGATGGTGCAAGAGTAGTTGAAGATAACGCCCCTTGGTCATGTAGTGATGGTGTCAAACACTAGGAGAAGAAGTTGATAACATATCTATACGGTGTTTAACTTTATTATTTTATAGTTTTATATTATGTTCCTCTAATTTTTAGATGTCTATTATGTTTTTTAATATCCATATATACATTTTATATTACATTTTTTATGTAGGAATAGTACTCACAACCTAGAGTATAATATTTTATTTTTGGAGATTCTGTTATACGGACTGCTCTGCCAAGATTTTTGATAAAATCCAGTATTGTCTAAGCTTTTCAAATAATGTGGGCAAATCATTCTACAACTATTATCTAAGTGCCTCTTCACTAGTCACTATGATTTATAAATTATTTAACATGATTAAGGTATATAGAAATTTATTTTGTGTTAATATAATATTTGGGTCGATTCATTATATTTCAATATCAAAAGAAATAAAATAAATTTTTTGATGATCTCAAAAGACAAATCCATGAGAATAAAAGTTACATATACATTGATGATCATATGTAAAAAAGAATGTGTAATTGAATTTTAAATAATTATAGTGAAACATTTTAGGTTATCCCATGGCACACAATGTGTCTCCTAATATGTGTAATGTTCTTCCATAAAAACAAATATAATAAATATTAATTTAAATAATAAGTAAGTATTAAACATATATATAAATATATCAAGTTTATATTTTTATTTTCCTTTATATTCCTTTACTTCTTTCACTACATAGTATTCTACCTCTTTGGTTCTCTACCTTCCAAAAAAATAATTACTCTTTTATTCACTCTCTTCTCTATGTGAAAAATACAAAAAATTATTCTCACTCTATTATAAAATAATTAACAACACCATTTTTATGGGAAATCCCATATTAGTCATTTCTACTCACTTTTATCTATTTGACCTATCTAGGTACTATAGACATACCAGGATATTCTTGAAGGGGATAAAGGACCATGTTTGATTATCTGATAATTAAAAAAGTGGGAAAAAACAACATTAATAGAATTTTAGATTTTTTCATCTTCACAGAATAAAAATTACCACTATGGTGTGGGACCTAATATTTTTATTTAACTATTCTGTGATTGTATTCACTAGGGTAGGAACATATGCTCAGTCAATTTAATAGATGAAATTATTTTTTTTACTTAATAACTACTCCATAATTCTCTTAAATTTACTATTATATATCTTAAATTATAATCCATTTCTATACTACTCAGGACTTGATCTCATTAATCAAAGTGAAAAAAATTTGCACATTTCAGTTTATTTATATACAGATTGAATTTAATAATACCTGAGAATTTTTTTAAAGCAGATAATTCGATCACATAAAAATATTTTTCCACCCAATTTTTAATTGAACGTATCCTGAATGTTCATTGTGATAGACACTAACTATCATGACCTGAACGAAGCTAATCTTTTGGTGAAACTACCCCAAGCATGCCTCCAGAGGCTAGGGGGTGGCGACAAGCACCAAAGGCACAATTAAAATTGGGGAGGACTTTTCCGAAAAACCTATACACATGAACACTACCTACTCAATGAAAAAGTGTAGAGGGAAGGAAATGAAAAATTCAACACTACTATGATATATAAAAATATGAATGAACCCCTAAACTGAATGAAGTGTAGTTGTATACTGAAAAAGGGGTAACATACATCCCCAGACTATAAATATGTCCCAATCTACAAAAAACATAAAATAGTAAAAATATGAAAGAGATCAGCTCCAATATCAAAATATAATACCACCGCATGCAGTTCATGATCCCCATATCCCTAAGCTCATTGATGTCATGATTGACCAATATTAAATCTACAAAAGACATGATACATGTGGGTTGAATTCCATAGAGGGTTGAGTATATACATACCCAGTAGAAAACCCTGAAAATGGTGTCGGGGGAGTAGTAAGAGACACAACTAATGTACATTAAGAGAGTACAGTGAAACCCAATAAGATAATGAAAGTGAACTCATCCAAACACAAGGAGATCCACATGGTGAGATAGTGAAATTATTATTCAGTTTTCCCTACCTATATAAGGAGAGCAGACTCATTTAACCAAGATAAGATAAACCAATAATGCACATGGCATACCCCATGAGTCTTCACCTCTCGTGAGAGATGAGTAACTATACCCAGGAGTGGGTGTTGAAGTTGGATATATATATATATATATATATATATTCTCATTCAAAGAATTTTAAATGGGAGAGTAAGGGGATATCCATATCATAGATCAGTCCAAGAAGAAGGGTAACCAATAGTTCCAAGGTAATGTCCAACCATGATTCCTAGAACCATAGACATCTAACCAGGGCACATAAGTTAAAGGGACTCAATTTCAAGAACTTGATACTATCCAATTTGTGTGAAACTAACTTGCCGCGACATTTTTAGGATGTACTATAAGAACTCATCTTGGTGGAGAAAGAATCCCTTTTCTTTTAGAGTATAAGTAAACATCAAAACATGTATCATCAATTTTTCACATAGTTTTGTGGTCATGTATCAAGGTTGAGGAACCATGACCTTCCAAGATTTAGGGTGAAAATCTTGTGTCCTTGTGGACCGATGCACAACTTAGATGGAGGGTTGTAGTTGAAATAGGTTAAGGACCCATGCCTAGTCTAACTGGAGGGTTCCACTCTAGTTTCATTGAGAAGCCATGCCCAACCTAGGTGTAGGGTGCCACTGGGAATAGGATGAGGACACATGTCCAGCCTACCTAGTGTGTACCACTCTAGTACTTTCGAAGACCCATTCCCAACCTTATTGGAGGGTTCCACTTAGAATAGCATAGAGTAACTACACTTCTCATCCTTGCTAGAAGGTAGGCCAAGGATACTCTGATATGCTAGTGCCTAATCACTTCTGATGTTGGATGTTGCTTGTATAAGCATCACAATTTGAATATCTTACATCATATCTAAAAATCCACTATTGAGGGAACTGTTACGTTCTTTAAGAAAAATATTCTGGATAGGCTACTAACTGGCCAAAATTGGAGTCCAAATTAAGGAGATATGAGTGGTTAAATATTCATAATGAGGTACAAGATATGTTTGGTACCCACACGATGTGTGACCCCACCTCATTGCATGGTTGTGTACCTATCAATACTCATGTACTAAACTATGTACATGTATCCCTATGTGTGCTAGTGTACTCTCAGAGTACACAACATATCTGGCCAAAAGGTTGATGAGTGCACGATTCTCATTATTACATCGAAGAGAAAAAACATTATTTCACTATAATGCCTCTTCAAATGGCCTTGGGTAACCAAACTGATCACACTGTTATGATTCATATGGAAAAACTCACATGACCATCTATTAATTCCTTTGAGTCAGACACCAGGCAATGAAGCTACATTTCGTATCATTGTGTCGAAATATTGCCTCGTGGGTCCCATGTCTCTATCCCAAAAAAATAATATTGATCACACCATTGCAATCCTCACAGAATCAACTAATCAATTTCCATAATCATTTAATCGATGAAAATTTCATATTTTTTCAATTTAGACTCAAAGGGTGTCTCATGTGTCCCACACATCGAGCTTGAATTAAAGGTACAATATAGGTCTCAAAACATCCTCCATAATTTTAGGGTCATGACGCCACTACTAGTTCATCCATATGACGTTTTATGGGGAAGATATAACAGATGCAATAATTGACAATCAAAATAATAATATTATTATTATTCATAGCAATTTCGTGAACCTGAGAAGCAAGCCTAAATTAATTATCCAAAATTTGACTAGAAATAACCATCTTGAAATTAGGGTCATGTAGTCACTCGTGAAATGTTATTTGCGATCCTCAACTGGGAGTTATGAAGGGTCATATATCTAATAACAATATAAAGTATATTACATCATAGGGGTTTCATTGGCCCAGGTTGCGGGTTAGAGATAATTATCTAATATGGTTTTAAAATGGACGTATCATAAAAAGGGTCATTCTTCCATAAATGATGCCTTAATCAAACCCCTAAAATTGGGGTTATGGGGTTTTAAATATGGTAATAATAATAATAATAAAATTATTATTTTTTTCTCACTTTTTTTTCATTTATCTATTTTTTACTCCATTCTCTTTACCTTCCCATATGAACACTGACCCTTTTCTTCCACTGCACAAATGTTAGCTTGAGTCGTTCGACACTAAATCATTCCATGTCTATTACCGCAATTGTGAGATGCCTCCTCCGACCTTCCTTGACCAGTTTTAGACTGCCTAGCCTAGAACTGCGCCGAATGACTACCACACATCACCTCCACTTGGGTCCACTCACAGGAACTTCATATTGACACCCTCACCTGATGCTACATAAAAAAAGAAACGATTACAGTTATGTGATCCATGGACCCCAATCTATGCTAACCAAATCATAGTTCATCAAAATTCTCCATTTTCGTCAATCATCCCCAAATCCAGTCTCCCGATCGAGCTCGGGTTGTATGATGAATGTTGAACATGGATCTTTGGGGTTTCAATAGCAATTAGCATGAATAATGAGGGTATAAAATCACAAAAACAAAGTTTTTAGCATCCTTGGATAAGTGTTCTTGGATAAAGATCAAGAACATGGTCTTGGGGTTAGATAAACTAGAACATGATAGTATGATTCTTCATTCTTAGGTACAAGTATGATTTGTTAGAGAAAATATTCATGAAAATGAATCTTATCAAACATTTAATCAAAAGGTAAAAAACAAAAATTGATGATTTCTACAAGGATATTGGATTATTCACCATTAATGAATATTACTACCAACAATTGAAGGAAGGAGTTGCATTCATTGTGTCTTAATCTACCTAATCTAGAGTTTCATTGTAATATGATAATAAAAGGATGAAAAGATCTATCAATGGCCATTTTAGGATAATGAGGCCAACCCTGGGAAGATTCTCTTAATATCACATTCATAATGAATTTTGGTTTGGTCAAAAACCATATAATAAAATATATAAATATTTATTTATTAAATCATCCTTTAACAATGCCACATAATCCAAACACCAAATGCTGACTGAGGTTATAACCCACCTATGGTAAAACCTTGGTGACAAACTCAACTGCAGTCTCACATTTCTCATCTGAGTCCCTATTCATTAGTTATTTGGGTTTGATATATAAAATTAAGGACTTAATTTATATATTTATTCATTGAACAGACCACCAATGAGTGAGGCATCTGAACATCTATTTCCAAAATATTTTGTATCGCTGTTAGGGTAATGTTCATTTTGGACCCTACCGTGGTGTCTGATATTTAATATGATAATCCCTTTATGCGATATTAAACTTCTTTAGGAAAACATTCTAAACTTAATAAAATCACATTTAATATTTTTATAAAAATAATGATGGACACACCATGCCTCAGAATCGTGCATTGTCTCACTGCCTATCCTTGAAAATATTTTTCGTAATATTAAAATGTATTACATGGGAAATTCAGAGTCTATACATTGTTTTCTTCTTTAAAATGTTTCATCCCCAAAAACCCTAACTAAGGAAAAAGGTAGGGATAAATATACAACATCTAGCTTTTTCATACATATTCCCCGTATAAGAATGTACAACCAAAGGAGGAGTGTAAAACTCCCTCATCACATCCCTTTGTATCATAATGATAACAACCGTTTGCATTTGAAATAGGATGACATGATTCCCTTCTTCAGAAAATCTATAAGGTTAAACTAATATGGATATATGGTCATGCAAGATCTTACTGTCAATATCCCCCATAAGGTAGAATCTTCAATCATCATGTAAAAGACTACAGCTACGATCTCTAGGTAGTGATTTTCATAGACATGTTCATTGGGTCTTGACTACCTTGACTCGTATGTGATAATTTCCAACAACTACATCAATGGTTGATAATGAGCATGAAAAGGCATCAACAAAAGGTATGGGAGTAGACTAAACCAACTACAAAAATCTATACAATGAATGAAAATTACATACCCTATGCAAAACTATCTCTCTTGGAAGGAGAGAAACCCCCTCCTAGAAACACTTCCACACCCACTAGTGGCATCCCATGAAAAAAGTTTCAAGCTAGAAAAAATACACTGGAAATTATAGGACCTTCTTCAACACTCCAATTTACATCCTCACCCAGAATTCACAAGTCAGAGGGAATAATCCACCTCATCTTGATACTATACACTTTGGGTGGAACTGACTAACCCTCAAGTTGTTATTCTTGTTAAAAAAATAGTTTTTTAGTGGGGGAAGTACGCCTCTTCCTTATGCACTCAAAGCTATGCTGAACAACAGCGACACATGGTTACAATGATACCCTATGTCACCCCAATAAAACCATGATCTAGGAGTGGAATGAAAGAAGTACCTCACAATAATGTCTAAAAGTTTCTATTGTAGAAGATTTAAACAAAATGAGTGTACATATTATCATCTCATTCACTATGGGGTCATAAGCCTCTAAATCCTACAGCTATTTGTGACCCCGACCGCTAGCACTCTGTGCTTGATGTGGGACACCTGGTGGTGGTGGTTGAAGGATCTCATATCAGCATGCATTACCCACTTCTCCTCCAACTACTCGTCCATTTCCTCCTCCCTGGGGACCGCCCTGTCCCCACCTTGGATATCACTAATCCTAACACTATCTCTGACTTGGTGCTCTATTAGATATTTGTCTATGCTTCCCTACACATAATATCAAGAAATCATGCTCCATGTGACCTCTCCCATCACATGTATAGCACTTACCCACTCTAAGATATCATGTTCCCTTGTGTAGTCCTTATGCTGCATGACTATGTGCTCAAGTTTGATCATGGGATGATCTCCTCCATCAAGGCCCAATCAGTTGATGTCTGCTAGTTGTGTTAGACGTCATAGATTTATATCATCCACTACTAGTTTTGTCTATATTGTTTCCCTTTAACATAAATATTTATATCCCCAATCCCCACTCTAGCACCTCAACATAGTTCGTGATGCACCGGGGTACTATGCTGGTAGAGATCTCTCTACGGAGTCCCTGCTCAAACTTTCATTCTCAGATGTAGCCACCGTAGATCATGTCGAAAGAGTGTCCTGTAAGGTATATGAACCATGTCAAGTACTATTTCACTCTCTTCCCTCCATGATTATGCTCCAAAATTTCCTTAATCTAAATAGAGTATATGCAGAAGGGGTAATATGATTCATGAGATAGCTGTTATAAAAAGTCTCGTGAGATTGTTGACTCATCGTGTATCTTAGTTAAAAGGCTCCACCAATGCCCAAATTTTCAATGGGGAATAAAAAATACCAATGCTAACATATGATCTATTGGGGTTAAAACAAACTTGAAAATGTGGACCACCAACTCTAGACACCCGTCTACTGCCTCGGGATCTAGCTCACCTTGGAACCTCCACAGTCCCTAATGCTAGAACTTCCTGAGTGCACTAAACCTACTCACAAACTGACGTTTCTATGTTAAAATGGTCTAATGATCAATAGGTGGAGGTTCTTCTACCATAAAACATAGAGGAAGGGGATCTCATGGTGGACCCTAAACTGAGGCCTCATCACTCATAGGGTCATCATCACGAACCAGAGTTGGTATCTTGGCTGACTGTTGTCATAGAGGCAACCGGAATGATATAATGGAGTACCACAGTTGGATGAGAATATATATATTTATATATATATAACAACAATAGGGAGATTATTAAAAAAGTATTGTCAATGACGAAATCCTATATGATGCTTGTACTATTAATCCCTGCAACAAATGTGTTTGCATGTCATGCGAACAAGAAGGTAGTAAAGGTCTAGATGAATGGATACATCGACCAACCACGCCATCACTAGACTCCTTGGCCTAAGAGTCACACTCGAGACACCTTGAAACTCTTTCCCTAAGACCAACCAAAAACCTTTTTATGTAAATTTTAAAAAAAATTTACCAAGGGTCAAATCACCTTTGATACAAATATTTCAAGACCTGACCTAAATAGGGATTTAGCCACAACTGCCTCAAGATTTCCTCTATATTCCAATGTGTGGTGATAAGAACTGAAGGCATGACTAAACGTAGGTAGTCTTTTTCCTAAAATCATGTACACATGTGAAACCAAATGAATGAAGAATTTCATAGGGAATATAATGAAGAACACTACACTACTCTAAATAACCAAATATGCATGAACCACTAAACAAATTGATGTATAGTAATGTATACTAAAAACAAAAAGGGGAAAAACACACCCAACCCAGAAATATGTCCCAAACTAACAAAAATATAAAAATAGTAAATAGTTGGTAGATCCAAGATCATGTATCCCATGCTATGGCCACCATACACGGTCTAAGAACCCTATATCCCTAAGATCATCTAAGTTCATGATCAAACTATCCTCTGTCTGCAAAAGGCATGAAACATGTTTGGATAATCCCATGAAGGGGTGGGTATATTAATACCAAGTTGAATGCCCTAAAAAGGGTGATGGCGGAGCATTGAGTGACACAACTAAAGAGGAAATAAGTAGATACAATAAGGTATAGTAAAAGAGTACAACTCATCCCAATAAGAGAGTTGAAGTAAACTCATCCAAACATTTGATCTCAATAGGGTGAGTAGATTAGATTCTCATCGAGACTTTTCTACAAATAGGAGAGTTGACTCATCCAACCATGGGAAGAAACACATGAAAAGAACATGGAATACTCCGCATGTATTCTCCAATATTTTAATGAGAGAAACAATACCAATGGAGTGGGTACAAGATTAGAATAAATATATATGCTAAGTCAAAGAATCCCAAAAGGGATATTAAGGGGATCTCCATATCATAGATCAACCAAAAAGAATAGTAACCAATAGTTCCATGGAAAAATTCATTTGTGATTCCTAAAACCTCATGATTTTCCCCAAGATACATAAGTTGATGGGACTCAATAAACACACCTTGATACTATCCACCTTCAGTAACACTGACTCGCCCATATGGTTTTAAGTTGCGTCAGAAGAACACATATTAGTGGGGAGAGAATACCACTTCCATGTGAGTCAAAAGCTACATAAAACCAAATATCTTCACTATTATTAATAGTTAATAGGTTGTGTCTTAAGGCTGAAGACACATGCACAATCTTTCTCGATGGTGCCACTCTAGTGTCATCACAGACCCATGCCAAGCCCGACTTGAGGGTGCCACTCAAAATAAGTTGAGAACACATTCCCAAAATAGCTTGAGGGTTCCACTCTAGTGTCATCATGGACCCATTCCCCACCCAACTAGAGGATGCCACTTGAAATTGGTTTTGGACCCATGACCAATCCAGCTAGAGGGTGTCACTCTGAATAGATTCAAGGAACTACACTACTCATCCTTGTTGTATGGTAGGCCCAATGTAATTTGATATGATGTTTTCTAATCACTGTCATCATTAGATGTATCCTGAATACGTTTCACACTCAATATGTATCACATCATATCTCAAAAGTCAGTATAGAGGGAACTATCACATTCCACATGAAAAAATACCTCAAATATGCTACACATAGGCAAAAATATGAGTCCAAAAGAAAGATATATGAGTGGTATAAGGTTTATACTGAGGTAAAAAGTGTATATGGGTCCCACAAAATGTGTGAACCCACCATATCATCGAGCCATGTGCATAGCCATACTCAACTACTAAATAGTGTACATGTACCCATTGGTGTGCTAGTGTACTCACAGAGTACATGGAATATCATTCCAAAAGGATGATGAGTAGATTATTATCATCATTGGTATGGAGAAGAAAAATGTAATATCACTAAATCACCTCCAAAAACGGCCCCAGATAACAAACCAGATCATACTATTATGATCCTCATAGAAAAGATCACATGAACAACTATTAATTCACCCAAATTGGAATCCTAGTGAAGAAGTTTCATTTCACAGCATTGCATGCGAATAGTGACTCATGAGTCCCACATCATGATCGAAAAATAAATTTTTCAGATCAACACACTACGATCCTCATGGAAAATGAATAGAATTGACTATTCATTTACCTCATCCGAACACTCGATGAAAATGTTACATTTCCATACATTGTGCTCGAATGGAATCATGTCAGTCCCAAGCCTGAATCATGAATTAAAGTCTAAATATTTGACTCAAAATGAATGAAATAATATTTGGGTCATAATGCCACTGACAGTTCATCAATCAATAACAATATTATTATTATTATTCTTAAAATATTTTGTAAACATGGTCCATAATCCAAAATTAAGAATCCAACATTGGTCATGAAATTAAAGTCTTTAAATTTGGGTCACATAGTCACTGATGGAACATTGTTTCGAATCCCCATGTGGGAGTTATGACATGTCAAAGTTTTGAAAATAATATCAAATCTATTATTTCTCACGCATTTCATGGGACTAGGTTGTATGTTATAGAAATTTTTCTAAAGTGGTCATAAAATTACCATATTGTAAATGGCGTCACACTATTGTAAATAGTGCATGAATCAAACTCACCATGAGGGAGTACATGGGTTTAAATATGATAATTTTAACAATAATATCATTATATTTCATTTCCTTTTTTTTATTTTTCTCTTTTTCTCATACTTCTTTCCATTTCCATTCCCGTACAAACCCTAGCCCACCTCTTCTTTCACGACATGTGCTCCACCATCACATCCACCTAATTTCATCATTGTCGCGTCCACCCAAGTCTGCTGCCACCCTCTGGAGCGGCCAACTTTGGCCTTCCTAAACAAACCACATGCCTCCTTGCCTAGAGCTGCGCCAGACCGCCAACTCATGACGCCTCCTCTAGGAATCTCCTATAAGACAACCATCCTAGAAAACTCACATAAATCCACTCAGAATAAGAATCGATTGCAAATCTAGGATCCTCATACCCTGATCTACCCAAATCCATTCTCGGTTCATCAATCCATTTTATTTTCATCAATCTACCCCAATTCTGGGATCCCAATCGATCTCGTGTCTTCTAACAATTGTCAATGTGGGAACTGAGAGGTTCCCATAAAGAAGATCATTACAGGAGAGGAGATAAAATCACAAAAAAGTGTTACCATCTTTGGCCAAACATTCTTGGCCATGGTCATGAACATTCTTCTATTGTTAGATAACCCAAAGAAAAACAACATCATTCTTCATTCTTGAGTGCATGCAAGATTTTTCAGCTATGTAGATTCATGAAAAGGAATAAAAATGACCAAAAATTTAATAAAAAATGGAAGAAACAAAAATTGATGAGGCCTACCAAGATATTGGATTATTTATCATCGAAGAACGTTCCGACCAATGATCAAAGGAAGTAGTTGCCTTAGATGTATCCTGATCAACCCTAATCTAGAGATTCATCATGATCTGCCAATAGAAGTAGGAAGAGAGCTCTCACTAGTGATATTAGGATTACGATACTAACCTGGGGAAGAATCCCACAATAGCACATTTATAGGTAGTTTATGTTAGGTAAAAAATCAAATAATTATATAAATAAAAGTTTAATTATTTAATTATTCACCCACAATGGCACATAAACCAAACACCCCAGTCTGACTAAGGTTATACCCCCACCATGGGTAAATCCAACATTCTGAACTCAATAGTGGTATTTGATTTCTCATATGAGTATCCATTAATGTGGTATTTATATTTTTTCTATTAAATGAATGAATGATTTTTTCTATTTATCCACTTAAGATACCACTAAAGAGAGAGGGTACTGAACATACTATTCTGATATATTTTATGTCACACCTAGGGTAACCACTGAATTCTGGACAAAAATATGGTCTCGGATTTATAATCTGAGACTCAATTTATGAGATATTACTCTTCCTCATGAATCCTATGCATGAATAATTAAAAAATATATAATATTTTTATAAAATGAATTCCAGACACACCAAATCTCAGAATTGTGTACCGTCTTAACACTTGGATCTACATATATTCTTAGGAATGTTCCAAAGACATAAAAATAAAAACTAGTGTCTATATCATCCTATTTTCAGTATGATTCACATGAAATTATAATATGTAATATCATTTATTTCTAATAGTATCTACATTATTGAATGATTTCATGACTTGAATAGTAGTTCTAAAACATTATTAGATTAAAAATTCAATCTAGCTACTAACCCTTATGTTTCATCAAGATTTACTTTTGTATATGTAAAATTTATTATTACGTGTAATGAATTTAATCTACCCTAAAAACACTTTATTCACACACAATATGATCTGTTGTATGAAAAGATGTATCACGAAATTATTATATCAATTACACCAGAAAACCTCTCAAATTCTTAAAAATATCTACATAATTCTAAATATAATTCATCTCACATAAAAACATAATTTTATGTCATTTTTAATGTAAATTTTATATTAAAAATATTAATCATTAAAACATATCCAATCCAATTCTCTTCAAATGATTTCTTCAATTTCAAAAATTATCATTATGTAAAGGATTCTTCTTTAACTCATGATTTTAGAAAAAACATGGGTCTAAATAACTCTATGACCCAACATCCCTATTAAATAGCTATTTGAAAAATAAATCACTCATTATTTATATAATTTTTCACCATTGAATATAATTCATATTTCAAAACATTGAACATATATATAGGGATTATCATTAGATAATTTTAAGTATATATAATCGAAATCAATGATGGAAATAGGATAATCAAATAATAATACCATGTTTCTCTTTACTGTGACATAAATTCACTTCATCACTACTCTTAATACGAATTGAGATAAAATTATTAAAACAAAACATCATTAAATGAATGAAATAATACCTTAAAACTTTTTATAGTAAGTTCCTATATATACTCTTAAAAAATGATAGATCATTTCACACACTAAGTTCATAACTATCCCCATTGAA
Source organism: Viscum album (assembly GCA_963277665.1). Lineage (NCBI taxonomy): Eukaryota > Viridiplantae > Streptophyta > Magnoliopsida > Santalales > Viscaceae > Viscum > Viscum album. The sequence goes on from OY728148.1 coordinate 548,474,591, forward strand.
AAAATCCCAAAAATTTTATATACCCTTATAGAAATACATATTATTTTAATTTATGTTGTTCTAATACCCAATTTATAACCTAAATAAAAATAAAAAATTAGTGGGGATAATATCACCACACATTAGAATTTGATGGATTGAGGTTGATTCCTCACCATCAATATCATTATCTGATATGAATACTTCATTTGATATTTAGTGAATGTATCCACTATTTTCTCCTTTGTTAGAAGAAAATTAAATTTCAGCATTCCTTTTCATATTAACTCCTTAATGATGTAATTTTTATCAAATTACATTGACTATAAACACAAAAATATATTTCTTGAATGTTTTTTAGTATTTTTATTACTGCATTCGATGATCTTTGTAATATTTTTAACCACCTCGTGATTCTCCAATTCAGTCTACGTTCACATAAATTGGGTTAGCACATAATTTTTAGAAATATACCGAACCTTGGTAGTATTCAATTCAATCATTACTTGTTTCTTTTTGTGTCATGCAACAAACATTTTTCTATGATTGAATACTATTTGAAATTTTTATCTTTAATCACTTAAATTTTGATCCAAATTTATACTCACGTATCAAAAGAGATCAGGATTTCCACAACTTTCATATTTCATACCATATTTCAATATTTATTTGATGTATCTATGAATTATTTTTTTCTTCACAATACGAGTGAACATTGGTGAACATTGAAGTCTAACACAAGGTGTAACATCATGTATATAATATGGTTATAAAGCTATCAAATAGAGTAAACTCTCAAAATGTTCCTAAAATATATCGAATCATCTCCCTATTCATTTTCATTATTTTATAACATGGTACACACTTAAATTTTGGCATAACACTACTTTTAATACTCTATTATGAACTTATTTATAGTTCATTACTCATAATACTCTTAATTGAGGAAAATATGAACATTCACATGAAAAATTTGAAAACCGAATAAATAATTCATCCCAACTATAATGAACATCTCAAAATTTTAATTCATCCATCAAGAAAAAATTCACAAGAAACATAATTAATTACAAAAAATAAAATGTAATATATATATATAATAATAATTAATGACTCATAGCATTCTTCTATGGTATAGGTGTTTTATCAACTCTTACATTGTTTATTTTAGAACTATCACAATTGACTCCTTATTTTAGTATCATTCCATTATAACTTAATTCAAACTAAAAAATTGTTTTTTCAACATGAAAATAGATCCTTCATATTCCTTGGGAAATAATCCATTGGGTTACTCAATATAAATATCCAATTCAAATTTTAAAATGAGGAAGGATGACATGATATTTATTTAAAATATTTTAATTATCCTTTAATATATAGTACTAAAAAATATTATTATGGTTTCAATCCTAATAAACATTGAGAATGTTTTACAAATTCCTTCAACCTATGAATATCCTCTACATAAAATTATTTCCCTAACTCTCATCACTTCCCTTTTTCTATTCTAATTAGTAATGATCGCCCAATTTGTATTAATTGAAATCATTTTTATTTTATTAGGTACCAACTCCTATGTTTTATATTTTCTCAATCTATTCTCACTAATTATTCATAGAATCGATCCAGAATTGATATTCCAAATCATATTTAACATATATTGGTTCAACATTATAAAAAAAATACATGTCATGTTGTACTCAATGTTATCCATGATTGAATAAGTTTTCCTTGATCTACAATGAGTTTCTATACCTCAAAAATCTTTGTTATACTGGTATTTTTTGAAAAGTATTTTTTATCACAAGAAATTGTTGAATAATAATATTTAATTTGTAATTCATCTAAATTCGTGTAATTTTTAAAAACATCATCATGATTATCCACTAATTCTTCTTTATCATCCAAACATATAGAAATGGCCTCTTTATGGAAGACTTAACACTCTTAGTAATTAAAAACCTTCACATAAAAACTCCACACAATCATCTTTGATTCTTTTATATAGTATATATTTCTTATTGATGTGGAGGATAACAATGGATGACTCTTAAAAATCTTATTTCATCAAATTTCATGAAATTTTACATTTCACCTTGACATGATAATGTCTTGAAAATATCCTAATGTAATTTAGGACCTGGTAATTTTTATTATATATCTTGAATGGAATTATATAATAATTCGGACAACATAGACAATAGTTTTGAATATGAATCAGTATACTAATTTATTTCCTATAGAAAAATCCTGATGTCTCGTGATCTTACAAAATAGTGATAACCATTTACTTTAAGATCATATTCATCATTTTAGTAGAATTATAATTTTGTAGTATATGTATTGAATAATTCCTAAAAAATTCTATAATTAAAAATATATGTATCTAAGTTATTAGTTATATTCAACACTATTTTATATTTTTAAATAATTCAATGTCGAACCCCATTAATTTTATACTTTAAATTTTAAATGCATAATCATATTCAAGGACCATAATTTATATTTTATAAATACAATTAGCGTAATAAGATGGAATTAATTAATAATGGTAAAAACTAATTATCAATATAGTTTCATTACATTATCATAGGCTAGAATACATATAAATAAATTTGTTTTTATAGTTTATAAGATTATACCTACACTTTCTTGTGTGAATCATTGGAAAGCTTCCCCTATTGGAATATAGATTACATAAAACGTTACCCTCTATTTAGAATTGGATTATCACCAGCATTATTTCATTTGACATGCTTTCTCAAATTTATTGGACAAATGTGGATAAGTATTAGAATCAATACTTTGATTTTTTTCTTTATGATCAAGTAGCTTGAACTTAAAGCATCACCAACCTAAAATAAGTTACCCCATGTTAATTACACACTCATAAGATGAAACCCAACTATTAGACTACTAAAAAAATAATATTTCTTCGATATCCACATCATTAAATTTACCACACATCTAATACATTTTTAATATGTTTTTTTAATCCATTAAAAACAATGTATTATTTGATCTTTTTTATTTTGTCCATTTTACACAAATGGAACTCATTTTATCATGAGTTTTCGATCATTACTAATAGTAATTTATCCTTTTTCCCAATTTACAAAATATATCTAGAGATTAAAATCTATTACTATACATGAAGAAAATATACATTGTAAATTCTAGGGATGTTCTCTTTGATAAGAATTGAGTATAACTTCTAAATTCATATAATTTTATATCTATTTAACAATCATAATTAAATAGATATGAGTATTATAAATTTTAAATCAACAGGGAAGTTATTATGGTGATTAAATCATTAGAAAATTTACATAGTGGGTTATATATTCCATAAACATATTCTAGTGATTAAAACATATCTCCAACTTTCAATCCATAATTTTGAAATTTTTTTGATCATTTCTTATTTGAGTGGGTTGTATCATAATCAAACAATACATCTCATATCCTCTTTGATAATAGTGATATTGGTAATTGAATCAAATCTATCCTATATTCTGTAACCCTACACAATGACTGTGATTTAATTAATATGAGTACTTCTATATGAATACTGCTTACTGTCTAGATGAATACTCCCACATATTTTCAATATGGTGACCATCAACCATTGATCATTTCTATTGAAAAAATAATGGTTGAATCACAACAATTAATCTATTATTCCTATCTTCATTCCTAACCTTTTAAAATATCAATATAAAATTTATTTTTATTTCATGTTAGTTTCCTCTTTTTATTTGATTTCGTCAGAGTTATTATTTTAGACTCACTTAGGGAACCCTTTTAGGAGGTGTAGACACCTTGTTTTGTTGGAGGAAATCCCATATAATAGGTCCATAAATGTCTCCAGGTCTTCTTATTCACCTATTTCTTCTTATTCATCAAGGTCTAATTTCATGTATATTCCTATACACACATCCTAATTTACCAATACACACACCATATTCTTGTGAGTCAAAGGCCATCCTCACACCCATATTATATTCCAAGATTCCTTGAATTCGAAAATTATCCTGCTATGGTGAAAATTATGTTACTCATTAATCCACACACCCTAGTACCTTTTAGTATATAAATACAACACTTATTTCTAATATTTATTCACGATGAAAATTAATAAGAGATCACTAGATGATCCAATAATCCCCTCAATGTGGCCAAGTATTCATGTCTCCATTAGGTCACTTTCTATTTCATATAAACCTATAAAAACAACTATAATTGGGGGTAATTTTGTTACATAATGATTTAAAATATTAAAAAAATTGTGAGGGAACAAGTCTCCAATTGTTATTTAAAAATAGGGTGAAAATCCTATTACTAGATGATACACAAGGATTTTTTATACCCAAATCAATCCTAAAAAACTATAACTAGGGAGACAGTTTTCCCTAACCTATAACTAGAATGACACATCACCCTACACTATAAATGGGTTGAAAGTTTTATATTCAACATAACATGATAGAAACTCTTCCCGACCATTAAACTAGGGTGAATTATCACCCTATCTTCTAATTACTGTGAAAAATATATCTTACCTTACACATGAGAATGCCCTTTTCCATATATCAAACAAAGGTTCCATCCTTGCAAAAGTTCATTTTATTTGTTCCTACCTATTTATGTCCACTCATTGGATTCTCGAGGTACATTAACATGCTATTGAATTAGTTTGTATGTAATACCCCACGATTTTATGGTATGCCACTTTTTAAAATTTAATCTCTTTGATAACATATATTGCACACTACACTGAGCTTAATCGTACAAAGAAATATTATTAAAACATAGACATTAAATAAAAATGAAATAATTTTATTAGCCACATTATGAAATTTATATATATTCAAATGTTTTTACATTAATATAATATATTTTATTGGAATAATATAATAATAAATCCAATGATAAAAATAAAAAATAATATTTTTTTCTAAACATATTTTTGTATTTTTCTAAAGGAACACTTATTTTTAAAACAAAAAACAAACAAATAAATACATTCAATTTAAAAAATAAAAATAATTTCTAAAATTGGAATATCATAAATTAATTTTGTTGACTTTTTGGGTATTTTTCTGACAAGTTTCATGTTTTGAGTAATAGTGAAAAATACTATATATTAATTGAAATAAGATTTTTCATCTAGATAAATTATAAAGATAAAATATATTTTTGTTTAATTTTAATCTATAATTTGATCAATTTTAAATAATTTAATACAATTTAGGTAATTGGAATCAATTTCACATTCAATTCGAATATAAAAACAATTAAATCTTATGAACGTTTTAACTTTAATAACCCATTTTCTCATCCTGTCGATGTGTATAATTTTAAATTAATTTTATCCAATTTTGTGCACAGAAATTTGAAACTTTTATTCCATATTTTTAATCTTAAGTTCCAAATTTAGTAAATAGTCCCCTTTTTTAGAAAATATGAATGGATACTTTAGTAATTTATATTACCCTATTTTAGGGGAAATAAGGTAATTAAGTATAAAAAAATATTAGAAAAATTACGAAATTACCCTATGACATGTCATAATATTATTTTAGGAGATAATTCTAACCAAAATCATCATTGGGATTATTTTAGGGCATCTTTGATCCACTAGGATTACTTTAATCCTTTTATACTATTTTATTTGGTGGAAACATAAATATGTTATACTCATGTTCTTAATAAGTATTACATTTTAAATATGTGTTTATTCCGAACGTATCATTGAATATAAATAGTAATTTAAAATCTAATTTTTTATCATATTATTGATAATATATTTTTTTACCAAATAAATAATTACTTATATGGCTTACATAATATTGATACGGTAATTGATTAATTAATGGGAATATCAAATAAATGATTATAAAAATATTACTATAAATATAATTTGAGATAATTAATTTCATTATTGATTTTTTTTATATATATTTTTCATTTTAGTGATATGTTAATTGAGTTTTTGATATGATATCATGTTGTTATGAAATTTTTTAAAAAGTTATGTAATTAATAGTATTAAAATAAACATTAATGATATTTTAAAATAAATAATATTTTATGACATAATATAAAATTTATAAAAATATAAAATTCTAAAAAATGATTGGTATAGGGTTTAAAATTCCACACATTACTCATTTATGGTTTATTTGGTATCTTATATTAAATATATTAACCTTCAAAGAAAAATATTTTGTCACACTAAGAGTTAAAATGTTTAAATAATTCTTAAATCCAAAAGACAAGGGTACAAATGTAAAAAAATAGACTAATAAGTATTAGTTGAGAGCTTTTATAACAAAAAAAATATTAGATTCTAAATAACTCATATTGGAGACATTAATAATATTAAAAATAATTTATATTAATTTAATATTTTTTGAGTTTTCAAAAGTTTCCCTCTACTCAATTATTAAAGGTAATCCCCTTCCTCAATTATTCAAACCACATGGAACCATCTTCGTCAACAAAAACCTGCCAGTTTATTTTTATTATTTCATTTCCAATGTTCTGGAGGTACTTATTTCCCAGAATATCAACCTGATGTCCCAAAAGAATAGAACTAAAGAAAATCCTTTTAAGAATAAGTAATCACATTTACTAACTCATTCAAGTTCATTTCTCCTTATACTTTATCATACTATGTTATTTCCATTTTAAGGTAATAAAAAATATAAAATATATATTGGGATGTCATTATGATTATTTTACAACCATTTTTTACCTTTATTCTATCTTATGAAAAATAAAAGAACTACACATGTATACATACGACTTTCTATCTCTACATCATGGTATAATATTTTTTTCATCACCACTTTAAATGGATGAGTATAATGATTAATATAATTGATATATATTATAAATATTAAATGATATTTATTCTAGAAAAAAATTAATATACCATTCCTTTCTATACTATTTCACCATTAAGGTAATGATATTGTTTCATGTGCATACGTACGGCTGGCTATCATCATGATGCGATGTGATTCACATTCCATGTAAACCACTGAAGAATGAGAATATGAATTTATGTAACTAATAATATGATATATATGAACTTAATATAATTTCAAAGATAAAATAACTATATCTTCTTCTAGGGAACTGGGATATTGAAGACAAAATAAACATGGGAAAACATGGATATAAACAATCGAAACTGTGAAATGAATAACATATTATTATTAAATGAATTTTATGTTATTATAAGGGAGTAATATATGGTATAAAATGATTATAATGATAATTTTATTAGTTAATAATATGTTTAAAACCAATATATAGATGTTTTGGACACATACGGAGAAAATTAGACCTAAGGTAAGGGCTTAATTTAGAATATCATCATCAAAAAAGCTTATTTCTATTTTTATCTCCATTGGGGAATATTTTTCTTCCAAGATCATATTTTCAAAAAATTTAAGACTATCCTATGACATTAAATTAATTTTTAACCATGTTTGGATTTTTTATAAAATGGGGTTAAAGGAATCTTTTACCATTTTTCAAGTGAGATACTTTATGATTATAGAAATGATATGTCATTTTATGATCTCTAGACTTGTTCTTGGTGGTTGAGGGCATTTCAGTTGTTTAACCCCATCCGCCGCTCTATTTTACTTTTACATTATATTAATAAATCAGCAGAATCTTTACTTCTGGATGGACTTTCCTGGTATAAATAATTATTGAGTTTTTTAAAATTAATGATTTCATTTTTTTTTGAATCATGATTCCCATGTTTAAAAGGTTCTTTTCAAAGATTTTTTTCCATTTATAAATGCACGAATTTTTAAATAAATGATTTTAGAGTAGAAAAAAGGTATTTCTTTCAAGATATTTTTAAAATATTTTATTAGAGTATTTTCATATATGTAAACATAATTTTTTGGATATTATTATAAATTTATTGTGGTCTATTATGATGTTATCTACCATCTTTTTTTGAATGGTTTATGATCATTTTGACTGTACATATTCTATTTTGATATTATTCATTAGAGTACTCTTGATAGTTTATAATTATGTTTATCAATTGGTGAAGTTATTAAAATCTCATTTGATAGTATATATTGATTATGTTTAACACCTTTAATATGATAAATGCAATGGGCTTAACATGTGATGGTTGCTTCCCACAATAGCTCCTCAATGCAATGGTAGGTCTCATGAGAAAAACTAGTTTGGGTATTGGTTGCGACATTACCCATTTATGTGTAGTGTATTTTCCAAAGCCTTAAAGGATTTTTTTGATGTCTAACATTATCAATTCACTCTTTATGAGATTATTTTTTGATATTCAGTGTGATAATTCGATTATTAGAGTATCCATGTGATTATTTATATAGAATTATCTCATTATCATTTGTTATTACCGCATTGTACTCACGATTCGGTTTAAATGTCTTGTATATCACTTATTTACCTTGCCTTAATTTTTATTCTTATTAATTTATTATATATTTAACTATATGTTTACCCTTACTGAGAAAATGATCTCACACCTTTCTTATGTTTTATTTTTTCAATGAATTTCAAGATGTATATTATGATTGACCTAAAGGGATAAGCTAGGGGAATAACGGTTTTTTTAAAGAAATATTTGTGTTATATTTTATTGTGTCAATTGTAATTTATAATTTAATTTTATATATTGTTTTAAAAATACTATTACACAATTTGTTCATTTGTGATGGGATTTTATGTATAATATTCCATTTTAAAAATGTGACAATGAATTTGGGCTAATAGGTTCGGTGTATTTATAGATGGTATCAAAGGATGTTTTGTAGAAACTTTAGAAACTACATTTAGAAAAATATAAATTAGGGATAAAAAACCCAATAGTGGATTTTGAGAATATTCCCAAAGAAACCAAGATTATTATTTTCAGTGTAGTTATACATAATTTTCATTTTATTTTTTGTGTTTGACTAGTTTAAAATTATACATTATGATTCATAACCTAATATAGTGTACAAAATTGTTTAGAAATGGATTCTAGTGGAAGTAATTGAAAATATATCAATGCACATAATCCATATTGAGATTTCCCTCCTTTTAAAGATAATGATGTTGGAGATGGAGTTAAAACTAGTATTGAGAAACATATAACTATACTGGGATAAGAGACTAAGGTTATGAACAATAAACTTACACATATGGAGGATCATGATCTAGAATGTGGAAGAACTATGTTATAACATTTCACGAGGTAGTATAAACTGTCATTCAATGGGAAGAAAAATATTTGTAGCTGGGAAAATTTTAAGTTCCCTAGAGAATACATTTCTCACTTTGCATAGTAATAAAATGGATAAGGTTATCATGTGATTTTATCATCTCTTGGGATATGTATATTGATAGTGTCCATTGATTCAAAACATGAAGTATTAAAAATAAATAGAAAATCAAGAATAGATAAAATTTAAGGAATGTTTATTGGAAAAATATTTCCCTCATGAATAGAGAGAGGATACAGAGAGAAATTTTTTTAATCTAAGTAAAAAGGAGGAAAATAATGTTGCTAAATATGAATCCAAAATTACATGGTTATCAATGCATGATTAGGTCTACATATATAACCCAATCAGTAATATTGATCATTTAATTTACTGTTTTAATCCACTCATCTAAAAAAATTGTAAGAAAAACATTCTCTTCAAATGAAGATATTGTCAAATGTACTATCAAGATAGAGAAATAATTCTATATATATTATGAATTTAAGGTAAATTAAGTGAAGAAATGAACATTGGACTATGATATAGTTAATGGAAAAAATAGAATGAAGGATTATACCACATATGATAATTATGTGAAGAAACTCTCTATACTTTCCTAAAGGTAAATTGTAGTTTGTTACAAGTTTAGAGAGAGACATCACTAGACTTTTGATAATAAGGGAATGAAAGAAACTATAAATGGGAAATCTTTCAACTATAAGGAGTTGGGGAAATACCAAAAATAATTTCCAAAGAATTAAGAAAATATATCATAGAATAAGAAATGGGATGGAGGTCAATATTTTCCTATTACAATAGAAGAAATGGAATAATTAATATAATTTGGTTTTTTGGTTCAAGAATTATTTTGTGACATTATTTTTATAGGAATCATGAGATATATAAGGGTTGAACTTCAATAATTCTTCTTTATAGATTTTGAAGCATACATGTTTTCATTAAGGTTTTAAGGCTGTCAAGGTATTTTTATATTTGGTATATGGGATTAAGAGATACTTATAGAATCTAATTTTGAGCACATTTATAACATTTATTGACCATGATTTTATGTTTTTTATCTTTTAATGTGTAAATAAATGTTTTCTATGAGTCTTAAGATTAGCTAAATTTGGAATTGATTAAGTTAATAATTGAAAACTATTATTATTGTTTGAAAACATTTGATAACATTTTTGGTTTTAGTAAAAATTTAAACACCAAAAGAATTACTTAAGGACCATATGATTTGTTAAAAGTTCTCTAGATATGATTAAATCATCTTTAATATCTTTCTCTAAGTGTAAATAATGATATGAAAAGAGAACCAAGAACAAAAAATGATGTGGTAATGCTTATGACATGGAATGAAATAACATAATTTTATTATCTCAAGTGAATATCTGATGGAGGCCCTCAACTCATGGAAAATAATTTTAGAACAAATAATATTTCCTCATACTTTTCTTTCTATGAAATCAATAGTTCTTAACCAATTAAAAATTTATGGTTTTGTGATTTTTAAATTGCTAAAGACAATGATATATATAACTCCCCTAGAGAAATTTATAGTCATATTTATCTTCCATGTCCATGATTTCCTAACCCATTAATTTTTTCCTATTCAAAATCCTAATTTATTGGTGACCATCACATTTTCCTTTCCCTCTTATTAGGAGGGTGTTTTGTCAACACTATTCCTTATGTTGCTTTCCCATAAAAGAATTTTGATATATCATATTTTGATGATCAAAGTAAAATTTCGAATTGAGAGGACGTTATTAATATATTTAGGGGAGAATATAACACCCCATGATTTTATGGTATGTCGGTTTTTAAATTTAATATCTTTTATAGCTTACATTGCACGCAACACACATCTTAATAGTGTATCAAAGTATTATTAAAAACTTGTCATTAAAATGATGGGAATAAAAACTATGAAACATGTTATTAAAATTATATATATTAAAATGTTATGAAATTCATATATTAGATTTTATAGGTTTAATATAAGAATAAATACAATGCTATACATAAAAAATCTATAATTTTATAGAGACAGTTTTCTCTATTTAATGAAAAACGTATTTTAAAAATGAAATTTAACACCATTATAAATTATATATTAAAAAATAAACATCATTTATGGCATTATAGCATCAATTGTTTTTTTCAATTTTTGATATTTTTATGATAAGTTGCATTTTTTAATGAATAGTGCAAAATATTGTATGTTAATTAAAAACAAAATTCTCATCTAAATAATTTATCACATTAAAATATATATGTTCTTGGTTTGAAATTGTAATTAGATAAATTTAATATCTACAAATCCAATTTAGTTTACTATAATTAACTTCACATTGAATTTGGATATAAAAAAATTTCAATCTATTGATCATTTTCCCATTAATAACCTATTTACTCAACCCTTCAATTATATTAATTTTAAAATAATTTTATCTAATTATCTGTTTTTATTTTTGGGAAATTTATTTTCTATCTTGAAATATGAGTTCCAAATTTAGTAAATACCCTCCTTTTATTTAGGAAAATTTGAATAGTAAGTTTTGTATATTTTATTAACACGGTTAAGCGTAAATCAGGAAATTAAGTTTAAAATAATATTACAAATATTATGAAAATACCAAAATATTTATATTAATTTTTTTCATGTTATTTCTAATTATAACCATCCTTGGTCCAATTTTATTGCCTCTTGGATCCATAAGTATGTCGTTATGCACTTTACAATTTTTTATTTTATGAATATAAAAATATGTCATTATCATGCTTTTAGTTAGTATTTAATTTTTATTATGTGGTTATTTAAAAAATATATATAAATTCAAATAACAATTTGAAATCTAAAATGTTTATTTTAATCAAGATAATTTATTTTTAATTTTTAGGTAATTAATTATTACATTATAGTATTACAAACTAATGATGTTCTAATTGTTTAATTAATGAAAAAATAAAATAATTTATTATAAAAATATTAATGTTAATACAATTTTAGATAATTAATGACATTAACAAATTTTTTAAAAAAATTAAACATGTTATTGATATTTTAAATTTTTTTTTTGTGATATCGATTTTATGATATTTTTAAAAATTCATGTAATGAATTGTATCAAAATTTTCATTATGGATAATTTAAAATATATAAGGTTCAATGAAATTATATAAAATTAATAAAATATAAAAATAGGAATTTTTTTATAATGTATTAAATGTCATATAAGACTCATGTATTGTTTATTTGGTATTTTTTAGTAACTATATTAACCATCAATGAGTAAAGACACATATTGTTATGATAAGAGTTAAAGAGTTTAAATAATGTTTAAAGTCAAAAAATAATTGAAAGAGTGTGACCTAATCATGATTAAAAATTATAGTTTGAGATGATTTAAAAAACTAATCATTTTATATTATAAATAAATTACTTATGAGATGTTTTGTATTGAAAATTAATTTATATCAATTTACTATTTTTTGAGTTTCTAAAAGTGACCCTCACTTATATTATAAAAGTGAACCTCCTCTCTCAATTATTCACACCATATCAAGCCTTGTAGATCAAAACAAAACATCAAATTTCAATTAAAAACAACCTTATTCATAAATTTGAGATCTCAGTATCAACAAAAGCCCCACCCTAGATCAATTAAGAAGAGAGCTAAAAGATGTTTTCCAACAAAGAGGTAATCATTTTTACTGAGTCATTCATGTTCATTTCTTCTGCTACATACTCTTATTGTGTTCTTTCTACTCTAATTTAATAAATATATTATCATATAGATTATTATATGATATTTTTATTTTGATGAATCCATATTCCACCTTTAATCCTTCCTACAAAAAATTAAAATCACCACGAGTGCGTACGTAGGACTTACCATCTCCACACTGTGGTATAATCTATTTTTCATCACTAAATTACCTATATGGGTATAATAATGGAAGTTATTCATATATATAATTAATATGAAATGATATTTATTCCTGGAAAAAATTAAAATTCTGATAAATTAATTACCCTTTCACTATAAAGGGCATTATACCGCTGCTCAAGCGTACAAAAAATATGTTGTCTTTACAACATTATACAGTTAATTTTCCTTGTTAACTATTCAATAATGATTATAAGAGTTTATATAATGAATATTTATTTCATTTATGACATGAATTTATTTTGTTGGATGAATTATTTATATAATATGATATAAATCCATGACTTTTAAGACATAACATGGAAATTAACACCCAAAACAGTGAAATGACTAAAATATTAATAATAAAAAAGTGTTAAAATGTAACAAAGGGATCATATATGATATTATAAATATTATTATTATTTTTAAATTAATAATATGTTAAAAAATACTATATTATAGTTTCCAACATGTACGGAGGAAATCAAACCTAAACAAAGGGTTTAATTCACAATATCATCATTAATGAAGATTGTCTCGGTTTAACTCTCAACTAGAGAATATTTTTATTCCATGTCATTGTATTATGAAAATATATTTTATTTTTATAATATTATCCTTTTTATTTTCAAATATCTTTTACATATGTTATAATTTTTATAAATCGGTTTCAATGGAATCTTTTTGTCTCTTTCCAAACAAGTTACTTTATGACTTTTATGCTAAAAACATTGAAGGAATATATTTTAACTTATGAGGAATGAGTTTATTTTTTGAATACATGTTTCCTTATTATTTTGAAGAATAAATTACACATTTACATGTTTATTTTCAAAGAAAATGTTTTCATTTATCATTTCATAGCTTTTTATATAAATGATTTCTAAGAAAAAAGTATATTTCTCTTAAGAACATTTTAATTGATTTTACTATAGTATTTTCATCTATGAAGACAACATTTGATGGAAATAATATCTAAATGTGGTTGATATTTTATGATAAAATCTTCCATATTTTATGGAATGGTTAATGATCAGTTTTACTATGGATGTTCTATTCTTTTAACATTCATCATAGGACTCTAGATGGTTTATGATTCGACTTATTGATTGAAGTATGTTACTAATAGTTTATATTCTTTTAATATTGATTATGTTTCACCAAATTCATATGAGGAAATAATTGGACATAGTATGTGATGGGGGCCCACTATATCCCCTCAATGAATTGGTAGGTCTCATGAGACAAACTAATTTATGTGTTAGCTAAGGCCTGACCCATTAATGTATGTTGCATTTGCCTAAATAGTCCAAAGGCCTTCATCATTATTATTATTTTTGATTATCAACCATTAATGTGGTGAGGTGAAACTTTTATAAGGCTAGAAAGATTAAGATACAATTAATTGACATTTATTTCTTAGAGGAAATCACATGGACGTGACAACTTAGAACAACTCCTCCCCTGAAAATGTCTTGATATCAGCACTTCAACTTCGCAAGGCTGGTCGGCTAACTGTCAAGTGCAGAGCTGAACAATCCTGATACTGATAGAAAATACATACCTTTTCAATCTTCCAATTTTAGTTAGCTCTTATCTGGTGAATGTGACTTCACTGAATCCTCATCTAAATCTTTTTTCCTTGTTTTATGACTGGTATATCTGCATATTTTATGTGGCCCAAATGCCTTTGGTGGCCTGAAGGCCTTGAGGTGTCCCAAAGGCCATGAGAGACAAGTGGCTTGAAGTCTATGGGTGGACCAAAGGCCTTATAGGACCCACGGATGCAACCAGTGTCCTGAAGACCTAGATTGATAAATAGTTCTGGCAGTTACAACATCGAACTGTAACTGCTAATGTACCTTCTATATTACTATTATAAGAACTCAAAAATATGTCTCCACTCAGATTTTATCTTAGGCCTCTTTCATGTACTTTTTGAGTCCTCACCAACCTGACTGAGACTTATGATATATGTATTCTTCCTTTTATTAATCCTTTAGGGTATGTTTTTGATGTTTATAATTATTCATTTCCTCATAATAAGATTTGATGATGATATTCCATTTAATCTTTTGATTACTATAATATCAATTTGATTATTTTTACAGAATTATTTCATTATCAATTATTCTTAGTACATTATGCTCAAGATTATTTTTAAATTTCTATTGTCTCAGTTATTCACCTTGAAATAATTTTTATCCATATTTATTAATGATAGCTTATATTGTATGCTTACCCTTAATAAGCATCTAATATCACCCTTTTCTTGTGTTTTACATTTCCCAGTATTTGAGGATTTAAATTTTGATTGACATGTAGGGATAAGCTATGAAAATAATATAATTTTTAAAGGAATCATTGTCTTTTATTTTATAGTTTCTATTATAATTTATGATTCAAGTATGTATCTAGTTTTCAAAAAAAATACTAATCTATTTGGCCCTTCAAGAAGTGGATCCTTATATAATATGCCAATATACTAATTTGACAACCGAATTTGGGCTACTAGGGTTAGGTTTGTTATATTTCACCTAATCTATCATGTATTCCATTAATAATGGATTCATTTCATGTATTCCTCCGAAACTAATAAAACTCTTAGGGTAATTATGATTATTTATTCCCTTGATCATGAGGATCCCTATCACGAGGATAGTGGTGAAACATCCATAGTATCATGCTATAAAAATTGATGAACCCCATATATATAATCTTTTTTGACTAGGCATATAGTAAAACTATTTGATCTAATCAATTAACTAAATAAATATTAAGTTCCTTCTACTATGTGTAATCCCCAATACATCAAGCCTTTACGTGAGACAACCAATGGGTATGGAAACTACAAGAAACATATGAATAAGCATTTTTGTATCCATAAAACACTTTAAATAGGAAATGGGACTCCTACTTAGATGTATGCCCCATTTACATCCTCCCTGAGGATCTCATCCCTAGTATACTCAATGATCCGTATCTATATAAGAGAATAAAATCAAAAATATTTCCCAAAACCAAACATCTCCCAAGTAATCCATCAATATAAACCAAAAGATGTATTCCCATATGTAATCCCCATGTTATCTATTTTTTCCCTTTCAAAACCAAAATATGCTTATAATATGATGTTAAAATGTATAGATTATCCATATAACATGATTTTAAACTAGAAAACATTTACTACATTAGAAGTAATTGTTATTAAACAAGATATTTGGGATACTTATTGATGGTTAAATCCCAAAAATCTATTATATGCAAGGGACTCTCAAAAGTTGTAATCCCTATTCCATACCCACCGGGAAATATTCCCCACAAACCTCATCCTTAATGGGACATTTTCCTATGAGAAACCTATTTTCAATGGTCTATATTATATGCGATAAAAATTTCTCAATGGAAATAATAATTATGATTCCAACATCCTATCATCTCTAGGATATATCCTTTATAAAAATTTCTTTAATTGGTCATATTCACTTTCTGTCAACTCTTCCACAATGCACCATATTCTCTATGAGGCATTCTATATCAAATGGATATATTTTCCAAGAGTGAAACAATATTTATTATACAAAGAAAGATGATAATATTTATTTTTTTTAATATTTTTTGTGATTGATTTTTCATGAAATCCAAAAATAATGAATTTTACAATTTGAACATTATTTCTCATTATATGTGTAATTCCTTGTCTATTATTTGTTAATATAAACCCATTTATACACCCTCTATTGAATGTTGTGTATAAATAATTTGAAATGAGTATTTTAGTATTAATGTACTCAATTTTTTGGGATCACTATTCCCTTATAGATAAATGAGAGATTAAAAAAGGATGACTGATTTATTGAGACTCAAATGAATATTTTTCATGGAAAAATACAATAGACATTGGACACCTAAATTAGAAGAAGAGACCAAATTTAATAACTAATGAAGATAAATTTTTTACTTAAGATATAAAAATTCATTAAGACCACATAATTTAATTATAAAAGTGGGAAATTATGGCTTTTGTAAGCTGATATATATTGATCAAGTTCAAGATGATTTTTTTTGGATAGATATCAAAGACATAGAAATTATCTCACCATTTAGGACATAAATCTAATGGAATAAATTATATTATTCTGAATTTTTTCCCAAGAATAAAATAACATAAAGTAAATCATTTTCTACTTCTATGACCTCGTAAACTTCACACATAATCATTGTATTTTGGGAACATCAAGTGGATGGATGAAATGTGGAAATGAATTTTTGGTTAAAGGATTTAAAATCCACCATGTATTTAATTTCCATCCACATATCCCTATCCAATTAATTTCGCTGAATTTGAATCACTGTTGGTCAACCCAAGTCTCTCAGAGAACCAATTTAGGATTGTGGTTCTATATAAATTTGAGGGTTTCTTTTTTTTCAATTGTAATGTTATGATTCTACATTGGCAATATACTTTTTTACACTTTTAAGTGTGAATGAAATCATTCTTATTTTTTAATAATAGTTATTATTATTCTTATATTATATTCTTAATTAACACACTTATATCATTAACTCATAGTGTGAATATATACACAAAAAACATGAAAATATCCGCACAATAGTGGATTGTTTGTTATTTTCTTGTTTTCCCCTCTTTAATTTTTAATAATGAGTTAAATTTTGTCTTAAATTGTGAGTTGCACAATAATAATGTGATATTAATATTATGAATTGATGTAGGGATGTTTTAGGAGGATAGATTGGTTATTATTTCTCACTTTATCAAAGTTTAATAATATTTTTTAATTAATTTTTTTTAATTATATATTCTTTCCTTGTCGTTACTGAATTTTGAGGCAACACATTTCAAGTGATCATATGATTATTTATAATAGAGTTTTCAATAAAATGAATCACCGATTGTATTATTTGTTCACATTAGTTTCCATATTTAATAGACCCATAAGTGATGAAGGTGGTTTTATTTCATTGAATTTTTCCTTCTCTACTATTAAAATTGTAATAATTTAAAATATCATCGATTCTATTCGAAGTAGCAATTATGGATAAAACCATTCTCATAATATAGGTTCAACCAAGTCTTTTAGTGTTATAATAAGCATATTAAAATAAAAAAAATGTTATCCACTTATATCTAAAACACTATATATGATTATAAATTTTCTTTGGAATTCTTATTCAATCTATATAGATTCAAAAATATTAAATTTTCTACAAGACACAAGTTCTACATAACATGTAATATTTATTGAGAATTTTTTTTGAACCATTATTGGAGACCCAGTTATGCCATTTTATAAAATCACTTGATTATCTCTATTCTCAACACAATATTATATATTTTTTCTTTCCTACCCTTCGATGGAATGTATGTGTTATATCTTAGATCAATCTGGCTAATATGTTATGGGGGGAAACTATAGTGTTGGGGAGTCATGTTTTTTATACAAATCAACCTATTAGGCATTTTAGAATGATAAAAAATAATAATTTTAATTCTAAAGATTTATTTAAATGTATTGCAGTGTAATATTTTATATTTTTTCATAGAATATATAGTCCAATTGAAGGGCTTAGAATGGGAATGAAGGTATTTTTTGTAACCTTCCACCATCAGGTAGAAGATGTTGCCCCGTGGGTACCATCGAATGGAAAGTGGAACCCATATATTACTTTGTGGCCCCTAAAGAGATATAAAAGGAGCCATAGGATATGGTTTCCATAATAATTAATTCAACTTTTAATGGATCTATTCAGACTTGAATAATTATAGTATAATATAAAATCTATGAGTGGATATAAATACACTCTATGGGTAATTAGAGGGTATGGTTACCTTATATTTTCATTCATGAGAATAAGTTTTATAAATTTACTCTCATATTCATTCTCACATACATTTTCCTCCAATTCCCATATTTTATTATAATACTTATATTGCGTAGATAGTATGTTTCCTTTGTCTTTAACCTAATTTTTCACTTATTTAAATTTCTCTTGAGTGCTCACTACCTTTGAGTATGAGGGGGTCTAGTTTAAAAAAACCACTAAAGTGTGGTGGTTTTGAGTTTCGAGCCAAAACCATAAAAAATTATATATGTTGTTTTGGTTTCTTGTTACCAACCTCTAAAATCCAAGAACATACTTCCTATAATGTGGTTTCTTCATAACAAATAAAAAAATGAACGTGATGAGTTTCTTTCTACAACCATTAAAAAACATGTTTTAAACTGAATACTCTTAAGGATACATTAGGGGAGGAGATGTAGTGATCACTTTGGGATTTATTTCCAAACAAATTTATCAATTATGCCTTGTCTTTATTTTTATTTCTGACTAAAATAAATAAATAATTAATTAATTTCACTCATAATTATTATTATTTTTCTTAAATATTATTATTTTCTTCAATAATTTTAATTTCAATTTTTTTGAAGTTCTGTTTTCATAATGTAAATTATCTTCCTCTTTATATCTTTTCTTAGAAAAAAACTCGTATTAGTGCTGACATTGAATTTAAAAACCACAACAATTTTCATGGATTGATTATTTAAATATTCCATACTCATAAATTTTTTAAATTTCTATATTAAGAAATTCTATTTATATAGCCTTATATTTATATAGAGCTTAATACATTTATTATAAAATAAGGATGGCTAATTTCCTTATAAGTATATGATATCCATTTTAGAAAATAATATTCCATAAACATAACCCTACAAATTAATTAAAAGATAAATGGACTCTTAATGATATAATGACATTTTTTATTATTGTAAAAGCATTGGATTATCTATATTGAATATTTTATAGGAATGAATTTAATAGAGTATCCATGATTATAATGTCACATGAAATTAAGAAATTATTAGATGTTACATATGTGGATACAAATAAAAGTAAAGGATAATTGGCTTGTAATGTACCACAAGTCATTGAAATATTTATTATGAATCCAAATGGTCACATTACTAAAATCTTTACCCATTTAATTGATATATGTAATGAAATGATGTATTTGGGTGACAAGAGTTCAACATAGACACTCGTGAAAAAGATAGTTTGTGTCATCACTATTTCTTGGGATCCCAAATATAAGAAAATATAAAAAATTAAAGATGTTAAAAACATTCCATAAAAATAACTAATAGTTTCACTAATGATCAATTATATTAAAAGAAAAAGGAAGGATATAAGGAATTCATAGATGTTTGGGATAATAAGTCTATTGGATTAAAATCCAATAATGATGAATATTAAGGATGTAAAGAATAGATTTCTCATCATATAATGAAGATGATAGAATTAATCAAGAAGAAGGCATATCCCAACAACAAGATGGAGAAGAATCAGAAACTTCAAGCAAGATACAATGATTGTGAAAACAGGGTACATATAAAGGTAGAGTGACCCAATATAAAAAGAAAGAGGGTGAAGATGAAAAATAAGAAAGAATTCAAGGTTTGAACTTGAAGTGAAAGTTGATAATCCATTACTTATTCCAAATCAAATGATTTATGTCCCAAATTTATCATGGAATAAATTTAGGTAAGACAAAAATGTAAATTTATCTACTTAATATTTCTCTTCTATCAATATAAATTATGTTGATCTAAGATATTAAAGATATCCAATATATGAATTATTTTGTGAAATCCTCTCAAAATGAAATTAAATTAAAATTAAATATAATTTTGTGTTAAATGAAAAATATATTAAATTATAAAAAAAAGATTATTTAACAGAGAAATATTAAAATACCAATTTTTTAATTTTAAAAATTGATTAATACCCAAATAGATAATTCAAGGTACTGCTGAATGAAAAATAATGTGTTGAAAAAATATTTTGAAAAAAATAATGGGAAAAAGGGTCTTATAAAGGACAAAGATTTTAATAAAAATTATAAAATTCAATAAAACAGATAAAAATGATCTCTCAAAATTAAAAAAAGGTGCGAAAAAAATGAATATGATTTTGTGTTACCAACATTATGGGATAGAAACTTATGTGTTATTTAAAAAAATCAATAACTATAAATATATATTACTAATTTTGTAAATGTTTTCAGTTGATATAAATGTTGAAATTATTTATGGGAAAATTAACATATCTTTTATGAATATGTCTTCAAATAATAATGATTATGGAAGGCCTAAATCCTTAAAGATTTATTCAAACATTTATATTGAATTTTTTGAAGATATTATGGGTTCCAAAATTTGTTTTTGGTTACATTCGTTATCTAAATTTTGGGTAACAAAATCATTACTCATTCATATTTTCCCATATAATGGATTAACAAAACGAAATACTATAGGAGAAACTTATTACATGGAGATTGGGTGATTGTGGTATATTTATGGTTTCTAAGACAACACTAATCATAAGGAGGAACTAGATAATGGGAATGTCACATTTGGTGATATTTTAAGGATTAAGATCGTCGATAAAAATATTGTTGGATTTTAAAACTCATATTGTAATGAATATGTTTTATATATTGAATGTTTTAGTAATAAATTATATATTATTATTCTATTGTGTGATATTGGGTTTAATCATTAATTGGAATATGTTTTTTGAATAATTTTTCCTTCCCGTAGAAATATTTTGGTTTCCACTTCAACATTTCAAAAAATTTATCTCATTAATTTAAAATCCCAGGATTGAAAAAATATTAAAAATTTGTCACCCAAAATAGAGATTCATAGATATGTAATAGATTCCATGATCATTGTATCACAGAATCACTTGTGAATCTTAAATAGAAATATCTAGTACTATATGTACAAAAATTTCATTTAAAAAAATGAAACTGTCTATAAGACATTCTAAAAAATTCAACAACACAATTCATCATTTAAATCCAAAAAGAATGTATCAAAATAAAAATTTTATGAGTATGTTTAGCTAGATCTTTTTTGACTAACTCATGTGGATATTAGAGGAGTTAAATCTTACATAATTATAATTTTTGATAATTTGAAAGATTTAATTGGGTTTAGTTTATAGCACATATATGTAAGTTTTTTAATGTATTAATTAAATATACTAATAATATTTAAAAAAATAATATATGATCATATCCCTTCTGATTGATCATGATGGTTATTTAAAAAATATATTTTTTTGATGATTTTTACATTTCCATTGTATGTCACCATTCTTTTCTGCTCCTTGAACTCCCGAACAATTTGGCTGTCAAAATAGGGAATTGAAATTCTCATGAAATCTATTAAACTCGTCTTAATGTATTATATCTCCCTCAATATTTTTAGGTTTAGGATTCAATACAGTATGTTATACCTTTATCCTTGTTCTTGTAAGAATCATTCTTAAAAATAACCCTTATGACAATTGGAAACATTAATCACATAAGGATGGTAATATTAAGGTGTTTTCTTGAAATTTTTTAAACTCTAATGATAACATTGTGAAAATATATCCTCAATAATTTAATGGTATCATTCATGGGTATTATAAATAAATTAATCATTATTGTGTTTTAATTGAATATAAGGAGGTAAATGAAGAGTTAATTGGCATAAAAATTGATGATAATTTTCCTAAAACCCATCCTTAAATTTATGATGTTGGGTCATTTTCATGATATAAATATTGAATCAGTTTACCAAGAATAATTTTTTTTTATAATTTTGGAAAGCCTTAATGGCATCCAATTATTGGAAAAAAATTGTTCTCTAGAAATAAATCAAGTGAGAAAGGTAATACCAACTATAAAAAAGACCAACTTATTGATAAAAAATATTTATAAGATTATTTCATTGATTATGTTGAGACCATTTCCCCTATCAGTAGTATATAATCTATAAGGATATTTTTTGAATTCCCATACCCTTTATATTTTAATTTTTTTAGATTTATATTAAAAGTGATTTTAGTATTTTTTTATTTTTAAAACTATTTTTGTAGAATAATCATATGATTTTGAGGATTAAAAATATATAGATAATGTTTTCATGTTCACCAATTAAATTTTTATATTTAAATTAATCTATCAATATTTTTATGAAAGTATGAAAAAAATTATTTTAGAAAATGTGTTTTAAATCAGAATATCCCAATCATATTTATTTTCAAAAACATTTTTCAAATGATCTTTTGATTATTTAAATATATGTTGATATGTATTTTTTATTCAATCTATATAATCTATATGAAATATATTTTATTATTTAATTAGTATGTAGCTTGAAGTGATTTTTATTGGAGAACTCTAATTTATTCTTGATTTCCAAATTTCTAAAAAATTGGATGAAACTATTCCTAGCCAATAATAATAAACTAAAAAGATTTTAAATCATTTTGGCATGAATCAATTTAAAGATATTAACACTCTAATGAGTACTCGTTGTCAGATTACATTGGATGATGTTGGTAAAACTATGGTCAATAATCATTATAATGGTTTGACTATGAGTCTTCACTTTCATCATAGCACATGAAAAGACATATTGTTTGGTGTATGAATTTGTTCCCATTTTAATTCTACTCCAATGTTATTTTGTGTGAAATATCTCAAAAAAATTAAAATTATTTTAATGGAACCAAAAATGTATGTTTGTTTTAAAAGAAACTTGTTTGGAACTTCGATGGTTTCCGAATGTGGATTATAATGGTTGGAAGCAAGATTGGAAGTGCACATGTGGGACTTTCCACAGAATAGTAAATTCTCTTATCTCATAGAATAGTAATAATAATTTTTTATCTTTATACATCAGAAGAGGAATTAATTTTTATGGGATGTTGTTTCTCAAAAATAAATTTTGAAGAATAATACTCTTCTAGATTATAAATTAATTTTTTATCATGATCCTATTATCTGGGAAAAAACTAGTGAGATTTAAATTTACAATAATCCCATACAACAAACCCACATAATGAAAATTGAATGTAGGAACTATTTATCTATATTCTATTTTAAAAAAGGTGATATCATGGTAGATTTTATTTAAATTAACAATCAGTTGGATGATATCTTTATTAAATTGTATGTGGTTGATCATTATGATTTTATTAATGGGGTGTTTTGAATAGAACTCCTATGATTCATTCATTATACCATTGGAAAGCATAACTATTTTCATTTTATTTATCATATTTATTATTCTTTATTTGTTAGATTTATATTAATAATTCATTTTATTGATATAATTTTTATTTAAATTCAAAAGTAATTGACCATTATCTTTAAGTAACTTAGGTAATTTTTCCGTTTAACTCTTAGTTTACATTTTTTTGACTTATAATTTCAATGTTTTGAATCATATAAGGGGGAGAAAACCCTTTTAAAATTGAAATATTCTGGGAGGGAGACTTATTTTAAAATTAAATTTATTGTATTTAAAATTAAAATATCCATTTTTAGGAGAAACATCATTAGGGGTGTGTTTTTTATGTTCAAAAGTATATTATCAAATATTGAAAATTTTCATGTTTGGAATTTTATTAAAATCTTTTTTGTGAAAATATCTATTTTATAATTTGATGGAAATTATTGGTTTTCTATCACGATAAATAATATTTATGATGGTATTAATAAAACAAAAAAAAATTTCCTCAAGTATCTCTTTACTTTGAACCTTATCTCTCTATCCGTTTCCCAATTTTTAGTTGATCATAAAGGGGAAGAAGTTTTTGATGAAGTTAAAAGTAATATTTATATTTTTTCAGAAATTAAATTATTCTAATAAATATTTCATTGAAACATTAATTTCAGAGAAAATGTTAAATAGATTTTATGATTTTAATCATCATAAAGGAAGGGGATATTTTTAATAAAAAAATATAGTGATTTAGTTGGAAAGTATAATTTAAGAAGGTATTTAACTAAAATCATTTAAAAGTTGTTTTTAAATTAAATAATTTTTCTTAAAACATTTTTATTTTTTTCTAGGATGAATTTAATTATGAAATATTGAATTTTTTGGTTATTTTAATTTAAATCGAATAATTTCTATCATCATATTAATAATTACTAAACTATTTATGATCATCAAGAGGAGATAAAATATTACACCTCACTCTCTTTGGTATCTTTGAATGATCAAAAACACACACTTGTGATACTAATGATTTATTTTTATGTATTTGTGTATTTAGGATTTAGAATGTTTTTATATAATTTCTGGACTAATTAGATAGATTAATTTGATAGAGGATTTCTTTTTATGGACCCTTAATTCAGAAGGGTCTGGATTCTACCCTATGGCACCCACATAGAAATAGAATGAGCCATTACATTTGGCTCGCAAATTCTACAATTCACCTTGTAAAAGGTGTATTCAACCAAAAAGACTTCTAGAAAGATTTTAAAGCCATCAGAGGATATTAATATATTTTAATGGTTCTTAGAGTACATGGTAACCTTGGATATTAATTTTTTAGCCTAAATTGTGTCATTTTTCTATCATATTTTTTCTCCCTTACATTTTTCACTCTTACTCCCACTACTTTATATTATAATATCACTTTGGGGTAGAGAACGTGACTCATTTATATTGACTAGAAAATGGAAGTTATTTTTTATTTTTATCAGTTTCATACTATCATTAAATATAAGGGGAATTAGTTAATATTATAATTAATATTTTGAGGATTCAGTTTTCTAGCCAAACCCATTAAAAGGAATGTTCTGTATTGGGTTTCTTGGAACTGACCACTAAAAACCAAGGATATAAATCATGTAATGAGTTTTAATTCTAAATTTTTTTTAAAAAAATGGGTTGTTTTTCTTTCAATAACTATTTAAAACCATGGTTTAAACTAAAACCTCTCAAGGATACTTGAGGGAAAGTGATGTTGGGATATATTTTTAGATTATTTTCAATCTACATTATCAATTGTTCTTTGCCTTTATTTTTATATCCACTACACTAACATATTAACATAATTTATTTTTCTATTAATTATCATTCTTGTTCTTAAATATTATAATTACAGTAGTTTTTTTAATTTGATTTAAAATTATTTTAATTCCTAATTTTTTTTGAAAATGTAATTCAACCTCCCCATTCCATATTTTCTTGGATAAACAGTTGATATCAAATCCAACTTTTATTTTCAAAACCATAACAATTTTGAAGGATCTATGATGAAAATTTTACCACTACAACCAATTACAAAAGTTTTTATAAATTCCATTCAATGAATATAGACATATAATTTTATAGAAAAAATTATAACAATTGGAAAACATGGATGTCCACTTTTAATTAAAATGTGGGATATTTAATTTTGAAAATTTTAATTCATTTATAAAATCTAAAAATTAAATATAAGATAAATTGAACCCTGATGATATAGTGTAATTTTAAGAATGGTAGAAATTAAATGAATTCTATACATTATAGATTATAATGAAATTAATTTAACAGATTATCCATATATAAAATGAATCATGGAATTTGGAAATTATAAGAAATTACATGAGGGGTAATAATTGATTAAAGGATACTATGTTTGATATGTTCCTTCAATACTTTGAATTGTTTGTTATACATCCTAATAAACCTATAAATGAATATATATTTTCATATTTCATAAATAATTATAATGTAAGTATATAAAGGTTGATCATTAAATGAGTAAAATTGTTCAAAATATCCCATTGATATTTAAAAGTTCTTAGAAACCTAATATGAATATAATATAAGAATGTAAGGGAGTCAAAAACCTGCTGGTTGAAGAACTCATAGATTCACTCATGACCAATGAGATTGAAATGAAAATACATGTGAATAAGGAAACCATAGAGTTCAAGGAGAAGAAGACCATTACCTCCATATACAAAAATGATGAATTTTCCAAAAGTTAAGAGGTTATTTATCATATTTCAATTATGATGAAAAAATTATACAAGAAGATAATGAAATATAACCATGAAAAGATAGAAATGTTACAAAAAATAGAGGTAAGATTTTATAAGTTCACCAAAATGGGTCAAAATAAAGATAGAGTGCCCTAGTCTCAATAAGATAAAAGATAATATGAAACAGGTATTCACAGTGTTAATATGGAGTGTAAGTGATTCCTCCCTTTCTTCATCTGAATAAAGTGATAGAATTAAAAAAATATCTCATGGTTGAATAAAAGTTAAGAAAACAGAAAAATTCTTCTATATCCCCTTTACTCTTTTCCCTTCTTAAAACATAATTATTGAAGATCTATGATATTATATAGGTCATATACAAGAAATATTTTACAAACTCACTTTAATTTCAAATAACATAAAAAGAAACACAATATTGACATTAATGAAAAGGATATTCTATTTAAATAAAATAAAAAATTATAAGTTGAAATTTAAAAGGATATAGATTTTCTCATAAAAATGACAAAGATCAGAATAGAAGATTCAATTTATCGATGATAGTAAATAAATGTATGAAAATAGATATAGACAACGTTTGTTGAATAAGGTCTTGTTTAATATACTCAAAAAAATTAGATTAGAAAATAATATAAAAGAGCACAAAAAAGATTTTAAAAAATTAAGACATATTGAGAAAAAAATGAATTTTATTTTGGGTTCCAAACAACATTGGACTAGATACAATGGGTTTGGTGTTTTCTAATAATTCTTGCACCTAAAAATTATTACTAACATTATAAAATGGTTCACTCAATATAAATCAATCAATTATTTCTAAAAAATAATGAATTTAATTTATTAATGATATTGAATAAATACATGTTATGTAATGTATAAATCCATTCATCATTCTTCAAATATTTATTCTATGAAACCTATTTCAAATAAATTATGGTTTCTGAAATCCATTTTCTCTAATATTTGTTGACCCAAATTTCGTTACCTAAAATCTTTAGTCCCTTAAATAAGTTTATATTTAACTCCCTCTAAATAGATTACTACGGATCTAAATGGTAGATGTATAATAGCCACTCTATACATTTATGTGGGTATTATATGAATTTCAATCTCCTTAAAAAGAATGATGGTTCGAATGTCCCCTTTTGTGGAAACATAAAGAATAAAATCATCTGTATAGTTACCATTGTATTTTTAAACTCACCTTTTATAATATTTTTTTATATGTTATGTTTTTGAAGCATAATTTAATATTAATGAGTCCTTTATGTGATAGTGTGATTATATTGAAATTTTAAAATAATGTTTTAATGTTTTTGATTCCAATAGAATACCTTTTGATTTTTTCTGATGATTTTAACATGATTATATAATTGATTTGAAATACCTTTCAGGACAAAATATAAAGTGTTTGAGTGCCCATTTTAATGATACATGTCTATTTAATAGATTCTTTGGTCAGTATAGCACTCACTCACAATTAAATATTAATGAGAATCATCTAGTATGAGAAATAATAAAATTTCCTTTGAAAGAAATGCATTGCGTGAAAACTATTGAATTATATTAAACTACACTAATAATACATTAAATATTAAAACAAATATTCAAACTCTAAACCATTTGAAATTATGCACCTATCTTTTTCAATTACTAGATGGTATAATATACGAGGTAAATCCAAATTTATTGTAACTTCTAATGTTTGTAAGTGATTTACATGGGTTTATTAATAGTAACTTTTAAAGGAGTATTGTAAAGTCTTCATTAAAATTAACAAAATGATTGAATACTTAAAATGGTGTAAGTTAATTTTTCCTTCAAATGTATCATGAGTTATAGTTCCAAAATAAATATTTTGATTACTGTTGTGTTCCCCATAGTCATTGGTATTCTTTTTCCATTCAAAGAACTCCCAAAATAAATATCAATTTTTCAGGACATATTTGAAATTTTTATGAAATTAGGCAATCTCTTTGTAATGAATTTAAGAACCCTTAATATATTTTCTCTAATAAGGAAAATAATTCATGTTATACCATTAACCATGTTTTTTAACACCTACTAATAAAAATACAACTTTTTAGATTTAGATAATTAAGTAACCTATGTTTGAAAGTTTTAATGTGTTTTTTTGTAAAAGTTTTATTCTAAACAATATATATAACCTTGGTAAATTTTACCTGAAATAAGGTAATGTTATCTTTTATATAAATTCCAACTCTAGAAAATATTACTGTGTTTTCAAAAATTGTACCAAGGCTATTTAATATTAAATTCCCATCCAATTTGAGAAGAAATTTTTAAAACCCTATCCTTATTTTTGATATGTTATCGAAGAATGTGAAAATTTACCCTAAATGAACCATAATATTCAAAAGAAAATGAATTTTTAAAAGTGAATAACACTTTAACTAAGGCATTGTTTAAATATAAGGATCTTTCTCATGAAAATTTTTTCAATGATTTATAAGTAGGTACTTATAATAGGATTTTTGTTTTAAATGAAGTAGATCCCTGAGATTTTGTGTCACATATAGAACCATTAAATCATGATTATTATATTATTGACAATAACTGCATTCTATCTATTCAAGGGGAATTGAATCAATTTTTCTCTGTAAAATGTTTGGACTCTTTTAAAAAGGTCCAATGATCATCCCTTTATTTGTAAAAATATGTATTTAGAAATAAATTGGATGATAAAGGTAGAATCAACCATAACGAGACCCCACTGGTAGATAATATTTAAAAACAAGAGAAATACATTGATTATGGTGTGAATTTTTCCCCATTCACTATGCTAGAATATATAAATATCTTTTTTAAATACTCATCTCATATAAATTATAATCATTTTTAAATGGATGTTCTATTTGAATTTTTGAATCGTATTATATACCAAAATGATTATTTTTAACAAACTATGATTTTTGAGGATTCAAAAATCAAATATCATGATTTTATGAGGGCTAAGAAAAATTATGGGTTGAAACCATCCCATTAGTCTTGGAATGAATGTTTGAATATATTTATTTTTTAAAATAGTTTTGAAAAGGTAAAAATTACTCAATATTACGTTTAAAGAAAATTTTAAAAGATTGTTTGATAATTTAAACATATATTTATGAGGCAATTTTTGGTTCAAATACATAATATATTTTCAAATAATTTTAAATCTTAATAATTAAATAGTTTGAAATTATTTTTTTTGGGAAAACATGCTTTTTATTTTTTTTAAAATTTTCAAAAATTTGGAATGTACTTTTCATAGCATAAGAAAGTACACTAATGAGAAGTAAAATAATTTCAATATTGATATAGTTAAGGATATTAACACTCAAATGACTACCTATGTTAATATTAATATTTATAAATATACTAAATTGGTGGAAAATAATATTTATTTAGGTTTTATTTAGAGACTTCTATATCTTATAGTGACTCGAATGAAAATCATTTCCAGTGCATAAATTTTTCATATTTTAAAGACAATATAATATAATACCATTTAAAAATTTTCAATTAATTTTTATATGTTTGAAAAGATTAAAAAATCATGGACATTTTTATCTAAAAGTTACATATTTTGAACATTCATTTTTATGTATATTTTTGTGGTTTTCAAAATGATAAGATGTGTAAATGTGTAACTTTCCACTTACATGGAAAATAAAATTTCTTATAGCATTGTAAGAACAAAAATATTGATTCTCATTTTATTATTAAAGTGGAATATATTTCCACAGGAATTTGTTAGTCCCAAATCATTAAGATGAAACATGAACTTCAATAGTACAGATTAAATTAGGATTATGTTTCTATTACATGTGACAAAACTAGAAAATTTTATATTTATAGAAATCAATTACAAAACTCTCATATAAATAGCATCGACAATATTTTCCATTTTCATAGAGTCCATTTCAAAAAGATGATATCATGAAAAAATTTAATTGTAATAATATTCAATTTTTTGATATCATCACTAAACCCACTGAATTTGATCATTTTTATTTTATTAAGGTGTATTTATAAATGGAATAGCTAAGATTCATTCATTTTTACTTTCTTATGACCAAATGTTTTTTGTTATTTAGCAACCTTAGAATAATTGATTTTTGAGATTTATATTAATCATTCATTTTTTTAATATAATTTATTTTATTTAAATATTGACATAATTTTAAAATATTTGTCAATCTCTTCAGAACTATTTCTATTTTTATTTAACTATTGTTTTATATTACATTGTTACCCCCTTTAAACTTTTATAAGTAAGCATCTTTTGAGGGGGGGGGGTCCAAAACATTACAAAACAAAATATTTCCCAAATAGAAACTCATACTAAAATTATATTCATGCTTTTTAAATTTAATTATCATTGTTTACG
This sequence comes from Viscum album, assembly GCA_963277665.1. Taxonomy (NCBI): domain Eukaryota; kingdom Viridiplantae; phylum Streptophyta; class Magnoliopsida; order Santalales; family Viscaceae; genus Viscum; species Viscum album. Next base: position 548,506,049 of record OY728148.1, read on the forward strand.
AATGTGAACATGTGTTGGGTACTTTTAAATTTTCAACACTCAATTTTAGAATAGTAAAATTATTTATGTTTTGAATTCATTTTAAAAATATTATTTTGGTAAAATTTTAGTTTTTATTTCAAGAAAAATAATTGATTTTTTCTCTCTCCAAATAACATTTTTGATGGTTCTAATAAAACTCAAAAACTATATTTTCTTAACCATTACTTTGAACTATATCTCTCTAACCCATACCTCTGAGCTTGTTGATATCATAGAGGTAGAATACTATCATAATATATATTATATATAGTATATTATTTTTGAACTCAATTTATTTTTACTTATTTTCATTTAAAAATTATTTTTAAATTGTATTTTTAAACCCCTTTTAAGAATGTAGATAATTTTAAGGGGGGAACGAGAGTATTTGATTTAAAAAATTAAAATAATATAATTTGGTTTAAAAGGATAATGGGAGAATATATTCAAATGAAATTGTTTAAAATTCTTTATTAACTTAAATCAATTTTCTCAAAACATTAGAAATGCTTTTAATTAATGAATTTCGCTATGTAATATTGAAAATAATTTGGCAATATTCATGTAAAATGAGTCATTCCTATATTTATATTATTAATTATATATGAGTGTGTGGTGATCAAAATGGGGATCATATTGTACATCTCACACTCCTAGGTAGTTTTTAATGATCACAAACAAAAATGTGGGTTTCTAATGATTTTTTTGATGGATTCCTATATTAATATTTTACAATTTTTTTCATATAAGATTCAAACAAATCAGAGGAATCAAGAGGTGTGAGGATAAATTTTTAGATCCTTTCATCATCAGTTGTTATGGGCTACCCTATGCTACCTAGAAATAATAATTAATTATTCAAGGTTCCAATGGCAAGCTAGTGCGGTCTGGTCGGAACTGTGAAACTACGCAGGTTTCAATGGATGACATATTTCACCTATTAGACACATATGTCACTAAACTGACAAAAACGGATCCACTTGAGTTGGACCCTATATGCCTTAAATCAACTTTTAATGGCTCTATTTTAATAAAAAGACTTCCTGAATGAAATTAATTCTATTAGAGGAAGAAAAATACACCAAAATGGTTTATATTAAATTATTTTTACCTTACTGATGAATTATTGATACTATATTCTCTCATTTCAATATTATATTCCTTTTCCCTTACATTTGTCTCTCCTATTATGAATATTTATTATTAAAATACTTAAAGGGTGTAAAGAGTGTGATTGATCAGGCATTCACATATAAAGTCACTTATTTTTTCCATGAGTTCTCACTCCCTTTGAGTGTTAGTGTTATTGTCTAACACTGCCATTAAATTTTTGGTAATTTAGGTTTCTTTCCCCAACAATGAAAATTCATGACATTTTTGGACTTCTTAGTACCAACCACTAAATACCAAGGTTATACTTCTTATAATGGGTTTTGTTGATTCAACTGTTGAAATGAAATGGGTTGGGTTTCTTTATATAACAATTAATGTTAAGTGTTAATCCAAAACCACACCATGATGGTTTAGGAGAGGATACATAGGGATCCCAATGAGGATTATTACCAAACTACATTTTATGTTGCAAATTGTCTTTTTTTATTTCCACCGAATAAATATATTTACTTAATTTATTACAATAAAATGTCTCTTTCATGTGATAAAATATTATTATTACATAAATTATTTCAATATGCTTCAAATTTGTTTTAATTTGTAAAAATTTTGAAAAAGAAAATTAACCCCATATTTCCACATTTTTTAGACCAATAATGTGCAGTTATGTGTCTCCATTATATACTGATATTCTAAGAACACCATATTCTAAACACGAGTACATTCTAATGGAGGACCATGCATGAAATCTACTGATAAACTTGTGTAGATCCAAAATGATAATCCAAATGATTGTTCCCAAAACATGGATAGGGTAGTAGATAAAGAAATGAATTAATTCCTCACACATGCATAGAACAATGAACCCTCCTTCCTTAAATATGAGGAAAATTGGATTGGTAATGTTGCAAGTGAAATAGTGTAACATCAAACGATTATTAAAGGATGTCTATGTCAAGATGTGATCAACTATTGTAGCATCCCAAGTAAATAAAGAATAATTCATTTTCGTATTTATTAATATTTGTGAATTAAATATCAATATTACTTTAAATGGGTTGCTATGTTCGATAGCGTACCTGATACGCAACAAAAAGTTTCTTAGAAATCTTACGTTGCACACTAGTAATAAAATAATAGTATTTTAAATGTTAGTTAACACGTAGCCATTGTATTGGTGGAAATGAATATAAATAACTAAATTATGATTATATATGTTTGTTAAATGTATTTATTTTTATACAATAAAGGATAAAGGCTTAAAATACGAAAAGAATTCAATTTTAGGCATATATACTCTAATTTTCACTAAAGGTCCACTTATCAACTTTTGATGGAGAACCGTCATTAAATATAGTTTTGGTCACTCATACAAATTCTATTGGGCCAAATAAAATTCTTCATTTGAATCGGGACATCAAAATTTACTTTGTGTAAATTTTTTGGTATTTTTCTGATAAAGATCATTTTTTAATGAATAGTGAAAAATGTTGTATTTTAATTCAAAACCTTTTTTTAATCTAATTTATTTATATGATTAGATTATCTTTTTAATTGTTTTTAATGTAAGATTAGAATATATTTTTACCATTTAATCCAATAGTGTTCGTTGGAATTAATTTCACTTTGAAATTGGACTTAAACTAGTGTCAATCTTTTGATACTTATTGTTTCATAAAAACACACTATTTGCTCTGACAGTGGGATTTATGTATTAAATCAATTAATGAAACTTATATGTTTTGATTTTTGTAAAATAGATATCATTTTTGAATTTAGAATATCAAATATAGATTAGGGTGAATTTTTGGTATTTTTCTGAAAAACATCAATTTTTGATAAATAGTGAAACCACAAAGTGGTACTTAAAAAAACTAATTTTTCATTGAAATGAAATTTTACCACCTTTGTTTTTTGAATTTCAAAAATCCGACATACATTTTTGTCATTAAGAAGTAAAATGTTGTTCAATGGGATTAAAATAATTTTTTTGGTGAATAGTAACTTTTAAGTTTTTTAATTGTGATTAGAGGTAATTAGTGCAATTTAAGGAAAAAATGATATTATAATAAAATTAAAATACCTAGACACATGTCCTACCCTTATTTTATGTGTCATGGCCGTCCAAGACAACCCATGGATCAATTTTCGGGACCCCATGGACCCACTAGGGTAAGATAAAGACATTAATGCTTTTTATTTAATGTAAAAGTAAAAATGTCACAAACATGAGTTCTTTTACTAAAATGATTTTTACATGGGGTTATACAAGTCATATTTTGACGATAAATATTAATTGGAAATATAAAAAGATTTCCTACAACATAGAAGTTTTTTTATAATTTTTAGACATTAAATAAATTAAATTATTTATGACACCATGATGATACAGTTATTACCTCATTATTTAACGATTTAAATAAAATGGAAATATAATGTAAAATCTAAGACCTACACATGTCCAAAACCTATTGTATGGGTGGATTTCGAACCCTTATCACCTTATCCTCAAAACACAATAATTTGGGACCATTAATATCTGAAACTCATTCTAAAATAAAGTAACATTTCCTTACTTTCCAAGAGTGCCCCTCCTCTCCTCTTATAAAAGGCCCCCACCACTACCACCTTACCCACACCTCTTAAGCCTTTGGTTCGACCAATATCTGATCATTTTGTCTTTCCACATCCCTCTCCTCATTCTAGAAGCCTCACTTTGGGCAGAAGTCTTCCCAAGGAAGCCTTTGAGCTCAAATCAAAAAGAGTTACCCAATTTTAAGGTAACGTCTTCACTTGTCCTCTTTTGTTTTAGTTTGCTTCTCCAACCCCCTAAAATCTTTTTATTCATTTATTTTTTAAAAAATACAGTATATTAAATATACTAGGATGTTTTTATAATAATTATTCTAGCTACACTTTCAGACAACTTAATCTAATGTTTAAAGAACACAATGTTCTTGTGGATGCCAAATTTCTGCCTCACAAAACGATGATTGTTCAACACTCATATAACACCTTAAAATGTGGAAATTAAGATGTCACTATGTATATATATATATATGATATATAATATTTTTATGTTTTACTTAATCTTCTTTATTTTTCATTTGTGGCATACCATTATGGTTTCCATTGTGGGTAAACACGATAATTACATTTTAGGATGTGCGGACTTCTGCCCCCTCAAAGTGATTTGATTCGTTAATTCCATATGTGGGATGTATAAAGGATGGATTTATAGTTACTATATATGATGTTATACTAGAATTATAATATACCTTTATATAATTATTTACTTCTTTCCATTAAAGTATGAGATATAATTTAAAGTAGCGTTCATGCGTACGTACGGCTTACCGTATCCATGAACGGTGCATTTCATTTCTTATCCTCAAATGTAATGTACTATTATAAGTATATATAATGAATATATACGATGTATGATACATCTAAAGGATTAATATAATTCTCGAATTAAAAAATACATATCTCTCATTTATTTTTAATTCCATTAATATGACATAGAAATGAAAGTAGAATTCATGCATACGTACGGCTTACCGTCTCCATGAACGGTGCATTTCATTTATTAGCTATAAATGATTATGTAATATTATAAATACATATATATTCTGGATATTTATGATATATATTCTATCCAAATCATGAATATCATTCTGGATATAATGAACCTTTGACCACATGAACAACAAGTAATTATAAGAAGTCCACTTTCGACTCAAGTACCAAATAACGACAAAACGACCGTTATTAACATAAATGATTAAACAATGTTTATAACATTGAAATAAGTGATAGAAAAGGAATGATGAACTGGAAAAAGGGTTCTTAATATAGTATAAATTAGCTCAAGTTTATTATTCAGGATGTTAAAGAACGATCGAGTCAAGTCGGACCCGAGGTAAGGGGCTTCGTCTCAATCTCCTTTCATTGAGGCATATTTCGTTTTAAATACAACTTTCTTTTATACGGGGTATAAACCCCTTTTAATTTTACTTTTATACAAAAGGAGTCTTTTTCAATTAAGTGTTTTACTAAACGACAAAAAGGAATGTTTCTTTTAATGTACGTGGTGACAACGACCTTTTCTTCCGCCGCGAGTATTATTTGGTCTTTGGCTTCCTCAACAAGCCATAATGTTTTTATAATGAAATAAACACCATATACTCTTTTATGTATTTTAGTATTTAAAATGGTTTTTATAATGTATCTGTTATGTTAATATATTTAAGTGATATATTGTTATCAAATTGTGGAAATGTTTTCTTTCCATTATGTTTGTTTTATGTCTTATGATTTTATAATGGTACTTGGACATTTGACGGATGGTTACATGATAAACCATATGACAAGTGGTGCCGTGAATACCAGGACGGGTGGTTACGTTATAACCTCCAATGCATTGGGTATGGAAGTCGGCCGTATGGTTATTCCATTAAGTATGTATGGAAGTTGTTCGAATGGCTATTCCATTAAGTGATATGTGTGGAAGTCGAACATATGGTTATTCCACTTAAGTATGTTTATGTCCCAAGTTTACTTTATATGTTATGTGTTCTTTGTATGGGTTTTATGGTAATATTTTTGTTAATAAAGGTTAAGTAATGATGTTTTATTCAGTGAAGAGTTTTTACAACTTCATAAAGGTGAAGGTATTACTTTGACAAAGTATTCATGGTTTACTTATTGTTTTAAAAACTAACACATTTCAATTTTTGTGTATCCCTTAATGAGTTTTTTATGCTCACCCCAAGTTTTTTTGAAATGTTTTTCACAGGACATAATGTGGAATAGGGTCAAGGATGGGATTAAGGGATAGTCATGCTATCTAAAACAAGGAACTAGACATGTTTTTTTAAGTGTTTTTTTATGGAAACTTAGTAGAAGTGTCTACTTTGTCATTTTTTGAGATGTAATAGTTATGTTCTAATTCTCTAAAACTCTAAACTTGAAAATATCCTCAATGTGAATTATTCATTTAATTCTATATTAAGTAAGGTTTGAGGCCAGGGCCTTATAGTTGGTAACAGAGGTTGGTTTAGACAACTTTAAGAGTTAGAAAAGTGTTAAATTATAAATTAATTTATGGTATGAATGCAATGATATAGAATTTACAGATAACCATGTTGCTTCACCTAAGATATTTCTGTGTTCAGAATTTCCATAGATGAAAAAAAGCAGTTATGTTGGGATGACATCAGGAGGAAGAAAACCTTCAAAATCAGCAACCTGAGATGGTCGGAATCGGAACTGAACAGTTTGTTGCGGTGATGACATAGTTGGCTCAGGATCTAAATGGTGGTGGAATCCATGCACGAGATCAGCCAGATCAACCGCAGAGGAACATGTCAGTGGTGGAACATTTCATGAGGCAACATCCCCTATCATTCATAGGATCATCTGACCCTGTGCTAGCTGAAGGGTGGATTAAAGCACTGGAGAAGATTTTTGAATCATGGGGTGTTCAGAAAATCGAAAGGCAAGTCTTGTTGTTTACCGTTTTGAAGGAGAAGCTGATCAGTGGTGGTCGATGGTGAAAAATATCAGAGATATTGATGAGATTGATGATCTTCACTGGGACGAATACAAAGGTATGTTTCTTGAGAAATATTTTCGTAACGTGGTTCGTCTTAGGATGGAAAAACAATTTCTAGAATTGAGGAAGGAGGATGACTCAGTGGCAGCTTATGAAGCAATGTTCACTCGACTGGCAAGGTATGCTCCAAACTTCATACGAGATCATGATAATAAAATCAACCGTTTTTACTAAGGATTAAATCCAAAGTATCGAAGGGATTTAGCTTCTCATGAGTTCAACAGTTATAAAAAACTTGTACGATGTGCGGAAAAGGAGGAAATGAAGTTTGCCGATGATCATGTGTTCTTTGACAAATGACAGAATAAGAGGTCCAGTTGGAAGGCAAAGGGGAATAATTCATCAAATAAGCAAGGAGGTAAGAAAACAAAATATCCATCCTATGAGAAGTGCGGTAAAATACCTCCTGGAGAATGTTTATCCATGTCTGGAAAGTGCTTTCAGTGTGGTAAGTCTGGTCATATTGCTCGTAACTGTAAGGAAGATGATCAGGAAGGCAATGAAAAGCCAGTGGTAAGATGTTTTAAGTGTAATAAAATGGGTCATTATGCAAGTGAGTGTCTAACGAAGAACTCAACTGGGGGAAAGCAGCCAGACTACAAGCAGAAAGGGGTGGTGAAATCATTTGCAACTACTTCAGCAGATGGTGGGACATCGAATGAAGTAGTATCAGGTACACTATTTGTTTGTTCAAAATATTCCAATGTGTTGTTTGATTTAGACTCTACACATTCTTTCATTTCTGAGAAGTTTTCTAGTAAATTGGGAATTCCATCACAAGATATGAATCCTGAACATATGGTAAAAACAACCGGATGAAACATTGAGACAAAAAGATATTATAAGAACCTTCCTATCCTTGTGTGCTGAAAGAATCTAACTGCAAACCTTATTGTTTTTCCTCCAATAGAGTTTGATGTTATTTTGGGAATGGATTGGCTTTCTGTTTATCATTATAAGATTGACTACAGAGCTAAAATGGTTTCTTTTCAGAAATATTTTCAGTTTGTGTACAATAATGAAACCTTGATTTCGATAACTTATCAGGAAGCTGAGAAACTAGTAAACGATGGAAATTAATGTCATCTTGCTCATATCATTGAAAACAAGGGAACTGTTTTGATTAATTATGTGCCAGTGGTAAATGGGTATCATGATGTTTTTTCTGATGAGTTGCCTGGTATTATTCATGATCGGGAAGTTGAATTTACTGTTGACTTAGTTCCTGATTCTAAGCCAATTTCAAAACCCCTTATCGAATGGCTAATGTTGAACTTTTAGAGTTAATGAAGCAATTGCAGGAGTTATTAGATAAAGGTTTCATTCAACCTATCACGTCACTATGGGGTGCTCTTGTCTTTTTTGTTAAAAAGAAAGATGGTTCAATGAGACTTTGAATTTATTATAGAGCCTTGAATAATATCACTGTTAAGAACAAGTATCCTTTTCCTCATATCGATGATTTTTTTGATCAACTCCAGGGAGCTTAGTATTTTTCAAAGATTGACTTGAGATCGGGGTACCATCAGTTGAAAGTAAAATAAGTAGACGTTCCAAAGACTGTGTTTCGTACTAGAAATGGCCATTATGATTTTGTAGTTATGCCTTTTGGGTTAAACAATGCACCTACTATATTCATGGACCTTATGAATAGAATTTTCCATGAGTTCTTGGATAAGTTTTTGGTTGTTTTCATTGATGATATTTTGGTGTTTTCTAAAAGTAAAGAGGATCATGAAAGTCATTTAAGGGTTATCTTGCAAACCGTAAAAGAAAAGAAATTGTATGGCAAATTCAGCAAGTGAGTGTTTTGGTTGCAACAAATTTCTTTCCTTGGTCACATTATTTCAAAAAATGGCATAACGGTTGATCCTGCTAAAACAAAAGTTGTTGAAGAATGGTCAAGACCCATAAATGTAACTGAGATCCATAGTTTCCTTGGTTTTTCAGGTTATTACCGAAGGTTTGCTGAATTTTTTTCACAATTATCTAGTCCAATAACTAGGCAAACTCGGAAGGGTGTTATGTTTATCTGGACAAAAGAATGTGATGATTCTTTTCGGGAGTTGAAAAGATGATTGGTGAATGCTCCTGTTTTGGTACTACCTTCCAGGAATGGGGATTTTGTTATCTACAGTGATGCTTCATTGAAAGGACATGGTTGTGTCATTTTTCAGAATGATCAGGTAATTGCATATGCTTCACGTCAGTTGAGAACTCAAGAGGTAAATTACCCTACACATGATTTGGAATTAGCTGTTGTTGTGTTTGCTCTTAAAATTTGTTGGCATCATTTGTATGGAGTAAAGTGTGAAATATATACTGATCATAAAAGTTGAAAGTATATATTCACTCAGAATGAATTGAACATGAGACAAAGGAGATGGCTGGAATTAATCAAGGATTATGATTGTACAATTCATTACCATCCGGGAAAAGAAAATAAAGTGGCCGATGCTTTGAGTCAAAAAAGTAATGCTTCATTAACCATGTTACGTTTGGAACGAGAACCTTTGGTTTTTGATTTGATGAACATTGGCATGGAAGTTGTTTGTACAGGAAGTTCTTCCATTTTGTTTTAGGTATCAGTGAGATCATCCTTATCAGACAGAATTAAGCAAGCACAGAAGCAAGACAGTGAGTTGCAGAAAAAGGTAGAGTTGGTTCAGAAGGGTAAGTTTCTTGAATTCAACATTGATAATGATTTTGTTTTGAGCCTTGGGAAGAGATTATGTGTGCCTTGGGATTCACAGTTGAATAATGTGTTGTTATGTGAGGCTCATAGCTCCCCGTTTTCAGTTCATCCTGGCAGTACTAAAATGTACGGAGATCTGCAGAAGTATTACTGGTGGGATGGAATGAAAAGGGATATTGCCGATTTTACTTTGAAGTGTTTGACTTGTCAGCAGGTTAAAGCAGATCGGCAGTTACCGAAAGGGATGCTTTAGCCTTTACCAGTGCCAAAGTGGAAAAGGGAAAATATATCCATGGACTTTGTTGTGGGATTACCGGAGACATCTAGAGGTAATAATGTGATCTGGGCTATTGTTGATCGATTGACTAAATCTGCTCATTTCCTTCCTATTCGAGATACTTTCTCTCTAGATCAACGTTCTCGTTTGTATCATAAAGAGATATTCAAGTTACACAGAGTTCCTCTCTCCATTGTATCTGATCGTGATCCCAGGTTTACTTCTAAATTTTGGAAAGGCCTTCAAAAGTCATTGGTTACTGAATTAAATTTTAGTATAGCTTTTCATCCTCAATCAGATGGGCAAACAGAACGAACAATTCAGACCATGGAGGATATGCTACGTGCCTGCTCTATGGATTATTAGGGAAGTTGGGACCAACATCTTTCTTTGGTTGAGTTTTCTTATAATAACAGTTTTCATTCCAGTATACAGATCGCTCTGTTTGAAGTATTATATGGTAAACGGTGTCGAACTCCAGATTTTTGGGATGAAGTGAGTGAAAGGAAGCTGATGAGACCAGAATTGGTAGAAGAGATGGCATAAAAAGTTAAGTTTATTTAGAAACACATGAAAACAACTCAGAGTAGATAGAAAAGTTATGTAGATAATCGGAGGAAAGATCTATCTTTCGAGGTACGTGATCATGTTTTTCTCAAAGTTTCACCATGGAAAAGTGTGATGCGATTTCGTAAGAAAGGAAAGCTGAGTCCAAGGTTCATTGGACCATATGAAATTCTGGAGAAAGTTGGATCAGTTGCTTACCGAGTGGCTTTACCTCTGAGTTTATTTCAGGTACACAATGTTTTTCATGTTTCAATGTTGAGAATGTATATTCCAGATCCATCTCATTTTTTGAGCCTGGAGGTAGTTCAGTTGGAAGAGAATCTCTCTTATGAAGAACAACCAGTCCAGATTCTTGACCATAGAGAGCAGGTGTTGCAGAATAAGGTTATTCATGAGGTAAAGGTTTTGTGGAAAACCATATGGTTGAAGAGGCAACATGGGAATCCGAAAATGCTATGAGGGATAAATACCCCCACTTATTTTGATGAGTGAATAAAATTGTGAGGACACTATTCCCAAAAGGGGGGAAGGATGTAACATCCCAGGTAAATAAAGAATAATACATTTTTATATTTATTAATATTAGCGAATTAAATATTAATTTTACTTTATATGGGTTTCTATGTTCGATAGCGCACCTGATACGCAACAAAAAGTTTCATAGAAATGTTACGTTGCACACTAGTAATAAAATAATAGTATTTTAAATGTTTGTTAAAACGTAGACGTTGTTTTGGCGGGAATGAATAGAAATAACTAAAATATGATTATATATGTTTGTTAAATGTTTTTATATTTATCCAATAATGGATAGAGGCTTAAAATACGAAAAGAATTCAATTTTAGGCATATATACTCTAATTTTCACTAAAGGTCCACTTATCAACTTTTGATGGACAACCATCATAAAATATATTTTTGTTCACTCTTATACATTCTATTGGACCAAATAAAATTCTTCTTTATAATCGGGACATCAAAATTTACTTTGTGTAAATTTATTTGTATTTTTCTGAGAGAGTTCATTTTTTAATGAATAGTGAAAAATGTTGTATTTTAATTCAAAACCACTCTTTAATCTAATATATTTATATTATTACATTATCTTTTGAATTGGTTTTAAAGTTCAATTATAATATATTTTTACAATTTAATCCAATAGTGTTCATTGGAATTAATTTCACTTTGAAATTTGACTTAAACTAGTGTCAATCTTTTGATACTTATTGTTTTATAAAAACACTCTATTTGCTCTGACAACAGGATTTAAGTATTAATTCAATTAATGCAACTTATATATTTTTAATTTTTTAAAATAGACATCATTTTTGAATTTGGAATATCAAATATATCTTAGGGTGAATTTTTGGTATTTTTCTGAAAAACTTCAATTTTTGATGTATAGTGAAACCACTAAGTGGTACTTAAAATACTGATTTTTCATTGAAATGAAATTTTTCAACTGTTGTGTTTTGAATTTCAACAATCTTACATACATGGTTTTCATTAAGAAGTAAAATTTTGTTCAATGGGATTAAAATAATTTTTTGGTGAATAGTATCTTTTATGTTTTTTAATCGCGATTAGAGGTAATTAGTGCAATTTAAGGAAAAAATGATATTATAATAAAATTAAAATACCTTTACACATGTCCTACCTTTATTGGGTGTGTCATGGCTGACCAAAACAACCCATGGGTCGATTTTTGCGACCCCATGGAGCCCCTTGGGTAAGATAAATACATTAATGCTTTTTATTTAATGTATAATAAAAAATGTCACAAACATGAGTTGTTTTACTAAAATAATTTTTACATGGGGTTATACAAGTAATATTTTTGACTATAAATATTCATTGGAAATATAAATCTATTTCCTAAATCATAGTATTTTTTCATAATTTTATAAATTAATTAAATTAAATTATTTATGAAACCATGATGATGCAGTGATTACCTCATTAATTAACGATTTAAATAAAATGGATAGATAATGTAAAATATAAAACCTAAACATGTCAAAAACCTATTGTATGTGTGGATTTAGAATCCTTATCACCTTATCCTCGAAACAAATCAATGTGGGACCATTAAAATCCGTATCTCAATATAAAATAAGGTAACATTTCCTTACTTTCCAAGAGTGCCCCTCCTCTCCTCTTATAAAAGGCCCCCACCTCTACCACCTTACCCACACCTCTCAAGCCTTTGGTTAGGCCAAGATCTAATCATTTTTCCACTCCACATCCCTCTCCTCATCCTATAAGCCTCACTTTGGGCATAAGTCTTCCCATCTAAGCCTTTGAGTTCAAATCACAAAGATTCACCCAATTTTAGGGTAATGTCTTCACTTGTGCTCTTTTGTTTTATTTTGCTTCTCCAACCCATAAACTCTTTTTATTCATTTCATTTGTAACAAATACAGTATCTTCAATATACTAGGATGTTTTTATAATAAGGATTCGAGCTACACTTACACACACCTTCATATAATGGTTAAAGAACATACTGTTTCTGTGGATGGCAAATTTCTACCTCACGAAACGATGATTGTTCAAAACTGATATAACACCTTCAAATGTGGCCATTAAGATGTCACTATGTTTATATATGATATATAATATTTTTATGTTTTACTCAAGTTTCTGTATTTTTGATTTGTGTCATACCTTTATGGTTTCCATTGTAGGTAAACACGATAATTTCATTTTAGGAAGTGCGGACTACCGCCCCTAAAATTGATTTGATTCGTTAATGCCATATGTGGTACGTATAAAAGATGTATTTAAAGTTATTATATATGATGTTATACTAGAATTATAATATACCTTTATATCATTATTTTTTTCTTTCCATTAAAGTATGAGATATAAATGAAAGTAGCATTCATGCGTATGTACGGCTTACCGTCTCCATGAACGGTGCATTTCATTTCTTATCCTCAAATGTAATGTACTATTATAAGTACATATAATGGATATATATTATGTATGATACATATAAAGGATCAATATAATTCTGGAATTAAAAATATACATATCTCTCATTTAGTTTTAATTCCATTAATATGATATAGAAATGAAAGTAGCGTTCATGCGTACGTACGGCTTACCATCTCCATGAACGGTGCATTTAATTTATTACCTCTAAATGATTATGTAATATTATAAATACATGTATATTCTGGATATTTATGATATATATGATAACCAAATCATGAATATCATTCTGTATATAATGAACCTTTGACCACACGAAAAACATGTAATTATAAGAAGTCCACTTTCGACTCAAGTACCAAATAACGACAAAACAACCGTTATTAACTTAAATGATTACATAATGTTTATAACATTGATATAAGTGATAAAAAAGTAATAATTAACTTTAAAAAGGTTTCTTAAGAAATTAGAAATTAACTCAAGTTTATTATTCCGGATTTTAAAAAATGATTGAGTCAAGTCGGACCCGAGGTAAGGGACTTCATCTCAATATCCTTTCATTGAGGCATATTTCGTTTTATACACAACCTTATTTTATACGGTGTATAAAACCCTTTTAATTTTACTTTTATACAAAAGGAATCTTTTTCTATGAAGTATTTTACTAAATGAAAAAAAGTAATGTTTCTTTTAACATACGTGGTGACAATGACCTTTTCCGCCACCGCGAGTATTATTTGGTCTTTGGCTTCCTCAACAAGCCGTAAAGTTTTTAAAATGAAATAAACACCAAATACCCTTTTATGTATTTTGGTATTGAAAATGGTTTTTATAATGGATTTTTATGTCAATATATTTATGTGATATATTGTGATCAAAGTGTGTAAATGTTTTCTTTCCATTATGTTTGTTTTATCTCGTATGATTTAATAATGGTACTTTGACATTTGATGGGTGGTTACGTGATAAACCATATGACGGGTGGTGCTATGAATACAAGGACGGGTGGTTATGTTATAACCTCCAATGCATTGGGTATGGAATTTGGTTGTATGGCCATTCCATTAAGTATGTATGGAAGTTAGCCGAATGGCTATTCCATTAAGTGATATGTGTGGAAGTCAACCGTATGGTTATTCCACTTAAGTATGTTTATGTCCCAATTTTCCATTATATGTAATGTGTTATTTATATGGGTTTTATGGTAATATTTTAGTTAAAAAAAGGTAAGTAATGATGTTTTATTCAGTGAATAGTTTTTACTACTTCATAAAGATGAATATATTACTTTGATAAAGTATTCATGGTTCACTTGTTGTTTTAAAAACTAACAGTTTTCATTTTTTGTGTATACCTTACTGAGCTTTTTATGCTCACCACAAGTTTTTTTGAAATGTTTTTCATAGGACTTAATGTGGAATAGGGTCAGGGATGGGATCAAGGGAAATTCATGCTATCTAAAACATGGAACTTGACATGTTTCTTTTTAAGAGTTTTTTTTATTTTATGGAAAGTTAGTAGAAGTGTCTATTTTGCAATCTTTTGAGATGTAATAGTTATGTTCTAATTCTCTATAACTCTAAACCTGAAAAGATCCTCAATGTGAATTATTAATTTAATTCAATATTAAGTAAGGTTTAAGGCCGGGGCCTTAAAACTATGGTTATTCTCTTGAGAAATGTTTCCATCATGGATTGAATCTATTAAACAAAATATCATTTAAGTATTCATGTATTTATTTTTATTTTAATGCATGTTTTTGTTCTAGAGAATAAATTTTGGAAAATATGGATATCCAGTATAATGTTTCATTGTCAAAATTTTCATCAATTTAATGAAATATATCTTTTCAAAAAAAAATTATTGTTTCATATTTGTTTAGTTTTTTGGGTCCCAAATAAATAACATATATGTGATTATAACTTTTAGTTTTATTTAGGTATCTAAATTAATTAAAATTAAAAAAATGTCCATGTAGATAAATAAGTTAACGTAATTTGTAGATTTCAACACTGATGGATAGTGACTCTATTGTATTATTTCACAATGATAATATTAATATATTTACTATATAGGAATTGATTTACATAATGTGTGGAATTCAACACTTAAAGAAAATGACACAAAAGTTTTTTTTCTTGAAGTGGTTAATTTTAATATCTATTATGGTTAAAAAATCCATAAAGATATTAGAAAAAAAGGATAATCATATAAAGGTTGAAATATTTTTTCTGCATAGCAAATTTTTCTTCCCCCCCAAGAATTAAATAACAACAATTTTAATTTATGACCCACAACACATAATTATTATCAATTGAAATTTTATGAATTTGGTGATAAATTAGAACTATGTAATGGACTTGGGATTCAAATATAATTCTACACATGGAATGATTTAAATAATTTTATTTGGAGTTAAGAATAATTATGTGAGAATGTTTTGTCAAACATCGTATGTAAAACAATTCTTGGAAAAGAGAAATCAATTTTCATCTTTTTGAGATATTTTTTTCATAGGAATATAAAAAACAAGTTGTGGTGTAAAATTATCATAATAAAGATTCCAAGATTAAATTTTTATTGAATAATTTTTGACTAATTATTCATGAACTCCTATGTTAATGAATTTTACAATTTAAACCTAACTTCTCACCATATATACAATTCTTGTTTAAAATATATTAATCTCTGTCCATTTAATCAACCACATTTAGAATAATGTACAATTATGAATTGAATTTAAATTTCATGACAAGGATAATAAATTTATCAGGATCATTTTTTGAATTATGATGTATTGGATGATTCTCAATGGAAGATGGATATATTGGGAATAAAATGTATATTTTTTTTTGGGAAAAGTAGATTTTACACTATGCCTCTACAATGAATTAAGAACCAAAATTTAATATAATTGGAATGTTATAAGTTATAATTTTATGTATGACTTCATAGGGAATATTTGATTATAAAGTGTCCACGTAAAATTATATCTTTTGTTAGAAATTAAATCTAGCTTAATGTGAAGTATAAATTTGGGGATAGATTGTAGGACCCAAAATTCATCTAACCCATTTAGGAATAACATTTTAATGATAAATCAAATTAGGATTAGATTCTAATATAAATTAAACGAAATCATGGAATGATTTTTATCTTCCAAAAACACAAACAAATATTGTAATCAATAATGTTATTCCGGTGCATCATGTGGAGGGATGTAAGAAGAATGTGATTTCCTTTGTGAATGGTTGGGAATTTAACTATCAATTTAGTTTCCACCCACATATTCTAAACCTAATTAACTAGGTAAATTTTAACTAATGGGAGATAAAATAAAGGCTCCATGAATGCCTATTTATGGTAGGGGTGGGGACAGAATTTTAGGTTGTTTTCATTTTGGTCCAATTGTATCTTTATGCTACACATTTCACAACATAGTGATATTATTCTTGTAATTAGAATCAAATTATTATAATTGATAAAAAAGATAATATTATTATTTTTTGATATTCATTTTTAACTCATTGATATATTTTACTATAGTGTGACCTTATTAATTCAAAAAATATAGAAATAATACGCACAATGTTAAAGTGTTCTTGACTTATTAGTTTTCCACTCATTAAGTTCACCCGAATGAGTTAATGTTTGTCTTCTATTTAGATATTTTCATCGATTGAAGTGTAATACTATTGTGGAATGATCCAAGGATGTTTTGAGGGGCTATGTTTGATGAGATTTCTCACTCCATCTATGTTTAATCATTCCATTTAATTTATATTATTGTTTAAATATTTCTTACTTCTTTATCCATAATAAATTTTATAGACACACAACTCAACATAAAAGTTTCTCTTTTTTCCTTATATAACAATTAAAATGACACTCCATGTGTATAGGTGATTATAAGTAGGTTCTTATGTATTATTCAAGTAATTTATAAGTGGTTTTATTTCATTAAAATAATCCTTTTATAAATTATGATATTGAAAATATCTAAAAAGAATTTCATCCAATCTACCCCTAATAGAAACCTTGAATTAATCCATTCTCATAAATTATTTTCACATTGTTCTTTTAGTATTCACGTAATTTTATTAAAATAAACGCTAAATTTGGACACATTATATCCAAATCACCCCATATGATGTTAAAGTTTCATTAAGTTACTTATTATGTCTCTATGGATTGGATAACCCCATTTATGATACTATCAGCTACTTCAACATAGTGGGAAACGTTTTTAATGACCATATGTCAAATTATTTCTAGTTACTAATAAACATGATGATTTAAAAGGGGATTATCATGAATAATTCCCACTCTAACCATTTTTATGATCCCTTCTCACAGTAGTCCAAGTTGAATGAATTTAATCCTGATAGCATAAATTATAATGAAAATTGTATTAAAAAATTGATAATAGTTAGTATATATAAGAAATTAATATGATCATCACTCATTTATGGATGTACTAAATTAAATGTCACATCATTTATCCTTATCCCCTAACCTTAAGATGTAAAAATTCCTCTTAAGTGGCAGTAAGTTACACATGTTCTAATTCACTTTACATGGATACATAGAAATCCACTAAAATATATATATATATATCTTTACATCAACTAATGGTATTTATAAATAATATTAATATTAGAAAAAATAATTATCTATGATATTTTAAGGTTTTATTAATATTTATTAATTCATTAATATATTTTTGAGTTGATAATAATTCCCCTCTAACAGGTGAGATAATATTGAAATAACATTATCTAAAAAATGTGCAACCCATGTGTAACTGTAAAAGTCCAAATAATTGATTTAATTTAGAAATAATGTCTTTATTTATTCTGAATATGTCATAGGAAGGAAATAATTTTTGAATCATAATGGTGAACATGACATGATTAATTTACCTATTAATGAAATCAATTAACCATAGATTCTTCCTTCCAATGCTATATTGGATATTTTTTTGTTTGGGATTTTTCATTTTAATACCTCCAAGACTCCCTCAAATCTAAATGGAATAATAATGTGTATCATTGAATATTATAATATATATAAATTATTATAGTTGTCATTTAGAATCTTTGGATACTATGTACAATCAACTCATGCACCAAGAATATTACATAACCTTAAAAAATTTAACGGCCTAATAGACTACGAGGAATTTTTCACCAAATAAATGAATTTAGAAGTTTTTGGTGGCCAAAATAGTGTGGGTGTATCCCTGAAACAACTCCATCCAAACTATAGAAGTATATCGTAATAGAATTAAGAAGATGAAGGCACATCATTCAACCTATCAATCATGAACTCCTGTGAAGTAGATGACCCGTATTGAGATGTCTCATCACAGAAAGTGATTTTCCCCTTAGATTGAAAACTTATACTTACCTTTCTATATAGAATAATATTAGGAGATATAATTCATTACCACAATTTATCATGAGAAAATGAAGAGGGATTATACCAACCATATTTATCCCAAACTCTATATAACCCCAACCTATAAAGAATATATTGAGGAGGACCCATAAGATATTTGAACTCTAGAAATCTAAACCATGACCCCCATGAGGATGAATTTATAATGATGATAGATGAATGAGGTTTAAGAATATGGATATTGTACTAATAGCACTCAAGAATTCCACCAACAAATACTGGATGAAATAATAAGATAAACTCATATCCTTATTCACTCCAAAAATTACCATCATATTATTATGATATAAATAACCAAGAAGTATCGTATCCCTACTCACCCATAAGAATATCATTAGTATATAATAGAATCAAACATATTAATTTGAAATATTATTGTTAACATCAAGGAATCTATCATGTATATTCTTTTGGTGATTTGAAAGAAGTTCAATATTTTTTTATCACATTTGAGAAGCATGTCAACATATCCTGGAGGCATCTGTGGAGAAAGAATACTTCAAGATTGTTTATGAAAAAAGATTTGAAAATATCATAATGTTGATAAAGTATTATTCTTATTTAAATACTCTCATATTAGATATTGGTTATCATGTCCTTTCATAGGCATAGGGGTGAACATATGTCTCCAATACCCTCAATATTCATGATGATTTCTATTATATTCTTATTGAACACTTAGTATGGGATTATATCCATAATCATATACAAGTAGAGTGTAAACATATACAAATTGAAATGAAATAGTATTTTTATATCCATAATTCCATCTAGATGGGTGTTCAATATATTATTGAAGAAACTAGAGAGTCACTAGGGAGGTATTTCTCTCATAAAGGTCTATCCTGAAATTTCATTACCCAACTCAAATTCTGAGTTTTAGCCTCAATTAATCCATCGATAGAATCTATAAGAAGACATCATCAGGGGGTGTTATAAGTCCTAAATGGGAATGTATTCATGTTAATATTGATATTCTTGAGGATCTCCAACACATTGAAATAACTACCACAAGAATATTCAGACTCTTTATCAATAAGATTGATGATTCATGCATATAAGGTCCTTATTCATTACATAAATATCAGAAACATTTTTGGTCCTCCCATGGGTATGTGATAAAATGGTCATCCCTATTAAAAATAAAATAAATGAGGTGGAGGACCTCCAAATAAAGGTGAGTTTATAATCGTTATATATAGAGTTCCACTCAATGGAGTTTATTGCAATTCCCTTCCTCACAATGATTCATTTTATCAACATATTCCCTCTCTATGTTTGATCATCTATGATATTTCAATCACAGAGAGTTTCACTAATAATATTATTCTTAGAAACAATGAGTAATTTTCCATTGACTTGTGGCATATCATAGTAGTTAAAAAATAGTTTCCTATTATATTTATCATCTCAACCTCCTTTATACCACAAACCTTTTGATGCAACCATGGAGATACCAAATAACCTCACTCATATTGATAAGGAAATAAATATATGTCCATTATGTTTAGATCATATTAATGAATACCTCCTAGTGGATGAGGATAATTTCATCGTTACATAAAAAAATTGTATGGTGAAATAATTCTAGTCATGTTATAATCTACAGGCACTTATTTTCATGAAATTATTAATCAACAGATAGAGGAATAAAAAACATATCCCATCATTATTTTTTAGTGAATCTCTATAATCTCAAGGAGGTATACTTATCTTTTAGGGAGTTTGTCAATCACCTTACATTATTGGAGGATATTTTCTATAATATCAATTTTGATTCTTTTTAGTAACCCAAATACTTAATTTATCGATGAAATAAGAGTTACTATGACATTATTTCCTTAGTATAATAAATTAAACATTATAAATAATCACTAACTCCCCACTTGATACACCTATGGTATGGTGGGTTGAATATGGAACTCTGAATTTTAATTCCACTCCTTGAGAATCATGACTAATTTGGGAAGATAAGTTGAATTTTATTTTCATCAAGAAAGTCCCAAGAACTAGTTTAGTATAATATATTTCATATATCCAATGAAATTAATTAATTCATAAGGGTTGGAAGATGGGTTCCTGGTGGTATCAAGGAAATAAAATATTTTGACACCAGCTTGTAAAAATTTTAATTCATGCATCCCTTTAAAGGAAATATTTGACTACACTCACCAAGAAATCCATTGTGGTGAGTAGAAATAACTAAGAAAAAAAACTTATCTGATGAAATATTTATTAAAGGATAAAAAAGTATGGGGACCATGATAGTTTCCACCTTATTAGCACTATGGGAGAAATCCCATACCACATGCATGGGGTTATTTTTACCCCCACAGTCACCCTTGGGATTATAAAATCCACAATGGAGCCAAGACATAATAGTGAAAAATAAATATAAACCCTAGACCAATGGTATGGGGAATTATCACCCACATAATCCTATATGGATGTATACCATCTCTAGACTATAAAAATTTTGATCAGAAACACAATTTAATTTCCTTCAATTTTATAAACTAACTCCATCTTTCAAAGTAGACTCAGTGTAATCCATTAAAGATTCCTTTAGAATCCCTATTAATAAACCACTTATTTTGGATTTATGTATGGATAATGTGAAGCCTTATAGGGTCTATAAGCCATAATAATCCATAAATATAGAATATATCATGGAGAATTATGATTTTTTCCTTGATGGAATATTAGAGGATGAAAATTCCCACTAATATTCAGATAAGTATATGATCCATGTAGATTACTATAAATTAGTATCTCTCATTGGTGCCAACATCGTAGATAATATAAAATAGAAAATTAATATAGGACTAAATATAGATTCCTTTGGTTGGAATATAATTCACACAAAAATACTAGGATAATATGTGCAATCCCAACATCACAGGTAGACTCAACACCTATGATATCCAAAAATATTAATCTACCACCTATATAGTGGTTTTCAACCAAATATATGGTGAAATGTGTCTATATATGACACCCACCACCTAGATAAGTTAGTAATCTCTCTATTGAAGAGAAGTTAGATTAATAAAAATATGACCAGGGTAAACTAAGTCGAAATAATGTTAAATTACTCTGAGGCCATATTATTAGTCAGTACTCATACTAGAATATGGGAAATGTACCTCTTAAGGTATATATACAATGAGTGTAATCTTCATGATCAATAAGAATAGAGACCATCCATCTAACTGGGATTGGGTTTAGACAACCAGTTTATCTAACCTATAAAATCAATGACTATAATTAATAAATATTATATAAAAATATTAGATATAGTTGATTTGAAAATATTATGCTATACATTCTTCATCCCCTAAAGCATCTTACAAAGATATGGTCCCATAAAAATTCTTTGATTTCATTGAGTCCCTTATTTCGTAAATGGAAACCATGGAAGGGAACTATGTATCTATAAAACTAGAGATATAGATGTATCTCAAATCGATAAATCATACCTCACCACCACCAAACATTAGGAATCCCACCTTCTAAATCATTAATGGAATGAGAGATCCATAGTATCTTCTCCAACACATTGCATCATAATGTGTACCCATGATGGAAATTCCTAATAAATTGAAATTTGATTCACTTGAATGCACCATATATAACCTAGAGGGAGAACTTTTTGATTTATATATAAATTTACAAGGAGGTTCAATTTTCAATTAGAAACATCCTTGATGAAATTTCATCAAATAATTAATCTCTACACCATGGAAGATAAATATATTTGACCTGTTGAACATTAAATAATATGAAAAATAGAGAGTATCAAAATTATAATGAATAAAATGAATGATATATTTTTATAAAACCTTTATGACGAAATATATAAATTACAAATTCTTATGAAACACCCTATATGTTTCCATGAGTTTGTAGTAGTTCCACAGTAATCGAAAAATGTTATTTAATTATCCAATTCCAAATCATTTATGTTTCCATTAAAACAAGTGAAGAAACATGATAGAGTAGTGATTTTAATTTTTAAAATCAATCTGTCACCACTATTAAATATTATTCTAATGATTACTCAGTATCATGCAATGACTTCTATTGAATGATAGTAGAAGTAATAGTTCCCTTTTCAGGGGAATAAGGATAAAATTCATTCAAGTTTTTTCAAAGAGATGAATAATTTGTATTCATTCTGATAAGAATAATATCTGGTATAATTTACTATGACTATAGATAATAAACTGATCATGATAAAAAATGTCAAAAACAGAATGAAGTCTATCAAAATTATGACATTGATTATTTACCCTTATATTAGGTGATGGGAATCATAATCCAAGACGGATTTGTCTACAGGATATACTCGATATAATAGTTGACTATGTGTGGGTGATGTTGGTAAACACCCCAACAAAATTATTTTACATCTATGATACCTAACCTAAAGAAGAATAATGGTGGTAAAAATTCCTAAAGAAGAATGTGTAGGAACATAATTATGATATTGAATGTAAATTGGTTATTTGATAATATTCCATAATTAGGGTTCAAGTAACCTATATATTTTTAACCCCTTAAACCCCTAAAAATTATGTTTGGAAATATTCATCATTTATATATTCAAAGAGTTGAAATAGTTCATGAATAGAGGTTCATGATCCATTATCTGTTCATAAGGTCCAGACTCTCTCAGAATTCTTAGCCCTATCACATGGAGGTTTTTCAATGTCCTAACAAATTAGATAATGAGATGTTTCCTATAAAATGAGATTCTCATCCAATGAAGTGTCATATTATGGATCTAGAATCTTTATATACTTGATAAATCCATTTTATTTTGAACAATATTCTTATAAACCTTAGTTCCTAATCTATAATCAAGGATCAAGACACAATGAATAAAGAGGTTAGGTAAGATAAAGTTAAAGAAAACCGAAATATTCAAGAATAATTTCTAGAAAGGCTATATACTATCCAAAATCGTTGATAAGAAAAATAATACGACCAAAGAGAATTCAAATCTGATCCTATTTCATACAAGAATTATTATGAACGAAATGTACTACAGGAATGACTATAAGACATGTAGTTATTTAGTAAAAATAGAAGTGTGTATTAACACGTTCTTCTTAGAATTTAAAACACAAAAAAATCCTTAAATTTCATTAAAGGAAAGGATATTTTATGAAACACACTTAAATCCTAAGATATCGATCTATAGATGAATCTCAACAATAGAATCACAATTTATCTCCAAAAAGTTTAAAATAATAAAGCATATGGGAATTGTTTCAGCTAGACTATCAATATTTGATACCATTCAAGTGTTAATAAAACTCAGATAATTACTGATAGAGGACCTTTTAATCACCCTGGAGTTCAAAATTGAAATAATTGAAAATGAGGCATACTAATTAGGGAACGAACATAAATAACCTATGATAATGTCATTCTCGTAACATGACCATAAAACGTACAAACATTGGAACACAAAAACCCTATATATATAATAAAAGCTTGATGATGACAATGTGCTAATATTCTTAATTGGCAATTGTTTTGGGACAAACCTCATCAAAATTTATAACCCAAGGTGCATAATATTTAAAATTACAGCAATTTTGGATTTTTTTTATTTTCTAATAAAAATATTTATTTATACCCACTAACCCATGTTTGGTGGATGTACGGGGAAACCCGTAGTGAATTATATATGATAATTCAAAAATAAAACAAACTCTAATCATGAAAAATACAATAAAAAATAATAAAAATTAGTAGTGATATAATTTTTTTGATGTAATGAATATAATAAAAATATAGGGAAGATATGTGGAGAGTGATTTTTTCAAAATATGTGATAACATATGTTGACATGATGAAACTAAAATGTAATTGTGAACAAATAATTAATGGAAACATGAAATTTTTGTTTTCTAACAAATAGGTGCACATTAATTCATACAAAAACTCAATTGGGTCAAAATTCACAAAAAGTATGTTAGATGAATCTATCATAGAGTTAACTACAACAAGCTCAAATTTTGGAGTTAATCAATTGTATATATCAATAAATTTATGAGAAATGAGTGAAAATACAATCCCTAAGATTAAACTATCATTTGATATTTTTTTATTCTTCAATTTCAATATGAAAATATCATAATAAATTATTTACAAAAAAGAAATTTATTAATACTTTCAAAATGAATATTAATATTAACCACTATTCATTCCTGTAATTAAGGGAAAGGCTTAATGTTAATGGATGAAAAAAATAAGAATATAGAACCAATTCATAAAAAATAAACATAACTATTAAAATAATAAAATAAAATAAAAATCACATTCTCTAAAATGTTTTTATCCAAAAAACCATTTTCAATTCTATATAAGACATGTTATTCATTACATTAGAAAACGAAAAGAAAATAAAAGTAATATGTTAGAAGGAGAATAATCTTATCTATTGATTTGATTAACCTCTCTCAAGAACCCCCACACCATCTTTACTCATTGTGAAGCCATGAATGAATCACCCCCATTTCATCCCATGCTTTCTAATTAAATACTCTATTGATCGATCATTAAATCCATGAACTATCCCCATAAATAATGTCATCCATAAAATAATAATGATATACATGGAATTTCCTCATAGTAAGTGAATTCTCA
The DNA here is from genome assembly GCA_963277665.1 of Viscum album. Lineage (NCBI taxonomy): Eukaryota > Viridiplantae > Streptophyta > Magnoliopsida > Santalales > Viscaceae > Viscum > Viscum album. The sequence continues at coordinate 548,531,399 of OY728148.1, forward strand.
TCTTTCTTCCCAAATTTGACTTTTAATACCTTGTATTATTAAATTTTTTTTTCACAGTGACTTAATAACTACCTCCATGAACTTTTAAATACACCAAATTCATATAGTGTAAGATCTATGAAATATGTTCGATGGAACATTCCTGGATAGATTCAACCTTCATAGGTTCACTTGAAAATAAATAGTTTCTTACTAAGAACACGTCTTATCAAGCTCTACCTCCCATTATTTTAATCTTATAAAATAAAAATAGGGAACATGTGAAATTTAAATGGAATTTAAAACTATTTTATGTCAAATAAAAATTTAAATATTTAAAAAGTGGTATATTATGTATCCTTAACCTGAGTAAATATTATCTATATCAATACATGAGTGAATTATTATTCTCTTAAATTAAACAAAGGACAACTCGTTATATATTACCTTTACTTGAGAAATAGCATCATTTGTATTAACCTCCTCATAATATGGAAAACTCCATTATATAACATATTAACTCAATGAGTAGTTATATATTACATATGAATATTTTAGAGGTTAAAAAATGTATAGGATGTTTTGAATAACCTAATCCATGAGAGAAATCCTCTTAAATATGAACTTCTATATATTTGAATATAGGGTGTCATATTACATATCACTTGTATAATATAATAATATTTTATATATAGATATATACCCACGAAAATATGTCTTACACCTTGAACAATATATTATATTCCACAAACTGTAGAATATTTTATATCATTTTACTATTAATAATCTTGTTTTGTATCATCTAGAATTGCAGATAGATTTGTAAATATACACTATATTTACCAATTTTCAATGTTTCCAATTATATAATATAATCTATCACTTTTAATCATAAAAATTGTAAAATGATACATATGATCCTGTAATAAAAATATCAATAAATTTTGTAAATTAAAATTTTAATATGTAATATTAAATTTTAAAAAATAAATTGATTTTAAATTTGAAATTAATAATTAAAATTTTTAACAAAAAATAGTCCAGTCCTTGAATCAATTCCTTTATTTATTCTGGAAACAAGGATAAAATTTATATAAAAATTTTCGGACTTGAATTTTTTTAAGTTGTTATGCTTAATGAAATCAATTTATTGTAACCAAAATACCTCATATAAGTTTTAATAAAATTGATTGATCTGAACTTCCATGCCAGGATGTATCTATCTATTTTAGGAGCATTATAATGGTTCTCAATAACTCATCAATATATAATGTGACATTCTATGTTCATTTGTTGATGTAGAAGATGATGTTGATATAGTTACAATTGAATCTATGGGTTTTTGAAATACAACTATTAGAGCTCGTTATAACATCATCTATATATAAATCCACACATCCAGTGTAAGAATAATTGGACAAACAAGAATGTTAAAAAAATTAATTATGAACTTGATGTTTTGAAATTTTTTCACCGATAGAACTTTTGATTAGTGAAATAATTTTCTTCCCAAATGTTTTTGTTGAGAGCTACAATTTTTTATGTATTTTTAAATCCTTTAGTATTTCAATTGTCTTTTTTTCTTATATATTTTTTATATTGATGGATTTTAGGAATATGAATATATATATTAGAAAATTTTAAAGTGTGTAAGAGATATACTATCAAAAGTTTTACTCAAGGACTTCATGGGATAGGAAGACAAACCTTCAGATAAATATAAAATTGAGGATACCTTATATTAGTTTTAAATTTTTGGATACTATGGATATTGATTATAGACCAACCTTTCAATTTTATTTAGATGTTTGGTTTGGAATATATCATTTAAAATTATTCATTTTTCAATCAAATAATCCACGAGTTGTATTTAAAAATATGATAAATTTATTATTTAATTATATATTGTTTATGTTTCCTTTTTTTTAATATATACATTATTTTAATTTGTTATCTATAAAACTTAAACATATTTACTTATATTTTTCTAATAATATTTTATTCTGTGTATATTTCCGCAACATATAATATCTTTAATATTATATTTGAATTTATTGGTATTTCGTATATTTGAAAAACATAAAACTTGAAGACAGTAAATTGTATATTTTATTTTAAAATTACAATTCACCCTCCAAATTTACAGAATTATTATCATATATCATTAGGAAACATCTTATACTATAGTGGGTGTTTAATTTATTATCTGGTTTTCTATTCTAGTTTTTATTATCAAAATTAAGTTCCAGTTTCTGTACACTATCTTTATTGGTATAAGAAATATTACATCATTCTATAGAATGTATTATGTATGAAAACATGAAAATTAAAATATGACTAGACCACCTTTTTTGATGGAGAGGATTATGATTACTTGAATGATCATTTTAAATCATATATCATTAACGCTAGGGTTTACAAAATTATCATGAAGACTATAAGTTAGATTGTTCTAGAGAAAGAATCTATTTATTTAATTAGGAGTAAATACTAGAATATCATGTATATAATAATATTTATAAAACATTTTTATATTCCATGAACCTTAAGAATTATAGTTATAAATCATCTTCTAAAATGGTGAATGATATTTAGAATATGATAGAAATTCAATATTTCGAAACCTCTATTGTTTTAGTAACTCGAATAGCTATTTTGAAATCAACTCTTTGCCTAGCTGATGAAATAGTACCAAAAAATAATTCTCATTTGATATACATAGTTTTAAATATTTCAGTGAGAAAGAGTTAGTCAGGTACCAACTAATATAAATTATTATTGATGTTATAATAAAATACTAGTATTTTTAGCAGATAACAATTAATGATTTAGAAAACTTGACTATGTTAACTCTAGATGGCCTAATTAGTACTCAAATACAATATGAAAGTAGACTAAAGTGGTAATATAAGAATCAAAATAGGGAAAATGGAAAATAAATTTCATCTACTTTATGTAATTCAACATATAATACTTTTAATATGTATACAATGTTTTATAAATAACATACTTCAAATTGAAAATGTATGAATTAATATCCAAATAGTTTATGTGATTTTGATAATGTTCATTGTCTTATTTCATGAAGGATTAATATGGTTGTTAGTAATTAAAAAACATGAAATACTTATTAGAATTATATAAAAGATATACAAACATAGAAGGATCCATCATATGTGTTATTTTATGAATGTAAAAAGGACATTCATATAAAACCATATTATCAAAAAACTGAATAATAGGGATTTAAAGTCAAATAGATACGATAAAAGAAAATATAAGAAAAAATTGATAGTTATGGATACACGGAGGACCAATGAAGGTGACACATCCCAGGATAGTTCATTATAATAAAGTGTAATTTATAGTGAGAAAATGTTTGGATTCTAGTCAACCATTCAAAATAATGAAATGTTCTACATGACTAAGGGAACTATTGAATCTCTAAATAACAATATAAAACAACTTGTATATTAATCAACCCATAATTACTTGATTTATATAAGAGAAAATTATTCTTAAATTTATTGGATATTTTCATGATAGAGTAATAATTAGATAAAACTTTACATAAAAAGGTCGACATTTCTACACTATGACTATCTCTCTCAAAAAACATGTTCTTTATGAAGACATGGTTTCTTCATTCAAGGAAAATCTCAAAATTTTATCTCAAACATTATTAAAATTTCTACTCATCCATAATCCCTATGAAAAATAATTTAAAATGATGGACGATAAAATCGAAGCTCAAAAAGGGTTGTCAAATAAAAGTAACCCCTTTGTCCATTTTTAATTCTAAAAAGTTAATAAGAATATTTTTTTACCTCATAATAAAAATTAGAGTTCAAATAAATATTTAATTTTCTATGGAATTAACATAATTCCTCATTTTATTTCATTGAACATTTCTAAAAAATCATAGTGTAAATAACATAAACATAATAATATCATGGAATAAATGAATAATCATGAATAATATTCCATGAAAAAAAAATTATTTCACCATTTTATTTAAACGTTTTAAAAATAATAGAAAACAAAATCTCAATTGCTTATGGTTAATAATCAAAAAAAAATCTCTTTTATATTCCTTTTCAACAATTTAATATAGGTACCATAGGACCCTATCAATACCTTCATCCTTAAAATATCCCTTTTAATATAATAAATTAACATGATAATTCGAATATTTAATTTGAGAAACCATTCTTTGACCATATTGTTTACCTTACTAATGTATTGGAGAAAAATATTTTTCTCATATGTTATCATAGCTCTATTAGGCTCAGCCATAATTTATATAAAATATCAAAGAAACATATAATAAATAAAAAACATGTATATAACACATTAGTCCAAAACCCCATTATAATTTCTATTTACTCTCATAACAAATAATACCTTCAGTTATTTAATAATGTTGAGAAAAAAAATCATTTCAGAAGAAAAAATTTTAAAAATTAAAAATTCCAAGAATATTGAGAGAATGTATTTCTTTGTAAAAAAAATTAAATCGTGTGAAAGAATCTTGGTAAATATGAATGGATATGACATTGGGAAATAGAAATTATGCGATATATGTTTGAAAAACTGTCTTCTTTCACATTAGTAAATAGTTAAAAATAACCCTTAAGTAATAAATTGAAATAATTACCATTTTATCCTTTATCAAGATTGTAAAAAGAATATTTTAAATTATCCTTTATTAAAATTTGAATCAAAATTAGGTGCATTGATGAAATATTTAATGAAACACAAAATGGAAGAATATAATTTGGAATGAAAACATTAAAATAATTTTTTAAATGAAATTCTCTTACTTCAAGTCTCGACAAGTATCATTCGTATTTCTTCCACCTTGTGTAATAAAATTATATTAGTTTTATAATTGATTAAGGATGTTTTTTATTTTAATTTAATTATTTCACCACTGAAAAATTGGTTATTTGAAATGGGTGACATGGGATGTGTATTAAAATCATCCCAAATTTCCCATGAAAATTACTTATTTCAAACGGATGATCTAGTTTAATGACAAAATTATCATTTTTTATTGAATAAAACAACCCTTGAAAATAAGTTTAGAAATAATTCCCACTTCCCATTGAGAAATGTTGTAGCAATGGAAAATATCTATGGAATAAAATAATTTTCATTAATATATATTGTGTAGGATATTATCTAGGAGGGGAATTAATGCCCGTCCAAAATACTTTGATGGAAAAATTATTTATGACCGAAATAATTCCTCTATAATTAGTCAGTGGAAATTAATAATTAATTAAAACCCTACTTCCCCTCTTCTTCTTCTTCCTCATTTTTCTCTTCTTCTATCGAACTGTTCACAGCTCACGACTGATTTCTCCCCCCGACATAATCTGTTTCCACCATTTTTTTTGTATATCTGCATTTGAATCACAATGTTAATGATTCCTCTTGTCTCAATTTTATTATAATTTTTTTTATAACAATATTTTTTTTGGAAAAAAACACAGGGAAATAAATTTATTGAATTCTCATGGTTTATTTGGTGTTTAGGATTGCAACAAATTTATTTCTCCTTCTAAGGTGTCAATCGATTCGACACAAGTTATTTTAATGATTTTTGGTGTTTTTATCATTTTTTGAATTTGGATATATGTATGTTTGTGTGTGTGTGTCTAAACATGTGAATATATACATATATTAATCATTTTAAAAACAAGTTATATTTGGGATATATATTAATTTATATATGTATGCCTATATGAATGTTTGTATATATTTATATATTAATTTGATTCTATTTTTTTAAAGTTTTAAAATATATTTGATGTATTTCTATTAATTATGAAATATTGTAATATATATATAATAAATTCGTGAATATTCATATATAAACATTTTAAATAATCTTGTTAATATTTTAATTTATATAAATATTTATATAAAAAAGTCATATGGTTATTTATATATATATATATAAATATATGGTTATTAATATATATATATGTATATTAAAATATGAATATATATATATATATATATGTTTTTGAAAAACATGTAATGGTTTTGAGACACAGAAATAGACAAATTTTTTTAAAAAATCACAAGGATTTATATTTGAATATATATATATTTATTTATCTCATTTTTATATTTTTTTTAAAACCATGTAAAAATCTATTTGATTAAGAAACCATATAATGTGTATATATATATATTTTAACATCTGTATATGTATATATAAAAGTTTAAATAACCATTAATGTTCATTATATACATATATTTGCTTATATATATTGTTATGTTTATTTGTTTTAAAAAGTGTCGGAATATAATTGATATAATTATATTAGTTAAAAATTCATTATATATATAGTAACTATTATAATTGTAATAATAAATTACATAATTATTAATCATCATTAAATAAATTAAAATTCTTAATAATTATTTATTCAATTTTATTAATAAATATTAAATATTATTGTTCATTACAAAATATTATTAATAATTTGAATTTTTGAGAAATTTATGATAATTTGTAAATACAAAAATATGAAATACTATTATTTGTTAAAAATATGTAATATTTATTTCAATTATTTTTAAATAATAAATAATTTGTACTAATTAGAAAATAATTTTGTCATCGAGTAAATTTTTTTTAAAATGTTATAGTAATTTATTAACTTTTTTCTTAAATTGAAAAAAATTTAAAAAATAATAACTATTATAAATTCACTATAATTATTATAAATTTTCTACAAATTAAAATAATTTGTATTATTAATTCATATTAATTTAATAATAAATATTGATGTATAATTTTAAAAATAGATTAAAATGTTTACACTTATGTGTGATGTTACTAAGCACTCAATAGAAAAAAAATGTTATGTCATGCCTAGGGTAAACCCACTATCCACGATCTAAAGGTAGACTCCTATTTATAATATTATACATCATTTTTTTGATACAAATTTTTTTGGTAAGAAATTATAGTAAAAATATTAATTTAATTACCATCATGCGTGAATGTAACACCCCGAAATTTTATGAAGAATATTATTTTTAATTTCATTAATGTCTTGTGTTGTACACTACACAAAGAAAAGCTTTAACAACACGCATCCTTGACTTTCCTTGCATTACACGCAATCACGACCTTCCTCGAAAGCGTGTGTAGTACGCAATAACGAGTTTCACTAAACAACAATATGCTATTAAAATATTATTAAGACTAGCCGTTATGAATAGCAATAACAACTTATTGAAATTTTGTAAATTATATTTATCAAAATGGACTTCATTTTTGGATTCGGAATATCGAAATTAGCTTAGGGTGAAATTTTGGTACTTTTCGGATAACATTCATTTTCTGATGAATAGTGCAAATTACTAAATTTTAATTAAAAACAAAATTTTTAATCGAAATAATTAATAGTGATAAATTATTAATTTGATTGGTTTTAAAGTATATTTCGAATATATTTTTACAATTTTATACAATTTTGGTCATTGGATGTAATTTCACATTTAAACCAGTTTTAAACAAGTGTCAATCTTTTGATAGTTATTATCTTTTAAAAACACGTTATTTGTTATGACGACGGGAATTAATTTTTAAATTAGTTAATCTAGCTAATATGTTTTGAATCTGATAAAATAGGCATCATTTTTGAATTCATAATATCAAATATATCTTAGGTCTAATTTTTGGTATTTTTTAGAAACTTTCATTTTTTGATGAATAGTGAAACCACTAAGTGGTAGTTAAAAAACTGACTTTTTCATAAAAAATAATTTTACCACTTCTGTGAGTGGAATTTAAAAAATCTGAGAGACACGGTTGATGTCAATAAGTAAAATTTGGTTCAATGAGATGAAAATAATTTTTGGTGAATAGTATCTTTTTACTTTTATTTACCACGGTTAAAAGTAAATAGGTTAATTAAGGGTAAAAATGATATTATTATTAACCTAACACATGTCCTAATTCTATTGGACTAGTGTAACTCGACCAACAACAACCTTAGGAATAAAATATGACCATTTAGGCCCACTTGGATTAGATTAGAACATTTATTATTAATTTATTTAAAGAAGGGTTAAAATAGTTAAAATTAAAATTTAATAACTAGATCATTTTTAATATAAGGTTATTCATAAGATAAATTCGACTATTAATATTCATTAGAAAGATAAAAATATTTCCTACACAATGATATTTTATTTGTAATTTTTATACTTTAAATAATTTAATTTATAAATGACACAATGATGATGCAGTAATTATCATAATATTAAAAAATTAGAATAATCGATATTATAAATACCTAAATAAGTATAATTTGAGACTTTTTATTAATTAAAATAATTTTTAGGTTAATATTACATGTTAGGATTTATTTAATTAACTTTTGTCGAAGTAATCATTCTGTTATGAGTTTCAAAAAAATCATCTATTGAATAGTGTCAAAATTGACATAAAATAGTTTTTAAAACAAAAATTATATTATTAATTGTTATTTTATTATTAAAAATATACGGTTCATCAAAATTACTTAGATAAGGTTTTATATATTAATAAAACACAACTTGTGGGTCGCTTATATGTATATGGTAAGTTTATTAACTATATAATATAAAAATACAAAGTGACATGGTAAATGTCAATCTAATTAACTAAGAGTTAAAACTAAAAGATAAGGTTAATATAATGACCTAAACTTGTCTAAATTCTATTGGATGAGAGGATTTCGACCCATCCCCACCTTATCTTCGAAATTACTCAATTTGGAGCTATTTAAAACCGAACTTGACTTTATGATAAAATAATATTTTTAGTTATTCCAAAGGTGCCCCTCTCCTCCCTTATAAAAGAACACCTCCTCCCCCTCTTCCTCACACCACATTGAGCCTTCAAGCTCAGCCGACCCCTTCCATTTTCTCCTCTACACTTCCATAGAGACATCCTAGAGGTCCTGGTCTTCTTCAAATACCAATTTTAGTGCCCTAAAAGGAGGTCTCAAAAAAGCACTTCAAAGAAGAGGTAATATCCATTACCGATCCTTTCCAATTTCTTTCTTCTTCAAATTTTTCTTCTTTAGTTGTTTCATTATGAAGTAATAACATCAGTATCACTCATATAATGATATGTTATTATAAGTAATAAACAACCCTATTTAACCATCTATCCATCCTATGGAAAATGAAATCACTGCGCGTGCGTACGTACAGAATACCGTCTCCACGCCATGGTGTAATCTATTTTCCCCCACCACCTTACTTGGATGGGTGTAATGGTGTACATAATAACTATATATGATTATTGTAAAGTGATATTTATTCTAAGATATTATACATATACTCCAATACAACTCCACGATAATGAGAACGATATCATCGCTCATGCGTACGTAAAGACTACCGTCTCCACGACGCGATGAGATTCATTCTCCACATTAACCATTCATGAATGATTATAAAGTATATATAATAATTAATAATGAAATATATGACATAATAATGATACTGGATTTATGTTTATATATATGTATGTTGTCTACTTAATTCCATTCAACTCAATAACGAAACGAAAACAGCGTTCATGCGTACATACGGCCTACCATCTCCATGAACGGTGTATTTTTTTCCATTTGCTGATCTATTATATATATGAATATTCTGAATATATATTATATATAAATGATGTTTTGTATTATGTAATTATGTAATAATGATCTAAGTAATCATATGAATAATTACAAGTCAAAACACGGATGACAAATGAAACGATTTTACCAAAAATGCTCTTTAACATGGAATTTACAAAAGAACGGGTAAAATAAAGTCATAAGTGAACCATATATGATATCACAACAATGAGTATGATTCTTTAATAAGTCAATAACATTATTTAAATAATTATACAGGACGTTCGGACACTTACAAAGCAAGTCGGACCTAAGGTAAGGGAAATATCACAATCTCGTTTTTATCCGAGATTATTTATACTTTGGTATTTACTGGGATGTATTTTATCATCCACATCCATGTTTCCTAAATATGTAATATTATTTCCATCCACCTACATTTTTTTAAATCCAATTTTACCCTTCGGTGAGTTTTTAGTAAAAGATATGAAAGGAATCTTTTGTCATTTTTCGTACGAGGTACTTTTTTACTTTTTTAACAAAAGTATGAGAAGAATGTTTTTTTAACTTATACAACATGAATGGATTTTTAAAACATTATTTCCAAGAATCTTCCTTTACATGTTTTCATGTTTATTTTTAATCAACTTCTCTTAGTTTAGAATTGTATGCTATGTTAAGAAAGAAAAAGTATTTTTGATGTAGAAAGGATATTTTTTTCAAGAATGGAGTTCAAGTGTTTTATCAAAATTATTTTCCATCTAAGATAATAAAGGGTTATGTTTTTATCCCTATTATTACTTTGATTTGATTATGTTATAATGGAATTATTTTTATGAATTCCATTATCTTATATGAATTGTTTGATGATGTCACGATGTTTAAGATTCCCATTTTTATTACATGGGTTATGGAATGATGTATGATTTATGATTTTTTGGCACACATAAGAATGATATCATTATAAGATGGGTGGGACCTATATCTCCCTCCAATGCATTGGGTAAAGATTTTATATCTCATGAGATAGACATGGCTGGAATGGTAGGTTATTCCGGTTCAGTGAAACAGGACTGAAACGGGGAGTTAACTCAGTTCAGAAAGGGACTTTGTCCACTAAGATAGTCATGGCAATGAGTCTTGACTAATAAGAAATGATTCTCTATGATTATGTGTGTATGCCACAAAGTTTCATGTTTTATGTAATGATTATTGGGATTACATTTCACTTCTATGATTTATCCCATGTTATGCTATTATGATCTCTTTTGCAGGTTAAGATTTCCAAAAGTTATGTTCTTATTATGTTATTGATATTTATTTTGTTTACCCTTACTGATCATTTGAGCTCACCCCTTTTCTGTTTTCTTTTCCCTAGGAAGTAAAGAAAGGTTTTAGGTAAGAAAAAAAGGGAAGATCTTTATTGGGAGATGTTTAAGGTCTTTCACCACGATTAGATGATTTTATTCCGAGTTTTCAAAGACACTAAACTATTACGGTCCTTGTGTGTGTATTTTTGTTATGTACTAAGTATTCTGAAAAAGTAATGTAATGTCTATGTACGTTAAGCTTCAGGTCTCTACAGTTGGTATTAGAGGAATGGTTTAGTCAACCTTTGGAAAGTAGGATGCGAAAACGTTAGTGAGATCCCTAGAGATATTATTAAGGTATGCCTAGGGATGTCCCTAAGGATAAGTATATGTATAGGATATAGTCCTAGAACTACGGTAACGATCTTAGAATTTAACCTAAGATGTTAGATATTGAGGGTAATCCCCCTTTACTATGTTTTTTTCCATAGTGTGATTTTTTCCTCTCACACTATTCGTTTTGGGTTTTAGACAATGACTGGAACCCTAAGGAACCATGTTGATCAATGTAATGGACAATGCAATGATTGTCCTCCTGAACAAACAAATGTTATGGGAGATGGAGTGAAAAATTTTATTGCTATACTTACACAAGCTATGAATCATTCTGGACTTCCAAATGAACAGAGAAGGGAACAATATTCTATTGAGTCCATCATGAGGCAACGTCCACCTTCTTTCAGTGGGTCCTTTGATCCACTTGTTGCTAAACAATGGATCATTACCACTGAAAAGATATTTTCAGTTCTTCAATGTTCTAAACATGATAAAGTCATCTTAGCAATATATCGTCTGGAAGGTGATGCTAATCAATGGTGGAATCTTATCAAGAATACGAGTCCAAGAGGTGAAATTGAGTCCATGGAATGAGACTAGTTAAAGAACATATTTTTCAATAAGTACTTCCCTCATATTCTTCGAACAAATATGGAGAAAGAGTTTCTTGAACTAAAGCAAAAGGATGATCAATCTGTTGGTAAATACGAAGCGAATTCAACAAGGCTTGCAAGGTATGCATATGGATTTATCATCCAACCATAAAGTAAAGTTGATCGATTCTTCAGTGGCTTAAAACCAAGTCTTCGAAGGGCATTATCTATAAGAGACTTCAGTAGTTATGAATAAATTGTGTGTTGTGCGATCAAGGTAGAAATGAAATTTGGTGTTACTTATCCATCTCATAGTTTTGATAAGAAACGAAAGATGGAGTTCAAGGATAAATCTCATAATAACGGTGAAAAGAAGATGAATGTCTCATTATGCTCAAAGTGTGGAAAGAAGCATTGTGGAGATTGTCTTAAAGTGACTAGAAAATGTTTGAAGTGTGGAAAAGAAGGTCATCGAGCAGCTGAGTGTCAAAGTAATGGAAAAAGGGTTTATAATGATAAAGAAAAGACTGTAGAGAATGCACCACTAACACTTCAATGATTCAAGTGCAAGGAAATGGGGCATTATGCTAATAAATACCCTAATCCAAAGGTTAGTGATGATCGACATGAGCAACCACTTAAGGAAAAGGACAAAGAGAAGTCACAAGCGATCACTATTGGTGATGTTGAATATGACAATGATGTGGTGGAATGATTAAGTGTTTATGTAATGGGATTCCAAAATAATGTTTTATATAGTATCATGGAATGTTGGAATATTTATGTATCGGTCTATTGTGGTATTCAATAATTTTATGGTATCGGTAACCATGGAAAGTGATTGAAATATTTTTGGAAATAAGATGATATGTGCATAATGAAGGGAAAAAGAGAAAATGAAATGTTTAACAGTATTCATGAGCTCATGATTGATATAAGGACTAAGTGATATCATGGTTTGAGTATATATAATTTTTAGGATTTTGGTATGTGGAAAGTGTTAACTTTTAACTGCATTCATGTTTTCACTAAGGTTCAATGGATATTCATTCTTCAAGAGAATACATGATTAAGGTATTCACATGTTTGTAATTTGACCAATAAGATATATCTTATGATATACTGGGGATAAATGATGGGATTCACATGATTTTTATGTGACATTTCAAGTAATCATTTTCATTATACTATGAGCCTGGACTGTAGTATTTTAGATAAGCCTAAAGATTGGAATGGATTATGTTTGACATAAGTTAGTATTTTTCGATATTATTGATGGGATGTTATAGTAATATACTTTTAGAAAAAGGACAACCTGCAGGACGGGCGACAGCCCATCGTGTCGAACAAGGCTATGTGAATCGAACCCACAACCGAAGTGCAACTGGTCTTTATCACCTACCACTGGCCTACAGGAAGTCCCTGTTTAGTAGAAACTAGTTTTATTTTATCACGCGGTATGATATATGAAGTATAAGTTCATTTTTGGAATCGTATACGATTAACCTTACCATAGATGGACTTATGTATATTTGATAACTTTTGCTAACCTTTTGTTTGAAACAGATGGAATGACCCATCATTCTATCACATGATCTGTTAACACTTCACGGATAATAAATTCAACTTCATTTCATTAATAGATGAAGTGTAAATTGGTCAACGCACAAACAAAAGTGATATTGTACCAAAATAAAACAAGTATTTCTTCTAATTAAAAATTTTCAACTTTAGGAAAATGATATTGAAAACAAAAAATGTTGTCCTAGTGCCCTTATATCTGATGAATCAGATGGTACCTTAGCTCATTGAAAATCTATGGCTTTGTGATTGTTGTATATTTCATAGCCATGTTCTCTACCACTCTCCATCAGAACATGATGATTAGATTTCTCTTCCATATCCATATTTTCAACTGTGTGGAAACCTAGTGATTAGTTTATTTGGGTAACCATTATGTTTCATAATTTTTTTTAAAGATTGGTTTTTGTATTCCTTTTTACGATGTGGGTTTCTATTAAAGAAACTTTGGAGTAGTAAACCATTTATAACCCCGACGAATTTCGAGGGCGAAATTCGTTTTAAGAGGGGTAGAATGTAACACCCCAAAATTTTATGAAGAATATTATTATTAATTTCATTAATGTCTTGTGTTGTACGCTACACCAAAAGGATCTTGCAAAAAACGCATCCTTGACTTGCCATGCATTACATGCAATCGCGACCTTCCTCGATAGCGTATGTAGTACGCAATAACGAGTTTCACTAAAAAACAATATGCTATTAAAATATTATTAAAACTAGCCGTTATGAATAGTAATTGACAGGGCTTATAATTTGCACATTTTTTAATGCATTTATATTTTTTTAAACATCCCAAGATACCATTTTGAGCATATATGTAACAATTTTGGATTTAAGAAGTATTTTAAGTTTAAATGCAAAAATGACCAAATTCTGCATTTTGGACAGATTTTCACTACAGGGGTATTTTGGTCATTTACAAAAAATATAAATCCAAATTTTATGATTATATTCTTTTTAGAATCCTAATTTAATTTCCTTCAACTTTTTCTTCTGGACCAGGATCTGATTCGACCATCTTGAGGTCCAAACAATTCAATGAAGTTGAAGATTATTCTGGAACACCAAGGAGCTTCCAGGAAATTTCTTCTAGAAAAAAGAAGGTTCAGTGAAATATCCATAACTCTCTCAAAATGACTTTAATGGAGCTGAAATTTTTTTTATAGACGGATAAGAAGATTGTGAACACGTTCCATGAAGGGAGACACGCCTTAAATGGCCGTTTTCAGGGACATTAATTCATTACAAAACGGTGGTTTTCGGTTTGATAATTCTAACTAGACAGAATAAATTCTCAGAGTAAATTGGCCATAACTCATTAATCACTTGTCCCAATCCGCTGAGATTGTGAGGGGACACGGACAATACAATTATGAACAACATTGAAGAAGGCCTCAACGCGTGAAGAGGTCATTTATGGGGTCAACAACGCGACAACGTTCGGAGGACAGAAATCTGGCTATAAAAGGAGGAGAGCTCCCCCTCCTCAACACATCCCATTCTCCAACCCATTCCTTCTGGGTCACCAAAGAGAAGAACTTCTCAGATTTTTCTTTTATTTCTTTTGTTTTAAAATGTCTCTCCTCTACTGATTTATCTTGCTTACCCCATTCATGGAGTGGTAGTTTCATTTGAGTGATCAGAAAGAGAGGAGGCTGGACCTATGTGTTGTGCTTGAGTTTTGTGCTTGAAATGAATAAAATTTGTTCTTCTTTCTTCTTCTGGTTCCAATTCATAATTCAGTATTAAATTCCGAATGTAGTTGTGTTAAGGTTTTTATTATGAAATTTTAAATTGCTTTGGTCGATGATAACATATCCCTTCACCCAATTCTAATCTGTATATGGTGGAACATGATTAGGGTTGGGTGGTGATTGCTCGATGGTTGTCAAGCACGTTTGTAGGATTGTATGTCGAAATCTTGGTTTATTAGGGAACAACAATTCTAGGTCTGAGATTTCTCTAATTAATCAAGAGACCTTCTACAACCCTAAACACATTGGAAGGAGGATAGACCAATCTAAGGTTTTAGAAAGGAAAATTATCATCACATTTATCTGACTAAGGGAGAGAGAGGACTCGGTAGATCACATCTCTCATACCAGTTTAAGGAAGAATAAGAGATAAAATTTGGAAACCATGATGGCACAACACTAAGTCTAGCCGAACCAAATCCGATCACCGTCTTTATAATTTGTTAAAATCAATCAATTTCTGTTGTTTGTTTCTCTCATAGTCAATCAAATTTGTTAAACCCAATCTTTTTAAGAAAACCAACAAAAAGTGACAACCTTGTTTTGTGTGCACTCCTCTTCGGGAGACTATATTTGGTTCGGCTAGACTTAGTGTTGTGCCATCATGGTTTCCAAATTTTATCTCTTCTTCTTCCTTAAACTGGTAAGAGAGATGTGATCTACCGAGTCCTCTCTCTCCCTTAGTCAGATAAATGTGATGAGAATTTTCCTTTCTAAAACCTTAGATTGGTCTATCCTCCTTCCAATGTGTTTAGGGTTGTAGAAGGTCTCTTGATTAATTAGAGCAATCCCAGACCTGGAATTGTTGTTCCCTAATAAACCAAGATTTTGAAATACAATCCTACACACGTGCTTGACAACCGTCGAGCAATCACCACCCAACCCTATTCATGTTCCACCGTATACAGATTAGAATTGGGTGGAGGGAGATGTGATCATCGACCAAAGAAATTTATAATTTCATAATAAAAACCTTAACACAACTGCATTCTGAATTCAATACTGAATTATGAATTGGAACCGGAAGAAGAAAGAAGAACAAATTTTATTCATTTCAAGCACAAAACTCAAGCACAACACATAGGTCCAACCTCCCCTCATTCCGATCACTCAAATGAAACTACCCCTCCATGGATGGGGTAAGCAAGATAAATCAGGAGAGGAGAGACATTTTAAAACAATTGAAATAAAAGAAAAATCTGAGAAGTTCTTCTCCTTGTTGCCCCAGAAGGAATGGGGTGGAGAATGGGATGTGTTGAGGAGGGGGAGCTCTCCTCCTTTTATAGCCAGATTTCTATCCTCCTAAAGTTGTCGCGTTTTTGACCCCATAAAGGACCTATTCATGCGTTGATACCTTCTTAAATGTTGTTCATAATTGTCTTGTCCGTGTCCCCTCAAAATCTCAGCGGATTTGGACAAGTGATGAATGAGTTATGGCCAATTTACTCTGAGAATTTATTCTGTCCAGTCAGAATTATCAAACCGAAAACCACCATTTTGTAATGAATTAATGTCCCTGAAAACGGCCATTTAAGGCGTGTCTCCCTTCATGAAACGTGTTCACAATCTTCATCTCCATCTATACACAACATTTCAGCTCCATTAAAGTCGTTTTGAGCGAGTTATGGATATTTCACTGAACCTTTTTTTTCTAGAAGAAATTTCCTGGAAGCTTCCTTGGTGTTCCTGAATAATCTTCAACATCATTGGATTGTTGGGACCTCAAGATGGTCGAATCAGATCCTGGTCTAGAAGAAAAAGTTGAAGGAAATTAAATTAGGATTCTAAAAAGAATATAATCATAAAATTTGGATTTATATTTTTTGTAAATGATCAAAATACCCCTATAGTGAAAATCTGTCCAAAATGCAGAATTTGGTCATTTTTGCATTTAAACTTAAAATACTTCTTAAATCCAAAATTGTTACATATAAGCTCAAAATGGTATCTTGGGATGTTTAAAACAATATAAATGCATTAATAATGTGCAAATTATAAGCCCTGTCAGTAATAACCACTATTTAAAATTTTTTAAATTTTATTTTTCAAAATGGACTTCATTTTTGGATTCGGAATATCGAAATTAGCTTAGGGTGATATTTTGGTACTTTTCGGATAACTTTCATTTTCTGATGAATAGTGAAAATTAATATATTTTAATTAAAATTTTTTTTAATCGAAAAAATTAATAGTGATAAATTATTAATTAAAGTGGTTTTAAAGTATATTTAGAATATTTTTTTACAATTTAATACAATGTTGGTCATTGGATGTAATTTAACATTTAAACCAGTTATAAACAAGTGTCAATATTTTGATAGTTATTATCTCTTAAAAACACATTATTTATTTTGACGACGGGAATTAATTTTTAAATTAGTTAATCTAGCAGATATGTTTTGAATTTTATAAAATAGACATCAATTTTGAATTCATAATATCAAATATCGCTTGGGTCTAATTTTTGGTATTTTTCTGGAAACTTTCATTTTTTGATGAATAGTGAAACCACTAAGTGGTAGTTAAAAAACTAAATTTTTCATAAAACACAATTTTACCGCTTCTGTGAGTGGAATTTAAAAAATCCGAGATACACGGTTGATGTCAGTAAGTAAAATGCGGTTCAATGAGATGAAAATAATTTTTGTTGAATAGTAACTTTTTATTTTTTTTACCACGGTTAAAAGTAAATAGGGTAATTAAGGGTAAAAATGATATTATTATTACCATAACACATTTCCTAATTCTATTGGAAAAGTGTAGTTCGACCAGAAACAACCTTATGAATAAAATATGACCATTTAGGCCCACTTGGATTAGATTAGAAAATTTATTATTAATTTATTTAAAGAAGGGTTAAAATAGGTAAAATCAATGTTTAATAACTAAATCATTTTGAATATAATGTTATAAATAAGATAAATTCTACTATAAATATTTATTAGAATTCTAAAAATATTTCCTACATAATGATGTTTTTTTGTAAATTTTAGACTTTAAATAATTTAATTTACTTATGACAGAATGATGATGCAGTAATTACCATAATATTGAAAAATTAGAATAATTTATATTATAAATACCTAAATAAGTATAATTTGAGACTTTTTATGAATTAAACTAATTTTATAGGTTAATATGGCATGTTAGGATTGATTTAATTAACTTTAGTCGAAGTAATCATTCTGTTATGAGTTTCAAAAAAATCAACTATCGAATAGTGTCAAAATTGACATAAAATAGTTTTTAAAACAAATATTATATTATTAATCGTTATTTTATTCCTAAAAATCTAAGGTTCGGAAAAAAGACATAGATAATGTTATATATATTAATAAAACACAACTTGGGGGTCTCTTGGATGTATATGGTAAGTTTATTAACTATATAATATAAAAATACAAAGTGGCATGGTAAATGTCAATCTAATTAACTAAGAGTTAAAACTAAAAGATAAGGTTAATATAAAGACCTAAACTTGACTAAATTCTATTGGATGAGAGGATTTAGACCCATCCCCACCTTATCTTCTAAATAACTCAATTTGGAGCTATTTAAAACCGAAATTGACATTATAATAAAATAATATTTTCAGTTATTCCAAAGGTGCTCCTCACCTCCCTTATAAAAGGGCACATCATCCCCCTCTTCCTCACACCACATTGAGCCTTCAAGCTCGGCCAACCCCTTCCATTTTCTCCTCTCCACTTTTCTAGAGACATCCTAGAGGTCCTGGTCTTCTTCAAAGACCAATTTTAGTGCCCTAAAAGGAGGTCTCAAAGAATCACTTCAAAGAAGAGGTAATATCCATTACCGATCCTTTCCAATTTCCTTCTTCTTCAACTTCTTATTATTTAGTTGTTTCATTATGAAGTAATAACATCAGTATTACTCATATACATATATGTTATTATAATTATGAAACAACTCTATTTAACAATCTATCCATCCTACGGAAAATGAAATCACTGCGCGTGCGTACGTACGGAATACCGTCTCCACGCCGTGGTGTAATATATTTTCCACCACCACCATACTTGGATGGGTATAATGGTGTACATAATAATGATATATGATTATTGTAAAGTGATATTGATTCTGAAATAGTATACATATACTCGAATAAAATTCCACGATCATGAGAACGATATCATCGCTCGTGCGTACGTACGGACGACCGTCTCCACGACGCGATGAGATTCATTCTCCACATTAACCATTGATGAATGATTATAAAGTATATATAATAAGTAATCATGAAATATATGACATAATAATGATACTGGGTTTATGTGTATATATATGTATGTTGTGTACTTAATTCCATTCAACTCAATAAGGAAATGAAAACAACGTTCATGCATACGTACGACCTACCGTCTCTATGAACAGTGTATTTCTTTCCATTTACTGATCTATTATATATATATGTATATTCTGAATCTATATAATATATAAATAATTTTTTATATTCTGTAATTATGTAATCATGATCTATGTAATCATATGAATAATTACAAGTTAAAACACGGATGACAAATGAAATGATTTTACCCAAAACACTCTTTAACATGGAATTTTCAAAAGAACCGGTAAAATAAAGTCATAAGTGAACCATATATGATGTCATAACAATGAGTAAGATTCTATAATAAGTCAATAACATTATTTAAATCATTATACAGGAGGTTCGGACACTTACAAAGCAAGTCGGACCTAAGGTAAGGGAAATATCACAATCTCATTTTTATCCGAGATTGTTTATACTTTGGTATTTACTAGGGTGTATTTTATCATCCACATCCATTTTTCCTCAATATGTAATATTATTTCAATCCACCTTCAATTATTTAAATCTAATTTTACCATTTTGTGAGTTTTTACTAAAAGATATGAAAGGAATCTTTTGTCGTTTTTCGTACGAGGTACTTTTTGACTTTTTCGACAAAAGTACGAGAAAAATGTTTTTTTTAACTTATACGGCATGAATGGATTTTTAAAAAATTATTTCCAAGAAGCTTCCATTACATGTTTTGAAGTTTATTTTTAATCAACTTCTCTTAGTTTATAATTTTATGACATGTTAAGAAAGGAAAAGTGTTTTTGAAGTAGAAATGATATTTTCCTCAAGAATGGAGTTCAAGTGTTTTATCAAAATTATTTTCCATCTAAGATAATAAAGGGTTATGTTTTTATCTCTATTATTAAATTGATTTGATTATGTTGTGATGGAATTATTTTTATGAATTCCATTATCTTATATGAATTATTTGATGATGTCACGTTGTTTAAGATTCCCATTTTTATTACATGGGTTATGCAATGATGTATGATTTTTGATTTTGTGGCACACATAAGAATGGTATCATTATGAGATGGGTGGGGCCTATATCTCCCTCAAATGCATTGGGTAAAGATTTAATATCTCATGAGATAGGCATGGATGGTACGGTAGGTTATACCGGTTCAGTGAAACAGGACTGAAACGAGGAGTGAACTCAGTTCAGAATGGGACTTTGTCCACTAAGATAGAGTTGGAAATGAGTCTTGACTAATAAGAAATGATTTTCTATGATTATGTGTGTATGCCAAAAAGTTTCATGTTTTAAGTTATGATTATTGGGATTACATTTCAATTTTATGATTTATCCCATGTAAAGATATTATGATCTCTTTTGCAGGTTATGGTTTCCAAAAGTTATGTTCTTATGATGTGATTGATATTTCTTTTGTTTACCCGTACTGAGAATTTGAGCTCACCCCTTTTATTTTTTATTTTCCCCAGGATGTGAAGAATGGTTTTAGGAAAGAAAAAAAGGGAAGATCTTTATTGGGAGATGTTGAAGATCTTTCACCACGATTAAAAGATTTTATTCCGAGTTTCCAAAGACACTAAACTATTACATTATTTGTGTGTGTGTTTTTGTTATGTACTAAGTATTCCACAAAAGTAATGTAATGTCTGTGTACGTTAAGCTTAGGGTCTCTATAGTGATGTTATGAAACTCTCAAAACATAAATAATTATGACTCATCTAGGGTAAACCCAACAACCCTGACCAAAAAATCCTCTCTAATCTTTCATAAGATTCATAGTTTAAAAGATATATATCTTCTTTATAAAAATCAATAATAAAAATATTAAATTAATTACCTCATGTTTAATGTATCCAAAAACCTGACACACATACATTTTTTTTCATTCCAATGGTAACCCCAATATCCCAGACCTGATAGTGGTCTTAGATTTCTCATATGATACACCATTCACGAGATACATAATTTTTTAAAAAAAATTGTAATAAAATATTAAATGAATTTCCATAGTGCATGATGTTACCAAACATCATATGTGCACAAATGATATGTCATATCTAGGGTAAACCTGATAGCCTGGGCCTAACATTTGTCTCTGATTTTTCATACTATGTATAGTTTGATAGATACTCAATTTTTTTCTATAAAAAAAACTAAATGAAATACCTTAGTATGAAATGCAACAAAAAACCAGAAAACAAATATCAGGTCAATCCTGGGGGGAAGACAGTATTCCCCAACTAACTATGGTCTCTTACATCCCATACAATACATCATTTGAGAGATACTTCCATTTTTATAATATTTTATAATATCCAATTAAATGAATTACCATAATGTGTGACGTTAAAAATGTCTCACCATGAAAAAATGACATATCACATCTAGTGTAATCCCCAAATCCATAACCGAGAAATGATATTAAATTATTGATACGAAACCAAATTTTGGAGATAAATAATTTTTTAATAAATATTCATAATAAAAATATTAACTTAATTACCCTGACGCCCCATGTAACCAAGCACCCAACAAAAAAATGTTATGTTACACCAAGGGTAAACCCATAATCCCCAATATAATGATGGGATCTTATTTTTTAAAAGATATAAATTTAAGGAGATTTATTAATTTTTTATAAGGAATTTTATTAAAAAAATAAATAAATAACTATCGTGAGTGGTGATTCTAAACTCTCAACACAGACAAATTATTTATCACATCTAGGGTAAACCCCAGATTTTAGACCTAATTGTGGTCTCCAATTTTTCATATGAAAAAAATCATGATAGATACATAAATATATTATAAAATATTATAATAAAAATATTAAATTAATTAAACATGCATGCAATATAACCAAACACTAGACACACACAAATGTTATGTCTCACCTACGGTAACCCCATTATCAGGGACCAAACAGTGGTATCGTGATTCCCATACAAGAATCCATTCTAGAGATATTATATTGTATTTATTAAACTTCATGTTTCTAATATAATATATTTAATATTTATATTCTATGTACACCAAGACTCTATTGACCCTGAAATCTAGTATTAACCCAACACCTCATTCTGATCAAATTTCATAGAGTATTTCACGGTGTAAAAATATAATAATAATATTAAAACACTCACAATGATTATTAATTATTATTAATAGTTTTTTTTATTTTTATATGACTATGGACTCGGTAATAAGAAACTATTATCTATTACGTGATCATTATTAGACAGATCATCATTAAATTTCCAATAGATATTATTTAAATAATATCATATTGAAGGTGTCAAAAACATTATTTCATTTTCATATTTGAACTCAAAATTTTTTTATAAAATAAATAAATTAAATTTCCAAGTAATAAATGTGATCTTACGAGATTTTAAATGTTTGAAAATGTTGGACCTCACCTATTGATTTTTTTATTGGAATGGTTATATTTTTTGGTTTCAACATGGTGAACAAAATTTAGAATAAAATAAAACATTAGTTTAGGATCAATCATTTTAGAGTTTAGTACATGAGGTTAGTTTTCTATCTATTTAGGAAATAAAAACTCTGAATTATATTCTCATTTCTGAATCAGGACCTTCTTAGTTTATTAATTTGTTCAAATACACTGAATAAGCCTATATTCAGGATTCCAGATGAAAAAACATAGAGGTGTTCAAAAGTTAATGTCTATTAAATCATATTTTTGATTGTTAAATATATTTTTTGATTATATATTATTATTATTTAAATCATTATTTTTTGATAAAACTATATTAAATATAGTTTTATATGAAATTAATAGTTCGATCCATACTTTGTGTCATAGTTATTAGAAGATTCATGCATGTTAAAAGGATTTCATATTATATTTTCTGTGATTACGAATCCGTGGATGTTTATCTAAAATATGGAGAATCAATGTATAAAGAGGCATAACATGGAAAGTCCATATTTCTTATGTAATAGTTGATGCATTTTCCAATTACACCTCACTCATAATGCTTATTTATGTTGTGCAACATAGCTATATTTATGAAGTGGAATAAATATAATATTTACACCATAAAAAGATTAAATCATACATGTGATGGTTATTTATGAAATTTCATTGACCATCTGAAAACATATTTTTATTTAAAACCTAACAACATATTGTTGGGTATTTTTATTAATGTTTTTTTCCATTTGGATTTTATAAAAAATAATATTCTTGATCATCTTTTTTCATTATTACATCAATCGTAGAACCCTAGATGATAATGGAGGAACCAAATATATATTTTTTTGATATTATTTCAATTAAATATGATGAATAATATTTTTGTTTATCTGGAACCATTAATTGATGAGTTAATATCATTGCAGATCATGGTGTAACCATATTTGATATCATTATAGATTAGAAATTTACACTAAAAGTTAATTTTATATGGATGACTAGTGAATTTATGGTGTTTGGTATGTTATATGGATGCATAATACATGGTTTAAAATAATTTTCATACTACATGGATGTGAAAAAGTGCACATTCTATTTAGTTGGATAAATACTAGTTATTTTTACTATAATTTGTGATTTTTTCTTCCATATTATCCTTTTTTAAATAATATAAATAATTTTAAAATGGTAGAATTGAAAGAGATGAAGCTCCAGTAGTTCTCTTAGAAATTCAAGTAAAATATATATAATATGCATTACCTCCAATTAATTTTGTACCAATAATAAATGAAAAAAATAAATGGTATTGGTGGTGAACATAATTTGATAAAGAATAATTTTTTTGGAACAATCAATATTGTTTATATTTTTAGGTTAGTTATGTGTTATATGTAATACATATTTATAATATTTATTTATAACATATTTTTTATCATTTTGGACACAACTGATAAGAAAAAAGATAATTTAAATGAATGGTTAGATCTTTCAGAGACTTGCAGATGTCCTGATGTTAAATTAGATGAAGTTAAATGATCACACAATTTAATGAATCCAAAAATATCTTACAGACTTTCTAATGATATTAATTTATTATTTTATAAATTTTTTGATATTTGAGTTTATGATATGTTTGTACTTCTAATTAATATCATAGGATATCAAATAGGTATATTATTGGTTTAAAAATCCTTGACTTCCATGTCGTAGTGGAAAGATTACTTCTTAATGGTCCCATAGGGCTATTGAATTCTTAAACATGGGATGTTTTTACCTAAATATTATATTTATTATGATATATTTTTGTGGAAATATCCAATTTGGATTCATTGAGCATGCTAAAAAGGAATTTCACTTTAATTTCATATAAATTGAAGAAAATATTCCCAGCAGGCTTCTTCGATTTAATTGATCATTTAATATTTCATTTTCTATAAGAAGCTAAATGGGTAACACTACAAAAATTTTGAAGTATCTTCCCATTTATGATATCAACAAAAAAGTTAATTAAGATAGTACTTAACACAACAATGGTTGAAGGGTCAATTGTAGAATTGTACTTATAAGAGGAAATATTAAATTTCATCTCTTGTTTTAATCAACTGAACGATCCTTCCAAACATAATTGGATGAATCATAGTAAGAAAATTGATAATTTTGTCACAGAACTTAAATTTATAGTTTTTAAGGATCTGAATATTGGTTTTGGTGGTCACTGTGAATCAGGGATTTCAGATAATGAACTCCAAAGAGATCAAACATATGTTATACTGATATTTGAAGAAATTAAACAATGTGTACATTAATTATTAATTACTATTATTTTTTAAAATATACAATTATTCATATTTTTTAGAGAACATTATGACCATATAAAAAAATTATATATAAATTACACCTGAAACTATAGAAATACAAAGTAAACAGATTTTTTCTTATTGGTTTCAAATATAAGTCAATTATGTTTCTTTCGATAGAATAAGAAATAAATTTGAAATGATGTCTATTATTAATAATTTTTATTGTTTTATATAATAAGAAGATGATGATAAAATTTATTTTGGATTATGTCGTATCGAAGAACCTCAATCAAAATTGTTAAAATATTACAAGAGGTATGTGGTTAATAAATTTTGATTCCATAAAATAATATATGTTGACTCATAGAAATCCTTGAATAATGGTGTTTGTTTGAAAGGATATCATCATAATGAATGTGAAATTGACCTTTATGGTATTCTAGATGAATAAATTGAGTTATGGTAACTTGGAAAAAAAATATATAAAAATGTTTACATGGTTTTGGACTAATACTAATAAAGGGTTGTGAGTTCATCCATGAAATAAAGTCATTATAATGTAATATAACACTCTCATTGAAATAAGTAATCAATTTATTTTGGAATATCATGAACATCATGTTTATTATAAAAATTATTTTGATGTTTTGTGATATTTGAATAACTGGTGGAGTGTGACATAAATGAAATCATGTAACAATCAATTTTTTGAAAATGAAAATGGTTCTGTAGAAGTGAAACATATTTAAAATTTTCAATAGAAATCCAAAAATATATATTTTCCAAAAAGATATAATTATTTATGTTGAAATCCCCTAGTCAAGGGATGATTATATAGATAATGTTGATAGGGTAATAAGGGATAATGAAAATGAAAATTTTATGGATGTTGACTATAATGAAGATGAGGATTAAAACATTTTCATCTATAAAATCTTTGAAAAAGTTGATGATTCATGTATTGCATTTTGGTTTTGATTAGTTTTTATAATTTATTTTTTTTATTAGAAATTATTTAAATGTAAAATTTTTGTTTCACATTACTATACCCAATGATATATTATAATGCATTGATGATTCTAGTAAATGTTAATTTTTGTATATTTAATATTCTTAATAATATCTATTAAAAAGTAGTAATATTATATTCTTCATGATATTTATTTATTTTTAAATTGAAAACTACCTATAGGTAAGATTATTTTGTTTTGTTATTTATTGTTTTTTTATATTTGATATTTTTTTCCACAATTTATTACATATAATGATATTTTTTTCAAATGAATACAGATTCCCTCAATGATCTAGTTCATTCTCTCACTAATGTCGGACTTCCAACTAATTAGCCTGATTCATCTAATCCATAGGATGATGCTCCTATTAAGAGGGGTGAGGCCATTCATGATTGATAATTATGGACATTATTCTAGAGTGAAACCCCAATATTGATTTTGGTCTTCATTTATAGATGTATGTTTACTTTTTTTTAATATATTTATATTATATTAAATTCTTTTATTAATTTTGGTAATAATATTTTTGTTATTTGTTTTTTTTGAAAAGTTTCCCAAATTTTGAAATTGGGAATGATAGTGTGATTTTAAAAAGTTATTTTTCCGATCCATGGGTATCATGGGACTAGGTTTCCATTAGCATGCATCACTATATGTTTGACCACTAGATTTCAAATTATTAAATAATTATACGATATAAAATTGATTTAATTACTCACATATTATTTGAATTTTATTGCAGATTTTATTTTATCTTATTGATGATATCCATAGGGATCCTATTAGAGTGGCATGGGATATTTTTATACATGAAAACAATCATCATTTTTACACAACCTCAGAAAGAGAGCAATGAATACAGATTATTTTATTTATTTCAACCTGTCTCACATCTCCCATCGACTTGACTATAAATCATCTCAGATATGATGCAGGTTTTACTACTATGTTATAAGAGATAATGTTCTGTGATAATCATCATATGGACATGAATCATGGGGGAGGAAGGAGGTCACACATTAGGCCTCAAGGCAGAAATTTTTAATACATTAATGACATGTGGTGAGATATATTTTTTATTATTGTATATATACTTTAACTAAATTTTTTATATTATACATATCACCACAAACCCATATATTACAAAATTTGATGTTGACAATAATATTTATAATAATTTATATATAAGATAACTTGTAGGACATCGACCATTCCATATTGTGGCAAGTAATTTATCTAAAAAATTTCATGAATATTAATTTTTAGTTATAATAATTTATAATTATATTTGAAGGAATCATATCAGACAAAAAATTATCAATCACAAGAGAGTCTACATGAGACTGGAAATGATTCCATTGGTGATATATGTATTTTATGAGGTGGGATAGAAATAAAAGACATTGAATGATGTTAAAAAATTATCGGTCATTAACAATTTTTCCTGACTGACACCTATGAGTTTTATGGTAATTCTATGATGTCATTTGTGAGCTCAAATAGAGATTGTGGAGACTCTTCATCAATGTATTCACCCACTTGACGGTATAAGGAGAGGGTTATATCTCAGGATGAGATGATATAGTGTATGTATAGAGAGATAAAGAGGGGTATCCTTAGAAACATCATGAGAGAGATGACCAGATGTTGAAGTATATGTAAAAAAATTCAAATGGCATTGGTACAAAGTTTCATCTTCTGGGTTCTTCAAGTGATCATCCTCCACTAGACACCATTTGATGATTTGTGATGTTTTATGACAATTTTTAATTTTAGGGTGAAGAACATATTATGTTTGAAATGATGTAATACTTTTATGATTTTTTATTTATTATTAATTATTTGTAAATATTTTTAGTATTCTTAACCAATTTTAATAATTTTAGTTTAAAAAAATTTAATTTTTCAATTAATTTTAATTATATATAATTGTATTATATATTTTTAAATTTTTTTAATTTTTAAATTTTTTTTAAATTTTAATTTTAATTTCTGTTAATTTATTTTTTATATAAATATTTTATTTTTAAAAAATATTATTATTTTCGATGGATTGTTCTTTCATCGCAAATATTATAAATTGCAATGGTCCATCATAATTTTCTGTTTATCGAAATTGTAATCCTCATTTGCGATGGATAATTCGTCTAATCCAATTATTTACATTTTAAAATAGACCTTCACAAATAAGAATAATTGTGATGCCTTTTTTTCACGATGCATTAGAAACAAAATCCCAACGCAAATAGCTTTCTACAATGAGATTCTATTTCTAATGCACTATTGTATAAATAAAAAATATCAATTGTGTTATTATTCATTTTATTTCAATTCTAACCATGTTTTATTTATTTACTAAAATTTCTAAGATTTCGTTGGACATTTAGAGTATATTTGGTTTATCAGTCTAAAATTACCTCGGTTCACCAAGGTCAATGCAATTTTTGTTCCATATTTTTTAAAAATATTAATATGTATTTATTTTTGTAAAATAATTTGATAGGACCATCCTTGTATGTTGGATTTTAAAAATGATAGATTACTTATCATTGAGGTTGTACTTTGTACAAACACACAATCTATGTTTCCATTTTCTATTATATTGACAAATAATAGGATATATAATATTTTTCTTTGATAATATTATAATTATGATATAAATTTAATATTTATTTTAATGTTCAACATTTATAACTAACCATTTGATGCAGAAATGAAAAATGAATCACATATCTTTGTAGAGGTGGTATTTTGCACTAACAGATGATTAGTGTTATCAATTTTATACAGATATAAATGATAATAAAGTAAGTAATATATAATCCTTCTAAAATAATTATAATTAAAAAAAATCATATATACATATAATCAATAATTCCATATTTATAACCATATATGTATGGCGGTGATGGAAAATAAAACACATCACTTCTTGGAGGTGGTAGTCCCCATGTAAAAATATGAGATGTTTTCATTTCCCATGAGATATAAGGGTGATAGAATTCTTTTCCATAAAGATAGTAAAATTTTAGTATAGTCATGAAAATTATTTAATCATGTCATAATGGTTATAATATATTTAAGGAGGTATAAAAAGAAAGAAATTTGAAATAACTCAGTTAGGACATATATCTCCTCATTGGATATCACCCTTTAGATTACACCATATGACTTATTGGATTTTTCTTTTGAGAAGACCATGACATGTAGGATTTGGGGAGTAATTTTAGGAAGTTTTATTTCTCTTGGATGTATTCAAAATTAAAGGCTCCAGTGTTGTGGGGAAGATAAGAGAGTGGGTTCCCATTTATAAGTCTATGGGTGACACTATTATAATTATTCCATGTTTTAAAATAATATAAAGTATTATTATCATGATAATTTATAACCTTATAAATTAGATTTAATCATAATTAACATGTTTTATCCTTTTAACATTTTAACAACATTTTTACAAAGAAAACTATTCATAATGAATAAAAATGAAATTTTATTAATTACAAAATTTCAACCTCATTATTCAAAACATGAAATCCATTATTTATATTTGAATTTGTATAAGTGAAAAAATCACATTGAATATTAGAGTGAAAAATGTAACAAAAAATAATTTTTTTCAACAAATTCATTTTAAAGCCATATGTGATCATATTCCAAAATAAAAAAATTATGCTAATTCCTATGATATTAATTATATAATCATAAATTTTTTTTTCTTTACATGAAAAACAAAATCAAAATTGAATGGTAATTTTAAATAACTTTATTTAATGGGATTTGTTTTTCAAATATCGGTATTTTTCACTATTCACAGAAAAACAATATTTACGAAATTCCCAAAAATTCACCATAATATAATTTTTATATGATGATTGAATAAATGATTTTAATTTTATCATTTTAATTATTTAAAATATATAATTTAAATTTTACAATAAACCTTATATTTTAGTGGAAACATCTTAACTAGATTAAAACTACTTATTTTACTATTGAAAAAACATATAAAATTGTTATATTATAAATTAAATATAAAATAATTTTCTAATATTATTAAAGAATAAAACATTTTCATTATTATAATTACTTGAGATTTCAACCATAAATAAAGATCACAAATTTTTCTATAATTAAATATATGATTATTCTACTTAATCAAATGATGAAAAATAAAAGCCATCAGATAATAAAAATAGGTATTCATTTGAAGATGAAGAATCCTTACATACTATATCTGAAATAGATATGTATGTATGTCTTATGAAAAAATGAAAAATATAAGTTATATAGTGCTTATGATTTTTCTAATTATTTTTTAGAGATAATACAAATATTTTGATATTGACTTTTCCAAAGTCAAATATTTCACCAAAATTATGTTCTAAAACTAATTCACATAAGGATTATGATCCAGAATTTAGATTATTAAAATTTGGGTGATAATATTAAAACTAATGTTTGTAGTTTGAAGAATATTTAATCTCATTTTTCTTTTATTATTTTTATTGAAAAAATGTATACATAAATTAGACTTTCTAGAACATATAAAGGAGTTGGTTTTAGGTATGATGTGTCTCATTTCCAAAAAATTATTTTTTACATATAAGTGAACACTTTTTATCCAAATTTAAAAGGATATGTCACTAGAATAACTAATTTTCAATAAATATGTCCAATATTTTTAATTTAATAATGATTTTATTTATGAATTACTTGTACCTATTGAACACAGAATAGTTGAGAGAACATAGGTTCAATTTTTTCTCTAATGTAACTAGACCCAAGAAATTTTAGGTAATAAGAATATAAATTTTTGTATTTATGGAAAATAGATTGGGTATTGAAAATTGTAACAAGTAGTACAAGGATACTGATTGTTCATGACACATGATTATTGATAAATATAACTTTTAGAATTTTAAAAAATTAAATGGGGGATTAGTCACTTTGGAGACAATGAATAGAGTGAAATACATGGAATTGGTGATGATTATTTTCTTAAAAAATAATTAATTTCTAATATTTTATTTGTTTTATGTGTAAATAAAAATCTTATGAACATTATTTAAATATAACAAGAGAGTTATCTTCTGATCTCCAGGAATAAAAAATATATTATTCAATGTTTAGAAGGTACATTCATTCTAACTACCAATATGCTTGATAATAATTATACACTATAATATAATGATATAAGTAACAACAACATCTGTTGTTTAAGTGAAATAGAGGATTTATCATCACTATAGAATTGAATACTATGATACAATAACTTTTGAACTTTGAAAAAAATTAATTAGAATGGGAATACCATGGATCTATCAAAACTAAAATTTTATTCAACCATAGTTTGTGATCATTATCAATTCAACAAACAATATATGACCATGTGGAAAGGTGAAATTGAATTCCACACTTATGAAGCTATGTAGTTACTATATATTTACTTATTTTTTCCTATAAAAACTAGAAGTACTTGAGGGAGACCCTATGTGTATGTATTAGTTGATTATTCCAGTAGGTATACATGGGTTTATAATATCACTAGAATATCTGTAGTAGTCAATAATTATAAAATATTTCACCCCTCTATTTAAAATGATGAAAACATAACTATGGTTATAATAAAGAGTGATCATGATGGGGTGTCTGTAGACTCAGTTTTTTTAATATTTTTATCATAATAAATTCATTATGCATAATGTTTTTCATATAGGGAACCATAAATAAATTTTAGTTTAAAGAAGAAATATAAATATTTAAGAAATTCTAAAAAACATTCTCATTGAGTTTTCTATCACTAATGTTTTCTTGGATGAGGCTATAGGTAGAGATTGTTTTTTGAAAAATTGAGTTTGATTTTGTCATGACTAATCCTATGGGGCCCAGATGTGACTACCCCAAGGCTATCTTCCATAGGTCTGGGGTTGGTGACTAGTACCACACAAAATTAAAAAACCCACAAAATTAATTCCCAAATAGGGTAAGAATTTCCTTAGAGATCCGTACACACTCAAAAAGGGAAATTGAAGTAAAAACCCCACAAAAGTAAGGTACAACCACGAGTGTAATGTAAAACCACAAGTACAACTGAAAACTGAAAACAGTGGGCTGGAATACATGCCCTATAAACTGAAGGAATGTAAACAGCTGACGTATCATCCCTGGATCTCTACCTGAAGGGTTGTAGTTGTAATTCTATATAGAAGAAGAGGATCTCGACAACTCATGTCAGTCTAAGTCCCAATCCTCCAAACTCTACCTTGGGGCATCAGTAGTATACACAAAACACACATGTGCGGGCAGAGCCTATGCAGGGTTGAGTATAATAACTCAGTATTGGACCCTAAGACCCCCGAAGGTCACCTATTAATCCATAAAGTAAAAAATCACAACAAATAAAACAAAGCTAATTTCACAAGAATGTCCTATATCATGAAGCACGAAGAAAAAAAGAATTCTCACTCAAGTTGTATGAATTCAATGTTAGTGGGATAGGGATGAATAGTTTTATATCGTGATCATCCTATCCATAGTTACTCTAATACTAAACCGTATTAGGCCACTCTATGCTGACCCATATTGGTCGCTAGATGCAGACCCATATTGGTAGCTGGTGCTGACCCGTATAAGTCACTAGATGAATACTCTTACTAGTCATTGATACTGACCCATATTAGTCAATAGTGCTGACCTGTATTGGTCACTGGTACAGACCTGTATTGGTCATTAGGGCTGACCCACATTGGTGGCTGATACAGAGTTATAGATTATCAATAATATAGCCAGATTATCCCACTCTGGTGTTTCTGATGCTGACCCGTATTTGTTTCTCATTTTCTTCATGTCACATCCAGCCACTGGAATACTGCTCATAGCATGATTGATTCTTTGGGAACCTCTCCTCAAGCCATCAGTTGTATTTCAACTAGTAAGAGGTCCTGATAAAATCATATCCATGGGACTTCCCATAATAGGGGTCCCAACATGATAGACGGCGTGTCGACCGAACGCCCGGTCACTAAGACATGTACATTTTTCTAAAAATATCTTGTTTGTATTAAAATATGATCCAACCTAGGTTTCACATCAAACATCGTCAAAAATCACTTAATATATCTCCAAAGGACCTCCTCATCCCAAGGGTCCTTCTACCATGGACAACGCGTCGATCAGACGCCCGTTCTGTTACTTACACCCCTTTTAGTGAAACAGGGGTGTTGGAACCTCCATCTAGACCAGCTGAGTTGGGCCCACCTAAATATGCCAAAGGGACCATTTCCCAAATGGGGTCACGACACCACTGATGATGAATCAAATGGAAACCTGTTTCGTCAATTATTTGGGCTTCTTTATTCGGGGGCTGTTTAGGTTTGGGATCGGTCCGACATGGTCAGGCCGGCCCAACGCAACGGGTCCTGGGGTCTGCCTAACCCTATCCTGGTCCAAACCATTAATTGTAGAACAAGTTCCATTGGGTATAGCCCATCGAGGTCGGCTAGACTGGTTTGCGGGCCCATGCCACGTTTGGCCCGACTCGTCGGGTGGGGCTCAGCCCACCCGCGGAGGCCCGCTGGGCGTGTCCGGCCTATTCGGTCGGCCCAAGTCCGCCTGATGGAAAACCAATTCACCCAGCTGGCCCCACAGATGTGGGGCCGTTTTGTCTAGTGTGATGCGGGGTCCACACCACCCCCTCATAACAAGACCCATTAGCCGTTGTTGCTGCCACCGGCGGTGCCTGTGGGCGCCGCCCGTCCCCCACTGGCACTGCCCATATCAGGCTTGGCTGGCTTGGGCTGGACACCTCTAGCCACCGTAGCTCATGACGACGTGCCGCCCTCCACTGCCTATGGCCGGTTGTCATGGGTGTTCTTCGGCCACCACCGGCCACTTCCCGCATGGTGCGCCAATGATTATTTCCATGGACCACCAGAATGATGTCGTTATTTCATAGCCCTCAAATGCATTGCCTCTATGTTGGTTGCTCTGCCATGAAGAGCACACCAAGGAGATGATTAGCAGAATTTATGGGCCTTATTGGTTATATCCCGCACCCTCTATGTTATAATTTTAAACATGAAGAAAATTTAATAATAACAAAATGAAGAATAATCCCTAAGTTTAAGATCCCACAATTACCATCTTTATGATTAGATGAGATACGGATCAACACGTTAGTCGGTTGGTCCATGTTTTTTATATTTTTCAAGAATGGTAAGAGAGATAACATTAAATCTCATAAACCAATAAATTGTATGACGTTTGTTGATGCAATTTCGTCTTGTAGGGTTTATGGCTTCGATAACCCTTCCCAGTTCCGACCTTCGAAAGGCATTCATCGACATTCGTCGTTCTTCACTGGGGTGGAAGTGCACTAGAGATTCGCCCAAGAATCCCCCAAATCCTTTCCCCATTTTTTATTGACACATATAAATTTTTATAGAACCACGTTGAAAAATTTCCATAATGACGTGATGTCAGATCGTTATGTAGTTTCCCTTATGAAACATCATTACTATTTTTCAGCATTAAATTCATTGTTACGATGTAGAATATATGCCATCCATGTGTTTCATTAATGTTCCATGTCGCTGCATCATCATTAACCCGTAGTGTTTCCGTCCTCCACACAATGGAGATAAAAGAATAAAATAATTCTTTTAAATTCTTTTATTATTTTTCTCAAAAAGTCCAAAAATTAACTTCTTTGCTCGGCCCTCGGCAGCTATAGTCAAGTAGTTTCTAGGTGAATACCAGCAATCTGGATTCAACCACTCCCTTATATTTTTAATCAGATCACCATTTCAAAATATAGAAAATGTCACCCACACGTTTACTTGATATAACTGTAAAAAAGTTCTAGAATTAATTCTGAGCACACCAGGCCTCTGAATCACATGCCATACATATCCACTAACTCGTAATAATCCCATGGGTGTAATGTATTCATCTAAATAAAACCCATTATTAGATATGGATCAGAATCAAGTCAAAACATTATCACCTTAGATTCCATGGGTGTAATGTATTCATCTTGAATATGAAAGATTAATTATATATGTTTAATATTAATAATGATGATAATTTTTTATTTATTATTCTACTATTGTTAATTCATTTGGATTTTTTAAAAAAATAACTAATTTTGTGGAGTAATTGGTTAATGTGATGTTTGATTAATTTGACCCTTTCATTTTTTGGAAAAAATACAAAAAATCACCATTTAAATGATGTTAATTTTTATTGGTTATTCTACAACTATTAATTCATAAATATTTTTTAATAAAAGAACAAATTTCATGGAATAATTTGTTAATGTGAAGTATGATTAATTTGATCCTTTAATTTTTGTGAAATATCCTAAAATTCATCCTCCAAATTATGTTTTTAAAAATAATCCTATTATATTTCTATAATAAATTTCACAATTCCTGATATTAAATCTTATTGAAATAGAACCTCAATTTTATATATAGAGAATTAACATCAATGGGAATCTGTATGTTTGATTTTCAAGAACCATTATATTTTTGTTGAAGAAAAATATGTTCATCTTCAAGAATTATCCAACTTATAATATTATTTTGGATATTAATTAAAAAAAATTAAACTATATGTTACATAAAAAAATCAATGTGATCTTCATACATTATTATCACAATCTAAACAGAAAATGGTATAATATTCCTTAAGTGATGAATGTTAGATAAGGGTTTTATAAGAAGATCGTATTTAATTTGAAAGAAATCTTGTTTGGACCTCACCAGAATGATGTAATGATCTACCAAAAATTGTAGTAAAATTGGTTTTTAGAAGTAAATTTATCGAAAATAAAAATACATTTTGAAATAAATAATGGATTTTAATTAAGACTTATATTCAAGAGGAATTTTTATATCATGAAAATAGTATAAAAATATGATTCCACAAAAAAAAATTGACTTTGGATTTATTAAAATTGTTAATATAATCGATGTCAAGTTATTTTAAACATCAATTTTTATTAAACCTGACAAAGAAATTTCAATTATTTAAAGAATTTAAAATAAATTTTTTATTATTCTGCATCAGTTTTCATAAAAACAAAACATTGAATATTTTTAAAAAATATTCTATGAATATAGGAACCATTTTTTGTAAAAAAAACTAATGTTGAAGGATTTATTTTTTTTAGTTTGGGTATCGGTTTTTTTAAATTCCTGCCAAAAATTATTTTTTTAAATTAGGAAACTTTTTTTTTAAATCTGACATCAATGGGGTTTTATAATACATCAAAACATTGGATTACTCTCTTTATTCCTTCATTAATTTTTCTAAAACCCTAATACTCATGATAATAATTGGTCAAACTAGGTTCATACCACTTAATAGTCTTCATTTAATCAAATATATCATTTTCATTATTTTTCTTCTCTAATGTTCAAAATTTATTTTCCACCAGATGCAAATACCTATGGCACACAATGGTTATCCCTAGTTCATCTCACACAATATTCCATATATAATATATATTTTTTTTTATTTCCACCTTTTTTCTTATCCATTTTATCCTCATCATACATCAATAGATTCATCCAGCCAACCAATCTCAATTTTATGAAACACTAATATATACAACACATTATTCTCCATCCTACATCACTATTTGTAATATAATGTTCAATGATATCCATTTTTTATATCTCTATCCAAATATTCATAATCTCTATATTTTGTAAGTGGGTTATTTAATTTTTAGTTTTAAAATATTTGTTTATTTTTTATATATTCTTATTTTATTCATTTATTTTTATATAATTCATTCTAAATTATCAACTACTATGTTTATAATTTGTTTCAGTTCATTAAATCATAACCTAGTAACCCCAATATAGTAGTTGAAATTATTTCATTAGATTAAGATACTAGGAATCTCTTTCTGAAGGACCAAATAGTATAGTTGTCTTGGTAAACAAGTTACATACATGATTCCCATATTACATTAGAATACAAAAATAAAAACATAAATATTTTTCATCAAGAATATAATTATTCAAATGAGATTATCCTTTCATTTCATTCATTGTAAACTTCCCAAATTCCTTGTATCTGAAATAATAGGTGAGTTGAAATACTTAGTAAGAGTTACATAAAGCTATAGCTATCATGAGTAATGAAGTGTAATCAATAAGGCATAACCAATATAGAATGGTAAATATTTGGAAACACATTCCATTTAATCAATATCTTGAATATCATGATTAAATATAGCATAATAAATATATAAAGGTAAATATATTAAAAAATACTCCATTTATTCAATAAAATGACTGTCATGAATAGATAATTCATAATCAATGTAGAAATATAAATTTATAAAGACACTCTCCATTTAATCAATAAATTGAGAATGAAATGCATCCAAATATTATATCATTGTGAAAATATAATGGAAAATAATGAATAAATTCTTAATGAAGTAAATGATTAATTATTAGGCATCATGATCTATGACATAATGATACAAGTATTGTTAAGACATTAGACAATCCTATGTAAAATTTATGGGTAGGTATACACCAGAAACCCATTTATTGAAGGCTAGCCAAATGATTCAACTCATGTGATGATTATTGATTCAAGGGGATACTTATAACATGTCCCCAATAATATATATATTTCCATTTAATTCCTAATATATTGAATAATACATTAAATTCTTGAAAAATATTCCTTATAAATAATTTTATGTATTGATTAGGGAATATATATTAACAATAATGTCCACAGTCAATTATATAACATTCAATGTATGATAAAATATTTATTAATTATGTATGTTTAATGTACTTAATATAAAAAAGGAAACAAATATGTAGATTATGAAATGTAATGTTTAATGATGATAAGAAAGTGAAAATTATAAGGGAATGATAATTATTACAAAAATTAATCAAGAAAGAGATTGTTAAAGCTTTCACTAGTAGATCTAATTGTAAATAATCCTTTATAATAATTATTATGATAGTAATATAATATATCAACATTTTATCATAAGTAAAATAATGTATCGATGTCATTTATGAATATAAGTACTATAACAATATAATACAAACAATCTTTAGGAAAATACCTTTTCACATCTAGTAATATTTTTTAAAAACTAAAAGATAACCAAATATTTTTAAAATACATTTCAATGAAAATAAATTTTGAACATTATATAGGAGTCATCATAATATTTGGTGGTAGTTATTATAGGGAGTTATTTTCATGTTATACACTTTAAAACAAATATTTCTTTCACATTTTTTGTAAAATCCAAATGAGCCTTGATTGGAAAATTAGTTGATGATTCCATGTATTTTTTTTAAAATTAAAATATGGGTAAAATTTTATTTAATTAATAATATTGATGATTTTGAAACCATTCTTCAAAATATTTCTATAAAACATTGTTTCGGAAGGAGGGGATTTTTGACTAAAGAGAGAAATGATTTCGTATTTATTAAAAAAAATGGCAGTCATTTTAATTACTGAAGACAGTAAAATGGTAAAATTACTTGATAAAATCTTGAACAGATATAGTATAATAAAATTAATTTTCTTTCTTTGATAATGATCAAATAATTTATTTTAATGGTAATTCATGTAGAAAAGATCCCAATAAAAATGAGATTGTGAAATAAACCATTACAAAGATCCAAGTATTAATGTGAAAATTAATCAATGAATCAACTAAGTATATCAAATGTATGTCAAAATCAAAATCCGTAAATAAAAAATAAGATATTAAACTATCATTACACACATTATCTTGGAATGTTAAAGGAAATGAATAAGTTATATAACCCAATTAAAATGAAATTAAATTATGAAATTATTTACAACATGGTAATTTCCATGAAAAATCCCATTTGATGAAATTAATATAATTAAAAATTATAATAAAATGAATTATAATGCTTTCATGATGTTCCATGAAAATTAAAAAAAAATAAAAAATAAATTAGGTGCATAAAATTATAATATTCCTAAATGAAAGGAAATTGAGATGAAGTCCCTTACCTCACGATCCTGTTTGGTTGAATGGGATTTATCCTAATGTATATTAGTTCTAAACATCTATTTCGATGGGGGAATAAATGTCTAGGGAGGCCCTCACTAAGGCAGGTTTAGATGTGCCTGATGGTTGATTGTGGAGGGTTCATTTCTTGCACAATCATTAACATCATGTCACCAGTTTCATTCTTAGAAAAAAATACCAAAGGATCCCTCATTCATTTCTTAGTATAGAACTAAAATCCAAAGGTAGGTGGATAATTGGGGTGTCAAACCCATTGAATGTTAGGGACTCACGTCGGTCGAGAGGATGGGATGCCTATATCGTCATACACTTTTGAGGGTAATTTTTTCCTACTGTGGCACTAACATATAGATTTAAGATATGTTCAAAATTCTCAAACAAATTCCTAAATATGACATGTTACCATAAAATTTTTTCTATGTTATTTATCTTTTATATACAAAAGTTAGGGAATCTCATTAATGAACAAAGGAAAGAGGTTCAAATTAGTGATTCCATCTTTATGTGTCTAAGGTTCATCATCCATCTTAGAGTATTGGGTATTTTCATATGTGGTGAAGCCATATGACCTAGAAGTTTAGGATTTGACACCACATAGGGGTAGTTAATAATTATCAGGAGAGGATTGATCCATTATGAGGAATCATACATATCCTAGTTAATGATATAATAAAAATCCACAAATTTTGTTATACCTGTGCAATTTAACATCATACAATGAAGGTAGACATACAAGAACTAATATATCATATATTTAAGATCACATCTCAAGGATATTTACAACATATCCAAGTTATGGAATGAATTAGAGTTATCATCATTCTATCATGCACTTTGAACTAGTCCCAAAGTATATTCCATTATATGTGGGAGTTTTTACCATGCCACTATTCATGGGTTACATAATGGGTTTTCCCATGTGGGTAGATATTCATGCTTCTAAATAGGTGTGCATTATAGATCTGTAATCCCATGTGATATATGATTGATGTGGGAAATAATGGATAGTAAGTATCATCTTAGTTTCATTTGGATATATGACTTATGTACTGGGACATCCTGTTGTATGCTTAATATGGAAATCATTCCTCTAGGGGGTGTCCTACATATCTAGATTATTGACGAAATTTCAGTTATGGTTGTTCCTTTTATCTCTCAGTCAATTAAGGGATTATATAGAGTGATTAGCTTATGTGAATGATTAGATATTTATGGTTTAAATGGCAGAGACATGGGGATTACATCAAAATATATTTTTAGTTGAGATTGGGACTTTTGATAGAATCCTATGTATCATCATTGTTGCATTAATCAAAGTTTTCATAGTCCCCTTTATT
Source organism: Viscum album (assembly GCA_963277665.1). Lineage (NCBI taxonomy): Eukaryota > Viridiplantae > Streptophyta > Magnoliopsida > Santalales > Viscaceae > Viscum > Viscum album. The sequence continues at coordinate 548,572,073 of OY728148.1, forward strand.
AGGTCATACAAACTAATGTTTCCCTATATTAATCATTGTTTATATGTTTATGTTTTCCTACAATGATTAGTGGTTACACAAAATCATTTCCCTATAGCGATCGAGGCTTACACACTGAGGTTTCCTTTCACTAGGTAGTGGCTTATGATGAAAATGATAAGATAATTATCATTCCCAATTCCCATGTGAGTTATTATTATTTAGTGAAACAACATGTGAAAAATGATGAGTATAACTACTTATGGATGTGGTAATTATGTAATGAGACTTCCCATTGGATGGATTGATATAGATCCCAGGCCTTGTAGAGTTGTCCAACATATCCTGGTTATTGAAAGAATGAGGGTCCTCATAGTTCCCTAGAATGGGGATTACACATTGACATTTCCCTTTCGTTGAGGCTTACACACTAGGGGAGGAAAAATTTATCAAACCCTGGGCTACCCTTATATGTGGTGCATTTCATACTATTCCACTAGTTGGGGCCTACACACTAACATTTCTTTTATGATTGGGGATTACACACATACTATAATTTTTTAATCAAATCATAAAACTCCCTTTTGACCAGCCCTCTTTTCTTTTTGGCATGCATTTATTGTCCACTTGGCATGCTTTTATTGCTTACTTGATATGTCAGATATTTTTTTATTGTCATATCCCAAGACCAACTTGCCATCTATTTGACTTGTTTGGAGGACTTCATGTGATATGGATGGAATATCTGAGTATATTTGAAATATCCAAGTGACTTGCCTAGGTTTCATCATAAGAGATGGATGTCACATATGGGGGGAATCAAAATATTTAATATTATATGTATCTGAGGGCATCAGATGTATTGAATTACATTTCTAGAGGTCATAGAAAGACATGGATGGATTTCCCAGAGGGCATCGTGAGAGCCAGTTGACACTCTTGGGTGCCACTGTGAGACTCAAATGACATGAGTGGGTTTCATTATATGAGTCAGGAAACTTGTCCAAATGACAAAAAAGGTTCTTAAAGGTGATTCTAGAGGGATTCACATTACTAAAGAGTCTTGTCCAGAGACCCCATGTGACTCACTCTAACATGTCTATAGGAATTTTCATGAACCAAATAGTCTACCAAAGGAGCATCGTGAGATCTCTATGACATGTCCTTGTGTTTTTTCATGTATTTTATACTTCATGTGAAGCACATAAGGGTTATAAAACATTATTTTCATTTAATTATATCCTTATTTAATATGTTTTCTAGCATTTATAATGATAATGAATTAGATTTATTCAGTGTAAATTTATTTTATATTGTGGACAATCTAGAAAATAATTGGGTTGTTCCTCACATGTCCATCCAAAAGTCCCTTGCATGACCTATAAGTGATAATGTGAAGTGGATTATTCATGGAACATTATCACTATAGTTGTTCACCAATATGATAATTGATGTAATTCTTTCTAGTCATGAGATCATCCACTCAATAAAATATACTCTCACACTGGATGCCAAAGGGACAATTTCTCATTTAGAGAGTCATCATATTCATCATTGTAATTAGCAATAGCATTCTGTCTCTCTATCTATAGGTTGTGAATTTTTCATGTTGTTGTGGGGGAATTATAGGCCAACCCACCCCAGTTGTTCACATCTTTTCATGGTGTGTCTCATTCATATCAAGGATGGAGTAGGTAAAGGGATTCAACATCACATGTCTTCAGGACCAAATGATAAGACTAATTCTTAAGGAATCACCAAATTTTTAGTCACCATGAGTCTCTACAATCATAAAATCCTTTATTATAATATTCCAAATTAATTGGGGATTTTTGAATCAGGTGGGGTTTTTGATACACCACTACATTGTCATATTGACATACATAAGTGCTTTTGGAAGATTAAGGATCCTCTAGAAGGCCTTTAGGTTATCTTGGGTGACTTGTCTAGGAATTTTTCGGGGATGATAATGTCTTGTTATGGTGTTATCATTGGATCATTCCAACATTTTAAGGGTTCTTCTGAGACCATGTTGTAGTTATCAATAGCACATTGTGAGAGTTTTACCACTGTGAGACGCTTCTACCTCATCCATCTTATATTTCCATTCTTTTTTGTTACAAAGTATGTAGTGATCATGAGGGTCTTAGAGGTTTGTAAAATAAAATTATTCTAACTCTTCATAATGATTCGCATGAAAAATAGTGTTCCTATGGGGATGCATGGTCATTTCATGTAAAAATCTAACAATTCTTACATAAGGAGGAAAAGGGGAAGTTAATGTTCACTATGAAATAACTGAGGCTTTTTTCATGATGAAAATGACATGATGGCAGTCTTTCACAAGATTATACGGGTATGTAGTTGGGTTATTGTCATGTATTATTGACCACCCAGGCCTTGTCACATGTCCTGTATGGCCATGAGTTGCTCATGCGTCCTCCTTTTTAAGTTTATTTTTAATTTTATAATATAAAGGGTGTATAATTTTTTTTAAATGTTGTTGAGAAAAAACATGATCTCTATGGGTGATATATTAGGTGGGTTTTATGAATGAATGAGGCTCAAACCTTTTGGATATTTCCACTTATTTTTGAAGGGGTTTTATATGTTTTTTCAAGTACTCGTCAGTTGAAAACCCATGTGCCCCGGGGGAGTTTATTCAGCTGCTACTTCATGACAACTAGTTGTCCTGGGTTTCTTCAAAATAGTAGAAGGATACAACAAAAGGGGCTTTGTGGGATACATTTATAGGGTATCCAATAGGAAAAGTGTCTATGCATGACCTTATGATGTTCATTCCATCACATATCTATTGAAGCACCATGAGATTCATGGGTTTCTTAGACCTTATTTTTCCATTTATTTGAATGTAAAATAATACTGATATTTAGGTAATTATTTGTTTTTTAATTTTTTGGTGCTTATTTTATTGGCATTAAAAAATTCTACCCTCAATGGACACATCCACATTGACAAGGGCTCATTTCTGAAGAATGAAAATTCCCACCCGAGTCTTTTGAAATGTCACGAATCAATATATTACGTAATGTTTTGTCTTCTATGAGACAATTGTTTTTACTAATCATTCACAATATAGATGGGGTCAAAGGAAGACCTCATTCAATGACTACACATTATCCTATAGCGCCATTTCCATGCCTCTATTGTGTGATTTCATCACAAGACTGTTCCACCAGACCTGATCATTGGACCCTTCCAAAAGCCTATATTCTCAAGAACTATTGAAAGACCTATTTTTCTCATGAGTTCATTTGAACAAATTTTGAATTTTGGTAACTATTTGGCCATTAGAAATGAAAATGGTGATTTTATTTAGGATTTTGTGGGATCTGATGGACTGATTATATGATCGACGGATTATCATGAAATTCTTCTGATCATGCCCATTTCACATGATCTTGATTCTCCAAGGGTTCATGTGATTGTGATGTTCCCTATGGGGTAATGTGACCCATGTGTTCTTTGGGGTTTTGGGAATTTGTAAACTATTTATGTTACCTATGAATCCATTGTTGATTCATTTTATGTCAATGATACTACTAGTTTATCTATTTTTTTGATAATACTTTATTTTATATGTATGTAATATTCAACATAATCTGGTTATGATGGATTTCAATTCTATCCATGTTTCCTTAGATGTGCCCAATCAAAGGGCCATAATTTCCTGAAATCACAATGTAGATTCTCAACATATTGTGTACATAGACAATGATATTCTGAATAGGTGTCTCTCATCTATGATTTAATATTATCTATAATCTCACCAGCTTCCTCTTTATAGGTTCAGTTTGCTGGATGAAGCTATCATCCATTCCTCAAACATGAATTTTCCATCATGGTGGGTTTAACTACTTCTAACCATATTTATTTTGAATATATTATGTAATTACTCCTAGTCACAGTTCAACCCTAGGGTTTGACTAATATTTTTGGAAACCCCTCCTTAGGTTTTGATGGTTGCAATATCACTCCTCAACCTTTCTCTTAGTACAAATCATGTATATTTCATCTTATCTAAATAGTCTAAGAAGTTGATGGAGCTCTGAATTATATCTTCATAATGGAAGTAATTTTTATGATGAATGGGCATATCCCTTTTGGGTTAGAAAAGGTTCCATTCATTTTGATGATCAGTTATACAGGGTTCATATTTATGAATCCTTGTTGATTTCTTAATTCATCATCTACTATTATCCCGATCTCCATTGATAAATGATTAGCCATTGGTTACCTGGTACCAACACATTCCATTTTTCCCATAGTGATGTAGGCATCAGAAAATGGGACATCTATAGACTAGGTAGGATACCCCTCTCAGACAGATGTATGATGAGTTCTCCATTCTATAGTTGTTTGGCATGATCTCTCTTAGACAACTATGTACAAAAAATTTTATATTTTGTATTGGGGTCAGGCCGAATAACATACACCCTCATCGGTGCCCTTATTAGTTGGTTTGTGACAATGTCGCATCATATTGGGATTTCATAGAAGCATGGTTCTATACCTTATGGGGATACCAAGTGAACTCGATGATATCCCTAGACCATAGGCTAGAATTTTTCATTACAATGTTTTTTAACATATGGTTTTCCCATCTAGTGATGCACATTTATGTATCTTTGTTGGCACGTTTCTAGTAAAAGTGGAGCGTGTGAACAGAAAACACCTCAATTTTATAGTACCCATCCTTTCACACATTTAACAATTATTTGGCCATATTTTACATGGAAACACCCCTAAATGTATCAGTGGTCTTCTCTTTTTTGTTCTATGTATAGGGTATAATTTCAATTATTATGAATACTATAATGGCACAAGAAAACTATATTACTTATTCTATCTAAGACTTATGAAAATATTTTTGGCTGGAACCACGTTTCTAAGCCGATCTGAGGTTAATTATACACTGAGGAAATCTAGTTGATTTGACTTCACCCCTAACATGCTCCGGATAGGCTGATTATCAATAACACCATCAGTTACCTTGGTTAAAGGTTGTATATGACATCTATTTGATATTCAGTTTACATAGATAGGGTGTATGTTCTAATAATATAATAGAATTATTCAATCTATTGATTATTTTACTAGGACGGCTGCACCCAATGGTTTTCCCCTCTTCCCATAGTAGTAATATGAGTAGAAAAATAATCCCAATGTCATCATCTAGTTTTGGATGATGCGTGAATTTGAAGATACTAAGGCTGAGATTGTACTTACACATTTTGATTTTACCACCTTCCATACCAAGGACTATGCCTAGGATTGGGTAGCAGCTTACTAGGGTGGTGTGTTAAGATATTTGTTCCATCATGTGGTAAGGAATTTTTACTCACCAACCCCTCTCTATGTGGAACCGATTTAATTGATTAAAAAACATGGCGATACAATAAAGAAAAATCATTGTTCCAGTGATGAATAATTTTATAGTGGGAAAATACCTATTGAGGATAATAGTCTTCCAGCACAGGATATAAATGATATGCCTATGCATAGAAGATCATATGATGCTCTTTCTCTAGCTTCCGTATTATACCCACTGGTTATTCACCATCTGGTGACACCTACTCAATCAGTCTAAGTGGTTTAGGAACACCATTGGTTGATCTATAAATAGATTCCTGACTTTTTTACTAGGAATCCCTTAGAAATAGTTCATGACCATGTGGACCACCTTCCTCATATATTTCATGACGTAGGGTGGGTGGTTTGATTGGAAACCACTATACGACATAATGATGAAAATAATCCTAAAATAGTGATACTTTCCCATCAATGAGAGTTACATTCATGACATTGTAGATAAGGATCCACTTACTGGGCAGATAAAGAAGATGTTAGAGGCATTTAATTATGGTCTCTGAACGATTTCTAAATAGCAAGCATAGATGGATTACTTGACTATACAATTGTGGAGGCATGAGGAAATCAAATCACATCTAAGGTCTAGCCTTTCAACATAACAATCCTCTATGGATACATATCAGAAGATATTTTAATAGTTTACTATGATAGTCAAAGCCCTCTGTCCGGGAGTAGAAGCAGAAGAGGAGGGCGAGTGTCACTCAATCATTAAATCATGCTTCCTATTACACCCTCTATGAGTTGTCCAGTTTAGCTGATCAAATCTTATCATAATTCAATGTATTTAATTTTTTTGAAGGTTATTAGAAAGACCCCGATAGGGTGAGTTTTCTAATTCTTTGATGATTATCAATGAATAAAATTTCTCAGACTATTTATGTTGTTGTCCTATCTTTTTATTCCATTCATGATGTACCCATAATTGGATGATTTGACTTTAAATACCAAAAATACCCTTCCATTAATTAATATTAATTAAATATGTATTCCAAGATTTTAATTTGTGAATAAATTACACAATACACATTGATAAAGGCTCTTTAATTCACACTACCAGTAGATTATTTATTGATATATTTGATCCAGCTACATTAAGATCACATGAATTGTAGAAGGATAATCAGGTAGGTCATATGTCCCAGTGGGAGGGTTATATTTAATTTTTAAAATGTGATAGGATTCTAAAGAGTATCTTTATATCTATGAATGGAATATTATGGGCCTTACAATATCCTTCAGGATAAACCACAATTGTTCTTTAGTTTAGGGACTTTCCTCTCATACCATTTACCGCATTAGTTTATGGCTTTTAGCTTCAGTCTTATATGAAATTAGATTAGTGTATTTTAGCATATACCTTATATTGATTTAGTTTAGGATATTTTTTTCAGATCTTCTATTGCTATTGTTTTGGTTCTTTTATCTCATACCTTCTACTTCTCTAGTTTAGGCTCTTTTAGATCAAACCCCATATTATTGTAGTTTAAGATTTTTTCCATGGAACTTATATTACTATAGTTTAGGTTCTTTTATCTCAAAAATAAAATTTATATATTTTACAATATTTTATATTGGACTTAGTATTGATTTAGTATAGGGTATCTTATCTTTGACCTGATATTATGTTAGTTGATGTTATTTTATCACGGACCCAATATTCCTTTAGTTTATGGAATATTAGATCAGAAATGGTTTTACAGTAGCTTAGAAAGTTTTTGATCATGGATTATGGTACTTTATTTTATGTTATTTTATCTTGTACTTTTTATTTCTTTATTTTAGGTTCTTTTAACTCATACATGGTTTTGCGTTTGTTTATGGTCTTTTAGGTAAATGTGATATTGATTTAGTTTATGGTGTTTTTTCTCAGACATAATATAACATTGGATGATGTAAATTTATCTTGATCATGGTATTAATTAAGTTTGAGTTCTTTTAGACAATACCTAATCAATGATAATGGAATATGGTGCAAACATTCTTAGAATGACTCAAAACACAATAAGGTGTTATATTTTTCTTAAGTGTTTATGAGGATCATGGGGTTCTGAATTTCATTTTGGTAGAGAGAGACATTTAGTTAGTGTTTTCATATGAGGCATAGTCATAAATTCATATTCATTAAAAGGGGAACTTGATGAATGGTATATTTTCTTGGGGCTATGGAAGATTTATGGAGATAATTTCATTTGAGGGTGAAATAGTAAGGATTCCTAGTTTTTATGGATAGTTCGATTATCAGGGACATAATTCATGACCTGAATGTTTGAGTCCTTGAATATGAGTTAGGGAGGACATTGTAGGTATGTCCCATGTAATTGTGATATGCTAGGATTACTCACAGTGCTTCCCAGGTCACCAGGATTGGATCTCATTTATTTCAACAAATAAATTCTTTTAGGTGGTGGGTCCCTAACCTTATTTTTTTAATAGCATTTTAAAGGAAAATATGATCTCAAATCCTTTTTAAAGATCTTAAAATATTTTTAATGTCACAAAAATATAAATAATGAGGCTGTGAATGGGATAAAAGCTATCCATGTAGGGTTCTATCACATTTGGTAAATTCATCTCATTATAATAAATCTCGAGCCTAATGCACTGTGGTTTCGAGTCCCAACTTAGGAGACATCAAAGATATGGGAATGGAGTGTCTCATTACAGCCTTGAAAAGGGTACAAAACGTGGTGATGTAAACTCATGAATGTTGAATCCTCCCAGATTGTTTGGTATGGAGATTGTATTTCATGGTCGAAAGTGCTCGGGTTAGGAGGATAGTATGGGAATGTTATACAATGAGTACATCAGACACACGTTGGTTTTTAGTTCATCAATGATGATGTTCGCGGTCACAAGGATTAGAATGTCTATTTTATAGAGTGACACATTTGGATAAAGGACATTGGCACATATGACATATCCAGGGGCATACATTCATAGTCAGGAAAAGGGTCCCTTGATGACGGATATCCATTCCATGGGACATGGACTGTTTACAGTGATCTAAGGAACCTCAAATCATGATCGAATATTTTTAGAAATTTTAATATGCAAGGGGAGTAAAATTAACCTAAAAGTTGTCTCATCACTTTACAAACATATTCTCATGGTGATAAGATATGAGAAATCATTACCATATATTTTCCCTTAACCAGTGGGTCATGCGATTATAACATGTATTTTACTAGTGATATGGTCTATAACATAGGATCTTTATGGATTATTTATTTACGACCAAAAGTATTTGTAAATAATGGATAAAAAGATTATATCAAGAAAATACTTGATTTTTTCTCAGTCCTACCTCTTCTAGTTTTTAACCAGATAAGGTTTTTGTCTCTTTCTATAGTAATTTAAGGTCATTAGATCTAGACGATTACTATCTAGAGTTTAAGGTCATATAATTTTGACCAACGTTTAGGCATTTTATGGTTGTGATGAAAATGGATCGAATATGGGGATGGTGTACAAGATCTCAATTAGGATACATAGGGATGAGTGTACCTCATCATCTTTCTGAGTGGGGGATGCGAATAATGTAAATCATGAATCAAGGCTCTCTGTTCTTGAGTGATGATATGGGATAAAAATACCATGAGTATTTCAGATCACACAGAGGTGTTGAGTTCTTCAATGGTGATGATAGGGATCATAATGATGATAATTCCCATATTCCAGAGTGACAGATCTAGATAAAGACCATAGGTGCATATGCATGATCCATTGGCATAAATTAATTTTCATGGAATTTTTCCCTTGAATCCAAGTATCCTTTTCAAGGCCAAGTAATAGTTATGGAAACATTTGGTTCTCAAGACCTGAAGTATGATTTATGGATGGGGACAATGAAAAGGTGACAAGAGCACCCAGTACTCTAGCTGACCAGGGTTTGATTTTTGTGCTCCCTTAATAGGGGATTAAAAAATGGATAATTTTTTAGAAAGATTATTCTCATGCAGTGGGGAATAATTCTCTGTAGTTTATTGTCATACGGTAAAGATGTTTTTCTTGAATTTTAACATCATGAGGTAAGGATGATTCTTGTTAAGTTTAACATCATGTGGTAAGGATATTTCCATACAGTTTAACATAATGCAGTAAGGGCACGATAACCATAATTAAAATAATGTGCATGATATATTATGTACACAAACATGCCATACATAGATCTATATTGTCTGTAGAAAAAATGAGAATCTGTGACTCAATCCATGTGTTTATGAGACTCTGTTGTTATTGGTTTTTGTAGTTATGTCATTGATTAGAGACCTGGATATAACTACATATTTTAGGATGATATTAATCAATCTACACATAGATTTTGAATAAGAAAATCACTATGCCGGTGTGACCCTAACACATATATTGGAAATGTTTCGGTTGGATATATTAGTTGGGACCATGATTAGAGATATGGGTTTCACTAAAAATATTATGATGATAGGAATCTGGACACACATAGTTCGTGAGATACAGTGTAGTTATACTTCATTTGGAAAATATGTAGTCTTATCGATGTGAAAAGGGGAATTATGGATAGACCAAAATATAGAAACTTAGGTTTCACTACATATCCTATGTAAATAAGAATCAATCCATACATAGATCTTGAAATCCCATGCAATTTAATGTCTTTTAGTGAGGATGAAGATGAAATTTCATGAAAGAACAAAAATAGAACATTTTTTCCCATGAATGGATGTTCGGTCATCACTACATTCCTCATGAAAATGAGATTTAATACACCCATAGTTCTTTAATTATAACCTCACTATACATGTATGACCTATACATAGAGAGGGGTGTTTTTTTTATTTTTCATGAATTGACTGGAGATTGAATATTTAGGTGTATCTATATATCCTTTGATGTTAGGAATCATGTCACATGTAGGCCATAAATGCAGTTGTGGAAGCAGACCAACACCAGAAACTGTGGTCCTCTCATGGGAGGAATAAAGGAATGTGTTGCCTTATGTCACTTAAGGGACATCAACTATTGAGTTTAATTTCTTGGAGAAATGAATCTTATTATTTCTTTTATGGTCTTTCACCCAGTACCATAATGAGTCTTTTTTAAGCTTCCATTACATTTTTATGGAAGAGAACCTTATTGAAATCCCTAAGATGACATGAGTTATACTCTATGTGAGAAATATAGACCGACAAGAGTTCCTATCACTATATAAAAAAGAAAATTAATGGCTGTGCAAGGGTGTTTTTTCATGTGGTGGATGAAAGAAGATATATGATTGGGACATCCCTATGAATGTCGCTAAAAATTAGAATCAATAAATATGTAGTTCTAGACAAATCATGAAGTTTTATTTCTTGAAGAAATGGCATGGTTCAAATAATGTTATAGAAAAGGGAAACTATGGATAGACCCAAGAATAGGGGTTTAGTTATTGGTACTTATCTCTAAATGGAATGAATAGATCCCTATTAGTTATGTAATAGAGAAATTACATATGTGGAGATGAATCTCACATGGGGATAGAGGTATCATCTCCTTCCTTCACACAGATCTGGCTCGTATGCGGTGAGTCATTAGTGTGATGGTACATTCTATACATCTTAACGTCATGTAATGAGGACATCAACCATATAGTTTAACATTATACTATAAGGACGTGAGGTACCATATTGTTTAAAGTTTTATTATTAGTATACAAGGTACTTTATGTTTTATCATATTGCTGCTAGGATGATTTTGTATAGTTTATCATCAAGCTACAAGGATGTGCTTGTATAGTTTAATTTCATATAACCATGATGAAATATTATAGTTTAACATCATGTGACTAGGAATAACTTAGTGGGACTTACACTAATGTGGATTCCTATAAGATGATATCTATGAAATGTACTTCTTGAGAAATGTTACATTGGAGGGGTGTGTAACATGCTTCACATCCATTATGTACAATGAGAAATCCCCATTATGATAGAACTTTTGTATGATGTTGGATCCTTCCAATTTGGTTTTTAGATTTTGAGGCTTCTACCAAAGTATAATGGGGGGTTTTGATATCCAACAGTAGTTCTCCATAGAGGATTGAATGGTGGTGAACCCTTTTTTTTAAAGCTCATGGGATCCTATTCTGATAGACCTCTAGGTTGTGCTATGTATTTAATGTATTTTCACTATTCTATTCCAATTCATCAATCTATTTCTGCGATTTATCATCATTTGAAAGTTGTACTCAAATTATTATTTGGATCAAAGGTATGTGGAACTCTATGGGAAACACTAGTTTTGTCATGTACACTAACATGTTTGGTGTTTCTTGTATAGAAGTACACATAGTGGTATGATAGGCTGATAAAACATGGAGGAGAATTCCCATCAATGAAATCTTATGCTTATTTACCATCTCCTAGATTTCATTCAATACAGACTTATTAGATGATTGTATATCTCCATTTTCTACTACATGATAATGGGATGAGTGATTGGTATTGATGTTATAGTCCTGATATAGTTTCTTCAACTCAATAGAATAGATGTTAGTGTCATTTTCCATCAATATTTTGTGAGGTTTCTCCAATCCTAGTGAAGATATAGGACTATATGATTTTTGGGATGATATTCACCCCAATTTCCTTGAGGGGTGCTGCCTATGGCCATTTTTAAAAGACGTCGATGGAGGTAATGATGAAATTGAATTGATTAGATACGAAAAGGGATGTGGCTCAACAACATCCATTCCCCAAATGAAAAATAAAAAATAATATATAGTTTTATATAGAAATTAAAATGGTTAAGGGATGAATTTTTCATGCTTCTGGAACACATGAAAGTTTTTGGTGAATTCCACAATGTTATATATCATGGTTTTCTTGTAATATCTAAACCTCCAAATTTGGTGGGAGTTCTTGTTCCCAGATTAATGAGAATCATAGAATCATGCATAGAGCTCCACATTGGTGGAAGTAATCTATCCATATGCTATTAAAATGAAGAGTTTTTAAAAAAAAATTATTTTTTCGAGGGAACTCTATTCATTTCGGCCATATTGTTTGGTAAAGTTTGTTTTAAGATGCCAAATATGTTCCCTCCCAACTCGATATATTGGGAGAACCCCGTTTTAGAGATAATGGATTATGAACTCCATATATCAAAGGGTGGTTACTGGTTAATCATGCTCTACTGTGGTGTTGAATTGATTTATTTCTTCCATTTCACATATGATGATCAATGATGCCATTTTTGATGTGTGATACAGAATATTTCTTCCTCCTAATCATGGTTAGCTAGGATAGTGGCGGTATTAGCCAATTCTCAAGGATGATAATTATGTGATCGGGGAATATGATGGAATGTGGTCTCAAAAGAGAACTCTAACATTAGTCCCCTAATGTAGCCAGTGAGGGGGTTTAGTTCTTCCTTTTTTAATGCAATATTTTTCATTTATGCATTTTATCACTAGTTTTGAATCCCCTTTCATATTCTAGTACGCTATGTGTAGATGTAGCTCCAGTTCCAACCTAGTGATGTGGGATTGGTATCCACCATCATTATGTTTTCAGCCTTCAGATAGTAAAAAATTGTATGATGACCATAATTTTTCTAGAGATACAAATACAATCCCTAAAACAGCCCAACCATGTTTCCATTTTTCTATATATTTTCTAATAGGACATTGGGAGTTCCATAAAAATACTCCCCCATGTCTGAGGTGTGTCATGGGCATAGAAGAACACCTTATCTTGAAGCTCGGTGTCAATCTGTGTATTTTCTAGGGCCATATGTGTTGCGGTAAAATCATATATTTCTTTCCATTTCAATGACTTCTATGAAATAAACTAAATTTTTTATTGCTATCCAATCACAAACTATATGGTCAAAGCCCAGTCAACATGGAGCCCCAATGGATTTATGTGAGTGGGTAAACATGAGAGACCATATGGACTTAATGGTCCTGGAAGTAATGCTTCATATTTTTCAATGTGATGATAAGAGCAAGGTAGTTTTTTCACAACATTATATTATCATATCTTAGTACATAACATGGTTCAACTGAGGTAGTAGAGACAATTCTCACTCACTACATCCTTCATATGTGCATGGAGGGATCCCAGTGAGAATTCCATAGAGGAAACATATAATGTGAATGACCACCCTCCCCCCAAATGAATCCAGACTAGTGGGTGCATTAAATAATACATGTTCATTTCAAGGCTTCTTCATAGTCATCATCCCATTGATTGGTGATCCCTTATTTATTATCATGGTGAAGAGTATAGATTTTCCATCTATGTTGGATAACAATTTCCAAATTTGAGTGTAGTTCCCTTGGATCCCCCTCAATTATTTTAGATTTACAGTGGTGAAATATATAAGATAGAACTAATATTCTCTAGGTATACCATGATACCATGGTGGAATACCAAAATGAAAATGATATTTCCTGATATAACCATGAAAGAAAATTTTAGCATATTCATATTCAAACATTGTTTTCACATCTTTTCGAGGACTATTTTATGATCTTTGAATTGATCACATCACCATTAGGATTTTTCCACCAGGTCATTGACAGGAAATTCATCTATATTTCTATGATGTTCTCAATGATATTACGTATGGCTCATTGAAAAGTGAAACAATTATTCTATAATCCAAAGGGAATGACCTAATAGCAAAAGATCCCATGAAGCACTCTCATGGCAGTGGATTATTCATCCTCATGGTCCATGATTATTTGATTGCATCATGAATACCCATCAATGAAGGAAATGGATTCTATCACAGTTGTTTCTTCGTTAAGGAGTTCTGTGATCAATAATTGTAATTCTTCTTTTTTTAAATGCAGATTATGTCTTATGAAATTAGTTCATAGCCTAATATAATAATTATTTTTATTTAATGGAATGATGTTATCCAAAAATCATGGTTATTTAACTTCATGGAAAATTCTTTCTTGGATAAATTTTTCCACTTTTTCCTCTATATTGGTGGCCTGAGAGGGGTGCATCCTCTTGGGTTCCTTCTTAAATCCTCGATTCTCATTGGGTAAGACAAGACGGTGGGTAAAAGCATATGGATTCAGTCCAATAATTTCTATCTATTCCCAATGTAACACATATTGATGATTATTTAGAAAGGCAATGTTCATATATTTCTCTTTGGGGGAGATGGAAAAACTAATCAAATAAGGCCACATGTCTTCTTTCAATCCTAGATTTATCTTCCTCATATCATTGAAGGTGGTGAAAATGTATTCTTGGAATACATGAGGGGTGTTTTAAAGGTCATATTCATCATAATCCATTTCAGAGTTTCTAGGGACATTTTTAGTTGTAGATAGAAATATAGGGATTTCTCTATTACTATTAGGTCGAGGTAGTACATGAGAAGAGACATCATTATCCTCTACTAATTGAGACTTTGTAGAGATAAGCCTGAGTTGATTGTATTTTACACTTTGAAAAGGGAAATAAAGGGCTTGTACCTCCAGTTCAGGTATATCACCTTAAGTAGATTTTTGAGAAGCATGTATTTACTGCTGAGCATACTCCAGGGATTTCTAGGGGTGGTCCCCAAGCCATTATGGTATGAATGTTTTATATAATTACCCAATATTGGTTGATTGATTCCTTTTTTATAGAAATCTTATCAAGCATATGTGGATTTTCATGTATGAAAGGGGGAACTCTCAGCATGTATTATGCCTACCATTTCATCAAAGGGGTACGTCAAACACTGATGGAAATTTGAAATTACCTCAAGGTAGCTTTGGATCTAGGGCCTTCCACTCAAGACATTGTATGAGATCTATTGCAGGATAACCATATACATAATGTTAGATCTGACATACCTGAACTAATTTTTGAGTTTGATCTTCCCATTAGGTCTTTTCAAACACTTACCATAACCTTGAATAGGTATATTTTCCAGAAATAAATCCCTTTCCTCATAACCCAGTTATTTTTGGGTTCGAACATGGTTGAAGTTGATCCCAAAATCATTATCAATCAGGTCCATTTAGATGTCGAAATTATTGAGTCTTTTTAAAACATATTTGGGTCTGATTTTCCCTTTATGAACCTCTTATTGATCATAATTAGTGTATGTGATGATGACTTGAAATTCATAGACATGGTCTCCACTCAACCTGCCTCAACTACAACCCATTATATCATTAAATCATTTTGGCTACAGAGGACATAACATGTTATTTCCTAAGTTCATTAGAATCATGGAGCACATCAAGGACATATATTTCTATTGAAAAACCATCAACTATTATAGAACATAATAATATTGTTTTAATAGTTGGTACTTCCTGAGGTTGGGTTTCTCGTAGACACGTGACTTAGGAGTTGAGGCATTTGAGGTACACAACCCTGGTTCTTGTGTGTATATCAAGGGAGTATTCATATACAATGGAGTAGGTCATGTCTTACACTCTCATTGACTATGTTGATTAGTTAATCAAACCACTACTAGGTATTCATTCAATAGAATTCATTGTGGATAACCACTGGAAGGTTCTGGGATGCCTATATGACTCTTTTGAGACTTCTGAAGCACTTTACCATCTACCTCAACTACATACATATATTCTTTATTGGTAAATGACAAAAATATTATGTCCAAAAAAATTGAAATGTTCCATATATCCTCGATTTTGGTACATGCCACTTCCCATTCCCCATTTATATACACGTAACTCAAATTTCGAGGAATATTCATTTTTGGAAAAAAGTGTTCACCAAGTGTATCAAATTCATAAAAATAATGACAATCTCTTCTTTTGATGAGGATTATATTTTTTGGGGAGGTTACCATGCTTTAGATGTTTTAGGGAATAAATATTCAAGGGTAAAATAATGAATTGGAGTAGAATATGACTCATATTATTTGGTTTCTACGTACTTCTAGTTGTAATTCACACTATTTAGAGACATATTTGATGTTATTTCCTTAAACAATGAAGCTATTTTATGTGTGTGTACCTATTCTATAAGGGGGCATGAGAATGATCAATTGTTTTTTAATTCATCTAGTTATCAAACTTTCACACATGACTGGATGGAAATTTCTTCCAATCACCCACGTAATCTGAATGGGAAACTGTTATGAAAGAATCTTTCATAGAGGAGTTTACTAACACCCCATGTCTGGATTTGACCATTCCATGATGGAAATATTTAAAGCTGAATCATTCTTATATATTATAAACCATCCTTCTATAGATATGAAACACAAAATGATGGTCAGTGAGGTTGAACTCATCAGGATTCTTGGGATATGGTATAATGACCATGTTATTGTCTACTGCTACCAAATAAATAACTGAGCATTTGTTCATTTGGGAAGGAGAATGCTTTTTCATCTTTTACTCAATTATTAGGTGACCATAATTTCTCATTTCCTCTAGTCGACGGTGACTTTGTGGTTATCGCCACTCAAAATTAGGTGATGGGTGTTTTGAGACTTGCATAGGTTTCTTGATGGGCACTACTTTGGGCTTGAGTCTGACAACTGCAACTTCTATTTCCCCCATACTATTCCCCTATGTTATGGGATGGAGTTGTGTTTTGGACCAGTTTTTATAAATGGATTTCTTAGGAAATTATGTTGTTTCTACAAACTCACAGAACCCACCACGGTAATTCATTGGGAACAAAGGTATATTAAGCTCATCCTAATGATTTTAAACATAGAGTTCTAACAGTTTCTCCAATGATTGAGGGATGCTCAGTAAATAGTTAAAACCTTTCCACCTCACTATGAAGTTATAAACCCTACCATTTTCACATTTTTTTTCGTTTTTGAGGATAGTTTTCATGGTTAATATTAGTAAGAAATTGAAATAGTAAAGGAAATGATGATGATGGTATTCCTATTTTATAGTGTAACATACATACCAAATTATGAACCATAAAATGGATGGCCCTATTAGAGTTTGTACAAATCACCTCATCTTAGTCGCTTGCTATTGATCTTGAGGTCCCATCATCAGTTTAAATCAGAATACAAAGTGCATGAGATGTTTTCCAGGGTATTCCACACTATCAAATGTTGAAAAGGTTGTATTTATTAAATTGGTTAGAGGTGAAGTATCATCCACCCATTTGGGATATGGATTTATCTCAAGATACACAGGTGTGCATCACCCATCCATGACTTCCATTCGAGTATCCAGGGACATGAAGAAGTTAAGAAGATCTAGGGGAACTACTAACTACTCTACCTCCAATCTACAGGTAGAGAGTAGGGGTAAATGATGTGGACACACTATCATCTCCTGCTCAACCATAATTATTATTTTCACAGAAAGATTTCTCTAATGAGGGAGAGGTTTCCACCACAACGGTCGTAAGTCATGATCATTTTCAACTTCATAATTTATGTAGACTAGATACCTAGATCCAGAGATAGCCTAATTCTTAGATACCACTATCACCGGATGATTATATATAAGAAGGAGAAAATTTGTCTCTACTTACTAATGATACCCAGCTGTAATATTGCCTCTAAGTAGGCCCTCATTGAGTCTTCTAAGAGTTTGTAACTTAATCTCATATTATTACAGCGATTACATTGTGGAAGTAACCTCAACTATTTTGCGTGGTGACTAGGGTGTAGTTTCTCTATTCTATTTTTCTTTGTTAGTTTGCATCCATGGATGTGGAAATTCATTACTCAGAGGTTCCTTATTTTGGATTCATCATTGATTCTGGGTTTGTGAAACCTCATTTGGTGCATCCGAATTTCCCTCCTATCAGGGTATTTTCTCCTTTCCTGGCCCACTTATATTTTCATCTTGATACATAATGTTTATCATGATGATAGTGATAACATAAAAAGAGGAATATTAAAATATAGTGGTTGTTCTATTACATTAGACACAATGAGCTGATTCTCCACTGTCTTCACCAGGGTTGTTATCCAAACCATTGGCCATATTAAACTATTTTTTCTTGTGAATATAGTGTGGATATAATCTTTGTCATTTTATTCTCCTCCCATTTTAATATATAAACAATGAAATTGTGGGAGATTCTAGTCATGTTTGACTAACATGCCCCAATTAATAGAGGTTTTTCTTATAGTTGGAGGATTAGGTGGGATGCCGACAGTTGATCTATCCCTCCCAACTTGGAGATAATGAATTATCTTTTTGGTGATTATGATGAGTCAAATTAAACCATCAATGTGGTTTTGGGGTAATTCAAGGCCACAATTGGCATCAACGACCCTTTTTTTGAGGATCTAATCATTCTAGTTGGGGATTTGATGACTCCATGATCGGACATGAAGATATAAATTCCACCATCCTAGTGGGTTGTGGTTGATCTATAATCACAAATGATTTTCCTTGGGCCCTCTCAAGGGATGATGAACCGGTATATGGTTACTAAGATATAAATTCTCACATCCTAGTGGGTTGTGGATTGTTCACAACTACCATGACATCTCCTTGTTCTTCTCCTGAATTATTGATTTGAGAAGTGTAGGTGGTGATAGATATTACCTTGGTCCAGTGAGCTGGCTCTGCTCTAGGATGGATGATATGATAGATGGTACTATAACCCATTTAATTTGTCTTATTTGTGCTCATTTAGGAGGTAGGTGTGATGACAACCCATGGTAAGGGCAATTTATTATGGGAAATTGGTTGGGTGATCGCGACTTTGATCTCTATGTCGAAAATAAATTATGAATTATTCTAGGATTGTTGTTTTAAGTCCAATTGGCTATACACCCCATCCATTTATAATTAAGTGGCACCTTTGAAGCAATGGAATTCTATTTTAGTGACCAACTGGCTTGAGAATTACTTGTTCCCCTGATTTAACTTGAGAAAATGAAATTATAGGATGTTGAATATGAATGGATATTTTTTTTCTAATGGTGAGGAAATGTGTATCACTCAATACCTTCCCCATCCTCGAACACTAATAGATGACACATATTTGAATATAATATATTGAAGGGATGTGATACAATGGAAACAAGCATGCTGCAGATTTTTGTTGTGATTTTCTGGTTTTGGATCCTAGGCCACAAAGATTGAAGCTAAGTCTACCTAACAATAGAGTATATTTATGGTATGAAGGTGACTCTCATATCCTGCATAAGAGAGGCTTCTATCCTTCAACCGCTGATGTGTGGGCCACATATGATGGAATATATTAGGCATGGAATTATTTTCTAGATTATATAAGATCTCATATTCAGAAGTGGTGAGGGGCTAAAATATGGTTGGGAGGTTGTTTCTGGCTAACCCTCTCTTTATGTTAATTTTGGCCTCCTCTTCATCAGACTTACATGCCTCTATTCAGTCATAATAAAGAAACAGATTCTAAGTGTTTTTAGCAGACATGAGTGGAGTGATGTTGGAAGATGATGGGTCACTGTATGTTGTTGACCCTTCTATTTGAAGAACCTACCTATATGAAGTAGTTGATGTTATGAACACCACTCTATAAAGATATTTCTTGGAAAGGGGATTAATTCCTTGTTCATGGGAGTTATCATTGTTGGGAGGTCGACCATGATGGATTTCAGGAATATAGACCATCAAATCCATTTCCAAAATGCCATGAGGAGGTCTATCATGGTAATGATTGTCTTCAACACTAGTTAAAGTATTGATTCACCCTTGGGGTAATGGTAATGTGTCTCAAACCTCCTCAGGTATCCTATTTTTCCTCATCAATTCTATTATTTTTCCAATGTACCTTTACCATTTGTGTCGTCTGATTTCTCAACACCTATTCTTCAGTGTCTAGAATATAGATAGGATCTTCATAGAAAGATTAGTCATACTCTAATTATATTCCTTTAAAGGTGAGGAAATGCATTGGTTCTAGCATGTACATCCATAGAAAAGAAAAGTGGAACATATTTTATACCTTAGAAAGTCCAGGAAGCATCATCAAATGATAATCCACTTATCCAAATTTCTCTTGTTTTTTAAAAGGAAAAATGTATATGGGGATTAGTTTGCCATCTTTTCAAATCATATAACGCCCTTCTATAGAGATAATTTCAAGAAAACATGACCACCCACTTGAAATTCCAAATAAATTCTTCAATTATCACAATAGTTTATTTTCTACTTTTAGCTTCATTGATATATGTTTAAATAGTATTTACATTTTTTCATGCTTCCTATGTAAGCTCACGGTGTACAAGTTTCATTTCACAAACTTCATCCCAATAGTTTAAGACTTCTCTTTCTATACAATGCTTCATATGGTTCAATTTGAATACATGAATGGAGATGATAATTGTAGGAAAACTCTACCAAATGTTTGTACTAATCCCACATACCTTGAAAAGCAAGTGATCTTGATCTCAACATGTATTCTACTATTTTAATGGTCCTTTCAAACAACCCATTAGTTTTAAGGTTTTAATAAATACTCATATTAATCTCAATATCAAAATATTTCTGAATTCTTTTCCATAATTTCAATGTAAATTCTGGGTCATTATTAGAAGAAATTGAAAGAGGTGCACTATTATGTCTTAAAACATCATTTATATAGAGTCGTGTAAATAGATCTAATGGAAAATCTTCCCATAGAGTGAGAAAATGTGTAGATTTGGTCAGTTGATTAAAAATTTCCCATATTGCACCATCCATTCATATAGTTCACATTAATCCAAAGAAAAAACCCATAGTATTATCAACCCATTTCAATATTATAATAGGTATAGGTTGTATGAATCCTCTAGGACGTTGTATTTTTTCCCTCTACATGTTGAAAAACTAAACATCTTGACAAATAATTAGAAATTTCCCACTTCAAATTATCCCACTAAAAATGCTCCTTCAAATCACTATACATCATAGATATACTAGGGTGTATTGAGAAATTAGATCTTTGGAAATCATCCCTTAACTCACTTTTTAGCATTGGTATAGAGGGAACATGAAGTATCTTCCAAAATTTCAATGTTCTATCTTTATACACAAATTCTATCAACTACCCATCAATAAATCATTAATTTTACATTGAAAATTATTATATTCATACTGAGAAATTTTAATTATTTCTAATAAAGATGATTGTAATACAAATTGGAAAATCAATGATGTTTTACAAGACTTGATAATTCACATAACTATTTTTTCTAGATCCAAGTACACATGATCCTTATATATCCTCATTGTTCAAAACTCCATGATCCTTCCTTCATAATTAATTTGTAACCTTATTCTCTTTTACATGGTGGTAGTGTATTGAACAATCATAATCTGTGGGCATCTTGAGTCACTTCCTTTTCCTCATCTGGAGTTCTTTCTATCAGATGTTATATTCTAAGCTCTTTTGATCTATATATATCTAATATCTTTCATTATAGAGATATTTTATTTATATTTTCAGAGAAAATATTGGATATTCTAACAAAATATCACATGTTGGATAGTTTTTTTCATGATTTTGTAACTACCGTGAGGCATTGTTAATGACTTTATCATTCTGCATAAGAACATAACATGTCCTTTATCTGATTCATCCCTTTATATAAAAATTGTCCATTTTTGGAGGTTTGTGTTAGGATAAGATAATTCAATAATATCTTTCACAATTATTAAAATAATTCTTAAATTTAAATTATCCAAATAAAAATAACCCCTTAATTAGTAGTCTTGGTTATTCAGTTGGATAATTGGGAAAAGTTCTGAATCAAACAACAATAATAACATTCTAATTCAATAAAACTGTATACCTAAATTGTGTTAGATGGTCTAAAATGTTCCTAAACCACCATTTTATTATCATTATAAACTAATATTTCATCATTAGAGACAATATGACTAAGAAAAAGAAACTATATGAGGCTAGAATTCATACATGCTACACTTCCCATATAACTATTTTCTTCAAAGAGTCTCTCGAACAACTCAAAATTTTCTATTGTGGTCATCATAGCTTTTTAAATATATCCTGATATCATCAATAGATATCACAAAAAAGAAAATAAATATATTCTATGAAATCTATTTTAATTAGACCCATGAAAGAATATAGCGCATTAGTTAGTCGAAATGGCGTTACTATAAACTCATAATGTCCATACTTGGTTTGAAATGATTTCTTTGGATTATCTTTCATCCTAAAATGAATTTTATGATATCCAAATTGAATTTCAATATACTAAAAATCTTTGGCTCTGTGAATTTGATCAAATAAATAATCAATGTGAGCTGATGTATACTTTTATTATTATAATGGTATTTATTTCTCTATAGTCAACGCATATCCTAATGGATCCTACATTTTTTCTTGAAAAAGATAACAACATTTACAAATGGAGAAAATAATGTTAGAGAAAATATTTTATTACTTAACTCTTATAGTTTTTTCTTCAACTCCATTAATTCAATAGTGCAAATATATAAGGATTCCTTGATATTTCCCTTGAATCAAGAATTAAATCGATAAAAAACTCAATTTTCTACTCTATAGGATTTCTAGGTAAATTATCTGGAAATATATCAACTTATTCCTAAAAAATAGATAAATATTCAATATTAAGACCCATATACAATGTTTTATCTTCCTTCCCAAAAATTTCATTTAGAAGAGCTAATGAAGGTGGATCTGGATGAGAACCTGATGATGAAGTTTTGGCCCTAAAGATAAGAGATTCTACATATCCCTCAAAAATTGTAACATACATATTCATGAAATATATTTTTGCATCATATTTTCAAATATAGTACGTACTAAGGATTATATCAAAATCAACCATAGGTATGATTATGATGTTTGCAACTAAATTACAATTATATGTCATAAAGGGGATGGGTCGACACATAATTATTGTAATGATACTTCAATTAGTATTTTTAACTAAAAATCCTTTATTAAATGAAAATAAGAAGGTATAATTTAATTAGAAAAATGGGGAGATATAAAAGAATTTGATGATCTAGAATCAAATAAATTTCTTACTATGTTTAAGGAAAGGATTAAAGTACCTTCTACCACATCATTGGGAACTTCAACCTCTACAGTTTTGATTTCATAAGATTATGCTTCTAACCTTGGCCTTTTAAAGGGAATATTTCCTTGAATATTTGGAAAATTATTTGAATTATAAGGCCCTGGCATTAAAACTTACTTAATATTGAATTAAATGAATAGTTCACATTGACGATCTTTTCAGGTTTAGAGTTCTAGAGAATTAGAACATAACTATTACATGTCAAAAGATTATAAAGTAGTTACTTCTACTAAGTTTCCATAATAAAAAAACTCCTAAAAAGAAATGTGTCTAGTTCCATGTTTTATATAGGATGACATTCCCTTGACCCCATCCTTGACCTTATTCCACATTAAGTCCTGTGAAAACATTTCAAAAAAAACTTGGGGTGAGCATAAAAAGCTCAGTAAGGGATACATAAAGAATGAAAACTGTTAGTTTTTTCAAACATCAATTAAACCATATATACTCTATCAAAGTAATACCTTCACCTTCATGAAGTAGTAAAAACTCTTCACTGAATAATGTATCATTACTTACCTTTTTGTAACCAAAGGATTACCATAAAACCCATAAAAAGAACACATAACATATATAAAGGTAACTTGGGACATAAACATACTTAAGTGGAATAACCATACGGTCGACTTCCACACATATCACGTAATGGAATAGCCATACAGCCAATTTCCATACATACTTAATGGAATAGCCATACGGCCGACTTCCATACCCAATGAATTGGAGGTTATAATGTAACCACCCATCCTAGTATTCACGGCACCACCTGTCATATGGTTTATAACGTAACCACCCGTTAAAATGTCCAAGTACCAATATAAAATCATAAAACATAAAACCAATATAAAGGAATGATAACATTTCCACATTTCAATCACAATATATCATAAATATATTGACAAAATAGAATCCTTTTTCAAAACCATTTTCAATACCAAAATACATAAAAGAGTATATGGTATTTATTTTATTCTAAAATCATTACGGCTTGTTGAGAAAGACAAAGACCAAATAATACTCGCGGCGGCGGAAAAGGTCATTGTCGCCACGTACGTTAAAAGAAACATTCCTTTTTGTCGTTTTGTAAAACGCTTCATAGAAAAAGATTCCTTTTGTATAAAAGTAAAAGTAAAAGGGGTTTATACACCGTATAAAATATCGTTGTGTATAAAACGAAATATGCCTCATGAAAGGATATTGAGACGAAGTCCCTTACCTCGGGTCCGACTTGACTCGATCGTTCTTTAGCGTCCTAAATAATAAACTTGAGTTAATTTATACTTGATTAAGAACCTTTTTAAAGTTCATTATTCCTTTTATATCACTTATTTCCGTGTTATAAACATTATGTAACCATTTAAGTTAATAATGTTTGTTTTGTCAATATTTGGTTCTTATGTCGAAAGTGGACTTCTTACAATTACATGTTGTTTGTGTGGTCAAAGGTTCTTTATATCCAAAATGGAATTCCCAATTTGGATATAATATGTATCATATATATCCATCATATACAAGTATTTATAATATTACATAATCATTTAGAGGTAAGAAATGAAATGCACCGTTCATGGAGACGGTAAGCCGTACGTACGCATGAACGCTACTTTCATTTCTTTGTCATATTAATGGAATTAAAACTAAATGAGAGGTATGTATATTTTAATTCCAGAATTATATTCATCATTTAGATATATCATTAATTATACATATCTATTATATACATTTACTTTTAATAGTACATTACATTTGGGGATAAGAAATGAAATGCACCGTTCATGGAGATGGTAAGCCGTACGTACGCATGAACGCTACTTTCATTTCTATCTCATACTTTAATGGAAAGAAATAATAATGATATAGAGGTATATTATAATTACAGTATAACATCATATGTAATAACTTTAAATCCATCCTTTACACGTCCCACATATGGCATTAACGAATCACATCACTTTGAGGGGGCGGTAGTCCGCACTTCCTTAAATGAAGATATCGTGTTTACCCATAATGGAAACCATAAAGGTATGCCCAAAATGAAAAATACAGAAGCTTAAAGAAAAAATTAACATATTATATATCATATATAAAAATAGTGACATCATAATGTCCACCTTTGAAGGTGTCAAATGAGTATTGAACAATCATCGTTTCGGGAGGCAGAATTTCGCCATCCACGGAAACCGTATGTTCTTTAACCATTTTATGTAGTTGCGTGAGAGTTTAGCTCGAATAAATCTTATAACAACATCCTAGTATATTGAAGATACTGGTGTTGTTACAAAATAAGTAAATAAAAAGAGTTTAGGGGGTTGGAGAAGAAAAATAAAACAAATGAACATTAGAGAATGAATTACCATTAAAAGTGTAACTCATTTTGATTTGAGCCTAAAGGATTCCTTTGAAAGGATTATGCCCATAAGAAGTCCTCTAGGATGAGGAGAGGGATGTGGAGAGGGTAAATGGGCAGGGTTTGGCCGAGCCAAAGGCTTGAGAAGTGTGTGAAATGAGGTAGAGGTGGGGGCCTTTTATAAGAGGAGAGGAGGGGCACTTTTGGAATGTAAGAAATATTACATTATTTGAAAAAGTGTATCAGTTTTAAAAGGTTCCACATTGATATAATTCGTGGATACGGTGATAAGGGTTTGAAATAACCTCATACAATTGGTTTTGGACATGTTTAGTTCATAGATTTTACATTATCTTTCCATTTTATTTAAATCGTCAAATAATGATGTCATCACTGCATCATTATTATGTCATAAATAATTTAATTTATTTAATGTCTAAAAATTATAAAAAAAATACTATGATGTAGGAAATCTTTATAGCTTTCCAATGACTATTTAGAATCAAAAATATGATCTTTATAACCCCATTTAAAAATTGTTTTCGTAAAACATATTATGTTTGTGTCATTTTTACTTTTACATTAAATAAAAAGTTATTTATGTCATTTCCCAACCAAAGTGTCTCCATGGGGTCCCCAAGCTGACCCATGGCTTGTGTTGGTCGTCCATGACACAAAAAATAAGGTTGGGACATGTGTCTAGGTCATTTCATATTATTAAAGCATTATTTATACCTTAAACTACCCTAATTACCACTAATCGCGATTAAGAACTTAATAAGTTACTATTCACAAAAAAATTATTATAATCTCATTGAACCACATTTTACTTCATAATGACAACCATGAATGTCGGATTTTTTAAATTCAAAATAAAATGATGGAAAAATTTCATTTAAACGGAAAATCAGTCTTTATAAGTACCACTTAGTGGTTTCACTATTCATCAAAAATTGAAGTTTTTCAGAAAATTACCAAAAATTCACCCTAAGCTATATTTGATATTACGAATTCAAAAATGAAGTCTATTTTAAAAAATTCAAAACATATAAGTCGCATTAATTAATTTAATAATTAATTCCTGCTGTCAGAGCAAATAGCATGTTTTTATGGAACAATAAGTATCAAAAGATTGACACTAGTTTATGTCTGATTTCAAAGTGAAATTAATTCCAACGACCACTATTGGATTTAATGGTAAAAATATTTTCTAATTTCACTTTAAAACCAATTCAAAAGATAATATAATCATATAAATAAATTAGATTAAAAAGAGGTTTTGAATTAAAATACAACATTTTACACTATTCATAAAAAAATGAACTTTATCAGAAAGGTACCAAAAATTTACACAAAGTAAATTTGGTGTCTCGATTCTAAAGAAGAGTTATATTTGGTCCAATAGAATTTATAAGATTGATCAAAACTATATTTAATGACGGTTCTCCGTCAAAAGGTGATAAGTGGACCTTTCGTGAAAATTAGGGTATAAATGCCTAAAATTGAACTCTTTCCGTATTTTAAGCCTTTATCTTTTATTGGCTAAATGTAAAAACATTTAAAAACATATATAATCATATTTTAGTTATTTATATCCATTCCCGACAGTACAATGACTACTCATTAACTAACATTTAAAATAATATTATTTTATTACTTGTGTGCAACGTAAGTTTTCAAAGAATCTCATCGTTGCGTATCGAGTACGCTATCGAACGTAGAAACCCTTTTTGATTAAAATTAATATTTAATTCGTAAATATTAATAAATATGAAAATTCTTTATTCTTTAATTACCTGGGATGTTACATCCTTCCCCCTTTTGGGAATTGCATCCTCGCAATTTTATTCACTTATCAAAATAAGTGGGGGTATTTATCCCTCATAGCATTTTCAGATTCCCATGTTGCCTCTTCAATCACATGGTTTTTCCACAAAACCTTTACCTGATGAATCACCTTATTCCATAACACCTGCTCCCTGTGGTCAAGA
This sequence comes from Viscum album, assembly GCA_963277665.1. Lineage (NCBI taxonomy): Eukaryota > Viridiplantae > Streptophyta > Magnoliopsida > Santalales > Viscaceae > Viscum > Viscum album. The sequence continues at coordinate 548,599,766 of OY728148.1, forward strand.
ATCTGGACTGGTTGTTCTTCATAAGATAGGTTCTCCTCCAGCTGAACTACCTCTGGACTCAAAACATGAGATGGATCTGGCATATACTTCCTCAACATTGAAACATGAAAAACATTGTGTACCTAAGATAAACTTAGAGGTAAAGCCACTTGGTAAGCAACTGATCCAACTTTCTCCAGAATTTCATATGGTCCAATAAACCTTGGACTTAGCTTTCCTTTCTTACCAAATCTCATCACACTTTTCCAAGGAGAAACCTTGAGAAAAACATGATCACCTACATCGAAAGATAGATCCTTCCTCCGGTTATCCGCATAACTCTTATGCCTACTCTGAGCTATTCTCATGTGTTTCTGAATCAGCTGAACTTTTTCTGCCATCTCTTCTACCAATTCTGGTCCCATCAACTTCCTTTCACCCACTTCATCCCAGAAAGCTGGAATTCGACACCACTTCCCATATAATGCCTTAAATGGTGCCATCTGTATACTGGAATGAAAGCTGTTATTATAAGAAAACTCAACCAAAGAAAGATGTTGGTCCTAACATCCCTGATAATCCATCGAACAAGCTCGTAGGATATCCTCCAAGGTCTGAATTATTCATTTTGACTGCCCATCTGATTGAGGATGAAAAGCTGTACTAAAATTTAATTCAGTACCCAATGACTTCTGAAGGCCTTTCCAAAAGTTAGATGTGAACCTGGGATCACGATCCGATACAATGGAGAGAGGAACTCCATGTAACCTGACAATATCTTTAAGATACAAACGGGAAAGTTGATCAAGAGAGAAAGTATCTCGTATAGCAAGGAAAAGAGCAGATTTAGACAAGCGATCAACAATAACCCAGATTGCATTTACTCCCGCAGATCTCTATACATCTTAGTACTGCCCGGATGAACTGAAAACAGAGAACTATGAGCCTCACATAACAACTCATTCTTCAACTGTGAATCACAAGGCACACAAAACCTCTTCCCAAACCTCAAAACACAAACACAAAATTATCCAAGAACTCATGGAAAATTTTATTCATAAGGTCCATGAATACAGCAGGTGTATTGGTTAACCCAAAAGCCATAACTACAAATTCATAATGGCCATATCTAGTATGGAACGCAGTCTTCGGAACGTCTGCTTCTTTTACTTTCAACTGATGGTATCCCGACCTCAAGTCAATCTTTGAAAAATACTGAGCTCCCTGGAGCTGATACCACTTCATTCGATGGCCCAACATCTGCTGAAGTTTTTTGCAAAGGATTTTACCACCCCTTTCTGCTTGTAGTCTGGCTACATTCCCCCAGTTAAGTTCTTCGTTGGACACTCGTTTTCATAATGACCCATTTCATTACACTTAAAACATCTTACCGTTGGCTTTTCATTTTCGGCTCGATCATCTTCCTTACAGTTACGAGCAATATGACCAGACTTACCACACCTAAAGCACTTACCATACTTGGATAAACATTCTCCAGGATGCATTTTACCACACTTCTCACTGGATGGATATTTGGTTTTCTTACCTCCTTACTTCTTTGATGAATTCTTCCCCTTTTCTTGCCAACTATACCTCTTATTCTATTGTTTGTCATAGAACACCTAATCATCGGCAAACTCCATTTCCACCTTCTCCGCACATCGAACAAGTTTCTCATAACTTTTGAACTCACGAGAAGCTAAAGCCCATCTATACTTTGGATTTAACCCTGAGTAAAAATGGTTTCTTTTACTATCAAGATCTCGTATGAAGTTTGTAGCATACCTTGCCAATCGAGTGAACTTTTCTTCATAAGCAGCCACTGAATCATCCTCCTGCCTCAATTCTAGGAACTGTTTTTCAATCCTAATACGAACCACCTTAGGAAAATATTTCTCAAGAAAACATACCTTTGAATTCGTCCCTGTGAAGATCCTCAATCTCATCACTATCCCTTATATTTTTCACCATCGACAACCACTGATCAGCTTCGCCTTCAAAACGGTAAACAGCAAGACTAGCCTTTTGATGTTCTGAACACCCCATGACATCAAAAATCTTCTCCAGTTCTTTAATCCACCCTTCAGCTTGCACAGGGTTAGATGATCCTCTGAATGATGGGGGATGTTGCCTCATGAATTGTTCCACCACTGACATGTTCCTCTGCGGTTGATCTGGCTGATCTCGAGCATGGATACCACCACCATTTATAGCCTGAGTCAAATGTGCCATCACTGCAACAAACTGTTCAGTTCCGATTCCGACCATCTCAGGTTGCTGATTTGGAAGGTTATATTCCTCCTGATGTCGTCCCAACATAGCTGCTTTATTTCCTCTGCGGAAAACCATTCTGAACACAGAAATATCTTAGGCGAAGCAACATGGTAATCCGTAAATGCTATATCATTTCAATCATATTATATTTTATCTCTTTTCTAACTCCTAAAGTTTTCTAAACCGACCTCTGATACCAACTATAAGGCACTGGCCTTAAACCTTACTTAAAATTGAATTAAATGAATAATTCACGTTGAGGATCTTTTCAGGTTTAGAGTTTTAGAGAATTAGAACATAACTATTACATCTCAAAAGATTACAAAGTAGTCACTTCTACTAAGTTTCCATAATAAAAAAACTCTTAAAAAGAAACTTTTCTAGTTCCATGTTTTATATTTGATGACATTCCCTTGATCCCATCCTTGACCTTATTCCACATTAAGTCCTGTGAAAACATTTGAAAAAAAACATGGGGTGAGAATAAAAAGCTCAGTAAGGGATACAGAAAGAATGAAAACTATTAGTTTTTCAAACATCAAGTAAACCATATATACTCTATCAAAGTAATACCTTCACCTTCATGAAGTAGTAAAAACTCTTCACTGAATAAAGTATCATTACTTACCTTTTTGTAACCAAAGGATTACCATAAAACCCATAAAAATAACACATAACATATATAAAGGAAACTTGGGACATAAACATACTTAAGTGGAATAACCATATGGTCGACTTCCACACATATCACTTAATGGAATAGCCATACGGCCAATTTCCATACATACTTAATGGAATAGCCATACGGCTGACTTCCATACCCAATGCATTGGAGGTTATAACGTAACCACCCATCCTGGTATTCACGGCACCACCCGTCATATGGTTTATAATGTAACCACCCGTTAAAATGTCCAAGTACCAATATAAAATCATAAAACATAAAACCAATATAAAGGAATGATAACATTTCCACATTTCAATCACAATATATCATAAATATATTGACAAAATAGAATCCTTTTTCAAAACCATTTTCAATACCAAAATACATAAAATGGTATATGGTATTTATTTTATTCTAAAAACATTACGGCTTGTTGAGAAAGCCAAAGACCAAATAATACTCGTGGCGGTGGAAAAGGTCGTTGTCACCGCGTACGTTAAAAGAAACATTCCTTTTTGCCGTTTTGTAAAACGATTCGTAGAAAATGATTTCTTTTGTATAAAAGTAAAAGTCAAAGGGGTTTATACACCGTATAAAAGAATGTTGTGTATAAAACGAAATATGCCTCAATGAATGGAGATTGAGACGAAGTCCCTTACCTCGGGTCCGACTTGACTCGATCGTTCTTTAACGTCCGGAATAATAAACTTGAGTTAATTTATACTTGATTAAGAACCTTTTTAAAGTTCATTATTTCTTTTATATCACTTATTTCCATGTTATAAACATTATGTAACCTTTTAAGTTAATAATGTTTGTTTTGTCAATATTTGGTTCTTAAGTCGAAAGTGGACTTCTTACAATTACATGTTGTTCCTGTGGTCAAAAGTTATTTATATCCAGAATGAAATTCCCGATTTGGATATAATATGTATCATATATATCCAGAATATACATGTATTTATAATATTACGTAATCATTTAGAGGTAAGAAATGAAATGCACCGTTCATGGAGACGGTAAGCCGTACGTACGCATGAACGCTACTTTCATTTCTTTGTCATATTAATGGAATTAAAACTAAATGAGAGGTATGTATATTTTAATTCCAGAATTATATTCATCATTTAGATATATCATTAATTATATATATCCATTATATACATGTACTTTTAATAGTACATTACATTTGGTGATAAGAAATGAAATGCACCGTTCGTGGAGACGGTAAGCCGTACGTATGCATGAATGCTACTTTCATTTCTATCTCATACTTTAATGGAATGAAATAATAATGATATAGAGGTATATTATAATTCCAGTGTAACATCATATGTAATAACTTTAAATCCATCCTTTACACGTCCCACATATGGGATTAATGCATCACATCACTTTGAGGGGGCGGTAGTCCGCACTTCCTTAAATGAAGATATCGTGTTTACCCATAATGGAAACCATAAAGGTATGACCAAAATGAAAAATAAATAAGCTTAAAGAAAAAATAAACATATTATATATCATATATAAAAATATTGACATCATAATGGCCACCTTTGAAGGTGTTAAATCAGTATTGAACAATCATCGTTTCAGGAGGCAGAATTTCACCATCCACGGAAACCGAATGTTATTTAACCATTTGATGTAGTTGTGTGAGAGTGTAGCTCGAATAAATCTTATAACAACATCCTAGTATATTTAATATGCTGGTGTTGTTACAAAAGAAGTAAATAAAAATAGTTTAGGGGGTCGGAGAAGCAAAATAAAACAAATGAACATGAGAGAATGAATTACCTTTAAAAGTGTAACTCCTTTTGATTTGAGCCTAAAGGCTTCCTTTAAAAGGATTATGCCCAAAGGGAATCCTAAAAGATGAGGAGAGGGATGTGGAGAGAGTAAATGGGAAGGTGTTGGCCGAGCCAAAGGCTTGAGGAGTGTGTGAAATGAGGTAGAGGTGGGGGCCTTTTATAAAAGGAGAGGAGGGGCACTTTTGGAAAGTAAAGAAATATTACTTTATTTGAAAATGTGTTTCGGTTTTAAAAGGTCCCACTTTGATAGAATTCCTGGATAAGGTGATAAGGGTTCGAACTCCACTCATCCAATTGGTTTTGGACATGTGTAGATCATAGATTTTACATTATCTTTCCATTTTATTTAAATCGTCAAAGAATGATGTCATCACTACATCATTATTATGTAATAAATAATTTAATTTATTTAATGTCTAAAAATTATAAAAAAATACTATGATGTACGAAATCTGATTATCTTTCCAATGACTATTTATAATCATAAATCGGATCTTTATAACCCCATGTAAAAATTGTTTTCGTAAAACATATTATGTTTGGGTCATTTTTACCTTTACATTAAATAAAAAGTTATTTATGTAATTTCCCAACCAAAGTGTCTCCATGGGGTCCCCAAGTTGACCCATGGCTTTTCTTGGTCGGCCATGACACAACCAATAAGGTTGGAACATGTGTCTAGGTCATTTCATATTTTTAAAGCATTATTTATACCTTAAACTACCCTAATTACCACTAATCGCGATTAAGAACTTAATAAGTTACTATTCACCAAAAAATTATTATAATCTCATTGAACCACATTTTACTTCTTAATGAAAACCATGTATGTCGGATTTTTGAAATTCAAAACACAATGATGGCAAATTTTCATTTAAATGGAAAATCAGTCTTTATAAGTTCCACTTAGTGGTTTCACTATTCATAAAAAATTGAAGTTTTTCAGAAAATTACCAAAAATTCACTCTAAGCTATATTTGATATTACGAATTAAAAAATGAAGCCTATTTTACAAAATTCAAAACATATAAGTCACATTAATTAATTTAATATTTAATTCCCGCTGTCAGAGCAAATAGCGTGTTTTTATGGAACAATAAGTATCAAAAGATTGACACTAGTTTAAGTCCGATTTCAAAGTGAAATTAATTCCAACGACCACTATTGGATTTAATGGTAAAAATATTTTCTAATTTAAATTTAAAACCAATTCAAAAGATAATCTAATCATATAAATAAATTATATTAAAAAGAGGGTTTGAATTAAAGTACAACATTTTACACTATTCATAAAAAAAATGAACTTTATCAGAAAGGTACCAAAAATTTACACAAAGTAAATTTTGATATCCCAATTCTAAAGAAGAGTTATATTTGGTCCAATAGAATTTATAATATCGATCAAAACTATATTTAATGACGGTTCTCCGTCAAAAGGTGATAAGTGGACCTTTCATGAAAATTAGGGTATAAATGCCTAAAATTGAACTCTTTCCGTATTTTAAGCCATTATCTTTTATTGGGTAAATGTAAAAACAATTAAAAACATATATAATCATATTTTAGTTATTTCTATCCATTCCCGCCAGTACAACGGCTACTCGTTAACTAACATTTAAAATAATAATATTTTGTTACTTGTGTGCAACATAAGTTTTCAAAGAAACTCATCATTGCGTATCGAGTACGCTATCGAACGTAGAAACCCCTTTTGATTAAAATTAATATTTAATTCGTAAATATTAATAAATAGTAAAATTCATTATTCTTTAATTACCTGGGATGTTACATGAATAGTGACCCATATCCCTAAAAATTTTCATTTAACATTGGTACCTTTTTTCATACCCTTTTAATCACTAGCTTGGTGGCCTTTTTATCCACAATTGTAAAATAATTCATTTCCTTTTAAAAATTAACTAAGAGGTTTCATTCCAAAAGTATCGCAATTTTAAAAGGTCCTATTTTTCCTCCCTTTATCCAATATTTCCTATTACACCCTCTTATTCTCTTGTTTTCCCTTAATTTCATAATACTTAGAGTATTATTTCTCTATCTTCATATCACATGAGACTATATCTTCATATGGTAAGAATTTTTGGAAGACTACTACATTTTAGAGGAATGTTTTAAACCATCATATAGTAGATCAATATTTCTCTTTGTATTATATTTGTAGCCTATAGAATTCCTCTATAACCTTATAATTTTGGATTTTTACTTCACAACATTTTTGTCCTCTTTTTTTAGATGCATGGATTGACTCTCCATATCCACTCACTCTTCACGAGGAAAATAGTTTTCTTTGAAAAATTCCATTACATATTTTTAATTTCTTCCCCCTTATTTTTGTTTTTAATCAATGAACTCCATTGATATGCATCTCCTAAGAGATAATAATCTTCCATGATAACCTTCCTCCTTTCATTACTTCCCAAAGTGAGAAATATATTCTCTAAAGAACATATCCACTACTCTTCAACCAATGTTCCTATACTCCAATTGAAATATGAAGGATGTTTTCATTTAATGATTCATAAAATTGATTCTCCATGTTGTGGATAAGGATGATCCATATGGGTATGGTTATTGTTCATAACCTAAGTATGTTATCCTAGTAAAGTTATATATTTCCCAACACTAGTTGATGCTCCAGTACCAATATAATTTTTATGAATTAGAGGGAAATCCCTACATGGGATACTTTCAATTATGTGATTTACATTTCTTACACTTGGATCCAGTTCAAAATAATAGAGTACACTAAATTAGTTTATGAATCATAATGCATAATGTCAAACTAGAAAAAAAACCTAACATGAATTGAAATCTTATGCATAGCTAATCTCCTAATAATAAATATGGTTTGATTGGGAAGGTGTTTACTTTTAAATCTTTATAATGGTTTTTAAATAATAGGTGAATTACCCTAATAATATACCTCTAGAGTGCCCAAAAATGTGCATAGTAAGTCCCCTTATCGTTTTCCATGTTACGTCGAGTCAGGTCCAGGACACCTTGTCAGAGGTGTTACCCCTAGGTATATATGTTCCAAAACCACAACCACTTGTAGTATCCAGATAAGGATGTATTTATATGAATAACCACATAATATTTACCTTACCAAAATTATGGTCTCTTATTATAGGTATATCCAAAAATTCAATCATAGGATTTGGTTGCATTATCAAGGTTTTCTAAATCCTGTTTCCCTGATTTCTACTAAAATTCCACTAATACCAACTGTACAGACCTAGAACTCAATTTCCCAAAGTCTATGCCTTACATTGTAACATTGGTATAATAAGAAAGGAAGTAATATCCAGAAGGACTGAATAGTTTAGTCATTTTTTGAAACCATAAACTAACATAAGTTTACAATAAACCTTGAAATGAAATGCAATATTGAAATTCCATTGAAAACACCCATAAACTCATAGATAATTCCTACAAGTAATTAAATATACCTTATCACATACTAGGAAAAAATAAAACATAATAGAAGGGTATGATTAGATACTCATTATAGTTAATTAATATAGTTTAAGATAATATAAAAAATAAGGCATGGTGAATGAATAATAACACATGACATTATAACATAAACTTGAGCATAATATGGAAAGAATTAATGGGGAATAAATAATGACATAAAAATAATCATATGATAATGAAGAATATCCATGGATAATAAATTTTTTGAATATTCACTTGGAAAAGAAATTACTAATCCTAATGAGGTAATTCTTATGCCAAAAATTATAAACATATCGTTGAGGTCTCATCCAAGACACCTGAAAATAAATGGTTAAGGACTTGGTCAATATCTATTTCTATTTTCTCTCTTGCGACCTATAAATGATTCAAGAGGCTATATAGGGCTCCATCTATCACTTACTAAGCCCAATCCATTACTCATATTTATGCGTTTATATAGAAATTGCATATAAATATGAAATTTAAATATCTTTCCACGATCCTTAAACATAATCAACAACTATTCAGAGTATAATGGTTAATGGTATCATAATAGCACATCAATATTCAGAATGCTCATAAACCATTTAATAAAATAATTTAGCTGATAAAAATAATATAATATTCTTTATTTAAAATGAAAATAAATTTAGGGTTGTTTAATCAGATTAAAATACCCTAATAAAATATTCAAATAATTCTTGAGAGAAATACCCTTTTTACATTTTAAAAAAGAGTTATTTTTGGATTTTTTTATTATTTTTATTAATTGTTTATATAAAACTAGAAATGAAAAAAATATAGTTTTCCTGAATTTTTTTTATTTTTGATAAATAACGGTGTCCAAAAAATAATATGGCTAGGACATAAAAATGGGTACGAAATATGGATGTTTCCTTTAATCAGGATAGCTTATATAGAAGAACTGAGAGAGGAACATTTTAAAACATGTTTTTACCAGTAAATACACAATTTTTGCTGAGAAATACTTTGGAATATTTTTTATGTTATTCAAGAGTAGTGCCTTCAATCGACGTGCGATTCTGAGCCCCAGTGTGGCCGGAATTAAATTTTCTGTGCATTCACATTGGGAATGCCAAATAAATAGGATAACTCCTAAATGGTGATCTGGATCATAGATCTGAGTGTACAGATGGGTCCAAAATGTGGTTTTACCCTATGAATGACATAAAGTATGTCGACGCAGGACATTTGGACCCCTCGCCTGCTTTCAGAGCATGGAACGGATTAATTAAATTATTTATTTATTCGTTTAGCTGTCTAACTCAAGTATCTATTAGACGGTGTCTTGGATTGGAAAACCAAGGGAACCATTGAGTTTGGATAGTAACGTTTACCCTAGGAGGGGTGTAATCTTCACGGGCAAGGGCCGTTTGTGAAAAATGGCCTTGGGGGCGTTTTTGTAATTTGGAAGCCATAGGCATTGAGCTTAATAACATTTGAATGGGGCCTCAGATTAAAATTATGATACCTCCATTGCACTCAGAGCATTGTTTTTAGCCTAGGGGAGGCTTTATCCCGACCCTTTCGGGAGTTCCGGTTCGTGCCGACGGGCGGGTGGTTAAGTGTTTTCTATTTAAACACATAACTCACCCCCTCCCTCTTCTTCTTCTTCGCCTGGACGCACAGCAGGCAGCAGAACCCTCCCTTTCCTCATTTATCTACCTCCAAGATGGAAACAATAGATCATAGGTAGTTTTGGTCTCGGCGGATCTTGGATCGAGTATAGAAGTGTTGGTGTTCCGCCCGCAGGTAGGCGGATTTGAGTTTTACACCCTTTCCCACCATTAATTTCCATTTCTGCTCAATTTCCCCTTTGGATCATTGAACGGAGCCCATAACAGCGTAGATACTATTTTGATCTTCCAAGAATGCTATTCGGATCAAATTTTTGACCACTAGATCGTTTCCGGTGGTCCTCTGATGTTTTCCGGCCACGAGGCAGATTTCCGGTGGGGGTTTTATGGCGGTTCCAGTAGTCGGCAGGGCGGCCCGGCCAGCTCTGGCGGGCAGAGCTGCTCCAGGTGGAAGCTCCGGCAGGCGGTCGGCGCAGACGATGGTGAGGTGGGACTCCGGCGGGGTCCCGACGGTGGCCGCCGGCATAGGGCACAAGGGGGAGGGGGGCCGCGAGGCGCGTGGCCCCGTGTGGCGCGACTGCGGCCCGCATAACGTGGGTGGCTACGGGGAATGAGACCGGCCACGAGGGCCGGTCGAGGAGGCGGCGATGTGGCCCACATTGATTCGTGGGAGCCATGGGCCACAGAGGGCTGGGCCAACCCGAGGGGGCGGACCGTCCGGACCGGGCCGGTTCGGCCCAAAGGGGTTTTCCCATTTAAAAATAATAATAAATAAAATAAATAAATAAAATAAATTTTCGGGTGCCCGTATCATTTGCTACGGACGTTCGTTTCTCATGAAATATGCGGCGGCGCGGACCTGACGTCGAGGCGGACTTTATGAGGTGGTTTTGGTAGTTTTAACTTCTGGGGCAAGTGGCTCGGGGGCACGGCAAGTGCATAAAGCAGCTTAGCGGACTTCCCGGGAATTCTTGTTATGGGTGGCGCACACACACCCGGAGTTCATTTTGAGCGCCTTCAGTGGCGTTGCAACCTTGGTGTTGAGCCGAATCTTTCCAGTATAGGTTCAGGCACTAAAACCGGAGTTGGGGCATGGGTCCCACAACCCGTCTTTTGAGCCGCGAGCAGTGTTTAGCGGCTTTCTCATCGGGCATCCATTTGTGGCGTGCGAGCAGTTGATTCCGAATGTTTTTTCGAGGGTATTGCAATGGTGTAATCCGCCCACTCTCACTCAGCACGATGGTGCGGGCCCAATGAGGGTTGTTTGGGCATTGACTGTGATTTTCCATCTCTATCACTAGGTGACCGTTTCAGACAAGTGAATAGTCCCACTTGTGTACTTTTTTGAGAGGATCGCAAGGGTATGATCCGCTCGTTGTGTTTCGGGATCAGGATGTAGGTCCCACGTAGCACCGCTCGTGTGCGGTGCACCAGAATACATTTTTTCTCTGCATATCTGTTCCACTCAAGTGAGTAGTTCTTTTGACGTGTTTTCCTGAGGGGATCGCAATGGTGCGATGCGTCTGACTGTTTTTGGGGCTGAGTCTCGGGATCATAGGACATCGTTCGGGTGTGAGGCTGTGTTGGTGACTTTTCTGTCAGATATCCATTTTAGGCGAGTAAGCACTCTATCTCGCATGTTTTTTCATGAGGATTACAACATTGTAATCTATTCATGTGGGAGGAGCCACTTACGTGATCTTATTAAATGTAGAAATATGAAAGGTGCCTCGGTGGCAGTTCTTCTACCTAGTTTGTAGCAGACCCAAGGCATGTGATTGCATTCACTTCTGGGAGAGTGATGTTTGTTTTTAAAGAAATGTGGTTAGCCATGCCTCAGCCTTTGAGGTGGCATGTTGGAGTTGTTACATTTACACCATCGCGTAGACGTTGGGATCCATGTGCATGTTAGCCTTTGGGCTGGAGATGTGGCATACTCTGTGAGTATGCAAGGAGACTAGGAGGTACGTGTGGTTGGTTTTAGCCAAGAAAGTTTGTGTGCTTGGTTGGGGTTGACTTGGGGTCACACGTCGTGTGGGCCCCAGGTCCATGCCATGTTCTGATTTGTGTACTTTGACCTCTCGCGACGTAGAGGGTTCGTCTGTGCTCGTTTGTTTGACCAGCAGGGTTGAGTGGTCTCCCCCTGGTTTCATTCTTGATGGATCGGCCGGTAGCGGTGCTAGTGACACCCAGTGATGGAACATGCACTGAACCTATTTTGGGTGAGTCATTCTGGAGTTGAGTGGTTGCGCGATACCCACTCAGTGCTCAGTTGTCCAGTGTTGTACCATCCGATAGGGATGGCCAGAGCAGTTTCATGTATGCCCCCTAGCATGGTTGGGCAATGTGTTGCTCACTGACTTCTAGAGTTTACCCTCCAGTAGAGAATAGGAAGTGGGTCACCCAATGACTTCTTAGGGTCTACCCACCAGCTGAGACTGGGCAGTGGGTCACCCAATGACTCTTTAGAGTCTACCCTCCAGTAGGGCTAGGTAGTGGGTCACTCATCGTCTTGATTCAGGTCCACCCTCCAACAGGGCTGGGTAGTGGGTCGCGTGTCTACTTGTTAGGGTTTACCCTCCAGTGGGGCTGGGCAGTGGGTCATCTGTCGACTTATTCCAGGTCTACCATCCAGCAGGGCTGGGCAGTGGGTTGCCTGTCATATTATTCCTAGTCTACCCTCCAGCAGGGCTGGGTAGTGGGTCTCTTGTCGTCTTATTCCAGGTCTACCCTCCAGCAGGGCTGGGCAGTGGGTCGCCTGTTGTCTTATTCTAGGTCTACCCTCTAACAGGGCTGGGCAGTGGGTCACCTGATGATGTATTAGGGTTTACCCTCCAGTAGGGCTTGGGATTGGGTCAACTGATATCTTATTACGAATTACCCTCGAACAGGGCTGGGCAGCGGGTCGCCTGTTGGAATACATGACTAAGTCATTTTTTCTAGGCTAGTTTATCACTTCCCTCTGTGATTACCAGAGCGGGACCCCTAGTTTTATAGGTCAGTGATGTGATGGCTTTGACTTTAAGACCTCTCTGTTGTGTGACAGCGACAATGTGTGGTTTGAATTTCCCCATAACTCTCAAGTACGGGGGGTGATTTCCCCACCGAGATGCTTCCTTGAGATGTGACTTAAAACCATGCGGGAGAGTCAGTGACACCCAAAGAGGATAGTATCAAGGTGCGGTGATTTGATCCCCTTGACTTGTAGTTTGGGGCAGACGTGTGGGATGCTGGGTATAGATGGTGTTTTCTTCTAGGACTGTTGGCAACTCTCTTTTCTTGGTCTGAGCTACGGTACAGAGATCTGCTTACGACCTTGTTTGGGCTTCCTATTGAGTATATGGATATGTATATACCATGTTCCAGTACCCACTTCTTGGATTTGGTAACTCTCCTTCCAGGGGAGGCGAATACGCGCGAGGTATGCCACGTGCTTTCTATGTATAGCTTCTCATGGTTGAACGAGTCTACTCTCCTGCTATAGGTAGCAAATACTCGACGGGAAGTTCATATTCTAACCGTTTCTAGCTCCTTGTGTTTGGATGAGTCTACCTTCCTTTCTCTTGTTAGGTTGAGCTGAACTCTGTGTTGTTACTCTTTAATGCACTCTCAGTTGTACGCCTTTACTTTTCCTATTCGCTCTACTGTAGACCCTTTGGTACCCCCTTTGTTGCTCCCTTGAGCCTTTGGTGTAACAGACCCGAAGCTTGACATACATGGATATTACATTACTTTGGAAGAATAATTAATTCATAACAAAAAGAGACACACAACGACCGTAATAGTTTAGTGTCTTTGGAAACTCAGAATATAAACTTCTAATAATGTTGAAATATCTTCAACAACTCCCATAATGATCTTCCCCTTTTTTTTCCTTACCTAAAACCTTTCTTTATTTCTTGGGGAAAATAAAACATAAAAATGGTGATCTCAAATCCTCAGTCAGGGCAAACATAGATAACATAAAACAATCTATAAACATTTGGATGAAAAAACATGAACATGAAATTTAAACATCAAAATCTTGAGCAAAGACATAAATCATGGAAGTACATAAGGCATATATCATAAATAAACCTTAAGAATGATAAAATAGCATTGGAATAAAATATGTAATTGTGGAAACCTTTCAGCACATGTCATGATTTCCATAGTATCCAAGGCATTGCTGCCAAGACCATATTAGTGGACAAAGTCCCTTTCTGAATCGAGTTCACTCCTCGTTTCAATCCTGTAACACTGAACCGGATTAACTTACCATTCCATCCATGTCTATCTAATGAGATATAAATCTTTACCCAATGCATTTGAGTGAGATATAGGTCCCACCCATCTCATAATGAAATCATTCTTACTTGTGCCACAAAATAAACATACATCATTCATAATAACCCAATAAATAAAATGGGTTTCATAAAAATCATCCCATAATCACATAATCCATATAAAAGAAAGGGATATAATTTCATCATAAGAAAAGTGAAACCATTTAAATCATAGAGACATTATACTTGAAACATACACTTATGAAATAATTTCATCTTAGATTGAAAATGGTTTTGATAAAGCACATGAAATGAATTCTTGAGGAAAATATCATTTCTTCTTGAAAATCATTTTCTTTTCACAAAATTCCATGAAACTTTAAAAAAAGGAGATTTTGTTGTAAATAGTCATGAAATCTTTTGGAGGAATCTTCATGAAAATAAGGCTTTTTAAAACCATAAAAATCTATTCGTGCCGTATAATTTTAAAAAAAATATTCTCCTCGTACTTTTGTCGGAAAAGTCAAAAAGTACCTCGTAATGTAAAGAAATGAAAGATTCCATACATACCATGTAGTAAAAGTCAAAAATGGATAAAAAGGACATTAAAAATACATGATAACACTTTTATAAAACATGGACATGGATGATAGAAATAACCCCAGTAAATACTTACGAATAAGCAATCTTGGATAAAAATGAGATTTTCAAAATTATCCCTTACCTTAAGTCTGATATGCTTTGTATATATCCAAACCACCTGTATAATGATTTAAATAATGTCATTGACTTATTAAAGAATCATATTCATTTTTATGATATCATATATGGTTCACTTATGCCTTTATATTACCCGTTCTTTTGTAAATTCCATGTTAAAGAGCGTTTTGGGTAAAATCATTTCATTTGTCGTCTGTGTTTTGACTTGTAATTATTCATATGATTACATAGATCATGATTACATAATTCAAGAATATAAAACATGATTTATATATAATATATATTCAGAATATACATATATATAATAGATTGATAAAGGAATGAAATACACCGTTCATGGTGACGGTAGACCGTACGTACACATGAACTCTGTTTTCGTTTCCTTATTGAATTGAATGGAATTAATTGGATGACATAAATATATATATATATATAAATCCAGTATAATTATTATTTCATATATTTAATGATTACCGATTATATATACATTATAATCATTCATTAATGGTTAATCATTGAGAATGAATCTCATCGCGTCGTGGAGACGGTAGTCCGTACGTACGCACGAGCGATGATATCGTTCCCAAAATTATTCAGTTGAATTGTAGAGTATGATACAATATATCAGTATGATGTTATAATAACTATTTATAGTAATTCTTTACACCATTATACCCATCCATGTAAGGTGGTGTTGGAAAAACATATTTCACCATGGCGTGGAGACGGTATTCCGTACGTACGCACGCACGGTGATTTCTTTTTTCATAGGATGGATAGATGGTGAAATAGGGTTGTTTCATAATTATAATAACATATAATTATATTAGTGATACTGATGTTATTACTTCATAATGAAACAACTAAATAAGAAGAAGTAGAAGAAGAAATAAAGTTGAAAGAATCGGTAACGGACATTACCTCTTCTTTGAAACGCCTCTTTGAGACCTCCTCTTAGGGCATTAGTATTTGTATTTGAAGAAGACCATGACCTCTAGGATGTTTCTAGGGAAGTGTAGAAGATAATTTTGCAAGGGTTGGCCGAGCGTGAAGGTTCAATGTGGTGTGAGGAAGAGAGGAAGGTGGTGCCCTTTTATAATGGAGGAGAGGGGCACCTTTGGAAAAACTAAAACTATTATTTTATTATAAAGTCATATTCGGTTTTAAATAGATCCAAATTGATTTATTTAGAAGCTAATGTGGGGATGGGTTTAAATGATCTCATAAAATATAATTTGGACAGGTTTAGGTAATTATTTTAACCTTATCATTTAGATTTAACTTTAAGGTAAATAATTTAACTTTTACCGTGTCTTCTTGTTTTCTTACACTATAAGGTTATAAAACATTATATAACAAGACAAACAAACTCCAAGTTGTTTATTATTAATATATATAACCTTATCTAAGTCATGTGGTCTAACCATAGATTTTTAGGAATAAAATTACATTTAATAATATAATATTTGTTTTAAAAACTATTTTATGTCAATTTTGACACTATTTAGTAATTGATTTTTTTGAAAATACTAACAGAATTATTAGTTCGAAAAAAGTTAACTAAATCAATACTACCATGTAATATTAACATATAAAAGTATTGGTATTCATAAAAAGTCTCAAATTACATTTATTTGAGTATTTATAACATCAATTATGTCATTATTTCATTAAAAAGATAATTACTGCATCATATTTGTGTCATAAATAAATTAATTTATTTAAAGTCTAAAAATCACAAATAATTTACCATTATGTAGGAAATCTTTTAATCTTTCTAATTAATATTTATAGTCGAATTTATCTTATGTATAACCCTATATTGAAAATTATTTACTTATTAAACTTTGATTTAAACTATTTTAACCCTTCTTTAAATAAATTAATAATAAATGTCCTAATCTAATCCAAGTGGGACTAAATGGTCATATTTTATTCCTAAGGTTGTCTTTGGACGAATTACACTTATCCAATAAAATTAGGACATGTGTTAGGGTAATAATAATATAATTCTTACCCTTAATTACCCTATTTACTTTTAACCGTGGTAAAAATAAGTAAAAAGTTACTATTCACCAAAAATTATTTTCATCTCATTGAAACACATTTTACTTACTGACATCAACCGTGTTTCTCGGATTTATGAAATTTCAATCACAGAAGTGGTAAAATTATATTTTACGAAAAATACAGTTTTTTAACTACCACTTAGTAGTTTCACTATTCATAAAAAATTGATGTTTTTTAGAACAATGCCAAAATTTCACACTAAGCTATAATTGATATTCCGAATTCAAAAATGATATCTATTTTAAAAAATTCCAATCATATAAGTTGCATTAATTAATTTTATAATTAATTCCCACTGTCACAACAACTAGAGTGTTTTTAAGAAACAATATATATCAAAAGATTGACAATTGTTTATGTCTAATTTCAAAGTAAAATTAATTCTAACGACCACCATTTGATAAAATGGTAAAAATATATTATAATTATACTTTAAGACCACTCAATAGTATAATTTATCTCTATAAATTATTTTGATTAAAAAAGTTTTTTTTAAGTATTTTTTACTATTCATAAAAATTGGATGTTCTGAGAAAAATACCAAAAATTCAACTTAGGATAATTTCAATATTCCGAATCCAAAAATGAAGCCCATTTTCAAAAATAAAATTTCAAAAATTGGGTATTACTATTCATACCAGCTAGTTGTAATAATATTTGAATAGCATATCGTTGTTTAGCGAAACTGTGTATTGCGTACAACACACGCTATCATGGAAGGTCGCACTTGCGTGTAATGCAAGCCAAGTCAGGGATGCCCCTTTAAATGAATTTTTCCTTCGAAATTCATCGGGGTTATAAATGGTTTACTACTCGAAAGTTTCTTTAATAGAAACCCACATCGTAAAATTGAATACCAAAACATGGCTATAAAAAACTAAAGTATGAAACGTAACGGTTACCCAAATAAAATAATCACTGGGTTTCCACATAGGTGAAAATATGGATATGGAAGAGAAATCTTACCATCATGTTATGATAGAGGGTGGTAGAGAACATGGCTATGAAAAATCCAACAATCACAAAGCCATAAATTTGTGATGATCTAGGGTACCATCTGATTCATCGGATATAAGGGCACTATGACAAAATTTTTGGTTTTCAAGATCATTTCCCTAAAGTTGATAAATTTAAAGAAATAATTACATGATTTTGGTACAATCTCACTATTGTTCATGAATTTTACAATTTCTACATCATCTCTTAAATAAATGAAGTAGAATTTTTTATTCATGAAGCGTTAGCAGATCATGTGATAGAATGATAGGTCATTCCATCTATTTCAAACAAAAGGTTAGGAAAAGTTATCAAATATACATATGTCCATCTATGGTGAGGTTAGTCATATATGATTACATAAAGGATCTTTTACTTCATATATCATACTGTGTAATAAAATAAATCTAGTTTCTACTATCCAGGGACTTCCTGTAGGCCAGCGGTAGGCTATAAAGGCCAGTCGCACTTCGGTTGTGGGTTTGATTTTCACAGCCTTGTCTGACACGATGGGATGTCGCCCGTCCTGCAGGTTCTCCTTTTTCTAAAACTACATTACTATAACATCCCATTAATAATATAAAAAAAAGTTATATCCTTAGACAATACTAACTTATGTCCAACATAATCCATTCCAATCTTTAGGCTTATCTAAAATACTTCGGTCCAAGATCATAGTATAAAGAAAATGATTACTTGAAATGTCACATAACAATCACGTGAATGCCATCATTTATCCCCCATATATCATATGATATATCTTTTTGGTCAAATTACAAAAATGTGAATACCTTAATCATGTATTCTCCTGAAGAATTAATACCCATTGAACCTTAGTGAAAACATGAATGCAGTTACAATTTAACACTTTCCATATACCAAAATCCTAAAAATTCTATATACTCAAACCATGATATCACTTAGTCCTTATATCAATCATGAGCTCATGAATATAATCAAATATCTCATTATCTTCTTATCCCTTCATTATGCGCATATCATCTACTTTCTAAAAAAATCTGAATAACCTTCCATGGTTATCGGTACCATTCAACATATACTTTCAAATACTTCAGGAAAACAATAATGTAACAATCCTTAGATGATTATTTATTTCATTGTACCATACATTATTCTTTATAAACATACAATCATTCCACTAACTTCTTAAACAACTGAGTGAGATACAACAATGCTTTCAGCTCATATATAATTTGTAGTCTCCTCATCATCATCTATATAAATACTACCCATATGACCATCCTAATTCTCTTCATTAGATTTTCCCTTAGGGAATTGGTTTGAATAATGCCCGTACATTCCACTTTTAAAACATCTAATCATTGTTGATGTCGTAGTAATACCATTATCCTTTTCCATGGTGTTAACTGAACCTTTTCCTTTCCAATTACTGGATTTGTGTCCTTCATTTCCACACCTAAAGCATCTTCCAGTTCCTTTGAAACAATCTCCCCGATGCCTCTTCCCACATGATTTACATGAGGGAAATTGAACTTTCTTTCCTCTATGATCATCATGAAACTCCATATTTCTGTTATTATCTGAGTCAAGATACATACCAAAGTTGAGATTATTGATCATATTATGAGATTGATGATTAGGCATAATAAAGATGCTTGGACTTCCAAATCCCGTTTCATTTTGTTGCTCATGAAGAATATCATTCCAATGTCCGTCATATCCTCCATTATCGTGAATCTTCCTGTTTCCATCCATTTTCTAAAACACAAAAAATATTGTGTGAGAGGAAGAAATCATGCTAGAGAAAACAACATAGTAAAGGGGGAGCACCCTCAATATCTAACATCCTAGGTTAAATTATAATATTGTTATCGTAGTTCTAAGACAATATCCTATACGTATACTTATCCTTAGGGACATCCCTAGATATACTTTAGAAATATCTATAGGGATCTCACTAACTTTTCACATACTAGTTGCCAAAGGTTGACTAAACCTTTCCTATGATACCAACTGTAACAGACCCGAAGCTTGAAGTACATGGACATTACATTACTTTTGCAGAATACTTAAAACATAACAAAAAACAGACACAAAAGGACCGTAATAGTTTAGTGTCTTTGGAAACTCGAAATATAAACTTCTAATCATGTTGAAATATCTTCAACAACTCCCATAACAGTCTTCCCCTTTTTGTTTCCTTACCTAAAACCTTTCTTTATTTCCTGGGGAAAATAAAACTAAAAAGGGTAAGCTCAATTGCTCAGTAAGGTCAAACAAAGATAACATAAAACAATCCATAAACATTTGGAAGCAAAAACATGAACATGAAATTTAAACATCAAAATCTTGAGCAAAGACATAAATCATGGAAGTACATAAGGCATATATCATAAAGAAACCTTTAGAATGATAAAATGTCATGGGAATAAATATGTAATTGTGGCAACCATTCAGCATATATCATGATTTCCATAGTATCCAAGGCATTGCTGCCAATACCATATTAGTGGACAAAGTCCCTTTCTAAATTGAGTTCACTCCTCATTTCAGTCCAGTAACACTGAACCGGATTAACTTACCATTCTAGCCATGTCAATCTCATGAGATATAAATCTTTACCCAATGCATTGGAGGGAGATATAGGTCCCACCCATCTCATAATGAAATAATTCTTACTTGTTCCACAAAATAAACATACTTCATTCATAATAACCCAATAAATAAAATGGGTTTCATAAACATCATCCCATCATCACATAATCCATATAAAAGAAATGGATATCATTTCATCATAAGAAAAGTGAAACCATGTAAATCATAGAGACATTATACTTGAAATATACACATATGAAATAATTATATCTTAGATGGAAAATGGTTTTGATAAAGCACTTGAAATGAATTCTTGAGGAAAATATCATTTCTTCTTGAAAATCATTTTCTTTTCACAAAATTCCATGACATTTTAAAAGGAGGAGATTTTTTTGTAAATAGTGATGAAATATTTTGGAAGAAGCTTCAAGAAAATAAGGCTTTATAAAACAATAAAAATCCGTTCATGCCGTATAAGTTTAAAAAAAATTCTCCTCGTACTTTTGTCGGAAAACTCAAAAAGTACCTCGTAACGTAAACAAACGAAATATTCCTTACATACCATGTAGTAAAAGTCAAAAATTGGTAAAAATGACTATAAACATACATGAAAAATCTTTTATAAAACATGTACATGGATGATAGAAATAACCCTAGTAAAGACTTACGAATAAGCAATCTCGGATAAAAATGAGATTTGAAAAATTATCCCTTACCTTAAGTCTGATATGCTTTGTACATATCCAAACCTCCAGTATAATTATTTAAATAATGTCATTGAATTATTACAGAATCATATTCATTGTTATGATATCATATATGGTTCACTTAGGTCTTTATATTACCCGTTCTTTTGTAAATTCCATGTTAAAGAACGTTTTGAGTAAAATCGTTTCATTTGTCGTCCGTGTTTTGACATGTAATTATTCATATGATTACATAGATCATGATTACATAATTCAATAATATAAAACTTGATTTATATATAATATATATTCATAATATACATATATATAATATATCGATAAAGGAATGAAATACACCGTTCATGGAGACGGTAGACCGTACGTACGCATGAACGATGTTTTCGTTTCCTTATTAAATTGAATGGAATTAATTTGATGAAATATATATATATATATATATACATAAATCCAGTATAATTATTATTTCATATATTTCATGATTACTTATTATATATAATTTATAATCATTCATGAATGGTAATCATTGAGAATGAATCCCATCGCGTCGTGGAGACGGTAGTCCGTACGTACGCACGAGCGATGATATCGTTCCAAAAATTATTGAATTTAATTGTAGAGGATGATACAATATAAATTTATGATGTTATAATTACTATGTATAGTAATTATTTACACCATTATACCCAACCAAGTAAGGTGGTGTTGGAAAAACAGATTACACCACGGTGTGGAGACGGTATTCCGTACGTACGCACGTGCGGTGATTTCATTTTCCGGAGGATGGATAGATGGTAAAATAGGGTTGTTTCATACTTATAATAACATATAAATATATTAGTGATACTGATGTTATTAATTCATAATTAAACAACTAAAGAAGAAGAAGTAGAAGAAGAAATAAAGTAGAAAGAATCGGTAACGGACATTACCACTTCTTTGAAACGCCTCTTTGAGACCTCCTCTTAGGGCACTAGAATTGGCCTTTGAAGAAGACCATAACCTCTAGGATGTTTCTAGGGAATTGGAGAAGGGTATTTTTCAGAGGTTGGCCGAGCTTGAAGGCTAAAAGTGGTGTGAGGAAGAGAGGAAGGTGGTGCCCTTTTATAAGGGAGGAGAGGGGCCCCTTTGGAAAAACTAAAACTATTATTTTATTATGAAGTCATATTCGGTTTTAAATAGCTCCAAATTGATTTATTTCGAAGCTAATGTAGGGATGGGACGACATAATCTCATAAAATAGAATTTGGACAAGTATAGGTAATTATTTTAAACTTATCATTTAGTTTTTTCTTTAGGTTAAATAATTTCACTTTTACCTTGTCTTCTTGTTTTCTTACACTATAAGGTTAAGAGACTTACTATAACAAGCCAAAAGAACCCCAAGTTGTTTATTATTAATATATATAACCTTATCTAAGTCATTTGGTAGAACAATAGTTTTTTAGGAATAAAATAACAATTAATAATATAATATTTGTTTTAAAAACTATTTTATGTGAATTTTGACATTATTTAGTAATTGATTTTTGTGAAAATCCTAACCGACTTATTAGTTCAAAAAAAGTTAACTAAATCAATACTAACATGTCATATTAACATATAAAAGTATTGGTATTCATAAAAATTCTCAAATTACATTTATTTGAGTATTTATAGCATCAATTATGTCAATTTTCATTAATAAGATAATTACTGCATCATCTTTCTGTCATATATAAATTAATTTATATAAAGTCTAAAAATCACAAATAATATACCATTATGTAGGAAAGCTTTTTATCTTTCTAATGAATATTTATAGTCAAATTTATCTTATGTACAACCCTATATTAAAAATTATTTACTTATTAAACTTTGATTTAAACTATTTTAACCCTTCTTTAAATAAATTAATATTAAATGTCCTAATCTATTGCAAGTGGGCCTAACTGGTCATATTTTCTTCCTAAGGTTTTATTTGGTCGAATTAAACTTATCAAATAGAATTAGGACATGTGTTAGGGTAATAATAATATCATTCTTACCCTTAATTACCCTATTTACTTTTAACCGTGGTAAAAAAAAGTAAAAAGTTACTATTCACCAAAAATTATTCTTACCTAATTGAACCACATTTTACTTACTGACATCAACCGTGTCTCTCAGATTTTTGAAATTTCAATCACAGAAGTGGTAAAATTATGTTTTATGAGAAATTTAATTTTTTTAACTACCACTTAGTAGTTTCACTATTAATCAAAAACTGATGTTTTTCAGAACAATGCCAAAATTTCACCCTAAGCTATAATTGATATTCCAAATTCAAAAATGATATCTATTTTACAAAATTCCAATAATATAAGTTGCAATAATTAATTTTATAATTAATTCCCACTGTTACAACAAATAGCCTTATTTTTAAGAAACAATATATATCAAAAGATTGACAATTGTTTATGTCCAATTTCAAAGTAAAATTAATTCTAATGACCACCATTGGAAAAAATGGTAAAAATATATTATAATTATACTTTAAAACCACTCAATAGTATAATTTATCACTATAAATTATTTTGATTAAAAAAGTTGTTTTTAAGTATTTTTTACTATTCATTAAAATTGGATGTTCTTAGAAAAATACCAAAAATTCAACTTCTGATAATTTCAATATTCCGAATCCAAAAATGGAGTCCATTTTAAAAAATAAAATTTCAAAAAGTGGGTATTACTATTCATAATGGCTAGTTGTAATAATATTTTAAGAGCATATCGTTGTTTAGCGAAACTCTGTATTGCGTACAACACACGCTATCATGGAAGGTCGCACTTGTGTGTAATGCAAGCCAAGTTAGGGATGCGTGTTGTGGAAGCTCATTTTGGTGTAGCGTATAACACAAGACATTAATGAAATAAAAAATAATATTTTTCGTAAAATCTTTGTGTGTTACATTCTACCCCCCTTAAAATGAATTTTGCCCTCGAAATTCGTCGGGGTTATAAATGGTTTACTACTCGATAGTTTCTTTCATTGAAACCCAAATCGTAAAAAGGAATACCAATACTTGGCTTTAAAAAAATCAAGTATGAAACGTAACGGTTACCCAAATATACTAATCACTGGGTTTCCACATAGGTGAAAATATGGATATGGAAGAGAAATCTAACCATCATGTTTTGATGGAGAGTGGTCAAGAACATGGCTATTAAAAATCCAACAATCACAAAGCCCTAAATTTTTGATGATCTAGGGTATCATATGATTGATCAGATATAAGGGCACTAGGACAACATTTTTGGTTTTCAAGATCATTTCCCAAAAGTTGATAAATTCAAAGAAATACTTACATGATTTTGGTACAATCTCACTATTGTTCGTGAATTGTACAATTTCCACTTCATCTATTAAAGAAATGAATTTGAATTTGTTATTCGTGAAGTGTTAGGAGATCATGTGATAGAATGATAGGTCATTCCATCTATTTCAAACAAAAGGTTAGAAAAGTTATCAAATATACATATGTCCATCTATGTTGAGGTTAATCATATACGATTACAAAAATGAACTTATACTTCATATATCATACCGCGTAATAAAATAAAACTAGTTTCTACAAACCAGGGACTTCCTGTAGGCTAGCGGTAGGCGATAAAGGCTAGTCGCGCTTCGGTTGTGGGTTCGATTCCCATAGCCTTGTCTGACGCGATGGGTTGTCGCATGTCCTGCAGGTTTTCCTTTTTGTAAAACTACATTACTATGACATCCCATTAATAATATCGAAAAATGTTCTATCCTTAAACAATACTAACTTATGTCCATCATAATCCATTCCAATCTTTAGGCTTATCTAAAATACTTCTGTCCAAGATCATGGTATAAAGAAAATGATTACTTGAAATGTCACATAACAATCACATGAATGCCATAATTTATCCCCCACATATCATAAGATGTATCTTTTTGGTCAAATTACAAACATGTGAATACCTTAATCATGTATTCTCTTGAAGAATTAATACCCATTGAACCTTAGTCAGAACATGAATACAGTTAAAAGTTAACATTTTCCACATACCAAAATCCTCAAAATTCTATATACTCAAACCATGATATCACTTAGTCCTTATATCAATCATGAGCTCTTGAATATAATCAAACATCTCATTATCTTCTTATTCCTTGATTATGCACGTATAATCTACTTTCCAAAAATATCTGAATAACCATCCATGGTTATCGGTACAATTCAACATATACATTCAAATAATTCTGGAAAACAATAATGTAACAATACTTAGATGATTCTATATTCCATTGTACCATACATTATTCTTTATAAACATACAGTCATTCCACAAACTTCTTAAACAACTGACTGAGCTTCAACACTTATTTCAGCTCATATATCATTTGTATTCTCCTCATCATCATCCACATAAATACTACCCATATGACCATGCTGATTCTCTTCATTAGATTTTCCCTTAGGGTATTGATTTTCATAATTCCCGTACATTCCTCACTTAAAACATCTAATCATTGTTGATGTCGTAGTAATACCATCATCCTTGTCCATAGTGTTAACTGAACCTTTTCCTTTTCACTTACTGGATTTGTGTCATACTTTTCCACACCCAAAGCATCTTCCAGTTCCTTTGAAACAATCTCCCCGATGCCTCTTCCCAGATGATTTACATGGGGGAAATTGAACTTTCTTTCCTCTATGATCATCATGAAACTCCATCTTTCTCTTATTATCTGAGTCGGGAAACTTACCAAAGTTGAGATTATTGATCATATTATGTGATTGCTGATTAGGAATAATAACGATGTTTGGACTTCCAAATCCCATTTCATTTGGTTGCTCATGAATAATATCATTCCATTGTCTGTCATATCCTCCATTATCATGAATCTTCCGGTTTCCAACCATTTTCTAAAACCCAAAAAAATAGTGTGAGAGGCAAAATTCACGCTAGAGAAAACAACATAGTAAAGGGGGAGCACGCTCAATATCTAACATATTAGGTTAAATTCTAATATCGTTACCGTAGTTCTAGGACTATATCCTATATGTATACTTATCCTTAGTGACATCCCTAGATATACCTTAGAAATATCTCTAGGGATCTCACTAACTTTTCGCATCCTAGTTTCCAAAGGTTGACTAAACCTTTCCTCTTATACCAACTGTAATAGACCCGAAGCTTGACGTACATGGACATTACATTACTTTTGCGGAATACTTAATACATAACAAAAACAGACACACAAGTACCATAATAGTTTAGTGTCTTTGGAAACTCGAAATATAAACTTCAAATCATGTTGAAATATCTTCAACAACTCCCATAATGATCTTCCCCTTTTTGTTTCCTTACCTAAATCCTTTCTTTATTTCCTGGGGAAAATAAAACATAAAAAGGGTGAGATAAAATGCTCAGTAAGGGAAAACATAGATACCATAAAACAATCCATAAACATTTGGAAGCAAAAACTTGAAGATGAAATTTAAACATCAAAATCTACAGAAAAGACATAAATCATGGAAGTACATAAGGCATATATCATAAAGAAACCTTAATAATTATAAAATAACATGGGAATAAAACATGTAATTATGGTAACCATTCAGCACATGTCATGATTTCCATATTATCCAAGGCATTGCTGCCAAGAGCATCTTAGTGGACAAATTCCCTTTCTGAATCGAGTTCACTCCTCGTTTCAGTCCTGTAACACTGAACCGGATTAACTAACTGTTCCAGCCATTTCTATCTCATGAGATACATATCTTTACACAATGCATTGGAGGGAGATATAGGTCCCACCCATATCATAACGAAATCAATCCTACTTGTGCCACAAAATAAATATACATCATTCACAATAACCCAATAAATAAAATGGGTTTCATAAACATCATCCCATCATCACATAATCCATATAAAAGAAATGGATATCATTTCATCATAAGAAAATTGAAACCATGTAAATCATAGAAACATTATACTTGAAACATACACATATGAAATAATTTCATCCTAGATTGAAAATGGTTTTGATAAAGCACTTGAAAATAATTCTTGAGGAAAATATCATTTCTTCTTGAAAATCATTTTCTTTTGACAAAATGCCATGAAATTTTAAAAGAAGGAGATTTTGTTGTAAATAGTCATGAAATTTTTTGGAGTAAGATTCATGAAAATAAGGCTTTATAAAACCGTAAAAATCCGTTCGTGTCGTATAAGTTTAGAAAAAAATTCTCCTTGTACTTTTTTCAGAAAAGTCAAAAAGTACCTTGTAATGTAAAGAAACAAAAGATTCCTTACATACCATGTAGTAAAATTCAAAAATGGGTAAAAAAGACATTAAACATATCTGAAAACACTTTTATAAAACCTGGACATGGATGATATAAATAACCCCAGTAAATACTTACGAATAAGAAATCTCGGATAAAAATGAGATTTGCAAAATTATCCCTTACCTTAAGTCTGATATGATTTGTACGTATCCAAAAATCCTGTATAATGATTTAAATAATGTCATTGACTTATTACATAATCATATTCATTGTTATGATATCATATATGGTTCACTTATGTCTTTATATTACCCGTTCTTTTGTAAATTCCATGTTAAAGAGCGTTTTGGGTAAAATCGTTTCATTTGTCGTCCGTGTTTTGACTTGTAATTATTCATATGATTACTTAGATCAGGATTAAATAATTCAAGAATATTAAACATGATTTATATATAATATATTTTCAGAATATACATATATATAATATATCGATAAAGGAATGAAATACACCGTTCATGGAGACGGTAGACCGTACGCACGCATGAACGCTATTTTCGTTTCCTTATTTAATTGAATGGAATTAATTGGATGACATACATATATATATACATAAATCTAGTATAATTATTATTTCATATATTACATGATTACTTATTATATATACATTATAATCATACATGAATGGTTAATCATTGAGAATGAATCTCATCGCGTCGTGGAGACGGTAGTCCGTACGTACGCACGAGCGATGATATCATTTCCAAAATTATTGAATTAAATTGGAGAGGATGATACAATATATCAGTATGATGTTATAATAACTATGAATAGTAATTCTTTACACCATTATACCCATCCAAGTAAGGTGGTTTTGGAAAAACAGATTACACCACGGCGTGGAGACGATATTACGTACGTTCGCACGTGCGGTGATTTCATTTTCCGTAGGATGGATAGATGGTGAAATAGGGTTGTTTCATACTTATAATAACATATCAGTATATTAGTTATACTGATTTTATTACTTCATAATTAAACAACTAAAGACGAAGAAGTAGAAGAAGAAATAAAGTTGAATGAATCGGTAACTGACATTACCTCTTCTTTGAAACGCCTCTTTGAGACCTCCTCTTAGGGAACTAGAATTGGTCTTTAAAGAAGACCAGGACCTCTAGGAGGTTTCTAGGGAAGTGGAGAAGAGAATTTGGCAGGGTTTGGTCGAGCTTGGAGGCTCAATGTGGTGTGAGGAAGAGAGGAAGGTGGTGCCCTTTTATAAGGGAGGAGAGGGGCACCTTTGGAAAAACTAAAACTATTATTTTATTATAAAGTTATATTCGGTTTTAAATAGCTCAAAATTGATTTATTTCAAAGATAATGTGGGTATGGGTCGAAATAATCTCATCCAATAGAATTTGGACAAGTTTAGGTAATTATTTTAACCTTATCATTTAGATTTAACTTTAAGTTAAATAATTTTACTTTTACCGTGTCTTCTTGTTTTCTTACACTATAAGGTTATGAAACTTACTATAAAAAGCCAAAAATACCCCAAGTTGTTTTTTATTAATATATATAACCTTATCTAAGTAATTTTGCCGAACCATAGATTTTTAGGAATAAAATAACAATTAATAATATAATATTAGTTTTAAAAACTATTTTATATCAATTTTGACACTATTTAGTAATTGATTTTTTCAAAAATCCTAACAGAATGAGTAGTTCGAAAAAAGTTAACTAAATCAATACTAACATGTCATATTAACATATAAAATTATTTTAATTCATATAAAGTCTCAAATTACATTTATTTGAGTATTTATAACATCTATTATGTCAATATTTCATTAATAAGATAATTACTGCATCATCTTTATGTCATAAATAAATAAATTTATTTAAAGTTTAAAAATCAAAAATAAAATACCATTTTGTAGGAAATATTTTTTTTCTTTCTAATGAAATTTTATAGTCTAATTTATATTATGTATATCCCTATATTAATAATTATTTACTTATTAAACTTCGATTTGAACTATTTTAACCCTTCTTTAAATAAATTAATATTAAATGTCCTAATCTAAAAAAAGTGGGGATAAATGGTCATATTTTATTTCTAAGGTTTCATTTGGTCGAATTACAGTTATCAAATAGGATTAGGACATGTTTTAGGGTAATAATAATATCATTATTACCCTTAATTACCCTATTTACTTTTAACCGTGGTAAAAAAAGTAAAAATTTACTAATCACCAAAAATTATTTTCATCTCGTTGAACCAAATTTTACTTAATGACATCAACCGTGTCTCAGATTTTTGAAATTTAAATCACATAAGCGGTAAAATTATGTTTTATGAAAAATTCAATTTTTTTAACTACCACTTAGTAGTTTCATTATTCATAAAAAAATTGAAGTTTTTTAGAATAATGCCAAAATTTCACCCTAATATATAATTGATATTCCAAATTAAAAAATGATGCCTATTTTATAAAATTCCAAACATATAAGTCGCATTAATTAATTTTATAATTAATTCTCGCTGTCACAACAAATAGCGTGTTTTTAAGAAACAATATATATCAAAAGATTGACAATTGTTTATGTTTAATTTCAAAGTGAAATTAATTATAATGTCCACCATTGGATAAAATGGTAAAAATATATTATAATTATACTTTAAAACCACTCAATAGTATAATTTGTCACTGTAAATTATTTTGATTAAAAAAATTGTTTTTAAGTATTTTTTACTATTCATAAAAATTTGAAGTTCTCAGAAAAATACCAAAAATTCAACTTAGGATAATTTCGATATTCCGAATCCAAAAATGAAGTCCATTTTCAAAAATAATATTTCAAAAATTGGGTATTACTATTCATAATGGCTAGTTGTAATAATATTTAAATATCATATCGTTGTTTAGCGAAACTCTGTATGGCGTACAACACACGCTATCATGGAAGGTCGTACTTGCGTGTAATGCAAGACAAGTCAGGGATGCGTGTTGTGCAAGCTCTTTTTAGTGTATTGTATTACACAAGACATTAATGAAATTAAAAAGAATATTTTTCGTAAAATCTTGGGGTGTTACATTCGGGGTATCCTACTGAGTATTTTTATACTCACCCCTTCTTGGGCTTTGCCTGCACTTGGTGTGCCCTTGCAGATGACGGATAGGTTGGTCGTGACAGCAGAGGAGATTAGGAGTTTGAGAGCTTGGACCACATGCGGTGGTCAGAGTTGGGTTCTAGGTGGGGACCCCTCTAGCTATTTTTCTTTTTTTTACCTGTTTCCAGGTTGTGGCACTTTTCTTGTTGGGTGCTTGTTTTGCCCCTTTTCTTTTTAGTTTACCTCCATCTTCTACTTGTACTATTTAGAGGTCGATGCACATTTATGGTATATATATAGCAGTTTGCTTTTTCATCACTTTTCTTTTCTTTTACTCTACACTTTTGCATTGAGTGTGCTGCGTGTGGGTGTGTACAAGTACTTAGGCAAAGGCCTCCTTGAGTTATTTGGCCTTCGACACTTATCGCTAGCCCCTGGCCTTTGGAGGCGGGCTTGGGGTAGTTGCGGCTCGAGCCCGGGTAGGGTTGGGTCATGACATTACCCTTAAAATAAAGATTAGATGATCTGTATATATGAGTTTGGAACGTTTATAGATAATTTAGAAAACTTTTATAAAAGTAATGTTGAATTAAATTGTAGTAAAGAGAGAGAGAAAGCATAACCTGAATGGAAAATGGAGGTTTAGGAAGAAACACTTACCTTAGGTATGAAAGTGTACTTCACTTGAACTTAATGTCATGGATATTGAAATTAAATCTATAAATTAACTATTTGATAAACAATTATACATTTATTTTATTTATTAAATTTTTTTTATGTTCATTTATAGCCTTTTTGATGAGTTATAATGTATAATTTTATTGTTCGGAAGTAAGCATTTACTCGGTTTTTGTGATCGGTTTAGTTTTATATGAGTGTGGATGTTCATGTTAAGTGGAAGAATATATTCATAATTGATGTTATATGTTATTAATCAACATATATAATATTTAATGTTCATTTAATTCTTTTGGTTATTTGGGATTATGATGAATCATTTGATAAGATGTTTGTTATAATCGTTTAGATTATTTTGTTGGGTATTCAATTATCTAAAACCAGTTTTGTTTTATTAATTAAAATCATAAGTAGATAATTGTTTCATAATATTACATATATTATAGCACATTTATATAATTTTTGAAACCATAAAAATGGTTTTATGAACAGTCGTGATGGAATTAATGGAAAAATAAAATTCATCATCAATGATGTCGGCTAATTGACACATACTGGGTGATGTTTTCATTTATAGAATAAAAGAGATAGACAAAGGAGTTAGATGATGTATATTACATTAACATGATATAATTTTAGTATATAAATTATACTATAGTTATCATGTCCCTTTGGATAGGTGAGTTGGGGGATTGAAATTAAAATAAAATAAATTGAAAAAAATGAAAGAAAAGAAAAAGGATTTATACCCCTTGAATTCTTCTCCATGAGAACCTCTTTTAAGGGATTAGATTGTTAATGTAATTGTGACCAAATGCTCCTGTACACATGTTAGGGTCCTGGGAAGAGTATTGAAAATAAATTTTACAAGGATGAAATCATTGAAGGTTGTAGTTGAAGTGGTGGTGGGGGTGGTATTTATAGTGGAGGAGATGACTGTTTTTTGAATATTTTATTAATTTTTTTATTATATTGGATAAATAATATTAATTCATTGGGAATTATAACCAAATATATTAATATAATAATTTTTAGTTTGATATTATAGGCATATATCATCTATAAATCACTTATGACTCAACAATTCATCATTTTAGCATTTATCATAAATTATTATATTTTACTATTCACCCAAAATTCAAGTATTTTAAAAAAATATCTCAAAAAATTAACCCCAAATGTTTTTTTTATTTTTATAATTCCAAAAATAAACTCCTTTTTCTGAATCTAATTTTAAAAAAATGGGAAATTTAAATTTATATTAAAACAATCATTAACTCAAAATAAAAAAAAATTAAAATTATAACTACTTTTATAACTCATTGAAAAAAGAACTAAGGTATCATAAAATTATATTAAAATAATAATAAAACAAAATATTAATTTCTGAATAAATTTTATATAAATAAATTTTCTTTTAAAAAATATTATTTAATAAAAAATTATAATTAAACAGTTATGACTTAGAAAATACCAACACTTAATTAATTTTTTTAAAAAAGACATTTATTATACTGTAGAAACGGCAGGCACTGTAGCGGTGACATGTCACTGTTGTGGCAGTAGGGTACTGTAGCAGTGGCAGGTACTGTGCGTTATTGTAGCAGTGTGGGTACTGTAGCAGTACTATTCACAGAATGAGATTTAGGCCATAAATTTGGGCCTACGGGTCATGTAATGGGCTATATGCCCACTGGGCCTTCGGGCTATGTAATGGGTGTCCCTCTACCCAGTTAAAAGAGGTTTTTGCTTTGTTTTAATAATAAATGTGGCTTCGACTCCAACCTTTAAGAGATTCAATGTGATTTATGCCTAATAAAATAATTATAAGAAGGGAAATTTTGTTGATATAATATTTTTGCATTAAATCGTGCATGGATGGAACATATCCATATTAGAGTGTTAGTAGCCAAAATAGTTCATGGCCTATTTTATGGGTTGTTTAAAACATTTACCCAAATATATGAATGAAGAAAAAATTAGTTATGATGAGCATGAGGATTTTAGAAAAAAATGTCTATGAAATGATATTGATGTATATATATCACAATTGATTTATGATTTAAAAAATGTATTGGAGATAAGTATGAAATTTTTTATTCCATATGAGAAAGTCAATTTAATATTGGATTTTATGATAATATTCATTATAAATGAATTTTGTGAATGTGGAAACATATCCTGATTAAGTGTTAAAAAACATAAATCATGTCCACTTTTTTATAAAGAGACTTCATATTATCTATTTAGGAATAGAAGAAATATAGAGTACATGGAACATTAATAATTTTTGAGACTTTATCATCCGTATGATATATATAAAATGGATTTTAATGGTTTTAATAATATATCCTCCACCCCATACACAGTGATATATGAATAATATTTCGGTAAAGAAAACAATGAATACATATTTTAAATTAAATAATGTTATGGTCAACAAAAATATATCTAGAAGAAACAACTTATATTATTTGAGGTATAATATTGTTATTATTTTTTGAGATTAAACATATCATTGATGTTATGAATATTGATAAAAACATTAGTGATAGTTTGATTATAATTTTATTGACATAAAAGAATATATAAAGGATATATTTTATACTATATTGAACTTTGTATACATGGGAACACATTTTGATTCAGCTCCTACTATAAGAGGAAACACATCATTTTTACCTTGAGCCTGTCAAAGATTAAGCAATAGTGAAATGATGTGTTTTTTTAGTGTTTTAATGGTATTAAAGAACCTAGTAGAAATTCATATAATTTGATGAATTTGGTTTTACTAATGGAATTTTAATTAATAGTATTGAAATATCATGTCTATCGTGAATTTATTGTAGCAATAACAACCAATCAAACTATGTGGTATAATCTGTATAGTTTTCATAAAGTATATCATCATGTAATGTTATTTTTGCAAATTCATTTTTTTGTAGGGTTGATGTTCCAAATTTTTAATATGTGTTGGATAATAAAGAATACCTCATAGAATTTCTACTATAATTTTATTCCCACCAATGTTTTTTGATATAATGTTTTTTCTGGTTATTTTATTATGTGAAATTGATAAGAATATGTGGGCTAGTTTATTTACATTGGATTTACCTTTTGAAATATATATGTAAATTTTTAAATGATATGATGAAAATACCCATTGATAAGAGTCTTATATTTTTCAAAAATATATTTCAGAAGAGGAAATTGAGTTTTATAATGATTATTTATATAGAGTGGAGCACATCGGTCTTCCAAAATATTGACATTGGAGAGTTGAAAGTGAAGGTTGATGGGTTATTGTCTTAAAGGAAAGGTCATTAAATGTGTTGAAGTGATGTAAAAATATTTAAATTTTTTGAAAAACATGGATGAGTTTCAACCACATATAGAACCATATATTGTTGGATTAAAGGTACTTTATCTAAAAAGAAATGATAAATGAGTGCTGATTGATAATAATAGGACACCTTTTTAGGGATTAAAGGGAGAGCAGACAAAATTTTATCTACATTAGAAACATTGAAATGGATGTGTAGGGTGGAATCATTTAATGTAATAACATGGTATAATTTTTATATTATTGGTTACCCATTTTATAAAATAATTTAAGAGGGTAATATTACTATTAAATATAGTTAGGTAATGGTTATCAAAATAGGTTTTCATTTTTTTTATTGGAAAAGATTAAAACACAATTACCCCCATCAACAAAATATTTTTGTGCTATTGGGATATAATGGAAATTGATTGTACAAAATTTTGAGTAACAATATTTATGTTTTACTAGGATGATTATAAAGGTTGTGTGAAAATGATGGTAATGAATTTAAAATCATTGATTTAAGATGATCTATTTATAAAGTGGAATAATTTTTCATGGAGACACATGAAAATAAACTATTTTTTTCAGTAACCCATTAAAATATTAGTGGTCAATATTTTTCAATGGGAATAGAATTAATTTTGTTTATGAGGATGATACAAATGTTATTGATTTATGTGAGGTTTCATTATTTATAACACAATATCTAGACGAAAATAACAACTTAACTATAGTGAGAGTACTTTTTATATGAAATTATCATGTTCAATGGATTTAAAAAACAATAATTTACTCTCCAAATAATTAATGTAAATATTTCATT
The DNA here is from genome assembly GCA_963277665.1 of Viscum album. Taxonomy (NCBI): domain Eukaryota; kingdom Viridiplantae; phylum Streptophyta; class Magnoliopsida; order Santalales; family Viscaceae; genus Viscum; species Viscum album. The sequence continues at coordinate 548,635,132 of OY728148.1, forward strand.
TTTATTATGCAATATACATATGTAAAAAATATTTTTTTTATTTTTTTTGTACATTTAGAACTATATATTTTTTATATCTATGTTTTTTGTGTTAAATTTTATTTCCAATAGTTCTGGATAAATATTTTTTTTATTGAAAAAATTAACATATATCATTCATTTTTGCATAAATTTATACATATAAAAATAATTTTTTTGTAAATAATATATTTAAACTTATAAATATATTGATCATTTATATCATTTTGGAATTAATTTTTATATTTATTTGTTTATGTAACATAATTTTAAAAAAGAATCATGAAATCGTTCTTTTGGATATGTACATTTGTGTGATAGTATTTTTTTACATACATATTTTTATCCATTGCTTTTATATATTAAATATTAAATTAATCTATTTTTAAAAAGAATATAATTATATTTTATTATTTATATAATAGTTATAGAGGAATTTACCAAGACATGTGTATGTCTTTTTACATTATTAAATATTCAATAATTAAATTATTTAAACAAAGAACAGTTTTTATTTGTAAAAATTTATTTTTAGGACTTATATTGAGCCTCGTTTGGAAAAATATTCATAGTCTTTTCTAGAGATCATGATTTCTAGAGTTGGTAGAAATAGGATTAAACTTTTACCAGAAAATTCACTTCCACATTTAGAATAGAGGATATTTATTAATGATGATTAAAATAAAAAAAAAATTGCCTAAAGGAAATGAAATTTATTAGTTTTATCACTATATAGAGACATTTTAAGATTAATATTTTATATCCTAATTTTAAATATATAGAAAATACAAAAAATGAGAGATGTGGGAGTTCATAATAGTAAAATATCTTAATTTCTTATTATTATCTTATTAGTTAATATTATGTATTTTATATGAAAATATTTAATGATATCAATTATAGATGACATTAAACTTTCAATAAATAAATGAAATTATTAAAAGGTGTCTATATTTTCCCAATATTCAATGGTCATATTTTTAAAATTGTGAATTTTTTAAAGAATTTTAGAATTAAATAACACACCTCAAATATGAATATTTAGTTGCAGAGACATAGGCTAAAACATTCACCAACCAACATGATGAGGAATTTATGGAATGATAATTATTATATATTAAAAAATATATATATTACTTTATAATGAATTTCATTATTTCTGAGTAATATGCTTCAAGAAGATATCACCAAGAAGGATAGGTGTAGAATGTATTCGATCATACTATATCATGTGGAGGTAATCATTTAAGGGGGGATAAAATTATTGAAGATCATTTTGATACATTATGAACTAAACCAATTAGTGTTTTAGAAGAGATCCATTTCAGTATTAAATCACCCGACACTCACCAAGAAAAATAGAAAAGTGGGAGATAAATAAAAACTGTTTTTTATAGATCAATCAAGGTTAGTAGTTTATCGAATTAGAAGAAATTATTTTTTATTTTTATTGAATGTTTTTATTTTTTGAATTAATATCACTAACATACTATTTGTATGTATAATTTTTAGATGAACATCAAGAGAATGTGACACATGGATCTTTTATTTCAAATAGTTTGATGAACATTCTATATACTTTATTAGGAAATTCAAAACACCCCAGTCATGTAAGAGGATATGAGGGGGATGGCGTGGGGTGTGTAAGTATGAAGAAATGTTTTGGTCTTCAAATTAAGAAATTGAGGTAAATTGAAAAATATTCCTTAACATTTAAGAAAAAATACAGTAAATAGTTAATGGTTTATCAAATAAAATCATTTATGCATTGATTGTTTGAAAAAAGAAGGATATAATCACAACCTATACAACCTTCCTATTTAGAATCTCAACCTCTTCATATATACCCGAACTTATACATTGTGCTTTATGTTAGAGATTACCATGTGAAAATTTTAGTGTATAGAGTCGAACATAATTTTTGGGATTCTATACATTACAACACTATGCATTCAGGTCAGGTAAGAATATTTTTCCATGATATTATTGATCTAAATGGTCTCATTCCATTTCCTATAAATTTGGTTATTAGTGTTGGTGGTTGTGTGGGTAATTTTTACTCTGTCCAGCTAGTCTTCTCCATCACTTGAAACATGATTCATGTGGTTTTTTACTAATATAATTTACCTAGAATGAATGTTAGTTATAATTTTTTTATATTTAATTTATAAAAGAGTATGTCAAATCAAAAGAACATGTAAAAAAAATGGTTCAAGAAACAACAAGTTTAGATACATCTGGCATTGTCAATGGGATAAAAATATTATACATTTTTTCTTATTTATTGGTTATTTTTTTTTGATTTAAGGAAAACTGATATATGTGAAAGAAACTATGAATTGAGGTTATTGACTAACATATATCATGTATATTGTTTTTATAAGCTCCCCAAAACATTATTACAATTTTTATCCATTTAATTAAATATATATTTCATTTCTTCCTTTGATTAATTAAGAATGACTTCAAGTGACTTAATTTAATAATTATTTAATTAGGTATCTACACATTATTTACATTAATAATGATACCAAAATAATTTATGCTATTAATGACTATGAATATAATTCAATGACTATGAAATATCTGAATGATGATGTTATAGTTACATATATATATATATATGTATTTATGTAACAAATATTAGAAAAAATAAATATTGGGTATTGGTTTTTTTTCAATTACGTGATTTTTTATAAATCTAATATAATTATGAACTATTATTAATTATAATTTCTTTAATTATGAAAATTTTATATTGAAATGATCATTCGGTGATAGGATTATTCTTCCCACATGAATGCACAATATATTGGTTTTTCTTTAAAATTTGGTGAAGCTCATAAACCTTTTGAATTTTTATAGAAAAGTATGTTATTTATGTTATTTAAACTCAATTATTATGGTAATACATATTTTTTTCTAATATATAGAAAAATATTCCATCAGGTATGTTTTATAATGATCAATTGTTGGTTTAGGATGCAAATAAAATTATTTATCTGAATATAAAGGTAAATAAATATTATATTAGATAATATTTTTTTCATTTATATATATAAGTTGGTATTACTTTCAATTTAATGTATCATTATTTTAGTGTCATTGTAAAAAAGTAAATGTGGAATGTTGATATTTTTTTTTCATGTTTGAGATCATCACAACTTATGAGATGACTAAATTTAATAAGGATAGTTATAATAAATAATTTACCTTATATATGAAAATATATTTTTTTTTAATATTATATTTGGTTCTTATAGTATATTTTAAATGTTTTCAAGTCATGTATTTATTAATTGGTGACCAAATTTCAATGATTTTTTCCAACTATTTTATAATTATGGTGAATATTTAAATCGAGTATCATGTATATATCTATTATTTAACATAAAAATAGTATTTTGACTATTTTATATGGTTTGTAATGTTTTTATATTTTTTGTTCTAGTAATATTTTTATGTGTTCCTAAAACACATATTGTACACTTTTTTTAGAGAAAATTTAGAACATTACAAATAATGTTTTTTATAAACTCAAATGGAATCCAAAAGATTAGGATTTTGACATCAGTCTATACCCAATCCCGATTTATAAATATTTTTAATTCTATTTAATATGTTCTTTACACCTCATTTTATTCCCAAAACTGATGTTAAATTTCATATTGATATAGGTTTTAAGAATAAAATGACAAGGAATGATTTTTTTGAAATAATTATATGTATTTTGATATTAGTTTCTAATTAAAACTAACATTTTATTTGGATTTTGTCATCATATTTTAGTAAAAATCAATTTAGGATTGTTTAATTCTGGGAAAAAAATTATATTTCATTGGATGACAATGTTTACATAAAAATGATGTTAAAGGCCAAAATTTGGAAAATTATTCTTCTTTTGATGTTTGTAATCTCATAAAACCAAAGTTTAGAATCATTTTAGGATGCAATATTTCAAAAAAAAAATGATGTCGAAATATCACATATACTAAATTTTTATTTTATGTTTTCAAATTGGTTTTTAAAAATAAAATGTTGAAAGTATGATTTATAATGTTGCATGCATCAATGGCGGTTAAAAGCTGACATTTAAATATTTATAAGATTGATGTTAAAATATCCTTTTACACAAGTGTGGTGAATCATTTTCACCACAAGCATGATTAAAATCCATCACACTTTTACAATACTTTAAATTACATATAAATTTTACATTATTTTGAATTGTTGTGAAATGTTATGATCTTAATAGATTTTTTTTGTATGATGTTTATGTTAAAAAACCACATATTATTGAAGAGTATAAATTTTTGACAAAAAAGTTAAAGATAATAAATCACTATATGGACTTAAAGAATCCCAATGAATAAGTTTGACAGAATTTGTAGATTTTACATCAAAATAATTTTTACTAGATTTATTGATGAAATCATATTTATAAATAATTTTTTTAAGGATACTATCATTATTTTTGTTTTTTAAATAACATTATGTTTCAAAAAACTAAGACACATATTTTAGAATGTGGATATTAACTTATGAAAAACTGGATTAAAATAAAATTGTATAGAGAACTCAACATTTAGATATAGATTAAAAAATTATAAAAAACAAAAAGGTAATATTTTAATTCAATAGACATATATTAAATAAAAACTCAGACATTTAGTTTTTTTATAATAAATCATGTATAAGTAATCCAAAATAATTATATATAATAATTGATCACGATGAATCTAGTAAAATAGTAGACTATGTAGATTATAAATGTATGATAAGAAGTATAATATGCATTTTATAATGTTGAATAAACATTATGGTTTCTATAATTTTCTATAGAAAATTAAAAAATAACATAGAAAAAATTTAAAAGTGGTAAAAAATCTTTTCAATTAAAAGGGTTTTCAGAACATGGTTTCTTTAATTCAGGTAGCAATGTAAATTTCCTATAAGTTACACCGACTCTATTATTGGAAGCTACATATTAGATAGAAAATATTATTCTCGAATTTTTCATTTATTAGTAGATGATTTTTTCACATGATTTTGTATGAATCGATATTATATATCAAATTTTAAGTTATAAATATTAATATATTGCACTTTTATGTTCTTTTCCCATTCATTGTGGATTCAACACAGACTCATGGATTTTTCTTTAAGTTTTACTCAAATTACATTTATTTGTAATAGTAATATTGTTATATATTTTTCTACGAATCCTGAAATCACTCAAGAAAAATACCTAATGATATAATAGACCATTCTCATTGGGATATCACATTAAAATAACAAATAATTATTTAATTTTCAATAATAGAAAATCAACCATTTATTATTTTAACAAAACATTTAATTCAAAACTGATTCAAACTCATGAAACATATTTTTAGAATGATCAATATAAAATTACATTAATTTCTTTTCATCTTAAAACTATCTCATATCATTAGAAAGACCCTCTGATGAGTGTGTGGCATCAATCTATCTCTAATGAAATTTTCATTTTTATCCCTTCTTTTAATTTTTCCCTCAGTAGGTTATCATTTTTATGTCATTGATTTTTTGTTAATTTTATCTCACTGTTTTTCATTTTTTTCATATTAGTTCTTTTATCTCATAGGTTTTCCATTTCTAAAGTATTTAATTTTATTAATTTTTTTCAACTGTACTTGTATTTGATGTATATTTTTTCCTTATAATTTTTTATCAATATCATTTAGTATCTATGAAGGGTGGATAATTTCAATTAAGATTTTCCTTGAACTATCCTAAAAGGATGAATATATTTTATTGTTTTTTTAATATTACCTTGTGGTTTTTTAACATATTTTTTTTTAGTTTTTAAAAATTTTACTCCTCATTATTTTAATACGTACCAAGGAAGATAAATTAAAAACACCTAGAAGATAATAATTTTATTAATTTTATAAATTAATTTTTATGAGAGGAGAAATAATAGTTATTGATTTTATGATTGAAATTATATAGGATGATAGAAAATATTTTTATAACTATAAATTAAAAATTTAATTCTCTATATAGGTAGTATGATATATTTTTCCCATATATTTTCACAAGAGTCATTTTGGACTACACATAAAAAAATTACAAATATTTTAATTATAGAAATATAAAAATACTATATAATGACTACAATATAAATAATATTATTCAAACCCATATTCATATTTTTTTTAATTCTATATTTTTCTAAAATGAATAAAAAATATTTTTTCTCTGTGAAATATCAAAAAAATAAATCTATGTATCTTTGTGTTTTATCCTCTTAAAACATATGAGAATTAATTGTATCCAACACACTCTTTCTGATAATTGTTGATGGAGGAGTGCATAAAAGTTTGATTATGTAGAAATATACTGTTAATTATTTGGATATTAGTTATATGAAATTAAATATTGGGGGAGAATATAAATTTCAACCATAATTTTTCATATAAAAAAATCCTATATAATAATAATTTTTAGTTTTAATGAGTTTTATTTTAAAATTTTTATTTCATAAACCATTGTGAATCCAAGTATAATATATATATATATATATTCTTTATCAAAAGCTACATGACATTTTAAATATTAAATAATCACACAATAAGGTACGAGTTTACATGATTTGAAGTGTGTATGAGTCATCAATAGAATGTGTATTATTCATGTGTGGTTGTTTACATATGAATTCCATTTACATATTTGAATGAATAAGTCACAACTCTTTTTGTTATGCTCACACCACAAAGGATATAGAATACGAAATAAACTATTCCATAGATTGGATCACACAAAATGTTGATCGAGCTCACACATAATTTATAGATATATATTAAATATATGTATATTTAAGGAATTGTTTTATAATGAAATAAACACTATCATCATAAAGAGTTTGTTCATTTTTGGAAATATGTTCTTTCAGAGATCTATAAATGTAATTTGTCATATTTGATCATGGATCTTCAGGATAAATATATTGGGTAAATTGGATAGAATAATCGACCAATTTTAGTTATTCAGAATATAAATATTTGGAATATCCATAATGCAGAGAAGAATGGGGCTTGGAGAGTTTGAAATTATTACATATGTGTGACCAGAATTCTTCCTCTATAAATTTTCATAAAATTTCAAATTACTCCATCCCAAAAATAATGTGATCGTAATTTTATTTTTTCTGAAGAATAAATTTATAGATAATTTTATTAATTAAGACTTTTATTTTATGATTAATTAAATTTTGGTCTTCTAATTATGTTCACATAATTTGAATCTCTTCCTTAATCATCAATGAATGTTTTTTTTTATTTTAGGGTGTTATATTTTTATTGTTTTATAGGTACATAACCTTATACATTAACAGTAAGTTGATTTATTTATATTTTTAAATATTGTTTTGGGTTACCTTTGTTGATAATTACCTAAATTATTTGACCATAAAAAAGGAATTATTAATTTCATAGAGAGTAATCACTCAGGATAAAAGGATTGAATAGACCCATTTCTAATGAAAACTAGAATAAATCAATGGTCTTCAAAATAACTATGTCATTAATAACGATTTATAATGATGGGCATGTTCATTTTATTTTCATTATAATTTTTAGAATATTCAAAATGATATTGTTTTAGAATTTTTCATTCTATATTTGGTATAAAAAAATAAATTGAAGTGTTCTTATACCATTTTTTCTATGTATTCAACCTAAGAATTTCATATTTTACACTTCTTTAAATTTATTTTAGTTTTTTTAGTTCTTTTTCATCATAAATTATAAATTTTCATGAGACAAGGGGAACTATAATATTCCCAAGGATGACCGTATTTATTTATCCATTTTTAGGGAGAAGGTTTATCATAAAATTGATTAACTATTAAGGAAAAATATTGTCCCCTCAATCTTTAATATTATAAAAATATAGATATGGTAATTCTATTTTTATATGAATGGAATTTCAATTTTTTATAGATGTAAAAAATATTTTATTTGGTGAGAATATTTAATTTTCCATCCAAATCATGTATATGACACCTAAAACTGATGAACTAAAAGAGAAGATCCAAATACAAGGGGTAATTGTCCCACAACCACATATGAGTGTTGATGAGGTACTCCCGTATGACTTGGGATTTTTTTTCAAAGATTCATGTCAATACATGATAAAATCAATGATGTTGTTGTTGAATACCCAATTTTATCCAAGGAAAAATATAACTGGAAGATAAACATTTAGGATGAATCCAATAAAGTAGATAAATTTCAGGCTAAACAGATGGGATGTTATGAATATAGAGTTTAATAATATATATATAAGGAAGAGACCCTTATATCTAATGGTTGAGAGGATAAATAAGAAGTAGGAGATGTAATAGTTTAAGAAGACATACATGATTAGAAAAATTATAATAAAATATAGAGCAACTCTAAAGAATATAAATCCTTCTCTAATTAGAATGGTTTTCATGATTTTGGCTCCCTAAAACAATGTTGAGAATATTTTATTGAGGGGGAGAAATAATGGAAAAACTAGTGAGCCATATGTCTAACTTGGATCAATAAAAAATATGTATCTTTATATCATTCTCCCATTATTTAATGAAGAGTGATGTTATTTCATAATTTTTATAAATAAATTGATTTAATAGAGGAAACAAGAGTTTTTTTAAGGGTACAATGGGAATTAGTTTCATAGAATTGTATTTTCATTTTAGATTTTGTATTAGTTTCAATTCACAATATCCCTTTTTATCCTAATTGATAAGGGGACATTTTATTTCTGTATTAGTCTTTTTCAATTGGCACAGGATTATTCAATTCATAAAATAAGGAAATGAAGTGGGTTCACTAAAATAGATATGGGAGTACTATTTTTAATAATTTATTTCTAATACACCCCATTATTTTTTGTTTGAATTATATTTTTATGGATTAAATAAATTTAATAAACCACTTAAACTATATTATTTATATTTTTGATTTAGGAGAAAAAACATTTTCTGGAATACTTTCATGACCTATATAAAAATTACTTGTTATTAAGATTGAATAATTTTGATAGGGGATGAATTATTAGGAATAAATACAGGGTTATCAATTTAATGAATCTTGATTTAGTGGTATAATTTATTTATACATATGTAATTACTCTAATGTTTTTGATTCATTGAATATTAGAAATTAATGTTGAGTTGATTTTTATTCTGTTGAATACAATGAGTGATTGGACCAATTAACATTTTTCTTACACTTAAGGGTGTTCCAAGAAAATAAATTTTATACTATCTTAGACACATTTTAGGATATGTTATTGACGTATGTATACTTATTAAAACATTAATCAATATCTTTTGATTAAAAAAAGTCACATTAATATTACTGAGGAATTTTTCATTGAGCACACTTATCCTTTGATACCTACAATTACATAAATCCTTCTTATAATCATATAGAATACATTAAATAAATTTATAATAAAGACACAATACAAACCTATTTTATCAAGCCTATGATAGTCTAGGTATTTAACATAATATACAATAAATTAAGTGTATAGTAAATTTTTATCCATTATGGAGGGGATGTAATGTAATGGGAAGTGAGATATAGGCTATTATCATTAGGTGTTAGCAAAAGGATCAGAAATAATTCATAATAGTGAATATTTTTTTACAATATCTGAAAAAATTAAAAATAATTAATTATAAAGAAATTGAAAAGGGAAAAATCATTTTAAAAAAAATAGAATAATTGATAAAAATATATATAAAAACAATGATTATGAAAATAAAAAAGATGTACATATTTCTTTATGAATATTCATGCTATTTATTGAACTGTTTCATTGTGTTTATTAGAGATAAAGCCAATATTTTCCTTAATTTTCATATGTATTTAAATGATTTATTTCCAACCAATTTATAATTTTGAGATAAATTGAATCACTTTTTGGATTTTAGGTATTTTTTGAGGATAATTGTTAAAATATCTTAATTATGAATTTTTAATATTTTTCTATCACATCTATATTTTGTGACTAACATTAACAAAATTTATCCAAAATGTAAAATTATTTTTTCTACTTCTTTAACACAAGGTATTTAAATTCTTCAATTGAACCATGTGATAATTGGAAATTCATGTGGGAACAAAATGAAAGTAATAAGAAAAATATTTTTTGCAAATGGAATTCACCTCTCATTAATAAATGATACAAATATCATTATTCATGAAACCAAATGATGTGATCGCAGTTGAATATGAAAGGGTACTCATTGGTATATGATGAAATTAAATTTCTTGTAGAAATTTTCTCATTGAGATAAATTTTAGAAATTTCACATTAGAGTAATAGCCTCAGTCTCCTCAACCAAAATATTTGAGCTTCAGTAATAAGGGAATAATGTTTTTTAAAATTTATAGAAGTATCCAAATATTGAGGGAAGATAGAAAACTCAAAACTCTAAATAAATCTTACGAAGGAGACATGACTATTTTTATCTATCTGGTTGGATAAAATTATGAAAAATTTTGACATGTTGATTCCGAAGAAGATATTTTAATCTCTTCATTTTCAGTTTTCTTATTTTTGTAATGCCTTATTCTTCCCCACTCTACAAGATTACTCTTCACATGGAATGGTAATATTTTGAGTGATTGGGGAAGGGGAAGTTCCTTTTTTTAATGAATGAGTTCCTAAACATCATGGAATAAAATAATTTTCATTCTTTTGTTGAGTTAGTTTTAACCTTCTATTGGATTATTTTTTATCAAGAATGATTGTATTTGGATATAGATTTTGTTATTTTTATTTCTTTGGAAAATTATCACAATTTCCATCAACTAGATTATATTTTATATATCACAGAATAGAGTATGGATGAGTTCCAAAGTAGTTAAAAATCATATTTACGTGTAGTAAGGGTAGTGAACATTCGTGATACTCTAGGATAAATAATACCTGATCACGAATTTACTAAATTAGTTAAGAATATTTTATATAACATTATGACAAATATGATGGAGGATATAGCATGATAATATTTTAACAATTTTTATTCTAACCATAACTCTTTTACCAAGGGAAAGATATGAAAAGATTGTAGAATTTCACTTCATTCAACTTACCAGAAGTGGATAGGATAAGTCAGACCAAAGATAGAATTGCATTTGGAAGACAAAACATATCCTAATAACTATTCTTATATCACTATTTTCAATCAATTTTTTTCATCAATATTTTCTCAATATAGTGATTCATTAATTTATTGTTTTAAAAGAAAACACATATAAAAAAATCCATCATTTTCCACTAATTTAAAGTGAAAATCCTTATTTTTATTCTTTCCTATATCGATAAAAACTAGGTTGAACATTACACTACATTTTAACTTATAAAAACAGTATTTTTGACACCCCAAGATATTCATATGTCAATTATTATATTAAATTATGGGGATGTGGTTTCGACAATCTAATTTTCATATTTCATAATTAAAACCACCAATACTAATCATTTCCCCTAGATCCAAAAATTGAATGAACCATATTAAATTGACATACAAATAGTAATTTGAAATATGAATTTGAGGAAATTTCTCTTGAAAACTCATGTGAACCACTATGTTTTCTCCCCAAAATTTTTATCATTGATGTAAATCACAACCAAACAATTAGAGAACTCTTTTCACCATAATTCCTTTTTAAAAAAAATTATTTGTCATGATAAAGTTACAAAATGAATTTGTGATGAAAGAAAACTTGATTTAATTGCTTATTAAATCAAATTTCATGAAAGGAGAAGACAAAAACAAATATATTTAAGAGTTCAATCATGTGTACTCTGGTTTTAGAACTTTATGAGAATATCAATAGTTGGTAAATTTGAAGGTATTCCCCTTTTCACTATATAGATATTCCAATGAATGGTGGTACGTCCTAAAACCATGAGTTTTGAATGATTGGGATATCTTTCAAAGATCCTTCATAGGATTACTCTTCTATAACTATAGATAATTAACCATATTACAAGAGATCTATGGAATAGAACATTCATCTAGAGTGAATCTCTTAATGTAATGGGAGAGGCTTAAGGAGATATGTTCATTAATACCACATCAAAAAATTACAGAGAATCACTTCATTATTTTCCTTTATAAAGGGTTATTGTAAAATTATGAAAACTATTAGAATTACTCATTTAGAGGATATCTTATTGAAAAGTATCCAAAATATGCTTAGGGACTAATTTATATTATTTCCCAGAACGTGCAACTATTTTTCACATGAGTTACTAGAACCATAGGTATTCATGAGGTAATATGTTCTTATCCATAAAACATATTAAAAACAAGGATTTAAGAGATTAATAATATATAGAGATATATATCTATGAAACAAGTGGTATAACAAATAACCCAGTTATGTTATGTGGTTTATCCTCATCATCTAATTATTTCATTAAAAAATTTGTTTATGTTCAAGGAATTTAATTTTTATAAAAATTATTTAATGAAGGAAGTTATAATAAAAGCAAGGAAGTAGAAATCCTAAAAAATTCTAATATTTATTTTTAAATAAACATAATTATACTATAATACCTTACTAAAATTAGTTCCAAAATGAACCTCCTTTCCAATATCAATTCCAAAATCCAACAACATTTTAGAAAAATAAATATTATAAATAGACAAAAAACCAATAACAACCAAATTTCCAGATACCCAGTAAGTGGCCACCCACAATCATAGAACCTTATTTTAAATAGATAAAGTCTATAGTTTAGTGCATAATATATATATATATATATATATATATATATGATATTTTTGAAATCATGGTAGGAGTTCTGAGAGAAATATTTTCCAAAATATCAAGAAAACTTCCAAATGAATCCATTCCAATCCCCAATGATAATGTTAGTATGATAACTATAAGAAGTTTAATATAACTCCCTACAACATCCTCCCTTGAACATGACACAACTCCACTCTTAAAATGGTATATTGAAGTTGATAATTCTGAAAATAATTTGAAAATATCCTGGACAAATGAAAATAAAGAGGAAGAGGGGTAGGATGGGATAATAAAGACGATATAAGAAAGTCAATTTAAATGAAAATAAAGGGAGAATAAAACTTACCACCACCATTTCCATAAAGGATGACAAATTTGAAGAAAACATAGTAGGTAGGACATCAAAAATAAATTACTTACACAATCTAGATTATTGAAATTAATATTCCCATTAATGAGTCAGTTAATTAAATATAAATATAATAAATCATTCAATTATCATTGAATAAATAATAGTTCTCTTCATGGGACTGATAGGATCATATTCAGAATAAGTTCCATGACATTTATCACACCATAATCTTGAAAAAAATGTAAACATCCAGGGACATTCTATGGTCAATTCACCATTATATATTTATCTTTATATAATGGGATATGTGTTATAGGTGATTTAACTAATGAAATGAATCCCTTAGTATAAAATTATTTGTATATGGGATACTTGAAACCCTTAAGAGTGGTGGACAATCATGAAAAACATTTCACCGATTTTATTGGTAGGTGTTTTGGAATATCTCATTGTGGATGTCAAAGATATGTTATTCTTAATTTACTTCTATGTATTTAATGTGGAATAAGATATGGTCCCATCATAATATCCCATTATTTCAGGAATACTATTTTATAAGAATACCAATACAATCATAAATTTTAATTAAGGAACTCTCACAATTTAGTTTGGGGATATCACCATGTACTTAAATATTTTTTTACATTAATAGGTACCCCTTGGAAGATCACTCAGACATTGATCTCAATAATGAAGAAGATACTAAAAATTGAATAATAAGGTATGTATCACGAAATCACAACCTTAGGATAGCACATTCCTATTGAAAATATCTTAGAACAAGTGAGTTCAAAAAATTTGGAAATTTTGTTTATATGTGAAAAGAAGAAGAAACATCTAATTTAATTGATGATTTATTGAGTGATCAATAAGGTGATATCATTTCTTATACACTCGATATTTAGGAATGGGATACGAAGAACCTAAATTTAATTTTATCCCTTTAAAAACCCCAAATCAAGAATTAAAACCAATTCCCATTGATTTGAAATATAATTTCTTTATGGAATGATAAAAATTATGATTGATAATTGATAATAGTATATCTAAAACATTGTCAAAATATATAATTGTTATTTTTAGAGATAATTTATAGGTAATATGGTTGAGTATAGGTTATATACTAGTAAAAACCAAAAAATATTATCATAAGAAAAATCCTTGATTTAGATTACAAAACTATCAAACAACCTCAAAGGAGGCTAAATCATATATCAATGGACATTTTGAATAAGGATATTGAGAATATATTTTATGTAAGGAATATATATCTCATTTTTTATTCCCAATGGGTTATCCTCATCCATGTAGATCCTATAAAATCTATCAAATTAGCTAAAGGTTTTTAAAATAATGAATTAATACATGTGAGAATTCAGTATAGTTAGAGTGTGTTTATAGACTCTACGTAGTTGAATTCAGTCATTTAAAAAGATCATATTTTCATTCCCTTCATTAACTAGAATTTAACATAGAAATTTGAGATATTAATTGATATGAGAACCATGTGGAAGATAACTTGAGTAGACTTCCCAACACTATTGAAGGTAAAATTACAAACAATGAACCCCTAAATGACAAAATTCTAGGAGATCAATTGTACTTAATTAAAGGATAAATGACATGGTATGATACCATGGTCGATTTTTCGATAACATATCCAATCCCATAACATTTAAATCCCCCTATATTCAAAATATAAAATCATAATCCAAATATGACCTATGGGACGATCCATATGATTTGAAAACATCCAAGGTACAAGTTATAATAAGATGCCTTCGTAAAAGGGAAATTGAATAGGTTTTCTTGTTATTCCATAATTTAGTTTATGAAGAACTCTTTGGACTATAAAGGGTATCAAGGAAGGTTTTGGAATATATAATTTATATTCTCACATGAATTTCGAAAATATCTTAAAGATCCAATATTTTAAAAATATTTCAAAGAGATATGAAATTCTAAATACCCACTTATTTTTTGTTATATTTTCTATGTATGTGGAATAGATTATATGGGTCCTTTCCCAATTTCATTCAGAAATTCATATATAAAACTTACATTTGATTGTGACTCAAAAATGGGGGATAAAAAAACAACTAGAAATGGTGATGCTAAAATTGTTTATGATTTTGTTAGGGATAACATTTTATTATATTTGAAGTGTCTAGATTCATCATTAGTGGTTAAGGGACTCACTTTTACAAGAGTATAATGGTTACATTACATATAATATGTAGGGTTTATTATAAAACAACAACTCTTTGTCATATATAGATAACTGGCCACGCTATGGTGCCAACCAAAAAATTAACAGGATTTTTTATGAGACTGTTAAACCCAATAGGAAGGATTTGATAAAAAAGTTGAAATACTTCTTATGAGGTTATTTGATGCACTAAAAAACCCCAATAAGAATGAGCCCATATATGATTATTTATAAGAAAAAGATATAAGTAGCCTATATAATTTCAGCATAATTATTATAGGGCTATGAGAGAGATGAATAAGGATCTAGAAAGATCTGGAAATTATATAGTATTACCACTACATGATATGGATAAAATTAGAAGATATGATTTTTAAAATTCCAGTATTTACAAATATAGAGAAAGGTTTTCTCATGAAAATCCCACTCAAACAAAATAATTTTGTCCTCAATACATAGTGAAATTATTAAACTCAATACTCAAGATTATTTTTTATAAACATGATTCCATATGGGAATATATATTTATAGTTAATAAAGTATATCCCTTCAATGTTATGAGTATTTTGAAGGAGGGATATTATGATACATTCACTATTAATGGTTTTGGATGAATAAATACCATTGGAACATGCAATCAAAGCTAGTAGAGTAGATCACACTCCTCCAACCTATTTTTAAATAAAATCTTTTATAAATCTTTTTAATGGTTATATGATTATTGTAATTCAATTTAAAATTTATTAAAATGTTAAATATATATGAATTAGTTGATTAAAATACATCCTTTACCTTTTTAGGAGGGAAACATTATAGTTTAGAATTTTAAATTTTTTTTTGTAAATTTATGCGTGTTTCTTAAAATTTTGTGAGTTTTTTTTTCAATTTTTATGGTTTTTTTAAACGTGTGAGCTCAAATGATTATATTTTTTTATTATTAAAACCCATTTAAATAAGTTAAGAAATTTGTATCCTATAACTGAACATAAATGAAACCTAAAATGACTTTTTTCGTGTTAAAAAAATATATAATTTCATGAAAATAATTCTATTTTTTTAATCCCAAGCTACATCTGACTATCTTTATCTTTAAAATCACTATCTTATGAGAGTTTAGAACCCTTTTGGACATATTACATACAATCATATCGATTCTTAATATAACATATCCATGATTTCATTAACTAGAAATTGATTTATTTCTTCTAAAAATATCGGTTTTAAGTACTTTTGTTTTAAAATATTGATGCATTTATTTGGTTTTAATAGAATGAACTTGTCATCTCCCCCTATCAGGTCTCTTCCCATTCCTATTTCATGGACCAGTTTTCTATTCCTTGTTTCCCTTCTATCAATGTTATCCCTAAAGTCCAATCCTTTGTGAATGAAGTTCTCTGAGTTCTAATTTCTATGTTGGTGTTCACGAATGCATCAAAAATGTTGGATCTCACCATGTTTGCATATTTTTTTAAAAAGAATACTATTGTTGAGGCCTTTGACATGTTTTTTTTCAAACCATGGAAGTTATAATAATGTGTGGTTGTTGGCCTTTTATATCTGAAGCCCACCCTGAATCATGTTTTGAACGAGGAATAGCTGATAGGTGCTGGTGCTAATGCTTTGTCAGTTATGGATTTCTTCTACATCTAAATATTTTGGTGGAATTTTGATTTTCATCTGATGCACAAATCATCATTCATGATGCTCTAGATTTCAATTCATGACCATCCATTACCATTGCAGAATCTGATGATTATTCAACTTATTTACAACATTATAGGGAGATGCATTTTTTCAGATTCCCATACCAGTGTTGTCTTTCTTCCTGCTTATTTTATTATTTGGGTTGAATTAGATGTTTCTAAGGGACTGGTAAACTTATAACCATTGATATATAAGAGTAACTTAAATGGAATTAGAGGTTTTCATATGATTCTATTATTCAATTTTGTTTTGGTTGTCATCTCTTGTTCAATTATTCTTCCAAATTCCAACGAAGGACATTTGAATGGTTCCATGTCTCAAAGGTGGAACAATAGGGTACTGGTGGGGCTGAAATTTTTGAGGTACACATGTTATAATAAAAGGTGGAAGTGGATGAAGAGTTCTAGGGATCGTGCCAGGCGGGGTTGATGATGTATCCAAGGATTATCATCCCCTATAAATTTCTTTCCCTATGACACGTAATCCTATATTCTTGGATGTCTTAAATATACATAAGTGTGGCCTTTTTGGGGTGGTTTTAAGTTCTACAGGGTTAGGAGATGCTAATGGGGTTTGTATTTATTAGATGTTTGGTCCGGGAAGTGTTAATCAGAAATGTACTTTGTATGTGGGGGTTGTGAGGTCAGGAAAGGATACAGTACCAAGGAGACATGGTCCTTATCAGGTGTCTAATGAGGTTAGCAAGGGTGGTAAAACTTGTGATCAGATTCAGGTGATACAAACAGTAGGTAATGGAGTGCTGAATAGAAGGTAGGTGTCATCTATTATGTTAGACTTCAAATTTTAAGGTTTGGTGGGTGAAGGGATAGATCAGGATCATGACATAGCCATGAAAAGTGTCTAATTGAAGAATAGAGTTCCCAAATGGAAGAATATATTGATGAGTCATCCTTTGATGTTTCTGAAAATTTTTCAGATGAATTCTTGGGTAGAAGGATAATCTGTCTGAGGAGGATGAATGGTCATAGAGGCAATCAGTAAATAGGGAGTTATACCATGGTTAAAGTAGATAAGTAAAACAGGTTTAAGGACTATTCTTACTTACCCTAACAAATTGAGACAAGATCCACCAAAAAATCAAAGTCAATAGAACAAGGAGGAGTCCTTTTGGAGGCTTACATATTTCCAAACCTTTCTTCCAACATTTTTATTAAGGAACAGGTTGAGGTTGTTGGTGAATGAGAGTTTTGGGAAATCATTGTTCAATTTGAGGATGAAATGTTGGAGGAATATCTTTTGATCATTACCTTAAAAGAGGATAGTGATAAGTTGAATGAAAAATTGTTATGCGTGGACACTAATAAAATTTTGTCAGCGTGGATCACAAAGAAATATTGTAGTCTAGTAATAGGATTCAATGTAGGTAAGTTAACCATGGAGGATTTCATTCATAAGTGGGACAAGTTGAGTTACTGGTTCGAAGACATTATCAATGATGATCCATATTTAGGGGTAAGATTACTTCGTTTCAAATTACATAGGAATACCACGTCTAACAGACACAAGTTATATTTAAATGCCTCATAACTACTAGGATGTTTTGAGCTTTGTGTTTGTACTAGCTTGGGTTCTCACATTCTTTTAAAAGTATTTTAAAAATAAAAATGTAACATTCAGGTCAAGTTATAAGAATGATTTTTAAGAAAATCCTTTTTATTCAGGCATACCCTGAACATTCAATCCTTTTTGGCCATAGATTCCATGAACATCCTATTAGGGTATCCAAAATACAATCCAATTATCCTTACCCAATAAAATATTGATGTAAAAATGCACGAACTAGTAGAACATAAGTATGGGGGAAGCTGTATTGTGTTGTGCTACATCATTTTGTTCTACAATTCGGAAAAAATAAAATTATGAAGACATGTGTTCACTGATGAATAAATTATTCTTTTAAAATATATGCCTTTTTAGAGTTATTGAGTAGAATTCTAATAATTTCCATTTAAGATCAATAGTTTGAAAAAACCATTGTAAATCATGTTTGTGAAGATGAAAATATAAATTTTCATTCAATGGAAGTGATGGGAAGTAATTCCATCTTCATGAGTTTCCTAGCACCCCATATCCCGTAAAATCTATTATTGTATAAAATTTTAAAATATCCTAAAAATCAAATTTAATGAAGGGATTTGAGGGGATATAAATTTTTATTCAGAAATTTTGAGTGGTATGAACATTCCTTAATGTTATTATAATTGTTAGAGAAATTTTTCTACTATTGTGGTTAAAGAGGAGCCTATAAATAAGTGATAACTAAAATTAAGGAATTTTACTTCAAAAAGTACCAAACCATTCTTATTCCACATCATAATATTTGAGATGTAAAACCTAACAAAAAAATACACTTTACAAACCTAAAATTACTCATGGTAAACAAATGTTATTAACTCCCATTGGGTGTACATGAAGAAATTTATCAATGCAATGGAGAATCTTTCATGAGGTTGGATGATAAAACCACTGATTAAAATTAAGAGATGTGCGATTAGAAAAAAATCATGATAGGTAAGTGTTTTATTAGAATAATAGGAGAAATAGAGTGGAAATGGATTGAATGATCTACATGGAATAATTTAAATTAAGGTATCTTAGGTGGCATCATATCTTTTATTTATTGGTTTTAAACTGTCATATCTCATGTGAATGTGTTTTAAATTCTCTTGGGTTTGATTTAAATGATTAAATATTCTATATTACTAGTGATATGTGGGGGGGAGAATTGATAGAGATAATATTATCATTATTTTTCATATTTATTTCAATGACTGAAATACCACCAATATATCAATTTTGTTTGAATTGAATCATTTTTTTATTTTATGGATGTATTATTATTAAATGCTAAACATTCTTAATTATGGAAATTTAAAATTTTTCTGTCACTTCTTCATTTTGAGGATTACAATTCCAATATTGTTCCAAATTGAGTAAATTATTTTCTATATGCTTCCATTGTCCAAGGGGATTCATCTTCATCGACTAAACTAAGTGATAACACAAACTACCTGGGTCAGTAATTAATTAGTCAATGTAGAAAATATTTTTTTTCCTAATAGAATTGAGAATATCTATTCTAAACAAAAAATATATAA
Organism: Viscum album; assembly: GCA_963277665.1. NCBI lineage: Eukaryota > Viridiplantae > Streptophyta > Magnoliopsida > Santalales > Viscaceae > Viscum > Viscum album. The sequence goes on from OY728148.1 coordinate 548,655,343, forward strand.
TGCTAAATTATACCAAATGAGATGATTCTTATTGTATATGAAGTATTAATCAATGATCCATGTGTATATTTAAATTATTTTAGAAATTATATAATTGATGTAGCCGCTGCATGTGTCATAGTAGAAGAATAAAAATAGTCTCTTCAGTATGAAAAATAATGCTTCAATAATTTTGGAATAACTTTTTTTACATGAATAAAAAATATTTTACATTTTTAGGGACAAAAGGAAAAAATCATAAAAACTCAAAAAAAGTTATCAAAGAAATTTTCATATTATTGGATGGAAAAATAGTAAAACCATCTAACAGATAGGTTCTAGAAATGAAATTTTTTTGTCTCTATTTTCTTTATTCTTATTATTATGAAGCACGATTCCCCCCTTCATCTTGGTTACCCATCCCTTGGAGGGATAAAATTTTTAGTGATAGAGTAAGGGTAGTTTTTTCACTTCGTAATTATTCAGATCCTAAACCTCAGTGAATAAAATCATTTTCGTTATTCTATTAATTTGGATTAAATATTCTAATAACTATTTATTATTATGTATAATAAATTTTGGTATTATATTAATTTATTTTAATATATTTTTTCTATGATAACCATATCCCTCCACTAGTTTTTGCTTTATTTATGTTGGAATATACCATTTTATAGTGATCATGTAGTTGGTAGACATTAGTACATGTGGGATGGGTAGTGGAAATTCTTGATTGTATTGAACAAAAAAGAAATGATTTGATTAAAAATGGAAGATTAACCTGAAAATGATCACACGTCTGATATAATTTATTTAAATCACTTTATTAACCAATATATTCTCAATCTGTTGATTTATTACTTTATTTGATTTCCTGAACCAAACCATTTCCAAAACACCCATCATTTTACACGAATTTAGTGTGACCAAATTTATTTTTGTGTTATTCTATCTTTAGACAATCTAGTTTGACCACTCTAATACATTTTACCATAAGAAATAATTTGTCTAAATACCCCCTAAAATTATGGTTCCTCATTGTGTTGGGTGGTAATATTTTTTGGAAGAAGAGTTTTTATGATTATTTTTTTATCAGGTAATGTGTATTAGATTTTATATCATTTTTTAGAATTATAATTGTTCAAATAAATTATATAATTCCTCATTAACCTCAGAGTTATTCAATACATATTTATAATTCCTAGTGATTAATGGTGATATAGTCTTTATTGGGTATATATTTGAGATTCATTTATTGAATATTTTTAGTGTGACTAAAATGAGTTCTGGGAATGAATCCATTTAATTTTTTGCCTTGAGTGATTAGAGAAAATAAATTCCATATAACTTAGATTATAATAGGATTTCCTAATAATAAGAATTTTATTATTTTTAATTTAATATAAAAAGGTATTAATCATTTTATTGGGGAAAGTAAAACAAATTGTTATTATAGTTTTCTTGAAAAATAATGAAATGTATATATATTTTTTCAAGTCTTACATGAAAATGTTATCCATTGTTCCCTTTTTATTTTTTTGATAATTATGTTTAAATATTAATATGTTAGGATAGATTTATTATATGTTGCGATTATATATTAGTGGAAAATAAAATGTTCATTTTTTGGCATATTTTATTTCTATATATATTGAATATATTTTTCTATTATTCATATAACTACCCAAAAACCAACACTTCTGATATGGTTCTAAGAACACAATCACTAAATATCAAGATTATATACTCATAAACATGGGAAAATTTAAAAAATCCATAATTAAAATACTAATAACTAATACCAAGTCTCTTACATACCTAAGAACATTTAGGTTTATAAATTTAGAGAGTTAGAAAAACTATTACATAAAAACACTAATATTATTAAGTGATAATTTTTTCCCAATATACAGATAGTTTTGTATTCAACATTATGTCATCATCTTATCCCAAAAAAATTAATTACAAATGAATCCTTTTTAGAAACAATTTTTTTAACATCAATATTTTTATCTTCGGGAAATAGAAAACATTAGAGGGGTGAGATAAAATACTTAGTAGGGGTAAACATAATTATTAAAAATTAAATTTCATCTATGATCATAAGAAATAAAAAAGTGAATACTGAAATAATTAATGTTCATGTGGATAATGTAAAATAATTCACAAATATACATCATATGAAATTATTCATGTGACATGGAATAAACGTCAATATAAGAAAATAGTTAGACAAGTCATTAAAAATTATCCATGTGAAAAAATATTTCAATAAAATATCCATTTCAACTCATATAAAAAATAGATTGATCATGTAGGTAACATAGTTAATATTTTTTACATCACTATAGTAATCACCCGTACCAATAGAATAACATACCAAGTAAAATCTAGAAATATCATAGGATATTTCTTTTATCAGTTAATTCTATCCCTTTACCCATTTTATTAGAGTGAAATATTGTCATCACCAAAAATCATGAGATTTATTAGGCTCACCTGTTATCACAAAAAATTAACATAAATATAAAAAAATGTATTTTCTTGAGGAAAACAAGGGAAAATAATTTCCTATAATGAAACCGTGAACATAAAAAATCTTGAAAATAAAGGAGATTTTAACACAATGTATTTACCTATTTGGTATATTTTTGAAATCAGAATTTATTGAAACAAATAAAATGATATGGATATAAAAATCCCATTAATTTAAATATGGAATATTTGAAAATTAATTAATCGGGCAGTATGCACACCATTCATAGAAATCATGGTGCATGACATAGAATATTTTTCTTGAAAATGAGAATGAGATAATAAAAACCCTTCAAAGATGATAAAATTTGAGGTGTTAATAAATCCATGAAATTATAATGTGTACATACTTAAATCCACATAAAATAAGTGGACATACAATATAAAACAAGTTCGATATTAGTTCACATATAATTATTCAATAAAAAAGATAGTTAAGAAGAGTTATAAAACATTGAATGGTAATTTAGTTATAAAATCCCAAACCACATGGTAACTTTCCAGAAAAATTCCATTTAATGAAATAATTTAGATTAAATCATATAATACCTTGACCTATTAATTAACGGTTACATGAAATTTAAAATGTGTGGTATATACATCATATATAAGAAATTAGGTGGATGAAATTAAAATAATCCTTATTGAATATAAATTTAGACGACACCCCATACACGGAATCAAGATATAACATGATGTATTTTGACTCCTATATTATAATAATATAACAATTATTTACCATTTTAATATCATATTTTTGGTTTTTACATTAATATTAAACTATTTTTTATATTTATTTCGTTAAATTATTTAATTACATAATCAATTAATTCCATGTCATGTGTTTTATGGATATTCAATTCGTAACATGAAAATGACCTCGACATGTTAACTAGGATCACAGGGATATTTTTTGGATCACCACTGAATAAAAATAATGAAATAATTATCTTTTCTATAAATTACGTATACCATTAAACTGATTAGTAAATATGGTTATGAAAAAAAATTTACAATACAAGCATTGAGGTTGTAGGCCCCACACCTCTATGTGTAACATTTACATTAAAAAAACAATAAATAATGAAGGTAATTATTAATTAATCATTATATAATTATTATTATATCATAAATTTCATATTATATCTTACAATAAATTATATATACCAACTATATGATGCATTGACGAAAAAAAATCTAATCACTTAGTAGAGGTGGTAATCAAAATGAAAGCATGAATGCAATTATAATTTAAAAATGTATGAAAATATTGGAAAATATATGATATATGTTGGGTTGGAATAATATGAATGATCAAATTATCTAGGGGTATGTGTTGTGTCCATTTATAACATACACTTGGATTCATTAAAACTAATCCACATTTTTAATTTTGCTGGTGATACTATTCTTTTTTTTTGTAAAAAAAAAGCATATAAATAATATATAAATAAAGACAATAGATGTTTGTAGTGGTTCAGGTCACAATGAACCAATAGTCCATTCCACCAACTCTCTCTCCAAGAACATGGATATTTTCAATAATCATGTCCTATTATCCTTGACCTCAACAACAAGGCAAAGGATATTGAAACATAATAATAATTATATTCGATAAAAGGGAACCTTGATAGAAAAAACTTAGTATAAGAAGCCACCACTCCTCCATGATAGGGTACAAGAAGACAAAACATCAAATGAATATATTATGGTGTATAGGTTTAAGCAACATTATAATGTAGTTACAGTGACAAATAAATAATGATGAATCATCTTATTCAAATAATTATATCATCAAGTAATAATTTCTATTAAGTGATCATAATTTTAGAATATATTTAAATTATAATAAAAACGAATGAATAAGATTTCACTATAGGAAGATAAACACAAAAGATAATATTATAACTTGTATTTTTCCAAATTTATGTTTTCAAAGCTTCTAATAACAATTGTATATAGACACGAATGCAGAATAATTTTAGAAATGGTTGATAATCCTTTTTCAACTTGTTAATTTATCTTTTAATTTTTTATATATTTTGAATGATAAGACGTACTGAGAATAAATAAAAACATGTATTTGATCTTATTCAAATATATCAATAAAAATCGCTATATAAATAACAGAATTTAAATCTTTCATCACATTTGAATTTGGAATTTAAAGTGACAAAAAAACCTAAAACATCCTTTATTAATAGTAATGATTTAATCCATTGTTCAAAGTACTTGTAATCATTCATCAAATTATATTCAATTAACTTTTTATTTAATGGAATCCATTTCTGAAATATCTAAAAATATCTGAAGTTACCATGTCAGGATCGAAGTATCACTCAGAGGGGGAGGGGTGAATCAGTGATATCTTTTTCTTTTATGTCTCCTTTATTTTTGAACCAACCATCGCCTCCTGTTAAAGAGTTATTTCCCTACTGGATGCACACAACCACAAGAATACAATATTTATAAGGTTCACTACTCAACAAGAGTATCTCAGTCTTGGTATGGTATGGAAATAATCAAGTACCACTCAATACACTAGAAAATAGTACTTTTATGTGGAATACAATGAGTTTGATATACCCTTACACTCATGTAGCACTTGGGATATAATCCTCATGTGTGTGTGTATCTCTGTGCTTCTTGACCAACCTTCACAAAAAGGATCATTGAAAACAACTATTCTATTTCCTATCTAGAGGCTGTTATGAACTACATGGACTTTATAATAATACATTTTTTATAACCCAATTTTATCTAGATCGACATTAGAGCACCTTTCACTAAATTTGGGTACTAAAATATTCATCTTGCGGAGCTCCATTGCAGAGCTCCTTTGCGAAGCTCCCAGCATCACAAAGGAATCTAGTTTGCAAAGATATCTAGTTTTAAATGCTCACTAGATTGCATATCTCAATATTTCACAGAGAAAATATTAGTCATTGCGAAGTTCAATTGTTTCTAAAAGTTCAATAACATGTCGTGAAGCTCCTTTCCTTCATGAAGAACACTGCCTTCATAGAGCACTCTTTCTCCACGAACCATTATCACAATTCAAGAGCTCTAAAATTCTCGTTACACCTCTCTACCTCTATAGAGGGAGTAAGTGACTATTTATATGTGTTTCCCACTGACTCTAGAACCATCCATCAACCTCAATTCCACATTGTCATCAAATTGCGGAGCTCCGTAGTTTCTAGAAAAATTCACTGTGTTTTGTGAAGCATCATTGCTATTTCCCATATTCTCAAAGCTCTTCATAATCATGTTGTGTTCCATTAAATCCTTTTCACTGCCGCAACACATCTTCTTCATTTGTGCTGTCACGCTGCTCCCTTTTCCTTTGCGTCGCCAAGATGCATCTTCTTCCTTTTCACCCCAAAGCTTACTTGTAAAGCTATTCACCTCTACCATTCACAAAGATCACCATAATCATGAAGAACACTGTTAATATTCTTCATGTCTTTATGAAATCTTTATCATGATGTAAATCTTCTTGAAATTCATGAAATTTTCATTTTTTATGAGATCTTAAAGGAAATTCACTTTTTGCAATGCTAGCCCAACTCCAAATTTTGGACCCAAAAAATTTGGAAAAAACTAGAAAATCACGTCACCTTAGACACCTGCTTCTGTAAAACCAACCATTATGATTGGTTGCATCCTTTATCTACCTTTATATCATATCTATTGCATCATAATTTCTTCAACTAATGTATGATCTTTGTGAAATACATGTTAGAAAAGCATCGTCATATTTACTGTATAAAGTATTAACTTTCCTGTCTTTCCTCACCCACTTATACAAAGTGAAGTGATTTCCTTTCTTCTCAAAACATCATTGATAATAAAATACATTAATTCATGCATCCAAAAACATATTCAGCTAACTTCATCCAAAAATACTCCCCCTTTATATTTTTTTGTCAACAATGATTCATAAATCATAGTACTTTGAAACATCAAGAAATGGGTCACATATCAACAATTCTAATCCTACATGAGCTAACTCATTGTAGGAAACAAGAATCATTAACAGCAAGACCATGCTGTCCAAAGGTAGTGACTATGAAACCACATAGCATTATCTTTCCTCCTCATCCTTCTTCGCACCATCAAAATTCCTATAATAAAAAACTTGTTTCCTAAAACCACTTTACAACCATTCTGCATCCATTCCAACAAACAGTTAGAATAGTTCACAAACATTCAATCTAAATTCACAGCTTACCCACAACTCCCCCTTTATGCATGCTTCATTAAGGATTGATTTATGAAACAATTCTCCCCCTCAGAGACACTATCTAAAGGTAAGATGAGAGTGGGGACAGAAACATGTACCTCAACATTGATGTGAAAAAGGTTGGACACCCATGTTCAATAATAATTTCGGAAATGGTTCCTTCAGTAATGGTTTTGGGAATATATTAACAACTTGTTCCGATGTGGGAATTCACTCCATCTTTAACTCATTATACTGCACATGCTCTTTGATGAAGTGGTAGTTTATGTCAATATGTTTATGAACAAGAATATTGTACCAGATTCCGTGTAAGATTGATTTCACTTTGATTGTCGCAAACTAAGAGAAAAGGTAACTTTACTTCAACAAGTAAATCCTACAACTGAGTATTCACTGACATTAGTCGAGTAACAGCAACATACTCTATTTTAGTTGTGCTCAAAATTACTAAATAATATTTTTTTCTATTCCAACTAATAAAAATTTTACCCTAAAAAGAAATCTTCACAAAATGTGGATATTCTGTCATCAACATTTCCTACCCAATTAGTATTTGAATACTAGAAACGATCCATATTTTCTGAGCCATTGTACCAGATTTCAAAATTTATTGTGCCATTGATATATCTGAGAATTGTTCTTCCATCAATCAAATGTGATTCTTTTGGAGCACTCTAAAATATTGCACATAAGGTAAAAACATTAATGATGTTGGATCTTAAGATTTTCATATATAACAGACTACAAATCAACTTTTGAAACTCTTTTTGATCAACATCTCTGCCTTCCCCATCTTCAGACAACGTAGTTCCCAAAAATATCAGAGGGGTTACTGGTTTTGAATTTTCCATGCCAAATATTTTCAAAAGTTCCTTCGCATACATTTATTGATAAATAAATATGTCGTTTCTTTTCTATAAAATTTAGAACCCAAGAATTTAATTTATCTCACCCAGTATAGACATCTCAAATGACTTCTTAATCTCCTCAGAAAATATCTCACTTGATCTTTCATCATTTCCAAAAAATATAATGTCATCGACATAAACCATTACGATGAGAGAAAACTCCTGACATTCTTTGATGTAATGATTTCTATCAACTATAACTTTTATAAAATTCATCTTCCTCATGAAAGTATCCAATTTAGAATACCATTCCCTAAAATCCTATTTTATTCTATACAAAGACTTCTTCAACCTGCACCCATAACATTCATCCTTCCCAATAAAAAAACCACTGAGTTGATCAATGTAAACTTCCTCATCAAGATAACTATTCATGAATAAAGATTTTAAATCCATTTTAATGATTTTGTAACCTCATTGTGAAGAAATAACTAGAAATATTATGATTGTTTCTAACCTTTCCACTAGAGCAATGATTTATTTAAAATCAATGCCTTCAATTTGTGAATACACTTTCTAAACCAATTATTATTTTTTTCTTATCACTTCATGTTATTCATTCATCATTTTCCAAAAAACCTGCTTTTTACCTATAATGTTCTTTTTGTTTTTCTTGGATACATTATCCCATGTATCATTCTTTTTTATCTAATAAAGATCTTCATTCATAGACTAAACCAATTCTGGATGCTCAAATTCTTCGTTTACATCATTCATTTTACCTTTATAATAGAGAGATGGTTGTGTAATAGCATTAATTACTCTTCTTGTTTTATCCCTCTGATGTTCATCTCCTATAATGTTCTGAGCCTCCACTTCTTTCTCATCCTATAATGAGCTTGACAAATTTCATCCTCGTCACTTGATATTTTTGAGTGCAATCCCTCTATTTGAGTGGGATTAACATAGTCTGCAACATTATCAGAATTTTTATCAAAATATTCACTTTTCTTTTCAACATCCACATTAGCATATGACTTCTTTTCTTTCTCAACATTTCCAAAACCTTTCACATATGAAAAATCACTAATTCATTTGGTTTCATTGTTGAGACATCTATACCCTCTTCTATCTAAGACATAGCTATGAAAAATTTCATCATCTCCTCTTTGATCAAACATTCCAAGGATTCAACCTTTCTTATTTATGATTCATAGAATCCCAAAAACACTTAAATGTATCATACAAATAGTGTTTTTTTAGAACATTTCATATGGATTCGTATTTGAATTTGGCCTATAGAAACATCAGTTTTGTATATACAAAGTAGTACTTATGCCTTGCCTCCAAAAAGTAATGAGAAAGACCATGTTCAAATAAGAAAATTCTCCCCATTTCCACTAGACTTCTATTATTTCTTTCTACAACCCCATTTTGTTGAGGGTGTATGGTGAATTGAACCCAAGCCAAATTCCATGTTTCTCAAGATAGATTTAAAATTAATCATTCTTATACTCACAACCATTTTCAGTTCTCAACTTCTTCACTAAATACTTACATTCCTTCTCTATTTTCCTCATAAATCTCTTAATCATTTTTCAGGCATCTAATTTAAGTGTCATTTGCATAACACAAATCATGGGATTAAATTCATCAATAAAAGTGATGAAATACTTATCTCTATTTTTTGAATGCATTCTTATGGGCCCATAGATATCAGAATGAATAATTTCCAAGGGCCGTTTTGAACGAATGTCAACTCTATTATGCACACTATTTTTAATCATTTCTGTCTCACAAATAGTGCAGTACCAATCTTGTTTCATGATAAATAAGTCATATCTCGAACACTGTCTCCCATAGATAATTTTCACATGTTTCTCTAATACATTTTCCACAACCTTTTAATCCATAGATAATTTTCATCCACCATACCCATGTAACAAGAGTTTTTTTACTTCTCCAACATGAATCAAGTTCCTTTTGGTATGTTGGTGTCTTGTAACATTTCTATTTTCTTCAATTTTCACAAAAAGAAACATCTTTCTTAAATAAAACATTGTTACCCTCATCCTAGAGTTGTGAAACACTCCACATATTGTGTTTCATCCCATCAAAATATAATTTTTTCTATATATAATCTTTTATTTCTTGATTATGGATGATCCAACACCTTTAATCCTCAATGATTCAACATTAAGAATTGTTACTAATCCTTTTTTGAATTCTTTCACATTTTTCAGCTGCTTAAAGTCTCCTATCATATGGGAGGAACACCCAATATCAAGAATCCATGGATGTTATCCTTTTGTTTCTTTCAAAGATGTTTTGAAAACAAGACCTTTTATTCATTCTTTTCTTCCACATTCTATTGTGCTTCCTCAAATTTCTTAGCCAAGTCAATATATTCTGGCCATACAATGATGTACTCTTTATTTTTGGACATAGTTGACCTATCCTTTTTAGATATTGAACACTCTGGCTTCTAAGGATTATTAAGAAATTTTTTTTCTCTAGTAACACAATATGGAATCCATAGAAAGATGTCCAAGTCTATCACATCTTTCAAAAATAGTTTCTAGTAGTTGGAACCTTTTATCAATTTTCACACCAACCTTTTCAAATATATTCAAAAATTTATTTAGAGATTTTCTCATTTGAAAGGATTGAATCCCCCTCAATACATGTCTTTCAAAACATTTGAAATATTTTTAATGTTGTTGGTTGAACCAACACATATTTTCCATGTGTCCAAATCCACCATAATACAATAAATTGCCATAGAATGAATATTTTCCTCAAAAATTTCCATACTAATTTGTGTTGTGAAAATGCTTCTCAACTATCTTCTTACCATAATTATGATGACTATCAGCCTTCATATTTTCAATTGTAACTTTCTTCTTTATCTTATATTTCGCTTTAGTCTTACCGTAACCATAAGTGGTAGATATTTTTCTTGACTCATGATTTTTAGATACTTCAGATTTTTCAATATATTTATCATTCGCCACATATATATCCTTTACAAAATTTCTATTATCATTACCCATTGCATCATTCCATTCATCCATTGAAGGAAAATTTTGTTGATCCTTATAAGGATCATTCTTAAAAGAACATTCACACACTTCTGTAATAGTGTTTTTAAACCTTCTGTTAATTATCTTAGCTTTAGAATGTTTACATTAGACAAGTTCCAACTCTTATTCGTTTCCCTTAATCTTTACTTCAAGATGATCATTATGATTATTTTCTCTCTAAAGATAATTTCATAGTTCATAAATATACTTTTAATTTTTTTTTCTTATCAAGAAAACGTTCTTTGTCATTTGACGAGGAGTTTTAATTTATTAATTTCTTATTTTACTTCCCAATCCTTCTGATCATTCTCAAAAATTCCTTCAACTCTTTATTTAGTCACTGTTCAAGTTGAGTTTCTTCTTCTCCTGTACTACAACTCTCATAATCTTCATTATTCATTGTTGAAGAAATGATACTCACTCTAGCTTTATCAGCAACAGATTTTTCAGATTTATTAGCGCTTTCTTCAACTTCTTCATTTTTTGATAAAAAATATTATTCATTTTTATTTGAAGAAATTTTTATCCTTACCTATTCCAGAATATTTATATTTTCCACCATGTTTCTTCCATGACCTTCTTGATCTTCTGCCTTCTTCATCAATGTCTTCGTCTTTCCCTTTTTTGGGAAATTAGCTGAAAATTTACCAATTTCTCCACATTCAATGAATTTCAAAGGGAGATTTCCTTTGTATTTCATTATGCCTATTTTAAAATTTTTAGAAAAAAAGGACAATATTTGATCAAAATTTTGAAATACCTCATTTTCATAGTAAGATTCAACCGCTTCATCTTTAATAATAATTTTCTTCAATTTATCATTATTTATAGCCTTGAAAGACATTTCTCAACCATATTTTTTTTCTCATTATAGTCTTCTCTCTTCTCACTTCATAAGTGATGAGAGTGCTATGAAAATCATCCATAGATAATGTTTCAGAGTCTCTAAATTTTAGTGAGGAAACATAACATCAAATTTTTCAGGAATAATTCTCATGATATTTTCAATAAATATAGAATCCTCCAACATTTCACAATGTCATTTGATTATACTAACAATGTTTTTTATCCTGTTAATGAAGTCCCTGAAAGATTCATGCTCACCCATATTTAATTATTCATACTTCAGCCTCCAGATTTGATGTTTTTCCTTCATCGCCTTTGTATTTCCTTCGTAGATGTTTTTTAATTTGTCCCATATTCCTTTGCACGTAGTTATACTATTCACTCCTAAAAATTCACACTCTAAAATAGATGATAGTAATTCAGTTTTAGTTGTTACATCATTGTCAAGATTCTTCTTATTGGCATGAGTTAGAGGAACCTTGTCATAAATAGTAGGAAATACTTCTATTGTAGTTTCAAGAACTTCAAATCTAATAGACATAAGAAAAGGAATCATTCTACCTTTCTAGATATGATAATTCGTCCCAAAAAATATCAGAATCCCCTTACAGTTCAAGCAATTCTGATTCCCCATCAAATATTCTCCTCGAAACATCATCAATGAACAAATGAAGGAAACCTGCCTTTGATACCAATTTAAGTTACCCAATAATGATCTAAGTATCACTGAGAGGGGGAGCGGGTGAATCAATGATATCATTTTATTTTAAAATTCCATTATTTTTGATACAAACATCACCTCTAAATAATGAGTTCTTTCCCTACTAAATTCACACAACCACAGGAACAAAAATATTTACAGGGTTCAGTACTCAAGAAGAGTAGCTACGACCTTGGTATGGTACGAAAATAATATAGCACCACATAATCCACTAGAAGACAATCCATTTATGTGGAATACAATGAGTAGTATATACCCTTACACAGTTGTATAACTTCAGAGATAATCCTGAAGTGTGTGTGCACCCTCTTAGCACAAATAGGGTAATGAAATATCTCTGTGCTTCTTGACCAACCTTCCCAAATATGATCGTTGAAAACAAATCCTCTCTTTCCTATCTAGAGAAGATAGGAACTACTTGGAATACATAATAATATTTATTCATATACCCTAATATTGTATTGATCCACTTGAAAGCACATGTAACATAATTTGTGTACCCAAATTTTTAGCTTGCCTAGCTTCTTCGTAGAGCTCCTTCGCGAAGCTTCCAGCTTTGCAGAGCACTCTAGTTTGCAAAGCTCTCTAGTTTACAAAGATCAATATATTTCCGAGCTCACTATTTTATGGAGCACATATTAGTCTTTGCAAAGTTCCCTTGTTTCTCAAAGCTCAAAATCAATCAGTGAATCTCCTTTCCGTCGCGGAGCATACTGCCTTCACTGTGCTCGCTTTCTTCGTGAACCTTTTTTTCAATTAAAGAGCTCTAAAATTATCTTTACGTCTCTCTACCTCTCTAGAGGGAGTATGGTCCAATTTATAGGCGTTTCCCAAGGACTATAGAACCTTCCAACCACATTTATTCCACGTCAGCATCAATTTAAATAGCTCCATAATTTCCACTGAAATTCACTCTATTTCGTGAAGAACCATGGCTATATTCTAGATTCACTATGCTCTCCTTAATTGCGAAGTGTTCCATAAAATCCTTTGCATAGCCATGATTCTCCTTCTTCATTTGCACCATTTTGATTCTCCTTTTTTCCTTTGCACTTACATTGTGTTTCTTCTTCCTTTGTGCTGCAAATCTTACATCTAAAGCTCTTCACCTCTTCTATTCATGAAGCTCATCATAATCATGAAGAACCCTATCAACATTATTCATGTCTTCATGGAATCTATATCAAGAAGAATATCTTCATGAAATTCATGTCTTTTCTATATTTTGATGATATATTCAATGAAATCCACTTTTCGCAATACTAGCCCAACTCCAAATTTTGGAGCCAAAAAATTAGGCAAATACTATAAAACTGTGGCACCTTAGAACCCTACTTCTGTAAGACTAACCATTATGATTGGCTATATCTTTTCACCCCATTTCTTTAATAATGATTGCATCATAAGTTCTCCAACTAACTTATGATATTTGAGAAATATAATCCATCAAAACATCACTTAATTTACCATGGAATGTATTAGCTTTCATATCTATCTTCACCCAATTATTCAAAATGAAGTGATTTACTTTCTTCTAAAATGTCATTGACAACAAAAGACAATACATCTTGCATCAAAAAACTTCTTTAGAAGAATTGGTCCCAACAATATCATTAAATACAAATTCCATAGATAAATACTTCAAGATAAGGATTCCTCTACATAAATACTCTTCCAAAGTATAGTTTACAATGTAATGGTGTTTCCAAAATATGTGTTACCTACCCATACAAAAGATAATAAAATATAGGGTTCTTCACAAAATTTTGGGACCTATTTTTAGAATCTATTAAAACTATAGAATAGGAAATCTAGCCTTCCAAATCAAAATTTAGGCTCCTAAAAAATAACATTATCCACAAGAATAGGGACCATAAAATTGATTACAGACTCCATTGAAACATATAAAATACATATAAAAACACCATCAAAATTTCATCATGAATTTTAGAGGAAATAAAAAATAAGAATCATGAAATTCCATTAACATAACATCATTAATAAAGAAATAACTGTGTTTTTTGATCATGAAAATCAATGATAAAGAAAATAAAAATGATGAAATAACATTTATATGTTCAAAAATAATTTCCATTTTGATGATCACAAAACCCATAAAAATATAAAAATATAAAAAAGTGTATTTTATCTATCAAATAAACATATATATTTATAATTGAAAAAATAATATTTCTTAAATAAGGTAGAATAATGTTGTGTATATCAAAATTTCTTATATAATTTTATAAAAATTTGAACAAGAATTGTTTAAAAAATTATAATATTAATAATTAATTTAAATTTCTTGTTTATAAAATTTTTTCCCTCTTTTTATGATATCAAAAAGAAATTAGACAGATAGAATAAACCACATTAAATGTAGCATAAAATATATATTCTATTTTTTCATAATCCAATAATATGTGCTTCCTAAAAAGTAAAGGTTTTAATAATAAAAAACAATATTAAATAAAAAATAAAGGTAATAATATAAAAAAAAATCGAACACAAAATAAAGAATATATTTTCATTAATCATTCACGATTGTAAAACATTAATTGATAATTTTTTCTCAAATGGCTAAGGGGTTGGATAAAAATATTATTTAGGATCAATCAATTATAAGTATGAATATTTGGTTTCCATTGAATCTCTGAGTGTTTGATGTATTGATTATAACACACCCATTAACAAAGCATTATCTCAATTCAGCGTCCCTTCCTATTACTATGTTGATTAGTTGAATTCATGTATATATATTGGATACATTTATTTATGTTCTATTAAATCTTTATTTGATAATTCATTGGGGGTTTACTTGTTTTTTATAAAAAATAAGAACCCAATTAATAAATTATGAGATGATATATTTTTATTTAATTCTCATATTACACATCATAAAGCCTGTAAATGTTGTGAATTCTCTGAGTATAGGAAACTTGCAGACTGAAGGACTACATGTGGGATAGTTAAAGTCCTCAATCCTCTAAGACAAAAAAATAAATTATGTAAAATAATTACACAATGTGAATATTCCCAATTCTAAACCTACTAATGATTCAATATGTGAAATCATGGAGATAATAAATTTATGGATATTTTTGTATGTTTTAGTACATGATGTGAAAATCTATTACAGAACATGAATTTTTTTAGCATGAATTCAGTTGAAGATATACCACAGTGTGAAACCTTTACACATCCTGATATTTTTAGTCTTATATATATTCTAGTAGAGGAGCAAAAAAATGCCACACTTTATCATCTTTTTTCCACAATTTATTCTTTTTACCTTTCCAAACATAGCGTTGTAATTTTTATTTATTTCTATTACATTCATTTTATAGCTGTTGATCATTATAGGACTTATGGATTTTGTTTCCACATTCCAACTACTATTCAATTATAAATTTTTTTAACCCCAATTGATGTGTTCCCTAGTTATTTTATTCAATAAAAAGTTTCAGTGGTTTTTAGTTTCATTAATTGAGGATTTTTTAGTTATAATTTGTTAATAAACATTTCAATAATTCTTTCAATTTTCCAATAATCAAAAACTATTTTTATAATATGAGGCTAATCTCGTAGGGTTATGGGTTGAGAGTAGGGGTGTTTTAAACCTAATGAATCTTTTTATCAAATGTTACTTACCTCTATATTGAATAATTATGTTATAAATTAATCATAATAACAACTTTTTGAACAAACTTTATTTGGGGAGTTGGGATTTTAGGACCCTGACCTGGTCGAATTTTATTAGTTTATGAACAATATCATGTGATGGAGTCTTCCTTAGAAGATTTGATTATTTCACTAAGGATGTTGACTACCTCTAAACCATAATGTAGTTTCAAACATATGTAGAAGTAATTGTTTTGATCAAAAATAATTGGTGACCTCTGTACTAATTCATAGAAAAATCCATAGGACTATCCCATGATATATATAGAAATATCATTATCCTAAGACATAAAATTTACTATGATCCTTCTATTTTCCCATAATTAAAACAACACTCTAGAGGTATTAAAAGATCAACTAACACGCCACATGAGGAATTGATCTACTGAGCTCTAATCTATAGTTTACTAGATTTTTAGGCTTATCCAAATGGGATTGAACTCTCACTATCACTACGATATGAATTTATAAGTAGTATAATTTAAAATAATATAAATTTATAATCTCATAAATGCACATGTAGAATAAATTATGTTGCACAAGACAAAAACAATTTGGTTCCCTTGTTGGGGTCTAGCTTTTTCTTAAGCATAGTTACCTATAGTGAGATCCTCAGATTACCTCATACCATATTTTCTATTTACATTGTTTTATAATTTTCTCACATGGAATTGCTTTTTTCAACCCAGTCATCTTTTTTATGTTCATGGGCACTCTAAATAATTCATGGAGGGTTGACACATTTGAATTTTTTTCTATTGATTACAAGATGGGGAGATATCTATCTGTATGTCATAGCTCCATTATTAATGAATGAAACATCCTTGTGTCGCCTAACCCAAAAAATATGTAATCTACCCAACCTAAACATCAGAAAGAGTGACTAGTGCTATAGGTGTTAACTATTATAGACGATGGCTTTCCATACATCAGTTGTACTGCATCCATCATTGTACGTCCTCCTATCTAGATAAAAAATAATAAAACACTGACTCAATAAGATGATCCAAAATGAGGGAAAATCTGTTGAATTCATATAAAACACCACATATGTATATTTCATGTTTCCTATAAGTTTTAAACACCTTAAGTATTCATGGTTTGACATCTAACATGATCAGACATAGATTTTTTCATTTCACCTTTGTGTAACATAGACAAGGATTGGCTCAAAATCCAAGCTCCAATGTCCATTACTAGTTGAAATTATTTATCCAAAAATTACTTAAATAAATATTTATCATTAAAAATAATCTTAAAATCTCATTAATGAGATCCATAAAATCCTCTTAGAAGATTAAGAGTTATCTTAAGAAGCATCAGATAACATTAAGTAACTAAATCGAAAGTTACCACGCCACAGACTTAATGTGTGGAAACATCACCAAATATTCTAGTAATAATTGAATCTAGTTTCACGTACTATTGTGGACTCTTCCACTCTTGGAAGTCCATTTCGTAAAATTCTAGAAGTTATTAGAGAACTGTTAGATGAAATATCTCTGAATTCTAGTTTGTGACATAGCAACCGAGG
The DNA here is from genome assembly GCA_963277665.1 of Viscum album. Taxonomy (NCBI): domain Eukaryota; kingdom Viridiplantae; phylum Streptophyta; class Magnoliopsida; order Santalales; family Viscaceae; genus Viscum; species Viscum album. Next base: position 548,672,816 of record OY728148.1, read on the forward strand.
TCCACCTTGATGAAAAATTCACTATGTGTAAGTGAATACTTACTTTGTAATCCATGTTGAAGCCCTCACAATAATGAAACAAAATTTTCCACTACATTATCCACTGCTAACACCACCTGCACCGATTATAAAAATAGAATCCTATATAATGTGTAGAGGTCTACACCTATACTAGGACTATAGATAATGAAGGGAATAATCCCAATATTTGGATTCTAATTATGTTAATTACAAAAAAAAAAGAAAAAAACAACAATAACAAAAACAACATCATTAGCTTTATTGTCAATAAATACTGGTTCAACAACATAATAAATCAAATTTGTGTTTATAACAATAGAAGAGTGATCAAGAACTGTCATAAAATTAAGGACCATCTAGGTAATCCCATGGAAGCCAACTCTTCAAACATAAAACAATTTCCTAAATAACCTCTCCCCTAGAGAGTACAAAAATTTCTTCCGCATAATAGTTTCATTATGCTCCACTATGGTATCCAAAATAAGCCTACCTCAAAGATAAAATCCTGGAACCATGATCACAATATTTTCCTAGAATGTTGTTTAGAGAATAACAACCTAAGAAACTATGAATCATAATAATAGGTATTCCCTCCAAAATATTGATAATGAATTGGGAAAAATTTCCAAAACTATATTAGATCGATTATCAAGTAAATTTCTCAGTAATACCAAGAGACTTCTGATAGAGCAGGTTAATGCTGGGGTCCTTAAGATTTTGAAAACACATAATTTTTAGTATCCATATATTATAAAAGAGAAGAATATAGAAAAAATAGAATTAAATTTAACAATCATTAACAAATATAACAACGATAATAAACACAACGTTATTCATGAACAAAAACTAAAAATAGAAAAAACTGAATATTATTATACACAAGATCATCCTAGAAGGGAAGATGTTTATGTGGAATCAATATATTACAAACCCCCATTTCCCATTATAGAAGAAAAATGGATATCATAGGATTCAAATCTCTAAAAGAATAATTCCTTACATTTATTTAGTATAGGATCCCACAAAATGTGTAAGTCCCCAGATACCTCTATAGTTTCAGCACTATTAGAACATTAAAATTCATAAAATCCTTGGGAAACCACATTGTATGTATCAATCTCAATATTATAAGTGTATTACAAATGTTTGGGATAAATTATTTGAAACCAATAAGAGTCTTTATTTAACTAGATTTAAAATCAATAATGTACCATTGAGGACATCCTGAGTATATTTTAAACAAAATCGGTAAAATCATTTTTACAATTGATTTTATTATCTTTGATATAAAGGAATAATTAGAAGTTATAATCATTATAGGAAAACCATTTCTAACCATTTAAAATAAATTTATTAATGTGAATCATGGAATTATGATTTTCTATGTTGGGGATGAAAATTTATTATTTCATTTAGTGAAATATTATATACATGGTGATGATCCATTTGATTATTAAGCCATATTTTTTATTTATGTAGATGATTACATGACCATTGAAGATGGATGAGATACCCCATCTAATAAAAGAATTTGGGTGAAGTGATTATGATGATATGAATTATGTTGGAGTTAGTATCCTGAGAATAACTTTTTCTACTTTTATTACATGAAAATTTGATGTATTTAATATTAATTAAACATATTCTTACATATTCTATATTGTTACAAGTTAATCTAATGTAACAATTCCATGGAATATATGTCACATTAATGAGGTCATATTAATTCTCTACTATGATGAGAACCTTGATCTGCTATAATGATATTCTAAAATAATTTTCTATTGTAGGATAACATATTATGATTGGAGAAATAGTACATATATTTTCCGGTGCGAGAAATCGTAAGAGGTTAAAGATTCATCTTATGAATTCCATACTTGGTAATATCTAAGAATAGTGATTTCGAGAACAAACCCTCCAGTAGTAATTCTGTATGTTTTGGTGTCATCAGATATTCCTATCTATGAGTGTGTGTGATGGTACTTAGACATTGATATTATTAGTAATGTATGTTATAACTCATGTACATAGAATCATTTTGTAAAACATGATGATAATATTTCGAAAAAAAAATTGGATAGCTTGGGTTCATCACAAGTGACATGTCATTATTGAATAATTCAATGAAGGATTTGTCCCTTACATATTTATGGAAGCTAATATATGAGACTTTTGATAGGAATAGAACTGTAACATTAATTTCCATGTCCATGGTCTAATGACGTGTTTATTTTATATAGTTAAAAAAAGACATATCTGGAATATAGGTTTGTGGCATGGTTATGCAACCATATTGATGAGATATTTTCACAATGGGATTCTATTACATAGTGAGAATTTTTATGTGGTTTTTGACGTTATGACATTATGTTCATTATATTTGGTTCCTTGACCCATTTCTATATAGTAATATAAGACATTAGAAAAGTATACCTAATGCCAATGTGAAATAAACCAATAGGGTCACACACAAAGTGTTTTTGTTGATCATGATTAAAATCTATTTGGTTTTAATTAATGGAATGAATATTATTTTCAAGCATGAAGAATAAGTTTATTCGTGTTATATTGATCGCATAAAATTAGAAAAATATTTATTCACCGAAATTAGAATAATATATTTATTTTATTTAATGAATATTTTAATAAAAAATTATCTATATTGTGAATAAAATATATATTTATTAATAAAATATTTATTCAGTTGTTTAATAAATGGTAGATAATTTCAAACAGAACAAGACAGAGTTTGGTGAAAAAAGTTAGTTAACAACACCTTTATATAATACTTTATATTGTGAAATTTGGCACATACCCCAAAATATAAAAAAATAATTATTATTATGTGGAATGGGGCTTATTAAAGAAAATAAATGATTTTTAATGTCAGGTATGGAAGTAATAATATTTTAACTTAAATACTAACTTTATAAATAGAAAGTTATGTCTATTATGTTGTGTATCCAAAAATTTAGAATATGGAATTGTTATGCAAGATGAATTCTCCATCAAATCCTCATTCACACTCTCTCTCAAGAATGTGAAGTGGAAGAGATATTTCATCAAGGTTAAAGAATGAGTGATCAAGAATGAGGAGCCTATGAAATTCGACTTGCAATGCTAGCACCCAAAGATTGAGTAGTGTTACTCGGTGATCATAAGAGCATGTGTGGATATCCTCTAGAAGGATTCTATCATTGGATCTTCACAACATAATGAAGGTAATAAATGTGGCTTAATTTAGAAAATCAACATTCCCCAATGAAGAATGTTCCTAACACATGTATTTATTTCTTCAATTAATAAATAAATAAATTAAAATTTGACTTACATGATACTCACTATGATACAAATTTATGGTTCTGGGTATAGGAGAATCATGCAGAGGTTGGTGATCAGGGCTGTTACCTTTACATTTACAATTATTTATTTGATTGTTGATCTATGCACAATTATGGTTATATTTTCATTTCATGTTATTCATTCATTTATATTATTTCAATTTACATGATATCATCATTTTAATAATGTTCATTTTGTGTTCCATTTTCTTTTATTTGAATGAAAAAATGAAGAATGACGGGAGATGCCATCAGAAAGTTCCAAAATTTTATCTTTAAATCTGTGTTACACCTCATCTAGCTGGAGGACACACTCTATAAACATGCACATTTTATCTAGATTCTATGATAAATTAAATACTTGTAGTGATTTTATTTCAAACTGCTTGTTTAGATTTCCAAATTTGAATACATTAGGTGGATATAGTGTCACGACCCGACCTCGGGGCCCGTGCCGTGACTACCCCAAGCCCGCCTTCCATAGGACAGGGGCTGGCGACTAGCACCAAGGCATAAAATCCCGGTAAACAGGGAAGGCATTGCCTTTATAAGTAACAACCACCACAGAGTCAGCAAGCGGAAAGAACTACAAAGTGCAGAAAAATAAAGGGGGCCGGAATACAAGCCCAACTGAAAGTACAACTGAAAAAGTAAAGAACAGCAACTGAAGAAAAGACGGCGGCCTCGTGTCGTCCACTGGCAATCCCACCTGAAGGGTGGGTACAGATAGCCTCCAGGCTCCCTGGGTCCCACGTCCGCTCCGAGCACGTCCCGTCCAGTGGTCCACCTCCAGGTACCGTCCTACTCCACGCCCCAACCGTGATCAGCGCTGTCTGTCGTCTGCATCCAACACAACAAGGTGCGGGCATAGCCCATGCAGGGGTGAGTATAAGCTACTCAGTAAGGACCCCGAGACCCCCGAAGGTCTCCCGAAATCCACAAAGGATATAGCACAAAAGAAAGATGCAATCACGAAGTAACATCTAACTCGACTTAGGTATATGCCCATACATATACCTAAGTCCCCAATTCTAGCTCTGCTCACGAGCTCAAGAACAACTCAATCCACAAAGGAAAGCAAGACTGAAATCCACAAGGAGAGTAAACAGTAAATCCACATAGGATAGTTCAACGCAATCCACAAAGGAGAGTAACATAAGATTCAGCTCAACCAGGTATACTTTTTCAGATGACGTCAAAGATGATCACTGATCCATCTAAGTCGTCGGACCCACGAAGGATCGATAGGTACTAACCCCCGCAAAAGACCCACACAGGATCGGGCTCACATAGAACCTGTAGGCAGTGGCTCACACAGAACCGGTAGTAAGGACCCACATAGGATCGGGCTCACACAGAACCTGTAGCACTGATCCACGTAGGATCACTGAGTGCAGTAGTCGACGCAGTCCACTGAGGATCTCTGCACAGTCGTCACCGCCGTCCACGAAGGATCTCTGCTCTGCCGTCGTCGCAGTCCACGGAGGATCTCTGCTCTGCCGTCGTCGCAGTCCATGGAGGATCTCTGCTCTGTCGTCGAAGTCACAGCCAGCGCTAGGGTTCCCGCACAAAGCGAGCTCGTTTAGGAGGGTCCGCTCCACGAGCCGAGAGGCTGATACATCAACTGACACGTAGTCCGAAGTTGATGTATCCAAAAGTTCCGTATCGACAACAGGATCTCAACGCAACAGACGGCGCGTCAATCGGACGCCCGGTCTGAGAGTTATTGGCATTTTTGTTCCAGGGGCCCGGTTGGTTTTTAGGGCAAAACCGACCCGACCGTACTCCGCCTGTGTCCAATCCTCGGGCGGAGTATGCCAAAATTTCTGTCTCACTTAGAGGAAACTACCACAGCTGACGGTACGTCGATCGGACGTCCGTAGCTCAAGTTATGAGCGTTTCCGCTCCGAGGGCCCGGTTGGTTTCGTGTACGAACCAACCCGGCTGAACCCAAAGTCTTCCGAAACCTTGAGTGTAATATACCGAAATGACCGTCTCGATCCAAGGATCGCGTAGCCGCTGACGGTTCGTCAATCGGAGGTCCCAGGCCCAAGATATGGGCGAAAGACCGAAGAGGGCCCGAAAATGAGGGTTCTGGGCCCGGGGCGACCCGGCCCGAACCCCCCCCCCCCCCCCCCCCCCCCCTTGGGTCGGCCGAACCGGGCCGGCCCGACCCGGCCCTGTTGGATCGAATAGTCGATATAAAAGTCTATTAGATGGAACAATACAAGAGGGGGGTGAATTGTAGGTTTAAAAACCTTGAGTTTTAGTCACAAAGAGATTAGTTTAAAAGAACTTAAACTAATACAAATACAAACACCCACAATTGTATTGAATGTAAAAGGTATGATGTATTGTAATACTAATGTTATGTAAAACAATTGTATTCAAGATGAACACAATAATCAGAGTAATACAGATATGAATGATTCTACCTTAAAGCGTATAGAACCAATCAATACAATATGTAATGGAATGATTGTAATTGAAACAATTACAATTGAATATGTAAAGAAGAAAGGAAACAATACAAATCCCTTTCTAATACAACAGCGGAAATGTAAAAGTAATACAATTCTTTTAACCCAAAGAGAAGGGTTATCCTTTCACCTAGGATAAAAGGTCTGTCTCACCAACACCTTGGAGAGCCCTCGATACGATTATCGGCACGTCTGTCTGCCTATCCTCGGCAGCCCTCGATACGATGATCGGCTCGTCTGTCTGCCTATCCCCGGCAGCCCTCGATACGATGATCGGCTCGTCTGTCTGCCTATCCCCGGCAGCCCTTGATACGATGATCGGCTCGTCTGTCTGCCTATCCCCGGTAGCCCTCGATTTTGCAGGCAATCGGCACCTCTATCTTTCAATTACTTTAAAGCCCTCGATACGATGATCGGACGCACAAGGCTGATGAGAGAAGTCACAGTGTCTCTCTCTAGAATCTTCGTAGTTCACAGAGTCTCTTTCATTCTCTTCGTTCATCAGTGTCTTCTCAGCTTCAAATGACCTCCTATTTATAGGCCTCGGGTTCCAACAGTCATATTGCCTCCAACGGTCATATTGAAACAGAAAGCACGATATCGTTTTGATTAGTATATAACTAACTCAACGACATCGTTTTGTTAGGATAAGAGATATATAGAAATGTAAGACATGAGTACGATTCACATGCAGAGAGAGTTTTTGACAAAGTACCAAAACAAATAATGATCATCTGAATAGCAAAGTCAGTACGATACGATTGACAGAGTCAGTACGATACGTTTGACAGAGTCAGTACTATACGTTTGACAGAGTCAGTACGATACGTTTTGGTCGGTACGATCAACATCGTACGATACGATAAACATGATAAAAGACAATTTGTTATTTACAAACATATGATAGAATACATTTGAGATTTCCAAAACATGACATAGAATATATTTGTGATTTCCAAAACATGATGTAAAAGCCAAAAGAAGACTTTTGACTTAACAATCTCCCCCTTTTTGGAAAGCACAAACACACAAAGTAAATGAAACAAGAAATACTTATCTCCCCCTGAGTTATTGAAAACTCTTCTGAATAAGAAATTGAATACAACTAACTCCCCCTTAGGTATTGACTTTCCTAAGGATTGTATTCATAGATTTTCCTTAAGAACATTGTAATACAATCTCCCCCTTTGTAAAACAATCTTTGCATTGTAAATATTCTCCCCCTTTGTGATTTACAAAAAGAAAGGAGGAATCTCGAATTGTCTGGAAGAGTTAGTGAAGTAATACAAGACAATGGATAAAAGAGAAAGGATTATAAGAGTTATTACAAAACAAACAAGTTCCAAAAGAAACAAATACAACAATCATTTGTTTTCTCTTTCCTTCTCTTTCTTTATAAGCTCATGAAGCACAGATTTCATCTTCTTGATCTCCTTCTTGTCTTCAGAAATTGATTCACCCTGAGTTTTGAGAAGCTCCTGTTGATCCGCAAAAATCTGATCTTGATTTCTGATGGTCTCCTCCTGGACTCTGATTACTTCTTCAAGAGTATCAATTCTGTTTTGCAGAGTCTTGTTATCCTTGGACAACTCAGAATTTTGATTCTTCAGTGAAACCATTTCATCTTTGAAAGATGAAACCTTCGAGAATTCAGATTGGAAAGCATTCATCCTATCTTGCAAGTCTTTCACTGAAGGGACATCGGTTATTTGAGAAGACAAAAGGTTCAGCCTTTCAACCGTTTCTTTATCAAGCTTGTTGAAAGCAATTTCTAGCTCATTTGATAACCTCCTTATATCTTCAATAGCTAATTCATGATCATTGATTGAGCTTTCAGTTTTGTATGACCACTTGGTCATCTTATTGCAAGCTTTCTTATGAGCAACTGAGCTTTCCGAAAGAACTTTCAGATCGGCTTCTACTGACAAAACTTTCTTTCTCAATTCTTTTACAGAGCCAAACTTCTTCCTTTGATTTTCAGTGATAAAATCAATCTTCCCTTCCAGCCTCGGAAAATAAGGAATGGTTTTCTCCATCCTTCTCAAAACTTGAACAATGTAATCACTCTTTTTGAGAGAGATTGTATGTTCTGAATCAGTATCTTCATCGTACGATGCTAGTTCATACGCTCTGCTTGAATCAACAACTGGTTGTTTCCCTTTCGCTTTTTCTTTCTGTTTTCTTTCATCTTCCACTTTGTCACTAATGACAACTACTTTATCAGACTGAGAAGATTGAGCATCATGCTTTTCTCGAGATGACATTCTGTCCAGAGATCTTTCCTGATCGGCATGAGGAGTTTGTTGAACACCTTCGCTCAGCTTTTGAAGCGATTCTTCTCTACTTTTCTTTGAACTTTGAAGAAATTCTAACAGAAAATCTCCTTCTACTTCCACTTCTTCTATCACTTGTTTTCCTTTTTCTTTCTCAGGCAGACTCTGTACGATGGGTTCTTGATGCACTTCCACAGTTAGTTGAGCACTAGCATCTTCAACTACTTTCAAGACTTTAGAAATATCAAAGTCCTGAGCCTTTCTTTTCAAAAGAGTCTTCTTTTTCTTTTCAGCTTGAAGGGTTTCTTCTACCCTTATTCTTTCTGCAAAAGCCTCAGCAGGATCAAGACCAAACTTCGGATCACCCTCTTTTCTATGTTCCTTGTCCTTTCTCCATTTGGCTACAACTTCCTTACTGTACCTCGACTTCTTCTTCGGCTTTGAACTAGTCTGCGGATCAGACTTTCGAGTAACACCGGCGGATTGATTGTCTTTGGCTGGCATAGGTGCCGATTGATTTTCAGGCAATTCAGCTTCTACATCTCTGACAAAAAGTTTTGAATTTGAATCAAAACAAACATTCAGGTTTTTCATCGTACTCTTATTAATGAAAGACGGCCACAAATCCATAGGTTCTCCTTTCAAAGGAATGTTACAAAACTTCATACTCTCAAGAATGAATTTCGTAAGGATGGCTGGATACATTATTATTTGGGATTTAATCCCTCCTTTCTTGACATTCTTGATGGTTTCAAAGATATATCCCATGAGATTTACTTTCCTCATATTCACAAGATAATCGAGCATAAAGACATCAGAAACTTTAAGAGTTTCTCTATCCCCTTTCCTTGGGACAAGAAAACCTTTCATCCATAAAGTGACAAACCGATTGTCCGGTGAAAGATGATAAACTTTCCTCTTTCCCTCATTAACAACAAACAAAGATTTTTCAGCACTTTCTCTATTGAACGTACCAACTTCCTCTGGTAGTTTGTGAGATGGAAAGAATGAATCCCCTTCTATAGAAACATTTAGAAAGTGTGCCGCTTGTTTCACAGACATGGATAATTTTCGATCGTACACAGCGAAGTTTATAGTCATATCTTTGTCGAAAGACACGGTTTTGTAAAACTGACAAACTTCATCAAAAAGAACTGGATCTTGAATATCAGGCTTTTACACACAGAGATGTTCCCATCCTTGAAACAAAATAATCCTCTTGATTGTAGAATCGTACGTGTCGAAAAAGTCTCGGGATACTAACCTTTCTCTGTGAAAGTCTTTCTCTGTAAAGGTCTTTGAAGACATTTCAGCGGGAGTGTTGGCAGAGGATTGAGACATAAAGATGATGCCGATTGAGAAGATCGTACGATTGTTTATAGCTGGGGGAGCAGAGCTTCGCCTCAATTCCTGGACAATCAATGTGGGTTTGGGGAGGGGAGGGGGGTATTTATAGGCAAAAAAGAGATGACCGTTGAACTTCTACGGTCGAGATTATATAATACCAGATCAATGGTTAGGATTAAAACAAAGAAAGAAAATAAAATAAAAATTGAAAAAGATACCTGTCGGAGAACAAAAGGTGATTGCTGGTTTTGGTATGAATCAAAAGTAAACGCAATCGTAAGAAGAAAAAAACACGATGCCGATGGAAAACAAAGTCATTACTATGATCGGACCGTACGATGGAAAATAGTTGTTACCATTAACCGACAGTACGATGGAAAACAATCTCAATACTATCATCGGTCGATACAAAAAAAAATTGAATGATACGATGGAAAAGAATTTTAATACCATCATCGGTCGATTCAAAAATTATTGAATGGTACGATGGAAAAGAATTTCAATACCATCATCGGTCGATTCAAAAACTATTGAATGGTACGATGGAAAAGAATTTCAATACCATCATCGGTCGATTCAAAAACTATTGAATGATACGATGGAAAAGAATTTCAATACGATAAACAGAAAAATTGAAATGGTCAATACGATAAACAGGAAAACTAAAAAGAAACGATAAAACTGTCAATACGATAAACAGAAAGAGAAACATATATAAATAGAGTAAATAGTTAAAGATCAGAAACATAAAGACATAAAGAAATGTCCTCCCCCTTTCTACGAGGAGTTTCTTACTATTAGGAGAGATGTAAAACAGGAAGTAGATATGAATGATTATTTTATTGTAATCATTCCTATCTTCTGTTTTATAAATTCAAATCTATCGGAAGGTAAAGGTTTTGTAAAAATATCAGCAAGTTGTTCTTGCGTTCCGATGAATTGTAAAACAATATCTCCTTTTTGTGTGTGATCCCTAAGAAAGTGATGCCTAACATCTATGTGTTTTTCACTAGAGTGATGTGCTGGGTTTTTACTAAGAGCTATGGCACTTGTATTATCACACAGAATTTGAGTTTTGGAGAAACTCAAACCATAGTCAGTGAGTGTGTGCTGCATCCACAATACTTGAGCACAGCAACTTCCAGCTGCTACATATTCAGCTTCAGCAGTGGAGAGTGCTACTGAGTGTTGTTTCTTGCAAGACCACGAAACCAAAGAATCTCCTATGAAATGACAAGTTCCAGATGTAATTTTTCTATCCATTCTACAACCACCAAAGTCAGCATCTGAAAAACTTTTTAAAACAAAATCATTTCCAGAAGAGTAGAAAAGTCCTAAATCCATAGTGTCTTTTAAATACCGAAAGATTCTCTTTACGGATTTTAAGTGAGACTCTTTTGGATTAGATTGATATCTTCCACATAAGCATACAGAAAACATCAAGTCCGGTCGACTAGCTGTCAAGTATAGCAAACTCCCTATCATACCTCTAAAAATTGTTTGATCTACTGGTTTCCCAGTTTCATCAAGATCAAGAGTATTTGAGGTACCAATTGGGGTGCTAATACTTTTAGTTTTGTCAAATCCATACTTTTTGAGTAAGTCTTTAATATACTTATGTTGAGATATATAAGTTCCTTCTGGTTTTTGAGATATTTGAAAACCAAGAAAGAATGTTAACTCACCCATCATACTCATTTCAAACTCAGATTTCATTAAATTTGCAGAAGAATCGGTTAAAGATTTCTGAGTTGATCCAAATATGATGTCATCAACATAGATTTGGACAACCAAAACATTTTTGTTTTCCATTTTGATAAAAAGAGTTGGATCAGCTGTACCTTTTCTATAATTGTTTTGTAAAAGAAATCCTGTAAGTCTATCATACCATGCTCTAGGAGCTTGTTTAAGACCATATAGAGCCTTGGTAAGTTTAAAGACATGATCAGGATGTTTTGGGTCTTGAAAACCAGGAGGTTGTTCGACAAAAACTTCTTCTTGAACAAAACCATTTAAAAAAGCACATTTGACATCCATTTGAAATAGTTTGAAATTGAAATATGCTGCGAAGGCTAATAGAATGCGAATAGATTCAAGTCCAGCTACAGGAGCATATGTTTCTTCATAGTCTATTCCCTCTTGTTGATTATAGCCTTTAGCAACAAGTCTTGCTTTATTTCTTACAATGATTCCATTTTCATCACACTTGTTTCTGAAAACCCATTTTACACCAATTACAGTTGTTTCTTTAGGTCTTTCAACTAAAGTCCAGACTTGATTCCTTTCAAATTCATTTAGTTCATCCTACATTGCTTTGATCCAATCATCATCACCTAAGGCCTCACTTGGACTTTTAGGTTCAAATTGGGAAAGAAAAGCAAGATGTTCTATTTCATTTCTTAAGGAATTTCTGGTCCTTACAGGTTGATTTATATCACCAATGATATTATCACTGGGATGATTCCTAAGAAACAATTGATTTTGGTTTTGTAAAACCTGTTCATCAACATATGGTAGAAAATCTTCTGTGGAAAATGTTTCAGGAATACTTTCATGAACATTTTCCTTATCAGAATGTTCTTCTAATATAGGTTGATAAACATTTTTGGAAAACACATCCAAGGATGTAGGATTGGATTGGTTGAAAACAAAAGGGTTAGTTTCATCAAATTATACATGTACTGTTTCTTCAACAGTACAAGTGTTTTTATTGAAAACTCTATAAGCCTTAGAGGTTGTGGAATAGCCTAGAAAGATTCCTTCATCAGATTTTGGTGCAAATTTGTGTAAATTATCTTTTGTATTCAGAATGAATACTTTGCATCCAAAAACTTTGAAGTAAGAAACTTTAGGTTTTCGGCCAGTCCATAACTCGTAAGGAGTTTTATTAAGAAATGGTCTAGTTAAAACACGATTTATAGTATAACAGGAAGTACTTACAGCTTCAGCCCAAAAGTGCTTAGCAATTGAGTATTCACTCAACATGGTTCGAGTCATTTCCTGAAGAATACGATTTCTTCTTTCAACAACCCCATTTTGCTGAGGAGTTCTTGGAGCTGAGAAATTGTGAGTAATACCTTTCTTACTACAAAGAGTTTCAAAATCAGAATTTTGAAATTCACCACCATGATCACTATGAATAGTTATCAATGGTAGGTTTTTCTCATTTTTAACTTGGGCTATAAAAGTTTTGAAATAAGAAAAGGCTTCAGATTTCTTTGTTAGAAAGTAGACCCATGTAAATCTAGTAAAGTCATCAACTAAAACAAATACATAGTATTTGCCTCCAATGCTTCCAGATTGTGAAGGACCAAACAGATCCATATGCACAAGCTGTAATGCATTAGAAGTTGAAACTTCATTAATTGGTTTAAAGCTAGTTTTATGTTGCTTGCCAAATTGACAAGGATCACAGACTTTTGAAGAATCATATCTAAGACCCGGTAGCCCTTTTACAAGTCCTTTCTTTGAGAGTTTTCTTAGGTTTCTCAAATTACAGTGTCCTAATCTCCTATGCCATAGCCACGATTGGTCTTCTATTACACTTAAACAAGGTAAGTTTTGGTTCCTAAGGTCTTCTAAGTTAATAGTGTAAACATTCTCTTGCCTATGGGCAGATAGAATGAATTCATCCTTGGAATTGTGAACTAGACACTTATCATTTCTAAAATTCACAAGGTAACCTTCATCACATAATTGACTTATGCTGATGAGATTGTGCCTAAGACCATTAACAAACAAAACATTTGAAATAAGAACTTTTCCAAGAAAAACGATATTACCTATACCAACAATCTTTCCTTGAGCATTATCTCCGAAGGTAACTTTTCCACCTTTTGTTTTGATAACCTTTTCAAATAAATCTTTGTTTCCAGTCATATGTCGAGAACAACCACTATCCATGTACCAAATGTTCTTATTGATACACTTCTCGTTTTCCTGAAAAAGAAACAATTAGATTTTCGGAATCCAAACTTGTTTGGATCCAGAAGGGTTAGATAAAAGAATTTTAGGAATCCACATTTGTTTTGCAAAATGAGCTTTATGAAATCCTAAGGATTGAGTTTTGTTAAGAGAACAATCTCTTCTCCAATGTCCACCACATTGACACTTGGAATAGAAAATGGTTTTTTGAGGAACAAAATAGTTATTACTAAAAACAGGTTTGGAATAAGTATAACCAAGACCAGAACGATTTCTCAAAGGTCTTATTTGAGAGTACATCCTATCAAAGTTTTCTTTTCCATGAGTAAAGTTTGACAAGCACTTTGTCAAGGATAAAATCTCTGACTTTAGTTTTAAAACCAAATTCTTGTTTTCTAAAACATTTGAATTCGAACTAGAGTTAGACTCTAAAATATTTTTCTTTGAAATAGCAGTTTCAAGATCCTTAGAAAGTTTATCTTTTTCAGATTTGACTTTCTCAAGGGTTTTCAAATACTTTCAAAATCAGAAGTTTTCCCATCAAGATCTTTAGAAAGATCTGATACTTCTTTAGTCAAAATAGAAATTCTATAATTTGCTTTTTCAAATCTCTTTTTGAGTTTAGAATTTTCATTTTCAAGTAACTTAGCAAATCTAGAGACTTCTTCAAAAGAAGGTAAAGTATCATCTTCTGATGATGAGGGTTCATCATTTGAAGATTCATAATATCTATTATCAACATAATTTGCATTTAAAGAGACATTTGTAACAGCTTCAGCATTGTGTACCTTAGCCATGAGACAATGATCTTCAATTGGTAGTCTGGCTAGAAGTCCAATATTCCTTTGTCCCGACGTCTCATATTCTGAAGAATCATCTGAGGAATCACTACCACTTTCACTCCATGTATCATTTGCTTTCAAGCCTTTCTTTTTCTTATAAAACCTTTTCTTGTTTCTTTCAGAGTGTTTCTCTTTTCTATCTTTCCTCTTCAGTAAAGTACAATCAGGCCTTATATGTCCTGCTTTCTTGCATTCATAACAAGTTACCTCTGAATCTTTCCTATCTTTCCTGTCTTTCTTTTTGAATCTATATTGAAAATCTTTCTTTCCCACAATCTTGTTCATCCTTCGAGCAAGATTAGATAACTCATTGTCTGAAAGATTACAATCACTTGAATCAGATACAACAACTTTCTTGGATTTAGACCTTGTAACCCTTTCAGGTGTTTTAGCTTTAGATGCAAAAGCTACACTTCCATTCCCATTCTTCTTCTTATTGAAATCAGCATCTCTTTTCATTCTTGTCTCGTGCTGTAGAAGAGTTCCAAAGAGTTCATCAAGAGTAATCTGGGAAACTTTTCTATTTTCATCAATAGCTGTTCTTTTTGACTCCCATTCATTTGGCATAATATCTATAATCTTATCAACAAGAGATTCATCATCAAGACCTTTTTCTCCCATAGATTGTAAGCTGTTGACAATTGTCATAAACCTTTGTTGCACTTTACATACTGGATCTCCATAAGGAAAAACAAATCCATGATACTCTGCTCGAAGCATTTCTCTCCTTGTTTCTATAACCTTGGATGTACCAAAATGAGTGACTTCTAATTTCTTCCAAATACAGTTAGCTGCTTCACATGAAGATATCTGACTATATATATTCCTGGTCATAGAACATAATAAAGTATTGCGTACCTTGTAATTCAGTTGATATTCTTGCTTCTCTTGATTGGTGAAAGTACTAACTTCTTTGTCAGGAATTTTATAACCCCCAGTAAGCATAATAAAATTGTCTACACCAGTATTGATGACGAAAGTCTTCATACGATCTCTCCAATACTCATAATCATTCCCATCAAAGATTGGTGGTCTAGAAGGATTCAGATTATCTATTGATCCGATATTCATTCCTGCCATCTAATATAACAAAAAAAACTTTTCCACTCCACACGTTAGTGTAGTAAGTATTTAAGAAAGTAATAAGAAATAAAGCTAGTAATACAAATCAGTGGAAAACCTCCTTTGATACCAATTGTTGGATCGAATAGTCGATATAAAAGTCTATTAGATGGAACAATACAAGAGGGGGGTGAATTGTAGGTTTAAAAACCTTGAGTTTTAGTCACAAAGAGATTAGTTTAAAAGAACTTAAACTAATACAAATACAAACACCCACAATTGTATTGAATGTAAAAGGTATGATGTATTGTAATACTAATGTTATGTAAAACAATTGTATTCAAGATGAACACAATAATCAGAGTAATACAGATATGAATGATTCTACCTTAAAGCGTATAGAACCAATCAATACAATATGTAATGGAATGATTGTAATTGAAACAATTACAATTGAATATGTAAAGAAGAAAGGAAACAATACAAATCCCTTTCTAATACAACAGCGGAAATGTAAAAGTAATACAATTCTTTTAACCCAAAGAGAAGGGTTATCCTTTCACCTAGGATAAAAGGTCTGTCTCACCAACACCTTGGAGAGCCCTCGATACGATTATCGGCACGTCTGTCTGCCTATCCTCGGCAGCCCTCGATACGATGATTGGCTCGTCTGTCTGCCTATCCCCGGCAGCCCTCGATACGATGATCGGCTCGTCTGTCTGCCTATCCCCGGCAGCCCTCGATACGATGATCGGCTCGTCTGTCTGCCTATCCCCGGCAGCCCTCGATTTTGCAGGTAATCGGCACCTCTGTCTTTCAATTACTTGAAAGCCCTCGATACGATGATCGGACGCACAAGGCTGATGAGAGAAGTCATAGTGTCTCTCTCTAGAATCTTCATAGTTCACAGAGTCTCTTTCGTTCTCTTCGTTCATCAGTGTCTTCTCAGTTTCAAATGACCTCCTATTTATAGGCCTCGGGTTCCAACGGTCATATTGCCTCCAACGGTCATATTGAAACAGAAAGCATGACATCGTTTTGATTAGTATATAACTAACTCAACGACATCGTTTTGTTAGGATAAGAGATATATAGAAATGTAAGACATGAGTACGATTCACATGCAGAGAGAGTTTTTGACAAAGTACCAAAACAAATAATGATCATCTGAATAGCAAAGTCAGTACGATACGATTGACAGAGTCAGTACGATACGTTTGACAGAGTCAGTACGATACGTTTGACAGAGTCAGTACGATACGTTTTGGTCGGTACGATCAACATCGTACGATACGATAAACATGATAAAAGACAATTTGTTATTTACAAACATATGATAGAATACATTTGAGATTTCCAAAACATGACATAGAATATATTTGTGATTTCCAAAACATGATGTAAAAGCCAAAAGAAGACTTTTGACTTAACAGGCCCGACCCGGCTAGGCCGGGTCCGGTCTGGCCTGGGCGCGGCCCGGCCGACCGGACCGGTCGGCTCGGCTTCGGCCGAGCGGCCGAAGCAACCGCCGCGGGTTTGACCCGCGGCTTGGAGGAAAACGCGGCCCCGCGGGGGGCCGCCTGTCACGTGGACGCGGCTGAGCCGCCACGTCCCTCCCCGGTTCCGCGCGGCCGCGGAACCGGCCGTCGCCGCCTCGGCTTCAGCCACGGCGGATCTCCTCCACGGCGGCGCGCCGGGCGCCGCCGCCGCCTTCCGCGGGCCGCCGGAGTTGCTCCGGTGGCCCGTTTTGCCTCCCGTCTGCGCCGTTGCTCCTCCCGGGGGCCGATCTTCACTGCGGGATCAACGGATCGCCCTTGCCGCACGGTTCGTCGTCGTCCGCCAAATCCGCACAAAAGGGATGATCGGCGGAGGGTTGCCGGGTCTTGTTCGTTAGACCCGCACCCTCCGCGTTAGTCATAAACAACGGGAGAAAAGAAAATAATCAACAACAATTTTAAATAAATTAAAATTGTTTGGAGATCAGGTTCTTTAATTTTAAAAGAAAAAAATCACGGGAAAGAAAAAGAATATTCCAACAACCCTTACTTGTCGTCGTCGGACGTGAGGTCGTCGCGGAATCGCTCGTCGCGGAAGGGACGTTCGTCGCACCGCGGGAAAAACGTCGCGCCGACGATCTCCGGATCTAGAACAAACGGATTTAATTAATTAAATCCGTTGTTATTGAAATTAAAAAGGGAGAATTAACGATCCGATTCTCACCTTAGTTGCCGAACGAGGATCGACCGCGGAAGAAGAGGCGTCGCCGAAGAACGTCACGGGTAGAGCTCGTCGACGTCGCAGATCACGGTGTGCGTCGTCAAATTCCGGTCGCCGGCGTTCTTCACGTTCTTCGCGTTCTTCGCGTTCTTCGCGGAGGGGGGGGGGAGTCTCAGAGGAATTGCACAACAAAAGCAATCCTCCAAAATAGACAAGTTTGTCTATTTTATTATTTTGCCAACAAACGAAAAACACATAAGTAACGACCCATTAAATTCGTTGAATTAATTCAACGAATGAAACAGCCCATTTAATTCACGAAATAAACCGCCCAATTAAATGGTCTGTTAAGAAATTAAAGAAAACGCGTCGGTTGACTTTTCAGTTACTTTGACGGGTTTTCGCGGGTGCGTTACTTAGCGAAAGAAACGGCAGAGCTCGTGCGGGCCCTGCCTCACAAATATCCTACCAAGAGGGTAGGATATTTCTGGATAGCATCCTATCCGCTTTAACTCAGTTCAAGTGGCTTCCAGGTGACTTCCAAGCAGCTTAAGTGAAATAAAATAAAGTTGTCGCACAAATTTTATTTTATTTCTGACTTAAAGCCCCAAAATTTAAAAACCACGTCTGAGCAAACGCAACTCCGGAAGAGGCGTTTCTAAGCAAATACCGGCGCTGCGATTTCATCGGTGCCCTCAGAATTCGATTCCGGGCACCGGTTCAAAAGATAGAAAAACCCGCTCGTCCGTTCACTGAACGTACCCGAGCCAAACTTCGGAAATTGATTCCGGGCACACCGTGCCTCGGAATCAGGTGCCGTCTGAAGCTGTGCTCTTGTAAAATTCCAAAGAAAATTAAAAAAAAATTTCCTTGAAATTCGCGGGTCTTTACATATAGGGTGTGTTGTTGGCATGTACACACCATGTAATCTAGTAGAGTTTACATGTCAATGCACGATGCAAGTGAATTTGATTTCTGAAAACCATGTAATATTTAATTTATTTGTATGTACATGCTGTGTAGTTCCATGTAAACACCTTGTGGTCTCATATTAATTGAAAAAATAAAATTTACATCAATTTTGAAAATTATATAATTAACACCTTATTTTATTAATGGGAATATCATTGTGTGTTTTAAAATTTAGTAATGGTCTCAAGTTATTTTAAATTCTCGATAAATTTATTATAATTAATACATAATTATTGGAAATGTTTTTTATTTTCCATGAATTCCATTAATGAAGGGTATCCTGAAATATGATTGAATGGTCATTAAGATTAAATGGAATTAATTAACTAATTAATTAATTACTTTTATCATAAAAACAAAATAAAAAATAAAGAAAATAATGATAGTTGATTACTTTTGCATATTTATTTCAAGAATGACAATTAATGAGCTTGACCAAGACCTATGTTTGTGTTAGATGATTTAAATTAGTTTATTGCATAATTTTTCAATTTCATAATTTAATATTAAATAATTCCAAGTGAGTTATCCCCCTTTACCTTATTAAATAGGACATTTGTGTCCAAGGATAGTTTTGTAACACCCTTTAACCAATTATTTAGTTTCCATCACATCTATGTGAGTAATAAATATTTTAAATTAATGGAGCATCCCATGGTGCGGGGTGGTGATTCATCATGGAACAATAATGTATCCAACTCTATTGATCCATAGGTGGATAGGTGGAATGATGTAACTTATACCAATACATGCTATATGTTTTATTTACTATAGGAGAAAGGATGATTTAATATATTCTCATTAAACCAACAATTGGATAGATCTCATGATCAAGTCACATAATTAATTAGTTATTTATATATATTAAATTATTTATTTCATGGATAATTGGTAGTGATAACATAAATAAATGAGTTAATGTTAAAGGATGAAGATTAAATAAATGAATTATGTGAAATGTTTTTATCTATCATGGTTGATTAATTAAGTAATTTCCATATAATATTAACAAAACATGTAAAGAATAAAAAAAGATAAAAGTTTATGCATAACAAATTAAAACCCCTCAATTATATATTAATTCATAGTAATCCTACAATTACTTGATTTGGGAATGAACCCATAGAACTAAGTGTACCACATCACTAATTTATGGGAATATATTAAAAATTTATGCATAATAAATTAAAAACCCTCAATTATATATTAATTCATAGTAATCCTTCCATTACAAGGTAGTAATAACATAAATAAATGTGTTAATGTAAAAGGATTAAGATTAAATAAATTAATTATGTGAAATTTGTTTAACTATCATGGTTGATTAATTAAGTAATTTCCATATAATACTAATAAAACATGTAAAGAATAACAAAAGATAAAAATTTATGCATAATAAATTAAAAAACGTCAATTATATATTAATTCATAGTAATCCTTCCATTACATGATTTGAGAATGAAACCATAGAACTAAGTGTACCACATCACTAATTTATGGGAATATACCTTAATCAGGGTGTTCTCATGAGAGTTTTAGTTTGAAATAACCATAATTGTATTGTGTTTAATGGCTGATGAATGTTTAATAAAAATTTAGAAGCAAGTGTTGGGGAAATCCAAGTCAAGATTCTAGGATAGGGAAATCCCCTCAAAGGATCAAGGAGATGCATGTCCGCAATTGGAAATTCTACCTAACTAATTACATTATTATGGTTCTCATGGCCAAAGTATAGATCATTATGAAAATTATTGGGGGTCCTTGTCACAATAATGCTAAATAAACTATAAATTCTGAGTTCATTGGTGAAGGATATTGATATATTATATTATAGTGGGATAATTAATAAAAATATATATAAAAAATTTAAATTAATATATATATATTATTTGGTAATGAAGGAAATTATTTATAATATTCTCATTTTAAGGGTATAATATAATGAAATATTTGTCATCCATACTATCGCTACAATTTGTATTGGATAACAATAACCTCTTAACAGGTAGTAACATACAGGATTGGTTTAGCTTCCCTTGGGTTCTACTATGCCATGAACTAAAATCAAAATGATATAATACTCAATGTCTGATCTGCCTAATAATAAAAACTGTGATGAAGAGTGCCTTATCTATGAAAATAATTTGAGTTATGTTGTTGATGTTCAAGGCTGCATTCTTTAATCAATACCTCATTAACTAATGATGTCTCATAGAACCATAGATATATATAGAATTCTTGGGAACCTATGGGGTCTTTACTAAGAGAGAGATCAATAGGAACAATTTGATAATCCCAAGGTCCTATTTAAAGAAATATTGGAGAGGGTTCCAAAGCTTGGCCTCACATAATCATGAAAATTTGATACATTGAGTGGTTAGAGGTTCTAGGGTTTAATATAACTAAATAATTGGGTATCAAACTCATTCTATCATTACTCATGCTTATCTAATTTTTTTTTTTGGAATTTTAGTACGAAGATCATTGAGAATTTTATGCCAGATCTTTATACTCATCTTTTTTATGTAGATAAGGACCCAATGTGGAAAAACCTTATATCCTTAAAGTGAGGAAATGTAAATGTAATGTGAATATGATTAATCCCAAAGCTTTATCACACCCTTATAAGAAGATATTGATCATGGGGAAAGAAAGGGAACATTATGTTGTTCGTTTCTCATGTTGAAATTCGGGAAACTAGGAGAAAAACTACACCCAGACAACAAATCATGGGGATTCTTCAGGAGTGCTTTTTATCAAGTGGAATTTGTATATTTCTATGATTTGGTTATTAGATATATCTTGATGGTTCACACATATGTAGTCAAATAGAAGAACCAAGTAAATAAAAAAAGATTGACTATGGAGTGGTAGATCATTATGTATCCAATAAAGCTAAAATTGTTTCTGTATCTATGGGGGACTGAAACCTCACATTTCCAACCAAAATGTTCTTTTTTTTAATAATTTTTTATTATGTGCCTTAAGTCACCAAAAACATTTATTCTATATTCAGAAATTATATGGATTGATTTATTCTCAAATTTGGTACTAAATTATGATTATTTTTTAAAAATAACTTTTTAAATGGAAAGATATATTTAAATAATGGTACATATATGTTGGATTATATGAACCAAATAATGGATATCGATAATGATGTTACTTCACAATACTCCTACCACACCAAAATTTTACATCACTAGCTTGGAAATTTAATTGAAATTCACATGACTAAATTACATCATGATGGATATATAGATTGTTTTTTACTAAAACCACTTGATGTGTGTCTCACATGTTTACATGGGAAAAAATGAAGAACAATTTAGTGGGAATGGTGACAATACAAAATATCACGTTTAATTAGTTCATACCAATGTGTGAGGACAATTTCATATTGAATCAAGGGGTGGGTAATCATTATTTATAACTATTACTCATGATTTTAGTGGATATGGATATTTTTAAATAATGAGGTGCAAGTCAGGTTCTGTTTAAAAATGGAAGGAATAAAAGAATGATGTTGATAAGCAGTTGGTATGAAGATTAAGAAACATCACTCAGACTGTGGCATTGAATATCGTAATCAAATTTTCAATGATTATCTATGGGAGATCAGGATTTAGTATCAACACACTCTTCCTTATAGACCTCAGGGTAATTTTGTATGTGAAAGGATGAACCACAAACTATTGGACCTGGTGTGAATAATTGTGTGTCATTTAAGTCATCCATTATCTTTTTGAGGATACACATTAAAAACAATAGCATACAAACTAAACTAAATTCAAACTAATAAAATAGATGATATAACATTCCAGTTATGGAATGAAAAAATATTTTCCTCTTTTACTTAAATTTCTAGGGTTGCGAAGAATTTCCTAAAGGATTTTTATGTAATAAGATTTCACCTTGACTCACAATGTGTATCTTTATAGGACATCCCAAAGAATCAAAAGGACAATCACAATACAATCCTTCAATAAAAAATGGTAGTGGCTGATATATGTCTCAACATTATTGAGGAGGATATTATCTTTAAAAGTGATAGTGGGAGAGAGATAGACTTCAATGTTGTCCATGATCAGGATACACAATAGTAGGAATAGGAAAAAATTCCACGAAGTTCCATCGTATAATAAATTGTTCCAGATAAAGAATAACTATGTAAGAGTAATAGAGAGGGTAGAAGACCATAATTATATAGGTTTCTAGTCACTAAATATGGTGAATGATTATTGGTTGATATGAAAGATCCTTTAACATAAAAGGAAGAAGTATGTGGAACATCTGCTTCTAAGTGGAAAGAAGCCATGAATTATGAAATTGAATCCATGTACCAAAACCAATTATATATTTTCGTAGAACATCCATTAGAATAATTAGATTTTGTTTGAAAATTTGTATTCAAGAAGAAACTAGACAAGTATGGATAATCTAGTATATATAAGGTATGACTGGTTGCGAAAGGCTTTAAAAAATATCAAGGAATTAACTATGATGAAAACTTATCATCAGATTTAGCATATAAATCCACCAAAATTTATAATCTATTACATCTTTAAATTATTATGATATTTAGAAAATAGATATCAAAATAAAATTTCACAATGAGAAACATCAAGATGATGCCTATAGAACATGAACAGAAGGTTTTGGGACTCCAAAGGAAACCAACTAGGTATACATGTTTCAAAGAATCATTAATGTTTTAAAAAAATCATCCACGTCAGGGAAAATTTGTTTTGATGAGGCCATAATGGTAGTTGGTTTCATAAAAAAGGAATATGGGTCATGTGATTATAAATGATTTATTGGGAGTTAATTTTTTTTTTGAATGGTATATTGGAAACTAAATATAACAAATTGGAAACAAAATACTAAGAATAGAGTCTGCTAAGGAGTGATTGAACTAATGCTACTCGGTAAAGGACATAATCAATGAATTTTATATTCAAAGGATTAATATCATTACTAATTGATCCAAGATGTTTCTTGGCCTAAGTCAAAGTACATACATTGAAATGATAATGAAGAGTTTTA
This sequence comes from Viscum album, assembly GCA_963277665.1. Taxonomy (NCBI): domain Eukaryota; kingdom Viridiplantae; phylum Streptophyta; class Magnoliopsida; order Santalales; family Viscaceae; genus Viscum; species Viscum album. The sequence goes on from OY728148.1 coordinate 548,696,344, forward strand.
GTATGGAAAATCCATGATGGGATTGTTTCCAGCATCACATATAATTCATCTAAGCAAGAAAACGTGTCCCCAGGCACATGAGGAATGAAATAGAATGAGAAGGATTATATATGCATAAATAATTTGGGAAATCATGTATGATATCATATGTACTAGGCTAGATTCCACCTATGTGTTATGTGCATTAGAAAGATATCAAGCTAATCTATGTGACCTCCATTGGATGGAAGTCAAGACTATACTTATGTATCTTAGGCATACTAAGGATATGTTCTGGGATTATGAAGAAGATGAGGAACTATTCATCATAGAATATGAATATTCAATTTTCCAAATTGATAATGATGACATGAAGTGACAAACGAGACACATATTCACTTTGAGTGGATGGGATGTGAGCTGGAATAGCTCAATAAAGGTTGTGGATGAATATTTTATATCAATTTATGAGTATATTGTGGCTTATAAGTCTTTTAAATAACTAGTATCAATTCAATACTTCATCTAAGATCGTGATGTGGGACCTAGCAGAAAAGATCCTACCACACACTTTTGTGATAATACTATAATGGTGGATCCTACAAAATATCCAAGGTCACATCATCAGAAGGATAACATAATTCAGATTTATCTTATATTGAGTGATTTTTATCAAATTGGTGAAGTTGTAGTGAGTATTATTTCCATGGTAGACAATGTGGCATGCCCCATGACTAAAGGAATAACTGAATAAAAACATGGTAATCATGTTAGGCCTACCAAACTGAAGGGCATAGGTAGTTAACTGTAGTCCAAGTGGGGTTTTGTTGGTGTGTGTTTCTAGGTAACAAATACTTTTTTACATTGATAAAATTAAAATTGGATGAATTTACCACTACTAAAACTATTGAATACATATTTTTTTGGTCTTAAATACTCTTATGAAATAATTTCCTACATTATATGTCACATTGATAAGGCCAAATACATTCCCCTCTCAGATGAGAACCATGACGTTTTATGATAATATTCCCAAATAATGTTCTATGGTTGGATAACGTACTCTTATGGGACACATAGTACATGTACAATTATGAGTGAGTACTCACAAGAAGATGAGTCTTCTTCTGATGAAGTTCAAACATGGTAATCTCCAAGGTGGGAGATTATGAGAGCAGACTCCCCAGTAATAATTCCATATTTTATGCTGTCAGCAAATATTCTAATCTATAAGAATCTATGATGGTCCTTAGACATTAATATTAATGCATGTTAAAACTCATGTACTATTATGTATTTTTTCATCCATGATAATAAATGTTTATGGTGAATTTGGATACATTGACTGCATCACGATTGACTTTTCATTAATGGACAAGTTGAGGAAGGATTTTTCCCTTCCATCTTTACGAAAGACAATATATCAACCCTTTAATGGGAATAGAACATTTGTATTATATTCCATGGCCATAGTGTGGCAACATTTTTCTCATAGATAGTTAAAGAAATACATATTGAGAATATAGGTTGGTGGCATGGTTATGTAACCTTATTTATGAAATATTTTAAAAAATGGATTATATTACAAAATTAGCAATCATAGATGGTTGTCGATGTTTCAAAATTATATTCTTCATCTTGGGTGCCTTTACCCATGTCTTTACAATAATACATGACATTAGTCATGTACACCTAATTCCAACATGAAATAATCATAGAGGTTCAAACACTAAGTCCTCTAGATGATCACGATTAAATATCATTCCATATTAATTAATGGGATAAATATTACTCTCATGTCCAAGGAATAATTTTAACCATTTTATATTGATTTCATCAATTAAATATATATATATTCACCAGAATGTTAATAAAATATATAATATATATATTGAATATTTTAATAAATATTTATTCACTAGATTTGGAATAAAATATTTATTCTTTTTTTCAATAAATGGATGAGGAGTTCGAATAGAGTAAGACCGAGTCCTGTGAAAATATTAATAAACAAGACTACTACAAAATATTTTTTATTTTGCAAGTCAGAATGCACCACAAATATATTATAATATAATTATTATTTATCATAGGGATTATTAAAGGTAATAATATTTATTTAATGTATGGTATTACATTAAATAATTTTCAAACATAAATCCTAAATTTGTAAATAGATGGATATATCTACAGTGTAGTGTGTCCAATAATTGATAATAATGAATTTGTGTGAACAAAAAATTATCTCTCAAATAATCATTCTATCTACCTTTCAAGAATGAGAACTGAAATAGAAATTTCTTCAAGGATGAAGAATGAGGGATCAATAAATAGAAAACCAATACATTCAACTCTCTGTGCTAGCACCTAGTGATTGAGTGGTATTGCTCTAATATCATTGCATCACATGTGGATCACTTATAGGGTGATTCTACCATTGGATAGTCACAACACAATGAATGTAATCCCATAGGGTCCATTAAGATGGTTGACATTCACTAATGAATAATGTTCCTAAGACTCGGTATTTATTTCCTTAAATATTAAATTGATTAATTATAAATTTGACGTAAAATATCTCCACTCTTGGTTTCAAGAAATGATTATTAAAATTTATGTAATATATCTCCCACCTCTACACACTTCCACTATATAAGGAACCATTAAATTAATGTTACACCCTAATAAGGGATACCATTCCACATCTCGTACCCACATTCATTAAGCTATCGATGTTAGAATTGAAGCCTCTTACAAACACATCAAATTAATCATTCCTAAAAAATAATACTGCACTACTAGATATCATTAGATTAGAGATAAATCGGGAAATATAAGATAAACTAGTTAAAATCCTAAAAGGGTTTAAATGTTAAATACCTCAAGTGTGGAAGGAATTAATTGAAACAATACCACAAATTTCACAAATGTTTTTTAAAGGAAGGTGCTAAAATAATCATTAACACTAGAGGTGATCACTCAACTAATGATATAGGTAGTCAAGAAAGAAGTACTCATGCTTCTTAATGCTGGTAAAATATTTTCCATATCATTTAGTAAATGGGGGAGTCCAATGCATATCATATTGAGGAATGGAGTCTCTATGTTATTGAATAAAATTATGTCTATTTAATCTCAACCTAAACCATTACATGATGGAGAGTATATGATGAATACAGAAATCTCAGCTAAAAAACTAAAAAGAATAATTTTCCACTCCAATTAATGGATTGGATGTTGTAGAGACTATGTGGACAAGAACTATATTTTTTTAGGATACATATTCTAGATATTATCAAATTGTTTTTTTCCCATCATATTTTTCAAAAACCACATTCACAAGTTTTATCAGAACCTTTTCTTATAGATGGATGTAATTTTCAATGTGAAACACAATGATGATGTTCAACACTATATGAAACACATATTCCATGATATGGATATTGATGTTCTAGATATTATAAAGGATTATTTTTTGAAATATAGATGATATGTTGATTCCTTCATAATTAATCTACGGTTAGTTTTGTCGTGATTTGAAGAGAGTTTCTTATTATGAAACTTAAAAAAAATCATTTTCTAATAAAAGGAGAAAAAGTGCTCAGTTTTAAAATTTAAAATCATGGCATTGATTTCAATTTGAAAAAAACAATGGTGATTAAATATTTACTTAAACCCATGATAGTGAATACTAAAAGGATTTTTCAATTCCAAACATGATTTTATCACCACTCCAAACAATATTTTTCAAGAAAAGAAAACACAATAACAAACCTATTATCGATGGACACTCCATTAGATTTCATGGAAGAGTTTCTAATGAAATTCAACACTCGGAAAAATATCATAGTGGTCACTCCTTTTATAGTTTCACCTAACTATGATCAAAAATTTCAACGGATATGTGATTCCATCAATTTCACTATGGTTTCCTATTTAGTATAGTGGAATAAAAACTTTTTCTCCCCCATATATTATGCCATACATACTCTAAATTCAAATCATTTTACTTATAAAACCATAGAAAAGGTTATTCTAGTAGTGGTCTTTTACCTTGACATGTTTTGATCACACCACATGCTTTCCAAAGTAGTGGTGTGTACATATTATTCTGTATTGAAATACCTATCAGGAAAAAAAGTATCCTATGCTATGAATAATATGGTTGATCATGTTTTTCGAGAAATTGGAAATATTTATCAAAGGAACAAAACATAATTAATATGTCATTATTGAATACATATCAAGAAATCCATTATCATGTATTGAGTATGAATAACATTTTTTAGGATGTTTTTTTCAGTATATATGAATGCATGATTGTGGGTTTAGGATATTAAAAATTATCATTCAATGGGATCTCATTACCCTCACATATAATATCAATTAAATAAGTTCTTGGCCAATGATTATATCTATTATAAGGATGAGCCTCTTTTATTTTAGTGCTTTTCGGATGGATTGATGTGGAGTTTCATCATAAAGGATGAAATTCAATGACTGGGAAAAATGTGTCACAAATTTTCATCTATAGAAAATAATGAGAATATATTAATAGTGGATAAGGTCCTAAAAATGAGACTATTCTATCCCACACTCCATCTATATTTATAATGATTTATATAGAATTATGATTGATGCTAGCAGACATGAAGCATTGAAAAGTGAAACAAAATGACTCAAACCCCTATCCTTGATGAATAAATATTCCATTAATGGGGAATTAATTTCAAGTTCTCATTCCTTTATTCTTATTGAAAATTATACAAACTATTCATTTTAGATTATGTTTCATATTATTTAGAATCTTAATCCTCTACCTGTGACACAACCAATGTGGTCATGGATTTTTTACGATATTTTTTTCTATATTTGTATTTCCTTAATTACTTATTAGTGATATGGGAAGAAACATTTCAAATACCTCAGTTAAGGGACTAATTGAAAAATATGGATTTTAATAAAAAGGATTGAACTCTTTATATCCCACAGTCTAGTGAGGAAGCTAAATTTTCAAATTGGGAGAACAAACACATTCTAGAGACGATAGTGAGTGTTATAAGAATAATTGGAGTCATAAATTGGATAATTCACTTTTGGTGTATCAAACATTATGTAAATCACCCATTGAAACTACAAAATTCCAAACTGGTTTTGTGAATTCGTATCACATACTAGTGGAATTATAGTATTTCTCATATTGGGAAATTAAAAAATTAGACTTAAATACTTGAAAATCCTGGGAGTAATAATTATTGTAAATAAATGACATGAAATAATTAAGAAGGAATTTATAATAACATTCCTAAAATTATAAACAAGAATAAAATAAATGAAATAAAATATATATATATCATGATTGGTCATTACACAATGTGAAAAAGTTCAACACTTTAATTAATGTTTGATGTTATTCCCTAGAAAACTCAAATACCAATGGTAGGGACCTTTTGAAGGTATCAATGTTTTCCCATTTGAGATTATTGAAATATAAAGAGGTTCAAGACTACCCTTAATGGTTAATTGATAGAGATTAAAAATTTATCAATAACCTTTAATGAATGAAATCTCTTTACATAAAGTTCATTTGAATCAATGATTTTCAATACCTCAACAAGAAATACAAAACTGACTCAACGAAAACATAGAATAGGTTATAATAGGTTTTCCAAAGATTAGGAAGGTTTTATAATAATATAATGTGGTCAATGTTTTATGTAAAATGATGTGAAAATGTCCTAATTCACTTCATGTATGTTTTATAAAATTTGAACCAGTTGGGTTTAGAAAAAACCTATTCTTATATTTTACAAATTCATAATATGATACATGATGTAAAACTCAAGAGCCATTTTTTTCTTCCATGAGACTAGGTATCATGGTCTCCACCCCCCCCCCCCTGGACCATCATCCTCCCCCATCTCCCTTGAGTGTTGTGACATCACTTCCTCTTCCTTATACTAATTCCTATCACAACAGAATTTTCAACCCATTATCCTATATTACATATTCCTACTAACCTAAATCGCCCACACAAAAACCAGAATCACCTCTTCTTCTATGAACATAGACTAGAAGGTCATCCCCCCTCCACTAAATCATATAATTCGTACTCCACCACCATTACCTAAACACCTTTTTACTTCATCATCCACATATGGTTCCTTAAATACCACGATCTGGGGCCATTCCAACTCCACTTCCCGCCAGTTGTGGGGAACTACCTAACAACCTCAACTATACCCATACCTATATTTTATAGTACCTCGACATCAGTTCAATTTGGTCCATCTTTAGCATAATTCCATTAGAATGAAAACAACTCTTGAAATGGATAATCTTTTTATGATCCCTATTAATGGGGAGATACTATGGATCATTGTATGGATGCACATTTTGAGCACTGTAGAGGTGTGTGAGGAGATGTTCCAAGACAAATTCGTAGAGATCCTGACCATTTTAAAGCATGTTGTTGAATGCATCACCTTTATTCTTGGTGGTTATCCTTTGGAGCTCACATTTGATGAAATTTTCATTATACTATTTATCTATACCACATATGTGATAACTTATCTAGATTATGCAACATTTTGGATCAATTTGAAGAAGGAAGAAACTCCACAATGATTGTAATTGATACCCCAAAACTCATATACCATTCAAGACCCATATATGGCGATGAGAACCCAGTTTTGGGGCAACACCAAATGAATTCTGCTTTGGGATCTCACCCATTATCAAATATCTAGAGGAATGGAAGCATAATTTAAATTCTTGGTGATTATTTTAGCCTTATTCATGTGCACACCAATTATCAAAATGGAACATCAGTTTACATGCTTTTATGAGTCTCATTGAAGGATGAATCATGGTATTCTGATGGGGGTGGGGGGTTTATTACACATATTACGCATCATATAGGAATATTCCATAGTAATCCTCCCATTTCCTATTCGAGGAATATGGATTTTATTAATCTATTAAAACATCAGAGGCTGGGGAATATGATGAAGATTAAGGGGACCTACACATCCCCACCCAAGTATTCTATGGTTTCTAATTAGGTTGTATCTTATAATGATCCATTTTCTGTGGTCTTTGATCCACCATTAACCCATGGCACACCTTCCATAACTCCGACTACAGCTCCCTAGCCTACTACCACTACACCATCCCACCCATCTGCTCAAAATTTCACCACTACTCCACCTTCTTCCAATTTCAAACATACCCTATCATTATCCTTTTATATATAGTCTGTTATATATTATATTATTTAATACCTGAGGAAAATTTGTTGACATTTCATCATACGTTTCGCATAGTAAACCCAATTTACCACCTCAACCTCACCATTGTATTGTAACATCTACCCACCCACCACTATCTACTACTGACCCATCATCAAACTTTAATCACACCCCATCATCCTCTAATGATGACCTTCCTCTATATTTGATTGACCTTGATTACTACATTGGGGTTTTTACAGAGCATTCCCAATGAGGCAAGGGCCATACAATACCTTCTTCTCCAAAGGTGCCTTTCAAATATCTAGTAGCCTATCATTCATCCCCATCATTGATCAGTACCTCCCCTACACCTATTACAACCAATACAGCTACCAACACTAGGGAACCAACATTGGTGGATGATACCCCTACATCCAAATCCATTTCTTACACAAACTTGGTGGGCAATATTTATACAACCACTATTCTAGAGGTGATATCTGAAGTTGATACTTCTCACACTAATTATTCTTACCATGCATACCCCTCCACATTGTACTCTATTATGGGAGTCTATTTTTTGGTAAACACTATTTTACAACTTCCCACTTGTATCATTAATTTAATCTAAAGGGATGAACATTATTTTTCCATAAATATATTCCTTTAATTCTTATAATTATTTATTCATTTATTTAGATATGTCTCACCAAACTACATATTCCATGATTATTGATGCGTTTTTTAGACTACCACCCCCCCCCCCCGCATGAGGTATGTCCTCAAGTGGCTAACATATGTAGAAGGATCCAGGAATTTCTTCCCTATAATATAGAGGATTCCCCTCTACAACCTACATAGATTCTATAACAACCACATAATAATTTTTTGCAGCCCATTCCAGAGGTGGTAGACCCCTTCAAGAACCCAAATGAGCTCGAATAAACCACTACTAGTTCCTAAAATATGTAAAAGATATATGAATTAATGCACCCCTACAATTAATACTCGTCAATCCATCCAGATTATGATGTCTTATTAGTGATTTATGGGAGGAAACCATATTTTTGTTTTCAATGAGTGGTTATGATTTTTCATTTCATTTTACATATTTATTTTAATAGGTAGTTTATTGCTACATTAAAATAATATCCTCAAACTATCGAATAAGATACTATTAATTTTTACAACTGTGTATAACTACTACCTTACAACATTAATTTTTATCATATCCTATGTGTTGATTGATTATCTAGTGCAGGTGTGTATCTTTCTAACTTATTTTGATGGAACCCATATTTTCATTTGATATATGTCATTTCCACCATGGAATTTACTTCATTACATGGAGCTCTCAATTTCATACTAGACATTCTTAATTTAAATATCAATTTCAGAGATGATATTATTTCCTTCACTCACATATCGCTTTTAAAAACAATTGAGGCCTTATTTCAGTTTAAGTGTTGAGTAGAATTTATTGAGGTTTAATGTCATTAAACCTAGATTAATGTGTGTTTTCATTAGTCTAGGAGAAATTTTTCATTTAATGAATGCTTCTATGTGAAATATATTTACTAGAATTTAATTTAAAAAAATTGGTTGGATAATGTTGAAATATATATTCATTCGATTTTATATGTTTTCAAGAATACCATGTAGAGTAATTTTCTTTCAGTTTTCATTTATTTCAATTTCTTTTGAGGAAAATATTCCTAGTTTTGATGCCCTGTGTGATTAATATTTTTTTGGTATTTCCATTCCTAAGGGTTTTCTGGACCTACAACATCATAATCGTTTGTGAGAATATTTCATGAATGATACATGGGGCATTTTAACCTATAGAAAATTTCACTAGAATCTAATCGATGTTATGATTGAAAAATTGATCATTTATAACTAGTTATTAAATTAATGTTGATTCATTTTTCATGGAACCTACATGTACATTTATCCTTCTTAATCATGTATAATCCATGCATGTCCTTATTATGATTGATCCTTGATACAAGACCATTTTTCTTTCCTATACTAATCAGAATATAATTCAATGATTTTAACTTTCATAATTGTGGGAGATATAGTCATTATTAATGGACATGTGATTCATACTATCGAGTATATATACAGTTATTTTTCTTCATGATCCCTGAGAAGTGATCAATGGATTTTCAGAAATACCAATATTAATTATCCTATTAAACATGAAAAAATAATACCAATATGGGTTTTGTATAAGGAAGATCAAAATCAATATTTCTAAATTGATCAATATTATTATTGATCAAATATAGTTAACTGATGGAAGTTAAATATTTCATAGAAAAAGATTTAAAAAATAGATGAAATATGATACATTAATTGAAATTTTCGGAAAAATATAAAAATCCAAAACTCATACTTTCAGATTCAATACATAAAAATTCTATGTATGTTTATTATAAAATAAAACTGAAAAAATTGAAGATTTAACATTCTAGGAACATTTCTGATCTAAATTTTGGATATTTAAAAAAAAAATTACAGTTTATCCAAGTTGTACTAAGATTTATACAATTCTCATTGTGTGTGCTGCCTCCTAATATGAAACAAACATCAACTGAATTTCATTAGACCTATAAAACATATTTTAAATTTTATGGTGAGCAAATACATTCCTATTAACATGTTTTAAAATCATTTAAAAATTATTTTCTTTCAAAATTATAAATCTATTTGGAAACATTTAGCAAATAAATCATTTGATTAAAATGAATACATAGAAAAGGGTTTTCAAAAAGAGAAACATTTATTAAATATATTTTTGTAGTTTATATTACATTGAAAATCACATATATTTAAAATAATAATTTTTTTGAAATTGTTCATTGTATTTCTTCAATTAGAAAATAATAAATTTTAGGGGTTATTTATGATACTTAACTATACATAAGAAAACCATGAGGCCACTTATCCATATCACTTGTTGGATGAAATCCCCTTCAAGTCATGGGTTTACTCACTACACCATTTCACTTCATTATACACTCTAGGAGCATAATTTATGGAAACATTTTTAATTGTCCTTGCCTTCTCACCCATAACCAAAAAACCATCCAAATTAAAACATGAATTATTTTAATTGATGAAAATAATCATACCATTTCATTTCATATGATAATATTATTTTTAGGAAATTAATAAAATATTTTGGTGAAATTTATTCCTTCATAAGATTGCATTAATTTTAAAAAGGCATAAACATAGTTTCATAGAAACATAAAAAAATGATTATGATAAATGTATGAAATGTGAATAATATCTATAAATGATTTATATATCTAAATTTTGAATTAAATTCATGGATGTGTAAAGAAATATTTCACATAAAATGATAACTTTTATAAAACTATTGTAAAGTGAACCCATACATTAAACGTTAGCTTCTATTTATATAAAATAATAAATATAATATTGAAATTATAATAAAATAACATTACCCATTAAAATTTTATGTCAAAAAATAACAATATAATGTTTCATTATTGTTTTAAATTGTAGACAAAAATAAACTTTGAAAATATAATTACTAATATAAGGCAATATACTAATTTTATAAAACAAATTCTCTTACATCGGATTAAGAGAAATCATATTATATATATATATATATATATAACTTCATCCCTTATCATAATAAGGGTGAATCGAAGGCATACTAGACACAGAGAAGTTGAAGGAGAAGAATTTTGGGGCTTGGTATGATCCAGTGGGTGGAAGAATAAAGGACTATATACATATTTATATATAGTTGGAATGTGTATATTGTATATAGGTAGTTATGAAATAAGTGTGTAGATTCCATAAAATATAGAAATTATGAATTCAGATCAATATTCCATGTGTTCAATTCATTTAATAAAATGCTAAATATAATATAATATATATATATATATTGTTTCCCAATGTTTCATTTGAAAATATGGAATGGGGGTTTGAAAAATTTAAAAATAAGAACAAAAAGTTATGGTCATTAATATTTTAAGGTACTAAAAAAGTTGATTATTTGTATTACATGGAATGATTGGGAATATATACATATATATAGATTCATTCAGAAGCCTAGGGTGGTAAAATTAACAACAAAAACTAAGTAAATGGATTTGTTTATAATTTAATAACGATGTTTGGAAAACAAACATCAATTAGGACATGGATTCAAAGAGGAAAAAGTTGAAGAAGAAGTGGATTATGGTGTGTTTGGGACTTTGGGTTTGTATATGAGTAGAATTAGAATAATGAAGAAGACAATCGAAAAACAATAGGACATCTCAGATGAACTTGATCTCAAACAGACATCTAAGAATAAATATCATTGTTTAAAATTTGTCTGAAATTAAAATTTGAGTAGATCAGGTGACTCATTATAAGAAAAAAAGTGACAGATCCACCTTAAAGAAAAAATCACACATAAAAATGGCCATATACATGAGTTGTGAGGGCTTCATACCAACCTTTCCATGAATAATAAGTGACCCTATACACGGGTATGCCCATGAATGGTTGTAATTATGCTTCCTTGAGGAGATTCCCTACTACTTTGGTTTAGATTAGGGGTATATTCCTCGCTCATGGGGTTGATCCATAGTGGTTCCTATGAAGTGGTTGAAGTGTACCCATGTATGTTTTGAAGTGTTGTCCTAGATTTGCTTTGTTGACATAAATAATATAAGTAAGAGTTTAAAAAAATTTCAATTTATGTAACATTATTTATAAAAAAAATTCAAAATATTATTATCAAATTATAGATATTACCGTTTCTAATTCTAAAAAGTAAATTAAAAATAATTTAAAATTTTACTTATCTTTATTAATCATAAATATTTCAATTAATGTATATAATGATAAATATTATATTATCATTCTGATATGAAACTATAATATAAAATTATTTTTAAATTTATTTTCAGGGAACATAACGGTAACTAAAAACCCAACAGATATATTTCCAATGGTAAAAATAAAGTTTATTATAAATATATATTCAAAAAGGTATTCAAAATAAAACCAAAATGTTTTAATGTTTTCATTTATCTTGAATAATGGTTCTCTACTTCCCTCTGGATCTTAGTATTTTTCTGTGCTTCTTACTTCCTCTTTTCAAATTAAGGATTATTCTTGTGATTTTTGTTACACATTATACACTATTGTGTCAATTAGTTGTGCTCTAGTTGTGTATCTAGCAATTATAGTGAGTGTACATAATTATTTGTGGTTTTTACTAGCTGTGTCTTCTATTTTGGAATGTTTTAAAGAAATAAATTCATTTATTAAATATTCCATGTTATGTTCATATATTTTTCTTATGTATTGACATCATTTTAAAAAATACATCAATGATCGTAGATTTTACATTCTTACCCCTTAATCGTATCGATCCCTCTCAATTATTTCATAATCACACTTCACCTCTTCTATTACATTAGAACGTAATCCTTAGTGTTCTTATACAAATAACATTATTATTGTTATTAATTATTAAATTATTACTGTAAAAATTAATTAATACCTTCACTAGATAATCTATAATTAGTGATTTTCCAGAAAAGGAAGGTTTCCCCCAACCACAGAGATCCTCATATCAGCTTCACATTCTTTGGCTTCTTTTTCACATACCCATTTGAGCAATTTGGGCCAAACTCATGTAAACATTGATAATATGTTGAGATATATGTATGGTGGATATAATGATTAGAGACACATGAGTGGATTTGATCCTATATAATAATGAAACCGACTCATATTCTAATATTTTAAATTATTTTAATCTTTCATATAAACTAAAAAACAAATATTTCCATGTATAGGATGCACACAGGACATCCTTTTACCATAGCATCCAAAAAATCCACAAAATACTCAAACTAATCATATAGGACCAAACATTGAATATACCTTGATAATATATTCCTTTTCAAGCATAAGATTGGAGTTGAGTATGAACAAATAATAATTAAAAACAATGAATCCTTAAAATAATTGGAGTATAACAGGTGTGTTGGATATCTTTTAAATGAATTCACAAGTGATTTTATGGTTTTAAAAGGGCTCAAAATATTTTGAGAATGATGTTAGTATTATCTATTCAATCAATTCATCTGTAAGGGAAAAAATTTTGTTTGAGTTCTGCTACCAGCCATCTAGAAATGATGAAGAAAACTATTATTATTGAGCTATAATTTATTTATTATTTTTTTTAAATTTTACAAAATTATATTGATTATTACTCTAATTTCAACTATAAATCCTCAAACCTACTCTTTTGTATTCATTTCAAAAAAATAATTATTATTTTTTTTATAAAAGGATACTGAAAATAAAATAACATTTTGGATTCTAGGACATTTTCTAATTTAGTTTTTTGTGAATTATACATATAAATTATAAATTATCTAAGTAGAAAAAAATATTTATATAGTTTTCATGATATTTTATTCTATCTTATATGAAACAAGAATCAATTAAATTTCTTTTATGCCGATATAAATTATTTTAAAACATAGGGTTAGGATAAATTTCCACCATAAGGGGGTTTTAAACCATTTAGAAATACTTCTCATTAGAAAATAAAAATTTATATGAATTTTTTTCAAATAAACCATTTGAAAAAAAACTTATAAATGGATTTTCATACATTGAATCATTTTATAAATATCATTAAACAGAGTATGTTACTTTGCAATACAAATATTTTCAAAATAATATTTCTTTAAATACATCTTGGGATTTATCCATTTTGAAATTTATATCTTTTAGAGATTATATTGATACCTATCCAACAATAATAAAACCATGAGGCCACTTAGTCATATCACAGGATGGTAATTATCCCCTTGAGTTCATGGGTTTACTCCCCATACCATATCACTTCATTTGATACTATAGTATAATAATTCAATAATGTTTTTTCAACGGACCTACCTTTATCACCCATAACATGAAAAACCTTAAAAATCATACTTAAAATTTTTTATAGAATAAAATAATCATATAATTCCTTTACATAGAAAAATCTTATTTTTATGAAAGTCTAAACATATTTGGCAGATATTTATACCATCATAGGATTACATTAATTTTATAAAGTAATAAACATAATTTTAGAAGTATTTTAAAAGAAAATATCATAAATGCATGAAATTTATATAATATATATAGATGATGGCCATATAAAAATTATGAATTACATTAATGGATGTGCCAGGAAATTCTGCACATAAAATGGTATCTTTTATTTAAAAATATTACAAATAGGACCCACAGATAAAATGTTTATGTCTATTAACATAAAATAATATCTATAACATTGAAATTTTAATATAATAAAATACCTATTTAAAGGTACAAAATAAAAAAACTAGGTTATGTTACTATTAAGTACAATCAATCAAAATAAAATTTAACAATTTAATTTTTAATATCAAACCATGGATTGATTTTATAAAAGTAATTATCTTACAAGGATTTAAGATAAATAATTATAAATATATATATTAAAAAAATTAAAAAAAACTTCATCCATTACCTTAATAAGGGTGAATCGATGTTCTACTAGACACATAGGAGTTGAAGTAGACGAATTTGGGGCTGGGTCCAATCCTTGTGGGTGGAAGTAAAAAGGTCATAATTTATATATATATATATATATATATCATGTGTATATTTTACACTTATTGTTAGGAAAAAGTGTATAGATTTCAAAAAAGTTGTAAATTATGAATTCATAACTTTTCATGTATTCAATTATTTTAATCCATTTCTAAATATTATATATATACATTCTTCATCATATTATAATATGGATAGAAGTTCCAAAAATTTTAAAAAATCTGAATAAAAAATGGTGCTCATTAATCTTTTAGGAAACTCATAAACTCGATTATTTGGAATATATGGGATTATATGAAATATATATTTCTACAGCTTCATTCATCTGTTGAAGGAGGGTAGAATGATAATAAAAACTAAGGCAAGGGTGTTGTTTATATTATAATCATGCCATTTACAAAACCAAAATTAGTTAGCCGATAGATTTAAAGAGGATAAAAATGGCGGAGAAGAAGTGGATCGTGATGGGTCTAGGTGTACTGGTTTGCAGATGCTGGGAATAAGAATAGTGAATAAGATGATAAAAAAATATTGGTAATCTTATATGAACTTGATCTCTAATAGATGGATCAGATTAAACCTCACAGTTCAAAACTCATCCCAAATTCAAATTGCAGGAGTTATGTAAACTCCATATAAGTAAAACCATGAAAGAGCAACCCCAAAAACAAAACCAGACATATAAATGGCCTTACACATGGGTCGCAACAGCTTCAACTAAACCTCACCGCAAATAAAAATGGACACTATATAGGGGTACTCCCATGAATGGATTTACTTATGATCAATAAAAGAGACACCCTTACACCTTGGGTTGGTTTGGGTGCAGAATATACCCACATAGGGTTGACACTTAGTGGGTCCTCCAAAGTTGTATAGGTGTCCCCATGTAAGCCGTCACTGGTTGGCCATTTTTTTAAAATAAATATTATAACTATGAGTATGATAATTTTTATTTTATTTAAATTTTTTTTATAAATTCTTAACCTAATTTTTTTATTAAATTATAGATATAACATTTTTTAATTCCCAAATATATATTATAAATAATTAAATGTTTTAATTATTATTATTACTTTTATTAAATTTTTATGATTTATCATTTTAAATATTATATTATTATTGAAATTTAAAACTATCTTCTTAAAATCATTTTTAATTTCTATTCAAGTCAACTAACGATTTCTAAAATCCAAATGCCTATATTTTCAATGTTTAAAATTATATGTATTAAAAATAACTATTCGTAAATGTATTAAAAAAATCATTCTATGTTCCATTATTTCTTCCATAATGATTCCTTATGTCTCTATTATTCTATATATTATTTATATTCTTCTTTATAGCACTTCACTAAAAACAAAATATTCAATGGATTTGGGCTTCACATTCAGAATTATTGTGCTAATGAGTGACTCTCTAGTACATATAGTGAGATTACAGATTAAGTTATGGTTTTTACTATATGTGGTTTATATTTTGTAAATATTTAATGAAGTAAGTTATTTAATAAAACATTCCATGTATTTCTATTAAAAAAATTTCAACTGTATTGATGATATTTAATACAAAAGATATCAAATATCTGGGTTACTAAACTTACATGGAAATTCCTTGAGTTTTTGGGATTATAGAGATGCCTTTTTTAGGTAGGTTTTCATTGAAATGTTATAGACAATTATGTATTATACTTAGGTGTTTACCCTCCTTTTTAGCTTTATTTTTATCATCTACCCACTTTCCCTTAGTCACATAGTCATTTGAAACTTTTTTATGAAGCCCTCATGATTAATTGTGTGCTTTCCTTTATAGAGTTTATAAGTTAAAACAAATTAAATCAAATAGAAAATAACATGTATTCATTGTATAACCATAAATTCAGTTTCATTTTACCTTGACAGAAGAGATAATGTTCATAGTGAAGTAAATTAGAATATGGGTATATCTAATAATGACTAGTTTAGAAATTTTAATTAAATAAAATAATGTTCTTAATAGTTAACATAACCATGAAGAATAAATTTTTTCTCTACAGGGGTGATTTTTGAGGACTTAATTTTTACAGTAACACTTAGTTTTATTTTTTCTGTTAAAATTGATGTTTCAAATTTAAAAATTGTTTCCTCTCGAATCCTTATGGAGATATTTTTATCCTAAGAACATGAAATTTTTCATGTATCGGGAATTTAATTAGAATAATATATATATATATATATATTGGATACATTTATTTTTGATCTATTCAAGATTTATTCAATAATGCATTGGGTTTTCACTGGGTTGTTTCATTAAATAGGATATCAATTATCAAAATAGAAGATCATATAATTTCTATAAATTCATATATATGGCCTTAAGAATTAAATATTCTAGCATTTTTTAAATATTATTAACATTCTTAAAATTTAGAGGATCTTTTTTTATTACAGTTTTGGTGAAATAAGCCAAATTCATATAATGTAATCCCATACATTACATGTGGACAGTTGTACCACGTATCCAATTTTTCTAAAAATAAAATCTTCTAAAAAATAATCATTTATTATTATGATATAAGTTCACATTTTTTTATCTTGGCTACATAAATTTCATTATGCATTCATAAACAATATGAAAAACATTATAAAAATGTGGTATGAGTACAAAAATCTCAATGTGGGTTTAAAAAACAAGAAATACATTAGTCAAGTTAAAAAAATAACACCCAATAAATTTTTACCTTTATCACAATGGTCATTGAGAGGATGAAATAAATCATTTCCAAATGAGAATCATACGCAATTTCTTCTCAAAGAAAATATTAAAACTCGATGAATCAAAATCAAAACATTTTTTGTAAATTTAGATCACCACATTCATAACCCATATTAAACTCATGTAATAATTAACTGGAACCCATTAAAATCCATAGGATATACCATTCAGTAACTCCCTCTTTAGCACCTCTATTTATAAGGAACATTACACAATGTTTTAGAGTGCTATATGGGCACCCCCAAAGCTATAAAGGAATTACCTATTTCTGTAGGGTGAAACCAATGTATAATCTAAATCAAGATAAACTATGAGCCATATTGGGGATAAAAACATTGTATAAGATGTATCGAGATCACTTATTTCACATATAATACTCACGTATCATATCCTAAATAAGACATTTTATTCTTTCACTATTCATTATAAAATAATTCTGAAACTCTTTAAAACTCATATGAAAAACACTTCTTAGTATTAAAATACCCTTTTTAAACCCATTTTTAATATAGAAATACCAAAAACAAGGTAATGATGGTCTTCTTTGAATAAAATATTTGTAAAATTTCTATTTTGAAACCAACTATTTTGTTTAAAATGATTCATACATACATGTAAAAAAATATACATTCAAAATAAACTATTAAACGAAAATAGTAACCTTCAAAACATTTGGTAATCATGATGAAAAAAAATATACTCATTATATATATGTCAAAAAATAATCCTTTTAGTTTTCTAAAAAGAAACATTAAAAAATTATTTTGAAAAGATAGTCTCTTACGACGAGTCTAAATCATAACAAATAGTATTTATCATGCTAAATAATAAAATTATTTACTTTATTTACTTTATATTTTTTAATTTTATTATTAATTTTTTTTCACATATTACCATGTTATAAAAATCACATAATAATTTTTGTTCATGTCAGATGCTTTGACGATATTCGATTCATAAGTCCATAATGACAACAGTAAGTTGAATTTGGTATATGTGATCAGCACTTCATCATCTCATGAATAATATTCATGACATAATGATCATATTTTCTAAATTATTTATACTTTTAAATCCCTTTATGAAATAAGGTTATGAAAAATGTTCTATGTTACAATCATGGAGATAGTAGGTCATATGTACATATGAGTAACATTTCCATTTTTTAAAGATCATTATAGAATGAAGGTAAGAATTATTTAATCATTCTAGAATTATAACAATGTCAAATATTTCATATTAATTATTTAAATGTAAATATATATTATTCATGTGATGTGGTGATGGAAAATGAATCACATCATTTCATGGAGGTGGTTTCCCACACGTACTTACAAAAGACATTATCATTTTTATTACATCGAAAGGTAAAAAAATATTATATTTTAATAATGATAAACATATAATTAATATCATATATAAAATTTTATTCCATTATTATAAATATTCCATAGATATGGTGATGGAAAAATAATTACATCAGTTTGAGAGGAATTATTCCTCCACACACACAAATAATGAATTGTTTTCTAATTTGATGGAATTGAAGATGGATATAGGTTATTACCCTAACATAATAACATATCATTATTTTTGAGTATAGTGGAATTATAATTTTATCATGGTTACTGATGGTTTGAGGAATGTTGAAACATAATAAAATATAAAGAGTCAATTAAAAATGATACATCTTCATTAGACAATGTGCTTTTCTTAACACCGTAAGACCACAATGGGTGGTGTTATGACTAAGATAAAACCTATAAGATTGTATATAGGGACCCTTAGAAGATATTTTTTTAGATATTTTCTAATTTTTTTTATATGTGACTAATCCTGGTTAATACTTTCCATTTTATAATATAGGGGATGGACACTCTGGGAACATCTCAAAATAAAAAAAATAATATATATTAATTTTAATTTAAAAATCAATCCAAAAAGATTTATTTTGTATATTATATGGTTATGGGTTGAAATATCCCCATAAAATAATTATTATATAAATTTTTACTATAATTATACCCTTATGTTTTGGTTTTAACCCTTATGTAACCGCATTAACTATTACCATGACAACATGGATGTTTACTTTATTCTCAGGGTTAATATAGTTTCTATAAAATGGAAAAATGCCAATAAATATACAATGGTTGATATTTTAAAACATATTATAACAAATTATTTTGAATTAATATTGTCATGAATTTTATATCATTTAATAATAATATATATATTATAAAATATGAAATTTTTTAATTTCAAGAAAAATTGATTAATTTGAATATAATAATATCAAGATAACACTTATAATTTAAAACAAATATTTTATTATATCCCTATCATTTAAATGTAATCCCATATTCTTTTTATCACATTAATTATCTCAATTTATATACATTTACTTATTTTTAATATCATTTATTTTACTTTCCATTAATTCAATAATTACAATATTAGCATTGTGAAAGCATTTAAGGAAATTATTACTTTTGTAAAAGTTTATAAAAAATTATCATGATGAATATAAATATATCATATTTTCAAATATTTGATTAGTCTATAATATATTCTAAGTTAGATAATATTGAAAATGTTCTGGTTATTGAAAAACGATTGTGAAATCATTTACTTTTCCATAAATTTTATATTATAAATTACAGAATTAGTTAATAATTGAAAAAAGGCCATATATTATGTTGTATTTTGATTATGTAATGAAACGAATCAATGAATAATGTTGAGGAATGTTTGTGGTTAATTTTATAGATCTTATTATATAATCATTACACTTTATTACTTGGTTTACCCTTTACAATGGTAACAAAAAATTTCATGGTTAATATTCATATAGAAAAAAACTAAAGCAGCCTATTTACTAAATCATGAACCACTGAATCCATAAATGGAATACATTTTTCAAAATAAAAAAAAGAATTTTTGATAATTTACTTTAAATTCTAAATTGTAAAAATGTTAAGAATTATTTTTAAAAAAGATATTTTTAATATAATTGTTTTTATATTAAATTATTTGTATAAAATCCATTTAAAACCAATAATTGTACTATTTTAAATAAAATTGAACTTATGAAAATTTAAAAATTATCCAAAACATGATTTTAACTTGTAAATAATTTAAAATAAAATATAATTTTCAATAAAAATAATTATATTTCACTATTCATTGAAAATCGATTTTTTTGGAGAACTCTCAAACATTTATTCTGGGATTATTTTGACATGATCAATTAAAAAATGAAACTTATTTTGTGAAATAAAATTTAAAAAAATTCAATAAATTAATTATAATAATATATCATTATTTTTTATGAAAATGTAATATTTGAAGAATAAAATGACATTACTAAAAAATAATTGCATATTTAATGATTATTAATTAACACACTAGTAATGAGTAAGAACATTTTATATTTTATAAATCATTTAATAATATTTATTCAAACTAATTTAATTTCTAGTTTTTAATAGTCACATTAAAATAATAATACAGAGTTCTTTGTTTCCTCTCGATGTGGAATATGTTATACTCTATAAAACATAGTTGGTCATTTTAAAAATATTGTTATATTACATTCTACCCCACTTTTGGAAATTTAGTAATAGTAATTTTGAACATAGGTTTAATAACCATGGTTCTACAATTCAAAATACCTTTTTGGAAATACCAAATAAAAAAAATATTAATAAAACACCCTTATGAAAAGAGAGAAAAGAAAGTATGAATGTAACATGATACAAGACATAATATGTTTCCAAATAGAAAAACATAAGTGGGTAGTGAAATCATGGATATGGAAGAGAAATATGTAACAGAAGGAATGATAGAGAGTGATATAGAACATATTTATTAGAAATCTTACCATAAGAAATCATAAATATGTGATCTCTTAAAAGGGCATTGGATTGTCTATAAGAAAAATAAATGGATTATTTAAAGATCATTTTCCTAGAGTTAAATAATTTCATTCCATATATTCTATAAAAATAGTTAAATACATATTGTTGACACGTATAATTTCAATCGTTAATCAATTTCTAGAAAAAGATATCTTTTTATCTAAATGATGAGTATGAGTTTTTCATGATTAAAACACTTGAATTAAGTACTATAGATAAATAAATCCATAAAAAATAAATATATTTTTTTTATATATTTCAATTAACCAATACTAAAATGGTTTGTACATGATAAGTCAATTCTTCCAAAATAATAAACCTTCATACTAAAAAACAACATTATTCACCAAAATTCAACAAATAAATGACCTTAAAATTCCATAAAAAATATTATTTCCTAATATTAAAACCCAAAAATAATTTTTATTTGATCACATAGTCATCAAAAATAATTTTAAAATTTATCTCAATTTGAAATAAATTACCCACGAGGTCTCATACAAAAATGATATTTTTTTAATCCAATATTCTCCAAGATATGATAATCATTTCAATAAATAACATAAAATAGTATAAATCCACAATCAAATCACATATTCTTAAAAAAATATAACTAAACCATTATTACTGAAATAAAATGGGATAGTATTTTTTAAATTATGTTTATACTTTCCCCACAATAGTTATTGCACTGTGAAATAACACTACTCACTTAATAACAAAATAATTTAACAATCACTTGGTAATCTATAAGATAAAATATATATTCTAGAAATGAACATTACTATTATACATAAAATATTTTGAATACAAAAAATAATTCATTATAATTTTGAAAAGATTTAGGGTAGCGGTAGGTGATGCTCCCATGTCACCCTTCGGTTGTGGGTTAAATCCTCACGTCCTTTCATGATATAATGGGTCATCACATGATATGTGGGAGAACCTTTTATGATTCTATGTAATTCTTATAAAATCTCAAAAAAGATGGCTAAATAATAAAAATACCTTTAATATATTCAATATTAATTATATGTTTAAACATAAAAGGTTATCTAATACCTTTCATTTTCCTTCTCATAAAGTAAAAAAATGTTATTAGCTCAAAAATAAATGGCTCCAAAAATATACCTTGTGGCCTAAAAATTTCATAACCTGAACCATAAAATAAATTTATAATAAATGTATCTGATTATAAAACAAAAAATTATAACTCCATGAAAAAATCAGTAAATTTTAATAAAAAATATAATCCCTAAAGTTATCTAAACCATGTTTTGATACCAACTATATAGACTTAACAAAATAATTACATATTCTAGAGTTTTTGTACAATAATTCAGTATATAAAAGTTTTTAGGATCTTTTGGTTCTAGTGTTTTATAGAATTAGGTCAAAAATTAATTGTGTAAACTCATACATTTCATGTGTAAACATATAATCAATATTAATGTTCCCAGAAAACTAATGTTTTCTAAATTTTTAATGGGTTAATTTCATGATAAATCTTCAAAAATTCTATCATGACCTTTTCCTTGTCCCTACTCATCCGTAAAACATATAATTTTTTTAGAAAACATTGTATGAGTACAAAATGATTAGTGAGGTACATAGAAAGAAGAATTACATTATTCCAGTGAGAATCATGAAAACCCATGAAAAGAATATAATTATCATAATGGTCTTTGATAGGAAGAAATAAATCATTTACATATGATAATAAAACAAAATTTATTTTTAAATAAGACATTAATACTCATAGAATGAAAATAAAAACCCATTTTTGGAAACATAGAGAATCACATTTATAACAGATTTTTAACCCTTGTGAGAAATAAATGGATCCCATTTAAATCCATATGAGAACCCCTTTAGTAACATCTGGAATTTTTTATGTGGGAAAAATTCCTCAACCATTTTTTTTTTGATTTTTTTGGTAAACATGTTTTTTTCTTGATAAGTAGAACTAAATTATTAGTTTTCCTTTGATCCATCAACCAGTTTTTAGAAGATTAATAAATCTTGGAATGTTTCTATGGGTTCTAGTTACCCTTTAGACTCCGTTGGGGGCTAAAAACACAAGTTTACAATATTCAAAGACTGAGGTGTTGATTTTGGGAAAACTATGTTGCATTCAAGGAGTATTTGTGTGACCCTAGAGGTCTACTATGTAGAGTTTTTCAAACCACATAGAAGGGGGTGAAAAATAGTGCATTTGTGTCTCTGATATTTTTTAGAGGTCTCATGCTTGGTTGGTGCATGGTTAGGAAAACCAATCATATTAATCGTGTGAGGATGAAGCATGGGTAGTGGGCATTGTATGTTTTTCACCGGGTTTTCTAAACCTTGAAGTAAAACATGTGTCCCATTAAAAGTTTAAAATTACAATCTCCTTACTCTATTTCTTCTTTTCCTCATTCCACCACCCTTCTTTGTAAAAAAGTGTGGGGTTCATCCCATTGTCTTCCTCCCATATATTTTAGGATCCTACCTTCATCTAGACTATATTGTTCAAGCTATATGGTGCATTATAACTTATTCAGCATGATCTCAATTCCTCACATCTCTTCTCTCTTTTCAACTCACATTATGGAGGGCTAAATCAATTTCATTTTATCTACACTATTTTATGTAATTCATCAAAAATACTAATTTATTTCAAATAAGCTCGAGTTAAAGGCTATGATCAGACGAACAGACTACTACTAATGCAAGTTTGATGGCTCCCATCTCTCTTGAAGATTTAATTGTTTTTTCAAGGGTTATAATTTAAAATTTTCATTATATTGACTTAGAGAGACCCATTTTAATTAACAAATGATTTTTCAATTACTTAAATTTATCATTGGATATTTATATGGGTATGATCCATGATTTTACAAATATTTTAAGCCTGGTGAGTATCATGGGTCCTTGGGATGCTTTGGAAAAGGGTCATTCTTTTATTAAATTGAATTTTTTTAAATTAATAATGTGGATTTTTGAGTTCCATGGGAACGTGATGGGCTCGAACAAAATATTGACATGGAATTAGACATATGGTATAAGGTGACGGGATCATTTGGTTGGGTGAGGCCTAGATGCTATGGTTGATTTTGATCAGGAGTTGGTTGACATGTTCATCAGATTGATGTAGTAATACCATTAGGTTGCGTACATGGTTTGGGTGAGAAGTGATGGAGATGGATACTAGATTGAGTGACATGTTGGTAGTTGAATGAGGTGGTGGAATGGTGTAGCTTATAGATATATTTGGTGATTTCCTCTGACCCATGTAGTCCAATGAGTTGTCTGGAGTCATTTTCTCATATTAAGAATCAAATGATGATGTGGTATTTACCAATTCAGTGAGCGTAGGCCTCTGTTTGATGCCTAATAAGGAAATGGTCGGAGTTTCTTGTCATAGATAGCCAGACAAATGATGAGGAACCATCAGGTTATAGTGTTGAGACCAGTTTTTGGGGGATATGGATCAATGTACTTGAAAATTTTATGCTAATACTTGATTGAGAGGATGAACATATCCATTACCTAGGTTGTCGGCTATAGGGAAGATGATGATATTATCGTTGTGTCTTAGACATCATTCTTCGAGTCATGAGGGTTTCATATGAGATTATGTTAATGGGACTAGGTACATAACTATTTTGGTGTCCCAATGGGACATTGGATATTGTTTGACATTAGTTGTTGATTGGAAAGTTGTTTTAGTAATTTTATAAGATATGGAAGCTATGAGTTAACATGGGATGATTTATATCAAGGGATGGTGATGATTCATAAGTTGATAGTGTTGAGATTGTCGGCATGGGGATAAAGTTTTTCATACATATAGTTGTTGTTCCATGACTTATTTGAGAGGATGGACATCATTATTCCTTAGGATATTAGTTTTTTAGCTGATAATGATATTAATTAGAGGCCATACATCATTTTTCCTCAAATGATAAACCATGATAAAAAATGGTTTCATATTAATAAGGTCTATGGGACCATGTATTTGATTATTGGTGTGTGCCTGTCATGTCAGATAACATTGGACATGACGTTTTGGTCAGCATAAGTTTACAATGATTTCATTAGAGGTGGAACTTGACAGTTCACCATAGACGATATATATTAGGGGATTCCCTGGTCATAGGCTAAGGATCATCTCCACTACGGTATTTCGACATTAGATAAATCATCTGAGCATTCACTTGTGGTGGTTTGAGAATAGGCACAGTGGGATATTATTATGTATGTGTGTTGTTCTATTATATTTATTTTTTAGAAAGACTTTATTAACAAGATATGAAAGTTATGAACACATTGGTGGTGGCCTACTGAGATTCATTCTCACACCCTACATGGTACCATTTGGATGCTTGTAGAATGTATGTATTTTGTTTTAGGTAATAGTTCTAGCCTAGGAGATGGAACTTACTACCTCGGTTATCATTGGATGTAATGAAATAAACAATTGCTAATTTACTGAGGTGGAGTTTCCTTTTGGTCATTCGACAATAGCGTGATACTATATATACATAATGAGGTTTTTCATTAGTGATCCATTGGATTATTTTCTGTATTACATGACATGTCTGCATGTTTTATCTTAGTATATAGAAGTGGTTTAATGTTATTCTCTATTCCACAAATGGTTTATTTAATGATTGTCGATATTGTTATTTATTCTACTGTAATTGTTGGAGTTCCACCATGAGTGGGTTACTGGTCTTGATTTGGTCATTCATTTATATATATATATATATTAGAACATTATGTTATCACTTAATTCAGTACAGTGTCGCCACTATCACTTCTTTACACCCTCACTGCAAGTCGGCAACCATGGGTGTATAGGGAGGAGTGCTTAAGTCCTAGTTGCACTCATTCTATCGAAATGTTCTAGTGGATACATGGGTTAGGGAGCTAAAAATGGTATCAACTGAATTTATTTTACCTTTTTCTTTGTCAAACTATTTGGACTGTCATAGACATGATATTAGTATTTTTTTGGTTCTTTTTTGTAGCTTATGTTTGGGAGCCTGTATCCCCAAGTATGGGGAACACACCTAGTTCCCAGGGGTGGGAATTTTTTATTTGATTTTCTCTAATTACATTTGTTATGATTTCCACCTTGAGTGGGGATCTTTGATGTCATTTTTACCTTTTAGAATATGTGACCATGGATCTGGCATGGTATTAGGGAGTTATTTTACCCTTAACTCGATATGAAAATGGAGGCTTGTTTAGGAATTTTATAGGATCATAAAAATTTAATATATATTCATGTGTTGTGATAGAATTGGTTTTTTTATTTGTTACATGGATTTCCATAAGGGGGTTGAGTTGTTTAAAGTGTCATCAATGGAAACTAATTAGAATTTTCAGGAATTTCCATTCTATGGTGAAATTTGTCATAACCAACCTAAGAAAGTGGACCAAATGAAATATGTATGTGATATGGTATATAGGTATGAGAATACCCCTTACTGTGAAAGTAATGGATGAGGATAGGGGTGATGTAGATCACACTGTTGTATCATGAGGTCATCAGTTTGAGGTGGAATGATTCTTAAGTATTGTGATGGCTCGAGGCATATGTGATAATAGAATTTGATAAGGGTGGGTAAGGGGCCAATAAGATGGATATAGTGATACATGGTTGCAATGGTGGATGGTAAGGGTAATGAGTTTACGCTACATGTTACTACATTCCAAATATTCTATATATATATATATATATCTGTGTGTGTGGGTGTTATCTGGGCTATCTGACCATGGTATTGGTATTCAGTGGGATGCAACATATACAGGCACCAAAGTAGTGTTATATGGGAGGGGATTTAGTGCCACTAGAGTGAGTATAGGTTGATACCCAAGAGGTTCAATATTAATTCCTATAGATTCAATAAAATATTGAGCTGTAGGAATTGGATCATGTAAAGGCTCAATTGAATACGGGTCATCCTCTAGAATTGATAGCTTTTTGGTCATGGGTTAATGAGTATCTCATAGCTAGTTTGGTATACATTATCTTGGGAATCGATTAGATATCTCATGGAGAAAAGATTTATATTGTGGACCTAAATAATGAGTTCCAATCAAATATCGCACCACAATTCCATGTTGAGGGCGGTCCATAGTCTGCTAAGAATTAGATTGAGTTGATGAAAATGATGTGTGAGAAGCATAAGACACCCCCATATCAATGGATGAAGCTGGAAATGTACATGCTTGTGGGACCGAATATGCACTGGTGGGACCTAAAAGTTTTTTAAGGTAGAAATGAAGGATTATCCATGAAATATGTTGAAGCCATATTATTTGATAAATTCTTTTCAAAGATACTAAGGATGAAGGGAGCTTGGGAGTTCTTAAGTATACAGTAGGGAGACAGGTCCATCATAGACAATACTTGAAACTTTCAAAAAAACAATTCTCATTTCACTCATGATATGGTTGGTGATGAAAAATCAGGAGTGAGTAATTTCAAGGATGGTTTAAGTCATGCCATATTTGTGCAGGTTAATATCTCCAAGTTATCCTCATTCTCATAGGTAGTTAGTCAAGTACTCAAAGATGTAGAAAATTTGACTGATTAGTATTAATCGAGCTGGAATGTGGAACTGAGATACTATATAAGATAAGATATATATAGTAGGGAGAAATACAAATTGGAATTTTAATAGGGAATTTAGGCTAAGGACCCAATTAGATCACCTTGGAGTGGGTATTCTATGGTGTGATTCCAGTGCAGGAATCATGGTCTTGTACATACATATTGTGAGTAGAAACTAAAGGAGTATAAAGCTTACAGGTAGGTTGGGAATCAAAATAGGTTCTATTGGAATCATTATTGTAATTATAGAAATTAGTGACTATGTTTTAGTCTGTGTTTTGAAATCAAATCATGAGTTGTATAAGGAGATGGTAGCTAAGATTATGCTATACACAGTGGCCAGGGCAGAGACAGTTGGGCCCAGTAGTGCGGTCAGTGGCTAACGTAGTACCACATGGAGTTCAAGCTTCCGGTTGTTGGGAACTTGATCAGGTGTATTAAATTAAAATTTTAAGTTCATATTTGGTTTGTGATCCAGTTACGTTTAGAGGAACACTGTTTCCATAGTTGGGATTCTTTTTGTTTCATTTTTTGCATGGCCTTCATGTAGGCATGTCTATTTTGGGTTTACGAAGGGCATGCGATGTATCTACGGAGTAACTATATTTTCATTAGTAGGTTGGCATCAGCTTGGGTTATATATATCTATACAGGGTGCACGGTACAAAGATCATTTATTACCATCATTAGGTACATGTATTTTGAGGTGCATTACATCTTGACACCTTGGCAATGTTGGACTTGTTGATGTACAAGGAACCAAGACTCATTTAGAGCATCTAATGAGATGTGGGACCTCATTGGTGTCATATGTGTCATGAACATGAGGGAGAATATGATGAGATGTAGGACCTGATGGGATTCAGTTATGAAACTGGGGCACCTGATGAGGTGCAGGTGTGACAATTCATCATGGGAGGAATTTTGATTTTGGGTATGGTTGATGGATAATTGATTTTATTTTCATGTATGTTTTGGAAGTGACCCATGTAGGTAACTAATATGTTATGGAGGAGCATGAGGTAGTTAACCTATTCTCTTTTTATTAGGGTAGTCTAGGTTCTTTTCTAAAGAGATGGGAATGTTTGGAACCATCTCATCCTTATTTTATATAATTATGGTATGAGCTATGTTAAGGTGGGGGGACTCTTAAATCATGGATTATTTGAGTTGGTTTCGATTAAATGCCTATTTTAAGTTTTTTCATAGTTTGGTGGGCATACCAATACTTTTCTATACCAAAATAACATAATTACATGTTTTTTGTTGATGCAAGACCTTTTTATATGATAAATTAATATTGGAAAGTTTATTAAGGGTTTATTTGGGTGTTTTTTCTATCAGAGGCTAAAAACCAAATTTTTCAACGTGCGTAGACTTAGGTACACAATTTGAAAAAATGTAGTGGCCTCCAAGGTGTAACCACACATCCCTCAAGGCTTGCTATGAATAGTTTTCCAAACCATGATGGTGGGTTTTAATATTTGTGTGGCCATTTATCAAATTTATAACAGAGATCTCATGCATGGTTTTCACATGGTTTGGAAGATCATGAGCATGAACCATGTGATCCTAAAGATCTTGTAGTGGGATAGGCACTTTTCACACATGGATTTATAAATCGAGAAGGAAACCCCTGATTCCCATTAAAAGTGTAAAAATAAATTTTTTTCCTCTTACCCTATTTCTTCATTCCATCTCCCTTTCTCCTCTCAAGGTTGCGTATAGTAGTGGGGTTCCTCTCCTTTTATTACCCCCATATTTTGAGGTCCTTCCTCTATCAAAAATATGTTCATCACGTCGCTAAGTATGTTGGAACCACCTCAGTAAGATCTAGAGTATGCTTGTATCTTCTCTCCTTTTATCTCACCTTTTGGAGTGCTAAATCCTTGTGATCTGATTTAACATATTTTAGGGTGTTCAAAAAAAGACTAACTTATTCCAAATCGGATGGATTTATAGGCAATGATCAGACAAGTGGACATCTACCAACATAAGGTTTGTGGTACTTATAATTCTTAGTTATTTTTTTGGATCCAGGGTTGTTTCATTGAGCATGTAACTATGTTGACAAAGAGAGTCCCTTTTTAATTAATTATATTATTTCAAATTACAAAAATTGATAATGGGAGTTTCCTTTGAGAATTCTCCCATAATCTACAAATGGTATTGTCTAGGTGAGTGGAAATGGATCATCAAAAAAGTTGAAAAGGGTGAATTCCATTACTAAATTGAATTATATATAAATAATTTTGTGGATTGTTGAGATCCATGTGAATGTGAAGGGATTATCCAAAGGATTGAGATGTAGTTGTACATATGGTATGAGGTGATGTGATCACTAGGGTGGGTGAGGCTCAAATGAAATGGGTGAAATTAATCACAGGTTGGGTGACTTGGATGTTAGTTTGAGGCGGTGAGGCCTTCTAGTAGTGGGCATAGAACAGGTGGGATAAGATGGTGATAACCATTAGATTCAGTAACAAGTACACAGGGGAAAAAACTCTGATAATGGAGTGGCTTAGGGATTTATTTAATGATTTATGCAGACATGTGTTCGTTAGTATGATATTTGGAGTCTTGTGAGCATAATAGAACTCAGTTGATGAGGTGGTATTGACCACTAGTGTGGGTATATGCCTATGTTAGATGCATATTATGGATATGATTATATATTATTTCTATAAAAATCCACGTATATGTTGATGAATCATAGGTTTTAGTGTTAAGAATGTCAAATGGGGGATGATACACATCATACATGAGGTTATTGGTCTAGGACTTATTTCAGGCGATGGACATCGTCATTCCATGTGATGTCTGTTGTTATGACGATGGTGATATTATTTGGTGGGAAAACACCATTGTGACTCAAATGTCATTATTTTATATGAAAATGTTTTTTATGTGTTGAAGTCCATGGGTAGGGCATTTGATTAAGGGGCCCAACCTTTTAAAAAACTAATATATTTGGACATAAGGTTTCAGTGATTTAATTAGAGGTCGAACCGGAGGGTTCAGTTGAGTTGCTTTTATTCAGTGGATAGTGATGATCCATCAATTTATAAGGATGAGACTAGGGATTGGTGGATTAGGCTCTTCATACTTCAGGTTGTTCATCAAGGAATTTTTTTGTATGATTGACACCACCATTCCTCAAGACATTGAAAGTGGAGATGGTGATTATATTATATGAATGGTAGACATTATTTTCCAATGAGAATAAGGCTTTAGTCTAACAAGATTTCTTAAGAGTTGAGGTCTATGGGGCTGGGTATTTGATTGTTGAGGTGTCATATCATGAGGTTGGAAATTTTTGAACATGTGGTGCCATTTGGAAATAGGTTTCAATTATAATATTATATGTGGAACCTAAGGGTTCACCTATCTTGATTTTCAAAAGGAGATTCCTTAGGATTAAGACACAGAACGTCTCCACTATGTTATTTTGACGTTGGTAAAATTAGGTTTTCAATCCTTTATGGATACTGAGCATAAAAGGAGTGAGTTACTCTTATGAATGTGTGATGTTTTGTTATATTCATTACTTAGACGCACCTTCTTAATCACAAAGAAAATATAAGCACATATTGGTGGTAGCATACTGATATTATTTCTCACACACTATAATGTAACATTGATACCCATGTAGAATTTCTGGATTATTGTTTAGGTAATGTTTTGGGCCCAAGATTTTGATCTTGTCACATTAATTGGCCTGGGATGAAAGGTATGGGTCCATGGTTTCATTCCACAACTAGAGTTTCATTTTGTTTTCTTTCTATAACAACATGTTATTAAATGTATATACTAGGGTAGCCTACTTCAAACCCTCATTATTATTGATTTTATGACCTTATATATATGCATGTTCTGTCATATAATCTACAAATTATATGACGTGATTTTTAATTTTACAAATGAATTATTTTGAGATTGTTGAAATATTTATTACTTCTACTGCTATGGTTGGACTTCCTCCATGGGAAGGGTACAGGTCTGGAGTTAGTCTTTATTTTATGTTATTTTTTATATATTAGACAATTATTTTATCACATGAAGAGGGTATATTTTCCTAAATATAACATCTTTACACCCTTACTTCTAGTCAGCAGCCATTTGTGTATGGAGAGGCATGTTTAAGGACCAACGACACTCAATACGTAGTAATATTCTGAAGGCTAAATGTGTTAATGTGATACAAAAGGTAAGTATTATGTTATAATTAAATAATTATTATAATACTATATATATATTATTCCTTATTTAAATATGCTTATATTTATATATTATCCATGTGATATAATGATTAAAAATAAATGACATCGTGTTGGAGAGGTTGTAGTCTACAAAAACACACAATGAAATTATCATTTTTCTATGCATGGAAAGGTAAGAATATAAATGATTCTTTAACAATGATAATTATTTCATTAGTATCATATTAAAACATTATTTAAATCATTATAACTAGTATTTATAATTGGTAATTAAAAAAACATCGATTCATGAGGTGTTAGTCCATCGTACACATGAACGATGAATTGTTTGACAATTTGATAGTAGTTGAGATAGATTAATGTAATGAAACTGAAATAATAAAATCTAAGTATATGGATGATTAATTATTTATTAATTTATCTTATTTTAATAATGTTTCGAAAAATGGATGAAAAAACAAAATATAAATTCTCAATTAAAAATGAATGCTCTTCTTTGAAATATCTATTTTTAATAACACTTTAAGTCCACTAATGGTGGTGCTATGATTAAAATAAAACACCAAGAATTTGGGGAGTTAACCTTGTAAGATATTTGGGAATGGATTTGAAAAACCAAAATTATTTTTATGTGTGATGAAATTGGAATAAGAGTATCTGATTTATTAGATAGGGGAGGGGCACTCTCAGAACTTCTCAAAAAAATAATTTAATATAAATTTAATTTAGATTATAAACTAATCAAATTTGAGTTATTTAGAAGATAATGTAATGATGGGCCTAAATTCCATCTTCTAATAAAAATAATAATTTTTTAAAACATTTATACCCATATAATTCGATTTTAACCATTATTTAACCACCTTCAATCTTATTGTGACAACATAGTTTTTTACATTTGTATGCTTAATATAGTTACAATAAAAAGGAAAATAACAATGAAATGGAACATGATTTATTTTTTAAACCTTATATTAATAAACTCAAGGATTTTAATATTTTTATGATTTTTTGACAATAAATAAAATATTATTTATTATAAAATATCAACAATGTCAATTTTTAGAAATAATAATTACATTTATTATAATATTATCAATATACAACTTATAATTAGAACTAGATATTTTATTATATCATTAAATTTTCAATTTCATCATTAAATTCTAATGACCATTTTAATTTTCTCAAATTATATATACTTTAATATTAATAATATCATGCATTTTATTTTACCATTAATTAAATAATTACTAAATCATCATTGTGAAAGAATTTAAGGTAACTATTTCTTCCAAAAAAAATTAATAACCACGTTAATGATAATTATTTTATATTTCCAAATACTATTTTTAGTCAAAAATATCTTATGGATTTATGAACCTTATTAAATTATTTATTAAAAATATGAGTGTGACAACTATGACTTTTCATTAAATAATATATTATAAATATCATAATCACTTAAAAATGAAAACAAAAGGCCATTTATTCAAAAAATTAATGATTGTGGATGAAACATCCTCACATAATAAAATTGGGGCATGATAAAGGTCATTTTATACATATTTTCTTTTTATCTTTACCCTTAATTACCTCATCATCAAAAGTAGGAATTTCTAAAGGAGACAAGTTGAACATTACAGAGAAATTTAATGGTGCAGGAAAATAATTAAGGCCTAGGGCATCCACTATAATAATACACAGACAATAAGAATTTAGGGACCTGGGAATAGAGAAAAAAGTATTTTTCTAGTCTATGTGTTCCAAGAATAAAAGAAGTCAGCCACCTTATTAAATTCTCACCAAGTGTGACAGATATCCACATGATTGTTCAAAAGTTTTTTAATTTTACTAATGAGTTATCTAATAGACTATGTCATGAAGGAGGGATTGAGGATATAATTCTAAATGATTAAGGAGTCTGTCTCTACATAATCCTAGATGATGTCCTTATCACTCTATATTATGAGACCACCAAGCATAACATGGGTCGCTGTCCAAAGAGAATTCCCCAGGTCGTAGCCAGTAGTGAACTGCACCACAACTAAACCCCTAATGTTTTAAATAACCCATCTACCACACATTAACCCATCTGGATTTAGTATCAGACCATGAATAGGAGGATCCCATTTCACTCATTTTCCAGGAAAGTGCGCATCCTGGAGTGAGAGGGAGAAGGAAATAACATCTCTTCTTTATACAATGTCTTTTTCATTACACTTTAAGATCACTAATGGTGCTGATATGATTAATATAAAACCACAAGAATTTTTGGAGTTAACATAGGAAGATATTTGGGTAGGGATTTTCAGAAACAAGACTATTTTTTGGTGTGATGAAATGGGAAGAACAGTTTCCCATTTATAAGAGATAGGAGGGGCACTCTCGGAACTTCTCAAAATAATAATTTAATATAAATTTACTTTAACATATAAATTGATCCAAATTGTGTTATTTAGAAGATAATTTTATGATAATTCTAAATTCCATCTCCTAATAAAAATTACAATTTTTTTAAAAAATTTCTACTCGTATAATTTGATTTTAACAAATATTTAACCCCCTTCACTGTTATTCTAAAAACATAGTTTTTTTACATTTTTATGGTTAATATAGTTATAATAAAATGGGAAATTACAAATAAATGGACCATAAATTATTTTTTAAATCCTATATTAATCAACATGGTTATTTTAATATTTTATGATTTTTATATCAATAGATGAAATATTATTTATTATAAAATATCAACAATGTCAATTTTTATTAATATTAATCACATTGATTATAATATTATCATCATACAACTTATAATTAGAACCAGATATTTTATTGTATCAATAAAATTTAAATTTCATCATTAAATTCTGTTGATCATTTTAATTTTCTCAAATTATATATACCTTAATATTAATAATATCGATTATTTTATTTTACTATTAATTGAATAATTACTAAATCATCATTGTGAATGAATTTATGGTAACTATTTCTTCCCAAAATATCAGAAATTAAAAACCTGGTTAAAGGTAATTATCTTATATTTCTAAATACTAATTATAGTCAAACGTATCTTCTGGGTTTATTTATATTAAAAAATTATTTATTAAAAATATGAGTTTGACAGCTTTAAATTTACTTTATATAATATATTATAAATATCATAATAACTTAAAATGAAAAAAGGACATATATTCGAGACCTTAATGAATATAGATGAAACTTACTCCCATAATAAATTTAGGGCATGGTAAAGTAATTTTATGCATATTTCCATATTATCATTACCCTTAATTACCTCGTCATCAAAGGTACGAATTTTTTAAAGGAGACAAGAGGAGAATTACAGAGAAAAGTCATGGTGGAGGAAAATAATAAAGGCCTTGGGCATCTTGCATAATAATACACGCAAAATAAGAATGTACAGACCCAAGATTAAAGAAAAAGGATGTTTTTGGTCTTGGTGTCAAAGAAGAAAGGAAGTCATCCACCTTATTAACTTCTCACCAAGTGTTAAAGACCTCCACTTGGTTGTTTAAAAGTTTCTTAATTCTACTAATGAGTTATCTGATGGACATTGGCATGGAGTAGGGATTGAGGATAGAATTATAAATGATTAAGGTGTTTGTTCCTACATAATCCAAGATGATGTCCTTATCATTGTATAGTATGAGACCACTGAGCATAACATGGGTATCTTCTTGAAGAGAATTTCCCAAGTGGTATTCAGTAGAGAACTCCACCACAATTGAACCCTTGATGTCATGAATAAACCCTCCACCACACATTAACCCATCTATGTCTAGTATCAGACCTTGAATTGGAGGATCCCATGTCACTCATTTTCTATGAAAGTGTGCATCCTATATTGAGGGGGAGAAGGAAATACCAGTACCAATTGATCTCTGGATTAGATAATAAGTCTGTTGTTTGATCATAGTGTCGAGTTTGGCTACCAAGCATTGGGATATACTCACCACAATCATCTGGGCGCAATAAGTTCCATCATGGTGAGATATATAAGGAGCATATGAGATTGTCCAGACCCTACCACCAAAAGTGTCGATCTGAGATTTTGATCATTATTTATATGTGATACTATATAACCATATATTTAGGAAGTTATTGATGGAGCCCGGAGAAAGAGTGAAGCTGAAGCTCTCACTCAACATACCTCACACAACAATCATCCATTCAGTGTGGAAAAATAGTTGTGTCATAGATTAAATAATAGGGGCTTAGAAGTAATAACATATTGAAGATATAAATACACCTTTAAAGAATAATTAATTATCTTTGGGGCCCTTAATTACAAAATTTCTCATTTATCATTGTAAAAAAATTGCATAGGTTACAATTCATATGGACTAAAATTAAATGGGAACTACTTACTAAATTTTGAATCAATGATTCCAAATATTGATGGAATTTTCCAAAATTTCAAAACACAAAAGTTGAGTAATTTTATAAAAAAATAAATTACTAAAACGTAACAAAAAACAATTTTTCAAAAAAATTCAAGTAATAAATATAAAATGTCTCTAAACTAAATTAATTTATATATTGGATTTCAAAAACTGTAGTTGGAGTATCGTAACAAAATCTAACTAATTTAAATTTAAAACTAAAAAAAAACTATCTATTATTGTAAATACATTAAAATAAAATACAATTTTCATTAGAAATTAGAATATTTAACTATTACTAGAAAAATAAATACTTTAAAAATCTCTAATTTTTTTGGACATTTATTTGACATGTTGTATTAAATAATTAAATTATTTTTTAAAATAAATTTTATAAACTTTATTGATGTTAATTATTTGTAAAACACATAATTTTTAAATAAAAGGTATTTTTTTGAATAATAAAACAACTTTACTAAAAATGTGGTAATTAATTAAAAAGTATTAATTAATAGATTAAAAATAATTAAGACTATTATATATTTCTTATTGTGGTTAATACTATTCATTACCACTAATTTTACTTCTAGGTTATAACTGCAACAATCAAATATAATTAGTTGTTCATTTAGGCTTGATGTTGCATACCTTGTATGCTATCCAACATAGTGTTTCCTTCTAATTTTTTTGTAATTTTAAATTACATGTCATGAAACATTTTAATTATTTGAATCTTTCTACCATATGAAAACTATAGACTAATATCTAACCCATGAAACTAGTTAAAATTATGAATCCATCATGAAAAATAAATTAATGGCATGAAATCATTACATGACATTATTGTTGAAAATTTTAAACCCCCTGATGATTCATGCCATGAAATCATAGAGATAAATTATTTTCAGGGAATTGTTTGGATATTATTATGTGGAATAAAATTACATTACATATTGTGAATGTTTTGAGGAAAATTTCATTTAATGAAATTCCACAACATGAAACATTTACACATTTTGATATTTTCAGGTTAATATATATTTTAGAGGAGGCATAGAAGAAAATCCAACAAATTATTTTCTTTCATCAACAATTTATTCCTTTCACATTTTTGAGCATACATTTGTTTCATTTCATTCTTTTTTTTCTATTATTTGTTTCTACTGAACATCATTCAATGATTTGTGGATTTTATGTTCATGTTCAAACTATAATTCAACTCCTATTTCTATTTCAATAATAATTATTGTGTTCTGTTTATAGTTGTTTCAATGAAGTAAGTGATTAATTTATTTTTAGTTACCTCAAACATGGATTTAATTTTTTTTAAATTCTAAATAAATTTTTTATTCGTTCAATTAAATTTTAATTCATATAAACCCATCATTATCATGTGAAACTAATACTCTAGTGTTATGGGTTCAGAGTAGGGTTTTTGTATATGTAATGAATCCTTAAAAAAACATGGGAAACCCAATAGAAATTAATAAGGTTATATATTCCTATTAGTTATATTCTATTGTATATCCCTAATCTTTGTTGAGTTGTCTTGGATCAATATCCTTTGATACATTATTCCCTTGGAGGTAAGATTATCATACCATGGTTTTTGAATACCTCTATAACAAAGAGTATTTTCAATCTTATATAGATCTAATGGTTTGGAAAAAAACTAATTGGTTACCAATACACTAATTTGAGCCCTAATCCATAGGAAATTCCCTATACAGATTATGGAATACATTTTTTCTAATCTCATAAAGTCACTTATAACCATCACTTTCCCCTAAATAGAAACCAAACTATGTATGTATTAGAAAACCAACCTCTAAGACTAACAATAGGAATCCACCCTTCATGTTCTAATCGACAGGTTAACATCTTTCCCAACACATCCATTTTGGGTTTACCCTATGATACCAAAATGTTACCATTTTATTACTATTATAGTTTAGGAAAATATATATTTCTTATCTCATCAATTCCCATGCGGAATCAATGATGCTACTTAGTCCGGTCAAGCATCAACAACATTGAATTATGAAACATCTTCAATGCCTCAACAAAATTATATTTTAGAACATTATGATCATAATAAACTAAATATTCTTAATTTGTCATAATTTTGGTTAGTTAGTTGAAAACAATATGTATTCATTCCTCTTCAATGTTAACATTACCAATCACCTCTATCTGATTTTCAACAAAAGTTGGAGAATCGCACATGCACATTGATGATTTTGAACATTTTCATTCAAGGAATTAAGATAATCAGATAAAAAATCTATTTTTCTCAACACATACACTGATATTGTCAATTATAATATCAATCATGAATGTAAATTTAATTTAATTATTTAAAATGTGGAGAAAAAAACATTATCATGTCACTAAAATGAATTTTGGAATAATCCCCAATTCTAATATTCCAATATTTTGCAGCCATATCCCTCTTGATAACATCGAATGAACTTCATGAGATTAAAATATCATTCAAATTTTGATACTGAACATGGAGGGATTTAATATATATTATTGAGAAAAATAATTTCTCAAATTTTCACAAGATAATGGAGAAAAATATAGCTCTACTTGGAATATAAAATCTAGATCTTTCATCATATAAAAATTTTCAACCATACCGAATACAATGTTATGGGTAATAAACCCAAAATTCAGCTAATTATCAACCTTTGATGAACATTTTTATTACATTATAGAAGGTTATCCATATCTATCCAATTGAATTGATTATACAAACAATTCATCAACAGAAAATTCACTATGAACTTATGTTACATTAAAAACATCACCAACAGTCCTCTATAATAACTCTTCTTCAAATGAAATAATTTCATTTAAAATCATCTCAATTGATTAAAAAATGAATTTGAAACTTTCTTACGAGAATGATATACTTAATCAAATATTTCATTAGTTCATTGAGAACATAAATAATTAGTAGTTTCTTGGACATATTTTTATTTATCATAAACAACCTCTTAAATTATATCTTCATCAAGGTAAATGTCATCATTTCCCCTAAAAACATTATATTCTTAGTTATTAACCACCTTGAAACTATTGTTTTAAAAAAATAGATGTTTTTGAATAGATTATTCAACTATAGACACGCCAAATTGATTAGTAGGTACATATTATTCCCATTTTACGAGTTTATCAATAAGACCAACATTGTTTTATATTTCATAGGGTTCTTGAAAATATATAGAATATTTATAAATCCATATTTACTAATAGGGATATTCACTTACCCTATTTCGCTTCTCCTTATGAAAATAGAAATGTTGGATTCACCAATAGGCACATCTTTTATATCTATTACCACTTTAACTCCCTGAGTTCCTCCTTCAATACGAGAATCCTAAACTCTATTAGTAATTATTACAATGAAACTAGCTATATTCAAGATTATATTCCCCTATGAATGTTCACATAGAGGACTCCATAATTTTAAACCAATTAAATCAAAATAAAATTTTATATTCTCCAGTATAATACAAAAAATTTCCACATTACTATAGTTACAATATTACTATGATGAAATCTATAACCTATCTAAATGTGAAAAATCAATATTTTCTTCTAATAAATAAGATAAAGTTGTCTTATATAATGACAATATGACATATTTGAACCATTCAGGAAGTATTTATTCTTTTACCTATATATAAAAATAATGAGATTTAATTTGTTTTTAATCATCATCAAAAAAATCACATGCATATTTGAAAATTGAATTTCTTCAAACTTAGATTTCCACACCACTAATACAGTTAAAATAAACTTCATAAAAAATATACATCTTCTGACCAATATTCCAAAAACATCTTCCATATGTGGGATGTCCCATATTTAAATGAAATTATGTTATATAACTAAAGTATATTTTCCCCAATTGGCTATAGACGTAAGTGAAACTCATCTTCAAGGAGGTAGTTAGAAATTCGTTCCATATCTACTATAGAAATAAATACACTTTTCATTTACCATTGTTTTGATGAAATACTAAATATTAATGAAACTAAACTATTCATACTCATAAAATTCCATAACATTTTTTTCAAAAATAAATTCTATATTTCCTACATAAATCATATATTCCACACCATGAAAGATCAGTTCTTGTTTTAACTAGAGATATGCCTATAATATAAATTCATTATATATAAAATTCTATTAGAGAACATTTATTTCATAACCATAGGTCCTTTTCCTATTTGTTCATATTTCCATACCTTCATCCATATATTTTGTATTTTATATAGTGAAAATATGAATGTTTGGGGTTTAAAAACTAGGGTTTGATAGAGATTGAGATATTATATATTCAAATTCACATAGGTTTAATGGAAAGAGGGAGTTGGGTTTTTATCAAATGTTTTTCAATTAACATTCTAATTTATCAAGAAATAATTATAGTGTAATCATTTAAGTTTTTTTAAAATTGAAAATAAAATTTCAAAAAATATATTTCAAAAAAAATTATACTCATAAATTTATAAACTAAATAATTAACATAAATGAGAAACTTCTTAGAAAAAATACATAAAAAATAAAATTAATAAACTTAATCAAGGTAAAAAATAAAATTAATATCATCAATTAAAATTCAATAATATTAAGCCCCACTTAATAAATTATAAACACCAAATTGGATGGTCATTAGTGAAAATATTAACAATTTGATTTTTAGTTCTCAAAAATATTTAAGATATATCTTCTTTTTGAATATGATCTCTATGAAAATGAAGTGGAAGATCAATGTTATTTTTCTTATTGTGACTAATAGGTTTTATAGAAAAATGAATAACCAATGGATTATCAGTTAAAATATGAATAATATTAAAATTTATTATAAAGTCTAGGTGTGTGTGTTTCATCCATAACACTTGCAAACAATAACTACTAAGGAAGATATATTTTGCCTCATCCATTGAAAATGAAACTAAATAATAATATTATTAGACCATGTTGTTAAAGACATTCCTAAAATGTGAAAACTACTAATGGTGCCTTTTCAATCAAATTTATTCTATCCTAAATCATTATATTAATATGAAATTAAATAAAATCCCTATGTTTTTAAATAAATCATAGATCGAAAAAATATTCTATTTTAAATATCTAAAAATGTATTTTAACAAAAATAATATGTTATTATTTTTTGTTTAACTATATTTTGTCACAAATAGAAATTGAAAATATAATATCTATCTTATAGTAGTATGATATAACACTCTACTAATCATACCTCTATATAACCAGTTCTCCACATGTTTTCAAGATTCATCCATGTCAAGTTTTACATTTGTACACGTGGGAGCTACATATGAATTAACTATTATTAAGAACAAAAATTTACAATAAATCAATAAAAAATTTATTTTGGTTAAAATAATTTCTAAAATATATTTTATAATTCTAAAATTCATGGAAGAAATTAAATTCTCCCATCATACTCATTTCAAATTCCATTTGTATAAGTTTTGAAAAATAATTACAAAGTTTTTCATTAGTTGAACAAAAAATAACATCATCAACATAAATATGAAGTAATAAAATATAAGAAAAATATTTTCTTGAAAATATAATTATCTTCCAACCCCACTAAAATATAAATTTTCAAATGAAATAACACAATCACTCAGACAAATCCCTTGGATTTTGTTTAAGGGTATAAAGAGTTATAGTGTGCTTCAAAATATCATTGGTAGATGATGGTTTCAATATCCAAGATGATTGTTAACATAAAAGCCTCCAAGTAAATAAAAATTTATAAATTATGATTTGAAATCCATGTGATATAATTAAAAACAATTTTGTGATGCACATGCCAACAGAATTATAATGGATTCTACCTTGGAAACAGGGGAAACTGTTTCATTATAATTAATTATTTCATCTTATTTGTAACCCTTATAAACTAGCCTAGAATTATTCTGATTTATTATACCTTAATGATCCCACATATTTAAAAGGACCCATTTAGTTTTTATCACAGGAAGGATTGAGGGATTATAAACTAATTACCACACTTTATTTCCCTTTAATTGTTTGAGTTCTTCCTTTAAAGTTACAATCCACCTCTCATCTCAAACGAATTCTTCTATAGTCATACATTCAAACTGAGATAAGAACTCACAGAACTCAAATATATTTTTACAATTCATCTAGTATTAGTTTCTTCATATCGGTCTCTTATAGATGTCTCTAAAGGAATTTAATTTAATTTTCTATACCATCTCATTATAAATGTTTTTAGGATAAATTGTTTCATATTATTCTAAATTAATTTGAGTTTCATCATATTTTAATTCCTTTTAAAAATGTATTTATTGAAATAAATTCTTCAATTATTTAAATTACTAATTTCTTCTTCAATTTGAATATTATTCTGTTCAAATGTACAACTTTAATCAAACTTCATAGAGAAAAAATCATTAATTATTCTTTAATTTTCAAAAAAAAATATATAATCTTTTGACTTTGTAAAATATTAAATAAATATTCCTCAATTATCCTTTGGATATAACTTTCCATTGTTTTCCATTATATTCAAGATATATACATTGTATTAACAAAAATTATTGTATATAACTTTATGTTTTTAATTATTTGATAACTAATAGTGAGCCTTTTGTGAAAATAGATGATTAAATAAATATTCATGGTGTAAAATATTTTTTGATATATGTTCTCAATAATAGGAATCAAGACTATATTATATCAGTATAGTTTTTTAATCTATTGAATATGTAATTTTTTTAAATTGAATTATTCTGAGCTTTTCATAGAGCAGTGAAATTATATTTAACACTAAGTATTGAGAAAAAATAATTAAATTACTAATGATAAGAAATTCCCCCAAATTAGTTCGCAATGAAATTAAATTCAAATAAGTTTTATTTTTAATAGTTAAAAAAAAACATAATAAGAGTTAAAATTTAAATTTTAAACATTATAAAATAATCCAGGGTAAATGTGGAAAAAAATCAACAAAAAACAGAGAAATGACCTGCAAAGATTGCTACACTTGAGGATCTCAAAAATATATATGAATATTTTCTAATGGTTTGGATGTAGAAAATTTTTATTTGATTCAATAGATAACTTATTATGCTTTTCAAATTAGCATTTATCACAAATTATATTCTCATCAATTTTAAGCCAGGGAATGTTTGAAACAGAATTATACTTAGATAAATTATATATGGATAATATATTACAATTTCTGTATATCCTATGAAATATCTAATTGTAATTTATATAAATTTTTAAAAAATTATATTTTATTTAATAAATAACTAAGTTCCATGGTATAATAATTTTCATTTCATGGTTTTGTAAACTTAAATAGTTTTTCTTTAGAAATAATGCTTCTATTAATTTAAAAAATCAA
Source organism: Viscum album (assembly GCA_963277665.1). Classification (NCBI taxonomy): domain Eukaryota; kingdom Viridiplantae; phylum Streptophyta; class Magnoliopsida; order Santalales; family Viscaceae; genus Viscum; species Viscum album. The sequence continues at coordinate 548,740,535 of OY728148.1, forward strand.
TAAAAAATACACCATCATTGAATTGAGAAATTATTATCAGATTATGATTTATCCATTGAATTTATACAATATTACTTATTATAATTGGATTTTATTCGTCATTTTATCAAACTCCAATTATCTTTCCTTTATCATTGTCTCTAAAAATAACCATGCCTCCATGTACTTTTGTTGGTGTATTGAAATTATAAATGCCGCTACTCATTTTCCAGGATAAGCCAATATCAATATACATTTTTCTCTTTTATCCAAATGTATTTTCACTTTAAAAAATATCAAATAACATATTATTTTCACACCCAAATACTGTTAGTTGTAGATTTGTTAGCCTGTAAGGATACATGAAACCATATATATCTAATTTCCACAAAATTTGATGAATTAACTTTAGAATAAAATAAGTGAAATAAGTAATTTATTTACATGACTAGTATTATTATTTTTTATAAAATATTTATTATCATAATTTCCGTAAATTGCATAGAATAATTATATAATTATTGATTTGTTTTTTTATTTAATTTAAGATCAAAATTGTGTCTACATAACATAATGATTTCACTATTAATGTTAACACCAAAATTATCTTTTAAACGAAAATTATTTCCATGGATTTCAATTAAATAATATTATCCCTAAAAAATATTCTGAGAAAAAATTAAATTGATTATAATTCATATTTCACATCATTAATTATTAATTTATTCATACTATAACATCAATTATTTTTACATAATATTAAATTCAAAATCAAGATGTTGTTTTAACAAGACATATTTTTAATTAAGAATATTTTTTGAATTCTCATCAAGGATTAATTCTTCCTTGAAAAAGATTAATATTTCCCATAATTCATATAAAAATATTCAGATAATATATAATAGGATCAAACTTTTGTGTAATATATAGATAAGTAATATTAATTTAACTTATATTATTTTATAGTAACTAACATTATAAATGTTATAGATTACTTATCCTTTTCTTAATTATAACATGAGGATATTATGGTGTTTTATGAAACCTTCCATTTTGCCTTTATGGGTATCTTAACCTTTTAATCATAATTAAATTCCATTGGGTACTTTTTTACTTTTCCACAATTTTTTTTTGTCTTTCAGCTATGGGAAATCATGATTGACATGCCCCATTTGTATGCATTCATATCACCAATCCACTTTTAATATGTCATCATTTTTTATGAAACCTTTTTTTGTTTTTATCAAATACTCTCTCTTATGATTGATCATATGGAATCATCTAGCTAGATGTAGTAGTTATTCAATGAAGATAAAAAATATAATTATTTTCCAATATAACAACATCCATAATATTTTTTTTTTCTATGTGGAAAATTTATTTTAAAAATAATATTAACCATATTGGGCATATTGATACATATATGTTTATATTTTATTGCAAATTAAACCATAATAAATTTTCTGATAAATTCCATAATAGTCAATCTTCTAAGAGGGTTGAATTATCTGATTGTACTAGAAATTCGATTTCAAATTGACAAAAAGCTCTGTGAACATTAAAATTATCATTAAGTTCTAGAATTAGAGTTCCCTAGAAGGAAACACCATTGACTATTTTAGTCAATCATCAATTCATTTGAGTTATACATTCTCCATCATACATACTGAATGTATCAAACATTATCTTATTCATGCTTTATCTAGGTTTTTTAATGTTACCAGTTTCATTATAAGAAACAACTTTTGAATTCCACATTTAATTGGTAATAGGACATTGAGAATAATTATTAAATTCATAACAACCAATTCCAAAAATTATTTATGTTATGGATCTAGAATTTAAATCACACTCAAATTCCTTTTGAGAATTCAAATCTTATGGCTATTTTTGGGATTTTATTGGGTTTGAAGATGTCCATATAAACATTGATACAAAGAGTTTCAAAATAAATCACCCTTAGAACTCTCCAAAAACTATAATTTTCTATATTTTAGTATAGATATTTAATTATCTTCATTCCTTTGTTAAGTTCATGAATATTCATCATTGGTTTGTGTAGACCGTTAACTCATCAATTATTGAGCTTACCAGAAATATTCATATAAAACTCATAGGATACCTATTATTATGCCAGAATAATATGAGGGTATAGGGGGGTTGTTTTCATTATAAAGAGACCTAGATAAATAAAAACTAATCATACTTTTCAATCTTTTGCGTGAAGTTTTTCCATTTTTTAAAAAATTATATAGAGTAATAAAAAGAAAAAATATAGTAAATATTAGTACTGGATTTGGGTGTAATGATCTCATATCCAACTCCTATAACACTTTATTTATGAGCTTGTAGTCCTTTTTATGAGGGACATATAAAACTGACAGTAATAAGTTGTAACCTTAAAAGAAATCATGTTCTTTATAGGTAACCTTTATAGCCACAATATAGTATAAAAAACTTATAGAACACCATGAATGAGTATAATTAGTTAAAAATTAATAGGAGTAATATTGGAAGTTGTTGTTAAAGAAGCTTCACCGCATTGTTGCAACAACTGCTGAGAAATGATAGATGTTCTTTTTCAAAGAAAAATATCCTTATGTAATTATATCTATGATGTTTTCCTCATTTTAGAAGATCTTTAAATAATTTAGATTATTAAATAATAAAATTTAATTACCACACAAAAACTATAAAATAATATATTAAATCATTTACGTCTCCTAACTATAGATTTGAAAACATTAATGAACAACTATAGAATGATAGGAACACACAACAGTATAATAAAATATTTATTATTGTTTTTTTTTCTTTTTAATAAAACTTAATATTTTTATCATATATTATTCATTATAAAACCTGCTAAGAATAAATATAAACATGGGTTAATCATTTCCTTCCCGATCTAGAGATAAATCCAGAGAATTCATGATATTCAAATCATGTAGTGTGTTTGAAATTTTTTTTCTAACACATGATAGAATAAAAATGGACCCTTCTAAATATTAATAATTTAGTCAATTGTTTATGTTCTTTTTAATTAGTAATTGAACACATTTCAATGATATATTAATTTCAGTAAAACCGTTGAAAATTATTATAAACGTTCTTTAAATTATTGTTCTATTTTTGACTATATCATCATGGGGATATCTCTATATAGATTCATCAAAAATATAGTTGAAAATTTATAATTGACTCTAAACATATGTCTATCAAACATTACATTAGATAATCAAAAATCGTCAAAAAAATTTAGTTCCCAGTCTTAAAGGTTAGTTAAATCAATGGATAGAAAAAGTATCATTCCTTATCAAATGTTTGGATACTAAACCTAACTTTCTCTACTAACATATGGATCATAATAGTGATTGGAGACTCCCTATAAACATCCTTATTATGTAGAAAACCATGAAACAATTTAATTATATAATTTTAGAGGATATAGAATAATTACTCATTTCATAACTCTATGAATGTATACATATGATTAAATGGTCATTGTGGTTCATGGTATTATGGATGGATAATTTATTAAGGATAATATGTCTTCAAAAGATTGCAATCGAGTTATGTATGTGCATTTAAAATAAGCATCAATCCACATGGGGGTGAAGATGGTCACTCGCTTAGGAAAAAAATATACACATCTTCCATCACACTGATCTCTCTAATATTGTGGAATGGGAGATGTTTGGGGGAGAAGGAAAAATGTACATATGTTTTTAATGATATGTGTCATTTATAAGTTTTTATTTTGTCAATTCTTGAGAAAATCTAAGAACCAAGTTTATCAAGGTGCTTATGTTGATTATGAAATTTTCTAAATCAAAGAATTCTTGTCCATGTCATCATTCTATTTGGGTGTTTTTGAAAAAGTGTGTTTTAGTTTTTTATTTTCACTTATTCCCAGTACAATATGACTACTGGTAATATGGATTCTTCAATGTTTTTATTTCTATTTTTCTATGGTTATTATGATGCCAACGAGTAGCAAGTACTATGGTGATCATTTAACATTGTAAATCTAGGAAGAAATGTTTATTTTTAATAGTGATACTTGAATAATATTTCATATTCTATAGAGAAGAATGGTTGAGCGACTTATTCCTTGATAGACATGCAGTATTTAAGAGACTTCATGGTATCAATTGAGATATATGATTTGGTATATTCAGGTATCAGGTTTACTTTGTGTAATAATTGGAATGGTACAAAACATATATTGAGTAGGTTTGATAGATTTATTGTTAATATACAATATCTAGTTTCATTTCCAAAAAAAATAATTTGGGAATTAAAGGATATCACTATCAGATCACTCTCGTATGAGGTTTATTATTTTAAGGGAGATAAGATATTCTGCCAAAAAAATTTATTCCAATGAATATTTGAGGAGGGTGGGATTCTTACTCATTGTTAATTTCATGTGGAATTGACCAATTTTGGGGTATTTTGGGGCTGGTATATCAAAGAGGCAACAATTTCTTAAATCTGACTTGTGTTCTTTGGTTGGGGATGACTAGAGAATCAGAGAAAGACTGGGGACATCGAAGAGAAGATTGAGAGACTTGATTTGAGTCTCCAACAATCCTTCTATGATGAAATGATTATATTTTTGACTCGTATAAAGTATAATTTTGTTTAAAAAATATGGATATAAATTTATTTATCTAGGATGAATCATGAGAAACATGGCTTAGAGATGGTGACAGATACACAACATAGATTCAAGCTTGCCTCAATGAGAAAAATGTTATAAGGGGTATCAATCTAATGCTTTAGGATGGTTCCTACACCAATGACATTGAGGTGGCTCGAAAAATGGTTCTAGATCACTTCAAATCCTTGGTGGACATTTTAGGGGGTAATCGAGATCATGATTGCATGGAAGAAAGTGAGGAGTTAAGATTCATAAATCATATTCATATATGAGTTGAAAATAAAGAAAACCATTTTTTGGAAGCCTTATAAGATTGGGAGCTAAATTAAGAGGTTGTGATCAATTTAAAGGTAGAGAGATCCTCAGGACCGAACGATTTTCTAGGATATTTCTTTTCGGTGTCTTGGGACGTGATCCTAGATATGTTTAGAGAGTCTATCATTGATTTCTTCATAGGGGGAGCACTTTATTGATCTATGTGTGCTTATATAGTCATTCCAATCTCAAAATTACCAAATCCATATTCTATAGTCTAATACATCCAATATTCATGTGTAACTTCTTATAAAATATTATGGATAACACAATAAAGATGTGTCTCTTGAGCATGATCTAGAGGGTTGTTTATAAATAGAAACATCTTTTTATTTAAGGGAAAAATATTTAGGGTGCAGGGGGAATTACTCAATAGATTGTGGTCGACATAAACAAATAGTCATTTGTCTCTCATATAATAATTAAAACAGACATGTGAAAATAATATGGTAGTCTTGATTGCTGTTTCATCATTATGGTGATAAGGAAAATGGGGTTAAAATAGTGGGTTTCTAATCAAGTATTTAGGTGTTAATCCTCGCCCCGTATATCTATCTATTTGAGTGGTAGAAGCTTTGGGTTCCTCAAAACCCTCTATGAACGGGGGGAAGGGAATCCACATTAACCATTCAAATTTATCTTATCTTAATATGATCTCATTATTAACATAATGAAATTCACGGATGAGAGTTCAATCAAAACTTATAAGAATATATTTGGAGATAGTCTAATATCTCATTTTATGTTAGCTTATGAAATTACATTCCTTATTAATGGTTAAAAAAATTCAGTTAGAGGATGGAATAATTTGATAGATTATTATGGTATGCTTACTGTGAAGAAGGTAAATTTGGATAAGAGTATATTTAGTGTTTCAAAAATGTTCTTGGTTCAGTGAGGGAGGAGCATACACAGACATATAGGTATGCAGTGATGGAATGTTCTTTTGGTGTACCTTAGATCTTTAATATCAAAAATTATATTTTGAAAGGATTTTTTTGAGGGAATGCTAAATAAAATATTATAAAGTATTTGTAACTCGAGGAATAAATATATCTCATTCATCTAATGCATTACCCTGATCAAATCTATGTTATCCTTAATGACTATTCATATTATATCCATGATTACAAGTTTGAATGGTACCATCAACCACCTAGATAAGTCCTTGAACAGTTCTTGTGGTATGACACTGAACCTGGTATTTAACACTAAGGAGCTTGGTGAATGTTGGTGCGGCTAGTTGACGAAGGTTGTATTGACCATCATAACATACCAGAATCCATACTATCCATACAAGATAAATAATCTTGGGATATTATGGAAGACAAATATATTTGGGATAAAATTATGATATCCAAATATGATAATTAGTTGTCAGACTTGTCTATGAATGTGATAATGTTGTTTAAGGCACCCTGAAGTATGAACAACATTTTGGAGGTCATTAAATTGAATTTTTTGTGGACTGTGGGAAGAGGTGAAATTGGGTTCTAGAAGTATTATTGGTTGGGGAAGGAAATTTTTCCCGTTATGACTGGTAGTAGAGATTTGATTCTAATAATCTATTTTGTAGTAAACCATTATAATATTAACCCCTAAAATCTATAAAATAAGATTTTTCTGATAGCATCAGCATCACTAATACCCTTGATAAATGCATCTTCTCTACCTTAAACTCTGGTTGCTTTAGTGAAATATTTTACCATGAGGTGATCCACACTCATAAATGAAAATATGTCTAGGAAAATAATCTTTCATTCAAGTAGATTCTAGGGGATATTAATTTCTTTATCTGTATAATGAGAAATAGAGAATATCCAAAAAAACAACTATGTCTATATGAGAGGTATTTTTATGGCCTCATAATAATAGTGGCGAATCTCTCTATGTGTGGAATCCACATGGCATTTTATTTTAAATAAGTGAGTGGGTGATGGGGATCTGGAACATAATTAGTAGTTGCATTTGTCTTTTGGTGTGTAGGGAGAACATTGGTGATTTTTTAGATTCATGTTTCTAGGGGGATCTCTGAGGATGGGGGAGTTCAATGTGAGTGCTATGAATTTTTCAGATACATTATTTATTCTATGGGAAATGAGGAAAAATGCCTGGAAGTGCTAAAGATACTCATACATAAATAGATAGGTTTGGGAAAAGTCCCTTGTGGTTGATCTTGGAACATTACCCCCCTACAAATATAGTGGGATGTGTCTCATGTTTTTGATCCCATGGTTGGTTTCTAGGGTAGGGAGTAGAGAAAATAGATCAAAGTGGGATTGGGTGTGATGGATTCCCCCCATGATTTTCTTAATGACTAAAATTGATGGATCATGTGTGGCTTGAATTATGATGGGAAGTATTCTTTTCTACAATTGTAGTGGCATAGTTATATTGGGTTTCAATGATTTCTTGGGTTTTTATAACACTTTACAGACTAAGGTGAGTGCCTTCATTAGTGGTCTTACGTTATTCTTGTTATAAAATTTATGATCAGGGAGGATGAAACATACTCAAAGGTATTGGGGGATGTTGTTCTAGGAAAGATTATCCCCCCATAGAAGTTGATTTATTTATTCACAAAATTCATTTTTTATTGATAATATAATGGTGGTCGGTCATACCAGGATGAAAGGAAACCTTTTAGCTGATCTATTTTCCAGAAAAGGAATCCTGAAGGGGGATCTTATTTTGTATTTGGATACAAGCTCTCTCCTAGATGATTTTAATCTCATTAAAAATGGTGATTATCTTAGTGTTCATCAATTTCATTCACCATTATTTTAATGATTACTATTTCTAAAGAAAGAATAATTTTATTTCCATTATCAACTTTTCAAACACAAAATATTACATTTTATGTTTTTCAAAAATATTTAATTTAATTGTCAACTGCTTTCACAAAAATGATGCTAGTGTTATGTACAAATTTAATGTAAATATTTAATCACTAAAAACTAAAATTAAAATCTAATCATAAAGATAATTTTATTATGATCAAACTAACATTTAATATTTATTAAAAATTTTCTCTTATTCTTATATGAACATATAAAATAACTTTAAAATAAAGTGTGATATTTTTTATTTTTTGTTACATAAAATAATAAATAATTCATTTCTAATGAAAAATTCTACATAATTCGAATAAAAAAAATATAATATGAGGGTAGTCTAAAAAAACTATTTAAATATATTAAATTCGTGTGTTATGATTATTTTAGTCTTTATCATGTTATTTTTAACCATAATTACTTTATTTTCCTTTAATGTTGTGAAAAATATTTACTACGATTAATATTAATAAAGATAAAAAATAATGTTGAATTATTTACCAAATTATATCCTCTTTATTAAAAATATATGTTCCATTTTATTAAAAATAATTTACTATTAGTGGAATAAATTAATTTAAAATAAAACATGTAATGCACAATTAAAATGATTTAGAAAAAAATACCTTTTTATGTATAGGTATTTTTTATACCAAAATCAAGTATAATGTTCATTCTAATAACATATATTTAATAATATTTAATAAAAATTAAAAAATTAATTCTTAAAACATTTCAAAAATATAATTTATATTTTCATATACATGAAAATTGTATACAGTTTTCAATAAAATTAAATATTTTTCATTATTCATTGAAAGATCAAATTTATCAGAAAAATATTAAAATGTCATCAAAATATTTATTCGAAATTATTAATTCAAAATTAAATATCATATATTAAAAAAAGTTATTATAATTTAGAAAATTAAACTTTTAAATAAAATTATATAATTTATTGAAATCGTATTTTGATAAAAAAATCCTTTTCCCTTTGACTAAAAAACAACATAACATTATTTTAATGAATATAAAAATATAAAATATGTTTAACAAATATTAATAATATATATGAACTATTTATATAAACATTACCAATGATGTTAAATTCTTCCTCATATTGTCAATTATATAATTACAATTTTATTTCATGATTAATATAATGTTTTTAAAACATTTTCAAAATCAATTCAATGTAGTGCATGCTAAAAAATATGGACATGAAAGAACAAAAATTAATATTTAAAAAAACCATTTCAAAAACTCATATTGTAAAAGGGATTAAAAAATTCCTTTTCAAATTAGGGATATGGACATAAAAATTTCAGTTGTAATAACACATAACTAGGTTTCTAAATATGATAAATTTGTGACAATTAAAAATATTGTCATAGAGGAAAACCATAATGTGCAATTAATGGTAGACTCTATGAAAACCCAAATATTTAATATTAATTAACTAAAAAATTATTAAACAAAGTATAAATTAATATTACCCATATTATCAAGAGGATTATTGAATTTTTGAGATTAGGTATATAATATAACATTATAAAATAGGGATATAATGACTTTATTGAAAAATTTCTTATTATGATATTAAATTTTCAACACTCTTCTAAAAATACAAGGAATAACCCAGCAGAACAATAAGAAATGGGTGATATATAAATGCTAGTAAGGTAATAAAAAAATAATCAAAGGGTGTAAATAAATAAATGTGATTCAAGAGACATAAATATGAAATATAATTGGTGAGATTCATAATCATGAAAAATTATACATGGTAGAACATGATGAATAAATGAAACAAGGGATCATAGAAACAAAATTAAACATGTCTTTATAAGAATATGTCATTGTTAGAGGACCACAAATAATAGACAAATATGATCAGGATAACCTCTTCTGAACCATACATGGAATCTACTTAGAATAAAATATTAACAAATGTATATGATCCCCATTTTGGTTCACCCAATCATAATCATATCGTTTACAAGAAAATGTGAGTAACATGGATCATACAACATAATAATTTCATTATTAAACCTTAACAACATGAATATAGAATGTGATTTATATAAATTTATTTTCCAAATAAATGAAGGATATATAAATATAGTTGAATTACATTTGGTGGAAACTGTGGGAGAATATCAATAATATAATCGTTTGGCATGAAAAATCAAAATGAAATTTTAGCAGCATAAATATATCACATAAAGTTAAATAAAATGGTTTAATGACTGTGAAAGGGTTCTATAAAAATTAAGTAAAATTTAACGTATAGTTGGTATTGAAAAAAAATACTCCATCCTTATAAGTTTTAAATCAGTAGTAGTGAATAAAATGGTTCTTAAATGGAAGATAAGAGAGAGAGAGTGGCCCCTCTCCTTGATAAGGTGATTCCAAAAGATTGGGATGAAATTTTTGAGATTAGGACAACACCTTGGGATGGATATAAAGAGTAATAGATAAATTTCAGTTGTTATATATGGTTTTTAGTGAAGATTAAATGAATCGTCGATAGGTTTATAGAGTAAAAGAGAGGGGAGTTATTTATTGTTTACGAAACATAGTTTTTGGATTATATAAAATAAATTAATAAAAACCACAAATCATCCCATTGTTTATGTCCCTATTTTCTAAAAAATTGGATTGATTTTAATTATGTTAATTTATAGGAATATAATTCATTAAATTACCCTTGGTGATGTGGATGTGATTCAAGTTTACAATAAATGATTTTAGTAACTTTAAATATTATATAGGTTTTGGAGGATTCATAGAGGATTTATAAATATAATCAAATAAACTCTAAAGATGTTATTTTAATTGTTAAACATATATAGCATGTTCTATACCCTATATGTCATATATTACATCACCCTTGGAACATTATTGTTGAATAATACATAATTATATTTATATAATATTTAATTTTGTCCAAAAATTTCAAATTTCATACAAATTTTTTAATACATTACTTCTGGATAATTTAAAAATGATATATAAAAAATAATATTTATTTTTTCCAAAACAATTCTATAAATATTAGAAATTTAACACTTAAGACTAAAGACCTATTTAATGAAAAATGGTTTTTTAATAATAGTTATCTAACCATTAAAAAATTACATTTTCACATCAAAAAATTTTGTGATAATTTATATTTATTATATACTATTTAAAAATAATATTTCAATAAATTATCATTTAGTTAAAAAATTAATTAATTAATATAAATGATTTTTCTGATTATAACTGTATATTACAAAAAATACAACTTCTTTTTTACCATATCAAAATCTAATTTTAATCAAATTTCTTCTTTAATAATTTATAGTGTATAAAAAATAAAAAATATCATTATTTTATTGAATATAAAATTTAAATATTCATACTCTCAGTGTTGAGATACACTACCCTTTCTATACTGGCGAACTCTCTAAGGGTAATTTGTTTGATGATGAGAATTTGTTGGGTGGTTTAGCGAATATGGTTTGGTGCATGATATAAATGAGAATGAACATCTCTAGAAACTATAATTCCTTATAATTTAGTTGAAGAATCTCAAATTGGGATTAGTAAAGGGTAAATCATACTGTTTCATTCTCCATTATAAGATATGATAAATGGGTTTCATATGGTACCATCCAATTTGTCAAGGATATCACCTCTTTTTTCATTTCCAATACGTGTTTATTATTGATCTTAATTTCTACTGATCATATGATCAATATTCAATGTTTATATTATCAATGTTATTATAAATTATGTCCTTTTTAAATTTTATTAGATATTATATTCCAAAACAGCCAACTTAGTTATCATGTTTTCAATATCTACAATTCATAATAAGGAACATATTAATTAAACATTTAATTTTTATTAATGATATTTTATGAAGTTGAATTTTTACCCCTTTAGAAATATCACCTTAAGAATTTTAATTATTAAAATATAATATATGATAGCCTTTTATAACATATCCTCCTCTGGTCACCACTTTTCTTCTTCAGACATATGGTTTTTCCATAACATTATTACTATATGCATTATCTTATTTTATTTAATTTTGTCTCTACCTTCCAAGATGTTCAACAAGATATTCTCAAATGAATATTCATTTTCCAATGTTAAATCCAAGGAATTATTTACATGTGAGGTATCTAGTTTGTACAACTTTATTATGGATATGTGTGATACATAATGTACATTATATATGGTTGGTGGTAGTAATTATTGACAATCTTTGACTCCAATGCGATTAAAATGCTCAATGGGGTAAATGAACCTATGAATTTTTTTACCAATATTAACAAATATAATTAATTTATTCCACGGTGATATGTAGAGGAATTCCATATCTCTAACATCCAATATTGGGCTTCATTGACAATTTTTAACAAATTTCTTTTATCGACTCTGAGAAGAATTGATGTGTTTCAAAATAGTATTTAAAATTTCCACCATTCCCATCACCATTTTAGGACTCATATGTTTGCGTTAACCAATATTATCATAGGATATAGGTATTCCAAATATCTCCCTATAAAATGATTTATAGGGATCCACTTGGATTTTTAATTAAAATACATTATTTTATAAAAACAAAACAGAAGAAATATATTTATCAAATTATTCTTTGAGGACCATTGATAATTCAATAAATATATCATATAGTGTCTGAATAGTCCAGTAATATTGTCCCCTAATTTTGGTGTTATAATACATATTAAAGTTAATCTTATTATTTAGAGATTATTGGATACTTTTCAATAACATGGAGTAAAATCTTTGATATCAGTCAGATATAATTGATAGTGGTGTTCCATGCATTCTCACCACTTCTATAATCCATATCCATATAAGTTGGTTGATTGAGAATCTTTTTATCATTTCAATGATTTGAGAAGTATTTATAAGATGATCCACTACAACCAATGCGTAATTATTTCAACTTGATATCATTCAAAGACCAGTGGAAAATTCCATGTTTACATCTTCACATTTTTATATAGGTATGGGTAATGGTTACATCATCCCTATAGAGTCTTTCCTTACCACATTCACATTCCAACATACAAGACAATGTGATATATATTCCTTACTCATATGTTCCAACTAGTGGTGCACATAGAGATCATGATAAATCTTCTGGATCCTTGGATGGATGGAGAAGATTGATAAAAGTGCAATATAAAATTTATCATTCTTTAACTCACAATTTGTTGTTATGGATAGTTATGAAATAAATCTTCCAACTCATTATTCATTAATTTTAAATTTTTATGATTTAAATTTTCTTATAGCTTCCACCGTCTTTTAAATTTCCTAATAAAATATTTATACATCTTTTATCTTCTATAGAACGTATGGATGAGAAATCAATAGTGAATGGATTGATGATGTTTAATTCCTTTGGATTCCCATTTCAATTATCTTTATGTTAAGAAAGATCAGGACCCTCTAAATTATCATTAGTGATAAGTATGTTTAATACATTATATATAAATCAACTTCCACTTTTTTTATTTACAAGGATAGTAGTGGATTTTTTAGTCATAGTCCTTAACAAGATATATATATCTTTTCTGGTGAATATTCAACTCTTTATATGTGAATACTACCTTGAGTTTCTTATGATCTATATATTTTTAAAAATTCTCCCCTAGAGATAATTTCACCAGATTTTGAACATGAATATCATTGTATACAACTCATAATCATGTATTGGATAGTTATTTTCATTCAATTTAAACTACCTTGAGCTGTAGGATATCAATTTTTCTTTCTATATGAGTATACAACCCAAGTCCTTCTTGGATTCATCTTTGTATGATACACAGATTTTGTAGCTTTTTTGTAGTCCAAGTATAACTATAGTGATCAGCCTCTTTTTCAACTCCTTGAATCTCTCTTATAATTGACTATTTAAAACAAACATGACTACCTTATATGTCATCCGGGTTAGAGGGGTTTACAATTGTGAAAAAAATTCAAAAATATTCTAAAATATATATCAAAAACAATTAAATAATAATTATCTATCATTTGTATTTATCTTTTCCACCATATTATCTCCTCTATCTTATAAGGGTCATCATATATCCAATTACTTGTGATAAAATTTCTCAAAAATAATACTCCCTTCATCCAAAACTCACATTTTTTATAAAATTAAAAATTCTTTTCCATTCATTATGTATTTATAATAGCAATAAATGATTGTGAACCTCCTCATTGATTTTAGAGTATATTATAATATATTCTATTAAAACGAATAAAAATAAAATTCTAAATATTCTATAATGACTATATTCATTAGGTCCGTTAGGATTTCTTGTGCACCACATGGTTAATATATTTCTCATATAATCCATTTAGACATATTTACCTATAGCTATTTCAATATATCATTAAAATAAAAAATTCTCATTCAATATGGAAACTTGGATATTGGAAATTCCCCCTGTATAAACATTATTATGACTTAAACCTCTTGGCTAGGATAATGATAATAAAATTATTCAATAAAAACCATAGTGTATTCCCTCCCAAAGAGTATTCCTTCAAGGATGTTATTTTCCTTAGTATTAATAATTTGATCTAGATACTCTTTCATTTAGTGTAATAATATCTAGGATTTTGATATTGGTGCCAAAGAAGATTCACCACATCATTACACATTTATAGAATCTGAAAATGATTCATTATCTAGAGGTTACTTTCCCCCTCTTTGAAATTTAGTTTGGATCTATATAAGGAAATGAAATCCATACGTAGATTTGTAAAATATTATATGAAATAGAGTTTCACATGTTAAACTAGGATATTAATACCAAAAAAAATTCAGTGGATGAGTAATATAATTAAGATGAAATAATTTAATCATTTGTTGTTTTCAATGAAAACACTAATTCATTTATTTATGGTGGTTTCAGAATAGTTCTACTAAACTATATTGATATTAAATAATTTGAAGACTTGAGTCAAAATGTAAATTTCTTTTTCAAAAATTAATATTATTGTACACATCACCAATAATGTTTTAGGGTCCACCTTAGTGGTTGTGATTTAATATTCTCACCCCTTTTCCTTGGAGTTTTTTCCATTGATTTTCTTCGAAAACCCTTGGATTAGGGTAGTGGTCAACATAGTTTACTTATTCTATGCATTTTAGTCTTTTGAAAATAGGTTGAGGGTTGATTGGATAATTTCTCTCTCACATTAATTTTTTTTGTTTCTCCTACTAGAAATTTCAAACTATGTGACGTTCCATTCCATAGCTAAATCACTTCTTAATCCCCTTCGGTAATTTCTTGGGGTCTTTATCTAACATTTTGGAAAACATGGATACATAAAATTCATTCCCCCATTAGATTTCTCCATAAGACCTCATGAATTAAACTCATCCTTCTACTTTTTATAACTAATGGAACCTTGAGATTCATGTACCTCCTTTTCAACTCTGAGGGAACAATGGAAAATTTCCTCATATTTTTCAAAGTCATGAATCACTAGGTATTTTCATAGAATAGGCCTCATCCCACTAAAAATGTGGTTAACATTTAATTCAGGTGTAATTAAAATTTTATAGCAGTATCATTTAAGAAAAATTAAATGTTCCTCATACTCCATAATGGATTCATCATCTTTTTTCTTGAGGGAATAGAAATCCATATCCATTTTATATCATAGTCTTAAGAATTTTTTTTGAAAAGCATTTTCTAAAATTAAATAACGCTATAACTTCAATATAATCATTAAGAAGTGTATCTTTGATCGATTTACACAAATGATCATCTTCAACCTCTATATAATAAATATATAGTAAAACAATTTCATTCCTAGAGCATTAAAGAATGGATAATATTTTCTCAATAGTGTTAATTCAGTTTTATGTATTAATGGATCAAATCATCCACTGAAAAATATATTCCATTATCACATATTGGTGTCAATTATATATTCTTATTTTATATGGGGATTTGGATGTTCCTTCTGATTGAAGTTTCTATTCAGAACCCATATCAACTAAGAAAGTATCGTTATGAATTCAAAATTCTTACTGTCATAAGGCTGGGTATCTCATTTGGGTTGTAATCACATTGCCGATCACGTTGGTTGTTGGTATAGTATCTACTATTTCTATAAAATGACGAGAATATATTATAAATCATTGAATGAGTCCTTTTAATATTTTGAAAACATAATTGGGACACAACCAACATTAAATAAATAACTCATAAATGGAATATAATGCTAAAAAGAATAATTTTTAGGCATCAATCAATGTTATACATAATTTACACCCAAATAAATCTATTAAGGTAATTTGTGTTCCCTTAATAGTGTTTTGAAATGAGATTTTGAATTTACCAATGAATTTATCATGGGAGTCTGAACCCTAGTGCATAAAATGTCCCATTATCATGCACTTGTTTTTAATCAGGTCTAGCTTAATACAGTGTTTTTAGGTTTGTTAGGCCAAGGTACATCTATTCCAAAGCCGCTTCCACTAGTAGTATCTACACAAGGATATATTTTCATGAGAAACAATGAATATATTATTATAGAAAATACAATTTTTTGAAATTTTAGTCTTTCCCTTAAGGATTTCACTATATTTTTCAAGTATAAATCATAAAAATAACTAAACCTCTCTTTGATACCATCTACAAACAACCCTTATCTTTATTATACATTAATTCATGATTTATTAGATAAATTTTCACTAAATAAAACCCATATTGTTAAGATATATAGTCTATATGGGAGATTAAGATCATAACATTACATCATAAAATAGAGATATAATAATTTATTAAAAACACAATTGATATGCCCTTATTTATTTTCAATTCATCAAAATTATTATGGGATATATTTGAGAAATTCCTAAGAAAGAGGTGAGATATAAACCCTATGAAGGGACTAAAAAATTAACAGAATAGGTTAAAATTATACATGTGAGTAAATAGTCGTATAAATGAATCAGAAGATTCAATAATTATAATCTTGGACAATGATACTTGTTAAGAAATTATAGTATAAATTCAATATATGAATGTGGATAAAAAATTAAAAATGAAACAAGAAAAATAATTCAAGGATAACCACCAAGACCCCATTAAATAATTTGATTAGGATAACCTCCCATAAACCACACATGTAATATCACGAGCCAAAGACATTACCAAATGCATTGGAGCACTATCTTGGCACACCCATTCATAATCATATCATGAAACTAGTGGAAAAATAGCATTTAATGTTAGCGTGTAACATCCATTTTTATTAAAACAAACAATAAAAATATGTTCACGTTGATTTATAAATAAACTGATAGGGAAAACCAACTGCTATAATGTTTTCATGTCAGTTTTGTATGAAACCTTTTAGAAAACAATGGCATGATTTGTTTTCTATGTTGGTTTATTTTTAAACCGTTGTAGGAACCCCATCAATGATGGGTTTTGTTTGTTTTCCATGTTGGTTTATTTCTCTTCAATTAACATAAATGTTTTATCAATTCTTCATTAGATGATTTCAGTATGGTATTATTTTAATCATCTCATTTTAAAATTATTGGTTTTTTTCATTGAAAAATATTTGATGATTTTTTGATGAGTATGTATATCTCTTATGACTAGATTATGTATATAAATATTCCTCATAAGATTCATCAACCAATGTTTGACATTTTTGATCAACCACCATTGGGGTTTTCCCATGAGTTCTTCCCAAACAATAAGTGGTATATAGGCAAACATATAAATTCGAAGGATTTTACAATAGGAAATGAAATTAACTCTAGGATTTGAGTTTTTTCTATCATTTTGTTTCTAAAATTTTAAGTTTATATATATCCTGTTGTTTTCTAAGAATGCAGGAAACATCAATAATTAATGAGAACTAAAATAACACATTCTACTTCAGTTATCCAAATAACTGATGTGAAATGAATTTTAAACATTGTGTTTTCTATATAACTGACATCTAAGGACTTCTTTTTCACTTTTTGACATAGGTTGTCCCAAAAAACTTACTTCTAATGTTTTATTTTCGTACATTTTGACATGAGGTAAAAAAATAACTGATTCTAAAATACATAAAAATACATTTTTTATGTTGTAAAAATAAACTAATGTAAAAATAACATTAAAAACATTATCCTTATTAATTTCAGATAGAAAACTGACATTAAAGGATATTTTTCTACTCATGTTCAAATGAATAAATTTTCCACATGAATCATATAACATAAGAATGTATTTTATCAATTTTAAACACATGATAAAAAAGTGTGGGTTGCATGCATGGAATTAAACAATAAATTGTAGATATTTATAGGTATGTGAATATACTTGATTCGAAATAGTATATGGATATTCACAGTATAGTTATTTGGTATAAAAATCATATTGAATTTTCGATATTATAATGATAATAAATAATTTATTATATAGTTATTTAATGATAGATAAATGGGAATCTCATTATTTGAAAATATAATTTATATTATGTGGAATTAAAAAAAACAAATCCAAACATTACGAATTGGGAATCAAAGTTATAAAATTAAAAATATTCTTGAATGTAAAAGAAGTGGTAGAGGTCTCGTGCCTTGAGAGGTTGATTACAAAAGCATAAAAGGAACTTATTAAGAGATTTAGGGAACCAAGGGGGAGATATACAGATTAATGGGTGGATTATGTTGTTTCTAAAATGTTTTTCATTATGAGAAATCAATGCTTCAGTGGGTTTATATAGGAAAATATGGTATAGTTTTTTATTAATTCCAAAACATAGGTTTTAGACTGTATACAACAATATAATCCAAACCACAAACCGTACTATTGTTTTTTCCTAGATTTTTGACAATGGGGAGTGGATTTAAATAACTAATAAATCTATGAACCTAAATAATTAAAATATTACCCTCATTAATATGGAAATGGGTCATGTTTATAAAGAAATTATTTTAAAACTGTAGAATAATATACAGGTTTTAGAGGAATCATAAAGGTTTTATGAAAATAATCAAAAAAGATAAAAATATTATTTTAAAGATAAAACATATAATTTGTTATGGGTAACTTATATGATATAAATTACATCAATTTTTATTTGCTAATATGTCATAATACATACTCTATATTAAAATAATATTTAATTTTCCTCGAAAATAAAACTAATTTAGATTATTAGGAAAAATTCACCAATGGATAGTTATAACATAATGAATAAAAAAATAATATTTGACTTTTAAAAATAATTCTATAAATTTTATAAATTATGTTTTAAAATCATAATCTACGTTTATTGAGAAATGCTTGTTTTTTTAGAATAACATTTTTCTAAACCTCATAAAAATTACTTTTTCTCATCATAAACTTATATTATCTTTTATATTTATAATATAATATTATATAATAATATTTATCACAATGCTAATTTATTTCAAATTTTTTTCAATTAAAATAATGTGATGTGATTTAAATTATATATTAAAAATTCATTTTTTGTTTTATCATATCAAAACGCAATTTTTATCAAACTCATGATTTAGTCATTTATATATCATAATGAATAAAGACTAAATATTATTATTATTTTACTTAAAATAAAAATAACATATTCAAATATTTAGGGTTGAGATACATAGATATTTATTACACAAGTAAATGCTTAAACTACAAGGTGTACAATAGTGAGATTTTCTTAGGGTGGTTTGAAGAGTAGGGTTTCAGTCATGATCTAAATGAGCATGAAATTATATTATAAATGGTTTCCTTAATGTTGTATTTATTGAATATTGGATTTTTATTAGTCAAGGTAATATCCGATATATTTTATCTCCCTCAGAATCTCTGAAAAATTACAATAATATGCTACGATCATGTCAGTCGAGGCCACCACTTCTTTTTTCTGTGATAATAGGAATTTATTATAACTCTTAGTTCATATTAATATTATTATCAATGTAAAATGACTATATTTTCATTGTTTATTATTCATAATGGGATTTTATAGATGATAGGATACAGTATTCCAAATTGTCCAAATTAATGCATGGGTTTTCTATACCAACATCACATAATGTGGCACACGTTAATTTAAAGAGGGATATTTTATTTATGAATATCTAAAATTTTATATAAGTTTACAATGAAAATTGATCATAATAAATTGAATGATCATGACAAATTCAATAACCCAAAATTTATATATCCATGGAATGTGAAAAATACTATTAATTTAATATAAATAATTTTTATAGTATAGTTTTTTTAAAATCCGTTTACTATATTTTAGGAATTCCATTACTATATAGATATAGAATGTAAGTAAATACCCATACCAAACAAGTATAATTTAATAAATTGATAAATTTCACACAACAATAGTATATTTTCACCAAATTATGATTATTTGAGCTGATTTTTTCATCCCTGAAGCACTAAAATCATCTTATACCAGATTAAATAATCCAAAAAACGATAAAAATATATTCCTACAATATTTATATATTAATAAAAATTTAAATGTTTAGAACATGTTAAGATAATATAAAAAATATATACCATTATATGAATAAATAATACATTAATTCCCTCTAATCACTAATAACACCAAAGGTTCGACAAAGATAATTTTATTAATAAGTTACCATATATCCTTAATAAACTAAATAACCTCAAAGTTAGAGATAATTTTAATAGAAAAGTTAATCTTCAAACCATTTATGTTAAATATCAAATAAAATAATTAAATAACTCCCAAATAATATTTCTCACTAAACCTAATTGTTATATATACCTCAAAACAATAAAAACTCTCGAAAAGTATCCCTAATTATATTAAATAAATATCAAATATATCCTAAAATGTTTCTCTATTCGTTTTAAGTATTATATGTCTTAATCTAATAAAATTATGATTGTATCCATAACTGATAATTTAACCTCACGTGAAAACATCACATTATCTAATGTTATCTAATCAATTTTCTATGATAAAAACTATAACATCTCCAGAACCCACACTCCAGATATTGTGATAAAAACATTACCATCAAATTTCATGATTCAATATAGATAAACATGACCTAATTTCAAACATCAATATTTAAAAAATCTTTAAATAACAAAGATGTACTAATATACCCAAAAATAATTAGGTTTATAGTTTTTTGAATTAGGAAAATAACCTATAAAATAATTTCCATGTTTGAAAGTGAATTTTTTTCCACAAAACATAAATTTTATTATTTAAAATTACGACCACAACATCTCTATATAATTTGTCAAACATGAATCATTTTTATCACCAATTCATTTAACATCAATCTTTTTATCTTGGGGAAATGAAAAACAGAAGAATGGTGAGATTAAATATTTAGTAAGGTTAAACATTGTAATTAAATAATTGAATTTAATCTATGGTCAAAATATGAACAAAAATGTTCTATTAAATAATCAAATTGATTGCACAAAACATAATAGATTTCATACCTATCATACATTAATAATAAATCTTCGAGAATATAATATACATTAACATAAATAAATATTATTTTTAGTAATTAATTATGATCCATGTTAATATAATATTTTAGTAAGCGGTCTATTATAAATCATTAAAAACATAGATATATCATGTAGATAACTTGTGAAATCCTTTTCAAATCACTCTTATATATATGAAATATCATATCTGTTAGATTAAAATAATGTCATAGGAGATAACTCTAACTGGTTAACTCATTCTCTTTACCCAACTCATTAGAGAGATATATCAAGCTCACATGTCATTATGATCAATATAGATCTCACACATCATGATAAAAAATTCCTAGAAACTATAACATGCACATAACACATTAATGATTTCAATTTTCATCTTAATAAAAACCATTAGTCTATTATGTATTGATTTACCTATAAAAATAAACTGGGATCCTGGGAAATATCCTTAAAAAATAAAAAATAAACCAAGAAAAATATGATGGAAAAATAATTATAACATATCCCCATTATAAAATAATTAAAATCAAGTGTTTTTAGCATTAATGGATAAAAATTACATAAATATACCATTCTAAAAACATGTGAGGAAAATACACATTACACATTGACAATTACTTTTAATAACAAGAAATTTACATAATATTGTGAAATAATTTTTCATTTAATGTAACATTGGATATGTATAAAAATAATATTTAATTAAAATAATGGTCATGATGGTGGTAAAATACATTTGTGTTGTACAAATTAAAAACAAAATTTTTTTTAATCTTTTGTAAGGTTGGTAATAAGTTAACCGTGCAGAAAATGATAAGAAACATTCTTTTAAATCACATTAAAATAAGTTCAAAAATCATGTAAATTATAATTATTAGATAATTTAATTTTATAATAAAAAATTCTATAATTTTTTTAGAAAACATGGATATAAAAAAAGAAAGATTCACAGTCTTAAAGAATATTTATGATCAGTATCACTTAGAAATAACATTCTTGAGGTTTTGTTAATATAAAAGTTTTTAAATTAGTATTCAACATATAAAACAAATTTTGAACTAGAGGATAATAATTTATATATGTATGAATAAAATAATAGAATTAAATTTCACTAAAAGGTTCCGTGAAAATAAAAATTCTTGAAAAGAAATTATATTGTGACATATAACCTTTATGGCCTTGGAAACTATCAAATTCTAAATTAATTATAATAAATATCATATTATCATTATTCCAGTACCATAAATTACAGGAATTATTATGTTTATATTAACTCATGTGGAATTAAGTAAACCATTAAAATTAAACATGGGGCACAGAATGAATCATATCTCTATGATATGAGAGTAAGAAAAGAAACCTTCATAAATATCATAACTTTTGAGGTGATAATTAATCGATTGATTAATTATGTGAAAATATATGAATACACATAAAAAATTATACATATAGAATAATAAAATTAATAATCAATTATCACATAATCATGGTGTAAAAAAGTAAATGAATAATATTTATAACCCAAATGAAATGAGACTGAGTTAAGAAACCCCTTACCCATTGTTATCCTTCAAGTAAAATCCACATGAATCAAATAATTTGGATCGAAACAAAAATTATAATTAATAATGAATTATTCATGAAATAACATGTAATATTGGTAGTATATATACCATAAAAAGATATTATTTTCATCACATTAAATTAAATCCTAATAAAGGAAGATCCAGATAGAATCATTTACCTCCAATCCATACTTATCGTGCATGTAATTTAACTCTTATAAAATAAAAAAAATATCAATTATATATATTTCATTAAACTTTTCAATGATTATTACAATACCTATAAAACATTTTTTTCATTTATTTGAATGGAATATTTAATTACATAATCAATCAAGTCCATATCAAGTGTTTTGAGAATATTCCCTTCATAACATCAAAATTACATCAATATATTAACCATGGTCAAAGTGTTATATGATCCACAATATCATGTATAGTAAGAATAATAATAATTAAATTATTTCCATTTGTTTATGTTGGATATTATATTAAAATAAACTATTAAATATCATTACTAAAAATGAGTTACATTACAATCATGTAGACTGTATATCCTACGTACACACGAGTGTCGTTTCCTTTTTTAAATGAACATGAATGAAAGATAGTAAGTATTATTTTAGCATTATAGAATTATTATTATATCATTAATATTGTCTAACCTATTTAAATACAATATATATTTTATCCACGTGATGTTGTGAAGAAAATTAAATCACATCACTTATTATAGGTGGTAATTAACACATACCCATGAACAACATTTTCATTTATAAATGGACATAATGTAAAAAATGAAGATGATATATAATATTTTAATATTTATAACTATTTTATGAATACCATAATTATAAATTAAATTAATCATTATAACTACATGTATGTGGAGTTGATGGAAAATGAATTTTATGGGTTTGTGAGGTAGTAGTCTACCATACACACAAATGAGGATTTCATTTTTCATTTGATAGAAGTTGGGGGTGTTTATAGGTTATAAAATTAGGATGATAAAATATATACATATATATAATAATGATGTTTTCAATTTACCATTTATGAAGACTATTTTATGTATGAATATGAAAATATAAAACTATAACATTTAGTTAAAATATATACATTTTCAATAGATAACCACATTTTCATTACACCTTTATCCAATTAAAGTTCATATCCTACCAAAACTATGATCTCTAATACGTGTAAAGGCATTCAAAGAATAGATTTTTCTAGTTATTTGGTGAGATATTTTCACAAAGTATCCTGAGTTCCATGGTAACCAGATATCCTAACTGGTCCTCACATAGCCCGAAGGGCGTTCCTGATACCCCCCAGTAGATGACCAGCACATGGCTTCATAAAAAATGGAAGTGGTAATGAGTTTTCACTAAAAATGATGAATTAAGGGAGGTAATTCGATAATGTAAAAAAGGAAACTCCATTTGTAGAAATGTACTAGATGTAAAACTGGAAAATCAACTCGATGTTCTACAACGATGAACTTGAAAAATGGAAAAATTGCCTATGTCCTAAAGGACACAGCTTAAAAAGTCCAGGGATTAATTTCTTGAGCCTCCTCCATATGGTTCTTTACATCTACTAGAACCTAGAATGAAATAATATTCAAACAACTAATAAAACCTGTTGGGTGTGTGATATAATAATAGTAGGGTCTCACCAATGATTCCATAATAGATTCCAAAATTTAATTATCAAAATAAATTTATTTAAAACTTCAAATAAACTAGTTTTTAATTTCAAAATAATATTTAAACAAATCATGATTTACATTAAAAATATGTAATACATTTCAAATGACAGAATTAAATTAAAAGATGGCATAAATAAAAAAATTACATTAAAGAGTTTATATAAATCGGATGTCATGTAATGTATTTCAAAATAATGGAATATTTTCATTTAAAATGCAAAAAAGTGAGAAACACTATCATATTCCTAAGTTGGTATGATAGTTATAGGACATAGAGACCCCACACACATGGATATAAAAAGATTTATACATACTTTCCTTTGAACTTAGCCTAAAGAGGACTCATCATCATATCCTATAGAATGTGTCATGGTTCATTTATGTTTTCAAATGCGGTAAACCATAAAGTTCCATCCAAATTACTCACTGGTTACCTAAGGCTTTCATGTGATCAAGTATTAAAAACAATGATGGGAAATTAACATTAAATGTGATTAAAATAAATTTCATCCCATTATCCTTTTCAAATATTCAAATTTCCATTCAAAACCCATAACAAGGGTTTATAATAAAAAACATTCAATTTTTCCAAGATATAATCCAAAGGTTCCTATGAAAACCATTTTAAGCCATTTATTACCAAATAAAATTTCAAATAAATTTTATGAAATTAATTTCTAGATAATTTTAATGAAACCAATTTCACAATTTAATTCCAAAATTTAAATTTAAGAAATTTCTATAAATGTCTCAATCACACCCAAATTCACTAGAATTGGGGGACTTCACCAATTTCAGGCCAAAACCAAATTTCTAAAACTAAATCTAGAATTAAATGGAATTTGTTTTTAAAATAACCAATTGAATAATGTTTTGAGAAAGTCAATTTGAATAAAAAAACTTATATTAAATCAAGAAATTTGGGATAAATCAAAATTTTCCATCACAACAAAACCACATACCTATTATGGATGTAATGTCTCAGATTTTCCATACTTTATTTTAAAAATATGTTGGAATTACTTAGAGACCAGTCTTTGAGACGGCATGTAGTTCCGAGTCCCGGTGAGCCCAGAACAAATGATTGAATTTAATTAAATAATTAAATAACACATGCAAGAGGTTTTACTAAAAATGATGGATAACGGCCGAACAAGTCCTCAAATCAGAAATATGAGGGCACCATTGCGTTCATATTGTAATTTCACCTTAGGCGAGGCCTATCATCGGTCGATGCAGGTTGGTGGTGAAATATAGTTTTTGAACGTAAGAGTAATAAAATATTTAATAAAAATATTTTATTTTGCAGCGAAATATTTTTAAATTTGTTACAATAGATATATTTTATCCTTTTTAAATAAAGTCTAATGGAGGGGCCCATGGTTACAAACGTCATAACCCAAAAACCCTTGGTGCATCTAGAGGCTCTGGAGAAAACCTCCCAAAGTGGCGACAGCGCGACAACCAGATCTTCACCAATGAATGCCGCAGATCTAGGTAGTATGTTTGTTTTATATTTTTCCTTTCCCCTTTCTTGATTCCTACAATGAACATGGACTAATATGCAAACTAATTAGCCTGCGGATCGATAGTTTTGCGGGAGGGTGTGATTTGGTGTTTTTATCAGGTGATAAAATACTCAAGATTTATAATCTATTTATTGTTGTGGTTTTAACCTAACGGTGATGAACTCGGATCGTCACGAACAACGATCGAGGTTCGTTCCTCTAGTTCAATTCTCTTTATTTTTCTCCCTTGCATTCTTCATTGCGTTCTACACGTTCTTAGAAGAAATATATCGTTTCACATTCTTTTGTTGGCGCAATGATCCGAGATTTTAGATCCAACCCCGGAGTGATGTCACCGAGGTGCGACGATGGTTCTGGCGAACGATTCGAAGCGGATCAAGAGATAGGAGTTTCCAAAATTTTTTCACCAGATGGATCGTTCAAGGTTTATGATCTGATTTAAGGACCAAAAACACCTGTTATAGTGTTCATATGATGAAACGAACCAACCCCTGTAGTATCAGGATGAATGGATGAGAAACCATGGAACTGGAGGATCAGCTGCAGCGTGAGGAGGAAAACAACATTTTTGGAAAAATCCCAACTACACGTCGTATAGTATGGGCTACACGACATGTGTTCATCAGTAGACCACTTTCTGTGTACTCTGGGAGTACACGGACACGGGTTGGGTACACGGCCAAGGATACGATGTGTATACCACTCCCCAGCTAGACCTGACCAGATACATAGGATACCCTGTGTGCTGGTACACCGGCATACGACATGGATAGAGACCGTGTACAGGCACATATCCAGTGTACACGGAGCGAACCCCAGGGGATCGTACATGGCTCATGATTATTCGACATGCAGTGTAGTTACTTTCTATCCGATAAGCCGAATAACATGGTCTGTTTACACGGGCAGTACCCGGAGTCAAGGAACACAGCGTGTGATTCTTCTACACGCCATGTTGTTGAGTTTTACAAAGCTTGAACGGATGACACATTCCGTTTACACGGGCAGTACCCAGAGTCAATGAACACGGCCTGTAACCATACTACACGTTGTGTAACCAGTTCTTCATGGCTTGATCTAGTTGCCTTCTATTAATTGGGATTGTTTTCTTAGGGTTCTTCCCCTTGGTCTTTCTCCTAAAGGTTTTCGGTATCATTATCTACATATAAGAGGATGATCTCTTTAGCATGACTTCCTAAATAGATTTATTGGAATCCCCTCTGTGAGACTTAAAACCGGATCCTCTATTCATTCCTAGAACACCAGGTAGAATTAATGGTATCAATGTGACCAACATTACCAGGGCGTCGATCCTCTGCATAGCATATTAGCTCAGATGGAGTTGTCGGAATCACCCCATGACTTGGTGGTGATCCTCATCTAAGCATCTTGTTCTCAAAGTACTTGTGTAGTGTGTTCTCCAAGAATGTGTACTTTGTATCTCTCTCTTTAGACCTAGGAGTGTGGTCTCCCGATTACATGCTCAGTGGAATCTTCGGGCTGGATCTTAGTGGTGGTTTGAAATGGTTGTTTGTGTATATGTATATCTGGATATTCTTGTTATATGTTCTATAGACATATGTTGTATAGAGATGACGGTATCTTTCTTTTGTGGTATTTCCCTCGTTGTATTCCTTTGTTGCTTCGGGGGGTCCTACTGGGTATTGTTATACTCACCCCTGCACGGGCTTTCCCCACACGTATCGTGTCTTTTGTAGACGAGTGACCCTTTAACATTATTATAAGTAGACAAGGACTGGACGGTACTCAGTGAGATCAGACAGGCCGATGTGTGTTCCTACGGCAACAGATTGCAGTCCTATGACCTTTCATTATAGGTTGGACTTTGTTACGGACTCTCTTTTGGTGTGCTTGTTCTTTTGGCCCAGGGTTTTACTTTCCTGTACTTTAGTTTCCTGTCGAACAATGTTGGTTGGGTTTTAGTGTATGAATTCATCTTTTCCCTTTGATTACTTTTTACTTTTCTTCTTTTTGGGCTTCGAAATGTGTGTGCATGTGTACAAGTTTATAGGCAATGCCTCCCATGTTAGTAGCATTCCAACTCGGTTCTAGTCACCAGCCCCTAGCATATTGGACGCGGGATTGGGGAGTTGTGGCTCGGGCCCCATTGGGATGGGTCGTGACAGAGTGGTATTAAAGGTGGTCAGTTCTACCTTAGGACCGAGAGTCTATGAGTTGGTATGGGGAAACAATGTTAAGTGTTTCGAGTTCGGCTTCCAGGACAGGCACCCCAGTGTTAGCGCGGGCGGCCGATGTATCCATACACCAGGACTCTGGTAACGTTATTTTTGACTTGGAATATTAGAACACTAGTTTTAGGGGAAAATAATGGTGCATGCATCATATAGGAATGGTTTTTGGTTTTCAAGTCCTTCTTGTGTCATCTCTCCAGATATACTCACTGAATGCAATACATCTTGTTTTATTAGAGGACGCCTCTGTAACACGCACCCACTCGGATCTTGTAGCACGATTATAAGGATGACCCCCTATGATGAAGCTTCGATTCAGGGACCAGATCGCCCAGTTTTACCTGAGGGTTGTGTACCAGCTATTCCAGCACCTGTGGGGCAGTGTTTAGCGCATGTTGGACCAGTGGAGTAGGAGTGCAGGCTGAGCACACTCCACGAGTTTCAGAGACAGATACCCACTCAGGTTTCGAGGTGAGCCTGACCCTTAGGCAGTAGAGGACTATCTTGAGGTGGTGACCAGAGTCTTCTATTTGGTCAGGACACCAGCAGACCAGATGGTGATCCTGGCAGCAAGCCTCCTATAGGGATCGACAAGGGTATGGTGGAGTTTGGTTATTCAGACTCATGAAGAGGTGACTATTGCATGGCTGAGTTTGAGAATCTCTTTAGAGAGTAGTTTTCACTGGTTACCCTAATATGAGTATGTATACAGGAGATTTTTCAGCTCTAATAGGGAACAATGACGGTGGATGACTATTCATCGAGGTTTACCGACCTCTTGTGGTACTCGATGGATATGGTTAGAGATCAGTACATTAGAGCATGGACTTTTGAGTGGGGCTTGCACAGAGATATCCGAGCTAGCATATTCCCTATGAGAATTCCTACTTATGCTAGGGTGCTCGAGTGGGCTTTGGTGGTCGAGAGATTCTTGGCAGAGCAGAGACAGCTGGAAGTTTTCAGTAGTGAGCGAGTTGGAGTAGAGACCTCAGCAGTAGGGAGCTGAAGCTAGGGACCCAGGCGTAGGAGATATTTTCATAGGAGATCCCAGGACAGGGGATCTGCCGTACAGGTTTCGCATGGTGCATCCATCTAGCCTTGAGAGAGGTGATGCTTCTCATGTGATGGTAGGGGACATCTTGCTCGAGATTGTCCGACCCACCGTACTACTAACATGGGAGCAGTGGATGGACCTCCGAGGCAGAGGAAACGTGTGGAGCAGATAGATCTGTGGGGCGGAAGACATGGTAGGGGAGCTGGGAGATCATCTGGGGGTGGTCGGTGTTTTGACCATTTACCACCACCACCCCCAGGGGGTCCACCCCAGGTTTAGGTAGCAGGTGGACAGAGGTAGGGACAGATGTAGGCGACTGTTGTAGGCGACAGAGGCCTATGACGTAGGTACTCCCGGAATGATTAGAGGTACAATCTGTGTATTTTATACTTAGGCTACCACATAGATAGACACATGTGACAGTCATTCCTTTTTGGCTAATTATCTTTTTCGAGACCTTGATATTCCAGTTGAGCCATTGACTTGACCCTTACGCTTATAAACACCGACGGGATAAGATTCAGAGATCACACCCCTCTGTAGACAGTGTGCCCTAATCCTTAGAGGCAAGAGTTTTGGTTGGAACCTCTTGGTGGTAGTGGCGAGGAATTAAAATGTCATTCTTGGTATGGATTGGCAATCCACAGTTCATGCCCAGATTGACTATTTTAGGCGAAGGGTGCGGTGTGTCCACAGTGATGGAATGAGGTTCTCTTTTTTCGGTGAAAGAGTGACCCAAGCAGTACATGATGGACTCCTGCATAGGAGGGTGCAACCGATATCCTATCAGTTGGCTAGCCTAGTGCTTGGCATATCAGATGTTACGAGTTTCCAGTTTCTAGCAGTAGTGGATGAGTATGAGGACATCTTTCCGAAGGATGTCCCTGGACTACCTCCCCATCGGTATATAGATTCTTGCATTGAGTTGTAACCCGAGATGACACCAATATCAACATTAGCATATCATATGGCTCCTGCAGAGATTCGTGAGCTGAGGGTGCATCTAGAATACTTGCTGAAGAAGGTCTTTGTAAGACCCTTCATTTGACCCATGGCGGCCTCAGTGCTATTTTGCATGAAGGCAGACGAGAGATTGAGTCTATGTGTGGATTACTGGTGCCAGAATTAGGTGACTGTAAAGAACCAGTATCCACTACTGAGGATCGATGGCCTCTTCATCCAGTTAAGAGGGGCATGATGGTTCTGGAAGTTTGATCTACGATCGGGCTATCACCAGTTGCGATTACAGGATGAGGATATATCGAAGATGGATTTCCGATGTCGCTACGGTCACTATGAGTACTTGGTGATGCCATTCAACGTGACGAAATCCCTAGTAGTGTTTATGGGACTCATGAAGCAGATCTTTCAGCCCTATCTGGATCAATTTGTAGTAGTCTTCATCGATGAAATCATTTTCTACTCTGCGTCTGAGGAAGATCACGCGAGGCACCTAAGGATGGTTCTGGGCATACTCTAAGAGCACCGATTGTATGGAAAACTCTAGAAGTGTTAGTTCTAGATATAGGAGGTCCACTTTCTGGGACACGTTATCTCAGTAGATGGTGTAGTAGTGGACCCAGCCAAGGTAGAGGCAGTGTTAGCATGGAAGCCACCCCAGAGCGTGACAGAGGTGCAGAGTTTCCTTGGGTTGGCAGGCTACTATCGGAGATTCATTCTTGATTTCTACAGGATTTCAGTACCCATGATAGCTTTGACACGAAAGGGGTAGCCTTTCATGTGAACCGAGAGATGCCAGTAGGCTTTCCAGCATGTGAGATAGAGTCTGATGAGGGACCCGATCATGAGATTACCAGAAGAGGGTGTCGAGTACGTAGTATTCTGTGATTCATCAAGAACCGAGATGGTTTTTTCCTCATGCTAAGGCAAGCGGTGATTTCCTATGGCTTATGCCAGTTGAGTCCACACGAGTAGAACTATAAAACCCATGATCTTTAGTTGGCAGTGGTGGTCTTCGCGTTGATGATGTGGCAGCACTACCAGATGGGAGAGTGTTTTACCGTCTACTCTAATCAAAAGAGTCTCAGATATATCTTTTATTAGAAGGACCTAAATTTGAGACAATGACAATTGCTTGAGATTTTCCAGGATTACGACTTGGATATCATTTACACACCTGGGAAGGGGAACATTGTAGAAAATTCTCTCAGTAGGAAATACAATTTGCAGTTTTTGGAGGATACGACTTGGAAGTTGGCCTCCTTACAGTTATTCTTAGTGGATAGAGTTGAGGGGGATTACCTTTGGTTGATGGTTGTTACCCCTCCACTCTTACAGTGAGTCATGGAAGCACAGCTCAGGGACACTGTCTGTGAGACTCTATGTGCTCAGATATCTGTGGGTGATGCTGCTGATGGATATTCAACAGGTTGGGAGAACATTGTTCTATTCAGAGGGAGCCCGGTAGTACCAGTGATGTTGTGGGAGAAGGTTCTGAGGGAGTTCCATAAATCCCCTTTGGTGGTGCATCCAGGTGTGGCAAAAATGTATCAGGACTTCCTACGTCAGTTCTGGTGGCCAGGAATGAAGAAGAGTGTAGCAGAGTTTGTTCCTCGGTGCCTTACTTGTCAGCAAGTAAAGGCTGAGCACCAGGTACCAGTGGGTTTTACTCAGCCCCTTATGGTTCCATAGTGGAAGTGGGACGAGATATCCATGGACTTCGTGATGGTTCTACCACGTACATCCAGGGGACATGATGCCATCTGGGTGATCGTTGATCGACTCACCAAGTCGACCCACTTCCTAGCCACACGGGAGAAGAGTTCTGTAGAGAGCTTGGGATGCCTCTACGTGTAGGAGATAGTTCGACTTCCTAGAGTTCCATCAATGATTGTCTCAGATCGTCATGCTCGTTTCACATCCTGGTTGAGGAAGGGATTGCAAGAAGATTTTGGGACTCAGTTACGATTGAGCACAACATTTCATCCCCAGTCTGATGGTCAGAAAGAGTGGACCATCCAGGTTCTGGAGGATATGCTTTGAGCTTGCTTACTAGACTTCAGTCATAGCTAGGAGGATCACCTACCACTAGTAGAATTTTCTTATAACAACATTTATCATTCCAATATTGTTATGTCACCATTCGAGGCTCTGTACGGGAGACCTTGTAGGTCACCACTTTGCTGGACTGACCCAGGAGAGTCAGCAGTCATGGGCCCAGAGATGGTGCAAGATACTACATAGAAGGTGCAGGTCATCTAGGAGTGGATGAAGACTGCACATAGTCGGAAAAAGTCTTACGCTGACAGGAGGCATGGTCCCTTGGAGTTCAAGGAGGGAGACTATGTGTTCCTTCGGGTCTCCCCTCGATGGGGATTGCAGACGTTTGGCCGAGGAGGCAATCTATATCAAAGGTTCATCAGCCCTTTCTAGATTTTGAATAGAGTTGTCGAGGTGGCGTATCCCTTGGATCTACCTCCTCAGATAGACCAGGTACACAACATCTTCCATGTGTCACAGCTACGGAGGTACGTGGATAATCTATCGCACGCCATCAACTGGGGCGAGCTGGACATCAATGATGGTGCGACCTATGCTGAGTACCCAGTAGAGACTAAGGATCAGCAGGAGATGATCTTTTGTGGGTGAGCTATTCCCTTTGTGCGTGTTTGGTGGCAGCACATGAATCTCTAGGAGAGCACGTGGTAGCGAGGGGCTCAGATTTGTGTGTCGTATCCACATCTTTTTGAGTAGCATTTTTTTGGCTTTTTGAGGATGTAAAATCCCTATGGTGGGTGTGATGTAATGTCTCGTATTTTCCATATATTATTTTAAAAATATATAGGAATTATTTCGAGACCAATCTTTTAGACGCCGTGCAATTCCGTGGCACGGTGATCCCAAAACAAATGTTTGAATTTAATTAAATAATTAAATTACGTGTGCATGAGGTTTTAATGAAAAATTTGGATAACTCCCGAACCGGTGCTCAGATCAGAAATATAAGGGCACCATTGCGTTCATAACAGTGGTTTTACCTTAGTTGAGGCCTAGCAACGGCCGACACAGGTTGGTGGTGAAATCTAGTTTTTGGATGTAAGAGTAATAAAATATTTAATAAAAATATTTTATTTTGCAGCTAAATCTTTTTAAATCTGTTGCAACAGATATTTTTTTCCTTTTTAAATAAAGGTTTGCACAGGGGTTCAGGGTTACAAACCTGATAACCCTGAAACCCTTGGTGGCTCTGGAGGCTCTGGAGAAAACCTCCTGAAGTGACGATGATGCGGCGACTGGATCTTCTCCATTGAATACCGCAGATCCAGTTAGGGTGTTTGTTTTCTATTTTTTCCATTCCCTTTTCTTGAATCATATGATGAACGAGGACTAATCTATGAACCAATTAGCCTACATATCGATCGTTTTGCAGGCGGGTGTGATTTGGGGTTTTTATCGGGAGACCAAAAACTTGATATTTATAATCTGTTGATTCTTGTGGTTTTGTCCTAACAACGACGAACCCAGATCATCACGAACAATGATCGTGGTTCATCACTCTTGTTCGATTCACTGTATTTTTCTCCCTCGCATTCTTGTTGCGTTCTATGGATTTTTGGAGGAAATTGATCGTTACGCATTCGTTTGTTGGCACAATGATCTGAGATTGTAGATCCTACCCTAGAGTGATGTCACGGAGGTGGGACGATGGTTTCGGTGAATGATTCAAAGTGGATCGATAGATATAAATTTTCAGGATTTTTTCATCGGATGTATCGATCAAGGATTATGATCTGATTTATGGACATAAAACACCTGTTACGGTCTTTCTATGATGAAATTAACCAACCCCTGGAGTATCGAGATGAACAGATGACAAACCGTGGATCTAAAGGGCCAGCCGCGGTGTGAGGAGGAAGACGGTGTTTTTGGAAAAAACCCGACTACACGGTGTGTAGTAAGGGCTACACAGCATGTGTTCGTCGGTGGGCCACCCGGCGTGTACTCCCAGAGTACATGGACATGGGTTTGGTACACGGACAAGGACCCAACGTGTGTACCCCTCCCCGGCCATACCCAGCCAGATACACGAGATACCCCGTGTGCTGGTACACTAGCAGGTGACACGGATAGAGAATGTGTACGGGCACATGGACAACATACACGGACCAAGACCCAGGTTCTCGGATAGGTTGTGTGATTCTTACACACGCCGTGTAGTTACTTTCAATCTGACAAGCTGAATGACACAGGCTGTTTACACGGGCTGTACCTAGAGTCAAGGAACACGGCCTATGATTCTTCTGCAAGCCATGTAGTTGAGTTTTACACAGCGTGAACAGATGTCATTTTCCATTTACATAGGTAGTACCTGGAGTCAATGAACATGGCATTTAACCATACTACACACTGTGTAACCAATTATTCAGGGCTTGAGCTAGTTACCTTCTTTGACTTGGACTAGTTTCCTTTGGGTTCTTTCCCTTGGTCTTTCTCTTGAAGGTTTCCGGTATCATTTCCTACATATAGAAGTTTTATCCATTCAGCATGACTTCTTGAATAGAGTTTTTGGAATCCACTCTGTGAGTCTGAGATCCAGATCTTCTATTAATTCCTAGAACCCGAGGTAGAGTTCTTAGAATCGACGTGACCAACATTACCTTGGCGTCGATCCTCTGCTTAGCAGATTAGCTCAGACTGAGTTGTCAGAATCACCCCTTGACTTTGGTGTGATCCTCATCTAAGCATCATGTTATCAAAGTACTTGTGGAGTGTTTTCTCCCAGAACGAGTACTTCATATCTCTTTCTTCAGACCTAGGTTTGTGTTCTCTTGGTTGCATGCATAGTGGAATCTTCGAGCTGGATTTTAGTGGTGGTTTGAAATGGGAGTTTGTGTATGAGTATATATGGATTTATTTGTTATATGTTCTGTCGACATATGCTATTTAGAGCTGAATGTATCTTTCTTTTGTGGTATTTCCATTATTGTATTCCTTTGTGGTTGGGGGGGGTCTCAACTGGGTATTGTTATACTCACCCATGCATGGACATTTCCCACCCGTGTCATGTGTTGTGCCGACGAGCGAGCATTTTACAGGATTCTATGTGGACCAGGACCGGATGGTACTTAGTGAGTTCATATAGGCTGAGGTGTGTTCCTACGACAACAAATTGCAGTCCCAGCACCTTTCTCTACAACTTGGACTTTGTTACGGACTCTGTTTTGGTGGGATTGTACTTTTGACCCACGGTTTTAATTTCTTGTACTTTACTTTCTTGTCGTACTCTACTGGTTGGGTTTTAGTGTGTGCGTGAATCTTTTCTTGTTTTGTAGTTTTTAATTTTTAGCATTGTGGGCTTTGTGATGTGTGTGCGTGTGTACGGGTTTATAGGAAATGCCTCCCATGTTATTAGCATACCTACTCAGTGCTAGTCACCAGCCCCTGGCCTATTGGAGGTTGGCTTTGGGAGTTGAATCTTGGGACCCACTAGGGCGGGTCGTGAAAATAGAAACATAATTCCCAAAAACAAAGGAATTCAATTGTCACAAATCAAAATGAGTCTCCTATTAAGACGTAACACCTTCTATCAATATCCATTATTTTATTTCCTTTATCCACCCTTCAAGTCTCTTTAATCCATGATTTTATTTTAACAATAGTATCATTAGTATAATATAATTTTATTATTCATAGGGTATGCCGTAACATACACGCACATCCATCTAATGGGTAAAAAATATATTGTTTATGTGTATAAGGAATTACTCCTTAGATAAATGATTATTATTCAAATTTTTTATCACTACCACTCATAGTAGAAATTATGATATAAAAAATGTTTATATTTTTGATATGTTATATTTGTTATGTCTTTAAGCTTTTTTATTCCTTTGACAACACACACCTTCTTTACTATTTTTTTTTATAAATAAAAATTTTTTTTTGAGGAAGTGTGAACTACCACCCCCTCAAAGTGATGTGATTTCTTCAAAAACTACATGGAATTTATTAAGGATGTGTTTCCTGAAAATATTTTACAGATATCAAATAATAATTATACTTTAATAAATATATATATAAATATATATATACATATAAGTCATTTTATTTTTTTCTTTCAATATTACAATATAAATGAAATCACATTCGTGTTTACATATGTCTTACCATCTCCTTGAAGGGTATATTCGATTTAATACTCAAATATTATATAGATTATTATAATTCACTTATACTATATATACATGATATTTATATCATGGTTTAAATTCTTGAAATAATGATATAATTATAAGAAGTATAGTTGTAACAAATGAAGACATATACAAAGAACAAAGCGAATATTACCCAAAGTGAAAACATAACAAAGGATTATTAATAAGAGAGTAACATAAGGTCTTAATATAAACACATATGGTCAAATATATGAGAATATGATTCTATAAAATATTTATGATAATCATAAATTTATTATATTTGATGCTTGTATGAGTATGTAGAGAGTCAAGACAAAAGGTAAAGAGATTCCATCTCACTTTTTATTTATGTGAGATTCATGATTTATTCACGACCTATTCCTTTTGTGTTGTGTGTATACTTGACATTGATATATCCAATTATTATTATAATAAAATTTATGTATATTTACATATCCATTATATTATCTTTATTTCATGGTGTTTGTGGTTCATAAGTTACCAAATTGGTAACATAGTTTGGTCTCAATTTTCCTTCATTGAGACTCATGTTTAGTTAAGAACCTATATACTTTTTTGAGGTTTATATATATAAATATTATAGGATATATCGTGAATATAATTATTTTCGTGATATATTAAGATTCATGTAATTTTATTTTATTACATGGAGAGTATAATCCCAAGTGAGTAACTGATATGATTTTTTGAAATAATGTCACTGCTTTTCGAGAATTCTAATGATTATTCTTATTTAATGAAACCTTATGATCCATATCTCAAGAACACTCATGAAATTATTTATAGAATATTTATTTATGATATATCCTAATATTAGTAAAATTTTACTCAATTTTTTATTTAATATAATTGAGAAATTTTTTTAAGAAAATTTTACCATATTTCTCTCATCAGTCAGAAATCTGTTTTATTTCAAAATCCATGTTTTC
Source organism: Viscum album (assembly GCA_963277665.1). Classification (NCBI taxonomy): domain Eukaryota; kingdom Viridiplantae; phylum Streptophyta; class Magnoliopsida; order Santalales; family Viscaceae; genus Viscum; species Viscum album. The sequence continues at coordinate 548,778,049 of OY728148.1, forward strand.
CAAAAATGTATTAACATGATCCATGAGGAAAATTTTAAGGAAAAAGTATTTATTTATTTATTGTTATTTTTAAATATTCTTTTAAAATATTTCAATTTTATTTTCAGCTGAAAATGATTTCTTGAAAGATTTATGGTTATGAAATGTTTTAAATGTTACCACAAATTGTTTATAAAATTTAAAAAAAAGGTTTCCAAAAATAATTTCAATGAATTATTTATATATTTTGAATTTTATTTTGAATTAAATGGTTTTTAAAATATTATATTTTATAAAAATTAACTTTCAATAATAATGGTTATTTTATTAATGATTTGTTTTTAAATGATATATAATAATTATTTCCCATCGAAGATGAAATCTGTTTTTTCTACTCAAGCCTTTAGAGGAAATGATATAAATTTTACATTATTACTATTTATATGAATGGTTTTTACTTTGATATCATGATGTTTATAAACCCTGTATGTACTCTATGGTTTATATGTTTCAGAAACTCGCTTCTTTTCATGTGCAGTGATTATGAGACCTACTTACATTTCATGGGTAATGATATGATTAAATGTTCATGATGCATATCCCATTTCATCGGATATGATATGATTATATTTTATAATCCTGTGGAACATTTTTGGATTAATTTTTTATTTATTTGGTTGAATCTATATAACACACCGATACATTGGGTTACGATTGATGAATCAGGGGTATATATGTTATGTAGAAACCTAATTATATGTTCACTATGTTATAAATGCACCTGATTAAATATTCACTATATTATGAATTGATTCTGTTTCATGTCCATAAGTTTATTAGTGAACCTTATTTCATGTTCAAGATGATATGATTGAAACTTATTATATGTTCATACTATTATGCATGAACCATGTTGCATTTCAATAATAGTATGTATGAATTTGATTATATGTTCACAATGTTATGTGTCAAATGGATTACATATTCACAATGTTATTCATGGACCAAGTTTCATATCTATAAGGATATGCGTGATCCTGATTACATATTCATAATGTGATACATGGACCTGGTTGAATCTTTATTAGTTGATACAGGGGCCTTCTTTTATGTCCTTAACAGAATGAGTGAACATGATTCTACTTATAATCATCTGCAACATTATAATGAAATGTGCATACCACATTTTAAATTTATTATTCATATGTTATTTTTTCATGGATTATTTTGTTAATTATATTATGATCAATTTATTATGAACTTTAAATGTTTATTTTGTTCTATAATATAAAGGGTATGATATTCAAATGTTATGCTCAAGGTATGTTCCCTTTTTCATGTTATAATTATGAATTTCATTTATTTACCCTTATGAATAATCTGAACTCACCCTTTTTTATGTTTCCTTTCCCCAGGTTATGAATAATGGATTTATGTAGAAGTACTAATGAATGATATATTTAGTAGTGTTCTTGAATATCTTTCACCATAACAGAATATTTTCTTTTCATATTTCCAAAGAAACTAAACTATTATTGTCATCGAGCATATTTTTTTATGTAATGAATATTCGTCAAAAATTATATAATATTCTTGCATGAATGGTCTATGTATATATAAGTTATATCGTTGTTGAACCCCCTATTCTAGCCTATTAACTTTTCATTCCTCCTCTATATTCTTTTTGATTCAGGGTTGCTTCCTCCAAGGTATAGACTACTCATATCTTTCTCTCTCTCCCTATACTTCAACCCCTATTTATTATTTTGGTTTTAACCGTACCTAACGCCATGTTAGGTTTTTAATAAATATTCGGATTATGTTTAAGATTATTTTTTTGGTTTTATATGTTTTTAGGGTTTGTGTGGGTTTACTGTTACTCATGTGGCTATCCAAAATCAAAACCGAAATGTTATGGCTCATGGGAAGTTGATTTGAGGTAGGATTTCCCATGTTTATGTTTTATATTTGGGATACCATTGTTTTTTAATTTTATAAATGTTTTATTCAAATATTTATTTCAATGTATGATTGTTATATTTTAATTTATAAATCATTAAAAGTATTTTTCAATTGGAATAATTCATTTACATGGAATTTCTAGTGCTACTTGAATCACTAAGAATTTAATAGAATTTTTTAAAAATCAAAATAGATTGAGATGATTTGATATGGTTTAACCCCACTAGGTCAAAAAATTAATTGAAGTGATTCACTTTGGATGATTTTAGGATTTCTGTAAAAATTTAATCAAATTATTTGAGGAGTTTTTAAATAGTTTTGTTTATAATATTTTTTAATAAATACTTTGAAATAGACTTTTAAATAACATTTGAAATGTCATTTATAGATAAAATATTTGAAGATTTAATTTTGAATAAAAAGGTTGATCTTTTTAAAATATCTATTGACACATATATATACATAAGTATCTATATCAAGATTCTTTATATATATATATATATTTAAATATTAACTAGATAATATATGAATTTTTGCAATGAGATAAATAGATATAACTTAATGTGTAAAATATATGGGTTTAACATGAAAAATGAGTCTCTCTCTTGATTACTAAAAAAATTAATGGTTGGTTTGGAAATTGGAAGAAATTACTAATTGTGTGTTTGTGTATTTAAAATCTTCCTGATTCTCCTTTAACCATGATTACAAATCATGGGTTTTACCTTATATTATGTGATGGAAACGTAATTAGGTTTTCATCATGAGAGGGAATTGGATGTGATGATGGACTATTTGATATGGTATAGGTTGCATTTATTTCTCAATACATATTGTATTTTCTTATTGATATGAAATATTTTTTATTATTTTCCCCCATAATCTATGACTTTCATGTGAACTAGGGTTGCTAAGTTGGATTCTAGACTTATGATACTCTAGATAGTCACACACTACTAGTGTCCCTTATAGTTAGTGACCGAACTAGATGGAGTCTTCTATTTTGATGAGGTTGGGTGTGTTCTAGTCAAGTAATTGTGTTAGTGCTTAATATATGCCCAAAATATAATTTTTATTTTGTAATTTTTAAGAATGAATCACTTTAGGACATAAAGTATATCCCATAGAATCTATTCTCATTGTTAGGGGATTCACTTAGGGGGGGACTCCCTTAGATTCATTGGAACACTCTAAATGCTTGGTGTGTGTTTCTACACTAATTGGATACTTTTATTTTCTTATTTTATCTATAATTAGTTATTCTATTGTCGACAAATTACCTCTTGTAGTGTGTGTGTGTTTTTCGTAATCATTTCATGAAATGGAATAATGGAACTCCTAAAAATGAACATTGGATTATTTAATATAGAATGTGTGATTTCTAAAAAAATATTTTAATGTGACTATTTTCATTTAAGAAATATAAATAGAAATTTTTGTAAATCTCATTTGATATGATTTTTTATCAAAATATAATTAAGCATGAAGAACGTTATGTAAGATTACTTAACTTAAAATTACCACTAAATAAGTCTTTCTATTAATGTTTATACTCATAGTGTTGTTTATATATTCACTAAATACATAGATTTAACTCATTCCAATCGACCATTTAATTTGTAGGATATTATTTTTCCTTTAGCTACTCTTGAGAGAATTGATTGATTTGAGGGATGTTTAACTCTTTTTTGGTGTTTTTTCACAATTAACAGTCCTTATTTTAATAATTTCTATAGAAAGGGGGTAGTGATATCTATTAGTATCCAAAGAAAAGGCATTGAGAGGAATATTTCTTTATATTGTTTCATATATGGGGGAGGGAGACTAGGGGTGAGTGAAGGGATTATTCATTTTATTTTCTTCACCATGTTATATTTTATTTTTTTCAAATCTAATTTGGAATTCATATTTGGTATACAGAAGGGTCATTTTGATTTTCAATAGTTTTATTTTACATCTATTACTCTTAATAAAGGGATAAATAGTTAATATTTTATATTTTTGATTACTTATTTTTTTCACCCAAATGTGGGGATAAATATTTTACCTATAGTTAGTGGAATCTCAATTCAGGTGTCAGCACAGATGGTAGTCTTAGTAGGGTCATGACAAATGGTATCAAATCCATTTTATTATTTAGGAAATAATTATAGTATGAGAGGAGTATTATTGAGACTCAAGCTGTAGGTAGGGAATGATTTTATTATAGTAAATTTTTCTTGTCCAATCCTTCACTTTAAATGGAATGTTAGCATGTGTATTTTTTCTATTATATTTATTAAAATTTGATATATGGTGTTAGAATTTTGTCATTATTTTCATGCACGGTTGTCTTGTGGATTTTTCATAATTATGGGATAGGTTGAAGATGATATCATGTGAGTGAGGTTGGTTTTCATGGTTGGAAAAATCAGGTTACCACTAATCACTTAGTTATTTTTAAATAATTTAATAAACCAATGATTGATTTGAAATGAAACATTACTATGAGACCATCTATAGTAATATTAAGCATTCTAATTTAGTTTTCTATTAATATTCTCTTGTCCTTGGATTTACATTAATGAAAAATCGAAATGCGTTGTGAACCAATAAAAGAGTTGTGATAATTTAATAAAATAATTTGATAATTTGATGAATCCTTTTCAAGATGCATTATTATTTTAAGTAGTGAATATTATAAACGGTGTTTCCAAATATATATTTTAATGTGTGATGAGATTAATTGTGGATCAATATGTGTTTTTGTTTTATCAATTAATTATTTTATTACTTGTGACTGTCATTTGAATTATATTGTGTAATTACATTTCATAAGTATGATTTTCGAGAAAACTCATTTTGGAAAAATAAAACTCATGTATTAGAACAAGGTATGCGTACATGATTTTGGAAGTTTTTTTCAATTGAGATAAATAAATGATCTATTGATTCTGAAAATGGATGGAATTATTATATATTATTTTATTATATTAATTATTGAATGGATTTTATATGACATGTTTTAAATGAAAAATAATTTTTTAGAGAATTATTTTTAGATTTTTCCAATGGGCCTAATGTGAGTAAAATGAAAAGCGATGAATTTTCAAAATATCTTTAAAAGTGTGTATTACCTAGCTTTACTCATTTTTAATAACATGTGTACTTGAATGAGCTTATGGTTTTTGATTTCTTCAAGTGTTGTTTTGTATGTTAATTAATGTCTGGATCTCATGATTTTTTATTTTTAAAATGAAATGGGTATTGTTTACTATTTTAATAAATAATTATATATGCTTTTAATTGATGATGATGTATATAAAATTCCTTGGGGTGTTATTTAGTTTTGATAATGAATGCTTCCATGGGGAGGTCATGTTACTGGTTAAGAATACTTCAATATGGGAGGTCTGTGTTACATGAGGTATTATTCCATTATTATGAAAAATCCTGTATGGGAGGTGTGTGTTACAAATGGATATGAAAACTACATTAAAAAAGAGATATTTATTTCTTTTAGATGAGAAAACACCAATATGGTAGGTCAATGTTATTATTAGTTGGGATCCCATGGATATGGATATATGGTTGATCTTATATTATGGGATAGAGTTTTCTTATAGTTTTCCCAATATCAATGATACATATAGGAAAATGTCCCTGTTCAGTATTCTATTATAAAAAATGTTTGTGATATCTCTTTGTATACATGGGAGACCAATATCTATTATACTGTTCCGAACAATTATTATGAGGTTCTTAGAGACACCTTGCAATTGGCCTATATAGATATGGTAAATTGCTGTTTTGGGCATTGGTATAGAAAATGGATATTGGGGTTCTCCTTGATACACACACACATTGAGGTTGTTTGGGAATACTAGTTAGAAGTATCCACACAACATGATCCTATAACATCTAACACTGGATGAAGAAATAATCGTTTGGGTTATTTGTGGTTCATCTATCACCAAATGACCGAACATGTATTATTTATATACCATATTTGTACTCTAATATTGTTTTTCTTTCATTGGAAGTGTCCAATGGATATTATTTATGGTTGTTTTCATGGTTTTGGGTGTTATTACTATTTAAAATATTCATTGTGTATGTTATAAAAGTGATAATTATTGGTGTTGGTTCTTTTTGAATGGTTCATATTTTGTGGAACCACCACCTAAATCAAAATAAAAATTGTGGGGAGATCCTAGATGGTTTTTGTTTTAGTGAGACCCTTTTCTTTTAGTAGTGGAGTACTTCTGCTTTGAGATGTCATGTATTTCCTGGGGATGTACTCTTTTGATCTTGTGGAGTAGTTTGCTTTGTGTCTCCTCGTATATAGGATTCATTTTGATTCATTGTATCCACTACCTCCTCCTCAATGTGTTTGTGTTTTAGTACCATCTTGTTTTATATCTATTGATAATGGAATTCTAAAGAATGAAAGAGTTATTTTTTGGAGGCTGTAACACCCCTTGTTCTATAATTTATTTTTTTATAAATTATATGAGTTTTTTGAGTTATTTTCTTGTTCATTAATATATTTTTTTGAAATTTAAATTTTTTAAATAATATTAATGTGATGGATGGTTAACCAATAGAGTTCGAAAAACCATGCAATTTGGTTCAATCTTAGGGATGTTCTAGTTCCCATGTTTAACATGACAATTCATTAATTTTTTGGGCTACAAGGAATATCCATTTAATGAATTTTTCAATTTGTAGGAAGCACAGTTTCCCCATGGTTTATTAAAATGTACACCAAGCTCAATTTTTATTTTATTCTTTATTTTCATTTTCATTTTTTTTTCTTTCTATATTGTTTATATATCCCCTTTCATTTCCCTCTCTCACCATCATCGATCTCTCTATCTCCCTCTTGGATCCCTTGTGCACCCTACCTCATTACCATTTCCCCTACTGGTGACTTCTATATCACAACCCCCTCTTGTGGACCCCCATGGAAAATCCCTACTTCATCTTACCTCTCATCTAGTATCATTCATCTCCATTGACCAATATATATCCCAGAAGAACCTCCTCTCTCAAAAGCCTCTCCCTGAAGAGTTTTCTCAACATTCCTTATTCATTGCTACATATTCTTAGTTATGGAATCCATATCCGTTATCTCTCTCTATATTGTGGTTTTCACATTCCCTCTCACTATAGTTTGTTTGGTGAAACCATAAGGATTCTATATTGGTTAATTTTTTGTTTCTTCTTTGTTTCCATGATTTTTTAGGGTTTATTATTTCTCAATAATGTGTGTCCCATTGAAGGAGACACATTCCGACTAATATAAAATTGATTTGAGGCAAGGTTTCACATGTTTTGGATTTAAATATAAAATAAATTTCACTATTTAAATTTTAAATATTTTATTTTATTATTTATCATAATGTATGATAGTTATATTGGAATGTGTAAGGGTTCCAAGGTGTTTTTATTTTTGAATAATGTTTTAACTTGGAATTTTCAAGTGTAACTTGAAAGTAAAATTATTAAAAATGTTTTTAAATATTTATTTAAAATAAATAGAGATTATTTGACATGGTTTGACTATGATCAGTATGAAAATAAATTGAAATTATTTTTTATCACTTAAAACAATTTTTTTAACACTACGGGAAAAGTGGTTTTTTGTGACCGATCAATTGCGATGGGAATATATACCATCACAAAAGGCCCGACAAACTACGTATTTTCAATGGGAGACTTTTCCTGTCGCAAATAGTAGGTTAATTGTGACGGGAATAGGCGACCCATAACAATAGGTATGTTGCGGTTTGCATGCCGAAATGTGGGAAGGGTATTTGCGATGGGGACGCATCTCCGTCCCAAAAGCCCGGAGGTGGTAAATACCACTTCCGAAGGGCAAAGCCGCCCATCACAAATGGTTCTGCTGTCGGGCTTTTGTGATGGGTCCCGTCACATATACCCTTTTAACTGCGGACTATAATTAATGCGGGTGATGGTATTTGGGAAGGGCCCCGTCACAAAAGCTCGGTGGTGGTAAATACCATTTGTGACGGGCAAAGCTGCCTGTCACAAATAGTATGTCGGCAGGTGTGTATTTGTGACGAGTCCCGTCGCAAATACCCATTTAACAGCCAACTGTAATTAATGCGGGCGAGGGAATTTCCAACGGGGCCTGTCGCAAATACCACCATTTGTGATGGGATACCCGTCACAACTAATCTAACCTATATATACCTCTCATCCATTTTTTCCCAAATCACTTAGATCTTCCACTCCCTTTCTCTTGATTCTCCAGTTTTAAGGAAAAAATTTCAGTTAATTAAAAAATTTTATACGAGAGAAATTGGAAGGCGCCAACACCTTCAGAATATCAAGGTTTAAGTTATTTATATTTTAAATATTAATATTTATTTTAATTTTTATTAATTTTAATTGTTGAGTATTAGTTTTAATTAAATTAGATTTATATTGATTTGTAGTTTTATTTATTTTTTGTAACAAATTGATTTTGTTAGTGATAATTATAAATAATTAGTGTTAATTTGGAGTAATTAGAGATTATTATAGATAATTAGTGGAATTTATTCATAATTATATATAATTATGGGTAATTATTAATAATTAGATATAATTAGTAATAATTAGATATGATAAGTAATAATTAGGTATAATTAGTAATAATTTTGTATAATTAGTTATAATTAGGTATAATTAGTAATAATTAGGTATAATTAGTAATAATTAGGTGTAATTTGTGATAGTTTATTATAATTGTTATAATTAGGTATAGTTAGTTATAATTAATTATAATTAGTAATAATTAATTTTAATTAGTAATAATAAGATATAATTAGTAATAATTAGGTATAATTACTAATAATTAGGTATAATTAAGAATAATTAGGTATAACTAGAAATAATTAGGCATAATTAGTAATAATTAGGTATAATTAGTAATAATTATGTATAATTAGTAATAATTAGGTATAATTGGTAATAATTAGGTATAATTAGTAATAATTAGGAATAATTAGTAAAAATTAGGTAGAATTACTAATAATTAGCAATAATTTGGAATAATTAGGAATAATTAGAAATAATTATGAATAATTAGGAATAATTAGGAATAATTAGGAATAATTAGAAATAATTACGAATTATTAGTAACAATTAGGAATAACTAGCAATAATTAGGAATAATTAGCTATAATTTGTAATACTTAGCAATAATTAGTAGTAATTACTAATAAATACTAATAATAAGTAATTATTACTAATAAATAATAATAATTAGGAATATTTAGAAATAAATTGGAATACATTGTAATAATTAGCAATAATTAAGAATAATTATGAATAATTAGAATTAAATAGAAATAATTAGGAATAATTAGCAATAATTAGGAATAATAATCTATAATTTGTGATAATTACTAATCAATTGTTATAATTAGTTATAATTAGTAATAATTTCTAATAAATACTAATAATTCGTAATAATTACTAATAAATACTAATAATTAGGAATAATTAGTAATAAATGGGAATACATTGTAATAATTTGCAATAATTATGAATAATTATGAATAATTAGAACTAAATCGAAATAATTAGGTATAATTAGCAATAAGTTGGAATAATTAGTAATAAATTGTAATAATTAGTAATAAATTGTAATAAATACTAATAATTCAGAATAATTAGCAATAATTAGCAATAATTACGAATAATTAGCAATAATTAGGAATAATTATCAATAATTAGGAATAATTATCAACAATTTGAAATAATTATCTATAATTAGTAATAATTACCAATAAATACTAATAATTAGTAATAATTACTAATAAATACCAATAATTCGGAATAATCAGCAATAATTAGCAATAATTATGAATAATTAGCAATAATTAGAAATAATTAGCAATAAATAGGAATAAATTGTAATAAATAGCAATAATTTGGAATAATTAGCAATAATTTGGAATAATTATGAATAAAGATGAATAAATTGTAATAATTAGTAATGAATGGTTACAATTAGTAATAAATAGTAATAAATAGTAATAAATACTAAATATAATTATATCTAATTATTACTAATAAAATAATTATATTATCAATATTGGTGAAAAATCAATATTAATATTATTAAAATAATAAAAATTCTATAAAATATTAAAATTATAAATATTCGCAATAGGCTTTTCTCTATTCTTAACATTTTCAAATCTCAAAGGGTCACCAATTGTCAGGTCATGCACATTAAGAAGTGTATGTCATCCATGTCGAATGTAAACTCTCTAATTGTCCTTGCTTGGTTGATCACCTTGCATGTAGCATTGCAATAGGACAACCCAAGTCATGCCCTGCTCATCTATATGAATTATCTCTCATGACCCTTTATATAGACCGTTATTCCTTGAAAATTTAATGTAAAGATACCGATGTCCCATCAAATTTTTATGGAAGAATGATCTATGTAAAGGGAGTGAGAAGATTCTTAGAGACGAGAACAACATTTCTTTGGTCGTCCTATTGCAACACTACTTGCGAGGTGATCAACCATGCATGGACAATTATAGATTTTTCATTGGAATGGCTGACATAATCTTTTTGTTGTGCATAACCTAACAATTGGCGACCCTTTGAGATTTGAAGATGTTAAGAATAGAGCAAAATCTTTTGTGAATATTGATAATTTTAATATTTTATAAAAATTTTATTATTTTAATAATATTGATATTTTTTTCATGTATATTAATAATATAATTTATTTTATTAGTAATAATTAGTAATTGAAAACTTCTGGGATAATGAAGGGAAAATTTGTAATCATCTCCACAACAATAACTACCAAATTTCCTTTCATTATTCAAGCACTTTTCATTTTGCTAAGTATTGCTAAGTATTGCTAAATTAGTAATAAATTGTAATAATTAGTAATAATTAGTAATAAATTGTAATAATTAGTTATAAATTGTAATAATTAGTAATAAAAAGTAATAATTACTAATAATTACTAATAATTAGTAATAATTGGTAATAATTAGTAAAAATTAACAATAATTATAAATAATTAGAAATAATTAGCAACAATTTGGAATAATTAGTAATAATTACTAATAATTAGTAATAAATTGTAATAAATTGTAATAATTTGTAATAAATTGTAAAAATTAGTAAAAATTAGTTATAAATTTTAATAATTAGCAATAATTAGTTATAAATTATAATAATTAGTAATAATTAGTAATTATTGATATAATTTGTAATAATTTTTAATAATTAGAAATAATTAGTTTTAATTAGAAATAATTAGGAATAATTAGCAATAATTAGGAATAATTATCAATAATTAGGAATAATTAGAAAAAAATTAGGAATAGTTAGCAATAATTAGGAATAGTTAGAAACAATTAGGAATAGTTAGCAATAATTATTAATATTTAGGAATAGTTAGGAATAATTTGGAATAATTAGGAATAATTAGCAATAATTAGGAATAATTTGCAATAATTAGCAATAATTAGCAATAAATTGTCATAATTAGAAATAAATTCTAATTATTAGCAATAAGTTGTAATAATTTTCAACAAATTGTAATAATTAGAATTAAATTGTAATAATTAGCAATAAATTGTAATAATTTGAAATATATAGGAATAAATAGAAATATATAGCAATAAATAGGAATATATATTAATAAATAGGAATAATTAGTAATAAGTAGTAATAATTTGTCAGGAACAGTTAGGAATAGTTTGGAAATTTTTTTATTAAATTTTAATAAATTTTAAGAACTTGGCACAATATCTAGTGGATTTAAGACACTCCTTTTGCTCGATTAATTTTCTCCTTTCAACTCTCACCGACTGGAAACATTATGAAAAATGTGTTTCTACGTAGACATATTCAATCTTGTATGCATGATATTGGATATGCATTTGTAGGATTATATTATTTATAATGTTTTCAGGTGGTGACAGTTGGAAGAAGACGATTCATCGATGAAGAGGGGGCTCTTTTGTCTGAAGGCTGATTTACATGCATCTTTCTCACACTAAAATCACAATGAAGAATTTAGTTGGAGGTACCCATATTCATTCTCATTCATACAAGGATGAATATGTGTACCTCAGACCAGATTATTCATTGGGATTTCAGTGTGAGAAAGATGCAAGTAAAAAGAGCCGTCAGACAAAAGAGTAGCCATCAATCCATTGGAAATTGTGTCGCCCTTAATTAATGGTAATTACTAAGAAGTAGTTATAATTATTTATCTACTTTTTTCATATAGTGTTTTTATAATTTCAAATTATTCAAAAATAGTGACGATTGTATATTTTATGTAAAAAAATATGGAACAAGGAAGTCGACATTAGTCATTATTAGATGATCATGCTAGGATAAATCAGTGCAGAAATCCAAATGGTTTTAGTTTAAATCCTATATATATGGAGGGTATTGAATCTTTCTTATCATTGGCATCACCAAAACATGAATATGTTTCATAAGGAACAATTAAGTGTCCTTGTAAAAAATGTGCTCTAAGAACATTTGACCTAGTTGAAAAGGCTGGGGGACATCCCTTGCGGCTTGGTTTTCAACCATATTATGTTTTTTTGTATCAACATGGTGAACATAGTTCTAGAGAATACCCTAATAACTTGATTCTGGATCTATCACGGTTTCAAAATTTAGAACATGATGTTGCAGGTCCATCTGTGCAACATACTGAAACTCATGATGATATTAATTTAACTCCTGAGTTGGCACCATCCGAATTTTATGAGTTGTTGAGGTCTGTGGAGGATGCATTATATCCTGGTTGTAAGAAAAGAAAATTAGAAGTGATTGTAAAACATACGTATATTAAATAAAATAATGAAATGTCATAAAACTATTTGGATCATATTTTTTCTTTGGTTAAAACTTTCTTACCTGAAGGAAATGTGTTGCCTACAAATTACTATGAGAGGAAGAGGCTAGTTCGTAATCTGGTCCTTAGCTATCGGAAGATTAATGCATGTCAAAATGATTACATCTTATATTCTGGAGAAAATTAGTCATTGGATAGTTGTCCCATATGTGGACAATCAATGTATGAAGAAGCTCAACCGTTGATGTCTAAATCGATTCCAGTAAAATAGTTGAGATATTTCCCACCTATACCCATGTTGCAGTGTTTATTTATGTCTCAAAATATAGCTTCAATGATGTCATTGCACAAAACCAATATTTCAACTGATAGATGCTTGAATCATCCATCTGATGGTGATTCATAGAAACATTTTGACCGTCTACATATGTCTTTTTCTATAGAATCCCGAAACGTGTGATTGTGTCTTTCTACTAACGGTCTATGTCCGTTTGGTACTTATGGTAGTCAGTATTCATATCAGCTTGTCTTTATAACTCCGTACATTTTTCCTCCATGGATGTTGATGATAGAGCCCTATATCGTTTTCACTCTATTTATCCTAGGGCATCTGAAAAAGAATATTGATGTTTATTTGATCCCATTTATTGATGAGTTAAATAGATTGTGGGGTGATGGTTTTAATATATATTATGTTTGTGTGAAAAAATATTTCACATTAAAAGCTCCATTGATGTGGACGATTAGTGACTTTTTGAAATATGGAATGTTATCTGGTTGGAGTACACATGGTCCGAAATCATGTCCTTTTTGTCTGAAAGACAATAAAGCCTTTATGCTCGTCAATAGAAAAATACCTTTTTATTGTGATTTTCACCGTAGATTTCTTCAAATCAATCATCCCTTTTGGAGGAACAAATCTCATTTTCGAAAAGGTACAATTGAAAGGGATGAACCTCCAAAGTTGATCTTAGGTACAAAGTTGAAATCAGTTGTATTTTCATTACCTCCCATCATATTTAGACCAATAGTAAACCAACAGAAAATTCATTGCTTTGGGAAAGAATATATTTTGATAAAATGGAGCATTTTTGGGATCATCCATATTGGTATGATTTGTTTGTCTTCCACATGTTAGATGTTATGCATATTGAGAAGAACTATTTTGATAATTTATTTCATATAGATTTGGATACACCAGGTAAAACCAGAGATACTGTAAAGGCACAATTATATCTTTCCCAAATTTGTAGGTGAACAAAACTTGAACTATTTGAAAATGTCAGATCACAGAGGTTAATAAAGCCAAAATAATCTTATACACTGTCCAAAGAGAGTCTCTTATTATTTTGTTAGTGGATTGCATATTTGAGACTTCCAGATGGCTATGCTTCAAATTTGGTAATATGTGTTAAAAATGGTTATATTACTTGTTTAAAAAGTTATGATTGTCATGTTATAATGGAAAGACAAATGCTGATTAGATTCAGAGTTTTTTTTTGAATTCAATGATTTGGGATTCGATAACAGTCATAACATATTTTTTTTGAGACATTTGTGCAGTGACAATAGACTACGATGTGCAAGGAAAACTGGAAGAAGATGTTGCTGTAATTATATGTAAACATGAAAAAATATTTCTGTCGGCTTTATTTGACTAAATGGAACATCTGATATTACATTTTCCAGATGAAGTTAAATGTGGTGGTCTAGTATAATTTTTATGGATGCACGCATTAAAGAGATTCATGTAGAAATTGAAGAAAAAAGTACGTAGCAAAGCATCATTTGAAGGATCAATTGCTAAAGCTTATTTTCAAGAGAAATTTTCTTTTTTCTGCTCTCATTATTTTGAGTCTCAATATCCCTCAAAACACAATCACATGGGTTGAAATGAGGGGAATGTTAATGATGAAATGGAAAATTAATTAACAGTTTTTAATCAGAAAAATCTTCGTTTCAGTGGAGTTCATGAATGATGGATTTCAGAATATGAACATCACAGAGCCATACATATGTTCTGTTCAACTGTGAAGAAATGACATTGTTTGTCCTGTGAGTGCTTCTATCAGTTATTCTATAATTTATTATACAGTATTGAAACATATTTTATTTGTATGTTATATGATAATCATATCAAGAAACAAGTGACACAGATTACAGCAACTTCTCTTGAAGAACACAGACAAAAAAAATAATCTCAATGGTTTCAAAAACTGGTATCATAAAATATTGATCGTTTAATATCAATTTTGTTTATTATTTATTATATTGATAATTGTTTTAGAAATTTTCAGGTGTCTCAATATGCTGATAAAATTGATAAGCGACTATGTATATTGAGTAACCCACCATCCAAAATGGTTAAATCTTATAATGCATATGTGGTCAATGGTTTTCAATTTCATACACATCCATACAAGGAATCAAAAAAAACAATGAATAGTGGAGTTTTCTTGAGATAATCACATCATAGAGAAACTGAAGTTGACTTTTATGTAATTTTGGATGAAATTATTGAGTTGTATTATCCATAACAGAATTACATAACAATATTTAAATGTCAGTGGTTGGATACTAAGAGAGGCTTGTGTGTTCATCCGACTCATGGAATCATTAATATTAAATATAAAATTTTTCTTGTAGTAAATGAACCATTTTTACTGGCTCAACAGGAACATCAAATTTATTATGCAATGTACTATGCTACTTTAAGTGACATGAGTGATTGGTGGAGCATAATAAAAATGGAATCTCGAGAAAATCAGTTTACTCAAACTGAATGTGGTTCCGCTGAAGTGGAAGAAATTGAAATTTTTTGAGATACTACTCAAAATCCATCTGATTCACAAAGAGATGTGAATATCAATGATGACACCCCCACAATTAAGGATCGATGGTGATGAAGATTTTAATGATGTTATAAATGAATTTGAAATGATAAGAGATGATGAAACTGAAACTAATAAGGATATTGATGATGCTAAGGAGGAAGATGAAGACTTTAACATTGATTGCTTTGGAGAAGTGGATGAAGATGAACATTGACAAAGTAATATGATGGTTATAATCATAACTAATATATATCTATATTAAATAGTTATTTTAAACTATCTTTTAACAACAATAATTTTTTGTTTCAGATGGACTCTTATATATTTCTCAAGTTTCAGGAGGCTGACCTACCATTGGATGAGGGAGATTTTGGATCATCGGACCCCCAGCCTACTGGTGGTTCAGGGGGTACGCAGAGGGGGCGTGGTCTTACACAACTGATGATTCCTGACCCTATCCCCGAGCGACGTCCACAATTTGGTTTCGATCCACACACACAAAAATATGGAAACCTCTATATTTTATTTAGCTTTCCTTAATTTATTTATATATATACTAATTGATTGATTATTTATTCCTTTTTCACAGTTTTGCGCATGTTGCTATTAGATACGGAAGAGCTATCTTGCGCGATAATTTTTCTCAGTCATGGATCACATGGGAAAAGATTCCCATTGATGTACAACGTGACATGTTCCATCATTGGCTTGTACGTAAATAAAAAATATTTATTTTGTAATTTATTTTATTAATAACTTGATATTATAAATTATTTGTATGGTTTATGGTATCCTATGGATGATAGCATGTGTGACGCTATCCACGCGGCATGGTAGGTTTCTATGCGTGATCGTTTCCGTCAGTTTTTTCACAATTTCAGAAGGACAGTTGTTAAGAAAGCAGGAGTGACAGAATTTGATGAGTCATGTAGAGCTCACCAAGCGGAGTACATTTTATCTCACATTTGGGATGGATTATGTTTACATTGGTTGGGTGGTGGATTTCAGAGGAGATCTTTAGTGGGACGACAGAACCGGGGGAGATAGTAGGTGACACATTAAGCTGGTAGCCGTAGATTTAGTTTTCAAAGAGATAATCTGTTAAGTATATTTTTTAAATATTTTAGATAACATTAAATATAAATAGTTTATTTTATATTTCTATAGGCAGTCAAGCATCCCGATATTACGGAGTTTGATATTTATCAGAGGATGTACAGTAATCCAGCCACTGGAGAGATTAGAGGTGATCGCCAGCGTTAGAATGTGCTTAGTATTATTTTTTCTGTTTGAAATTTTACTGCATATAATATTTTCACATTTTTAATTTTAAATTCGGATTTAAGAAGTCATATGAGGCTGCGACCTCTTAGACATAAGCTGAGGGTCAAGACGAGACGACCGATCAGTCCAGTGCTCTTCATTTCGATGAGGTGGCATGGATGCATGCGACTCAGTATGGCTTTGAGAAGGGATGATTATTTGGTATCGACTCTCATTTGACTCCATCTAATTATTATGGTACTACTGCGATGTCGTCGTCCAGCTTGAGAGGAGCTCATCGAGAGACATCATCTTCTGGATCATAGTATCAGGAGTAGTTGTGAACTCATGTTGAGCTTATAGAGACATTATAGAAACAGCATGAAGAGATGTTCTGGCAACAATAGCAGTAGGAGCAGTATCATGAGGAGCTGCATCGATTAGAGCAGTGGTGACAGCAGGAGTATCACGTGCATATGGAGTACATGCACTCTCTGACACGTAGTTTAGGGATGGAGGTTCCTCCACCTCCTCCACACGACCCCCCCAGTGATTTGTGTTTTATGTTAAAAATATTTTAAATCATGTATTGTAATAATATGAACTATTTACAGTTTCTGTCTTTTATACTGGGGGAAATATTGCATAAATTAAATTTTTTAATATTTTGTTATTTATTATTAGTATTATATTTTTTTAATATTGTTTTATTTTACTAATAATAATTATAATAATATTTTATGATTTTTATTATATATTTTTGAAAGTATTGAATCATTTAATAGTTTTTTATTATTTTATTATTTTAATAATATTAATATTAATTTCTTATTAATCATATTTTTATTAAATATTTTTTTTAACATTATATTTTTTCAAGTTTGTTTAGTTTACTAATAATAATAATATTTTTTATTTTTTTCATTATTTTTATAATAATAATATAATTTTTTCATTAATCTTAATTTTATTATTTCTTTTAATTAATTTCAATATTTTTTACAAGGTCTTTTGCAATGGGGCCCCATCACAAATAAGTGAAATAATTTTTTTTAAGATTAGAATTTTGATGGGACAAGGGGCCTGTCACAATTATTATTTGTGATGGGCCCGTCGCACAAGGTTTATGGGTATATAATGTATATAATCGGAATGTTATTTGCGATGGGTAAGCTCCTCATCGGAAAAACTATTTGTGATGCACCCGTTGCAAATGGTTTTTGGGTATATAAGGTATATAATTAGTAGGTTTTTTCTACTGGTAAAAGTCACGTCGCAATATATATAATTTGCGACGGGCCCATCACAAAAAATATCTATTGCGACGCCATTTTCTGCAATGGACTAATTGTGATGGGGGCCCATCGAAAAAGGATATTTATGATGGGATCCCGTCCCAAATAGCCCATTGCAAAAAACAAAAAATCCAATAGTGTAAAATTGAATTAAATTAATCAAGTGGGTTGAAATGAATTTTTTATAATATTATTTACGAAATATTTTGACATATATTTTCATATGGATTTTGAAATTCAATGTATTTTTAAAATATTTAAATATTCAGTTCTGGATAAAGTGGAAACACTTTATCAAATTTCATTTTAATCAAACACACACACACACACACATATATATGCGTGTGTCTGGGGGTGGGAGGGTAATGTATATATATATACCTGGGTATATATATATATTTGTGTGTTTGTAAATATTGACATGTGAATATTTAATTTTTTTCAATGATATATATATATATATATATCTCTTAGAGTGTGTGTAAGTGTATATGGGTATAACAGGGAAAATAATCTTTTCTCATGGTTTCTAAAATATTTTTGAAATTCCAAATCCACAAATTTAAATAATCTCTAAGGTTGTGTTTATGTATTTGAGCTACACATGAACCCTATTTGATGTTGATTAACATAAATGGAAGCATGTGATGCATGATTTGTACCTTATATTATGTGATGGATATGCAATATATTTATTGAGAAGGATATCAAGGTTTGTTTGAGTAATTTGATATTCTTTTTTATTCTTGTATTACTCTCCATTTATTGAATCAGATTATTTAAAACCTTTCTATTGTTTTATTTTCTCACCTTTTCTATGGGTTTGTTTATGAGAACCCAAGAAGATAAGTAGGAGTTTAAAATTATTCTACACCAAAAATCTAAAAACCAATAGTGTTACCACTAGTTAATGATATGGATACATGGGTTGTTCTATTCTTATGAGTCTTGGTTCAAGATAGTCAGATAGATTGTGTTTGGATGCAATGTATGCTTGATTTTTGGTATTAGTATAGTATATTATATTAATATTTCACATTATGACCAAGGGTAGAGACATTGACATATATTCCTTTGGTTAGGGGATTCTCTTATGTGGGATGTATTTTCTTCATTTCCATATGATGAATGCTTAATGTGTGAGTTACCTATGATTGGATACATTTGTTTATTTTATTAATCTATAGTATGGTGCCACTTTACTGTTATCATATTTACTACACCATATGATTGTTTTTATAAATCATTTTATTAAATTTACTAAATAAAATTCTAATGTTTTACATGGGATAATTTTATAGTGTGTTTGATTTCAAAATTAATATTCTAAACTGCATTTTTACATGGAATAAAAATATTGGAATTCTTGTGAAACAACTTTGAGGTGTTACTAGTTCCAAAATATAATTAACCATAAAACACATTAATTTAATATATTTTTTTCAATCTATAAATAAATGGATCATTCTTTTAATGTTTATACTTGAGATATGTTTCATATTTTATATTCATATTGATCTTTATCTAATGTCTATATATCATTTTAGTTTAAGGCTTTTATTTGGTTATTTTCCTCTCTTAAGATAATTGATTTATTTGAGGAATGTGTCTTATTTATTTTTGGCTTCCATTCCAGAATATATAGTTAGGAATTTACTTCTTTATATAGAAAGCAGTTAGTGATATCTATTGGTGGCCACAGAAAAGGATTCTAATTGTATATATATTTGAATCTTTTCATATGTAGGGTAGGGAGACTGGGGCTGAATAGAGGAATGTTTTTTTCATTCCATGAATACTTTATATTTTATTCTTGTATATTTTATTTTTGATGGATATAAAATATATTAAGGAGACATGTTGTGTTTTTATTTGTTTTCAATTTAAAATTTACTCCAATTCAAGGGATAAATATTTTTCATTATTTGTGTCTAGATCCCTAGTGCATTTTATTGGCCCATGGTGATCTCTAATGCCCCTCGGTCATGTGTCTCTCTGTTCATGTGATGGTTCAGATTGGGGCATGAGTCGTGGAATTAGACCATCCATCTATATTAACCTTGAATTATTATAAAAATAATCTGAATATTTACATTATCACATTAAAATTCATCTTAATCTCTTAATTTATAATTTGATTAGATCCTTTTTATAGTAACTAATATAACTCTTCACATTTCTATTTACTTCATTACCCAAAACTATTCTAGGATACAAAATAAAATTCTTTTTGTACTGCAAAGTATAAAAATTTAAGGAACAATGTTGCTTGAATTTTATGGTATATAAATTAAATTATTTAAATTTTTCATTTCAGTCAAATACCTTAAAACATTTAATATATTAACTAAAAATTAACAGTAATATTATAATTCTATATTCCTTTAGGTAATAGTGATATTAATATTCCTGTGGTAACTCAACAAACCCTTTACATTATTTACATTGCATACCCTAAACCTTTTTTAGGATATAAAATAATAAATTAATTAATTTTTATATGATAACTTTGAACTTCTATTTGTGAAATTACTATCAATAGTATCTTAGACACTATCCTTCTATGATACACTAACATCTTTTTATTTTGGAAATAACACTTTATTTTCTATTAGTTAGAATTTTTAAAAAATAAAATATCACATCCTTACCATTTTTAGTGTTCTATGTGTTTGAAATATTTTTTCCTTTTGAAAATATAGATTTTTTAAAATATATCACTAGTTGGGGGCTTGATCATATTACCTTTTAGTCTAACAAATAATATAATTTCATTATCCAAGATAAAAACATATAATCTATATGTTCTTATAAAAACCTGTTATATAATCCTCAAAACATTATCCATGTTTATATAATTAATCATGTCATTTTTTAACAACCTTTTATTAATGAAATTGATATATTATCATAAAAACTGAATAAGATAAAGATACAAATATTTTACAGAGATTTATTTGATATATTCATACATTCAGATTTCTATTGTAACAAATTTATTCTTTAGTAATTGAATAAAAATCGAATATATAAAAATTATTCCATTTATTTTCAAATTCTTTATATTTATAAAACTTGTAAAATCAACATTTAGTCACAGGTTACCATCAGAATCGAAGAACCAATCTCTATAGCATTAATATAACATTAAAATATTTTCAAACTAGATTCCTTCCTCTAGTTTGAAATTTTACCACTATATACTATCTGTATATTAATTAATATCATATGTCATATGCTCATCTTATCTATTATTAATACATGATAATATTGGGTAAAACAATTCTTCAATTAAAAGATATTTTTGAAAACTTTCAATAAATGAAATTTTGGTGAATTCCAAACCATTAGAGTAGTTTTTATTAATACTTGAATCATTTTATAAAAGTTAAAAAATGGTAAAATATATGTATTTAAATATCCATCTCATTTTATACAACCAAAAAATTGTTATAATGTTATTCTAAAGAGAAATATCATATGAAAAACATATTATATCAATTTTACCCATGCCCGAATCATCCAATTTATCAATGAAGTACCTATTCTATACCATTAAAATAATATATATTCTTTAATTATTTTATCTTTATATCCTTTAATATATTTATAATAGATATAGATCATATATTTTATTTCATATATCAATCAAAAAATTGAATTTAATTATGTAAGATATAAGTATTTAAGTAAATATTTTCCCTAAGAGTTCACTAATATATTAATCATATTGAATAGAATTTGGAGTACCTAATAATATTGAGTTTTAAGGACTAAAATTCTTTAAATTATTTACATACCCATTAATACAGAGTGCATGTGTAGAGACTAAATTTCATTAGTTCAGTTCTCATTTATTTATTTTAAAACCACAATTGAACCAATTCATGACTTAATGGGAATCATTATTTTCATAATGAATATATTTTATACAGGGTTACTGAATAAGTAACTACATTAACACAAAAATAAATTCTCAGCAATTTTTCATTTAGTTACTCTTCATCGAGGTATGTTACTTTAAGCTTCAGATTTAAAGGATTAGTTACCATGATTAGTTTTATTGTGATGAAAAATTTATCTAAAATAATATATGGTATATGATTATCTTCTCTTATATATTATTTTAAACACATTTAATAATAGCTGAAAAACAGAAATAGATGGCCCATACATTATATCCATCTAGTGAGTGAAAATCCATTTCCCTTACTAATGGGCCTTTTATATCATTCCTCTCCTCAAATATATTTTAATTTTTGGAATCTTCAAAATCAATATAGTTGTGATTCGTGGATATTTTAGAAGATAACTATTTATAAAAATCCATCATATGTATTTAATCAACTATATTTATTCTAGAATAATAACCAATACAATTTTCCAACTAGTTTAATCCAAGGAAAATGTCAAAAAAATTAACAACGTATAATCTAGGGGTACCGAGTTAAACCTAAAACTACTCAATTGGATGATTGTGGTATTGATAAGTGTTTATATGGAAAGAATGGCACACATTGTATTTAATGGGTTTCACATCCTCACCAAAAAAATATATATTATATAAATTTTAAATTCATAATTATTACATATTTTATAAAGATTATCTTCTCAAATTTTATTCCTTTTTTGCACGAATTATTCTATGGATTTTTGGAATCCCTATTGTAATTTCCAAATTGATATGTTCAGACTCTATTGATGTGTAACTCATTACACAACCCAATGTATGTGTAACACACGCAAAAATATAATTCAAAAATATTCATACAAATCTAAATGAATCATATGAATAAGGTATATAATCTATTCATTTAAATACATATTGAAACATGAAATTTATAATCATCACATGAGTAACTATAGAGTGATGGACACCCAACCCTATTCATATTTTGAGAAAAAGGCATATGGCTATAGACCAGTAGGGTGTTTGACCCAAAAACCATCAACATAAGTAGACCATACGAAATAAAAAGTTAAATAAAATTTATTTTTACTAAATAATATTCCCAAAATATTACAAATAAGTAAATTCATGCTAATAATATCAGTTCAAAGCTAATTTCAAGGTAGAGGAAAACAAATTTAAGAAGCCATTTCTAACATGTAATGAAAGGTTATCTCTCTAAGAGGTAGTTTAACAATTAAACTAATGAATAAAAATTAAAAATATAAACAATTTATAACCACCAATAATGTGAGTAATAATCATTAAATTAATGAAAAACTTGAATAATTGAACATGATATAAACACCTATAAACTATTAAGAAATAGAGTTGATAATAAACCCATTTATAAATTAGCTAACATTATGGAAATTCAATAATATTGAGTAGAAACACTTTTGTAATCAATCTAATATGAACTAGTTCATATTATATATGTGATTTTATATGTAATTTTAATTTATTATTTTATCAATCGATCAAGTAAACAATCAAAACCTTTTTGATGTACTTTATGTAATGAATTTAAATAAGGAAAACTTTTAATTTCAAAATTTTCAGATTATTTAATTATTATAAATTATTATTAATAAATATAAACCCCTTTTATATGTAGAAATTTTTAATGACATTTAAAAACATTTTTATATATCATTTTTATAGTCATTAAATAAATAATTTATTTATTGATTATAAATAAACAATATATTTTTTTAAATAATTCTATACCTATAATTATTATTCATAATATTCATATATCATAATAATTTGAAAAAGACATTATTAATATTAACTCATTATTATTTAATTTTTAATTTTAATGTATTTCTAAAAATATTCATTATCCCACCCTATTTTATAATAAATTAATTTATAAAAAATGATTTTATAAATTTTATAAACACCCAATAAATAATTTTCGTTACTTATAAGAAATTTATATATAATATATTTTAATTCATGGGATATACTTTTATCACTTGGACCAAGGGTATTTCATTGTTCCCAAATCCTCATTTTAAGAACAATAATAATCTTTATAACAAAAATGATCAAAATAAAATATATTTTCAATAAAAGAACATTTGAATCTAATTAAAATAATGATTTCATAATAAATATTTGTAAAACATGTGTTAAAATTATATTATTTTAAATTATCCGACACATAATAAATTTCTTTTCTTTAATAAATCAATTAAACATATTAAATAAATTTAAATTTTTTTAAAAACAAAGGAATTATAATACAAAATAGTGTTTATTCCTAATGTTTCCCCCTATATAATCTATCACGAAAAGGGCATATTTATATCCTAAAAAATAAATGGTTTTAGAAAAAAATTCTCCTATTATTAAAAACATGATTAAATTTAAAAATATTGAGGGAAATTAACCACCCACATTTTTCATTTAATTTTACTTACAAGAAATATATTATGTCCATTGTGAAAATATCATATAATTTTGTAGATAAACATAATTAGAAACAACTAATGGATTAAGGAATACAATATATAAATGTAAAACATGATTTACATATTAAACATTTTTAATTAAATAAATCAAAAATATGAATAAGAATTATTTATTAGATTATTTAAATAAAAATTTTATTAGCATAAATCCAATAAAGAAGTTCAAATTCGAGTAAAATTATAAAACAAACTCCCATAATTTCCCCATAATAATTTTTTAAACGTTGAATGAATATTTTATCCTAATTTGATGAAATATGAAAGAAAAATGATTAATCAAATAATCTATATATCTGATCATATGAAAAAAAAAATTAACACTAAAATATGCCAACGGAACTTATAAATAAGTTATTTTTTTCAAAAAAATATGAAATATTTATTTTTACTATAACAAATATATCATATTGTAATATAGTACCCCTTTACAAAACATAAAACATAATATTTTTCATGACAATGTTCAAAGGGACGCCATGAAGATAAAGAATGATATTTTCCAGAATAATATAATAAATAAAAAAACCAACGAATGAAAAATTATATTAAATTTGTTTTTAAAAAACTATTGTTTCACTTTCATGTTGTTATTATTAGGGCTTGATAAAACACGATAATTGATTTTTTTAAAACAAACAAAAACCATCATATAATAGAATAATTTCAGTATAAATGGATTACAAAATAGTAGTTGTATACATACCTATAATTCTATTAATTTTCATATTCACAACACTCTAAAATAATTAAAAATCACATAGAAAACAAGTAGTATTTTTTTAGAGAGTAATAAAGAAAAAAAATTAAAAATTGAATAGAAGCACCCTTATAATTAAAGACATGTTTTTTTAGTAAAGTAATAAAATACCATATTTTATACATGATAGTAGTTCCAAGATTATAAATTATTGATCCTATAATAATATTTATATCAAAAAAATATTTCAAAAAAAATACATAAAATAAAATTTAACAAAAAATTGAGTTTAAAAAAAGGAGATTCAATTTTTCTCTAGAATTCAGCTTCTCTTGGTCATTTAAAATTTATTCATTTTTCTATTAATAGTTTTTTGGATAATTATTTTCAAATGATATTAATAAATGTTTGTATTCTTTCACGAACACCAAGGATGACTATATTTACAATCCCTAGTTGTTCCAAGCTCTGACAAGTATCCCAAATTATTAAAATCAGTGTAAAATGAAACTTCTTCAAATATAGAATTTATGATTTGACAACCATATATCAATAATATATTATTCCAATATAAATACATGAAAAAAATACAAACAACCAAAAGACTCATAAAATGGAACTCAGTTTTATGTTCTTTGTTAGACTCCTAAAATTTTAATGTTACTTATATAAAAATTGCAAGTGTTCCCTCTAAAAGCTTCCCAATGTAGTTTTATCATCATTTAAGAATATAAAATGGCCTATTTTTATAACCAAAAAACTCAAAAGATCCACGAAATATTACACTGACGATGTAGAACTACCAAAACTATTTACACTTCTATTTTTTGTATATATCATAAGTCTTCAATTGAAAATGAAACCTTCTATCACGGCTTGAAAAATCAATTATTCACGATTGACACATGAAAATAAATTATTATATCATTTTAAAAATTATTCATTTAATATGAATTTCTCTTGATCTAATCCAACTAAATATTCTCAAACAATATCCTCTCACCAATGTTCTTAAAATAAAATTCCAAAATTATCATATCAGGAATGGATTTTTATTGTAGTTATACAGTTTTGTGGAATGATTTAACAATGAGATGTGTATAAAGAGATATTTTTTGGGGGCTATATATGAAGTCATATAAGCCCATAAGTATTCATAAGCTTTCAATTACTATCCCTTTCAAAAATACCCACATAATTTTAAAAAAAAGTTCTATACGTGAAACCTTAGAATGTTCACTACATTCAGTGTGACATGTGGTTCTTGTTGTATTAAAAAAAACCATACATATCTCTCAATGATTTGAATATAATGTTAAAAAATTGGGTTCGTTTATAAATTATAAATATATAGGCACTCCCAATATTGAGGGATGTTTTTCCTTTTGAATTTCACAAATCTATTGTCCTCATTATTTAGAAGTTCAATATCATCAAACCATTTTGAGACATAATTTATTGCTTCTATGATATAATCATTCCCCTGAAAATACATAAATGGTACAATAAATTCCAACCCCCAAACATAAATAATATGAACATACTAAATTCATTTTTATAGTAGCATTTTCCTTATAATCATATTTTGAATCAGTTTTGTATCACCTTGACATTTTGAAATATATTTCTTTAAATAATCACTTTTTTATATGTTTCATCATAAGAAATGGTGAACTTAAATGAAATCACAATTCATTAAGATAAAAATATAAGTTTTAAATATATCTCCCAACACAATAAATTATATTACTGAGCATAAATTGGATTAACCACATTATTAAATATAGTTATGATAATTATAAAATCAATTCATATTACTTGTTAATTTAAATTTTTATAGTTAAAAAAACAACGAAAATCATTTTATACTTAAATGTTTTTTATTGTAATTGGTTTTATATTTCATGAATAATAAGCATATTAGGATAAAATAATAATAAAATATATTGATAATATGAAAATTATATTATCAATAAATTAATTAGTAATTTATTGTAAATAATTATAAAGAATAGATAGTATTTTAAAAATATATTTATAAATTTAAAGAGTTTTCCCCTATATTATGAGACTTTAATTAAATATTGAATTGTAATATTTTTGATTTTTATTTTTAGAAAAGGAAAATATTTTTTGAATTAATAATAATAATATAGTCATAATATGAATTTTTGATATTTTTTGAAAATAATTTATTTTTCAGCGAATAGTATAAAATATAATTTCTGAAAATATTTGGATGTTATTACATCACTTCGACATAAGCATAACATAAATCTTAAAAATATTTTTATTGACCAAATACATGTCTTATAGGTGAAATTATATAGATTAAAATATTGTAATTGAATTAAGAACCTATATTTGATATTTTATATCAAAAGTAATATTTTCTCAAAAATAATTAATACATTATATATTATTATTAAATTATTAATATTATCACAATTATTAATTGAATAAAGTGAAATAGATTTAAAAACTGATTTCTGTAGGTCCAAATTATATAATAAGAAGCACTTTATTTTAATTCATAAATATTATGTTACCTTAGGTAAAAACAATTTACCCTTGGTAAAGCATAAATGAAAAGACTAATAATTCAATTAGTAAATTGATTGAAAGATGATAAAAAATGATTCTCATTGACTGTTTGAGCCCTGGATCAAACATGTCTCTCCTACTCTCCATTATTTATTTATTTTATTCTTTCTTCCTCAAGAGGGAATTTCCATTATTTAATTTTTTTGGGTATTAATAGAAATACATTCCCTTTTCTATAATTAAATGTGAACTCACATCCTCAATTATACACTTAGAAAAACCCATTATGTTTGGCTCAAAATATTACCAAACACATCCTAAACACTACTATTAACCATTTGGATTTTTTTTTCATCAATAAACCACTAATGTTTTAATCCCCTTCTCAATGGAGATAATTCCAATAGTAAGGTATATATTTCTAATATCTACTCCTTCATTATTATTTATTTATATTATTTCTTTCTCACAAAAATACATTTTATTTATGTTATAGGTATAAAAATCATAAAATTGTTATATTTTTATTTTATTATAATGAAGATAGTAACATTAAACACCCTCTTGTTTTTTTTCAAAATAAAATATGAATTGGGTGTTATAAATACTTCTACCTCAAGGATGCAATGTATTTTTTCCTTATCCAACATTGAAAGATCAAAACACAATGAGATTTAATATAAAATTATAATATTTATGATATAATTAATATTTTATTAACATAATCCATATTCATCCTTCTCCCCAAGCTATTGAGAATGAAATCATCAACCATGCATTCTAATAGACTGTCACCTCCAGAGTAGGATCGATTTTTTGTATTTCATTTCATCACTTCCTAAAATGGATATCCATTAAAATTTTTAGATGGATAAATAATGTTTTAATGATATTAATAATATTTTTTTAAATACTATTTTAATATATGATTAATTACATGAGTTATTAATAATCATTATAAAATTACTATCATTAAATATAAAACTAAGAAGAAATAACAATTTCTTCATATTATGTGGTATTTTAATATATTTTAACTATTATTATACATTAATAAAAATTTTATATAATATAATATTAAAAATTAAATATGCTAAATATAATATTTTATTATGATATTGAAAATAAATCTCCTTATAATCATCCAATAATCATTTTCTGTTCATATTTATGTAGGTTTTACCTCCAAAGGGAAAAATTAAAACTAATTATATCTTGGATGACTATGAAAATAATATTGATGGTATAATATGATATAAATATTTAAATAATATTTTTATTTTTATTATAATTGATATATTAATATTTTACACAATAATTAAGAAAACACCTTTCATTCGTTATGAAAATCACCAAAGTATACTTATTATCAATTTCATATTCAACAAAAATGATTGAAAACTCATAAAAAAACTGAAACATTATGAATAATTATAAGTAAAAAATTAAAGTAAAATTTATGAAATTTTAATTATGAGATTATTTAAAAACAAGGATACCTACTTTGGTCCTACAAAACTAGTACAGAAGGATAAAACTTAAAACACCCAATGTAGGAAAATATATAAAGTCTGACAAAAATATTGGTAGATAATTATTATAAATGAAAATTACAAATTTTTTTAGGAATTAATATTATTTTAAAAATATTTATTATGATATAATGTTAGTTATAAATTAGTATAATGTATGTATGTATATATCAAGAGTGTTTATATAGGGTTTGTTGCCTAAAATTTGAACCCTTTAGGACATGTTTTTGTTATAAACCATGTTTTGTTTTGATTCAGTAAAAACTATCCCATTTTTTCTATTATTATATTACTTTTTATAATATTTATTGTTCTATTTAGTGTTATAAAACTCATTGTGTTTTGATTCAAAAGATAAAAATGATAAAAATGTTTTACATGACACAAATTTTTTCCTTAGATCATAATCACTACAATTTTACTGTTACCATTAAAGATTGATCTCTAAAAACGTATGAAGATGTCATGTTGTATTTGAAACTTATTTTCAAGGTAAATAATGGGTTGTAGTAATGTATTATTCCTTTATGAATCATTTATTTTGGGAAAATAAAATTTGGATAATAACAATTCCCATTTAATTAATGTATTTTCCCTCCAAATACATGTTTTTTACATGAAGAACTTATTACCCTTTTTGTAGTGTAAAATAAAATATTTTTTAAACAATAATGATAAATTTAATCATATTTATTTTTTTAATCATAGATTAGATTATCATTTAACATAGGTGGGTTTTTGATAAATTTATTTTAAATTATTTTTGAGTATTTTATTATCTTTGATGTTATGTTAATCCACATTGGATTTCATTTATAACTTGTTTTTTTCTTATGAAGTGATATTTATTATAGTCATTTTTGTTTTAATAATTATATTAATTTTATATTCTTCTTAAAATTTTATTTTGGAATGGGAAATGAAAAAAAATCTTGTTAAGATGATACTAAGGATCATTTTTTTGGAAAAATCATTTTTTATGATTTCTCTTCCTAATTCGAAGGATTGATCTATAATGGAGAGGTGTTTTATAAACAAACCTATCAATTATCTTCTTAAATATAACTTTTTTATTCAGTTTTTGGAATCAAATGATAATGTTTTTTATTTGATACCACACAGAATAGTTATGAAAAATATTTTATTATCATAAATTATTTGTGATAAGATGAATGATTTTATTTTAAATGGGAATAGTATATAATCATGATTATGGGTGGGTTCCAATATAACCCACCAATGAATTGGTTTATTTTTATGTCTCATGATTTCAAAAGGGTATATAAGGGGATTTATCAAAAGCCAAGCGGTACACCACAATATTTATCTAAACCTAAATGGGGTGTGCATAAGGTTTTATCCCAATACCGAGGGTAGAGAAGAGCATTAACCATTTCCAAATAATGTATGTTGGAAGTTATATCAAGACTACTATGTGAGAATATATACAGTGGGTATCCTTGACATATGGTTTCTATTCATATGTTTTTGTCATGTTCTTATGTCATAATATTGTGCCTATGATTATTCTCCTTGAATAATATTTCATGAATCATGACTCGACATATGTTTCTTGTGGTATATTTTTTTATTTGAGATTATATATGAATATATTAGAACTTATAAAAAAATTTATTTGTTCCAAGATCCATATAATAGAAATTTTCGTCCATTCCAATGTTTTATCATATGGTTATGATCTAACCCTTGATGACATGATGATATTTTTTCTCTTATTAAGTATTTGAGCACACCCCATTCTTATTATTTCATTTTACCAAATTATGATGATACGTAATAATGTCGAAATACGAGATTGGGATATTAATTAATTTTATAATGATGAAATTATTATCTAATAATATTTTTATCTAACAAATCAATAATAAACTAAACCTTAATGTCTATGGGTTGTGTAACTATTTGTGATATGTATTATTTAAATAATTATATTAATTTATTATTTATTTTTGGTTTATCATGGGTCACATTATTTATAACATTTCATAACCAATTACCAAACTTATATCCTCCTTTAAGATATTATCCCAGTATTAGTTATTTCTAAAAACCATTGTCTCATCCTCTCTCCCTTATAGTGTCCTCCCCATGGGGAAATGTAAAACCTCTCTAAAGTCTGAATTATCTATTTCATGAGCATACATATCATAAAAAAAAATTATCAAATCTCTAAAATAGAAATTTTTAATAAAAATAGTTTAATTTAAGATAATACTATAATAATTTCCTTGGTTTTTTATTAGGACATTAAGAATGATTTTATTGTCTAGAATGTAAAAAAAATCTACAAACCATATGGTTTGGGTTGTTCAAACTATGACTGGTTTTTATATTGAAATGATTAATTAATATCTCTAGAATCACTTATTTAATAATGGATATCCTATAATGATAATCTAAAACTACAATATAAGAATTTTAATTTTTTATGGATCTTTTAATAAAATTCTTCCAACATAAGGATCGAACTAATTAGTCGAGGTATAATATCATTCTTGGATAATAGGTTCCACAAACCAGATATTATCTTCTTCCAAACTAGCACCCAACCTAGTCTGTGGCAAGATCCAAAGGGCATTCCTGATCCCCTTGGTTGACACATGTTCCCAGGTATCATATATGAATGTTTGGGAACAGATTACCCATGTTCAAAAACCTAAGTCAACCAAATACAATTAATAAAATGAATCTAAAATTTTACCCCAAAGAAGACTTTAATAAAATTATGAATTGGAAAATAGGGTTTATACAAATCCCAATGACTACAGAAAAAGAAAAAAATCCAAAATAGACAGCCCAATAACCACCTCAAGCCAAGGGGGAAACACCCTCAAGTCATCTCGACAATAAGACACCATGAAGAACCTCAAGAATCTCAGAGCACTAGTTCTAAATGTTTTACCCAAACCTTCCAAAAAAATTACCAAGTCTACATACACCCAAATGTGTATTTATGATGTGATATAAATCCAATTAATATGACGCCACAAAAATATTCATTGTGACAATCATTATAAGAAAAAAATCATGAATGTTTTGTAAACACGAAATGCTAGTAAAATGTTTTAGGAAATGGAACATTAAATAAAATTAGTTCAAGTGATCTATTTTAAAGAATAAAAAATTTTTAAAAACATTCAAATGCTACTGAATTTTTCCATCCAAAAAAACCATATAATGAATATTAGTGTAAAATTTCCAATGATCACAAGTAATGGAAACACCCCTAGGCACTAGCTCATTGTGGGACCTAGGTACCTCGTATCTTGAGGAAAGTAACCGTACAAATATATATTCTCATGCACAAAAGGAACTTGAAGGGATCATAACAATATCCTAGTTTTCCCCAAACATCATCATCATCATCATAGTTTAGTTAGTTTTGTCATTGTAAAACTTGTTATGTGAAATAGGGGACCAACCCCACAAGATCACTAGTATACTAGTACACGTCTATCAACCAAGATACCTGGGTTTTCACTCTTGTTCTCAAAAAAGTACCACAAGCCATGGAAACCAATTTTAACATTAAAATAACTTTTTAAAACCACACACATAGAAAATAGACCACAAATATGATAGATAATTTACTTTTTTCATTAAAATTCATTTTAAAACCATACTCACACCAAAACTGCCCACAACGAGTTTCACATATCTTTCACATTTTAATGAAAGATTTATTCAATTTTCTAAAAAATTTCCTTGATGTTACAAATCACATAAAAATTATTTCATCTTAAAATGCACCATTTTAAAATTACACTCCTACCAAAATAGTTTTCCAACATAGTTTCACCTCTTAAATAAATCTAGATACCATTTAAAAGCTTCATAAAAAATACCAAGGAGGGTAACTAAGATTTTCACATAAAACCATTCTAAGAGCCTTATTTTAAAACCAAATACATTTCAATATAACATTAAACAATAATTTTAAGCCTTATAACCATTTAATAAAACCATTTCATGAACCATAAAATAGCCCCAAGTTGGATAATGTAGAATACACCAGACAAACACACAATCTTACACAAAAATGGTACATTAAAATTAATTTCTCAACCAATGCTACCAAATAATGTTTTCACACCACAAAAAACATATTTTGAACATTATAAATAAATAATACAAGAAATCCAACTCATTAAGAAATGCTTACACATGGAATCACCTACTATAAATGCCAAAACACCAAATCCTTGTGTGAAAGTTCACATGCACCATCGCCGCACCACAAGGGAGTAAAATAAAAACAATAAACACAAGATTATACCAATTAATCCAGGATCTAACCATAGGTTCTAATGCATACTTTTTGGAAGTTAGGAACTTTATGAAAATTTGGATAAAACCCTATGAAAAAAGAAGAATCCCAAATAAAATGGTTAAAGGGAGGAAGGAAACCCACTTACATGAGATATCGTGAATACAATGCCCCAAATACACCAGTAGTTGAATTTACAAGAAGAAAAAAATGAAATTTATGTTAAAATAAGTCTTAGTAGGTCCTGTGAGAATTGAAATATAGGGAAAAGAGTAAGAATTGAAGGATTTATGAAAGAAACAAGTTTCCACATCAAATTTGGATGATTTGAGAAATCCAGAGATGTTTTTCCCTAATTCGCAATGAATATGTGCTTCAATGATGGAAAAAGAGAACGAGGGTGCACCTTGGTTTATTTTTCTTGGGTGAGAGGTGGAATTAATGAAAAAACATAAACATTTAATGAGATATTAAATAATAATTTTTCTAAAGCAGGAAATGGGCTTACGGGCTTGCCCGATAACTTAATAGAAAACCCAGATCCATCATGATTATAGATTCCTATGAAGTAAAAATAGATAAGGTGGTTTTAATATACCAGGGTATTCCAATTGAGAAGTCAAATGGGTGTAAAATATTTAAAAATTAATAAGTAATAGAAAAACAATATATGTTTTTAAAACATGAAATTGGCTGATGGTATAGCCTAAATCTTGAAAACGCACCCTCTCCTCCAAACCTACATGGGAACCCCCCCCCCCCAAGATTAGTAATTAAATAAAAAATAACGTTAAAATATATAATGTATGTGGAAATTTTCCCCACCATAAAACATTACTCCCTTGGAAACACACATCAATGAAAAAAGAAAAAACCAAACCCAACCGAAAGGCTAACATGGATTCTTTTTCCATGTTTCGCCTGCCCAAAAAACGCCAAAACACCTCTAATTTATCATTCACAGAAGGAATAATCTCACCAACCAAGGAAAACACAAATTTATGAAATGTTCACGCATATTGAAACTACATCCCAAAAAACACCTCAAACACTATCTGAACAAGACACAAGCATCTCACCTAGAATGAATAATGAAAATGAATAAGGTCACCACAATATTACTTCAACAAAACCATTAAGCACACTCCATTCACAATGTTTACTCTAGGAGGATGTTTGTGGTTAAATTAATCCAGACAAGACTACATATTTTTAGACTAGTTCTAGGGACCAAACCTAGTTACTGATACGGGGAGACACAAACAGACTCCCCACCCTAAGGGGAAACTCAATTTTTTCTAAGATAGAATCAGGACATTAACTGGGGGAGGCCAAAATAGACTCCCAACAATAGTGCTAGAATTAAATTATACTTTTACAAAATAACTTACACGAGACTCTTAGTGGGTATCCCTACAATAATAACTAACCTTCTTAATCGACCGACACAGGTAAGCATGAAAAGACCCCAAAATTTAAATAGTTGGCACAAGCAAATGGTTATTTCTTATGGTTTGGGAAACCATGTGATAACCAGGAATATAAATCTATCCAAGTGGGAATATTATCATAGTTACATGGTCCAAGGAGCATGGATGTTTGGAGACCAAGCTGTAGTTACTATCTCTTATCACACAGTTTTCTAGGTTGGTTTATAGTTACTAATAATCATGTGCAAACCATGATCTTCAATATTCCTAGGAAAATTTTTATATTTTTCTCCTAAAATTCAAATATAACCCAAGGGAATAACATTAACTTAGGATATTAAAAGGAAACAAGGTCCTTCAACATCTATCACCGAATGATACAAACATGAATAAGATGACGACACGAGCGATTTAAACTATTCCCATCTTTCATACTGAGGATGGGGATTTGACCAAATGTATGAACGACCTGGTATTTCCCTTGACTATGTACCTGCTTCACTCTTGGACCAATGGATAGAGAATAGATGATAGTAGAATATCCTACCTTGTAGTCAGGATTTAGAAACCCTCGAATAGAAATTATTCCACTATTACCACAAAAAACTACACAATTATTTGAGGTGTGTTCAATGAGACATGACACACTTCAAACTCACATTACCTTAACCCCTTCGTTTTACAAAAACGAGGGCTTAGAGGATGCAAAAACATCACCCCATAGTTCTTAGGTTGGGAAACAATATAATTAAAGGACCCATAGAAACACCTTTCTCTAGAACATGGGATTTCCAAATTCTCTAAAGGGAGACAAGCATCTGAAAAAAAATAGAGACTCTCAAAACATTGCACGACCTTCACCCTCACAGAAAAATGAATACAAAACATCGCAAGGCATCACTGAACATGAACATTGATGATAATAAAAAAACACAAGGATAGGGGCCTTATGTTGACTCCCAAGCAGCACATGTTTCTAGTAAGTGTCCATAATAGCCACTCTTGGTCATATTTTCTACACTGGTGGCCTAACATGAACTATTGTTGTAACGAACCAAGTATTTATAGAATAGTACTTTATTATTTTTATTAATACTTATGAATAAGATATTTTTCTAATTTAAATGGGATTCTTTTTCTGATAGCATATTCAACAGGCAACAACGGCCTTCTCTGAAATCTTACATTGCCCATAACATTGAGTTATACTCAAAAATAATACAATGATATTAATATTATATTAAATGGTATTTAACACATAGCTATTGGGATAGGGGGAATAAATAGTATCATCTTAATTTTAAAATATATTTTACACATGTTTAAATTATAATTCATTAATTACAAAATATATTAGAAATGGAAATAAAAAAAACTGAATATAACAGATATTTCTTATGAAAACCTATATAAAGTAGATAATTTTTTTATATCACTCTTTATGGATATTTTTGATGAAATATATATGAAATATATATATATATATATATATTAATGTTCAAAATTCATATTATATGTTTTCTAGATATGATATATGAATGAATTCATTTTTTCAGATAAAAGAATTATTTATCTAAAAATGTTGTTTTACCGCCTTTTGATGGAGAGCCCTTATTAAATCTAATTTTTGACACATTTATATTTTTTATTTGAAAAATAAACCTTCAATTTATAATAGAAACATCTATGTTTACTTTGTATGAAATGTTTGTATTTTTTTTGCCAAAGTTCATTCTTTAATGAATTTATAAAAATACTATATTTTAATTCAAAACTGCCTTTCAATATAATTTATTTATATAGTTTGGTTATAAATTAAATTGGGTTTAAATTTTAAATGGATTATAATTTTATCATCTAATATAATGTTGGTAATTATAAGTAATTCACTTTAAAATTTGGACCAAATGCATGTAAATATTTTGGTAGTTTTTAATTCATAAAAACACACATTTTGGTTTTTACAATAGGAATTAATTTTAAAATAATTTTTGAAAATTTCTTATTTTGAATTTTGAAAAATAGATTAAATATTTGGAATTATATAGTCCAATTTGGGTAAATAGGTAATTTGTTTTTAGAGATATTGAATAGTACCTTTAGTAAATATTTTATTTACCATAGTTATAGAGTAAATTTTGTAAATAAGGGTAAATAAATAATGTTATAGTAATTTTAAATTACTCTAACCAATGTCCTAATCCTATTGGATGCTATATACACAACCATGGGCATCCTTGGTTCGATTTTGGTACCCCATGGAGCCACTTAGATGTGAAAATTACATATTCTAACTATTAATTTAAATTAAGAAAAATGTAACAAAAACATGTATCTTTTAGTAAAATAAATTTCATATGGGGTTTTATAAGTGACATCATGAACTATAAATATTAATTAGAAAGATAAAAATATTTCATAAATATTGGTATTTTATTAATAATATTTATCCATCAAATAAAAAAATTTATTTATGACATAATGGTGATGTAGTGATTACATTATTAATGAAAGATTTAAATAAATTAGATTATAAATATTAAAACAAATTTATTTTGAAACTTTTTATGCTATCCACGGATTTTATGGATGAGTAAAAATTTTAATCTTTTAATTTATGTAGTTTTTGATAAATAATAATGTTTTTATGGATTTTTAAAATGTCATGATATGAATAGTATAAAAATTTAGATAAATGGGTTTTTAAAACAAATACTATATTATTAAATGATCTAATAGTCTTAAAAATATAAGACTCTTCCCAATGACATAGATAATGGTTTAAATTTCATTAATGAAACACTTGATGTTCTATTGTCATTTTACGTTAACTATTTTTACCATGTAGTATGAATATACAAGAAGACATCTTAATAGTTAAATTAGTTAACCTAGGGTTAATGCTATATGATAAGGTTAAATTTGAAACCAAACTTTAATAAAACCAATAGGTTGA
The DNA here is from genome assembly GCA_963277665.1 of Viscum album. Lineage (NCBI taxonomy): Eukaryota > Viridiplantae > Streptophyta > Magnoliopsida > Santalales > Viscaceae > Viscum > Viscum album. The sequence continues at coordinate 548,816,104 of OY728148.1, forward strand.
GAGTATTTATAACAATAAACATATTATATCATAATTAAATGAGTTATGGAAATTTTTACAATCTAAATTCAGTTTATAATAAAATAATCATTCAAGATATTCCTAAAGTACCCCTTCTCCCTCCTATAAAAGGCAACAACCACTAACCCTTACTAACACCTCTCAAGCTCCATTTTATTTTCCAAAATTTGCCAAATAAAACCTCTTACATACCTCTATTCCTCCTAGAACCCTTATCTCGGTCAAAATTCAATTCAAAAAGGCCTTTTTGCCTACATCAAAAAGAATTACTTGATTTGAGATAATGTATTCTCTCAAGATTCATCCATTTATTTTCATTTTCCAACACCAAAAACACTCTTTATTCCAATATTTTATAAAAAAAATAGTTTCTTCAATATACTAGGAATTGTTTATGGGTTGTATTTGAACTAAACATAAAAACAACTCTATTTAATGGTTATGAACATATTGTTTCTGTGTACGATGAACTACAGCCTCACAAACCGATGATTGTTCGATTTTCCCCTAACACCTATCATGGTGCCCATTATAATGGAAATGTATTTATATGATATATATTATGTTTATATTATATTTATTATTCTATAATTTTCATTTAAAACATACCTTTATGCTTTTCATTATGTGTAAACATGATAATCACATTTGATGATGTGCGGACTACCACCCTCTCAAAGTGATATTACCCATTCATGCTATACATGGAATGTATAAAGGATGGAATTAATGATATTATGTATCATAAATAAAAAATTATATTATAATTAAATCATAATATACCTATGTATCTTTATGTATTTATTAATTTAAATATAAAATCTAAATGAATGTTTCGTTCATTCATATGCATGACTTACCGCCTCCATGAACTGTTCATTTCATTTATTATCTCCAAATGTTATGGACTCTTATAAATACATATATACAATATATATATATATATATGATATCTATGATATCTTAATAATGAATATAATTCTAGAGATGATGTATTTTTTACCACATGGAAATTTTATTGTTATAAAATTTTCATTTTGGACTCATGTACCGAACATCGACAAAACGTCTGATATGAACATAGATAATTATATGATTGTTATTACAAGATAATAAGTTATATAAAAGGAATAATATACTTGAAAGAGGTTCTTAAGATAGTATAAGTTATCTAATGTTTATTATTTATGGATATAAAGAATGAATAAGTTGAGTCAGACATAAGGTAAGGGAACCTTTCACCCTTCTCTTTTAGTCAAAGACTTGTTTTATGTTATGGATTTTAATTTCCCTTTTCATATATTGGGATTTGTTCTTATATAAAATGATTTTTTTTATATTTTATTTCCATGTTATGAGATACCCTTTTCTCTCCATTCAAATTATTTTCTTAATTTTAATCAGATGTTGTTAGACTGCTGAATTTATTTAAGGGACCTCATCTCTATCTTTTTTCATTGATGCATGTTTTGATAATATAAACTTCATTGTTTTATGTGGTGTATATTAAAACACTTTGACTTTTAATTTCATTTAAAGGGAATATTTTTTCTATTAATCATTTCATGAAATGACAAAAGTAATTTTTTTAACGTATGTGGCGAAAACTTCCTCTCTTATACTGTACTAATTATTTGATATTTGGATTCTTGTATAAGACTTATTATTTTTTAAAGGGAAAAGAATCCCTTACTAACTTTTTGGTTGTTTTATAATTTATTCTTTTTTTGAAATGATTTGAGTATTTCAATATCTTGAAATGATTTCTTGTGATTACAAATGATATCTTATTTGTGAAATGGTTATATTTTCAATTTTATCTGTTATGATTATAAAATGGTACATGCAATTTTAACAGGTGGTTACATGATAAACCAATGATGGTTGGTTATGTGATAAACCAATTGACAGGTGGTTCCATGATATACCAAAGGCGGGTGGTTACATAATAACCTCTGATGCATTAGGTATGGAAATTGGCCGTATAACTATTCCATTTTGTGATATGTATGGAATTTGACCATATAGTACTTCCAATTAAGTATGTTTATATCCCTAGTTACCTTTATATTCTATATGTTATTTTCAATGAGTTTTATAGTAATATTTTGGTTACAAAAAAAAGTGAGCAATGTTATTATATTTAGTGAAGTGTTTTTTATAATCCTTTAAGGTGAAAAGTATTACATTATGATAAAGTATTAGTGGATTTCATGTTATTTTGAAAACTAAAAATTTCCTTCTTTATGTATCCCTTACTGAGCTTTTTATTCTCATCCCAAGTTTTGAAATGATTTTCACATTTCCTAAAGATGAATATTGTCAAGGATGGGATAAAGGGAACGTTATGATGTTTAAATCATAGAACTAAACAAGTCTCTTGTTAAAGAGTTTATTCCAAATGAAAAAAATGGATAGTGAGTTGAAGTGTCTACCTGTAATATTCAAGTAGTTATGTATATGTTATGACCTAATTTAAAAAATATCTAAACTAGAAAATAACCACAATTTGATTTATTAAATCAATTCCAAATTATGTAATGATTATGTCTGGGGCATTACTGTTTGTATAAGAGGTCGGTTTAGATAAATTTAGAGTCCCGGGTGCTATTGAAGCACAAGTGACATAAACATAATGGTTATAATATTTTAAGACTAATAGTTATTCTATATAAATTGAATGAGTTTAAGATAACATGAATAAGTATATATTCATATTTACCTTCATCATAAAATATTATTTGATGATTTTACTGATCTACTCACACTAACATTTTTGGTTTTACTAAATGGGAGGATATAGAAGGAACCATAGTAATAATGGATGTAATGAAAATTGTTATGGGTTTTTAATAAGCAAATAAATGAAATGGGAGTTATAATGACAACTCATGTTGTTTTTCTCAAAAAACTATCTAGAGTCATGATTGATCACCTAGACCTTGGTGATTTTTATAAGGCATCATATATATGAGAAACAAAACCCTATAAAAGCTTTGGTAATAATAATAAAGGTATTTATATTAAAAAATAAATGTGTCAACAATGTGGAATGAAACACCTAGAAAAATGCTTCAAATGGATGGGAAGATGCTATATATTTTGTAATGAATGTTATAAAGCAAGAACCTACCATAGAAAAAGGATGCATCCAGTTGAATCTAGAAAAGGTAATAAATTTCATTCTATGGGATCAAGTGAATGTTTTAAATGCAATGTGCATGGTCATTTTACAAATATATGTGATATGAAGAAGAATTTTTAATGGGATCAGCAAGACCATACAAATATATGTTTACCAATACCTAATTCTATTCTGATTGAGGTTGAGGAAACTAACAAGGACCAATGAATGGTATGGTCTATTTATTATCTAATATTTTGACTTTATTGAATCTTATGATATGATTTATGATTTTATTGGTAGGAAATAAGTGTTACAAAATAATTTGTGAAATAATGGATAAAGGATCAGGAATAATTTTTGATAATTTTGATGTCTAGGAATTGAAGAGTTATATTTAATATATGGATGATGATATGTTTAAATATATTAATGATAAGATTACTTTGGAAGACATTTTCTGGTATATATAACACTAATGTTTGATATGTGAAAATTTTATTCAAGGAAGAATTATATTTTCTTGTGTGGAAAAAATGTATAACCATAGGGGTTTATGTTATATAATGTTTTTGAGGAAATTACGAGTTATTAATATTTTTTGGGGTGCAAAATGTGAGGTGTGAAATTACCTTTGAGTTTAAAACATGTTATGGATGTTTTTAATGATATTACCTCATTTTTTTAATTTTATTAGAAATATATGGTTTTTGAAAAAGGGAAACACACAAATTGTGTGACAACTCATCATGTCGGAAAATGTTGCCGGAATCAAACACACAATCAATGTGAGACTAAGATTTATCACCTACAACTGGACTACATGAAGTCTTTATTTAGTATGATTAAATATTTTTAGATAAATGATATTACAGATTGAGAATATATTGATTTTGGGAACATATGTTTTATCAATTAGAAATCCTTCGTATAGGAAAATGATTTGGTTATTAAGTGATAAAGGTTATTTGGAAAGACGTTATCTCTTTTGGGAACACAATATACCTATAGAAAATAGAATACTATGGGATTTTATTTGTAAATAAATCATTAAAATTTTATTTTATAAGAATATATATTTTTATTAAGGACATAGAGTGATTTGTGTTATTAATAGAAATGATTAACCTAATATTGATAATATGTGATTAGGTTTATTACAATTCAGTATGAAACTTTAAGAGTAGTAGCAATTATTTGGATATAAATATTAATATTTACTATGGAAGACTATGTGATTAAATTCATCATATTTTTGGGTTTTAATATTAGATTGGATTATTTTGAAGAATTTTAAGGACAATTGTGTATTTCATAGTCTTTGTTGAACTTTGGGTTCTATTTGTTGAATTATGAAGGTTAAGAGTAGTATTTATTTTTATAATGTATTATCTTTTTGGGGATTATCTGATCTCATATTAACCGTTTTCGTTTTGGTTAATGTATAAAAATAAGGGAAATATATATTTAATCTTTTTTTTGATTATTTTATTCTATAGAAGATTATTCTAGCACTTTTGATGTGACAATGTCATCTTGAGTACTTATTATCTAGAGAAAAGATGTGTTTGTGGAGGAAATTCAGTAAAGGATGAATGAATACAATACATATACGTATATTTCGTTTTTTTCTTAGTCATGATCATAAATAAATTCCTCAACATTATGAAAATGAACCTAAAACAAAAATGTTGTCAATTTACTCTTTATATTGGTTAATCAATGACCATTTAAAACATCATAATTTTATGGTTTTCTAGAATTTAGCATTCTCCTGATCATGTTTTCTTTAACTCTCCATCAGAACATGATGGTTTGTTTTCCCTTCAATATCCAAGTTTTCCTACAAGAAACCCTAGTATGGGTTATCTGAAGTGACCTTTTTACTTCTATTTCTTTCTATTAAAGTGAAAAGTTTATTATATCTTTTTCTGATGTGGGATATTCAATGATGTTTTTGAGCCCAATTTTAATATCACAATGACATAATTTTCAAAATGGTTGAAGGATGTAATGACCAAGGTATTCATAGAATAGTACTTTTTGATTTCTATAAATACATACGAATATGATATTAATTTTAAGTTAAAGGGGATGCTTTTTCTAAGAGTGTACTTGACAAGTAACAATGAGCTTCTCCAAAATTTTACAGCGCACACAACATTGAGTTATACTAAAATATAATACAATAATAATATTATTATATTAAATAGTAGTTAATGCCTAGACGTTAGAATGGTAGGAATTAATTGTATCATATTAATTTTAAAAAATGGTTTACACATGTTTTATTGATGATTATTTTTTACCAAATTAATTAGAAATAGAAATAAATAACTATTGAAAATAATGGATACGTTTTTATGAAAACCTATTTAAATGAGAATAATTGTTTTATATCACTCCTTATGGATTTTTATTTACTGAAAAATATATGCTATATATTAAATTTAATGTTTTAAATTCATCTTATATGTTTTCTAGATATGATATAAGAAAATATTCATTATTTTTAGTTAAAATAAGTATTTTTCTAAAAATGCTATTTTACTGCTTTTTGATGGTGAAACATATTTAAATCTAGTTTTTGATACCATTATATGTATTATTTGATAAAATAAACTTCTTATTTATAATAAGAACACAAAAATCTACTTTGGATGAAATTTTGGTATTTTTCAGCTAAAGTTCAATCTTTAACGAATAGTGAAAAATACTGCTTTTTATTTCAAAACTGTCTTCTAATCTAATTTAGTTATATAGTTTGGTTATAATTTTCATTGGATTTAATGTTTAATTGCATTATATTATTATCATCTAATCTAATGTTGAACATTTTAATTAATTTCACTTTGAAATTGGACATAAACGCATGTCAATATTTTTGTAGTTTTTACCTCATAAAAGATGCTTTTTTAGTTATGACAATGACAAACAATTTTATATTAATTTCTAAAAATTATTTTATTTGAATTTGAAAAAATAAATTCAATATTTGGAATCAGGATATAAAAATTATGTAAATAGGTAACTTTTATTTTTAAACATTATGAATAGTAACTTTAGTAAATATATTATTTACCGTGGTTAAAGGGTAAATCATGTAAATTAGTGTAATAAAATAATATTATAATAATAATAAATTTCCCTAAAATGTGCCATAATCATATTGGATGAGAAACACCTGACCATGGTAATCCTTGGGTCAATATTGGTACACGATAGAGCCACTTGGATGTGAAAATGACATTTTATAAAAATTATATTAAATTAAGAAAAATGAAACAAAAACATGTATTTTTTAGTAAACAAATTTTAATATGGGGTTATGTAAGTGATATCTTTAACTATAAATAATAATTAGAAAGCTAATAATATTCCTATAACTTGGTATTTATTTATTGTATTTAGTCTTGAAATATAAAATTTTCAGTATGACACCGTGGTGATGTAGTGATTACCTTATTAATGATGTTTGTAAATAAATGAGATTATAAATATTAAAATAAATTTATTTTGAAACTTTTTATGCTATACACGAATTTTATGGATGAGTATGATATTTTTTATTTTAATTTATGTAGTTTATATGAAATAATAAAGCTTTTATGGATTTTTAAAAAGTCATAATATGAATACTTTAAAATTTGAAATAAATGAGTTTTTAAAACCAATACTATATTATTAAATGATGTAATAGTCCTAAATATATAATATTCCTCCCAATGACATAGATAATGTTTTAAATCTCATTAATGAACCACTGGAGGTTCTCTTGTCATTTTATGGTAACTATATTAACCATATAATATGAATATAAAAGAAAACATGGTAATAGATAAATAAGTTCACCAAGGGTTAAAGCTAAATGATACGGTTAAATTGGAAAACAAACTCTGCCCAAATAAGCCCCCCAATATACCTCTATTCCTCTTATGAGCCTTAATTGGTCAGATCAGAATTCAAGAAGGCCTTTTTTCTTAAATCCAGAGGAGTTACCTTATTTGAGGCAATGTCTTCTATCAAGCTTCTTCCAATTATTTTCCTTCTCCAACCCCCTAAAATCTATTTATTCCATCATCTTCTAACAAAACATGTTTCTTAAAAAAACTAGCTTGTTTTTATGAAATGGTTTCAAACTAAACTTACACACAACTCCATTTAATGGATAAAAATATACTATTTCTGTGTACGACGAACTACTTCCCCACAAAATGACGACTATTTGATTTTCCTCTACCACCTCCCATGGTGGCCATTATGATGGGTGAGCATAACGATACTCAGTAGGGACCCTGAGACCCCTATGTTCTCTCAAAATCCACCAAGGATAATCAATAGAGTATGAAATCAATGAATAACCATTATATAGGTATTTTCCCATACATATACCTATTTTATCATGTAACCCATATTAATCATGAGGTTTACATAAAAGATACTGAATCAGCTCACACAGGTATACAACACACGTAGAGTGTTTGAGATGATTATATGTAGGCACTAAATCATCTATTCTGTCGAACCCACAAAGGATCTAGGAATAGTAATTTGAACTGTCGAACCCATGCAGGATTCAAGAACAGAAAACAGAGTTGTCAAACCCACATAGGATCCAAGAACAGTTCTTAGTGTTGTCGAAACCACAAAGGATCCAAGAACAGTATTTGGAGCTGTCGAACCCACACAGGATCCAGGAACAGTCGTCAGAGCATATCCATCCACAGGGTTCTACACAAAGTGAGATTGATTCCAAGAGGTTTTACTCTTCAACCCAGGTTTCGATACATCAAATACCACTATGTCCAAAGTTGATGTATCCAATAGATCCATCTTGAAAAAAGAGACCCAATGCGAAAGACAGTGCGTCAATTGGACGCCCGGTCTGAAAGTTATTCGCATTTTAGTCCAGGGGGCCCGGTTAGATTCATGCTCGATCCAACCTGACCATATCTCAACTATACCCAAAACTCCAGTGAGGTATACTCAAAGGGACCATCACGCACCATGTTTTCCAGCGCTGCTGAGAATTTTTCAAATGGATTTCCGGTGCCAAATATATGACCAAAATAAAGTAAATGGTCGGTATTAGGCCCCATTCCAATCTGACCCAGTCGGATCGACCCGACCTAACATAGTCTGGGCTGACCCTATTCTGGTGAACCCTTCCTGGCCCATTGGGTTTGGCTAGACCCGTTGGGTGGGCTAGCCCGTTGGGTTCTGCCATGCCTGCTAGGCCCAGCCCAGTAGGCTGTGAGGGGTCGTGGAGGGCCGCTAGGGCGCAGACCATCCACGAGGGTGCGGACCAACCCCAATTTAGTGCAAGTGAATATCAGTCTGAAGTGCACCACAAGGGCACGGTTCGGGGCGGCTCAACTTAGAGGCCGAGGTGGCGTGTCCAAGGCCAGTTTGGCCGAGAGGTCGCGGGTCGGTCGGGGCCGGTTTGGCCAGGGCATGGTGCGGCCGGGCCGGCAGGTGGCGGGCTTCAGCCAGGGCACACGAGAGGCAGTCAGGCAGGCCGGGAGGTGGCCAGACAGGTAATCGGGCTGGCCGGGTGGTGGCCTGGCATGCCAGCTAGGCGTGGGCAGGCTGGTGTTGCTCGGGCTGGTGGGAGGCACAGTTGACAGGTGGCGCGGCTGGCGCGGTGTGGAAGCCGGCGGGCGGCACGGTATAGCTCGATGCGGCGGAGCTGGTTTTTCCAAAGCACCGCGAGGGCTGCACAGTTCGTGGAGTCCTCGGGTATAGTTGATGTTACCTTCATCGTCCAGTTGCCTCATCCCCATGCTAAATATCATCACAAATTAGAACTGCGGAGGGGTCGGGCCAATTTGGATTGGCCCGCACCCTCCGCATTTAGGGTGGTACCAAGCGGTTCAAAATATCTTGATTTTTAATAGAATTACATAAAAATAGAAAAGGGGAGAATGATCAAACAAATCACCCCACATCATCCTGCAAATAAACAAACTCATATAATTCCCCATAACTTTGTTAGTTGATCATCGATGAAGTCATGGGAAGAAGACGAATGTGATCGTTGTTCGTCACGTTCGTTGCACACTACCAATCTCATACTCGTACATTGGCTCATTGACGATAATGCAGAGGGAAGGTGTGTTGAAGATGTTCCACATCAATATAATCTTAGTATGAATTTCGAAGGAGTTCGTTGCCAGCATTCTTCATTGGAAGAACGCATTCTTCATTCTTCGATGGTGAGATCTTTTTCTCCCTAAGCTCACTCTTCTCCAAAGTTTCCACCAAAATGAATATGCCAATCCAAATAATAGATTAAATTAATCTATTATTTAATTTTTTGGCACAAAATTCGAAATGGGTGAATTAATTAACTTGGCTCCCCTTAATTAATTAGGAGGATTTGGCAAAAATTAATTTATTGGAGTTGACACCAATAAATGAAGGGAGTGTGGAGGGACTCTCCCTCATTAATGAGGTTAGTTGAGAGGTTTTCCTATCCCTCATTAATAGGGGGTTTAGTCCTGTGTGTTCCCCACATCGTAACCTCTCACCGGAGGATTGGTTTGGGTGGGCCCCACCTCCATAACCTTTCATGGGAGGTTAAGGTGTGGCAGTCCCACCTCCAACTTCCATGTGGATGTTTTAACCAACAAATAAAATGAATCCACATACTATATTTTTATTTAAATCATTCTTTAAAAACCCCAAAAAACTATCTTTAATTCTTGACCAACTCCCATCAAGGTGAATTTTTTCTTAAGCGAATACCAGTGCTATGATTTCAATAGTGCCCTCAGATTTCAATTCTCAGAATCGGTTCAAAGGCTATAAAAACCTGCTCATGTGTTTACTGAACATACCTAAACAAAACATCATAAATTGATTCCAAGTACACCAGGCCTCAGAATCATGTGCTGTCAAATTTCACATACTCGTAAAATCCCCAAGTATTTATGAAAATAATTCCACGGAAATTCATGGTCTTTACATTCTCCCCACCTCAGGGATTTACATCCCCATAATCTACAACTCGAACAATGGTAACAAGTGGGGGTACTAAGCATGCATGTGAGCCTCCCACTCCCATGTGCTATTCTGGAGGTTCCCATGCTGCCAGTGAACATGCACCAGAGGTAACGACCTTCCACAAAGGACCCACTCATGTTGATCCCCAATCTCCACTGGAACCTCTATAAATGTCTTCCCCTTGTTGATTTCTAGCTCTCCATGGTCAATGATGTGAAAAGGATCTTGAAAGTATCTCCTCATCCGGCATATGTGGAATACATCATGCACCCGGTGCAACTGAGGTGGAAGAGCTAAGCGGTATGCCATCACTCTAACTCTGTTGATGACCTAAAAAGGTATGATGAAACATAGAGATATCTTGCCACCACAACCAAATCCCCATAAACCTCATCGGGGTGAGACCCGTAGAAAGATGTGGTCACCATCCTCGAACTCTAGATGTCTCTATCTCCTGTCAGCATACCACTTCTATCTACTCTGTGTAGTCTTCAACTGCACCAGGATGATCTGCACCTTCTCTGTGGTAGCTCATACCATCTATGGTCCCACTAGTGCTGACTCCCCAGGGCCAGTTCAACCAAAGCGTGATCTGTAAGGTCTCCCATATAACGCCTCAAAAGGTGCCATCCAAATGGTGGAGTGATAGCTGTTGTTGTATGAAATCTCCACCAAAGGTAAGTGATCCTCCTAGCTATGACCAGAGTCGAGGAAACAAGCACGCTGTGTGAACTTGAGGATCTGAATGGTTCGTTCAGTCTGACCAACCATCTGAGGATGCAAGGCAGTGCTCAAATGTATCTGCGTCCCAAAAGCCACCTGCAACCCCTTCCATAGCTGGGAAGTAAACTATGCATCATGATCAGAGACAATCGTCGTGGGTAATCCATGTAGCCTCATAATCTTTGGCACATAGAGGGGCCCCAAGACCTCTATAGAACCCTACTCTCTGATCAGTTGGAAGTGGGCCGACTTGGTGAGTCGGTCAACGATCAAAAAAATTGAGTCGTGACCCCTGGATGTACGTGGAAGTTCTATAACGAAGTCCATGTATATCACATCCCACTTCCTATCTGGGGCCTCTAAAGGCTGAACCGAGCCTCCTAGTACCTGATACCCTGTCTTCACTTGCTGACATGTGGGGGACCAAGAGACAACCTTTGTGACTTCCTTCTTTATCCCCAACCATCTGTGTTATCGTCAGATATCCTGGTACATATTTTTCACTCCTGGATGTACCGCTAGAGGTGATGTGTGAAACTCCCTCAACACTTCCTCTCGAAGAAACATTAGCACCATAGTACGTCCTCTAAAAAGGATGATGTGCTCCCCACCATTAGAAAATCCATCAAGTGCCAGACCTGTGGATATCTGAGCACATTGTGTCTCTTAGTTAGCGTCTCCATGTTGCGCCTCCCTGACACGCTGAAGAAGTGGGGGTGTAAATGTAAGAGAATTAAGGAAGGCTGATCAATCTCTATCCACATAAGATATCTGTAAAGCAGCCAGCTTCTCTGTCCCCTCGCCTAGAAGTTTTATACCAAACCCCCTATTGAGTGCATCTACAACAATGTTTCCCTTCCCAGGAGTATAGACAATCTCGAACTCATAGTCCAGGAGGAACTCAAGCTAATTTCGCTGTCTCAGGTTATGGTCCTTTTGGGAGAAGATATACCTTAAACACTTGTGATTAGAGTACACATTAAAACGTTCACCCACTAGATAGTCCCACCACATCTTCAAGGTGAATACCACTGCTACTAATTCCAGGCCATGGGTAGCGTAGTTCTGCTCATGTATTCTCAACTACCAAGAACCATATGTGATCATTGCTTGCTCATACAACTAGACACATTCGAGTCCAGTCCCTGATGCATTGTAGTAAACTACATACCTTATCCCCTCCTCTGGGAGCCTCAAGATGGGGCCACTAGTCAACCTTTGCCTATGCTCTTAAAAGCTATACTGGCATATCTCCGACCACACAAAGGGTTTCCCCTTCTTCTTCCAGGATGATAGTGGTGATGTAAATCTATAGAAGTATGATACTAACCTTCGGTAGTATATAGCCAAACCCAGGAAACTCCATAACTATGTCACACTCTTGGGTGGAACCCAAGAAAGTACCTCCTCAATCTTCACTGGATCTACTGCAACTCCAGCCTCTGAGATGAAATGTCCCAAAAAGTGATCCTCTCAGATCCAAATCCTGCACTTTGAGAGCTTAACATAAAGCTTGTGCTCTCAGAGTGTGTCTAGAATTACCTTCAAATGGTAGGCATTCTCCTCCTCAGTAGTTGAGTAGATCTAAATATCTTCGATGAAGACCATGAAAAAGTGATCGAGGTATGGCTGGAATATCCTATTCATGAGTCCCATGAACACTGCTATATCATTGGTTACACTGAATGGAATAACGAAGAACTCATAGTGGTCGTACTGACATCTGAAAGTCGTTTTATGCACATCATAATCTCTAACTATGAGTTGGAGATATCCTGACCCGAGGTCTATCTTGGAGAACAATTTTTCTTCCTTTAGTTGATCAAATAGATCACCAATTCTTGGGAGTTGGTACTTGTTCTTCACGGACACTAGATTCAGGCGACTGTATTCGACACAAATCCTCAAGCTTCTATCTGCATTCTTGGGGAACATAATCGATGCTACCCAGTAGGAAACACTAGGCCAGATGAATCCCTTCCCCTGAAAGTCCTTTAACTGTACCCGCAGCTCTCAAATCTCTGCAGGAGAAATCTGATACGCTGGTGTAGTTATTGGTTTCGTCCTGGGGTACATGTCAATGTAAAAGTACACCTCTATATGATGAGGTTGACCTGGAATGTCATTAGGGAAAACATCTGCATACTGGTCCACCACTAAAGGGTAGCTCAGACTCTCCACATCAACTACTACGAGGCTAAGGCAGACCAACTGATGAGTGATCGGCTGCACCCTCCTCCGAGTAAGTCCGTCATATGCTGCAAAGGCTCCCTTCTCACTAGTGAAGGTGAACCTGGCATCATTCATGTGGACACATGACACATCGCACCTAATAAATTCGATCTGATCGTGGACTATAGATAACAATTCCATACCCAAGATGATGTCGTAAGGCCTCGACGCCGCTACTAGGATATCCTAGCCGAATCTCTCACCTCCTAGAGTAAGATCGCACTGCCGACACTAGTTTGTAATCATAAAATCTGCTCTTGCAAGAATCTATAGCTGAAAGGATCGAGCCAACATCTCTGTAGGAATCTCTAAGCTTTGAACGAGGGTGGTGGAAATGCATTAGTGACTGGAACCTATGTCTATAAGAACTGTAGCCATGGTGGAGTAGACACTGGTTGTACCTCGAATCATCTCTGGAGCGCCATTATCATAGCCTTAGCTGCCTAGAGCAGAGCTCTCGCCTGTCCACCTACTCCCTGTGGTCAGGGTGGACCTCCTGGTGGTGGTGGGGGTGGTAACACCTCATAATGTCATCCATCGCCAACTACACAAACAGATCCTCTACTATGTCTACTTATGCCCTAAGGATCACCTCAATCGATCCTATGCCTCTACTTGGAGGTCCTTCAACTATCTATTGATCATCCGTATAGCGGGTCGGAGAGTCATGAGCAATGTGACCCTTCCCACCACATGTGAAACACTGCCTCTTACTCAAATTACTATCTCTATCTCATGTGCCTTGAATAACCGAACCCGTGTCTTGAGGTCATCCACTAGATGGTCTGGTCCACTTGGATCTATGCGACATCTGTCTGCAGCCTGCTGCATAAGACTCCTCTACGGGATGCTGGATGGAAATTCTCACTGCTGGTGACTGCTCTGCAAGGAAACTCTCCACTAAGAGGTCTCGCTCCAACACCCCAGCCTGCATCGGGATGATAAGGGAAATAATCAAAGCCCTGATCTCTTGCATGAGCCTCTGCTCGATGGTCCAAGCCTAGATCAATGGGTCCTACATCATATCTGTGGAGTTTCGTGAGAGGTCGGTGAACCTCACTGAGTATTGTGCCACCTTCATGATTCCCTACTGCAGAAGAAATAGCTCATGTATCCGAACTCCACGTTGGGTGGTTGGGACAAACTCTGCCTGAAACAGGCTCTTGAAGTCTGCCTGGAGTAGTCTCACCTCATCATACACCTAGAGTATCAGGCTCCACCATCTGCCTACTATTACCTGAAGAAGACTAATGTCAAGGATCCCCATAAGGTCAGCTGGTGTCCCTTCTAGTCTAAGAACTCTCACTACAGCCTCCACCCAATCCTCAGTTTCCTACGGGTCCATCTAACCGCTGAACCTAGGTAGCCTCTGGCACAGGAACTCCTGCAATGCACTCAAGTGGCATGCATCATCTCATACTGGGGTTGGTGGCATCAGTGGTCCAAATGGTAGTGGTAACACTAGTGCCTCCGCTGTAATAGGGCCCCACAATGAGGCCTCACTACTCGGTGTGCTGTCATCCCATACAAAGCCTATAACCCTGTATGGTTATCTATGTGGGGCCATCTTGAAAAGAAACAGGTGCGCCATGTTCAATATGTTTTACCTGGCGAGCTGACTCAAATATATTACAAAGGAGACTCTTCAAAACACACAAGCAATTAGTGTTCTTGTGCACTGAGTCAGAAATCAGAAGTCAGGGTCCTGGTTTATGGATACGTCGGCCGCCACACCAGCACTGGAGTCACTAAACTAAAAATATCACTCAGTTCCCTTTGCACTATTTATTCACAGACAATATTAGAGTCCTACGTTCTGTGGTAAAACCAACTGTTGTGATACCAATTTCTCCCGACCCATCCCCCAGGGCCCATGCGGTAACTACCCCAAGCTCACCTTCTATTGGCCAGGGGAAGGAGACTAGCACCAAAGGCATAATTCTATAAAACTGGGAAGGAATTGTCTATATAAACTGTAAACAACACAACAGATCACACAGTTGGATACAAAAAACTAGGTAAACTATATAACAAAAATGTTTTGAAAAGTAAAGGGGTTGTAAATACAAGAACAACTATAAAGTACAATTACAACTGAAAATGAGAAAATAAATGAAAGGTGATATGTATCTCCATGATAATCCACCATAGATCCTACATGAAGGGTAGGTATAGATATCCACCTCATCACTCCACATCTATCAGTCTCCTCCGTGTACTGACACGTCGTATGGTCCAACTCCGGGAACCGTCCAGTCCTGGTACTCTCATCCTCAGTCATCGCTGCCCATTGTCTACATCCAACACAATGAGGTGCGGCATAGCCTGTGCAGGGGTAAGTATAAAGATACTTAGTAGGGACCCCGAGACCCTCAGTGTCTCTCAAAATCCACCTAGGATAAACCACAGAGTGTGAAATCAATGAATAACCATTACATAGGTATATTCCCATACATATACCTAAGTTATCAAGTAACCCGTCTTAATCATGAGGTAAAAACAAAAGTAACTGACTCAGCTCCCATAGTTATAAACCTCCCATAGAGTATTAGAGAAAATTAGATGTAGCCGCTAAATCATCTATTCTGTCAAACCCACAGAGGATCGAGGAATAGAAATCAGAACTGTCGAACCGACACAGGATCTAGGAACAGTAAACAGAGCTGCCGAATCCACACAGGATCCAAGAAAAGTCGTCAGTGTTTTCAAACCCACATAGGATCCAAGAATAGTAGTCAGAGCTGTCAAACCCACATAGGATCCAAGAATATTCATCAGTGCTGTCAAACCCACACAAGATCGAGGAACAGTTGTCAGAGCACTACCAACCACAGGGTTCTGCACAAAGCATGCATGATTCCGAGAGGGTCCTTTTCTCAAACCATGTGTCAATACATCAACTTCCATGAAGTCCCATGTCAATTTACACTAAGGATTCGTCTTGGAAAAATTAACCTGACGCGATAGATGGTGCGCCAACTGGATGCCCGATCTAAGAGTTATTGGCATTTTAGTCCCGGGGTCCCGGTTGGATTCCTGAACGATCCAACCTGACCATATCACAAATATACCAAAAATTGATGGGGTATACTAAATGGGACTGTCATGCTCCATGTTTTTCAGCACTGCTGACGGTTCTTCAAACGGACGTCTGGTGCCAATGATATGGCTAAAAGTTAGTAAAGGGTCGGTAGTGGGCCTGAGTCCGGTCATACCTGGTTGGGCCGACCCGACTAGACTTATTCTGGGATGAGCTGGTTTGGGTCAAATCATCCTGACCCGTTGGGTTCGGTCTGGCCCATTGGGCTGTCCAGCCCATTGGGATCGGCCCGGCCTGCTCGGCCCAACCCAGCAGGCCGCGAGGGGCCGCGGAGGGCCGCTAGGGCCCGGAATTGCCACAAGAGACTGGACCAGCCACGATTCCGTGCAAGGTAGGATCAGACTAGAGATCACCATGAGGGTGGAGTTTGGGGCGGTTCTCCTCATAGGCCGAGTGGGCTCAGCTCAGAGGCTGAGTGGGCGCAACTTAGGCCAGTTCAGTCGGGAGATCACGGGTCGGTCGGCTCCAGTTCGTCCAGGGCACATCGCGGTCAGGCCGACGGGTGGCATGCTTTGGCCAGGGCACTCGGAATGTGGCTTGGCATGCTAGGAGGTTTCCATGCATGGTGAACAGCATGCCAAGTGGCTTCCGGGTAGGCCGATGCTGCACGAGCAGGCCGGTGCGGTGTGTGCCGACAGGTGGCTCGGCCGACAGACGGCGCAGCCGGCATGGTGTGGACCGAGGCGGCGGATCTAGTTCAGCTGGAGTGCTGCGAGTGCAGCATGGTTCATGGAGGCAGCATGTAGCACATTCATTGCCTTCATCATCCCATCGCTTCATTGCCATGCTGAATATCATCACAAATAAGAAAAACGGAGGGGTCGGGCCATGTTGGTTTGTCCCGCACTCTCTGCATTTAGGGAGGTAGCAAGCGGTTAAAACATTCTTCAATTTTCAAAGAATTACTAAATAATATAAAAGGGGAGAATGATCAAATAAATTACCCCACATTATCCCACAAATAAAACAAACTCAAATAATTCCCCCTACCATAGTTCATTGATCGTCGATGAAGTCACGGGAAGAGGAAGATGGTCATCATTGTTCATCGCATCCACCGTACACTACAAATCATGAGATCGTGTGTCAGCTCATTGATGAAGATACAGAGGGAAGTTCGGTTGATGATGTTCCACATTGGTAGGATCCAATTATGATGTTTAAAGGAGTTCATTTCTGGTGTTCATCATTGGAAGAACGAATTCTTCATTCTTCATTGGCGAGAGATTTTTCTCCCTAATCTCTCTCTTCTCCAATTTTTCCACCAAAATGTATATTCCAAGTCAAATAATAGATTATTTTAATCTATTATTTAACTTTTTGGCATAAAATTAAAAATGGGTGAATTAATTAACTTGGATCCCCTTCAATAATGTCGAGTAATTGGCAAAAATTAAGTTAGTGGAGTTGGCATGACTAAAGGAGGGGAGTGTGGAGAGACTCTCCCTCATTAATGAGGTGAGTTGAGAGGTTTTCCTCTCCCTAATTAATAGGGGGTTTATTCCCATGTGGTCCCCACATTGTAACCTCTCGCAGGAGGATAGGTTTGGGTTTTTCCCACCACCATAACCTCTCATGGGAGTTACGCTGTAGTGGTCCCGCCTCCAACTTCCATGTGGAGGTTTTAACCAACAAATAAAAAAAGACACACAATTAATTTTTATCTAAATCATTCTCTAAAAACCCAAATACTATCTTTTATACTTGAGCAACTGTTGTCGATGTGAATGTCTTTTTAATCGAATACTGGCTCGGTGAGTTCAACGGTGCAATCAGATTTTAATTCTGAGCACTGATTAAAAAGTTATAAAAACAAACTCATATATTTACTGAACGTAGCTAAACAATACATCATAAATTGATTCCGGGCAAACTGGGCCTCAGAATCATGTGCCGTCAAATTTTGCAGACTCAAAAAATTCTCATGTATTTATGAAAAAAAAAATCCACAGAAATTCTAGGACTTTGCATGATATTATACTGTAATTTTAATATACCTATGTATTATAATTTTTTGATTTCTTTAAATATGAAATAGAAATGAAAGTAGCGTTCATGTATACGTACGGCTTACCGTCTCCATGAAAGGTGAATTTCAATTATTATCTCCAAATATTATGGAATATTATAAATTCATATATACAATATATATATATATATGATATATATGATATCTAAATCATGAATATCATTTTGGAGAAAATGGAATTGTAACCACTTGGAAAATTAGTAATTATAAAAAGTTCATTTTTGACTCATGTACCGAACATCTTCAAAATGACCTATATGAACTTGAATAATTATATAATTGTTATAGAAATTTAATAAGAGATATATAAAATATAATAATCTTCAAACAGGTTCTTATGAAAGTATAAATTAACATTAGTTTATTATTTAGGGACATAAATAATGAACAAGACAGGTCAGACATAAGGTAACAGAACCTTTCAGCCTACTCTTTTAGTTAAAGACGTTTTTTATGGTATGGCTTTTAATTTCTATTTTATTATATTGGGATATGTATTTTTATATCCCTATTTCTTTATATTTTATGTCCTACTTATGAGACACCATTTTCTCTCCCATCAACTAATTTTCTGAATTTTAATGTAATGTTGTTATCATGTTGAATTTTCGTAAGGTACATCGTCTTAATCTCTTTTCATTGAGGAATGTTTTGATAATGTAACCTCCTTTTTTTACATGGTGTTTAATAAAACCATTTGACTTTTAATTTCATTCAAAGGTAATCTTATTTCTACAAATCATTTTACTAAATGAAAAAAAAGGAATTTTTTTAACGTATGCAGCAACAACGACCTCTCTTCCGCCATATTCATTATTTGATTTTGGCTTCCTCAATAAGCCTTACTATTTTTAAAAGGAACATAAATTCCTTATTCAATTTTTTGGTTGTTTTGGTATTGAAAATGGTCTTTGATTTGAATTGAGTAATTCAATATCTTGAAATGATTTACTATGATTGGAAATGAAATTTTATTACTGTAATATTGATATTTTCAATTTATTATGTATTATGATTAAATAATGGTACATGAATGTTTTATGGGCGGTTACATGATAAGCTATTATTGGGTGGTTCTATGATAAACCAAATGAAAGGTAGTTCTGTGATAAACCATGGATGGGTGGTTATGTTATATCCTTCAATGCATTGGTTATGGAAGTTATCCATATGGCTATTCCATTTAGTGATATGTATGTAAGTAGACTATATGGTTATTCATTTAAGTATGTTTATGTCCCAAGATACATTTAAATGATATATTTTTTTTTCTATGGGTTTTATGGTAATATTTTCGTTTCAAAAAAGGGTAAGAAATGAGATTATATCTAGTGAAGTGTTTTTACTACTTATTTAAGATGAAAAGTATTAATTTATGATAAAGTATTCATGGTTTTCATTTTGTTTTAAAAACAAAAAATATTCCTTCTTTATGTATCCCTTATTGAGTGTTTTATTCCCACCCCATGTTTAGAAATGTTTTCACAAGACCAAAATATGAATAGAGTTAAGGATGGGATCAAAGAAATGTCATTTTGTTTAAATCAGGGAACTAAAGAAGTCTCTTTTAAAGAGTTATTTCTTTATTAAAAAAATGGATCATGTGTAGAAGTTTCTAATTGTAATATTCACATTGATATGAATATTTTTTTACCTAATTATCTAAATCTCAAAACCTGAAAAGATCCCTAATGTGAATTATTAACTTAATTCAATATTATGTAATCTTTAAGAATGGGGCATTACAGTTGGTATCAGAGGACATTTTAGATAAATTTTATGGTTAGGGTCTTATTTTAGAATAAGTGACATTACCATAATGATCAGAATATTATAAAGAGTAATATCTATTTTAGAAAAAATAAATGAGTTTATGATATCATGAATATGTATATCATAGTATTTTCCCTCCTCATAAAAAATTATATGATGATTTTACTAATATACTCACAATGAACTTTTTGGTTTTAGTAAATGGATGGATCTAGTAGTAACCAATGTAAAAATGGATGCGAAGAAAACTGTGATGGTTTTCTAAATAAGAAACCGAATAAAATGGGAGGTATAATGATAACTCTTGTGGTTATTCTCAACCAACTATTTGGAGTAATTATTGAACACCTAAACCTTGGTGTTTTTTATAAGGCATTGTATATGTGAGAAATATATCCATATGAAATATTAGGTAATAATCATAAAGGTATGTATTTTAAAAACTTATGTGTAAAGTATGTGGAAGGAAACACCTAGGAAAGTTCTTTAAAGGGACATGAATATGTTATAGATGTGGTAATGAGGGTCATAAGGTAAGAACCTACCATGGAAAAAGGAACCATATAGTTGAATATTGGAAAGGGAAAGAATTTATTTATGAGTGATCAATTGAATGTTTTAAATGTGGTGTGCATGGTCATTATACCAATAGACATCCTGTGAAGAAATATCGTGAATTGGATCAACATGACCGTACAAATATATGTTTACCAATACCTAATGTAATTCAAATTGAGGATGAGGAAGTTTACAATGACCAATGAAAGGTGTGGATTATTTCTTAGAAAATGTTTTCGAATAATTGAATCATATGATATAATTTATGCTTTTGTTTGTAGGAAATAAAATTTATAGAATATGTTAGAAAAGAATTGATAAAGGATCATGAATAATTTTAGATGATTAAGATATCTTGGAATTGAAGAGTTAAGTTAGGTCTATGGATTATGATATGTTTCAATTTATTAATGATATGATTACTTTGGAATAATTTTTCTATTATGTGTAACCCTGATGTTTGATATATGAAAATTTTATTCACAGATGAGTTATCTTTTCTTTTGAGGACATAATAGATTACCATAGGGGTTTATGTAATCTTTTCTTGAGGGAATTATGGGTTATTAATTTTTTTTGGGATGAAAAATGAGATGTATGAAATAACCTTTGTGGTTAAAACATGTTATGGATATTTTTTAGGATTTTATCTCATTTTGATAATGTTATTAGAACTCTAAGGTTTTTGAAAAAGGGAAACACTTAGACCATGTGATGACCTATCACACTAGACAAACCATCAGGAATCAAACCCACAACCAAAGTGCAACTAGTATTTATCACCTACCACCAGACTATGTGATGTATCTTGTTAGTATGACTAAATATTTTTAGTTAAATGATTTTAAAGATTGAGAACGAGTTGATTTTGGGAATGTATGTTTCATCAAATGGATATCCTTACTATAGGAAAATTATTTGGATATTAAGTGATAATGGTTATTCTGGAAGGCGTTCTCTTTTTTGAGAACACTATATGGCTAAAAAAAGAATACTATGGGATTTTATTTGTGGAGTAACAGTTGAAATTTTATTTTGAATAATCTGTGTTTTTATTGTGGACATATGGTGATTTGTGTTATTTATGTAAATGATTAACAAATCATTGAGAATATTTGATTAGGTTGATTACACTTTAGTATGAGACATTAAGAGTAGTCGATGTTATTTGGAGATTAATTTTAAGATTTACTATGGAAGAATATTTTATTGAATTATTCATAGTTTTGGGTTTCAATATTAGCTTGGATTATACAAAATAATTTTGAGGAAAATTGTGTATTAAATTGTCTTTGTTGAAATTGGAGTACTATTTCTTGAATTATGGTGATTAAGAGTATTTTTTTAATGGATTGTCCTTCTAGTGATTATCGTATCATGTACTAACCATTTTGGTTTTGGTTAATGTCTAAAGTCATGGAAAATATATAGTTCGTGATATTTTGATTATGTGATTATATATATGGTTATTCTATTAATTTTGATGTGACGAAGTCATATTGAAAACTCATCATTTTGAAGAAACATGAGTTTGTGGTTGAAATTAAGTAATGGATGAATGTCTACATGAAAAGTAAGTATGTTTCCTCATGTTCTTAGTCAGTCTCATAATTAAATTCATCAACATTATGAATTAAACTTAAAAAAAATTCGTACATTTATTCATCCTACTAGGTAATCAAAGAACATTTAACCCATCACATGTTTATGGTTTTCTGGTAGTTAAATTTTTCAGGATCATGTTTTCTATCACTCTCCAATAGAACATGATTGTTTTTTTTCTATTTTGTATCAATTGTTTACTGCATAGAACCTTATTATGGGTTATATTAGGTGATCTTTTAACTTCTACTTATTACATTTAATGTGATATGTTTGTTCACTCTTTTTCCGATGTGGGACTTTCAATTAAGTTTCCAAGACCAATTTTAAATTTGCGAGGATGCAACTTCCAAAAGGGGGAAGGATGTAATGACCCTAGTATTTCCAGAATAGTTCTTTTTTATTTCTATAAATTCTTATGAAGAAGTTATTAATTTTATGATAAAGGGGATGATTTTTCTGATTAGCATACTCAATACACAACAATGTGCTTTTCTGATATCTTACACTGCACACAACAATGAGTTATAATGGAAAGTAATATGATAATAATATAATTATTTTAAATAGTAGTTAATTCCTAGCCATTGGAATGGAAGGAATGAATAGTATAATATTAATTTTAAAATATGGATTACATATGTTTAAATTATGATTCATTGATTACCAAATGTTTTAGAAAAGGAAATAAAAAACAATTGTAAAATAATGGATATGTTTTTACAAAAACCAATTTTAATGCGAATAATTTTTTCCCATATCAAACTTTATAGATTATATTTAATGAAAAATATATGATATATATTCAATTAAATGTTTTAAATTCATATTATATGTTTTCTAGATATTATATAAGAATAAATACATTTTTTCGATAAAATAAGTAATTTTCTAAAAATGTTGTTTTAAAACCTTTTGTTGGAAAACCCTTTTTAAATATAGTTTTTGACAACTTTATATGTTCCATTTGATAAAATAAACTTCTTATTTATAATAGGAACATATAAAGTTTCTCTGGATGAAATTTTGGTATTTTTCTGCTAAAGCTCATTCTATAATGAATAGTGAAAAATATTGCATTTTAATTCAAAATTTCCATTTAATATAATTTATTTTTATAGTTGGGTTTTAATTGTTAATGGTTTTAAAGTGTAATTTGACTATATTTGTATCATATAATATAAATTTGGTCATTTTATGTAATTTCACTTTGAAATTGGACATGCACACATGCCAATCTTTTTATTGTTTTTACTTCTTAAAAATGCCCTTTTTGGTTTCGACAACAAAAATTAGTTTTTAATTAATTTCTCCAAAATCTGTGTTTTGAATTTGGAAAAATGTATTAAATATTTGGAATCAGTTGGTCCAAAATTTATAAAGAGGTATTTTCTATTTTTAGACATTATGAATAGTAATTTCAGTAAATATTTTGTTTACCATGGTTAAAAGGTAAATCCGGTAAACAAGGGTAAAATAATAATATTATAATAATAATAAATTACCCTATCACATGTCCTATTCCTATTGGATGAGATATCCCCGATCATGGGCAACCTTGGGTCTATTTGGGGACCCCATAAAGCCCCTGGTATGTGAAAATGACATTTTATAAAAATTAATTTAAATTATGAAAAATGTAACATAAACATGTATGTTTTAGTAAAATAATTTTTATATAGGTTTATATAAGTGATCTATTCAACAATAAATTGTAATTAAAAAGATACAAATATTTCCTAAATCTAGGTATTTTATTTATAATATTTATACATCAAATAAATAAATTTCTTTAAAACACTATGGTGTTGTAGCGATTACCTTATTAATGAAAGATTTAAATAAATGATATTATAAATATTTAAATAAATTTATTTTTAAAAATTTTTATTCTAACCATGAATTTTATGGAGTATTAAGAAAATTTATATTTTAATTTGTTCAGTTTTATAGAAATAATAAAATTTTATGGAATTTTAAAAAGTCATGATATGAGTAGTGTAAAAATTGACATAAATGAGTTTTTAAAACAAATAAAATATTATTAAATGATATAATTGTCCTAAAAATCTAAGATTCTTCCCAATGAAAAAGATAATGTTGGAAATTCCATTAATTAAAAATTTGATTTTCTATTGTCATTTTATGGTAATTATATTAACCATATAGGAGAAATACACAAGAAGACATGGTAATAGTTAAATTAGTTAACTAAGTGTTAAAGTTAAATGATATAGGAGAATTAGAAAAACAAACATGTATGAAATTTATTGGTTGAGAGGATTTTATAAAATAATCATCTTATCTTGAAATAAAATGAGATGTGTATCTTTTGAAAATATAAATTCAGTTTATTATAAAATAATGTTTCACGATATTTCTAATGTACCCATCCTCCCTCTTATCAATAGAAACAACCTCTAACCCTTACTCACACATATCAATCCCCCTTAGGTCATCCAAAATCATCCAAAAAAATCCCTAAAAATACCACTCTTCCTCCTATAAGCCTTAACTTGGTCATAATGCAATTCAAGAACGGGTTTTTATCTTAAATGAAATTTTGTTACCTGGATTTAGGTAATGTCTTATCTCAAACATTTTCCATTTATTTTCCTTCTCGAACCCCCTAAAATCTCTATATCCTACTATTTAATAAAAAAAATTGTCTTCAATATACTAGGATTTTTTATGATATGGAATCGAACTACACTTATACAGACCACCATCTAATGCATACAATCATACTGTTACTGTGTACGGCAAACTACTGCCTCACAAAATGATGATTGTTTGATTTTCCCTACCCACTTTCATGGTGGACATTATGATGGAAATGTTTTTATATTTTTCATGTTATGTTTATATTGTCATTATGAATCTATAATTTCTATTTACGACATGAAATTACACATTTCATGATGTGTAAACATGATAATTTCATTTGAGGAAATGCGTACTATCACCCCTTAAAGTGATATGAATCCTTCAAGCTATACATGGAACATATAAATGATGGAATTAATGAAAATATATAATATATATATAAAAATTATATTATACTAAAATTATAATATACCTATGTATTATAATGTTTTCATTCCTTTAAATATGAAATATAAATGAAAGTAGTGTTCATGCATATGTGCGTCTTACCGCTTCCATGAACGGTACATTTCATTTATTATCTCCAAATATTATGCAGATTTATAACTGCACACAAACATATATATAAATATATGATATATAAATCATGAATATCATTCTGTAGATAATGTAATTTTGACCACATGGACAATTAGTAATTATAACAAGTTAATTTTTGACTCATGTACAATACATCGACAAAACAACCAATATGAACTTGAATAATTATATGATTCATATAGCAAAATATTAAGGGATATAAAAGGAATAATAACATTGAAAAGGGTTCTTAATCAACTATAAATTATCCTATGTTTATTTTTTATGGAGATAAATAATTTACAATGACACGCAGACACAAGTTAAGGGAACTTTTCACACACATCTTTTATTCAAACACTTGTTTTATTTTATGGATTTTAATTTACATTTTCTTATGTTGTGATCTGTTCATCTATATCATGATTTCTGTATATTTTATGTCCATGTTAAGAGATACCTTTTTCTCTCCCATCAACTCATTTTCCGAATTTTAATGTGACACTGTTAGGCTACTGAATCTTCGTAAGGGACTTCATCTCAAACTCTATTCATTGTGGCATGTTTTTATAATATACACCTCCTTGTTTTACATGGTGTATAATAAAACACATTGAATTTTAATTTCATTAAATGGGAATCTTGTATCTTTGAATCTCTTTACTAAATAAAAAAAAGTAATTTATCTAACATATTCGGCAGCAATGACCTCTCTTTCACCATAATAGTTATTTGATATTTATATTCCTATATAAGAATTATTGTTTTTAAAAGGAAATGAAGTCAAATAATCATGTTGTAGTTGTTTTGTTAAGGAAAATGGTTTTTTAAATGGATTTAGTATTTCAATATCTTGAAATGATTTCTTATGATTGCCAATGAAATGTTATTAGTGAAATGTTTATTATTTCAATATTTTATGTGTTATGATTAAATAATGGTACTTAGAAGTTTGACGGATGGTTTCATGATAAAACAATGATGTGTGGTTATGTGATAAATAAAATGATGGATGGTTCTATGATAGACTAAGGACTACTGGTCACATTATAACCTCCAATGCATTGGGTATGGAAGTCGGTTGTATGACAATTCTATATAGTAATATGTATGTAAGTCAACCATATAGTTATTAAATTTTAGTATGTTTATGTCCCATGTTACCTTTATATGCTATATGTTGTTTTCTACTAGTATTATGGTAATAGTATTTTTTAAAAATTGTAATCAATAAGCTTATATTTTGTGAAGTGTTTTTGCTACTTCAATATGGTGAAAAGAATTACTTTATGATAAAGTATTCATTGTTTTAATGTTGTTTTGAAAACTGATAGTTTCCTTTAATTATGTATCCCTTAATAATATTTTTATCCTCATCCCATGTTTTGAAATGTTTTTCATAGGACTTAATAATGAATAGGGTTAAGGATTGGATCAATGAAAAGTCATGTTGTTTATGTCATCGAACTAAACATATATCTTTTTAAAAAGTTTTTCCTAATGAAAAAATTGATAGTGAGTTGAAGTGTTTACTCATAATATTCAAGTTTTTATGTATAAGTTATGAAATAATTCTCTAAAAAATTAAACCTGAAAAGATCCTCAATCTGAATTAATAACTTAATTCTAGATTATGTAATGTTTAAGGCTAGGGCCTTACGGTTGGTATCAGACGTTAGTTTTGATAACTTTAGATGTTAGGTTGTTATTTAAGAATAAGTGACAGAACCATAATGGTTAGCTTATTAGAAAGAGTAATAGTTATTTTAGATAAATTTACTCATATTAAGATAACATGAATAAATATATATTAGTATTTACCCTCCTCATAAGATTTTATATGATGATTTTACTTATATACTCACACATACCTTTTTGGTTTTAGTGAATAGCTGAATCTAGCAGGCACAAAAGTAACAATGGATGTGAATAAAACTATTATGGTTTTATGAATAAGAAACCAAATGAAATGGGAGTTGTTGTTAAAACTCATGTGGTTACTCTCAACAAAATATCTGGAATCAGGATTGACCATATGATCCTTGGGGATTTTTAAAAGGAATTGTATATGGGAGAGACAATTCCCTATGAAATATTAGGTAATAATAATAAAGGTAAGTAAATTAAAAACCTATGTGTCAAGTATATGGAATGAAACACCTAGGGAAATGCTTCAATGGGATGAGAAGATTCTATAGATGTGTCAATGAAGGTTATAAAGTAAAAAACCTAACATGAAAAAATGAAGGGTCAAGTTTAATCTAGGAATCTGAATGAAGTACTTTATAAGGGATCAGTTGAATGTTTTAAATGTAGTGTGCATGGCCATTATACTAATAGATGTCCTACGAAGAGGGTTTAGAAATGGGATCAGAAGAACCACACAAATATATCATTAATAATACCTAATTCCATTTAAATTAAGGAAGAGGAAACTAACAATGACCAATGAAAGGTATGTATTATTTGCTAGCTAATGTTTTGACATTATTGAATCCGAGGATATGCTTTATGATTTTGTTTGTAGGAAAGAAGTATTACATGATATGTTGGACAAGATTGGATAAAGTATAATGAATAATGCTCGATGATTAAGATGTCTAGGAATTGAAGAGTTAGGTTTGATCAATGGATGATGATATGTATAAATGTACTAATGATAGGATTAACATGGAAGAATTTTTCAAGTTTGTGTAACCTTAATGTTTTATATGTAAAAATTTTAATCAGGGAAGAATTATCTTTTCTTTTGTGGACATAATGGATAACTTTAGGGGTTTTTGTTATCTTTTTTTTGGTGGAAATGATGGGTTATCAATTTCATTGGGATGAGAAATGTGATGTATGATATAACCATTGAGGTTAAAACATGTTCTGGATATTTTTAAGGATTTTACCACATTTTGTTACTATTTTTAGAATTATATGGTTTTTAAAAAAGAAAAACACGTAGACCGTGGGATGGCCAGTCGCATTGTACAAAGGTGTGGGAATCAAACCCACAACCAAAGTGCGAGTATGATTTATCACCTACCATCGGACTACATGAAGTCCCTAGTTAGTATATCTAATTATTTTTTATTAATTTATTTTACGGATCGAGAATCAGTTGATTTTGGGATCTTATGTTTTTTAAAATGGATATCCTTTGTACAGGAAAAAGATTTGATGATTAAATGATAAGTGTTATTTTGGAAGATGTTCTCTCTTTTGGGAACACTATATACCATAATAAAATAGAATTCTATGGGATTTTATTTGTCAAGTAATTATTGAAATTTTAATTTGGAAGAATCTATGTTTTTATTGGGGATATATGATGATTTGGGTTATTTATGGAAATAATTAACCTATCATAAGGAATATAGGGTTAGGTTAATTGCACTTCAGTATGGGGCTTTAAGAGTAGTTGATGTTATTTAGCGATAAATGTTAATATTTACTATGGAAGACTATGAGATTAAATTCATCTTTGTTTTGGGTTTCAATCATAGATTAGAATATATTGATGAATTTTAACAAAAAAATGTGTATTGAATGGTCTTTTTTGTGCTCTGGGTATTATTTTGTGAATTATGGAGATTAAGAGTAGTGATTATTTTTATAAAGGAGTATCCTTTTGGGGAATATATGACCTCATACTAACCATTTTGGTTTTGGTTAATGTCTAAAGATAGGGGAAATATATAGTTCATCTTTTGTTTACTATATGATTCTATAGAAGTTTATCTTGGTTCTTTTGATGGGACCATGTCATCTTGAATACTCATCATTTGGAGAGAAGTTGAGTTTCTGATAGAAATATAGTAATGGATGAATGTCTACATGAAAAGTAAGTATGTTTCCTTATGTTCTTAGTAAATCTCATAAATAAATTCCTCAACATTATGAAATTGAACTTAAATAATTTTTTTTTCTATTTACACTTCATACTGGGTAATCAATGATTGCTTAACCCATCACAAGTTTATGGTTTTCTATTATTTAACTTTCTCTGTATCATGTTTTATATCACTATCCATCATAACATGATGGTTTGATTTTTCTTCCATATCAATGTCTTCTTACATGGAACCCTATTATGGGTTCTCTTGGGTGAATTTTGTACTTCCCTTTCATTCTTTTAATGTGATACATTTACTAACTCTTTTCCAATGTTGTACATTTAATGATGTTTCTGTGCCCAATTTTAAAATTATGAGGACGCAATTTCCAAAAGGGGGGAAGGATGTAATGACACATGTATTTATAAAATAGAACATTTTGATTTCTATAAATAATTTCAAATAAAAAATTATTTTACTGTTAAGGGGGATTCTTTTTCTGATAGTTTTCTCAACACGCAACAACGATATTCTCAGAAATCTTACATTGCACACAACATTTAGTTATACTGAAAAATTATACAACAATATTATTATTATTTTAAATGGGTTTTAATACATATCTTTTGGAATAGTGAGAATTAATAGTGTCATATTAATTTTAAAATATGGTTTACACATGTTTAAATGCTGATTCATTCATTACGAATTTTTTTAGAAATGGAAATAAAAAACAATTGAATATAATGGATATGTTTTTATGAAAAACTATTTAAAAGAAATTCTTTTTCCATATCACCCTTTATGGATTTTTATTTAAATAAAAACATATTATATATATTTAATTTGATGTTTGAAAACTTTATTATATGTTTTCTATATATGATATAAGAATAAATACAAATGTTTTCAGATAAAAGAAGTACTTTTTCTAATAAAATATTTTTACCACCTTTGGATGGAGAACCCTTTTTAAATCATATATTTTACACCTTTAAGTATTTTATTTGAAAAAATAAACATCTTATTTAGAATTGGAACAAAAAAATTACTTTAGTTGAAATTTTGGTATTTTTCTATAAAGTTCATTCTTTAAGGAATAATATAGAATAAAACATTTTAATTTACAATCTCCTTTTAATCTAATTTGATTATATAGTTTGTCTATACATTTAATTGGTTTTAATGTTTAATGGGATTATATTTTTATGAGTTCATCTAATTTAAGTAATTGGATTTAATTTGACATTGAAATTGGACATAAACTCATGTCAATCTTTTGTTAGTTTTTACTTCTTAAAAACATGCCTTTTGGTTTTGACAACAAAAATTAAATTTAAATTAATATCTATAACTTATATTTTTTTATATGAAAAAATTTATTAAATATTTGGAATTAGGAGGTCCAAATTTTTAAATAGGAAACTTTTATTTATATACATTATGAATAGTATCTTCAGTAAATATTTTATTTGTCAGGGTTAAAAGGTAAATCTCTTAAAAAAATTAAAAAAACAATATTATAATAATATTAAATTATCCTACCATGTATCCTAATCCTATTTGATGATATATGACCAACAATTAGAATCCTTGGGTTGATTCTGGGACAACATGGAGCCACATGGATATGAAAATGACATTTTATAAAAATTAATTTAAATTAAGAAAAATGTATCACAAACTTGTATCTTTTTGTAAAAAAATTATATATGGGGTTATATAAGTGATTGTTTCTACTATAAATATTAGTCATAAATCTAAAAATATTTCATAAATATTTTTATTTTATTTATAATATTTAAGGATCAAATAAATAAATTTCGGTATGACACAATGGTGATGTATTCATTACCTTATTAATGAATGATTTAAATAAATGAGATTATGAATATTAATATAAATTTATCATGATACTTTTTATGATATCCACGAATTTCATGGATGATTAGGACATTTTATATTTTAATTTATGTAGTTTTTTGGAAATAATAATGTTGTTATGGATTTTTAAAAAAGCATGAAATGAATAGTAAAAACATTGACATAAATGAATTTTTAAAACAAATACTATATTTTTAAATTATAAAATAGTCTTAAAAATAAACAATTTATCCCAATGACTATGATAATGTTGGAAATATCATTGATGATCCACTTGAGGTTTTATTGTCATATTATGGTAACTATAGTAACCATATTATTGGAATATACAATAAGACATGGTAATAGTTACATTAGTTAACTAAGGGATAAAGCTAAATGATAAGGTTAAATTTAAAACCAAAACATGTCTAAAACATATTGGTTGAGAGGATATATAAAAATAAATATCTTATATTAGAATTAAATGTGTTTTTAACCTTCTGAAAATCTAAATTCAGTTTTAATAAAATAATCTCTCAAGACATTCATAATGTACATCTCCTCCCTCTTATAAAAGGTCACCACATCTAAACCTTAGTCACACCTTTGAAACCCCTTGTAATGTCCAAAAACTGCCCATATATGCCCCCAATATTCCCATTTTCCTCTAATAAGTCTTACCTTGGTCATAATGCAATTCTGAACGGCCTTTTAGCATAAATCTAAAGAAGTTTCTCGATTTAAGGTAACGTCTCCTCTCAAGCTTCTTCCATTTATTTACCTTCTTTAGCCCCCTAAAAAATCTTTATTATGTTATTGTATTACAAAACCAGTGTCTTAAATATAATAGGATGTTTTTATGAGATGTATTTTAACTAAACATAGAAAAACTTCCATCTAATTGATATGAACATACTGTTTCTAGTTACAGAGAAATACTGCCTCACAAAATGATGATGGTTCGATTTTACCCTACCACCGCCCATGGTGGCCATTATGATGACACAATATTTATATGATATATTTTATAATTATATTTCCATTATTCTTAGGTAATTTTTATTTACAACATATCTTTTGCTTTTCATGATGTGTAAAGAAGATAATTTCATTTGTGGAAATGTGGACTACCACCCCCTCAAAGTTATATGACTCGTTCAAGCTATACATGGAACATATAAAGGGTGGAATTAATGAAATAATGCAACATATACAAAAAATGATATTATTCAGGAATTATAATATAACTATGTATCATTATGTTTTCATTTCATTAAATATGAAATAGAAATGAAAGTAGTGTTCATGCATACGTATGGCTTATCGTATCAATGAACGATGCATTTCATTTCTTATCTCAAAATGTTAAGGATTATTATAAATACATATTTACTCTATATATATATATTATATATGATATATAAATCAAGAATATAATTCTGGAGATAATAGAATTTTCACCACATGGACAATTTGTAATTACAAAAGGTTCATTTTTGACTCATGTGTTGAACATCAACAAAAAGGATGATATGAACTAGAATAATTATTTTATTGTTACAGCAAGTTAATTAGTGTTATAAAAACAATAATAAAAATGAAAAAGGTTTTTATTCCTTTAGAAATTAACTTATGTTTATTATTCAGGGAGATGAAGAATGAACCAGAAAAGTCAAACATAATCTAAGAGAACCTATCACCCTCCTCTTTTTTCAAAGACTTGTTTTAGGATATGTCTTATAGTTTCTATTTTCATATGTTGGGATATGTTCTCCTATATCATGATTTAGGTATATTTTATTTCCATTTGATGAGGGACCATTTTCTCTCCCATAAATTCATTTTATGAATTTTAAAGTGACACTGTTAGGTTGCCAAATTTTTATAAGGGACTTTGTCTCAATCCCCTTTCATTGAGGCATGTTTCGATAATATACACCTCCTTATTTTATACAGTGTATAATAAAACCCTTTGAATTTTAATTTCATTCATAGGGATTATATTTTCTAGGAAGAGTTTTTCTAAATGTAAAAATTGATTTTTTAACGTATGCGGTGAAAACAAACTCTCTTCCGTCGTAATCGTTATTTGACATTTGGCTTCCTCTATAAGAATTTGAGTTTTTATAAGGAAAAGAAATAGCTTCTTCCCTTTTTGGTTGTTTTGGTATTGAAAATGGTTTTTGGAATGGATTGTGTATTTCAATATCTTGAAATGATTTCTTGTGAATACAAATGAAATATAATTATAGAAATGTTGATATTTCTAATTTTTAATGTGTTATGATTATATATTGGTACTTGGAATTATGTCAGGTGGTTACATGATAAACCAATGACATGTGTTTACATTATTAACTAAATGACATGTGGTTCCATTATAAAACAAGGATGTGTGGTTACATTATAACCTCCAATGATTTAGGTATGTAAGTTAGTCGAATGGCTATTATATTTAGTGATATGTGTGCAAGTCAACTGTATGGTTATTCCATTTAAGTATGTTTATGTCCCATGTTACCATTATATGCAATTAATTGTTTTAAATGGGTTTTATGGTAATATTTTGGCTACAAAAAAATTTATGCGATGAGCTTATATTCAGCGAAGTGTATATGCTATCTCTTTAAGGTGAAAAGGATTAGTTTATGGGAAAGTATTCATTGTTTACATGTTGTTTTGAAAACTAATAGTTTTCCTTATTTATGTATCCCTTAATCAGATTTTTATTCTCTTCCCAATTTTGTAATGTTTTTTATAATATATAAAGTTGAATTGGGTTGAGGATGGGGTCAAAGAAAAATCATTCTATTTAAATCAAGGAACTAATCATATCCCTTTTTAATTAATTTTTGTTTTATTAAAAAATTGATATTGATTGAAGTGTCAAATTGTCATATTCAAGTTTTTATTTATATGTTATGAAATAATTCTCTAATGATCTATATCTTAAAATATCCTCTATGTGAATTATTAACTTAATTCAATATTATATAATGTTTAAGGCAGGGGCCTTACACTTTTTCAATGAGACTAACGAATGACCCAAAGACCCTTTATGAAATAATTATACACTAAAAACCCTGAACTACATTCACCTTAAATGACTCAGGAAACATAAGAAACTAATGTGTATTTAAACCTCCCACAACCACTCTCCATCTACAAAGGGATCAAGGTAACTAAAAAAATAATAGGGGTAAACTCAATTGCCAAATCTCAAGAAGAAAGCCCTTATGTTGATTGAATGGAGGGTAATCCAACAGTGAATCACCATGGGCCACATAGAAGTCATGCATTAACTGTTTATGGGGGAATACCCTAGCCAACAAGAAAACCCAAGGACCCAACAAAGCATGTATTTTTGTCACAACATTCCACACACTAGAACCGAACACATGAGGGGAGACACCACATTGGCCTCCTAAACATTTTCTCAAAAAGAGACCATGGACCAACGCTTCATTACAACTTATCAACAAATCACCAAACCAAAACAATGTTTAAATTAGAGTGGTTCTTGAACTTGAAACATCCCAGAATAACAATACCAAAAACAAATAATCCACACCTCCCAACCACTCATCCTCAAAACACAACACTTTAATTCAAAAACACTCTTAAAAAATAGTTTTGGTGGGTTACACATTTACCAATGATATCTCATGAGCCTCACACATTATTCTATACAATCCACACCAGGAACCCACCTCATATTCATCCTGAAACACATTCAGTGATCCCATTAACCATTCATATTCCTATATAAATCCTTGCATGTACTCACCCTTGAGAACACCAAAGACCATTTCCAAACCTTTTCTATTTTCAAAATCAATACATTTTAACCACACCTTCTATTTCTCAATAATGCTAACCTTAAACTCAAAACCAAATTTAAATCATATAAAACAATTATGAAAAGAACCCATAATTAAATAAAAACCTCATTCAAGACCTACACAGCTATTTCATAACATTTCATCCCATTTCAAAACACTTCTAATTTCATGAAAAACTCCATTTTAAAAATTGACATTTAATTAAGAAATAAACTATTCTTATTTCAAAACACGGTTCTAAAATATCATAAAAATTTTCAAATTCTCAGTAGTTACCAAATAAAATTTCATATTCAACCCCCATACAAAAATTTTAAAACACACTATTCAATTCAAAATAATTTTCAACAGTTTAAAAAATGTAATTTGTAGAAAATTTTCAAAACCCAGTTTGACATAATTTATGTATCAAAAAGTGGTGTAAACACACCATTTACCATTTTGAAATAATTCTCCAAATTAATTTCCACCCTTTTTGAAATGAAACAACTTCTACATTATTAGAAATCATTTCACAAAAATTTTACATTTTTTAAAACTATGTCCTTTTTATTTTAAAACCAAATTTCCAAGAATCCCAAACAAAAAGACACAACACAATACGAGAAAAAACTAGTGTTGGTGGCTAGCTTGGACATATAAATAACAGCCATACGCAAATCACTTATACATAAAAAAGAGTTTTATAGGGAAATATCTTTATCTACAAATGGATTTCCAATATATATGAGCTCATTGGGACCATAAACCCAACTTTCCTTTCATTTACACCAATCATAAATGAACTATTAGAAATAATGATCTTAGATAAAACTCAAATTCCCCTAGAGACTTGAATCACTTCACAAGGTGTGATGGCCAGACACTCTACTAATAATTGGAATTTCATGTTTTGACAATACTAGTCTCAAAATCTCTTGTCTCTTCCCCATATAACATGACCCAAGAGAGAGAACCTCTTATAATACCATTTTTTTAACCAGATCTGGTCTCATTCAAAACTAATAACTGATCTAGTCTGTTGCAAGACCCAAAAAGTGTTCCCTATCACCACAAGTTGGAACAAGTTGCCAAGTATCGTATATGAGTGTTTGGGAATTTTTTACTCGTGTTAAGAAACATGATACAAAAAAATACTATAAATAAAATTAATATGAAATTTTACCCCAGACAAACCTTTAATAAAAATCATAACTAGGAAAAAAGGTTTATTAAAATCCCAAAGACTAAAATAAATAATAAATACAAAATTAACAACCCAAGAACCACCTTAAGTCATGGTGGGAACACCCTCATGACATTTATATGATAAATCACAATGAAGGATTCTAGAAACCTAGACGACCAATTCGTAGAGTTATTCCCACACTTGAAACAAATAATACTAAGTATACTTACATGAAAAGGTGTAAGTATGGTATGAGAAAAATCCCAGTAGGATTCCACAACAAAAATATTCCATGTGATAATCATTATCCAACAAAAATCTGGTATTTTTTGTAATCAATAAATGATATTAAAAATGTTAAAGAAATGAAACATTAAATAAAATCTGTTTTTGTGTGGGCTATTTTAATGAATCAACAATTTTAAATAAAATTCACAAGAAACTAAATTTTTGCACCCAAACACACTGTAGTGTGACGATGAATATAAAATTTCCATTGAGCACTTGCAACGGAAAAACTCCCAAGCACTAGCTCATTGTGGGTCCCAGGTACCTCATATCTCAGTGAAAGTAAGCATAAAAATATCTATTATCATCTACACGAGACACTAGTAGTGATATTACACATAACCTAGTGGTCCCCCAACATCATCATCATCATTTTCTTGATAGTTTTTTCATCTCAAATCTTGCTACGTGAAATAAGGGCCAAACCCCATGAGATCACTAGAATTCTAGTACATGTCCACCAATAGAGTTACTTGGGTTTTCCCTCTTGTTCTCAAAAACGTTCCACAAGCCATGAAATTCCATTTTCACATTCAAATAACATTTCCAAATCATACACACACACACCAAATATTCCCCACACATGTTACATAATTTGTTTTCAATCATATTTATTTAGTGAAACCATAGTCACTCCAAAATAGCCAACAACATGTTTCTCATCCCTTTCAAACTTCAATAAATACTTTAAACAATTTTATAAAACTTTTAAAAGATAGTAAACATCACATAATATTCCTTTCAAATTAAAATGGACCATTTGAAAAGTACACACCTACCAAAACAGTTTCCCGATATAGTTTCACCTATTACATAACTCAAGAAACCATTTATAACAATCATAAAATAATTCCAAGGAGTGTAACCAAGATTTGCACATAAAATACTTATAAAAACCTATTTTGAAACCAAATTCATTCTAATATAACATAATACTATAATTTGAATCCCTAAAAAAAATTAATAAAACCATTTCATGAACCATAAAATAGCTGCAAGTGGTAAAACATGGAATACACAAGACAAACACACATTTTTACACAAAATGCTATATTTAAATTTAACACTATATCAATGCTACCAAAAAATAGTTTTCACACCACCCACAATATATTTGGAATATGATAAACAAAAAAATCAATCATGCCAACTCATCAAGAAATTCTTTCACATGGAATCACCTATCTTAAATGTAAAAACATGAAATCCTTGTGAGAATGTTCACCCGCATCACCACCGCACCACAATGGATTTAAATGGAACATAAAATCCAAATATTTGACCAATAAACACATTATAAAACCCAAGTTTCTAATCCCTAATTTTTTAAAATTAATAACATTAATAAAATATGGATGAAACCTTAATAAAAAGGAATAAACCCTAAGAAAATGTGGGAATGATGGAAAATAATCCACTTACATGAGATATCTTGAATAAAACACCGTAAATGAGCTAGTAGATGAATTTAAAAATAACCAAAAATGAAAGTGAGGTTTTAATAAAAATTATTAGGTCACATGAAAACTTAAATGGGGGGAATATAGTAAAAAAGGACTAAGTTATGAAATAAACAAGTAACCTCTTGAAATATGAATGATTTGAGAAATCAAGAGATGTTTTTACAAAATTCACGAGGAATATGAGCACCAAAGAGGGATAAAAGATCATGGGGAGTGCCTTGGGTAATTGGGTTTAGGTGAGAGTAGGAATCACTGGAAGAAATTTAAAATTGAATGAGATATTAATGAATTAATTATTTTTAAAGCTAGAAATGGGTTATAGGCTAGCCCAATACCTTAATAAAAAACTGATATCCATAATGATTATGGATTCCTATGAGGTAAAAATTAAAATTTTGGTTTTAATATACTAGTGGATACTAATTGGGATGTGAAATGGGTGTTAAATGTAAAAAAAATGGATGATTTATATAAAAATAAATTTGTTTTTAAACATAAAATGGGCTCACGGTTTGGCCCAAATCATGAAAAAACACAATTTCCACAAAAAATACATGGGAAAACCCAAAAAATAAAGAAATAATATTAATAAAATGAGTAATACATTTAAAATAATTCATGTATGTGAAAATTGGTTTTTTA
The DNA here is from genome assembly GCA_963277665.1 of Viscum album. NCBI lineage: Eukaryota > Viridiplantae > Streptophyta > Magnoliopsida > Santalales > Viscaceae > Viscum > Viscum album. Next base: position 548,854,550 of record OY728148.1, read on the forward strand.
ATAATGATTAATTTATGAAAAATATGACATTAGACTCAATTATGTTAAGGGTAAACATATTTAGAGAGAACATAATTGTGAAAAATTTATTTAAAATTGTGGTGTCGTTACACTGAAAATTATCTTGTATTCTAAATGAATAATAACACATATAAAACATTTTTTTCGTATATTTTCCCCTAAAACTATTACAAAAACAATTCAACTAGAATCATGCATAATATCAATGTGAAAATTCCAATCATGGGTAGCAATGATTAGAGGACAATACCATTTTTACATAAAAAGGATTTATAATTTTGGAATATTTCATAATAAATAACTAGTGTATTATTGATCAATAAAATTGATAAATGATTCATTTTCTTGGAAAAATCTTTTTTGAATTTCTTGTATAATCTCAAATCCACTAAAAATAATTTTATCACCCTCAACATTATCATTAGGGGTAATATTAGAATAATATTTGAGATGGATTATTAAACTTTTTTTCTTTTATAGATACATTTTGACAATGGAAAATCCTTTAAATAACCATATAAAAAATTTCTCCCCATTCCAAACATGTTTGTTCTCCTAGGACCACAATAAAAATAATAACATTTTCTATAGATATATCTAAAATGTTATTTAGACAATAGACAAAAAACCTATGAATACCTCAATTTTCATCATAATTATTTCTAGAAATATTTTTGTCACCTATCTTATAGAATTGGTTAGATCCCCACACAAAATTATGGGTATTCACTAGTAGGTAAATATTTCAATGAGTCATTTTAAGTAGCTGTTTTAATATATAATAATTATATGAATCTATTTATAAATAAAATAGCCACTAATAGTGAGATAAATTTAATTAATGACGAAACTAAATTGAATATGATTTCAAAATGAAATGGGATAATGCTATTTCCATGAGGAAAAATTCAAATTTATTTAATCTTTATCGACTCTTCATTTGGTTACCTATGTTGTCTAAATTTTATCATTCTCAATGATGGTGAGAAAAATTAAATACCATTACATAGTTAAAACATCAACTAGAATGATCTATTTGATTTATAAGAGATGTAGAATTAATTTAGCATCTAATATATTGATATTACATTCTCTAATAACTGACATCATTTTAGGATTTAACCTCTATTTCCTGAAACCCAATGTTTTTTATTAGGTTTAATGTGAATCATAAGAATGAATAATGATGTATTGATCCATTTTATATATTTTATATTTATTTATTAAGATTTTTTTAACTCTCAAAATACAATTATAAAACTAACCTCTTAACTTTTCCATAGATGATCTAAAAAAATGGTAGAAATTTTTGAAAGGTCACTAAAAAAATGAATACTTCCATTGATATAGTAATGGTTTTATCTCAACTATAGGTTTTTGGGTTAATAGATAAACTATTATTATATGGTGTCTTAATTTAATAGACATATATATTATTGAAAGTCTGATATCCATACAATTCTTCTTCTTCAATGATATCCAAAGTTAACAATTAAATTCTTCTAATAAGTTCTATCTATTTGAGGAATATTATCCAAAAGAAACTTTTTATGGTTTATAAAAAACTATTCTTCATTATCTTTAAATTGTTCCTCCACCTCAAAAAAATATTTTCCATGTTTTTTTAATCTATTATTGTCTTCTTATCTATTATTCAATAACCATTATGAAATCTTCATCAATATTATCAATTTTTCCTAAAATTCTAGCATTAGAAAACTGGAATTTTTTTCTTCAAATGTAGGATTATTAACATTTTTTTAAAACATTGACCTCTTTTATTTGTTCACAAAATATTAAAATAAAATTTACCCTATGTAAATCATTAAAAACTAAAATAGTGGATATGAAGTTAATGCCAATGATGATTGAGACCCCCTTAACACATATCATGTATATAAATGAGAATAAATAGGAAAAATATGTTCCCTACAATATTTAACATGTCATAAACTCTTCTAATTTGGAATGTGATGGAGTATTTTTCCAATAGTAAGTCAAATAGTTTTGTTATTAAGTCTCATAATAATTTTTTTAAATAGTGATAATGGAAAAATATTTATGCTAACACAAAAGTCACAAAACCAATTTAGCTAACCACTTTACCCTAACATTTTAGGGATGAAAAATAATCATTGTTACTTTTGATTAGTAGGATTTTATTATTAAAATAAAATATTTCCCTTCATTTTAAATATATAAGTGTAATGTTTTTCTAAAAACATATAGTTTAAAACCAAAATTTTCATCAATTTCAATATAGTTATGTTCAAAATATCAAATGAATAAAATATAATGTTGATGTTTAGATTTTTGAAGAACCTAAGAATATTAGTAGTTTAGGTTATTGATATTTTTTTAATTAATTGAGTAAAATTTATGGGTTGGAGAAATTTTCATAAGACATAGGAAATTACCACAATTTCTCCCTCAAATTCCTTATTCCATTTGTTCCTTTTAATTTTTAGTATTTTATATTTTTTCGGGTAGGATAATTTTATACAAATCAAAATCATACTTATTTTAATAATTCCATTATTTAGTGATTTATTGTTTTAAAAATTGAATATTCTTACCCAATATCAATTTAAACATCCTTATGGTCATATATCACATTAACATTATTCTTAAAACCATTCCAAGTACAGAAAACAATAATATTTTCTTTAGGATTCATTTTTTTTTGTAGTTATACATTTTTATATTTATCACCCACAAAGATAAATTTCTTATTTACTTATTTGAGATTATAGATTTTTAATATTTGATTAAATGTTTTAGTCTTCATATATTTTATCATTGTGTCTAGCCACATCAAAAAAAAATTATATAAATCTTTTGGTTCATCAACTATTATATATTCCACTTATAATTAGTGAACAAAATCCCTTGATGATTTTAATTTTGAGGTTTCATCTTTTGAATGAATCTAGGGAAATAATATGGTCTATAATAAACATGATCTTTTAAAGAGATATAATGATTGGTTATATTACTCAGATTGTAGTTTTTTTATAGTAGTCCCCACTATATTGAATCATAGGTATATATTTCACAATGTTTTCATTCTCACTGGGATAATAATGAATAATAATAATATATAAATAAGATATGGAGTTCCCAATCATTCCACAATTATGAAAATTCTATCAATATAAATTAGAATGATCATTTTTGTAAAATTTATCACCTAGTGTATTTAATTTTTGATAAAAATAGAATTTTTTTATTTGATATATCCTCTATTATAGAATTTGAGCTATGAGTTTTGGTACTGTTTATTGAAACTTTATTTTATCCCCTAAGAAGTGTTTCAAGAGATGTTACTGAAATGTGTTTTATTTACTAATGTGCGGTGGTAATGGTGATCCTATTATATAAAGTGTCTATTAATAAATTAGAATAAATTTTAATATTTATAATCCTTCTTAGAAAGATTATATTTTTTTATCAATTATTATGAAACAACTCCCCATTATCCATGACAAAAAAAGTAATTTTTTCCTTATAATTGTTATCATTCTTCTTTGATATAAATTCATAAATAAAAATTAAAAACTAGCCCCATTTTTCACAAAGTTACTCATATAATTATTGGAACATCATCATAAAATATCTCTTTATAAAAAATGGAGATACTATTAGATTATTATATTCATTTATTAATCAATTTAGTGAAATTTATGGAACAACACTATAATGTACATAAAAATGAATAAAGGGACATAATTACATTGAGAAAATAGTATAGAAACATGAAAATGTTTTACATATTCAATTCATTATTCCTAGACCTAAGATTTATCCCATTATAAGAATTATTGTTAATATATAATGAAATTGAAGCACCTTATGTGTCACGAACAATCCTTGATTGACCTAGAACTAGTCACCCATGCCGCTCCTCCACAAGTTTCATGAGGCATTCCTGATTCTCCTAGGATGGAAAAAATCACCAAAGAAATTAGTAGAGTGACAAGGGAGAAATTTCACATAAATATAATCATGAACTAAGCAGTGGAATGAAATAGACAACCAAATATACATTTATATAAAATTAAATTGAACACTATTAATAAAAGAAACCAAAAGTACAATTAAAAATACATCCAACAGACTAAGCCTAATGAAAAAACTAACACCACGTGACCCTACTGGTCTCTCTCCATCATAAGGAATACATATCTTTCAAAGTGGCCGAATGTAATCTGAAACATTTACATGGGCTAAAACAAAAGAACACTATAGGCGTGAGTATTAAATCTCAGTATGTTAACCCAAAATTATATTCACCATGTACATCCATTAAAATAAAATCAATATAAATTTCATGTTTGAAATAAACTATATAAAATTTTGTTTCCCAAATCAGGTAACATGCTAAAAAAATTACCAAAAAACATGAATTTTTTATAAACAAGAATTCTAGTAACAAATTTTCATAGAGGTGAAACTTCTAAATAAAGATTGTTTTTAAGAAGTCTGTTTTAAAGATAATAAAATTTTAAATAAAACACACATTATAGTTAATTTACCAACTAAACACACCATATGTTGATGTAGAGTACAAAATTTCTAATGAGAAAAAGTCATTGGAACACCACTAAGCACTAGTTTGTTCTATGCCCTAGGTATCTCATATCTCGATGTAAAAGTAACCATAACAAATATCCATTATTTTTCACAAGAAAAACTTGTTGGAGAATCATCCATAACTAGGGGTCCCCAAAATCATCATCATCATCATAGTTTATTTTGTTTTTTCATTGTCAAACCTGCTACGTGAAACAGGAATGAAACCCCTCTAGATCACTATTATACAAGTACACGTCCACCCACCCAGATACCCAGGTTTTTCCTTTTTGTATTCAAACATGTTTCACATATATAAAATACCATTTCCTAATCATCATTACATTTAATAATCAAACACACATCAAACATCTCAAAACTATTTCTCACATTTCATTGAGGGATCAATAAACAACCTGAATTATCTTAAAACATTTTGATGAAGTATAACGAGGCCTTGCACAAAACTTCTATTTAAAAAATAATCTTTTATGGAAAAAACCCACCAATACCATATTAAAACAGATTTGGAAGCCCCAAAATGATTTAATAAATCAATTTCATAGACCATAAAATGGACCTAAATGATATGACATAAAATACACATGGAAACAATTTTTATAAGAAAAATGATAAATGGGCATTTTAGTATTTCTCAAAACTATCATTTTACAAAGTTAAAAATTTCAATTTTAATAAATTGGTGTATACAAACCAATTACAATAGGAAAAAACGTTAATAAATACCTTAAAACATTTAGGTTACACATCAAAAGCATGACCATTTTATAAGGATGTCAAACAGTCAATTTTCTAACAACTCAGGCCAAAACATGCTTACCACCAAAAACCCATTTGTTTATAAAAACGAAAATACATTATACAGAAATTAAAAGACACCAAATAAGATTTTTCATACTGAAAATGTATTTATAAATCCAAAAAAATCATTTTAAATCAAATTAAGAACATAAAATCCAACCATGAAATTTACTGAACACATGGCATGAAAAGAGTCAGATACCTAATATCACCCGTCACGGTTCCCAACACTGTTGATCTATGAATAACATCTCTAAACAAACCAAAACCCCATAAAAAACAATTTATAACATAATACTAGGTCATGAATGACCAGGGAATAATATAAAACCAAAGGAAAGTGGAAGGATAATGAGATGTATAGTAAAAGAGAAGGAATCTCACCTTGGAAATTAGATAACTCTTCATCTTACGTTATCTACGGACATATAAGAATGGTATTGTACTGGAAATTCTTGGAGAGTATACTTAGGTATGGAATAACCAAGGAAAGAATATTTGTGGGGGAGACAAAAAAATGAATGATTTATGAATGAAACAAATTACCTTACCAAATATGGATGATTTAAAAACCCTTGAGAAATTTATCCTGAATCCACAATTAAGAAGATCTATAAAGGGGGAAAATGTAACATGGGGATGTGCCTAGAGTTCTTGGGATAGATTGGTATTTAGAATCACTAAAAAATATAAACAAATTAATAACATATAAAAGAAAAAAATATTTTTTAAAATCTTGAAATGGGCCCAGGGGTTGTCCCAAGACTAGAATAAATAACCTGAATCCAGCATGATTATGAATTGTTAAGGTTGTACAAAACAATATGGGTATTTGAAAAGGTCTGGGAAGGCCATATAGAAAGTGGAATGAGTAAAAAATATTGAAAAATTAGATATTTATTAAAGAATCAAATTTTGTTTTTAAATATGGAAATGGGATCACGTTTTTCCCAAATCGTGAAGTAACCACACTATTCTCAAAATACACCCAAACAAGATATGGTGAACCCATGGATATATGATTATACATAGATTTTATTTAAAAACTAAACATTCACCTCACCCAATACCCATGAAAAAAATCAGGATTTCCAATTAACCGGATCAAAACCAAGACATGAAAAAAAAATCTTTTGTAACAATTCTCCTCACCATTAACGCATTCTACCCCTAGAATGCCACAAAACCTTCCAGCTAATTTATCAACACCTAGGTATTCCATAACAATATGGTCCATCCACTGAAGACAGTGGAACCTCATACACCATTAATAGATCTTAAGTTGCATTCCTCTACCAAAACACTGATTCCCAACCACTTCATGAGAATCATCCAAAATATTGAGTCACTACCTCCACAACCAAACCAAAAACCAGATTGACGAGCCTTCTCCCAATGAACAGAATGATCAATAATACCAAATAAAACAAATGAAAACCAAATATTCTTGGTGAGTTTAGAATTGACTCCCCACCATTATGAAATAACATGCTGTAAAAAAATTCATAGGAGGAAACTCTATGTGATTTGTGGTGTCTCTCCCCACCATTAAGAACCAATGATCATTGAAAAAATGTGAATTAAAAATGAACTAGGAATGGTTTTCTCAAAAAAAGTCCTACCAAAACTCTCCCATAACAACCTAACAACCCATGTTAATCGGAAAAAACATGAACATTTAAACCCCCAACTCCCGAACGGAGGGGACAAGATCTGGGCCAACACACTGTACACGGATCCAAACCCCAACCACATTGGGTAGGGAGGGAATGAGACCCAATCATTTGGAAAATAAAAGCACAACAGAAATAAAAGAACTCCCTCCCTGCAATGGTAGATTCACGAGCTTAGAAATACTACCCACAGTCATGTCACTCCTAAATAAGTACCAGCTTCACTCCGAGAACTATGGATAGAGCTATGATGGATGAAGCAACTCCTACCTCAGAGTCAAGATTTGATAATCCCTAACATGAAATCATTCCCCTTAGTTCTTCATAGTGAAACATAACACTCCAAAAAACCAGATCAAGGGACACCATAAAACTCTCTTCCTCAAATAACACACATTTACTGATACAAGAACTTGGAGTTACACAACACTATTTTCTATCACTCTAAATGAATAGAAAAAGGGATAAGTTACATGGAGAAAAAAATCACTCTCACCAATCACAACAACCCTAACTGAGAGGGACAACATAATGAAAAGTCACTTTAAAAAGATCCAGAAAAGCACTCTATTCCATGAAATAGGCTGAGGAATCATTTGAAGAGTAGGATTTAACATTTGGAATGAATCCTTATGTCAATTAACTAGAAATATTTAAAATGGAGAGCCATCTATTTCAACATCACAAAATCTAAAACATATTTATAAACCCAGTGAACATTTCTCCAAAACTAAGCCACCAATGAGATCCACTATCAAGACACAAAAATAGTATGACTTTCATATCATAAGGAAGCATCCAGAATAAACAACACTTCAAAGATAAAGGAAAATCTAGGGACATAACCATCAATTTATAAAAAACACCAAAATTTTCATCTTAAAACACTTTTAAAAAACAAACCGACTTAGTGAATTTTCCCATTCACTAATGGTGTTTCAAAAAGTCTCACTCATATGCACGTTTTCCTGCAACCTCAGGAAACCAACTACCATTCCATACTGGAAATTCATCCATATATCAATAAAAAACGTGCATGTGAGAACCCATTAAAATGACAAGGCTAAAATCAAACAATCATCACTCTAGAAAGAATCATGTACATTACAAAGGGACATTTACCACCCAATCAAATACCATTTCTAGATTTCACAAAACAAACCTCAATTAATTAAGAACCATTTGACTAAAAAACAAATCTATTTCATTTTATCGAACTTCCAAAAAACAAAAATTCTATTCCAAATAGCCCTTTCCCTTTTTCAAAAACTCATCAAGGTCTCTTTCCATAATCCTACAACCACAATGGCCAAAACCCATTTTTAGAAAAACACCATCTTCTTAAAACTAAATTTCCAAAACCAACTCATCAGATTCAAACAATTTTAAACATCCCAAAACACCCCATTTAAAAAAATGTTCAGAACCACATTAAAATAATATAATATTTCCAAAAATACCATTTCAAGAACATATATGTTAAGATAATGGAAATTCAATCACATTAAATCATTTCCTCTTAATCCTCATGATTTATTTCACCAATCCCAAAATTCCAAAAACATTCTCATATTAAATTTTGAAAACCAATTTTTCACATTTCAAAAAAAACCATTACATTAAACGCCATTTTTAAAATTATAACACATTTATTTTAAAAACAAAATTTTAAATTCATGAAAATTGAAAGAGACCCCCAAAAGGGAACAGGTGTAAGTGGGGGATTTATCCTTATGGTTGGCAGGCATATCTCAAACACACCACCAATACAGAGAGCCATCATAGGACCATGACCTGTATCCACATGGATTGATAGGCCCTGCGATATCACGTAGACCTTTAGTCAAACTCCCCTTATTATATCCCAACACCAAACAATCAATAAGAACCAATGAAACTATCAATATCAGACATCCCATGGACACTTGAGGGTCGAAATGAGAAATAGTTCCCAATGCACTTTCCAAACCTGCCCCTCATGTCCCAGAAATCCTTCTCTCTCTACTGTGACCTTCCTAAAAAATAATGGGATATTTAAAAAAGAAAGGTATTTTAGGATATGACCACCTCTGATACGCTTTTTTCATGAACCAGCCCAGTTCGACCCTAAACCGGTCAACCAGGATGCTGCACGACAAGTCCCAATAGGCATTCCTGATCTACCTAGGATGGAAAAAAACAACAAGGGAATAATTAGAGTGAAAAGGGAATAATTTCACCACAAAAAATCAAGATCTAAGACGCTAAAAGAAACATACAACCCAACATACATTTATATAAGATTGAACTACCCATTTTTTATACGATAAACCAAAAGTAAAACTAAACAATACAACTAAATGACCAAACCTGAAAACCAAATTAACTCCATTTTACCCCAGTAGTTAGTCTTCTAAAAAATGAATGCATTTCAGCCGAAGTGACCTAACTCAAACAGAAACCTACACATGGGTTAAAAATAAAAGAAAAATATAGGCATGCATATTAAAACTCAGTAAGTTAGGGGAATATTCTATTCCCAATGCACATCCATTAAAATAATGCAAACATAAATTTCATGTTTGAGATATAATGTATAAAAATATTGTTTTTAGAAGATGTTCAATTATATAAAAATTACCAAAAAAGCATGAATGTTTTATAAACAATATTTCTAGTAACAATTTTTCAAAGTGGTGAAACTTCAAAATGAAAATATTGTTCAAGAGGTCTCCGTAAAATACTATAAAATTTTAAATAAAACACAAAAACTGCTTAATTTATGATCTTAAAAAAACATATGATGATGGTGAGTAAAAAATATCTAACGAGCCCAAGTCATAAGAACACCCCGAGGCACTAGTTCATTATGGGCCCAGGCACCTCATATCTTGGTGTAAAAGTAACCATAAAAAATATTTGTTCATCTTTATATGATACAATAGTAGGAGAATAATCCATAGCATAGTTTTCCCCAACACCATCATCATAATATTTTAGTTTATGTCGTCATCGTCAAACATCATACATGATATTGGGACAAAACCCCTCCGGGATACTAGCATACTAGTACACGTATGCCCACCTAGATACATAGGTTATCCCTTTTGTTATGAATCAAGTTACACATTTTTAAAATTCCATTTTCTCATGAAGATTACATTTAAAAATCAGACACGCATAAAACAACTCAGACACATGTCTCACATTTCATTAACAGATTAATAAACATCAGAAATTTTCAAGAAATAATTTCATGAAGTATAACGATGCCTTGTACATAAAATACACTCAAAAATTATCTTTTAAGGCTAAAAACCCACCAATACCATGTAATAAAATATTTTTCATCCCCAACACCATTTAATAAGTCAATTTAATGGACCATAAAATGTCCCCAAATGATAGAACTTGAAATACACATTGAAACCATTTTTACATGAAAAATGCCAAACACGCCTTTAAGAATTTCTCAAAACTATCATTTTTATAAGGTAAAAAATTTCACTTTTTATAAATAGGTGTATAAAAAACATTTAAAATAGAAAAAAAATTTCATAAATCACCTAAAACATTCAGGTTACACGTCAAAATCATGACTATTATTATATGGATGTCAAACGGGCCATTTTTCAGCATTTCTGGAAAAAAAATATTTACCACCTAAAAACCATTTGTTTATAAAACTAAAAATACTTTTGAAAGACATAAAATAAATCCAAATATGATTTTTAAGCTGAAAATGTAATTATAAATCCAAAAAAATCAATTTAAAGCACACTATGTTCATAAAATCAAATCAAGGAATTTACCTAACACATGGCATGCACTTTTACACAAAAAACATATTTAAAGCAACTGAAATGGGATAAAATACCATTTCAATGCCATAAATTTATTCAAGAAATATAACAATGTTTAAAATACCATTAAACTAGGGCTTTGGATAACAAATCAGTTATGTAAGTTGGCGGTGTACACGTTTATAAAAAAACAACATTATATTTCACAAAAAAAGGCTTAAACAACTGTTTTCTACACCATGAGAATTATCCAAAGGCTGAAAAACAGTAATAAACAAATATTTAAAGTGATAAAATAAATAATATTGTGAATCTTAAATGATAAATACATGTGTATGTGATATTTTACCTCTAAATGATGGTGGAAAAGAACCACACACCCGATATCACCCGTCGTGGTTCCCAACACTGTAGATCAATGAAGACGAGCCGTAAAAACACAAAACACTAAAACATTCATGGGATATCATATAAATATATCATTTATGACAAGTGTATAATAGTAATCCCAAATAAATTGGAAGGAGAAGAATGATAGAAGAGAATGAATAAGGAATCTCACCTTGGAAACTAGAGAACTCTTCATCTTCACTATGCTCTACACCATTAGAGGATAGGGAATGTCTTGGAACAACTTGGAGAGGCTCCTTAGTAATGGAAGAAAAAAGGAATGGAATATTTGTGTGGAACAGGGAAAACATAACTTTTCATGAAAGAAACAAATTACTTTACCAAATTGGAAGATTTGAAAATCCTGGAAACGTTTCCCCCTAATACGTAACTATGATAATCCCCAAAGAGTGAAAATGGAACTTGGGGGTTTGTATAGGGTTATGGAGCTCAATTGGGTGGTGGAATCATGGAAAATTATAAAAAAAAATTAATAATATATAAAAGAAACAAATATTATTTTTAAAAATGAAAATGGGTTCACATGCTAGCCCAATACCTGAATAAATTACCAAAATCCCCCATGATAATGAATTACTAATGTGGTCCAAAAGGATATGATGATTTTAATAGGTCAGGGGATGCCAAGTAAGAAGTGAAATGACTGAAAAATTGTTAAAAACTAATTAATTATAACAAATATATTTTTTTTACATATAGAAATGGGCTCACAGTAGGACCAAATCTTGATGTAACCACAATATTCCCCAAAAACACTTAAAAAGATATGGGGAACCCATGGTAATATGATTATAAATATATTTTAGTTAAAACATCATCATTAAACATACCCATAACCCATTAAAAAGATTAGGATTTCCAATAAACTGGATAAAAACCAAGACATTAAAAAACCAGGTGTGACACTAAGACTAATTCTTGCTTCTTAACTAATATTATGAAGTAGAATAATATTTTATTCATGATAAAAACCCTCTATAATATATTCATTTTTAGTTTTTTAGAGCATACATTTTGTTTCATTCCTAGTAATGGTTTCTAAAAATCCAGGTTTTATTCTTGTGTTCATACACTATATAGTTTTACAGTTTTTTGTTTAATTTAATTTGTTTTATATACTAATCACCTTCAATTGAAATGATTTTAAATTATAACCAATATAAATAGAACATTAGATTATTTATTTATACAAAATCACCTTAATAAAGTGGAATGTTGTTTAATACAATCGAAATTAATTTATGGGAAAAGAAAAAAACATTAAAGTCCAAAAACAAAAAAACAATTGTTCTGAAAAAAATTTATGTGATTTTTGTAATATAATGAAAATTATGTGAAAATAATGTAATTGGGATCATTATATATAAGTAATCATGGAATGAAAAAGACAATAACAATATAAATATAGTGACGAAATAGTTATTGGACAAGATGAATTTGAACTGCATGATTATGAAATGGTGTTCCTTTATTCATACAAAAACACTACTAGGTAAACATTATTTATAGGCCATACACTAAATATTTTTTAATAATTTGCATTTGGAAGTTAATTTTATATAATTTTAGAAATATACATTTCTATAATTCTTTGGAAAATGATTTAAATTATCACCACTAAGAACAAACTATTGTTCGAATTAGGTGTGATGTTATTCATATTTAATTTTAAATTTTATTGTCATATGATTTAAAAAAATAATGAATTTTAATAGTTTTTTAATTAATATAAAGATAAAATATCATTAATTCATGAACCTAAAATAAATTATTACATATATCGGTTTGAAAAAGAATTGTTGACAACCAATTATAAAAGAATAACACAAGTGAATTAAGAGAATATAAAAATAATAATCCTATTCACATAAAATAATTTATAAAAACAATTTCATATTTAATTTATGGTATTTTATTCATTAAATTAGATAAAATGAAGAAATGAAAAAAAAATTATAAGTGGAATAATATTCTTTTTTGAGTATATCACCATCTCTTCAACACTCCCCTTTTTTCTCACCTCCATCTGATGCCACATTAGAACCACACCTAATTATTCTCATGTTTGTTCATTATTTATAGTCATGATCTACTTAAGAATATCTAATACATCCCTAAAAATGATATCTCCACCAAAATAAGAATGATCACCTTATAATTTCATCACAAATAGAATATTATTATCTTCTTTTTCCAAATTAATATATGGAAACCATCATTATTCATATGCTTCTTCACTATGACCCAGTAACTAACCCTCAAAAATGGTAATATCCCCAATTCATATGGAATTTGATCCCTCAAAATGGTACCTAAAAACATTTTTATATAGATTCCACCTTAATAGCATCATAAGATTCTCTTTTATTGATTCCCAAAAAGACCTATTGTGGAGCTCAACTGCCCATTTGTTCTATTTAGAATTTGAAAAACTTGGGATAATAAGGAATTTAATATTTTTTAAATATTCAAAACTATATATATACATTAAATAATGAAATTGTGTGAAAAAATATATATCCACACTCAATGAAAATTATCTTCTATATCATTTCTTGTACAACGTATTCTTCTATAAAATTAAAAAAATCCCAAATTTTATGCATTTCCATCTCTGGAGAAATATAATATTATGAATGGAACTCATTCAAATTTAATAACTCCTTTATATTTTTTATAAACACTAAAAAAGTAACCTAACACATATAATTATATTTCTAATTAGTTGAAGTATAGAATGTTATATGTAACATCAACATAGGGTGAAATCATCTTATAAAAGAACTTCCCAAGATTTTATTAGACAGTATAATATTATGTTTTTCTTAAATCATATAATAAAATCTCATAATTAATAGCTCCATTTTCAAAAAATATCTTCCACATCAAACTGAATGCAAAATTCCACAAACTCTATAATAGTACATATATATATATATATATATATTTCCAGTAGTCTTTTTATATGTCATATATTACTAAGGATATCATACTATGAATCCAATCCCTTTAATAAGTTTTTAAATTTCCAAATTCATAATAACACATACAACTTTTTTTCATAAAAATATAAATAATTCATATAATCATAAAATTAAAATTCTAAACTATGTAAAAATTAGAAACTAATTTTCTTAATAATAAATATAAAAAATTGATATAATTACACATTTCAAATGAAAATATGAAATTAAATCCTAAAAATAATATTATCAATATTGTAATCATTAACATAATTACATATTTTAAAATTTAGCTAAAACATGAATTGTTTTTCTTATTTTTGTGTCATTTAGTGAATTGGTATTTGAATTAAATTTTTGTGAGTTAGAGTCCTATGTTTGATATTTATTGTGTGTGGTTTAAGGATTGAGAGGTATCATGAGTTCATAGGTATGTTTTTGGTTTAATGATGATGTTTTTAGGGGTTTTTACTCATGCACATGGGTTTGTGTTCACAAATGAGATGAAACCATGAAAATAATTTTCATTTTTATATTTAAAAAGTGTGCAGATTTGGTTTATGGTTACAAACTTTTTAGGTTCAAAACATAACCATTTTATACTATATTAGGTGTTGGGATTCATTTCCAGAAAAAATGGATTGTTCATAGTTGTAGAAAAACCATGTGAGGTGTTATAGAGGTGTTCCAGTGCTATTTCACATCATTGAAACATACTAGGGGAAAAATATAACCAAACAATGGGAGGTGGATTTTATAAAGAATGTGACTACCACACAGTTAATGAAATGTCTAAAAAAACTATGTTTTCACACTGTGCAGCTTGAAAAGATTCTTTGATAAATGGTTTTTCCATTTTAACGGCTAATATTTTTATTTCCTACACACTCCATCTTCATCTTACATGCATCACTAACTTGGGATGTCTCTCCAAAAAAAATTCACTTAAAAGTCACTTAATCAAGAGGTGTTTTCTTGTTTTTCTCTATATCATTTTGAGATTAAATCCTTCCTCCCCTCTCTCCCTTAGTCAAACTCCTTCCTTGAGGTTGATTTTCTGGTCCCTTCTTGGGGTTTTAGATTTTATTCCACCAAATCGTGGTGGAATAAACTAGTAATGATGCGTATTTGGCCTTAATTAGTAGGATAACATCCCAAGATACATATTATACACCTTCTCTCATTATTTCAGGGATGTTATGATGCATAGGGTATTTTTATTATGTTTTCAATAAAATTTAATGACATTTTCAATAAATTGGGAATCAAATTTAATGGATATTAATTATAAAAGTGTTTGAGTCTTTTGTATTCTTCATATAGGTTATTATTTGTTGTTTTGAAAATCAATTATGTATTAACGATCTTTAATGTTTTTATTCCACTCCATTTAATTTTCTATAATTTTTTATAAAAATTTATAATTAATCCCTCCATGTGGTGTGAGAATGATATTATGGAATTTTGTGATGTGTGGTGTTGTGGATTAAAGCTACGAAGTCCTTGATAGGAATTATTCTGGTTTTATGATTGTCAATATTTTCCTATTTATAATATTAAATACATTTAAAAAAATTAGTCCACTTTGCGTGCTATCTTTGATAATTATGGGATTTGAGTTCCTTGTAGATGGATTTGGGTTCAGGAAACTCTCTGTCTTTGATTTTAATTAAATGAAACGTTTTTTGTTTTTTTAGGTATTTCTAAATGAAAATTGAAAGTGCACGAATAAAATTTTCAGCTTTTATTTAGAATTGGACCTATGAATGTTCCATTCTTGGTGAATTCTATGTGGGAGGGGATTATAGAAACTCATAATAGTTAGAAGGTAATCAATAGTTTCTTAATTTTAATAGAGGATGGGAATAAGGTCCTCATTTTGGTTTTAGATTAATAAAGCCTCTAGGTGAGTATAGTGTGGTTAGGTATTCATTGGAGGTTTCCCATTATACATCACCCAAGGGAGATGTGGTTTGTGGCTCATGTTAAGGTCAAAAGTCTTTTGGGTGAATTGACATGATGGATTCCAAAGGGATTTCTTGTGTTTAATTATATTATTCCAAGAAGGTGGGATTAATTGGTAACTTATATTAGTAATTGCAAGGGATTCATTGTGAGTATATTGGTATAGTTCTTTCCATTGGGACTAGTTTTTCCTGTCTTTAGTGGGTGATGCTTTAGTCCTAGTTTTATGGGTACATAACATAGTTGGATTATTCATACCTGGCTGACATCATAGGGTTTTTGGTATGGAATTGTTTTATTGGGGTGAGGTTAAAATGGTTATCAGTGATAGTTTTGGATTCTTTTTCTAGTATAGTGCTTCTCATGGGTTCACTTATGGGTGTGTTTTTTAAAGGTGATCATTGGAGTCATGTTTTCACCACCCAGAATTCTCATATAAGCATGTAATTTCTTGAGGATTCCCTAATAGATGAGGATGTAGTCATTGTTGGGATAGGATCCTATGTATCCATATGGATTTTCATTTTCCTTGCTTGGATCATGGTTTGAAAGACATGAACTAGAGGAGTATGGGTTCCAAAGTTCATCATTTAACTTGAGAGGGTTAGTGAGTGATTATCGATGGCGACATAGGGTGTCACCAAATACCCTTATATTGGGGGTGATATTATGTTGTGTATATGTTATTATTGAATAGTTTTATGACATTATTGACACAAGGATTAGGGAATATGATTCGTATATTTAAATCAATTTTTTCTCAAGTTATGGATTTTATAAGAGACCATTGGGGTATCAATGGATTAGGAATTATTCATGAGTTAGATATTTTTCTATATTATATCGGATAGTTTTGTAGATGGTATTAGGGAGATAATGGATAATAAATAAGAGTGATTCCCCTTAGTAAGTATTATTCTCTGACTGCATATTGGGTATCCATGGTCTTTGACATTTTGGATGGACCTATGTAATGGGTTGAGACCTTTTCTAATGGTATAATTTATATGAATTAGTTAGATATAAAGGGATACACACACTTTTACTATTTTTATTTGTATTGGTATAGTTCCTTCCACTTGTTCAATTAATTTAAATAGAGTCCTAGATCCCAATAGAGTTGTGTGGTATGGTTTTAAACACTATGTAAGGAGTATAATATTAAAAAAATCAGTCCTTATATGTTATTATACATCATAGAGATAATGCAATGTTCTAGTAGACATGGCTAATATTTTTTGGATAGGGAGAGATACATGTTATATGTTGTTAATGTGAGTGGGTGTGGCTGTATATTTACCTTGTGAATCGTTTTTGATATTCAGGGTTTTTACATTATTTTTTTTATAACCATTTGATAATTACATTTATTTTTATGAAATATGATATTAGTAATTGACTAAGATGTTAATGTCACATGTGTATGAATATGTATATAATAGTAGATTATCTGTTCAGTTTTGTGGTGTCCTTTTGATATTTGTTTATCTCCCATAGTACATACACCTCAGTGTGCATATAAAACGTCATGTACACATTTATACCATCCTTATTTGGGGTATACCTCTACCATATTTTGAGGTTCACTTGAGGATCAATAGTGATCCATTTTGTGTGATATATCAAGTCTTCATTGTTCCATTTGTTACAAAATGGTATTAAAAAATTAATGATCTCATGATTTGAGGATTTGATACATTGGTGGTAAGGGATGTATTATATTTTGTGATTGAACTCATATTGGTTATATTTAGTTAGGTGTGTAGTGCCTTATTTTTGAAGAAGATATCATAGGGAACATTATTATATTGGAAATGACCAATGTTTTTAGAATAGATTGTGGTTTAAGAATTTTATCATAGGTTTGATAGGAAGATGCTCGTGTTAGTGTTATTTTAGTTCATATTTAGGTATTAATATAATTTAAAACCACTGTTACCAGGTTAGTATGGGTAATTTGACATATTAGGTAATGTGTATGCTATTTGTATACAATGTTTTCTTGTGTTTGGAGGTTTTCAAGATACTTTGGGTTTATTTAGATCTAATGAAACCAGAGAATTATTTTTATTGTATAATTTTCATGGTTTGGACTTGAGAAGAGGGTAAAATACTATATAGGGGATTCTATAATAGACCATGGAGGGAAATCGTTCCAAGTGAGATATAAATTGTTTTTTTTTTCAATTATTAGTTTGAAACTAAGTTGTAGCAATATTGGCCTTATCCAATCAATTTGTTCAATGATTTATAGATCATTAAATGGGAATCCTAGTATTTTATCCTGGGTAGAAAATCAGTATAATCTTATTGTGTGGACTATCAACTCAATCATATGTTGGTTATAAGGGAATCAATTTTCAAATGTGTAGGTGGGACAAAGTATTCATGTTTTTATGGTTAATACTTTATTTTTTATTCTATAATGGATTGATTATAGATATAAACAGTATTCATAGATTGGTATTGGTGTGACCATCATGTTGAAAAATGATAGTGGTGCCGTGGAATATGAGGCTGGGCATTTTGGAAGACATTATCCTCAGAAGGTTCCATTGTTTTATCTTGGACAAAATTCGATATAGGGAAGACAAAAATGAATTAAGAATATATTTCGATTCATGGGTTAGGAGGTCAATGATCAAAGTGGGGATTTTAGAGAAGGTACAATTTCTCTATGCTCTGTGGTTAGATTATCATAGTGGAAGTGTGTTTGGTGTGTGAAGGTAGATCATGTCTATTTGATTTTGAATTGGTGACTGATGTATGCCATGATTTAAAATTTTCCAAATACTATGTCTTCTTAGGGGTTATCATAATTAATATGGGGAGTTTATGATGATCTAAAATATTACCTGTTATGAAATTTAGATGAAGTTTAAAAATTTTGGCCTCTAAGTGGATTTTCAATAGATTCATATCTAGATTCAAAATCCATATTTTGGAATCCATTAATGGATTTTTTTTGTTTATTTTAAGGAATGGGTGATTATTTGGGTGATCCAGAGACTTTCAAGAGATTATAGCATATGTTGGAGTATTTGTATGGGTTTTAACTCAAGCACATAATATTTTTTTTAGCACTAGGAAAAAAATGTGGCTCTATGAGGTTGGGTGTATTTCTAGTTCATCATATAAAGAAAAAAGATCTTTTGTATGGATAGATGATGGTTATTGTCAAACTATATGAGTTTTATATAAAACCATGTATTGTGAGTTTCTTTATAGTCCAGGGCATAAGGTTACATAACAACCATACAAGATGTCACATATGGGATCTAATGTTGTTTTTCATTTTTGGAACATGGTTTGGTAAATTTTTTGTTCAAACTATTAATTATGGGGTTTCTTTAATAATTATCACAATAATGTTGGAATATTATTTGGAAACCATTCATCAAAACTATTCAACATGATTTTTTTTTATAAATGTTGATTTACCATTTCCCCTTTTTATTTTTCTTCCCCCTCCCTCTTTCTTCCTATGTGTGTTTGGAAACTAAGAAGTCTTCTCTATATTTCTCCCATAATATCCCCTTTATTTTAGTGCTCTTTATTGGGAATTCGTTTGTATTTTGAGGTTATACACTTCCACTCATCTATCCATTATTCCGCATTAATTATGGTTGAATTTCATTATCATTTATTGTGTTTCATAATCTAATTTAGTATAATCATGGGGAAATCGACAATTAATGATGGATAATTAGCAAGTATAGTGGAGATAACATCGCATTGTATGGAAAAAATTTATTCTCGAATTATTTCTTTGAATTTATGATGTACGTTTTATTTTTTATCTAGTTTTTAAATAATTTAATTGAATTTTAATGAATGTTTCCATTACATTTTTTGGTATTTTTCTTCCATTAGTGCCAACAGTGAATTGCATTCACCTTATAGGTGATTTGTTAGGGTTTCAAAAATAGGTTTCACTATATTGATCATTTAATAATTTATCTATCTTCATATAATATTGAATAATTAATTATATATTTTCCAAATTTATTTATTTTATCATGTTCTGTGATATATATTCTTATAATGTTGGAAGAGATCATGGTTGGAATTAAAACATCAACAATATCTCAATGTCTTTAGACATTTAACTTTTTTATTCCACATACCATTTTATAAATTGTTTTTAACTACATAATGGTTGTTAGTCTCTTTTGATCCCCATGAAAACATAATGATTTGGATTTGATAATCATGGGATTTAGGTGCTTCATATTAGAGTATTCATTTGGGAATCCATCTCCCCTAGCAGAAAACAAAAATAAACACCTCATGTTCTCTTTTTTGTGTGATAATAAAAAAATAAGGGGTGGATCTTGGTTAATATTCTCTAACTTTCATTGCAATTACACCCATGAGTGGCCCATTCAAAAGGCACTTTTTGATGGATGTGATGATGAATCCTCATTTTTGTTAAAATATAATTATGTGATTATTTTTTTTTGTTGAGGTTAGATAGGAGATCCGCATTTAAGGTTTTGGATTTGGAATCCCTCCAGGTGATTGGTAGTTTTTGAGGTTTTATATTTCAGTTTCCCTTTAGAGATCTCCTTAGGGAAATGCAACATTTGACTAGGGTTTGGGTCATGATTCTTTTCAGTAAAGTGGCATGATTGATGCGATGTGTCTTTCATGAGGCTTTTCATATGATTCCAAAAAGGTGGTATCAAGTGGTTACATGGGATGGGAATTCCATGGGGGTCTAGTGTGAGGATCTTGGGATGGTCCTTAGTGGTTTGGATATGTTTCATAGATGTTTATATGTTTGGACTTTAGAACCAGTTTCTTGGGGTTTACTATTATTAGATCCATAGAGATAAGAAAACACTGTGTGGTGTCAGTTATTCTATGGTTTTATTGGGAGAAGGTATTTATGTGTTTGGGTACCTTTGATGATTCTATTATAGGTGTGTTAATTCTCAACATTTCCCATGTGGGCAGGATTTGAATTGATGATCGGTCGAGTATTGCTATTTTAAAAATGAGGATTTCCTTATAGGATTCATAATTATAGAGGATTACCTTATAGGAATGTTTATGATTGTGGTTGTGTCTTGTTCTTTAAACACTATATGAGTTTTCATGTGTCAATTATAGATCATTGATTTATGGGTGTTATCCTTGTGACAATTGGCACCCCAGTGCTTTTTAGGCCATTATATGGTTGATGCTTTCTCATCATTGGAATAAATTTATGTCACTGTAGAAACAATATATAAAAAGTGATAAAATTTGGTGGATATGTAATTATTTTTGTATCATATAATTTTATCAACTCATAGTTTATGGATTAGGTAGTGGATTATTGGGGAAATTTTTCACATATTATATATTTGGGAGGAGAACATTTTTTTATGTTTGGATTGGAGTTTGATGTAAAGTGTGATCTAGTTCTATCTTATGTTGGATGAAAAATGTTTTTTATCCTAATAAAATAAAGAAAGAACTTAAGTATTAAAACCCCTCTATTTAGTATTTATCTCTCAATAGATTCTAGGGTTTCAAGTCCTATATGTTTTGTATGGACCTATGTTATTGATTGATCCCTTCATCGATTATATATTTTATGGATATTCGTTAGTTCTAATAAACTATATTGATTTTAACAGGTTTTATCAATGGAGTAGTTTTTTTATCACAAATTCTAATATTTCCATTAGTGTTCTTGAGACTAATAGATATGTGTGTTATTGTTGTAGACACTGAGGATAAGATCCTAAGGATAATTATTTTTTTGTAATGGCATTATTCTTCTTAAGAATATTATGTAGTTATAGAAGAAACAAAAACATTATGTGTTTATGGTGATCTATAACCAATATGTTCTTTGGGTGAGATAAATTGGGTGTCAATTTACCTACGGTGTAACCTTATATCCAAAGGTTTGTAGCATTATTTTTCTACCCAATTTTATGATGTTGTTTTTTTATTCATTCTATTGTTAGTATTTGATGATTATTGGGAAATTACATGAGCATGAACTTGTATATGAAAGAAAATTGTATGTTTACCATTGCGGTGACCTACTGAGATTTATGTTTGATCCCTAATACATGCATTATGATGTGCCTCCCAAAACCATATACCTACTTTTATTTTGGTAAATGATTTTGATGGATAGATAGAGACCAATTATATTATGATCTTGAGGTACCGCTCATATGGAGTCAAATAATTAGCGTGATGTCACTCAAATTTTGTCTAATGTCTAAGTATGAGGATTAGATTTTCAATAGAAGTTTGGATTTTATATTTTTTTTCATTAATCATTCTATATATGTAATGGGCCTGATAGATGATCAGATTCGGTTTGTCTTGACATTATTCCGATTTTGTATGACTATATGTTTCCTTTTCTCATTTATCATAGAATTTTGTTAGTTCTGTTTTATTTTGATGGAATAAATTGATGCTACTATGGATGCTATTTTTTAGGGTTTATTCCTATTTTCATCATACTATGATCTTAGGATATAGCCTCCCGCTATATCTTTTTACTCCTACTCTATTTCTCTTCAACATTTAGTTCATGGGTAGGTGCACTTGTGTCCTTGTGGTTTATAAAATCTTATAGATGTGAACATATTAATTACCTGACATTATGATTTTTCATCAAAATACATTCCTCTGAACCATTAGTTATAGACTTTATGATAATTAGGACAAAAAATTAACTAAAAACCTCATACCCCTTTTAGAAAATATACATTTATCCCCGCCATATAAGGATCCACTAAATCTATAACATGTCTTCAAAATATCCCTAAAATCCAACACATATTTTTTCCATGTAGAATTTTTATACATTTCTTATCATCATATCCTTTTTAAATAGAACCATTAGAAATGTTGATCTCAAATTCCCTGTAAGGGTATACAAATATGATAACAATTTAGTAATGACCCGAATCTGGAGCCACTCAATTGGTGCCCCATACCCAGTTCACCACATGAACTAAATCATGTTTCCCCAAATGCCAGAGGATGTCGACTAGCATTGACGACCTTGGTGAGTCATTGGGGAAACTATGCCCTCATTTGGTAAAGTATACAAGGAAAAGGAAATAACAGTAAGTAGCGGAAGCTGTAAAGATCATACAATGACTGAAACTAAACAGTTGAAGAAATTAACATATAATAATGATTATAATGATGCAGCAGGTACAAGTATCTAAGGAAAACAAAAAACACAACACCATGTTGAAATACATCTGAGAACAATTTACTAAAATTAAATCGGAACTCTAGTTGCATCGCAAGCCTAAGCTCAGTCTTGTGCTCTCTAGATCCAACCAACAATCATGTACCTGAAGTAGAAGGGCCACAATGTAAGAACTTGGTTCTTATATTTGAGGTACGAGCTTCTTCTATTCCCTTTTCCTTAGGTGTTTTTTAGAAAATATGGAAAATGGGGAACAATCCTAAATTTTGAAACTACACGCCGTGTAATTTTTCCACATACCGTGTACTTCTGGCTGTGTGGGATGAGTACACGGGGCGTGTAGCCTTGTCGGTGAAAAAGGGTGTAGGAACTGACTACATCTCATGTAGTGGTCCTTTACACGCCGTGTAGTCAGTCGGCAGGCCAAAATAGTAAGGCGGTGGAGTAGCCGCCAGATGGGCGACAGTACACACCGTGTACTCAGGAGTACATGCTGTGTACTCATGTCGACAGGTGAACAGTATGGTGGTGCTGCCAGAGGAATTGTTAAATGAAGGAAGTACATGGTGTGTACTTGGAAATACACGTCGTGTACTTTATTTTTTTCTTAAAATGGGCATTAGCCTCCCCTGTTCACAGGGAAGGCTTAGAACGGGAAGGGAGCTCGGGAGAGGATGGTTGAACCTTCGTAGATCTGTCGGGTGCATGTCTAGAATCTGTTTTAGCTTCGGACAGTCTTGTTGGAACCGTGCAGGTAATCCCTCTCTTCTCCTGGAGTTCTTCTTTACAATTCTTCTCCTAGCTGGAGTTATATGGGTTTGAACATTTTATCTACTTAGTCAGATCTACGCCATTCTTGGGAGTTTCGGGAACCTACGTTCGTGTATATCATTCTTTGGCGTATAAGGTAGGTGGCTTGGTGTTAATTTTTCCAACTTTAGTGTGTTTTATGCATTTTTCTTCCACAAACCCATGTTAGGGTGTCATGTGGCTGACACCATTGCTATATTATACCCCTATAATTGAATGTGTAATTATTTATGACATTAAATTGCTTGTTGGGATCATTTCTTGAATCTGGAACCACCATGGGGGTGTGTTCCACTTGTTAGCCATTTTCCCAGGTTACCCGAGGGGATTCACTTAAATTACTGATTATAGAATTTCATCGAGAGGAATTTCTTATCTACTACTTGTTTACATGTTGGGTGTGGCCCAGTTACCTGTTTAGCCTAAGGGTGTTGTTTTGATTAGCTTGTGGGAACTGCACTATTTAGCCTGAGGGTAGTAGTTATTTTGACATGAGAGAAATTTCTTCTGTGCTTGTGGGAAACTGATTTTGTGCCTGTGGGTGAAACTACTTACGCCTGAGGAAAAAATCTATTATGACTAAGGGCAGACTCTTATGTTGGATACTCTTTACCTGAGGGTAGGGGTTTACGCGTCTGTGGACTTTTAGCGGTTACTTATAATATTCACTGTGGTGATATTTTAAAGTTAAATGATGAAAATTAATATTAAAATGGCAATATAACTAGTTAAGTTAGTAACTTTTCAGTACTGCTTACTTTGTATCATTTTTCTATTGCACATTGTTGTTGCATGCTTACATGTCGTTGGGCACGGGCCTTTGGTGGGAGCCTACTGAGATATATCTCTCACACCCTGTTTGGGTCATGCTTTTCACCCCAAACAGATTATGTCTCTACAGGTGTGGATAGGGGCAAGAGTCCCTATACAGGTACTTGACTGTTGCTGAGGAGTAGGATGGCATGGGACCGAGCCTATGCTCGCGATGCTGCTACCATCTATTTTGATTTTTTTTTTTGTAATCTTCATTTTTGTTTTATTGTATTGATGTATAACATGTTCTGGCTATTTTCATAGAACTTGAGACATGTAGCATCATTATTTATATATTTTTTGTTATATCCACTTCTATTGATTATTTCAGTTGTGTATGGTTTACTGTTTCCGCTGTTGTTTTATGTTTTATTTTGTATTCCATTGCTCTACACTTTGACAAATGAGGGCATAGTTTCCCCACTATAAGACCTGGGCACTCACTGCTAGTTGGTAGCCTCTGGAATTTGGGGAAATGCGCTTGAGGTCATGTGGCGAACCGGGTTCGGGGCACCCGTTGAGTGTCACCCGGAACCGGGACGTTACAATGTGGTATCAAAGGGTGTTCTTTTCTTTGACAAACTATTTGGAGCCATAGTCAAGGATTGGATGGGGATGGTAGTTGGAAATATGTTGTGCTTGGGATTAGCTAACACGTGTATAGGGAAAATCCAATTTACATCGTATTGTAATTTTACTGATTTTTCAATTTACAGTTGATTTGATTTCACCATTGGGTGATGCACGTGAGTGTGTGCGGTTATAGATTATCTATGGTTTCTATAGGTTGAAACACAATGAGATGAGGGTTTTCCATCTCATGCATCATATATGCACATTCTAGACATCACATTCCATGCATAGTTCCATTCCATGTAGGTGCATTAAAAATTGCATGTTGTTGTGATAGTTGATGTGCTAGAAAATCATGCTGTTTTGATAACTTCCTGATAAATACCTGCTATGTGATAGGGTAGTTTTTGTATAAGTCTGTGAAAGAATGGACGAAAAAAATCATTTTTTGGGGACTATGGGCCCCCATTGACCGGAATTTGGTGGATCATTATCTATTAAATATGTTATAACACAGATAAGATGTAAAATTTTGATTCGTTGGGAGTATGGGCCCTCACAGGTCGAAATGTTACACTTAGGTGTTGGTTTCCATTATTTTATGATTTTTGAAGAAGTTTCTGAGGCATGCTGTCTGTAAACCCAATATACACACTGTGTATTACATTAAACACGCCGTGTATGGCCTTCTATTCGGGAATAAAAATAAACATTTTAAGTACACGTCGTGTACCAAAAGTACACGCCGTATAGTCTCTTCCCATGTCACAAACCGTGTAGGCGAAGACATGGGGAAGGGATGAGCTTTGGTAAAACATGCTGTGTACTTGATATACACACCGTGTAATGTTGACCATATGTCCGGCCGTGTAACTAACAACACGGGTCGTTGAACTCTTGCACGGAACAAGCCGTGTCAATGATGAACACGCTGTGTAGTTTGATCTGGGGACTTGTCCGTGTAACTAACAACACAGGTCGGTGTCACCGTTCCATGAACACGCCGTGTATCTATGAGACACGACGTGTATCTATGAGACACGACGTGTATCTATGAGACACGCCGTGTATTCTTGTCGAAGGACTGACTCTGTGGACTTAGGCATGTGGCATGGAAACAGGGTGGTGTACACGCCGTGTGTGGGTGTCACACCCCGTGTAGTATCAAAGCTGAGTAGTCTTCCATGTCACAGACGACACAGGCAGTTGGAAAATTTCACCATACACGCTGTGTATAAGATATACATGCCATGTAGTTTTTGTTCAATGGGAACCATGTGGTTCAGCCATGTAGAAGGACCCGGTAAGGAAAGGGAAGTCAAGTACATGTCGTGTAGTCTTTATACACGCAGTGTAGTCTTGTTTTTCAAATTTTGAATGCCTTCTTCCTCCTGTTCCCTTTTTGGGTTTCTTCATTTTTTCTCGTTAATAATCTTGTTCTAAGGTGTGTTTTGACATTGTAGTGTCATGCAGCCCAGACAACCATGCGTTGTTATCCAAGAGAGCGGTGACGATTATACTCCAAAGATGGTGGGCCATGGGCTACCAGTGGATCCTCCAGAAGAGCCATATGCGGTGCCATTTGCTATACCGGACACATGTGCATAGGCGTAGTTTCGTGGGGGCTTTATGCGGTTCATAAAGACCTTTCAGGGAGCACCGCAGGCTGCCACATCAATGGCTGAGCGGACACGTATCTTACAACAGTAGCATCCACCTACGTTCTCAGGGGATGGCGGACCACAGGCTTCAAAGTCTTGGTTGTGGTCAATGTAGACTATTTTCAAGAATCTTGAGATGCCTCCTGGGCGGAGGGTCAAGCTCGTGACATACATGTTGTGTGATTCTGCCAAGAGGTGGTGGGATATTACCACCCAGTCATAGAATCACAGAGACATGGCATGGTAAGATTTTCAGGCAGTCTTCTATGACTTCTTCTTTCAAGAGATGCTGAGAGCAGATAGAACTCGAGAGTTCATTAATCTGCAGTAGGGCGCTATGTCAGTGATGGACTATTCTGCTCGTTTCACAGAGCATTAGTGCTTTACACCCGTGCTAGTGGGTAATTAGACGTTTAGAGCCAGACGTTTTGAGGATGGTCTCCGGTATGACATCCGAGCACTGGTAAATGTTTTCAGGTTGCCACTATACATGCTATTGTAAACTAGGAATTGATTATAGAGAGGAACCTATGAGAATCTAGTGGTGTGGGTCAGGGCAGTTCAGCACCATTTACTGGTACTATTTCTACTAGAATGAGGAAGAGACAAATGAACTTCTCTTAGAGAGGTATTACCAGCCATAATAATGCTTCAGGTGGCTAGGTTATGTGCTACCAGTGTGGTAGGGAGGGGCACAAGTGACCGCAGTGTCCACAAGACCCAGTGGAGTGCCGAGATTGCGGCAAGATAGGTCATCTGTAGGGATTTTGTAGGATGTTTCTACCAGTGGCTAGTGAGAGGGGTTCTGTGCAGACTCAAAGTGTGGGAGCAAGACCAGTGGCTTCTTACCAGTCCGGGAACTGGAATACGTCAGGGCGTGTAGGTAGATATGGTGGTCATGTCCGTGGAAGCCAGAAACCAGGATCTCAGAGGCAGCAGGGCAGGACAACTCAGTGTAGCCAGGTAGTGTCGCAAGGCCACGGCACTGGGCAGGCATATGCAGTGCAATAGACCCAATAGGAGCAGGATCCCGGACCTTCTACAATCATAGGTACTATTCTAGTATCTTCTGTTTTATCCTCAGTACTTTTCGATATGGGTTCTACACATAGTTTCATATCAGTACCCTTTGTGGAGAGCCTTCGGATCAGTGTTTCTACTTCTTCTAATATAATGACACTAGAAACTCCCTTGGGAACTAGAATGGATGGTGTGCGTCGGTTCATGGAGTGCCCCTAGAGATTGGTGGGTGTCACTTCCTTTGGGACAACTATGTCTTAGAGATGACAGCTTATGTCTTCATTCTTGGGATGGACTAGTTGGTTCCCTTTCAAGACTTTGTAGATTTCTATCCTCACAGGGTGAGCTTCACATCACCTGAGGAAGGAGAGTTTCTATTCAAGGTTGAATGGGATGTTCAGGCGAGTCGAGTTGGACCAGAGCATCATGGGCCGGGTGGAGTCACAAACCAAATTGAGATCTTATATCTAGATGACTATGGGACTTGTCAGACAGATTTCCCTCCAGTGGTTGATCGTTTCATGGATGTCTTCCTAGATTACTTTTCAGGTCTACCACCAGAGCGATAGGAGGATCTTTTTATTGAGCTTGTGCCAAGAGCAGCACTGTTGTCCATTCCTCCTTATAGGATGGCTACACCTGAGTTGCAAGAGCCCAAGAGGCAGTTAGAGGAGTTAAAGTCAAAGGGTTTTATCTGACTCAACACTTCTCCTTGGGGTTCGTAGGTCCTTTTTGTAAAAAAGGTGGATGGTACCCTTAGACTTTGCGTGGATTATCGAAAGCTGAACTAGTTGACAGTCAAGAACTGATACCCCTTACTGAGGTTTGATGATCAGTTTGATCAACTTCTTAGAGAACGAGTCTTATCGAATATTGACATGAGATCAGGATATCATCAGCTACGCGTTAGACCATCTGATATACCTCCCACAACTTTCAGGAGTAGGTATGGTCTATACAAGTATATGGTTATGCTGTTCGAACTCACGAACGTGCCAACATTTTTCATGGCTCTGATGAATCGTGTGTTCCATCTATATCTGGATTCTTTTGTGGTAGTATTCGTGGACGACATCTGGGTGTACTCTCACACTCAACATGACCATGCCACCCATCTTGAGATCATATTGATTACACTGAGAGAGCATATTCTATATGCTAAACTCCAAAAGTTCCACTTTTGGATGGACCAGATTCACTTCCTGGGTCATATCATCTCAGAGGCAGGAGTTTCAGTAGACCCAGAGAAGGTGAGAGCAGTAGTTTCCTAGGATCAGCCTAATAACGTGTTTGAGATACGAAGTTTCTTAGGGATGGCTGGTTACTACAGATGTTTCATACAGGACTTCCCTCGCATAGCAGCACCATTGACAGGTCTGACTAAGAAGGGTGTGAAGGTCATTTGGTCGTAATCTTGCGAGATAACCTTTTAGGACTTGAAGGGAAGGTTGAAATCTGCACCAATCCTGATACTTCCAGAGTAGGGGAAGAGATATACAGTTTACTATGATGCATCAGGGATTGGGCTGGAAGTAGTGTTGATGCTGGGTGATTGATTAGTTACTTACGGTTCTCGGCAATTGAGGCCACATGAGAGGAACTACCCGATGCATGATCTCGAGTTGGATACAGTTGTTCATGCATTGTGCTGTTGGATACATTATCTATTTTGAGAACATTTTGGGGTAGTCACCAACCACAGAAGTCTCGAGTATTTCTTTACTCAGCGTGAATTGAATTTGAGGCAGTGGAGGTGGGTCGAATACCTTCAATCCTTCAATTTTGAGCTTGCCTATACACCTGGTAAAGGTAATGCAGTAGCTGCTGCACTGAGTAGGAAGACTCAGATACAGGCAATGCAGGAGGCCAGTGATGAGTTGCAGCTCATGGCCTTGTTCTTTGAGATGCATCTAGAGGTGCATGACAGTCAGGGACAGACTTATCTTTCATCTTTAGCTATGACATCTACCCTCCTAGATAGAGTGAGGATGAGACAGCTATCTGATCCAGAAGTCCTAGTTCTATGAGATTCGGTGGCAGGTGGGGACCCTCCTCCTAGTTGGATGATAGGTGATGATGATGTTCTGCATTTCCATGGACGATTATGGGTTTCTGGGGATATACACGAGGATCTGATGCGGGAGTATCATGCTTCATCTTGGGCAGTTCATCCTAGAGTTACCAAGATGTATCATGACTTGAGATGTCAGTACTGGTGGCCGGGTATAAAGAAAGATGTAGCGGGGTTTGTTATAAGATGTTCCACCTGTCAGCAGGTGAAGGCGGAGCATCAGAGGCCAGCTAGACTGTAACAACAGTTAACCATTCCAGAGTGGAAATGGGATGATGTCGCGATTGATTTCATGACAGTTTTACCGAGGTCACCTTGAGGCAATGATGTTGTGTGGGTTGTTTTGTACTGAATCATGAAGGTAGCGCACTTCTTTCTGATCAAGGAGTCCTTCAGTGTTGATGAGATCGGAAGGCTGTATATCCGAGAGATCTTACAACTTCATGGGGTCCCTCATTCTATCATTTCTAATAGGGACACCTGATTTACATCTCGTTTCTAGTAGATTTTTCAGAGTGCACTGGGTACACAGGTGCTTCTGAACATAACATACCACCCTCAGAAAGATGGACAGTCAGAGCATACTATATAGGTTCTAGAGGACATGCTGCGTGCATGTGTCCTAGAATTTGGGCGCTCTTGGGAGAAGCATATACCCTTAGTCAAGTTTTCCTATAATAATAGCTTTTAGGCTACTATTCAGATGGCACCATACGAGGCTTTGTATGGTAGGCCATGTCGCTCACCTTTGTGCGGGTTAGTGGCAGGTGAGGCAGCTTTATTGGGACCACAGCTCATGCAGGAGACTTCTGAGAAGGTCCAGTTGATTCAGAAGTGGATGGCTACCGCACAGTCTCGTCAGAAGTCATATGCTGATCGCCGCAGATTACCTTTGGAGTTCGTGGTCAGGGATCAGGTTTTTCTACGTGTTTCACTGAGGCTGGGACACAAACGGATCAGGAGAGAGTGTAAGCTCTCACCGAGGTATGTGGGGCCATTTGAAATTTTGGAGAAAGTTGAGGAGGTTTCCTGCCTGTTTCAGTTACCATATCGGTATCGAGCCATGCATGACGCCTTCCATGTGTCTCAATTGCACCGCTATCATTCATACCCATCTCACATCATTCAGGCCGAGGAGGTTGAGCATCAATTGGATGCGTCCTTTGAGGAGCATCTGATTCATATCGTTGACAGGAGCGTGAAGGATCTCCGAGGCCGGTCAGTTCCTCTCGTGCGGTTTCTATAGCAGCATGGCCGAGTGTAGGATAAATCCTAGGAGCGAGAGACCGATGTGCATGCTCAGTTGCCGGAGATGTTCACGGCTATATCTTCACCACCCTTGGAAGGGCAATATAGGGATGAATTGCTATAAGGGGGGAAGTTTGTAAGAACCTGGTTCTTATATTTGAGGAACATGCTTCTTCTTTTCCCTTATCCTTAAGTGTTTATGAGAAAATATGGAAAATGGGGAAAAATCCTAAATTTTGGAACTATACACCGTGTACCTTTTCCACACGTCGTGTACTTCTGGCCGTGTGGGATGAGTACATGGGGCATGTAGCCTTGTCGGTGACAAAGGGTGTAGGAACTGACTACAGGCCGTGTAGTGATCCTTTATATGCCGTGTAGTCAGTCGGCATGCCAAAACAGTAAGGTAGTAGAGTAACCGCCAGTTGGGCGACAGTACATGCCATGTACTCAGGAGTACATGCTGTGTACTCATGTCGAAGGGTGAACCGTATGGCGGTGCTGCATGAGGAACAGTTAAATGAAGGAAGTACACGCTGTGTACTTGGAAATACACGCAGTGTACTTTGTTTTTTTTGGCTTAAAATGGGAAGTAGCCTCCCATGATCATAGGGGAGTCTTAGAATGGGATGGGAGCTCGGGAGAGGAAGTCCAAACCTTCATAGATCCTCCAGGCGTAGGTCTGGAATCCATTTTCGCTTCGAACGGTCACGTTGGAACCATCTGGGTAAGCCCTCTCTTCTCCTGGAGTGCTTCTTACCAATTCTTCTCCTAATAGGAGTTATTTGGGTTTGAATGGTTTATCTTCATCGTTAGATCTACTCCATTATTGGCCGTTTCGGGAGCCAACGTTCACATATATCGTTCATTGGCTTATAAGTTAGGTGGATTGGTGTTAATTTTTCCAACTGTCGTGTGTTTTATGCGTTTTTGTGCCACGAACCCATGTTGGGGTGTCATGTGGCAGAGGCCATTTCTATAATAAACCACTAGAATTGAATGGGTAATTATTTATGATATTAAAATGATGGTTGGGATCATTGCATGGATTCAGAACCACCCTGGGTGTGTGTTCCATTGTTTAGCCATTTGGCCAGGTTACCCAAGGGTATGCCTTTAAAGTACTGATTATAGAATTTCCTCAAGAGGAATTACTTATCTAATGCTTGTTTACATGTTAGGCATGGACCGGT
Organism: Viscum album; assembly: GCA_963277665.1. Lineage (NCBI taxonomy): Eukaryota > Viridiplantae > Streptophyta > Magnoliopsida > Santalales > Viscaceae > Viscum > Viscum album. Next base: position 548,887,328 of record OY728148.1, read on the forward strand.
TACCTGTTTCTCCTAAGGGTGTTGTTATGATTAGCCTGTCGTGACTGCACTATTTAACATGAGGGTAGTAGTTATTTCGGCCTAGGGGAAATTTCATCCGTGCCTATGGGAAACTGATTCTGTGCCTATGGGTGACACTACCTATGCCTGAGGGCAATATCTGTTATACCTGAGGGCAGACTCGCATGTTGGGTACTCTTTACCTGAGGGTAGGGGTTTAAGCATCTGGGACTTTTAGTGGTTACTTAGAATATTCACTGTGGTGATATTTTAAAATTAAATGATGAAAATGAATATTAAAATGGCAATATAACTGGTAAAGTTAGTTACTTTTCAGTACTACTTACATAGTTGCATTTTACTATTGCACACTATTGTTCCATGCTTACACACAGTTGGGCACGGGCCTTTGGTGGGTGCCTACTGATATATATTTCTCACACCCTGTTTGGGTCATGCTTTTCGGCCCAAACAAATTACGTCCATGCAGTTGTGGACATGGGAAAGAGTCCCTATACAGGTACATGACTGTTGTTGAGGGGTAGGAGGGCATGGGACCGAGCCTAGGCCGACGATGCCACTGCTAGCTGTTTTGCATTGTTTTGTTGTACTCTGCATTTTTGTTGTACTGTATTGATGTATAACATGTTCTGGCTGTTTTCATAGAACCTGAGACAAGTAGCATCATTATTTATATAATTTTGGTTATATACACTGTTGTTGTTTATTTCAGCTGTGTATGGTTTACTATTTCCACACTTGTTGTATGTTTTATTTTGTATTCTGTTGCACTACACTTTGACAAATGAGGGCATAGTTTCCCCACTATCAGACCTGGGGCCTCGCTGGTAGTCGGCAGCCTCTGGCGTTTGGGGAAATGCGCTTGAGGTCACAAGCCGAACCGGGTTCGGGGCACCCGTTGAGTGTCATCCGGAACCGGGATGTTACTCACAATCCATATCCACACCTACAACCATATAACCTATTTTGGAAGAAAAACAAGACCCAAACAGGGTGTGAGACTAATCCCAGTAGGCAACCACCACAAGATCTGTGCCCTACTATTAGTGAGCAATATAGCGTAAGTAATGAAAATAAATGCAGTAGAGAAATAAAGATACACTAAATTAAAAAATCCTACAAATCTCCACTCACAATCATTATTTTATTTAATTCAATAATTTAATTTCCCACTAGGGAACCTAGCATCAGTTCTATATTCCCAAGGCATATCAAGAAACAAAACAGGTATCTCAGCAGACTACCTAAACAACACGCAGTACAATACTCAAGCATGTTATTCGGCTTGGTGGACTCATCAAAACCAACCAAAAAATATTCACATTGACTCTCTGGGTGGCTCATACTGGAAGGCCCCTCTATTCAAGTAATCAATCAAGGCATATACACTCTGGGAAGCTCTCACCATCAATTCCCCAGTAGTCTGGTAATGATAGATATAGACTCTCTGAGGAAGCACTTACATCTAATTCCCCATGTAGTCTCGATTCATAACTAAGGACATTCTGAGGACGCACAAAGTCTAATTCCCATAGGTCTTGCGAATGATACTAATTTATAACAGACTCACTAGGGAAGCCTTTAATCATCAATTACCTCTTCAGTCTACCGAACTAGGTTCACACAGCCCTGAGCAGTCTAGTTATGCATAATCGACTATCAGCAGCCCTAAGTATGTTAAGACACTACTTGGCTAATAGCTACAATGCATCAAAATCATATAAATAGTACACAAAACAAGCAATAAATTATATCAAGGAAGGAAATCAATGCAACAAGGTATGCCTCAAAGGAATCCTAATCTAAACGGTGATAAATAGCCAAAACATGGTAGAACACCTATGGGGTGATCCTAAAACATGCTAACAAGCAATCATTATTCATCTAAGAGCCTCTAGTAGACAAGAAAACTAAGGAATAAAATAAAACATGATCAAAACGCTAACCTGAGATACCCGTAACATGGGAATCCGGCACTTTTTCACAAAAACTCAAAGACGTTCAATGTAGGGAAACAAACCACCTACCACAATCCTAGGAGATAAATATAATTGAACCCCGGCCTATGAATCAGCCTATAATGAAGTAGATCTGCAAAAACATCTAAAACGTTCATCCTCAGATAACTCTTATAAGAGTAAAAATCATGAAACGTGGCCAATGAAGAACTAAGAACTCACCGATGCAATTCTATTGCAACCGATGATGTTCCATTCAGATAACCAGTGATGGATCGGTGGCTCAGAGAAGATCTGTGGCCGTACTGTCACTCTAAATCAAAGAAGCTATAGAAGAAGATGTTTTTGGGGATAAGACATGACACCAGTTCGTTTAATGAAAAAAAGACAGTACACATCATGTATTTTTAGAGTACACAGTGTGTACTATGCCTTTCCATACTCTACATTAAGCGGCCTCAACATCACCCCTACATGGCCATGTGTGTCACCAAGACATGGCTTGTACATAGCCTCGAAAGGCATCAAAGTACAAGGCGTGTACTCATAAAGTACACGGCGTGTACTTTGAAAATTTCCATATTCTCCTATTTTTCCCAAAAATGAATAGAAAAGAATAAAATACCAAAAAAGAAGGTCTGGTGTAACGCCCTGACCCCAGCTACCCAGAGTCGGTGCATTACTTCGTAACATTGGTATGATCACAAATATCAAGTCTTGAAAGACCGATTAGTTTAGTAGCCTTGGAAACACATGATACATTCATAAATTTTACATTACATCACAAAGTGAAAAACTATAATAACATAGTCTCCATAGTCCACACTTCTATCCTCTTCGGACTATCCCTGCAGGTCATTCATAAAATACTTCTTCACATCCTGGAAAATATTAAAACATTGAAAGGGGTGAGCTCAGATGCTCAGTAAGTATAACAATATAGCGGAAGCTTTCATAAATAAACATTAACATTTAAGGCAATGTATAACTAAAACAAAAGCCTTTTAAACTTGAACTTTAGCATAATATGGCAAAAGTAAACTGAAATAATGCCATTTACATACTCACATGGATATTCTACTAGTAGAATAATCACATGAAATATCAATAACCTCTTTCATAATGAGGGAATGTATAATGCCAGACATTCTAAAACATTTTGTCAAGGCCTCGGCCAAGACGTCTAAAATGATTAAGGCCTCGGCCAAAACCATAAATCAAATTGGGAAAGGGCCTCGACCAATTCCACGTCTAGTTGTCTCATGAGACCTACTGATGCATCGAGGAGCTATAGCGGGCTCCACCCGTCACTTATTATGTCCAATTCATTCCTCATATGAATTGGTTTAAACATATCATAAACCATAACATAATCTTATCACATAAAACATGCATAAAGGAAACATAAAATTTCCATATTTCAATCACAAGATATCAATACAACACATTGATATAATAATAATGCTTTCAAAACCATTTTCATTACCAAAATAAAAGAAAGTTAAAACTTTGTATTTATTTTTCATTAAAAAAATGATGGCTTGTAGAGGAAGCCAAAACTCAAATAATGGTCATGGTGGTGGAGAAGTTGTTGTCGCCGCATAATTATGGAAATAAAAACATTCCCTTTTGTCCTTTAGCAAAATGCTTCATATAAAAAAGATTCCTCTTGAATAAACGTAAAAGTCAAAGGGGTTTATTCACCGTATAAAAGAAAGTTGTGTATAAAACCAAATATGCCTCAATGAAAGGGGATTGAGACGAAGTCCTTAAAAAGATCATTTTTTTAATAAAGTACATCTATAATGTGTATTCACTATAAGTACACATAAATAATGTAAAAATACAAGATAGGACATAATAATATCATGACATCATTTGAAAGTAGGAGATTAACCCAATGAATAGAAATTGGGTTAAGAAGTTCCCTTACCTCGTGTCCGACTTGACTCAACCGTTCTTTAACCTCCTGAATAATAAAATGGAGTTAATATCTAACTTATTAAGAACCATTTCCAATTTCATTGTCCTTTTTATATCACTTATTACCATGTTATGAACATTATGTAATTATTTAAGTTAATAACGGTCGTTTTGTCGATCTTTGGTACTTGAGTCAATAATAAACTTCTTATAATTACAAGTTGTTCATGTGGTGAAATATCCATTATATTCAGAATTATATTCATGATTTAGTTATCATATATATCATATATATCCAGTATATACATTCATTCATAATATTACGTAACATTTAGAGGTAAGAAATGAAATGCGCCGTTCATGGAGATGGTAAGCCGTACGTACGCATGAACGCTACTTTCATTTCTATTTCATATTTAATGGAATGAAATCATAATGATATAAATGTATAATATAATTCCAGTATAATATAGTGTATAATACCATTTACTCCATCCTTTATACATCCCACATATGGCATTAACGATTCAAATCACTTTGAGGGGGCGGTAGTCCGCACTTCCTAAAATGATATTATCGTGTTTACCCATAATGGAAATCATAAATTATGCCATAAATGAGAAATACAGAAGCATAAGTAAAACATATACATATTATATATCATATATAAATATAGTGACATCTTAATGGCCACCTTTGAATGTGTTATATGAGTGTTGAACAATCATCGTTTCGTGAGGCAGAAATTCGCCATCCACAGAAACCGTATGTTCTTTAACCATTAGATGTAGGTGTGTGTAATTGTAGCTCGAATCCTTCTTATAACAACATCCTAGTATATTGAGGATACTGGTGTTGTTACAAAAGAAATGAATAAAAAGAGTTTATGGGGTTGGAGAAGAAAAATAAAACAAAATAACATAAGAGAAGACATTACCTTAAAAAATCGGGTAACTCTTTTTGATTTGATCCAAAGGCTTCATTGGGAAGAATTCTGCCCAAAGTAAGGCTTCTAGGATTAAGGGAAGCATGTTGGGAGAGTATTTGGGCAGAGTTTGGCCGAGCCAAATGGCTTGAAGGTGTGAATAAGAAGGGAGTGGTGGGGGCCTTTTATTAGTGGAGAGGAGGGGAACTTTTGGAATGTAATGAAATGTTATTCTATTATTCAATGATTTTCGGATTCTAAAGGTCCCACACTTTTATAATTAGAGGATATGGTGATAATGGTTCGAAATCTCTTCATCCAATAGGCTTTGTACAAGTGTAAGACTTGGATTTTACATTACCTTCTCATTTTATTTAAATCGTTAAATAATGAGGTAATCGCTGCATCATCATGATGTCATAAATAATTTAATTTATATAATGTCTAAAAATTATAAAAAAAATCTATGATGTAGGAAATCTTTTTAGATTTTCAATTACTATTTATAGAAAAAAATATGACTTTTATAACCCCAAGTAAAAATTGTTTTAGTAAAACATTTCACGTTTCTGTCATTTTTTTACTTTAACATTAAATAAAAGGTATTTATGTCATTTTCCAACTAAAGTGGCTCCATGGGGTCCCCAAGTTGACCCATGGATTGTCTTGGTCGGACATGGCACATCCAATGAGGGTAGGACATGTTTCAAGCTCATCTCATATTATTAAAACATTATTTTTACCTTAAACTACACTAATTACCTCCAATCGCGATTAAGAACTTAAAAGTTACTATTCACAAAAAATTATTTGAATATCATTGAACAAAATTTTACTTCTTAATGACAACCATTTATATTGGATTTTTGAAAATAAAATCACAGAAGTGGTAATATTTCATTTAATCGAAAAATCAGTTATTTAACTACCACTTAGTGGTTTCACTATTCATCAAAAATTGAAGTTTTTCAGAACAATGCCAAAATTTCACCCTAAGATATAATTGATATTCCGAATTCAAATATGATGTATATTTTACAAAATTACAAACATATAAGTTGCATTAAATAATTTTATTATTAATTCCCGCTGTCACAATAAATTGCGTGTTTTTAAGAAACAATTTATATCAAAAGATTGACAATTGTTTATGTCCAATTTCAATGTTTAATTAATTCTAATGACCACCATTGGATAAAATTGTAAAAATATATTCTAATTATACTTTAAAACCACTAAATTGTATAATTTATCACTATAAATTATTTTGATTAAAAAAGTTGTTTTTAAGTATTTTTCACTATTCATAAAAAATTAGAAGTTCTCAGAAAAATACCAAAAATTCAACATAGGCTAATTTAGATATTCCGAATCCAAAAATGAAGTCAATTTTGAAATATAATATTTCTATATTTTTAAAAATTGGTTATTACTATTCATAATGGCTACTTTGATTAGTCGCGGTGTTTTAGAACTCGATGTTGCGTACAATGCAAGCTATTACATTATTGAATGAGAAGCGTATTGTGGAAGCTCGGGGTGTTACATTCTCCTCTCCTTCAATAAATTGCGTCCTCGCAATTTGAAATTTTTTTCTTTGAAAATAAGAGGTTGAAAATTGAAAATACCTTTGTGGAAAGCCCACATCGGAATTAATGTTAATAAATATATAACATTAAAAGAAAGCAATATAAGTACAAAGGTCAACCGAGATAGCCCATTCTAGGATTCTATGAAAATATGGATATGGAGGAGAAAAAAACCATCAAGGTCTGATGGAGAGTTATAGAAAATAGGATTAGGAGAAAGTTTAACTACAAGAAAATCACAAACTTGTGATTAGTTAAACGATCATTGATTCCCCAGTAGTAAAAGATAACCGACAACATTTTTGTTTTGAGTTAACTTTTATAAAGTTGAGGAATTTATTTAGGAGATTTTCTAAGAATGTAAGGGAATATACATACTTGTCATGTAGACTTTCATTCTTTAGTAAATTTTTACCACAAACCCATCTTTCACGCTAAAAGGTAATACAACTCAAAAATATTATATTTATCCTAATTTTATAAGGTTCCAAATATTAACACATACCATTTAGATTAGTAAAATTATTTTGTAATAACCAGGGACTTCCTGTAGGCTAGTGGTAGGAAATAAAGGCCTGTCGCACTATGATTGTGGGTTCGATTCCTGCAGCTTTGTCCGACGCAATGGGTTATGTCCCACCCTGCAGGTTGTCCTTTTCCTAAAACTATAGTATTATAATATTCAAAAATAATCTTCATAAATTTTTTAACCTTAAAAAATACTATCCGAAGATCAACTTAATCCACTCCAACCTTTATAGTTATCCAAAATACCTCTGTCCAGACATTCTCTAAAAGGTCTCTTAATTCCAAAATCAATTTATCAGATTCCCCAAACAAAGTAAAGTTTCTCTTATTGTCACATACTAAAAATATAATTACCTTCATCATATTAAAACCTTACTGAAATCAAAAAGTACTGCAGTACAATCCTTATATATATATCACATTATTCTAATAACCAGAATATAATCTATGAGTCCAAAAGCACCATTACATTAGTTATTCTGCTTCAACTGTAGTAATAGCATAAGATTGTCCTTGATCCCTTGGCCTTTTCTGAGGTAAGTTTCCCTGATGCTTAGGACATTCATTTTCATAATGACCCATTTCTCTACAATTGTAGCATTCAACTTTGATAGCCTCTTTCTTTCCCTTGCAATCACGAGCCTGGTGACCCTTTTCTCCACATTTATAACAAACTCCCATTCCTTTTAGGAAAGTACCAGGGTGATTCCTCCCACAATTATCACATAATGGAAAATCCTTCTTTCCCTTTTTCCCTTTATCTGTCTCTTGTTCCACAGTTCTCTTCTTCTCTTGCTTTACTTTGTTGTCATAAGACTTAGAGAATTCCTTTTCTGTCTTGATAGCACACCAGAAAATATCTTCGTATGATGAGAAGGATTGTGATACTAAAGATCGACGGAGAAATGGTTTTAACCCATCAAAGAAACAATCAATCTTACTCCTTGGGTTACGTATATAATCTGCAGCATACCTCACTAACCTTGTAAAGTTGGCCACATACTTTGCGACATTCTCATCCTCCTTCTGTCTCAGACTCAGAAATTTCCTTTCCATATCTGCTCGATGGTCATGAGGAAAGTATTTTTCTAACAAAAGCTCCTTGAACTCCCTCCATTCCATATTCGATACGTCATCATCTTCCTTTTTATTTTAAATCAATGACCACCATTGATCAGCATCTCCAGTGAGGCGGTAAACTACCATGATAACCTTCTCCCTTTCGCTACTCCCCAAGGCGTGGAATATTTTCTCTAAGGAGTTTATCCATTGCTCAGCTACTAATGGATTTGTACCCCCATTAAATGTTGTTGGTTGTTGCCTCATGAAGCAGTCTAAAATTGATCCTCCACGTTGCGGATCAAGGTGCTCCATACAAGTAAGGTTATTATTCATAACCTGAGTGAGTTGTCCCAGTATGGTAATAAGTTGATCAGCACCAGTTGTATCGCTAGCTCCACAATAATTATCTTGAGCAGGAGGGAAATCCCTACACGGAGTTCGTGCATTTATACGGTTTCCATTCTTTCCACTAGGCGCCATTTCTATACAATGGCATAAACTAGATTAGTTTATGAATCAAAATACATAATTCCATACTTATAAAATACTTAACATAAATTGAACTATTTACGGATATAATCCATAATCATAAAAAGGTTTTCATTGAGGAAGTATATACTCATAACCATTCATAGTGGTTTGTAAAGAAAATGAGAATTATCCTAAGCATATCCCCCGGGAGTGTCGTAACCAAGAGTGGAGCAAGGCCCGTTGTCGTGCACCAGTTCCCGTTCGAGTCTAGCTCAAAGCGGTGTTTTCGGTTTTTACCCCAAGGTACATCTGTGCCAAAGCCACCTCTACCTGCTCGTATCCAGACAGGGATGTATTGCTCGGAAAACTCACAAAATCTCTATAATACCAAAATTTTAGGAAGTTCTTCTATACTAATCCTCAAAGTCTATCACCGGGCTATGTGCTCTAATCAGAGTTTATCTAAATCTAGCTTCCAAGGTTAGTACTAAACTGCCTCTGATACCAACTGTAACGCCCCGACCCCAGCTACCCAGAGTCGGTGTATTACTTCGTAACATTGGCATGATCACAAAAGATCAAGTCTCGAAAGACCGATTAGTTTAGCAGCCTTGGAAACACTAGATACATTCATAAATGTTACATTACATCACAAAGTGAAAAACTATAATAACATAGTCTCCATAGTCCACACTTCTATCCTCTTCGGACTATCCCTGTAGGTCATTCATAAAATACTTCTTCACATCCTGGAAAATATTAAAACATTGAAAGGTGTGAGCTCAGATGCTCAGTAAGGATAACAATATAGCGGAAGCTTTCATAAATAAACATTAACATTTAAGGCAATGTATAACTAAAAAAAGCCTTTTAAACTTGAACTTTAGCATAATATGGCAAAAGTAAACTGAAATAATGCCATTTACTTACTCACATGGATATTCTACTAGTCGAATAATCACATGAAATATCAATAACCACTTTCATAATGAGGGAATGTATAATGCCAGACATTCTGAAACATTTTGTCAAGGCCTCGGCCAAGACGTCTAAAATGATTAAGGCCTCGGCCAAAACCGTAAATCAAATTGGGAAAGGGCCTCGGACAATTCCACATCTAGTTGTATCATGAGACCTACCGATGCATCGAGGAGCTATAGAAGGCTCCACCCGTCACTTATTAAGTCCAATACATTCCTCACATGAATAGGTTTAAACATATCATAAAAGATAACATAATCGTATCACATAAAACATGCATAAAGGAAACATAACATTTCCACATTTCAATCGCAAGATATCAATACAACACATTGATATAATAAAAACTCTTTCAAAACCATTTTCAATACCAAAATAAAAGAAAGTTAAAACATTGTATTTATTTTTCATTAAAAAAATGATGGCTTGTAGAGGAAGCCGAAACTCAAATAATGGTCACGGTGGCGGAGAAGTCGTTGTCGCCGCATAAGTACGGAAATAAAAACATTCCCTTTTGTCGTTTAGCAAAAAGCTTCATATAAAAAAGATTCCTTTTGAATAGACGTAACTGTCAAAGGGGTTTATACACCGTATAAAAGAAAGTTGTGTATAAAACCAAATATGCCTCAATGAAAGGGGATTGAGATGAAGTCCTTAAAAAAGATCATTTTTTAATAAAGTACATCTATAATGTGTATTCACTATAATTAGACATAAATAATGTAAAAATACAAGATAGGACATAATAATATCATGAAATAATTTGAAAGTAGGAGATTAACCCAAAGAATAGAAATTGGGTTAAGAAGTTCCCTTACCTCGTGTCCGACTTGACTCAACTGTTATTTAACCTCATGAATAATAAACTAGAGTTAATATCTACCTTATTAAGAACCATTTCCAATTTCATTATCCTTTTTATATCACTTTGATAGAGCAAATATTTTCAATTAATTTATATTTAATATCATTGTTTTAAACCCACAAAATTGTTCTTCTAAGATGAATTGTTTCATTTTTATGATAATGGTGTTATTTTGAGCTGAATTGTAAAAATTGGCCATTTTGGATTTTTTAACAGTTTTAAATTATTTTGGTAGATTGGCCATAACATTCTCTACACTGATCCAAATTTCGAAATTCTTTCTTTTTCAGATTCTAAACATCCAGGGCTTCATTTAATATATTTGGACAAAAATCGGAATCGGCCATATGGAAGCTCAAAAGAAGATCATAAGTTGGATAAAGAAAACTGTTTTCAGTTCTGCCTAGTTTTGATGTGGGATCCATAACTCAACCACTGTGGACCCATAGCTTGTGAAATTCGGTGGGTGGACGCGAAAGGAGTTTTGGAGAATCTTTTATGAAGAAAGAACCGAGTTAATTGGCCGTTAATGGGGACATTAAAGCACCTTAATCCGGAGGATTTCGTTTTGGAGAGTCTGACTGGACAGAATAAATGCTCATAGTAAAACGGTCATAACTCTCGGAATACATGTCCACATCCGCTGATATTTTGAGAGGACACGGCCAAGGGAATTATGAACAACATTCAAGAAGGGCTCAACGCGTGAAGATGTCATTTAATGGGGCTAAAACGCGTCGACAGTCGGGGGAAGAATTCTGGCTATAAAAGGAGGAGAGCTCCACCCTCTCAAGGCATCCATTCTCCATCCCATTCCTTCTGGGACACCAAGAAGGAGAACTTTTCAGCTTTCTCTTTTATTTATTTTCTTTTTCATTGTTTTGTAATGCCTTATTCTTCCACATTCAACTCGATTACCCGTACCATGGTGGGGTAAACTTTTGGAGTGATTGGGGAAGGGTTGGTTTTCTACATTGTAATGCTTGAGTTCTTGAACGCAATTGAATAAATTTCATTCTTCTTCAAAGTTGTTTTCAATTTCTTATAGCAGATTTTATAATCAAGTGCGATCGTTCTTGAATATTAATTCCATTATTTATTTTTGCCTTGGTAAAATAATCAATATCTCCCTCCACTAATTTCTGGTTTATATACGATGGAATAAACTAGGAATTAGTGGTGAAGTACTCGACGATCGTCAGTACGTGTAAAAGGTGTAGTGAATATTCTTGTTTGTTTGAGATAAACAAAACCTGATCGGGAATTGCCCATTTCAATTAAGGATATTCAATACAACTATTTTACATATGGAAGGAGAGTTGACCAAACCAAGATCTTGGTAAGGTTTTCTCTCACAATAATAATTTCACCAAGGAAGTGAGAGGAAACGATTGTGGAAACTCACTTTAATCAACTAAGAAGAAGAGGTTTGAATTAAATTGAACAAGGATAGCATTATAATTAGGAAACTGACCCCGACCTAATCACCCTTTTAAATTTCATTGTTTTTCAATCATTTGAATTTCAAATTTCCGTTCACAACATTTTTACCCCCGTTTTAAAGTAAAAACCCATTTTGTGTGCACTCCTCTTCGGGAGACATCCTAGGTCAACCACATTACTACATTTTAACTTAGGAAATAATTGTTTTGCCACACCCCACGACAGGCGTGCGTCAAACTTGGCGCCGTTGCCGGGGAGGCAGTGCCTCAAAGTTTTTTTAAAAAATAAATAAAAAAATCTCTTTTGAATGACCCGTAGTTCAAATAGCAATTTATTAGAATTCGATCCAGAAATTGAGCGCACAATAACCAAATTGAAAAATAAAAATCTTCCCAAAGAATTTGAAGAAATCAATCTCACCGATTCAAGTGATACCTTAAGTGAAGACTTTGAACCTTTAATAATGGCTGTAAATCCCAACCGAACCCTACGTGACATCTGTGCACCTAAATTTGTCAATCAAAATTATCAACTTGCAATTCCTACCATAGAAAATGATTTTGAATTGCGAATTAACATGATCCAAGTGCTTCCTAAATTTCATGGTCTTGCAGGTGAAGACCCAAATCGACATATTCAAGAATTCACCTATGTCTGCTCCAGCTTCAAACCTCGAGCAGTCGCGGAAGAGCATGTGAAGTGGAGGGCTTTCCCCTTCTCACTAGAGGGAGCAGCAAAGGAATGGTTGTACAATCTACAACCGGGGGAGATCAGTGACTGGGAAGATCTAAAAAAATGCTTTCTACAAAGATTCTTCCCAGCATCTAGGAGCACTGCAATCAAGAAGGAGATTTATGTCATCCATCAATCAACTGGAGAAACACTCTACGAATACTGGGAACGTTTCAAGAAGCTTTGTGCAAGTTGTCCACACCAAGAAATAGAAGAGGTCCAATTCTTTGTGTGCTTCTACCAAGGATTACTTGACAATGACAGGAATCTACTAGATGCCACGTCGGGAGGAGCCCTCATTGATAAATCACCTGCAGATATACGAATTCTGATTGAAAAGATTGCACAAAATTCACAGCAGTTTGGCACTCGAGGTACGATCACCAGAGGGATCCATGAGGTAAGAACATCTGATTCAGTAGATTTAATTAGGAATGAAATGGGTGAACTCACCAGGTTGGTGCGACAAATAGCTGTGAACCATGTAAAGGAACAACAAGGACCGAATCAGGTATGTGGTTTATGCTCTTCTAATTCTCATTACACTGATCAATGTCCGGAAGTGCAGGGGACAGAAAGTTGTGCTGCAGCCTATCAACAAAGGCAATACCAACCGCAAACCCAACCAGGGTATGGGTTTCAACAGAACCAAGCCAGAGCACCTTTTCAGCAGCAATATCAGAACCCGATAGCATTCCAACAACCTTATCAGAAGCCCTTCCAACAACAACAAACTTTTCAACCACCACCTTTCCAGCGGAAGAATTATGAGCAACCATCCACAAGTGCACCGACAAATGAAGACCAACAGCTGAAGACAAGAGTTGCAGGAATAGAAGATAAGATGGACAAGCTAGCTGATCAATTTGCAAGCATTATTGATGCTTTCACCAAGAACCAAGGTAAGCTTCCTGCACAAACAATTCCCAATCTGAAAGAGAATGTTAGTGCAATCACAACCCGAAGCGGGAAGGAGCTCAAACCACCAGAACAATATGAGGAGGATGAATCTAGGGAACCTGCTGAAGCTCGTCCTGTCCAACCAAAAGATGGAGTCAACAACAAAGTAGAAAGAACAAGGATCAAGAAAGAAAGACTAGAAACACCATTGCAGAAACAACAAAGGGATAAAAAGGATATTCCAGCACCATTCCCATCAGCATTGGTTGAGTCAAAGAAGGGAGAAGAAGAACGACTTCAACGGGAAATTCAGGAAACATTCCGAAAAGTTGAGATTAACATTCCACTACTGGATGCAATCAGGCAAATCCCTAAATATGCAAAATTTCTGAAGGAGATATGTACTAAAAGAAAGAGGCTGGATGGAAATGAAAGAATCAACTTAGGAAGAAGCGTCTCAGCATTGATCACACCACCGATACCGCAAAAATGTCAAGATCCAGGGACTTTCTCTATTCCCTGCACTATCGGTCCATTAAATTTTACTGATGCACTATGTGATCTTGGAGCTTCGATAAATGTGATGCCTCACTATGTGTTTTCATCTTTGCAGATCGGAGAACTAAAATCAACTCGGGTGGTGGTACAATTAGCAAACAGATCCACCGTTTTCCCAGCTGGAGTCATTGAAGATGTACTTGTGGGAGTAAGAGGATTAATCTTTCCAGCAGACTTTTATGTCCTTACCATGGAGGAAGACCGAGCACCATCCCAATCTCCCATCATACTAGGGAGACCATTCCTGAAAACAGCAAGGACAATCATCAACGTGCATGAAGGAACACTCACCATGGAGCTCGGAGATAGTACGGTACACTTCAATATTCTTGATACGATGAAACACCCTTCCAGCAATCACTCACTTTATGCAATCTCCCATGATGAAGGTATAGAACCAATTGAAGACTCAGGTATGCTTCATGACTTGTTATCTGTGGGAGAACACTCTTCATTTGAATTTTATAACTCCCATGAACCTGAAAATTCTTATATCATGTTGGAGGATGAGGTAAAATCTGACTTTTTCGATGATTTGTTAAGAGGAAGTAAGATTATTCCAGAGAATTCAAAATTAGATGTAGGAAACATTAATGCAATATCATCCCTTGAACAACCCCCATGTTTAGAACTGAAGCCTTTGCCATGTGACTTAAAGTATGCTTACTTAATGGAAGGGGAGAAATTGCCAGTAATCATTGCAAATAACCTATCCCATTCACAAGAACAAACATTGATTGACCTTCTCAAAAGAAATGTAAAAGCTGTAGGATGGAGTTTAGGTGATATTCCTGGAATCAACCCTAAGGTATGCTCTCACAGGATATTTTTAGAAAGTGAATCTCGACCAGTTAGACAACCTCAAAGAAGACTCAATCCCACAATCATGGAGGTCGTTAAGAAAGAGATTGAGAAATTGTTAGCAGCTGATATCATTTACCCAATCTCTGATTCTCAATGGGTCAGCCCAAGTCATGTAGTCCCCAAGAAAACTGGCCTGACCACTGTCACAAATGAAAGAAATGAACTGATCCCCATGAGAATACAAAACAGCTGGAGAGTCTGTATAGATTACCGGAAGCTAAATCAAGTTACCAGAAAAGATCACTTTCCTATTCCATTCATTGATCAGATGCTTGAAAGGTTAGCTGGAAATACTCGTTACTGTTTTTTAGATGGATTCTCAGGTTATTTTCAGGTACCAATTGCACCAGAAGACCAGGAGAAGACAACCTTCACCTGCCCTTTTGGAACATTCGCCTACAAAAGGATGCCTTTCGGGCTATGCAATGCCCCAGGTACATTTCAACGGTGTATGGTGAGTATTTTCTCGGACCACATTGAGGATTGCTTGGAGGTGTTTCTTGATGATTTCACAGTTTTTGGCAATTCATTTGATCATTTCTTAAGAAATTTGGAAAAAGTTTTGAAAACATGCATTGAAAAGAACCTTGTCTTAAATTTTGAAAAATGTCATTTCATGGTTGAAAAAGGGATAGTGTTGGGGCACATAATTTCACAAAATGGGATTGAGGTTGATAAATCAAAAGTTGATGTAATAAATTCCTTACCATATCCAACTTGTGTCAAACATGTTAGATCCTTTTTAGGGCATGCAGGATTTTACAGAAGATTCATCAAGGATTTCAGTAAGATTTCTCTCCCTCTCTCAAGATTACTTCTAAAGGATGCTAACTTTAATTTTGATTGTGCATGTAGGGAATCATTTGATGAATTAAAGGAAAGGCTGATAACACCACCAATAATGCAGCCACCCAATTGGGATTACCCTTTCGAGATACTTTGTGATGCATCCAACCAAGCAGTGGGAGCCGCTCTATCACAGAGAATTGACAGAAAGCCTCAAGTCATCTCCTATGCATCAAGGACCTTGGATGAAACACAAATAAATTACACAACCACAGAGAAGGAGTTCCTTGCAGTCATTTTTGCACTAGATAAATTCCGATCATATCTTCTAGGGACTAAAGTTGTTGTGTTTTCTGATCATGCAGCTCTTAGGTACTTAATGAAAAAGGCGGATGCAAAACCCCGGTTGGTGAGATGGATGCTACTCTTACAAGAGTTCAATTTGGAAATCAAAGATAAGAAGGGGACTGAAAATCAAGTGGCTGATCATCTGAGTCGACTACCCCACACCGCTGAAACAGAAATACCAAAGCAGAACCTACTTAATGATGAGCTTCCTGGAGAACAACTCTACATCATCAACAGTGAAGTGCCATGGTATGCCAACATTGTCAACTATTTGGTAACATCTCAGGTACCCTATCATCTAAGCTCTCATAAAAAACATAAGCTTAAATCTGAATCAAGATTTTACATTTGGGAAGATCCGTTTCTGTGGAAAATTTGTAATGATCAAATCATAAGAAGATGCCTTCCAAGAAGTGAAATTGAATCAGTGTTTGAATTTTTTCATAAATTATCTTGTGGAGGCCACTTTGGACCTCAGAGGACTGCCCGAAAAGTTTTAGAATCTGGACTCTACTGGCCCACCTTATTCAAGGATGCATATGAATTTTGTAAAAGATGTGAAAAATGCCAATTTTCTGGTAACATATCCAAACGACATGAAATGCCACAAAAACCAATAACCTTTTGTGAAATTTTTGATGTTTGGGGCATAGATTTCATGGGACCATTCCCAATATCATTTGGAAATTCATATATTCTTTTGGATGTAGACTATGTTTCAAAATGGGTGGAAGCAAAAGCAACCAGAACTGATGATGCAAAAGTTGTTTGTGATTTTGTTAGGGCTAACATTTTCTGTAGGTTTGGCGTGCCACGAGCAATCATCAGTGATCAGGAAACTCATTTCTGCAACAGGAAAATGGAAGCATTGCTGAAGAAGTATGGGGTGCATCATAGAACATCTACCCCATACCATCCCCAAACAAATGGCCAAGCAGAAGTCTCTAATAGAGAAATCAAAGACATTCTGGAGAAGACTGTTAAACCCAACCGGAAGGACTGGAGCCAAAAGTTAGATGATACATTATGGGCATACAGGACGGCCTACAAAACACCGATAGGGATGAGTCCCTATAGATTGATCTATGGAAAGAGTTGCCACCTTCCTGTGGAGTTGGAGCATAGAGCCTACTGGGCGGTCAGAGAGATGAATCTGGACCTTGAGAAAGTTGGGAAAGAAAGAAGATTGCAGTTGCAGGAGTTAGAGGAAATTAGAAGGGAATCTTTTGAAAACTCAAGGATTTACAAAGAACGAACAAGAGTGGCCCATGACAAGCTAATCCAACCAAAATACTTCTCTCCTGGAGATAAAGTGTTATTATTCAACTCAAGACTCAAGTTGATTCCAGGTAAACTTCGTTCCAGATGGGAAGGTCCATTTATGGTTACTCATGTATATCCTTTTGGTGCTGTGCAGATTATGAAGGATGGAGAGCAGGATCCATTCACTGTGAATGGACATAGGTTGAAGAAATTCCTTGGGACCCTACCATCAGAGCCATTGGAGGAGATCATGCTCCTCCAACCTATTTATCAATAAGATCCATCAGGTTGTACCTTTCCTTCACATTTTCTTGCTGTTGTGATTCAATCAGAATTCTTCTTACATGTTAAATCCACTTAAATGCATCGAGGACACTGCATCATTTAAGTGTGGGGGAGGGAACCTTTTTAGTATAGGATTTTTATTTGATGTTTGTTTTCAAAAAATTAAAAATTAAAAAAATTGTGTGTTTTCAAATTTTTGTGTGTTTATTTTTCAATTTTTGGTGTGTTTCTGAAACTTTTGAGCTGAAAAGATTATCAATACCATTATTGAAACCCATGTCAATGAGTGAACCAATCTATTTCATGAAACCGAGCTTAAATGAATGCTGAAATGACTTCTTTTCAAGTTCAAATATTTTAGAATTTCATGAAAAGTACACTGATTTTTGAAACCCATGCCATATTTCACTGTCTATATCATTGAAATAACTTTCATGTGAGGCTTCTGAACCATTTTTTTCATATTCTTTTCATTCACCTCATTTCTTGAGAGAACCAAACCATGCTTGCTTTAACCAGAATTTGATTTATTCCTTTAAAAACTTGAGGGTTGGGGTACGTGTGTTTTAAATGATTGAGGCATTTATTTTGTTTAAAGCCCCCTTTTCAAAATAATCCTTTTCATTATGTCCCACCTTTACATTTATCCTTAATTGTAGCCCCTAGTATCCATGAATTGCCTGTTAGGTTAGCCACATTACAAGCCAATTTTCCCTATCATACCTGCTCTTATTGAAGTAAAATTGCATGATCTTGTTGAACTTAAGTGTGGGGGAAGATGTCTTGTGATGTACTACCTCATTTGGTTATAATTTGGGTGGAAAATAAATTGTGGAAGAGATGTGTGTGATGCTGAAAAATTATTCTATTGAAAGCTGTGCCTTTTCTGGAGCTTTTATGACAAGAGAAGCTGTGCCTTTCTGGAGCTTCCAATGTAAAAAGAAAGTTGTTCCTATCTGGAGCTTTAAAAAAAATCATGTTTGAAAAGATTGAAATGTTTGATGCTGAGATGATTGAATGATGATGGAGCCTATTTTCAACAAAGGGGAAGTGAAGGAGACCATATTTGAGTGAAAACTAGAATCTTGCAATTTTGCTTCAATAAGAGCCAAGCCTTCCTTTTTCGGCCTCAGAACTTTTAACATCTAAATCCTACCAACCGGAAGCCACAGAACAACCCTGAAAAGTCCTCATGAGAAACACATGTTCTTGACTCACATCGGGTGGAGAATTGAGAATTTATCAAACCTATGGTGACTCTTGTGTGAGTTTGGATGAGAAAAACCTTGTTCAGCCTTTACATTTGTGAGATGAGAGAAAATTCATGTGAGGTAGGTGTTTTGTGTGCATGGGATAAGAAATGAAGTGGAAATATATTAAAATATTAAATGGAGAACTTGAAATAACAGTTTTTGATGAGGCATGATATCTTTTTGTTTCTTGAAATTGATTTGATTGATCTCATTGATATGTGTTTTGATTTTGATTTGATTTGATTTTTACTTGTCCAGGAGTCCAAGTGCTAAGTGTGGGGGAATTGATAGAGAAAATATTTTCAATTAATTTATATTGAATATCATTGTTTTAAACCCACAAAATTGTTCTTCTAAGATGAATTGTTTCATTTTTATGATAATGGTGTTATTTTGAGCTGAATTGTAAAAATTGGCCATTTTGGATTTTTTAACAGTTTTAAATTAGTTTGGTAGATTGGCCATAACATTCTCTACACTGATCCAAATTGCGAAATTCTTTTTTTTTCAGATTCTAAACATCCAGGGCTTCATTTAATATATTTGGACCAAAATCTGAATCGGCCATATGGAAGCTCAAAAGAAGATCACAAGTTGGATCAAGAAAACTTTTTTCAGTTCTTCCTAGTTTTGATGTGGGATCCATAACTCAACCACTGTGGACCCAAAGCTTGTGAAATTCGGTGGGTGGAGGCGAAAGGAGTTTTTCATCATCTTTTATGAAGGAAGAACCGAGTTAATTGGCCGTTTATGGGGATATTAAAGCACCTTAATCCGGAGGATTTCGTTTTAGAGAGTCTGACTGGACAGAATAAATGCTCATAGTAAAACGGTCATAACTCTCGGAATACATGTCCAAATCCGCTGAAATTTTGCGAGGACACGACCAAGGGAATTATGAACAACATTCAAGAAGGGATAAACGCGTGAAGATGTCATTTAATGGGGATAAAACGCGTCGACAGTCGGGGGAAGAATTCTGGCTATAAAAGGAGGAGAGCTCCACCCTCTCAAGGCATCCATTCTCCATCCCATTCCTTCTGGGACACCAAGAAGGAGAACTTTTCAGCTTTCTCTTTTATTTATTTTCTTTTTCATTGTTTTGTAATGCCTTCTTCTTCCCCATTCAACTCGATTACCCTTACCATGGTGGGGTAAACTTTTGGAGTGATTGGGGAAGGGTTGATTTTCTACATTGTAATTCTTGAGTTCTTGAACGCAATTGAATAAATTTCATTCTTCTTCAAAGTTGTTTTCAATTTCTTATAGAAGATTTTATAATCAAGTGCGATCGTTCTTGAATATTAATTCCATTATTTATTTTTGCCTTGGTAAAATAATCAATATCTCCCTCCACTAATTTCTGGTTTATATACGATGGAATAAACTAGGAATTAGTGGTGAAGTACTCGACGATCGTCAGTACGTGTAAAAGGTGTAGTGAATATTCTTGTTTGTTTGAGATAAACAAAACCCGATCAGGAATTGCCCATTTCAATTAAGGATATTCAATACAACTATTTTACATATGGAAGGAGAGTTGACCAAACCAAGATCTTGGTAAGGTTTTCTCTCACAATAATAATTTCACCAAGGAAGTGAGAGGAAACGATTGTGGAAACTCACTTTAATCAACTAAGAAGAAGAGGTTTGAATTAAATTGAACAAGGATAGCATTATAATTAGGAAACCGACCCCGACCTAATCACCCTTTTAAATTTCATTGTTTTTCAATCATTTGAATTTCAAATTTCCGTTCACAACATTTTTACCCCCGTTTTAAAGTGACAACCCATTTTGTGTGCACTCCTCTTCGGGAGACATCCTAGGTCAACCACATTACTACATTTTAACTTAGGAAATAATTGTTTTGCCACGCCCCACGACAGGTGTGCGTCACACTTATTACCATGTTATGAACATTATGTAATTATTTAAGTTAATAACGGTCGTTTTGTCGATCTTTGGTACTTGAGTCAATAATAAACTTCTTATAATTACAAGTTGTTCATGTGGTGAAATATACATTATATCTAGAATTATATTCATGATGTAGTTATCATATATATCATATATATCCATTATAACCTTTCATTCATAATATTACGTAACATTTAGAGGTAAGAAATGAAATTCCCCGTTCATGGAGACGGTAAGCCGTACGTACGCATGAACGCTACTTTCATTTATATTTCATATTTAATGGAATGAAATCATAATGATATAAATGTATAATATAATTCCAGTATAATATAGTGTATAATACCATTTACTCCATCATTTATACATCCCACATATGGCATTAACAATTCAAATCACTTTGAGGGGGCGGTAGTCCGCACTTCCTAAAATGAAATTATCGCGTTTACCCATAATGGAAATCATAAATTATGCCATAAATGAGAAATAAAGAAGCATAAGTAAAACATAAACATATTATATATCATATATAAATATAGTGACATCTTAATTTCCACCTTTGAAGGTGTTATATGAGTGTTGAACAATCATCGTTTCGTGAGGCAGAAATTCACCATCCACAGAAACCGTATGTTCTTTAACCATTAGATGTAGGTATGTGTAAGTGTAGCTCGAATCCTTCTTATAACAACATACTAGTATATTGAGGATACTGGTGTTGTTACAAAATAAATGAATAAAAAGATTTTATGGGGTTGGAGAAGAAAAATAAAACAAAATATCATAAGAGAAGACATTACCTTAAATAAATCGGGCAACTCTTTTTGATTTGAGCCAAAGGATTCCTTGGGAAGCATTCTGCCAAAAGTGAGGCTTATAGGAGTAAGGGAGGGATGTTGGGAGAGTATTTGGGCAGAGTTTGGCTGATCCAAATGGCTTGAAGGTGTGAATAAGGTGGGAGTGGTGGGGGCCTTTTATATGTGGAGAGGAGGGGCACTTTTGGAAAGTAATGAAATGTTATTCTATTACAAAATGATTTTCGGATTCTAAAGGTCCCACACTTGTATAATTCGAGGATAAGGTGATAAGGGTTCGAAATATCCTCATCCAATAGGCTTTAGACAAGTGAAGGCCTTGGATTTTACATTATCTTCTCGTTTTATTTAAATCGTTAAATAATGAGGTCATCACTGCATCATCATGATGTCATAAATAATTTAATTTATATAATGTCTAAAAATTATAAAAAAAATACTATGATGTAGGAAATCTTTTTATATTTCCAATGACTATTTATATTCAAAAATATGACTTCTATAACCCCATGTAAAAATTGTTTTAGTAAAACATTTCATGTTTGTGTCATTTTTTTACTTTAACATTAAATAAAAGGTATTTATGTAATTTTCCAACTAAAGTGGCTCCATGGGGTCCCCAAGTTGACCCATGGCTTGTCTTAGTCGTCCATGGCACATCCAATGAGGGTAGGACATGTTTCAAGCTCATATCATATTATTAAAACATTATTTTTACCTTAAACTACACTAATTACCTCTAATCGCGATTAAGAACTTAAAAGTTACTATTCACCAAAAATTATTTTAATCTCATTGAACCACATTTAACTTCTTAATGACAACCATGTATATCGGATTTTTGAAAATCAAATCATAGAAGTGGTAATATTTCATTTATACGAAAAATCAGTTATTTAACTATCACTTAGTGGTTTCACTATTCATCAAAAATTGAAGTTTTTCAGAACAATGCCAAAATTTCACCATAAGCTATAATTTATATTCCGAATTCAAATATGATGTCTATTTTACAAAATTATAAACATATAAGCTGCATTAATTAATTTTATAATAAATTCCCACTGTCACAACAAATAGCGTGTTTTTAAGAAACAATTTATATCAAAAGATTGGCAATTGTTTATGTCCAATTTCAATGTTAAATTAACTCTAATGACCACCATTGGATAAAACTGTAAAAATATATTCTAATTATAAATTAAAACCACTAAATAGTATAATTTATCATTATAAATTATTTTGATTAAAAAAGTTGTTTTTAAGTATTTTTCACTATTCATAAAAAATTAGTTCTTAGAAAAATACCAAAAATTCAACATAGGATAATTTCGATATTCTGAATCCGAAAATGAAGTCCATTTTGAAATATAAAATTTATATATTTTTAAAATGTGGTTATTACTATTCATAACGGCTACTTTGATTTGTCGCGGTGTTTTAGAACTCGAAGTTGCGTACAATGCAAGCTATTACATTATTGAATGAGAAGCGTATTGTGGAAGCTCGGGGTGTTACATCTGGGTTATTAAAAACATCCCCCCTTAATGAGAATTGTCCCCATATTTCCCTAGCACAGCGCAGAAGAGGAAACCCCCAACAACTCTGGCCACTATGATCACATATCGGCCTCCCTCTCCCGAGTCTCATCCTGTACACAGTCGTTCTACCATAGCACCCATACCAGAGGAACAGACTGGCCACGATGTACATTTGAACTATGATCAATAATCCTGATAGGATGATCCTGAAATGATGTATCCTTATCTAGCTCAACCTCCTTGGGTTGAAAAACATGAGACGGGTCTGAGAAATAGCGTCGAAGCTGAGAATCATGGAAGACGTATTGCATAGCCTAGTACCTTTAAGATAACTGCAACCTATAAGAAACTATCCTGACCCTCTCTGGAACCTCAAACAACCAGATATATCTCAGTGAAAGCTTTCACTATCTCCTGATCCTCATTTGTTCCAACCTCAGGGTAACACGTAGGAAAACCTGATCTCCGACATTGAACTCCAAATGTCATATTTGCTGATCAACATAATATTTCTGTCGAGAATGTGTAGTATCCATCCTCTTCTGAATCAACTCCACCAGTTCTGTGGTCTCCTGGACAAGCCGAGGTCCCAGCATAGCAGCCTCTGCATCCTCCAGCCAACACAAGGGCGATCGGCACTGTCTAACTTACAAAGCCTCATAAGGTGTCATCTGAATAGTTTCTTGAAAACTATTATAGTAGGAAAACCCCACTAGAGGTATACTTCGCTCCCAAGAGCCTCCAAAATCTAGGACGCATGCTCGTAGCATGTCCTAAAGCACCAGAATCATTCGCTCTGACTGGACATCTGTCTGGGGATGGTAAGTTGTACTCAAAAGTACTTGTGTACCCAAAGCCCTATGCAGTCCTTCCCAGAAATGAGATGTAAAGTGGACATCCCTATCTGAAATGATATTACTTAGACCCCATTCAAGCATACAATCTCATGGATGTACAGCCTTCCAAGCTCATCAACACCGAAGGTCTCCTTAATTGGAAAGAAGTGATCCGCCTTTGTGAGCCTATCAATGACAACCGATACCGCGTCATTCCCTTGAGGCGATCGCAATAACCCTGTCACGAATTCCATCGCGACATCATTCCACTTACACTTGAGAATGGGTAGCTACTTTAAAATCCATTTTGGTCATTGGTGCTCTACCTCCACCTACTTACATGTGGAACACCTCATGTAAAAAACCAGCAATATCTCTCTTCATACTTGGCCACCAATACTGGTGGTGTAGATCATGATACATCTTGGTGATGCCAGGATGAACTTCCCATTCTGAGCAATGAAAGTCTTGCATTAGCTGCTCATGTATATCTATTGGCACCCATACAAGTCCCTGGAAACGCAATATCTCACCCTCTCATATGGTTCATCTTGGAAGAGGGTCCTCTCCTGAAAAGATTTCCCATTGGAATAGGCCTTCAAAATTTGATAGATGTCTCATTCGAACTCGGTCAAACAGGGTAGAGGTAACAGCTAAAGAATAAATAAACATATGACCCTATCTATTGTGAACCTCTAAATGCATTTCAAGGAATATAGTCATAAGCATTCACTCACTTCTGGCCTCCTGAAGTGACTGAATCTATGTCTTCTTTCTCAATGCATCTACCACAACATTGGCTTTCCCAGGCTTATAAGCATGCTCGAAATAGAATGATTTTAGGTACTCAACCCACCTCCCCTATCTCATATTCAATTCACGCTATGTGAAGATATACTTGAGGCTCTTGTGGTTATTATATACCACAAAATGCACTCACAGATGATAATGTCTCCAACAATGCAAAGCATGGTCGACTGAAGCCAAATCTAGGTCATGTGTAGGATAGTTCCTATCATGTGGCCTCAATTGACGAGATCCATATGCCACAACACGATCCTCCTGCATAAGCAGTACGCCAAGACCGATGCCAGATTCATCATAGAAAATTGTATAACTCATTACTGGCTCTGGAAAAACTAGTATCAGTGCTGAAGTTAGTCTCCTCTTCAGCTCCTAAAAGGCTGAATCGTGGTCTTCTGACCGAACATACTTCACCCCCTTCTTAGTCAAGCCCATCAACAGCACTTCTAAGAGTGAGAATCCCTGTATAAACCTCATGTAGTAACCAACCATCCCTAATAAACATTGCACCTCAAAGACATTCCTCAGCTGCTCCCAGGTGACTACTACTCTCACCTTCTCTGGGTCTACTAAAACTCCTGTCGTTGAGATGACATGACCCAAGAAGTGAGTCTCGTCCATCCAAAAGTTTCATTTTGAGAGATTAGAATATAATTAATGCTCCCTCAGTGTACTCAAAATGATCTCAAGATGGGTAGCATGGTCGTGTCAAGTATGAGAGTACACCAACATATCGTCCATGAAAACCACCATGAAGGAATCCATGTAAGGATGGAAAACTCTATTCATAAATGGTAAAAAAAACTAATCTCACATTCGTCAGACCAAGCAGCATGACCAAATACTCAAATGGACCATACCTACTCCGGAAGGCTATAAGAGGTATATCAGATGGCCTGACATGCAACTAATGATATCTGGATCTCATGTCGATCTTCGAGAACACTCTGGCTCCTCAAAGCTGATCAAAGAGATCATCAATCTGTGGTAATGGATATCATTTCTTGACCGTCAACTTGTTTAGCTTCTGATAATTCACACAAAGCCTAAGGGTGTTGCCTTCCTTCTTCGCAAACAGGACAAGAGAACCCCAAGGAGATGTACTGGGTCAGATAAAACCATTTTTCTGCAGCTCCTCCAACTGTTTCTTGAGCTCCTGCAACATTGGTGTAGTCATCCTATAAAGAGGAATAGAAACCAATTCCAATCTAGGCACAAGATCAATAAATAAGTCTACATATTTATCTAGTGGTAAACATGAAAAGTCTTTTGTAAAGACATCTAGAAATAGATCAACCACTAGAGAAAAATTAAACTATGAAGTATCCTGGTCAACCAGATATAAGCTAGAAATCTGGGCCATAACACCGCCAAGCCCATGATGCTCTGGTCCAGCTCTGCTTGCCTAGACATTCCACTCGCCCTTGTGAAGAAATGATCCACCCTCAGGTGATGTGAAACTCACCCTATGAGAAAAGCAATTGATAAAGGCCTAGAAGAGAATTAACCAGTCCATCCCAAGAATGGCATCATATCCTTTCATATCCAAATCATAGAGGCTCCATGAAAAATGACACCCAGCAACCTCAAGGGGGCAGTCTAAGAAGTGACACACATTAGTAGTTCTAATTCCCAAGGGAGTGTCTAGCATCATCATATCCTCAGAAGTATAAACATTAATTCTAAGGCTTTCCACAGTGTTCACAAAAATTAAACAATGAGAAGTTCTTATATCAAAAAGTGCAAAGGATAAAACTGAGGCTACTAAAATCATACCTCAAATAGTAGAAGGTCCAGGATCCTGCTCCTGATGAATATTCTCTACAGTAAAAGTCTGGCCTACACCGCGCCCATGTGTAGCAGCCAGAGATCTCTGATCTAACCCTCCCTGAGCCTGAACACTGCATCCACAACATCTACCCTAGCCTAAATGACATGAAGGAATCCATCCCCAAGTCTGTTGCTGAACTGGTAATCCTGCTCCTGTATGATGAGTCGAAACTGATCCTCCCTCACTAGCCGCTGGAAGAAGAACCTTCCAGAAACACTGCAGATGACCCATCTTTCCATAATATCGGCACTCCACTAGGTCTCTCGGGCCCTGAGGCTTATTATGCCCATTTTGTCTACATTGATATCACACCACTTGGTTTCCATAGGGATGATATTGTCTACCTGAAGAAATACCTCAATTCCTTGGGTTACCTTGTGTAGACTCTTGGTGGTGCTTCTGGCTGTCTATCTGAAATGAATCAGCTCTGGATGCTGAATCGCCCACATCCACAACTTTAGTCTCCCTCAGATTTCTCTCCGTGATAAGCTCATGGTTGACTATCAGAGTAATAGAAGCCAACTGAAATATGTTCACATGTTATCTGATGTCCAGTCTGAGGCCTTCCTCAAATATCCTTGCTAAAAATAGCTCGTCATTCCCCAGAACGAGAGTGAAACACCGTAACTCTGTGAATAGAGAGGAATACTACATAACTATGAGAGTACCCTGCTGCAGGTTCATGAACTCTCTTTCTCAGTTAACCCGCAGTGCCGCGAGGTAGAATTAGTCATAGAACGTATGCTAAAACTCATCCCAAGCCACGACCTGTTGGTTCCCTGCCTACGAAACCACATCCCACCATCTCTTGGTATAATCTCACAGCATATAAGTCACAAGCCTCACTCTCCTCTTTGGGGGAATCTCTAGGTGCTCAAATATGGATAGCATGACCTCTAGCCATGACTCCACATCCTATGGTCCTCCATCCCCTTTGAACATGGAAGGATGCTACTGCTAAAAAACTCATGTCAGCTATTCCATATAAGGGGTAGGATGCTGAGCTCCTTGTAAGGTCTGCATGAATTTCATGAAACACTCTTTGAACTGAGTGTTGGCACTAGTGTCTGGAATCACTACCAGTGCCATGTACGGAATGATAGGTAGAACTACTGATAGTCCTTGATCTGCCGTATCAGACATATGGTCTCTGCCTGGTTCCTAACGTGCAATGATAGGGCGTCTAGGTTCCATATCTTAGAATGGTCAAAATCACACCTTTATTGAATACGAATATAGTTGCAACATAATAGAGTAAACAGAAAAGGAGAGAAAAACACTAAAATTGGGGGAAAACATGATAACACGGCGTGTAGTATACCTACACAATGTGTTTCCTGAAGTTTTACCCTATGTGTATACCTTGGCTAAACGTGGATGTGTAAACCACCTGGCTACACAACATGTTTTCAAACTACACAGCATGTACTAACCCTTTTTATCCCTACCTGGTTACTCCTACACGGCTAGGAATACTGACTGTCCCAGCAGGAAACTACATGGTGTGTTCAAAGGAGACACAGTGTGTATTAGAGATTCCTTACCTAGCATGTGTTGTTAGTGACATGGCTTGACACATGACAAACATGATGTGTATGAGAAAATTAACATTGACCCTTGTTGTTAGCTACACGGTCGGCTCCATGATTAAATATACTTGGAATTTTCTAGAAGGACATGACGTGCACTTAAATGAAAACCCCGACCCGAGTTGTTCGTGACACGGATGGATACCAGAGTCATACTACACAGTGTGTAAACTAGTACATGGTGTGTTCTTAAAAGAACGTTCACAACCCCATGACCCTACCCAGACAGTCAGCGACACGACTAAAAACTACAAGGCTTGTATTAATAAAGTACACACCGTGTATTCTGGGTTTTTCTAGACAGTAGCCTCAGAACTGCACCGGAGCCTAGAAAACATATAAAAACAAGCGTTAAGGTGCCAAATTCTGACCTGTGGGGGCCCATACTCCCCGCGAATCAATGCTTGGTATCATAACAATTCATATAACAAATAAACAGTATTACAAACTCACAATCCACCAAATTCCAATCCTTGAGGGCCTATAACACCTCTAAGACGAAAGTGAGGTGTCCATGATAAAGAAGCTCTAAACAAACAATACCCTATCAACATAGCAGGTATTCTGTAGCAGTAGTTATCACAACTTCATGCATATTCTATCACAAATTCTATCACAACAACATGCAATTTCTAATGTAATCAAGATGGCATGGAAAATGCATGACATGTGATTTTCTATCAAGTGCCTATATGATTCATGAGATGTCATGACCTCATCTCATCGGGTTGCAACAAAATAGAACCAAAATCATATAAACTGTAACTTCACAAAACAAGTGCGCCACCCAACTGTGAAATCTGATAAACTGTAATATTTGAAAAACTAGAAAAATGAAATATTCTAGGTAACCTAGAGTTTTACCTATAAAGGAGTTCTAGAACACCCGGTATAAGGCCCAAGCATTAAAACTTACTTAACCTTGAGTTATTACTAGATTTCACAATGGGGATCTTTTTAGGTTTAGAGGTTTAGAGAATTAGATCAAAAAACATGCATTACATCCCACATTTAAACAAAGTGGTTAAAAAAAAAATAGTATTCTTTTTTCCCATCAACGGAAACATATTGAAAATAAAACATGGATTCTTTCATGACACTTCCTTGACACTATCATATTATCATGTACCTTTCCCTTGACCTGTGAAAAACATTTCAAAAACTTGGGATGAGCATAAAAAACTCAGAATGGGTTATAAACAAAATATGGAACGGAAACATGAGTTCATATATACATAAGAATGAAATCATACTTTACCCATAAAACATAGGCACTTTAACATACATCATAAAATCATGAATAAATCCTAGAAATCATAATACATAATGGTAACTTGAGGCATTCATAACATTCTTACGTCGGGAGTAACCCTCTTGGTTACATTTGGAATACCCATCACAGTATATTCCCTAAATCTTTTTGGAGAAACCTTAACGTTTCACTCCTTCACATTACCCAATGCATTGGAGAGATATAACGGGCTCACCCGCCCTTAGGTTATCACGTAACCACTCGTCTTCATATTAATGCCCAAGGAACATAACATAATCCTATCACATAAAACATGCATTAAGAAAACATAAAATTTCCACATTTCAATCACGAGATATCAATACAACACATTGATATAAAAAAACATTATGTAAACCATTTTCAATACAAAAATAAAAGAAAAGTAAAACATGGTATTTATTTTTCATTTAAAAAAATGGAACGGCTTGTAGAGGAAGCCGAAACTCAAATAATGGTCATGGCGTCGGAGAAGTCATTGTCGCCGCATACGTATGACAAAAAAAACATTCCTTTTGTCGTTTAGTAAATTCTTCATATAAAAAAATATTCCTTTTGAGTAGGCAAAAAAGTCAATGGGTTTTATAGACCGTATAAAAGAAGGTTGTGTACAAAATAAAATATGCCTCAATGAAAGGAGATTGAGAAGAAGTCCCATACCTCGGGTGCGACTTGACTCGATCGTTCTTTAATGTCCTGAATAGTAAACTTGAGTTAATTTCTAATTGATTAAGAACCTTTTTCAAGTTCATAATTCCTTTTATATCACTTATTTCCATGTTATGAACATTATGTAATCATTTAAGTTAATAACGGTTGTTTTGTAGATATTTGGTTCTTCAGTCAACAGTGAACTTCTTATATTTACAAGTTGTTCACGTTGTCAAAAATCCATTATCTCAAGCATTATATTCATGATGTAGATGCCATATATTTCATATATATCCAGTATATAAATTCATTTATAATATTGCATTATCATTTAGAGGTATGAAATTAAATGCACCGTTCGTGAAGACGGTAAGCCTTACGTACGCATAAACGCTACATTCATTTCTATTTTGTATTTTATGGAATGGAATCATAATTATATAAAGGTATAATATAATTCCAGTATAATATCAAATATAATATCATAACTCCATCCTTTATATGTCCCATATATGGTATTAACGAATCAAATAACTTTGAAGGGGCGGTAGTCCGCACTTCCTTAAATGAAGATATCGCGTTTACCCATAATGGAACCCATAAAGTTATGCCCAAAATGAAAAATACAGAAGCTTAAGGAAAACATAAACATATTATATATCATATATAAATATAGTTTCATCTTAATGGCCACCTTTTAAAGTGTTAAAATAATGTTGAACAATCATCGTTTCGGGAGGTAAAAATTCACCGTCCACGGAAACAGTATGTTCTTTAACCATTAGATGTAGGTGTGTGTAAGTGTAGCTAGAATCCTTCTTATAAAAACATCCTAGTATATTTAATATAGTGGAGTTGTAACAAAATAAATGAATAAAAATAGTTTAGGGAGTTGGAGAAGAAAAATAAAACAAAAGGACTCAAGTGAAGACATTACCTTAAAATCGGGTAACTCCCTTTGGTTTGAGCTCAAAGGCTTCCTTGGGAAGACTTCTGCACAATGTGAGGCTTTTATGAGTAAGAGAGGGATGTGTAGAGACAAAATGGGTAGGGTTTGTCAAAGCCAAAGGCTTGATAGGTGTGGTTAAGGTGGTAGAGGTGGGTTCCTTTTATAAGAGGATAGGAGGGGCACTCTAGGAAAATAAAGAAATGATACTTTATTTTAAAATGAGTTTTGGATTTAAAAGTCACAAATTGATTTAATTCTAGGATAAGGTGATAAGGGTTCAAAATATACCCATCCAATATATTTTTGACATGTTTAGGTCTTATATTTTACATTATCTTTTCATTTTATTTAAATCATTAAATAATGAGGTAATCGCTGCATCATCATGATGTCATAAATAATTTAATTTATTTAATGCCTAAAAATTATGAAACAAATACTATGATGTAGTAAATAGTTTTACCTTTCCAATGAATATTTATAGTCCTAAATATCATTTATTTAGACAAAATTAAAAAGTTTTACTCAGGTGATACATTCTTTGTTATATTTAACTTTCTTTAAAAAATAAAAAGATAATAAGTAACTTTCCCACAAAAGTGATTCCATGGGGTCCCTAAGTTTTGCACAAGGCATCCCATGGTATGCCATGAGACAACCAGTAGCATTAGGACACATTTTGGTGTCATTTTTTATTATTATGATATTATTTTATTGTCCTTAACTACCCGATTACTCATTAATCAAGATAATTAAAGATAATTACTGTCGTTACTATTCATAATTTCCAAAAACAAAAGAGTCATAATTAAATAATTTGGACCTTATGAATCCAATTATTGAATCTATTTTACCAAATTACGAACACAGAAATTGCAATAATTAATTTAAAAATAATTCTCATTGTCAAAACAAATAGAGGGTTTTTTTGAAACAATATCTATGAAACGTTTGGCATTAGTTTATGCCCAATTACAAAGTGAAATTAATCCTAGTGACAACCATTGGATTAAATGGTAAAAATATATTCATATTACACTATAAGACCAATTAAAAAGTTAATCTAATTATATTATTAAATTAGATGAAAAAGCAGTTTTGATGTAAAATGCAGTATTTTTCACTATTCATTAAAAAATGAACATTGTCAGAAAAATACCAAAAATTTATCCCATGTAACATTCAATGTCCCAATCATAAATAATATGTTTATTTTGACAAATATAAATTATAAAATTGTAAAAAGTATGATTTAAAAAGGGTTTTCCATCAAAAGGCAGTAAAACAATCTTTTAAAAATATTAGTGTATTCCAGGCTTAAGATTGGATTTATTCTCTTTTTAAGCCTCTAAAACACTATCTAATTCATAAATAGACATAGATAAAATTATCTATTATTCATTACATACTTTGGATGTTACATCCTTCCCACTTTAGAAAATTGCGTCCTTGCAATTTATTTACTTATCGAATAAGTGGGGGTATTTATCCCTCATAGAATTTTCAGATTCTCATGTTGCCTCTTCAATCATGTGGGTTTTCCACAAAACCTTTACCTGATGAATCACCTTATTTCGTAACACTTTCTCCCTATGTTCTAGTGTCTAAACTAGTTGTTCCTCATATGATAGGTTCTCTTCTAGCTGAACTACGTCTGGACTCAAAACATGAGATGGGCTGGCATGTACTTCCTTAACATGGAAACATGAAAAACATTATGTACCTAAGATAATCTCTGAGGTAAAGCCACTCGGTATGCAACTGATCCAACTCTCTCCAGAATTTCATATGGTCCAATGAACCTTGGACTTAGCTTTCCTTTCTTACCAAATTGCATCACACTCTTCCATGGTGAAACTTTGAGAAAAACATGATCACCTACCTCAAAAGAGAGATCCTTCCTCCTGTTGTCCGCATAAATCTTCTGCCTGCTCTAACCTGTTCTCATGTGTTTCTGTATTAGCTGAGCTTTTTCTACCAACTCTTCTACCAATTCTGGTCCCATCAACTTCCTTTCACCCACTTCATCCCAGAAAGCTGGAGTTCGACACCACTTCCCATATAACGCCTCAAATGGTGCCATCTGTATACTAGAATGAAAAATGTTATTATATGAAAATTCAACCAAATAAAGATGTTGATCCCAACTTACCTGATAATCAATCGAACAAGCACGTAGAATATCTTCCAAAGTCTGAATTTTTTGTTCTTACTGCCCATCTGATTGAGGTTGAAAAGTTGTACTAAAATCTATTCAATACCCAACGACTTCTGAAGGCACTTCCAAATGGTAGAAGTAAACCTGGGATCACGATCAAATACAATGGATAAAGGAACTCCATGAAACCTAACTATCTCTTTAAGGTACAATCGAGAAAGTTGATCTAGAGAGAATGTATCTCGAATAGGAAGGAAATGAGCAGATTTTGTCTAGCGATCAACAATAACCCAGATTGCATTATTACCTCGAGATGTATTCAGTAATCCCACAACAAAATCCATGGATATATTCTCCCATTTCCACTCTGGTACTGGTAAAGGATGAAGCATCCCTTTTGGAAACTGCCACTCTGCTTTTACCTATTGACAAGTCAAACACTTCATAGTAAAATCAGCAATATCTCTTTTCATTCCATCCCACCAGTAATACTCGCGCAGATCTCTTTACATCTTAGTACTGTCTGGATGGAATGAAAACGGAGAACTATGAGCTTCACATAACAACTCTCTCTTCAACTGTCAATCACAAGGCACACACAATCTCCTCCCAAATCTCAAAACAAAATCATTATCAATGTTAAATTCAGGAATCATACCCTTCTAAACCAGCTCTACCATATTCTGCAACTCACTGTCTTGCTTCTGTGCTTGCTTGATTCTATCTGATTGAGAAGATTTCACTAATACCTGAAACAAAATAGAAGGACAACCCACACCAACAAC
This sequence comes from Viscum album, assembly GCA_963277665.1. NCBI lineage: Eukaryota > Viridiplantae > Streptophyta > Magnoliopsida > Santalales > Viscaceae > Viscum > Viscum album. Next base: position 548,921,253 of record OY728148.1, read on the forward strand.
TTCTATGCCGAAGTTCATCAAATCCTTAACCAAAAGATCACATTCCAAATGCAACATTGTTAATGAAGCAATACTTTTTCGACTCAAAGCATCAGCCAATTTATTTTCTCTTTCCCGGATGGTAATGAATTGTACAATCATAATCCTTTATAAATTCTAGCCATCTCCTCTGTCTCATGTTCAATTCTTTCTGAGTGAATATATACTTTAAAATTTTGTGATCGTTATATATTTCACAATTAACTCCATACAAATGATTCCACCAAATTTTTAAAGTGAAAACAACAGCAGCTAATTCCAAATCATGTGTAGGGTAATTTACCTCAAGAGTTTTCAACTGTCGTGAAGCATAAGCAATTACCTGATAGTTCTGCATTCGGATGAAACCAAGTCCATTCAATGAAGAATCATTGTGGATAACAAACTCACCATTTCTGGAAGGTAGTGCCAAAATTGGAGCATTCACCAATTTTCTTTTCAGTTCCTGAAAACAATCATCAAATTCTTTTTTCCAGATAAACTTAACACCCTTCCAAGTTAGCTTAGTCATTGGACCTGATAACCGTGAAATTTTTTTAACAAACATTCAGAAATATCCTTCCAAACCATGGAAGCTATGAATGTCAGTTACATTTGTAGGTCGTGGCCATTCTTCCACAACCTTTTTTTTGCTGGATCCATAGTTATCCCATATTTAGAAACAATGTGACCAAGGAATGAAATTTGTTGCAACCAAAACTCACATTTGCTGAATTTTTCATACAATTTCTTTTCTTTTAAGGTTTTCAAAATAACCCTTAAATGTCTTTCATGCACCTCTTTACTTTTAGAAAACACCAAAATATCATCAATGAAAACAACCACAAAATTATCCAAGAACTCATGGAAAATTCTATTCATTAAGTCCATGAATACAGCTGGTGCATTGGTTAGCCCAAAAGGCATTACTACAAATTCATAATGGCCATATCTTGTACAGAACGTGGTCTTCGGAATATCTGCTTCCTTTACCTTCAACTGATGGTACCCCGATCTCAGGTCAATCATTGAAAAAAATTGAGCTCCCTGGAGCTGATCAAACAAATCATCGATATCAGGAAAAGTATTTTTTTTCATAATAGTGATGTTATTCAAGACTCTATAATCAATGAAAAGTCTCATAAAACCATTTTTATTTTTAACAAATAAAATAGGAGCACCCCATGGTGATGTGCTAGGTCGAATGAAACCTTTCTCTAATAAATCTTGTAATTGGTCCTTAAACTCTAAAAGTTTAATTTGAGCCATTTGATAAGGGGGTTTTGAAATTGGCTTAGCATCAAGAACTAAGTCAACAGTAAATTCAACTTCCTGATCTGGTATTATTCCAGGCAACTCATTAGGAAAAACATCAGGATACTCATTTACCACTGGCACACCATTAATCTGAACGGTTCCCTTGTTTTCAACAATGTGTGAAAGGTAACATTCATTTCCATCTTTTACTAGTTTCTCAGCCTCTTGATATTTTATCAACAGTAAGGGTTCATTCTTGTACACAAACTGAAAGTCTTTCTGAAAAGAAACTTCTTTAGCTCTACAGTCAATCTTAGCATGGTAAATAGAGAGACAATCCATACGCAGGATAACATCAAATTCTACTAGAGGTAAAACAATAAGGTTTTCAAGTAGGTTCTTTCCAAGAATAAGGATAGGAAGATTCTTATAAATCCTGTTTGCCTCAACATTTCCCCCAGGTGTTTTTACCACAAGTTTTGGAGTCATTTCTTGAGATGGTATTTCCATTTTATTAGAAAAGGTTTCAGAGATGAAAGAATGTGTAGACCCTGAATCAAACAACACACTGGAATAATCTGAAAAAACAAACAAATTACCTGATACAACTTCATTTGATGGCCCAACATCTGCTGAAGTAGTTGCAAAGGATTTCACCACCCCTTTCTGCTTGTAGTCTAACTACTTACCATCACTCAAGCTCTTTTTTGCACACTCATTTTCATATTGACCCATCTCATTACACTTAAAACATTTCACTAACTGTAAATCAAATTTGGTCTTACCATCACCCTGATCTTTTCCAATGCAATCACGAGCCTTATGTCCCATCTTACCACATCGGTAGTACTTTCCAGAATTCAGAAGAAATTCTCCAGCATGCCTTTTACCACATTTATCAGAAACTGGAAACTTAGTTTTCTTACCATCAGACTTTTTTTGAAGAATTCTTTTCCTTCTCCTGCCACCTCAGTCTCTTCCTCTGATAGTTGTTATAGAACACTTGATCATCGGTAAACCCCATTTCCACCTTCTCATCACATCGAACAAGCTTTTCATAACTTTTAAATGCATGAGAAGCTAAATCCCTTCGATATTTTGGCTTTAATCCTGAGTAAAAATGATTGATTTTACTATCAAGGTCTCGGATAAAATTTGGAGCATACCTTGACAATTGAGTGAACCTTTCTTCATAAGCAGCCACTGAGTCTTCCTCTTACCTCAATTCCAAGAATTGTTTTTTCATACTAAGTCGAACAGCCTTAGGAAAATAGTTCTCAAGAAACATACATTTGAATTCATCCCAATCGAGAAAATCAATCTCATCAGCATCCCTGATATTTTTAAACATCGACCACCACTGATCTGCTTCACACTCCAAATAGTAAATAGCAAGGCTAACCTTTTGATTTTATGAACGCTCCATGACATCGAAAATCTTCTCTAGTGCTTTAATCCACCCTTTAGCTAGCACAGGGTCAGAAAATCCTCTAAATTATGGGGGATGTTGCCTCATGAAATGTTCCACCACTGTCATGTTCCTCTACGGTTGATCTGGCTGATCTCGTGCATGGATACCACCACCGTTTATCGCTTGAGTCAATTGTGCCATTGCGACAACAAACTATTCAATTCCAATTCTGACCATCTCAGGATGCTGATTCGGAAGGTTATTTCCTTCTGTATGCCTTCCTAGCACTGCTTCCCTATTTCCTCTGTGGAAAACCATTCTGAACAAACATGTCTTAGATGAAGCAACATGGTAATCTTCAAATGCTTTATCATTTAAATTTTACCATAAAAAAATATTTTTGGATAATCATTTAATAAAATTCTAACTCCTAAAGTTATCTAAAACGACCTCTGATACCAACTATAAGGCCCCAGCCTTAAACCTTACTTAATCTTGAGTTATTACAAGAATACACAATGGGGATCTTTTCAAGTTTAGAGTTTTAGAGAATTAGTTCATAAAACATGCATTACATCCCACATTTGAAAAAAGTGGTTACAACAAAAAAATAGTATTCTTTTTTCCCATCAACGGAAACATATTGAAAATAAAACATGGATTCTTTCTTGACACTTCCTTGACACTATCATATTATCATGTACCTTTCCCTTGACCTGTGAAAAACATTTCAAAAACATGGGATGAGCATAAAAATCATAGTATGGGTTATAAACAAAATATGGAAAGGAAACATGAGTTCATATATACATAAGAATGAAATCATACTTTACCCATAAAACATAGGCACTTTACCATACCTCATAAAATCATGAATAAATCCTAGAAATCATAAGACATAAAGTTAACTTGAAGTATTCATAACATTCTTATGTCGTGAGTAACCCTCTTGGTTACGTTTGGAATACCCATCATAGTATATTCCATAAATCTCTTTGGAGAAACATTAACATTTCACTCCTTCACATTACCCAATGCATTGGAGAGCTATAACAGGCTCACCCGCCCTTAGTTTATCATAGAACCACCCATCTTCATAATAATTCCCAAAACCATAACATAATCGTATCACATAAAACATGCACTAAGGAAACATAACATTTCTACATTTCTATCACGAGATATCAATACAACACATTGATATAATAAAAAATATTATGAAAACCATTTTCAATACCAAAATAAAAGAAAAGTAAAACATGTTATTTATTTTTCATTAAAAAAGGGTATATCTTGTAGAGGAAGCTGAAACTCAAATAATGGTTACGGTGGCGTAGAAGTCATTGTCACAGCATACGTATGACAAAAAACATTCCTTTTTTCGTTTAGTAAATGTTTCGTATAAAAATAGATTCCTTTTGAGTAGGCATAAAATTCAAAGGGGTTTATACACCGTATAAAAGAAGGTTGCGTATAAAATAAAATATGCCTCAATTAAAGGAGATTGAGACGAAGTCCCATACCTTGGGTCCGACTTGAATCGATCGTTCTATAATGTCCTGAATAGTAAACTTGAGTTAATTTCTACTTGCTTAAGAACCTTTTTCAAGTTAATTATTCTCTTTATATCACTTATTTAAATGTTATGAACATTATGTAATCATTTAAGTTAATAACAGTTGTTTTGTCGATATTTGGTTCTTGAGTCAAAAGTGAACTTCTTATATTTACAAGTTGTTCATGTAGTAAAAAATCATTATCTCAAGAATGATATTCATGATGTAGATGCCATATATTTCATATATATCCAGTATATACATGCATTTATAATATTACATTATCATTTAGAGGTAAGAAATGAAATGCACCGTTCATGGAGACGGTAAGCCGTATGTACGCATGAACGCTCCATCCATTTCTATTTTGTATTTTATGGAATGGAATCATAATGATATAAAGGTATAATATAATTCCATTATAATATCATATATAATATCAAAATTCCATCCTTTATATGTCCGACATTTGGTATTAACGAATAAAATCACTTTGAGGGGGCGGTAGTCCGCACTTCCTTAAATGAAGATATCGCATTTACCCATAATGGAACCCATAAAGGTATGCCCAAAATGAAAAATACAGAGGATTAAGGAAAACATAAACATATAATATATCATATATAAATATAGTGTCATCTTAATGGCCACCTTTGAAGGTGTTAAAAGAATGTTGAACAATCATCGTTTCGGGAAGCAGAAATTCGCCATCCATGAAAACAGTATGTTCTTTAACCATTAGATGTAGGTGTGTGTAAGTGTATCTCGAATCGTTCATATAAAAACATCCTAGTATATTTAAGATACTTGATTTGTTACAAAATAAATTAATAAAAAGAGTTTAGGGAGTTGGAGAAGCAAAATAAAACAAAAAGACTCAAGTGAAGACATTACCTTAAAATCGGGTAACTCCCTTTGGTTTGAGCACAAAGGCTTCCTTGGGAAAACATCTGCCCAAAGTGGGGGATCTAAGAGTAATAGAGGGATGTGGAGAGACAAAATGGAAAGGGTTTGGCCAAGCCAAAGGCTTGATAGGTTTGGGTAAGGTGGTAGAGGTGGGGTCCTTTTATAAGAGGAGAGGAGGGGCACTCTATGAATGTAAAGAAATGTTACTTTATTTTAAAATGAGTTTCGGATTTAAAAGGTCTCACATTGATAGATTTCAATGATAAGGTGATATGGGTTTGAAATATACCCATAAAATAGGTTTTTGACAAGTTTAGGTCTTATATTTTACATTATCTTTTCATTTTATGTAAATCATTAAATAATGAGGTAATCGCTGCATCATCATGATGTCATAAATTATTTAATTTATTTAATGTCTAAAAATTATGAAAAAAATACTATGATGTAGGAAATATTTATACCTTTCCAATGAGTATTTATAGTCCTAAATATCATTTTTTTAGACAAAAATAAAAATGTTTTACTCAGGTGATACATTCTTTGTTATATTTAACTTTCTTTAAAAAATAAAAAGATAACAAGTCACTTTCCCACAAAAGTGATTCCATGGGGTCCCCAAGTTCGGCACAAATCATACCATGGTAGGCCATAAGACAACCAGTAGAATTATGACACATTTTTGTGTCATTTTGTATTATTATTATATTATTTTATTATCCTTAACTACCCGATTACTCTTTAATCAAGATAATTAAAGATAATTATCGTCGTTACTATTCATAATGTCCAAAAACAAAAGAGTCTAAATTACATAATTAGGACCTTCTGAATCCAAATATGGAATCCATTTTACCCAATTACAAACACAGAAATTGAAATAATTAATTTAATAATAATTCCCGTTGTCAAGACAGATAGCGGGTTTTTTTGAAACAATATCTATGAAAACTTTGGCATTTGTTTATGCCCAATTAAAAAGTTAAATTAATCCTAGTGACCAACATTGGATTAAATGGTAAAAATATATTCATATTACACATTAAGACCAATTAAAAAGATAATATAACTATATAATTAAATTAGATGAAAAAGAAATGTTGATGTAAAATGCTGTATTTTTCACTATTCATTAAAAAATGAACATTGTCAGGAAAATAAAAAAAATTTATCCCATGTAAATTTCAATGTCCCAATCATAAAGAATATGTTTATTTTGACAAATATAGATTATAAAATTGTAAAAATATTGATTTAAAAATGGTTTGCCATCAAAAGGCAGTAAAACAATCTTTTAAAAATATTAGAGTATTCTAGGCTTAAGATTGGATTTATTCTCATTTTAAACCTCTAAAACACTATCTAATTCATAAATAGACATAGAAAAAATATCTATTATTAATTACTTACTTGGGATGTTACATCCTTCCCCCCTTTAGAAAATTGTGTCCCTGCAATTTATTTACTTATCGAATAAGGCGGGGTATTTATCCCTCATAGCATTTTCAGATTCTCATGTTGCATCTTCAATCATGTGGTTTTTCCACAAAACCTTTACCTGATGAATCACCATATTTCATAACACTTTCTCCCTGTGGTCTAGAATCTGAACTAGTTGTTTCTCATAAGATAGGTTCTCTTCAAGATGAACTACCTCTGGACTCAAAACATGAGATGGATCTGGCATGTACTTCCTTAACATGGAAACATGAAAAACATTATGTAGCTGAGATAAGCTTGGAGGTAAAGCCACTCGGCATGCAACTGATCCAACTCTCTCCAGAATTTCATATGGTCCAATGAACCTTGGACTCAGCTTTCCTTTCTTACCAAATCACATCACACTCTTCCACGGTGAAACTTTGAGAAAAACATGATCACCTACCTCAAAAGAGAGATCCTTCCTCCTGTTGTCCACAAAACTCTTCTGCCTGCTCTGACCTGTTCTCATGTGTTTCTGAATCAGCTGAACTTTTTCTACCAACTCTTCTACCAATTCTGGTACCATCAACTTCCTTTCACCCACTTTATCCCAGAAAGCTGGAGTTCGACACCTCTTCCCATATAAGACCTCAAATGGTGCCATCTGTATACTGGAATGAAAACTCTTATTATATTAAAATTAAACCAAAGAAAGATATTGGTCCCAACCTACCTGATAATCCATCAAACAAGCACGTAGCATATCTTCCAAAGTCTGAATTGTTCGTTATGATTGCCCATCTGATTGAGGAAGAAAAGCTGTACTAAAATTTAATTCAGTACCCAACGACTTCTGAAGGCCCCTCCAAATGTTATAAGTAAACCTGGGATCACGATCAGATACAATGGATAGACGAACTCCATGAAACCTGACTATCTCTTTAAGGTACAATCGAGAAAGTTGATCTAGAGAGAAAGTATCTCAAATAGGAAGAAAATGAGCAGATTTTGTCAAGTGATCGACAATAACTTAGATTGCATTATTACCTCGAGATGTCTTCAGTAATCCCACAACAAAGTCCATGGATATATTCTCCCATTTCCACTCTGGTAATGGTAAAGGATGAAGCATCCTTTTTGGTAAATGTCGCTCTGCTTTTACCTATTGACAAGTCAAACACTTCATAGTAAAATCAGCAATATCTCTTTTCATTCCATCCCACCAGTAATACTCTCGCAGATCTCTGTACATCTTAGTACTGCCTGGATGAAATGAAAACGGACAACTATGAGCTTCACATAACAACTCTCTCTTCAACTTTGAATCACATGGCACACACAATATCTTCCCAAATCTCAAAACAAAATCATTATCAATGTTAAATTCAGGAATCATACCCTTCTGAACCAGCTCTACCTTTTACTGCAACTCACTGTCTTGCTTTTGTGCTTGTTTGATTCTGTCTGATAAAGAAGATTTCACTGATACCTAAAACAAAATAGAAGGATAGTCTGCACCAACAAATTCTTTGCCAAAGTTCATCAAATCCTTAACCAAAAGATCACATTCCAAACACAACATTGTTAATGAAGCATTACTTTTTCGACTCAAAGCATCAGCCACTTTATTTTCTTTTCCCGGATGGTAATGAATTGTACAATCATAATCTTTGATTAATTCTAGCCATCTCCTCTGTCTCATGTTCAATTCTTTCTGAGTGAATATATACTTTAAACTTTTGTGATCAGTATATATTTCACACTTAACTCCATACAAATGATGCCTCCAAAACTATAAATCGAAAACAATAGCAGCTAATTCTAAATCATCTGTAGGGTAATTGACCTCATGAGTTTTCAACTGTCATGAAGCATAATCAATTACCTGATCATTCTGCATTAGGACGAAACCATGTCCTTTCAATGAAGCATCATTATGGATAACAAACTCACCATTTCTAGAAGGTAGTGCCAAAATTGAAGCATTCACCAATCTTCTTTTCAATTCCCGAAAACAATCATCACATTCTTTTGTCCAGATAAACTTAACACCCTTCCGAGTTAGCTTACTCGTTGGACTAGATAACCGTGAAAATTTTCTAACAAACCTTCGGTAATAGCCTGCCAAACCAAGGAAGCTATGAATCTTAGTTACATTTGTGGGTCGTGGCCATTCTTCCACAACCTTTGTTTTTGCAGGATCCATAGTTATCCCATCTTTAGAAATAATGTGACCAAGGAAAGAAATTTATTGTAACCAAAACTCGCACTTGCTGAATTTCGCATACAATTTCTTTTCTTTTAAGGTTTGCAAAATAACCCTTAAATGTCTTTCATGCTCCTCTTTACTTTTAGAAAACACCAAAATATCATCAATGAAAACAACCACAAACTTATCCAAGAACTCATGGAAAATTCTATTCATTAAGTCCATGAATACAGCAGGTGCATTGGTTACCCCAAAAGGCATTACTACAAATTCATAATGGCCATATCTTGTACGTAATGCGGTCTTCGGAATATCTGCTTCCTTTACCTTCAACTGATGGTACCCCGATCTCAGGTCAATATTTGAAAAAAACTGAGCTCCCTAGAGCTGATCAAACAAATCATCGATATGAGGCAAAGGATATTTGTTCTTAATAGTGATTTTATTCAAGGCTCTATAGTCAATGAAAATTCTCATAAAACCATCTTTCTTTTTAACAAATAAAATAGGAGCACCCCATGGGGATGTTCTAGGTCGAATGAAACCTTTCTCTAATAAATATTGAAATTGGTCCTTCAACTCTAAAATTTTAATTTGATCCATTCGATAAGGGGGTTTTGAAATTGGCTTGGCATCAGGAACTAAGTCAACAATAAATTCAACTTCCCGATCTGGTATTATTCCATGCAACTCATTAGGAAAAACATCAGGATACTTATTTACCACTGGCACATCATTAATCTGAACAGTTCCCTTGTTTTCAACAATGTGTGCAAGGTAACATTCATTTCCATATTTTACAAGTTTCTCAGCCTCTTCATATGTTATCAACAGTAAGGGTTCATTCTTGTACACAAACTGAAAGGCTTTATGAAAAGAAACTTCTTTAGCCTTACTGTCAATCTTAGCATGGTAAATAGAGATCCAATCCATACTCAGGATAACATTAAACTCTACTAGAGGTAAAACAATAAGGTTTGCAAGTAGGTTCTTTCCACGAATAAAGATAGGAAGGTTCTTATAAAACCTTTTTGCCTCAACATTTCCACCAGGTGTTTTTACCACATGTTCAGGAGTCATTTCGTGATATTGTATTCCCATTTTACTAGAAAAGGTTTCAGAGATGAAAGAATATGTAGAACCTAAATCAAACAACACACTGGCATATTCTGAAAAAAACAAACAAAGTACCTGATACAACATCATTTGATGGCCCGACATCTGCTGAAGTAGTTGCTAAAGATTTCACCACACCTTTCTACTTGTAGTATAACTGCTTCCCATCACTGAAGCTCTTTGTCAAACACTCATTTGTATAGTGACCCATATCATTGCACTTAAAACATTTCACTAATTGTAAATCAAATTTTGTATTACCATCACGCTGATCATTTTCAGTGCAATCATGATCCTTATGTCCCATCTTACCACATCAGTAGCACTTTCCAGAATTCAGAATACATTCACCAGCATGACTTTTACCACATTTATCACAAACTGGAAACTTAGTTTTCTTACCATCAGACTTTTTTGAAGAATTCGTTCCTTTCTCCTGCCACCTCGGTATCTTCCTCTGATAGTTGTTATAGAACACTTGATCATCAGTAAATTCCATTTCCACCTTCTCAACACAACGAACAATCTTTTCATAACTTTTAAACTCACGAGAAGATAAATCCCTTCAATATTTTGGCTTTAATCCTGAGTAAAAACGACTGATTTTACTATCAAGGTCTCGGATAAAATTTGGAGCATACCTTGACAATCGAGTGAACCTTTCTTCATAAGCAGCCACTGAGTCTTCCTCTTGCCTAAATTCCAGGAATTGTTTTTCCATCATAAGTCGAACAGCCTTAGGAAAATACTTCTCAAGAAACATACCTTTGAATTCATCCCAGTCGAGAGCATCAATCTCATCAGCGTCCCAGATATTTTTAAACATCGACCACCACTGATCTGCTTCACACTCCAAACAGTAAATAGCAAGGCTAACCTTTTGATTGTCTGAACACCCCATGACATCAAAAATCTTCTCTAGTGCTTCAATCCACCCTTCAGCTAGCACAGGGTCAGATGATCCCTTGAATGATAGGGAATATTGCCTCATGAAATGTTCCACTACTGACATGTTCCTCTACGGTTGATCTGGCTGATCTCGTGCGTGGATACAACCACCATTTATCGCTTGAGTCAAATGTGCCATTACTAAAACAAACTGTTCGGTTCCAATTCTGACAATCTCAGGATGATGATTCGGAAGGTTATTTCCTTTTGTATACCTTCCTAGCACGGCTTCCCTATTTCCTCAGTAGAAAACCATTCTGAACAAACATGTCTTAGAAGAAGCAACATGGTAATCTTCAAATGCTTTCTCATTTCAATTTGACCATAAAAAAATATTTTTTGATAATCATTTAATAAAATTCTAACTCCTAAAGTTATCTAAACCGACCTCTACTACCAACTATAAGGCCCCAGCCTTAAACCTTACTTAATCTTGAGTTATTACAAGATTACACAATGGGGATCTTTTCAGGTTTAGAGAGAATTAGATCATAAAACATTCATTACATCCCACATTTAAAAAAAGTGGTTACAACAAAAAAATAGTATTATTTCTTCCCATCAACGGAAACATATTGAAAATAAAACATGGATTATTTCTTGACACTTCCTTGACACTATCATCTTATCATGTACCTTTCCCTTGACCTGTGAAAAACATTTCAAAAACTTAGGATGAGCATAAAAAGCTCAGTATGGGTTATGAAAAAATTTGGAAAGGAAACATGAGTTCATATATACATAAGAATGAAATAATAATTTACCCATAAAACATAGGCACTTTAACATACATCATAAAATCATGAATAAATCATAGAAATCATAAGACATAAAGGTAACTTGAGGCATTCATAACATTCTTATGTCTGGAGTAACCCTCTTGGTTACGTTTGGAATACCCATCACAGTGTATTCCCTAAATCTCTTCGTAGAAACCTTAACGTTTCACTCCTTCGCGTTACCTAATGCATTGGAGAGCTATAACGGGCTCACCTGCCCTTAGTTTATCATGGAACTACCCGTATTCATAATAATTCCCAAGGAACATAACATAATAATATCACATAAAAAATGCATTAATGAAACATAACATTTCCATATTTCAACCACGAGATATCAATACAATACATTGATATAATAAAAAACATTATCAAAAAAAATTTCAATACCAAAATAAATGAAAATTAAAACATGGTATTTATTTTTCATTTAAAAATGTGTATGGCTTGTAGAGGAAGCCGAAACTCAAATAATGGTCATCGTGGCGGAGATGTCATTGTCACCGCATACGTACGACAAAAAAACATTCATTTTGTCATTTAGTAAATGCTTCATATAAAAAAGATTCCTTTTGAGTAGGCATAAAATTCAAAGGGGTTTATAGACCGTATAAAAGAAGGTTGTGTATAAAATAAAATATGCCTCAATGAAAGGAGATTGAGACGAAGTCCCATACCTCGGGTCCGACTTGACTCGATCGTTCTTTAATGTCTTGAATATTAAACATGAGTTAATTTCTACATGCTTAAGAACCTTTTTCAAGTTAATTATTCCATTTATATCACTTATTTCCATGTTATGAACATTATTTAATCATTTAGGTTAATAACAGTTGTTTTGTTGATATTTGGTTCTTGAGTCAAAAGTGAACTTCTTATATTTACAAGTTGTTCACGTAGTCAAAAATCCATTATCTCAAGCATGATATTCATGATTTAGATGCCATATATTTTATATATATCCAGTATATACATGAATTTATAATATTACATAATCATTTAGAGGTAATAAATGAAATGCACCATTCATGGAGACGGTAAGCCGTACGTACGCATGAACGCTTCTTTCATTTCTATTTTGTATTTTATGGAATTGAATCATAATGACATAAAGGTAAAATATAATTCCAGTATAATATCATATATAATATCATAACACCATCCTTTATTTGTCCCACATATGGTATTAATGAATCAAATCACTTTGAGGGGGCGGTAGTCCGCACTTCCTTAAATGAAGATATCACGTTTACCCATAATAGAACCCATAAAGGTATGCCCAAAATGAAAAATACAGAAGCTTAAGGGAAACATAAACATATTATATATCATATATAAATATATTGTCATATTAATGGACACCTTTAAATGTGTTAAAAGAATGTTGAACAATCATCACTTCGGGAGGCAGAAATTCGCCATCCACAGAAACAGTATGTTTCTTAACCATTAGATGTATGTGTGTGTAAGTGTAGCTCGAATCATTCTTATAAAAACATCGTAGTATATTTAGGATACTTGATTTGTTACAAAATAAATGAATAAAAAAAATTTAGGGAGTTGGAGAAGCAAAATAAAACAAAAGGACTCAAGTGAAGACATTACCTTAAAATTGGGTAACTCCCATTGGTTTGAGCTCGAAGGCTTCCTTGTAAAGACTTCTGCCCAATGTGAGGCTTCTAGGAGTAAGATAGGGATTTGGAGAGACAAAATGGGCAGGTTTTTCCTGAGCAAAAGGCTTGAGAGGTGTGGGTAAGGTGGTAGAGGTGGGGTCCTTTTATACGAGGAGAGGAGGGGCACTCTAGGAAAGTAAAGAAATGTTACTTTATTTTAAATTGAGTTTCGGATTTAAAAGGTCCCACATTGATATAATTAGAGGATAATGTAATAAGGGTTTTAAATATACCCATAAAATAGGTTTTTGATAAGTTTAGGTCTTAGATTTTACATTATCTGTTCATTTTTTAAATCATTAAATAATGAGGGAATCGCTGCATCATCATGATGTCATAAATAATTTAATTTATTTAATGTATGAAAATTATGAAAAAAATAATATGATGTAGGAAATAGTTTTACCTTTATAATGAATATTTATAGTCAAAAATATCATTTATTTTGAAAAAATTAAATTTTTTTACTCAGGTGATACATTCTTTGTTATATTTAACTTTCTTTAAAAAATAAAAATATAACAAGTCACTTTCCCTCAAAAGTAATTCCATGGGGTCCCAAAGTTTGGCACAAGGCATCCCATGGTCGGCCATGAGACAACTAGTAGCATTAGGACACATGTTGGTGTAATTTTCTATTATTATGATATTATTTTATTATCCTTAACTACCCGATTACTCATTTATCAAGATAATTAAAGATAATTACCATCGTTACTATTCATAATGTCAAAAAAAAAGAGTCTTAATTACATAATTTGGGCCTTCTGATTCCAAATATGGAATCCATTTTACCAAATTACAAACACAAAAATTGAAATAATTAATTTAAAAATAATTCTTGTTGTCAAAACAAATAGCCGGTTTTTTGAAACAATATCTATAAAAAGTTTGGCATTAGTTTATGCCCAATTACAAAGTGAAATTAATTCTAGTGACCACCATTGGATTAAATGGCAAAAATATATTCATATTACAGTTTTAGACCAATTAAAAAGATAATCTACCTATATAATTAAATTTGATGAAAAAACAGTTTTGATGTAAAATGCAGTATTTTTCACTATTCATTAAAAAATGAACATTGTCAGAAAAATACCAAAACATTATCCCATGTAAATTTCAATGTTGCAATAATAAAGAATATTTTTATATTGACAAATAGAAATTATAAAATTGTAAAAAATTTTATTTAAAAATGGTTTTCCATCAAAAGGCATTAAAACAATCTTTTAAAAATATTAGTGTATTCGAGGCTTAAGATTAGATTTCTTCTCATTTTAAGCCACTAAAACACTATCTAATTCATAAATAGACATAGGTAAAAATATATATTATTCATTAATTACTTGGGATGTTACACCCAGGCACAGCTATTTACCATTTACCTATTCTGTCATATCCCTATCGAATGTCGCTAAACATTATGTCAATAAAAAGGAAAAGAAAAGAACCTCATTTGATACCACTTTGTAATGACCCGAATCCGGAGCCACTCAACTGGTGCCCCATACCTAGTTCTCCACATGACATCAAGAATGTTTCCCTGAACACCAGAGGCTACCGAGTTGCAGCGAGGGCCTTGGTGAGTCATTTGGGAAACTATGCCCTTATTTGGTAAAGTATACAAGGAAAAGGAAATAACAGTCAATAGTGGAAGCAGTAAACTTCATACAATGACTGAAACTAATAAGTGGAAGAAATGAACATATAATAATGCTGATAATGATTTATCAGGTACAAGTTTCTATGTAAAATAGAAAACACAACAACGTGATGAAAATACAACAAAAAATAATGTACTAAAAGTAAACAACAACTCCAACAGCATCGTAAGCCTAAGATCGATCCTGTGCTATCCAGCTCTAATCGGCAATCATGTACTTGAAGTAGAAGGGCCACAATCTATATACACACCTACAACAATATAACCTATTTGGGATGAAAAGACGGACCCAAACAGGGGGTGAGACTAATAGCAGTAGGCAACCACTACAAGATCTAGGCCCAACTATCAGTGAGCAATATAGAAAATGTAATGGAAATAAATGCAGTAGAGAAATAGGGATACACTAAAGTAAACAATCCTACAAATCTCCATTCACAATCATTATTAAATTTAATTAAATCATTTAATTATCAACCAAGGAACCTAGCATCAGCTTTATATTCCCAAGGAATATCATGTAACAGAAGAAGTATCTCAACAGACTACCTAAACAAAAAGTAGTAAAAAACCTGCACATGTTATTTGTCTTGGTGGACTCATCACAACCAACAAAACAATATTCAAACTGACACTCTGGGTGGCTCATACTGGCAGACCCCTCTAGTAACATAATCATACAAGGCACATACACTCTGCGAATGTCTCACAGTCAATTCCCCTATGGTCTGGTAACAATATCTATAGACTCTCTAAGGAAGAACTTAAATCTAATTCCCACTATATTATCGATACATAACTATGGAAACTCTGAGTAATCACAAATTCCAATTACCATAGGTCCTGGAAATGATAATAATTTACAACAGACTCTCTAGGGAATCCCGTAATCATCAATTCCCTCTTTAGTCTACCGCACCAGGTTCACACAGCCCTGAGCAGTCTAGTCATGTATAATCGACTATCAGTAGCCCAGTGTAAGTTCAACAACTACTTGGATAATAGCTAAAATGAATCAAAAGCATAAAAATAGTAGGAAAAACATGCAATCAATTATATCAAGGTAGGCAATCAATGCAACAAGGATTACCTCACAGGCAACCTAAGCCAAACAACAATAATCATCCCAAACAAAGAAGAACACCCATGGGGTGATCCTTAAACATTCTATCAAGAAATCATTATTCATCTAATATCCTCTAGTACACATGCAAACTAAGGTAGATAATAAAACAGGATCAAAACCCTAAGCTAAGATACCTGAAACATGGGAATCCGGAACTTTTGCATAAAAAAACAAAGACGTTCAACATAGGGCAACAAACCACCTACCTTGATCCTAGGAGATCAATATACTTCAACCTCGGCCTGTGAATCGGTCTAGAATAGAGTATATCTGAAAAAAAGTCTAAAATGTTCAACCTCAGATAACTCTTATAAGAGAAAGAACCATGAAACGTGGAAAAAGATGAACCAAAAACTCACCGCTGCGATTCTATTGCAACCAATGGTGATCTATTCGGATAACCGGTGATGGATCGGTGGCTCAGAGAAGATTCGAGGTCATGCCCTCACTCTTGGTCAAATAAGCTATAGAAGAAGACATTTCTAGGGTTAAGATGCAACCCCGGTCTGTTTAATGAAAAAAAGTACACGATGTGTAATTTTAGAGTACACGGCATGTAATAAGATTTTCTGTACTCCACAGTAAGCAGCCTCCACATCATCCTTACATGGCCGTGTGTGTGGCCAAGACCCGACCAACACATGGCCTCGAGCATCATCAAAGTACACAGCATGTACTCTTAAAGTACATGGCGTGTACATTGAAAATTTCCAGATTCTCCTCTTTTTTCCCAAAAAAACTAGAAAGGAATAAAATACCTGAAAATAAGGTTCAGTTTCTTAAAATCTAATATATTAAGTGTGAATAAGAAGATAATATTGGTATAATAATGATGTACAACAATGTTATTCCCAACAATGCATAGATCTTAATTTCTAAAATAACATAAGAATACATCAGGAAAATTCATCATACCATTGAAGCATGTCATGATTTAGAATTTTGGGACAAACATAAGAAAATAAGTCATAGCACATTGGATCTTTTATTACAACATGTTTAACATAGTGGATCAATATTCACTCAACTATTTCCTATGGTGAAGAAAGATTCACTCACCCATTTAATATATTTTATCAGTTATCAAAAACTATTTCCTATTTTTCATTGGGAACCTCAACTCACTTCTCTAATTTTTTATGAGATATAATTCTTTACCCAATGCAATGGAGGTATATATAGTGACCACCCATCACATTAAGATTAATCATATACTTTTATAAAACAAAAAATATATCAAAATCATACCATAAATATCCCATGAAAGGTAAAAGGATTCTATATCCATTTAAAATTTAATTATATAACAAATATATTTATAATGTTTTCAATTATCATAACATGATATACATATGGAAAATAAATGGGTATCCAATGATATATATAGAGTTTCAAGGTAAATACCACTCAATCGAGGTAATAGAGAATATACTATTTACCTTTTATAGATAAAAGGTATATGGTTAAGAAAATAATTTCCTTAATCAATTAATATATGGAATTTATTTTAATAATTTTAATCAAATGAATGAAAATAGGTTAGTCATGGTTGAAATTAATTGGAGGAAGAATTAATATTGTATCACAAAAAAACTATTAGCAATGGAAAAGGTAGTGGTGAATCGTTTCTCTTAAATAGAATAGAATAAAATATAACATCCATAATAATAACATGGATAGTTATATTAGAAAAAAATTCTCAATAAAGAATAATATATGTCAAAAGATAATTATATAAATAAAAAATACATTTAAAGAGTTTCCAAAATTCCCTTTCGAAATAAAAAACATCCTTGATTATTTGAATTCAATTTAATAAAGCTATTTTATTTATTGTTGTTAAAAATAAGTTATTTTATAAAACATCTAATTATATAGTTAAATTTTTTATTAGAATGAAAAAATGATGAAGAATGATGTGTTCCGATTGAATTCATTAAAATATATCATTTATAATATAATTTTTAAACGGAAATGTCATGGGTAAATTTATAAATTCATTTTATTAATGGTAAGTGAATTTTTTTTAAATATTTAACTTTGAAATGGAAAATTAAATAAATGACTATACAGAAAGATAGTAATATTATCAAAGTAAATTTGGGGTTTAAGATAAAACTTTTTATTTTGAAAGGATATAAAATATTTTCAAACACCATTATTTGAAAACTCACAATGTAAAAATAGTATTGTACATTTATTTTAAAATGGGGGAATATAATTATAAAAATAATATAAAATAATCCAAATTATATTTCTTAGAAATAGTTGAGAACATTGGTTAGATAGAAGATATAGACATAAAAAAATATTCAATTAAGAAATTCAGATTTTTTCTTTATAATGTTATATATTTTGGGGAAGGAAAAATCAAGTATTAATATATGAATTAAAATAGATTTCATCCCTATTAATATTTAGAGAACTTAATGTAAAATGGGAGACCAATTAATAAGGAATATATTTAATTTTGATGTTCAAAATAAACAATATAACAAAAATTAAGTGATTTGAGTTACCAATGTTCTCTACGAACAACATCATTCAGGAAGTAAAAAATATTTAAAATATTTTGTGGTAAAATTTCATATCCCTTGAAATAATGAAAGAATACCAAATAATTATATAACTGAGTGTAATAAAAACAACTTATATTAAATACGCTCTGAAAAAGTAAATGTAAATCCATGATAGAGAACTATATTAATGAGAACCCATAAAATATGAAGATAATATAAATATAAAACCATTGAAAGAGATATATTTAAAATGAATTTGAATAACCACAATTAAATTGTATTTAAGGATATATTAACTCAATTTATTTATATAAAAAACATTAAATAAAATATGTTAATAATAAAAATTATTCTAAAAGAGATTAATTTGATACGAAAATGATTTTTTTAGATGTGTTTCGTTTTATAGTCAAGCCAAAAATTTAGAATAATTATATTATTCTTATTAAATGAACAAATAAGAACCATATACATAAATATAACATTATATACTACCCATTTATAATAATTATATACATAAATATATAGATATCATTATCACCTATTTTAAAAATCAGGTTTAAGAAATCATGATCGTTTTGGACTAGCTTTGTATGAGTGGTGTTAGTATTCAATATTATTCAGAATTTCATTAATATTATTTCATTATAGTATATATTATGCCTTAATTATATTTATTTATTATTTTCTAAATTTTGATCATGAGTTTTCCAATCTTTATCCATGAATATGAGATACAAAACAACCTTATTTTGGTGATTCTTAACCAATAAAGAGTATTTTATTAAATAATTTGTTTAACATGTATATAACCTATCCATAAAAACAAAATTATTATTTATATATTTATATCAAATTATACAATTTATTTTGTTCTCATGGTCATCCCTGATAAATATTTAAAGCATTAACCATGTAGGTGGTCAATCTGACCAAAATATGTAAATAGGACATCATTGGATGACTATGAGATATTATAGCTTAAATATAATTATAAAATTAGAGTAATTATCTTATCTATTTTTAATTTATGTTATATATCAGAAATTGAAAATAATAATAATAATTCTATTACATATAATGAAGAGATCATTTTACTTTTAATATGCTTATTTTGAACAATTCAATTTACTATAATCATTTATTGATCATATAATTAAATAGTTGTATAATTTTATATAATGATAATAATTTCAAATAAGCATATTAATAACTTATAACCAGTCTTATTACCTTCCCTGAAAGGCATTAATTATAGGCAAGTCCTAGTATTCTGTGGAGGCTATAGTTTAAACATATTCATGGATAATTATTTTATTTTCCATAGAATCAGAAAATGATTAATATGGTTTATAATTATAGAATATAAAAAAATTCTGAAATATTATACTTATATATATATATATATTTGTATATCAAATTTTCTCTTTATAGTATCATTTTAAGGAGGTGAATTAAAAAAAGAATGTTTCCCTTAAGAGGCAGTATTCAGCATAACAAATGCTTAACGATTACACTCTTAATAATAAAAAAGGGAAAATTTGTTAATTATTTTTAAATAATTATAATAAAATATAAATATTATATGTATTCTTACATCATAATTTAAGGAATGTTTAATGAAATTTGAAGAATAATGAGTGCACAAAAATAAAAAGAAATTAGAATGATTTCTTTGAAATTATACATCACTTATGGGATTTTTTCTTTTGTGAATTGGGTTATCACACTGAGGGATGTTCATTAGAGAAGAATAAAATATATTTACAGAGGAATGAAATATAGAGTTATGTTTTTTTATTGTGTATGGATGAACAAAAGGGGTAGTGGGGTGAGGGGCAGTGAGGAGAGGGTATTAAATTTTATAAGAAAAAGGGATAATTTTTTTTGGAAATACCCAATACATTTTAGTAATTAGAATTCACTCTCCAGAAATATATATATCCAATATGTGATAAAGATATATTAGGGATGATAAGTGGTAAAAAATACCAGACTAGGTTTTTCATACATGATTTGAAAAAATTTCTATCCCTTTACCCATTGAATTATTCTTTTAACCATTTTACCTTTTATTGCTCAGTCTAGTTTTTTCACTATGGTAACCTAATATTTATATCTAAAAAAACTCTAGTAGTTATTAAATAACTTGTAACTACTATTTATAAAATTGAAATTAATTTAATAATATAAATTTTCAAAACTATTAAAAAATTCTTATTGTTCTAAAATTGATCACACACTGATTGAAACTCTGAATAATATCAAAAAAAAGAAATGAAAAACTTATCGCAGGTGAAGATCATCATTGGAAAAAATAGTGTCAATATTTTTTATGAAGATAGTGGTGAAAGATAAAAATAAAAATAAGAGGTAAATACATGATGTAAAAAAATAACATAATATAGATCCAAAATTACTCACTATTTCACTAACAATATCATTATAAATATAGAATACAAGGAATTTGATCCAATAGTTTAGATTAATCCCTACAACATATAGTAATAATGTTGGAATTAAAAATGTTTGGATAATATTGATGGTTGTCCATTATGAAAGAAATTTATTAGGAAATGAGGAGTTTTCATTATTATAATAATTATGATACCAATTTAATGATGTCTCATTTCATGCCCCCATGCATGTCTTAATTTTATATAATATTATATAGTATTCACATAAAATACTTGTAAGAAAAATAAGTGAAACTAATGTAATTGAATTCCAAGTCAAGATACCTCATTAAATACCTTATATAGAAAAATCAGTATGAAATCCTGATGAATAGAAAGAGTGTTCCACATTACCAACTCCCCTAATTGTATAATTTAATTTTGTCTTCAGGACATCAATTAACATTTTTTTATTATTTCATCGAGACATGAGAGGAATAAAAAATGTAATAATGAATGGTATAATTGATGATTATAACTTAAGGGGAAGAACATAAATTTAGATTAACTATATATATCAATAATAATTTATAGATCTCCCTTAGATATATGTTTTTATATATGATTGACTCATTATAAACCTCATTAAGGAATACCCATTCCAAGGAAAACCACAATATTATATAAAAAAGAATGATAAAATAAATTCTCGATGTTGTTACTGCAATAAAAACCTTATCAAGAAATATAAATGGAAAAAACATAAATACGGTAAAAAATAGTATAACTATTATATCTCTTATTCAAAAGGATCATAACTACATCATTTTACTCCTATAATTATCATGAATATTACGTTACTAAATCACTTGGTTTTGAATATTTTTAATAATAATAGTTTATATCATTTAGATTTCAATGAATATGTAATAACTATACCATTCATCATAGTATGATTTATTATTATTTTCACAGTATATATCCACATTTACATGTATATCCTTAAGGGATTAATTTTTTTTGAATTTATATGTAATCTTTCTTAGATATATATGTTCTTTATAAACACCTCACATATGAAATATTTCATTATTATAAGTAAGATATTTAATTATTCACAATGGATAAAACCATTCAAAAAAATTAATATATCATATTCTCGATGATGGATTCGAAATACAAGGATATTCCATGTAATTTCATGGTAAAATATGTCATTTATTTCAAAAAATATATCAAGATTTTAGATGGTTTTATAATCCTATTTATAATATTATGAATTGAATGATTCATAAAAACCATGGAATGATGATTTAAATATATATTTTTCATTAAATTAATATAGATATGTGATATTCATCGTATTTTGTTAACTCATAATTTATCATATTGGGTGAAACATCCATATTTTTTAATAGTCTTTATGAATTTAAAACCCCTATAGATTTTATATATAAATATAAAAATATACTGTGAATAATATTTTAAATAATAAGATCATTATTATTCATTAGTCTTGAGAGTTTTTATAATCAATAAAAAACTATATATGTCAAAAATATCAAAAGTTACTTTAATAATTTTGTCTAGTAATTATGGTGTTGATTTCTATAAAAATCCATTTTTATCGACGATTTTTGAAAGAATTCAAAGAAAATATATAATAAAATTACATTTGATACTGATCTCACAATTTTTCTAGTACATGTTTCAATTCAGGTAAAATATCTAAAAATATATAATGTGGTTGAAATATTCAATTACCTATTCAAGGGAAATATATTTAATTTTTCTACCCATGATAAATAATGATTTTAAAAATATGTTCAACCATTATTTAGGTGTGTAAAATCAGACAATTGATTTCAAAAACCATACAATCATGTTCTTGTTGTGATCATATTTCCAATGGTTTTGCCTGAACATTTTTATATAGTATTTTATAATCAAAATATATTTTAATCATTATTCAGAGCATCAAATTTTTACCAGCCATCAGAAAATACACATGTGATAATTTAGTGGATGCATCTTTTATATAGTATTAAAATGGATCACATGGTAGGTGGGATAACCAATATATACTTTATAATATTTCTTTCCTAAATCTATGGGATATTAATTTCCTAAATAGCTTTTAATGATATGAATCTTTTCCTTAAAAAATGGATATGTAATTATAAAATATTACATATCGGTAATTAACAATAACATCAAGATAATGAATTCATTGATAATTTACAATTCATGCATCCATTAAATTTATTCATTATTCTCCACCAGATGTATGTAAAATATGTTATCGATAAATTGATGATAATGTATACATGAATCAAAATATTTCATTATAATTGATCTAATATGGACTAAAATATCATTTTCTATATTTAATGTGTAATGATAAATAAACATCTATTTTACCATTGTTCATTCCATTGTACAAAAAATTCCTTATAATCCATTTTTATTAATTCTTTTTACATATCAAGGTACCACTTTACTCCAATGTCTCCATATGATTACCATTTTCAAGAATTCCCTTATATATCACATTGATACTATAGATATAACATGACATTATTAATTTTTACTATATGTTAAGAATATCTTATATTATCTAGAGCTATTAATAAATTTTCTCTACCCGTAAATGTACTTACATGAGAATATACTAACTAATATATGAGTTCTTTTGAATAATTTAATCAAAATAATATTTATAATGGTTTTTATTCAATATAAATATATAAAATATATTTAGGATCTTACATTGAGAATAATTATATTTTTAATTATAATTTCCACTCATGGTGGTTGATGAATTCATTATATAATTATTACAGGTTAAGTCCATTAAAAAATATTATTATTGTTTTCTATGGAACAACTTACCAACTATTATTTCTTAATAAATCAACATGAGTGTAGTGTCCATGAGGTATTTTGAAGCTGATTAATGTGGTAGTGAGAACCACTGTAGAAATATATTATGGATTCACAACACACACCTCATCACCATCCAAAATAAAAACAACATTCACATTACAAATTGAAAGGAAAATTATTTGATCAACTATAAAATATTTATGATAAAAATCAATGTTTGACTATGACAATTCATATTAAAAGTTTCTTGAATAATTTTATTCTCTTCAAGAAATGATACAATACAATTACATTCACATCGTGGAATGAATGAATTAATTAAATTTCATGATCAATGAATAATACATCATTATTTATCAATAATGATCATCTGGAATTCAATACTAATATATATTAACTATTATTATCATTTTATTTACCACTTATGGTTATCAAATAATGTCAATAAAATACATAAGATTATTAAAAAAATTCTATTCAATCATCTTGTTTTTGAACTAGAAGAATAATAATACACACTTCAAGGGATAAAATCAAATGAATTAATTGAGATAATATTTGTTATTCATAAGAACACGAATAATAATTGTTCCCAGGATATTGCTAGTGTAGTAAAATTAATTCATAAATGAAGATATTCTTTCATATAATATGAAAAAAATTATTTTTTATACCGTCCTTCACATGTGCATTGTTCTATAAATATTAATAAAATATGTTATGTTGTGTAAATATATTTATTATATTCAAACAACTTATGATGGTATTGTTTTATTTAATTTTATTTCTTAAATAAATAATTCATAATGATTATTATAAAATATCATATTATATCATGATTAATTAAATATAAAATCATGTGTATTTCTATTTATTCCATGTAATGTAATATATAATTTTCAATGAATATTCTCACTCACTTTATGGAATAGAGTAAAATTATTTGTTTGAGTTTTAAACTATCTTCAAAAAACTAGAATGAATATTTAATTTAAAAATTTCATCCACTTTGCTGGATAGATATATGTAAATTATATTTATAAATGTTCAATGAAAATTTAATTTCTTTCGAATATTTTAGACAAAATAAATTAAAAGATATACTAAATTAAATAATACAACATTTAAAGATATTCATATTAAATGTCATCTGCATCAAGAAACATTATACAACACATTCAAACATCATAACATCAGGGCGAATGAAGGAATAAGAGAAATATAATTTTACAATTTTTGGAATGATTTGGGAATTTCATATTGACATATAATAGGTAAGTGATGTTTTTCCCTAAGTAGAAAACATCAACTCATTATTCGATATGTACGTGATGTTAATCATTCAACCACTTAAGGTGAAATTGATTCATTATTTTATTAATGGAATTATATTCACCTATAAATTGACCACTTCATTTATTAATGAAATGAATTCTCTTTAGAGGGTGTAGAAAAGTTTGTAAACCAGTAGTCATGATTTCTTTTCAAGTGGTCATTATTTTTCTTGCAAAAAAATAAAAAAAATAATTTATTATTTTAATATTTATCAAGTGGGGAATAGTAATTGTAAAAATATATTAAATGTAAAATAAGACTCACCTCCCTTCAATTGAGTGTATCAAATGTTAACATGAATGAACATTCAAAAAAAGGTAATATATGAAAATTATGAGACTTACCTTTTTCAGGTAAAAATCATCTTACATCGATGATAGGGATGTTATCAGTGTAATCATGATATGCAATTCTGAGAAGTAGATCATGATGATAATGTGTTGTGAAGTCAATCAACTCCCGATTGAAACTATGAATTATTTTGGAACTAGAAATTTTAGAACGATCGTATGTGAAACACATCATTGAGGAATTAAGCGGTAACTTTTCATATGATGATGGAGATGAAAATACAAAAACAACATAAATACCTTAAGTAAATAAAATAACACAATATAGAGTCCAAAATTATCACTATTTAATTAATATATATTCATATGTATATATATATGTATGTATTACATCGAATTTGATCCAAATATTGAGATGAATCCCTACAAAATCTAATCTAATGGCTAGAATTCTATTGGTCAGAGAGAATAAAATAATTACCATTATGAATAATATTTATTTGCAGTTGAGGATTCATTGTTATTATCATAATTACGATATCCATTTAATAATGTTTTACAAGAATTTTGAAATAATAAAACTATAATGTATTGCTATTATTTTCAAATAATATAAATTAATTTCTCAAATATAAAATATTAGTTTATAAATTAAATTGAAATTTCTTAACTTCATAATGAAACTTATAAAATAAAAATTTGGCCTTAGAAAAAGGATTCAATATTTTCTAATTCATACATACACATTTTTTTTGAAAGTCATATTAATTTTAAAAATGGAATTTTTTACCATTAACCTAAAAATAAATATATTTGGAGAATTAAAAAAATAAACCTAAACAAATTTTCATTTTATAAATTCAATGATGAATTTATTTTTATAAAATAAAAACTATTCACTAAATATATATATATATATTTATATATAAATATAAATTAAAAATCAAAATTGTTTTTTTAGAAAAGTCTTATTGACATTTAGGTTTACTTAACATTATTTTAGATAAAATTTAATAATAATTTAATATTGATATAATAGTTTGTAAATTTAAATATTACCTATTGTAATAATGTTTTATATGTGACCAATTCTTTTTATTATGTAATATACTCCACCCCTTTTTTGTAAATGGTTCTGGAAATGGAATCCTTTTAAAAAACATAAATGAAAAATAAAAATATGTAATTATATAAATTGATTATTTTCTTTTTATCTCCTAATGATTTTATAATTCATGTTGTTTTTAATATGTCATGGTTAATTATAGTTAGGTGTTACTTCAGTTCAGTGTTTTGTGTGGAACAAGCTATTTAAGATGGCGTCAATTTAAAGGATCTCAAATCTTAGGTTGTCACATTCTACCAACTAAATAAATTTAATAAACAAAATTTTAATTATAAATTACATATGAAATTAGGTTTGGTTGTTCTTAAAATATTCATAATGATGGTTATAACATCTAATATGACATCCACATTGCTAGTTTAGAGTATATAATGTTACATATATTTATTCAAACAATGCTATTCATTCCAAAAATTGTGACCCTTAGTATGTATAAACCCTAATAATATATTTAACCTTACATACCTTTCAAAAAATCATTTTTATCTTCAAGTAATTATTCCATAGTAAAATAAAATATCCTAAAAAAATTTAAACTTACATTCATATTATTCTTTATAGTCACACACTAGTCTATATGTTTATCAACCCAAGAAAAATTAGATAATGATTTCCAATAATATCATGAAACATTTCTTAATTAAATAAAAAATTAATTTAATGGATAGAAACACTATCTAACTCACATTTCACCAAATCGATCCATCAATTATTACATCAACCTCAAGTGTATATTAAACCAAAGAGGTATTTATACATGAACCATGTGTTCTCTTATATTTATATCAAACATGTAACCTCATAATAAATTAATGCTCCAAGGATATCGACACCATTTAATATATTTTTCTAAACCATTTAAAAATCCCTCTAAAAAATCCTTATATATTTCACCTAATCTTAATAACATTGAGAATAAACCAAAATATCTTAAAAAAATATCACTCCTAATGAAAATAGCTAAGAGTGTCATGATTTTATCACTCTAAAGATATCAACCTCACTACCTTTATCATGACTATGAAACTCAAAATTTTCATCTAATGATTAATATAAAAGGATTCTTAACCATTTGATTATGTACATTTATTTGGTTATAATACATATTAGTTTCATGGCATAGACCATTCTTAACATCACTTTGATGATCTAATTTCAACCAATTACAATAACAATATTTATTTTTATAGAATCAAATATAATTGGATTGAATAATCACAAAAATATGAATTCATAATCCTAAGATATATTCTTTAATAACACCTTTATTTTTCCCTATGAGACATTCATTTCATATTTGTTATAGTTTTTTCAACTTGTTACCCTATTAGATCTACCAAGGATAGTTTATGTTCACTAAAACTTCAATACCTAATAAGATAATATAACAAATCCTTTATGATGGATTTTAAATAGAATATGATGAATCTAATAATATCCACTCAGAGTGTCTAACAAGGTGTTTAGTTAGTCCTAATTTTCAAAGTATTGATCTGACCCTAGATTCAATTTTACCGATATCCTAACTTGGCCTATTACATAATGAGAATAGAATTCTTGATCCCTATGAGATTGAAACTAGTTTATGCGAATCACAGTATGAACATTGGGAATAATTTCACCCTCATATATAGACAACAAAATAAGAAATAAAATAAATAAACATGAAACTAGAGATAAACATAAATATACAAACAAATAAGATATAGCTGATGTCAAGATAAATTGATTGTGGAATGAAATAAACATAAGATATGGTATAAAATATGATTAGACAAATAGCCTAAATAAACTCAATTAAAATAAAATCCTCATTCCATACCCAATGAGAAAATATTCAATCCATGTTCACCATCTAACCATATATCCATCCTGAAAGATCCATAGGAAGAAAAAAATCCATAATAACAAAATCCTATTGATTATATGCATGATCTAGAGGTCTGGAAGGTTACCAAATCCACCAAATATTTCTAGTTTCATTCATATACATCCTAAAAAAAGTTGTTTTAAATAAAATAAAAAATAAAAGCTTTTCCAGAAGGTGTCAAAATGAAACAACAACACCTAATATTTTTGTTAAAACTATTTTTTTGTGATTTTTAATAAATAAAAATAATCTATTTGGAACACTTTTTAACCCCTACCAATATTCACTAGCGAAACAACTCATTTAATGTCCCACTTAAAAACCATTTTACAAAAACTCAATTTACAATTTTAATTTAACTACTCAATGATATTTAAGAATGAAACAAGTTTTTATGACATGATTGAAAAACAACCATTACATAAGAATTGGATCATCATCCTAAAAACATGTTTTAAAAATACACAAACACTGGGAGTATAAAAAGAAAACCATTTTTAAATTTTTTACATGAGAAAAATTTTAAAAATCATTTTAAAATAGTTTAATAACAATAAAAAATTGACTTTTTCTTATTCATTCATTTAAAAAATTTACAATCCCTTTTCAAACATTTGAAAATAATGTAACCCATATAAGTAATAATCACACAGTGAAGCAACACTATGTCATGTTAGTTGATAAGGATAAATTAAAAGGACATATTTGAAACAAAAATATAAGGGATAAAATTGAAATAAAATGATTGATCCCTTAAAATATAATTAAAAATATCAATGGGTTATTGGGGTATTCCTACATCTCCAGTAATAATTGACCCGAAGAGGAAAAAAGTAACCTATTCTGTCACTACTGGATAGTTCCACATACCTTAATTCCCTACCAAACTACCTGATGAAAATTTCTATGTAATTTCATCATCCATAATGTCAAGGATAGCAGTTTCAAAATGACACATTCTGCCATAGGAATAGTGATAGTAATTCCCCTTATAGGAATTTGACCACACACTCATATAAAAAGTGACTGGAAACATATGGATCAACTTATACTTCCTATCTAACAAACCCAATGTTTCTAGGAAATGATTTTATAGTCAGCCATGTGACTCCATATGCTATTAAAATATATAGGTCACATGCTATATATCTAGGAATACCAAGACTAGTCAAAATGGGGTGAGAAAAATCAAACATTCCTTAACTATGGTTTAATTTGTTTTGTAAATAACTCACACTTCACCTCCCTCGTTCACGAAATGTATACCCATTTACATCAAATATAAAAACATAAATATATAAATCAATGTAAACATCCCCTCCTAGGATAAATATATACCTCAGGCACACATGGTTCCTAAGTTTCCAAGAGGGTCTCAAAACATTTATGAAAACAACTTTTACATAAAAATAAAAATGGTCAACTTTTTGAATCTAATGATAATAAAAATCATTTTAGGTATTTATTAAATCCATCATTATATAGTCATTAGGATAATTATATCAAATACATTGAAACTCTAATGTGAAATCACTATTTCCATTTTAAAATAACATTGAAAACATTCCATGAAAATATGTGCTTCATAATACAATATATATTGGATAAATCACCATTTTGATATCAAACAAGTCATTTAGAAATATCAAAAATCATTAAACAGTTGAGTCTATTGATATAAACAACACCCAATGTTATAAAAAGGTTCCAAATAGCATAAAAGGGCTAACTCACCATTTTAAAAATCAAATATCCCATTTAAAAGATTTTAATCATTTATAATACACCCAAAATCATTGTTTCAAATCGATTTTAATTACGAAAGGATTTATAAAACAGAAAAATTGTGCAATCCAATTCCATTAAAACCAAAAACATTCATTAACAACCAATTGTTCATTTTCAAATACAATTTTCATTAAATCCCATTCAATTACAAGGGAAAAACCTTCATGAAAGCACCATTTTTCTCTCACGAGCATTCATATATTCCTAACTGTAACAAGGAACACTTTCAAAACAACAACCATTTATTGGAAAGAAATATATGGAGACATAAAATAAAAAACTTCTTCCATTAAATGATGATCGTGCGAAAAGTTGTCTCTAGTTATGGGGAAGACACCCTTAATATACAAAATTCCCTTTACAAAAACTACATGGGAAAATCCCCATGATTCAAACAAATTCCCACCCATAAATTGACCAATAATGAAAACATGGTTTAAAAAAGGTATTGAAATCAATGGTGAAATAGAGAAAAGGTGTATAAAGGGGTTTTCATGGAATTATAATGAAAGTGACTACTTTAATCCATGGTAGAAACCAATAAAAAATTGAGGTAAAAAGGGGGAGATACCATTTTACGGTGTTCCTAGTCTATTAGAGAGATAGGGGATAATTAGGTGTTTGAGAGAAAAAAAAGAGGCAAAAAAGGAAAATGAAATTTTTAATGAATTTGGGAAGGCCGTGTGGTTTCTTAGACTGTGTTCTAACTTGGGGAAGGAAAATGACTTTCCAAACACCACCTCATATAGTTTCATCAAGGAAATGCATGATTGGACCATCCATGATCTGAAAATTTTAATTAAAAATAAAAATTACAAACATTTATAACGTTATCTTTTCCAATTTTTACTAAATTTTGTGTATTCCTTGAGTTATAACACAAAACCACCAAATCCTACACATTTTATCAATAGAATCATGTGTTTTGGAATTAAAATTGTTCCACTAGTGAAGAAAACCATGTGTTCAACCAAATGGATTGAAAATATAGATTAATAGGTATAGTTGAATAGTTTCTTATAAACAATTTAGTCAAATTTTATGTTGTTTGATAAACGAATAAATACTCATCTTTTCATGTAGAAACTATAGGAAAACTTAAAACAACCCAAACTCTTATAAAACTAAATTAGATATTATCTAAAATAAAATGGAGTGTGTAATTATTCTCCCCATCATGGAACATTATACCCCCAAAAGTCTAATGTCCATGTAGTGGTAAAAAAATAAGAAGTTTTAGGAATATCCTAAAAAAAGAGAATCATAAAACAACCAAGTATTTCGGTAAGAAAAATTGATATATACAATCTATAAATAAATATTTGTTAGCTATAAGTCTCTCCTCCATTTATAAATCAACTAAAATGGGTCAATGATTGAAAACATCTTACCATTGAATTCGATCACATCATAAAAAATTTAGTTATCAAATTATAAAAAGGTATAAAAAACTCAACAATCCAATTCCAATTACAAGAAACTAGTTTAAAACCCCATAAGAGAACCACCTATAAAAAAATTCAAAAAATAATAAACCATATCACCATCCATGGAAGCATGAAAAGGATAAAACCAATAAAAAAATATACACTGATAATAAATTAAGGGGATCTTAAATATTTTAAAATTATCTAGGTGAGTGTGTTCAGATCCCAATTCTAGGGAATACCCTCCCACATTGATTATTATAGAAAATAAATCAAAAGGGAATTTATGCCCTAAAAAGTAACTAAACAAAACCCTCAAGTACCCTAGTAAGAACTAAAGGTTCTTCCCATATCTAAAATAGTATCCAAACCCCAAACATACTATACACCACTTAAGGGAAAAAAATAAGAAATAAGGCATGAACAATCACAAAAAAGATCCCCACATGTAATGGGAAACCAAAGAAGTACCAAAGAATTAGTATGCTGCGAAATCCTAATGTAAAAAATACTATTAAATCAAAATGAAAAATCCCAAAATGGATCTTAATGCAAAATGAAAAAAAGAACTTCTGAAGGATTTACTGATAATGGCCACTCATCCTTAAAATATCTAGTGTTTCCAAGACAAAATAATAAAACATTCTCAAACTAAGCGCAAAAAATATTCCAAAATAAAAATTAATACTCGTTGGTTTAATCATAAAACCAAGGTTCACATATCTAAACCATGGGACCTAAAAATATCTAATGAAATCAATAAATTAGTATAGTTTCTAATAAATCCAAATAATATAACTCTAAAAAGGATACAACCAATGGTACTCCATTAAAAGCCTATGAAGTGTAATGAAATAGATGGAAGAAACCCTACGATATAAATTCTACAACTATAACGGAATATACAGGTGTATTTCATTAATAATGTGTCACATAGGCCCCCACTTGTTTATGTACATAAAATCATATCAAGATGTCAAAAAACAAACAAGGTGGGAAACAAAATTTGTAAGAAATCAAAAACACCCTTTTTAAAAACGATAACCCTTTATCAAGTGTCCATAATTCTTATTTTGAAAATAATTCTACCTTTAAAATTCATACATAATTTCTTTTATTAACAAGAAAATTTTAAAAAAATTCCAATTCTAATTTTAGGAAACTTATAATAGTTTTAAAACAAAAAAACCATTTTAGTTTTTATATGAAAACAAAATCTCATGTTTTAAAACCATTTTGGGTTACTTACTATTTTTATAAGGTAGAAAGTGTAAAATACCATCTTAAAAAACACATATATCTATTTAAATAGGAATCCCATCTTTTAAAAAACATGATTCACATGATCAGAAAAATCAATCACGTATAAAATACATTGACAAACTTTAACATGTAATCAACTATTTCAAAAATAAATTATGAAATGTATATCACAATATAAATAATCTTTAAGGAATTATTTTAAAGATGAAAATATTTTATTTTATTTGAAATACAATTTTCACACAAATGAATTTCACAAAAAATGAATAATGAAAAAAATGTAACATAAGACTCACCAAAAATCTACATCCATCATTTTTGACATATCATAATACCAACCATTAATATTTTTTAATTACCAAAACACACTAGAAAATAAATGGTATGATAACTAAAAATAGAAAAATAAACTAGGATGTAGAATTCTGTCAATCTTGACCACCTGGATGATACACAGAATACAATCACATATTGGTCCTTACATGGTATTATGCATAAAAAATTTGGCTGTTTCTTGGTCTTCATATCCCTATAAACCATCTAAAAATCATTAATTACTTCTTCATCACTATCCCAAAAACGTCATGGATGACTCCCAAGGAAAATAAAGACAAGAGATTAAGTATCAATCACCAATTCCAATGGTATCAAACCATAATCTAATAATTACATTAGATGGAGAACTACAATCAAAGAAAAAAAATACCAACATTATATGGAAACATTGGAATGAAGGAATGAAGGATCTCACAACACTCTCCTCACACAAACCTACCAAGTTTCACCAACATATTCTCCAAAATAATAACACCATAACTAAAAATTTGGAGTTTCAAAACTATGTTCCTATTAAGAAACTATTCTTTGATACCACTTGGTAATAAACTGACCAAGGATCCAATCTAAACTAAATCACAACATTTTTTTCCACATGAACCAAAGGAAATTTTAAATCCTCAAAGACTGGGAACTAGTGAATAGGGATTATATGATGATCCTTGGGATCTATTTAAACCTTATACATAGTTAATAAATAAGTACTAGAAATAAATGTAATAAACATTTAACTGTAGATAAACATAATAAAAAAATGAAACATGATACAATTGATACATAAATAAATATTTTAAAAAATATATACAAATAAGATAGTGTATAAAATATGTTGGGCCTAATGTTATATACATATTAAACTAAAAAAATCACTAGACCACCTCTTATGAGCCAACACATTACCCACGGTCACTATCCAACCATATATCAACCATTTAAATTCCAATGTATGTGAAAAATAATGGATAAAATTGAAAAGATAAAATATAGATTTGTGTAAAAGTATGAGAAATTCTCCAAAAAAACAAAATCATGGTTTTCTCTTTCATCTAATTGATAAATATTCTAGTTTAAAATAAAATATAAAATAAATATAAAAGAAAATGTAACAAAAAATAACACCTAAAAAGTGTGTTAAACTCTCTTTATAATATTTTAATTAAATGAAAAAGTATCTTGGGAACACTTTCAAAACACCCACAAATATTTCATGTCCAAATCAATCTATCAAATTACTACTTTAAAACAATTTTATAAGAACCATATTTTCGAAATCTATGAGATTTATGAATAATAACGTATTTTTCATAACATGTTTGAAAACCAAACATTCCATAAAACTAGGTACTTCATCCTAATATCATGTTTTCAACACCCATAAACACTTGTAGTTTCAAAAACAATTTTTATTCGTTTTTTCAACATAACAAAACATTACAAACTCATTTCTAAATTTTTTTTAAAATACACTAAAATATAATTATTATTTTTTCACCTTTAAAACATTTTCAATCATTTGAAATGAAAACTATTGAAGGAACGAATAATCATATAGCCATAGACCACTATGTTAAGTCATAAAACATGGGTGAAATGAAAATAACATATATGGAAAAAATATATAAAAAGTAGATGACACAATCAAAATAAAAAGACTAATCCCCAAAAAATAGAAAATGTTATCCTAGTGTCATTTATGTCATCCAATGAATCTTGTAATAAAGGTCATGAACTAGTAAAATAGAACCAAATTAAACACTACTGAACCTTTCAATATTGCTGAATGACTCATCCAACAACCTGGAGATGATGTTTTATGAACTCCTTCATCCCATGATCAAGGATATTAATTTCCTTGGGAAACCTTCACCCATGATATCAATGATGGTGATTTACCTAAGATTTATTTACCCATAGGATCATATATATAAAGACACCACTAGAATATGGGCATATGTCTCCTTCTAGTCTAACCATATAAGAGTATCTAGGAAATTCTTCTCGCATCAACTGATTGTATGCAATGGAGTTTTACCACAGAAATGTCATATTCTATCTACCTATGTCTTAAATGATAATTCAAAAAGGTTGTGTAAATAATCAATGATTTGTTAACTTAGGTATAAATTATTTTTTAATAATTCATGTATCAATTCCCACTATCACACAAATATAGTCCCATATACATCAATCAAAAAAACATTTATAATTTCATCAATGTAAACTCACCCACATGTAATTATAAAAAACCACTATAATATAAGGTATATAAAGGGATTTAGAAGGTGTCATATCTTTTTATAAGTATCATTTTCCATTAAAATCTAATGGAACATTATTTTATAACTCACAAGGAATACCAAACCACTTCATCATTTACAAAAGATACAATGATATACTCTTTGGATCAATTCTATCAAACCCCTTGAAACAAAAATGATAAATCAATATTATATTTTAAAACAATCTTTTAAAATAATAAGATTATTCAATATGTTTTAAAATACTATACACATGGTAGAATATACACTTTTTGATATCATCCAACTCATTTGAAAACCTTAAAAATATTTAGACACCATAAAACATCATTATAAAAATAATTCAAGGTTAAAACAATATCTTAAATGACACACAAGGGATAAGTCACCCCTTCAAAAATAAAATAATCGATTTAAAACATTTTAAACATTTTACAAGAACCCAAACCCTTTGTTTCAATGGAATATTAAATAAATAACAGTTTTGAAAACATTAATCTAGTGCTCTCCACTGCCTTTAAAACCAAATTAATTCTTTAATATCCAACTGGGAATTTTTTTCAAACACTTGGAATGGAATTATATTCAGTTCCAAGGGGTAAAGTAATTTGGAAATCACCATTTTACCATCATGAGTTATAATATAGGTATATCGTTATTTAGGAAAAACATAATAATAATCCTTTAAAGTCTTGTAATATGATGTGACATCAAATAAACACCTACCATAGTTAAAGGAAATCTTTCCATATTTTCCTTATACGATAGAGAATAGACCCCCAAGACATGATGTTCCCTCTACAACACCAATATCAGAAATCCCCTTGAATCAAACCAATTCCCACCCTAAACCAAAAGAAAAACGTTAAGATTATTCGGATGAAATGAAATCAATGGAGAAAGAGAATAAATGAGGATTATAGGTTTAAAAGTAGTTACAATGATGATAACCACAAAAATCCAAGGAAGATACCACCAAAAATATTGGGAAGAAGGAAGATACACATAATATTGGTGATCATAGTCTGTTTCATAAAATTGGAGAGAGAATTTGGGGTTGGGGAATAAAAAAATAGTCAAAAAAAGTGAATTTTTCTTTAATGAATTTTGGTAGGTGTTGTGGTTTGGATGCATGGGTTTCAAAACCATACATGTACCATGTGTATGGAACTATATTGAATGACCCCACCCAACATGGTTTCTACATGGAACCACATGGATGGATAAATAGTTCTATAACCATATCAAATGGTATTGGAAATACTATAGGTCTAGATCACAAGCCTCTCAAATAGTTTTCCAAATTGTGCACAAGTCATGTGTTACTACCCAAAATCAATAAAGACTTACTTTTTTTCTCTTATGAATCAAATAATTTTTTCTTAACCATATACCATCCATAATGTGAAATAGATCATAGAACAATATTAACTAACAAAATTGTATGAATGATAATCTTCATGGTTACCAACCAAGAAGGAGAACCATGAACAATAAAAAGAACTTATAATCTTTTACATTGTAGTATAAAATTATTGGGAAACATAAAATGACACTAGAGATCATGAAACAAAATTATATAAGATCTATTATGACATGGTGTGTATCAAAATCATGAGACATGTGATGATAAATTTAATACCCAATACACCCTTTTAGTGTTATTACCATCTGGTACATCTATTCCAAAGCATGCGTCCACTTGTAATGTCAAAACAAGGATGTTATTTCTAGGGAAAAAATAAAATATCAACATTACGAAAAAAAATTAGGATAATATCCTATAATTATAAATATTAATATATTTTCCTAAAAATATAAATTATCATAATCCTTAGATAATATAAAATATTTAGTATAACAAACATAATGTTATATATATACCATTGAAACTATGATCGACCTAAGACTACCAACCCTTGATGGTGTTTAAAAGTTCTAATTTATATTAAAATCATTACATCCTACCATATTATTTTATCTAAACACAAATATATTACCTATTATATAATCCCATAGACTTGACCATCTAAATTACATGACATAAGAAAAATTATTCATTATACTATATTCTGAATAAATATTAGGTTATTGTGTAGGATAATTAGGATGAAACATTAACGACAAAAACTAATTCCCTTTTTAAAAAGTGAAAATTGTTTCCACTCTAAAATAAATTTAATAATACCTAACAATTATTAAATATTTTCTAATAATTATCAACATAAGTCACATTTTACGATATTTTAGACTTGTTTTATTATCACACCCCAATGAAATTGAAACATAAGAAAGGGGTGAGATATGATTCTTAATAAGGTAAATATATGTGATAAAAATAAAGTATCAATAGTGGGTATAATATGAGAATATGGTTATAATCTAGACACATATAAATTTATGTCAAATATTTATGGATAATAAATTATGATATAATGTATGAATACATCATAAAAATTAAAAATATAATAGAAATAAAGAATACATAAGAATTGTAGTGCACTTATAAGTATAAAAATCATAAAGTAGTGGATTAGGTGTCAAAACATATTTCCCATAGAGGATTAGGATTCACTCACCAATTTAACTAGTTGGATAATGTTATACTCACTAACAGAAATATGATCTATACAAATGGTTCTACATCAATGGTTTGAAAATTGTTTGTATAGTAACCATTAGAAATATTTTGGGTAAACCATCTGTATAGGGTTTTTATATAGCCACATATTCCAATGGTTTGGGTAAGCCATCAGAAAAGGTAAGGTATATATCTACCTATAGAAATGGTTTGAAAAAATAGTTGTTATAGATATTATTTCAATCCACCTATACCAATGGTATTCCCTAACCATTGGAATATGTCACTTATGGCCATGGATTGACCAAATAGTTGGTAAAACTTGTTCCATTATTTGGTAACAATAATAATAATAATAATAAATACTTTAATATAACTAATTCTTATTATAAAGAAATATATATTTATGTATGTATATGTGAATATAGATGTTATAGTATAATGTTATATTCTTTAGAATATTATAGGGAGGTTATTGGATCAATACCTAGTGATGGATATTATATCCCAAATATGAAATATTCAAATGGTTTGACCAAACCATTGGTTTAAGACTTTCCGTTTAATTTATCTGTACTAATGATTCTAAACAACTAATATTTTCATTTTCTCTATAGGTACTCACTTGTTTTCCATAGAAGTTAAAACATTACAATGTGTTTCTCATTTTTAATCATGCACCGCAACACATTTAACCATTATACAATGAGATGCAATGAATTACCCAATTCATTGGAGGGATATATAGGCCCCTAATAAGACATTACAATTACCCATACTCTAGTGACCCAAAATTATCATACATAAATACTACATCATTTTAAATTAATATTAAATACATTTCATAAAAATATATTCTAGAGGACTGTAGTGGTTTATTGTCATTGGAATCATAGATATGTAAACAATTGGTATATAAAATATCTATATCATTTCCCATTTTGTTCATTAAAACTATAACCCTTCTTAGAAATAACATACTAATTTTTTTCTCAATAAAATATGAAATAGAAACATAGTAAAGGGGTAGATAATAAGATTAACAATGATAAACATAAAATATATCAATAAATGATCATAAGTGATTATATGATAAGTATATGGGTTTGATAACATTATCAATACATGTAATAATGAAACCAAATAAGTCAATGACAAATAATTTTGAAACATGGAATAAATTTTCTTTCTAACAAATGAGATAAGTCATAAGGGTTTTGAATTATCAATAATAAATCTTGATTAATAAGATCATATCATAAGAATAAGATATAATTTTTTGGCATATACATAATCCTTGAGACTCCTTTAAATATTCATGTATCTCCTCTAATAATATCATAGTGGATTCTTTCCAATACACATTATATCATTCCTTATAAAGTGTTCACTTCCAAGGGTAACTTATTAGATAATATGCCTTCATGAACTATGTTTACTCCTTATTCTATTCCTTATTATCTCCTGATATATGCTTCTTTCCCCAACACATTGGTGGAATATACAATTTTGGGAAATATTTTTACATAATAAAAATTAAATATATGTCTTCCATAAGATCATGAAACAACCATAATATCATAAACTTACAACTCATTGAAATGATTTGGGTATCTCAAAAATTTCATCATCATAATGATAAACTATTCACAAAAAGAAAAAAGATGGTAACATTAGATCATAACCTCAGTAAATCATTAGAAACATCAATGTATGTTGTCATGTAAATATATACTTTACATACATAGATATTACATATTACTAGATGATTGTGTATTACAATATATAATTTTCCACAACACAATCTACTAGGCATGTTATATTTACAAATATGGATACATAAAAAATAGCTACATAAGTAAACTAGATCATCTTCAACTAATTTCGTCATAACTATATCTATTATAATACACAAAATAATTAATACCATTTGATATAACATGAGGATATGAAATATAAGAAAGGGTTATCTTAGATTCTTAGTAAAGGAAAAAAATGTAGATGTCATTCATTTCATAAAAAAACATGAACATATAGGTAAGAGAACATGATCATAACATTTGAAAATATACCACAAATATCATAGATCATAATCTAGGGTCATGGAATGAATATGGAATGTTCATAAGACATGAATCGTAAATGAATCAGAGACCATGTTCCATGAGGCATAAAATTGGAATAGGATATAAATTTTTGGCATAGATATAAGCATATAAAATCAATTCCCTAGTAGAGAATTATCACTTCAATGACTATACTAAAACTAGGTTTTCTCCCCACTCCATCTTAGTAGTAGAAGTTCAATCCCAAGATAATTACAATTAAAAAAGCCCCTTACTATACTATGTTCACACCCCCATTCCAGTCCTATTTATCTTATGATATTTTCATACTTACCAAATTCATTGGATTGGTAT
Source organism: Viscum album (assembly GCA_963277665.1). Taxonomy (NCBI): domain Eukaryota; kingdom Viridiplantae; phylum Streptophyta; class Magnoliopsida; order Santalales; family Viscaceae; genus Viscum; species Viscum album. The sequence goes on from OY728148.1 coordinate 548,961,835, forward strand.
ATAGATCCAGTTTCACTTTTCTCATAACTAACATTATACATACATGTTCCATAAGATCATTAAATATTTATAATATCATGACCATTGAAAAATAAATGGTTTAAAAATAAATCATCATGGCATAACACTTGTAAAATAAATGGGTTTCCTAAAATATTTATCAATTATTTATATCATAACATGTTGAAATGGAATATGTTTTATAAGAAGAATGTTATCATAATCATAAAAACAATAGATAATGAATAAGGGTGGTATAATTTGATCATATCCATGGTAAGTATTATATAACACTAAAGGATTTCATCATAGGTAAAAATGGATTTTAAAAGTTCACATAGAACATTTCTGGAGGGAAAAAAATTTCACATTGGAATAAATTCCATAATATCTTAAAATTTTCAAAATATTATTGAAAACATTTTTTCATATAATATCATTGAAAAATTTTAATCAAATTTTGAATTATTTAGTGTTCTTGATAGTAGTAAATTACTTTTAGGCTATATAACTTAAAAGAAAAAAAATCATTTTATATCATTGTATAAAATGGTTAAAAAGTTCCTAGATTTAAAAAATGAATAGAATAACCCTTTTAAATGAGTTTGACAAAAAGTCAGTCATGGGTAAAAATGAATTTAGAGAATCATTGATAAATATTAAACCATTATTGAAATTTTTTTATAGAAAACATAATGTAAAAAAATGATTTTCAACCGAAGAGAAAAAAATTTCAATTTTCCTAAAAAATATTATTTTATTCTCTTGAGTACTTAAAGTGAAGAAAATTAAAGGAGGCATTTTATTCTATAGGAATGACCATATGAGATAAAAATTAATGAGTTAATTTGAGAGTTAAATCTTGAAATTCAATCATTATAAACAAAATCATAGACATTGCCAATAAACAATGAGATTGAATCATATAAAAAGGAATATTACATGCTTTTAATATTATATATGATCCACTATTAACATTTTAAGACACATTTAAAAATCATTACTTATTTAAATCATTATTTCAATGTGATTACAATTTCATTATTCCAAAAAAATTTATTTCATATGCTCCATTAATTTTACTTTGATCAAGGATCCCTAATCTCCATAATTTTATTTAAATATATATATATATATATATATATCAATTTAATTAATAATGTAAATATTTATTATTATTTTTCAAGGATATATAAAGATAAATAATTACACTGTTTATCGAGACAAAATGACATACCAACACATTAATGTTGTTTTCAATATTTTATAGATAGAATGAATGATACCTAAATAGTAATTAAACTTCATAAAAATTTTTATGACGCATATTTATGATATATTAATTATATATATCCCTATTTTCAAACATGTAATATTGAATAAAAAAATCCTTCCAAGGAGGTGGTAGTTTAGATGTATACTAGAGCATTTTTATCACTATCCAAAATACTGGGATGTAATAATATTGTTCTAACATTATCTTTAAAAAATAACAATAATATCAAAAATACAATATATAAACATTAAACTCATAATAATACCCATCAATAAAACATGATGTTGAAAAATTTATTTTATCACTATGTAGAGACAATAATTTGTACGTACTCCTGAGTGATACTTTTATTTACCATTTTTTTGTAATGGGGGTGGGTAATGGTTGATTCATAATTGTAATATCATTTATTTATATTTAGGATAATAATTTTTTTTATTTTAGTATAGTTACCATAAATTAATAGGGAGTTAAATAATATTTTAAAAAAATGTGATCCATTAAAGTTTCTACCTCTTATTTAAATGAAAGCCTTTGGATCTCCACTTAAGGACCTTAGGGTTGTTTGTTTAGGGTGAAAAGACATTTTCAATGTGTCTATGTTTTTTTAGAATATGATTTTAGGGGTCCATCTAGATATAATTTTTAATATGGTGTAAATAAGATAAATAAAGGGTGTCCTTTTATATGGGAGGGAGAGTAAAAACTATAAATATTATAAATCATTAAAATATAATAAAGAAATTTTTAAGAAACATGCTTTAAAAAGGCCATTAATTTAATAAAAACGGGTATAGGGTATAAATAACATCATTTAGTGAAATTAAATAGGTCTTTGAATAATTATAATCATTTTATTTTTAAATTAACCCCTTCATTAATCATTTTTAACCTAACCACTTTAACGATTATATAATTATTAAAAGGCTAAAAACATACCCACCAATGAAAAAATGACTCATAAATTGAGCATAGTAGATATTTTATTACCATATTTAATTAAATTTTCTTGAAGATAATATTCTTATGAAATCCAAATTGTTTAGTAAAATATCATTTATTATAAATATCATTATTGTATATTCTGGAACTATTCATTTAATTTGACTTAAAATAGCCCACGAAAAATATTTAATTTAGATATATTCTTTTTAAGCGTCCATAATATTTCATGTGTATCTAAAAAATAATATAAAAACCTAATTAAATTAAATTGGATTAAATTTATTATTTTAAATGTCATTTGTTTTATATTTCTATTAATTTGATAAATATTATATCAACTTTTCGTAAATATTTAATGCAATTACTCAATCACTAAACATTTGATATAGATTACTATAATAAAAATTGATATTTTATATTTTGAATAACAATTTATAATCCAAATTATCCGCTTTTACTATTCGGTTAAATTTTCAGAGATATTGAATCTAAGAGGGTGATATTTTCTATTTATTCATTTTTTAAATTAATTTAAAGGTGTTATAAAAATTAATATTGAAAAAATATTTCATTAATTTGAGAAATGTATGGAAATGGCTATGACATTATCCTCCAATGTGATTGAGTCTAGTGGCAGACAAAATTTAAAGCCGTATCCTAAAATTTTCAAATTATTTACCCATTTTACCCTTACTGAGGTAGTAAAAAATTGTTATGGGTACTATTCATATTGTGAAAAAATAAAATTGTCCTATTTATCATATTTTATCATCTTGATTCAAAATATGCGATCATTTTTCAATGTTTAAATAACACTTTGTGGTATAAATTTATTTTAAAATAATTCTTTGCGACTTAACATATACAATTAAAAAATATATTTTAAATATAAAATTTGACATATATATTACAATCTCAGGCCTATAAACAATATCAGATAAATTTTTAAACATTTTATTGAATTTATATTATATATATTTAATTAAAATAATTCTACAATGGTTGTTAAATTTATTTATTAAAATAAAAACCCAGTACAAGCTTAAAAATAGTTTTTCATAGAAACATATCTTTTACTTATATCTGATTTTTTATTTTCATTTATAATAACTTTATAATAATGGATTTATTTTATAGAAGTGCAAACAATAAAATTTTCATTATTTAGATAGTCTTTTTTATAAATCATAATATAATATCTTAGTTATAATGGTATACAACATTACAGTTCATTTATTCTCAGTGTTTCACGTATTACAAGATATCAAGGAAATTAAATTTATTTTATAGTAAACATATCATAAAATCAATGGTTTATACATTTTATAGTCCTTAAAATGAATTTATTTATTAATATTTTGTTACTATGATAAAATAAAATTAGGATATCTTTGTTTCATTACATCTTCATGTTCCCATATAGCATCTTGGAAATTTTTATTCCACCAGAAGACATTATCTAGGTGTGTAGTCTTGTTAAGAAGAAATTTATCGCCATAGTAAAAAATTTCTATCTCTTGTTATTCATAATAATAATAATTCTCCAGTGGTACCAACATTATGTTCAGTACATGTGAAGGATCAGGTTTATACTACCCTACGAAAGATACATAGAACACATCATGAATTTGAGAGAGGATCAGTGAAACCACCATAATATTTGATATTGTCCCTAATAGATAACAAAATTTAAAGGGTTTAATATATCAGGGTATTATAATTTCATTATCCCTAAATTTAATCACTTTTTTATATGGAGAAATTTATAGAAACACCCTTTCAACAATATTGAACTCTATATCTCACGATTGATTATCAACATTAAGATTCTATTAATCTAGGAATCCTCAACATTTTTTTGAATGGATTTGAAATTATCTTCAGTTTCCTCAACTATCTAAGGTCCCAATTGTTTTCTTCCCCAAATTCCACCCTAAACATTAGATTTCTTCTATTTTTCTATAGATAACTTTATAAGATCCATAGGAATCCTTGAATGAAAAATATAATTAAATAAAATCCTAACTAGTAGAAGGTATTGATCCGAAAAACATTTTAAATACAAATAATAAGATCACCAAATATACTCTAGGGTTTTAATAGTTCTCTAAAAAATAATAAAACTCAACATTTAATTTTGAGCATAATGAAGACTTGATGATAACATCATGGTGAATCTCAAATCCTGATCATATTCAATAAAAATTGGTAATACATGAAACCTAACCACTTACTTAATATACATTAGACTAATATGATCATGATATAAATCTTATCTGATAGAAATGAGATCTGATAAATTGTTAATGAAATCAACTACAACTGAAACATTATTAGGTTATTTTGACATTTTTCAGATTCTAATGAAAAAAATATATTGTGATGTTTTCTCATTCCTATTTTGGTTAAGTTTAATAGTTGTAAAATTTAATTAGAATTATGTATTATATCCTTAACATTCTATCATACCAATCACTAAGATACATAGTATATAATATATTTATTCATTCTATCCCTTCATAAATATACTCTAAGATCTCTATACATCACCATAACTCTATGATGAATAATAAATTATGAACTATGACACTCATACGAAAATTCATTCTTCATATATGATATTTAGAGAACACATTCATAGCCATAAAACATTTTATTCAATGATAAACAAGTTTTAACTCAAGAACATTTATCACTATCATTTTTTGCTCTAAAACATCATTTTACACATCTATAATATTCACTTGGTGTATGGTTGAACACTAATTTAATAAATATAACATTTTACCCCTTTCTACAATATTTTAAGATCCATCCATTTTTAATTAAGTAACATTTTATTTTTCCTAATCCTATTCATAGATAATATAGCATTGTTTTTTTTAGTCATAGAATCTCCCATGTTTTTCACTTTCCAAGGGTTGTATTATATTGAGCATTCATAATCATTAAATCTCCCCAACCATATTATCTAGATAATATTTAAATTTATTAGTGAAGATTATATTTTTTTTAAAAAAATATTAGTATATATATCTCATCTTTCTCAATAATGATAATTCCTTTATATCATTAATTAAAAGCAGTCCATTTCTAAATTAGAATAATTTATTAGATAATTTTCCCCATGAGAGAACAATTTTAAGGAGGTATATTCTATATCAATATAATTTATCAAGAAGAGAAATCGTATTTACTTCTTATATGAAACACTATAGATTAAAAACCATTCACAATATTAGTGTAATTTTATTACATGTTCACTGACTAACATTCTCTTTAGTTCATTAATATTTTCCAAAAATTCCTTTGTCCAAATAAACATGGCTCCATTTGAGATAAAATGGTGAGTGGATTTCAATTTCATGAAAAATTATCAAAACAATCATAAAAAATATCCATCCATACCTAGAAAACTACATATATAATTCAAATTGGTTGGTTTGGTCAAATATTCAAAAACCACTTTCATTAATGGATCCACTAATATACCCTTAAATGGGAATATTTGACTTAAAAATAAATCTTATTGTATCGAATTATTTTTACTTTGTAAAATTTTCATATATATTTTCTTTAATTACTGTCTTCATTACAATTATCAATTTATCATTATGCTCTTCCATGCTCTTTGAATGCATATGATTTGTGTCTATAGAGACTACCATAAACTGATTATTGTAGTATAGAAAATACTATTCAGTAAAACCATAAATATATCTATGAAATTAATAAGACAAAATGACATCAACATATAATCATAGTGTCCAAACATTATACAAAATGTAATATTTGGTATATCCTCACTACATACCCTAAATTGAGGATATACAGAATAATGTTCAATCTTGTTAAATTACTGAGATCTTTATAGTTGTTAAAACAAATCATCTCTAGTTTGTAAAGGATAATTATTCTTGATTTTTATAGTCTCATATTCATAATAATCAACAAAAATTCTTAGGGATCCATGTCGTTTCTTGATAAAAGGAAAAGGTTCATGTCAAGGTGTTCACTTGGAAAAATAAATCCCTTGTTAAGATTCTCTTAGTGTGCATTCTAAAATTAGTGAAACACTTCTGTATCTATTCTCAATAGAGTCTTTGAAACTAGTTTATCAATAAGTATAAGTAATATTGAGAACTAAACTTCACGATTTTGTGAAAAACTAATTAAATTCTTAAGAATAGAGTCAAAAAAAACTTTTACATAATAGAAATATCATCTGTGTTTTTATTCTCCCAACAATCTATGATAAAGACACCATTTGAATAGGAATCGATACCTATACAACTAATGAAATTTCCATTATAATTTAACATATATCATCACACTGATATAGGATCATAGGTTTGTTTAAATGTCAAATGTCACTTCCCTTCTTATAAAATTGATTTTCTATATATGGAATGGAATCTAATTCATTCTAAAAAATAACAATGAATTCAAATATATGAAGAATAAGAATATATGGAGGAATTATATTCCCAAAAACATCAATAGAAGAAGAATCATAAACATGGGATGAATTCATTGTATCGGTAGTGGTTTTCACTAATGACATAAAAAATAATCAATGAGAGTTACTATGATACCCTTGTCAAATTATTCATATATAAAATAGTGGGTAGAAACCCAATCAAATAAGTCATTAGTATTTTATAGTAGATTATAGGGGTATATTTTACCACTTAATTATTTTACTCTGAATCAGTAATAATAATCGATTGATATTTACTTCTTTCTCTAGGATTATGAGTTTTCTAATCAAGATCATCATCAATATCATTTAAATTTGAGAATTAGTTAGTATAATTCCCATACACCTTGAATTTGAAACAATGGAGTGTTGGTGTGGCATTATAAAGAGATTTTACTCTATCATGGGATAACATTTCCTCTCACTATGAAATTCGGTTTCCTAATGACATTTACTTTTACACAAAAAAATTTACATTTCCTCTGAAGACATTTTCAAATATGTTTTCTTCTAAACATAGAGTATAAAGAAATCATCATATTATTCTTTACAGGATTTTTATTATGTATTTTCAATTACATCATTTATTTTTTACAAAATCACAAAGATTAATGGGTAACTTCAATATCCAATTCGACCTTGATAGCATATGAAATGATTTCTTCATATTTTCCAAATTCAATTATATATAATTACCTTCAGAGTCATATTTTTTAGAAATTGTTTAATTGATTAAACATTAATTTATATATGATGATAACACTAGAATCGTATTATACAAGTCATGAAAAACATTCTTTATAAGAACAAAAAAATCACCATCCATTTAATTTAGCTTAATGTATTCTATCATAAATATTTTATGACTAATAATAAGAATTTACACATTAAAAAACAACCCCCTAAACATATCTGACTCCCTAGAGATAATTTCATCACATTTCCTCTGATTCTAAATAATATTCCACCATTGATCTACTTCTCCATCAAAATGATATACAACAACAATAAATTCTTCATGTTCTAAATTTTAGATAATATAAAATATCTTTTTGGTCGTACTAGAACGCTATTAAAAACTAGTGGATCAAAATACCCAACAAAATAAGGCGTTTGTGGCCTTATGAATGAACCAAAATAATATTGGTCTCTCATTTTCCTGTCTAGATCATCATCTTGATTTATAACATGAGAATGATGTATAAGAATAGAAATGAGATTTTTAATTCTAGTTCCCATAAAATTTGTTTTCTCATGTGTATATCAATTCATTTTCTATCACATTCTGTAAAAACGTGATTTCTTCAGGATTTTCTAATTACTAAAAAATTGTGTGACGAATAATAAGAATTGTTTAAACAAAAATTAAAATGAAAAATCATTTATAAAATAACTATATAAGGATACATTCATTTGATTCTATGAAACCATAGGTTTATCCTCTACCACCCATGATCATTAGAAAACATTAAAATTTTATCCTATACATAGACTTTTTCCAAGGGTTATGTCTAATTTTTTCTCATACTAGATTCAAAAGGTAACTAATAATTTCTCTAATAAAAACAATAGTGAAACATACATATATAATATAGATGTTACATCTCATTAGATAAATATTAATTATATAAAATAAAGATCAATTTTAGATTCATATATTCCTAGAATATTTGGAATCCTGGATACATAAACCACTTGGTAATAAATGAACCATATCATCTCCCATGATATTCCTCATAATTAGAACCCTTCTTAGATATATCATACATAATACCTTTCCTCATAACCTAGGGAATGAAAATATAAAAAAGGATGATCTCAGATTCTCAGAAAAGGTAAACAAGGGAGATATTAATGATCATATCAACATAACATAACACTAGATACTGGAGTTTTTTGGGATGTTAAAATTTCACCAAACATTTTAATTTTTTATTTTGGACAGTTATGAGGGGTAAAAGAGTCATTTACTATAGAATATGATCTCAGATAATTTTTTTGACAACTTTATCAAACCTAAAATAGGGCATTTTACCTACGATAAATGGTTGTCGAATTTTAATCCATTTGAGTATCAGAGGAATGTTTCATATTTATTTAATTAAATATTAAATTAATCGCAATAGTTTTGGTGGAGATATTATTTGAAAGGAGAATGAATTCAAAATTTCAAATTTTTGGTTGAGTTTGGAATGAGTGGTTTTCCTTAGTTGAAGTAAAAACATACATAGTGTATTCGGAGTTGAGATGAGTATTAAAAAGGGTAGTTAATTTATTTATTAATTAAATGACCCCCCCCCCCCCAATTTTTGGCTTCCCATTCATAGAAATAGAAGGGGGAGATAGATCTACCTCACATATGGTAGGGACTAAAGGGATAATTGGAGGATATTTTCTCAGAATTAATTTTTGGTAGTGATTGGGTCTAAATCGAGGTGCATCATCTTCCAAAAGTTGATTTAGGCCCAATGCTTTAGTGTTTACACCATTAGGTAGGCCGATTTTGGAATTTTCTTCCTTATTCGCTATATTTTTATGGTTTAAATCACTATTATGATTGATAAATACTACATGGGATAAATCTATACAAAATTAGGTACAATCAGGGGTTTCAGGAGTTTTTAGGGGTTTCTTATTCATACACCATGACTACAATACACACAGTTTTAAGAACATAGGATATCTATTATTCCAATATGGGGAAGAAATATTTTTCTAAAGAACACAATATATACTTTATATACATGTGTTCTATTAATTCATGGCCAAATATTTTTTCCATCTTGTAGAGTTAATACTTATTTTTTTTAAATTACATATCATGTACTATAAGTACACATTACGTGTTGGGACATGGAATTGTGGCCATATACGTGTAAACACATCCCATGTGTTGGGTATATAGTCATGGGGAACTTCATAAATAAAACCCTTGAATTCCCTTTCAATATAGAATTACAAATAAAAACCCCATGTATACCCTGTACATGTATAATTACATGTCAAGTTGTAGATTTTATAGTACACACCATAAACTCAAAAGAACACACAATATACATTTTCTAGAAATGGTATTCCGGGGTCTTTTTTACCATGAATCCAGAATTGTACTGGTGAGTAGTCCATTATGATTTTTTTTTCATTTATATTGTGATGTTTGAATCCTTTTATCATTTAGAGTCTGGATGGATGTCATTTTAAACAAAAAAATTAGAAGGACGATTTCCTTGAGTTTTTTTAGAATCCTATAGTGGGTTATGTTGTGAGTTATGAAACCTAGATGAGGATTGTGATCTTGGTATTTGTCCTGAACATAGTATGACATTGTGATATCTTAGAGTTTTATTAGATGGATTTTAGAATTTGGGATCAAGTAGTATATTTAAGAAGATCATAGTTTTTCCCAACTTATAATGAATTATTAGTCAATATTAGAGAAATTTTTGTTTGGATCTAATGATTTAGTATTGGAGTTGTTGGATCCTTTTGGATTGGATGAAAAAATAGGATGTAGGTTACAATCAGGTTTCATTTTGGAATTGAGTTGAGTCTGAGTGAATCCTGGGGATTCTTTTTGTGTGTTGGTTTGTGATCAAGTGATATTTGAAGGTTGTAGTTATCAATTTAGAATTCCATTACGTCATGGCCCTTCTTTTGGAATTATTTTCTAGCACAGTGTGGATCAACGATCAATTGGAGACTATTGAGGTATGCTTGAGGATGTTTCTCGGGCTGGTCACAAAATGAGTTATTCTATGAGATAGTGGAACCCCTTATAGGGTGTCCCACTCTTTTTATGAAAATTTGGCTATTTGATGATCTTTCAACCGATATGGGAGTTTGGTCATAACTTTTTATATTTTCTCTTCATTGAGGATATTGAGACATGTTTTACACCTACGGTGATGTTATGATATGTTTGGGTTCCCATATTTTGGAATTTGGATTGCTAGTAAATTTTTAGAATCAGGAAAGTGATAGAAAAATGAACCACTTTTATTATTTCAGATATCCTTAGTTGAAATTTTTTGACAGGATGCATCATCTTAGTATGAATAATTTTTTTATGTATTAGGTGATGGACCGAGGTTCTGGGATTATTTTTGGATATTTTTTAGTATATTGGATTTGAAATACCATGCATGTGGTGGGATGATTGATTGATGGACCAGTCATGGAATGTATACTATTGGGATTAGGTGTTAGACTAAGCCTCTAGAAATAGATTATTTAATTTTTTTTGTTTATGTTCCACACTAGTACTGTAGGAAATTATTGTCTACCAACTAGGATAGATGATGGATTCATGTTCCAAATCCATGTTTTAGGTGTCATATTGATTCTATATATACTAATTTGTGATGCATGCATTAGGTAATGGACTAATTCTTTGGGTACTATTGATTTGATACATGGGTTATTAGTAGGATTGATGATTTGGGTTTTGGAAGTACTTTTAATAGTGTCTAGGACTAATGTATCTTGGTACCAAGTATGTGAAATAATTGGGGTAGTGATTACATGTTATAGTATGACTTAGTTTTGGTCTTGGTATTATTGGACTATTGTATAATGGGTCCCTATAATCATCAATCATTGTTGTTTCTGCCATGGATATGGAACCCACTTTTTTTGTGATGCAAAATCATTAATATGTGCTCAGAGACACACTAACATTTTCCGATGTTAGTATCGTCAATCAAGGACTTGATAATAAAGATTTATGGTGTTTTTTTTACTTTTTTAGATATGTTTCTAATAGTCTGATCATATTTCAATAGAATTCACTTGTGACAGCTAGTTATATGTTCACTATTGGTGGTGCCCTTCTAAGATTTATTTATCAACACCCGTATGTGCACCCTAGTGTACATATAGACAATATTTCTTCTTTTAGTAAGATAATAGATGCATGATGGATAGAGTGAAGGCCTAGGAATTCAATACAGAGTTTTCTTATTTTGTGGTGTCTAATGTTCATACAAGAGAAGTTCGTCATGGTACTAAAGACCGGGTATGTGACCTGTCTTGGAGTTAAAAGTAGTGCATAAGGAATGAATTTTATAGATTTATATTTTTTCGTATATATTATTAACTGTGTGTGTGATTAGTAATGTATTAATTTTATGAATATTCATGGAATTACAATTTTTCATTTTATTCCTCCATGGTTTTGTTTCTTTTTTTTATTCTTTATATTTACTATGGTATGTATGATGCTTTCTTTTTTACATCTAGTTTTACAATCTGATATAGAGGTATAAAATCCTCCTTGATCCACCATAGAATCTTATTTCTATTCATAAGCCTCTTGATCATGAAGATTCATGTTTGAGATCTTATGAAAAACTAGGGTGGGTAATTGTTTTGGTGGAATCTAGGTCGCAATGTTATAAAGACATATCAGAGGTTTTTTTCATTTTGATTATGTTACTATTTTTGGTTTTTGTAGACTAGAGATATAGAAATGTGTCATATCCAATGATAGATGTTGGTTGGTGTGTCATGAACACCTATTCTCATTAAATTTCTAGGATACCAATGGATTGGATTGATGTTCATAGTATTGGATTTTATCATTTTCTATGATTTTATCTTTGATTGGTGTTCATTGTTTTTGGATTTCATGAATTTCCATGGATTTCTGGATCTTGTAACATTATTAATAGGAGGGTTCTTTGTTTATGAATCATGTAAAATAATGGAATGAGGAATATCATGTATCATGTTAGTCATATAGGATCCACATGTCATATTCCTACTTGTGTGATTTTTATGGATTTATTTTTTATGGACAATTTTTTGATTTATGGAGAGAATATCATGGAATAAAATTCTATTATGGATCACATGAATAGAATGTTCATGGAACATTGTGGGTTAGTATTGTTTGAGAATTTTACTTCTAGACCCTTATGGGGGTTTTTTCTCAAGGTTGGTTTTGAGGCTGGTCATTAATGGAGTAGATTAATATTTAGATGCTCAGGGAGGATGTGTAACATGGTTGTGGTTGGTTGTTTTGATGTATGGCATTATTTGGATGTGATACACTATAGATTGTTGTTTTATATGTTTAATTCATGTGAAGATAACTTGGTGGGTAGAATGACACTGTGTTAGTTGCACCAAATTATTAGTCGGCAGAGACCTATGTAGTTGATCCTAGTAACATGATGCTATAATTAACTAGTGGAGATAAGTAAGATATCGTGCAGATGTTCTTGATGGGACACAGATTTAGGGATTTGGGATTGTGTGTCTTTTTAGGTTGGTCCTTGAGATGGGTCATCAGAGTATTGTGTGCTTTTAGCTGATTGAGGGGAAAATGGATAATTTGGAAATTTGACAATAGTGCATGAAGTGTGAAACTGAGTTTGAGGTTTAGGTTCATTAAATGGATTTTGAAAAAGGAGAATTCAAGTGATAATTTTTCATATATTGTTTGGTTTTTGAGGGTTTGGTTCATTTGGGTTCCTTACTGAGGGAGTGGATGTGTACATAGGATGTTCCTAGTGGTTGTGTGATGGATTTGGAGTGTAGAAGGAAAACAAAGATTCATAGTCGTGGATTTTGAGTCATGTTTTGTGATATCTGACTCACTAGTGTTAGATAAAGTTTTTTGGTTAGTTTATACAATACTATATAATACATAAGTGTTAATGGAATGTTTTGATAGGTGTATTAGTGACATGATACGTTATTTAAGTGGTAGATTAGACATTGTGTGATCTCACACATATGGTTCACGAGTTCTGCAGCAATCCATGAGTTGGATAAGAATAAATTTATCAGTGACAAGAGAATTTTGTGAATGGTGAAATGATGCAGCTAGGCTAAAGATATGATGAACATATAATGGATGAGGTTGTTATGGTATTCATCGATGACATGTATTTATACTCCCACTATAGATTAAATCATTCCTAATATCTTACTATTATCATGGTTTTGATGAGATGGCATCAAATATATGTGTAGGTGTATAAATTTTTCTACTAGTTTGATAAGGGGATTCACGAGAGGATGACCTTGTGAAACATTTTTTTATGACATTGTATGGTAGTAAGTGCACTATCAACAATTAGTGTTTGAGATCCTCTTGATGGATCAGATGTAGATAATTTTTGTGGATGTGACCCTCAGATTTCGTGGATGGGTGGCATTAAAGGTTACAATTTTCTTTTCAAGGGGGGGGGGTGAGATAGAAATTTCTAGTTTCAAGGTTTGATAGTGAATTAGGGCATTGTTGTTTGTGATGGATATCAGTAGTATGGTAATAGTAAGGATACTCGTATTGTTGGGAGTACTAGATCAGTTGTGGTATCGTGACCCATTTCAATATAGTTTCATGGATGTAGTGGAAACCACATTGGGTATGTCATTGTACTACTATAGATGTGATTCGATAGGTAACATTGGTGGTGGGAATCACCGTTGATTGGAATTGACTATTTTTGGTTGAGTTTGAGGGTAGAGAGTTTCATGAGCTTAAAGAATAATTTTAAATGATTTTTTGAAATATCTAGATTTATGGGTGTATTTGAAAACTGTGATAGTGATTTTATATGGTCCAAAAGATGTGGATTGACTGTACATTGGTGGTATACCGTGTATTTTTAGTTATATAGAGTAACTAGTTTGGAATTTTTGTTTAGAATATAATGAGTTGAGTTGGATTTGATGACCAAGGTGGATTGAGATATGTGGTTTGAAAAACACTAAGGATTTTGAGGGATAGAATGGATTATTGTGGGGAGGATACAAAAACCCTATGTTTTAAATCATTTAGAACTTGTGTAGAATTTCTAATTTTTTATTTCAGGTTCTTGTGAGAGGTAAAATAGTCATTTTTATCAAGCTTATGATCTCAAATAATTTTTTGAGCACTCTCTTGCACCAACAATGCGGCATTTACCCAAGGACAATACATTCTTAGATTTTGATCCATTCAAGTTCAAGTGTAATAAATAATTTATTTTATAATGTATTAAATTATTTGTGTGGTTTTGGGGGGTGAAATATTTGGAACGAAACATAATATTGAGATTCAGACTTCATGGTTGAGTCCAACATGGGGGGTTTAACCGAGGCGAGGTATAAACCGACTATGGGTTTTTTGACACAATATGTGTATTAAAAAGGAAATTAATTATTTAATTAGTTTATTATATGTACCCCCTCCCACTAATTGTTTTCCACACATGGACAGATAAGGGGAAAAGGATAACCTATATTTGACAGACAATCCAAGAGGACAAGGGGGAAGATATTATTCCAAAAATTGAATATAGTGGAGATTGGGATTAGATCAAGGTGAAGTGGATTCTGGGAGTATACCTAGGGCCGAAGGCGCAACATTTATACCATGAGGTTTGTTGGTTTATGTGTTTTATTACCCAATTACATTAGATTAGTTTTTTTATTCTTTAAAGCTGTATTATTATTTCTATGGACCCCATGGGGATCAATCTATACCAAATTGTGGAAAATGGGTTTCTTGGGATGTACATAAAGGTTTCTCATTCAAAAAACCCAACTACATGGAATTTGACATTAAAAACACATGATCTGTATTCTTACCATTAGTGGAGATGTTATTTTTTTATGTACACACCATTTACATTAATTACAAATTTTTTATTAGTACATTTCATTGTATCTGGCCATGTGGTATAGTACATGGGAAGAAAACCTTTTTGAAAGTACATGTCCTGTACTATGAGTAAACGCCTTATAGGGGGACATGCACATGTGGCCATGTACATGGGAAGCCACTACATGTGTTGGTTCATTGTAATGTATTAGTATATTGACATACCTGATATATGACCTATCCATATAATAGTAAAAACAAAGAGACCATGTCTGATCTAGCCATGTTGAAGTACATGGCCAGGTGATGATTTGAGTGAATATTCCATGTAATCAAAAGTACACGTCCTTTAATTTTTGAAACTAAGGTGTTATGGTTTTTTTGTGTCTTAGTGTCAAAATTATACTTGTCAGTAAGTCATTATAATGGATTTTTCTTGTAGATAACATAGGTGGAATCCTTGTAGAATTTATAGTAAACCTGGATAGTATTTTGGAACAACATATTTTAGTAGTAGGATTTGTTCAAGATTAGATTCATAATCTGTTAGTGGGTTGGGATATAATCTATGAGGAATTATTAAGAGTTGTGAGATTGGTGATTGTATCTTCATCATCATTACATCGAAATATATTATAGATTTTATATTTGGATTCTTGAAGATAGGATTAAGTTGTATCTCCAAAAGATCATGATTTTTCCCTATGTATGTGGATTGGTTGCTTGATATTTGAACAGTTGTGGTTAAGATCCTATGTTGATGATTAATATTGATAGAGACATTGGAATATGTTGACACCAAATGACATCAGTTATAATTAGGTGTCATTGTGGGGTTGATTTGAGTATGAGGGACTGTTGAGGATGCCCCTAGTGGAATTGTTTCTATTCAATAGATCATTGAATTTCAAAGTCCAATTTTTGATAATTCATGCATGGAATGGTGTAGATTTCAAAATAATTTTCTAGAGTATTGTTTGTCTAAAATCTGTTAGAGTCCATTAAAGGAAATCATATGATGCTTCATGCGATGGGATAGAACCGAGTCATTGATTGAGATTGAGAAATCTCATGTAGGTTGTCTTGTATCCTAGTTATAACACTTGAACCAAAAAATAAATCAATAACTATATGAATAATATTTTCCATAGGTAAGATTCTAGAAATCTATAATTGATAATGTTGGGAACAATACATTACATTGAGACCTATAGTTTATTTATGTATTGAGTTTCAGACTATGGATCGAGGAAAGCAATTTGATATTGTTGAGTTTAGTGGAAGTGATGTTCCATTTCTATGGTTAGATTCTATATTGATGGTTGCTGCATGGATAATATACTATATTGATTATGTTTCAAATCAAGGATCTTGAAAAAGATATTATACTATATTGTTTGTATGATATACTAATACGATATGAAATGATCGTACATCAGCTTTTATTAAGGGTGGAATGATTCACTATATCCATGGTCAGATGCTTGAATGATGCAATAGGTACTAATGTTTGATATATGGTTTAGGTGCTAGACTAACCTTCTTGGTAATATTGTTTTAACACATCAGTTAGATATAAGAGTGACGCACTAGGTTTTTGTAGTACTTTTGTGTGGTGCATGATACTAAGTTAACATGGTACCGAGAATTAGATGACTATTGGTGTCATGATGATATGGTAGGGGATGACATAGTTTAGTTTCTAAAATGATAGACTATTGTAGTACGAGCCCTTTGAATTATCAATTTTTGTTATGGCTATAATGAATATGGTGCCCAGGTGTAGTTTTTGATTCATGGTCATTAAGACATGATCAAATACACCCCTAAATTAGATGAAGATGTTATGGTCGATCGAGGTCTATTTCCTAAGGATAAATGGTAGTTTTTATAGATATGTTTCTTTTGGGATGAGAATAAATCTTGAGCACTGGATTTGGGAATTAATTTATATGTTCACAATTGGGGTGGCCTTTTTAGATTTATTTCTCACCAATTGTACATTCACTGTAGTGTATGTTGCAACATTAGGTTTGTTTTTATGTTGAGAATGGATTCCTCATGGATGGAGAGGAATCAGAGGATTTAATGATTGAGTAGGATTCTCATGTGGAGTCTGATGTTCGAGCTAAAGCAACTAGACATGGTACTGGAGACTGGGTATGTGACATGGAGCAAAGTGTGTTATAGATCTTGAGGTGTTTATTATTTGATTCTTATTTTATTATATTTGATATTAATAGTCGGGGATTGTTGACGTATGTATGGCATGGTTGTTTCCCTATTATAGTATTTCATTTTATTGCAGTATGCTTCAATTTGAGTTAGTTTATTCTTTCCACCAACACTGAGGTGTATGATGGTTCGCTATTTACATTTTTAATGTGCTCTACTATGTCTGTATATTTTACTCATAGTTCAAAATTATACCCCTTATTTTTTTGTTGGTACCCTCTAGCGTATGTGGAGGCACACTTGATGAATCAAGCTTAATGGGATCAAGGCATGAGTTTAGTATCATCTAGGTTCGAATGTTACAATGTATATAAGTTTATGAGAATATGATCATAACATTTGAAAACCATACTATGAATATCATATATTATAATCTTGAGTCATGGAATAAATCATTATTATTCATAAGAAATTAATCCTAATAAAACAAAACTATATGATAAATAATTAAAAATAATTATTATAAGACATATATTTTTGAAATTCACATAATTAGAGAAAATAATTTCCTTAGTAGTCAAGTCCCACGTATAAAGTTGTTACAATTCCTTGGGATTACACTCTATTAAATCATAATAATCAAGGCTCACTCCTAAAAAACTCTTTGTACAAAGAGTTCTTTACTAAAATGTCTTCAATCCCCATTCTACTCATGTTCATACCATGGGATATCCATCTCCTCCCAATGAAATGGAGGGGTATGTACTTTCCCGCCTACCTATAACTTAACAAAAGATCATAAATATGTGATTCAAAAAAGATCATAAAATATTAATCATTTCATAAACCATGAAAAAGATATGTGTTTCATTAACATTTGATCGTGGAATAACCCTTTTAAATGAAATGTGTTACATAATGATTTCATTAATTCATTCTAGCATAACCTAAGTAAAAGGGACATGTTTAATTATAATATTTCCTTCATAATGATAAACTATATAGAAAAACAATAATGATGGTATAATATAAATACATATTTATTAAATCTTAATTAACATCAATGGATGTTATCTTAGATGAAAATGGATTTAAAATATCACTTGGAACTTTTCATGAGAAAAATGACCTTTTCACTGTGAATAACATTCATAAAATCTATAAATTCTAAAAAAATACAGAATATAATTTCTTTAAATATCA
The DNA here is from genome assembly GCA_963277665.1 of Viscum album. Classification (NCBI taxonomy): domain Eukaryota; kingdom Viridiplantae; phylum Streptophyta; class Magnoliopsida; order Santalales; family Viscaceae; genus Viscum; species Viscum album. The sequence goes on from OY728148.1 coordinate 548,980,507, forward strand.
AATTTGAAACATTTAATGGAAGAAAATGATTATTGAGTGTCCATGAAGATGTGAAATTAATTCTGTTCTATATTATTTAAAAGAAAACATTCAATTTCATAACCTTGTAAAGAGTGTCAACAAGTAAATTGTTTTAGAAAATGAATGGATGAATAATTTTAAATCATTATATAAAATGAAAATTAGGGGTAATAATTTATTTAAAAATAAAATAATAATATAAAACCAATAATTAAATAATTTTTTAAAAAATCATGTACATGGAAGAAAAACTATTTTCTCTAGAAGAGAAAATTAATTTCAATATTCCTTAAAATCAATATTTCTATCTCATGATTAAATAAAGAGAATAAGATTAAATAAAAAAATTTATTACCCAAAAATAGAAATATGATAAGAAAATTATTCAGTTACTGGAGAGGTATATCATGAAATTTAATCATCATAATCTTAATCATAAATATTCCATAAAAACAAGGGGATTGTAAAATAAAACCCTTACCACAGGTTCCACTATTATTAAATGTCATATTAACTCATGTATAATAAATTTTAGAATTTTATAAACATATAAAATATTCATAACTATAATTTCAATATCATAAATGATAAAATTTTACATTTAAAATACAATATATAAATTATTCTTTTTAAAATTATCAATTTATTATTTTAGTGATTTTATTATTCAAGAGAATTTCAGTTTGGAGGTTTTGGTCCTTGTAATTTGACCATGGTTACATTATTTTTAGAAAACTAATGATGATATACATATAATAAATATTCTATATAGACATATTTAGGGTTATACAAAATTATAAATATAAAAATTAATTACACAATTAATGGAAATAGTATGCCTTATATACGCATGAATTCTCATATCATTATTCTTCAGACATAATGAAAGAAACATAAATAATAGTTCAAATTTTCTAAAACATTTTTATATAAAATAAATCATATATATTAATTAAAAATATCTTTATTACCATCATTTTAAAATGTAAATGGAAAATATTCATGTCACTTTATGGAGGTGGTAGTCCACACAAGCGTATGAGAAAATTTCTCATTTTCGACCATATTAGAAGGTGAGAAGATACATATGATATTATCATTATATAAAAATAATCAGTTCATATATATTATAAATAAAAATCCAACCCATTATAATACTCATAAATATTATATGGTTATGAAAAATGAATTGTATTACTATGGGGAGATAATAAGTCATACTTGAGAATGAGCATTATCTTCATTTCCCATTTGATGAGAATGATTCTTGTAATTGGTTGTTTCGTAATCCAAAAAATATTTTATTATATTTATGATATGTAATTTATTATTTTATTATTATGAACATATATTTATATGAAGTAAAATTTCAATTAAAAATAATGTGATCCGTTATGGTAATTAGCTCTTCCTTGAATGATCTCGTTTGGATATCCTCTTAAGGTCCCTAGTGTTAGTATTTAGGGGTTCTAAAACCAAACATAAATGGATATTAAATTTGATAAGTTGATTTTTGAGGTTCATATTGAGTTATTAGGAATAATGTTGTGCAAATAAGATAAAGGATAGGTGCCATTTAACTAAGGATGGAGAGGACACACTTGGAATATCTTAAAATATTAAAATATAATAAAGTCATTTTCAATAAAAATTATCTTAACTAGATAGAAAATTAAAAAAGGGTTTTGAACCTAAATATATTCATCTAATGAAATTTAGATAGTTTTGTATCTTTTTCAAACCATATAGTTTTATTAACTCATTGATTAATCATATTTTACCATAGCCATAGTAACAACCATTTCAATCTTAAAGGGTTAATAATATTGCCATAAATAGACAAATAAACCCTAAATAGACCCTAGTTGATATTTTAACCCATATTATAATAATTTTGTTGCAAATTTGTCTTTATGAATTTTAAATAATTTAATAAATTATATTTAATATAAATTGTCACAATAATAATTTTTGAAAATATTAATTTAATTTTATATTAAAGTGACTGAGACTCCAATAGAATTAGAATGTAATAATACAACACATTACTAAAATGTCAATTGTATATATATATTTCATAGAACAAAATAATACACTTAACTTTTATTACATCTAAAATTTTTAATATCTTATTTATTTTGATATTAATTGAATAAATGCAGTATATTTTTTACATCTATATTTACAATAATTATTAAATCTATAAATATTATAAATAAATTACAATGCTAAATAAAAAAAATATATATTTTTAAAATAATACTTTAGAACTAAACATATCAACTATTTTATCCTTGTGTAATAATTTTAGAGACATTAATGTCATGAGAGTGTCATTTTGTATATATTCTTTTCTTAAATTAATGTAATGGTCATATTCAAAGAAATATGGAAAAAGTGGACATGTATTCAAGACCAAGATGGAAATGTATTTGATCTACTCGTATAATTGGATATTGTTTAATGTTATACTAATTTTAAAGACTTATCCCAATTTTTTGTCCTTCTTTTACCCATTTTACACTTACTATAGTAATAAAAAATTTATATGTTTACTAATTATATTGACGAATAAAATAAAAGATATATCTTTAAAGAAAATATTATCCTCTTAATTCTAGTTTTAGAATATATTTTTCAATATTCAAATTCTACATGTTGTTGAAATAAATTTTAGAATAATTTTGCAAGATAAAATAAAAACAATATTGTAGAGAAATACATTTTGAAGATTAAAAATTGTTCTATATTATTATATCACGCCTAGAAAAAGTGTCATATGGATGTTAAAACTTTTTATTGTATAAATAATATATAAATTTATTCCCTCAAAAATAGTGATCAATTTAATTTAATAAAATAATAATACAGTGTGCACATAAAAATATATTTTTGAAAAACAACTCTTTTACTCAAATGTTTTTTATTTTCCATTCTAATCAATTTTAACCAATAAATTTATTCTTTACAAGGTAAAATTGATTATTATTATTATTTAGTCAGTCCTATGTATATGCACTGATTTAACATCTAGGTTATAATAGTATAGAGTGTTATGGTTCATTTAAACATGGCGTTTAATGAATCATGAGTACCCTATGGAATTATATTTATTTAAAAATATATTTTTCAAAAAATCATAGGGTCTTATATATTTTATATATTGAACTAAATTTATTGGATCACAAGAATATTTATGGGAGAAAATAACTTTTATTTGAAATTAAATAATTACAATCAATAAATGTCAAAATTATTAAGTAAAACATATTCTCCTAGGAAGAGGATAATTATAAAGGAAGTATAAAATAAAATATTCTTTCTGATGGGGGATAATTTTGTTCATGTGGGGTATATGAAAACAAAAATTTCATTCAAATTTTCATTAAAAAGTTAAATGAAACTTGATGAAAAATTGACCACAAGTTTCCTTTGAATTTTTTTATTGAAAAGTATTCATGGATATGTTTGTAATTAATAATAAATTTTATAATGTTAAAAATAATTTGAAAATATTTTATAGAATATGCAGATACGGAGGTAAAAATCATGATCTGATAAAATTTTTAATTTTTATATATATATTTTTTCTCATGTTTACATAAAGAAATTAATATAAAATTAAAACATGTAATATATAAATCTACATAGAGATGAGAAAAATAAATTATTCTTTTGAAAAATATATGACATAATTTCACCATTAGAATATTTAATCATAAATAATTATAATAAAATTTTGATTGTAACATAAAGCTCTTACTGATCTGGTAACTTTTGTATCTTATCCTCACAAAATAAACAACCAAAAATGAAACTTTAAACACTATAAAAATAAGGGTACTCATGAAAAAAATTATCATAGGGAAGAAGATGCACCTTATAAAAAGAATATATGTGTATATCATCAAATATTTATCATCAAAACATTATTGAGATGGAAACCCATTACAAATTCTGTAATTTTTTAAAAAAAGTAATTATAATATTTAATATCATATGGTTTTAATAATAAATTTAATTAATTCAATTTCATTTCTATTAAAAATTATCAGGTTGTATATACACCATAAAAATAAGAAATTGGTTTATAGCATTAAAATATATCCTAATGAAGAGAAAATGAGATGAATCCCTTAATTAAAGTCAAAAATACATTATAATTGCTCATACCACAAGTATAATATATTAAAATATTATATAATTTTACAAAAAAAAACCCAAATTTTACCTATAACACAATACATGGTATATTAATAATAGCATATAAACCATTCATTGACAATCATTCATTATCATCATCATTTTCGGTGTTTATTAGTTCATTTATTCTCGTATGTTTTGGTTCGGTGGTTCAGGTCCTTGCCCATTGATCAAGATTACATCATCTACATAATGTTAATAATTATATAAATATTATATATATTCGTTATATAAATATTTATATTTATTTATATTAATTTGTGATGATAAACATATGACATCACTACATGAAGAGGGTAGTCACATGAGTAATATTTTCTACTTTTCAAAAATAGAATGAAATAAAAGAAAATAATAATTAAAACATCCATAATAATTATTTTGTCATAAATATAATATATATTCATTAAATATATCCTTATTACTAGCCATGTAAAATATAAATTAAAAATAAATCACATCACTTTGTAAAGGAAGCAGTCCACATGTACACAATTGGGAAATTATCGTTTTCCAATACATCTGAAGTTAATAATTATATATGATTTAATAATTAAAGTAGAATAAATATTATATAAAAATCACATAAAATATAAATTAGTCATAATAACCATCCCTATAATATGGTTATGGGAAATTATTTTTATCTCTACGTGGAAGTGATAGTCAACACATTCGTAAGAGCGATACTATAAAATAAAAATTTAGGGAGGAGTGAAAAATGGTGGAAATTTAATAATAATGACATTTCAGTATTTTTATTATACTAGAATAATAATATTTATGGCTAATTTTTTTTGGGAGAATGTATAAGATGAAATAGAAGTTAAAGAGATTGGTTATGATTTATAAATATTCATTGATAGTACCTATTTAGAATAAACCTTTAGACGTAAATGATTGGTATTAATTGAGGAAAATAATTTATGATATTAAGGGAAGGAAACTGTGAAGGATATTGATCAGGTATTTTTTGACCTCAGAGGATCAAATTGTGTGAATAATCTAGTAAGATAGGTGTTTGTTTAAAAGTAAGTAATGGGACACACAAGTAACTTCTTGATATATTGAAATTATATTAGTCCAAATTAATTGTAATGTGGAAAATTTAGAAAATGAGTATAAATTCGTATATTATAATGTTAAAACATCTTCAAATAATAAAAAAGTGACTTGTCTTTGTTGTAGTACAATTGTTATCTTCCAGTTTAATGCACTAAGAAAATATGTTTTAACCTTTACCATGGTAGCAATTTTTTTATAGTTTCTACTATTCATTATGGGAAAAAATAAAGTAGAAAATATTAAATTATATAAATTATTCATATTATATATATAGAATCTACTTTACCATAATAAATCTCTATATGTGTAAGAATTTAATTATAATTAAGCATGAAAACCATAATGAATAACTTTTTTTGAAATCAAGAAGAAAATATAATTTATTTCAATGAATTACCTTATAAAAACCATAAAAAGTAAATAAAAATGGTACATTGAGTATATAATATATAAATTTAAATGAAACCATTAATAAAATGGTATGAAATTAATTTATCAAAATAAACGAAATTGTACACATAAACAAAAGTTTTAGAAAAAATTATTTTATGAAAAAATTATCTTTTTAAAAAATTCAGGTGAAATAATGATTCATAGGTAATTTATTGTATTATTTCTAATTAAATGAGAATTTTTATATTTTTGGATAATATTACAAAAATATTTTTAAATTTATTTAAAACTAAATAACATTTCTTTCAAAAAAAAATTTTAATTATTCAATAAAAAATATTATTTAAAAAATTCTATATTTCACCATAAGATAATATTAACATGCATATTTAGAAAATTATATTAATTTCCATAAAAAATTAATAAGGGTCTAAATTAAAAATAACTATCATATTAAAAATGTGAGGAAAATGATATTGGATGAAATTATATTTTTCGGTGTAAAATGAATTTAACAAAAATTGAGTATTAATTTATCATTAATTAATAAATACATTCGAAAAAATAAATTCCATTATACATATTTTCAAATATTTTTATTATAGTAATACATTTCAATTTAACATCAAGGTCATAATTGTTTACTATATCATGGCTTTTATAGACTCAAGATTCAGTGTAAGGAATGTTATTAAATTATTAATGTTTTCGTTGAAAGGAAATACATAAAAAGTTTATATGGTTATATTATAGTCCACAAAAGTGAATATATCCCTTGAAATTACATTATTTGTTTATATAAAAATGCATTTATATCTATATTTTTCACATAATTTGGTTCTAATTTAGATTTGTAAAACTTCTAATTTCCTCAGAAAAACATTAACCAAGTGGATATTATTATTCAGCATAATATTATCTCTATGATAAAAGATTTATACTTCTTATTATTCATATGAATGATCATGATATACTGTCATAAACCGATATTTCTGAATGTGTGAAGGATCCTGTATTTATTTGTTCTAGAGGGATACATGAAAAACATCTTGAATTAGAGATTGGTTTAGTAGGAGTTTCAATATATAAACTATAGTCGCAATTTTATAAAGAATATAGAAGATAAGAATATACCAATGACTCATATATTCTTTATTTGTTAAATATCATAATCATATTAACTACAATAATTCACTGGAAAGACATCTCGCCAAAAAAAATTTCTATATATTAACTATGATTTTTAGCATAACTCTTTTATCGACTCTAGGATTACATGATGTGATGTGGAGTGACTCTAACCTTGACTATCATTTCCATAGAAAGATCAAGTTACAAAACTATTATTTCCCTAATATCATCCCATAATGTCAAATTTCAATACTTATTTCTAATAAGGGATTCATATGGAGCCATCTAAATTCTTGAGTGGAAGATATTATTGTATGAATGCTTAACTATTACAAGGTTTTGATCCCAAGCCCTAATATAATATAGATAACATGATCTCATCATATCCTCCATGGTTTTAATGGTTATGTTTTACTAGTGATCTATTTGAGGATAGTAAATAGTTCTAATAGTAAACTTTGTATCTAGATCTTTCTAAAGGATTCTCTAGAAATTCAAGGTAAACCACAAATCCCAATCTGATATAGTTTAATTTTGTACAATGTTTAACCTTATCACTTATTTAAAATAAATCCTAGAAAAGTGATCAATATATAAATATTATATAATATAAATGATATAGGTAAAATTCTTAAGGCAGTTAACTATAAACCATATAACATTATGACTATAAAATGTTTTTTCAGAATCAGAAAATGAAATCCATGGTGATGTTTTCCGATTCCAATTCTGTTATGGTTCATTGTTTTGACATCCCCTTATAATTTTGTCTATCAAATATAACTTTTTGACATGTCATTAACTTAAATACATACACTTAAATATCTCTTTTCATGTTTTTCCAACCTATAATACTCTCTCATGTATCAATAAATATTTACACATTACAGATGAATAGAGAATGATGATATGTGAGCTTATTACAATACTTCCATATTTAATTCAAGAATTTTTTGGACACATACTCTATTCTTTAACATTATCATTATTTTATATTAAAGCTCGAACTCAGAAAAATTTCTCATATTCTTTTATAGCTCCATATCTTTCATTTTTTCCTCAATAATATTTACATATATAGTGGTTTGAACACTCAAATGATAAAGATAAGATTTCTCCGGATACTTTATATTTTCAAGGACCATCCTTTACCAATCCATAAATATTGGATATTTTTTATCCTTATCATAGTTAATCTAGAATGATCCCATTGACATAAATGATTAGTTTCCTTTTTCACTTTCATAGGGTTTTAGAGTATTGAGAAGTCCTAATAATAAATACTCACCAATAATAATCTTTAATTCATATCCAACTCTTTCTAGATGAATATATACTTTTAAGATTTAATATTAGTATATATGATACTCATTATACCGATAAATATAATGCCTTTATATATTTAATAAAAATATTTCCACTAAAAACTAAATATAATGATATGGGTATTATAACTCATGAACCATTATTTGGCATGTGGCATAAGCTATCAATATTTCATTTTTCCTAGGGAAAAATCCAAAACCATTCTCTGATACACAACTATAGATCAGAAACCATTCTCCATTATAGGTCTGCGTTAGCATAGGTGACCAACCAAACTTTTCTTCAGTTCCTTGAATTTTTTTTCACATTCATTATTCCAAAATAAATCAATTCCCTTCTAATTTATATTCTTGAGAGGATTATATATCCATGATAAATATCTTATGGAGAACCAATAACATAATTAATATCCTAGAAAACTATATATTATGGTCATAGTATTTTTTTAGTCCAATGAACAATAACATTCATCTTAAATAGATATTCAGATATAACATTTCATAAGTTTAAATTTCCCAAACACATAACATTATATTTTTAAAATTAACATGTGGTAATTTATGCTATTTTATTATGATCTTTAATGAATTTTTCAAGTGATATTCATTCTAATAATTTATCTTATAGTATATAATAATACTATATATAATTTCTACTATAAAATATTCAAGGTAATATTTAAATACTCTTTTAATTAAATCAATAAAGATATTAAGCAAATTAGTAAGACCAAAAGGCATCATAATAAATTCGTAGTGTCCATACCTTGAGTAGAAATATATATTTGGAATATTTTAACTTTTTACCACAAATTAATAGTATCTATATCACAAATCTATCATTAAAAAATATTTATCTCCTCCTAATTGATTGAAACAAATCATTAATATAGTTTTTGGGATACATATTCTTTATTACAGTCATGTTAAATTCTTAATAATCAGTATAGAGCAGCAGTGATCTATCTTTGTTCATAATAAAAATAATAGGTCAAACCTATGGTGACACACTTGGCCGAATGAATCGATTATCAAGATTCTCTTAAATTTTCATCTTCAATACCATCCACTAAATTAGAGGCACTCTATATGTGTTCATAAAAATCAGTATAATAGTGGGTATGATAACTAATGAAAACATAAATTCCATATTTCGAGGAAGACTTGGAAAATCATATATAAATACATTAATAAAATCCCATAAAATTATAATATCATTGTTGTTGAGTTTCTCCAAATCCATATAAGATAAATACCCACATTAGATAGGAATAAAGTCCCATGTAATGAATGTAATTTCCATTTGAAGTTCACATTTACCAATTCATAGATACAAAATAATAGGTTGGATCCAAATATGATATATGGATTCCCTCTCATAGAAATATTTTTCAGATTTATATAATGAAAGATAATGAATTCCTAAAATCACATCAAATTGCACTGGAAAAATAATTAAAATATTTGTAGGATGTATATTCCAAAAGACATCAATTGGGGATGATCTATAGACCTCATACGAAATAATCATACAATAAAGTGATTCTAATTAAATTTCCTGACATAATCATTGAGTATTTTAATAAACATTCCTTCATACATTTCATGAAATAAATTAAATCATATGACTAAAATAAAGAAAGATACATCCAAATTTTAGTGTACTTATCAACTCCTCAAACATATTATTATATCATCAATTCCGTGATAAAAAAATTTCTATAATGACCATCAAGAATAATTATTTAGAGTGATTAGTCATGAAAAATCATTATTAGGATATCTAAATATTCACACATTCATTTCAATATATGACAAAAAAATTTTATCCTTGGACAACAATGATCAATATCTTTTCGAAAACATAGAAATTTTTATTAATTTTAACAAAAATTAACCTAATATTATTCCCCAACCGTTTCAAAAAAAATGTTTTATATGATGAACCATTCCATGTGCACATGAATTATGCCCGTGATATAATTGACCATCTCTTTTTATGGTTATTACCCTAAGATTAATCAATCCCAAAACAACACCACTTGTAGTATCCAAATAGGGTTGAGTTTTACTTGGTAAACAACACTCATTTATTTATTACAACATATGATATTTATTTATACATAGGCTATTGTTATTATTTCATATTTATGTATCCTCAATCTATTTTACAAATGATAGAAAACCTTTCCTCTGATACCAACTATATAAATCCATATTTTTAATGCATAAATATTAATTTATTTTTTAAAAATATTAAATAAATTTTACAATGATACTTGCTAAGTGAATATATTGGTTTAGTTTATATGTATACATGGATACATAAAAAAATGTTACATAAAAAAAACTATGTAATTTTCAATTTAGCTCTTCACTACGTTCAGCCTTCTTTGGGATTACAATATTAAAGTTTTTCACCAAAACATTGGGAATGGTAACATAAGAAATGTTAAGATAGGATTTTCAGTAAGGGTATAGAAAATATATTTTAGTAAATTATCATAAATGATTGTGTGTTTATGAAAACACTATCAATACAAAATAAAATCATACAAAATTCGCTAAAATTCATAAATCACGAAACATGACAGAAGGTTTTTTTATACAATAGATATAAGAAATAAGAGTGCATAATCATTAGGAAGGAATCATGAGCCATCAAAAAATATTCTTAGAATAGTACACAATATTTTGGAATACAAATAATAATAAAAATAAATTTCTTTTGTTAAGAATCTTTTTTAAGACTGTCTTTATGGATTTGGATTGCTCCATATCCCACAATTCATCTATAGTGGTTTAATCCAAAGACTATCTTATTGGAAACATTTCCTATGTTAAATGGGTTCACTCTAAATACTATTATTTATTATCTTATGCTATATCCTTCTATTCTCAATTCATTTTTGGGATATTAATTATAGTCCCACACATCACATTATAAAAATAGTATATATGTGTGCCATAAAATCATAAAGAAATCATCACATTATCATATTATAACTCTTGGAAAATATATTGGTTTTATAAATATTTCATCTACATAATTTTTAACCGTAATTAAAATGAATTAATATTATGAAATTTTACAATATCCAAATTAAATCATAAGAAAAACCAAATTATGTTGTTATAGATGAAAATACATTAAAAATATTAGTAGATAATTTCTTGAGGAATACACCCTTTAAAGTTAAATCACATATTTGGAACATAAAAATTTGGAACATAAAAATTTCAAAAATATTAAGGAAAATATATACATTTAAGAGATAAAAATAATAACTACAAATCATTATTAATATAAAATAGTATATGTCATGGTGGATAACGTTGTTCATGTGGTTTATATTAAATAAATTCCTTTCACATTGTTAGTAAAAAATTAAATAAATATTGTTAGGAAATAGATAAAAATTTTAATTTTAAATAATGTATATCAGAATTAATTAATGTGAAACAATTAGTTTGATAAATCATTAGATGATGTAAAAAATAATTGAAATAATTTCTGAGAAAGTATAGACATGAATGAAATTATTCCCAATCGAAGAGAGAAACATGAAATATTTTCTAAAAAATAATAATTTCAATATATTGAAAAAATAAATGGATTAAAGTGAAATAAAAACATGAAATAAATATAAATTAAATGAGATAATAAATAAATAATACAGGGTATAGATAGATCATATAATTTCAACATTGGAAAATTTAGTTAAAAACCTTGATAAAAAATACATCATAATAAAAAAACCTTAGCAATGTGAAAAAATTTGAATCATTACTCCAAGAAATAAATAAATTCAAATGAAACATTAAATAAAAAATCATAAGAGAAATAATTATAAAAAAATATAAATGGTTTAGTAGATAAATATAATAATATATTATGGGTTTATAATGTTGAATGTCTATTAATGAAACAAAACTGTGTTGAGAAGCCCTTACAGATTTTGTTATTTATGAAGAAAAATCATTTAATATTTTAAAGTAATATGGTTATATTAATACCTTTATTTTAATCATGCATTATTTAAAAATATATTTTTTTATTAGTATATACAACATGGAAATACAAAAATGGTGTGTAAAATTAAAACATGTTCTATAGGAGGTAAATTAAAACAAAACCCTTACATTAAGTTCATTTTTCTTAGAAAGTACTTGTACTTGTTGTATAAGAAATTTAAAACTGTTATAAATAATTATCAAGAACATAATAACACTTATTATATATTAATTTATTTATTTATAACATCACATAACATATTCAATAATAGTCTTTCACTATCATAATCATTTCTTGTGTTAACTACCCTATTTTTCAAGTGTGATTTGGTTTGGTAGTTATGGTCCTTTCACATTTAGAATGATTAATTATGTTATATAATGTTAATGATTATATAATTATCATATATATTATTTTTATAAACATTTATATCTATTCCTATAAATTAGTGATGAAAAATGAATTACATCCCTATGTGGAGATGGTAGTCTGTAAGTACACATGAGTGATCTTTTCCACTTGTAGATTGATGAACCAAAATAAAGTTAATTGAAAATTCATGAAAAAACCATCATTATTATATTATTAATGTAAAAAAATTCTTTAAATATATCCTTATTATTATCCATTAAAAATAAAACTAAAATATTAATCACATTACTTTGTGAAGGTGGTAGTCCATACATACGCATGAGTTACATTAAAATTTACTAATAGAGCACAAGGTAAGAATTATATAATATTAAATAATTAATTTTGTATAATTATTAAACAAGTATCATATATAAGTAATAAATCCATCATAATAACCATCCAAAAATATTGTTGATGTTAAATGAATTATATCCCTATATATAGGCCCTAGTCCATACAAACAATAGAGCGATACTTTTATTTCCCATTTGATGGATAAGTGGATGAAAATGGATATTTTATCAAAACAATTAATTATATATATTTATCATGATTCATTAATAATTTTTATGGATATAACATGGTTAGAGAAGATATAAGAAGAAATAAAATTGAAACTACATTGTTATGATTTATACCTTTTCTTTAAAGCCCATATTCAGATTAATACTTCATCCTTGAATGATTAGTATTAATTGAAGACCTAAAGCTCTATGATAAATGGAATTATTCTAGGAAGGACTTTGAGTATGTTAATAATGGTATGAATATGTTACGAAGAGATGGGTCATTTTTTATGTGAGGGGCTGGACACACATGAAATTTCTTAAATGATTTTAATTCAGTTAGGACACATTCAAGGGAATGTTGATCCAACTGGAATGGGATTGAAAATTAAGAGAATATAAAGATTAAATATATTATAAAAATAAAATTTATATTCTTTTGGGTAGAAATAATACATTATCACTTTGTTAAGCCCCCTAGAAAACCCATATTAACCTTAGTTGTGGTAACAACATTTTAATGTTTTTCGATTCATAATGAAAAAATCATGCTGATCCTATGAAATTATATGAATTCATATGATTCAGAATATAGAATCCATTTTCATATATTCCATTTCTATAGTTTGAATAATCTAAATTTAATTAAGTTAGAAAACCACAATGAAATCCCATTTTTGAAAAATAAAATTTTAAGTATAAAACAAAATTTACTTCCCTTCATTGCCCTGTAAAAACAATAAAATGAAATTTTAAATTTTAAATCAAAAATAAAATATATTAGGTTCCTTAAAAAATAATATATATATATATATATATTGTTTTAATTTATTATGATAAAAACAAATTTCATATATAAAATTAGTTTTTAGTTAAATGTTTTTTATGATAAAATAGTAACTTATACCAAAATAAAGTACAATGAAGACTAATATGTAATTAATTAGATTATTTTTAATTAATTTAGATATAGGTTAATTTAATATTAAATTACAAAAATAATAGTTCTTTCTTTGTAAATGAATGGATATTTCCATTATAAAAAACGTATTTTTAGTTCTTCAATGAAAAATAAATATTTTTAGAAAAATACTAAAAAAGGATCCCTAAAATAATATTGAAATAATGATTTTAAAAATAATATTTATTCACAAAAATAATTTTTTTAATAATAGTATAAATTAATTTTATATTTCTCATTAAAATCTATAATAAAACAAATTTTATGTGAAAACATATTTTTGATGCACAAAATGAATTAATTTACAACTGAGTACTTATTTATTTAAATTAATAAATATGTTTTCATTAATAAAATCCATTATATAGATATTTCATAAATATGTCCTTACTATTCATATATTCTAAATTAATTTCAATATTTTGATGGCTTATTGTATTGTGATTAATAATGAGTTGGGGTTGTGTGTAAGACAAGCTATAAAATATGTCACATTTTAAATTAAAGGAAAAACAAAAAAAATCATAGGGTGTAACACATCAATAAGTTTTAGAAATAAAATATATCATCCTCATATCATATAATTACACATGGAAATAAAAATATTTTCATATCCTTTTCAAAAGTAATCACATAAAGAAAACATTCATAATTCAATTAGTTATTATCACATAATATAACATTGAATAATAAAACAAGTATCAAAATATATCTTTCAACATTCTTGGTAAATACCTTTAAATCAAGGAAACATAACCTATAGTAGTTACACTATTAGTAACCCCAATATATATATTTTTATCATCTTAATTTTTCAACATATCTATGGACTTCTCCTTATAGTCGGAATAGTGTTTCAAGTGTCGGAGGACCCCAAAATTAATATAATAACAATAATAATATATATTAAAGTACACTCATGAATATTTTTGTAATTAATGGTTTTACACCTGATTGAGACCTTGGATGAATAATTTAAGAATTTTGTTATTTTTTGATAAAAGGGTTTACCTTTGTCATGAATTAACATTGTTTAGTATCATGTGTTTGGTTGAGGATAGCCAGTGGTAGGTGAGTTTATTAAAATTAAATATTTTATATAAATATTTTACTTAATGGCCTAAAACAAATTTTTTTTAAATAAATACATTTTTATGAACATTATCTAAGGGCATTTGAATACACCTTGTAAATTAGAGGGGAATAGTAGGAAATCTCTTCTGATGGTGAAGACCTGGGAATGCAGATTGATGATAATGATCATAGAGAACGATGAAACGAATGAAGATATACTAGGATCCTTATCATTATTGTTATAAAACACATTATTTTCCACTAATGAATTCATTATTGAGGTAGGTATTATAATTTTTTTTAGTATTCACTCTTTTAAAAAATTTCATGGATTATATTTAATGTATTCTTATATTTTTGTGAATTTTGTTCTCCACATGAGCCTCATTACAGTTTTTTTATAAATAAAATTTTTTATATTAATTGATCATATATTTCAATCCCTTCATTTTGAGAATCTATGTCCAGTGGTGTGGATAAAATCATCTAAAAATGATCTTACATTGTTTTTTTTTCACAACCCTTCTTTGTATTATTTATCATTGGCCAATGGGGTTAGTAATTCAATATTTATGTGTCATATTTGAGCATTATATAAAACTAAGATTCATGTAGGATGTGTGAATGATGTAGAGTCACTTCTTTCAGATGTATCAATATGTATTTGTCAATGTGGGGGATGGATTTTTGTATCAAAATTCAAATAGATGAGGATATATGTTACAACTACTGCATGGGTGATAACAGTTTAGATACTTAGACTCTACTGGGTTGTAAATGAAAATAATAATTTGAAAAAATTGGATTTGTTTGTTTTAAGAATTTAAAAGGTATATTATGTACTTTTAATGATATATCTATTGTATGTACAAATCTAGTCATAACTATAGTGAAAAACATGGATACATTACTCCTATCCTATAGAAAAATACAATGTGTAACATTGGTCCTCATGGTGGATGGGGGTTTTCACTGAGATAAATATCACACACCATGTGGAGGTGCCCAAAAATTGTGTCACCCTACTAATGTAATTGGGACATGTATCAACGATACACTCCCAAGTCCCCTTTAAAGAATACACAATGTATACCCCAAGGGCCACATCATATAGAAGAAGTTGGCTACTCAATCCATGTTCCAGGAGAACACACATTGCTTCAGGTGGAAATACACATCGTGTGACCCTGTGTACACACCATGTGGAGAGACATGGATAGCCAATCCATGCCCAAGGGAGGACACACCTAATTTTATACGGGGAGTAACATATTGTGTCCCATATATACATGACAAGGGGAGCTACATGGCTGGCCAAAATGTGTCTAAGGAAATAAACAACTAGATGTCCATGTGAAGATCACATGTCATGTGACCCTATTTACATGACATATAATTTTTCAAGAAACTTATAGGTTTCTTATATTATTCTTTAGGACATATTTTTTGATCTAAATTTAGATTATCATGAGTTATTTTATATGTAGGAAATTATGGCGGATTTAATGATGGAATTAGAGATACAAAGTGACGTGTTATGAGGGAGGTTCTTCTTCTTGATATCTGTGGAATATAAAATTAATCTATATTAGTCATCACTGTGATTATAGGGTTAGTACTCTTCTGTCGCATAGGGAATCAGTCCCCCATACACTTATACATGTATATTCATTACACCCCAAACTATAGAGGGTGTGGGTCTTATATATATTCGGTGATTCTCCAATATATTCCTTCTCTGGTGGAGTGAGGGTCCACTACAATTTGTGCTCCCTCATCATTGGATATAAAGAGTGATGTTTTGTCCCCCCACATTAATTTTGGTGAGGTTGTGTGTGGTGTTTGGAATAAGATATGGGACCTTTTGAGCTTCAAGGAGACTCATTGTCATACATAACTAGAAATTAATATTGATATCCGCTTGGTTTTCTCCCTTGGGTTTATTTTTATCATATCTGTTATTGTTTTCCCTTACTATCTTACCTTATGAGTTGATTAAAAAATATTTCATATTTATTCCTGATTAATTTTTAGGGTGTATTATAAGTTATGTTTAAACTGACCGCTAAAAGGGATTTTACACATGTGTAATATCTTTTATATATTATAGACATATCATTGGTGACTTCGGTGGACCTGGTATTAGAGGATCATGGTGGTACTTAGAGGATATAACCTTATTCAGTAGTCTATATTAGAGATTAAGATCTAGAAATTATTTATTATTTCCCATTCCATGTTATTTTTGTATTGGACCTCTTTTATATTTGTGAATGTACTTTTCCCCTTTATATCTTCTATTTTACCTTACTTTATATTGATAATTTTCCCAGACGTTGGTACATGAATAGATTAAACTGTCGATGTTTATTTATATTTCACTATCTATGAATTGTTAAATAGATATGGTTTTGTGTGTTTGTATATAGGTATATAGTCTAAGGCCTACCATTTTAGTTTTATACCTACTCAACACCTATCACCAGCTGTTGACATATTGTATGTTGTTTTGGGGTGACACCCCTAACTTACTACTTGACCATATGGTGTCCTAGTCTGTTGGGTGTTGAAAATAATGTATAAGTAAAGGGTATAAATTAAATATAATAATTTTACCAATAAATATATCTATGGAAACTAGGTGAAAAGCCATTAATAAAATAAATAAGTGTAGGTTATTCACATATGAAATTCATTGGAAGAGAAAATATTGTAATACATTGAAAACAATTAGGCATAACAAATAATGTGATGGATAATTTATCCCAAAGAGAGTAAAATTGCATATATAATTCATATAAATAATTTGGATAGTTACATTTGAAAAACATATTAAATCAATACAAAGATATTTTAAAGTACTAATAATTAGATAGAAAATAATTTAAAAGAGTTTTTAAAATATAACTTTGGAAAATAAGAGTTAAAATAAATCTTCAAAAATAAATTTAAAAGGGAAATTTTATAAATATAGGACATAAATTATTTCTTTTTGAAACCATAATAACTTATAGGTAAATTTCTAAATAAAATTTCAAAGTTTGATGAAATATGTGTAATAAAGAGAAGGTAAAAGAAATATTTTTAAATATAATAATAAAATTATGATGTTACAGGTCTCAATCAAAAGTTGTTTTCAAAATGGTGAAGAGAAAACATTGTAAAACATTTAAAATTTAAATTTTAACATCAATAAATTATTCCATGAAAAATAAATATATTATCAATGGAGATTTGTGGTGAAAGAAAAAACATTTGATTTTTTAAGGATTCAGTATATTTTTAAATACCTTTGTTTGAAAATCGATATCATAAAAATAGTATTACATTTTTATTTAGAAAAGTGGTCAAGATAATTAACAAAATTATAAAAGATATTCAATATTATATTTCAAAAAAAAATAGTAGAATATTGTTCATAACAAAAATATAAACTTGAGAAAAATATCAAATTAAGTTATGGGGGTTTGTTCTTGATAACGTTATACATTCAGATAAGATAAAAATAATGAAAATAGATTTGAAATAACAGTATAATTATCCCTATAAAGAAAAATATCACATAATATAAAATTTTATATAAATTAATAAAGATAATATTGAAGATAAATTTTTTAATAAACTATATTACTCAATGAACATGGTTTGAGTTACCAAAGTACACTACAAACAACATTGTTCATGAAGTAAGAAACTATTGAAATGGGGTTTCTATGAAAAAAATGTAAATACCTAGAAAAAAATATAGAATATATTATAATACAATAATAGGGTATATTTTAGCCAATATATTTGATATCTGATCATGAAGAAAAATTATAACTTTGGGAACATTAATTGAGTGAACACATGCACTTGCTACATGTAATTAATTTATATTTTTGCCTACGGAAATATTAATCATTAAATTGAACATACATTACCATTATTGAAATTAAAATAATGATATATAAACTCAAATAGGTATCATATACACATTATGGACTGAAATTAGTTGTATAACACCAAACAAATCGTAAGGAAAATAATTTGAAACAAAAAATCCTTACATTGGTCTCAATTCATTTTTCAAATGCACCAAGAACCCTCAATAATTAAATTATGTTTACTAAATACATACTAACAAACATTATTAATAAATATTAATAACTTTAATCCTAATTTATAAAAATTATATATATTTTTATTTAAACTTATTTCTAAAATCATGTGTAAGTGATCTTGATCATTTTGAAATATTTTTGTAAAAGTTGCATCAATATTAATTCTTCTTAAAAAGTTAATCACTCAAATGTCATTAAAAATAAATTTTAGGGTGAATTAAAATTATTTGGAATGTTTTAACTTCATTTCTTGTGTTTTTAATTCTTTATCCTTGATTACTAAATTGATCCAAAAAATATTTTTAAGATTCTTAACTAATAATTGATGTTTTCTATATTAATGAATTAAATATTGAAATAATATTTTAAAAAATAGATAATTATATTAATATTTATATTAAAATATATAATTTATTAATTTCCCATAGTAATCAATGAAATACATTCATAACACTATTGATTTAGGTGGTTAAACTAACATAAAGCAGGATCAAAACATTACTAATCTAGGAATTCTGAGATGTTCTAGTTGAATTAATATTTTAATAGTAGAATGATCTCTTATTTAGTTTTCAATACGGTGATATATCAAAATTTTAAATAATTATAATAATAATAGAAATCATATAATAATATTAATTAGAATAAAGATACCATTTTACTATAAATATTTATTTTGAATGGATAAATTTATGTATAAAGACCCATACGGTTCACAGATATATACTACATCTTATTATATAAATATTAACTAAATAACCAAATGATCCATGATTTAATCATATTTTTCTAGTATCACTATATACTTGTAAACATAAATATTTTTTATAAATAATATACTTATTCTCCAATTTAGTTTTTTACAAGATTATAAAAAATTCATCACCTCAGAACCCATGAAAAAATGGGGTTTAAAAGCATTTCATCACACCATAACCCATAGAAAATAAATTGGATTTATAAAAATATTATTATCCTAAACAATAACCATTTATTAAAATAATAAGTGTTTTTATCATTGGAAAATTTCCCGACCAAATCATCAGCAATATAAAAGGATGTCATCATAGATGAAAACCCCTTTAAAAAACACAAAGAATATTTCTTGAGGAAAATATCCTTTCCAAATTGATTTCACTTATATAAAATTTAGAATTTAAAAAAAAAATACCATGAAATTTTTTTTATTTCAAATGAACTTTAGAATGTATTAATTTAATCATTGAGGAATATAACTTTCTTTATGGTGGGGAATTTTGTTCATGTTGTATAAACTAAAAAAATAATCCTGTAACATTTTCCCAAAAAGAAAAAAAGTTCCTCATTTGAAAAATGACATGTTTATTTCTCTTAAATCAAATTTTAAAATTAATAAATGGTTATAAATTATTTTATTTAAGTATTGGATAATAATAAAAACATTCTAGAATTTTTTTGGAAACCATAGTCATGGAAGAGAAAGTATTTTCAACTGAAAAGGGAAATAAAGTGTATTTTAATTAAATCATTATTTCATTATATTATGAAATTGAAGAGGGAAAATAAATGACACAATTATTTTACAAAAATAAATACAGTAGAAGAAAATTAATTTTTTTATTGAGGGATATATCATAATAATTAATCATTAGAAACATAATATTAAACAATCCTTATATACAATTAGATTATAACATAAAACCCATGCCACTTTGGTATCATTTGAATAATAATGCTAATTAAAGAAATAAAAATATATAGATATTTAAATTTCAATACATTTAATAAGAATAATAATAAAATACATTCATGGGTATTATATAAACCACATAAAAGATATACGAGGGTAATATTTAATGTGTCTCATTAAAATAAATCTAAGATGAAAATCCCATAACGTAGGTCTGAATTCCGTTATAAGTATTTGAAAATATTATATAAAAAATATATATTTATAATAAATACATTATATAACCATTAACATATATATAATACTATATATGAATTATAAATAAACTTTTATATAAATTTTTTATCAAATATTTATTAAAATAAAAGTTCCTGATTATATCAGTTCCTTTTTTATGTAGGTTGTAGTTCGATAATTTTTTTCATTATAGTTTTATCATGGATAAATAATCTCCAAAAATTTAATAATATATATATATATATTATTTTAATAGTATATATAATTAAATTTATCCATAAAAATTACATATATTAAAATGAATTAGACTATTCAGGGAGATGGTATGTTATAAACTAGCACCAATGGTCATTTCAATTTTTGACGAATGGAGAAAAATAAAGGAAAATAATAGCTCACCATTTTGGAATCATTATTTTATCATATATATTATATATATTTGTCTATTCACTCAATATTTATTACCATCCAAGAATAATAGAAATAAAAAATAAATCACATCACTTTGTAGAGGTGGTAGTCCACATGTACTCACACGAAATGTTATAATTTTCCTATAGTTTGTATTGTAAGAATGCAAATTTTATATTTTCATTAAAGAATAATATTTATAACATAATTATACTATATAAAATATAAATCCATCATAATAAAAATCTTGGTAATAAGGTGACTGTAAATTATTTGTATCATTATGTGCTAGGTAATCCATAATTACACACGAGCAATTCATTCACAAACCATTTGATGGAAAGAGGGTGAATATATATGGAATAATAACAATATAACATAAATTTAGGTTTCTTAAATTATTATATTATATATAATATAATACATTTATAGGTTTTAAAAGAAGATTCAAAAATATTGTGATAAGTTAAGGTGATTACCACCTCTTTGAAACAACTCATTTAAATATCCTCAAAAGGATTCAAGGTTTTATTATTTGTAAGAGAATAATTTATAAAGGTTGTATAATTATGTTTATAAGGGAATTATATTATTTATGATAGACCTATAGTTCTCAATTTTGTGCAAAGTCTAGTTAGGATGAGTTTTGTTTTATCATTGAGGGGATGTGAAATCTTGAGATTTATTAAAATAATAAATTATAATAAATTCATCCTCTTGGGAAAATACCTCCAAAAGGACAAGTATTAGAATATAATAATGGTTTATATTGAAATTACATCCTCCATTAATGTTTTTATTTTCTTATGTATTATTTAAAACCATATATTTTTTATTAACTACTATGTAAACCAATTTGAACATTAATTTCATTAATGTTTGTTTTTTTCTTTAAAAGGATTATAATTTAATATAATATGTTGAAAAATTATAAACGGAAAATTATGTATAATTGTAAACAACATATTATATACTTTTCCTAATTTTTTGTTTTTTGTGATTTTTAAATAATTTATTAATACATTATTTTGTAAAAAAATCATTGGTATCAACATAGAGACTATTCATTGAATTTGAATTTTAAAACAACAAGAAAAAGTTAAAATTATAATATAATCCATTTACACATAACTAATATAGATAATAAAACTG
This sequence comes from Viscum album, assembly GCA_963277665.1. Classification (NCBI taxonomy): domain Eukaryota; kingdom Viridiplantae; phylum Streptophyta; class Magnoliopsida; order Santalales; family Viscaceae; genus Viscum; species Viscum album. Next base: position 549,003,187 of record OY728148.1, read on the forward strand.
AAAAATTATTGTATCACTATCAGTCACTCAAATTATATCACATTTAATTTTTTAAATATAAATTATTTATTTCCTTTAATTGAATAAATATTGTTTCAACATTAAGTAACAATTTATGGTTGTTATTTAACACCTAAAAATTAAAAATAATATAATTTCATGGAAATAAGTATATGATGTGAAATATATTTGTTTTGATTCTTTCACAACATTTTTTGTTCCTTATGTGGTCACATAAAATATATTTAAAACTATGATAATGATATTTTTCATTTTTCTTTTCTTTAAATATTATAATGACTATTTTTATGGAAAAGTGTCTATCAAAAATTTAATTTTCAGAATAAGGTCATAAAAATCAAATTAAATTCCTTTAATAAGAATTTGGATGAAAAACTTATGATCTTAGCACTTATTTATGACCAAGATTAACCTGATTTATTCTTTTTTGAGGAGATACATTTTACCAAGGTTTTTATTTATAGTGTCTAAAAAAAGGGACTTATTTAAGAAATATGAACCTTCTGATTAAAAATAAAGAACCCAATTTAAAATATTCAATTCATATAATTGGAAAAAATTAATTTCTAATTATGTGTGGAAAACAAGATGAAAACATTAATTTAGAAAAATTCAGTTTTCAGTATAACAATATATCTCATTCTGGTCCATTTCATAAAGAAATATTCAATTATTTTTTAAAAATTTATTGAATATATAATATTTAAATTTAATTAAAATCATTTAACTTTATTTTTCAATAAAATTTATTAATATTGAAATGTATTACATGTATAAAAATAATTTTTATGACAAATGCATATTTTTGTATAAAAAAATTTCTTATTAAAAATTAAATATTAAAATTCATTAAAATTTACATAAATAGTGTTATTTTATATATAATATGACTAATTTTTATTTTATATATCTTTTTAGAAAATTATCTTTGTAAATAATATAAATATACACATTAAAAAAACTTCAGGCTTTTTCTATATTCATAAAAAACAATATTTTAAAAAAATATCAAAAAATGACCCCAAGATAATTTGAATTTTATTATTTTAAAAATAAAGATTAATATCTAAAATTCATTTACTAAATGTATAAAAAAAATTTCTGAAAAATCAATAAAAATTTGTTTTTTTAAAGGAATCATTTTATTAAAAAATAATATAACATTACTAAAAATCAAAAGTTTATGTCTTAATAATTCATCAAAAAAATTATTAAGTTGGAAAATATTTTATATTTGATAAATTAGTTGTTCCAATTAAAACCCAACAAATTAAAAACTAGTTTATACTTGTCAAAATAATATTTCTTGGTCATTTAAGCTTAATGTTGTGTGTCGTATAACTATCATACATAATGTTCTTCTTTTAAAATATCAGGGTGTTACATTATTATTATTTAATATTGAATATATTAAAAAAAATGTTTATTTGGTCTTTTGAATTCATTAATAATTTCTAGAAAATAAATTTATCACTTAAACCAAATCATAGAACCATCCATGAAAGCTAGTAATGAAAGATGGGACACACCCTTCCATAGAGGTGGTTGTTAACACATATACATGGATACTTATTATTTTCTCAATAAATGTGGAAAATTAGTAATATGGTTATCATTTAAGAATATATAATATATATACTTATTATAATAATTATATTTTTAATATCCTATTTGGACTATCCCTATATGGAGGTGAAGGAAAACGAAATACGTTTTGTCGTTGAGGTGGTATTCTACAAAATGCGTAGATAATGGACTCATTTTTATTAATTGAAATGGGAAAGGGGGGTTAATTATAAACCATAAAAATAACATCCTATTAGTATAAAATATATAAAAAAATTAATATTAATATATTGTAATTATATTTTTATAAAGAGTACACAAAATGAAATATAAATGAGAAAGAGTGGCTGGGAAATTATACACCACTTCTTGGATTATCCCTATCAAAATGAGTTTAATAATTTTAGGCATACTATTTAGAGAAGAATTAAATATATTTAATGGGTCTTGGAATATTTATTTGTGGTTTGGGGATTGATTTGGATGAATATAGTGGGTTGTGGAGGAAGTACAAGAGAGGATATGAGAGCACCTTTTATAATTGAAAATGGGTGGTTGTTTTTTAAATAGCAAAAACCTTTTAATAATTTAAATTCAATATTAATGAACATGGATATAAAATTTAAAAAAATATTGAGTGAGGAAGATAAAATGTTTGTAAATCCTCTAAAAGCATTTTTCACACATGTTTCAAAAATAATTAAATCTCTTTACCCTTTAAATTATTATTTATACCATTTTATCATTTACCAAAGTGACTAGTTTTTATCAAATCTAACTTAATATTAATGTATAGAAATTAATTATTATTAATTATTAAATTTTAACAAAATTATTCTGAATTTGTAATAAGTATAATTTGTTAAATGCTCTGAAAATTATAAAACATTATTTTATAATAACAGACGTATAATTTATTTTAAAAAATTAAAAATTTTAATTATGTTCAAAAATGTGAAATATGGGTATATATATTTAGAAAAATAGTTTTTTAAATTTTATATATACTTATAAAATAAATATATGACAACATAAAATGGTTTCATGAATTTCAAATTCATACTTATACACGAATAACTTCAAAAAATCATGTTATTAATAAATATGTTATATTTCACTATCTACCTCCAAATTAATATTTCTTTGAAAAACCTAAATATTAACCCTCATATAATTTTGAAATTCAATATTAAAAAATAATTTATTATTATTAAATTTATGTTATTAAATTAAAATATTTTTAAATAAATAAATAAAATAATTAGAAAAACTATTTTTTTTGATAAATGACTTCTTAATTATTAACAATCTGTTATCATATTTAAAATAGATTTCGAAATAATTGATTACTAAAAAATAGACTTGAAATATAAATTTTAAATATTATAGTAAACATTTAAATTTGAATAGTTTTATTTATTATGTAATACATAATACCCATTTTCGGTAAATGGTTCCTTAAAAAAAAACCGTTTTTATAATTAATAGAGGAAAAATATTTAATTTATTTAATTGATTGTTATTTTCTATCAACTAATGGATATACAATTAATTTAATTTTTAATGTGTCTCAAATTGGATTTAGTTGATTGTTGTGTTAGTTTAGTCTTTCACATGAAAAAATCTATTAAATATAATATAAATTTATAAGATCAAAAATCTCTTGTTATTACATGGGGAGATGGATTTGGGTATGTGTTAGACATACATGGGTTGGTTGTTTACATATATAAACCTAGAATATTGTAAATAAAAAAACCATAAATCTAAAAACCTTCAATATCCCATCAAGAATAAGTATTTTAATTAATGATATACGTTATTTAATATAAAATAATATATAAGTTAATGTAAATATGATTTGTTAAAAATTAATCAAAAAGTACACATTAAAAAAATGTAACTATATTAAAAAAATGATCAAAATTAAATAAAATTTCCAATAATACCCATTTAGTTTCTAAACGCGGAGTAATTTCTTAAAAAAGATATGGAAAACATATATTGAAATAAACCCACATATCATTCCTCTTACAACAAGATAGCATAGAGGAGTGACAAGGCAGAGAATATACCACTTAAATGGTTCAATTATAGATCTCATTTAAATAACCACTTTTATGACTATATGTTCAAGGTTGTTCATCAAGAATCAACTTTTAATATATTTCTAGAACTTTTATGGCTCCATCAACATGAAGTATTCTCCTTGTTATACTATCAATGTCAGTAAATATTATTAAACATTAATGTAGGTGTATTGTATCAGGATAATTCCTCCTTTGAGTTGAATGAATATCAATACATTGATATATGGCTCTATAAAAGGGATGGAATACAACTAGTTGTAAATAATACTACAAAATTTAATCCTATATTGTCTTGGAAATCATTATCTCATATCCATGTAGTGAGATTAATAAAAACTATGTGCTACTCATCAAATTAATTGAGGAATAAATTCATGATCTGGGAAATCATCAGGTCATGGAGGTTCTATTGGAGAATAAATTGGAATATACAGTGACTTTTATTTTATCTGTCTTTTAAATTAGATTTATCCACGATGAGAAAACTATTCAAAAATTAAAAGGTCTCGTGATAATCCTTAAATATTAACCATTAACCTGGTCATATTAATAAAAAATATTGTTTTGACAGATATTTAGTCATCTATCCGTGACTACTGGATATAATGGTTATAAACACTACCAAAATAAGGAATAAATGGGGTTCAATCACATTCTCTCATGTACTCATGTTGTAAGTTTCATCAGATGAGCCCAACCATATAGCAGAGAAATATTATTCCAATGGTAATAATAACACTGACATTTATCATCTCTATTATCCAAATATATTCCAATATAATCTATCAAACATTAAAATAACCAACAATATTTAACTATTAAAAATAGATATTTTTAATTATTATAACAATGATATCTCAAGTATTCTAGTCTAGAATCATTGGAGGATGTTTCAACCACTATTGATGAACTTAAAAAAATTAATTTAGATATAGAGGAAGAACTATTTTCTATATTGGTTAGGGATTCTATATTACACAATGAATAGGATAAAAATATCACAATACTTAAAAATGTATTGAAATTTTCTCACATGAATATTATCTATAAATATAAATGTTATAAAAAGAGTTTTGTACCCATTACATAGTTCTACCCATTGACCACAATAGTTATAAAAATCTAGTGGGTAAAATACATTTGACTTATAATGCTATGGTGGGAGGTGAATTTGTTAAGAGCATCCATACCAAAACCATTCATAATATTTAACATGAAATTTGACGCACCAATATTTTCCATAATTAGGAAAATAAATGGAATATTAAGGTCGACATAAACTTCAGGGATATCAGTACTCACTACTAAAATAATAATGTCTCATTCCCAATCATAGAATTATTGATCAATGTAATCAATTAATTTCAACCCCTTTGATTCATAGATATATAATTTTATTATAATTACATCTAACTTTCCCATAAGATGATGTGGTTACTACCATATTAGAACCATGTGGGGCATGTTGATACTAATTAATTCACTTTTTTAAGAATAATGAATAAATTTTTATCAACATTCCCCACATCATATCTTTAAGTCCCTCTTGGGGAATACCATGGAGTGATACGTAGATAATATTGTGGCTACGACCTAATATTTTTGTGATCAAATTGAAGATATCAAAAAAAAATTAATTAAAAATTAATGTATAACATGAGTATGAATCCATAAAAAATTGATTTTTCTATCACATTCGAGAGATTACTCAACTTCAGGGTATTCCCATATATCATTGAATTAGATCTTAAAAATACTAGGGTGATAATTGGTATTCCTCATCTTTGAGACCTCAAATAGTCTAGAGGACTCTAAGGGTATCTCTCATACATTAGATTATTTACATCCAATCTCACTAGAAAACAGATTTCCTCAAACAAATATAAGAAAGATTGGTAAAACCAATAAATTTAATGAATATTGTAAAAATTCCTCTAAATATTTCATGTAGTACCTCATGCATCTACTAGTTTTGATTCCACCCATTGAAGACGGTCCACCCATCCTCTATGTTGAATTCATATAACCTTCGATCAATTCCCTCCATTCAGTGAAAAAATAATATAATAAAATGAATGGCCTCTATTATCTTCCAAAACTAATTCATGATAACATGATTCTATATTTGGATATTGAAAAGAATATATTTATATTGATTTTCATAGGTCAAAAGATGGGTTATCACATGTAGTACCACATGTGCAACCTCATCATTAATATTAACATTGTTACATAAATCACATATCATATTAAATGAACCTAGATCATGGAATGGTTTATGGTTATCCTTAAATAATTTAATATCCAAATCATGTCTTAGAGGAGATCAAAATATATGTTCTAGAAGATTCCATCACAACACACCCAATCCTAGAGATTTCATTATTGAACATAGAACACCATAATGAGGAAGTACATCCCATTAATGACACTTATAAATCCTGGGAGGCTTACATCTATAAGTACTATAAATTCTTAAAAGGGCCAAAAAAGGATAGACTAAAGGTGTACCTAGTTAGATTTATAATTATACTCATCTCACCAAAAAAATTGTCATATAGGATTCCATATTACTTTCAGAAGAATGTACCAACAATGAGGTAGAATACCAATCCCACAATATTGGCATATATTTATTCATACCAATACTAGTGGACCATAAAATATAATAGGTGAATTATAGTTGGTGATCAACAATATAAATGGTGAATATTTTTTTCAGAAGGAGTATATACATCTCATTCTTGATTAAGTATGATGGATAATGAATGAATTCTCTATATAGCTATGATTACTAGACATTCAATGTTAATGAAAGTTATCATGAGATTAAATAAAAAACACAAAAAATATCGTATATGTTCTACAGTAGGATGAGATCACTGTTCATATCACACATCATAGGGAGGCCCCTGTATTTTTCTACAGTTATATAAAAGAAATTAATGATTTCAGTATCATCATGGATCAAGGTGAGCCTATTTTTCACCTATCTATGTGGTAATCAGATGAATTTACCTTATAATTGATTACTATAAAAATGGTATCCTCCAATAGGATCAATCCAAAAAGGATTAGATCTAATTTCAGGATGATAATTACACACTATATGACAACATGAATTCCTTAAAAGTTCATTACATGTGATTATTTGATGTATTTCCCATCTGACGCATTAAAGGTGGATATGCCTCTTTATCCAGGAGTAAGTTCATGTTCGTGATTACAGTTCTAACAATTCATAAGTGATCAACTTCAATCAAAACATGATATGTAGATAATTCTATCAACAAATGAATCAATGATTAATTAAATTAATTATGAAAATATCTTGATTGTGAATATCATGAAAATATCATCCATTGTTCCTCAAAATTGGTGGACAAAGGGAAATACAATTATCTATTTACCATATGTGGAATATATATAATTGGTCTATATCCTTTATTTTTTCTTAGTACATCAAGTACATCCAATATAAATTTATATTCATATCCTAGTGGGATGAGGATATATCTCTCAAATAGTTCAGTAAAAAGTCTATCATTAGCATCATGAATTCAAATATCATTACCATATTTTGTGTCCATAAAATAATAATTATTAACAATAATATTAATTTATGATCATATGAAAAGAAAATGTTGTATCAGGAATATAAAATTCATTCTTTCCAATCATCTAACTAACATGTTGAATTCAATGGATATATCTTATCCTTTATCAAAATAATATCTAATATCCATCAGAAAATAAAGGACAAAGAGAATCATTCTTGGAGAGAATAGATTCAATATTCATTTTGGTATTATCATAAAAAACCTACACTACTATGAACGTGACCCTTATTCCCCTATATATATGAACAATGTGGTCCTTCCCCTCACTTTCTATCTATCAAGACTTCCACATTTCCATATACAATCAACTATTTGAATATGAGTTGTACCATATATGGATTTATGAATTATAGTGAATTAACGATAAGAGGATATTCATGAATGAAAAATTAATGTTTCATTAAAATCAAGTCACTTGATCATTAAATATATAGAGTTTCCACCACTATTTTCTATGTCTATAATTATTTTTGGCACTGATAACTCCCATGAATCTTGGTAAGAAAAATATGAAACTATAGTCAAAATTGGAAAGAACCAATGTAATATATAAGATGAACACTAATGGATCCTATTCTCAAATACACATGGATGGGGATCATATCATTCCCACCACCACAGATGGATTCTCAATATATATTGTTGTAACTTCATGCCCGGTTCACACATCCTTTTCATATGATGTTTAATAGAATGACAGGATTCTTTATCGCATGAATATAAAATACTCAATAAAAAGTTCTAATTCATAGACCATAGATCATGGAACACAAATTTCCTAGTAACATGAAATTATACTGAAAAACATGTTGTCAACCATACATTGGCATTCAAACTGTTTCAAATTTCTTTATTTTGAGTCCTATTTTACTTACTTGAGAGTTAGATCAATGAAATAATTTTCAATTCATTTTCCCTATCCCTAAATCTATTAGAGGTAAAATGGACTCATAATATAATAACTATTTGTGGATTGATTCTTATTATTTAAGAATATTCAATGTTTCCCAAATTCTATACTTAATTTCCAACAAAAAATTAAATTGGAATTAATCTTAGTTCTTAGTATCATAGTCATTAATGTCATGTTTCAGATGAAATCCTTGAACTAGAATGAAGCAATAAATTTTCACCTACACATGAGATAGATCTATTTTACGAATATATAATAACTCTAGATAACATGATTCTTATTTTTAAATGATGAGTATTAGATTAGTTAATATTAGACCCATCCAGAATTCTAAACATTGAAAACAATTTCTTCTTCTTTCTAATATTAGCCTCATTAATTAAAGATGGGTTCCTCCATGTTTTTGAAATAAGGATGAGTCCATTTCAATTTTTTTATAAGTAATATTGGTGAATGACCCAATATTTGATGGTCCTTATCACATGAACCTAAACTATAGAATATTTATGCCATAATCACATGATGTAAAAATGAATGATATACAGGTCACCATAAAATTCATTAAAATACATAGAGAAATCCATTACAGGATATTAAACACCATCATATAAAATATAAATTTAGATAATATTATTAGATATACAACTCCTTATCCATATAAATATATTGACATAATATCCCCATATGAGTTATTGTAACCAATATAGAAGACCTTATTACCTTAAGTACTCAATGGTAATTTATACTTAAGACTTCTATAGTGTCATATTTCACTTATCCTATGATATAAATCCCCCTTATAGGAATTACATGTGGAATAAATCTTATTATTTCAGAATAAATCATGATTCCAGATAGTCTTAACCTAAGTCTTACTAGAAATCTCCTCAGCATTGAAGCCCTCTTTATACTAGTGTTATTAACCCCATTCAAATCATGTTTCTAATTAGACCAACATTAGGATGATTATTTATAAAATTAACACCATTTAAATGATCATTCCATTTTCAAACTCTACAACAAAAGAACTATGTTTAAATTTATTCCTATTTTCATAAGATATATAGTTATACCAATATTACTCATCCAAAACAAGCTGTGAAATATCAATCTTTTAAAAATAATCATATTGTTTGGGCCTTCTCCTTCATGAAATGGTTTCCATATAATTCATTAACTATTAAACCATGTATAATGTCTGTAATATTCTACCCATGGTTCTACTTTAGAACCTCTTGTGGTCCTAATTAAACACAATGGAATAATTTTCCCAATAATTTCATAATTACATGTGAATTCATTTATGTTTTTAAATGATATATAGATATGTTTAGATTACTTATCTTAATCATATCCACAGTTCTTTCACTAATAAAATTATATTTCTCCCAAATGAATGAAATATTCTTATTCACATAGGGTTCCCTCAAGTAATTTGGTTTGATGAAGAATTTCCTTCATTTTGTGTGAAATAATGTTATTAACAAATACCCTGTATAATTTCCCTTATTGTAAAATATTTAATTACATGACACATAGGTCATTTCCTCATCAAATTAAACTAGAAGAAATTTATCCCCTCATGCACTATTCAAAACATTATAAAATGGCCAAATTTTTATGGTTTTTTTCTTTACATTAGTTAAATCTCTATAAATTATTCCACTAATTCAAGGATATTTATCTATAGCCCCATGTTGGGGTTAAATGAACCTATCTTTGAAAACAATATTTCCTACATTTTGTACCCAAATCATTAAAATTGGTTCCTCCTTCTTTATTTTCAATTTGGAATGAAATTAATTCATTCTCTACAATACATGAGCTAAATTACTACTGAAACATTCATGAACTATGTGATTCTTGATTCCTGTTATGTGGGATACATAGTGATTCCTGGATCTCTTATACAAATCCAAACCAAAAATATTATATAAATGTTTGTCATTCCTCCGTTCATATGGTATCCAAATTTACATCATGTCTTTTATAGTTGTCTGAATGTCTGAGAATCATATTTGAGTCCAAAATTTTTGACCTTAATATATATTACAAGGCCCCAGCCTTAAACCTTACTTAATCTTGAGTTATTACAAGGTTACACATTGAGGATCTTTTCAGGTTTAGAGTTTTAGAGAATTAGATCATGAAACTTACACTACATTCCACATTTAAACAAAGTGGTTACATAAAAGACAGTATTCATTCTTCCCATCAACGGAAACATATTTAAAATAAAACATGGATTCTTTCTTGACACATCCTTGACACTATCATCACATCATGAACCTTTCCCTTAACCTGTGAAAAACATTTCAAAAAAACTTGGGATGAGCATAAAAAGCTCAGTAAGGGTTATAAAAATATGGAAAGGAAACATGAGTTCATATATACATAAGAATGAAATCATACTTTACCCATATAACATAGGCACTTTAACAAACCTCATCAAACCATGAATAAATCATAGAAAACATAAGACATAAAGGTAACTTGAGGCATTAATAACATTCTTACGTAGGTAGTAACCCTCTTGGTTACGTTTGGAATACCCATCACAATATATTCCTTAAATCTCTTCGGAGAAACCTTAACTTTTCACTCCTTCGCGTTACCCAATGCATTGGAGAGCTATATCGGGCTCACCCGCCCTTAGTTTATCACGGAACCACCCGTTTTCATAACAATTCCCAAGAACCATAACATAAATGTATCACATAAAACATGCATAAAGGAAACATAACATTTCCACATTTCAATCACAATATAACATTTTAGTATATTTAAATAATGAATCCATTCAAAAAGAAACCATTTCCAAAACCATTTAAAATATTTAATAAAGAGATTTTTGAATCAAAGTGTCCCATACCACCTTGAAGCTTAAAATTTTAAACCATTAATATCCATATAAATAAATCCTTAATACCATTTTGAAAACATGGATATTAATAAGAACAAATAAATAAAACATTTAAAACGATATTTTGGTTAAAGGGGTTTTACCAAAATTAGAGACACTTGAATAAAATAATTGAGGAATAACATTTTGTCAGAACTCTATAATATCATGACAATAAATGGATTCATGATATAATACTCCAAAGGATAGTATATACACCATATAATAGTGAATTGGTGCATAACAACAGTGAACCCTCAATAGAAATGTCAAATGTGATGAAATCCCTTATAAAGAAGGTATCCTTAAATTAAGGACAAATCAACCTCAAAAATATGTGTGAAAAATATAAATACACCCAATATATGTGGATATTAAGTGTAAAAAAATAAAATTTCATTCACACATATTCAATGGATGACATATTCAATGACTACATGTTGAACCCAAAGAAATCGAAATTGGGTAAAAAAGTTCCCTTGACAGCCTAACGGCATCACATCAAAATGAGTTGATGAGAGATAAAAAGTGTATCTCATAACTTGGACATAAAATTTACATCAATAAGGATATACGAGAACATATCCCAACATAACAATATGTAAATTAAAAGACCCAAAAAAAGAAGTCTTTTAAAAAATAAGAGGGTGAAAGGTTCCCTTACCGACTTGGGTATCTTTCAAAACATACACCCCATGAAAGAAGGACAATAGATCATTGATGTAAATACTCATAAATGAAATTATATTACAAAAATAGTAGAATAATGGGCAGTACATACATCACTCAATGGAATTTGTGGCAAATGTAGCATAAATCTCACGGGAATAAAAGTGAGATGAAAAATCCCTTACGAAAACTCGGCAGCCTAACGGCGCCACATAAAACTTCCGAATATGGATTGATGAGATCAAATAGGGTATCTCATCACATTAAAATAAAATTCACAGAAAAAGGAATATAAAAGAACATCCCCCAACATTACAAAGAGGATCTTAAAAGAAGTGACATAAAGGAGAGTACTTAAAAAGAAAGAGAGAGGTTAGATCTCTTACGAAAGTTCGGCAGCCTAACAGCACCACTCAAAACATCCAAAATGGATTGATGAGAGAGAATAGGGTCTCTCATCACATGAACATAAAAATTACAGTAAGTGCAATATAAAAGATCATCCCAATAACAAGAAAGATGAGCTTTAAAAGGAATGACATAAAATTGTGTACTTAAAAAGAAAAAGAGGAGTAGGATCCCTTACCTCGGGTCCGACTTGACTCGATCGTTCTTTAACGTCATGAATAATAAACTTGAGTTAATTTCTACTTCCTTAATAACCTTTTTTAATGTTCATTATTCCTTTTATATCACTTATTACCATGTCATAAACATTATGTAATCATTTAAGTTAATAATATTCGTTTTGCCGATATTTGGTTCTTAAGTTGAAAGTGGACTTCTTACAATTACATGTTATTCATGTGGCCAAATGTTTATTATACCCAGAATTGTATTCATGATGTAGATATCATATATGTCATATATATCCAGTACATTCATGCATTTATAACATTACATAATCATTTAGAGGTAAGAAATGAAATGCACAGTTCATGGAGACGGTAAGCCGTACGTACGCATGAACGCTACTTTCATTTCTATTTTGTATTTTATCGAATGGAATCATAATGATATAAAGGTATATTATAATTCCAGTGTAATATAATATATAATATCATAGTTCCATCCTTTATACGTCCCACATATGGTATTTAACGAATCAAATCACTTTGAGGGGGCGGTAGTCCGCACTTCCTTAAATGAAGATATCGCGTTTACACATAATGGAAACCATAAAGGTATGCCAAAAATGAAAAAAACAGAATCTTAAGGAAAACATAAACATATTATATATCATATATATAAATAGTGACATCATAATGTCCACCTTTGAAGGTGTTAAATGAGTATTGAACAATTATCGTTTCAGGAGGCAGAATTTCGCCATCCACGGAAACCGTATGTTCTTTAACCATTTGATGTAGTTGTGTGAGATTGTAGCTCGAATAAATCTTATAACAACATCCTAGTATATTGAAGATACTGGTGTTGTTACAAAAGAAGTAAATAAAAAGATTTTAGGGGGTTGGAGAAGCAAAATAAAAAAAAAATGAACATGAGAGAATGAATTACCTTTTAAAGTGTAACTCCCTTTTGATTTGAGCCTAAAGGATTCCTTTGAAAAAATTCTGCCCAAAGGGAATCCTCTAGGATGAGGATAGGGATGTGGAGAGAGTAAATGGGCAGGGGTTGGCCGAGCCAAAGGCTTGAGGAGTGTGTGAAAGGTGGTAGAGGTGGGGGCCTTTTATAAGAGGAGAGGAGGGGCACTTTTGGAAAGTAAGAAATATTACTTTATATGAAAATGTTTTTCGGTTTTAAAAGGTCCCACATTTATATAATTAGTGAATAAGGTGATAAGGGTTCTAAATATTTCCATCCAATAGGTTTTGGACATGTTTAGGTTTTAGATATTACATTATCTTTCCATTTTATTTAAATCGTTAAATAATGATGTCATCGCTGCATCATTATAATGTCATAAATAATTTAATTTATTTAGTGTCTAAAATTATTAAACAAATACTATGATGTATTAAATCGTTTTATCTTTCCAATGGCTATTTATAATCAAAAATCTGATCTTTATAACCTCATGTAAAAATTGTTTTTGTAAAACATATCATGTTTGTGTCATTTTTACTTTTACATTAAATAAAAAGTTATTTATGTCATTTCCCAACCAAAGTGGCTCCATGGGGTCCCCAAGTTGACCCATGGCTTGTATTGGTCGGCCATGACACAACCAATGAGGGTAGGACATGTGTCAAGCTCATCTCATTTTATTAAAGCATTATTTTTACCTTAAACTACACTAATTACCTCTAATCGCGATTAAAAACTTAATAAGTTACTATTCACCAAAAATTATTTTAATCCCATTGAACCACATTTTACTTCTTAACGACAACCATGTATTTCGGATTTTTGAAATTCAAAACACAAATATGGAAAAATTTCATTTAAACGGAAAATCAGTTTTTATAAGTACCACTTAGTGGTTTCACTATTCATCAAAAATTGATGTTTTTCAGAAAATTACCAAAAATTCACCCTAAGCTATATTTGATATTCCGAATTCAAAAATTAATTCTATTTTAAAAAATTCAAAACATATAAATCACATTAATTAATTTAATAATTAATTCCCACTGTCATGACAAATAGCGTGTTTTTATGAAACAATAAGTATCAAAAGATTGACAATAGTTTAAGTCCGATTTCAAAGTGAAATTAATTCCAACGACCACTATTGGATTTAATGGTAAAAATATATTCTAATTTCACTTTAAAACCAATTCAAAAGATTATCTAATCATATAAATAAATTAGATTAAAAAGAGGTTTTGAATTAAAATACAACATTTTACACTATTCATTAAAAAAATGAACTTTATCGGAAAGATACCAAAAATTTACACAAAGTAAATTTTGATGTACCGATTCCAAATAAGAGTTTTATTTGGTCCAAATATAAAGTATAAGGGGGAACAAAACTATATTTAATGACGGTTCACCATCAAAAGGCGATAAGTGAACCTTTAGTGAAAACTAGGGCATATACGCCTAAAATTGAATTCTTTCCGTATTTTCAGCATTTATCTTTTATTGGATAAATGTAAAAACATTTAAAAACATATATAATCATATTTTAGTTATTTATATCCATTCCCGCCAATACAACGGCTACATGTTAACTGCCTTTTAAAATAATATTATTTTATTATTAGAGTGCAACGTAAGATTCCCAAGAAACTCATTGTTGCGTGTTGGGTACGCCATTGAGCATAGAGTCCCCTTTAAAGTCATATTAATATTTCATTCACAAATATGGATAAATATGAAAATGTCATATTCTTTATTTTCCTGGGGTGTTACATCCTCCCCCCCCCCTTTTGGGAATTGTGTCCTCGCAATTTTAAAATTGCGCTTGGAAACATCCTTGAAAGTCCCACATCGGAACAAGAGTCGGTAAAACAATCACTTTAAAATAAAGGAAGATAAGTACAGAGGTCACCCGAGTAAACCCATACTAGGATTCCATGTAGAAAAATATGGACATGGAGGAGAAAACATAGGGTCATGTTCTGATGGAGAGTGATAGAAAACATGTTTAGGAGAAAGTTAACCACAAGAAAATCACAAACTTGTGATAGGTTAAACGGTATTCGATTCCCCAGTAGGAAAAGTTAATAGACAACATTTTTGTTTTAAGTTAATTTTTATTGAGGAATTTATTCATAACGAAACATAATCACTTATCATGTTGACTTTCAACTTTTACTAGATTCCTTAATCAAACTCATATTTTTTCCAAAAGACGAGTATTTAGGGAGACTTGTTCGCATTAAGAGTACTATAATCAACTTCTAGAGAATCACCTAATCCACAATAGAGAACTATATACTTCCCATGTCTTTAGACTCTAACCAAAACCAAAACCAAAAAGGTTAGTACATGATCAGATAATCTAGAAAAGGATATCCCTTTATAAAAAGAAAATCTATTCTTAATCTCCAAAATTTGTCCAAAAAAACCCAAAGTTCAACAAAGACCATTCGATAAACAATTTGTCCATAAAATTCTTCAAAGTAAACCAAACTAAGATTGAAACCCAAATATTTGAAGGATTTAGTCACATAGTCTTCCAAGTTAAATCGTAACATTTATCTCCAAACAACATCAGTTGCTCCTAAAGTCTCGTATTGAAAAGTAATTAACCTAATCACATATCCTCCATGATAGGTTAATCATTTTCATAAATAACCCAAAATCAACTTACTCTTAATTAATAAAATAATATAACTAGAAATAATCAGTCAAACTAACTAGGGACTTCACGTAGTCCAATGGTAGGTGATAAATACCAGACGCACTTTGGTTGTGGGTTCGATTCCCGCAGCTTTGTCCGACGCGACGGGTTGTCACACGGTTTGAGTGTTGTCCTTTTTCCAAAACTATATAATTCTTAAAACATTCCCCAAAATGAGATAAAATCTTCAAGAATGATCATAACATATTTTAACCTCAAGTTTATCTCATGCCTCTCTTTTTCCAGCATATCATATAATAACCCATAATTACCTCAAAAGCAAGGATCATATAAACTCTAATGGTAACCTTAATAATTATTACCTGAATTTCCACATCGAGTTGGCCATCTTGTACATGATGCATTAGAGAACTCACCAAGGTTGAAGTGGTTGATCATGACTCCTTGATAGTTGGTTTAGAACAACCATGAGATTCCTCATTGAATCCCCCATCTCATCCAGTCTCTTAATCAGAGAACCACCATAGTTTCCTTCAAACCCATTGTCACTTTGGTGCCTGCTAGATCCAGCCATTTACTAAAACTAAAAAGGTCATTTTGAGTATATAAACATAACGATCATGTTCTAATGAGGAAGATAAACACTAAGATATACTTACTAATTCACTTTATCTAAAACTAGGACTCTTTCTGAAATCCTAACCATTATGGTAATGTAACTTGTGCATAGAGAATACCCTAACCTCTAACGTTATCTAAACCGACCTTTAATACCAACTATAAGGCCCTAGCCTTAAACCTTACTTAATCTTGAGTTATTACAAGATTACACATTGAGGATCTTTTCAGGTTTAGAGTTTTAGAGAATTAGATCATGAAACTTTCATTACATTCCACATTTAAACAAAGTGGTTACATAAAAGACAGTATTCATTCTTCCCATCAACGGAAACATATTTAAAATAAAACATAGATTCTTTCTTGACACATCCTTGACACTATCATCACATCATGTACCTTTCCCTTGACCTGTGAAAAACATTTCAAAAAAACTTGGGATGAGCATAAAAAGCTCAGTAAGGGTTATAAAAATATGGAAAGGAAACATGAGTTCATATATACATAAGAATGACATCATACTTTACCCATATAACATAGGAACTTTAACATACCTCATCAAACCATGAATAAATCATAGAAAACATAAGACATAAAGGTAACTTGAGGCATTCATAACATTCTTACGTAGGGAGTAACCCTTTTGGTTACGTTTGGAATACCCATCACAGTATATTCCCTAAATCTCTTCGGAGAAACCTTAACGTTTCACTCCTTCACATTACCCAATGCATTGGAGAGCTATATCGGGCTCACCCACCCTTAGTTTATCATGGAACCACCCGTTTTCATAACAATGCCCAAGAACCATAACATAAATGTATCACATAAAACATGCATAAAGGAAACATAACATTTCCACATTTCAATCACAATATAACATTTTAGTATATTTAAATAATGAATCCATTCAAAAAGAAACCATTTCCAAAACCATTTAAAACATTTTATAAAGAGATTTTTTAATCAAAGTGTCCCATACCACCTTGAAGCTTAAAATTTTAAACCATTAATATCCATATAAATAAATCCTTAAAACCATTTTGAAAACATGGATATTAATAAGAACAAATAATTAAAACATTTAAAACGATATTTTGGTTAAAGGGGTTTTACCAAAATTAGAGACAATTGAATACAATAATTGAGGAATAACATTTAGTCAGAACTCTATAATATCATGAGAATAAATGGATTCATATTATAATACTCCAAAGGACAGTATATACACCATATAAGAGTGAATTGGTGCATAACAACATGAACCCTCAATAGAAATGTCAAATGTGATGAAATCGCTTATAAAGAAGGTATCCTTAAATTAAGGACAAATCAACCTCAAAAATATGTGTGACAAATATAAATACACCCAATATAAGTGGATATTAAGTGTAAAACAATAAAAGGTCATTCACACATATTCAATGGATGACATACTCAATGACTACATGTTGAACCCAAAGAAATTGAAATTGGGTTAAAAAGTTCACTTGACAGCCTAACGACATCACATCAAAATGAGTTGATGAGAGATAAAAAGTCTATCTCATCACTTGGACATAAATTTTACATCAATAAGGATATATGAGAACATATCCCAATATAAAAATATGTAAATTAAAAGAACCAACAAAAGAAGTCTTTTAAAAAATAGGAGGGTGAAAGGTTCCCTTACCGACTTGGGTATCTTTCGAAACATACACCCCATGAAAGAAGGACAATAGATCATTGATGTAAATACTAATAAAAGAAAGTATATTACGCAAAGAGTAGAATAATGGGCAGTACATACACCACTCAATGGAATTTGTGGCAAATGTAGCATAAATCTCACGGGAATAAAAGTGAGATGAAAAATCTCTTACGAAAACTCGGCAGCCTAACGACGCCACATAAAACTTTTGAATATGGATTGATGAGATAAAATAGGGTATCTCATCACATTACAATAAAATGCACAGAAATAATAATATAAAATAACATCCCCCAACATTACAAAGAGGATCTTAAAAGAAGTGACATAAAGGAGAGTACTTAAAAAGAAATAGAGAGGTTAGATCTCTTACGAAAGTTCGGCAGCCTAACAGCGCCACTCAAAACTTCCAAAATGGATTGATGAGAGAGAATAGGGTCTCTCATCACATGAACATAAAAATTAAAGTATGTTTAATATAAAATATCATCCCAATAATAAGAAAGATGAGCTTTAAAAGGAATGACATAAAAGTGTGTACTTAAAAAGAAAGAGAGGAGTAGGATCCCTTACCTCGGGTCCGACTTGACTCGATCGTTCTTTAACGTCCTGAATAATAAACATGAGTTAATTAATACTTCCTTAAGAACCTTTTCTCATTTTCATTATTCTTTTTATATCACTTATTACCATGTCATAAACATTATGTAATCATTTAAGTTAATAATATTCGTTTTGCCGATATTTGGTTCTTAAGTCGAAAGTGGACTTCTTAGAATTACATGTTGTTCGTGTGGCCAAATGTTTATTATATCCAGAATTGTATTCAAGATGTAGATATCATATATTTCATATATATCCAGTACATGAATTCATTTATGACATTACATAATCATTTAGAGGTAAGAAATGAAATGCTCCGTTCATGGAGACGGTAAGCCGTACATACGCATGAACGCTACTTTCATTTGTATTTCGTATTTTATAGAATGGAATCATAATGATAAAAAGGTATATTATAATTCCAGTGTAATATAATATATAACATCATAGTTCCATCCTTTATACGTCCCACATATGGTATTTAACGAATCAAATCACTTTGAGGGGGCGGTAGTCTGCACTTCCTTAAATGAAGATATCGTGTTTACCCATAATGGAAACCATAATGGTATGCCCAAAATGAAAAAAAAACAGAAGATTAAGGAAACCATAAACATATTATATATCATATATAAAAATAGTGACATCATAATGGACACCTTTGAAGGTGTTAAATGAGTATTGAACAATAATCGTTTCGGGAGGCAGAATTTCGCCATCCACGGAAACCGTATGTTCATTAACCATTTGATGTAGTTGTGTGAGAGTGTAGCTCGAATAAATATTATAACAACATCCTAGTATATTAAAGATACTGGTGTTGTTACAAAATAATTAAATAAAAACAGTTTAGGGGGTTGGAGAAGCAAAATAAAACAAATGAACATGAGAGAATGAATTACCTTTTAAAGTGTAACTCCATTTTGATTTGAGCCTAAATGATTCCTTTGAAAACATTCTTCCCAAAGGGAATCCTCTAGGATGAGGATAGGTATGTGGAGAGAGTAAATGGTCAGGGTTTGGCCGAGCCAAAGGCTTGAGGAGTGTGTGAAATTTGGTAGAGGTGGGGGCCTTTTATAAGAGGAGAGGAGGGGCACTTCTGGAACGTAAGAAATATTACTTTATTTGAAAATTTGTTTTGGTTTTAAAAGGTCCCAAATTGATATAATTCGTGGATAAGGTGATAAGGGTTAGAACTATTCCCATCCAATAGGTTTTGGACATGTTTAGGTTTTAGATATTACATTATCTTTCCATTTTATTTAAATCGTTAAATAATGATGTCATCGCTGCATCATTATGATGTCATAAATAATTTAGTTTATTTAGTGTCTAAAAATTATTAAAAAAATACTATGATGTAGGAAATATTTTTAGTTTTCCAATGACTATTTATAATCAAAAATCTGATCTTTATAACCCCATGTAAAAATTGTTTTCGTAAAACATATCATGTTTGTGTCATTTTTTACTTTTACATTAAATAAAAAGTTATTTATGTCATTTCCCATCCAAAGTGGCTCCATGGGGTCCCCAAGTTGACCCATGGCTTTTCCTGGTCGTCCATGACACAACCAATGAGTGTAGGACATGTTTCAAGCTCATCTCATTTTATTAAATCATTATTTTTACATTAAACTACACTAATTACATCTCATCACGATTAAAAACTTAATAAGTTACTATTCACCAAAAATTATTTTAATCCCATTGAACCACATTTTACTTCTTAACAACAACCATGTATGTCGGATTTTTGAAATTCAAAACACAAAGATAAAAAAATTTCATTTAAACGGAAAATCAGTTTTTATAAGTACCACTTAGTGGTTTCACTATTCATCAAAAATTGATGTTTTTCAGAAAATTACCAAAAAATATCCCTAAGCTATATTTGATATTCCGAATTCAAAAATTAAGTCTATTTTACAAAATTCAAAACATATAAGTCACATTAATTAATTTAATAATTAATTCCCGTTTTCATGACAAATAGCGTGTTTTTATGAAACAATAAGTATCAAAAGATTGACACTAGTTTAAGTCCGATTTCAAAGTGAAATTAATTCCAACGACCACTATTGGATTTAATGGTAAAACAATATTCTAATTTCACTTTAAAACCAATTCAAAAGATAATCTAATCATATAAATAAATTGGATTAAAAATTGGTTTTGAATTAAAATACAACATTTTACACTATTCATTAAAAAAATGAACTTTATCGGAAAGATACCAAAAATTTACACAAAGTAAATTTTGATGTCCCGATTCCAAAGAAGAGTTTTATTTGGTCTAAATAGAAAGTATAAGAGTGAACAAAACTATATATAATGACAGTTCACCATCAAAAGGCGATAAGTGAACCTTTAGTGAAAACTAGGGCATATACGCCTAAAATTGAATTCTTTCCGTATTTTAAGCCTTTATCTTTTATTGGATAAATGTAAAAACATTTAAAAACATATATAATCATATTTTAGTTATTTATATCCATTCCCGCCAATACAACGGCTACATGTTAACTGCCTTTTAAAATAATATTATTTTATTATTAGAGTGCAACGTAAGATTCCCAAGAAACTCATTGTTGCGTGTTGGGTACTCCATTGAGCATAGTGTCCCCTTTAAAGTCATATTAATATTTCATTCACAAATATGGATAAATATGAAAATGTCATATTCTTTATTTACCTAGGGTGTTACATATATACCTCTAGGTCCAATATTAGATGGACATAAACTAAAAAATATATAAATGGTCTCAAAAGGTTGATGCCCCACTAAGGGAAAACTAAAAATAATTTGTGTCTCTACCCCTTATGTTATTTCATTTCAAAGACTTGGAAATGGTTCCGATGAAAAGTAGAAAAAGATCAAAGAATTATTTTCCGACCATATAACCCATAACAAAGTAAACATATTCATTTTAGATCCATTAGTTCTAGTAAAATTTAGAGTGAGTCTTATTCGGAAATTTTTTACAAGCTGAAATTGTCCCATATGTGAATTATCACTCAAGACATTGCTATTGCTTCACCCCAATAAGGTCTCCCCATGGATGTGGCTATGTATTAAAACCATCTTATGCCATATAATTTTTTCTAAATTGTGTATCAAATACGTACTAGCATAGAATTTAGGGTTCTCATATCCATATTCAACTTCAATAACCTCTATGGAACCTACTTCACCCCCTATGTATTTTAATCAACATAAACCTTTCATAACTACTGGTAATGAGAATATTTGCATCTAAAGAGAAAATATACTTTGTAAATATACATGTTCCTCTATATTAATCATTATTAACATAGAGTATATTCAATACTAAGAGGACGGTCCGTAAACCATTAATTCTATTAAAAATATTTTCTTGGAAACCATCATCTGAATATGACCATTAGTTATCCTCATAATTTTTGTTCCATCGCATTGCTCCACAAATTAAATTTATTGAGCTAAGATTTAAACATTACATATTTAAAAAATTCAATTATATTAAAATGACATCAATGATACACATTTTTGAAACACAACCACATAAAAATTATGTTTATGAAATATAGTGCTTATGCTTTACTATATATCATGGCTAACATCATTAGTAAAAAATAAAAGATTATGATTTTGAAACTTATGTTGGTAGTAACACAAATGATAGTTTTATATTGATTCCTATTATTCCAACAAATACAGTGAAACCCAGATTTATTTTCATGGTAATAATTAGAAACTATATTCCACAATTCATCATAGTATAATTACAACACCCTGATATTTTCTAATATATTTCTATTTTAATAAATTTAATTTCTTTTACAATTTACATTATAAGAAACATCATGTTTAAATGAACGGAGATATATTATCTAAACAAAATAATTTAATTTGAATTTTAACACCTAGGTATGAATGAATAGGAAATGATAAATTATATAAAAATGCCATTAACACATGTATAAAATTAATTCATTAGTTATCAATTGATCATATATGAAAATAAAATCAATTTAAATTTAAAGATTAGTATTTATAAAAAAAATTATATTTGAATTGTTCTTTATATTAATTAAAAATTTATTATTAATTACTATCATAAATTATTTAAATTATATAATTAATAATATATTTAATCATCATATTATGATTTTTACAAACCATGGAATAATAAAAAGTCAATATTGTATGTCAAAATTGTCTTTTTTTCAAATAACATATTTGTTTCATTTTGTTATCATATTATTATATGATTTAATTCCTCTTTAAAAACAATTATTTGAGAAAATAGAATTCATTTTTGAATTTTTAAATCATATTTATCTTATATTTAAATTTTTAGATTTTTCTAAAATAGTAGATTTTTTGTGAATAGTTAAAATATAACTATTTTAAATACCAAGCATTTTTTTCATTTTAATATAATTTAAGAATGAATAAATAACTTTTTATATCCTTTTAATCCTTCTAATAAAATCTATAATTCATTAATAATTTAATTTATAACATTATTTTTAATTTTTTCCACCGATGATTTTCTTTTGTGAAAATTAATTTAATTTTATTCAAATATAAATATAATTTTAAATCAGTTAAACTAATGGAATTGTTGGAATATTTCATTCTGTTTTAGATTTATCAAATTGTTTAAAACATTTAACTTTTTGTAATAAAATATTAAATGGAATCCAATATATTAGTTTATTTTGATGTAAAATTATTTCTACTCTAATATTAGGTATTTACCTAAAAACTAATTTTCATGTATTTTGTGTTTTTATGTTATGAGTACTCTTTTACCACCTATAAAATTAAGTCATATAAAAGGGATAATAAATTCAAAATCTTCTTGAATATTTTTTAATATGGATATTTTTATTTTTGTCCATATACATAAGTTATCATGGTAAACAATTTTTTATCTCAGTTAAGGTTAAAATGAGATTAATGTTTTTATGTTAGAAGATACAGAATTCAATTTATCCTAAACAATACCATATGTATTTTTTGTGTTTATTTTTACCCTATCATATATTCTAATGAAATTTGGTTTGACTTGGTTTCTCTTAAAAGCAATACGATATATTTAATTTATTCTTTTATAAATTACAAATGTGTCCTTTCCACCACTTATAAAAAGGATGCTCATATACTCTCTTAATAAATATTTTTGAACCTATAGTCACTAAATAACCCAACCATAATACATTTATAACATACATTCACACTTCATATATCTTATGGACTTTATAAAACACAATCCTTGAAAACTTCATGTGTAATCCAAAATAAGTTTCTTAGTGAATAATTGGAACTCAAAACCAAGTACATTCTATTTTATTTGATCAAAAAAGAAACATAAATAACTAGTACACTGAAAAAACAATTAATTCAAATTTAGTTTTATATTTATATGTAACTAATATTATGATAGATCCATTTTATACATTTTCTCAATTTTATATGAAGATAAAAATCCCACTCATACGTACATATGGCTTACCGTTATCACATAACAGTGTAATTTGTTTTTCATCAAAATTTTAATTGGATATTTATAAACATTTAATTTATTAATATATATTAAATTTATAACTTTATTATGGTTCTATAAATATAATATACCATTTAACTTTTTTGATTTCCTCATTTAAAAAAATGACAATGTCACGTGTGCATTTGTGTAAAATACCACCTCCACGAAGCGATGTGATTCATTTTATATGTATTTCATTAAAGGATGATTATAAATATATATATTTTAAATATATAGTACAATTATATAATTGTTAATATTCTAGAGTTGATGAAACCACATTCAAGATAGAAGGAATGAAATTAAAAAACCTAAACTTACATGTAAAAAATGAGATAATTAAGACTTGAAAACAATTATTTTAATAATGAATTATTAATAAACATGTATTTCAGTGTTATGAGTATAAAATATATGATATTATAATTATTCATATGTTAAATTAATAAAATTATATTATATTTATTTTTCATATACATTAGGTTTAAATCACTCGTATTGAAATTTAGAATTAAGGTTAGGGATTTTTTCACAATCTCATACTTATTCAATAATATTCATGTATTATGTTTATATTTAGTGAATTATTGAATATTTAAATAATAAATTGCATAAATATGTCTTATAATCTATTTTTTTCTAAAAATAAATTTTTTTTCATTCATTTTCTACTATTTATGTAATTAAGGGGCCAAAAAATAATTTTTTAGAAAAACTGACTCCTGTTTTTATTCAGTTTAGAATAGTTTTCAACCATGTCCATATTTTCTTCAACAAAAATTCAATAATAACTTATTTATTCTCCAATGGTAGATAAAATAAATTTTTTCCCATGTTTTACTTTCAATAAAAATGTATTATATAAATATTAATGTCTTTTTCTAAAAAAGGTTCATTTTACCGAAGATGTGAATGAAATCCATATATTAACATACATTGCATGAAAATATTTTCACACTTTCATGAATAATATTTGTTTTTTTATTTAAATTAATTTTTTCCATGTTATTTGTTATTCAAAAATTTTTTCCTACTATTTTATAATTATATTTATTTTAAATAATTAATTTAAAATGAAAAGTGTATTTTCCATGATAAATGTTTTAGTGATATTGTAAAATTATTATCATCTATTTCAATATTATTTCATGTGTATTTTAATTTTAAGATGTTATGCACTAATTAAACCATACACCTTTTCACTTCGGATGGCTTGTAGTCAGTTTAACTAGAGAATGTATTGATATTCCATATACTATTTCATCCAAAATAGAATGTTTTTAATTATTATGGAATTTTAACTAAGTTATATAATCAATTAATACGAAAAATGCATTGGAATTATTATGCAATGTGTTGAGACCAAAATTACATACCACATAATGAATATTTTTTCCTCATGAGACAAAATAAGTCAGGTATATGGCCAATGTCTGGCCCATTGTTGAGTGATGTTGGGACATGAGGGGTTGAAGATATATATTACATGTCTATAATTTTGAAATCCATAATTATGAAAATATTTATTGATCTCTGTATGATAATTTTAATATTTAATATATTCATGGATAAGTTCAAGCTCATGTGTTTATTTTTATAAAATAATTTTATCATCACTTTATTCCCTCCATATAATCCATTCCTTAATCATTAAATTATGGAATCCTCTATATGTTTTCCCTTAATAAGAATCCAATATCAACCCTTTCTTCTTATCATTTTCCAAAAATTTCTAGGGAATTTACCACAAATTATATATAATTTATATGGTAGATATAATATGGTTTCTATTAAGAAAAATATTATGTTTTATATAATATTTTCAAATGTAATGTGATAGTCAATAATTTTTCTAGTTTATGAAGACTATAAAAATATTTTTTTCCCTTGGTAATCAATCACATATATCTTTTTCAACAATAAAAAAGTAACCATCGACTCTGGGATATGAGGTTGACTATCATTAAATTTCATATCATAAAAATATTAGTATAACCCTTGGGGAATATATTTTTTAAGACATTGATTATATAACATAACATTATGAATAAATTTTGAGGATATGTCTATGTTTAAGATAAAATCATATTGATTTAGTAAGGTAGATATTATCATTTTTTGCAATAAATTAATCTATGTCTAGATACTAAATTTGGGAGGGGTCTTTGGTATGAATTAATATGTGTTAATAGACAAAAAATTAGTTTCTTGAGTATTGATTGGCTATCATTCAAGTTCTTGGTGAGTTTTTCCTCACATAACCATTGGTTTGACACACTCATTGTATATTATTTGGTTAATTCACAATTTATTTACAATAATAATGAAATACTTGAAAGTATTTTTAGGATTTGAAGATATGAAAAAATATTTTGAGATTATTATTATGTGATTAACCATGAATTTATTTTTCAATTTATGTTTATTGGTTCACCAATTTAGAAATTGTAAATTATAATTCCTAATATTTTGATATAATATTGTAGACTCCTTTATTTAGAAATGTTATATTGTTTAATTAATAAAAAACTATCAATACAAGTAATTTATATATTAATTTCCATTTTATTGAAGATAATGAAATTGGAGATGAAGATGGAGTTAGAACTAAATCCAATATAATTATTTTAAGAATCTTACATAACTTATAACCAATAATCCTTCTTATATGGAGAGGCTATATGATCTACAGCATTGTGTAACAAATGTTTTCTATTTATTATAAAAACATAATAATTAATTAATTGAAACGACAAATCCATTTGTTGCTGATAAATGTATAAGTTATTTATATTATATATTTCTTACATTGGGGTGTAATTAAATTTAAATGGTTTCCTTGGATGCCTGTCATCTTATGGGGGATGCATATTAGTGGTATTCATTATTTCAAATGACTATGTATGATAAGAAAATAAATATTATGGAGTGGAAGGATTTAAGGTTAGTTTTCATGGACAATTATATTCTTCACGAACACCATGTTGATATAGAGATACAATTCAATTGTCCAAAACAAAAGGAAGATGGAAATATTGTGATGTTTGAAGATAACATTTCAAGGTTTCCTAAGAATGCTTCTGACCATTTTTATAATATAAAGTGTTAATTTTACCATTTCATCGATGGGATAAATCTAATCAATTAATGGGAACTAGTATCCAAAAATTACTCTTCATTTGATGAGATGTCATGATTTCCAAATATAAATTGAAATAATTCTCTAATCCATAAATCTTAAAAATAAAGAAATGAAATAAGGGGACATATAAGAATAAATGGGTAATATAATGAAGGTAATCGTGGATTTACCAACATGTGATTCCTATGAAAGGATACCCCTTGGTACATGCATAAAAAGAAAATTGACCTTCCTCATGTTTTTAGAAAAAGGACATCATTCTCACAGATGAAATGGTAAGGTGGAATCCATGAAATTATTGTGTTTCAAATATTATGAAATTTGGAATTGTTCCATCTGATGGCCCAAATGTCAAAGTAACTTACCATTAAAGAATATAAGGGGAGAAGTCTAATAATATGCAATTACACAAACGAAGTGGATGTTTCAGGTGATGTGTTTAATATTATTGTTATCAACAACTGTGGGATTGAAAATATTTTATTTGATTTATATTATACCAATTATTTTATATTTAACAAATTATCCAATGTTATTTAATAAAAACCAAAATGATTATATGTATATTGGGAAGTGAAAACTCTTCATGTCTATATATCGACTCTAATAGATGTTTCGGGGAATGTAGTTCCCAAAAATCTTGTTATTAGTCCTCTATTTGTATTTTTTGTAATGTTGGATAGGTATTGGATCTCTAAATATAAAAAACATATCTATTGTCAAGGAAGGGATGTCAGATTCATTATCCTGAATCAACCTATGAATGTATATTTGTGTGAGGATGAACCTGAATTTCCAATGGAATCTAATTCCATAATGTGGGTTTTAGTACCTATTCATAAGAGATTTTTATACAAAATTGCTGGGGGAGAATCAATAATTTAAAAAATTCCCTACAACATTGGAATATACTATGGTATTTACCAATTACTTTTCTAGTCCTCCACCAAATCAAGATGTTGAGTTCTCAATAGAACTCATGACTATTATTATACCTATTTCAAAGGATTGATAAATAATTTCCTTAATAATAGTTTTATAACTTAAGAAGTAACTCGAGGAGAATCTAGATAAGGGATTCACTCATCCTAATGCTTCACCATGTGGTGAACCTATTATTTTTTATTAAGATGAAATGAGGTTCAATGATTATTTGAATTGATTATTGGCAACATAAAAATATCACTATTACGGACAAGTATCAACTACACCATATATATTATTCAATTGAATAATTATTTGGAGATCAATATTTTTTTAATATTTTATCTCTGATCTAGATATAATCATCTATAGGTCAAGGATAACATATTTTTCATTAAATATATAAAACTTCACTATGTGGAATCATTAAGGCATTATGTTCTTGTAGAAGAATGAATGTTAAGAAAATTTCAATGAATCGAAGAGATTGTTGGTAAATGAATATATACCTACACTACCTTCAATATTGAATAATTATATATATATTTATACTTATATTTATTCATTGAAAATATACAGGGATTAATCCACATAAAAATTGATATATTGGACAATTATACATATTTCAAATTAAAGATTCATGGGAAAAAATAACAAACTCCGTTCATGGAGATAGAGGTAGTAATTTTTTAATTTAATATATGAAAAAATTATCTATATAATGAAATTATTAATATATATAAATTTATGATATATATTTATATATTATAAAATATCAGATTATATATTTATATATAAAGAGTTTAATTTGTTCTAGAGAATATGTTCGGAGTTTATTACATATTACGAATACTCAATTAAGTATAACATTTGGAAGGAAAACAATGTGAATGATTCTATGATTTGGAATGACCATTCTAGTTTATCTATGATGTGGATTCAGAGGGATCAAATATATTGGATTTACAAATGATGGATATTAAGATCATAATTAAAGAATACATATCATATATTTTTCAGATGAATGTTCCACCATTCATCCATGAGATGTTTAAGAAGGTGTATAAGGAAGATGATAAACTATATAGGATATTGAGGAGTGTTCTAGAGTTAAATAATTATTATACTATAATGATAAATATCAAGTACTATTTATGTGTCTCAACAGTATGATATGTGAATAAAGTGAATTTTTAGGAATATCATAATTCATCATTCTCTATTTATCAATTATGAAGATGTATAGATATTTTAAAGTCAATTTATGATGGAATAAATTTTGATGGGATACTTCAAGGTATGTATTATATTTCCTAGTGGGTATGAAATTAATGGTCAAGGGAAGTAATTTTAATGTGATGTTACAAAAAATACGTATATTTTAATGGAAATGGGAAAACATTAACACAATTTTCATCGCTAGAATAACCAAAAAATGTAAATGGAACAATTATATTTTGGTTGTAGTAAACCTCTATATGAATTATGTACTATTATTACAATTATATAATATGTATCACATGATCAACATAGTAGTTTATAAATTAACAATGTATTGGTATTTCATAGAGTAATACTCTGTATTGTGTCTAATCAGGATCATAGGTTTAACTAAATATTCTAGAAATGTTATTAGAAATCCCTAGATATAGAGTTGAATGTATTATTATCAACCCATCCTTATACATTTATCTAGCCTGAGAGGATCACTAAAATTATAAAATTCATGTTTATAACTTTATTTACAGAATAATATGTTTGTTAGGGATCAACACCTCCCTTTAATAAAATTTTCATTCAAAAATAACTTTCACTCAAACATACATGTGGATTCTTATGAATCCCTCTATGAAAGGAAATTTATAAATATAAATTTTTAGAATCTTATAGAGAATGAAATATATTTTAGACAAATTTAAGGGAATAAATGTAAGTGACAGTTTGGTTTCACGTAACATCATAGAATATTTGAGTCGATATAAAAGTTATGATGATAATTATCGGTGACATCTATAGTTAAAAGATTGTGAAAAGGTATCACTAGAAATAACTCCTTTGAATAAGATTATGGGGTTTGAAAAGAATTAATAACATTGATCTAGATATATCGATCCCATGAAATTCTTGACCTTATTGGGATAATAGCATTTCATTTGTGACTTCAACCAAATATCTATCAAGATCATGATGGGTTTCAAATATCTCTCCCATAGAGTTACATACTTGATATTTACAAGAATTTAACTAAGAGGTTGTACTAATAGGGATAGATCTCTCTTATGAGGAATATAAAGTGGATAATCTTGATCATATAGAGAATTTCCTACGAATCAATTCTATTAACCTTGTCAAACCTTTTTGGGAATGGCATAATTTTGAGGAAGTTGTGTGGGATCATAAGGAAACGATGAGTTAGAAGTATCCATAGTTTATTATATCAGAGTGATGGAATTTTGAGGATTAAATTTATTTGAGGATATATAATGTATCACCCTGATATTTTATTATATGATTCTCTTGAACTAAACTTAATTTCATTGATATCTTTCATTACACTGTATATTGAGTTTAAATGAACATTAATATACATAAAAAAAATTATTTAATAATAATTTTATCTCTTAGTCATTGTATTAGGGGGTATGGATATGAACAAAATAAGAAAAAATATATATATTTTACCCTTATATAAAATGTTTTAATTGTTTATCAATTTAATACAAATTAAAATTACATCATTTCTATGTAAAATATATGTGATTATAAATAAACTTTAAGAACACAATATGTTTTTATCTAAATTAACTTCTTTTTATGAATGATTTTAATTAATTTAAAATATGATATAATAAATAAATTGATTTAATTTTCATCTAATGATGAATACTTTGAATGAGAAAAGAACATAAATATTTTTCTGTTTAAAGATAAATTTTTTCAACAAAATAGTTTTGTTATGTTTGTTGAACTTATTGTAAAATTATTTTATTCCTATTTTATAATTTGTCTAAAAAATATATATAATCTTTCGATTCATCATACATAATTAATCTTATTGAGAAATTTTTTATTGTTTTACATAATATTTGATTTTTTGGGTAAATATTTAAAATACACCTTTCTAAAATAATGCCACTTTTATGAAATTCATATGATCTACAAATGAATAAATAAATTATGATAACCATTTTCTAAAAAAATATAATATAAATTTGTTCAATGTAAAGACCCGTAAAATTCAAGGGAAATTTGTTTTCTTTTTTCTTAATTTTTTTTGGGATTTTACAAGAATGGAGATTTTGACGGCACTTGATTCTGAGGCCCGGTGTGCCAAAAATCAATTTCTGAAGTTTAGCTCGGGTACGTTCAGTGAACAAACGATCGGGTTTTCCTAACATTTGAACCGATGCTCGGAATCAAAATCTGAGGGCACCGATGGAACCGCAACGCCGGTAATTGCTTAAGAAGACCCTTTCTGGAGTTGCGTTTTCTCAGGAGGAGTTGTTTTAAAAAAATTGAGGGATAAAATATAATTGTTAAAATTATATTTTCTTTTGTTGTTAAGTGGATTAAGTGTTGTGTTACAACAATTTGACCCACTCTTAAGTGGTTATAACCTATGTAAGTGAGTTAGGGTTGTGAATCACTTGGATTTAACCACCCATGAGAGGATTAAAGGTGAGGTGGGTCCCACACGTACCCCACCCCGTCACATTCCTCTTAAACTCCCTAACTCCCTCTTAAATTTTGAGTAAACTTTCATTTCCTCACCCCCTCCCTCATTAACTCTATTCAACACAAACATTAATTAAGTGAATTCATCTTTTGAATTTATTTTTTTGGAAAGGCTTGGCTTGGGTTGATTAAATAATGTGGAACCAT
The DNA here is from genome assembly GCA_963277665.1 of Viscum album. Lineage (NCBI taxonomy): Eukaryota > Viridiplantae > Streptophyta > Magnoliopsida > Santalales > Viscaceae > Viscum > Viscum album. Next base: position 549,035,583 of record OY728148.1, read on the forward strand.
TATTTTGTTAAGGGTTGCCTCTTTTGGTGTTGAGGGTAAGGGAAGAGAGCATGGGAGTTTTTAAAGAACTTCTTCTTCTTCTTCTTCTTCTTTCGTCTTATTCTTCCTCGACAAAGGAGGAGGCACCGACATGGGAACTCGCCAACGACTTTCCGCCTTTCAATTTTCTCTCTGCATGGAAGGAAGGGAGATGCTTCTTCCTCCTCGGATGTTCCCCATCGGCATATACAGAACCTCACCCCGCGACGCCATTTTCTGCAACACCGACGTTCGACAACATTTTTCAAGGTTGGGGAATTTATTTGGTATTCACTTTGTATTGAGAAAAGAATGACGAGCGCGGACCAACCATTTCCTGGTTGATCCATGGATCATTCGTTCATGCGGGTTGATTATGGGATAAATTTTCAGGAATATTGAATGCTTCAAATTTATTTATTTGATTTCGGGAAAACCGTATGGGTTTATTAATTATTTGTTCATGAATTCTTTGAAGATATTCAACTACTTTTTGGCCACCTATTATCCCAATAACGGGTGAAGGTCAGACCGAATGAACACGGCTGACCCTCCTTCCCCCTTCGATGTTGTTTTTGTTGCGGCACGAACGAAGGCGGAACGGTGCAATGACACCACGCTGAATCAATAAGAAACACGGTGAAGAAACGTGATGTCGTCGCGCCGTGCTGTGGAGGCCGAACAAGCCATGGCACCTTTGCGCCGTGCCAGAAAACCACGAAGAGGTCATTCTTTGTTATTTGACGTACGGATCATCGGGAGATGATGAATCAAGCCGCAGAGATGATTTTTAAGCCATCGCAGTAAAGGTCGGGTCCCGGGAGGACCATTCGAGAAGACGGGAGGTGAAACAGACCACCAGAGCGCGTCCAGTGGTCCGCGGAAGGCGGTGAAGGCATGCCGCTGGAATAGGACCGCCGTGGCTGAGCCACAGCGGTCGCCAAACCGGAACGGCTTAGCCCTTCCATAGGCAGAGCGGCGCGGCATTTGGCCGCGCCGGTTTTTCTTCAACCGGGGGGGGGGGGGCGTAACCCCCGCACCCACTGGCGACGCGGGCGCTGCGCCACACCAGCACCAGCGTAGGGCCGAGCCGCCCAGGCCAGGCTGCGCTGCACAGGCTGGGCCGGACCCGGACCCGAGTCAGGTCGACCCGGTTCGGGCCGACCCAGGGGGGTCTCGGGCCGAGCCGGACTGGGCCCGTACCCCCTATTTTCGGAAAGTCTTTGTTCAAATGCCCATAACTTTGGATACAGACCTCCGATAAACACACTGTTAGTCGCGATGCGATCCTTGGATCGAGACGGTCGTTTCGATATATTACACTTATGGTTTCGGAGAACTTTGGGTTCAGCTGGGTTTGTTTGTACCCGAAACTAACTGTGCCCTTGGAGCGGAAACGCTTATATCTTGAGCACCAGACATCCGATTGAGGTGTCATCGACTTTGTTGTAATCCTCTTGATGAGACGGAACTTCTGGAATACTTCACTCATGGTTTGGACGCAGTTGGAGTATGTCCGGGTTGGATTGTACCTGAAATCCAACAGGGCCCCTGGAATAGAAAAGCTGATATCTTTCAGACCAGACCTCCATTTGACGAACCGTCAGCGGCGCTGGTGATTACTTTGAGAAATGGTCCCTATGAGTATACTCTATGAGATTTTGGGGTACAGTTGAGATAAGTTCAGGTTGGTTCGCACACAAAACCAACGGGGCCCCTAGGACGAAAAGGATAATAACTCATAGACCATGATTCCGATTGACACGCCGTCTGATGCGTTGAGACCCCTATGACGAGACGGTCCTTTGAGATACATCTTCGTGGGACTTTGCGATACTTGGAGTATCGACCAGTAGCTCATGGAGAAGACCCTCCTGGAGACGATCATACAGAGTATGGACACCGTGTAGCTGGCTATGACCGATGACTGCTTGTCCGATTCAATTCGGAGTAACTAGGATAGCCCATTGGGGAGCACTACTTTGTGAGGTGGAAGACCGATGGCGGAGGAGCACTACTATGTGAGGTGCCAGACCCGTGGTACTCGATAGGAGGAGTTCCTCTATAGGCTATGAGGGGGAGCACTACTATGTGAGGTGGCATACCCATGGCGGAGGAGCACTACTGTGTGAGGTGGCAGACCCGTGGTACTCGATAGGAGGAGTACCTCAGTAGTCTTAGCTTAGTGAGTAGTACCTCAGAGTCGTGACAGGACCACTGTACACTCCAAAGATGGGGCTCTTCAGCAGTTATGGTTTCGATAATGAAAATCCTGGTTTGAGCTGAGTCTATGATCTTTTATTAACCTCATGATTGAGATGGGTCACTTGATAACATAGGTATATGTATGGGCATATACCTGGGTAGTGGTTATCCATTGATTTCATAATCATTGTGTTTCATCATGATTGAGATAGGTTACTTGATAACTTTGGTATATGTATAGGTATATACCTAAGTTGAGGTTATCTATTGATATCTTTCTTTGTGGTTATCCTTGTTGGATTTGGTGAGACCTTGAGGGTCTCGGGGTCCATACTAAGTATCATTATACTCACCCCTACATGGGCTATGCCCGTACCTCGTTGTGTTGGTTGCAGATGATGGGCAGCACTGACAAAGGCCGAGTGTTCGAGGACTGGGGGTACCTGGAGGTGGACCACATGAAGAGTCAGTATCTGGCGGTGGACTTCACGGTGAGACGACACTCAGAGGAGGTTGATAGGCGAGAGCATTGAGGAGCTACGCTATCTGTACCTACCCTTCAGGTGGGATCCATGGTGGACGTTCCAGGAGCTGTGCTAACTGTACCTACCCTTTAGGTAGGATCTGAGGAGGACGACACAGAAGCTACATCCTTTCTTCCATCTGTTTGTCTTTTTCTGTTGTACTTTAATTCAGTTGTAGCTGTATTTTCAGTTGGGTTTGTATTTCTGGCCCATTTACGTTTTGAGCACTTACTTTAGTACATAGTGTTTTACTTACACTTGTACTCTATGGTGTTTTGTTACTTTTATAAAGGCAATGACTTCCCAGTATTTCAGGGTTTATGCCTTTGGTGCTAGTCAACAGCCCCTGGCCTATGGAAGGTAGGCTTGGGGTAGTCCCGGCATGGGCCCCGAGGGGGGGTCGTGACATTCAATTATTTTTTTGGAACATTATTTTGAATTTGGTAACCCAATCTTGACTTTTGTGCACATAAGTTATATTTTATTAAAATTAAAAACTATATTAGAGTACTGAAAATTAATGTTGTGAATGGATGATTACAAAAGGATTTGGATTTCCCCAAACCATTAAGGAAATTTATTTTGATATTATTTGACCAAAAAATTAGACAAACAAAATTATGATCTTATTTCAACGAAAATTTATTTCATTTCTTAAATCTGATATATTTCAAAAATTTGTTTCTCATGTGTCTTGTGTTGTTATATTAAAATTAATTTATACCACCTATATAAATTAAAATTGTTAAAAGGGATTATAAATTTTATTCTAGCATGTATAATTTATTTTAATTTCCCCTTTTGGTTTTTTTCATATAATAATTTTTTCATGGTTAAAGTTAAATTAGCATGGGTGTGATTAAAATGAGTTTGAAGTTGTTTATCTGGAATAGTGAGCTTAAAATATATCAAAAAAATTACCAAATGTCAATAGTTGAGTTTATTTAAAACCTATAAAATATTATAATAAAACATAGGGTACGTTGGTTACTCTTTAAATGATTATGGTATATATATTATTTTATATTTTAAGATAATCCAGGTGTGTACTTCCCCTAATTTATAAATGGGAACCTCATCTCCAATCATACTAACAAATTTTGAATCTTTCTGCTTAGAAAATACACACCGTAATATCTTTAGATATAACTTCTCCACATCTTAGGGACTATGAGTCTTCTTGAAAACCATCCTTTCAAGGACTAAGGTTTAATCCAAAATTAGTTTCTCAACAATGTTATATAACTCTTAACCAGTCACTTTCATTATTATTACGTATTACACTTCATATTACTCTATTTCACCCATTATAAAATCATTAATATAGTTTCATCAATAAAATAATATGTTATTATGATTAAAGCAAAACCATTTTAAAATTATTTTCTATCTTAGGAAAATTGAAAATGTGACTCGTGTGTATGTATGGTTTACCATCACCACGCAAAACTGTCATTTTTTCCTTCACTATTTTACTCAGATGGTTATAATGATGTAATTAATGAATACATATGATAAATATACCATAATTATTTTTATTTAAATATATTATATCATTTACATTATTATGATTCTTCTAGTTAATAAAATGATAATGTATCTCTAGTATTTAATTGTACTTGAACATACAAGAAGGGATATGAATAATTTATCATCTCTACCTTGAATTGATGATAATTAATATTTATATATTGAATATCTGTGATATTAATATCATTATTATATATTTTTAGATGATATAATAATGATCAATTTGTAAATTCTAAAAATACTGAACTTGAAACATACCGGATTAACCACAATATTAACACTCATAAATAATGATTTTAATAAATAATTGTTAATAAATTAGTATTATTTATATTTTAGGTTTCCATTCATTGAATAATATGATATTTATCTCTTAATTATCATTAATTTGTATTCTCATCTGGTTATATTTTAAATTTGAATTTATCATTTTAAATTTCTTCTTATTATGTAATCAAGATACTAAAATATTGGAAATGTTTTCTATTAAGATAAAAATATTTTTCAAGAGATATTATTTTTTTTCTCATCTGGTATTGTTGTTTTTCTTGTGATTTAGTAAATACATTTTCAACTGTGATTTATTTTCAAAAAAATTGTATAAAAGAAATCATAATGTCATATTTGAAATGAGTTAATTTATCCAAAGATGTGAACAAAGTAATTATTTTAATGTAAAATGTATAATTTTTTTTTAACTTTTATGACTACTCAAGGATTTAACATTTCATTTTATTTTTTAGATAATTTTTTTTAAATAAAATAATTTACCATCTGTTTTGTAATTATTTATATTTTAACTAGTTATTTAAAAAATTAGAAGGTATTTTACTGAAGAGATGATGCATTCATCATTCAAAAATAATTTCAACCATTTCAACACAATTTTATTAATTTTATGATTTAATGAGATTATAATATATTGATAGCTTCCTATTTATTACTCTTGATTTTATACAGTAAATTTAATTCAGTAAATTATTTATATTCTATATTCTAGTTTGTCCAATATGAATAGTTATTGTTTATTAGAGCATGTTGATTGTGTTTTATGAAATATTATTATATTAAATTACTTTGAATTATTATGTGAATGGTGGGGCCTATAAATGCATTTTCCAAAAATATATTAGTAGGTATCATGACATAAATCTAGTAGGGACTTTAGCCAAGGAATTACCCATTTGGTTAATATGTCTTAGAATAAAGTCTCGATGGTATGTTTTAGTTTCCAGAAACTATTCATTCCAACATTTAGAAACAAATAATTAATTTTAATGTGATTATATAAATAGTTAATATATCAATGGATATCTTTTAAGTGTATGTAATTATTTATATGGAATTATTTGACTATAATTTTCTAGTTCAAATTTTTATTGTCTTATTAATTCTATGATAGCTTCTTCTATATGTATTTCCTTACTGAGAGTCTGATCTCACACCATTCATATATTTACATTACCTAGGATTCCCTGAAGTGTACTTTGATTGGTAGGAAAGGATATAATAGAGAATAATTAATTTTCTAAAATAAATACTTTGTAGTATTTCTGGTTTTCAAATATAATACGATATAAAAGAATGTATCTAGTTTATCAAGACTACTAATCTACTCCATAAATTGGGAATATATCACTTGTATTTATTAATAATTTAATAAATTAACCACCATATAATATAAATTTTGTGTCTGGGTCTTTCCATTAATGGTTCTCCTTAAGTCATTATGGGTCTACATTAATATCCCCACACTAGGAGAAAGTCATTCTATTATCCCTTATGTGTATGAAAGATCAATTAAAATCCCTACATTGATGTCATTTTTAATAAAATTTAAAATAATACAACATATATGTACTTTTATATTGACAATAATCTAAATGAAATACATTCTATCCAATAATACAATAAAACTAATTAAATTGATTCAGTTCATATGACCTGAGTTTCCCAACATGAGTGCCATATCAATGTAATGGTACTTGGTATGTGGTTTCTATATAGACTTACACATTGATAAAATAAACATTTATTAGGAACTATGTCATACTATTTAGGGATTTAATTTCATTTACATTATGTTTTTACCAATATTCACACTAGAATTGTATCTTGTGTATAACCCTTAATCCTTATTTTTTGTTTGAATTATCATCATGATTTAAAAATACATGATTAGAATTATGTATTTTTTAATTACTATTATAAAAACAAATGTAATGGTTTTTGGTTCATATATCTTGGTCCCAACCACATATCATAATCCATTTCCACTACTTTATTAATATTCCATAATGTCCCAATCTTTGTCATCATTGAATTGGAATGTTCAAATCACCTTTTGAATATCTTTATAGATATACATAATTCTATTAATTAGGTTTTTGAATCAATGTATATGAATAATAGATAACAGTAAAGAGTGTATTCAACTATAAAGGACACGTATTCTTGGAAATTGTATTTTTACTAATAAAAAAATTCATATCTCTATCAGGAAGATAATGAATTCTAACATGTTGTTCCTTGTAAATCACTATCATGGAACCAATAATTCAAATATATAAAACCATCAACCTTGATTTTTTTTTTAAATTTCATCATTTCATGAATAAAATACTTCATTTTGAGATTTTAATTTTATTCAATATTTATTTGAAAGGTTTTATGTTCTCTTGGATCTGGATTCCTATTTGGATTGTTATACTAATTCACTATTAGATTAGGAAGTGTGAACTTAAAAAGAATTCTACTATCCATGGGATTTCCAAGTATAGAATTGGTCTCTCCATTCATAATTTGTTAACTCAAAATTTATGGGTATGTTATCTCACACTTTCGTCAAATTTGGCATGTCCATAAACTAGAATAATATTTGTTTTATTCACTATAACCCTAAACTATATAGACCATTATTTGAAGATTTCAAAATTAGTGCCCAGATTATTCTATTCATATTTATTTTTATTTACATGTAATGTTATGTAGAAAACCTCATATTTTTTTCAAATATATATGATCTTAAATGCATACTTCTATGGACCATATTACATGACAATAAACTACCAAGGGAAAAAAGGAACACTAAAAGTTATGTTGAAAAAATTCTATGGGATAGCTTTGAAAAATTAAAGTTTCCACTCCCTGGGTTTACACATATATCTTGAAAAAAATTGATAATTTGAAGATGAAAGGGCATAAAACATATTGGGTTTAAAAAATGCTTAAGGAGGGATGAGAAAAAGGTGATTTCCTACCACCTAAGACTTGTTCATACATATCTTATAAAAATTGTAGCGAATAGTAAAAAATTTATATATGTTATAGGCTTCACCAAAATGACTCTAAAAAATCAATCTTTTCTCCATAAAATCATTATATTTTGAAAAAGATAGAGTTCCCTCATATTCCTCGCATATTGGATCAAGTGATTTGTGTGAAATCTATATTATTTTGATTCTAGAATAATTGAACCCATTAAACTTTGTAATCCTAATTATAAAATAACAGTTCATTGTTTTCATCATGTTGAGTCATTCAAATTTCTCAAATCCATGTAGACCAATCTTAGAATATGTTAGTCGTTCATGTTTCACTATACCTGGCTCGTCTATGCCCATATAAAAGAACATCTCATATAAGAAATTATATCTCATTTTTTAGTTACATAATTTTTGATTAAGGGGATGGTTTATGTCTTCAAATATTTGATCTATATATATCTATCTAAGAGGACATGATTTGATGGAAATCCAATCCCATTATAATTTTTCTTATAAACTCACCATAACATACAATGATAGTATATATACTCCTATATACATCATTCTAGTATTCATACATGGTATTGTCTCTAAAATAGGTAATATGTTAAACCATATATAGTTATTATTTAAATAAATTTAAAAGAGTTATTAAATAATCCATCTATATACATAGTCGAAATTGATTTGGTTTTTATATATTTCTCTTTCATACATTAAAAAATTATCATAGATAGACATTCAATGTAAGAGGGAGAATCAAGGGATAAAAAGTGGTATAAGATAAGGGACTATATAATCCATTAAGAAAAAATAAGTGGAAAGCATAAAATTTATATTCTCCCTTTATATTTCAAAAAATGTAGACAGTTACAAGTAGTGATTCATTATAAAATACACTCCACTATGTTTCAAAGTTAATCATTGATATCCTGTACATATCAATATTGTTTTAATGTTTGGATAATTCAATTTATTTATATTCCTCAACTGGGTGTAATATTTCTACCCTTCAAGTAACATCTACCTCCAAATCCTTGGTTTCTTTAATAGAACATTTATTTTCAGCATATAAACCTCAAATTCACTGAATTATAGATTTATATGGTCTATTTGTGACACCCTATAATGGGATAATATTTTTTATCCAATTAAACAACTTTATAGATGGATTTATCAAAAATAATAGTTTCTCTGATTCCCTCAAAATCAAAAACTGACTCCATCTAGGATAAACACAGTTTGGAGGCCTTATTTTGTTCCTATTCACAAAGTATCTATTTTAAAGTGGTGTATATGATTTTGTATTCAGACACCCCCAAGTACATCGACTAGGAATATATGTTGTGTCTTTGGTATTCTTTTTTCAATATCATATATGGGGTTTTTAGATTATATCTTAGATATATTTCAATGTACATTTCCATGAAGTTCATCCAATGTCAAATGTGTATGGAACTGAACACAGTTACCCTCAGACAATGGAACTCGAACTATTCATGTTCATATTAGATGGGTTTTCCCTAACACCATGGTCAAGATACTAGAATCCTAGAATCCAAAACAACATAATGGAATGATTTCACCCAACATAAAACATGATACAAGGAATACATATAAAAAAATAAATAGAAAAAGAAAATCTAAATAGTTATATATTATATCCAAAGAATATTTTTAGTGATAGAACATGAAAGTTTCAATAATATCCAATATACAAGTCCAACAACCAAAATAAAAAATTAAAACAAGAAACCACTACTCCATGTCATATGTGAGTAATGTCCATCCATATCAACAAATATTAACCATATCCATCTAACATAAACCTCACTTCCTCACTAAGACAACATTTCATTTCCTATATAAAAAAGAAAATACAAGTTTTAGACACCACCATAGAGGTGTGCTAGTTTTATTCTAATGTTATTAGTGGGATCCGACATAGGTGTTTGATATCATCTCTCTATACAGAACCCCCTATATTATCAAATTTGAAGAGAACCATGGCATGAGAAGTGGTAATGAAGTTATATATCAAAATCATGGTAAAAAATTTCCAATTTTTAAATAATTCAAAAAAAACCACGTAATAATAGTTTCAAATAAAAAATCAATCAAACCATTTACATATCACCATAAAAATGTATATCAATGGAATAGATACACAGACAATGAATAAGTTAAATATATTTAGGATCATTATAGGTTAGGCTAAATAAAGCACTCCTAAAATAATATATAGTGTTCCCTTAAAGTGTCTATAACACATCCATAAAGTGTAGGGAATAGAGAAACACCACATAAATTGAACCCCCTAACAATGAATAAATTAATTACCAAGAAAAAGGACTACTGAGTGTAATACCACCCCATAAGTGAACCCCTTGACAATAAAATGATTGAGTCCCAAAAATAAATCATCCACATAAGTACACAAGGATTCTCATTCTATACATTTCACTAATTTCAAGGGTTTATCATTTTCACATCACTATTTTAAATAATCATTTATGTGAAGAACAATTTTTGAAAAGAAGTTTTTTAATCCATTTCAATGATTTGAATATCACTGGTATTCTAACAAGATGCAGTGAAACAAATCCTTCACGTCAACCCCATTTAAATACACAAATTAATAGTACAATATTATTCCAATACAATATAAAACCATTTAATTACATATGAGAAGTCAATTATTAACATAATATAGTCTATAGATAGAACAACCAACATTAAACTCAGTCACACACCGAATGTAACGATATCCCCACACTAGAAGGAACAAAGATTAACCAACTAAAGTCGTATCATTGATTCTTATATCATTTAATTGAATTAATAATAGAAATGGTCAATGTATATGATAGATCATACCATACCTCAAGAAACTCATGTTCCAAACCACAACCAACATGAATACTAGAATCCTAGAGAATATTTCTCAACAGAACAAAAAGGGATTAAAGAATCAATTTTACATGATCTATAGATCCATTATCTTATTCCAAAGATCATGTCATAACCCATATAAATAAAAAAGAACAAAGTTAACATTCCCTATGAGAAAAAACACAATGAAGGTGACGATCAAACACTAAAAATAGAAATTTATATGATGAGGATGCACCAAAAATCAACAGGAATGGTACATAAGGTTCAAGAGAGTTGGATTCCTGAAAATAAATATGTAGTCATAGATAATAATGATCTAAACTACTGGTCATAAGTTTATTATGTAGTAAATCCAATATTTATGGAATATATTCCTTAATTTAAATGTCCTACCAAATAATCATCACCCTAGGATAATTTATTAAAAGTGGCAATTTTATGATATTAAAGTGGTATATAACATATACTATTTTAACACCCTAATATAGTTTTATAGATTATTCGCTATGATGAACATATTTTGTAAATTTGATTTCTTCACCCCAAATTTCATCTACAAACTTCACTAAAATAATTTTATGTAGAAACTCCTAGAAATGACTCATAATTTTACCAAACATCTGAAGAAATCTCTTAACCATTATGAATAGTGTACAATTTAACTTAGTTTTTTCAACTCCCCACCAAATGACTTTCCATCCCAAAAATCACGTAGAATAAGGGATCTCCATAAAGTAGTGAGGAAACTTATCCATCATTAATGATAAAGACTCCCAAATATTGTGATAATATTATATTTTATTCCATAAAACTATATCTAATAGAAATTACCTACCATGTAAAAACAATACCTAGAAATCAATTATCTCCACTAGCCACTTCAAAACAAAAACTTCTTAATGTAAATTAATTTCTCCCCAACATAGAATATGAGAGGGATAATGATGATATTTCCCCAAATTGAGTTATGTGGAAAATCATTGATTACCTTTCAAATGAGCTAACACTGTCACGACCCGCCCTCGGGGTCCGTGCCGTGACTACCCCAAGCCCGCCTTCCATAGGCCAGGGGCTGGCGACTAGCACCAAGGCGTAAATCCCGGTAAAAAGGGAAGGCATTGCCTTTGAAAAGTAAACAAACACCACAGAGTAAACAAGCGGAAAGTAAACACTAAACAAAGCAGAGTACAACTGAAAGTGTGGAAAAGTAAATGGGCCAGAATACAAACCCAAACTGAAAGTAAAGTACAACTCGAAAGGGAAAACAACAACTAAAAAGTAAAGGCCGCTACTCCGAGCTGTCCACTGGAAATCCCACCTGAAGGGTGAGTACAGATAGCTCCTCTGCTCCACGGGTCCCGCCGTCCGCTCCGAGCACATCCCGCCCCGTGGTCCACCTCCGAGTACCGTCCCGCTCTGCAAGCCTCAGCTAAGGTCAACGCTGTCCGTCGTCTGCAACCAACACAACGTAGTGCGGGCAAAGCCTGTGCAGGGGTGAGTATAAGCTACTCAGTAGGGACCCCGAGACCCCTGAAGGTCTCTCAAAATCCACAAAGGATAAACCACGAAGAAAGGTACAATCACGAAGTAACAACCGACACTGCTTAGGTATATGCCCATATATATACCTAAGTTATCAATTCAAATACGCTCTAACCTCCGAGCCCAAGTAAAACTCAGTCCACACTGGAAAGTAAACGTATTCCACACAGGAAAGCAAAACGTAATCCACACAGGATTGCACAACACAATCCACATTGGAAAGCAAAAGGATTCAGCTCACACAGGTATACTTCTTCAAGGACGATAAAGATGATCACTGATCCATCTAAGTCGTCGGACCCACGAAGGATCGATAGGTAACTATCCCCCGCAAAGACCCACACAGGATCGGGCCCACACAGGACCTGTAGGCGCTGACTCACACAGAACCGCTGAGCGCGGACCCACACAGGATCGGACCCACACAGGATCGGGCCCACACAGGACCTGTAGCACTGATCCACGTAGGATCGCTGAGTGTTGTAGTCGTCGTCGAATCCACACAGGATCTCTGTACTGTCGTCGTCGCAGTCACAGTAGCAGTCGTAGTAGTAGTAGTCACAGTAACAGTCGCAGCCAGCACTAGGGTTCCCGCACACAGCAAGCTCGTTCGGAGGGTCCGCTCCACGAGCCGAGAGGCTGATACATCAACTGTCACAAAGACCAGAGTTGATGTATCCAAAAGTTCCGTATCATCAAAAGGAACTCAACGCAACAGACGGCGCGTCGATCGGACGCCCGGTCTGAGAGTTATTGGCATTTTCGTCTCCGGGGCCCGGTTGGTTTTTAAGGCTAAACCAACCCGACCATACTCCACCTGCGTCCTAACCTCGGGCGGAGTATGCCAAAAGATTCGTCTCACTAAGAGGGACACATCACAGCTGACGGCACGTCAATCGGACGTCCGTAGCTCAAGATATGAGTGTTTCCGCTCCGAAGGCCCGGTTGGTTTCGTGAACGAACCAACCCGGCCGAACTCAAAGTAATCCGAAACCTTGAGTGCGATATACTGAAACGACCGTCTCGATCCAAGTATCGTGTTTCCGTAGACGGTTCGTCGATCGGAGGTCCGAGGCTCAAGATATGGCCCCAAAACCGATTCTGGTTCGAAACGGGGGGGTCCGGGTCCGGGCCGACCCGGCCCGACCCCCCCCCCCCCCTGGGCGGCGTGGCGGCGCGGCGGCGCTGCGGCACGGTGGCCTGGCGCCGCAAGGTGGCTGCACGCGGGGGAACAAGCCCCTGCTCTTCATCTGGCGGCGCGGCATAGCCGCGCCGTTTTATTTTTAAAAACGCCCCCCCCCCCCCCCCCACGTGGGGGGCCTGCTGGTGCGGAACCGGGGGGCCGGCTGCCCCCCTCCTTCAAAGAACCGCCCCCCTCATAAAGAGGGGGGGTTTTTATGAGGTGGTCGGGGGATTAATTCCCCCAGTTTTAATGGTATCTGGCCGGCCAGCTGGCCGGCCGGTTTTCTCTAACGGGACCGGAAATTCCGGTCCCCCCTTCGGCTTCCGACGCCGGCGGCCCGGCCGCCGGTCTTCTCTTCCGCCGCGGCCCGGCACCGGCCACGGTCTCCTCGTCCCGCCGCGGCCCGGAACCGGCCGCGGTGTTCGTCGTCCGGCGCGGTGCGACAGCACCGCGCCCCTTTCGCCGTGCCTTGATTCCTTTCAACGCGGCGCGACGGCGTCGCGTTCTTGAAGATTCTACCTCGGCGTAGCGCGACGGCGCCGCGTAAAATAAAAGCAAGATTTTCCGTGTGGTGCGACGGCACCACGCCACTAACTTCCACCCGCAAGAATAAACAAGAACGATGGAGGGGGGTTCGGCCGTGTTCGTGCGGTCCGGCCCCCTCACGTTAAAATAATAACGCAACTTAAATAATTCAAGCCACACGTTAGACTTTCTATTCACGATCAAGAATAAAATAAGGAAACCAAAAAGAAATCAACAACCCCTACTTCGGGTATAAGGTTCGAAGATTGTCAACGTTCCGCGGAAGACGACGTCGCGGAGGTCGGGCGTCGCGGTAGCCGTTCGTCAAATCCGATGACGAAGGGATGCGTTCGAAGAGACACGTCGTTGGAGAAACTTGTACGCCGACGAAGGTTGTCTGAGGAAGAAGTGGCGTCCCCTTCATTGACACGGTAAACAAAGAATGGAGGTGCGGCGTTCTTCGTCGGAGCTTGAGCGTTCTTCGTCAAGATGAACGTTCTTCGAGTTCTTCGTCAGAGTTGAAGAAGAAGAAGAGCTCTCCACCTCACAAGAAGACAAACAAATAACCCAAAATAAAATAAGACAACAACTTATTTTATTATTACATAACACAATAGAATTTCAAAAGTTTGAAATTCAAAAGTATTAACTCCCATAATTAAATAAGTAACTCAAGTCAATAAATGAGGCGTTAAGGGAGTTGGGAGAATTTGAAAGGTTTAGGGGTTCGTGTGGGCCCCACCACACTTAATCCTCCCAAGGGAGGTTAAGTGGGTGTGGGTCCCACTTCCAACCCCCTTTGGTAGGTTTTTAACAAGTTATAATAAAATTTGTTCTATACAAATTTTATTTAACTCAAACTAAAAACCCCTAAAATAAACTTTCAACCCGCAACAAACGCAATTCCCGAAAAGGTCTCTTTAAGAGAATATCGGCGCTGCGAGTTCATCGGTGCCCTCGGATTTCAATTCCGAGCACCGGAACAAAAGTTAGGAATTCCCGCTCGTTCGTTCACTGAACGTACCCGAGCCAAACTTCGAAATTAATTCCGGGCACTCCGGGTCTCGGAATCAGGTGCCGTCTGAAACCGCGCTCTTGTAAAATTCTTAAGAAAATTAAGAAAAAATTTCCCTTGAATATTTACGGGTCTTTACATTACTCCCACCTCAGGGCTTTACGTCCCCATAAAGATATATCAAAAACTAGGGAAACAAATGAGGGTACTGAGCACGCATCTGAGCCTCCCGCTCCCATGTGCTCTCCTGGAGATTCCCGTGCTGCCATCTGATGCGCACAAGAGGAATCGATCGCCCATGCAGGACCCGCTCCTGTCGTTCCTCTATCTCCACCGGGACCTCCGTAAAAGTCGCCCCATCGTCAACGTCAAGCTCCCCATGGTCAATGATGTGCGTCGGGTCGTGCACGTATCTCCTCAGCTGAGATACGTGGAAGACGTCGTGCACCCGGTGCAACTGAGGTGGTAGAGCCAGGCGATAAGCCACCTCACCAATCCTGCTGAGAATCTAGAAAGGTCCGATGAAGCGCGGAGATAACTTGCCGCCTCGGCCAAATCTCCGAATACCACGTCGAGGTGAGACCCGCAAGAAGACGTGGTCGCCATCCTCGAACTCCAGTGGCCTCCGCCTCCTGTCAGCGTAAGACTTCTGCCGGCTTTGAGCTGTCCTCATCCGCTCCTGGATGACCTGGACCTTCTCTGTCGTGGCCTGGACCAACTCCGGTCCCACCAGTGCTGACTCCCCAGGGTCTGTCCAGCACAAAGGAGATCTAGATGGTCGGCCGTACAACGCCTCGTACGGTGCCATCCCGATGGTGGAGTGGTAGATGTTGTTGTATGCGAACTCCACCAAGGGTAGTTGGTCCTCGCAGCTACGACCAAAGTCGAGGACATAGGCACGGAGCATGTCCTCGAGTGTCTGAATGGTCCTCTCCGTCTGACCATCCGTCTGAGGGTGAAAAGCTGTGCTAAGACGTAGCTGCGTCCCGAACGCCTCCTGTAACCCCTTCCAAAGCCGGGAAGTAAAGCGGGCATCTCGATCGGAAACGATAGATGATGGCACGCCGTGGAGCCGCACAATCTCCTGAACGTAGAGACGTCCCAAGCTCTCTACTGAGCCCTGCTCTCTAATGGGTAAGAAGTGTGCCGACTTGGTGAGTCGGTCAACAATCACCCAGATGGAGTCGTGACCTCTAGAAGTGCGTGGAAGTCCAGTCACGAAATCCATAGATATGCCATCCCACTTCCACTCCGGAACCTCCAAGGGCTGTACCAAGCCTGCTGGTACCTGATGCTCTGCCTTCACCTGCTGACAGGTGAGGCATCGAGAAACGAACTCTGCTACAGCCTTCTTCATACCCGGCCACCAGTGCTGTCGTCTGAGGTCCTGGTACATCTTCGCCACTCCAGGATGTACCGCTAAAGGTGAAGTGTGAAACTCCCTCATCACTTCCTCTCGCAAAGCGACTGGTACCATGGTACGTCCTCTGAAAAGGATGTCGTGCTCTGCTCCAAGGGAGAAACCATCAGGTGCCTGTCCCGAGGATATCTGTGCACGCCGTGTCTCACAGTCAGCGTCCCCACGTTGTGCCTCCCTGAATTGCTGCAGTAGTGGAGGGGTGACTGTGAGAGACTGAAGAAAGGCTGCTCCATCTCTATCCACGAAGGATATCTGCAAAGAGGCTAGCTGCTCCGTCGCCTCCTCAAGTAGCTGAATTCCCGTCCTCCTGCTGAGGGCATCGGCTACTACGTTCCCCTTCCCAGGAGTATAGACTATCTCAAAGTCATAGTCCTGGAGGAACTCGAGCCATCGTCGCTGTCTCAGGTTCAGGTCCTTCTGCGAGAAGATATACCTGAGACTCTGATGATCGGAAAAGACTGTAAAGCGCTCGCCCATCAGATAGTGTCACCATGTCTTCAGAGCGAAGACCACTGCTGCTAACTCCAGGTCATGGGTAGCGTAGTTCTGCTCATGCGGCCTCAACTGACGTGATCCATAGGCGATCACGGCCCGCTCCTGCATCAGAACACATCCGATTCCGGTCCCTGATGCATCGCAGTAGACTACGTACCCTACTCCCTCCTCAGGCAACCTCAAGATAGGTGCGCTAGTCAATCTCTGTCTCAGCTCCTAGAAGCTCTGCTGACATCTGTCTGTCCATACGAAGGGTTTCCCCTTCTTCTTCAAAGCAGTGAGTGATGCCGCAACTCTAGAGAAGTCTGGCACGAATCTCCGATAATATCCAGCTAGTCCCAAGAAACTCCGAACCTCAGTCACGCTCCTGGGTGGCTCCCATGCTAACACAGCCTCAATCTTCGCAGGATCCACTGCAACTCCCGCCTCAGAGATAACGTGTCCCAAGAAGTGGACCTCACGTATCCAGAACTGGCACTTCGAGAGCTTACCATAAAGCTGGTGCTCTCGGAGTGTGTCAAGAACAACTCGCAAGTGATAGGCGTGCTCCTCCTCTATCGTAGAGTAAATCAGAATGTCGTCGATGAAGACCACGACAAACCGATCGAGGTATGGCGGAAATATCCTGTTCATGAGAGCCATGAACACTGCTGGAGCATTGGTTACACCGAAAGGCATAACCAAGAACTCATAGTGGCCATACCGACATCTGAAGGTCGTCTTCTGCACATCCTCGTCTCTGACTCTGAGCTGATGATAGCCTGACCTGAGGTCTATCTTCGAGAACCACCGTGCTCCCTTGAGCTGATCAAAGAGGTCATCAATCCTCGGTAGCGGATACTTGTTCCTCACTGTCACCTGGTTCAGGCGACGATAGTCAACACAAAGTCGCAAGCTCCCGTCCGCCTTCTTGGCGAACAATATCGGTGAAGCCCAGGGTGAAACACTGGGTCGGATGAACCCCTTGCCCTGCAAGTCCTCCAACTGTACCCGTAGCTCTCGAAGCTCGGCGGGGGCCATCCGATATGATGGAGTGGATATCGGGGCTGTCCCAGGGTACAAGTCTACCTCTCTGCGAGGAGGTAGCCCTGGAAC
Source organism: Viscum album (assembly GCA_963277665.1). NCBI lineage: Eukaryota > Viridiplantae > Streptophyta > Magnoliopsida > Santalales > Viscaceae > Viscum > Viscum album. The sequence continues at coordinate 549,053,296 of OY728148.1, forward strand.
ATCGTCGGTAAAAACGTCCGCAAACTGATCCACCACTGCAGGAAAACCAGGACTCCGCACGTCAACTGCTCCAAGGATGAGGCTAGCCAACTGATGAGTGATGGGCTGTCCTCTCCTCCGCGGAAGTCCATCCTGTGCTGCTAAGGCTCCCTTCTCGCCGGTGAAGGTGAACCTGCTCCCGTCGGTGCGTACACAATGCACCTTGCGCCTAAAACAGTCAATCTGTGCATGGACCGTAGACAGCCAATCCAAGCCCAAGATGACGTCGTAAGGCCTCGAAGCTGCTACAAGAAGATCCCAGCTGAAGCTCTCGCCTCCTAGAGTAAGCTCACACTGCCGGCACCAGTGCGTAATCGTCGAGTCTGCTCCCGTAGGAGTCTCTAGCCGTAAGGATCGAGCCAACGGCTCTGTCGGAATCTCCGAGCTCCGAACAAGGGCAGCGGCTATGAAAGAATGACTCGCTCCTGTGTCTATAAGAACTGCAGCAAGGGTGGAGTAGACACAGATAGTACCTCGAATCATCTCGGGTGCGCCGTGGTCGTAGGCCTCTGCTTCCTGGAGCTGTGCATGTCGCTGCCCGCCAGCTCCCTGTGGTCGGGGTGGACCTCCTGGTGGTGGTGGTGGCAGAGCCTCAAAGCGTCGCCCACCACCGGCTGCTCGTCCAGATCCTCTGCCTCGTCCGCCTCCTCCCTGCGGACCGCCACGGTCGACCCTCTGCCTCTGCCTCGGTGGTCCATCAACTGACTGCTTCTCCTCGGCACGACGGGTCGGGCAGTCACGAGCCATGTGGCCCTGCCCGCCGCACGAGTAGCACTGTCTGCCTCTCGTAAGACTGGTTTCGCGCTGTGTGCCCCGCACTGCTGAGCCAGTGCCCTGAGATCGTCTGCCCGAAGGTCTGGTCTGTCTGGACCCCTGAGTCATCCGTCGACTGCCTGCTGCAGATGACTCTGCCACGTGCCGCCCTGCGGTGGGTCGCTGTGCTGGTGTAGACTCAGCAAGGAAGCTCTCGATCAGAAGGGCCCGCTCCAGTACTCCTGTCTGAGTCGGTATGCTGAGGGAGATCAACGATGCCCTGATCTCGTGTCTCAAACCCTGCTCGAAGGTCCGGGCCCGGAAGAATGGGTCCCGTACCATGTCGGTCGAGTAGCGCGAGAGATCGGTAAATCTCGCCGAGTACTGAGCGACCGTCATGCTGCCCTGCCGCAGCTGTAGAAGCTCCTGGATACGCACCGCACGAAGGGTGGCTGGGACGAACTCCGAGCGGAGGAGGCTCTCAAAGTCCGTCCAAAGTAGGGATGCCTCATCGTGCACCTGGAGCATCAAGCTCCACCATTGTCCTGCTGCTGCGTGTAGTAGGCTCGCAGCGAGGATCACCATGAGGTCTGCTGGTGTCCTCACTAGCCTAAACACTCGAACCACTGCCTCCAGCCAGTCCTCTGCTGCCTGGGGATCCGTCTCCCCGCGAAACCTGGGCGGTCGCTGGTGCTGAAACTCATGCAGTGCGCTGAGGCGACGTGCATCGTCAGCGGCTGCTGCTGGAAGCATCGGGGGCTCGGCGGGTAGAGCTACCGCCGGTGCCACTACTGGTAAAGGGCCCTGCACCGAGGCCTCGTCGCTCGATGGGCTGTCGTCACACTCGACTCTCGGAACCCTAGCTGGCTGCCATCGTGGGGCCATCCTGAAAAGGAATCAGGTGTGCCACGGTCAGAACAGTATACCTGGTGAGCTGATATAAGTAATCACAAAGAAAACTTTGAAACACACACGCAATCAATGTTTTCGTGCATTAAGTCGGAAATCAGAAGTCAGGGTCCTGGTGTACGGATATGTTGGCCGCCGCACCAACACTGGACTCCCTGGACTGATAACCACACTCAATACGCTAAACATTATTTCTTCACTTAGAAAAGATCAGAGTTTGCGGTAGAACCGAACAGCCTCTGATACCAATTTGTCACGACCCGCCCTCGGGGTCCGTGCCGTGACTACCCCAAGCCCGCCTTCCATAGGCCAGGGGCTGGAGACTAGCACCAAGGCGTAAATCCCGGTAAAAAGGGAAGGCATTTCCTTTGAAAAGTAAACAAACACCACAGAGTAAACAAGCGGAAAGTAAACACTAAAAAAAGCAGAGTACAACTGAAAGTGCGGAAAAGTAAATGGGCCAGAATACAAACCCAAACTGAAAGTAAAGTACAACTCGAAAGGGAAAACAACAACTGAAAAGTAAAGGCCGCTACTCCGAGCTGTCCACTGGAAATCCCACCTGAAGGGTGAGTACAGATAGCTCCTCTGCTCCACGGGTCCCGCCGTCCGCTCCGAGCACGTCCCGCCCAGTGGTCCACCTCTGGGTACCGTCCCGCTCTGCAAGCCTCAGCTAAGGTCAACGCTGTCCGTCGTCTGCAACCAACACAACGTAGTGCGGGAAAAGCCCGTGCAGGGGTGAGTATAAGCTACTCAGTAGGGACCCCGAGACCCCTGAAGGTCTCTCAAAATCCACAAAGGATAAACCACGAAGAAAGGTACAATCACGAAGTAACAACCGACACTGCTTAGGTATATGCCCATACATATACCTAAGTTATCAATTCAAATACGCTCTAACCTCCGAGCCCAAGTACAACTTAATCCACACTGGAAAGTAAACGTATTCCACACAGGAAAGCAAAACGTAATCCACACAGGATTGCACAACACAATCCACACAGGAAAGCAAAAGGATTCAGCTCACACAGGTATACTTCTTCAAGGACGATAAAGATGATCACTGATCCATCTAAGTCGTCGGACCCACGAAGGATCGATAGGTAACTAACCCCCGCAAAGACCCACACAGGATCGGGCCCACACAGGACCTGTAGGCGCTGGCTCACACAGAACCGCTGAGCGCGGAACCACACAGGATCGGGCCCACACAGGACCTGTAGCACTGATCCACGTAGGATCGATGAGTGCTGTAGTCGTCGTCGAATCCATACAGGATCTCTGTACTGTCGTCGTCGCAGTCACAGTAGCAGTCGTAGCAGTAGTAGTCACAGTAACAGTCGCAGCCAGCACTAGGGTTCCCGCACACAGCAAGCTCGTTCGGAGGGTCCGCTCCACGAGCCGAGAGGCTGATACATCAACTGTCACAAAGACCAGAGTTGATGTATCCAAAAGTTCCGTATCGTCAAAAGGAACTCAACGCAACAGACAGCGCGTCGATCGGACGCCCGGTCTGAGAGTTATTGGCATTTTCGTCTCCGGGGCCCGGTTGGTTTTTAAGGCTAAACCAACCCGACCGTACTTCACCTGCGTCCTAACCTCGGGCGGAGTATGCCAAAAGATTCTTCTCACTAAGAGGGACACATCACAGCTGATAGCACGTCAATCGGACGTCCGTAGCTCAAGATATGAGCGTTTCCGCTCCGAAAGCCCGGTTGGTTTCGTGAACGAACCAACCCGGCCGAACTCAAAGTAATCCAAAACCTTGAGTGCGATATACCGAAACGACCGTCTCGATCCAAGGATCGTGTTGCCGTAGACGGTTCATCAATCGGAGGTCCGAGGCTCAAGATATGGCCCCAGAACCGATTCTGGTTCGAAACGGGGGGGTCCGGGTCCGGGCCGACCCGGCCCGACCCCCCCCCCCCCCTGGGCGGCGTGGCGGCCTGGCGCCGTGAGGTGGCTGCACGCGGGGGAACAAGCCCCCGCTCTTCATCTGGCGGCGCGGCATAGCCGCGCTATTTTATTTTTAAAAACGCCCCCCCCCCCCCACGTGGGGGGCCTGCTGGTGCGGAACCGGGGGGCTGCTGCCCCCCTCCTTCAAAGAACCGCCCCCCTCATAAAGAGGGGGGTTTTTATGAGGTGGCAGGGGGATTAATTCCCCCAGTTTTAATGGTATCCGGCCGGCCAGCTGGCCGGCCGGTTTTCTCTAACGGGACCGGAAATTCCGGTCCCCCCTTCGGCTTCCGACGCCGGCGGCCCGGCCGCCGGTCTTCTCTTCCGCCACGGCCCGGAACCGGCCGCGGTCTCCTCGTCCCGCCGCGGCCTGGAACCGGCCGCGTTGTTCGTCGTCCGGCGCGGTGCGACGGCACCGCGCCCCTTTCGCCGTGCCTTGATTCCTTTCAACACGGCGCGACGGCGTCGCGTTCTTGAAGATTCTACCTCGGCGTAGCGCGACGGCGCCGCGTAAAATAAAAGCACGATTATCCGCGTGGTGCGACGGCACCACGCCACTAGCTTCCACCCGCAAGAATAAACAAGAACGATGGAGGGGGGTTCGGCCGTGTTCGTGCTGTCCGGCCCCCTCACGTTAAAATAATAACGCAACTTAAATAATTCAAGCCACACGTTAGACTTGCTATTCACGATCAAGAATAAAATAAGGAAACCAAAAAGATATCAACAACCCCTACCTCGGGTATAAGGTTCGAAGATTTTCAACGTTCCGCGGAAGACGACGTCGCGGAGGTCGGGCGTCGCGGTAGCCGTTCGTCAAATCCGATGACGAAGGGATGCGTTCGAAGAGACACGTCGTTGGCAAAACTTGTACGCCGACGAAGGTTGTCCGAGGAAGAAGTGGCGTCCTCTTCGTTGACACGGTAAACAAAGAATGGAGGTGCGGCGTTCTTCGTCGGAGCTTGAGCGTTCTTCGTCAAGATGAACGTTCTTCGAGTTCTTCGTCAGAGTTGAAGAAGAAGAAGAGCTCTCCACCTCACAAGAAGACAAACAAATAACCCAAAATAAAATAAGACAACAACTTATTTTATTATTACATAACACAATAGAATTTCAAAAGTTTGAAATTCAAAAGGATTAACTCCCATAATTAAATAAGTAACTCAAGTCAATAAATGAGACGTTAAGGGAGTTGGGAGAATTTGAAAGGTTTAGGGGTTCGTGTGGGCCCCACCACACTTAATCCTCCCAAGGGAGGTTAAGTGGGTGTGGGTCCCACTTCCAACCCCCGTTGGTAGGTTTTTAACAAGTTATAATAAAATTTGTTCTATACAAATTTTATTTAACTCAAACTAAAAACCCCTAAAATAAACTTTCAACCCGCAACAAACGCAATTCCCGAAAAGGTCTCTTTAAGCAAATATCGGCGCTGCGAGTTCATCGGTGCCCTCGGATTTCAATTCCGAGCACCGGAACAAAAGTTAGGAATTCCCGCTCGTTCGTTCACTGAACGTACCCGAGCCAAACTTCGGAAATTAATTCCGGGCACTCCGGGTCTCGGAATCAGGTGCCGTCTGAAACCGCGCTCTTGTAAAATTCTTAAGAAAATTAAGAAAAAATTTCCCTTGAATTTTTACGGGTCTTTACAAACACTGATAACAATAAAAAACTTGATCAATCCACTCTATAACCTCAAATGGTACAACATATCCTAGAGCCGTATTTCACTATTTTTGAAGAAGATGGTGACCCAACCATGGAGAAAATTTCAAGAAAACATGGTCACTAATTGAAAACACTAAAGTATTATTTTGAAAATAATCATAAACATTTATTTTAACTCTAATATGTAACAAGACACTGATTTACATACTCAATCATCATTGATGTATCCAAACCAAGAATTGATCCCACAAGAGAGGCCTTTCCCACCTCCAGCCAAAAATAGGTATCCTGCATGAGAGAAAACATAAATCCATGATAAAAACCATTCTGATTTAATTTTGGAAACTATTATTATATGAAAACTAAATCAGTCCCAAATAGATATTCCTTGATCCAAAGATTTACAAGATGTATGCAAATAGTATAACCTTTAGGAAGTAAAGACATTTTTTTTTCTAACCATCCATCTCTGGATGGTATGTTGTACTCAACCTGGCCTTATTTCCTAATTACTCTTTGATAATATTCAAAAAACTATATTTAATATTTGTATTCCTATCTAAAATAATGGTAGTGGGATTCCAATGTAACTTTATAATCTTATTCACTTACAACCTTCTTAGATTAACCACTTTACTAGTGTCCCTGATCATAATAAAATGTAATGATTTCATCAACCGATCAACCACCACCTAGATATAATTCTCCAATTTATGTGTCCATGGTAATCCAATAATGATGTCCACATAAACATCATCCCATTTTTAAACTAGCATAAGTAGTGGATGGAGTAAACTATAATGTTTCTGTTGAAATGTATATTATCTTCTCGAAAGTGAAAGAACCATAATTTTTTTGAAATTTCATTCATTATACACAATAACAAAAATCATCATCCCATTTCATAATAAATATTTATAGTTACTTGATAAATAACCCATGTATAATTATAAATGTCCCACAAGAATGAATTCCTCACATATTCCAAGGTGAAAAACTAAATCCAGAAAAATATAAAACCATTACAATGAGAGGGACACAAAATAATGTCACCTCTATAAAGGGTTTCACTAATTCTACTAAACTCATCATCATAATTTTTATCCTACATAATTGACTTAGGGAGTTATGGTGATAACTTGAAATCGATCATAGCCATACTTGAATCATCACATTGAACATATAGATGAAATTGAGTTAATTATACAATAAGGTTCCACTCTTCCATTGATTCCAAAATATCCTACAGTGAAACATTCCTACTTAGTGAACCAGTGATGACATTCCCCTTCCATAGAGTATAAGTGATTTCAAAATAAAAAATCCTAAGTTGTCCAACCCGACATCATTGTCTAATATTAAATTCTATCTGGTTAAATATATATATCAGAATCATAGTATTTAAAATGACTATGAACACATACCAAAAAATATAGTTTCAAAAAAACTTAATCAAATGAATAACTATGGAAAGATACAGATAATAAGTTGGGTATTTCTTATCATAAGGAATAATTTGAAGAGACCTATAATCCCCAACATATTCTTCTTATATAATCATGCAAACCAGACTAGCACCAAAAGAATCACAATACACCACATTCCCCTTAACGAGCTCATATAAGATCAGAATAGGAGACAACATCTGAAGTTGTTTCAACTCATTGAAAGAAGACTTAAATTTTGAATATTATTTGAGCTTAACCCCATCCTTGGTAGGATTAGTCATGAGTGAGGATCCTTTCATGGAATTATTTATGAACTATAGATATTAACAAGAATGAGCTATGAATATATGAATAATGAAAAATATTTGTGGATCCTATCATAACAAGAAAACATATACATTCTCATGATTGGCTCGTATGTCACATTTATTGGCCATTTTGTATAACCTAAACCTATTTATCCAACCAAATAGTTATTTCAGTCAAGTGTCAATGGCCTTAGGTGAGCCTCCGCATATGCTAAAGGATTCTAACTAGTAGTGATGTCGTAAAGAAGTGATAGTGAAGAGACTATAGCTTCTGGTGATGATATAATAATGGTATGATATATATATATATATATATAGTAAAAAGGAAGACCATACGTACTAGAACCAGTCTCCCACCAATGGTATAAGCACTTTAATATAAAGAAATAGCAGAAGCAGAATCAATAATAGCAGTGTAAAGAAATAAATAAGGAAAAAATAAAATTTATAGATCATCTATCCAAGACTAGTCATACATATCAATAAAAAGTAAAGGGATTCCCATTGATGAACATCATTTTATACATATATGAGTATGATGATACAAAAAGTAAAATAAAAAAGAACTCCTGATATGGAAAGAACCAATTGTCCCTTACCTTCTATCCCATATCAACTCTTTCACTAGAATCTTCCACTAGAGGCGAAAATCTTGAAATCCAAAACCTTCATGAAGGGACTATTTTGTGTATGAGAATGAGTCTTAGTAGGCCAATAACAATGATTTATTACTTTAAAGTTTTATTCAGTAATTGTTTAATAGAAATAAAGACAAACAATGTATGCAGTTTAAATAAAAAAAATATTCCCTCGTAATCAACAACTACCAGGAAGCTGTCAACTTCCTTAGTCAATTCCAGTATACAGAATAGTAATGTAACCTTAGACCATTCCCCAATGAATCTATCAATTTCATATAGTCCCAAGTGATCCCTTAACTTCCACCCCCAAATGTCACTAGGGACCTTGTGAAATCAACCATGTAATGAATGTCCCAAAGTCACACCCAATCCATGAGTCCAATCCCTCAAACCGATACTCAAAAGCACCCATCATCTTAAATCATTAATCTTGGAGGTACAATGATATCTATAACAAAAACATCATCGCCTATATAACTTACATTTTGAAGAATTGTGATGTTAATCCTCCCAAATACATCCCAACCCATTTGGCTTTAGCATGATTGGACCCATCCACCAACCAACAACCTGAACTCTATCACTCAATAGATCCTCACCATCCCCAAAAATTTCTATTGTATCTGAGCCCAACATTTTACCTAATCTACATCTATTAGGTGCATCTACACATATGTATAGTCAACAACACCTCATCATCTGAGTCAACATATGAACACGTTACTCCAAACATCCAATTTTATAACACGGGTGAGTGGTAATCACCAATTAGAACCAAAGAAAAATCATTATGTTATGTTGTTTCCTGCCAACCATGTATTTCAAGACCAATGGTCAATTCCATCAAATATCACACGTGACATGCCTATAACCTGACAATACAATCTCCCCATTCAGTGATCAAGTCACCCAACCAATAAAAAATATCACTCATAAAATATGTGTATTTCCCAACATGATGATTAAGTAACCTCAAAATAGATATCCATCACTATCTCCTTCCATGGGCCATGCCCATCATTTTCTTGTGGAACCCATCACAACCATTCATATATCTATAAAAAAATAAAAATAAAATTAAACAAATAGGTGAAATATATATAACACCCCAGCCCAAATCATCTCAAGGGATGAGCCTCTACCTAGGTTTTTACTATTTTAGTCTATAAGGAGCATTCCCATAAGAATCTAATATGGTTCACCTAATTAATTAAAAAATCATTTAAATTATAGTCTCACTCGGTCAACACAAAAACACACTATAATCCCCCCCCCAACACTAATCATAGCACAATTAAGAGTATGCACCACCAACATTATAGTTAATTACATAAGAATATTGTGTGTTAGCCTATAAATCGATCCAATTTGGTAGAAATGAAAAATTTAGAAGAACACTCTAAATATAGGTTGAAAAATCATTCAATTATTTTTCACATTGTTTGGTGAGGGAAAAGAGAAATAGGATCTATAAGTCAAAGAGGCTAATTGATATGGATCCAACTCGATAGATTGATCATATAATGGAGCCCAAAGTGGGTAGATAATACATCACCTAGTAAAAATAAGAATCCTAAGAGGGGTCTCCCTCTGTTTAAATATGGAGGAAATTAAAAAGGGAGGATATAAAGAGATAAAAGAGGATAGAGAAAATTTAATTTCAACAATTTAATTGGTTTCATGTTCATGTTGCATGGTTTTCCAAACAATGTGGCTCATGCTTCTTGAGAGCCCAACCTCATATTGTTATTCCACAAGGTTTTTCCTAACCATGAACACGTCCCACGTTTTACAGTGCAAAGGTACTACTCATTTGGAACTAAGAATGTAGCAATGTGCATGAGTTTCCTAACCAATCATAGACTATGATAATTACATCCTTTATAAATTTTGGGGGTATTTCATGTCTGTTTCCCCATCATTCACTATTTCCCAAAATGTGATCAGAGAAAAAGAGGTTGCATGTTTTATTCTATGATTCCACATAGTTAAATATAATTATGAGCCTCATTATTCTCTCCTCCAATATAGGTCCATTGAGCCTCTAACACACCAGAAACGCATCAAAACACCCAATTCATTTGAAAACCCTCTAAAACCATCAAAAAACCAGGGTTTCATTATTCTAAATAACTCTTAATTAATTTTTGATAAACTAGGGAAGAATTGTCTTACACACAGAACTCCAAAAATAAAAAAATGTGAGAATTTCAACTCAATCCAAAAACATGAGATGCTTAAATATTCCCTTAGGAATATAGATCATCCAAAATATATAAAAAACTCGTAGATGCTACTAAAAATAACCATCCTATTAAAACAATCCGAAATATCCCATGTCTAAAGGGTAAAACCCAACTACCTCAATGGGGATCCCCACAATAGGAGTTACCTACCCCGTCACATACTGACCCATTGCATAAATAAATATGATGTTCCATCAACCATACCCAAAATCAATGTTCTTCTATGATACTTCATCACCCCTTAAAATCATCATGTGATCTTATGTCGTCTATCATACCCATTATAATACGGTGCCACATCTGTGGTTGCATCATGCCCATTTCACACGTGGATCCTATGAGGTCCCACATATCATCTATTGCAAAAATCAATACCAGTTCCTCACATCTCAAACAAGACCCACATATACCAATTCCCAAATGCCTATTCATCTCAAGAGAACCAAATCTCTTCAATTCCTTGATTCCAACGCACCTCATGTAATCATTTTTCCTTTTTCATTATAAATATATAAAAACAACACACATGAGTTATTAAAGACCAAAACAAGAATACAAATAATACAAACATATATCCTAAGAACCTATTTCACAAAAAACAATTACTCCTTTAAAAGGAAATGCCAAAAAAAAATGGAACTTCAATCATCACCATGACATACCTGCGACCATCATCGGCTCACAAGACTTCTATAACCATGGAAGATCTATGACAAAAACCTCAAATTATAACCTACTACCTAAAGCCTAGCATCCATCAGGTGCTACACTAGACACCCCACAAAGAACCCACTACAGCGTCCCACATTATCTTCGACAACCCCCATGTGTAGCTAAAACATGGCTACCATCCTATGGTACTACTCCTTTTATAACCTCAAGACAATGAGTTTTCCTCAATCCCAGATTGTCAGCTATTGGAGAAAGATTCTTGGATAACCTATCAAGATTCTCGGCCTATCTACTTTTCCAAAACTCATTTCGATGCCACTCACACTGAGTCTAGACATGAATTTCCTGCTTGCACTAGAAGAACACTATTGGTAACCCACTCTGAGCTAGTTTACGTGAGTCATTGGAATGACCACTCTATTATAAATCCTCCCAAAATCACTTCCTACAATCTGATGTGTTTTTTATTAAACCACATGTCTTTGTCAACCTATTAGAGAATCACCTATACATCATGTTTTTCATAGCCATGAGAACCTATTTCATCACTAATGAGAATGTTTCCAACCTAAAAATGTTTAACTACTATTGAATGGACTTTTTAAAGCATACCTATAATAGCACATTGTCTACATTTCATCCCCCACCATTCTAAGTGAAAATAAATACCATGCTATGATCAATGGAAAATTTTCACTGATGGAAATGTCACCCTACTTTATGAATAGAAACTCATGGCCTCTCTCTTCCCTTAGAATATTTGGGAGGAAGATTACAAATAAACTATGCCTAAAATACTTCTAGTTCAGTCCCTCATTTATTCCTACATGAATTTACATGTCCCCACAATGATCTTCCAACCCTATGACCATGTACGTATCCATCTTCAACCTCCACCCCATAAGCATTTTTAACTGGTCAAAGGTCATCTACATTGGTTCAATCTGGTTTTCAGCTACCTATGTACCTCCCTCACCCTAAAATAGTAATTGGTGTTGTGACTGGAACTCTTGAGTTAGATATGTTATGGAAAGATCTTTTCTACGAGATCCCCTATCAATCCCTTGGATGTAACATTCAATGCTCTCTCTGAGATTTCATCAATCCATTACCCAAAATATGTCAAATATGGGAGCTTCCCCACCTCTAGTAGAGCCTATAGCTAAGCATTTACCTATGACTCATTATTTCCCTCACCCTAATGGGTGTCAACCAATATGTTATCCTTCAGAACTACATAATTTCCTTCATAACACTCCATATGTGTCATCTAGGTAGAGACCCATTGAATACCAATACATGGTTAGAAAAAACATATTACACACTTATAGAGAACATATACTGGGAAAACAGAAACAAAAAGAATGATCACATTACCATTATCCTTCCCCATAAAAACCATGTCACAAGTCATATCAGCCTCATGGCCTCATTACCTACCCATATAAAAGCCATGAATCAATTTTCCTTAGGCCACACCCATACCGATGAAACATATCATCACAAACTGAAGACATCATCACCCAACCTGGTAATCAACATCACCGGATACCATAGAACCTACCTGCACCTATAAGATCTAGGACCATACATACACAGACACAAACACACACACACACACACACACATATATATATATATATATATATCACATAAGAGAAATATATTTGATTTGGTCTACTTTTAGGGGCTCGTTGATTAGAATTCCACCGAAGAGAAGCTAGGTATGAAAAACCTCTTAACATACTTTTTTGACACTTTCTACAACCCAAACCAACATAGCACAACCCAAGTCCCAAATTGAATTCAAAAACACCCTATCACATGAAATTTCTCATATAATTTTAAAAATAACCCATGTTTTTAATCAAAAGATTAAACGATAATTCTTTCTATACCATAACAAGGGTCCAACATCTCCTCCCTTACCATAACAAGCCAAGGGTAACATATCAAAATAGGTAGAAATCAAATTTAAATATGAAAAACATGTTGTAAATCAAATAAACTATAAAATTAGAAAATAACAAAATAAATTCCCACCAATGGTATCTTGGTCCTTCCTTCATGCATGGGGGTTTAGGCACCCAAACACATGTTCTAAACCTAGTTCTGACATCCTCATAATCTCATGTCTACCATATGACAAATATTATGACCAAGATGAAATAATAGAATATTATAACATCATTAGAAATCCATACACTACTACTAATTCCTTTTCAAGAATTTCTCTAACACAATTTTTTGTTCCCCAACCCATTTAGCCACCAAAACAGTGCTTCAGGTCAGGTTCCCATGGTCTTAGGAATTCCTCCCCTTATACTAATGGATCTCCACTATCAATGATGTTGTAAGGATATATAGTGGGGAGACTATACCCTAAGGTGATTAATAATTATATTAGATAAATAAAATAGTGATCTCCATTTGTGTGTATGTATAGGAATGAAAAAGTGATGAAAAGAATAAATAGAAGATGAACGAGAAAACAGAATTTCAACTTTTTAATGGGATGAATGTAAAGACCCGTAAATTTCAAGGAAATTTTTTTTCTTAATTTTCTTTGGAATTTTACAAGAACGCAGTTTCTGACGGCACCTGATTCCGAGGCCCGGTGTGCCCGGAATCATTTTCCGAAGTTTTGGCTCGGGTACATTCAGTGAACGGACGAGCGGGTTTTTCTAACTTTTGAACCGGTGCCCGGAATCGAATTCTGAGGGCACCGATGAAATCGCAGCGTCGGTATTCGCTTAGAAATGCCTCTTTCGGAGTTGCGTTTGCTCGGGTGTGGTTTTTAATTTTCGGGCATTAGGTTAAGAAATAAAATAATTTTGCGACGACTTTATTTTATTTCGCTTAAGCCACTTGGAAGCCACTTGAAGCCACTTAAAGGTGGCTTGAACCGAGTTGAACTGGATAGGATGCTATCCAGAAATATCCTACCCCTTGGTAGGATATTTGTGAGGTGGGGCCCGCACGAGCCCCGCCGTTTCTTTCCGTTAAGAAACGCATCCGTGAAAACCCGTCTTAATGAGAGTCAACCGACGCGTTTTCTAAATTCTTAACAGACCATTTAATTGGGCGGTTTATTTCGTGAATTAAATGGGCTGTTTCTTTCGTGAATTAAATGGGTCGTTTCTTTTGTTGAATTAATTCAACGAATTTATGGATCGTTTCTTAATCTTTTTTTTCAAATTCGTTGGCGTATTAATAAAATAAGACCAACGCTTAACCTCTGGCTATTATGCGCTTGAGAGCTTTTGGGAGATTTTCTTCTTCTTCTTCAACCTTGACGAAGAACCTTCGAAGAACGAAGAACGCGAAGAACGTCGTTCTTCAACGAAGAACTTCTCCGCCGAAGAACACGATCCATCCGCGACGCCGTGTCCGCGACGCGACGTACTTCTTCCGCGTCATCTCTTCCGCGACGGTTTTCCGCGACGAACGCCTTCGATAACGACTCTTCCTCCGACGTCAAAGGAATCGACACCGATATTCCACGACTCCGTCACCGTGCGACTATCGAGGTAGAGATTCTTGAGTTCGTTGTTCTCTTTATAATTTGACTTTCCTCAAGACTTGACGAGGAACGCCCTTTTTCCGACGAAGAACGCCGCACCGCTCTTCTTCGTCTTCGGTGTCAACGAGAGAGAACACCGCATCTTCCTCGGACAACCTTCGTCGGCGTACAAGGATTCGCCAACGACGTGCCTCTTCAGACGCGCCTCTTCGTCGTTGAATTTGACGAACGACGACCGCGTCGCCCGACCTCCGCGACGTCGTCTTCCGCGGAACGTAGAACGATCTTCGAACCTTATACCAAGGTAGGGGATGTTGATTTAATATTTAATTATCTCTTTCTTTCTCGTGGTTCGTATGACTAACGTGAGGATGTTGTTTATTTTAAAGTTGCGTTATTAATTTAACGTGAGGGGGGCCGGACCGTACGAACACGGCCGAACCCCCTCCAACGTTCTTGTTTGTTCTTGCGGGTGGAAGCAAGCGGCGTGGTGCCGTCGCACCACGCGGTTGATCGTGCATTTATTTTGCGCAACACCGTCGCGCTTCGCCGAGGAGAGTCTTCAAGAACGCGACGCCGTCGCGCCGCGTTGGAAGGATTCATGGCACGGCGAAAGGGGCGCGGTGTCGTCGCACCGCGCCGGACGACGAACACCGCGGCCGGTTCCGGGCCGCGGCGGGACGAGAAGACCGCGGCCGGTTCCGGGCCGCGGCGGAAGAGGAGACCGGCGGCCGGGCCGCCGGCGTCGAATGTCGAGGGCGGGACCGGAATTTCCGGTCCCGTAGGTAAAGACCGGCCGGCCAGCGGGCCGGCCGGATGTCATAAAACCGGGGGATTAAACCCCCGGCCGGTTCTCCAAACCCCCCTCTTAATGAGGGGGGGCGGTTCATTTAAAGGAGGGGGGGGGGGCAAAGCCCCCCCGGTTTTTATCCAGCCGGCCCCCACTTGCGGGGGCCGTTTATTTTGCAAAGGCACGACTTATAGCCGTGCCGCCCTGATGAAACGCGGGGCTTAGCCCCGCGTGCCTCCCGCGAGCGCCGCGGCCCGCCACCGCCACGCGGCCCGCCGCCGCCGCCGCCGCCACGCGGCCCGCCGCCGCCGCCGCCGCCGCCACGCGGCCCGCTGCCGCGCCGCCACCGCCGCGCCGCCGTCGCCGCCGCCGCCGCCGCCGGCCGCCGCGCCGCCGCCGCGCCGCCCCCGTGGGGGGGGGGGGGGGGGGTCGGGCCGGGTCGGCCCGGACCCGGACCCCCCCGTTTCGGACCAGATTCGGTTTTTGGCTCATAACTTGAGCCTCGGACCTCCGAATGACGAACCGTCTGCGGCAACGCGATCCTTGGATCGAGACGGTCGTTTCGGTATATCGCACTCAAGGTTTCGGTTTACTTTGAGTTCGGCCGGGTTGGTTCGTTCACGAAACCAACCGGGCCTTCGGAGCGGAAACGCTCATATCTTGAGCCACGAACGTCCGATTGACGCGCCGTCAGTCGCGTTGTGTTCCTCTTAGTGAATCGGAACTTTTGGCATACTCCGCCCGAGGTTTGGACGCAGGTGGAGTACGGTCGGGTTGGTTTTGCCTTAAAAACCAACCGGGCCCCGGAGACGAAAAACTCAATAACTCACAGACCGGGCGTCCGATTGACGCGCCGTCTGTTTCGTTGACTTCCTCTTGATGAGACGGAACTTTTGACATACTCCGCCTGAGTTTTGGATACAGTCGGAGTATGGCCGGGTTGGATTGTACCCGAAATCCAACCGGGCCCCTGGAACGGGAAAGCTGATATCTTTCAGACAGGACGTCCGCTTGACGAGCCGTCAGCGGCGTTGGTGGTTACGTTGAGTAACGGTCCCTTTGAGTATACCCTATGGGAGTTCGGGGTGCAGTTGAGATACGGCCGGGATTGGTTCGCACTCGAAACCAACCGGGCCCCTGGGACGAAAAGGCTAATAACTCACAGACCGGGCGTCCGATCGACGCGCCGTCTGTTGCGTTGAGACCCCTGTGACGAGACGGTTCTTTGAGACACTTCTTCGCGGGACCTTGTGATACTTGGAGTATCGACCAGTAGCTCGTGGAGCGGACCCTCCCGGAGACGAGCGTGCAGAGTACGGAGACCGTGTAGCCGGCTGAGACCTGACGACTGCTTGACCGACTCGACTTGGAGTGAGTCGACTAGCCCAGTGGACGGAGCGCCCAGTAGTTGGTAGCAGACCCACGGCGGACGGAGCGCCTGTTAGTTGGCAGCAAACCCGCGGTACTCGTCCGGAGAGTACCTCAGTAGGCTATTTGGGCGAGCGCCCGGTATTTGGCGACAGACCCTCAGCGGACGGAGCGCCAGGTAGTTGGCCGCAAACCCGCAGTACTCGACAGGAGGAGTACCTCAGCAGTCTTAGGTTAGTGAGCAGTACCTTGGAGTCGTGACAGGACCACTGCACACTCCAGAGACGGAGCTCTTCAGCAGTTACGGTTTCGATAATGAAAATCCTGGTTTGAGCTGAGACTTTTGACCTTGTGTTTACTTCATGATTGAGATGGGTCACTTGCTAACTTTGGTATATGTATGGGCATATACCCGGGTAGTGGTTATCCGTCGATTTCACAATTCTTGTGTTTCCTCATGATTGAGATGGGTTACTTGATAACTTAGGTATATGTATGGGCATATACCTAAGTAGAGTTTATCTGTTGTGATCTTCTTGTGGTTATCCTTGTTGGTTTTAGTGAGACCTTGAGGGTCTCGGGGTCCCTACTGAGTATCGTTATACTCACCCCTGCACGGGTTATGCCCGCACCTCGTTGTGTTGGTTGCAGACGACGGCCAGTACTGGCAGAGGCCGAGTGTTCGAGGACTGGACGGTACCTGGAGGTGGACTATACGACGAGGCAGTACCCAGAGGCAGACCACGGGGCGGGACATACTCGGAGCAGACGACGGGACCCGAGGAGCAGAGGAGCTATCTGTACCCACCCTTCAGGTGGGATTTCCAGTGGACATCTCAGCGTAGCAGCTTTACTTTTCAGTCGCTGTTTTCCCTTTCGAGTTGTACTTTACAGTTGGGCTTGTATTTCCGGCCCCTTTTTGCTTTTCAGCTCTTCTTTTTGTACTTAGTGTTTACTTCCGCTTGTACTCTGTGGTGCTTGTTTTATTTTATAAAGGCAATGCCTTCCCAGTTATCGGGATTTTACGCCTTTGGTGCTAGTCGCCAGCCCCTGGCCTATGGAAGGCGGGCTTGGGGTAGTCACGGCACGGGCCCCGAGGACGGGTCGTGACAAATTGGTATCAGAGGAGTTCGGTTCTACCGCAGAACTTATAACTCTGATCTTTCTTTCTGTGAAGCAATAGTGTTAAGGGTACCGAGTGTGGTTTTCAGTTCAGGGAGTCCAGTGTTGGTGCGGGCGGCCGACGTATCCATACACCAGGACCCTGACAACTGATTTCCGACTTTGTGCACGAAAACACTGATTGCGTGAGTGTTTTCAAAGGTTTTTCCCCTTAAAACAGCTCAAACCAGGTCAGCTCACCAGGTATAATCGTTTGATCGTGTTACGTTGTTTCTTTCAGGATGGCCCCACGATGGCAGCCAGCTAGGGTTCCGAGAATCGAACGTGACGACAGCCCACCGAGCGACGAGGCTTCGGTACAGGGCCCTCTTGCAGTTGAGGCACCAGCGGAGGCACCAGCGGTACTACCATACGTTGGGCCACCGATGCCACCAGCCCCAGCAGTAGGCGATGCACGACGCTTGAGCGCGCTGCACGAGTTCCAGCGCCAGAGGCCACCCAGGTTCCGGGGAGAGACGGACCCGCAGGCGGCTGAGGTTTGGCTGGAGGCTGTGGTGAGAGTCTTCAGGCTAGTGGGGACGCCGGCAGACTTCATGGTGATCTTTGCTACCAGCCTCCTTCAGGCAGCAGCAGGTAGGTGGTGGAGCCACTTGTTTCAGTTTTGCGATGAGATGAACTTCGCATGGGAAGACTTCGAGACCTTCTTCAGGGTGGAGTTTGTGCCAGTATCTCTACACTCCGAGCGTGTACAGGAGATTCTGCCTTTGCCGCGTGTTTTTCGATCAGAAGCCGAGTCATCTGTGGGCAGTAGACAGATGATGCAGAGGTCCAGGAGGACCAGACCAGCAGTTGGGCGATCTCGGGTTTTAGGACCGGTGGTGCGGGGCACCCGAGGTGGGGTCAGAGCCAGGCGTGCCAGAAACGGACAATGTTACTCCTGTGGCGGAAAGGGTCACCTAGCACGTGACTGTCCGACTCCTCGATCCGCAGGCTTGGAGGGAGCCACCGAGGTTGAGGCAGCGACAAATGCTGGAGCTCTGGGAGCAGGTGGACAGGGGAGGAACTAGTGGATACGTCTTTTGTACTTCTAGTTCCATGTTGATGTTGCTTTTGTGTAGCGTCTTGTATTATGAGCTGCAATAATAAAAGACGCATCCTTTGTGATGTTTTCATTCCTGTCCTCTTTTGTGATGTTACTAAGAGGTTCCAGTTGACTGTTGACTTGACCCTCACTTGTGAGACATCTACTGGAGGAGACCAGTTACCACACACTGATGCCGACAGTGTGACTCAACCCTTGGAGGCGAGAGTAACGGTTGGATCTCTTAGTAGTAGCGTCGAGGCCTTACGACGTCATCCTTGGTATGGATTAGTATTATCCATGTTAGAATTGACTGTTTTAGGCAAAGAATGTGGTTCATCCAGGGGATGAGACCAGGTTTCTCTTTTCGGCAAAGAAGAAATCTCGCAGCTCTTGTGGAACCAGAGATGGTCCGGGCCACGTCGGAGGAGGTCCATGTCATCCAGGAGCGGATGAGGACAACACAGAGCCGGCAGAAGTCTTACACTGACAGGAGGCGGAGGCCACTAGAGTTCGAGGATGGTGACCACGTCTTCTTGCGGGTCTCACCTCGACGTGGTAAACAGAGTTTTGGCTGAGGCGGCAAGTTATCACCGCGCTTCATCGGACCCTTCCAGGTCCTCTACAGGGTTGGTGAGGTGGCTTATCGCCTGGCTCTACCACCTCAGATACACCGGGTGTACGACGTCTTCCACGTGTCTCAACTGAGGAGATACGTGCACGACCCGACGCACATCTTTGACAATGGGGTGACTTTTACGGAGGTCCCGGTGGAGATAGAGGATCGACAGGAGCGAGTCCTACATGGGCGATCGATTCCTCTTGTGCGCAACAGATGGCGGCACGGGAATCTCCAGGTGAGCACATGGGAGCGGAAGGCTCAGATGCGTGCTCAGTACCGCTTTGTTTCCCTAAGTTTGTGGTGAAGCTTTACGGGGACGTAAAGCCCTGTGGTGGGAGTAATGTAAAGACCCGTAAATTTCAAGGAAATTTTTTTTCTTAATTTTCTTTGGAATTTTACAAGAACGCGGTTTCTGACGGCACCTGATTCCGAGGCCCGGTGTGCCCGGAATCATTTTCCGAAGTATTGGCTCGGGTACGTTCAGTGAACGGACGAGCGGGTTTTTCTAACTTTTGAACCGGTGCCCGGAATCGAATTCTGAGGGCACCGATGAAATCGCAGCGTCGGTATTCGCTTAGAAACGCCTCTTTTGGAGTTGCGTTTGCTCGGGTGTGGTTTTTAATTTTCGGGCTTAAGGTTAAGAAATAAAATAATTTTGCGACGACTTTATTTTATTTCGCTTAAGCCACTTGGAAGCCACTTGAAGCCACTTAAAGGCGGCTTGAACCGAGTTGAACTGGATAGGATGCTATCCAGAAATATCCTACCCCTTGGTAGGATATTTGTGAGGTGGGGCCCGCACGAGCCCCGCCGTTTCTTTCCGTTAAGAAACGCATCCGTGAAAACCCGTCTTAATGAGAGTCAACCGACGCGTTTTCTAAATTCTTAACAGACCATTTAATTGGGCGGTTTATTTCGTGAATTAAATGGGCTGTTTCTTTCGTGAATTAAATGGGTCGTTTCTTTCGTTGAATTAATTCAACGAATTGATGGATCGTTTCTTAATCTTTTTTTTCAAATTCGTTGGCGTATTAATAAAATAAGACCAACGCTTAACCTCTGGCTATTATGCGCTTGAGAGCTTTTGGGAGATTTTCTTCTTCTTCTTCAACCTTGACGAAGAACCTTCGAAGAACGAAGAACGCGAAGAACGTCGTTCTTCAACGAAGAACTTCTCCGCCGAAGAACACGATCCATCCGCGACGCCGTGTCCGCGACGCGACGTACTTCTTCCGCGTCATCTCTTCCGCGACGGTTTTCCGCGACGAACGCCTTCGATAACGACTCTTCCTCCGACGTCAAAGGAATCGACACCGATATTCCACGACTCTGTCACCGTGCGACTATCGAGGTAGAGATTCTTGAGTTCGTTGTTCTCTTTATAATTTGACTTTCCTCAAGACTTGACGAGGAACGCCCTTTTTCCGACGAAGAACGCCGCACCGCTCTTCTTCGTCTTCGGTGTCAACGAGAGAGAACACCGCATCTTCCTCGGACAACCTTCGTCGGCGTACAAGGATTCGCCAACGACGTGCCTCTTCAGACGCGCCTCTTCGTCGTTGAATTTGACGAACGACGACCCCGTCGCCCGACCTCCGCGACGTCGTCTTCCGCGGAACGTAGAACGATCTTCGAACCTTATACCAAGGTAGGGGATGTTGATTTAATATTTAATTATCTCTTTCTTGCTCGTGGTTCGTATGACTAACGTGAGGATGTTGTTTATTTTAAAGTTGCGTTATTAATTTAACGTGAGGGGGGCCGGACCGTACGAACACGGCCGAACCCCCTCCAACGTTCTTGTTTGTTCTTGCGGGTGGAAGCAAGCGGCGTGGTGCCGTCGCACCACGCGGTTGATCGTGCATTTATTTTGCGCAACACCGTCGCGCTTCGCCGAGGAGAGTCTTCAAGAACGCGACGCCGTCGCGCCGCGTTGGAAGGATTCATAGCATGGCGAAAGGGGCGCGGTGCCGTCGCACCGCGCCGGACGACGAACACCGCGGCCGGTTCCGGGCCGCGGCGGGACGAGAAGACCGCGGCCGGTTTCGGGCCGCGGCGGAAGAGGAGACCGGCGGCCGGGCCGCCGGCGTCGAATGTCGAGGGCGGGACCGGAATTTCCTGTCCCGTAGGTAAAGACCGGCCGGCCAGCGGGCCGCCCGGATGTCATAAAACCGGGGGATTAAACCCCCGGCCGGTTCTCCAAACCCCCCTCTTAATGAGGGGGGGCAGTTCATTTAAAGGAGGGGGGGGGGCAAAGCCCCCCCGGTTTTTATCCAGCCGGCCCCCACTTGCGGGGGCCGTTTATTTTGCAAAGGCACGGCTTATAGCCGTGCCGCCCTGATGAAACGCGGGGCTTAGCCCCGCGTGCCTCCCGCGAGCGCCGCGGCCCGCCACCGCCACGCGGCCCGCCGCCGCCGCCGCCGCCACGCGGCCCGCCGCCGCCGCCACGCGGCACGCCGCCGCCGCCGCCCCGCGGCACGCCGCCGCCGCCGCCACGCGGCCCGCCGTCGCGTCGCCACCGCCGCGCCGCCGTCGCCGCCGCCGCCGGCCACCGCACCGCCGCCGCGCCGCCCCCGTGGGGGGGGGGGGGGTCGGCCCGGGTCGGCCCGGACCCGGACCCCCCCGTTTCGGACCAGATTCGGTTTTTGGCTCATAACTTGAGCCTCGGACCTCCGAATGACGAACCGTCTACGGCAACGCGATCCTTGGATCGAGACGGTCGTTTCGGTATATCGCACTCAAGGTTTCGGTTTACTTTGAGTTCGGCCGGGTTGGTTCGTTCACGAAACCAACCGGGCCTTCGGAGCGGAAACGCTCATATCTTGAGCCACGAACGTCCGATTGACGCGCCGTCAGTCGCGTTGTGTTCCTCTTAGTGAATCGGAACTTTTGGCATACTCCGCCCAAGGTTTGGACGTAGGTGGAGTACGGTCGGGTTGGTTTTGCCTTAAAAACCAACCGGGCCCCGGAGACGAAAAACCTAATAACTCACAGACCGGGCGTCCGATTGACGCGCCGTCTGTTTCGTTGACTTCCTCTTGATGAGACGGAACTTTTGACATACTCCGCCCGAGTTTTGGATACAGTCGGAGTATGGCCGGGTTGGATTGTACCCGAAATCCAACCGGGCCCCTGGAACGGGAAAGCTGATATCTTTCAGACAGGACGTCCGCTTGACGAGCCGTCAGCGGCGTTGGTGGTTACGTTGAGTAACGGTCCCTTTGAGTATACCCTATGGGAGTTCGGGGTGCAGTTGAGATACGGCCGGGATTGGTTCGCACTCGAAACCAACCGGGCCCCTGGGACGAAAAGGCTAATAACTCACAGACCGGGCGTCCGATCGACGCGCCGTCTGTTGCGTTGAGACCCCTGTGACGAGACGGTTCTTTGAGACACTTCTTCGCGGGACCTTGTGATACTTGGAGTATCGACCAGTAGCTCGTGGAGCGGACCCTCCCGGAGACGAGCGTGCAGAGTACGGAGACCGTGTAGCCGGCTGAGACCTGACGACTGCTTGACCGACTCGACTTGGAGTGAGTCGACTAGCCCAGTGGACGGAGCGCCCAGTAGTTGGTAGCAGACCCACGGCGGACGGAGCGCCTGTTAGTTGGCACCAAACCCGCGGTACTCGTCCGGAGAGTACCTCAGTAGGCTATTTGGGCGAGCGCCCGGTATTTGGCGACAGACCCTCAACGGACGGAGCGCCAGGTAGTTGGCCGCAAACCCGCAGTACTCGACAGGAGGAGTACCTCAGCAGTCTTAGGTTAGTGAGCAGTACCTCGGAGTCGTGACAGGACCACTGCACACTCCAGAGACGGAGCTCTTCAGCAGTTACGGTTTCGATAATGAAAATCCTGGTTTGAGCTGAGACTTTTGACCTTGTGTTTACTTCATGATTGAGATGGGTCACTTGCTAACTTTGGTATATGTATGGGCATATACCCGGGTAGTGGTTATCCGTCGATTTCACAATTCTTGTGTTTCCTCATGATTGAGATGGGTTACTTGATAACTTAGGTATATGTATGGGCATATACCTAAGTAGAGTTTATCTGTTGTGATCTTCTTGTGGTTATCCTTGTTGGTTTTAGTGAGACCTTGAGGGTCTCGGGGTCCCTACTGAGTATCGTTATACTCACCCCTGCACGGGTTATGCCCGCACCTCGTTGTGTTGGTTGCAGACGACGACCAGTACTGGCAGAGGCCGAGTGTTCGAGGACTGGACGGTACCTGGAGGTGGACTATACGACGAGGCAGTACCCAGAGGCAGACCACGGGGCGGGACATACTCGGAGCAGACGACGGGACCCGAGGAGCAGAGGAGCTATCTGTACCCACCCTTCAGGTGGGATTTCCAGTGGACATCTCAGCGTAGCAGCTTTACTTTTCAGTCGCTGTTTTCCCTTTCGAGTTGTACTTTACAGTTGGGCTTGTATTTCCGGCCCCTTTTTGCTTTTCAGCTCTTCTTTTTGTACTTAGTGTTTACTTCCGCTTGTACTCTGTGGTGCTTGTTTTCTTTTATAAAGGCAATGCCTTCCCAGTTATCGGGATTTTACGCCTTTGGTGCTAGTCGCCAGCCCCTGGCCTATGGAAGGCGGGCTTGGGGTAGTCACGGCACGGGCCCCGAGGACGGGTCGTGACAATGAATGGTTAGATCACATAGTTTTCCAAACAATGTAGAAATTGTGCAGATCCTTGTACTTGAGAGCCCAACCTCATTGGGTGATCTCACATGGTTAGGCATAAAATTGCGCAAACCTTGTATACAAGAGTGCATAGGTATTTTCATTTTCGAACTAATCAATCTGCCAAGAAAATGATTTTCCTAACCACACCATGAACATGAAAATTCCCTCTTCTAATAACTAAATTAGTCTTGCATAGTCATGTTTCCTATCCTACATACATTCCCAAACCATGTTCATTACTAATAGCAGTGACATGGTTTCTACTTGATGGTTGTACAGTTAAATCTAACTTTGCTCCTATGCCTATGCTTCTCCCAAATATGACTGGGGGCCTATGGAAAACACAAAAAACATATGAAGACCCAATATATTCACAACCCTCTAAACCCATCTAAAAATAAGGTTTTGGGTAAATGGAAAACACATAATTATGTTACGATCAACAAGAGAATAGTTTTCATACCCACTGAACTCTAAAAATTAAAATGTGTGAGGATTTATACTAGCTCAAAAAACACCAAATGTAACACATGTTCCCGTTGACCATAACTTCTTAAACCAGAAATTGAATTTCCAATAATTCCCATATAGTTAGTGACTATACAATATTTCCAAAACTAGATTCAGGTGGTATACGTTCTTATTATTCAATTTCAAATAAATTATGATATCATGAAAAAACCTAATGTAAAAGGATTCATGGTACTCATAGAATATCTAGTTCATCATATCCATAAAATATATTGGGAACTTAATCAGACAAAAAAAATCACATGATATATATAATGTATGTGTTGTCTCTTGAGTGTGGTATTCAGAATATTGGACACAAAAAAATAGAGATGATGATAACCCAACCAAATATTGATTTTCAAAAACCACCTCGCCCACATTAACTAATCAAAAAATTAATAAGAGGTTATTGAGACCAATTATGTCCTTAGTACCAGATCAAGGGTGTAATACACCTTCCTTTCTAGAGGGGGATGAGAGATGTTTTTAATGAAAACATTGGACATGTCCCTAAATATAAGTGAATATCACTAAGAGGGGAAATTTCATAAGGATAAAGCTATGAAAAAATCAATCCACACTCAAAATGATGGTTCTACCTGACCAAAACTAATTTTTCAATCTCCTAGAAACACTTGAGAGGTCTTATAGATAAAATAGAATGAACCATGTAGACAACAAAAATTAATCTCAGCATGGTGAGAAAATTGATCATCAATCCCAATTAGGAAATTTAATAGATCTAGATCAAGAATTAAGAAATACTATAATAACTCCACATCGACTATTAATAGAGAATAAAGATGTTGAATCCCCTTCTTTTTTCTAATTTCTAATATGGGTTGAAAACACCTAAAAAATTGTCATGATCTCCATTAAATGATTTAGAACATCAATAAAATGGGGTATAAACAAGTGGAAGATAAAAATTTCAAATAATGATAATTATATAAAAGATTAAATTAATATGGTGCCTCTCATTTTCATTGGACCCACATCAACCTCCACTTGAAGCTCAATCATTACATGATGGTGTTTCACCCGTGAGGCCTATAGCTAGATTCTTATATACATTAAAACACCTAAGTATTCTATATCGAACCTGAAATCTAAATATCCCACACAATTACATGGAATATACATATCCTTCCAAAACTATCGTGGATATCTATGATGGCCATATGAATTGGGAAACATCACGGGTGCCTAAATTTTATGTCATTTTTTTCCATACTGATTGTATGTCTAACCCACTTTCCATAGATTATTGTTTATAGAGGACCTTATACTAAGAACCATCTTCACTACTCCTATGATTTTCATGAAACTTCTTCTTTTATCCCTATGTTCCACTAAAACTACCACCAGGATGATAAGATTATCACAGTAGTCAATCATTCCCACAATATTCTCCTCATCAATCATTTCCCAATCAACTATATTAGTTATGGTGGGGTGATTCTAAATATATACCTCAAATATGATATCTTTTAGTAACCCTTATAGGTATTTCTGGTCTCTCAGAAGATTATTAACTGCCACCTCTAGATAAAACAAACAAGTTATGAAAAATGATTAGTTTATTATAACACTAAACACTTTCTTTGATACAAATAGATGAACTCCAATTAATTTCCACTACATATAGTATTTAGGAAGAAGTAATGAAATAAAAGTGTCTTCAAACACTTCCAATCTGACCCCACATGTCTATCTACCTTTACCACATAATCCCATTATCCCTTGTTAGGACCCTCAATTCAAATCATTGAAAACATCATTTTGATAGCCTCATGTTTCTATTGTAATTTATATATAAGATCAACTTTATTAATCTATTACTCCACGTCATAGGAATCACTCTTAACATTAATATATGAATGTATTTTCCATAGGAAATATCTAGATTGATCAATATCTCCTCAAGATATTTTGTCCACCACAACATATGGGTTCTAAAGTCATGGTACATTATGGTCCTTACTGAGAACTACCCGAATTATAGATTCTATAATATCATGCTCTAGAATAGTACTCCCTTGAGGAGAATATCTCACTACACTATCATTTGGAACTAGTGAAATATATCTAAGAGTAATATTTATATAAACCATAAATAGATTTAATGGTCAGACAATAAGTTGGACTCATTTCAAATAAGAAAATCAGTATTAAAAACTAATATTATGATCAAGTACACAACATAGGAGTCACACATCCCAACATATCATGGTAGATTTAGTATCATGATGAAAAATAACTATCCACGAAATAAGTACAATATACCTCTCAAGTCCCAAAAATATTAACTTCTATATACCAATCATCCTAATATTAAGGAATCTTGAGGATAGACCACATCAAATTCTAATTTATAAATAATTGACCAAAATTACCATTAGAAAATAGTACCTAAACCAATATTCAACATACCTAAAGGGAATTCTAGATCACCAAATGCTAGAGATTAGATCCCAAATACTAAACAATTACCGTGGGGAATAATTTCACCAAATCAGAATTATCATACAAGAAATATATACATAAATGAAATAAACCATATAAGAAAAAAAAATTGTGTATATTACATAACCAAGGAAAGTATTTATAGCAATACAACTCGAATGAAGATGAAAAATACCATGATACAGGATAACAACCAAAAGGGACAACTAAAATAAGAAACAACTACTACATGTGATATATCCGAAACATCCCACCATCACACCACAACATAACCTAACCCAGCTAACCTAATATTCACCAACACACTACAAATCCTTAGATTTCTTACATACAAATATACCAAAATGTATACACACCACCAAAGAGGAATGAATATTATGATCTGTTATTTTCAATGGGATCCCGCCTTGGTTTTTAATATCTTGTCTCTACACAATAATCCAAATATACAATAATTTAGTGAGAAATATTGCATTTGATGTGGTAAAATAGTTCTGTATCAAAATCATGTTCTTAAAATTTCCCTTTATCCATAGTACCAAAATAATCTCAATAAAATGTTTTTCACATCATAAATCTCATATACCAATTACGGTTCATCAAAAAAATATTTATCAATGAAAATTGAATAATTAGGAAAAGAATTTATAAAATACAATAAGGATCTCTGCAGGTCAGTTTAGTTAGACAACTCATACTAAAATGACTTGTGTCTACTACAAGTCCCTAGAACACATGCATTGAGTCTATAAAATACATGAACACCCTATAAATTGATCCCCCTAAAAAATACATGATCAAATCACTAGAACACAAGCTTAAGGAGTAGATGGATACCTAATGAGTAACCTCATTAATAAGAAAATAGATGAGGACCAATACTACATTTTCCACTTATATACCCAAGGCTTCCCATGTAATACATTTCAATTATTCTCCTGGGTTAATCATAGTTCACAATACTGTTTCAAAGAACAATATTTTTAACAGAAAAACCTAATAAAAAACATCCATTTCTCAATCCATTTCAGTGATTTTAAAAGAATTTTTATTTCAATAACATAGTGTTAAAATCTTCCTTTTCTAAGAAAATATTTACAAACACAAATAAAAAATCAATAATTTTGAAATTTATTTAAAAAAAATATTTAAATAAACTAGAGAAATCATTGTTTCACAAAACATAGGAATGATATGAAACCACCAACCTCAAACATGACTGCACACCCAGTGTTATAAGATCTACACACTATAAAAAAACTAGGATAATCAAATGAGTCCATACCATTGATTCATATTACATAGAATGGAATTAAAAATCAAAATAATTTGTGGGTGGACAAATAAAAACATAGCTTGAGAAAAACACTAGCCACACCACTATCGACAAGATGAATGGACTTTGGGATAAGATCAGACAATAGTTCTAGAAGGGATCATATAATCATTATCACATGATCAACATAAACAAGATCATAGCCTAATTCCACCACTACAACCATGATAAATAAAGAATAAAAGGTTGTGTTCCCCAACATAATTAATGCATCTAATCTTGAGATTAATTTATAAATACTGAAATTTAAATGTTGATGAAGCACCCAAAATCAGTAGGAAGGATACCTAGGGTTCATGAGAATCATTTTCATAAATCATAAAGAGGGTTTCATATATCAGAGTGATAAAATTGACAGGTAATGAGGGGTATACATCCTAAATCATATATTTATGTCAAAAATTTCCTAATTTTTATATCTACCAAAAATATATATATACTTTATTTAATTTATCCGAATAAATTATTTTATGATGCCAAAGTGTTTTTACTTGAAAAAAAATTATTCCAGGAAAAACATTTATGACATATACCATGAAATTAACATTCATCATATGTAATGTGTTTTTAATGTAAATTACCTTTTTTTAAATCACCAATATTAGGTTATGAGGAAACACATAGAAACTACAAAAACAATCATTTAAACCAATAAACATGATTTAAAAATTATAAGGATAGTGACTTTTAACTAGGATGTTAAAAAGTAACTTTTGATGTAACTCAATTTCACTCCTATAAACTAAATTATATTCCAAAACTATGTCACTTAGAGAGATAATGTTTTTCATTATCCTATAAGATCATTGGAATCTGAACCACCTTGGCCTCTAAGAACTTTTTTAGATGGCGAATATTGATAAAAAAATAAAACTAGATCCTCTTCATGCATTGATTCTACTACATGTTTTCTATTGAATCCACAGATCAGTGGGTCAATTATAAATTCAATTAGATAAATTATAATTTTATACCAACCCACAATAGTGAATTTTTTCCATGTTATTTTTTACAGTTATTTGGAGTAGAACATAGATATATGACAAAACAGACTTAACCCATCTTTAGTGTAAAGGACCACAACCATCAATGGTTTCCCATAGGTTTGAAACTCATGAGAATCACCACGTTATATCATGGATTTAATAATTGGTTGGACTTGAACCTCTAAAATCATGGATTTTTTATCAATTTTTGGTATAGGGATTCCCTAATGAGTCAGTCTATTTTTGGGACATTCTTATATAACATCTAGTGGCCCAATAATATTGACCCATTAAATGTATAAGTCATTGATTATTCCACCTGAAGAGGAATGATGAATCGAGTCTATAGTTTGAAAAAATGTGGTTAAATTTTATAAAGATGAAGTTTTATGAGTTGGGTATTTAAATAGGAATGATAATGATGGATAATTATTATAAATTTGTAAATATTAGAAGCATACATTCAAACCAATTCATTGAAAAAGTTGATACAATATATCAATGGAGGGATAAAATCCATTGATTATAGGTTATTTTGTACTATAATAACATATTAAAAAAATATCATCTCTATTTTTATAAGGGATATAATATGGTTAATATGAAATAAAATAATGATTATTAGAAGTTATACTTGATCCCTCTTCTCCACTAGGAGAGGTGGTTAGAGAAATTATTGTAGATGTTCCCTCAAAAACTAGTGAAACTAATTATATAGCAGTAGGTTGAATTTTATCCTTATTTTCTATTCCAAAAAATT
This sequence comes from Viscum album, assembly GCA_963277665.1. Lineage (NCBI taxonomy): Eukaryota > Viridiplantae > Streptophyta > Magnoliopsida > Santalales > Viscaceae > Viscum > Viscum album. Next base: position 549,083,188 of record OY728148.1, read on the forward strand.
CTAGGATATATTTTAAAGGATAAATTTTAGGCATGGGATATTCTTAGATAAAAAAATCACAAAATCTGTATTTGGATAAACACACATAGAGATAAAAAATAGTATGTATAAGATAAGTTTGAAGGATAAACTCTCATTTCCATGTGAATATGATTATCTTGTATCATTCTATTCTATAAACACCTAGTTCTGAGAATAAGGGTATCCAACTATATTTATGGGGGGGGATGTCCTGTAGGTTGAAATATGGGAAATATATCATGACCCTCTACTTCTAGAATCATCCTCTAACTAAATGAAAACTCTTATATTCCTCAGAGAGTACACTCTCTGGAACATTACAATAGATTAGAACCTACAGTATATTCAAAATACATTATTGGATTTTGAATAGTATCCATCCTTTATAAAGAGAAGTCATATTTTTAATCATAGAAAATTGTAACTGGAGGTTATAATCTTGATGTAACATACAGAAATTATCATCAGGGTTGATGAGGTCATCATACTCCGCATAAGAAGGCTGATTTATTACCCCATCCACGGTACCTCAATATTCGTTATTTTTCACATTCCTTATAACATTGTTTTTAGTGACAAATTTTAGAATCTCGATATCTATATAATATTTTTTAGCCTCCTTAGAATAGGTAATGACATTAAATTCATGGGGAGCCTATAAATTAATAATATTAGGTTTATAGACTCCATCATGACTGGTAGACCATAAGTCTATGAGGTTTATATCCATGGTTATTCTCTTCTAGACATGAATTTACACATGATATAAATATTCTGATGGGGAATCACTCTACCCTTATTTAGGTCATCAAGATGACTCGGGCCCCTTCAACATTATTTTCATCCATGGACCCTCATCTTAAATTGGGTTTATACATTTTTTTGGTGGCTCAACCATCTTTTCTCATATTCATATTGTTTTTGATATTCGATTCTCAACATTGAATAATCCCATGTATGTGGTTGACCTAGAGACATGGGTGGCTCATTGTTTGTGTGTATTGTATGTGTTTTAAATGTAGAGATTATCCCACTTTCTAGGGATGAGGAGGAAGTAAACACAATGATACTTCTTGTTAATATATTATGGGATATAATTATGCCCACATACAAGAATACCCAAATATCTACACTATGAATATACTTGGTGTCATATCTTGATCACAAGTTGATCATTTTTCTATATCATTATCACTAATAGTTTGTATCATACCGTTCAGGTGATGTTCTATAATTAAATTTATTATCATCATTATTTTCTTTGTATACATGAAATATAATTAATAAAAAACTAGTTATGTTTTATATGACTCGTAGGTGTTGTCACAGTTAATTTAGGATTCTTGGATTTAATATAATGAAAATTTTATATTATTGTTATTTATAGTCACTATTTTTATTGTATATAATTGTACTAGTTGTTTTTTATCATTGGGTGTGAATTATAAAACCAAATGAAAACTCATGAGTTTCACCAAGATGTAATCCTGTAAGGAAAATGGTTTGATAACATAGATAACCTAGTAAAATGGATTGAATCTACGTATTGGAATTATTAACTCTCCATTCAGTTCATGTGTGCTCATTTTCACTACTATCCAACTTGAAAAAATTGAAATTAACTTGATATATAGAATGGGAAAATTAATTTATAGACATGCAATGACAATTGGTGGATCGGGAATAGAACCAGTACTAAAAAAACAGAAATATACCCTTATGAATTTTTTTACACCATTACTATTTATTTGGACTTCACACTTTTTTGTGAATCATGATGTGGTATAAAATATCTACATTACTACATGGTATAAAATATAGTTAAATGATTCAATGGAGGAATTATTGGGTGGGCATCAAATCACATCACTTTGTAATAGGGCTATTCAAATTTTATATAATTTACAATCAATTCTCCACTCTTCAACCTATAATTGATATTGTTTGGTTTTTGTTTGTTGTGTCGTCATCATGAGATAATATAAGGACCTTGATTCCTTTATTGAAGTTAAAATTAGTTTATTTACTATGATATTTTACAATATTAAATGTATACCCCAGTAACACATGATCCACTAAAGGTGTGTTCAGTATATCTCCCTTTAAAGACATCATGGGTATAAACTCATTATAAATAGCACTATGTATCGAGGAACTAATAAATTTGTAGACATCATAAAATAAGAGACCCACATCTACATTTTTTCAGATAAAATGTATTCATCTGATTAAATTTTTGGATAAGTATAAATGGGATTGATTTAATATTGTTTTTGACATATTCCAATATGATAATAATGGATTCATAAATCACTACCCTCTTTCATGGTTATTAGACTAAGCACAGGTTTTCTAGACTATGTGTTTCCACATCTATTTAGGATTCCCACGGCCTCTGGGGTACTAATACTAGTACTTATTCTATCATTATAGGTGGTCAATAACAAATATATGGTATATGAAGAAGTATTCTTATGTCTAAGTCTCTAACACATTAGAATTATTATCCAAATAAGCATTAGATTGGTGAAGTGGGAATGCCAAACTCCCCCCTTAGATCTGTACAATACCCTTGAAAAAATAATGTCTCTGACTATGTTGGTGTACTTTTTGAACTATGGTCTTGGTATATTTTCATCCTACTTATACACATAGACATTGGTTATATTTTTTTATCAGATAAAAATATAATGATAGATGAATATTATTAATTGTTATACCCTCACATTGATTTAATGTGTGAATATAAGTTTATATTACCCTATCTAGTGTAATCATGTCTAGTATATTAATCCACTATGTAAATACATCGAGTCACTTCAATGAATATTAAAATTTTATAGGATGATCTATTTTCTGAAAAAAAGATATTATTTAAATTTATGTTAATAAAATAAAATGTTTAATTTAATAGCCGAGGATGAGTCAATCTTGAGTACATTCAGGGAGATAATTTAAAAATGGTAAATATTTTTGTAGGTGTATTCACTTAGGTAAATTCACTTATGGATCAATAACTATGGAAATTCACCAATCCCCTTCACTAATATCACTTCAACCTAGTGTTGGACTTATGATAAGATTGAAATCATCCTTCATAATCAATTAATGGATGAGAAAAAAATGATATTTGTGTGCGTTGTGAATTTACCATGTAGGAATTTTATTTTATGGAAATAAAGATAATTTACTTGATAATGAGAATGTTTTAATATGTTTTTTATAAAGATGATTATGAGATACTTTTGTAATTATTTTCCATGATAATATAGAATTATTATATGCCACTTGGAACAATATGAATAACATGTTTATGGAGAAACCCTTACACTTGTAATGATTACATAACTAATACTGATGTTTAAATAATAAGAAAATTAATTTTGGGAAAAACTCTATTTAAAATATACGATAAGTGATAATGAACCTTTAAGATGTTTTTATACATGTATGTTATTGTACTTAGTGTTTAAATTAACATGGATTATGTCTTAGTTCTGCTGAGAATGCCTTGAGCGAGTTTAAGAAAGATATACCATGATATGGGTGGTGTCTGGAATTATTAGAAGGTATGTAATGGTAAACTAGTAATAGTGTTAAGGTAATAATAGATTAAAATATCTACAAAATGGAGATCCTAGAATAACATCAAATATATAATGGTAAACTATGATTTGTACTACATATGTAAAAGTAGTCTAGTGCGATGTGAAAAGATAACATGGATGATCAGAACTAGTTACACAATTTTCAACTAATATTTACACATTATGAGTAATTTTATATGGATATCAATAAAATTTTTACAAAAAGAATAAACAATCCAAACAAATTTATATTGATGAAGATGGCCTACCTATAAGTAATCTTCTACCTTTCGTAAGATAAGTGGATGGATGGATAAAGGTATATCAACCTCTATTAGGGGAATGATAAATTTATAATAGATAAGTAATGGGAACGCCAATATAGCTTCCTATGTAGAGTCTAGACACATGATTTTTAATGGTATATTGAATAGTTGATGTTGTATAAGGGTAATTGGAACATGATATTATATAAGTAAGTGTAAACGTACTTGAAGGAAATAATGGGATAGATAATGTTTTATTCCAAAAAATCACACAAAATATAAATCTATGAAATAATGAGTGTATTTTTTAAAATATTAGTGTACATTTTATATATTGACCACATTAAACATGTTCAATCCACAAACCATGTTTTTTAAAGTAGATACATTAACCACATGCCAGAATATTGATATAGTGATAATAAAATTTCAACAGACCACATGAAAATATTTGAACATAATTTTAGTTATAACAAGAAAAATTAAATACATGAAGTAAAAATGAGTTGGGATCAAGAACACGATGTTTCTATCCAACATCAAGGACATATAATGAGTTTTACAGTGTCATTTAATAGAAAACTTGATGAAAATATGATAGAATGCCACATATATGTCATCATGATTTCATATTACCTAACTAACCATTTATAATAAATCATATACTCTTTTAAACATATCTAGAATTTCAAAAATATCAATTGAACATTTCTTGGTTGATAGAATAACTAAACTAAAGGACCATTACTATTGGTTTATTCTAAATTATAGCGTTAACAGAAATGTGACTATGATTATGGGTTTTAGATATTTATACATGCATGACTTTTCTCATACATTCTTGTATATTGACTGATAAAATGTAAACATTATACTGGTTCTGGTCAATTTTATTATCTGCATAGAAATCCTCCCACATATATAATCCAAACTCAAAAAAAAAAGTATATTACATTCAATAAAACTAATATTCATGAATTTAAAGAGTAAATTAAATGTACTAATTTAGTGTTGTATAAAATAATAGATGAGATACATGTCTTGAGATAATGAGGTTATATAGATTTTATTTTGTGGAAAATAAAGGAAATATATGTTTAATATAATATGATGAAAAAACCCATGTTTTATAGTGATTTAAATGAGGATAATATATGATTATAGTCATTGAATGCACAATGTGAGGAACTATAAGATAATTACTATTATATTATATAATTATTATAATATTAATATTATTAGATATTATAAGGATAATTAATTTAATCATATCTTGGGGTTTTGCATCTGATTCTTCAAAAGATATTATATTATATATATTTTTAGTATCAATTGTTTTTAAATGAATGGATATATAGAAAAATTAAAAGGTAAAAATTATAGAGAAAATATTTATTTTATATAATGAGATTATATTAGTTAAATCAGACATTAAATTTTGAAAAATAACTCTAGGTGTTCCAACAATAGAGATATTCTATGAAGAAGAGAGAGAGAATCAATTATACTTTTCTGAGAAAATTTTCAATTTACTGAATAGATACTTATAAATTGAAGTGGAAACCTATGAGTCAAATATGAGAAAGGAGAGGAATATTATGATATAACTGTATAATAGATATTATAAGTAGAAATATAAGATACTAATGTTTATACTGATTCTAAACTAATTTTATCGAGACTCTTGAAGAATTTGAACCAATTTAAGTACACATTAATGATTGATGATGTAGATGTTAAGTCTAATCTTCATGTATATATATTTATCACTCTACTAAATATAAATCCCTATTTATAGTTTCATATAAATATCTTTCAGAATATGAGGTTCCTATCTAAGTTACACCATTGAAAAGAACTGGTGGTACTAGTATAGAAAATTTTATACATTCTGGAATATTAATTCTTCCTACCTTTTATTATTTTGATGATTCCAGACAAACCCTTGAGTTATAATTACTAGTAATATGTTATCAAATAAATTTTAAGAGAATATATTGTCTCCAACACAATAAGAATCAATCAAAAATAGGGTGTGTTTTCCCATTATATACTCAGGCCATGTTAAATTCACTTGTGATGTTATACTTTTATAGTTTTACATTACATATTGAGTTAATAATTTAATGATCATTAAACAAAAATATATACAAACTGATATAATGATTCTTGTTATTTAATGTATATAGATTGAAATCCAAGTAAAAATTTAGTGAAACTGGGTTTTTATTGATTCTCCTATACTCATTTACACTACATGGACCACTGGGATCTATAAGTGGTATCAGACTAAGGTAAATTTTTGATTTAATCTAATCAATTCGTCTTTGTTTTCAAAATATCAATATTAATTTAATATTCAAATAACATATTGAAGTGCATAAGTTAAATATATCATCCTATATCTCTATTAAAAAATAAATAAGGTTTTTAATTGAATCCTTAATAAATTTGAAGAAGAAAGAAGTAATATGATTAAATAAATTATCAAAGAAGGATTCCTCACCATTTTAAGCTTTAAACACTGATAACAATAAATTTTATAAATATAATATAAGTAAACATTTTCATTCATGTTGTGGGGTGTTTGAAGATAATGAGTATATCAATACCATTGGATACTTTTAATTTCAAATTGAATGGTTTGTAAAGAATTTTCTTTTTTAAATGATAAAAAATTTAAATGGTTTTATAAAATAACTACAGTATTAAAATAAATTTTTTAAATAAAAATATTGGTAATGGATACAAAATTAAATAAGAGTATCAATGATGAAATATTCTTACAATACTAATTGGAATCCAAAGAAGAATCAGTTTCCATTTTCAATGAACAATTTTCTCTAGTCTATAAGGAATTTAAAATAATTTTTTTTTTATAATGCAGAGATAAAATAATTATAGAATATTTAATACATGTGTTGATGAATTTTCATAAATCCTCCCTAAATTTAGAATATGATCAAATTTAGGTCATAGAAAAAAAATAATTAAAGGGCTCGAATACACATTCCAAGTGTCCAAAAAATAAATTTGGATCCAATTCAAGAGAGTAATATTGATTGGGTGGGTAATTTTATATGAGTAGAATATGTAAAAAAATGCTTCAACCTAAAATGTCCAGAAATACAAATTAAACTAAATAATTTTAAAGATGAAAAATATATAACTTCCCAGTAAGCTCATAATATTTATGCTACCACATATAAGATTCGTAAGAGATTGGGTTAAATAAAAATTATATATGGTGAGAATAATCTCTTATAAACATCTGAATAAACATCCACCTCCAAATCAAAAAAAATATGTATGACAGAATTATGAATATTTAATTTATACTAAATCTCTCTTTTAGAAAATAATACGATGAAATTAAGATTCAAAAAAATGTGGACATTAAAAAAATGCAGTGCCTCGCAAAAATATATCATGTAATGAGGAGAGAATATAGTACAAAATATTCGCTCAAAAACGATCTAAATTTTTTTTTATTCAAACCCAAATTAATAAATTCCAAAATATAAAAACACCTAGATAGTCTATAGAATGAATATAAAGAACAATATTTATAAACCATTTCTAGTGTTGTTTGATTCAATAGAATATAAAAATTCATTACAGGAATAACCTTTAAATGATTTTAAATTCAAAGTGACCCGAATCATTGGGAACTAATGTGGAAAATCAAAGGCGTCTATTAAAAAATTAAAAATCTATCATTGAAGAAAATATTTTAATATATTGATTATTTCTAGGAGATTTGATATATATATATATATATATGTGTGTCTATTCATATGATATATATATAGATAATATCTTACATGACATAATTTCTATTCAAATATAATGAAGTAACCCACAATGTTTGGAAATAAGGTGAACTAAAAAAATTGTATCTACCTTAAATTTTATATATCTTAATATATTAGTTTAACAGGAAACTCTCAGGATGAAAATGAGAAATGATGAGAAGGATGTCCCAAAAATTTATAAGAGAATATTCTTTTGTTATGTAAAAATATGTAACATAATCAATTATTACAAATTTAAATGAGTCCCAATAATAAAATGATTGATTTGAAATCCAAAAGTGAATCAAAATAGTAAATAGATATATTTGAATAATGGTTGACATTCCCCGTTACAACTTTTAAAGGATTCCAAAAAGTGGTTGCACAGAGGTGACCACAGAAGTGTGTAGAAGGGGAAGGAAAAATGGTTAATTTTTTTCCAATGAATGAAATTACTAACTTAATAATAATAATTATTTAGATTTCACTTAAAATAAATCAATTTATAATGTTTAATAAATATTTGAAAAGAATAAATTAATATTTCCACAGAGGTTAGACCATGAGTGTAATTTTATTTTGATCATCTAACCTAAACTATTGGAAAATGATATAATATTCTAGAATGTTAATAGATATCAAGATTCTATAGGTTTGAAATTTTATAATTCCATTTTAACTAAGTAATAAAGTGAAAACAAAAAAGAATTCCATTATGCCAATTAATGATCAGATTTGGAAAGGCATAATTGAAGCAGTCATGATGCGGTATGGAAACATCATACCTTTATTGACATGATTTTCTATGTCAAGATCAATTTCATAATCCCACTATTATTATTAAATAACAATATTAAATCTCCTACTTATTCCATATATTTTCCTTTAATTGTATCATTAATGATAGTGATGGAAGTAAAAAAATAGGTAGGTAGAGGAGGCTGTCAAATTTGGGAAGTAGGTAAAACTCTCATCAATGGAAAATTCCTTCAACCACATTATAGAAAAAGTGATTTCATCCCTTTTAAGGAACACAAAATTAATATTGGTTGCTAAAATTATTAATTTTCCATGAATATTGAAAAGTTTATAACCTAATAAAAATAAATATTTGAGGAATTCCAATCATACTTCCTATCCCTACATTGATTATGATAATTATTCTTACAAAGGGAAATTATTTATTTATTTATTTTTAAACGTAATGGGGGAATTTAAGGTCATGAAATGAAATTTTATGATAAATCATTTATGGTTTGAATATTTTATATATCCTTCCATAATAAATCACATTAAACCCCCAAAATGATAAAACTATTATAAAAATACAAGGTATGGAAATAAATTTTCCCATAAATAAATATTATATTCCATATCTTTCTTCACACACAAAACCAAAAAAGTCAAATCATTGAATTTTATTAAAGTGTTAAAATATATACATTGAGTATGTGGATTAAATATATATGTTATTGAATTAAGAAATATTTATAAAAAATAAAATACGGTACTTTTTAATAATAACTCATTTATAAAATTCCAATATTAATTCTTATAAATAAATAAATAAATTTTATACATAATAATTATTATTTAAAAAAATTAATGTGGAATGAAGTTTATTATATTAGTGGTAATGAATGGTTATAATTTATAGTATTTATAATATATATTATATAATAATTTTTCATACATACAATTTGTAAAACTAGGTATGTAATAAAATTATTTAATACTTAGAAGATCCATGTTTTATAAAAAAAATTATGTTTTATGTGTGCTTATATTAAAATTTATTTTTATCAAATTTAGAAAATGAATGTAATAAAATGATTTTAATGATTCCAATCAGAAATTTAAAATTAGAAAATTTAATCAATTTTAATTTTAGAAATAAATTATTTTAACAATATAAATATTAGGTAACATAGTTAATTAGTTATTTTCTAAAGAATAGTATTTTTTAAAATAATATTGTTGTAAATTAAGTTGATATAATTTAATATATAAACTATAAATTTTTTCACATATAAAATTTTAACAACATAATTTATAATTCATATTAATTACACATATAAATAAAAATTACATTTTTATATAAAAAATCGATGGATTATAAATATTAATTAAAAATATTATGTTCCCAGATTAATGAATTTAATTATATTAAATGGAGAGAAAATAATATTTAGCTTATTGAAATTTGGAAAAAAGGTTCATCCTATTTGTTTAGTTATAAAATACGAACCATGAATAATATTTAATCTGTATTAACAAATGTTAAAATTTGGAATTTAAAGTCGCCCAAATTTTAATAATTCAATTTTACTCTTAAGACATTTTTAACATCTTTTTGGGTGATAATGTATTTCCTACATGCCTCAAAAACATTAAAAACACAATTCACCTAACTGGTCAAACCCACAAAACAAAAATGTGATAACATTAATACTCTATACTTGACATTAACTTCAATGAAAATCCCCACTCTTTAAAAATAAAAGGATAACACTCCCAACCATTTCATTATAAATGTTCACAAAAAAGGTACTGATCATGAATTTCACTTACCCCCCCCCCCCAATTCTCACTCAAGGAGTTCCAAATGTTTTAAAGAGTCATCATAATATTTTCAATGCCACTTTTTAAGAAAAAGGTTTATCTACCCCCAACATTTTATTCAAGAACATATGTTGTGAAAAGTTCTTTTATCTTAAATTGATTATTATTTCATCTATTAATAATCAGCAATTTACTATCAATGTAATTCCTTAATAATGAGATAATTCCATTCTCTATCATTGAGCACACATCCCAGTCCATTTCTATATATTAATCATTCTTCTAAAATCAATCCTTTATTATCTCCCTCTACATTCTTATTCAAGAACACCCATTGTTATATGCCTTTTGGTTTCCATATGATTGTGATACCATAATTTTATAGTAAATTATCTACTATCTAAAAAATTTCTCTATTTATGATACATTAAACTTCTACCAATTTAAAATAATTCCATAATAATTTTTTTATAGTTGTCATGTTACTAAAATAAAAGCTTAATTTTTCCCCTTTGTCACTATTTATTGAGTCAAGTTTTGATATCTTACTACATTTTTATTTTCTATAGTTTGTATAATACACTATGGATGATAATTTCTAAAATTCATATTGAACTTATAAAAATCACTTCAATTCATGCTCTTCATTCCATTAGTCTTCGATTGATATTTTCCCCAACAATAAAGTGTTTTTAATAACTCAATCAACTCTCTTGAGTTATAATGTTTCTCCTTGAGATTTGTCTTTCATTTAATATGGAAAAATAATTTATCTATTGGGAGATCAATTTTAATTATAATTATCAATTTTTAATTAATTATCTTCCATTTTTAATATGAATCTATGTAAATAATATTTCCAATCCTATTAAATGAAATTTTTATTACCCTTGTCCATGTTTTTCTCTTCTAACTAATATTTTACTTTCATATTTTCAAACCCTATTTTGTATTAACTTCATGTGAGTATTATATTTCTTTATAACTCTATTAAAACGGATTTTTTATTATGTTTTTATGACAAGGGTTTCCAATCATTTGTTTTTAGAAATATCTATATATTTTTACTACCAAAATAAAATGCGTTATATTCCAGTATAAAATATATTTGGATTCATTTATATCATGTTAAATTGACTATTAATGGATATTATTTCCAAATTAAAATTATTTAAATTTTTATAATGGAATACTGAATGTGAATCATACATTTTTCTTTTATGACATTGTTTAAAATGTTCTCTAAAACACATTTATGATTTTATTCTCATTTTATTTTTTATTAAACTTCTTTGGATTCATTTTTTAGGATTTAATAAATATTTATAAATATCCATTTGTGTATTGAGATCATGGTATCCACAAATCAAGCTCTTGACCCCATCATATGTGGTACTGTTTTAAGAATTTTTCACAAGAATATTTTGTATTCCATGTCAGCATCCTTATTTTTTCTCTTTATTAACTGGTGATATGAACATTTTTAACCATAATACATATTTCTAAAGAGGTTTTATGCTCAAATTTTATTTAAATAATCCTGAATTTGATTTATTTTCTCTAAATTAAATGATGATATGATGTAATTTTTTACATATTTAAAATAGGAACATTTTTCTATGTACATAATATGATGTGATGGGTGGGTCAACAATTATATAGACCTATAATGCTTGTGGTAATTATTTATAGGTAATGAAATTTTATAAGGCTAGGGAGTGAACATAATTCACAATGAGACTTTATCTTATATGTGTTTATGGGTGGTCCTAGATTTATATAATCATCTAATACATTGGGTAAATAATTATATATCTTGATATGTTGTACATAGGATTAGGGAGTGAGTCTAATCACCTATGGATGTTTTTCCACTATGTGATGATGTTTCTTGTAGTGAAACTCGGCTTATAAAAATAATTTATTCTATTATGATATGGATAAAATATTATGATTCAATGATCTATTTATATTGTATTATTTATGATAAATCCTTTTGTTACGATTCTTAGATTATAGACCAAATTTCTTTGGTATGTATTCGATGTATTTGGTTCTTATTAATTATATACATTATGATACCATTATATTAATATTTTTCTAACTTATGGTCCTTATTTTTATCCCTTATGCTTTCCCTTATTTACTGGTTGAGCTCACCCCATATTTTATTTAATTAATCAACATAATGATTGAAAGTAATAAGATTTGAATATTTAGAAGATTAACTTATGTGGAAAATTTATTGGAGGTGATTAAGACTAATTGTTTTCCATACTGTTCTCAGAATTATAAAAAATATAAATTCCCCTTGGATAATAAAGGTATTGGATTTTATTATGGATAAGCTCTCGTTATTTGTTGTTATTCAACGGACACAGTGCCTTCTGATTACCATATTGTATTAGTTAAGGAAATTCTTGTGTTAAATAATGTAATATCATATTTTTAATTCATGGGTCATGATTGTTGGTATTAGAGTAGTTCATAGTTACATATGGGAACTTATTAAGCATGATGGAAAAACTAAACCCCTATGAACGGGTATACGAATTGGATAACATCCCAATGTTTATGTAAAATAGAGATTTTCTGGTTCTCCTAGAAATAAAATTCATGGCTCGATACTAAAAGTGGATGAAAGATATGACATAGATGTATAGAGGGTTAAAAAATATGAAATGGGTGTGTTAAAAATTAAAAGAATCATTCCTCAGTGCAAGATAAAAGGGATCAAATTAAATCCTTGTTCGACACATCTAGGGGAAACTCATTAGTTAATCACATTCAATTTACACTACACTTTGAATTATTTATTATTTTAAATAATTAACATATTACTATTAAGAGAACCTAACCTAATGAAACCTACGTTTAAATAATACTTATTTAGTTTCAAATATAATCAAATTATAGGTTTTTTAAGAGTAATACAATTTGAGGTTTATTTTTTCATGAGATCGTATATGAAAATTAAAAAAGGTGATTATTCATCAATAACTTTAACCCCATTTTTGTTTCACTAGTGGATACATCCCAAAGGAACCACGTTAACAAATAATTCCTTGGATAATGCAAATTTATACCACATGAGAATGATGGGAAACTTTATTAAATCATTATATATATAAGATATATATATATATATATATTGAAAAATATGATTTTCATGGATATGTAATATTATTAAGAAATATATTATTCAAGAAAACTAATAAATAGATATTATTTTATAATTCTACCACATATGTTATCATTAAAAGAAATCATTTAATATTAATATAAAATGTTTCGATGTAAATGAATTTGATGCATTTATACATACATGAATCGACCAAGGTATTTATTCCTATATTTTAACAAATCATTAGATGATAAGATAACAAGGTTCTTCTTTGATGGAATATTTATATACTACCTAGTGGTTTTTGGGATATGTATATAATTATAAATCTTTAACCAATTTATCATATTTCCTGATGATCTCTTCACCTCCCCAATTTTCAAAATATGTATTTGTATAACATAGAGAAATGTTGTATCCCAATTGAATATAAGGAGATTTAGATTTTCCTTGGGATACAAATGGATTTGGCATAATTATGTATAACAATAAGTGTTCTTTATAAAATATATTTGAAGATAAATATTATGAATTGGATTATTCAGGGAAAGGTATTCCAATTTATTTTATTTCTTCATTTAATTTTTTAACTCTGGTTTCATATTTCTTGCATGGAGATACTATAATTTGGATTTAAAATCAATATAAAATTTTATAATAACTTTTTATAGACGGAATTATACCCCTTAGTGTTATAAATGAGAAAAAGTTATTTTTATTTATGAAATATTTCATTGAAATGAACAAGAGATTATTATTTTTAGGTTTTTTCATTTTTTTTAAATTTTGGTTTTAAATTCAACTTCCATTACATTGAAGGGATATATAAAGGTAACTAAGGTGTTACCTTTAATAATATTGGATTTGTAATTGTATCTAGGTTACTATTGTTTCGGTACGGATGTGCGTCGGGTTTCTGTTCCGACGTTGTTCCGCCAGGACGCGTTCGCGCGTGCACCCGTCGACCCGAGGGGATGGGAGCGCGGCTTGTGGCCCCGCAGTCCCGCTTTCCAAAGGCGGGCGGCATCCGTCCCTTATTCAGGGACGTCTGCTCCTTGATCGAAACCGGGATGATGGTATGTCGGCTCCTCCTTCCATGGACGTCTCCTCAGAACTCGTCGCCTAATCCAGGTCTCCCTCATAGATTTAAGAATGTTCGTGAATCTCGTTCCCGGTGCCATATCTTCATGGACACCGGTTGATTACGCTGCTTCTGCCCAGACGCTCCAAGGAGTCTGGTCGGGGCAGCAATCGGCGGTGAGGAGACCGGGTAGCTCTGGGTGTTGGGGGCGTGTCTTAACACTGCGGCTCTGCATGTCTGCCTTCCGTCCCTAATAGGGCTTCTCGAAGGCGTGATGGCCTGAGGCATCCCGCGCTGGGTGCGGGGAACTGCGTTTCCTGAGGTTTTCCTCAGCTTCCCATGTTTAACACGGGGTATGTCGTGAGTTTAACGTCCAGCGGGGACGACATCGGACTGATCAACACGAGGAGTGGATCAGGTGACAGAACCCCTTGCGGGGAACCTCCGACGCTGGGACCAGAATATGGGTGGCTTCCCGAGTGAAGTGGAATGGAATGAAATGGCATTACCCCACCGGGATGTGGCGGCCCGGGTAAGGATCAGGATGGATGATGGAGTGAAGAGCTTGGACCTCGTAGAGGCTTCCTACGTACCGTGCGTTAGCACGGATCAAAGTCAGCGTAGTTCGGATATACAGTTTAACGTCATGCTGGACGATGGCAAGCCGACTCACGGGGAGGTCGAGGCCACCGGGCGGAGGATTGAACCGAACCACCTCACACAGAGGGGGATGGAATGGCCGGGTGGATTACAGTTTCATGTCATGCTGGACGATGGTGTTTGGGGCTTACACTCTAAGGAGGCCCATATGCGGCAAAGCTCAGTTGGAGAGGGACTTGGGCCAAAGATGAGAGACCTTGATCCCTGTCACACCCTCTACTGGCTTCGGCAGTGGGGAAGCACAATGGAGATACACATGTGCAGTCTCCCACAAGGGCAGATTCATATGTGAATCGACGCGAATGTGAACCCGGGAGGGGTCCACTGATGGACGAACCGATGTGAATACGACCAGGACGACCAGGTGGCGGGCTTGAACCTCAGGGAGGCTTCCAACGTACCCTGTTTAGAAGACAGGGATCAAAGTCCATGTAGTTCATTCTGCCAGGACTTACGCACTGAGGCAACCTGAGTGCGGAAAAGCTCAGTTGAAGAGTGACTTGGGCCGAAGGTGAGAGACACCTCGATCCCTATCACGCCCCCTACTGGCTTCGGCAGTGGGGAAGCACAATGGAGATACACACGTGCAGTCCCCCACAAGAAACTAGGGGTTTGTAATACCCTACCCCCGTGGGCGAAGGCCACTCCAATAAATCGTCCCTAAAGAGGGGCAATACCGACATCCCTGCAGAGACGAGCGGGTGGGGCCACATCCAAACCTGGGGGGACCCTGCGTGCGAGGCACGGGATCGGATGAAGCGGATGGTTTAACGTCTTGCCGGGCGAAGTACAGTTTAACGTCGTGTGTTGCGGACGAAGCGGACGGTTTAACGTCTTGCCAGACAAAGTACAGTTTACCGTCATGTTGGACGAATGCAGAACAGTTTAACGCCTTGTAGCTCGGACGAGATACAGTTTAACGTCATGTTGGACGAATGCTGAACAGTTTAACGTCTTGTAGCTCAGACGAGGTACAGTTTAACGTCATGTTGGAAGAATGCTGAAAAGTTTAAAGTCTTGTAGCTCGGACGAGGTACAGTTTAACGTCATGTTGGACGAATGCTGAACAGTTTAACGTCTTGTAGCTCGGACGAGGTACAGTTTAATGTCATGTTGGACGAATGCTGAACAGTTTAACGTCTTGTAGCTCGGACGTGGTACAGTTTAACGTCATGTTGGACGAATGCTGAATAGTTTAACGTCTTGTAGCTCGGACGAGGTACACTTTAACGTCATGTTGGACGAATTCTGAACAGTTTAACGTCTTGTAGCTCGGACGAGGTACAGTTTAACGTCATGTTGGACGAATGCTGAACAGTTTAACGTCTTGTAGCTCGGACGAGGTACAGTTTAATGTCATGTTGGACGAATGCTGAACAGTTTAACGTCTTGTAGCTCGGACGAGGTACAGTTTAATGTCATGTTGGACAAATGCTGAACAGTTTAACGTCTTGTAGCTCGGACGAGGTATAGTTTAACGTCATGTTGGATGAATGCTGAACAATTTAACGTCTTGTAGCTCGGACGAGTTACAGTTTAACATCATGTTGGACGAATGCTGAACAGTTTAACGTCTTGTAGCTCGGACGAGGTACAGTTTAACGTCATGTTGGACGAATGCTGAACAGTTTAACGTCTTGTAGCTCGGACGAGGTACAGTTTAACGTCATGTTGGATGAATTCTGAATAGTTTAACGTCTTGTAGCTCGGACGAGGTACAGTTTAACGTCATGTTGGACGAATGCTGAACAGTTTAACGTCTTGTAGCTCGGACGAGGTAGTGCCGCCAACGAGCCCGTGTCACTTCGCACGAGCCTGGAGGGCCGCACGGGAAGACAACGCACGGTGCAGGCACCCAGGATGAAGATCATCGGGCGCCATGCAGGCGGGTACCCTCAGGGGGTCAAAGGGGGCGACCCCAGCGGTTTGCGCGCAAAAGAGGAGCTTGGCGCGCAACACCGCAGGCCGGCGCGCGATTGAGCGGGCTGGCGCGCAATTGGGCCAGCGCTTTGCGCGCGGATGATTGAGATTGCACGCACCGGGCTTCGGATAGCGCGCGGGGAAACGGCTCATTCTTTAACGAATGGCCTCTTAGGAAGGGGGGTGCGCGCAATCGGGCTGGATTGCGCGCACCCGGGGGGCAATTGCGCGCAAGAGGCTTCTTTTGCACGCGAAAGCCTTCGAGTGAGGGATTGTTCAAAGGAAAGAAGCCAACAGGATTGCGCGCGGAGGAGAACCCCGAGGCTTGATTGCGCAAAATGAAATCGTTACCTGAAAATCGGCATTGCGCGCGGAGGGGGCTGAATTGCGCGCACGAGCGACCCTTCGAATTCTCGCAACCTTCAAAACGTTGGGGGTCGCCTTGTATTTATAGGCAACCCCGGGCGCGTAAGTCGGCTCGCGGGTGCGGAATTTCCTTCGCGGGCGCGGAATCGGGGCCCGGCGCGCAAGGGAGTCGCGGGAGCCCCGGGTGCGCAAAATTGCGCGCCGGCCCGGTGCATTGCGCGCATCCCGGGAGGATTGCGCGCCACACTTCAACTTTGCACGTGGGCCTCCAAAATTCCGCGCAAGGCCTCCGGGCCCTTCGGAACATGCTTCTGACTTCAAATATGACCTCGCTTTCCGCATCCGGAACTTCGTTGGAGGAGCGACGGACTTTTCCGGCGTCTACAAAATCCCCCCCTCGGAATCTGATCGGCGAGAGGTCGCAACGATCGGGTTCCGAGGGATACGCCGGAATGCCGAAGTCCTGGGTGGCGCGGGACTTGGGCCAGCAAAAAGGGCATCGGGCGCGCAATTCGCTGTCTCGGTCGCGCAAAGCGCTTTCCACGCGGCGCGGACAACCGGCCTCACCTATAAATAGGGGTCCGGGGTTCCGCGTTCTGTACAAAGGCTTTCCGCGAGATAAGCTTCCAAGCTCTCGTGCGTGAAATTGAACTCGCCGGCGCGAAAGTCGCCCGTTCAGCGTGCAAAACCATCCAGATTTCGGCTCGATTTTGCGCGAACACCCGGTGTTTTACGCGACAGTTTTCCCAATTGCGCGCCGTCCACTAGGATTGCGCGCCAACTCCCAAATTTCTCTACCAGCCTCCTCCGATTCTGCACGCCTCGTCCCTTAACCGAAACGACTCCCGGAGCTTCTGAGATGGCCGCGAATCAGGTGAATGAGGGGGATGCCGCCATTCGCAGATTTGAGATGGCGGCGAACGAGGAGGTTTACGGAGCCAAGGAGATTATTTCCAATAATCAATCCTTGTTCGATTTGCTGACGCCGGCCCAGAAGACATATCCGCTGTCGGAGAACTTGCCGCTCTGGAACTATGGCATCCTGGATGAGGTTCCGGTGCCAGGGTTCGAGGTTGATGCGCCACGGACCTGGGTGACTCGGGAGGACGAGCTTCCCCGCTATAACATCACCAACAATGGGCATCCTGCCAGGGAGACCAGGCACTTAGATGTCTATGTCCTGAACCCGAGGACGCGAACCATTTCCGGGAGTGAGCCTACTGCGGAGAACTCTCCAGCCCTCTACTCGAGCACATATCGCCAGAGTGTCACCGACGAAACCAAGGGCTGGCTGAAGGACTGGGACTTGCGATCTGGGGGTAATTTCACCAGTGAGTGGGCCTGGACGTTCTGGGTACGCCACACCTGCGATCACTTCGCGGAGGAACTGCGATACATCGGCATGTTTGAGGCGGTGTGGACGTCACAGTTTCACTTCTACCAGCAGCCCGAGCTTGGGCCGGAGCTGTTCACCCGCTAGTCCCCGGATACCAACACCTTCCATATTCATCATGGGGAGGTCATCATTGGTCTTTGGGACATCCACTGCATCGGAGGTATCCCGCTGTAGGGTTACCAATACGATGAGTTCCTGCCTCCGAGGAGCACCCGGGGCGACAGGTCACGGACTCCCATCCTGACATGGCATCTGCTGGACCTGGCTACGGAGTGGCTCGGGGTCAAGGACTTCCACAAGGTCATAGCCTACAAGGAGTGGTTCAGCCAGTTCTTGGAGCATGACCCAGTGCTCAAGATGCCAGGCAGGGGGAAGCGGTGCCCGACCGCGGCTCAGAGGAGCCGGAACGGGTCGTACTGGCGGGTCCTGGAGATGGGAGACTACCACTCATGGGGGTACCACGTCATCGAGGCCCGGGATCCAAACGTCCGGTACGTGGCATTCCTGGCCGCCTTTCTGAGTGGGTGGCTCCTACCAGTGCGGGACGCGAGGATGGGCGTCCGCCTGGCGACACTGGTGATGGCGGGCGCCATGGCCGCCAACAAAAGATACAACCTCGGGGTCCCAGTGCTGGCTAAGCTGTATGCCATCCTGGGACGCATCTCACGAGGGGGGTCGCCACGAAGGATCTGTGGGCCCTTTCAATTCTTCCACGGCTGGGTGGCTGCTCACCTTGGTGGGTACACGTTTCCAAATGCCATCATTCCTCCGGGCAACGGCCTGCGACCCTCCCTGCTGAACATCGCGGGGGTCGCTCTGATGACCCTAAATGAGGAGGGCGTGAGGATTCGGATTGGCAATCACACCAATTTCAACTTCAGCCCGTTCCCCACTCCCGTTGGCCAGATGATCGACAATGGAAAGGGTCCGCTGGAGCAGCACGAATACTTCCTGAGCATGCGGGGTGGGGTGCTCGTGTCTCGGATCGACGGGAAGGTGATCTGCGAGCCCTACGTGCCAACCTGGTTCGCCAGGCAGTTCGGGTGCCTTCAACGGATGTCGAAGAGGGTATTCGTTGTTGTTCGGGAGGAGAAGAACCCTTGTGTCCTTCGCCCAATGTGGCTAATGTTCGCCGCTTTCGGCTCTGGCGATGTCATCACTCTCCCTCCTACCGGGGTCGACGCAGGCTTGGCAACCGAGTATGCCGAGCACTGGGCCATCGCGTATCCCGAGGGGTTTCTACGGAAGCCAGTTCGGCGGCTCGAGGTCACCCGTGTGGAGACCGGGTGTCAAGGAAGGAGGAGAGGCGCCATTGCGGGGGGGAGAACGGAGGCGCGCCAAGCAGCGGAGCCGGCGCGGGCAGGGGCTTCAGCGGTGGGCACATCGCAGGCTACCACCACGACTTCAGCGCCCAGAGAGGGGGTACACGCGGTGGTCGGGGAGCGGCCCAGGAAACAGATAAGGCGTCTGCTCGAACCCTCCCACGATGCAGTCTTCCCAGCGCTGTGGTCGGCCTGGATGACCCTGCAGCAGTCCCTGGGGACCGAAATCATCTGGCAGAAGATAACCAGAGAAGGGATCCATCTTCCAGAGGTCGGGCGCCTTCAGGTCGCCGACAGGGTGAACTTCCACCGGCGGTATGCGTATCTGACGGCCATGGACGAGTACGCGCGCCAACGTGGTCAGCGTGCGGAGCCATCCCTTCTGGTAAAGGTGATGCTCGGTCTAGAGCCTGCTCCAGAACAGATGCCGCCGGAGGAAGGTGACCGTAACGATGACTCCGAGGAAGAGGAGGAGACGGGGGAGGATGAAGGCTCTGAGGGAAGGTCCCATCCGGGGAGCCCGCGGGAGAGCGGCGAGGTGGCCGGCTCTAACAACATCGATATCACCGAGCTCCTCGAGGTCCGCTTCTATCCCTACTCAACCTGCTTCATCCATTCTCTTATGCAGCTCCTAACCCATTTCTTCATCTTCCTCAGGAGTGCGCGTATGTTGGTCAGGCATCCTCAGCAGGAGTAGGAGAGGCGCCAGCAGGACAGGGCGGGGGCCAGACACCTATCATTGAAGTGACAAGCGCTGAGGGGTCCCCTGCTGCAACTGCTCCTGCGGCGGCCGGGACAGCGAAAGACGATGCTCTGGACTCCCGTAAGTCTTCTCACTTTACTGCTGGTGCATGTCGTTAACGATCCGCGACTGACCACGGCATGATTTGCACAGTGATCTCAATACTAGAGGCTCGGCGGGCTGTTGAACCTGGGCCATCCACGAGTGGACCAGTGGCAGACATACCGCCTCCTCCGAAACAGATTTCTCACACCGAGTCGGCCCCACCAACTACTGATCAGGGGGCAACGGACGCCGGCGGTGCTGCCATCGAAGAGAGGTTGGGGGCTGACGAGGGTGTCAACGCCGCTGGGGCGAGAGAAGGTCGCCCAGATGTTGGGGAACCTATCCCCTGTGAGGACATCCCAGGGGCGGACCTTGCAACAGACCTGCTGGCTGCCTTCCCTGCCTACCGGCCTGCCGACCCCGAGGAGATGGACGACTCGGACTCAGAGGCAGTCGAGGAGAGCCGGATAACGCTCCGCAGGGGGTGGAAGTGCATCCAGCGCTTCCTCAAGCGACCCCCATCGGAGTGGCTGGGGCGCATGGGATCGCTTCAAACCTGGCTGCGCTTCCTGTGTGCCGGGGGAGCCGATGCTCAACGCCTCCATCTGACGGTCCGTGATTTCATGGCCGAAAAGATGCGCGAGGGCCGCCTGCGTGCCGACATCGCACAATGTCGAGACATGTCGGAGAACACGCGGGCGCTCTTCGTGGCGGAGCAGGAAGTCTGGCGCCTCGAAGGGCAAGTGGCAGAGAAGGAGGCCTTCGTCGCAACATGTACTGAGCTTGTGGAGCAATTGACGGCCCAGCTGGATGACGCCCAGGTACAGCTGACGGAGGCAGGACACCAGATGGTCACACTTCAAGTCGAGCGGGAGCGCGCACAGGCCAGGATTGGCGAGCTGCGTGCTGCTGCCGCTGACGAAGAGAGGGCATGCAGAGAGCGAGAAGCAACTCTAGAGGCCGCCAGCCAAAGGGTAGCGGCATTAGAAAGAATCATTCAGCACGCTAATCCCTAGGGGCTTTGTTTCTGCCATTCCCAGAACATTTTTCCCCCGCTACTCAATACTTCGATCCCTTTGTGTGAATCAACATATTTATCTGCATCTTTTGGCTTAACGTGCTCAACCACAATTCGTTGTCTTGCGGGAACGTTAACCAAGCTTCAGGTACCCACAATTGGGCATGGATTTCTAAAGAAAAGAGGGAGGTCATTCCTAGGAAAGGAGACCTCAGACCTAATCAATGTACCATCCCCCCAACTTGTTCCGACACACGAGCGGGACAACGCTAGGGGCGTTGAGATTTTATCCGAACATAGGGAGATGAAAAAGGGTGAATCACTTGTCCCGAATTCAGAAATCCATGACGGTCAGCCTTCCAGGATGTGCCCAAGACGGCAAGCGGACAATGGATCAATCGACCATACTACTGCAATAGACGGACCGAAGGTCATCATTCATATTGCAGGAGGCGGATCACCTGTCATCATCAATACTACTTCGGGGGTTCCTTCAGACACAAGGGTGGAAATCCGGATCAAAAGGGCATGTGAAGCATGGGGCGAAGTGATGATTTGTTCGGATAGAATCTAACCCTCCCAAGATTGTGCCACCATGGGGAAAGCGTATTAGGCGGATGCACTAATCTGGCCGTGAATCACCCCAATTCTCAGACAGAACCTCTTTGACAAGAAAACTGTCACTTCCCATCATTGCAATGGGGCATCCTGAGCTGAATCAGGGAGAATATCACAACCGAACCACTCTACCAGAAGCCAGGCCAGACGACCGGTGACGAGGAGGGGCGGGACTCAGCGATCCCTGAGGCTCGACCCGAGTCGAGATGCCCGGGCGTTCCTACGTACTCCATCAGGCTGGAGATCAAGCCACACGTGGTTCTGCGGGTGCAGTTTTAACGTCATGCGGGACGTAGAACCCCGATTAGGGAGATCTTAGTTTAAGGTCGTAGAGCTCGGACCATAGGGGCCTCAAAGTACGCCACATCGTGGTCCTATACCCTTGATATGTGAAGATGCACTGAGGGATAGTGTCAAGAGTGCCGAGATTTTGCCCGGTCAGAATGGGGGGTGGAAAACGTAATGTGAATCATGCGGCCATTCACTCAAGGACTGAGGGCACCGACGTAACGATATGGGAGTACTGCCGACCGTGGCGGAAAAGCATCATCAATATCGTACTGACCGTTGATGGAATGAGGCAGCAAACGAGCATCAACCGCTCAAGCGCAGGATTCATATCGACTTGCTGCCCAGGACCCTTGGGGGTACCAGCCCGGATCGGTGGGAGAGCACTGAGACATTGCATCCAGACCGCTCACGGGGGTTCCACCCAGAGCGTAGGTGATGGGTCCGAGTGAAGGGGAGCATGAAGCCTGAAAGGCGGAAGGAACCTGACCAAGCTGAACCTGACCCTCCTGGCAAAAGACCAGAGTACTCTTGACACCAGTGGATCACTGCAAGGGGTCGAAGGACACGCCATGAGGGTGACCCGAAGGCGGCGGATTCCCAAGAGAAGGGGGAATCTTTTAAGAGGTGGGGATGGACCCGAAGTTTCAAACATCCGGGCGTTCCTACGTATCCCATAAGGACGAGAATCAAGCGACACGTAGTTCTTGAAGCTCGGCGCAACACAATCGGGCACCAGCGCGGGGAGGGGTGCGGGTCTGGCCCTCGCACCCAGAAGAAGCGGTATTTGATATTTCTTGTTTGTCCTTAAAGGTGGATGGTTTTTCTTTATGCAGCGGCATGCCTGTGATTAAAAAAATCCCTGGCATCGCCACAATAATCAAGCCATGAAACGCATTGATAAATGGCGTGGTTATTAACCAGTGCCCAACGTGAGTGTCCTCTGAGAAGAACATCACGATGCAGTGCCGTTTCTCGTCGGACGGCCAAGACGATCACAGTTTATGGTCGTGTGGTAAGACCAGGCAACACAGTTTAAGGTCGTGTGGCTTGGACCATGGAGGAATCCGCTTATTGCGATACGGCGGACCCAGCAGAGGTGGGGACACATCCCAGCCCTGCAGTCACGCACAATTCTAGGAGAAGGATCTTGGGATAGGGGCCTGCGTATGTCCATCACCCGAGGGGCCGAGATGCTAGCCTCCAACTATACTGGGCCCAGAATGCGATTGTTCGGGCGACTCCTTCCTCCTTAAGGGGACGAGGGTCCAGCTACACATGGCCCTTAGGGAGGACATCAGCATATATCCTTGGTGTTCAGATCGTGGGAGCCTCAAAAGACACCATTACCTTGGTTGGCCTGCCTAACAAGTAGAGGTGTACTGAAGGTCAGTATGAAGAGAGTGTCGAGATTCCACTACAACGCACAAAGGCGGAGTGTGATAAGGACTGCGCAACCAACGTTCAGAGCCTGAAAGAGCTGACATGGCGATCAAGGATGTCGCTGACCATATTCGCAACACAACATCCGATCGCGTCAGCCTAGGATGAGGCAAGAAAACGAGCATCAACCACTCAAGCGCATGATTCATATCGATTTGCGGCCCAGGACCTGCCGGTAAATCAACCCGGAGCGGTAGGAGATCACTGAGGCATCATACCCAAACCGTTAACGAGGATCCCTTTGAGTGAAGTCTCGAACAGGAGGAAGCGCGAGGCCCGACAAGCAACACAGGACTTGTCGGGATTGAATCCGACACTACGGGTCATAGACCGGAGTACCCAAAACATGTTAACAGATCTCCAGAAAGGGTCGGAGGACTCACCCTGAGAGCAACCAAAAGACGGCAGATCCCCGTGATCAACCAAGAGACAGGGCTGGACCTGAAACACAAGCGTCCTGGCGGTCCTACGTATCCCATAAGGATGGGAATCAAGCCGTACATAGTTCTTAAGAGGCAGTTTAACGTCATGCAGGATGATGAGGGGTGCGAGGTAGTCCCACACACGGGGGAGGCGTACGGCGCGGCTAGTAGACCTACGTGAATGAGGGCATAGCCCCGCGTTCACACCATACGCCTCGCATAAAAAGGCGGGGAACTCGGGCCAGAGGTCCAACGCGGGATAGAGATTCCCGGGAAATGGGGCTGGGCCTGAAACATGAATGTTCAGGTGGTCCTACGTATCCCATAAGGAATGGAATCAAGCCGCACGTAGTTCTTTGAAGTGAAGTTTAACGTCATGCAGGACGAAGTACAGTTTAACGTCATGTTGGACGAGAAAAAGGAGATATTAGTTTAAGGTCGTAGAGCTCGGACCATAGGAACCTCAAAGTACGCCGCATCGTGGTCCTATTCCCTGGATATGCGAAGATGCACTGAGGGATAGTGCCAAGAGTGTCAAGATTTTGCCTGGTCAGAATGGGGGGTGGAAAACGTAATGTGAATCATGCGGCCATTCACTCAAGGACTGGGGGCACCGGCGTAACGATATGAGAGTACTGTCGACCGTGGCAGAAAAGCAGCATCAATATCGCACCGATTGTTGATGGAATGAGGCAGCAAATGAGCATCAACCGCTCAAGCGCAGGATTCATATCGACTTGCTGCCCAGGACCCTTGGGGGTACCAGCCCGGATCGGTGGGAGAGCACTGAGTCATTGTATCTAGACCGCTCACGGGGGTTCCACCCAGGGCGTAGGTGATGGGTCCGAATGAAGGGGAGCATGAAGTTTGAAAGGTGGAAGGAACCTGACCAAGCCGAACCTGACCCTCCTGGCAATAGACAAGAGTACTCTTGGCACCAGTGGACCACTGCAAGGGGTCGAGGGATACGCCTTGAGGCTGACCCGAAGGCGGCGGATTCCCAAGAGAAGGGGGAATCTTTTAAGAGGTGGGGGCTGGACCCGAAGCTTAAAACATCCGGGCGTTCCTACGTATCCCATAAGGATGGGAATCAAGCCACACATAGTTCTTAAAGCGCAGTTTAGCGTCATGCAGGACGAATGCTGAATAGTTTAACGTCTTGTAGCTTGGACGAGGTGCAGTCAGGCAAAGTACTGCTTGAGGAACCTAGCGTTGGTGGGAGGAGTGACACGCTCACCATCCATAGTCGCTAGGGAGTATGTTCCATTGGGATAGACCTTGTGGACGACAAAAGGTCCCTCCCACTTGGGCTTCAACTTGGGTGGCTTCCTGCCGGGGATCATTGGTGCTCATAGGGCCAGTACTAGGTCACCCTGTAGGAAGGAGCAGAGGCGAACCTTCTTATTGAAAGCTCGAGCCATCCTGCTTTGATGCCTCTCCAGGTTGTGCAAAGCGTGAAGCCTATTATCATCCAGTGCTTCCAACTCGACTAGACGGGCTTCAGCAGCCCTGTCCGGCGCTTGCTGGTCATATACTGCAGTGCGCAAGGACGGTAAATGGCTCTCGATGGGGAGGACGGCCTCAGCTCCATACACCAGGGAATAAGGGGTCATCTGGGTGGAATTGCGAGTCGTCGTCCGATAAGCCCAGAGGGCGTTGGGGAGCTTGTCCGGCCAACTCTTCTTGTTCTGACCAACCATCGTTTGTAGAATGTTAGAGAGGGTTTTGTTAAATGCCTCAATCTGTCCATTCGCCTGCGCATGATAGCGAGATGTATGGTTCGAGCGAATGTTGTACATGGCGTACAACTTCTTCAACTCGGCTGCTCGGAAATTGGCTCCGTTATCCATGAGGATAGCGTGAGGCACTCCAAATCGATAAATGATGTTGGAGTTCACGAAGTCAGTGATAGAACAGGATTTGACCTCCCTGAGCGGAATCGCCTCTGCCCATTTGGAGAAGAAGTCCGTGGCGGTCAGAATGAACCGGCACTGGCGAGCCGTCGCCGGCGGGTAAGGTCCCACAACGTCCAGCCCCCAGACCGCAAAGGGCTAAGAATACCTGGTGGTATGGAGAGGCTCCAGTGGCCGATTCACAAAGTTCTCATGAACCTGGCACGCATGGCACTTCCTGGCATACTCGATGCAGTCATGGATCATGGAGGTCCAGAAGTATCCCAACCTCCGAATCTGGTGGGACAGCTTCGGCCCAGTCTGGTGGGCACCACATGAACCAGCATGAACCTCTTACTTGACTCGTGGGATCTCAACTCCTTGAAGGTAATGGAGGAGAACACCATCAAATCCGCGTTTATAGAGGATCTTCTCCAGGCCGGGACCGCTCTGGAGGACATACTGCGATGCGCGGCATCGAATTCGCTCGCGCTCGGCCCGATCCGACGGGAGAATGCCATGTTGGAGGTACTCAATCAAGGGCGTCCTCCAATCAGGGGCTGGTTCGACTGCCATATCTGTGGTACTCTGAGCTCCAGGCATAGGGGAAACCGTGGTGAGGCTACTTACCGACGGGCCGCGATCTCCCTCCGAGATAACGGGAGCGATGAGCCTGCGGTGCGTCACGCGGATGATCAGGTTGTCCTGTTCAGGCTCCGCAAGTGAGGTATCAAGGCTGGCCAAAGCATCTGCTCGACCGTTCTGTGACCGGGGGATATGGAAAATTTCTGGCCGAGAAGGGAACTGGGCCATCAGGAGGAGGGTGCACTCCAGCAATGGCACAAGTTCCAGCTTCCTGACAACATAGTCGCCATTGATCTGCTTAATGACCAGCTTGGAGTCCCCTTTCACACACAGATGGGGCACGTCGATCTCGAGAGCTAACTCGAGGCCAGTGATGAGGGCATGGTATTCCGCCTCATTGTTGGTACAGCCCTCTGACAACAGGAAAGAGTATGGCGGCACGTCTTGCTCCGGGGTAATGAAGACGATACCCAAACCCACTTTGTTGAGCTTAGGATTGTCGAGTCTTCTACCGGTGGGGCTCCGGGAGGCACCGTCAAAGTGCATCTGCCAGGATGGATCAGCACGATCGACCGAGAGAACGGCCTCATCAGGAAAGCCTAGATCCAGCGGCTGATCCGCAGAGGTTGGGTGAGCAGCCAGAAAGTCCGCCAATGCTTGCCCTTTGATGGCCTTCTAAGACACATACCTGATGTCAAACTACTGGAGAATCACAGCCCACCGCGCTAGACGGCCGGTCAACATAGGCCGGATCAGGATATATTTCAACGAGTCTACCTGAGAAACCAACTGTACCTCGTGGTGCTGCAAGTAGTGCCGTAATTTCTGTACGGCAAATACGAGCGCCAGGCAGCTCTTCTCGATGGGGGAATACCTAACTTCCACATCGAGGAGCATGCGACTGAGGTAATAGAGGCTATTATCTGTTCCCTCGTTGTTCTTCTGGGCGAGAAGGGCACCAAGGGACCGTTCCAGGGCGGTCACATAAAGGACCAGTGGCTTCCCGGATACAGGCGGCATCAGAACCGGAGGTTGAAGCAAGTACTGCTTGATTTCCTCGAAAGCGGTCTGACACTCCTTATCCCATACATAGGTGGCGCCTTTCTTCATGAGCTGAGAAAAGGGCTTACACTTGCCGGCTAGATTCGTGATGAATCGGCGTATATAGGTTAAGTGGCCTTGAAACCCTTGCAGTTCCCATATGTTACCTGGGGGAGGCATCCGGCTAATCACCCTGATCTTCTCTGGGTCGATCTCAATACCCCGGTATCTTACCACAAAGCCAAGAAACTTCCCGGAGGTGACCCCGAAGGCACACTTCAACGGGTTCATCTTCAGGCAGCGAGACCGGAGGAAGCCGAACACTTTCTCAAGATCTTTGAGATGGTCCTGACGCTGGCGCAATTTGACCACCAAGTCATCGACGTAGCATTCCACCAGTGTGCCGAGGATTGGCTTGAATATGCGGTGCATCGCCCGTTGATAGGTGGCACCTGCATTCTTCAGGCCGAAGGGCATGACCTGGTAACAAAAGATACCTTGGGGGGCCCTGAAGGCAGTGAACTCCTCATCCTTAGGGGCCATCCGGATTTGGTTGTATCCGGAGTATCCATCCATGAAGGAGAGGGCTTGGAACCCTGCCGTGGCATCAATCAACAGCTCTGTCACCGGAAGGGGAAAATCATCCTTTGGACAGTGGCGGTTGAGATCGCGGAAGTCGATACAGACTCTAATCTGCCCGTTCTTCTTCCTGACCGGCACAATGTTGGCCAGCCATCTGGGGTACTGAACTTCCCTCACGAAGTTGGCTTTGATAAGCTTGTCAACTTCAGCCTCAACCATGGCACCGTGGAATGGGTGCATCTTCCTGGGAGGCTGCTTGAACCCGCGATGGTTCGCGGGGAGACCAAGGCGGTGGACGGCTACCTGAGGATCTAGCCCTGACATCTCGTCATAACCCCAAGCAAACACATCACGGTGCTATCTGAGGAAGTCCACGTACTGCTGCCGCTCCTCAGAGGGCATGGCGGCACTGACCAATGTGGGTCTTTGATCTGCTTCGGTTCCATGGTTCAACAGTACTAACTCATCGACCGTGGCGGAGACGCCCTCCTCAAAGGCTGGGGGTGCATCTTCCACGTCCTCTCCACTCGGGGAGGGATCGTCCATGGGAGAGACTGCATTGGAAACTGCATTGGGGCTACCAGATCCTGCTGGGCCGCTGGTGCTGGCATGGGCGGTCGCGATCTTCTCATCATGAGACTCACAGGCCGTCGAGACCATGGCCACGTCCAACCGATGGATCGGGAGGACGTAAACGTCATCCAAACTTGCCTAGGGATCACTTGCAACGGCGACAGGCTCAACCTTACCCGTCAGGATCTGCTTATCCTTGCTCTTGTAATAGTCCGCGTCCAGATAGCGGGCTTCACATGAGGAAAAAGGAGAGGCATCTCCCTGAAGCACGCCCACTCGACCATTAAGGGAGTATTTAAGGCATAGGTGGTATGATGAGGGAACCGCCGCATGAAGATGGAGCCATGGCCTGCCCATCAATGCGTTATACGCAGTGTCCTGAGAGACTACCATGAATTCGGTGTTGGCAACCAGGCCACCGAACTGGGTCTTCAAACGTATCTTGCCGACCGGAGTTTTCTCGGTGTGGTCGTACCCCTGGATCCTGAGGTCGGAGGGAATCAAGTCATCCTCAGACAACCCCAATCTCCGGAGCGTCCGAGTTGGAATCAGGTTAATCCTGGACCCCGTGTCGACAAGACAGCGCCGGACTTCAAGGCCATTGAACTGGACAGTAACATACAGCGGGCGAATGTGCCCCTGTATAGAAGGGTCTTCATCCTTACCAGAGAACGAGATAACTGCCTGACATTCGTCATCCTCAATCGATGTGGCACGAAAGGCCTCTGCAGCTGCAACCTCCATCTCAAACTGGAGGGGTCTCTTCAGGGCTTCAGCGAGCGCCTCGCGCATTTCAGGTGATAGGCGCAGAGCCTCAAGGATGGAGAGCCTTGCTGGGATGTCGGCCAAGTGCTTCAGGACATCATACTTTCTTGCCAAGCGTGAGCCCCTAGTTGTAGGAGGTTACTCTGCGGTTGGAGGCATGACGGGCCTTGCCGGTTGGACAGACGGCCGACTGGTGCTTGGCGCATCTCGCTGTTCACTGGTTGAAGCCCAGTAAGTGGTCACCGTACTGGGGCCAGGAGGCCGGGACGGACTCGTGGCAGGACGGAGCTGGTCGCGGCGCGGCTGAGGTGGTTCTGCCTGGTCCCATACCACAAACGGTGGCGGGGGCGAATCTGTCATCCCCGGATGGGGGAGCCGCGCGCGCTGAACTCGGTTTTGAGCCCACTGCCTAGTCTCAGCAGCGTGCACAGCCTGGCTGGAGGTACCAACTGCCGTGCCCCAGCGACTCCTATTGTTGCGGTTCCTCCGATGGTGGCGACAACCGGGGACACTAGGGAGGTCCACCTGGTGTTATTCAACGTCGGGAATCGTAAAGGGATTTACCAGCTCGACGGTATTAACCGAAGCGTACCCAACACTGTCATCGGATGAATCACTCATCACCGGGCTGATCCGAGGAGGGACCCCCATCTCTGGGGGCATGAAATCGCCGAGAGTGCGGGATAGTGGCGGAACTGGCGGGGCGCACTCTTCCTTCTTGCGCCGCTGCCGTTTGCTCTTCTCGGAAGAGGCAGGCTGGGACGACGATGCCGAAGCAGCACCTGCAGATTCTGGGGGCTCAGGCTGATTCAAGCACGCACAGATGATTCCATGGGTGCGAATGATCGTCTTTCGGGCCATCCAGTTATTATACTTCTGGGATCTGCGGTCGGAGACCAGCTGCCATTCGTCCTCGTCGCCACTATCGTCATCTGATCTTACGAACACACCCGCCACATGTGCTGGAGATGGGCCCAACTTGATTACATTGTTGTTAATATGGTCTTGGAGCCAGTCCTAAAACATGTAGCACTGTCGGATGGTGTGCCCCAGGGCCCGATGGTAAGGGAAGTAGCGGGGGTTATCCGTGAGATGTGCCTCCTCTGGCCTCCAACACTCAGGCAGTCGCACAATCCTCTGCTCCAGGGCGCTCCGGAAATAACCGGGGACCTGATCCTCGTGAAATGAGTAAGTCAGGTATCGCGGGGCCCTGGGAGCGTGGTCTTGACGAGGGGCTAGAGGGGCCTGCCAAGGAGGTGGACCCCGATTATCTCGCCTGGGTTGTGGCGGCACAACACGCGGAGGGGCCGGCCGGTTCTGGGGCTGCCGCTGCTGGGCAGGGAACTAAGCCCGTGGAGGCGGATTCCTGTGATGCTGTGGAGCTAGCCTCACCGGCAGCAGCTCCAACTGCCTGGGGGGCTCTATCTGGGCAACAGCAGCGGGCTCAGCCCTGCTGACTCTCCTTGCAGGGATCATAGGAGGCAGCGGGCGTGCCTGACTGGCCTGTTGCAGGGCCTCCTCAAGACATTGAGCTTTGTCTGAGAAGTCCCTGAACCCTCCGGGGTAATTCTGAGTGATCAAGGAAGGGACCAGCTCGGTCTTGACGTTCCCGACGCACATTGTCAGCAACTGCTCCTGATTCAATGGCATGTCAAGGGAATACGTGAGACCCTTCCATCGGGCGACGAAATCCGCGACTTGCTCATCAGGCCTTTTCTTGCACTTGAAGAGGTCTGCGATACTCGTCTTCCGGGTTGTGGAACTGAACTGGTAGAGGAACTGTCTATGACGGTCCTCCCAGCTAGTTATCGACCCGACGGGGAGCTGGCTGTACCAGACAAACGCTGGCCCTTCCAGTGTCTGGACAAAGCAGCGAAGCTTAGCGGCCTCCTGCTGCGCCGGAGTTCCCAACATAGGCCCGCACCTCGAGTTGAAGTGAGCCAAATGCTGTGGCAGATCTCCAGTCCCGTTGAAGGGGGTGAAAGTGGGGTTCCCGAATCCCGGAGGTGCCGGCATGTCATCCACCCATGCTGGGTATGGCTTGCCGTCCAGTGGGATCGCCACTTGCCGAGTCTCCAAGGCTTCCAAGCGGGCAATGAGTGTCGCCATTGGATTGTCCGGACATGGGTTCCAGTCCTGGCGAGAATCTCTAACCACGAGCGCATTGCATGGCTCTTCAATCGGGTCGTCGACCGGGTCGTCGAACTCGGCAGCTCGTGGTATGGCAGGCGGAGCGGCCCTTGGGGCAGCGGGAGGAATCCGAGCGGGGTCTCTCAGGCAGTCACGCCGCTCGGGAGGGTGTGGTGAAACATACCGCGCCCTCTTGTCATAGGCAATGGCCTCTCTCCTGTCGACAAACACAGCATAATCACGGTTGCCTGGGAGAGTCTCGTCGAGGAGCGGTTGTTCCCGTCCCTGCTGTCCTAGCCTAGGATCATCGTAGTCAGGCCGCCACTCTGCAGCGCGCTCGGCGAGGAGCTGTTCAACTAGCTTCTTCTGCTCGGCGAGATGTTGACGTAGCGTGGCCTTCTCGGGATCCTCATCTGCCCTCCGTATGGAGGCAGATGGGTCGGCGGGCTTTATGGCCCCGCCGTGCTCTTTTCCTATGCTGACGTTTCGGCTCAACGTCAGTGCTTCAGTGGGAGTGGGGAGACCCAGGAGGTTCCTCTGGTGACGAGTAACTCTCATCGATGGATCCAACGACGGCTTGTCTTCGGGGGGAGAGCCCCCGTCGAGAAGTTCCAAGTCGTTCCCCTCTCCCGACAGGTCAGCCATATTGACCGTTTTCGTCCCTGGGGATGTACCCTCAGGGCCACCCAGCGAGTCGGGCTGTCGGCGAATCGCACTGAGGCGTAGGGCAGCATACTGCCCCCATCCCCAGATATACACGTGGGGGGTGGCTTCCTCGATAACCTTGCGGAGTACTTGAAAACACTCAACGCATCGTTGTTGGAGGGCCTTGTGGTGCCCAAATGACCCGGGGTGCCGAACCGCGGGGAGCGTGGCCAGGTCGATCTGACGGCACTGCTCACCAATATCTTCCAGGTGTGCTTGACTCCCGGGATATGGAATTTGTAGGCGGTGAAGACGGGAGTGAGTCTCCTGGAGAGTTCGGCGGAAGCATTCGAACTCATCCGGGGTGAGCGATTCTGGTGCATCAAAGTCCGGTCCTGCGACTGGCCAAAACTTCTCAGAGAAGTGGCCCTCTGCAAGGACGGTCCAGAAGCTCCACGACTCAAACTCGGGACCCCGGTCTTGTTGGTACCCTTCAACGACTGGGAATGGACGGGGAACCGGCAGTGCTGCCGAGGCAGGCCGCTGGGCCGGTGGGCTGGCTGGCGGTGAATACGGCGAGCAGGCCGATTGGCCTCCATATCCCGGGCCGCCCTCTGAGGGTTGCGGTGCCCCAGCTACCACATCACGATAGGATGGGCCGGTGAGCGAACATACTGTCGTAGCGTCGGTGCTCGCCGAGGGTGCACTAGATCGTGGCTCGACCGTCGGTCCCCAGAAAAGGTCTCCTGCATCTCCGATCGAGGCAGAAGGCGCTTCCGGAGGGGCCGGTACCAACCGCAAGCTTGATCCTTGGGGGTCTACCAGGCCCTCGCTACTCCGGATATACCTTCGGAGAGAAGCGGGGATCATATCGATCACGCTCTCGGGGAGTACGAGGCTGACGTGCCGCATTCCTACCCCTGCCCCTGACTGGCGGGATCGGGGGGAGGACTCCGTCGCCGAATCATACTCCGCCTCTGTATCAGAGAAACGAACCGGTCGGGTCTCTGTCCGGAATTCCCTAACATTCCTACCCCTACGTCGACGCCTCACCTTCCTGCCCCTGGGTGGTTCTTCGGGGCATGGCTGATCTCTGTCCTAGCGTCCTCTGGCCGCACCGGTGCTGGGGCCAAGAGGACTGGAAACCAAGGTGCGAGGAGCACCAGGATAGATATCAAAGGGGACGCAGGGAGAGATGCTTCTGAGAAGGCCTCCGGGCCGGGATCGGAAGGTGGGATCACCCATGCCTCTTGGATCGGCCACACGGAGTAGACCCTGCTGGTGAATAGTGCTACCGCGAGGTGGTCCGCGGTGGCTATTGCTTGTGCCAGCAACCGGGAGAGTCAACCCAACCTGCCTTTGGGGCGGTCGGGGCCTCGATCCAGGTCGGGCATAGAAGTACCCCTGCTCGGGATGCGCAGGGGCCTGGTGACTGGAGCCAGCGGTGGCATGGGCCAACGCGGCCGCTGTTGCTAGGGCCCCAAGGAAGGCATCCTCTTCCGCTCGTGCACAACATTGCCATCGAGATAGGCGAGTCGGGATCAGCGGTGTGGGCATGTGGACAGCCCGCTCTTTGACTTGAGAAGCCTGGCGGCGGTGTCGACGTGGCCTGGCGGGATCCCTTATCGTGGATCCCTGGAGCGGATCTCGGATAGGGTGGTCCCGGACATCCTCCACCTCATCCGCATAGGGGGGGGGGGGAGTTGTCAGAGCGCTCCGGGGATAAACTCCCGAAACGGTTGGACGTCGAGGTAGGCAGTGGTGCCTCCATGCGCGGCCTTCGGGGGCGGCGTTGGTGGCGAGGTGCAGCTTCCTCGAGGTCTAGGCGAGCCATGTCCCTGGTGGGGATGACTCCCTCTTCCTCATATCTCCACACCAAGTTGTTGATCACCATTCTCTGGATGACCTCCGAGGGGGAGAGAGGGCGTGGTTGTCCCGCAGTTGCGGCTGCTGGGACGGCTGTAGAACGGGCGGGACCACGCGGAGTTGCCGCGTCGGTGTTTCCCCAACCTCTGCGCCAGTGGGCGGGCGACGATCGTGCGCTGGACTGGGCGACCTGATTCCTGAAAGCAGGGAGAAGAACCCATTAATACTAACAGGAAAAGGAATCGACAAACAATCATCCAGTGCCACGACGCCTTCCGTGGGGGGAACCCAGGCCGTCGACGTCGTGAGACGGAGTGCCCGATTTTCCTTCCCCAGCCCCTGGCGGGTTCTGTGCCCCGGTGCTGAATGCTCGGCCGGGCAACATGCTAGTCTTCCAACACCTCTGAAAGCTATCGGTCTTTTTATTGAGGAGAAGAGATTCACGTCGGGTTCACCATTTTTCTGTTTCGGTGCGGATGTGCGTCGGGTTTCTGTTCCGACGCTGTTCCGCTAGGATGCGTTCGCGCGTGCGCCCATCGACCCGAGGGGATGGGAGCACGGCTTGTGGCCCCGGAGTCCCGCTTTCCAAAGGAGGGCATCATCCTTCCCTTATTCAGGGACGTCTGCTCCTTGATCGAAACCGGGATGATGGGATGTCGACTCCTCCTTCCGTGGACGTCTCCTCGGAACTCGTCGCCTAATCCGGGTCTCCCTCATAGATTTAAGAATGTTCGTGAATCTTGTTCTCGGCGCCATATCTTCATGGACACCGGTTAATTACGCTGATTCCTCCCAGACGCTCCAAAGAGTCTGGTCGGGGCAGAAACCTGCGGTGAGGAGACCGGGTAGCTCTGGGTGTTTGGGGCGTGTCTTAACACTGCGGCTCTGCATGTCTGCCTTCCGTCCCTAATAGGGCTTCTCGAAGGCGTGATGGCCTGAGGCATCCCGCGCTGGGTGCGGGTAACTGCGTTTCCTGAGGTTTTCCTCAGCTTCCCATGTTTAACACGGGGTATGCCACGAGTTTAACGTCCAGCGGGGACGGAATCGGACTGATCGACACGAGGAGTGGATCAGGTAACAGAACCCCTTGCGGGGAACCTCCGACGCTGGGACCAGCATATGGGCGGCTTTCCGAGTGAAGTGGAATGGAATGAAATGGCATGACCCCACTGGGATGTGGCGGCCCGGGTAAGGATCAGGATGGATGATGGAGTGAAGAGCTTGGACCTCGTAGAGGCTTCCTACGTACCGCGCGTTAGCGCGGATCAAAGTCAGCATAGTTCGGATATACAGTTTAACGTCATGCTGGACGATGGCAAGCCGACTCACAGGGAGGTCGAGGCCGCCGGGCGGAGGATTGAACCAAACCACCTCACACAGAGGGGGATGGAACGGCCGGGTGGATTACAGTTTCACGCCATGCTGGACGATGGTGTTTGGGGCTTACACTCTAAGGAGGCCCATATGCGGAAAAGCTCAGTTGGAGAGGGACCTGGGCCGAAGATGAGAGACCTCGATCCCTGTCACACCCTCTACTGGCTTCGGCAGTGGGGAAGCACAATGGAGATACACATGTGCAGTCTCCCACAAGGGCGGATTCATATGTGAATCGACGCGAATGTGAACCCGGGAGGGGTCCACTGATGGAAGAACCGACGTGAATACGACCGGGACGACTAGGTGGTGGGATTGAACCTCAGGTAGGCTTCCTACGTACCCTGTTTAGGAGACAGGGATCAAAGTCCACGTAGTTCATTCTGCCAGGACTTACGCACTGAGGCAACCTGAGTGCGGCAAAGCTCAGTTGAAGAGGGACTTGGGCCGAAGGTGAGAGACACCTCGATCCCTGTCACGCCCCCTACTGGCTTCAGGAGTGGGGAAGCACAATGGAGATACACACGTGCAGTCCCCCACAAGAAACTAGGGGTTTGTAATACCCTACCCCCGTGGGCGAAGGCCACTCCAATAAATCGTCCCTAAAGAGGGGCAATCCCGACATCCCTGCAGAGACGAGCGGGTGGGGGCCACATTCAAACCTGGGGGGACCCTGCGTGCAAGGCACGGGATCGGATGAAGCGGACGGTTTAACGTCTTGCCGGACGAAGTACAGTTTAACGTCGTGTGTTGAGGACGAAGCAGACGGTTTAACGTCTTGCCGGACAAAGTACAGTTTAACGTCATGTTGGACGAATGTTGAACAGTTTAACGTCTTGTAGCTCAGACGAGGTACATTTTAACGTCATGTTGGATGAATGCTGAACAGTTTAACATCTTGTAGCTCGGACGAGGTACAGTTTAACGTCATGTTGGACGAATGCTGAACAGTTTAACGTCTTGTAGCTCGGACGAGGTACAGTTTAACGTCATGTTGGACGAATGATGAATAGTTTAACATCTTGTAGCTCGGACGAGGTACAGTTTAACGTCATGTTGGACGAATGCTGAACAGTTTAACGTCTTGTAGCTCGGACTAGGTACAGTTTAACGTCATGTTGGACGAATGCTGAACAGTTTAACGTCTTGTAGCTCGAACGAGGTACAGTTT
Source organism: Viscum album (assembly GCA_963277665.1). Lineage (NCBI taxonomy): Eukaryota > Viridiplantae > Streptophyta > Magnoliopsida > Santalales > Viscaceae > Viscum > Viscum album. The sequence goes on from OY728148.1 coordinate 549,120,487, forward strand.
AACGTCATGTTTGACGAATGCTGAACAGTTTAACGTCTTTTAGCTCGGACGAGGTACAGTTTAATGTCATGTTGGACGAATGCTGAACAGTTTAACATCTTGTAGCTCGGACGATGTACAGTTTAATGTCATGTTAGACAAATGCTGAACAGTTTAACGTCTTGTAGCTCGGACGAGGTACAGTTCAACGTCATGTTGGACGAATGCTGAACAGTTTAACGTCTTGTAGCTCAGACGAGGTACAGTTTAACGTCATGTTGGACGAATGCTGAACAGTTTAACATCTTGTAGCTCAAACGAGGTACAGTTTAACGTCATGTTGGACGAATGCTGAACAGTTTAACGTATTGTAGCTCGGACGAGGTACAGTTTAACGTCATGTTGAACGAATGCTGAACAGTTTAACGTCTTGTAGCTCGGACGAGGTACAGTTTAACGTCATGTTGGACGAATGCTGAACAGTTTAACGTCTTGTAGCTCAGACGAGGTACAGTTTAACGTCATGTTGGACGAATGCTGAACAGTTTAACATCTTGTAGCTCGGACGAGGTAGTGCCGCCAACGAGTCCGTGTCACTTCGCACGAGCCTGGAGGGCCGCACGGGAAGACAACGCACGGTGCGGGCACCCGGGATGAAGATCATCGGGCGCCACGCAGGCGGGTACCCTCAGGGGGTCAAAGGGGGCGACCCCGGCGGTTTGCACGCAAAAGAGGAGCTTGGCGCGCAACACCGCAGGCCGGCGCGCGATTGAGCAGGCTGGCGTGCAATTGGGCTAGCGCTTTGTGCGCGGATGATTGAGATTGCGCGCACCGGGCTTCGGATAGCGTGCGGGGGCAACAGATCATTCTTTAACGAATGGCCTCTTAGGAAGGGGGGGGGGGTGCGCGCAATTGGGCTGGATTGCGTGCACCCAGGGGGAAATTGCGCGCAAGAGGCTTCTTTTGTGCACGAAAGCCTTCGAGTGAGGGATTGTTCAAAGGAAAGAAGCCAACGAGATTGCGCGCGGAGGCGAACCCCGAGGCTTGATTGTGCGAAATGAAATCGTTACCTGAAGATCAGCATTGCGCGCGGAGGGGGCTGAATTGCACGCACGAGCGACCCTTCGAATTCTCGCAACCTTCAAAATGTCGGGGGTCGCCTTGTATTTATAGGAAACCCCGGGTGCGTAAGTCGGCTCGCGGGCGCGGAATCGGGGCCCGGCACGCAAGGGAGTCGCGGGATCCCCGGCCGCGCAAAATTGCGTGCCGGCCCGGTGCATTGCGCGCATCCCGGGAGGATAGCGCGCCGCACTTCAACTTTGCGCGCGGGCCTCCAAAATTCCGCGTAAGGCTTCCGGGCCCTTCGGAACATGCTTCTGACTTCAAATATGACCTCGCTTTCCGCATCCGGAACTTAGTTGGAGGAGCAACGGACTTTTCCGGCGTCTACAACTATATCTATTCATTTTAATTCCATAAGTATAACTAGGGTGTTACCTATATGTGAGTAGTCATGTAAAGTTAATTTTCATCTTAACTTTATGTGAAGGGGTTGATGTAATGGGAGGCAATAATTTCATAAGGCCACATAAAAGTATCCAATTTGTTAACTATATGTGGTATATTACATAAAATTGTGACATAAGGGAAATAGATATTTTATTAAGGTTAAATAAAGGTCATCAGGCACTTTACCCTTATGTGAATAGATACTACCGCCACTGTGTATTGGTTCTTGAAGTTTACATCTGTGCAGTGTATCAACATTTATAAGTAGACTTACTCATTCCATTTACGTAAAGGTATTAAATATATGAGATAACTATAGAATCATTTTATCATTATACAAAGTGTTTGCATAAGGTTAGAATGAGGTTCCCCTTATGAAGAATAATGGTTATGTACGCTGGTAGAAATAAATTATTTTAATTCATTAAATTATTAAATTCTATAAATAGTATATATACTTTTTATAAATAATTATAAAAGGTATTTTGGGATATAAAGAATAATTTTTTTTAAATAAAAAATTAAATTTTTGTAATGAAATAAAAAAATTAAATTTCTATATATTAAATGATAATATTTAATTCCATTTTAAAAAATATATTTTAATTCATATGATATAGAAATAAAATGTGTTTATTTATAAATTATATAAAATAATTTATAAGTGGTTTTATGTTATTGTCAATCTGGAAAAAATATAAAAAATAATAATATTTAAATTATAATTTTTTTTAATTCATTACCTTGAAAATTTTTAAATTAAAGGACCCTTATTTCGAAATTATATAAGCCACACTAAAAAGTGTTTTCACAATTGATATGATCTGAGTAAACATAATAGTTAATTATATGAAATTTTAATTATATAAGCTATTTATATAATAGAAATTAAATTTAAAATTCATTATAATTAACAAAAATATCATATATTTGAGAAAATCAATATAATTAAAAATATGAAAGATTTAATAATAGGAATTAAAATAAAATATTAATATTCCAAATTAAGAATTTTATATAGTGGAAAATCTAAAATTATAAAATGTTAATAATTATATTTTTCTATGAATAGTTCATAAATAAATATCTCATGTTTAAATATTTCAATTTCTCATATATTTAAAATTTATTCCTTATATTATTCAATGATACAATTTTTTTATTATAAATTTCTATATAGAAAAATTTATCGGAAAAATTTATTCTCGAATAGAGACTTGCATTTTCACACTAGGAGTAACTCTATAATGATTTTACATCCTCACCAACTTTGACCTCATATTGTAATTGAAATTATGAACATGAATTTTGTTTTTGAATATAATTTTTCCATATTTGTTTTTCATGTTATAATGAATCTGAATCTATATTAAGTAAAGTATCCCCTGGTAGAGGGATTTGGGGGACAGACTGTATATATAAATGAATGTTTTTTCATTATTTAGGTTGATGTATGGGGTCTGAAATCTATAACTATGGTTGTACTCAAAGGTATCATTTTGTTAATTTAAATTAAATTTTCATGTAGTATATATATATATATAATGAATCTGGATATGAATTAATACGTTTGACTTCTATTTTTTTTGAGTAACACAAACATATGGGTTCTATAATGTGTTACACATCAATATGATTTTAAGATATTTATATTTTTGTGGGAATAGGATTAAAAAATAAATAATATAAAATAGGCATATATAAATGGAATAACATGAGATAAGATAATAAGATTAAAATCCCTTTGAAATACTATGTTATAGATTCCTTTTAAAAAATACACTTCTTGATATTGAATATCTGAACATGTAGTTTCCTTCCATAGTGGACTTCCCATGGATTATCTTATGAAATTAAATCCTTCAATGAGTTATCATGGATCATTAATGGGTAGTTTTACACCGAAATGTGGATCCTGTTGACTATCTATTGATTCGATAATTATTTATATTTTCATTAGGTCACACTATATGGGAAACCCAATGGGTTGGGATATAATATGAATAATGTTTTTCTATCCATATGGTTGATTGGACAATTTTTTCCTCTTTTCCTTCCAAAATTCATATATGATACGATTAGTATGAGTCTTTTCTTAAATAACTAAGTAGTGAGTTTCACACCATATCATGGTCATTTTCATTATTATATAATTATCAAAGATTATTAATTGGTTTAGTGAATGGAATTTAAAGGAGTCATCATTTTAGTGGGATTTTGTTTAATTGAAGTCCTTATTAAGTGATTAATATCATATGATACTAATGTTATAAAATCTTTTGTTAAAAATAATAGAATCATTATCATCAAAATAATCATTGATATTAATTATTTTAAGGAAAATAATAAAAAATGTTATTATATATACCGATAACTTATTAAACATTATTATGATAAATTGGTGATTCATGAAATCTTCTTAATGAAAATTTTATGTTTCTGAATAGTTCCATTCTCAATAACCATGTTTTTATGTTATTAAAAAGTTAAAATAAATGATTATAAAATATTAAAGAGATTAATTTAGGAATTCAAAGTCATTTTCTATTTAATGATTTTATATTATATTAATCTATTGCAATCTTATGATAATATTTTTAAATTCAAAAATATTTAATTGATATTCTAAATTTATTGTGAATGTATATAAACTAATAATAATATGTATGGGTTCTAATTTAGTTTATTGATAGTAAAATTAGTTAAATTTCAAAACCAGGAGATTTTTATTAATAAACAAATGTTCAATATTTTTTCATCAAGAAGATAATTAAGGCTATTTAAACCCATGTTTTTCAACAAGGAAGAGTAATAATTAAATATGAATAATTTATATAAGAAAAACTTGAATGAGTTTGGGAAACTCCTTGGAATATTCACGTCACATATTTATTTTAAATAAGTCAATTATTTTATATTTAAATGTATGAGATACCAAATGAATGTATTATAAAGTATTGTAAATATATAGAGGTAAAAAATAAAAGGAGGTATTAATTGAGATTTTTTTGTATTCATAAGATGATGTAAATACTTACAACATCAATGATTTGAATGTAAAATATTTTATCAATATCTAATGAATCTAAAAAAATATGTGTGTATCAATTTCTATTCTCTTACATGATAAAAAAATGTTCAATTTTTTTTTGATATGAACAGGAAATGAGATGATTAAGTGAACCCAAATGGTATGTAATTCATCAATTAATAAGACATGTTTTATAGAATAATATTTTGATAAAAGTTATTATCATGGATAAAAGTGTTTATATAGAAATTTTTTAATATACATGGGTATATGTTCCTGCCACTCATCTTTGGTATATTTTAGTATAATTATTTTTTAAATAAATGTTTGAAAAACATAGAATACCATTTATTAAAAAATTGTAATACTTTATTTGAAAAATTTTCCTACTAAAAAAATAAAATTCATTTAACAAAAATTTAAATTTTTTGGAAAGTTATTTTAAAAACAATTTATTTTTGGAGAGACTAGTGGAAATATTGTTAAACATAGTTATGTTGAATGTTTATAAATAAGGTATAACACAGAACATATGTTTCAATGTTTTTCCAATTAATATCCTAAATTGTTTAGGATATGTGATGATAAATAAGAAATTAATGTGTTACATTTAGTTAATATTAATAAAGGGGATATAAATATTAATGTGTTTTTATATAATATATTAAATTATGTTAGTATTGGTGATGATAAAAATATATAAAGAGTTATATTAATTTATTTGGGAAAATGACAGACAATATTTATTAAAGGATATTAACATTTAAAAAGAATAAGTTAATTACATCAGAAATCCAAAAAGGGTTTAGGGTATGGAAGAAAATAGAAATTTAAAGAGTTACATTTATTCAATATATTAATGTGATTGTCACTTTATCTTAAAAGTATTTCTGGAAAAATTGTACCCAATAAATTAAGTACTTACTTTATTTTATAAAAAATATTTAATGGAATATGGTTCAATGTATAATGATGATTACATGAAAGGAAATTTATGTAGATAATAGAATTTGATATCTTAAATTTATTTATTATGATGTTGATAAAATAGAATGTGTTCGATGAGTTGAAAAACTATGAATATGATTACAATGAATCGCCATTAATGAAAACAAATTGATTCATTAATGTTTCTCATTGTGTAATTTTGTTGAAGGTTTTTATCATATCATCATAGAGATATGTCACTTTGTCACATATGGGTATGAAATTGACTACATATGATACTGTGAGTTAAAAAAATATAATGTGTTGAAAACATAAGGATGATTTATAATTTAATCATATATGATATAACAAATTGGTTTATATGATTTTTCGATAAGTATTCTTAAAGATATTAATGATATTAAAATATATCATGTTAATATTCATAAAGATTTTATTTAATGTACCCATACATAGTATCTTAGAGCCAATGGATACTTTATTAAATTGAAAAAATATACATGATATTACATCCAAAAGGACCGAATGGGTTATTGTTCTTGGTATACTAGATATTTTCTCGGATCTCACATTGCTTTTTAAAATATAAAAATACAACTTAGTGAATGTAAATATTCTTCATTCATGAACTCAATAAACAATTCCTTAATCATATCCTATTAAAAGTAACTAAATAAATTTGATCTCATTTCTAAATAAGTGTCATATATATTGGAATCATTTAAAATAAAATAAGGCATAATCAGTCTTAAAAGGTAAAAAAATTGAAAAATAATTGTCGTTTAATACATAAAATGATCATAAAGAATATTATGGAAGGATTGAATTATGATAAAATGAGGCATTATGATATATAAATTGCATATTTTTAATTATAATTGGATTTAATTACTTATCAAATAATAAACTTGACATCAATAACTTATTTTGTAATGAGAAGATGTTTAATTATGTATATCATAAACACACCATCAAGTCCTCATGCCAAAACATCTTAGATAAATTGGTGTGGCCTCTAAAAAACAACCAAAATAGTTTGTATCCTGAGACCTTTTGATTCATTAAGGGGCTATAGAATTCCCCTAACAATGCATAACATGTCCAATGCATTTATAATATTAAATGAGGGAAATGTAATCAACATACACAATTTCATTTGAAAACAATATTACGATGTGTTAATAATTTCCCTAATCAATTAATTTAATAATAATAATAATATGTAATATAATGAATGGTATCTAAATAATACATACCTATTAAAGAAAAATATTCACCAAATAATATTGAAATATATGACTATACCAAAAAAATATCATAGAATTATTTCTTTAGAAATATAAAATTTTTAATTCAAATTCACAAATTCAATATATAAAAATTCTTAATAAAAATTAACTAAAACATTTAACTTGAAAAAATTATATAAAAACATTAACTTATGACATAAATTAATTTGTGGTATAGATGGAAGTATATTATTCTCATGCTGAGTGTATGAAAAATATATTACTTTATCATTTTCAAAAAAAAAAATCAAAAAGTACTTCAGTCAGAAAATGAATGGTAGATTCAAGTTGTTTTTTTACACAAAAAATGTGTTAAATAAATTGTTGGATAATGGTAAAATAATTATTTCAATAATTTAAGGAATATATGTTCATGGAAGAAAAATATTCTAAAATTCATAGAAAATCATATATGGATTTCCTTAAAAACATTCTTTTAGCCAAATAAGTATTTAAAAGTGGGATATAAAATTAAATGAAATAATTTTCGAAAATAACTGGTGGATAGTGAACTATATTGTGTTTGATATGTAAATATCTAATAATTCCATCATGGATATTTTAGTATAAAAAATCATGAATAATGATGATATCATGAAATACAACCATACCACTTTGATTACTTGTGAGTCTTAACCATGATGGAAGGAATAATTTCTAATGAAACATTAAAAAACATGAATATAAATAGATACATGATAAAACATATCAAAGGGGGTATATATACATCTTATAATAAAATATAGGGGTATAGCATAACTTATGTTCCATGGAAGATAATTTCTAGTGAAATATCATTACAATGATCATATCATTATAGTGAGAATTAATCAATGAATTTATATTTTGTAATAAATTTAGATCCATATAAAAAACTGAAAATACTATATTAAATAGTCTGAAATTATTCCAAACATAACCATATATTAACATAGTCAATAGAGAAGTAATATAAATTAGTCCAAATAAATTGACTTATACAATACCTTTCCTAAGGTCTGAATTTCCATTTACATGTGTTATCATCCTAGATAATAAAAATATGATAATTATTTAATTCATTAAGAAAATAAGTTTTTTTATTTTTAAATTTTTTATTTTCTTTATTACTATGTTATTTTTTAATTACTTAATCAATTAATTTTATATTAGATTTAATATGATATTCAATTCATATTTCTAAAAATGGCATCTATAGGATAAATATGGAAAAAAAGATAAGTGTTCATAACATATTAAATAATTATAATTAAATAATTATAATTTTAAAACATGAATTAAACATTAAAAACTAATTAGTAATTTTTATTAAGAAAAATGAACTATGGTACATTCATGGAGATGGTAGGTCATAAGTACATATGTATAGTGGTTCCATTTTTCAATTATCATGATAGAAATAAGCTAAGTATTATTTTATATTTCTGGAATTACCATTATATAATAAATAAAATCTTATATATGTAAAGAAACATATATACACTATCTATGTGATGTAGTGGTGATAAAAGAATAACATCACTTCAATGTGGTGGTGGTCCTCTCATACACATGAATAATGTTATCATAATTAAATTAATGTAGAGTTAAGATAAAAGTTATATATTACTTTTATTGAATGACAGATATATATTTATTATTATATATATATACCCCAAATCCATCATTATAATCATATATTAGAGGAGGTGATGGATAATGAATCACATCAGGTCGAGAGGTGGTAGTCTTCCATACACACAAATGAAAATGGTGTTTTGAATATTATTAATAGTATATGTATATAGGTTATTCAAAAACAACTATTTATTTTAATAGAACACTATTTTCATAGAGTATAAGACATACAAAACCGAGCCTAAATGAACCAAAATATATTATTATTCATGTATGGTTGTTATAACCATGACATTAAATTGAAGGGTATGGATCTTATTAACTAAATAGTAAAATATATACAAACTACCTACTCAATTCAAAATAAATAACTAATTTTTAGGAACAAAGAAATCAATTTTTAGTAATGTGATTTTATGCTTCTGAAATATATATTCTTTTAAAATTATTTATATTGATTTTTAATAAAGTATTATAATTTTATTTTTATTTTCTATAAATTTTATTTTATTAAAAAATACCATTTTTAAATAATCATATCCAAATTGTCTTATTGTGATTTTTTTATGAAAATATTCATTTTCCAATTAATATTGAAAAATACAGATTTTTATAGAAAACTATATTTTCTCAACCATTTATGATGTTCCATTTTCTTTAAAAAGGGATTAACTATAAAATTTGTTACAATAAATTATTAATAAATCAATTTTGTTCATTTGTATCAATAATATGTCAATATTTGCTATAAAAACATCTTTTTTTCATAAAAAGTCATTTTTTCTGAATAGCTATTTTTATTTATGCGATTTAATTTATTATAATAAATTAAATTAATATCTATCATTAAATTATTTAAATTGAATTTATATATTATATTTTTAAATAATGATTTAACATTCATATAATATATTTTAATTCATGAGATAAGAACCCATCCAATTTTATTCATAAAAACTGCATTTTTTATAAAACAATTTCACATTTCTCATAGTTATTTTTAATTTAATATATTAAAATTATAGATAATTTATATCATAAAATTAATAGAAAATTTGGAATCTTGATTCAAAAATAATTTATTTAAGTCTGTTGTATAATCCAATGGCCTGAAGACCTTCATTTTTATAGATTTTTGATAATCTACCTTTCAAGGGATAAGGTGGAACCCTTACAAGGATCGTAAGCATATGTATTAAATGACCCATAGTCCATAGAGGAATTCACTACCCATTGAGTTCAAACATTACATACAACCAAGACTAAATACTTGGAACTGCTTCTCCCCAGCATCTTTATCGTGAATCAGCTCTCCACCTTCTCATGGCTATTCAGCTAGGCTACCCCGTGCATGCACAGGCTTATCCCGATGGCAGGTGCCATACCCTCTCATTCTTACAATCCGTGTATCTTCTAATGTGGTGAAAGCTCCTTGCTCATCCTCTTATAGAGCTTGTTTCTTATAGGTTGTCTGGTTTGCATGTGCACTTAAGGTGGCCTAATGGCCTTGATGTGGCTCGAAACCCTTACTGGCCCGAAGGCTTGGGTGGCCCAAAGGCCTTAAAAGGGCTCGTGGACCAAATTGGTGGCCCGAAGGCCCAAACGAGGGAAAATTCCTAGCTGCTATAGTGAAAAACGGTTCCTGATGCAGTACCTACTATTGTTCTATACATTATCAGCTACAATACCTACTACAGTGCTGCTACAGTACCCCAAAAATTATGCCTCCACATGGATTTTATCCTGGGTCACCTAGATGAACTTAAGAGTCCTCAAAAACTAGGCTAAGGCTCATATTCAATTAAGTCAATTGTATTTATTGATAATATGGATTCTAATTGTGTTAAATTTACAACCTCTTATAATGGTAAATCAGGATAATCTACATTAAAAGTAATTGCTATGTCCATAATTTATCATCCTAGTTTTTATTGGATGAATTGAATTTTACCCTTAACAAATTATAAATAAAATATAGTTTTTAAAGGGAATCATGTCCATGGAAATGACCTATATGTTATTTAAATCAAACGACGATACAAAATGTCAGAATAAATTTTTTTATAACTCTTTTGTGTCCAAAAAGGAAAATGGATCATTAATGAAACGAAATTTATATTTAAAAATTAAAGAAATTATTTTCTTATTATAAATTTATTTCTAATTTTTATTACTTATATTATTATCTTAATTAATTGTAAAAACTAATACCGTATTAATATAATTTAGAGAAAAATAAAATAAATGATTTTAAAAATACTATAAGTGACATAACATGAATGACATAATTTATACCAAGAATTTTATAGATCATAGGAAATTATTAATGATTTATAAATGAATTTTACTGAAAATACTACTTTTTTATTTATTTGAATTCAAATTGAATGAAAAGTGTAAAAATTGCCATTAATGACCCATTATCAAAATAATATTTTATATAATATTTAAAAATTATGAAAATATTGGATGTGGAAAATTTAGATAATATGTGGTATAAAATGAAATCAATTTTCCATTTATAGTTCAATAATTACCTTATATGTAAAATTAAAACACTTTAATATGGAAAAATATGTGACCATAGTTAATGAAAAAATATATAAACCTATGGATTAATCAAAAGGAAAATGATTAAAATAATATCAAAAGTGTATTATTTTTTCAATGATGTAATTTAAACCCTATTATCATTTACATCTAATTCATGACCTCATATAATCCTTTAGATCAAGAATAATTTTATTATATTTTAATTTTTTAGTAAATCTCAAATGTTCCCCTCACCTCACATATAAATGGGAACCTCCTACCTTTACATAAAATTGATCCTTCTATCAGAACCAAAATCATCCAATTTCTCTAATTAACATAATTTACTGGATTCTAGAGGTGTTTTCATCCTGCAATACCAACCCTATGATCATTAAAAACGTATCCCAATGAGTTCTTCCAAATAATAGGTAATCATTCTAACCGATCACTTTCTTTTTTTTTACTTCTTATATTTCCACATTTAAATCTAGTGTATTTATCATAAAATGGTTACATCCATATACAATATATATTAAAATATTATAATGATCATTATACTATAATTATGAACCCTCTTTCCCATCAAATGGGTTTTGAAAATATTTCTTATGAGAATGTAAATCTTATCGTTTCCATATACCGACACAATTCATTTTTCTTTAGCATATTTTATGGATGTGAATTATGTTGGGTTTAATGTTTATATTTGAAATTTTAATAATAATTATACTTCTTTATTTTTAATTTTAAACCTACCTTTTTATGATACAAACTTTTGGGAAAGTATAATGTTAGTCATACATATATGTAGACAACCACTACCATAGAGCAATGTAAATCATTTTTAGTTTCTATTTTAATTGTATTGTAATAAGAATTTGTTTTGTTAATATATATGATTTATATAAAATTATTATACTTCTATAAAGTTTAATTATAATTTACTATTTGTTTGGCCCATCCATTGATGAAACGTTGGCCCGCTTCCTCATTGGATTGAGAAGGTGGTGAGGTGCTATGAGGCCTAAAGTGACGCTCCCAATGCTAGACATTAATACCAAGGGATTCAAGAATAAATTCGGGAATGATTTTCCCTTGATATAAACCAACCAAAAAAACCATCCATTACTAACAAAACTACACAGTGCATGTTAACATAGCAATATGAACAATATATTACCAATAGACAACCAAGGAATCCCATAAAAATTCCCAAAACCAATAAAAACAAACCATACTAAAACAATGTTAGAGTACCAAGTGGAAGACTAAACAATATACCCAAAGTAAACCAAGACACACTCCACTACTCCACAAAAATCTTGCAGCTCCAAACTCCACCAAACCACCCATGCATCATGAAGAACTGCTACTAAAATGAGATTTCTTACTCTTACCTGTGTACCCAAAAATAAGACAAACAAAGGCACCAAAGTTCCAAAGTAGGGGTGAGTAATAATACTAAGTATAAATTCCCCAAATCACTTACCTACACACAACACTAGGATAAAACCATTACCAAAATTATATAAAACAATTTATATAAAAAAATAAATAGTTCAACAATTAACAATTATCCAAACACACCCTTACCTTGCTATGACAGACAAGGGAATGCTACAAACATGCCATAATCCATATCACCATTTCACATTATCACAACAATTCAAAACTTGCATAGAAATACACAATAATTCAAACAAACATGGAGGAATATCCCATCCAAACCCATTCACTACTTTTCCAATGAAGTGGTACATCCCAACCAATTGTCCATAATGGTGGACCTTCCATCCACTATCGATCAAATTTCTTAGTTATACATCCCACCCACTACACACACAATCAACATGATCAATAATATCTAACCAACCAAAAATCATTAAGCACTCAAAGGCCACACATTATGCAAACAACCAATTACAACACATTCCAAATCACTTCGATAAATTCTCTATTTATTGAAAACACTGATTAAACATTTTCCATGACAAACCACATTTCAGGAAAACAACATATTTATTGAAATTTATCTTTCATAAAATATTTTCCATAATTCAACCCAATATCAATTTTATTATCAACATTTTAAAGTCACACAAAAATACCCATTTTTCTACAATATCATATTTTCCCCAAAATCCATAGATCCTCACCAAATGGGGTTCCACAACGATTCTCACATAATATTTACAATTAATAGCAAGTAAAGAAAATTAATTGGTAACAAGGCATAAATTTTTAGCAATGTGGAGTTGACAGATAAGATAGCTATAATTAGGGTTTCATTAAAATCGACCCACATAAAAACGCACCACCAATCTAGAAAAATACACCACCAATAACACACTAGATCTTCTTCCCTGTCATAAAATGCCCTAAAATCATCACCTAAGTAAAAAAAACACAAGATATATTTTCAAAATATGTAGATATTGAAATCCAAGAGGGGGAAGAGACAAGATCAAGAGGAAATGAAAAATAAACCAAAAACAAGAATTACTCAATATGAACTACCTTTAGAAATCCTTGAAACCCCATCAAATACCTTCCAAAAGGAGTGGGAGCACACACATTACCCTTGAGAAGAATAAATCCCATGTAGGGTTCATATGGGGGAGGAATAGTTGAGTTAGGGAAGATTCCAATTAACCCTATTTAAAAAACCATTTTTAATGGACCACACGGTTAGCTCTAATAGTTTGAAAAACCTTGCTTTAACCTTGAAGATTCTACTATATGAATAGTGGAATATCTCATGGTTACCTAGAATTCTCACATTGTTTCCCTAACCATGACCAAACCATGCAGCTATTAGAAGGCCTCGAATATTTTCCAAACCTATTCCAAAACATTTCCAAACTCCCCCAAACATTCCTAAACATGACCAAAATGATTTATATACATAAAAAGTTATCAAGAAAGATCACATACCTCAAACTAGGTGTGTTAAATTCTCCACTCAATTAGACATTCCTACTTGGTAATGAATATAAACACCACTCTGCTGAAAGAACTCGGTCCATTGCTCAGCCATATATTCCTCCCACTCACAAGTCTCCTACTAAATTTGACCCTGCTCCATAAAACCTGAACAGAAATGGTGATTTTACAATGCAAGACTTTCTCGTTCCTAACCATAATCTATAGTAGCTCATGCACAAAAACGTAATCCTGTTATAGATAAACATGATACCAATTTATCACATTGAAATGATCTAGTGATACCTTTTTCAAATGCAACACATGAAACACATTGTGCACTACACTAAACCGTGTTGGAAAATCCAAACAATAAGCCACCTATCCAATCCTATCAAGTATCTCAAATAGACTAATATACCTTTGAGATAACATTGGATTCATTCCAAACTGATGATGTCCCATCCTAGGATATATTTTTAAAAACACATGATTACCCACATCGAATGACAATGGTTGTCGATTATGGTCCGCATATGATTTCTGGCAACTTTGATCTCTCTCCATACACTTTCTAATCAACTAGATCTTCTCTATAGTCTCTTATATAGGTCTCATTACAATCATCGAAATCTCATCCATTTCCACCCAACATAGTGGATCATGACACAGATGCCCAAGCAGTGCCTCAAATAGAACCATATTTATTGAAACCTGATAACATTTATTATAAGAGAACTCAAAAAGTGGTAAATTCTCTACCAATAAACCATGAAAATAAATCACACAATACCTTATCATAACCTCCAAAGCATATATAATCCTCTTGGATTGCCCATCCATATGAGGATGATACGACATGCTCATCATCAATTGTGTCCCATGGTCTAGCTGCAAGGATTTCCAAAAATGAGATGTGAACCTTAGATCTCTATCTAATAAAATTGAATATGGAACACCATGACCCTTTACTACTTGTCGGATATATATTTTTGATTTATCCTCTTTTGTATGTGATTCATGAATCGGGGTGAAATGGGATGACTTTGTGGGATGATCCACAATCACACATATTGTATTGGGTTTCCAAACCATTCTCCGAAGGCTTTTCACAAAATCCATTACAATTTGTTCCCACCTCCACACTGGAATAGGTAAATATTGAAATATTCTTTTTAGTCACCGATGCACTTCTTTTACATGCTGACAATTCAAGCATCTCAAAGAAATATCAACCACTACACTTTTAATATCTACCTACCAAAAATTTACAATCAACGCCTTATACATCTTCTAAATTAAAGGATGGAAATCCCTCCTAGAATGTTGATAAGAACTGAGATATTCTTCATAACAAGCCAATGGTACCACCATCCAATTCCAAAAACTCAAAAATAAATACTCATTTATTTCCCAACCCTCAATGGTCTCCCTGCTATTGTGTTTTGACCTCATTTCCAAAGTCTCAGAATTAGATGCCTATGACAAATTAACCAAACTAACCAAGTCAGGAACCAACGAAACTAGAAAGAATACCACTTTGTCACCATGTCCTTACATTCGAACTACATGTCATATTCGACCCAAATCAACTTCCACTAATCAAATTCTTATTTCACCACCTCAGCATATGATTTTATACTTAATTTATCTTCCACCAAATTTCACATACTATATGTGTACATTAAGTCAAAATCAAATATATGAATATATTTCATCCATATACTTTTGATCAAGTTCAAATCACTTTATGAGAAAATATGATTTAAACTCTTGTGATAGGTAAACACCGTGAATTTCTCACTGAAGAGATAATAATGCCACATTTTAAAATAATGAACCACAACCCCCAACTCTAAATAATATTTGGGGTAGTTATTCTCATGAATCCTTAACTGCCATGATCCATATGAAACCACATGACCCCCCTACATGAGAACACACCCCAATCCTTATCCAAATGCATCAAAATACACCACATACTCATTCCCTAGTTCTTGAAAAGCAATGATTAGTGCTGACGTAAGGTGAACCTTTAGCTTTTCAAAAAAAAATATCTTACACTAATCATCCCATATAAATGGAACATTTTTTCCTGTCAAAGCAGTCATCATTGAGGCCAATCCTGAGAAATCATGAATAAAACATTGATAATATTCAGGAAGTCCATGGAAGTTCAATATCTCAAAAAAATTTATTGTAAATTGTGATGAGATAAAGGCCTTTATCTTTTCTGGATAAACTAAAACACCATTCTCAGAAAAAAAATATCCAAGGAAACAAACCTCTTATATATAGAAGTCACACTTTTACAATTGGTAATACAACCGATGATCCCTTAAGATTCCAAACACTATCACTAAGTTCTACTCATTATCCACCCTTGTTCCCGAATACAGTAGTATATAATCAAAAAATACCACCACACAGGAATTAAAATATTTCCGAAATATCTAATACATCAATTCCATGAACACTGTTGGTGAATTATTTAGACTAATGGCCATAACCAAATACTCATAATGAGTAAATCTACATTAGAAAGATATTTTGGGAATATCATTCTTCCAAAACTAATATTTATGATATCCTAAACTCAAGAATATCTTGGAGAACCACTAAGATCCTCTCAACAAGAAAAATAAATAATTAATGCTTGTAAGTGAATATTGGTTCTTTATCATAACCTGTTTAAGTCTATAATAATCCTCACAGATCCACAGAGTTTCATTTGAATATTTATCAGTCACAACTATTACATTCCATAGGGATATGCTAGGTCAGATGAACCTTTTGTTCACTATCTCTCCCAACTGTACTTTTAATTCTCTAAATTATGTTGGTTTTATCCAGTGAGATGGAAGTGAGATAAAACTAGTCCCTATAAGGATATACATCGTAAACATCACTTATCTCATAGGTGGAAACCCTGAGAAATATTTGGGAAGGACATCCATAAACTAATCCACAAATAATGGGAGAAAACTCTTCTCCACACATTTTACTAATGCCAACGACAAACCTACAAAATGATACAAGATTGTGCCAACAGATGCTGCCAAAAAATCTGTTGCACCAAGGTTTTCATTATTCTCCCCTCTAAAGAGTTGTTCTATTCCATACTTAGTTGTAAATAAACCATTCATATATAACAACCGATGTGGGCCTTAAACTTTTCCAACCAATCCATTCCTATGACTATATCATAGGAATCCATCTCAAGCACTGAGAATTCCCACATCAATTCAATATCATCCACCACTAGGCTAAACACTATACGTAGGAAGGCTCAACAATATCTTTGAACAATATGAGTTTGGTGTTTGAAAATAGAAGGAAACATTTCCACAATTAAACTAAGAAAACTAATAGCTTTGGAAGAAAGACAAGAATCAAAAGCACCAGTATCAAAAAAATATTACATCAATGTAAAATTCAATGAAATTGTACCTCATACTATGGATCATATTGATTAATCATCCATTAAAACTGGTTTATCTCTAATCAACTACTTGCTTTCCAAACTCTACTCTTTATTACACTATTGGTGTTTCATGGTATTTCTAGAATCCCCCGAACTAACTTGGCTCTACAGATGCTGAGTATAATGCTGCCCTCATCTGTTTCAGGCATAGTACACCTTCAACCTCATAGGAGTGTCAAGAACATTCAATCTCGAAGAATTATAGCAATACCATTAAATATTCCCCATATTCATACAATTAAAAAATGCTTGAGGTTGTGGAATAACATTCAAATTGATGTGTCCTATAGAGCCGCATTGAAGACATCATGGCATGGTATAAGGCTTTGTTGGATTATTCATCGATCCTTCCATCGGCTTCTGAGTCACACTCCCACCATGGAAATAAGTGTATATCTTCTTATTGAACCCAGTTTTCATGTACCTATTATTACCCAAGGGCACCAATATACTTCCCCCTCCTTTAGACCCCAAAATATCTCACTCATCATCCATTTCCCTATTCACCATTTCTGTGTAATCAATTATACACAACACCACTATCATGGAATGTATTTACTGCCTCATCCTAGCTTCAAATATTTGTGCCTTCAATGATCTGCTAGATGATACCTTGTGTAAATGTCGCACTAATTTAATTAAACTATCTGAATATTATAGTACCAAAAGGTTCTCTAACTTCAAATGGAATAAATCCATTGTGTGCAAAATTCTAAATATATGAGGGTAGAATTGTTTATCAAGAAATTCCTCAAAACACTCTCATGCCACACATCGGTCTATCCCAGACTGGACCACAAGCTCCCACAACTAAAGGGAAATATCTTCCAACATGTATGTGTCTATATTCACTTTTATCTCTATTGGTGTTACTAGGAATTAAAATATCATATTCATTCTCTTTTAGCAATGCGTCAGTCCATTGTGGCTCTAAATCACCCCTAAAAATTGGAGGCTTCTGGTTTAAAAAATGAACCAAATGATCTACATGTTTTGTTTCATCATCCTTATTCCCAATTTCCACATCTTGGAAAGATTTCACTATACTCTTCACTAGCTGCTAGTTCACCTAAGAATTAGGTACAATTATATTTTTAGCAGCTTCATCTGGTTGGTCTCTCTTATGCCTACCTGATGCCATTTATATCTACATGAAACAACCATAAGTTCCACACTCATATAAAAGAGGTCTTACTATTCAAATTCAATTACATAAAAAATATCAAAACAAGGCTTTCCAGAAGTCCACATTTTCCAAGTATCATTATTCTAAAAAATCCACAACGTTTTGAAACATTTCACCATTTTCCAAAATACCACAAGTATCCTTGATTCAATCCTGTCCATTTGGAAACCCAATTTAGTTATTTCAAAATTCACACATTCAGATTGCATTATAAATCATTATACCCTAATGAAATATGTATCCTAGTGTGATGTCATTTCTACCATGCATTCCATTCCCATCTGATTGGGTGCAACCATGATAATGAGATATCCAATGCTTATAAGTGTCTCCAAAACAATTATCTACTCAAATCCATGGTTACTAGAAGTTCAACATAAAAAGGTTAGATACATCCTTTTATTATATAAATTCCATGTTATGACAATCTGATTCCCTGATAACATCTCAAATAAGTGAATGGACCAAGAACTAATTTCAACACCAAGACCAAAAATTAACGCCAAAGGACCAAACAAACTGATACAACTTTAATGCCCACACCTTCCTCATTGGATTGAAAAGGAGGTGAGGTGTTACTAGTCCTTATGATATGTTTTAATGGTCCTAATGGTTAGAAATAAATGATGACGGCTTCAAGAATATTTTGGGGAATGATTTTCCTGTGAGATGAACCTACTAACCAATTAATATATTACCAACAAAACTATACAATGCATGTCAACTTAGCAACCCGAACCATATATTACCAAAAGACAACCAATATATTCCATAAAAATTCCCAAAAACCAATAAAAATAATAAAAAAACAAAGTCATAGTACCAATTGAAGGTCAAAACAAGAGACCCAAAGTAAACTAAGACACACTCAACTACTCCATGACATGCTCCATGCTCCAAGCACCACCAAATCACCCAAGCATCATGATGAACTGCCAGTAAAATGATATGCCTTACTCTTTCTTGTGTTATAGAAAAAAATACCTACCAAAGAACCAATGTTACAATGAATGAATGAGGAATTATACTTTTTAGTATTTCTCCAAATGAATTCCAAACACACTCGATTCGAATAAAACCATTAGAATAATTATATAAAACGATTTATATAAAACAAAAATTATCAAAAGTACAAACACACCCTAACCAAGATATGTCAAACACAGGGAAGCCAAAACTAGGCCATACTAAATTTTACCATTTCACATTAGCACATAAATTTTCATCTTTCATATCAATGCACAACCTTTCAAACAACCATGGTGGAACATCCCATCTAAACCTGCTTACTACTTTTCCAAACTAGTTGTACTTCTAGACCACTTATACATAATGGTGGCCCTTCCATCCAGTATCCATCAACTTTTATAGAGATACCTACCACCCACATCACAAAAAATCAAATCAATCCATAATAATTCACCAACCAACAAACATAAAGCACACCAAGGCACATATTATGCATGCAACCAATTCCAACACATGCCAAATCACTTAAATAAATCCCCCATCTATTGAAAACACCCTTTAACCATTTTCTATTCCAACCAAATTTGAATAAAATAATCACTTTATTTAAATTAATCTTTCATAATACATTTTACATAATTCAACCCATTATTGAATTTAAAATCATCATTTTAAAATCACATAACAAAACCTCTTTTGCAACATTACCCCATTTTACCCAAAATACCCAAATCATCACTAAATGGGTTTACAAAATTATTTCCACATAATATTAAAGATTAATTTCATTTAAAATAAATTATTTTCAACCTAGACCTCATATTTTAGCAATTTAGAGTTAAGAGAGTATCTGCCAACCTTTCGGGCTCTAGTAAAATTGATCCACAAGGAATCGCAACACCAGTCCAAGAAAAAAACTCCACCAAAACCGCTCATGATATTCTTCCCTATCATCATCAAGACCTAAAATCATCCCCTATGGCAATAAAACACTATATCTACGTGAAACAGATGTAGATCTAGAAAACCTAGAGATGAAAGAGAGAAGATCTAGAGGAAAAGACAACTATGCCAAAAGAGAAGACTTACTAGAGATGAACTTCCATTAAAACAAATTCAATAACCCTTCAAATCACATCCAAAATGAGTTACAGATCACCCCTAGCCCTTAAAAATAAGAAATTCGATGCAGGGTTCAAATTGGATAAAAAATGTTTTAGTTTGGGAAAATATCGACTAACCCCATTTTCAAAAAACCATTTTTATGGCACGCATGGTTAGATTGCACAATTTGAGAAAATGTAAGGTAACTATTTGGATTCTACTATCTAAATAGTGAAATATTTCATGGTTGCATGGGATTCTAGTATGGTTTCCTCTAACCGTGCTCAAACCGTGTAAGCATTAAAATGCCCCCAAAACGTTCCAAAACGTTTCCAAACTCCCCTAAAAATTCCTAAACATTAGCCAACCACTACATATACATAAAAAAGTATAAAAAAGGTC
The DNA here is from genome assembly GCA_963277665.1 of Viscum album. Taxonomy (NCBI): domain Eukaryota; kingdom Viridiplantae; phylum Streptophyta; class Magnoliopsida; order Santalales; family Viscaceae; genus Viscum; species Viscum album. The sequence goes on from OY728148.1 coordinate 549,141,462, forward strand.
ACATACCTCAAATTAGTGGTTCTATAATAGAAATGTGAAAATGGTGTTCATGCTTATGGATGACCTACTATCTCTGTGAACAGTGCAGTTCATTTTTATATCACTAATTATTATGTATTACTATAAATTAATATATAATTAATATATAATTCATATATAATTCATATATCTTAATTTATTATAATTATTAACATTACTTAAATGATTAAAACTTTATCATGTTATAAATTATGAAACTACTAAATTAAAACATACATAAAAAATGATGTAGTTTTTACATAAAAATTTGATGTAAACAAAGAATTAATAATAAATAGGTGATAAAAGATTTTAAGTAAGTAATAAATGTTATGATATATTTCAAGTAAATATGTATCTCTTATATGTGACGTTCTTATATATTAAAATAAATTTGGACTTGAGTTAAGAGTTTCTCATCTTACTTTTACTTTCTTGATACATATTCCACATTCAGCAAATATTTATATTTTGTGATGTATAAATTGTCTAATTTGATATGTTATAACATTAATCTTATTATTTTAATTGTATTTAATAAATCAATAGAATTTGTTTCTTTCATGATGCTTATGATACAATGTTTACTAATGTAAAAAGGATTTATTTCATAATATCTTTATTATTCAGGACTATTTATTTTTAAGTCTCAATTGAGGAATACTTTACTTCCATTGCCATGTTTTCTAGAAATATATTTATTTTTTTTATATATTATCAAATGATTTCTTAATTAAATTTCTAACCACATTTTAATTTCAAATAAATTTTTTAAAATGATTCTTTCAATTGTTTTCCGATCAATCTAATTTTTTACTTTTCTTACAAAAGGTAGAAGGATATATTTTTATCTTATATGACATGAATATAATCCCCTACCATAATGAGACTTCAATGATTTTAATATTATTTTATATTTTTATAAATTTATTTTCTAATGAAATCATTGATTTATCAAATTTTATGTCATTATGTTTTATAACGTTATTTTCATATAAGAAATGCTATTTTCCTTAATAAATTTTAATATTAACTTTTTAAATTCTATTAATTTGGATAAAAATAAATTCTTGAATATTATCATGATGATATACTCAAAATAATCCATACATTATATTTATTTTGATGTTTTATGGTTATTTCTTATTGGTGTAAGGTATTATTATTCCATATGATAGTTCTTCCAATAAAGACAATTATTGATTATCAAGGATTGATGATTGAGTTGAATTATTTATTCATAAGAGTAATGAATTAGACATAGTAGGTGGTGGGTGGGAATTTTTATATCCCATTAATGAATTATTTGGTATCCTAATAAAAACTATAGGGTGTTTTCCTAATACTTTATGCATTTATGTAGATTTCATGGAACAAGGCCTTAATGGTATTTTCAAATGTCTTAGATTAGGCCTTGAAGGTATGTTTCAGATGTCTGAAATTATGAATTCTATCATTATGAAATCAAGTATCAATTTTAATGTTCTTATCTGAGTATTTTTTTATCCATTTATATGATTATAGATCATGTTATTACTTATATGGAATTGTTTGGACTTTATATTTTTATTCTAAATTATTCATGAGTTATTTAGACTGTTCTATTTTGATATCCTTATTGAGAATCTGATCTCACCAATTTCTTATTTTTCTTTTCCCTAGATTATAAGATATATATTATATATTATAATATGCATTTATAAATGAAAAAACAATGGCCTCATAAAAGAAAATACAATGTTGTATTTCATGTTTTTAAACGTTATTTGAAATTAATTTCTCTATTTGGTTTTTCAAGATGCCTAAACTATTTAGTCCACTGATATGTGATTTATTGTATCTATAATAAATGTAAAACTGTAACCAACCAGATTTTCTGATACGATATAGTTCTTTACAATTGGTATTAGATAAAATTTATTAAAAATTATGGGAACCAGATTTGGGAAAAATTATATTTGGGATTATAACCCTATGAATTAATTTAAGGATAGGTTTAATTTTATGATTAAATCCTATAGATTTGGTAATGAATATGGATGTATTATGTTAATCCTAATGAGTCATATATAGAGAATAATGTGTCAATATTTATTCATCCATTGAATAATATCTCAGGATTATTTTTTACATCACTCTGATTGCTATAGTTTTCTACTAGAATATTTTTTTGATTTGATTGAACCATAATGAATAATGTTAACATTGAATGTGATAGGAAATTTGGTGATTGTGAGAAAATGATTTTCATTATTATAAGATAGAAAGATAATGGGATTTTTCATAATCATCTATTGGGATATACAATTAATAATATAATCATTAGTGAGATTCATAACATATAAATAAGACCAAAATTTACTTGTATAGAAGTTCAATTTCCCATAGTCATGAATGTAATAAAGTTTAATTTCCTTTTTATCAATAATATTTGAAGAATAACCTATAATAATATCTTATATCGAGGTGATGATATTTTATATAGGATAAATATGGAATTGTGTGAAAATTTTCCATGGAAATTAATAATTTATATGTGGGGAACTAGTAAATTATCTAAGTCAATTCCATAAACTAAGCGTTACTCACCAGACCAAATAAATAAATTTTCAATAAAAAATTGATGTCAAAGGATTGAAGTTTTTATGTTATAGAATTATTTTTATCAATGATATTCTATTTAAAGGAGTCATGAAGCATCCAAGGATTTAACCTCAGTCATTTTTCTTTAAAAAAATCAAAGTATATATTCATTTGTAATATTAACCCGAAAAATTTAATTTGTGATAAGGTAATATTTTATGAAAAGACATTCTTGAGGGACATATAATGTGGATTTATTTATTGCTATTTGGATAAAACTGAAGTGTTTTGTGATGATAATCCTACGATTGGCCAAAAGTTTAATGTAATATATACCCATTTTGAAGTTTTATGTGAGCGGAGTTTAACATGATATTTTGGGATAAAATTATGGGAATGTAATGCTTTAGTTTAGTATATGGTTTAATAAAATGTTTTTTTGGGGAATAATTTATTTATATTTTGTAGACAGATGGTTATGGTTTTTATAGTCTTTAATGTTAATACAATATTGAGCCAGACTTATTTATGGATTATTATGATAAAATATTTAATAAATTTTGGGAACATACCATATTGAAAACCATATCAGTTAAGAAAATGTGATTGGGTGATTACTGTTATTTTTTAGTATTTCCATCATATTCTTGTGAATGATATTATTTTATAAAAATGAAAACCCCTATGCTAGGTGACAACCCATCGCATCTAGAAAGTCTACAGGGATTGAACCCAAGACAAATGGGCAATAAGGGTATGATACCTACCATTGTTCTATGTGGAGTCCTAGTCAGTAGGAAATTATTTTTACATAAATGATACGAGGTATATATAATATGTAGATTTTGGGAATAATATCACATGATAAGGTCTTTTATTTTTTTGGGATTTTGATATGATTAATTAATGTCTGAGAGACACTTACGTGGGATAAATTATATGTAACCTATAGGTTAAACCTAATATATTATTTGGGATTATTTTTATTATGGTTTTGGATGTTCAAGTTGAATAGTATGAGATAACGATTAAGGTTTAAAAAATTATTTAATATTTATTTTATTTGTGATATATGAGATATATGGAATAATATTAAAGTTAATGGTGATTCAAGTAAATATTATATGTGTTCAAGGTATTAATATGATTAGATTTTTAAATTATAAACATATTTATGTTTTCTAGGGATAAATTATTAATCAAATTATTTGTTTTTTAGAATGGGTGGTAATATTTTGGGGGATCCATATGGTGAGCTACTTATGGAATGGATGAAGTTTAAAATTAGATATTATTTTTACAATAATGTATGATTTATCATATGGTATAACTTATGGAAACCATTTTCATTTGGGTATTTATTTTAAGGGTGAAGTAATGGGTAATGGGTTTTATGATTCATTAAATGTTCTTCAAGCATAAAAAGTTCATCTTGAATATACATCTCATGGAATAAGTGTTGAAGTCGAAATAAATTTAAGAACATAAAAAGGATAAGATTATGCTTATGAAATGGAAATAAATAACGTAATTTAATTTTCATTAGTGTTTAATATGGATATTAATTGAATCCCCATATTTAATGAAAAGACCCTTGTAAAAAAATGTTATCAGTTATCTTTATTACTGTGAAATCAATTTCATTTTTACCTATCACAAATTTTTAGTTTTTTGATGGTTAACTTTCTCATGACTATATTCACTATCAATTTATATTAATCCTTTTTAATTAATTATCTCTTGTATATCAATATTATCACTTACCACAAATTGTTTCGTGTTTTGAAACCTATTTTTATGATGAGATTTTAATTTCGATTCTCCTTATTTCAAAAAAATATGTTTTATAAACCTTTTTTAGGAGGTTGGTTTTCTATAAAATAATTTTCAAATAAGAAACCAGTGATTTAAAATAACGAGTTTAAATAATGTGGGTGAAAATTATTTAGAAAGTAATAATGTAACAACCTAATATTTTAATAGAATATTTTGATCAATAGTGTATACGACATGCACCATTGAGCCTAAACGAACCCCCAAATATTATTATTTAAATATAGATGTTATAAACTAGACATTAAATTGGTGGGTATGAATAATATAAATTGAATTGTGAATATATATATAGTTCCTACATAATTTAAAATAATTGATTATTCGTTATAAAATAACAACTGGATATTGATTTTTGTTATTTTTTGCTTCAGAAATACATTTTCTCTCAAATAGTTTTTTTTATTAAAGTTTTATATATAATTCAAGAAAATTATATAATTTTTTTAAAAGTAATAGTAAAATTTATATAATAATATCAATATTTTCTTATGGTGAGATATTTTAATTTTTTTGAATAGGTTATTTTTCCCGTGAATAGTTAAAACCAAATTTTCTCTAAAAATACTGGTTTTTGACCAATTTTAATAGTTATAATTTTTTTAAAATTGCTTTAAATTAAAATTAAAATTTTTATTTTACGAGTAATCCAATTTTGTTTATTTTAACTAATTATATTTTTATATTTGGTAAAAACTAATTTTATACATAAAAATGTATTTTTGTAAAAATATTTTTTTTCCGTACAATGTATTTTTAGCTTACCGAATAAACTTTATGACTATTGGAGAATTAATTTAAGAAATTTATATATTATATATTATATAAAATTTTTTAAAAATTTTACTATAGTTTGGATAATAATAAATCCCAATTTATTCTTAAAAACAATATTTTATAAAAAAGGTATTTTTTCATGTTTTGCATTCTTATTTTAAAATTAATTTCATCCACCCATAGATGTTTAATATGAAAAAATTAATTAAATATTTTTAAATTACTAGTTCTAATTTTTTATAGGTACATTTTATTTTTTTCCAATTTAGATTATAATTGTGATCAAATTTATTACCCTAGTAAATGCTAACTCAGGTTAATCTAGGTCCAAACTAAATTATAAGGCCATAAATTTTCATCACAATTATAATTTAATGAGTGGAATTATACCCTCAATACATTAGGGTCTGAATTTATTTTTTTATTGGACACATGTCTACGGAAATGGAAAATATAAAATTTAAATCAAAGGATATTATGACATGTAACTTTCATTCTTTTTCACATCTCCTATGTGTCAACATAGGGGAAAAAGAAATATACAGATGAAACTAAATTTATATTTTGAGGTTAATGAAATTACATTTAGGATATAATTATTTTCTAATTTATATAAATTATATAATTATCATGAATACGTGTACAATTCTAATACAATATTTATTTAAAAATAGTAAAATAAAATAAAATATTATAAAAATATTAAAAGTGATATAATTTCAATGATTTAATGTGTACCATTAATTGTTTTTGATATATATGATATATAAGTGTTTTTTAAATTATTATATTAAATATATATCTTTTCCGCCTCGTATTTGAATTCTAGATAAATGAAAATTTTCAAAATTGATATTAATATTAAATTATCCAAATAGTTTATTATTAAACAATTTAAAAATTCTAAAAAAATTAATAAGAGATAATTTGGAAAATAAATAGTCGAATATTTCGTTCCTTGTCAATTTATGTGTCCAAATTTTCTATATATGTAAATTTTTAACCCTTTAAGAGTGAAAAAACAAGTTATTGTGGTTAATATTAAAATAGGTTAACAATGTGGTTACTAAAAAAGGATTAAAATGAAATAAAAAATGTCATCATTTCATTTGAATATTTTACTTCAACCGTATATTATTTTTGTTTTAATTAATCACCATTTGGAATAATTTAAATCCATAGTAGTCTTCAAATATTTTATATTTTAGTAAATTCCAACATAGCCTCATACCATAATTACAATATGAAACCTCCGCACTCTATTATTTACACCACAATGAGAAATATATCTCTATCGTACCCTAACAAATTATCTTCCAAATATCCATTGATAAAATCAAGAGGTTATGGTCATCCCAAAATACACAACCTTAGATCCTTATGAATATATCAAAAGGAGTTGTTCCAAATAATATGTAATTACTGAAACATATCACTTGATTTTTTACTTCTTCCAATACCATCTATAAATTTTTCATACTTATCAAAGAACTGTAGAATATGTATCCTTTGTAAACATAAATATTATTTTTATGTCTAACCCACCATTTACCATTGTCATTCCCATAAAATTAGAAGTAAATGTATTGATCGTGCGTACATGTGGACAACCACTTCCATGATGCGATGCGATACATTTTTCATTTCTATTTTAATTAGATGGTAATAAAGAAGGATATAATTAATATATATTTTATAAATTACATGATAACTATTATATAAATGATATTTATTATTTATCTTTCAATCATTCTATCTATAAAAAATTGGAAACAATGTCCATGAATATGTATGATTTATAATCTCCATGAACAATGTAGTTCGTTTTTTTTCACTAACAATTATGGATTAAATTATATTATTTTGTATGAGTTTTATTTTATTATTAATGTTGAATAGAATATATAAACATGATCATTTTTTAAATATTGAAACTGCCTAACTAAAATATACATGAAAACATAAGCTGCTTTTACTCAAAATTATGACATTAACAAAGAATTATTAATATACAGGGGATAAAATATTATATTTAATATATGGTTAGATACTTAATATTAGGTTTACATATAATAATTATACTAAATATAAATTTATTATATATTATATTCATATATATACAAATAATTTTGGACATGGTGTAAGGGTTTCACATCTCACTTTTACTTCCGTGAGAAATATACAATATTCACCACATATTTAATTTATGTGGTGAATATAATGATAATATTGATATTTTATATCATTAATATCATTACCTTCAAGGTATTTAATTTATTAATTTCATTTATTTCATTCATGATGATTATGAGTCAATATTGATTGAGTTTGTAAGGGTTTGTTTCATAATCTCATAATTATTTTGGTTTATTCGTCTTTTTTGTTTTGTTGAGGAATATTTCCTTTCATTTTCAATATATTCTAAAAATGTTTTAAAAAACGTTTTTATTATTCTCAATCAATTTTTTAAAATAATTTTGTTATTTTTTTCTATTTTTTAAAAATATTTTAAAATGAATCACCCTGTCATTTTCTGAATGAGGTACATTGTGACTTTTCATAAAAACTGTAAATAGAATGTTTTTTAACTTATATGGAATGAATACAATTACCCTCCATAAATAAGTCTCAAAAATTATAATATTTAATTAAATTATACATTTTTATTTTCCATGATTTTTTTTATTATTATTTGGGTTGTTATTACATTTATAAAAGATATTTTTACAATAGAAAGGGTATTTTCCTCAATAATTTTTCATGTGGTCTTTTTAATATATTTAAATATATGTCACCATCAACTATTGAATATTATTATAAGTATACACTTAAAGGAATCCTTTTTTCAAATTTATTCACATCATTTATAATCATTTTGACTGGGGGAATGTTTTAACATTCTATACTATAGTTATTCCTATATGGATAATTATTGATTGTTAAGGGGTGTTGATTCAATTGTATTATTTATTAATACGAGGAATGAATTGTAATTAGTAAGTGATGGTTGGGGCCCTCTATATCCCCTCAATGAATCATTCGATCTCATGAGATAGTCCATTTAGGGTGTTGGTTCTTTAATTACCCATTTATAATTAATTGAAGGCACAAGTCCTTGATAATATATACAAATATCTTTTTTGAGGCCTTGACGATATGATTTAGATGTACAAAATTATGAATTCCCTCTTTATAAAATTTGTATTTAATATCCATGTGATTATTCGATTATTTTTGACATCTAAGTATAATTTTGTATCTCATGTGGTTATATATATATAATTATCTTATCATCATTAATTTATTACAAAATATTCATTCCTTATTTAGATCCCTCTATTTTCATACCCTTACAGAGCATTTGAGCACACCCAATTCGTATGTTTCGTTTTCCCATGATGATAATTAATATATTCTGATTGATAATCAGTTTCATATTTGATGAAATAATTGTTTCATAAAATAAAACACTATAGAATCTTGCCTTTTTATCACATAAACTTTCATTACATTTTACAAAACTGAGGATCTTAAAGGTTTAGTGTCTTGGAAACCAGGAACTTAAAACGTGAAAACATAAAACATTATTCTTAAATAATTGAAAGTATTATCCTTATGTTCATCCTAGGTTCATTACTGCATCTCATAACCTGGGGACATACATCAAAAGAAAGGGTGAGCAGAAGTCCCAGTAAGTGAAACAAGGGGAAACATTTAACATGTGAACTTGAGATACATTTACAATGCCATAAAAAAGAACTTTAAGGTATGAGAAATAAATCATGAGGCATATCATAATAAAAATAACGTATTTCATAACTTTAAGATGTGTCTACAAAATTTAATATTAAAAATCATTTCCATTTCACCAAGGTCCATCCCCAAGGTGTCTTTAAAAATTACCAAGGTTATTCACCAAGGCGTCGTTTAAAATGGTCATCTCTAGAGATTAAGTCTTTAACCAATGAATTGGAGGGATATCAGGGTGAACCCTTAAATTTGTCTTTATTATCATGTGATACACATATATCATCATCAAACATTTCATAAAAAAAATATATAGCATAAAAGAAATGGGTTTTATTTCATTGTCATCACATTTTAAAAACTGCTTTATAGACGTGATCCTTATGTCACTTTAAATCCACAGAAAAAGGAAAGTGGGTCTCATGTATGTAAATCCTAGAATTAAAATAGAAAATTTTGATATATATTCGAATACCCATGTAGAATAAAGATCATTGAGTATTCACTTAATAAAATAAAATAATTTGAAAAGAGAGAAAGACATTTTAAGATGAAAATTCTGCAGCATAACGGCTATGATGCATGGTTTTAGAAAACATTGAAAAGAGAGGGGACATGAGTCACCCACTCATAAAGGATGCATAAAACAGAAGGGTAAATAAATATATAGGATTTAAGAACATGGTAATGAAATTTTAAAGACATACTATATCAAATGAAAAACATTGAAGGAAGACAAAAATAAGATTTCTCTTATGAGAATTCGGCAGCCTAACTGCGTCACATAAAACATCCAAAAATTGATTGATGAGATCAAATAGGTTCTCTCATTATATGAACAAAAATGATCAGTATGATATATATAGATATCATACGCCATCATAATAAAAAGGAACCTGAAAGGCTTGACCAAAAAATCGAACTTTAAAATGAGAAGGGTGAATGAATCCCTTAAAAACTCGGCAGCCTAACGGCGTCACTTAAACATCAAAAACAATTGATGAGATCAAATAGTGTCTATTATAATATGAACATAAAAGATCAGTATGATAGATATAGAGATCATACCACAACATAATAAAACGGAACATGAAATACATGACATGAAAATAGATCTTGAAAACGGGAAGGGTGAAAGAACCCCTTAAAAATTCGGCAGCCTAATAGTTTCACTTAAACATCAAAAAAAATGAATTGACGTGATAAAATAGGGTCTCTCATCATATGAACATAAAATAATAGTATGATATATATAGAGATCATACCCCAACATAATAAAAAGGAACTTTAAATACATGACATGAAAATAGATCTTGAAAATGATAAGGGTGAAATATACCGTTACAAAAATTTCGGTAGCTTAACGGCACCACTTAAACATTCATAAAATGAAATGATGAGTGTAAGAGGGTATCTCTCATAATATAAACATGAAAAGGGTAGTAATAGGAATATAAAATAACATCCTCAAATATAATAACATGGAGCATAAAAGAAATGACTTAAAAGAGAGTATTTGAAAAGAAAGAGAGAGTTTGGATCCCTTACCTTAAAATGTAACTCTTAGAACTCAATGGTTTGGAAATTGAGGGCTTGGGGGAACCTTGGGAGGAATCATTGGGAGTTAATGAGACTAGAGCTTCATTGGGGGAGAGTTGGGAGTCGAATGGATGAGAGAATGGCTTGGTATTTATAGGGAAAGTGAGGGGACAAGGCATTAATGGGCAAGGGACACCTCATTGGTGGTTTTGGCAAAACAATCGGCTTTCCCATGGTATTTTCCCATGGTATTGGACACTTGGGGCACCTCATACTTTATCTTATTATTCATATGTCGACCATAATGATTATATACTTAATACATCATTTAATGATGTCATTAAACACCTATAACTTAAAACTGTATTTTTACTATTCATCGAAAATTCCACTTTCTCAAAAAAAACCCAAAATTTCACCTTAAACAAATATTGATGCTCTTATTTCCAAAATGAACTCCATTTTAAAAAAATAATTTTCTAAATATTTTTAATTTAATTTTTAACTAAATTCACTATTCACCGAAAATTCATTTTTTTCAGAATAATCCCCAAAAATTAAATTAACATAGTATCGATGATCTGAGTTCAAAAATTAAATCCATTTTATAAAAATAATTTTCTAAATAATTTTAATTTAATTTTTAATTAAAAAACACTTTTCACCTGAAAAAACTAATGCATGTATAACAATTTATGAAACCGTTATTTAACCATTTTGTTGAATCACATTACTTAATCAAGGTTCCTAGATTATATTAATACTTTATTTAAGTTAGATTACTAATACATTTGGTCACATTACTAATCCTATGAATAAAATTAGTATTCATAATTTACTATTCATCAAAAATTTTGTTGATCTTATTAGAATCTAAATTTCGTACTGAACTTAATTGTAGAAGACCATTTTTTTCAAATCATTAAATATTTCCAATTATTTAAGGTTTACATAAAGATTTTTTTAAAATATACTTTCTCTAAAATTCACCAAAAATTTGCATACTATATTTATCCAGACATTTACAAATTCATAAACTTCATCATAAGAAGAAATAAAAATTTTTATTTAAAAAAAGGATTACACAAGGCAGTTACGGTCTCCTTACATAGCCTCTTATCACACAAGCATAGGACCTAAGTGTAAGGTGTGTTAAGGTGAGAGAATCTGAGGGAGGCTTGGCCAACATTGCACGAGTCGTAATTTCTATCAGTTTGAACTTCTCGCGAAGGTGGTTCTGTTCTTGCTTCACACGATGAAGTTCAGCTAGGGATTGGTCCAGAGCAAAGCCCAGTGGTTCTACCTCCTTACCAAGTTCTATTAGATGGGCTTCGATAGGTCCAAGACTACTAGATAAGGCCATCGAATCTTCTTTCTATATTAATTAACCAAGATCACCTGTATTTAGAGACAATAATCGAAACGTTTAGTTTCCAACGATCGTATTGACCAATGGTCATATAATAGTCAAAACCCAACGTTCTCATTTTAATTATACTCATGTTATCAAATGAAAAATTTTTGTTGAGTAGAAAAAATAAAATAACAAAAAAAATTAGGAAATAATATTTATTCAAAATTTTGGGTCGTTACAATCTTACCCCCTTAAGAAATTGCGTCTTCGTAATTTTTAAAATTGGGTTTTGAAATTTCACTGAAAGTCCCACATCATAAAAGGAGTTAGTAAAAATATTACTTTAAATGAAAGAAAGGGAAGTACAAAGGTCACCCAAGTTATCCCACACTAGGATTCCATATAGGAAAACATGGACATGGAGGAGAAAACAAAGGGTTAAGTTCTGAGGGAGAGTGATAGAAAACATTATTAGGAGAAAGTTAACAACGAGAAAATCACAAACTTATGATGTGTGTAAACGGTCTTTGATTACCTAGTAGTAAATGTAAACCAACATAATTTTTGTTTTACATTCCTTTTCATAATTTTGAGGAATTAATATACTATATAGAGTAAAAACCTAAGGAAATATACCTACCTTCAAGTAGAGTTTCATCCTTTAATAAGTTTCAACCAAAACTAATCTTTTCTCCAAACGATGAGAATTCAAAAACACATGGTCTCATAAAAACACAAGAATCATATTCTTGAGAGTCACATAATCCACAAAAGATTAACTATCAATTTCTTCTGTCTTTAAACATTATTCCAAAAGTAGAAAGGGTAAGATAAAACAACTCTTCAAAAAGAAAGAATCCCATAGGAAGGGAAACTACTTTTAAATCTTCAATGTTCCATGGTACTACCCAAAGTTCATCATAGAACATTCTATAAATAACTGTCCTTAAAATTCCTCAAATTAAATCAAACTATGATTGAAACCCAATTATAAGAACAATCTCATAACATAGTCTTTCAAGATAGTCTTTATCATTCATCTTCAAACAACATCAACCACTCTTATCACTTCTCACAAAAGTGACTAACCTAATCACATTTTACCCAAAATAGGTTAATCATTTCCATATGTAACCTAAACTACTCTAATTCTGCCTTAAATTCATCGATTCTTCAAAATATAAGTCATCTTTCACTCCTCAAAGAAAAGACCATAGTAATCTATTTACCTCGATCAAATAGGGTTCCCAAAATAGTGAACGTCTTCCAAAATAATAATCATCTTTTAATCCCCTAATCACACTTTTTTTAAGAAGAACAACATCACTACACTTACATGTGTTACATAACAATAGATGTTTTCCTTAATGATATAAAATAATATTATGTAGTGACTTGATGATCTTAGAAAACATAAAAGATATGCTCATAGACCATGAACTAAAATAAAACATGGCATAGACAATTATTGCGAAGAAGTTACGTGTACTTTAGTCATCATGATCCATCTCAGCATAGGTCTTTCATTGTTCCCTTGTCCTCGAAGAATGTTGATGCTCATCATGCTTCTCATCCATTACAAGAGAGCATTTCATTGGATAATTTCTAACTTCTCCACATTTACGACATTGAAATGTATAAGGTACATTAGTTCGAACCTTATCTCTATTCATCACATTATCCAATTTTTTAAAGTAATTGGATACTTTATGCCCTATCTTCACACACTTAAAACATTTCCCTGTTTATTTGTGAAATTCTCTTTGGTTCCTCTTCCCACACTTTTTTGCAATAAAGAAATTGGGTCTTCTCTCCCTTATTGAATTTATCATATGAAAATTATTGAGACTTTGTCTTCATCTTCCTTGATTAATTTTGGGCATTCAACTAGGTACCAATTATTAATTATGATTTTTGATAGCTTGTTTGGAAAAATCACAATAGGTTCAACTTGATCTTTCGTCATCTCTGTCACATTAATAGGGAAATCGTCACATTTTCTATCACATTGGTTGTTGGGACATGCTCTTCCATTTCCTGAAATTAACTAAGAAAAGAATGTATAATTAGTGGGCTTAAATACTTAGCCAATAATCATGAAATGGAAATATAAAGTATAAGGCCCCAGCCTTAAACCTAACTTAATCTTGAGTTATTACAAGATTACACATTGAGGATCTTTTTAGGTTTAGATTTTTAGAGAATTAGATCATTAAACTTGCATTACATTCCACATTTAAACAAAGTGGCCACATAAAAGACAATATCCATTCTTCCCATCAACGGAAACATATTTAGAATAAAACACGGATTCCTTCTTGACACATCCTTGACACTATCATCACATCATGTACCTTTCCCTTGACCTATGAAAAACATTTCAAAATCTTGGGATGAGCATAAAAAACTCAGTAAGGGTTATAAAAATATGGAATGGAAACATGAGTTCATATATACATAAGAATGAAATCACACTTTACCCATAAAACATAGGCACTTTAACATACCTCATCAAACCATGAATAAATCATAGAAATCATAAGACATAAAGGTAACTTGAGGCATTCATAACATTCTTACGTAGGGAGTAACCCTCTTGGTTATGTTTGGAATACCCATCACAGCATATTCCCAAAATCTCTTCGGATAAACCTTAACGTTTCAATCCTTCGCGTTACCCAATGCATTGGAGAGCTATATCGGGCTCACCCGCCAATAGTTTATCACGGAACCACCCATTTTCATAACAATTCCCAAGAACCGTAACATAAATGTATCACATAAAACATGCATAAAGGAAACATAACATTTCCACATTTCAATCACAATATAACATTTTAGTATATCAAAAAGAAACCATTTCCAAAACCATTTAAAACATTTAATAAAGAGATTTTTGAATCAAAGTGTCCCATACCACCTTGAAGCTTAAAATTTTAAACCATTAATATCCATATAAATAAATCCTTAAAACCATTTTGAAAACATGGATATTAATAAGAACAAATAATTAAAACATTTAAAATGATATTTTGGTTAAAGGGGTTTTACCAAAATTAGAGACACTTGAATAAAATAATTGAGGAATAACATTTAGTCAGAACTTTATAATATCATGAGAATAAATGGATTCATGATATAATACTCCAAAGGACAGTATATACACCATATAAGAGTGAATTTGTGTATAACAACAATGAACCCTCAATAGAAATGTCAAATGTGATGAAATCCCTTATAAAGAAGGTATCCTTAAATTAAGGACAAATCAATCTCAAAAATATGTGTGACAAATATAAATACACCCAATATAAGTGGATATTAAGTGTAAAACAATAAAAGGTCATTCACACATATTCAATGGATGACATATTCAATGACTACATATTGAACCCAAAGAAATCGAAATTGGGTTAAAAAGTTCCCTTGACAGCCTAACGACATCACATCAAAATGAGTTGATGAGAGATAAAAAGTGTATCTCGTCACTTGGACATAAAATTTACATCAATAAGGATATATGAGAACATATCCCAACATAACAATATTTAAATTAAAAGACCCAAGAAAAGAAGTCTTTTAAAAAAGAGGAGGGTGAAAGGTTCCCTTACTGACTTGGGTATCTTTCAAAATATAGACCCCATGAAAGAAGGACAATAGATCATTGTTGTAAATACTCATAAACGAAATTATATTACACATAGAGTTGAATAATGGGTAGTACATACACCACACAATAGAATTTGTGGCAAATGTAGCATAAATCTCACGGGAATAAAAGTGAGATGAAAAATCCCTTACGAAAACTCGGCAGCCTAACGTCGCCACATAAAACTTCCGAATATGGATTGATGAGATCAAATAGGGTATCTCATCACATTACAATAAAATTTAAAGCAAGATGAATATAAAATAACATCCCCCAACATTACAAATAGGAGCTTAAAATAAGTGACATAAAGGAGAGTACTTAAAAAGAAAGAGAGAGGTTAGATCTCTTACGAAAATTCGGCAGCCTAATGGTGCCACTCAAAACTTCCAAAATGGATTGATGAGAGAGAATAGGGTCTCTCATCACATGAACATAAAAATTACAGTAATATTAATATAAAAGAACATCCCAATCACAAGAAAGATGAGCTTAGAAGGAATGACAAAAAAGAGTGTACTTAAAAAGAGAGAAGTAGGATCCCTTACCTCGTATCCGACTTGACCCGACCGTTCTTTAACATCCTGAATAATAAACTTGAGTTAATATCTAATTTCTTAAGAACCTTTTTCAAGTTCATTATTCCTTTTATACCATGTTATGAACATCATGTAATTATTTAAGTTAATAATGTTCATTTTGTCGGTATTTGGTTCTTAAGTCAAAAATAGACTTCTTACACTTACATGTTGTTAATTTGGTCAAAGGTTCATTATATCCAGAATGACATTCCTGATTTGGATATAATATATATCATATATATCCAGAATATACATTTATTTATAATATCACATAATCATTTAGAGGAAAGAAATGAAATGCACCGTTCATGGAGACGGTATGTCGTACGTACCCATGAACGCTACTTTCATTTCTATGTTGTATTAATGGAATTAAAACTATATGAGAGGTATGTATATATTAATTCCAGAATTATATTAATCATTTATATGTATCATAAATAATATATATATCCATTATATATATGTACTTATAATAGTACATGATATTTTGAGATAAGAAATGAAATGTACCGTTCATGGAGACGGTAAGTCGTACGTACGCATGAACGCTACTTCCATTTCTATTTCATATTTAATGGAATTAAAACATAATGATACATAATATTATTTTAATTCCAGTATGGTATCATATATAATATCATTAAATATACCCTTTTTACGTACCACATATGGTAATAACGAATCAAATCACCTTGAGGGGGCGGTAGTCCGCACTTCCTTAAATGAAG
Organism: Viscum album; assembly: GCA_963277665.1. Classification (NCBI taxonomy): domain Eukaryota; kingdom Viridiplantae; phylum Streptophyta; class Magnoliopsida; order Santalales; family Viscaceae; genus Viscum; species Viscum album. The sequence continues at coordinate 549,158,274 of OY728148.1, forward strand.
ATATCGCGTATACCCATAATGGAAACCATAAAGGTATGCCAAAAATGTAAAATACAGAAGCTTAAGGAAAACATAAACATATTATATATCATATATAAAAATAGTGACATCATAATGGCCACCTTTGAAGGTGTTAAATGTGTATTGAACAATCATCATTTCGGGAGGCAGAATTTCGTTATCCACGGAAACCGTATGTTCATTAACAATTTGATGTAGTTGTGTGAGAGTGTATCTCAAATAAATCTTATAAAAACATCCTAGTATATTTAAGATACTGGTGTTGTTACAAAAGATGTGAATAAAAAGATTTTTGGGGGTCAGAGAATCAAAATAAAACAAATGAACATGAGAGAATGAATTACCTTTAAAAGTGTAACTCCTTTTGATTTGAGCCTAAAGGCTTCCTTTGAAAGTATTCTTCCTAAAGGGAATCCTCTAGGATGAGGGGAGGTATGTGGAGAGAGTAAACGGGCAGGGTTTGGCCGAGCCAAAGTCTTGAGGAGTGTGTGAAATGAGGTAGAGGTGGGGGTATTTTATAAGAGGAGAGGAGGGGCACTTTTGGAAAGTAAGAAATATTACTTTATTTGAATTTTTTTTCGGTTTTAAAAGGTCCCACATTGATATAATTCGTGGATAAGGTGATAAGGGTTCTAAATACACCAATACAATAAGTTTTGGACAAGTTTAGTTCATAGAGTTTACATTATCTTCTCATTTTATTTAAATCGTCAGATAATGATGTCATCGCTGCATCATTATGATGTCATAAATAATTTAATTTATTTAATGTCTAAAAATTATAAAACAATTACTATGATGTAAGAAATCGTTTTAGCTTTCCAATGAATATTTATAATAAAACATCTGACTTGTATAACCCCACTTCAAAATTGTTTTAGTAAAACATATCATGTTTTTGTCATTTTTACTTTTACATTAAATAAAAAGTTATTTATGTCATTTCCCGACCAAAGTGGCTCCATGGGGTCCCCAAGTTGACCCATGGCTTGTATTGGTCGGCCATGACACATCCAATGAGGGTAGGACATGTGTCAAGCTCATATAATATTATTAAAACATTATTTTTACCTTAAACTACACTAATTACCACTAATCGCGATTAAAAACTTAATAAGTTACTATTCACCAAAAATTATTTTAATCTCATTGAACCACATTTTACTTCTTAATGACAACCATGTATGTCGTATTTTTGAAAATAAAAACACAATGGTGGCAAAATTTCATTTAAACGGAAAAATCAGTTTTTATAAGTACCACTTAGTGGTTTCACTATTCATCAAAAATTGATGTTTTTCAGAAAAATCCCAAAAATTCACCCTAAGCTATATTTGATATTCCAAATTCAAAAATGAAGTATATTTTAAAAAATTCAAAACATATAAGTCAGATTAGTTAATTTAATAATTAATTCCCGCTGTCAAAGCAAATAGCGTGTTTTTATGAAACAATAAGTATCAAAAGATTGACACTAGTTTAAGTCTGATTTCAAAGTGAAATTAATTCCAACGAACACTATTGGATTTAATGGTAAAAATATATTCCAATTTAACTTTAAAACCAATTCAAAATATAATATAATCATATAAATAAATTAGATTAAAAAGAGGTTTTGAATTAAAATACATCATTTTACACTATTCATTAAAAAATGAACTTTATCAGAAAGATACCAAAAATTTACACAAAGTAAATTTTGATGTCCCAATTCTTAAGAAGTGTTTTATTTGGTCCAAAAGGATGTATAAGAGTGAACAAAACTATATTTAATGACAGTTCGCCATCAAAAGGTGATAAGTGAACCTTTAGTGAAAATTAGGGTATAAAATCCTAAAATTGAATTCTTTCCGTATTTTAAGCCATTATCTTTTATTGGATAAATGTAAAAACATTTAAAAACATATATAATCATATTTTATTAATTTTATCAATTCCCGCCAATACAACAGCTACATGTTAACTACCATTTAAAATAATATTATTTTATTATTAGAGTGCAACGTAAGATTCCCAAGAAACTCGATGTTGCGTGTTGGGTACGCCATCGAGCATAGCGTCCCCTTTAAATTCATATTAATATTTCATTCACAAATATGGATAAATAAGAAAATTTCATATTCTTTATTTACCTGGGGTGTTACATTCTTCCCCCCTTTTGGGAATTGCGTCCTTGCAATTTTTAAAATTGAGCTTGGAAACATCCTTGAAAGTCCCACATCGGAACAAAAGTCGGTAAAACAAACACTTTAAAATAAAGAAAGATAAGTACAAAGGTCACCCGAGTTAACCCATACTAGGATTCCATGTATGAAAATATGGACATGGAGGAAAAAACAAAGAGTCATGTTCTGATGGAGAGTGATAGAAAACATGTTTAGGAGAAAGTTAACCACGAGAAAATCACAAACTTGTGATGGGTTAAACGGTATTCGATTCCCCAGTAGGAAAAGTTAATAGACAACATTTTTGTTTTAAGTTACTTTTTATTGAGGAATTTATTCATAAGGAAACATAATCACTTATCATATTGACTTTCAACTTTTATTAGATTCCTTACACAAACTCATATTTTCTCCAAAAGACGAGTATTTAGGAAGACTTGTTCACATTAAGAGTACTATAATGAACTTCTAGAGAATCACCTAATCCACAAAATAGAACTATATACTTCCCATGTAATTATACTTTAACCAAAACCAAAACCAAAAAGGCTAGTACAAGATCAGATAATCCAGAAAAGGATAACCCTTTATAAAAAGAAAATCTATTCTTATTCTCCAAAATGTGTCCAACAAAACCCAAAGTTCAACGAGGACCATCCGATAAACAATTTTTCCATAAAATTCTTCAAAGTAAACCAATATAAGATTGAAACCCAAATATTTGAAGGATTTAGTCACATAGTCTTCCAAATTAAATCGTAACATTTATCTCCAATCAACATCAGTTGCTCCTAAAGTCTCGTATTGAAAAGTAATTAACCTAATCACATATCCTCCATGATAAGTTAATCATTTTCATAAATAACCCAAAATCAACTTACTATTAATTCATAAAATCATATAACTAGAATGAATCAGTCAAACTAAACAGGGACTTCACGTAGTCCAGTGGTAGGCGATAAATACCAGTCGCACATTGGTTGTGGGTTCGATTCTCGCAGCTTTGTCCGACGCGACGGGATGTCACACGGTCTGTGTGTTGTCCTTTTTCCAAAACTATATAATTCTTAAAACATTCCCTAAAATGAGATAAAATCTTCAAGAATAATCATAACATATTTTAACCTCAAGTTTATCTCATTCCTCTCATTTTCCATCATATCATAGTGTAACCCATAATTACCTAAAAATTAAGTATCATATAAACCCTAATGGTTACCTTAATAATTATTACCTGAATTTCCACATTGAGTTGGCCATCTCGTAAATGATTCATTAGAGAACTCACCAAGGTTTAAGTGGTTGATCATGACTCCTTGATAGTTGGTTTAGAACAACCACGAGTTTCCTCATTGAATCCCCCATTTTATCTAGTATCTTAATCATAGAACCCCCACAGTTTCCTTCAAACCTGTTGTCCCTTTGGTGCCTGCTAGATCCATCCATTCACTAAAAACAGAAAGGTCAGTGTGAGTATATCAACATAACCATCATGTACTAATGAGGAAGATAAACACTAAGATATACTTACTCATTCACTTTATCTAAAACTAGTACTCTTTCTGAAATCCTAACCATTATGGTACTGTCACTTATGCTTAAAGAATACCCTATCCTCTAAAGTTATCTAAACCGACCTCTGATACCAACTATAAGGCCCCAGCCTTAAACCTTACTTAATCTTGAGTTATTACAAGATTACACATTGAGGATCTTTTCAGGTTTAGAGTTTTAGATAATTAGATCGTGAAACTTTCATTACATTCCACATTTAAACAAAGTGGCCACATAAAAGACAATATCCATTCTTCCCATCAACAGAAACATATTTAAAATAAAACACGGATTCCTTCTTGACACATCCTTGACACTATCATCACATCATGTACCTTTCCCTTGACCTGTGAAAAACATTTCAAAAACATGGTATGAGCATAAAAAACTCAGTAAGGGTTATAAAAATATGGAAAGGAAACATGAGTTCATATATACATAAGAATTAAATCACACTTTACCCATAAAACATAGGCACTTTAACATACCTCATCAAACCATGAATAAATCATAGAAATCATAAGACATAAAGGTAACTTGAGGCATTCATAACATTCTTACGTAGGGAGTAACCCTCTTGGTTACGTTTGGAATACCCATCGCAGCATATTCCCAAAATCTCTTCGGAGAAACCTTAACGTTTCACTCCTTCGCGTTACCCAATGCATTGGAGAGCTATATCGGGCTCACTTGCCCTTAGTTTATCACGAAACCACCCGTTTTCATAACAATGCCCAAGAACCATAACATAAATTTATCACATAAAACTTGCATAAAGGAAACATAACATTTCCACATTTCAATCACAATATAACATTTTATTATATCAAAAAGAAACCATTTCCAAAACCATTTAAAACATTTAATAAAGATATTTTTGAATCAAAGTGTCCCATACCACCTTGAAGCTTAAAATTTTAAACCATTAATATCCATATAAATAAATCCTTAAAACCATTTTGAAAACATGGATATTAATAAGAACAAATAATTAAAACATTTAAAATGATATTTTGGTTAAAGGGGTTTTACCATAATTAGAGACACTTGAATACAATAATTGAGGAATAACATTTAGTCAGAACTTTATAATATCATGAGAATAAATGGATTCATGATATAATACTCCAAAGGACAGTATATACACCATATAAGAGTGAATTGGTGTATAACAACAATGAACCCTCAATAGAAATGTCAAATGTGATGAAATCCCTTATAATGAAGGTATCCTTAAATTAAGGAAAAATCAATCTCAAAAATATGTGTGACAAATATAAATACACCCAATATAAGTGGATATTAAGTTTAAAACAATAAAATTTCATTCACACATATTCAATGGATGACATATTCAATGACTACATGTTGAACCCAAAGAAATCGAAATTGGGTTAAAAAGTTCCCTTGACAGCCTAACGACATCACATCAAAATGAGTTGATGAGAGATAAAAAGTGTATCTCGTCACTTGGAAATAAAATTTACATTAATAAGGAAATATGAGAACATATCCCAACATAACAATATGTAAATTAAAAGACCCAACAAAAGATTTCTTTTAAAAAAGAGGAGGGTGAAAGGTTCCCTTACCGACTTGGGTATCTTTCAAAACATACACCCCATGAAAGAAGGACAATAGATCATTGATGTAAATACTCATAAACAAATTTATATTACACAAATATTAGAATAATGGGAATTACATACACCACTCAATGGAATTTGTGGCAAATGTAGCATAAATCTCACGGGAATAAAAGTGAGAAGACAAATCCCTTACGAAAACTCGGCAGCCTAATGGCACCACATAAAACTTCTGAATATGGATTGATGAGATCAAATAGGGTATCTCATCACATTAAAATAAAATGTACAGAAAGTGGAATATAAAATAACATCCCCCAACATTACAAAGAGGATCTTAAAAGAAGTGACATAAAGGAGAGTACTTAAAAAGAAAGAGAGAGGTTAGATCTCTTACAAAAATTCAGCAGCCTAACGGCGCCACTCAAAACTTCCAAAATGGATTGATGAGATAGAATAGGGTCTCTCATCACATGAACAAAAAAATTACAGTAAGATTAATATAAAAGTACATCCCAATCACAAGAAAGATGAGCTTAGAAGGAATGACATAAAAGAGTGTACTTAAAAAGAGAGGAGTAGGATCCCTTACCTCATATCCGACTTGACCCGACCGTTCTTTAACATCCTGAATAATAAACTTGAGTTAATATATACTTTCTTAAGAACCTTTTTCAAGTTAATTATTCCTTTTATACCATGTTATGAACATCATGTAATCATTTAAGTTAATAACGTTCATTTTGTCGGTATTTGGTTCTTAAGTCAAAAATAGACTTCTTACACTTACATGTTGTTAATTTGTTCAAAGTTTCGTTATATCCAGAATGACATTCCTGATTTGGATATCATATATATCATATATATCCAGAATATTAATGTATTTATAATATCACATAATCGTTTAGAGGAAATAAAGGAAATGCACCGTTCATGGAGACGGTAAGTCGTACGTACGCATGAACACTACTTTCATTTCTATGTCGTATTAATGGAATTAAAACTATATGATAGAAATGTATATTTTAATTCCAGAATTATATTAATCATTTAGATGTATCATACATAATATATATATCCATTATATATATGTACTTATAATAGTAAATGATATTTTGAGATGAGAAATGAAATGTACCGTTCATGGAGACGGTAAGCCGTACATACACATGAACGCTACTTCCATTTATATTTCATATTTAATGGAATTAAAACATAATGATACATAATAGTATTTTAATTCCAGTATGGTATCATATATAATATCATTAAATATACCCTTTATACATACCACATATGGTAATAAAGAATCAAATCACTTTGAGGGGGCGGTAGTCCGCACTTCCTTAAATGATGATATCGCGTATACCCATAATGGAAACCATAAAGGTATGCCAAAAATGTAAAATACAGAAGCTTAAGGAAAACATAAACATATTATATATCATATATAAAAATAGTGACATCATAATGGCCACCTTTGAAGGTGTTAAATGAGTATTGGACAATCATTGTTTCGGGAGGCAAACTTTTTCCATCCACGGAAACCGTATGTTCTTTAACCATTTGATGTAGTTGTGTGAGAGTGTAGCTCGAATAAATATTATATAAACATCCTAGTATATTGAAGATACTGGTTTTGTTACAAGAGATGTAAATAAAAAGAGTTTAGGGGGTTGGAGAAGCAAAAAAAAACAAATTAACATGAGAGAATGAATTACCTTTAAAAGTGTAACTCCTTTTGATTTGAGCCTAAAGGCTTCCTTTGAAAGGATTATACCCAAAGGGAATCCTCTAGGATGAGGGGAGGGATGTGGATAGAGTAAACGGGCAGGGGTTGGCCGAGCCAAAGGCTTGAGGAGTGTCTGAAATGAGGAAGAGGTGGGGGCATTTTATAAGAGGAGGGGAGGGGCACTTTTGGAAAGTAAGAAATATTACTTTATTTGAAAATGTGTTTCGGTTTTAAAAGGTCCCACATTGATATAATTCGTGTATAAGGTGATAAGGGTTCAAAATCCACCCATCCAATAAGTTTTGGACATGTGTAGTTCATAGTGTTTACATTATCTTCTCATTTTATTTAAATCGTCAGATAATGATGTCATCGCTGCATCATTATGATGTCATAAGTAATTTAATTTATTTAATGTATAAAAATTATAAAAAAATTACTATGATTTAGGAAATCTTTTCATCTTTCCAATGACTATTTATAATAAAAACTCTGACTTGTATAACCCCACTAAAAAATTGTTTTAGTAAAACGTATCTTGTTTGTGTCATTTTTACTTTTACATTAAATAAAAAGTTATTTATGTCATTTCCCAACCAAAGTGGCTCCATGGGGTCCCCAAGTTGACCCATGGCTTTTCTTGGTCTTCCATGACACATCCAATGAGGGTAGGACATGTGTCAAGCTCATCTCATATTATTAAAACATTATTTTTACCTTAAACTACACTAATTACCACTAATCGCAATTAAAAACTTAATAAGTTACTATTCACCAAAAAATTATTTTAATCTCATTGAACCACATTTTACTTATTAATGACAACCATGTATGTCGGATTTTTGAAAATCAAAACACAATGGTGGAAAAATTTCATTTAAATGGAAAAATCAGTTTTTATAAGTACCACTTAGTGGTTTCACTATTCATCAAAAATTGATGTTTTTCAGAAAAATCCCAAAAATTCACCCTAAGATATATTTGATATTCCGAATTCCAAAATGAATTCTATTTTAAAAAATTCAAAACATATAAGTCAGACTAATTAATTTAATAATTAATTCCCGCTGTCAAAGCCAATAGCGTGTTTTTATGAAACAATAAGTATCAAAAGATTGACACTAGTTTAAGTCTGATTTCAAAGTGAAATTAATTACAACGACCACTATTGGATTTAATGGTAAAAGTATATTCCAATTTAACTTTAAAACCAATTCAAAATATAATATAATCATATAAATAAATTTGATTAAAAATTGGTTTTGAATTAAAATACAACATTTTACACTATTCATTAAAAAATGAACTTTATCAGAAAGATACCAAAAATTTACACAAAGTAAATTTTGATGTCCCAATTCTTAAGAAGAGTTTTATTTGGTCCAAAAGGATGTATAAGAGTGAACAAAACTATATTTAATGACAGTTCGCCATCTAAAGGTGATAAGTGAACCTTTAATGAAAATTAGGGTATAAAAGCCTAAAATCGAATTCTTTCCGTATTTTAAGCCATTATCTTTTATTGGATAAATGTAAAAACATTTAAAAACATATATAATCATATTTTATTTATTTCTATCAATTCCCGCCAATACAATGGCTACATGTTAACTACCATTTAAAATAATATTATTTTATTATTAGAGTGCAACGTAAGATTCCCAAGAAACTCGTTGTTGTGTGTTGGGTACGCCATCGAGCATAGCGTCCCCTTTAAAGTCATATTAATATTTTATTCACAAATATGGATAAATAATAAAATGTCATATTCTTTATTTACCTGGGGTGTTACATCCTTCCCCCTTTTGGGAATTGCGTCCTCGCAATTTTTAAAATTGAGCTTGGAAACATCCTTGAAAGTCCCACATCAGAACAAAAGTCGGTAAAACAAACACTTTAAAATAAAGAGATATAAGTACAAAGCTCACCCAAGTTAACCCATACTAGGATTCCAAGTATGAAAATATGGACATGGAGGAAAAAACAAAGAGTCATGTTCTGATGGAGAGTGATAGAAAACATGTTTAGGAGAGAGTTAACCACGAGAAAATCACAAACTTGTGATGGTTTAAACGGAATTCGATTCCCCAACATGAAAAGTTAATAGACAACATTTTTGTTTTAAGTTGCTTTTTATTGAGGAATTTATTCATAAGGAAACAGAATAACTTATCATATTGACTTTCAACTTTTATTAGATTCCTTACACAAACTCTTATTTCCTCCAAAAGACGAGTATTTAGGAAGACTTGTTCACATTAAGAGTACTATAATCAACTTCTAGAGAATCACCTAATCCACAAAATAGAACTATATACTTCTCATGTCTTTAGTCTTTAACCAAAACCAAAACCAAAAAGGTTAGTACAAGATCAGATAATCCAGAAAAGGATAACCCTTTATAAAAAGAAAATCTATTCTTAATCTCCAAAATTTGTCCAACAAAACCCAACGTTCAATGAGGACCATCCGATAAACAATTTTTCCATAAAATTCTTCAAAGTAAACCAATATAAGATTGAAACCCAAATATTTGAAGGATTTAGTCACATAGTCTTCCAAATTAAATCATAACATTTAACTCCAAACAACATCAGTTGCTCCTAAAGTCTCGTATTGAAAAGTAATTAACCTAATCACATATCCTCCATGATAGGTTAATCATTTTCATAAATAACCCAAAATCAACTTACTTTTAATTCATAAAATCATATAACTAGAATGAATCAGTCAAACTAACCAGAGACTTCACGTAGTCCAGTGGTAGGTGATAAATACCAGTCGCACATTGGTTATGGGTTCGATTCCCACAGCTTTGTCCGACGTGTCCTTTTTCCAAAACTATATAATTCTTAAAACATTCCCAAAAATGAGATAAAATCTTCAATAATAATCATAACATATTTTAACATCAAGTTTATCTCATTCCTCTCATTTTCCATCATATCATAGAGTAACCCATAATTACTTAAAAATTAAGTATCATATATACCCTAATGGATACCTTAATAATTATTACCTGGATTTCCACATTGAGTTGGCCATCTCGTACATGATGCATTAGAGAACTCACCATGGTTGAAGTGGTTGATCATGACCCCTTGATAGTTGGTTTAGAACAACCACGAGTTTCCTCATTGAGTCCCCCATTTTATCTAGTATCTTAATCATAGAACCACCACAGTTTCCTTCAAACCTGTTGTCTCTTTGGTGCCTGCTAGATCCATCCATTCACTAAAAATAGAAAGGTCAGTGTGAGTATATCAACATAACAATCATGTACTAATGAGGAAGATAAACACTAAGATATACTTACTCATTCACTTTATCTAAAACTAGTACTCTTTCTGAAATCCTAACCATTATGGTACTATCACTTATGCTTAGAGAATACCCTAACCTCTAAAGTTATCTAAACCGACCTCTGATACCAACTATAAGTCCCCAGCCTTAAACCTTACTTAATCTTGAGTTATTATAAGATTACACATTGAGGATCTTTTCAGGTTTAGAGTTTTAGAGAATTAGATCATGAAACTTGCATTACATTCCACATTTAAACAAAGTGGCCACATAAAAGACAATATCCATTCTTCCCATCAACGGAAACATATTTAAAATAAAACACGGATTCCTTCTTGACACATCCTTGACACTATCATCACATCATGTACCTTTCCATTGACCTATGAAAAACATTTCAAAAACTTGGGATGAGCATAAAAAACTCAATAAGGGTTATAAAAATATGGAAAGGAAACATGAGTTCATATATACATAAGAATGAAATCTCACTTTACCCATAAAACATAGGCACATTAACATACCTCATCAAACCGTGAATAAATCATAGAAATCACAAGACATAAAGGTAACTTGAGGCATTCATAACTTTATTACGTAGGGAGTAACCCTCTTGGTTACGTTTGGAATACCCATCATAGCATATTCCCAAAATCTCTTCAGAGAAACCTTAACATTTCACTCCTTCGCGTTACCCAATGCATTGGAGAGCTATATCGGGCTCACCCGCCCTTAGTTTATCACGGAACCACCCATTTTTATAACAATGCCCAAGAACCATAACATAAATGTATCACATAAAACATGCATAAAGGAAACATAACATTTCCACATTTCAATCACAATATAACATTTAATATATCAAAAAGAAACCATTTCCAAAACCATTTAAAACATTTAATAAAGAGATATTTGAATCAAAGTGTCACATAACACGTTGAAGCTTAAAATTTTAAACCATTAATATCCATATAAATAAATCCTTAAAACCATTTTGAAAACATGGATATTAATAAGAACAAATAATTAAAACATTTAAAATGATATTTTGGTTAAAGGGTTTTTACCAAAATTAGAGACACTTGAATACAATAATTGAGGAATAAAATTTATTCAGAACTATATAATATCATGAGAATAAATGGATTCATGATATAATACTCCAAAGGACAGTATATACACCATATAATAGTGAATTGGTGTATAACAACAATGAACCCTCAATAGAAATGTCAAATGTGATGAAATCCATTATAAAGAAGGTATCCTTATATTAAGGACAAATCAATCTCAAAAATATGTGTGACAAATATAAATACACCCAATATAATTTGATATTAAGTTTAAAACAATAAAATTTCATTCACACATATTCAATGGATGAAATATTCAATGACTACATGTTGAACCCAAAGAAATCGAAATTGGGTTAAAAAGTTCCCTTGACAGCCTAACGGCATCACATCAAAATGAGTTTATGAGAGATAAAAAGTGTATCTCATCACTTGGACATAAAATTTACATCAATAAGGATATATGAGAACATATCCCAACATAACAATATGTAAATTAAATGACCTAACAAAAGAAGTCTTTTAAAAAAAGAGGAGGGTGAAAGGTTCTCTTACCGACTTGGGTATCTTTCAAAACATACACCCCATGAAAGAAGGACAATAGATCATTGATGTAAATACTAATAAACGAAAGTATATTACACAAATAGTAGAATAATGGGCAGTACATACACCACTCAATGGAATTTGTGGCAAATGTAGCATGAATCTCACGGGAATAAAAGTGAGATGAAAAATCCCTTATGAAAACTCGGCAGCCTAACGACGCCACATAAAACTTCCGAATATGGATTGATGAGATCAAATAGGGTATGTCATCACATTACAATAAAATTTACAGCAAGAGGAATATAAAATAACATCCCCCAACATTACAAAGAGGAGCTTAAAAGAAGTGACATAAAGGAGAGTACTTAAAAAGAAAGAGAGAGGTTAGATCTCTTACGAAAATTCGGCATCCTAACAGCGCCACTCAAAACTTCCAAAATGGATTGATGAGAAAGAATAGGGTCTCTAATCACATGAACATAAAAATTACAGTATGAGTAATATAAAAGAACATCCCAATCACAATAAAGATGAGCTTAGAAGGAATGACATAAAAGAGTGTCCTTAAAAAGAGAGGAGTAGGATCCCTTACCTCGTATCCGACATGACCTAACCGTTCTTTAACATCCTGAATAATAAACTTGAGTTAACCTCTACTTTCTTAAGAACCTTTTTCAAGTTCATTATTCCTTTTATACCATGTTATGAACATCATGTAATCATTTAAGTTAATAATGTTCATTTTGTCGGTATTTGGTTCGTAAGTCAAAAATAGACTTCTTACACTTACATGTTGTTAATTTGGTCAAAGGTTCGTTATATCCAGAATGAAATTCCTGATTTGGATATCATATATATCATATATATCCAGCATATACATGTATTTATATTATCACATAATCATTTAGAGGAAATAAATGAAATGCACCGTTCATGGAGACGGTAAGCCGTACGTACGCATGAACGCTACTTTCATTTCTATGTCGTATTAATGGAATTAATACTATATGAGAGGTATGTATATTTTAATTCCAGAATTATATTAATAATTTAGATTTATCATGCATAATATATATATCCATTATATATATGTACTTATAATAGTACATGATATTTTGAGATAAGAAATGAAATGTACAGTTCATGGAGACAGTAAGTCGTACGTACGCATGAACGCTACTTCCATTTCTATTTCATATTTAATGGATATAAAACATAATGATACATAATAGTATTTTAATTACAGTATGGTATCATATATAATATCATTAAATATACCCTTTATACGTACCACATATGGTAATAATGAATCAAATCACTTTGAGGGGGCGGTAGTCCGCACTTCCTTAAATGAAGATATCGCGTATACCCATAATGGAAACCATAAAGGTATGCCAAAAATGTAAAATAAAGAATATTAAAGAAGACATAAACATATCATATATCATATATAAAAATAGTTACATCATAATGGCCACCTTTGAAGGTGTTAAATGAGTATTGAACAATCATCGTTTCGGGAGGCAGAATTTCGCCATCCACGGAAACCGTATGTTCTTTAACCATTTGATGTAGTTGTCTGAGATTGTAGCTCGAATAAATCTTATCAAAACATCCTAGTATATTGAAGATACTGTTGTTGTTACAAAATATGTAAATAAAAGGAGTTTATGGGGTTGGAGAAGCAAAATAAAACAAATGAACATGAGAGAATGAATTACCTTTAAAAGTGTAACTCCTTTTGATTTGAGCCTAAAGGCTTCTTTTGAAAGGATTCTGCCCAAATTGAATCATCTAGGATGAGGGGAGGGATGTGGAGAGAGTAAATGGGGAGGGTTTGGCCGAGACAAAGGCTTGAGGAGTGTGTGAAATGAGGTAGAGGTGGGGGCCTTTTATAAGAGGAGAGGAGGGGCACTTTTGGAAAGTAAGAAATATTACTTTATTTGAAAATGTGTTTCGGTTTTAAAAGGTCCCACATTGACATAATTCATTGATAAGGTGATAAGAGTTCTAAATCCACCCATCCAATAAGTTTTGGACATGTTTAGTTCATAGAGTTTACATTATCTTCTCATTTTATTTAAATCGTCAGATAATGATGTCATCGCTGCATCATTATGATGTCATAAATAATTTAATTTATTTAATGTCTAAAAATTATAAACAAATTACGATGATGTATTAAATCTTTTTAGCTTTCCAATTACAATTTGTAATAAAAAATATGACTTGTATAACACCACTTAAAAATTGTTTTAGTAAAACATATCATGTTTGTGTCATTTTTACTTTTACATTAAATAAAAAGTTATTTATGTCATTTCCCAACAAAAGTGGCTCCATGGGGTCCCCAAGTTGACCCATGGCTTGTCTTGGTCGGCCATGACACATCCAATGAGGGTAGGACATGTGTCAAGCTCATCTCATATTATTAAAACATTATTTTTACCTTAAACTACACTAATTACCACTAATCGCGATTAAAAACTTAATAAGTTACTATTCACCAAAAAAATTATTTTAATCTCATTGAACCACATTTTACTTCTTAATGACAACAATTTATGTTGGATTTTTGAAAATCAAAACACAATGGTGGCAAAATTTCATTTAAACGGAAAAATCAGTTTTTATAAGTACCACTTAGTGGTTTCACTATTCATCAAAAATTGATGTTTTTCAGAAAAATCCCAAAAATTCACCCTAAGCTATATTTGATATTCCGAATTCAAAAATGAAGTCTATTTTAAAAAATTCAAATCATATAAGTCAGATTAATTAATTTAATAATTAATCCCCGCTGTCAAAGCAAATAGCGTGTTTTTATGAAACAATAAGTATCAAAAGATTGACACTAGTTTAAGTCTGATTTCAAAGTGAAATTAATTCCAACGACCACTATTGGATTTAATGGTAAAAATATATTCCAATTTAACTTTAAAACCAATTCAAAAGATAATATAATCATATAAATAAATTAGATTAAAAAGAGGTTTTGAATTAAAATACAACATTTTACACTATTCATTAAAAATGAACTTTATCAGAAAGATACCAAAAATTTACACAAAGTAAATTTTGATGTCCCAATTCTTAAGAAGAGTTTTATTTGGTCCAAAAGGATGTATAAGAGTGAACAAAACTATATTTAATGACAGTTCGCGATCAAAAGGTGATAAGTGAACCTTTAGTGAAAATTAGGGTATAAAAGCCTAAAATTGAATTCTTTCCGTATTTTAAGCCATTATCTTTTATTGGATAAATGTAAAAACATTTAAAAACATATATAATCATATTTTATTTATTTCTATCAATTCCCTCCAATACAACGGCTACATGTTAACTACCATTTAAAATAATATTATTTTATTATTAGAGTGCAACGTAAGATTCCCAAGAAACTCGTTGTTGCGTGTTGGGTACGCCATCGAGCATAGCTTCCCCTTTAAAGTCATATTAATATTTTATTCACAAATATGGATAAATAAGAAAATTTCATATTCTTTATTTACCTGGGGTGTTACATAAAGCATAGAAGGATAAACTTGTAGAAGAAAAGTATACCCTAACTTGTGATCCCCTAGGTCCCAATCTAGGTTATCCATGATCATATATTCTTATGTGAATCTTTATGTTATTTTATCTGTGTTCCTTTAATAATGGTTCATACTAATCTTATGAATTTACCAATGCATATCCCCCGGGAGTGGCATAACCAAGAGTACAGCAAGGCCCGTTGTCGTGTACTAGTTACCATTTGAGTCTAGCTCAAAGCGGTGTTTTCGGGTTTTACCCCTATGTACATCTGTGCCAGAGCCGCCTCTACCTGCTCGTATCGAGACAAGGATGTATTTTCTTGGCAACCCCCTACTCAATACTCACCAAAATACCAGGAAGATTTCCTATATTTAAACTTTTCTATAAGGTTATTCCTAAAGTTTTCATATCCTAATTTCCACAAATAACTAAACCGTATTTTGATACCAACTATAGCATCTCACCTTTTTATCACATAAAGTTTCATTACATTTTACAAAACCGAGGATCTTTAAGGTTTAGTGTCTTGGAAACCAGGAACATAAAACATGAAAACATAAAACATTCTTCTTAAACACTTTAAAGGATTCTCCTTATGTTCATCCTAGGTTCATTACTGTATCTCATAACCTAGGGACATACATCAAAAGGAAGGGTGAGCAGAAGCCCCAGTAAGGGAAACAAGGGGAAACATTTAACTTGTGAACTTGAGATACATCAACAATGTCATGAAAAAGAACTTTAAGGCATGAGAAAGAAATCATGAGGTATATCATAATAAAAATAAAGTATTTAATACCTTGAAGATGTGGCTACAACATTGAATATTGACAGTCATTTCTGTTTCTCCAAGGTCCATCCCCAAGGTGTCATTAAAAATTACCAAAGTTATTCACCAAGGCATTGTTTAAAATGGTCATCTCTAAAGATTAAGTCTTTACCCAATGCATTGGAGCGCTATCATGGAACACCCTTAAATTTGTCTTTATTATCATGTGATCCACATATATTATCATCGAACATTTCATAAATAACTCATATAGCATAAAAGAAATGGGTTTCATTTCATTATCATCATATTTTAAAAACTGCTTTAAAGACGTGATCCTTATGTCACTTTAAACCCACAGAAAAAGGAAAGTGGGTATCATGTATGTAAATACCAGAATTAAAATAGAACATTTTGATATATATGTGAATACCCCTGTAGAAAAATGATCATTGACTATTCACTTAATAAAATAAAATAATTTGAAAAGAGAGAATGACATTTTAAGAGGAAAATTCTACAACATAACGGCTATGATACATGGTTTTAGAAAACATTGAAAATAGAGGGGACATGAGTCACCCACTCATAAAGGATACATAAAACAGAAGTGGAAAATAATATATAGGATTTAAGAACATGGTAAATAAATTTGAAAGACATACCATATGAAATGAAAAACATTGAAGGAAGAGAAAAATAAGATTTCTCTTATAAGAATTTGGCAGCCTAACGGCGTCACTTAAAACATGCAAAAATGGTTTGATGAGATCAAATAGGGTCTTTAATCATATTAACATAAATTATGAGTATGATAGATATAGATATCATACCCCAACATAATAAAAATTAACTTGAAAGACTTGACATGAAAATAGAACTGTAAAATGACAAGGGTGAACGAATCCCTTAAAAACTCAGCAGCCTAACGGCGTCACTTAAATTTCAAAAAAAATGAATTGGTGAGATCAAATAGGGTCTCCCATCATATGAAAATAAAATATCATTATGATATATATAGAGATATTACAAAAACATAATAAAAAGGAACTTTAAATACTTGACATGAAAATAGATCTTGAAAACGAGAAGGGTGAAAGAACCCCTTAAAAATTCAGCAGCCTAACGGCGACACTTAAACATCAAAAAAAATGAATTGATGAGATCAAATAGGGTCTCTCATCATATGAACATAAAATATCAGTATTATAGATATATAGATCATACCCCCAACATAATAAAAATTAAATTTAAAGACTTGACATGAAAATAGATCTTGAAAATGAGAAGGGTGAAAGAAACCATTACAAAAATTTCGGCAGCCTAAAGGCGCAACATAAACATTCATAAAATGAAATGATGAGAGTAAGAAGGGATATATCATCATATGAAAATGACAATGGAATTAAGAGGAATATAAAAGAACATCCTCCAACATAAGAACATAGAGCATAAAATAAATGACTTAAAATGAGTATTTGAAAAGAAAGAGAGAGTTTGGATCCCTTACCTTAAAACGTAACTATTAAAACTCAAAGGTTGGGACATTGAGGGCTTGGGAGCACCTTGGGAGGAATACTTGGGAGGTAAGAAGACCAGAGCTTCGTTGGGGGAGAGTTGGGAGTCGATTGGATGAAAGGATGGCTTGGTATTTATAGGGAAAGTGAGGGGACAAGGCATTAATGGCCAAGGGGCACATCATTGGTGGTTTTGGCAAAACCATGGGCTTCACCATGGTATTTTCCCATGGTATTATCCACTTGGGACACCTCATACCTTATATTACTATTCATAAGTCGACCATATTGATTACATACTTAATAAATCATTTAATGATGTCATTAAACACCCGTAACTTAAAAACTGTATTTTCACTATTCATCAAAAATTCAACCTTCTCAGAAAAATCCCAAAATTTCACCTTAACCAAATATCGATTCTCTGATTTCAAAAATGAACTCCATTTTATAAAAATATTTTTCTAAATATTATTAATTTAATTTTGTAATAAATACACTATTCACTGAAAATTAATTTTTTCCAGAAAATTCCCCAAAAATTAGCTTTACATAATATCGATGCTCTGAGTTAAAAAATGAAATCCATTTTATAAAAATATTTTTCTAAATATTTTTATTTTAATTTTTAATTAAAAAACACTATTCACTTGACAAAACTAATACTTGAATAATAATTTATGAAATTGTTATTTAATCATTTTATTGAATCACAATACTTAATCAAGGTGCCTAGATTATATTAATACTTTCTTTAAGTGAGATTACTAATCCATTCGGTCACATTACTAATCCTAAGCATAAAATCACTATTCATAATTTACTATTCATCAAAAATTAAGTTGATCTTATTAGACTCTAAATTTCGTGCTGAACTTAATTGTAGAGGACCATTTTTTTGAAAATCATTAACCATTTTTAATTATTTAAGGTTTACATAAACATTTTTTTAAAATATCTTTTCTCTAAAATTCACCAAAAATATGCATACTATATTTATCCGGACTTTTGAAAATTCATAAACGTCATCATAAGAATAAATAAATTTTTTTATTTATAACAAAGGATTACACAAGGCAGTTACGGTCTCCTTGCATAGCCCCTTATCACACCAACATAGGACCTAAGTGTATGGTGTGCTAAGGTGAGAGAATCTGAGGGAGGCTCGGCCAACATCGCACGAGTAGTAATTTCTATCATTTTAATCATCTCGCGAAGGCAATTCTGTTCTAGCTTCACACGATGATGTTCGTCTTGGGTTTGTTCTAGAGCAAAGCCCAGTTGTGTTACCTCCTTCCCAAGTTCTGTTAGATGGGCTTCGATCGGTCCAATACTACTAAGTGAGGCCATCGAATCTTCTTTCTATATTAATTAATCAAGATAACTTGTATTTAGAGACAATAATCAAAAAGTTTTGTTTCCAGCGGTCATATTGACTAATGGTCATATAACAGTCAAAACCCAACAGTCTCATATTAATTATAATCATGTTATCAAATGAAACTGTTTTGTTGAGTATAAAAAATAAAATAACACACAAAATTAGGAAACAATATTAATTCAAAATTTTGGGTCGTTACAAACACTACGCTTTATTTCATGTTTTCAAATTTAAATTGATATTCAATTACTTATCTATTTTCCAAATAATAATAAAATATTCAGGCTTTGGGATCTGATTTTTTGTATCTTGTACCAGTGTAATAATGTGACCACCAGCTTTGGCGCACTAGGTTTAGGGTCTTCAAAATGACATTAACATAATATAATCCTTATAGATTTAGGATTATTCAATTATTATTTCATTATGGATTAATAATATTTCATGTAGTTGGAAGAATAAATAAAACAAAAACACATGGTTAAGAACATTCCAACTATTTTGGACTACCTCTTTGGTTTATAACTAAATACTTTATAAGAGGTTCTTCTAATAATAAAGGGTCTATAGGTAATGTGGAGGGATTCAAGGAAGGTATTGGAACATGTTTGATACACATTAAAAGGCTCTTTAAGATTGGATAGTATAGAAGAGTGAGTGTCCTTTTAAAAGTGGGGTAGATGACACACTTTTAAATTTTAAAAGGAATAAGATATATTAATTTCAAACTCAATTAAAATTGGTCAAAATAGAAAATTAACAAATATTAGATGATATACGGCACTCATATAAATAGAAAATATAGATTATAATTTTTTTTATGTTATTCTATCCAATATCTCATTAGTTTTACCCCGAGAAAAATGGTTTTATCATGAACTGTGCTTACATATTTTTTAAATTTTTTCTATTCATTATGAACAAAACATCAGTTGAACATATTACATAATATTTATTATGGTGATTTAAAATATTGAATCCATTTTATCAAATTCAATTTATCAGAGAGGAGGATTTTAATTTAATATTTATCCTTCAAAAATGCAATGAAAATAGTTTTCCCTATAAATGTCATTTTAATTATAAAAATGATATTATAACAAATTAAACATTAAAATTGATTCCAATGAACATAATTTGAATAATAATATTAAATTGTAACTAATTTCACATTTATTATTTTAAAAAAATTATCTTTGAACAAGATAAATTTAATAATAAAAATTACAATAAAAATAATTATTTTTCACAAATCACTATAAAATCAATATTTTTTAGAAAATAAAAAAAATTAAACCCTAATTTAATTTGAGAATATTTTAAAAAAAATGATATTCATTTTATTAAATTGATTTTATAAAATTGGTTGAAAATTAATATAATTCCACCACACAAAATTCAATATAAAATTATATTTTGTGAATGTGTATTTTTCATGTATAAATTGAGTTTACTAATTTTTTTGATATATTATATATAGTTTATTTAAAAACTTTTTAAATATTTTTATATTGTGTTTGACCATTTATATAGCTTCCTATTCAATTTCTTGATTATAATAGTCATATTTAATTAATAATCTTTCTCTATTCATTTAATATATGTGTTTGGTGTTGTATATACTATCGAATATAATGTTCTTTTAAAATATTGGGGTTTTACATTTTACCACATTAAATAAATAGAATTATATAAATTTTTTACTTATACATGGTAATTAATGGTCTTAAATTTAAAAATTATTTTATATAACACCAACATCATAAAAAGTATTAAAAAACTTCATCTTAAAAAGAGAGAAATGAATTGTCATGGTTAACTGGAATAACACAGAACTACTTTTCCAAATTTGAGAAATTTTGTGAGAAGTGAAAACAAGGATATGAAGGAGGAACTAATGTTCAAATAATTAAGAATACTTGTAATAAATATTTATTATAACAAATTTAATGACCAAGATAAACTTAATGACAAAAAAATTAAATATGTTTTGTGTGAAAAGATGATAAATTCTTTAAAAATAAAACTAATTGGACAAAATTTCCATTTCAAGATCATTTTACTATTGTTAAAGAATATATACACCATATAGAAAAATAATACATCGGAATATACTTACATTCCACATATAATTTCATCCTCTAATAAATTTCAACAAGATTATATTCCTTTCTCTTAACAATGAGTATTCTAGATGAATGTTTTATGCCAAAACCACAAAAATTAAATTATGATGGATCACATAATAAAGAAAAGGATAAAAATATATTCCAATTATCATAAAATATAAACCAAATTTGGAATTGTTTATAACATTTAAGATAATATCCAAAATGAATATATCATTATATGATAAAATAATACATTTTTCTTCAAACTATCCAAAATGACACAAAAGTTTCCACATAGAAAACTCAAAAAAATAAATAACCAATATCCCATTTAACATTAATAACCTCAAATTTTAAAAAAATTGACCATAGAGGTGATCTAATAACTTTTAACATACAACCCCAAAACTTTTGTTGAATTCCTTCCAAATAATCATTCATGTTAAACCAAATGTCAATCCAAATGGTTATACATATCTCAACCTAATGGAGAATCCCCTAAAATAACATTAATCACTATGAAAAATCCCCATATAATTTTATAATTTTTTGAAAAGAACAAAAAAATATAAATAATAATATTTTGATATGAACCTAAAATATAATCCATATCACAACTTTAAATATCTAAAAAATTATCACTTTTTCAATGAATTTATTCTTGGCAGCCAATATTATATATATCCCAAAATACATATAATATATTTAGCATAAAATAAAATTATAAAATAACTAAATGGGTTATTTAAAACATAAAAATTTATTCTTCCTAAAACCCAAAAAATCCAATTGAGAATCATTCACTAGAAACCTCAAAAGGGGTCTCTACGCCTTTAACCATCTAATAAAACATAAAATTATAATTCCATGATGGTATCCATAATTATTATTTTAACCCCATAAGAAAACATTTATGCTTCCCAAAATCAATAAAATATTTATTCCTAAAAAAACAAATTCAATTCTCATAAATCCAAAGAATGAACTATAAATCAATAAAGATGACAAAAATATCTTTTTCCTAAAATCACAAACCAATATTGAGGTCAGTAATACTATTCAATTTACAACACACATTCCAATAGTCTATTAATCTCAACTAATCAATTAAATATCAATATTGAAAATATATTAAATGCAATAATTTCATCAATCACGTGTATTCCCCATAAAATATCTATTTACCATTCAATAACTATTCTATTTCCTTTTTACCATTCAATGTAGGATTTAAAATCCATAAATAAAAACTTTTTGGAATAATAAATAGATGTATCATGATTATTATAACCTTGATATTATAGATATAACAATTCTACAACATATTTATCAAATCCCAATGCCTAAAAACATCAATCCTAACAATTTAAAAATTGACATTGAATAATAAATTCCTTGGTATAAGATTTAAATGATGGATTATGTCATTTAATTACATAATTATCTTATTGTATACACATAAAATGTTGAAATACTTATAAATCTAATTTTTTATGACCTTAATCTCCATAGATAACACATATTCCCCATCTTTAGAGACATTCCATAGTATGCCTATTTCTATAAGACTTGCATGATGGAAATTGATCTTTCTTTATTCTATAGACACCACTACCCAAGATATAAATAAACCTGATCCTTCTCCTATTTTGTGAGTTTCATAGTTAGTTGAGGTTCATGTTTTTAATCATATATTTTGATAATTTATTATCCATAGTAATAATATAATTCACTCAAATCATCATCGCCTTTAGTTTCTCATAATCACAACATTTTCTATAAATTTTATCATTAAGAAGGTTACTTATTGTTATTTGAATTGATAAAAACCTAAAATAATATTTATAGAAATAATAATCATAGTGGTACACCAAATAATCCTGAAAAATATTTATATGATGTTGAAACAAAGACATAGTTTTTAAATATAAGAAACCTTTGGTTTAACCTAAGTCATTCGTGGTTGTCAACCTCCTTTATAAGGGCTAATAATTAATATTTTATTTAAGTAATGAATATTAGCTAGTAGGGTTAAACCATGTGATAAATAAGGACACACTCACTATGCACCAAAATTAGGTCAAAATATATATTAAATCAACCTCTTTGGGGTTGTTATCCATATATTCATAAGTTCCAAACCCACTTCTACATGTTGTATCTTGAGAGGGATGTATTTCTTGGGAAACCACATAATATATAACATGAAAAAACATTAAGATATTGTTATGTATGTAGAATTATCCTTTATTTCAATCCTATGTTTATTTTAATTAGTCAATGTTTTCTTAAATCAAGTTCCCAATGTTTCTACTAAACTTTATCTAATTCCAAATGTAATGAACTCGACATGGGTATACAAGAGATAGTGGTTAATTTATTACAATTTCATTAGATACAATTCATAAGATCACCAAGAACTGAATGTTTTAGTTGTCTTAGTAAACTATATACAATCTTTAATCACACATTACATTTAAGAACAAAAAATAAAACTTAGTGAATGTTAAAAAAATTAGAGCAATGAAGTCATTCAAATAGTACTTCTTCATAACCTAATGAAAGGGATGAAAATAAGGGTTAGAACAAATTCTTATTATGGTTATCCTAAAATAGATGATATAATTTTTAAATAAGAGATAATCAATATGTAATGATAAATAATTTTAAACATATGTCCTTTAATCAATCTTTGAGCATGAAATATTAAGAAATTTGAAAATGAAGATAAAATGATGCAATATTAAATAATATCATGATTTTGAAAATTATTTATAATTATATTTACTAGTCAAATATTAAAATGTAAATCAATAATTGATTTCATAATGATGGAATAAATTATTTTGGAAAACAAAAAATTATCATCAAGGCTTCGTTTCAATACATCATACATCAATAGGTAAGGCCTCCTCCAACCACACAAAATAGATGGTCTCATAAGACCAATATATGAAATGAGGGTCAATATTAGGCCCCACTTTCCTCATACAATGTCCAATTCATTAATTATATAAGAGGGTTGAAAAATTATCTATATAAAAATTGCTATTGAAAAACTAGTATAATTTTTTTTAATAATTTCCCAATAAATAAATATAATCATCAATCATCAAATGTAATATAATGAATGGTATTAAAGTAGTACATCCCCAGTAAAGCATTATATTCACCAAATAATGTTGACATAGATTATTGTAAATTAAAAATATCATTGGAATATTTCTCGAAAAAAATATCCTTTTCATTTCAAAATTAGTAATTTGAGATATAAAAATTTACAAAATACTTGGAAAATAATTTTATTTGAAACCAATCAATGAAAATTTTAATTGAAACCCTAATTAATTCAGTTGTTGTGATGGAAGGAATTTTTTTTCATTTTGAGTTTATAAAAACAATTATTTCATGCACGTTTTCATTAAAAGGTCAAAAAAGTATGTCAATGGGAAAATGAGATTAAGATTCCCATGAAATAATTTTTTTAAAAAAAATATAAAAATATACTTAATAAATAATTTGAAAATATTAAAAAAATTATTTAACTAATTTTATGTAGAATATTGATATGGAATAAAAAGGCTCTCTAGAGAGTAGAAAATAATAGATTTTCCTTAAAAATTTATTTCGGTCTCTTGAGTATTTAAAAGATGCAAATGAATGGAAAAAATATAAATTTATTAAAACATAATATTATAAAATATTATTGGATTAAAATTGTAATATTAAAATAAATATCCCATTAGATATTTTAACGTAAATATATTAAATAATAACAATATAATTAAACAAATCCTTATCACTTTTGTGATTATCAAACCATAACCCCATGAAAGAAATAATTTAAAATTAAAATTTAAAGGAAAGAATATAAATAGATTCATGAGATAACATTTCAATGGGTTACTAGATACCCCTCAATAATAGAGATAGGTTTATAGCATAACATATGTATCAAAGAAGAATTTTTTTGAAGAAAAATAGAAAAAAAGTTCATATCATTGAAATGATATCTAAACATTGATGTTATTATAGGTAAAAAAGTAAATTAAATATAAAAAAATAAATAAAACATAAAATAATAATTTTTAATTCCATAAATATTCTTTTAATAGTGTATTCAATAGATTAGTATTATTACTCAATGAAAAAATTGAGTAAAAAACCCCCTTACCTCATGTATGAATGATCATGTATATTATTTATCATCATGAATTATGATCATATGTTGATTATTTACATTATAAAGAACTCATTTCTTGTTTATTGTTACATTTATTTCATTTATTTTCATTTTATATATAATTACAGAATCCATTAAGTTCACGTGAGACATTTTAACGATATTGGATTCATATTTATGAAAAGACTTTGATAGGTTAAATATGGAAAAAGTGAAATTTTTCCACCATATCAATAATATTAATAATGAAAAAATTATATTTTTTATGTTAAAATTACATTTTTAAATTAAATATATAAATTTTAATATCAAAAATGAACTTTTTGAAAACCATGTAGACGGTAAGTCATACGTATTCATGAGTAATGTTTCTTTTTTTCAATGATCATGTTCGAAAGGAGGACTGAATTATTTAACCATTATAAAATTACCATTATAAAATAAAATAAGTATTATTTATTTCAATAAACTTATATATATCTTCCATGCGGTGTGGTGGTGAAAAATGAATCAAATCACTTCATAGAAGTAGTTGTCCACACTTACACTTGAACGACATTATAATTTTTCAATGAATGGAATGGTAAGAAAATATTTGATATAACTTTTTTAAATAATAATTAATATTTCATAAATATAACATATACACATTAAATCACTAATTATTACCGTTAATTAGTGTTTGTGATGGAATACGAATCACATTAAATCACGAGGCAATAGTCTTCCATACACATGAACTACTATTTTATTTCTCATTTAATGGAAAAGGTGATGAATATAAAACATGAAATTAACATAATAACATCCAAAAATATTAAGTATATTATCTTTATTATTTAAACATATCTTAATAATATTTTAATTTATTATAAAAATAAATAAAATGAATATTCATAGATAATATCTATATCTCTTCTTCAGACATAATCTTTTGGTTTATACAAACTAACTTCTTATTATGGTTTTATGATAAATCTAGTGACTCTATTTTGTGGTGAAGGATATGTGGGATGTATTTGGGTAGGTATTAGACGAACCTAAATGATCATTATGTCTGTTTAGGAGAGGACAATGTGTGTCCTTTTATACGTATAGAAAAGTACACATATTGATTTTTTAATGAGAATAAAATAAATTAATGTATTACTTAATAAAATGGATAAAAAAGGAAATATTTAACTAATATTATATTATATATGATAAAATACTTACAAATAATATAAATTAGGAAATGTTTTACTTCATTTTAACTTATATCTTATTAGTTTAACCACTATTAAATAGGTTTTATCATTAACCATGGTAACTAGTTATTGATATTTTTATTATTGATTACGAACAAAAATTAAGTTAGAAAAATAATATAATATTTATTATGATGATTATAAATATTTTTTCCATTTTAATAAATTCAATTCCAAAATTTTATTAGTTTAATTTGTTGTAAAACAAATAAAATGAGACAGAAAACTTTTTTTTCACAAAAAATATTATTAAGTAAAAAATGTTTACATTCCTAATTCAACCATAAAATTGATCCTGATGAACATAATGTCATAATAAAAAATATATTAATACTAATTTTTCCATAAAATAATTTAAAAATTATATATATTTGAAAATTATTTAAATAAAAATATAATTTTCAATGAAATTAATATTTTTTTTACAATTCACTATAAAATTATTATTTTTTGAAAAAATCCAAAAAAATCTAAACAATTTTAATTTAGATATTATTATTAGAAAAATAATTTCCAAAAATAAAATTCATTTTATAAAAAAATCTATATTTTTGTAGATATTAATTATAATTTCAACTACAATATTAAATTTAAAACCATTTTTGATGAACATGTATTTTTTATGTAAATGTTGATTTTACTAATATTTAAAAATAAATTATATAAATTATTTATATGAGTTTTCGTAATGTGTTTTACCAAACACATATTCTCTAGTTCAATGGAAAGGTTATAATGATAATATTTGAATAATACTATTTCGTGGTTCATTTATGCTCGGTGTTAGGTGTTTTATACACTATATAGCATCTTATTTTTCTTTTTAAATGGTATTGTGTTATAGATTAATCATATTAAAATTTAATATATTTTATACATGAACCATTTTATCATTCATTAAATTTTGATACATAAATGTATATATAGATATAAATTTTATGAAGTGTAATGTTAAATAAACTCTAAATGTATGACATAGAGTTTTCCAAAACTAATGATCATCATACTGTTTTTTAGGTTATGGGTTATTTTTAAGACTAGGGTGTGTAGGATGCATGTATTAAGGGATAGCATATTCTTAGGAGGGATAACATAAATAATAGTATATTCACTATGTTTGTTGGATTTCCCACTATGTATACCACATAGAGTGTCATCTATATATCATTGATATATGATATGTGTGTTGATCAAATTTGAGTCCCCACCACATAATATTGAAAATAAACCTAGCATAAAAACATTTATCTTTGATACCCTTCTTAATAAATTCAATATATGAACTTATCCAATTAGGGGGTGGTTAGGTTTGTTGTTAAACAAATTATCAGTTATATCTTAACCACTATGGGGTTTTTCCTCTTGTATTATAATTATGAAATTAGGGACCTTTATTAGAGTATATTCTATAATTGTGTGGCTATACCAAGATAATTTATATCAATCTAGATATAGTACATTTGATGTATTTATCCAAAAGGTTGAATTATATGTGATGTGTTCATTGATTAGATCATTTGATACACAACGAATCAAGAATATATTTGTTTTTAAAATGGTATTTCTAGGCTCTGTGTCCCATGTTATGTCAATTTCATAGAAAGGAAAATATGGGAATTCATGTATTTATATAATATATACTCATGGAAACAAATATAAATATCATTTTTTTTATAGTGATCATGTCAAAACCCATTATAGATCGAGAAGAATTGATTCAATCCTAGCGGCCACATTTTCAAACTTATATGTATATGATGATTCAAATTTTTTTCCAAAATCCTAAAGTCCCCATAGGTTTTTAATTTTTTGTTGACTAAATGGTGATTCAGTTTGAATAAGACAAAAAGTCAAAGTGTTATTATAGTTAATCTGAATTTTTTGGTATGGGGTTTCACATAGTATTTCTTATGATGTGATATAAGTTGAATCATTCTAAGAGGTGTTATAAAAGATATCGTACAGGAGTTTTGGATATGAAATCCCAAGTTATTTTATATGATACAATATATTGTTAAATGAAACAAGAGACAATTGTTCTTTAGTGAAAGTGGGATATTGATTGGGAAATTAATTAAATTATTATATATATATATATATATTTGAGATATGCACACACAGACACATATATATTTCATGGAAATTATGATTTTCATCACTAGGGTATATTATTATGAAATATTTGATTATAGAAAGAAGATAAATATACATCATTTTATGTTTAACCATTTATGTTATCAGTAAATGAAATCATATCATATTTAATGAATCCTTTGGGAGGGAATTAATTCAATTCATTCATACAAACATAATCCAATACACGTATTTATTTAATAATTTCAACACATGTATAAATAATAGTATAATCAATTATTTTCTTTGATAGACTACTTTAATACTTCCATGCAATGGATGATATATATATATATATATGTGATAATATTCATTTAATTGTATATATATACCAATAATATATTTAAATTCCTCCTTTTCCTTATAGAAACAATATTATTATGGAGAAAAAGGTGTATGTCTCTTGAATTTCAAGAAATTAAAATTTTACCTTGGATATTGATGAAGGTGGTATGCGTATGCTTTCCACCAAGTGATCTATATAAAATTCATAAGAAGATCAAAATGATGTTTTGTATTCTGTGGTGTTTGGTATTTGAGTTTACAATATTTATTCATTTCAATTTTTAACTCATGTTTGTTATTTCATGCAAGGATATACAGAAAATATCATTTTAAATCACTTTCACATGTTATAGTAATTTTTTTAGATTGCATTAAAACACTTTAGTAAAAAAATATATAATTATATTATTTATAAGAAGAAATAATATTATTCAAAATTTTACATTAATAATTATGATTATTAATGAGAAAATTGATGTGATTTCTATCAAACCGTTGAATAGAATGATAGAGTCTCAGGGATGTTTGGGAGAGAAAGATGATGATGAAATAATAATCAATTTCCTTCATCTAGAAGCAGTGGAGTGATAAAACCACGAGAATTTCTCAATGAAAATTTAAGATTATTTATATTTTGTATGGGAGGGAATCGAGTAACTAATTTTTGAGGAAAGAAGAAGATCTTTTTGGACACATTTAATGAAAACTAGAGTCTTCATAGAGGTACCTCTAACAATTCAATGTCTTAAATGTGGGGAACATTGGAATTATCTAATATAATTACCCAATATATGGAATTATAAGAATGATCTATATTTATAACATAAAATGATAAGGGAAAAATAGATGGCTTATACAACCACAACTACTGAATTATATTTTAAAACTGATGTGGAGTGAGGAGATCTCATTATCCACTAAAGAGTTGTGAGTTTTAAATTTTCATCTTGTTCAACCCACTTTATAGAACAAATAATATTTTCTATGGTCATATAATCATCTCTTGGACGAATAGATGTTGATTTATTAATTAAAATTACAATGGTATGATTATTTTATCCCAAGTATTTAACAAAAATATAATAGTTGTTTATAGGAATGTGAATCCAATAAAATAATTTTAACCTTCAATTAGTAATATTTATATTATATTAGTTAGGGGATGGACAACATTATATAGGGACCATTATAATTTCCATGATTGAAAAACACACATAAAATCATAAATCGATCCATGATTCACCTATTTGTATATGGTTTATTATATAAATTCTTTGAAAAAATAATCCTTTTATATTGGGTATATTTGTTCCAAATAATTGGTGAAAAACTAAACATTAGATATATTTTTATTATATGGTAAAAGATTATATTACTAGTAAAACATTAGAATGTAGTAATGAAACCTCAATATAAATAAATTTTATCTAATTGTTAACTTTATGGTACCCTTAGTTATTTAAAATAGTGAGATGTAATTTTAATTTTGAGAAATAATTTTTTTATGGAGTGATAATTTAACACCCCTATATTTCAAAATTTATTTTACATTGAATAAATATTGTGTTTCCTAGTTTTCATTACACACAAAAACACTAAAATGAATTAAAAAACAATATGTGATAGTTATAATGTAGTTTTTTATTTAGTGGGTAAAAGATAGTGGTAACCCAAAAATAAAATATAAATATAAACAAAAATTAATTCATTTTTAATACTTATTAATTTATAAAATTCCATTAGTATATCTAAATTAAAAATAAAATCATTTAACATGTAAAGATATAAGTTCATAAAAATTTCCTTCACATGGACTATAAAGAATATTATGTAATGGATAAATAATTTATTTAATTGAATTTATTGGTAATATATACATTAAAATAAGTTATCATTCATCTAATATTCCTCACCCAGAATGTATGGAACTCAATTTATCCTAAAAGTTACATGTACCTTAAAACAATTTATTCATTTGGTGAACATATATTGAAATTAATTTTTATCACTTTTGAAAATTGAATCATATAAAATTATTATAATATTAGTTTTTATCATTTTCATATTATAAAATGGGTTCAATTTTATTGTTTGGAATAAAATTATTTTATCAATATAAATTTTAGTAACCACAATAAACAATTATTTTTCAGGGTATAATATATTTTATAAATAATGATATTATATATAAAATTGATTTAATTACAAATAAATATAATAATAAGAATTTTGGACATAAAATTTAACAATAATTTAGTTTATAATTAATTATTAAAACGCATAACAACTATAATTATATTTTTATTAAAAAATAGTTTTACATCCCATTATATTTAACAATTTTGATGTTTTATTATATCATATTTATAAATTTAGTTACATTAAAAGGATTCCATCTTACGATTAATAATAAAATCATTTTCTAGTAAGGTTAATACTTTTTTTTCAAGGGTAAACCATTAAGTGTGATTAGTAGTTAATCAAAATTAGTAAGAGTTAAAATGGGTTATCTAATATGGATCAAATATCACAAAATCAAATTGAAACTAATAATAACTATAATTACATTGTTAGGATTAAAATTAATTAATAAAATTTCCACAATTAATTCCACACCGAATCGACTTAATTCACTAAACCCACCAAACCCACATGTGATATAATTCTTTCCCCTACATATCTTTTGTTTCTATGAATAATAAATCAACTTTTTAAACATATAAAAAGAGATCACTCCCCCGATTTGCTTATCCATATTCTCTTTAAATCAATTTTTCATGAATTTAAATCAATTATTCCCCCACAAAAATCCCTCCTAAATAATTTATAAGGTTCTATTTATTCATATCATTCATTGAGAAGATACATAGAATTGTAAGGGATCTCTTCCTACTCCTTTGGGTTCATTTAATTATTTATTGATAAGCCCATTGATGTTAATTTTTTTATGACTTAATGTTTTAATAAAAATTTCTTTAATATAAAAAGGATTCGCTAATTATGATATAGAACACTTTTCCATCATTCATTCTATTTTAATATGACTTTTTATATTTGTGATGTTATCGAAATAACTCTATGATCCCCCTTCCAATTCAACCACTTAATTTTTTATAATAATTTTATTTTCAATACGATTATATTTTCATGTATTCATATTAATCTTTTTAATATCAAAATTACGCTTTATTGAAAATATATTACGCTTATCTCTCATTAAAACCACTACAAAATCCTCATTATATAGTCTTTACGATACTTAAATCACTCTTTTAATTTTCTACCCTACAATATTTCATTGATTCATGTTTATATAGTATACGCCAATCTTATTTTGTGGTGTTACTAATACCCCCTGAAATATGATATATTAAATTATTATTTATTCTATAAACAAGAATTCTATTCATTCTATTCCTTGTTTTGTATTATGATTATCATGAATCGAATCTAGTCATCACCAATAACAGCACCAAACGCATCCTATGACAAATCTCTATGGGCATTCCCTATCCCCACGAGATGGAACAAGTGCCTAGGTATCATTTATCATGGTTTGGGAATGATTTACCCGAATATGTATACATAAAGAAATAAAAAATATTTGATAAATTGAATCTGAAAAATTCATACCAACATGGTTTATAAAAAAATCCAAATCTAAATACATAAGTTCAAATTCAATACAAAATTTCCCAAGAAACAATGAAACAGCAATAAAACAGCCCCATGGACTCCACATGATAAGGGGTCATCACCCCAAAGTCGTCTCCATAACTCTGCCACAAGGATGGGGAGTAACATAATGAACCGCCATCACCCTGAGCATTTACTTTACCTGAGTCATACATAAAAAAGTATACTTACACCCAAGAGGTTTATGTAGGGTGTGAGGCTAATCCCAATGGGATATCATCGAAGGATTCCAAAGAGCATGCAATACAATGTGAAAAAGCAAGCAGTTTTAATACACAAAGAAAAGTAGTGATAAAATCCAAGAAATGGAACTTTCAATTGAAAACAATTTTCAATATAAAGTTTTCATAATGCTCACACAATTAAATAGACATGTTAGATACTGTGAGATAATTCCAAAACACCCTAATAAATTGGAAAATACCAAAATCATAATGAGGAACAAAATCGGGAACACCCCTAGGCAGTAGAAAGTCTCGGGCCCCATGTACCTCATACCTCGGTGTAAAATAACCATAGTAAAATTCATTCTTGTGCATGTGCCACTAGTAGGGAACATACACATAACCTATTAGTCCCCAATAATCATCCACATAGTATATTTAGAGTTGTTGTTATGAAAATTCTAGGTGAAACAGGGACAAAACTCATCTGGTCCACTTGCCGTACTAGTAAAAATCTGCCCCACCTAGGTACTCGGGCTTCCCACTTTGTGCTCAAACAATTTCATAAAGATACATATATACATTTTCATATAAAACACCACTAATGGTCACATACAATAAGTATAGTATCTTCACACATTTTCTACCATTTAAAACACATAACAAAACACTATGAGTTCTAATTAAATAACTCTTCCAAATCTTTCATTGTTTTGCACCCAAAACTCATTGAAAACCACACTTAAACTCCATATTCATACACATAGTTATCCAAACAGAATCCAACACACCATAAAAATTTCTTTAACTCATTACATGATTTATAAAAATATCTCAACAAGCATCACATAGAATACCCATGTAAAATTCCCAATTCAACACCAAATTGGTACTCAAAATCAATTTTCTTAACAAACGTCACCCAAAACCAGTTTCTTAGCAATAAAAAATTATAATAACCTTGAAAACATTATTTTCTGCAATAATACAATTCAATAAGTTCAACTAATTAATTAAATTTAATTATTTATTCAACCAATAAAAGATTTATATGAAAAACAATCACGAGAAATCGGCACATAAATTTACTTGCAAAACAAACACCACAAAAACCAATTTTTTTGTTGCACCAAATCAATGGGTTAAACATGAAAATATAATAAAATTAGTACCTATGTTAGAATGATTTCATATAAAGTGGAATCACCTACCAAAGTAATGAAAACCCTTGAATCAATGTGTGAAAATCTAGTCGCCCCACCACCGCACCAGGAAAGACTTTGAACAAACCTAAAACTACAAATTAGAACAATAAAATCCAATGATAAACACTAGGTTCAAAACCCTACCTCCTAGTCATTTGGTACTTCAATGAAAAGGGATGAAACCCCAAGAAAATAAAATGAAACCTTAATCAATTTGAAAGAGGAAAGGAAGTGACTCACATACTTGAGAGATCTTGAATAATCACCCCAAATACACTAGTAGCTAAAATTTAAAATAGAAAAAAAATCAAGGGAGGTTCGAAGAAGGATGAGGAGATCATCTAGGAACTGGAAAGGAGGAATAAGAGTAAGCATTGAGAGAGTTATGATGGAAAAAACTTACCTCCTCAAATCTACCCAATTTTAGAAACCCTATGAATTTTAGCACTCAATAATGATGAAGAAAAGATCCAAAGAGGCGGGGAGAGGTTTGATGAATGGCTAGGTCCATTGGGATCATGTGAGACTTAGAATCACCAAAAATTACTTAATATTGAATATGTTATTTAATAAATAAAATTCATTTTTAAAACTGGATATGGGATTTCAGGTAGGCCCAATCCTTTAAATAAAAACCAAAATACACCATGTTTATGGATTTATATAGGTTAAAAATTTTAATTGTGGTGTTAATATGTTAGGGGAGGACATTTAGGAATTTTAATGTGTGAAAAATATTAAAAATAAAAAATGTTTTAAAAGATATTTTATTTCTTAAATCTGGAAGTGGGATCACTATTTGGACCAATTCATGAAAACTCTTCTATTCCTCCATAAAACCATTAGAAACCACAAAAACAAAAAAAATTAATTGAAATTATATGGAAAATTCCTTTAAAATATTTCATGAATATGACAATTCTCCCGATAATGAAAACATTCAGTCCAGGAAAGTCAACCTGAAGGTTGATCTGAAAATAGGAACAGATACTATACCTCAACCCATGACTTCCACTCCCATGTCTCATGTGTATCATTACCATGCTTCCAATGAACCTGGACCAATGTAATGGACATCCCTAGAATCTTATTCTATTGGGAGTCTACTATTTTCACCGTCCACTCAATAACAGACAAGTCAGGCTCTAGCTCCAGTTCTTACCAACATAGCACATGGGATGGATTTGGGTTGTATTTCTTCAACTGGGAGACATGGAAGACATCGTGGAGGGATGCCAATTGAGATGGTAAAGCCAACTTGTATTCCACATTTCCAAGATACTTAGTGATCTCAAAGGGCTTGACATACAACAACATCATCTTACCTTGCTTCCACATTCGACGATGGCCAAGACGAGGGGCCACATTCAAGAATACCCTATCAACCACAGAAAACAGTAGGTATCGTCGCCTTCGGTCAGCATATGATTTATGGCGACTCTGTGCTGTCAATAAATGCTGCCAGATCAACTTGACCTTCTCAGGCACCTCCTACACCAGACATGGCCCCAACATTTAGGTCTCACCTACCTCAGTCTAACACAGGGGGGACCGACAAAGGCGACCAAAGAGTGCCTCAAAAGGAACCATTCGAATGGAGGATTGGTAACAGTTATTATAAGAAAACTCAAACATCCCCAAATGGATATCCCCAGAACCTCCAAAGTCCAAGACACATGCATGAATCATGTCCTCCAAAATCTGATTTGTTCGGTCTGTCTGACCATCCGTCTAAGGGCGGTATGTCATGCTCATCATAATCTAAGACCCTAAGTCCTTCTGAAGGCCTTCTCAAAATCGAGAAGTGATGCGGGAGCCTCTATCTAAGACAACTTTTGATAGTAATCCATGGAGTCTCACCACTTCATGAAGATACAAATGGCCCAACTCATCCAATTTTGTTGTATCTTTTATTGGAATGAAGTGGGCTGATTTGGTCAGACGATCAATCACCACCAAAATGGAATTCTTACCCCCAAGGTGTACAAGGTAATCCAAAAATGAAGTCCATGGAGACCTTTTCCCGCTTCTATGTAGGAATGTATAGTGGTTGGACAAAACTGGAGGGCCTTTGGTGCTCTGCTTCCACCTACTGGCATGTGTAGCATCTCGACATAATGTCTACAATGTCCCATCTCATACCAGGCCACCAATACTGCCAACAGACATCGTAATAAATCTTAGTGGCACCTGGATGGAAAACCCACTGAGACTATTACCTATCCTGCATCACCACCTTCCGAAGAGATTACATCACTACTGAATGGCCCTTGAAGCAAAAGATGCCCTCAGGAGACGGCGACCAATCAGAGGATGTCTCCCTACAATGAAGAAACTACTTCAACCGCTAACTAAGATCATCACTGGGATATTTCTACTAAATCAACTCCAACAGAGATGGAGTCAACTAGACGATCACCACGAATTCCCCACTACTTTGTTCCCTAGTCTCCACATGCATTTGAGAAAAGAGCCCCATGAAAGTCCACTCATCAATGGACTTCCTCAAAGCCCACACTGGAACTCTTTTTCTCAAAGCATCGGCCAATACATTACCCTTTCTAGGGTTATAAACAATGTCAAAGTCAAACCCCAGCAAGTACTCAATCCAGCGATGCTGCCTCAAGTTGAGGTCCTTCTACAAGAAGACATATGCTAAGATTTTGTGATCAGAGTAGACCACAAACATCTCCTCAAATAGGTAGTGATGCCAAGTCTTCAAAACATGCATCAATGTTTCTAACTCCAATTCATGGGTTGGGTAATTCTTTTCATGTGTTCGGAGTTGGTGAGAGCCATACCTGAAGCATCACAATAGACCACACACCCCTTCCTGGCCTCAGGAAAAATCAGAATGGGGCGGTAGTCAACCTCCTATTCAGCTCCTCGAACGATTCCTGACATTCTAGAACCCATACAAACATCACCCCTTTCCTAGTGAGCACAGTCATTGGTGAAGAAAGCGGAGAGAAATCCTGAATGAATTGCCTGTAATAACCAGCCAGGCCAAGGAAACTCTTGATCTTGAACACATACATTTGCTTCTCCGAAGACATAATTTCACTAATATTCTCAGGTTCCAATAAAACCCCCTTCTTATAGATCACATGCCCTAGAAATCTCACTTCCCTGATCAAAAAAAGTGCACTTTGACAACTTTTCATTTAGGTGGTGATCTCGTAATGTACCCAAAACGATCGTCAAGTGATGTGTGTGTTCCTCCTTAGAGCCAGAGTATACCAGAATGTCATCCATGAACACCACAATGAAGGAATCAAGATACTAGTGAAACACCCTATATATGAGTGTCATAAATACCACTAGAGCATTGGTCAATCCAAAGGGCATGACCATTTACTCAAATTGGTCGGACCTACTACAAAAGGCTGTCTTAGGGATATCTGACTCCTTCACCATAAGCTGGTGATAACACGAATTCAAGTCTATTTTTGAGAACCAATTTTCACCCATCAACTGATAGAACAAATCATATACTCTAGGAAAAGGGTATATGTTCGCAATTTTTTCCTTATTCAACTTCCGGTAGTCAATTCACAACAGGAGGATTCCTTCTGCCTTTTTCATGAACAACACAGGAGTAGCCCAAGGACAGACGCTCTGGTGAATAAATCCTTTGGATTCTAAGTCAACCAGCTATATCATAAATTCTATCAGCTCAGTGTGGGCCATGCAATAAGAGGGATGAGGTATCGGCTGTGTTCTCAGTGATAGATCAATCAAAAACTTCACATCCCACTCATTAGGAAAACCTAAGAAATCCACTGGGAATACCTTAGGAAACACATTCAAAACATGAGGTAGTGCTCCTACAGGGGAAAGACCATCATCCTCTACCATTAGAGATGATAATTGGATGGCAATACTTCCCAACTCTGGGAGTGGAAGTCTTGCATGACCCAACTGAGGATCCCATTCTCCCCGAAAAATCTGACGACTCCCATCAGGTGCCATGAAACTCACTCGTTGCCTATAGTAATCAATGCGTTCCTAGAACTGTACTAGCCAATCCATGCAAAATATTATGTCAAAAGTTTCCATATCTAGAACCATGAGGTCCCACTCCATCCCAACGCCTAACACAGAAAGTGCACACAAGGGATACATGAGGCCCTGCTCCTTCTTCATTCCCAGCGGTGTCACCAACTCCATCACGAAAGACATCAACTCAGTAGGAAAATTCAGCATGTCCACAAAACAGGAAGAAATAAATGAAAAAGAGGCACCAGTATCAAAAAGGGTAGTAGCTATAGAAGATGCGATCAAAATTGTATCTTGAGCTTTTGACGGTCCAGCCACTGATCTAGCTGGTGCCTGATCCAGCATATGGAGATGTCCAGTCTCTCCCTGAAGATGACCGCTAGTCTGTGGATGTGCCTTGAACTAGCTCTGCCCAGAAGATGACCCAGCCCTACCATGAAGGCTACCAAATCGAGATCCCCTAGTCCTCGATAGCACAGACTGTGATGACACTCCACTAGAAGCCACTGACCCAGCCCCACTCAGATGTGGACGTGCCACACCACAAAAACACAACAAATGTCTCACGCCTCCATAATATTAACAAGGCTTAAAATGAAGTGTACATGCTATTCAGATGTGCCTCGACTTCCCACACTGGTGTCACATGACCAATCTCACATCAGAAGCCGCAGATGAAAACTGCATTGAAGAGTGCCCTGAACTGCCACCTCCTTTCTTCACATGATCCTCCTACTTCTTTTTCTTCTCTGAAGAGATTCCACTTCCCACTGTAAGTACTAAACTACTTAAACCATCCCTACCTTTCCTATCAATCTCTACCGTGCATGCCTGATCAACGACCTCAGCATAGGTCCTCAGCTTAAACAAGAACAACATGGAGTATATATCTAGTCTCAAGCCTTTCTCAATCCTCTAGGCCTTCACCTACTCATTAGAGACAATTTATGGAGCATAACGAACCAACTCAGCAAAACGGTTGGCGTACCCCATCCCAGATTGTTTCCACTGAACAAGTTCCATGAACTCTCTAGACCTAGCTTAAGCCAACTCCTCAGGGCAATACTATTCATTGAAGACAACCTTGAAATCTTCCCAATGCATCTACTCATTCTTCCCAGCTTAAAGCACTGACTCCCAACACTTACAGCTAGGACCCTCCAATAGAAAAGAAGCACACTTCACCCTAAGCTCCATAGGTGTTTATTGGAACTCAAACATACCCTCGATCATCTCAATCCATTCCTCTGCTTCCTGGGGCTCTGAGCTGCCTCAGAAGGTAAGAGAATTGTTTTTCAGAAACTCCTAGGATTTATCATTTCTAGGACACATCTCTTCTTCCCTTGAAGGAATATGAGCAAGATTTGGTCTCTGTCCCAAAGCTTGGATATACTGAACCACAACCTCCATGAGCCTCTGATCAATTAGTGTGGGAGAACTCTCTCCATCTTCCTCCCATGGGTGTGACAGAGCTTTTTGAGGAGGCATGTTGCTACAAAATGAAAAAGTCAAAAATCAATATTAAATGCCACTATTATGAAAATTGTAATCAAATACTCCAAATATAAATAAACTAAACCCATTTTAGTAATAAAGGAATCAATTACTCCACATCTGTATGATGTCCACGTGTGGTCTGCATCCCACACATCTCACCTTTATGTGAAGTCATTCCAAAAATTCCAACATCCCCTGGTGACTCATGGTCTAACTTCAGAGGTATAAGCCAGGAACCCTACCCACAACCAAAACCCCGAGCCCCGATATTCCTAGCTCTTTTCTATCCCGACTCATCACAAAATAGCAATATAACCCAAAATCATTAACCCCCTTTGATACCTTTTTGTCAAAAAATAAATCTTGTCACCACAAATACCGGCCCCAAACCTAGCCCGTGACAAGGCCCGAAGGGTGTTCCCTATCCCCATGGGCTAGCACATGTGCCCAGGTATCATTTATCTTGGTTTGGAGATGATTTACCTAAATATATATACATAAAAAAATAAAAAATATTTGGTAAAATGAATATGAAAAATTGATACCAACAAGGTTTATACAACATCCAGAACTGAATAAATAAGATCAAATGTAATACAAAAGGTCCAAAGACACAATGAAATAGAAATAAAATAGCCCCATGGACTCCATATGAAGAGGGGTCATCACACCCAAGCCGTCTCCACATCACCGCCCCAATGATGGGGACTAACACCCTGAACTGCCATCACCCTTAGACATTAATTTACCTGATTCAATCATAGATAAGTCTACTTACACCCAAGGGGTGTAAGTAGGGTGTGAGACTAATCCCAATAGGATACCACCTAATGATTCCAATAATCATTCAATTCAATGTGAAAAAGGCAAGCAGTTTTAATACACAAAGAAAAGCAATGATAACATCCAAGAAATACAACTTTCAATTAAAAACAATTTTGAAGTTTAAGTTTTTAGAATGTTCACACATTTAAATAAAAATGTTATCTACTTCCAAAAACAACCCAATGAATGGTAAAATACCACAAACACAATGAGAAACAAAATCGGGAACACCCCTAGGAACTAGATAGTCTCGAGCCCCATGTACCTCATACCTCAGTGTAAAGTAACCATAGTAAAATCTGTTCTCATGCATGAGAAACAAGTAGGGATCATAACCATAACCTAGTTGTCCCCAAACATCATCTACATTGTTTAGTTAGAGTTTTTTTTATCAAAATGCTAGGTTAAATAGTGACAGCACCCATTCAGTTCACTACCGTACTAGTACACATCCACCCCACCTATGTACCTGGGCTTCCCACTTTGTGCTCAAAAAATTTCAGAATGATACATATATCCATTTTCATATAAAACATCACAATTGTTAACATAAAATCAATACAGTATCTACACACATTTTATACCATTAAAAACACACAACAAAATGCTTTGAGTTTCAATAAAACAACTTCTCCAAATCTTTCCTTGTTTTCCCCCAAAACTCTTTAAAAATCCCACTTGAACACCATATTCTCACTCATAGTTATCAAAATAGAATCTAACACACCCTAAAAATTTCTTTAAACTCATTACATGAGTTATAAAACAGTCTCAATAAGCATCACATAGAACACCCATGTAAAACACCCAATTCAACACCAAATTGGAACTCAATAACCATTTTCATAACAAACATCACCCAAAACCAATTTCTCAGCAACAAACAAAGAATAATATCCTTTAAACCTTTATTTTCAACCCTAATACAGTTCAATAAGTTCATATATATAATTAGTAGGAAGCTCTTAATCAACCAATAAAAGATTTATATGAAAAGAAAAAATTTCACATGAAATTGGAACTTAAAATTCACTTGCATTACAAACACCACAAAAACCAATTTTTTATAGCACTAAATCCAAGGTTTAAAAATTAAAATATAATAAACTCAGTAGCTATGTCACAAGTATTTTGTACAATGTTGAACCACCTAACAAATTAATGAAACCCCTTGAATCAACATGTGAAAATCAAGTCGCACCACCACCACACCAAGAGTTACTTAGAACAAACCTAAAACCACAAAATTAAACCATGAAAACCCAAGGTTTAACCCTAGGTTTGAAACCCTACATCCTAGATATTTGGTACTTCAAGTAAAAGAGATGAAACCAAAAGATAATATAATGATACACAAATCAATTTAAAAAAGGAAAGGAAGATACTCACTTACTTGGGTGATCTTGAATAATTTCCCCTAATACACTAGTAGATTAAATTTAAAACAGTCAAAACATTAAAGGAGGTCCGAAGAAGGAGGAAGAGGTCATCTAGGAACTAGAATAGAGGAAAAATAGTATAAATGGAGTGAGTAATGATGGATAGAACGTACCTCCTCAAATCTATCCGATTTTAGAAACCCTAAGAAGTTCAACACTCAATCACGATGAATAAGTGCTCTAAAGAGGGGGAGACAGGTTGGACACACAGCTGGGTCCACTGGGCTCGTGTGAGTATTGAAATCAAAAAAAATACTTAATATTGAATACGTTATTAAATAAATAAACTTCATTTTTAAAACTGGATATGGGCATTTGGGTAGGCCCAATCCTTTAAATAAAAACCAAAATACACCATGTTTATGTATTTATAAAGGTTCCATATTTTCTTTTTAGTGTTAATATGTTAGTGGAGGACATTTAGGAATTGGAATGAGTAAAACATATTAAAAAATGAAAATGTTATAAAATAAACAATATTTATTTTTAAGTTGGGAATTGGGCTCAGGGTTTAGCCAAATTCATGAAAACTCAACTATTCCACTATAAAACCTTGGGAAACACCCAAAAAAGAATTAATGGAAATTAAATGAAAAATACCTTTAAAATATATCCTATATATGAAAATTATTGACATCTTCCAATGAATATAATATTTTTCCAAAAATAAACCTTATTTCATAAGTTATAATTATTATATAT
The DNA here is from genome assembly GCA_963277665.1 of Viscum album. Taxonomy (NCBI): domain Eukaryota; kingdom Viridiplantae; phylum Streptophyta; class Magnoliopsida; order Santalales; family Viscaceae; genus Viscum; species Viscum album. The sequence continues at coordinate 549,200,947 of OY728148.1, forward strand.
GAGCATAATATTTAATTTAAATTGGTATAATATATTTATATCTTTAAAAATCATTTTTTATTCAAATAATCACTATTGATGAACTTTATTCCATATTTAAAATTTTACCATTTAAATAAAAATTCTTATCCTTTAAAATGATGGGTTTATCTCCCTTTTCCATGTTATAAGATTCTCTACAATGAAAAACTATCATATGTTCTAACCATATTACATACTAAACCTTTTTACTCTCATATCTTCATTTACCACTCTTCCTATGTAATATTTATTATATCTTATTTATGATGTGGGTTTTCAAGAAAAGTGTTTTTAAAAAATAATGAGTGGTCTTTTCATCCGTCATGAAATGTTTCATCATCCTAATGAAATTATCCTTGGATTAAGTTATATATATTTAAATAATAAATTAATGGATATTAATTTTTAAATAAAACTATTAAATTTTTCCCTTTAATATTTTATAAATTTTCATTCAAAATTGAGCAGTAATATTTTATTTTTTTGAATGTCTTAAAAATGTTATCTATTTTTTTTTGATTTGTTTACTTTTTCATTTTAATTTACCTTATTCCTATTCAACATTCATGATTAAAAAACATATTATATTTATCATATTGTAAATTGAACTCATTAAGTCAAATAATCTGACTCATCATCCCTTCATACGTGGAACCTACAGATTTATTCTTTTTGCAAAGTTATTTTTCATCTACATCAATATCTGTATATGTTTCTTTATAATAAGTCTATATGATATTTTTCAAAAATATTACTTATTTATATAGTTTTTTAATGCCATGTATTTCAGACATAATCAGGAAAATTATTTCATTATTATTTTAATGTCACTTTATAGAAAATTTTTTTGTTCTTTGATATAGAATACAAATGAATGTACATATATGATGTAATGACTCAGATCATGATTAATATATCATGGGATTTTATAGGATTAGTGAGTGATATGGATAAACTATGGGACTTTTTCAATAATGTGATGATGAGTGGGAATAATATCATATAACCCTCATATTTATTCGGTAAATATGTATATCTCATGTGATATTATGTATAGGATTAGGGAGTGAAACTAATCCAGTATGAAAATTTATCCTTTGTGTGATGATGGTCTTTCGAGTTAATCTTGACATATTTTGATGAGATTTATTAGGTTTTCTTCACAATATAATGATGATAAGATCCTTTGATATCAATTTCGATATACTAGAGCCTCATGCTATGATAGTTATCTTATGATCCATGTTGTATTGGGTATGTATTCTATGTATTGTGTTCATGATACTAGTTTAAATTCACAATAATTTATTATTATCTTTTTCTCACTTAGGATCATTGATTGTTATCACTTATGAATACCCTTATAGAGTGTTCGAGCTCGCCCCTTTTTAATTTCAATTTCCCCATGGAATAAAGGAAATAATATCTATAGTATTTCAAGATGATTATCCTATATAAGATAATCATGGGAGATATTTTAGACTGATTATGGGGTTTTAATGACCCAAAATTATATTAATAAAATTTTCTATTGAATTAATTAATTTATTTAATGATATATAGTTATAGGAAACACATGTAATATATTTAATTTTTTTATTTGTGACTATTATATAATATAGGCATATTTTTTTGAAGCATAAAGTACCATTAGGAATCAACACCTTGGATAATATAGTCATTCTATATAGTCTATTAAGATTACTAAATTTTTAAGGGGTATGATAAATTCTAATTGGCACACACTAAAAAAGTGATAACATCACCTAGAACTATTATACCCTATAGATCCCATTTTTCAGAGTTTCATAGGGAGATGGAATCACTAGGATTTTACCAATACCAATCCCATGTTTTGATTAAAAAATAAACTTTTTTGAATGAATTTACAAGATATATTCAAGCTTATTGAAATTATCATCTTACCCATGTTTAGAGAAACACCCAAAAATATTTATTCCATTGTAAACTGCACCATTAGAGTGTACAGCTGTGTAAGAAGTTATTATATATTTGGAACTAAGTAGTATTAAATTTTTCTTTAATTTTTGATAAATTAATTATTATATTTATCCCTTTCCATTAATACTATATAAATTATATATTTAAGAACATTGATCGAAATTATATTTTGATATAAATAAATCAAAATTGAATTGTTAGGAAATATTTTGTTTCAATTAAAACACAATTTTTAGTAAATTAAATAATTTTCAAATTATATATTATTTTCATTTACTCTTATTATAAAATAATATTTATTTAGATGTAAGTGCTAATATTAATTTATGAGGCTCAACAATATTTTTATAAGTGTTAGAACACTGTATGTGTTAAAAACTATTATTTTATAACAAATATGAACTTATATTTAATAGTATCAAAACTAAAATATGGACAATTATTTTGGTAAAATGAATATTATATTTGAAATTAACATTTTAAAATTATTTGATATTGTATTTTTTATAATTTTTTAAGGCAATAATATTTTTTGGTATAAAATTAAATCTATAATAAATATAAAATATGTATTAAGAAATAATAATGGCCCAAAATTGATGTAATAAATTAAATAAAAGGATTAAATGACCAAAAACATATATTATATTTTCAATAATTTATTTTGGAATTTATTTTATTAATTTTTCAAACATATAACAAATCCTATTAAGATTATATTATATTTTAATATTTTAGAAATAATTCACAAAGAAAAAGACTCACTTCCACATGATCAATGAAATTACTTTAAAAAACTAGGTGCATATCATAATAAAAACTTGAAACATAGTTATCTTTGGTAAAATAAATCAAAATAAAAATAGGAATATATGTTGATTTGATTAATTTTCACTCAAAATCCAAAACTAAAGTTTAAAAATTAATAAAAAATTCCCTCCATCATCTTATCAATCCTCACCCATCCCCTCATTAATAATAACTCAAAAACTATTGATAAAAAATTTATTTCTCTTCCACCTCTATAAATCCCTCCCAATGTTCTCTATAATTCATAAAAAGCACATATCATGCTCTTTTTGTCACCATTTAAAGGTAAGGTATTCTCTCCTCTTCCATTTTATTCAAGTACTATTATTGTATTAATCCTTATAACTTTAAATGTCTCATGTTTTAATGTTATTTTACACAAGAATATATAATCCTTATGATCCCAAGTAATTATATACCACCTTTAACACATATCAAACCCTTCACTATTCATTTAGGTACACCAATTATGATAGTGTAATTTTCCTATGATTTCCAATGCAATTTTTTTTATGAATACTCATCCCCATTAATACACAATTTTATTCACCAATATATATCTAGACATCATTTATCCTATAATTTTATTTACATAATGCACACTTGGTTTTTTGGCATTAAATCTGAAGAAATATATTTTAATGTTTTATGATTTATGAGGAATATAAATGCATGTACATAATATTAATGTGGAAGGTGGGCCTGAAAAAATATTTCTATATAATGCATTGGGTAATTTTATAATCTCAATAAATACCATGTTTTGTTCTCTAGAATTTTTCTTAAGAAACCATTGTTAAAATGTTTCTAGGGATAGCCTTGACTAATGATTAGAATTTATTGTTTTATGTTGTTAACAAATTTTTATGTTTACTTTATTTTGTCATCTTTTTTAATTATTTAATGTTCAATTTTTTAATTCTCATCCTTTTATGTCACCTTTATATGCCTCTTAACACAAACATGTTAATTTCATCACTTATTTTATGATTATTCCATTACTATAATTTATATCTCTTCCCTTTTTATATACGTCCCTAAGATATCCCATGCAATTTTAGAAGATAAAGGGAATTCTAATGGCATGATATCTAGATTTAATTAATGTCATTATTTCCCAATTTTATGTTATTGTGAAATGTATCTAATTACCCAATACACTTGGATTATCAATCATATGGTATTCCCGTATGTGTAAAAATATATATTAAATCTTGAGATAACTTCTATAAAATATAGGGGTTTTCTATGTTGGTATTAGAGTAAATTCTAGTTATTTTTAGGATTAGGATTAGAAAACCATATTGAAACACTGAGGTATAATACTAAAAAACATGAAAATACCTAATTTTTTTAATGTATAGATAATGTGACATCTAAGAAATTGAATCCATGTCTAAATACTACATGTTTGTGTGGATCAGGCATAGTTGTATCTAAGGGTAATAACCCCAAAAAGGTATAATTGGGTTTTAACCTGGTCATCCACTGGTGAACAACAGTGTTTCCTTACTAAACATCAAGTTTTACACTTTTTCGGGATATTCTTTTGTAAATTCACCAAATAATTATAAACAATTATGAATAGAAACAAAATATTGTTAAATTTTATGTTGTGAAATAGATGATGAATAAGTTTTATTGGAAAATATAAATTTATATGTTAGGGAAAATATATCATTTATGAGTTATCCATTCAATTCTTATAGTTTCATTTAATTTATATAATAATTTGAAAATTTGATTTTCAAATTTTTCCATCATTTTATTCAGTGTAAATAAATAATAATTCCGCATGGTTTTATGATTTTATTAATTTTTAATAAATTTATTTTCATTAATATATTGTGATACACACAACACTTGGTATAAATAAAATGTAACATAGTATGAAATTTCAACATAGAAATTAAATTTATTGTATTGAATAAAAAGAACTAAATTATGAAATTTTTATGTTTTACACATATATAAAATTAATTCGTTGTTTATCAATTGATAAGAAATGAACGTAAAAACATTTTTATATAAATGAAATGTTTTTCCAACTCTCTTTATTCCTATAATGTGTTTTTATCATAATAAATTAAATCAATCATCATTGGTGAATAATATTAATTTAATTTATATTTTATGTATTAAATAAATTTATTTAACGTTCATTGAATATTTTTTCTAGGCATGAGAAAAGAATATGTATCCATTTTAATGATTAAAAATATATTTTTCTAAAAAAAGGATTTTATCATGTTTTCTGAACTTATTTTTAATTTAATTTTTTCCAATTATAGAAGTTAAATTTTAGAAACTGTATTAAATATTTTAAATTTGGAGGTCTAAATTTTTTAAATAGGTCCCTTTTATTTTTAGTTATTTTCAAATGTAAGAAAGGTAAAATTTATGACATCAATGAAGGAAAAACCGGGTTATCATAGGTTAAAACTGAATGTTGTAATAAAAAATATTCATCTTCATTTTAATTTAGTGAAATAAATTTAATAATTATGACCTTATCCTATAGATTTTATTTTATAATGTATTCATTCCAATAAAAATGACCTATATAATAAATAACTAAAAAAATTGAAAAATTCACTCTCTTACTTTTCAATATATCTTATACATTAACATAAGGACAAAAGAATGTTGTGAGTGAATAATAATGGATATTTTATGAACAATAAATAAATTTTCATGATGGTAAATTATTAGTAACATTTAGTAATTGTAGAATTTCCTTAAATTATTTTGCATCTTCGATAGAATATTTCATAAATTAAAAGAAAAATAATATAAATGATCTACAAAATATCAAAAGTAATATAATTTGAGTTACTTATAATGTTAAAAAAATAATAGATCAGTGTAAAATATCAATGTTTTTTTAAATAAATGTCTTATAATTTAATATTAGAATTATTGTTTTTAATACTAAATTAAATAAATAGATCCAAAAATTGATAATGATGACATTTTATGAAAATAATAATTTATTAATTTTTTTAAAGTCATAAAATCTTGAATGAGTAAAATGTGTATAATATATGGCTGAAAATTAAATTCATTGGTCATCTATGATCCAATAATCACAGAATAATTAAAATTATAACATTTTAATTTTGAAAAAGTTTTTATCATGATTAAGGTTAAATATTGTTACTAAGGGTTTAAACAAAATGATAAGATTTAAAAAACAAAATAAACCTATCCAAAATTCATTGGTTGATTCAATTTCAAAAAAACAATATATTATATTTGAATATTTTTTTATTTTAGATAATTTTGTAATAGAATTAATTTTTGATGTTGTAAAATTTTATAAAAGTCAAAGAGTGCCTCTCCACTCACTTATAAAAGGGAACAAATTCCTTTTCTTATTTACACAAATTTCAGCCATATATCTCAACCAAAACATAAAATATTATCTTATAAACATAAAAATACACATTAAAGAGGTGATGGCCTTTAAAATATATAAAATATATGATCCTTAAGAGGACATCTAAAGAAGTTCTTTCAAAGAAGAGGTAATATCCAAAAAAATCACTTTCTTTTTACTTCTTCTTTTACATCCTCTAAATAATTGTAATTTAAAATAAAATAACAATTTCAATATCATAGATATAATAAAATTTTATTATTATTTTGAAACCATAATTATCCACCCTCTTTCCAATCATATTAGAATTTAAATTATCTTTTTTTTTCATATTTACGACATAACATACCCACATAGTGATAAAATTCATTTTCCACACCCATATTTCATGGTTGGTTATTTTTATGAGTTTTATTTTTATGTATGATATTTATTATAACATTATCATTATAGAATTATTTTATCATATCTACCTTCTAACCTTATAATTCATCGAAAAATGATAACCACTCTTATGCATTGATGTGGACTACCACCTCCATGTAGTGATGTGATTGTTTTTAGTTTTGATTTACCTGGATGGTAAAAAGGATGGATTTGGTGAATATATATAATTTATATGATATAATAATTATTCAATTAGTCTTAATTATTTCTTATCATTCTATGTATTCATTCATTTTAATATAAAAACAATGTTCATGCATACGTGTGGCCTACGGTCTCTTCAAACGATGTAATTCATTACACTGCCTTTTATTATTATAGATAAATATATTTATATACTCAATTTATAAGTTATTTATATCATTATTATCATTTTTAATATCAATAACCATGATCAGTGTAAAGGATTCGAACTACCAAATTGAAATTTTTATGAAAAAAATGAAATAATTAACAATAGTAAGCGATGATTTTAATACAGAAATTTTGATAAATGGGTTATGAAATGTTATAAAGGTATCATATATGAAATTTTCAGTATTTAAGTGATTTTATATAAAATTGTAATAAATTTGAATTTATTATAAATGATGATAGTACACTTTCATAGAATGTTGAACTCGATGTAATGGTTTTATGTTAAAATATCATTATTTATCAGGGTTGTTTATTATATATATTCCAGTGATTAAATTTCATTATTTAACTCAAATTAAACTCATTGAATTATCACATCTTCATGTTATTTCTTGATCATTCATGTTTTTTTATTTTACATAATGTTATCACTCATGATACTGAATGAAAATTTATAAGGAAAAAAAAAATTATTTCATACTCCAATTGAAAATAATTTTTCTTCCATGTTCATGTTTTCAAAAAAATGTTTTGAATCATGTATTTTATGTTATATGATTATTTTTTAATTAATTTTAATCCATGATTTTTTTTAAAATATTCGCATGATCTCATCCTGGTTTGTGAGGACTCATCAAGTGCATCCAAGACACCTGATATCAAATTCGGGTGGAGACATATTTATGGGTTACTATAGTAGTGATGTAGCAAGAACAATAGTGAGTACCCTAGCAAGTACTATTTGGTAATGTAGCAGGAAGAATTATTCATCTATCTAGGTCTTTGGGCCATGAGTTCTGTCCTTCGGCCTTGCAAGGCTTTCAGGCCAACCAAGGCCTTTATGCTTATTGTATCTCAAGGTCTTTAGGCCACCCCAAGGCCTTCAAGCCACCCTAAGGCCTTTAGGACACATGAATATAAATACATACCAATCATACATCGATGGAAAAGGCTCCAGATGAGGATTTAGAGAAGGCACATTCACTAGAAAAAAAAATCTAACATGAATTGGATTAATATGATGGTAGAAAATTAACATTAGTACCAAAACCAAGTTGCTTTGGAGAGGATAACTAGCCGACCAGCCCAGTGAAGTTGGAGTGCTGATATCTTGACATGTGCTGGGGAGGATCTATTCTAAATTGTCATAATTGGGTGACTACCACAAATACCTATAGGTCATGTAATTGTCTCAATGCCTTCAAGCCTTGTAAGGATTTTACCTCAATCCTTGAAAGGAGTATTATTATGAATAATAAAAAAATTAAGGCTTTTAGGCCATTCGATATGTAATTTTTTTTAAATATGATTTAAATGAATTATTATTGTCATTTTTGAACAAGGTACTTTTTACTTTTACTAAAAATGTGAAATCAATCTTTCGTTTAACATATATGATGTGAAAGAATATTACAACATAATTACCAAATAATAATTTTAATATTCCTTTAAAAATTTTAAATTTTAAATTCAAAGTAAAAATTTTCATTAATTTTTGTGAAATTTACATATTTGATATAAATGTTTTCAATGTAAAAATTCTATTTACCTCATTACATGCTTTAATTATCCTTTTAAATGAATTTTCATATCAGATTACACACTTTCATGCTTCATATGATTTTATAGGGATATCATCCAATGGTATCATACTAATTATTTGTTTTATTGATTTATTATTATAATGAAACTATTTTTATAAAGGCTATATCGTTTCCATGGGTTATCTTATAATGATGATGAAAGTAATTTCTTTTCTACAGGTTATTCTATAGTAAATGTTTTATGAAACTAGTAAGTTTTTCTTGGGTTGTGATATGATGAATGTTTTTAAGATATTTTAGAGCTAATCACTATTATTTTCATTTTGTGGTGGGTGGGATAAGAATTACATTTCCTTCTAATACATTGGTAAGATATTGATATTAAATGAGATAAATAGGACTGGAATGGGGAGTCAACTGAGTTCATTATGGGACTTTATCCAATATGATATTATTATGAGTGATCTTTTATTAATATAATTTAATGAGATGTAAATTCCACCATTATGTTTGTATTTACATTAATCATTTACTACTATGGAAATGAATTTTTTTGCTTACTTGTATGCCAAAAATCAATATCTTATACCTATTCTATGTACTCATTCGTCATATTATTTGATCCCTTTATTGTTTAGTTTTCACAAACCCCACCCCACAAACTATACCCCTCCAAGGACGAAAATGTGAGAAGGGTGATAATTACCCCTTAGTCCCACCTCTAGTAGGCCCCGGGTTGGAGACTAGCACCGAGGGTATAGTAAACACACAAATTGGAGGCATTACCCTCTAAGAGAACACATGTAAAAGAGAGTGATAAGACAGACACCAACAAACTCCAACTCATAAAACAATATAAAAGAAATCTCAAGTACACATTTGTAATGTCATGAAAAACTACTACAACTGAAATGGAAAAAACTACAAATACCTAAAAGAATGTAAAAACAACAGCAACCACAAAGCCCAAACAACTCTTACAACACCAAGCTAGTAGAAACCTGCCTGATCTCCATCCTACTCTATGTGACCTGAAAACAGTTTATAAGTATAATAGTATGCTCTGTAGGAACCTCCCCATAGCCTCTCATGTAAATGTAAAGAAATCAAGCTAAAGCACAGTGAACAATAGGTAAAACTAACTCATCACCTAAATAGGTATACTAGGTTCCCAGCCTCACCATGGATACTCTCACTAAATTACACGTACAAGATTATATAATATAATAAATAATATCAAGGGTACCCCACTACTACTTCCCAACTATTTTTCAGCTTGTCCCCAACATTGCACGTCCTGCATATCTATCTCCAAAAGGCTTGCCCGTAGACACCAGGGTGAAGCACCATAACATGGCCTTCATGCCACCAAACCACCACATCTATATAAGCATGGTAACCAGGTAGTTTTTTGGAGCCACCATAGCTCGCATAATGTGTATCATACATCGGGTATTAAACCTCAATATATAATAGCCCATACACCGAGTAAGGATTCTCAATCCATCATAGCCTATACACGTTAAACCTATAGTAGTCCATAAGCATCTATAACCAGAATATATGTGTGTGAATAACCACAATCCATTACTACCCTCTACCCACATATTTGGGGAAGACTAACCACTTTGCCAACCAGCACAGGTAACAACCAAGAGAATAGAGTGGGGCAATATGGGGTATTCAGCCATCCATCCTCACACAAGAATGTTGGGGAAAATACCCCCAGGGCTCAGAATCCCTAGAGTGTTAGTTTCCCTAACTGATGGGGTGGATTTACATATGGAAACAAAAAAGTATATAATATACTATTTCTAACAACCACACTATGGGCATAACCTAGTCCTAGACTCAACTACAGCTAACATCTCTCAGACTCCTATCTGCCACTTATAAGACTAGGTATCCTCTAAGCACACAACCATTTTATGATATTTATTGCATTACCTCATTCCCTTTATTAAGTTTCACTTTACCTTAATTAATAATTTAAATACTAATTACCCATTAACAATTCCACGTTATATTTCCTTACCAACACACCTAAAGACTATAGTTCCTTTAAAATTTTCAACCACAACATTTCACCCCTGCAATCTTCAACCCTATGGGTTAATATCATTTATTCAATTATTTATTTATAGCATTACTATAAGGCCCATCCTTAAACCTTACTTAATCTTGAGTTATTACAAGATTACACATTGAGGATCTTTTCGGGTTTAGAGTTTTAGAGAATTAGATCATAAAACTTGCATTACATTCCACACATAAACAAAGTGGTTACATAAAGATTGTATTCCTCATTCCCATCAATGGAAACACATTTGAATTAAAACATGGATTCTTTTTGACACATCCTTGACCCTATCATCTTATCATGTACCTTTCCCTTGACCTGTGAAAAACATTTAAAAAACTTGGGATGAGCATAAAAACTCAGTATGGGTTATAAAAAAACATGGAAAGGAAACATGAGTTCATATATACATAAGAATGAAATCATACTTTACCCATAAAACATAGGCACATTAACATACCTCATAAAATCATGAATGAATCATAGAAATCATAAGACATAAAGGTAACTTGAGGCATTCATAACATTCTTACGTAGGGAGTAACCCTCTTGGTTACGTTTGGAATACCCATCACAGTATATTCCCTAAAATCTCTTCAGAGAAACCTTAACGTTTCACTCCTTCGCGTTACCCAATGCATTGGAGAGCTATAACGGGCTCACCCGCCCTTAGTTTATCACGGAACCACCCGTTCTTCATAATAATGCCCAAGAACCTTAACATAATCGTATCACATAAAACATGCATAAAGGAAACATAAAATTTCCACCATTCAATCACAAGACATAAATACCACACATTGATATAAAAAATATTATGAAAACCATTTTCAATACCAAAATAAAAGAAAAGTAAAACATGGTATTTATTTTTCTTTTAAAAAGAAGGAATGGCTTGTAGAGGAAGCCGAAACTCAAATAACGGTTACGACGGAGGAGAAGTCGTTGTCGCCGCATACGTACGACAAAAGCATTCCCTTTTGTCGTTTAGTAAACGCTTCGTATAAAAAATATTCCTTTTGAATAAACATAAAAGTCAAAGGGGTTTATACACCGTATAAAAGAAAGTTGTGTATAAAATAAAATATGCCTCAACGAAAGGAGATTGAGACGAAGTCCCATACCTCGTATCTGACTTGACCCAACCGTTCTTTAATCTCCTGAATAATAAACTTGAGTTAATATCTACTTGATTATGAATCTTTTTCAAGTTCATTATTCCTTTTATACCATGTTATGAACATCATGTAATCAGTTAAGTTAATAATGTTCATTTTGTCGGTATTTGGTTCTTAAGTCAAAAATAGACCTCTTACACTTACATGTTGTTAATTTGGTCAAAGGTTCATTATATTCAGAATTTTATTCATGATGTAGATATCATATATGTCATATATATCCATTACATTCATGCATTTATAATATTACATAATCATTTAGAGGTAAGAAATGAAATGCACCGTTCATGGAGACGGTAAGCCGTACGTACGCATGAACGCTACTTCCATTTCTATTTCATATTTCATTGAATGGACTCATAATGGTATAAGAGTATGTCATAATTCCAGTATAATAACATATATAATATCATTAACTTTATCCTTTACACATCCCACATATGGTATTAACGAATCAAATCACTTTTAGGGGGCGGTAGTCCGCACTTCCTAAAATGAAGATATCGTGTTTACCCATAATGGAAACCATAAAGTATGACCAAAATGAAAAAAAACAGAAGCTTAAGGAAAACATATACATATTATATATCATATATAAAAATAGTGACATCATAATGGCCACCTTTGAAGGTGTTAAATGAGTATTGAACAATCATTGTTTCGGGAGGCATAATTCTGCCATCCACGGAAAACGTATGTTCTTTAACCATTTGATGTAGTTGTGTGAGAGTGTAGCTCAAATAAATCTTATAACAACATCCTAGTATATTTAAGATACTGTTGTTGTTACAAAAGAAGTAAATAAAAAGAGTTTAGGGGGTTGGAGAAGCAAAATAAAACAAATGAACATGAAAGAAACAATTACCTTTAAAAGTGTAACTCCTTTTGATTTGAGCCTAAAGGCTTCCTTTGAAAGGATTCTGCCCAAGGGTAATCCTCTAGGATGAGTAGAGGGATGTGGAGAGAGCAAATGGGCAGGGGTTGGCCGAGCCAAAGGCTTGAAGAGTGTGTGAGATGAGGTAGAGGTGGGGGCCTTTTATAAGAGGAGAGGAGGTGAACTTTTGGAAAGTAAAGAAACATTACTTTATTTGAAAATGTGTTTCGGTTTTAAAAGGTCCCACATTTATATAATTAGTGGATAAGGTGATAAGGGTTCGAAATCCACTCATCCAATTGGTTTTGGCCATGTGTAGGTTTTAGATTTTACATTATCTTTCTATTTTATTTAAATCGTCAAATAATGATGTCATCGCTGCATCATTATTATGTCATACATAATTAAATTTATTTAATGTCTAAAAATTATAAAAAAAATACTATGATATAGGAAATATTTTTAGCTTTCTAATGAATATTTATAATCGAAATGTGGACTTGTATAACCCCACTTAAAAATTGTTTTAGTAAAACAATTTATGTTAGTGTCATTTTCACTTTAACATTAAATAAAAAGTAATTTATGTTATTTCCCAACAAAAGTGGATCCATGGGGTCCCCAAGTTAGTCCATGGCTTGTCTTGGTCGGCCATGACACAACCAATGGGGTTGGGACATGTGTCTAGGTCATTTCATATTATTAAAGTATTAATTATACCTTAAACTACACTAATTACCACTAATCGCGATTAAAAACTTAATAAGTTACTATTCACCAAAAAGTTATTTTTATCCCATTGAACAACATTTTACATACTAATGACAACCATGTATGTTGGATTTTCAAAATTCAATACACATTAGTGGTAAACTTTCATTTAACTGGAAAATCAGTTTGCTTGATTACCACTTAGTGGTTTCACTATTCATCAAAAATTGAAGTTTTTCAGAAAATTACCAAAAATTCACCCTAATCTATATTTGACATTCCGAATTCAAAAATGAAGTCTATTTTAAAAAATTCAAATCATATAAGTCACATTAATTAATTTAATAATTAATTCCCGCTGCCAGGGCAAATAGCGTGTTTTTACAAAAAAAATAAGTATCAAAAGATTGACACCAGTTTAAGTCTAATTTCAAAGTGAAAATGATTCCAATGACCACCATTGGATAAAATGGTAAAAATATATTCTAATTACACTTCAAAACCAATTCAAAAAATAATATAATCATATAAATAAATTAGATTAAAAAGCAGTTTTGATGTAAAATGCAGTATTTTTCACTATTCATTAAAAAATGAACATTGTCAGAAAAATACCAAAATTTCACACAAGGTAAATTTTGATGTCCCAATCATAAAGAATAAGTTTATTTTGACAAACATAGTTTATAAAATTGTCAAAATATAGATTCAAAAATGGTTTGCCATCACAAGGCAGTAAAACAATCTTTTAAGAATATTAGTGTATGCCATGCATAAGATTGTATTTATTTTCATTTTAAGCCTCTATAACACTATCTTAATCATTAATAGACATAGATAAAAATATCTATTATTCATTACTTACTTTGGATGTTACATCCTTCCCCCCTTTAGAAAATTGCATCCCCGCAATTTATTTACTTATCGAATAAATGGGGGTACTTATCCCTCATTGCATTTTCAGATTCCCATGTTGCCTCTTCAATCATGTGGTTTTTCCACAAAACCTTTACCTGCTTAATCACCTTATTCCGTAACACTTGCTCCCTGTGGTCAAGAATCTGGACCGGTTGTTACTCATAAGATAGGTTCTCTTCCAGCTGAACTACCTCTGGGCTCAAAACATGAGATGGATCTGGCATATACTTTCTCAACATCGAAGAGTGAAAAACATTGTGTACCTGAGATAAACTCGGAGGTAAAGCCACTCGGTATGCAACTGATCCAACTCTTTCCAGAATTTCGTATGGTCCAATAAACCTTGGACTCAACTTTCCTTTCTTACCAAATCTCATCACACTTTTCTAAGGAGAAACCTTGAGAAAAACATGATCACCTACCTCGAAAGATAGATCCTTCCTCCGGTTATCCGCATAACTCTTCTGCCTGCTCTGAGATGTTCTCATGTGTTTCTGAATCAGCTGAACTTTTTCTGCCATTTCTTCTACCAATTCAGGTCCCACCAACTTCCTTTCACCCACTTCATCTCAGAAAGCTGGAGTTCGACACCGCTTCCCATATAATGCCTGAAATGGTGCCATCTGTATACTAGAATGAAAACTGTTATTATATGAAAACTCAACCAAAGAAAGATGTTGGTCCCAACTTCCCTGATAATCCATAGAACAAGCTCGTAGAATATCCTCCAATGTCTGAATTGTTCGTTCTGACTGCCCATCTGATTGAGGATGAAAAGCTGTACTAAAATTTAATTCAGTACCCAACGACTTCTGAAGGCCTTTCCAAAAGTTAGAAGTAAACCTGGGATCACGATCCGATACAATGGAGAGAGGAACTCCATGTAACCTGACTATCTTCTTAAGATACAAATGGGAAAGTTGATCAAGAGAGAAAGTATCTCGTATAGCAAGGAAATGAGCAGACTTGGTCAAGCGATCAACAATAACCCAGATTGCATTATTACCTCGAGATGTCTTCGGTAATCCAAAAACAAAGTCCATGGATATATTTTCCCATTTCCACTCTGGCACTGGTAAAGGCTGAATCATCCCTTTCGGTAACTGCCGCTCTGCTTTAACTTGCTGACAAGTCAAACACTTCACAGTAAAATCAGCAATATCTCTTTTCATTCCATCCCACCAGTAATACTCCCGCAGATCTCTATACATCTTAGTACTGCCCGGATGAACTGAAAACGGAGAACTATGAGCTTCACATAACAACTCTCTCCTCAACTGTGAATCACAAGGCACACACAATCTCTTCCCAAACCTCAAAACACAATCATTATCAATGTTGAATTCAGGCAACTTACCTTTCTGAACCAGCTCTACCTTTTTCTGCAACTCACTGTCTTGCTTCTGTGCATGCTTGATTCTATCTGATAGAGAAGATCTCACTGATACCTGAAACAAAACAGAAGGACTTCCTGCACCAACAACTTCCATGCCAAAGTTCATCAAATCGTTAACCAAAGGATCACGTTCCAACCGCAACATTGTTAATGAAGCATTACTTTTTCGACTCAAAGCATCAGCCACTTTATTTTCTTTCCCTGGATGGTAATGAATTGTACAATCATAATCCTTGATTAATTCTATCCATCTCCTCTGTCTCATGTTTAACTCTTTCTGAGTGAATATATACTTTAAACTTTTGTGATCGGTATATATTTCACACTTTACTCCATACAGATGATGCCTCCAAATTTTTAAAGCAAAAACAACAGCAGCTAATTCCAAATCATGTGTAGGGTAATTTACCTCATGAGTTTTCAACTGTCGTGAAGCATAAGCAATTACCTGATCATTCTGCATTAGGACGCAACCAAGTCCTTTCAATGAAGCATCACTGTATATAACAAACTCACCATTCCTGGAAGGTAGTGCCAAAACTGGAGCATTCACCAATCTTTTTTTCAATTCCTGAAAACAATCATCACATTCTTTTGTCCAGATAAACTTAACACCCTTACGAGTTAGCTTAGTCATTGGACTAGATAACCGTGAAAAATTTCTAACAAACCTTCGGTAATAGCCTGCCAAACCAAGGAAGCTACGAATCTTGGTTACATTTGTGGGTCTTGGCCATTCTTCCACAACTTTTGTTTTTGCAGGATCAACAGTTATTCCATCTTTAGAAACAATGTGACCAAGGAAAGAAATTTGTTGCAACCAAAACTCACACTTGCTGAATTTCCCATATAGTTTCTTTTCTTTTAAGGTTTGCAAGATAACCCTTAAATGTTTTTCATGCTCCTCTTTACTTTTAGAAAACACCAAAATATCATCAATGAAAACCACCACAAACTTATCCAAGAACTCATGGAAAATTCTATTCATTAAATCCATGAATACAGCAGGTGCATTGGTTAGCCCAAAAGGCATTACTACAAATTCATAGTGTCCATATCTCGTACGGAACGCGGTCTTCGGAATATCTACCTCCTTTACCTTCAGCTGATGGTACCCCGATCTCAAGTCAATCTTTGAAAAAAACTGAGCTCGCTGGAGCTGATCAAACAAATCATCGATATGAGGCAAAGGATATTTGTTCTTAACAGTGATATTATTCAAGGCTCTATAATCAATGCAAAGTCTCATAGAACCATATTTCTTTTTAACAAATAAAACAGGAGCACCCCATGGTGATGTACTAGGTCTAATGAAACCTTTCTCTAATAAATCTTGCAATTGCTCCTTCAACTCTAAAAGTTCAATTTGTGCCATTCGATAAGGGGGTTTTGAAATTGGCTTAGCATCAGGAACTAAGTCAACAGTAAACTCAACTTCCCAATCTGGTATTATTCCAGGAAACTCATCAGGAAAAACATCAGGATACTCATTTACCACTGGCACATCATTAATCTGAACAGTTCCTTTATTTTCAACGACGTGTGCAAGGTAACATTCATTTCCATCTTTTACAAGTTTCTCGGCCTCTTGATATGTTATCAACAGTAAGGGTTCATTCTTGTAAACAAACTGAAAGTCTTTCTGAAAAGAAACTTCTTTAGCTCTACAATCAATCTTAGCATGGTAAATAGAGAGCCAATCCATACCCAGGATAACATCAAACTCTACTAGAGGTAGAAAAATAAGGTTTGCAAGTAGGTTCTTTCCACAGATAAGGATAGGAAGATTCTTATAAATTCTTTTTGCCTCGACACTTCCCCCAGGTGTTTTTACCAAAAGTTCAGGAGTCATTTCTTGAGATGGTATTCCCATTTTACTAGAAAAGGTTTCAGAGATGAAAGAATGTGTAGACCCCGAATCAAACAACACACTGGCATAAACTGAAAAAACAAACAAAGTACCTGATACAACTTCATTTGATGGCCCGACGTCTGCTGAAGTAGTTGCAAAGGATTTTGCCACCCCTTTCTGCTTGTAGTCTAACTGCTTCCCATCACTCAAGCTCTTTGTCGGACACTCGTTTGCATAGTGACCCATCTCATTGCACTTATAACATTTTACTAACTGTAAATCAAATTTGTTCTTACCTTCACCTTGATCCTTTTCAGTGCAATCACGAGCCTTATGTCCCATCTTACCACATCGGTAGCACTTCCCAGAATTCAGAATACATTCCCCAGCATGCGTTTTGCCACATTTATCACAAACTGGAAACTTAGTTTTCTTACCATCAGACTTTTTTGAAGAATTCTTACCTTTCTCCTGCCACCTCGGTCTCTTCTTCTGCTGGTTGTTTTAGAAAACTTGGTCATCGGCAAACTCCATTTCCACCTTCTCAGCACATCGAACAAGCTTTTCATAACTTTTAAACTCACGAGAATCCAATGCCCTTCGATACTTTGGCTTTAATCCTGAGTAAAAATGATTGATTTTACTATCAAGGTCCCGGATAAAATTTGGAGCATACCTTGCCAATCGAGTGAACCTTTCTTCATAGGCAGCCACTGAGTCTTCCTCTTGCCTCAATTCCAAGAATTGCTTTTCCATCCTAAGTCGAACAGCCTTAGGAAAATACTTCTCAAGAATCATACCTTTAAATTCATCCCAGTCAAGAGCATCAATCTCATCAGCGTCCCTGATATTTTTAACCATAGACCACCACTGATCTGCTTCACCCTCCAAACGGTAAATAGCAAGACTAACCTTTTGATTGTCTGAACACCCCATGACATCAAAAATCTTCTCTAGTGCTTTAATCCACCCTTCAGCTAGCACAGGGTCAGATGATCCTCTGAATGATGGTGGATGTTGCCTCATGAAATGTTCCACCACTGACATATTCCTCTGCGGTTGGTCTGGCTGATCTCGTGCATGGATACCTCCACCATTTATCGCTTGAGTCAACTACGCCATTACGGCAACAAACTGTTCCGTTCCAATTCCGACCATTTCTGGATGCTGATTCGGAAGGTTATTTCCTTCTGTATGCCTTCCTAGCACAGCTTCCCTGTTTCCTCTGCGGAAAACCATTCTGAACAAACATGTCTTAGATGAAGCAACATGGTAATCTTTAAATGCTATATCATTTTGAAAAAATATTTTTGGATAATCATTTAATAGAATTCTAACTCCTAAAGTTATCTAAACTGACCTCTGATACCAACTATAAGGCCCCAGCCTTAAACCTTACTTAATCTTGAGTTATTACAAGATTACACATTGAGGATCTTTTCGGGTTTAGAGTTTTAGAGAATTAGATCATAAAACTTGCATTACATTCCACATATAAACAAAGTGGTTACATAAATATAGTATTCCTCATTCCCATCAATGGAAACACATTTGAATTAAAACATGGATTCTTTTTGACACATCCTTGACCCTATCATCTTATCATGTACCTTTCCCTTGACCTGTGAAAAACATTTAAAAAACTTGGGATGAGCATAAAAACTCAGTATGGGTTATAAAAAAACATGGAAAGGAAACATGAGTTCATATATACATAAGAATGAAATCATACTTTACCCATAAAACATAGGCACATTAACATACCTCATAAAATCATGAATGAATCATAGAAATCATAAGACATAAAGGTAACTTGAGGCATTCATAATATTTTTACGTAGGGAGTAACCCTCTTGGTTACGTTTGGAATACCCATCACAGTATATTCCCTAAAATCTCTTCGGAGAAACCTTAACGTTTCACTCCTTCGCGTTACCCAATGCATTGGAGAGCTATAACGGGCTCACCCGCCCTTAGTTTATCACGAAACCACCCGTTCTTCATAATAATGCCCAAGAACCTTAACATAATCGTATCACATAAAACATGCATAAAGGAAACATAAAATTTGCACCATTCAATCACAAGATATCAATACCACACATTGATATAAAAAATATTATGAAAACCATTTTCAATACCAAAATAAAAGAAAAGTAAAACATGGTATTTATTTTTATTTTAAAAAGAAGGAATGGCTTGTAGAGGAAGCCGAAACTCAAATAACGGTTACGACGGCGGAGAAGTCGTTGTCACCGCATACGTACGACAAAAACATTCCCTTTTGTCGTTTAGTAAATGCTTCGTATAAAAAAGATTCCTTTTGAATAAACGTAAAAGTCAAAGGGGTTTATACACCGTATAAAAGAAAGTTGTGTATAAAATAAAATATGCCTCAACGAAAGGAGATTGAGACGAAGTCCCATACCTCGTATCTGACTTGACCCGACCGTTCTTTAATCTCCTGAATAATAAACTTGAGTTAATCTCTACTTGATTATGAATCTTTTTCAAGTTCATTATTCCTTTTATACCATGTTATGAACATCATGTAATCAGTTAAGTTAATAATGTTCATTTTCTCGGTATTTGGTTCTTAAGTCAAAAATAGACCTCTTACACTTATATGTTGTTAATTTGGTCAAAGGTTCATTATATTCAGAATGTTATTCATGATGTAGATATCATATATGTCATATATATCCAGTAGATTCATGCATTTATAATATTACATAATCATTTAGAGGTAAGAAATGAAATGCACCGTTCATGGAGACGGTAAGCCATACGTACGCATGAACGCTACTTCCATTTCTATTTCATATTTCATGGAATGGACTCATAATGGTATAAGAGTATGTTATAATTCCAGTATAATAACATATATAATATCATTAACTTTATCCTTTACACATCCCACATATGGTATTAACGAATCAAATCACTTTTAGGGGGCGGTAGTCCGCACTTCCTAAAATGAAGATATCGTGTTTACCCATAATGGAAACCATAAAGTATGACCAAAATGAAAAAAAACAGAAGCTTAAGGAAAACATATACATATTATATATCATATATAAAAATAGTGACATCATAATTGCCACCTTTGAAGGTGTTAAATGAGTATTGAACAATCATTGTTTCGGGAGGCATAATTCCGCCATCCACGGAAAACGTATGTTCTTTAACCATTTGATGTAGTTGAGTGAGAGTGTAGCTCAAATAAATCTTATAACAACATCCTAGTATATTGAAGATACTGGTTTTGTTACAAAAGAAGTAAATAAAAAGATTTTCGGGGGTTGGAGAAGCAAAATAAAACAAATGAACATGAAAGAAACAATTACCTTTAAAAGTGTAACTCCTTTTGATTTGAGCCTAAAGGCTTCCTTTGAAAGGATTATTCCCAAGGGGAATCCTCTAGGATGAGGAGAGGGATGTGGAGAGAGCAAATGGGCAGGGGTTGGCCGAGCCAAAGGCTTTAAGAGTGTGTGAGATGAGGTAGAGGTGGGGGCCTTTTATAAGAGGAGAGGAGGGGAACTTTTGGAATGTAAAGAAACATTACTTTATTTGAAAATGTGTTTCGGTTTTAAAAGGTCCCACATTTATATAATTCGTGGATAAGGTGATAAGGGTTAGAAATCCACTCATCCAATTGGTTTTGGCCATGTGGAGGTTTTAGATTTTACATTATCTTTCTATTTTATTTAAATCGTCAAATAATGATGTCATCGCTGCATCATTATTATGTCATACATAGTTAAATTTATTTAATGTCTAAAAATTATAAAAAAAAATACTATGATATAGGAAATCTTTTTATCTTTCCAATGACTATTTATAATCGAAATTTGGACTTGTATAACCCCACTTAAAAATTGATTTAGTAAAACAATTTATGTTAGTGTCATTTTCACTTTAACATTAAATAAAAAGTAATTTATGTTATTTCCCAACAAAAGTGGATCCATGGGGTCCCCAAGTTAGTACATGGCTTGTCTTGGTCGGCCATGACACAACCAATGGGTTTGAGACATGTGTCTAGGTCATTTCATATTATTAAAGTATTAATTATACCTTAAACTACACTAATTACCACTAATCGCGATTAAAAACTTAATAAGTTACTATTCACCAAAAAGTTATTTTTATCCCATTGAACCACATTTTACATACTAATGACAACCATGTATGTTGGATTTTCAAAATTCAATACACATTAGTGGTAAACTTTCATTTAACTGGAAAATTAGTTTGCTTGATTACCACTTAGTGGTTTCAGTATTCATCAAAAATTGATGTTTTTCAGAAAATTACCAAAAATTCACCCTAAGCTATATTTGACATTCCGAATTCAAAAATGAAGTCTATTTTACAAAATTAAAATCATATAAGTCACATTAATTAATTTAATAATTAATTCCCACTGCCAGGGCAAATAGCGTGTTTTTACAAAAAAATAAGTATCAAAAGATTGACACCAGTTTAAGTCTAATTTCAAAGTGAAATTGATTCCAATGACCACCATTGGATAAAATGGTAAAAATATATTCTAATTCCACTTCAAAACCAATTCAAAACATAATCTAATCATATAAATAAATTAGATTAAAAAGCAGTTTTGATGTAAAATGCAGTATTTTTCACTATTCATTAAAAAATGAACATTGTCAGAAAAATACCAAAATTTCACACAATGTAAATTTTGATGTCCCGATCATAAAGAATAAGTTTATTTTGACAAACATAGTTTATAAAATTGTCAAAATATAGATTCAAAAATGGTTTTCCATCACAAGGCAGTAAAACAATCTTTTAAGAATATTAGTGTATTCCATGCATAAGATTGTATTTATTTTCATTTTAAGCCTCTATAAAACTATCTTAATCATTAATAGACATATATAAAAATATCTATTATTCATTACTTACTTGGGATGTTACAATTACAATCCCACATTCCCAGGACTTCTATAAAATCATCTTATGCTACTAAAAATAAGGGGGCTCAACAGGGTGAGTAGACATACTACCCATCGAGTCTTTGCCGCATATAGGAAGAGCATAGACCCATACTCTCTTGAGAAGAAAAACACATAAAGCACATGGCATACCCCGTACGTCTTCTCTCTTTTCAGAAGAAGGGTAAGCAAGACCAGCTACCTTGAGTATTGAGGAATGAAAAGTAGATAAACCACCAATAAGATTAGAAAGCATCCAAATATTCACATCGAACTTGTTTCATCATCCCTGGTGTCCTCCCTGACACCCACATGCATAAAATGATGCATTTCTCCATTATAGGGTTCAACTACTGCCACAACTAGTAGGCCTCTTTTCCCCCCACATATCACAATAGCCATCCAGACTAACATCACAACACAAGATACTCGTAAACAAACATCATATCAATTGAGATCTTGGCCCTTAAACTAGAAAGAGGGTAACTCAGAACATTACAAGGAATTATCTTTTATCAAACAAACATTTCCTTAACCCATCTTGAATTAACTAATTTGTTATTCACAAGTTCCCACTATGGGAAACCTAAACAATAAGCTATCAGAAATTGATTAAATATACTTACTACATCAATTTAATTAGCATCAAATTACAACAACAATTATCAGATTCATTCACATTCCTCAGTATCTTTATCCAAACAATTAGCAATTAATTCCAGTATTATGTTATCTACCAAATTCCATCAATAAAAAAAATCTAAATAAAGAAATCCTAGATATCACACTATCTAGCAAAACAGGAGGCAATAACAAATTATTGATATCAATTTATTTATCTGGTTAAAATATTTATTATGTAAATTTCAATGTGATCCATTGGGATATAACATGAAAACTCTATAGTTTCGTTTAATAGAAATTATATGCAATGAATCCCCCACCTTAAATGTTTCTTTACGTTCTTTTTATGAGAACAAACCACACAACAAGTTACAATCTCCTTCTACCTATAACAACTGTATCCACCTGAGGATGTAGATACACCACCACACCGATCAACACCCAAGAAAAGACCATTAGGAACATGGAGATAGCATTTTATATAAGGGAATAGATAAACGGAAGGATATGAACCTAAATGAATGACGATAGATCAAATCTTATATCGAAGATTGATCGATACTTCTTGGTTGCATCAAAAAAGGGGGAACCCATCCAAGGAGGAAAGTATGATTTCACAACTCCAATGGATGGAAAGAAATGTTTGGGTATCTCATAGCTATGAATAAAGAAAAAAGAATAATAAAGGAGGATATATCGTCCATTTAATAGATTTAATCGTGCATCGGTTTAAGATACAATGGATTTTCCATTAAAAGTGGATCACATTAAACCATGCATTTTACTGATGTAATAACATCCCGATCCTTAAAAAAGTAATATAGGATTTACACCCTTTGAATCGGACATATTGTCCTTAAAAAGTCATTAAATGCATTTTATGTAAAAGAAAACATGAAAGGGGAAAAACTGTAGGAAGTTGGAATCACTGTTCACGAAATCAAAATTTGGCAAAGAGGCTTTTGTTGGATCCTCACCATTTTGAAAAAACTATTCATGAACACAAATATTCGAAATGTAAAGATGCTACCATTGGAACCTCACCATTCATGAAACATTTTTTCATGATCTCAAAATTTTTCAAAGGAAAGAGGCTACCATTACAACCTCACTGTTCTGGAAACACTGTTCATGATCTCAAAATTTGCCAAATGAAAGAGGCTACCATTGGAACCTCACCATTCTAGAAACACTGTTCCCAAACTCAAAATTTAAAAAAGGAAAGAGGCTGCCATTATAACCTCACCATTCTAGAAAAACTATTCATGAACATGAAATTTTGAAAAGGACCAAGGCTACCCTTGGAACCTCACCATTTAGGAAACATGAAGTCAAAATTTGGAATGGGAAAGAGGCTACTATCAAAACCTCACTGTTCTAGAAACACTATTCATAAACTCAAAATTTGGAAAAGGAATAGGGCTACTATTGCAACCTCACCATTCTGGAACCATAGTTTAGGAACTTAAAATTTGGTTGAGGAAAGAGGCTACCGTTGCACTATTCCCAGAAGGCTACTGATGAAACTATTCCTAGAATTTGAAATTTCGTAATGTGTTGGGGATAAGTCACCATGACCACCCAAACACCTCAAACTCTAGATTCCAACAAAGTAATGGACCAGAGATGTCTGGTCCATTACTTCAAATACCTCTCAAAACCTTCTCATCCTCAAGAATTCAAAACCTACCAAAAATGAAATAGAAATGAATTCTGAACAACCACCCATCGAGATACCTCCAAAAAGAGATAATTACATTAGAAGAAACCAAGGAAATTAATCTCATAAACATGAAAGGTATATAAACAAAAAGACAACCTCGTTACATGAAAAAAGTTAAATATCAACCAACTCTAGGTTCTGAGCATGCATCTGCGACTCACGTTCCCAAGTACTCTCCGCAACACCACCATGTCACCAAAAGACACAAACCAAGGGAATAGAAATCCCACACAACACCTTCTCATTTCAGTCTTGGATCTCTACCGGCTACTCCTCGATGGTCGTATCTTCATCAACATTAATATATCTTCAATAAATGACAAATGAGTCCTCATGAAGATATCAACGGAGCTGTGATACATTGAAAATTTCATGTATCGAACTCATATACGGGGGAAGCGCTATCTAGTATTCCACGACCCCAACACGAGCCAAAGCCTCAAAAGGACCAACAAACTGGGAAGAAAGCTTACTACCGTGACCGAACCATCGCTTCCCATGATGGGGATTCACCATCAATAACACATCATCCCTAAAATAAAACTCTAATGGTCTCTTACATTGATTGGAATATGATTTCTGATGATACTACATTGTCTTCTTCCTCTCAAGAATCAGATGAACCATCTCTGTTGTATTCTGTACTAGATCTGGTCCGAGAATTGCAGAATCTCTGACCTGAGTCCATCACAATAGAGAATGGAAGAGATGTCCATACAGGGCTTCAAACGGTGCCATACTGATGGTGGGGTGAAAACTATTGATGTAATAAATCACCACCAAGGGTAATTTCATCATCCACAAACCTCCAAAATCCAGGAAACAAGTGTGTAACATGTCATCAAGAGTCTGGATCGTTGGCTCTGTTTAACCATCCGTCTGAGGATGAGAAGTTTTGTTAAGGCATAGAAAAGAAAAAAATCATGTTGGAGACCTCTTCACACCCTAGAGGTGGAAATAGGATCTCGATCAAAAATGATCATACTTGGGACTCCATGAAGTCTCACCACCATCTCCTGATACTACCGCAACAAAACTTCCACTGAGCTTGACTCATTGATTGGTAGGAAGTGGGATTATTTTGTTAAATGATCCACTACCACCCAAATAGATTCATGTCCTCCCTGATCTCGAGTTAAACTAGTAAAAATGTCTATTGAGATTTCCTAACACTTCCATTGAGGAACATCTAGTTTCTGAAATAGACCACCAGGAACATGGTGTTCAACCTTTATCTTTTGGCAGACCAAACATCGAGACACAAACTCTAAAACCACACACTTCAGACCAGGCCACCAAAACTGAATCCTGAAGGCTCGTTAAATCTTTATCACACCTGGATACACCATTAAAGGAGAATGATATAACTCTTTGAGAATATTCTCGCACATCATTAAAGGAAAAAATATCATTCCATGATACAACACTCGATGTTGTTCATCCTCAAACCAACCATCAGGGGCCTCACTATAAACAACTCAGTCTCTCTAGACCTCCACCTCTAGATCCCCCAACTAGGACTCTTCCACCTACGGCACCAGAGGAGACTGCACCATCATCTAAAAAAGACAAACTCTTCCCCTATCTTTTCCCATATCAAGATGTAATACAGACAGTTCTTCCATTACTCTCTAGGAGTCACAAGATTCATGCACTGTATCACTACATGACTTCCAACTAAGCTCATCAGCTACAAAAATTCCCCTTCTAGTATTATATAATATTTTGATGGTTTATTCCTATAAGAACTCCATCCACCAACACTGTTGTATGTTCAAGTCACTCTGGGAGAAACATACCTCAAACTCTAATGATCGTTGAAAACCACAAAGTGCTCACCAATGAGGTGATGTCTCCACAACATTAAATATAACACCATGAATACCAACTCAAGATCATGGGTGGAATAATTATGTTTATGGGGATGTAACAACTGAGATCTATAAGTAAAAACTAATCTCTACTGCATCAGAATACAACCTAACCCTAGATGCGAAGCATCATAGAAAACATCAAACTGAACTCCCTTAGCTGGGAGACAAGGAACCAAATCACTTACTAACTTCTCTTATAGTTACTCGAAAGCTGTCTGACACAGATTAGTCCATATGAAAGCCTAATACTTCCTGGTCAAATATTTCAGAGGATTCACAACTCAAGGGAAATAGTCTATGAACCTCCTATAGTAGCCTTCATGACCATGAAAACTTCGCACCTCTGACAATGAATTGGGGGCTTCCAAAGACACAAATGCTTCTATATTTAATGGATCCAAAACTACTCTCGGTTGGGACACAACATTCCCTATGAAACAGACTTCTAGAGTGAAAAACTCACACTTTAACAACTATCCAAATAGATTATATTGACGAAGAACTCCCAAAATAGTGTGTCGATGCTCAGCATGCTCCACCTCAGATGTGGAGTACACAAGGATGTCATTGATGAAAACCACCATGAACATTTCCAGAAACTAATGGAACACATTGTTCATCAATATAGTGAAAACAACTGGAGGATTCATCTTGTATAATGACATTAAAAAAACTCATAATTCCCATGATGACAACAAAAAGTAGTCTTTGGGATATCCTCATCCTTCACATGCTTCTGGTGATATCCTGATAGCAAGAAGACCTTTGAAAACCAACATGAACCCTTCAGTTGATCAAATAAATCATCAATATATGGAATATGATAGAAATTCTTCACTGTCACTTTGTTTAAGCGATAATAATCAACACACAACTGCGAACTGCCATCATCCTTCTTCATGCACAAAACTAGTACACCCCACGGTGACACACTCAGCAAAACAAAACCGCACTATAACAAACCATCAATCTGTATACGTAATTCCCATAACTCAAAAGTGGGCATCCTATATGGGGACATGAAGATAGGAGATGCTCTTGGTTGTTTCTTGATCTCAAAATTGATCTCTAATCAAGGGGGTAATGCTAAAACCCATTCTGGAAGGACATCAGGGTACACTTCTACGACCCTGGGAAACGCCAACTACTGAACCTTTGAAGATCTTAGAATCATCTCAAACATCATGGATGACAAGGATGAAACATGCCTCTGGCACATCCGAGGGTCTCACTCACCAACAAACACCATCGTCTCTCCATCTACATCGAAGAACACATCCTGCATCCTGAAGAAATCCATGATATCCTGCATTGAATACAACCAATCCATGTCGACAATGACATCATACGGTTGTATCTGTAAACATAGTAAATCTCTCCAATAGCGGTGCTTCCCTTGAACTATCTCATAGTTTACTATATACTTTAAATAAGTCATCTCGACCTCCAACAGGAATAGCTAATTCCATGGTCACTAGAAGCATCTCCACCTCATCTCCCAAATCATGGACCAGGGTAGGTGATATGAAGGAGTGTGTCTCTTTTGAATCATATAAGGAATACACTAATGTAGAAAACAAAATAGAGTACCTCGAACGATGTCTCGCTCACCAGACGCTAGCAACACTAATGCATGAAGCTAACCACGACCTCCTTCACGGCCTCTCTGACCCTGATGGTGACAAAAACCCGGGCTATGATCTACTCTATGAGGATGGGGAGAATCACGGGGCTATCCTCGGCCTGTCCCATCTACCCTCTGCTGATCCAAAGCTGGTACAACCAATTGCTACTGCCTCGGATGGAACTTCCTCAAAGGAGGAACCGAGTGCGGAACACCTGGTGCACAATGACTTCCATAAAAGGATAGGCACTCTCGATACTAATGACCTCAACCATCAAAATAAAAACAAGCACCTAATCCCTTGTCATAGGACTAAGAGCTTCCACCCCTTGAGAAAGGAGATGGTGAGGGATGGGACCTACCCCCGGGTGAATGGAAACTCTTCTACCTTGAAAACCGGGAACCTCGGACCATAGCTCTGCTTCATGAGTATTTATGAACCCTGCACCCTCGTGACGATCTAGTTCAAGACAATGTTCTCTTGATGACCTCTTCCCTTGCCAACACCACAATATATGTCTTCTACATAAATGGGGTGACTTGGAATTGGATCTCAAGACACAAATCCTCATCTAATTTCCTCACCCAGGCCTCCTCATCTGGAAACAGGTCTAAATAAGATCATAAAAGGTTCCAGATATGGATTCCAAACTCTCAAAAACTAGATCTCCCCTTTTGAAGGATAACATGCTCCTAGAGACTGGACGCCTGCACAGTCGAAGAAAGAAACATGACTCAAAACTTGTCTCCAAACTCCTATCATGAGATCGTTGACTCCTCATGATCCTCATGGAACAAGAACCCCCACTACCTCGCTACTCAACGTAGAATCATCACATCTATGGACACTCAGGGCTCCATCCGATCATGGATCCTACTAAAGCCTATCTCGACCTGCTCCAACCAGTCTTTTATGACAACATCTAAAATAGAGCCCTTGTACTTCTGCAGACTCTGGCATTGAAACTCTAGGAGTTTCCTCCTCCATGTGTCGTCGTCATCAACCTCTACACTATGATGATCTGCAGGCACAACCTGCTGACATCTTCTATGTGATCATGATGGGGACATCGACCTCGAGCCATACTTATAAAATATCAAAATGTTATACATCCTAAACATTGAATATGGAAGACCCGACATTAATTAAATTGTTTTTCTTTTATTCAATTTAGGTTAACCTATCCCAAGGTCTATCCATTCAAATCCAATCACAAAGAAGACTGATGTATGATCCTTTCATAGGCCTCTACCCTACAACTAGTATCACCATGTATAGTAGCCATTTTAAACATAATGATATGCACATCAGATCATAGGGGTCCCTAAATGCATATGTTTCAGCGGATATCCAGTGTGTATATCACTTTCTAAACATAACTAACACTATTTTCCTACCAACCCATGCAACCTCTCATGTGCCTAACACCAAACTCCATCATATCCATCAACCTGCATTTGATACCACTTTGTCATAACCCCCTCCCCACAAAGTGTACCCCTCCTAGGCCAACAATGTGAGAAGGGAGATAATGACCCTCAAGTCTCACCTCTAGTAATCCATGGGTTAGTGACTAGAACTGATGGTATAATAAACACACAGATGAGTGGCATTACCCTTTAAGAGAACAGATGAAAAATCGATATATATGATAGACACAAACCAACTCTAACTCAGACAACTATATAAAAGAAATTCCAATTACATATATATAATGTCATGCAAAAATAATATAACTAAAAGGGATAAAACTGCAGATACCCAAAAGAAAGTACAAACAGTAGCAACCATTAAGCCCAAACAGCTCCTACAATCCCAAGCTAGTAGAAACCATCCAGATCTCAAAATTTCTCCAAGTGACATGAAAACAGTTTATATAGACATTGGGTGAGTATAATAGTATACTTAATAGGATCCTCCCCAGAGCCTCTCATGCAAATGTAACGATAGCAGGCTAAAGCCTAATGAACAACAAGTGAAACTAACCCATCACCTAAACAGGTATACTAAGTTCCTAGCCTCACCATGGATACCCTCACCAAGTAATGCATACAATAGTATATAATATTATAATGAATATCAAGGTTACCCCTCTACTACTTCCCCACTAGATTGCCGCTTTTCCTCAATATTGCATGTCCTAAGAATCTCTCTTCAAAAGGCATGCATGCAGACACCAGGGAAAAGAACCAAAAAATGCACCTCATATAAAAAAACGTCCAAATCCATGTAAGGAAGGTAACCACACATTTTATGGGAGCCACAACATCTTGCATAATTTGTATCATTTATTGGGTATTAAGCCTCAAGCCATTATAGCCCATACATTGAGTAAGGATCCTCAAGCCGTCATAGCCTATACACGTTACACCTATAGTAGTCTATATGAAAATATATCTGGAATATATGTGTGTGTGAATAACCCCAGGCTATTACATCCCTCTACACATATATATGGGGAAAAATAATCACTATACCTACCATCACCAGTAACTATCAAGAGAATAGAGCAGGGCCAAAAGAGGTAGTCATCCATCTATCCTCCCACCGAAAATGTTTGTGAAAACACCCCCCAATGCTTAGAATCCCTGGGGAATTAATTACCCTAAATGACATGGTGGAGTAGCATATAGAAACACAAAAAGTACAGAATATACTATAGCTCACAACCACACTATGGTCATAACCTAGTATTAGACTCAACTGGAGATAACGTCTCTCAGACTCCAAGTTGACACTTCTTAGACTATGTATCCTTTAAGAAGAAAACCATTTAAAGAGATTTATTACATCAATTCATTCAATATTTATCAGTTTCACTTTATATTAATTATTTCTATAAACATTAATTAACCATTAACAATTCCACATTATATTTCATTAGCATCACACCCAAAGTCCATTGTTCATTCAAAAATTTCAACCTCAGAATTTCTTCCTAGAAATCTCTATCTCCGTGGATTAAAATCATTAATTCAATTATTTAATTAAAAAATCTATTTCATATATTACCAAGCATTGTAGAAAAATATTCTTTGCTAATAAACATAAGGGGGATCAACATGGTGAGAAGATGAACTACCTATTGAGTCTTTTCCTCCTATAGCAAGAGTGTAGACCCATCCTCCATTGAGAAGATAAACACAGAAATCCTGTGGAATACCCCACGAATCTTTGATCCTTTCGGAAGAATGGTAAGCAAGAAAAGTTTCCTTGACCATTGGAGAATGTGAAGTAGATAAATAACTAATAGGATCATTATGCATCCAAACAGTCACATCTAACCTATTTTTTCATCCCTTGAGTCATCCTTGACACCCACATTCATAAAACGAAGCATTTCACCACTCTAGGCGTCAACTTCTGCCACAACTAGTAGGCCTCCCTGCCCCCACATATCAGAACAACCATACTTGCTCACATCACAACACAAGAAGTAGGAAAAAAACATAATATCAATTGGGCTCTTGGACATTAAACAAGCAAGAGGGTAACCCAAAACCCAACAAGGATTTATCTTTTATAAAACAACCCATTCTTAAATCCATATTGAATTACCAGATTTATTATTCACAGGTTCCAACAATGGGAAACCTAAACCACAAGCTATGAAAATTGATTAAATTGGCTTACTACATCAATTTTATTAACATAAAATTA
This sequence comes from Viscum album, assembly GCA_963277665.1. Classification (NCBI taxonomy): domain Eukaryota; kingdom Viridiplantae; phylum Streptophyta; class Magnoliopsida; order Santalales; family Viscaceae; genus Viscum; species Viscum album. The sequence goes on from OY728148.1 coordinate 549,232,943, forward strand.
CAACAACAATAATAGGATTCATTCACATGCCTCTTTATCTTTATCCAAAAAATTATGAATTAATTTTGGATTTACGTTCTTTACCAATTTCCATTAAGAACTAAAAGATAAACAAATCAAGCATTGATATCACACTATCTAGAAAAATAAGAAGCAATAAAAATTATCGATACCAATTTACTTATCGAGTTCAAATATTTATTTTGTCAATTCTATTATGATCTCATGGGATAAAACATGAAAAATCTATAGTTACATGTAAAAGAAAAGATATGAAATGAATCCCCCGCCTCAAACATTTCCTGAAATTCTTTATACAAGAACGATCCACACAATGGGTTATGATATCCTCCCCCCCCCCCCCCCAAGAAAATTGTATCCACCTGAGGATACAGAGACACAACCACACTGTTGAACACCCAAGAAAAGCACATTTTGAACATGGAGATAGCATTCTATAAAAGAGAAATGAGAAATAGAAGGAAATGAAATAAAAATAATGTTGATAGATCATACCATATATCAATGTTTGATTGATACTGCTTGGTTTCATCCAAAAAGAGTGGAACCAATCCAAGGAGAAACGTTTCATTACACAACTTCTACAGGATGGAATAAAAGGTTAGAGCATCTCACAACTGATAATAAGGAGTAATAATAATCCGGGAAGATATCTCTTCCCTTTAAAAGATTTAATTTATTTTCTGTTTAAGATACGTTGGATTTATCATTAAAATAATATCACATTAAACAACAAATTTTGACCAAGTAAAAACATCATGATACTTATGAAAATTAATATAGGAGTTAAGACCTTTGAATCAGCCATAGAGTCTATAAAAAAGTGTTGTAAATACATTTTATGTCGAAGGAAATGTCAAAGGGGCGAACTATATGAAGCTGGAAAAACTGTTCAAGAACTCAAAATTTGGTAAAGGGAAGAGGCTTCCCTTAGAACCTCACCATTCATGAAACACTATTCATGAAATCATGATTAAAAAGTAGAAAGAGAGTACTATTGGAACTTCACCATTTGGGAAACACTATTCATGAACTCAAAATTTGGCAAAGGAAGGAGGCTACTGTTGGAACCTCACCGTTGTGGAAATACTATTCATGAACTCAAAATTTGGCAATGGAAAGAGGATACCATTGGAACCTCACCGATCTGGAAACAATGTTAATAAAATTAAAAATTGGAAAAGGAAAGAAGCGAATATTGGAACCTCGTTGTTCAGTAAACACTCTTCATGAACTCAAAATTTGGCAAAGGAAAGAGGCTACCATTAGAACCTCGCCATTCTAGAAAAACTGTTCATGAATCAAAATTTGGCAATGGATAGAGGATACCATTGGAACCTCTCCAATTTGGAAACACTATCATAAACTCTAATTTTGAGAAAGAAAAGAGGCTATCATTAGATCCTCACCATTCTGGAAACACTATTCATGAACTCATAACTTGGCAAAGGAAAGAGGCTACCATTGGAACCCCACCATTTTGGAAACACTATTCATGAACTCCAAATTTTTCAAAGGAAAGAAGAATTCATTGGAACCTAACCTTAATGGATGTACTTTTCATGAACACAATATTTGGCAAAGGAAAGAGGCTACTTTTGGAACCTCACCGTTCTAGAAACATTTTCATGAACTCAATATTTGGAAAAAGATAAAGGCTACCATTGGAACCTCGCTGTTCTGTAAATACTTTTCATGAACTCAAAATTAGGAAAATGAAAGAGGCTACCTTTGGAACCTCATCATTCTATAAAAACTATTCATGAACTGGAAATTTGGCAATGGAAAGAGGATACCGTTGGAACCTCACCATTCTAGAAACAATGTCCTTGAACTCAATATTTGGCAAAGGAAGGAGGCTACTGTTGGAACCTCAACATTATGGAAACACTATTTATGAACTAAAATTTTTTAAAAGGAAAGAGGATACCATTGTAACCTCACCATTATGGAAACACTATTCCTAAACAAAAAATTTGGCAAATGAAAGAGGCTATTGTTGAACTATTCACAGAAGGATACCTATGAACTGTTCACAAAATTGGAAATTTTGAAATGTGTTAGGGATAAGTAATATTGACCACCTGAAAACATCAAATTGTAGATTATAGAGAAGTAATAGACCATAGAGGCCAAAGACATTACATCAGGTCTTATGAATTACCAATATTTATGACATGAATCAATATTATGACCAATGATATTATGGGAAGTGATTTAAAATTTTAAGATAATATTCTCATACCCTTATGCTCATGTTATGAATATACGATCTTTTATATCTTCCTTATTTGGACTTATTAAGCATTGGTGCTCGCCATATCTGATGTTTACCTTCCCAATTATATAAAGGATGTTTTTATGTATGGTATTTCAATGAAGGGTTATATTTGTGAAGAACTAACTGGGATACAATATAGATATCTAATGAACAAGAAACTTATGTTCCCATGTTTCCAAATATACTAGACCAATATCATTTTGGGGACGATAATAATATTTTTTTGTATACTAAACTAATAAGATAGAATATTTATTTATGAAATTTATCTATCACTTTTATTGGTATCAGAGAATGTTTTAGTTATATTTTGAATCTATGATTAGAAAATTTGAGTGAGAAACCTTATAATATTCTGATGTATAAGATAAAATCCTATGTTATGTTAAATAAATGAGTGTGGTTTTTACAAAAAAACCACCCATGTTTGGATACTACAAGTTTATGTGGATTCGGAAGGGGTGTACATAAGGATAAAAACCAAGAAAATGTTTTTTGAATATATCTTATCCACAATTCTACAAAATAGTGATTGTGCCCTTACTTCCTGCCTATATTGACACTATCTCGTTATGTTATTAGTTTAATTAATAAATTATTCAATAAAAATTATTAATAATTTGAATATGTAATGACTATAAATGACCCTGGATGAACATAATGTGTTAAATATGAAAAATAATATGTATTTATTTAGATATCCTATAAATTATTTCTCATTATTATTTGGTTTCCCACTATAAATATTGTTTCCCACACTACACTTCTCAGTTTTTTATTGTGGTCAGAAGAAAAATGAATCACTATAATACAGAATGTGATAGATAATAAAATGATTTTTTATTATAGATACCACATTTTATGAGTGTTAGAATTAAAAAAAATATCACTTCTATTATTATACAACATTCATAATATACGCATCTTTCTGAGATTCCAAACAAAAAAAGATGGAAAACATTTTTTATTCCTTCATGAGGTTATAACCGACATATTTTTTAGGGTATTCTAATCCAATAGTCACTACAAATGGATTATTTACACAAAAAATATATTCTTCATTCTAACATGTTAAAAACATGAAAAATATATTTTGGTTGTTTATCATTTAGAAGGTGAACCCAAAAAAATTGGAATCTTATGAAGAACATGATAAAATGGGAAGAAATTATCTCCATGTAGTGTGATATGTTTGAGAGATTATTTTCCAATAAGTAGTTTCTTCATATTTTTCATACGAAATTGAAAAATTATTCATTTATCTATACTAGGTAGATGATGAATATGTTATTACATATGGTAAACATTTTACAAGTCTTATGATGTATTCTACCGGTATTATTAACTAACATAAAATTAATTTTGATCAATTCATCAGTTGAATAAAAACTCACATTTAAAAGAATTTAGAAATAATAAAAATTAGTATCCATCAAGAAATTATTTTAAATTCTTTTATGGTAGAAATGGATATTGGATTTACATATCCATATCATATTTTTGATATGTAAAAAATTATGTTATTCAAATGAAATCATAAAAAACCTGGAGAAGAACACTATTTTAATTTATTCTCAATGTTTGGAGTAAAACATGGTGTAAATAATTATATAGGGGATGTTAAATGTTTTTAGTGAGTAAATTATTGTTGTCATGAAGAGTTATGTCATTGTTATTGGGAGATTATTTTCAATGATGGATGGAAATAACCAAATAATGCACTAACGACACTCCAATGTTTCAAATGCAAGGAGTAAAGGAATTATGGTAACTATTATTAAATATGAATTTTAAAGATGATAATTGATGTTACCATTCTATTAAGCCTATATAAAAGGGAAATAATAATAGTTTATTATTAATGATATGGGATATGATGAAAAAGTAGTGAAAAGTATATTTACAACCCACTCAAGAGTATCTATGGTCATATTTGATTTAAGATCTACCCAAAATATTATATATGAGGAATTTTCTAAGTGTACCACAATACATCCTTGATTATTAGATGTTTAATTAATAATGAAAACACCTAATGGTTTGATGATGACACCACAAGCCTATTATTATTGTTATATTGATGTTTTTATGAAAGTTCATCCTCAAAATCATGTTATTATCCATCCAATTTAACATGATGTAAATTTGAAAAATGATTGTATTTATTTTAATAAAGCATACTTAAATTTACATGTTAGGGATTTTAGGTTTGATATTGTAAAAAAACAATTAAAATCTCTTATTGTGACGATAATTGTGAAGTTACTGTGGAAATTTAATTAGTTGTAGGGTTCTAAATTCTAATTGAAAATAGGTTTTTATCTCAGATAACTGGGGAGAAACTAAAAATAGATTATATTATTTTTTCTTGAGTTTATTGTTATCTTATGAGAAGAGTTTACCAATATAATATTGTATTATAAAATAATATTTCTGATAACTCATACAAAGGGATACACCTATCTGAAAAACTCCATATTATAATGAACCTAATAGAGTTGAGGAATTATAGAGGAAACTCTAAGAGATTCATTAATATTGTTTTATTTCACCATGTGTGTCATCATAGGGTGAACATTTTTTAAGAGGAAATATAGATGAATGATACTATGAATTGATTATCAAGAAATTGAAAGAACACACTCAAGAATATATATCTGCAACCTTGTATTGATGACAGGTTTGATCAACTTCATAGAGATAAATAATTTTCCAATAGTAAACATTATATTGGATATCATCATTAGTGGTTAAGAAAGAGGATATACCCAATAAAAATATAAATACAAGTTATGGACACTAAATATATATTGTGATGTCATTTGACCATTCTAATTACCGAACTATTATCATAGAAGTTAGGAATAAAGTTATTAGAGATTACCTTGACCAATTTTTGGATGTTTTTATAGATGATATTATTATATATTCACTAATTAAGGACTAGAATTAATATCACTTGTGTATTATACAAAGGAAACCATGAATGGATAATTTATATTAAAAAATTATGAATTTTTATTTTTGGATAAAAATGTTTCATTTTTTGTTCATACTATATCATGTAGGGGTATATAACTAAATTCTTCAATGATTTAATTTATTGATCATTGCACTAGACAAGAAACAATGAAAGATATATATAGTTTTATTGGTTAATATGGATATTATCAATGCTTTGTGGATAATTTCACCAGACTTCCAAATAAACTGGCCAAGTTTAATTGAAAGGGAGAAAAGTTCATTTGGTTATATGAATGATTTGAAAATTTCATGGAATTGAAGAGAAGATTATTTTTTCCTCTTTGGATTAAAATATTGTGTATTATATATGTAAGACTACAAGATTTTGTAATTTTTTTTATGAATACATTTAATATTTTTGATATTTTTTTTTCATGGAACATCGAGTTTTGCTTCCATTACATTAAACACTGATTTTATCTTACTTTTCACATAACACCATGATATGATTGTATAACATGCAACACTATGATTAGCCTACATTGAATGTAAAATTGAGTTTAAATAAAACATGACATACTATTAAAATATTAATATTTAATGACAGAGTTATCACCTATATATTGGAATAGAGGGTGTGGATTGGATTAAATGAATTAGGGAAATACTATATTTTCTAATGTATATATAATGAATTATTTAGTGACTAATTAATAAAAAATGAAAATAAAAACCATTTGAAAATAGATGAACAACTTTCTGGGAAAAATATTTATTTGCAAAAACATCTTTTATCTCAATAAATTAAGTAAGTCAATGTTGTTAGATTATTTAAATTAAATTTATGTATAATATATTAAATAAAATTGTTTACATTTATATTATGTGATTTCTAGACTAGAGATAATAATAAATCCACTTTTATGCTTAAAACATTAGTTTTCTAAAAAAGAAATTTTATAATATTTTGTATAATTATTTTAATTTATTTTTATAAAATTTATAATTTTGTTCTAAATTTAATACTATTATTTTTAAATCAATATTTCAAAATTATTTTCTGAATAATATTTGAAAATTTTATAGATATATAATATTTTTAGTGAATATTGAAAAATACTAGTTTTGGTTAACAAACTTCATTTTCATTCAAAGAATTTATTCGATAATTTTTTAATTAATATAGTTTTAAAAGTAAAATTAGATAAATTATATATCTATTAATCTAATTTAGGTCATTTAAATCAAATTTTTTTTAAATTTATATGTAAATATTATTTATCTTTTTAAGTAGTTTACTTTGCAAAACTACATTTTCATCTCATCTATGTGATTAATTTTTAACTAAATTTTATATTTTTTAATGTTTAATATAGGGAAAATGATTCTATTTTTTGAAAGAGAACAATTTATATTATCTAATAATTTCAAATTAAATTTTTATTATAATTATTAATAAAACATGTGAAAATGAATTACTATAGTAAATGTAAAAATGTGTTTGTATATGGATTAAAATAAAACACCATGTTTTAAAAATTACCCAAAGAATGTATAGAACCCATTTCCTTGAAAAAATTAAATTTAATTTCTTTTTTTATTTATTATTTATAATTTTCTTTCTTCTTGACATGTAAAAAACATAGGTACATCATTTTCCTTCAAAATATTACAAGGTAGAATGCACCTCACATATAAAAGGCCACCCCATCTCCTATACTATTAACATATTAAAAAACCATTGGACTATAAAATTTTAAACCAAATGATTTACATAAATACCATATCTCATTCTAGAATCTTTATTTTATTCATAAATCAATCAAATGAAAATGTTTTTTGCAAACTAAATAATCTTTTTTAAGAATAGGTAATAATCCTAATTGAGAATTTTTTTCTTCCCCCACCTCCGTAAATTTTTACTAAAAATTATAATATAATAATATAAGTTTGTTATTTATACATTGATTTTTTTACTTTAATTTAATAACCTAATACGTTTCCAATTCTATCAAATGGTTCATGAAATCATCATTTGTTTGGACGAAGGACTTTCGCTTCACGAAACGATGATTTTTGTTTTCTATCACCACCTTTAACAACTAGATATAATTATGGAATTATTATTTTTATATGATATTTTTGATATTATATATTTCTTCTAGATACATTATATTTTTTATTCCTTCTGATTTTACATTTTTTGTGAATAGAATAATTCCATTCATGTGTATTGTGCACAACCCCCTCTAGAATCAACATGATTTTCTCTTCTCATATGCTTTACATGGAACATCATAAATATAGTTTTAAATAACACAGTTTAATTTATATTAAATTAAACTTATTTTTTAATGGTAATATATTTTTTAACTTTTTTTTATTTATTCCATTTATAAAATGGAAACAATGTTCATGCGTACATAAAACCTTTGTTCAAAATGAACAGTGTATTTCATTTTTTATCCCTAAATTTTATAGATTAATATAAATTAATATGTAATGAATACATATGATATCTATATTGGGTTTTAAATTAAATATATTATATTTCTATTAATAATTTATGTGTAACAAAAATTTCAAATAAAAACATATTTGAAAAACAAAATAGTTACTTTCTAAAATATTACTATAACAAGGAATTATTAATAAATATATAATAAAGGGTAATAAGTAAATAATATATGGTATGATATATATAATTATTCATATAATATATATTTATAATAGACTTATATTTATTATACATGAGGCTTTAACTTGTACGTAGGATGTCGAGACAAATGATAAGGGGTTTTTGTTTCACTTTCTTATCTTAGGAGAAACATTCTATATTAACAAAATATTTTATAATGTAATGTATAAAATTCAAAGGAATTCAATTTTTTATTTTTCAACTAAATATTTTTTGAATTTTCATATCTATTTTATTATCTATCTTTTATCTGATTTATGGTTCAAAAGTTACCAAAATAGTGAGATATTTCTATCTTGAATGGATTTATTTGGGACATAAGTTATGTTTTTTACCTATCTTCTTATATGATATGAATATACATAACCTTTGAAATTTAATATACATAATATAATAATTTCCAATATATTAAATTTTTTTAATGTTATTATTTACTAGGGCCTATGATACAAAAGATACCAATGTAGTAAAGGTATGATGTTGTAATCTCAATATTAATATAGAATATTTGTGATTATGATATAGATGATTATATCATGTGATATAACTCAACAAAAACTAATTATGTTTATTATCCTATGTTTATTTCTTGATAATACATATTTCAATACATTTTACTCTCTATATGCACTCAAGAGTTCAAAATAATTCTTTTTAGAAAAATAAATTTTATTTCTATTTTTGATCAAAAACCCTTTTTTTACAAAACTATATTTCCTTAAAATAGAAACAATATCAAAATAATTTATTAAATAATTTTTTACTAATGTTTTAATTTTATAAGAAATATTTTAAAATTAATCTTCATGAAATTTTCCCAACAATTCTTGTATATCATTTACCAAAAAATGTGAAAAGAATAATTTTTTAAACGTATGGAATTTACATAATATTCCACCATCATGACTACCCATTGTTCAATTGATTTATTTATATGTTTCAATGGAAATATTAAAATAAAATAATTATTATAATGATTTATGTTTAAAAAAAGTTAAAGTGTATTAGATATATTCTTCAATATATATTTAAATTGATTTTTAACACATCGTTTATAAGATTTGAATGATATTTTCAATGAAAATGATTTATAATTTTTTTTATTTTTAAAAAATATTTTTTCAATGTGGAATGGTTTATTTTCCTCTTGTAATTTTGCAGGTGATATTTCAAATACCACTTTTCACCTAATATGAAACCCTTTAATATTACTTATGCTTTAATAGTGAAGTGATTGAATGATACCATCCATATTCATTATATGGATGGTTATTTTTTATGTTGATTAAATATTTATAGAACCCATTTATTTCAAATGGATTATGTTATTGTGAATTGATGAAATGACAATGAAACATATTTTCATAACACTATTTATGATGGAAACATATGATGAATGTTTTCTTATATTTTTTAACACATAAGTATGGATTTCATTATGAGATGGGTGGTGCCAATATCTACCTCCAAGGAATTAGGTAAATCCTTATATCACATCAGATAACAATAGGAAACATGTCAATGGCCTAGATCTAATATAGGAAAAGGATATCCCAGATCCACTATGGAAAATTGGTGCATCATAATCATCATTGGGAAAGAGGTGATAATTACTAACCCACAATATTTATTTTCATGTTATTTAGCCATGTAATATTAAATGGATTTATATATTTCTGATGGTTCCACACTTTTGTGACATCAGTTAATGTTTTATGAATTGTTTTTTATTATATCTAACTCTTATGGTATATATTTTCAGAAGTGGTATAGTTTTATTCCCTGAATCTTGTTTATTATCTACGATAGGTTGGGTATGATATTTTTAAGTAATTTTTGTGAGAAAATACACTTATGTTTATATAATTCATTCATATAATCATATATTGATATCTCATATGTTTACCCTTATTGAGAATCTAATATTACCATTTCTTATGTTTGTTTCCTCTGGTTATGAAGAAATGTTTGAGTAGATTATTCCTAAGAGGAGGGAAATGTGAGAAGTTATTTTTGTTTTATGTTGATGATTATTTATGAAATATGAATATTATGTTTCTAGTCATTAAATACATACAACATTTGTGGTCCTCAGGTGTGTGTATGAGAAAAATATTTACTATTTATATAAAAATATCTGATATTTATGAATGAAAAGTTTATGTACTTGCAGTATAAAGGGTTTTTAATATATAGTCATTTCTCAAGATAGTTAATAGTAAGTGTTATCATGTTCAGTAATATTATCACATATTATTCCTCACATAATTTAATGGTTCATGAGTAAAATTACACAACTCATGATTTGGAGTTAGTTGCTGTATTTTTTACATTATTTATATAAATAAATTAACATTATTTGAGAAATATGTGATATATATAATCATAATAAAATATAAATTTATATATTCTCTCTAAAAGAGATGAATATGTTCTAGATAATACTGTTTGAATAGAATAATGATTATGAATGCTAAATATATTACCAACATAGGACTGTGAACAAGGTGGAATATTCTCTAAGTTGAAAGTACCATTCTAGCTTAACTATGATAAGGATAAAAAATCCAATATTTATAGATATTATAATGATATAACAATAAATATTTAATTATGGAGAGAAATATTATATTTATGAATGATTGTAAAACCATATATCTCAGAGAGTATTAATGAGGCCCAGAAAAAGACATGGTGCTACGGAAGAATTTCATAAATATTCATAAATTCGAACTTTATTCAGATAGAATTATACAGTTTAGAAACCATGTATGTGTTCCAACCATAACATATTATAAGAAGGATCTATATGATAAGGGTCATAGTTTATTATTCTCTATTCATCTTGGATGTATGATAAATTATAGGGATCTAAATTAGTATTTCTATTGGGATACCATAAAGATATTTTTTTTAGTTTTATGTAATGTATATTTTTATTTTATGATTCTTATTCTATGATCCAGAACACTAAGCTGATGTCAATACCATTACCCATACCATAACAGAAATAGTAAAACTACACCACAAATTTTGTTTTCAGAATCCCCAAAACATCCAAATACCTAAATTTTATTTGAAATGTAGTCAAACTCTTTAAAAATTCATTAAAATTCATTATTATCATTGAATATTTCTATCATAATCAGATTTAGATAATTTATATTATGTAAGTGATATAGTTTTATGCAGTACCACAATGTATTCTATCTAATTAGGACTTGAGGTTTACCCAGTTCTTCGCCTAAAGCCTTTTGTTGGTTCGGGATATATAGATCGATTACAGTATACCTAATCATCCTCATATATATATATATATACATTTTGAGGGAACCATTTAAGAACCTAGATGAAATTATAAAATATTATTCTTTGGATTTTAAATATGGCTGGGATCAACACCTTCATCTAGTATGTTTTTTCAAAAATAGCATTTACATGAGAATTTGGATGGATTATTATGAAAACCACTATCAAAATAATTATAGAACATGAATTTTATGTGAGGAATTTAGATAAAGTATACTAATAGGAACTGAGGTTGATGAGGAAATAGAAGAGGATGTTACTTCTATTAAGCCTCAGATCAAGGAAGATTTGAGTTTAACAAAAAGTTATGATGACAATCTTTAATTTAATCTAGAATTTGAAGTTACTAAAAATTTATTTCATAGATATTTCTCTCTAGAAAAACTATTAGTGATTTAAAAAGAAAGAAATGTTTGAACATAAGTATATTAGACCCTTTTCTACTATTGATTGTGTAGGTACATTATCCTATCACATGGAGATTCTGTGGAACCTCTCTCAATTTCACTATTTCTTTCATATATATCTTATTTATAAGTACAAAACTGAACCTTCACAAGTACTATTCAATGGCTCACTATTGGACGCTAATGTTTTCTGTAAAGAAATTTTTTTCGAATAATTTCATAATAGAGATAATGTGTTATGGGGAACTAATACCCTCTTACTTAATGTTCTCTAGATGAATCATAATTTCAAAAAGATACTTGAGATCATGAGGATGTAATGAAAAATATTTATCCTCATTATTTTTGTTAATGTAATAGAATTTTAGGGGATATATTCATTTTCATGGGTGTGGAATGTAATGTACCAAGATTTCAGGATATATATTTTTAAGATAAATTTATTTTCATTGACTTCTTGTAATACACTCATCCCCAAGACAAAATTAATGGAAATATTGTATACCATTAATGTCTTGTTTTTTTATTAATGGTAGTGCATAAAAATAAATAAATTAGGAATTTTTTAGGGATTTATAAAATAAATTCATCAGATAAAAATATATATATCAATTTTTTATGCTTAGTATGTACTTTTAATTAAATGTTTTTATCACATTTGAGAACTTATATTATATTGAATTTATCCGAATTATATGAATTGAATTTTGAAAAATGGATTCCCTATTTGGAATCATGTGGTATAAATTTTTTAAATTGGCCCATTTTTTATTCATTATGCATAGTGATAATTGTAAAACTTATCAATTCAATAAATGGTAAATCAGGTAAATCTAGGATTAAAAAAAATTTAAGCACACCAATTTTCATTATTATTCATATTGGAAAAATGTAATTTTACCCTTATCACCTCAATCTTGATGATTGATTTTTTAAGGGTCATGATTTTATGGAAATTACCTATATGATATTCAATTAAAGGAATAAGAAATACAAAAAATGTCACTATAATACATTTTCTTTTTTTATGTGTCTAAATAGGGGGAAAATAATGTTTTTAGTGAATATTAATATTTGTTTTTATAATAAATATATTATTATCAGGATTTTAATTTATTTCTATTTTTTAATAATTATATAATTACCATAAATACAAACAGAATGTTGACACTATATTTCTACAAATAATAGAAAAATAAAATATATGATTTTAGAAATAGTAAAAGTATTATAATTTGTATTATTTAATGTGTTATGTGAATATTTCAGACTAATATAACTTAATTTTTATGTAATAGTATTATATTTCAATTCCTTATTTTTCATGGTTTCTTTAAATTGAAATTAATAGAATAGTTACAAAATATTCAATAATTATATTTTATGAAAATAATATTTTATTATATTTTATAAATTTATTCAAAAAAATAAAAGGGTATATGGTGGATAGGATATGGTCTAATATTTCGTTAAATTTGTATTTAGGAGCCAACTATTACCTTATATGTAGAATTATAACCATTAAGGAGTCAAAAATATGTTACTACCTTCAAGGTTAAATTACGTTAGCTAAGTTTTTAAAACAAAAGAAAATTTTTATAACACCAATTAAATCTATAAATTTATTTAGTTGATATGATGGAAACCCAATAATACCTTAAATTAGAATATCTATATATTTGGATGCATTTTCACATAGAATATTTTTTTTATTTTATTATTTTGTAAAATTTCAAGAGTGGCCCTACAATAAAGTATAAAAGGTAACCCCTTATATCTTTTCTTTACACCACATTTAGCTTTCAAGATCAACCAATATATAAAAATATATTATAAAAATCCTTGTTTATATTATAGATATCTTCTATTCCCCGAATACCAATAATACGTACCCTAAAAGTAGATGTAAGCGAATTATTTCAATGAAGAGGCAATTACCTTAATCGATCACATTATTTTTAAATATTTCATTAACTCATATTAATATGTGGAATATATAATTAAAAAATAAATTATGTATCCTATATAAATTTAAATTTTTTTATTAGGAATCCACCATTATTTACCCTTTCTTCCATCAAATGGGAAGTGAAGGTCTCCCTTGTTTGTTGGTAAAACATACCATCTCCACTAAGTGATAAAAATCATATTTCATCCCCATATTTTATCAATGGTTATTTTGATTGTTTTAATTTTTGTATCTAAAATTTATCACATAATTATTATTCTATAATTATATTATCATATATAACCTCATATCCTTCAATTTTTTGGAAAATGATATATTTTCCCATTCAAACGTGTGGAATGCCACCTCCACGAAGTGATGTGTTTTGTTTTTCATTTCATTTTTATATGGATAGTAATAAGGAAGGATATTAAGACTATATAAAATTTTAGGCTTTAATAATTTTTATATAATGTTTTATTATTATATATATATCTTTTATTTCATCCATTCAAAATTGAAAAAAATATTCATGTGTACATATGTACAAACCTTTCCCCGAACAATGTAATTCATTTTTCTATCATTAAATTGTATTGATTAAAATAAATTAATATATAAACAATAAATATGATAATTATATCATGATTAATGTTCTATATATGGTGAAACCCTAATAAAATTTTAAGGATGGAACTAATGATCCAAAATTATTTAGAAAAAACGAGACAATTAACACTCAGAAAAAATTATTTCAATAAAGAATAATTAGAAAATGTGTTTTGAAATTATATAAAGCGATCATATATGATATTATAACTATTTAAATGATACAAGTATAACACTATAATAAATTTAAATTTATTGTAGTATTGGATAAATCAATATCATATCAAGTGGAACATGAAGCAAAGGTTTCATGTTATAATCTCATTGTATATCTATATTCTTTATGATTATGTTTCTGATGATAAAATTTGATGATATACCTCTTAATAAAATTGTGATTTTTTTTATACAATATTTATTTCATGAGATTTTTTTTCATTTCATTTACCCCACTTTATGTACTCAATATAAATAAATATTATTTTAAAGGAAAACAAAATTTATTTCTCTCTTCGGTCGAAAATCATTGGTTTACATTTTCTAGGTTCTCTAAAAATGTTTTAAAAAATATATTTCCTATGATACCATGAATGTTTAATGTAATTTTCAACCATGATATAATTTATAAAAGTTATTTTAGAAAGAATATTTTAAATATTTTTCAAATGATGTACTTTTCAGTTTTGTATAAAAAAGTGAAAGGAATATTTTCCTTAATGGATACAGCATGAACAAAATTTCTCACTATCATGACCACTCAATGATTTAATTTATACAATACATGTTTATCAGTTTATTCTATAATAATGATTTTTATTTATAATTTCGGAGATTTTAATATTTAAAATAAATGGTTTCAAATTGATAGTTTTATTTTATTCAAGACATGGCTCAAGTGATATTTTAAATTAATATTTATATAAGATAACATATTTTTATGTTACATATAATTTACTATGGATATGATCAAATGAATTCATCCTAATTATTTCTATAAATGTTTTTTTATTATAATTATAATATTTTAGTAAATCACATATCTTTTATATGGATACACTATTGTGAACTAAGGAAGTGTTTATGAAACCCATTTCATTTACATGGGTTATTCTATGGTAAAATATTAATTAAACCCATTACTTTTATGTGGGTTATATTCAATGGAATGTTTAATAATTTGTTATAACACATCACAATGATTTCTTAATTATATAGGTAGGACCCAAATTATTTATCCCTATAATTCATTGGGTAATGATTGATATCCAAATAGATATATATGACAAGAATTGAGAGTGAACCATGTTTTGTAATGGAACCGTATACTTTGATAGTATTGGGAGTGAAAAATTAATAATATGATATAATGTGTACTAAAACCAATCTATTTTGATTGTCTTGGTAACGAACCTTTTCATCTATGGAAATTAATTTTTTTCTACATTTTTTGAATTTCATGAATTTATGTATTATGGCAATAATGTTATTCTATGGATCATGATATTTTATTCATTAATGATTTATTTCTAATGACCAACCATAATTTATTCCACCTATCAAGAATATGATCTATAAAGTGATGGTTATGGTTTTAAAATGTTAATATCAAGTTCTAATAACCTTATCAACATTTTATATTTATGTTATTAATTATATATCCCTTGTTTATCGGTACTGATCATCTGAGATCACCCATTATTTTGTATCCCTTAACTAGGATATTAGGGATTTTTATATATGATATGTCTAATAAGGATTTTATTTGTTAATTTTTAATTGGAAGAAAATTTATATATCTTACAAACAAGTAGATTATGTTTCCGTGTTTCTAAATATTCTAGACCAAAACAATTATGTTGTCAATTTTAATGTTATATATTGAATATTCCTATAATAATTTTTAATATTTATGTATGAAAAGTAAGTATGTATATTGAAATAGGAGGAACTAAATCAAAAACCAATGTGAGGGGAAATGTGATTCCTTCCCAAATATGTTTCTTTTTTAATTACAGAAGGATTTAGAAAATCATAATAATACTTACTTAATTATCATATGTTTTGAAATGATAAATAAATTATGTGGAAACCCACATCCCAATATGATATAGAATGTTGAAATCGATACATTTAATCACTATTGGTTTTTGAGTTTTATTGGATATCCTGCTACCATAATCACCTAATAATTGATCAAATCCCTTAAAAAGAGCTTTTTTTTCCTTCAATTCTCTATATAGGAGAACATAGTGCTAAGTGTTTTTTTTCATGGTGGGATAAGATAATAAATTGTGGAAATTGAGCCTGAATATGATAAAATAATTATAAATTGAACTTATTCTATGGAAATAATTCACAAAATTATTTTCTTTATAATATTTTCCTCAAATCCTCTTGTATGAGAAGTAGATATAATTCTGTATCTTCATTGAAATGGATGACAGATCCACTGGTGCTTATAATAAAAAAAATCAAAATACATAAATGATATAACTCCATCTTTTTCATTGATACGGAATGTTCTTTTGACTTATTATTTAGTGGGATAATACTAAATATATAAAAATATTTAGTGATTTTGAAAATTAACCATTTTAAGGAAAAATTATATTTCATCCCCAACGTTGAAGTGGAGATTAGAAAAAAAAATCATGGTGTTAAATATAGGAAGTGAAAAATGGAGTTGAATTTTGGTGGTTAAATGTGATTATATCACATGGAAAAGTAAATTCTCCATGTGTGGGAGGGAATTATAACATAATAGAGATTAATGATGGGAAAACCCACTAACATGATAGAGGACTGGAATTCTATAGTTGACCCATAGCTTGTACACAAATGTTTCAACCATAAATAACAATTATAATCGAAAAAAAAGAACTAATCCTAGAATTTTTTATGAAAACCAACAACAATAACATCTATGACCTAGAGAAAAAGGGTGAGATAATTCGATCACAACTGCTGAGGTGGATTTTGAAAATGATTTGTTGAAATTTTTACCAATTATTCATTCAAGGATAGTGAACATATGATTTTTTTTTCATGTTCTATACATTCGTTCATATGACACATGTTTATTAAAATATTCTAAGACCACCTCAACACATAGAGTTAAAAATATTTGTTGAAATGGAAAAAGGGGAAACAATTTCATCCCATGTATATAACTTATCCCATATAAATATTTTTTGTAGAACTTTTTAATGAACATTTTGATAATTTATTTAGAGGTGTTTATTGATATTTTGGGTATGGAATGGATTTCTTGGTATTGAGACATCATAAATTTATAAGATAATGTAATAAATATATGTATCATAAACCACCCTCTTATTTGATTCAAATGAAAGGATGATGATGGATCTCCTTTGGAATCATCATCTCAATCCTATTTATTATTTCCTCATGGGAAAGTATTTCGAGCTCCAATTTTTTAAATTATGGAAAATATTTTACTTGATTATATAGACAATATAAGAGAATATTCTAATGTGTTTCTGGAAGAATTACATAGTCTTTATCCAAGATAGAAGGTTGAGTTCTCAATTGAACTTATTCTCAATGATTTGAAAATATACAAAAATCCATATAGGATGGCTATTATTTAACTTTATGAGTAGAATAAGAAACAAAATTATAATATAGATAAAGGTTTTATACACCCAGGTGCTTCCCCACTGGGAAAATGATTCCTTTTGAGTAGGAACACAGTTTTTTTAATGTTCTCTTGAATTGATTATTGTGAACCAATAATATCATTATTTAGATAAAGTATCATCTTACATGGATTGATTACCTATTTGATTATCTATGTGGATATTAGTACTTCTATCAGATGGATTTATGGTCAAGATATTATAAAGTGATGGTGAATAATGAGGATATACCCAAGACTACTTTTTATTCAATGTGTAGTCTTTATCAGTGTCTAGGGACTCCATTTGGACTCACTAATTCTATAGATATTTTCACAGACATAATTAACAATCTTTAGGGATTACCTCAGTAAATTTATAGTAGTATTTATATTCAATATTATTTCATAATCTAAAATCATGGAGGAACATGAGGATTATTTTAATAACATAGTGAATACCTTGTAAATGGAAAAGTTATATGAGAAAAATAATAAATTGGATATTTTTAGGGAGAAAGAATAATTCATGGGGCATATTAACTCATGTAAAGGGATATCCATGGATCCATCAATGATAGAGTAAATTAAAGGATTAAACAAACTAACATATATGATAGAGATCAATAGAACTCTAGGAATATGTGGGAAATATCTTGAATTTGTGAAAAACATATCATGGTTTTAAATCCCACTACCCAAGATAACATGGAAGGGATTAATATTTTACTAAACTAATGAATGTGAGGAGAGCATTTAAGGTAAAAAAGAAGAGGTTAATAACTATACATGTTCTAATATTACCAACCACTAAGGAATTATTTGTTATCTATAATGATGTTTCTATAAAGGGATTATATTTCGTGCTCATTAAAAACAACAAACTAAGAGCATATAACACCCACTAATTTATAATACATCTGTAGAACTACTCAACTCGTGATTTAGAATTGGTTTTAGGGATCTCCATACTAAATGCTTGAAGGTATTATCTATTTGGGGAGAAGTTTAACATATATACAGATCATAAAATCTCCATGTATATATTTACAACAAAAGAGATAATATGATCCAATGAATGTTGTTACAGATGAACAAGGATTATAAATATTCAGTCCATTACCATCTTAGGAAGGTGAACAAAGTGGAAGATACTCTATGTAAAAATGATTTCATAACTCAATCCATGATATTGATTTAATAGAATCTAATATTCAAGGAATGTTAAATGATAAACATGGGAATCATAAAAGAAATGTCATCCAACCATGATCAAATAACTTCTTACCCATCCATTATTGTGAAGATCATGGATTCCCAAAATGATGATATAGAAATATGGATAAATATAGTGAATATTTTGGAGGCTAACATTTCTTAAGTTCAGTTATAATTTTTGAAAACTAAATATTTTTCCTATCAAAATCATAACAAAAGAGGTAAATTCAGGATGATGATCACAAATCATCCTTCTATATTAATCCAAGAAGAACTGAGATGTAAATAGATCTGAGGAAAAGCTTATTTTGGATAATATAAAGATGGATATTAATGAATTTTTATCAAGACTGTTTTAATTCCAATAATTCATGGATGGAATAAATTTTTACATGGGTAAGATATGAAAATTTCTTATACTAGTTTGGAGATGGGAAAATATAACCATAGATTATTTTATAGTAATCTTAATTCCATCTAATGAAAATAATGTTATTTTTGTGGTAGTTGATATCTATAAAGAGTTAGTGAGCATCATTGACATCATGAAAGATTTATCTCTTGAAAAATATTACATGTAATAAATAAGAAATTTGGAATGATAGAAGGTAGTACCACTCTCTATTGTATCTAATAGAAATCAGTGTTTTAACTTAAGGTTAATGAGAATCCTTCAGTAACCATTGGATACATAGATCATTTCTAGTATAATTATTCATTATAAAATGGATGTTCTCATTGATATAGAAATCCAAAGTCCAGAGGATTTAATTATATATTTCTCACTGTATTTCAAAATCTATTATAATTATCTTCTTCTCCTAGTGTAGTTTTTATATAACAATAATTTTTGTTCCATCATTCAAATTTTACCATATGAGGCTCTGTAAGGGAAGTGGTTTAGGAATCCGACATGATTATATTAATTTTGGTAGAGAAAGATTATGTGAACTAATCATATCCAAGAGATTATAGAGAAGGCTAAAACCATTGATCTTAAAATGATATTTTCTCAAAGTTGACAAAAAAGTTGTATAGACAATCATCGATGAGACCTAGATTTTTATAGTTGTAATAAGATTTTTTCTAACATATCACCACGAAATAATGTCATGAGGTTTGGGAATAATGTAAATCTCAGTTGAAGATATATTATCCCCATTTATTTTAATGATTTCAATAGAGTCATTTCCTATATACAATCATTCCCACCTAACATATCTCAAGTACATGTTGAGTTCCACGTATCCCTTTAAAGGAAGTACAAAATAGACACCTCTCAAGAAATAAATAAATAAGGGGTATCCTTATATAATGATATTTTATAAGAGTATAAGATGATAAAAATCTTATATCATAGAGAACATTTTATATGAGACAAGACAAATTTCTTTGTTAATGTACTATGGAAGAACAAAACGTTTGTGGATGAAACATGGGAACATAAATTGGAAATGAAATAGATTTTCCCTCCACTATTTTTGTGTATAAAGTTTAATTTTAAGTGATAAATTTAGAAAGGTGGGAAGAATTTAATGAAAAATAATTAATTTATAATATTGGTTATGATAATTTCTTAAAATAATTAACGTAATAATATATTTCCATTAATAATAAAACATTACCGTATAAAGCCCATTTGTTAGAGCATATGATGGATATGACATCACTTGGATTTTCCCATGACCAAGATCAAGGAATGATTTCAATAAACGAAACATGAGATTAACTATTTATGGGGTAATTTCATGCTTAATGATATCATCTCCCAAACCATGTTCGCTACACCAACCCAAGAATGTACCACCATCTCACACCTTACCATTTTGGAGTACGCAGATGTGATAATACGTTATGTATATTGAAAGAATATTTTTGAGTTTTTATACATTCATTTTAATGTCATAATGATTAAATTTATCCCTTTACAGTAATACATTATACATAATTATATAATGAGTTTTATAAAAATTATATTCTGAGATGGAGAACTTAAAATTGAATTTTTTCAAAATATATAGACTCAATAAAAACACATATTTTGATAAATTCTACAATTTTTGAAATAAATATGATTTTCATAAATAAATTCATTTTAAATTATATTTATATAAATATTAATTAATATATATTTTAATAATGTCAAATGTAGTTTTTATAATGGTCATAATGTAGTTAATGTGAGAAAATTTGAATTTTCTCCTAAATAAGGATATGAATTTATAATTTTAAATAATAAAATTTATAATTATTTTTTTCCAAAAATTAATATTATTTTTAAAATCATTAAGTTAGAGTTATCCAATTTTTAATTCTTTATAGATTTCTGAGACAGTCAATTTTTTAGTTAAAAATTAAATAAGGTAAAAATATAAAGTATGTATTATGGAATCATAATTTCCAAAAATAGATGTAAAAAATAAGATGAAATGAATCCTTGACCACAAATTTATTTCCCATTTAAAATATTGTTTTGAATGTATTTTATTACTTTTACATACCTATAATGAATCCTCCAAAACCTATATTATATTTTAATGTTTTAAAAACAAATCTTCATGATCCTGACTCAGTTCTAACTTCTAAATTTTATTATTTTAATGATTTCAGTTCATAAACAAACAAAATATAAAAAACCAGTCCTTTATTTTAGAAAACATGGGAACATTTCATAATATGGTTTCTGTTTTCAATTCTTTTATTACTTATAGTCCAAAACCTTTGTTTTGAAAAAAATAATGAATTCCACTTTCTTTTTCTATAAATTCACTACCAACCTCACATTCTTATTCTCTCAATACACATTGATCACTATGTTACTCTATTGATATCTATCATAATCCCTTCCAAGGTGTTCCCACACTCTTATTTTCTATAGTGCATTAGCCCTTGTTGACTTAGATATGTCAATTTAAGGTGTTGTTAATAAATCATGTTGATCTATCCTTCAATTTATAAATGATCAAAATTTAAAATTCTAATTTGAATATAAATAATAATAAGTATAATAAGAACAACCCTACATAAACCTGTGGGGGATAAAAAAAATTTCATTCACACATAATGACTTCAATGGAATTCATGGTATTTTGAACACATAAAATAAGGGTATATTTAAGTTTCAATGTTATAATTTTAATTAATTTTAATTATGATGAGTTCCTTGATATTTAAAAGGAAAAAATAAGTGTTTTTTGGATAAAGGAATCAATTTATCTGTAGACATACTACCTAGAAGAGATATTAAATAAGTCTTACTAGTTACCTAAAAAACATATTTTATATGTTAAAGGATCATCCATTATATGTGTGAAATTTTTTAATTTTTTTTAATGTTCAAAAAAATCATAGTGATTCATTGAGAAGGAAAACTATTTATAATAAATGATAATTTAGGATTTATCATTCAATGCTTTCAACACGAGGATACTTATTAATTTGTTGTTTTAATACACATGGGTGAAGTCTGGGATATATTGATAAGGCCCTATGTGATGTTGAGAAATCAATGGTATGATATACATGAATTTTAGAGTTATGGTCTTGTACGTAAAGGTAAATTAGTACTTTTATAAATATAATAATAGATTCTCAAAATTTTATTATTGTAATCATAGAAAGACATTGATTAAAAAATATTAAACTAATACATTCAATACTGATGATAGGCTTATCTTAGGTACCTCAATAGACAAAAATATTAATTCCTTTGATATTGCCTAACAATTATTCATGTTCATCTCTTAACACCTCATGAATACGAGACATCACTATCCTTCCGCATTTTTTCTCTCTATTTTTTATATTTTTTTTATGTTAGAAGAAATAGGGATATTTATCTATTCTTCTAATTATATTAATTAAAAACAATAATATAATGATAAATAATAAAAATATTTCTTGAAAAAAACATGTGATCAAGTTGAAATTCCATTGGGTTCAATAATTATTTTGATTTTTTAAAATCTCCTAACATAATGAATATTCTCTATATTTTTCTCATCTATTTTTCTTACATTTTTTCCTTAAATAGAGAAAATAAAATTCTAAATAGAATCCTCAATTACACCCATAGTCCTATTTTTATTCATAGTGAATAAGAAATAACAATACTTTTCCATATGAATAATCCTACTATAGACCAAGATTAATTATTAAACCATTATCCCTTTCAAACATCATAACTCAATTAACATGAAGTTTGACCTAAATAGATAGAAACATTGATGTGAATATAGAAGAGGATTAAATTAATATAAATAGAATATAACATGATAATCACATCCTCTACACACATTCATCAAAGTCTTATAGGAATAAAATAATAATTATATAAAAAACTCTGATAATAAATCTAGGAAAACTATTGTTCCTCCTCTTAGACCAGCCATAATGTGTTAGTATGACATAATTCTGGATTTTTTAGATTAGTGGGACATTAAAGTGGTAGATGAAAAATCTTGAAGGAAATGTCAGAGTATGGAATAATGAAACCTAGTTGAAAAAAATAGTATTATTAAAATAGAACCAATTACAATAAACAATAACTAAATTAAGACTTGGTCGAATTCTATATTTTAGATCCTTTACAAATTGATATGTGAAAATCATTTAATTCATTAAAGAACCTTCTTCGCACTTCTTCTAAATTTCATTGCCTTTATTTTGAGTTGATATCCTTCTAGGAATAGATTCAATATTTCCAGGATTAGGGTTGTGATTTTTACCACTAAAATAATCTAGATTCATGGACATTCTCACTTGATCGTGCTCATATAGCAATGAGAATAATATTTAATTATGTTATCAAGTGAATCATGACTTAAATTTAAGAATATTATTTCATGGGATAAGTGATCACATTCTAGATGATGTGGGCGAGCTCGATATTTCTAGTGGGATACAATATTCAAATTACTAATGTAGGACTACAATGAGAGAAGTTAAGATTGTTCTGCACTCAGGTCGTGAATGATAAATATGGGCTTAAAACATCAATCATACATGTAATGGATCAATGTGGTCTAGGATTTGAAGAGTATAGTGAGGTACCATTGTGTTGGGGGATTTGGTACTCAGTCTACTGAATATACAATATGGAGAGACTCATGTTGTCTTCCTCTTGGGAGATAGAATCTGGTCTTTTCCTAGACATATTGTGCTCATTCCTAATTCTTATTTTCAACATGATTGTAGTGAGAATGGTAAATCCAAACATGTTTATTTGGTCTAGTGGGATTAATATGAACATGATATATAAAATGGATTCGTGTTAATTAATTTGTGGAATATATGTAGGGATTTTCATGAACAAGTACTGTAGGAATTAAGTTAAATTTACCTGAGTTTATTCTTGTATCATAGATTAAACAAGATCAGTAATAAAGGTAGATATATTTAGGGATCAACTTTAGTTACTATACCTCTCAAATTATAAGAAAAATATATCCTCGGGGAATATCATTAAATACTATGTGTGTGAGTCTCTTCAAACACATAGTAGGTAAATTATAAGTATGAGTCTCTTTGATTTTTATAACTAAAAAAGCAATAATCATAGTATAAAGGAATCTAATTCATGAAATGTGTGAATGTGCTTAGGTGGGTCTAATTTTTTTTGATTTAATCTATAAGGAGGCCATGGTTCTAATTTTTGGAATGAGTACATAAATGTGGCTATGAAGGTGAATTTTAAGTGGACTTGAGTAGATGTAGATTTGGGGAATAATGGATACTATTGTACGTGATGCATGAATTATATTAGAAATATAGGTGATGTGAGACCTGATCCAATCTCACAAGGTTTTTTCATGTTCCGAGGTATCACCAAAGTGTTATTGATCAAATTTGAAGCCTACTATAGGATAATATTTGAAATAGTTTGATGGAGGATTATGGTACACCGTATGTTACTTGGTTTGTTTTGGTGCCATGGTCACTTGGTGTGTCGTATAAAATTTGTTTATTATAGTTTGAGGAATTTTTTAGGATGTCGAAATAATGTGATGTTAGATCATTTGTGTCGATCAAGTAAATATTGTGGTTGATTATGTAATTTTGAGGTTGAGATATTATGGTAGGTATGTATGGAATGTGTATTTTCCCTATATCCTATGACGGGTACTAGATCAATTGTGGAAGCTACAGTTACTAAGAAAAGGGAGTGTGATTCATAAAGGGATATATTGCTTAAGGTTGTTTTGAGTTGGGATAGGGAAATTTCAAATTATTGGCCCAAGCCGTAATGGGCTAAAATGAACTGGTAAGGCCCATCAATATTCTTTATAATCTATATACATACAATCAACAACAAAATTACCCACTAATGTAATATAAAATTTACCTATGAATTAAATTCATCAAATTCCTATTCAACCATTTTAGAATTAAAATTAAAATTTATATCCATATTTTTAAATAAAATAATATATTATATTTCATCATTTAAAAAAAAGAAAGTTCAAATTAAATTTTCACCATTAGACTTCATAGTTCTAAAACAATCCTCAATTTATTAATCAAAATATCTCTTTTATAGAATAAACACATTAATTTTTCAAAATGAAAATAAAATTGAAATTAAATATTGATAAAATTTCATTAAAACCCAAAAAAATAGTCTCCATTCTAACTATTCAACTTGAATCAAATTATTCAACAAAATTGATAACATTCAAATGATTTAGACAAGGATTGAATGGATTTTAATAGTGAATTATAGATAAAAACTTATGTAATATAATTTTTCATCACTCCAAAAAAATTGTTTATTCCACTCTATTAAAATTCATGGACTTCCATTTATTAATAGATATATGTACTTTTTAAAATTAAGTACCAATGATAGAGAAGAATAATATAAAAAATTAATTATGTAATTTAATTAACATGCAATCTATGCGAATTAATATCAAAAGCTAAATTAAATTAAGATCTTTCTCTTGTTCCTTGAGTGAATCTTAATGATTTTAATGAAAATATCATATTAACATAATGATATTATGTTTATCCCTTTTCCTATGTTTCTAAAACTAGAGTTTCAACTCCCACATCCTTGATATAAATCAACTGAAATTACAATAATTTAATTACCTCTTCAAATTTTTTTGAAATATTACCCTAACCTAAGAGAATACATTTTAGGTTATTATGAACTTATTGAATTTTTTTACACATTATGATTATACAATAAAATTATTTAATTTTAAAATATCATTTATTAATCTCTTTCATAGTTTATAATGTGTCATAGCGTCACTATGGGACCCTAATAGCCCATTTTTTCTATTTTGGAAGGACATATATCAATTTCTATTGATTGATTTCCTGAAAATATTCAATTTCACAAAGGACATGTAATTAATTAATGATCTCATTAAATGACAAAATATATTTTTAGATGAATTTTATATGACAATAAAAACACACACCTAAGGGTCATGAAGGTATGTTTCCTTCTATGACTAGATAAAAAATATTTTTTCCTTTAAATATTTTCAAAATAACCAAAATTGATCATATAACATAATACATTTATTAAACAAATTTTATATAAAACATTTTGTTCATAACCAAAAAATAAAAAACATGATCATAACATTTGAGAAACATACCAAGCATATCAAATATCATAATACAGATTAATTTCATAAATATTTTCAATTCATATAACATGATTCATCGGCAAATCAATGAACATGAAGCATGAGAACATAGTATTTTTATAATCCATAGATTTGTGGCATAAAGATATACAAAAAACATTATTTACATAGTGTTTAAGGATCATTTACAATTCTATAATAGTATAATGAATTCACTTCCAGAATTATCAAAATAGTAAAGGTTCTCTCCCAAGAGAATCATAGTTGAAAATTTCATTTTCTAATCTATTTACACTACCCATTCTAGTCCTTTTTATATCATTATATTTCAATAAATACCAAGTTAAATATAGGGAGATATAGGTCCCACCAATCACATACTGAAATTCATACATATTTCTCCTACTATATCATAAAACCTTCATTATTTTCAATCCCAAGAAAATAAATTGGTTTTATAATAATTACAGCATAACATAATAAATGGAAATGAAATGGGTTTAACAAATATTTCATCATTTCATCATAGAATAACCCATGAGAAATTGCAGGTTTCATAAGTATTATATCATTGTATAACCCATGTAAAAGAAACGGGATTCATAAACTTATTTTAATCAGAAATATAAACCAAAAAAATAAATAAATAATAATTTTATCCATGGAACATATCCCCATTAATGTAAAAGAAACAGAAAAGGATTTCATCTTTTGCCGAAAATGATACACAACTAGAAAATGAGGTTACAACCAGACCTATAGCCACGTTTTAAAACTGTGTCAATAGGTTGCTATAGTCATAGATTTTGTGGCCAATTTCCATGATTTCTAAACCGTGGCAATATGCCAGTTATCGAGGCCTATGGCCATAGTTTTTAGAACTGTGGTACTAGGAAGTGGTTATAGCCACAATTATGTGTTCTATAGCCATGGTTTTAGAACCGTGGCTATAATCCACTTTTTCC
Organism: Viscum album; assembly: GCA_963277665.1. Lineage (NCBI taxonomy): Eukaryota > Viridiplantae > Streptophyta > Magnoliopsida > Santalales > Viscaceae > Viscum > Viscum album. The sequence goes on from OY728148.1 coordinate 549,260,604, forward strand.
AATGGCATATTGCCATGGTTTTTCAAAACCATTGAAATAGGTTTCCCGTGCTTTGGAGGGAATAGAATTTCCATCCAAAAAATTGGCAGGAAGACCAACTACCATAGTTTTGATGATATTCCCATGGTTTATATTTATATATATATTATAATATATATATATATATAAATATATATATATATCTGGAATGCCACTTAGTGTATTGGTAAGTACTATGGTTTATAGAGAAAAGGTGCATGGAATGAAACCTATAGGTGACATTTTGTATTTAGGATATTACCACAGTTTACCAAGATTATAGCCATGGTTAAACCTATGGAAATAGCTTCATATATCTACACTTTAAACCGTGGCCATAGGTCAACTACCACGGTGGCAGTTTTTAAGACCCATTGACATGATTTTCAAAAACATTGATATAGGCACCTATTTCCATTATTAAAACTATGGCAATAGGCTGGGACATACTCCCACAACCATAGCGGCCACGGTTGTCCAAAACGATGGTCATAGCCAAAGGCCATGATTTTGGGGTCCAATGCATGATTTTGTACTATGTAAATTGGTCTATTTTAAAGTTGTGATACTGGAAACTCACTTAATGCATTTCTTGAGGAAAATATATTTTCATTGAAAATGTCTTCTTAAAACAAAAAATTAATAAAAAAATTGTTTTATTATTTTTATTGAAAAAACATTGAAATTTATAAAGGAACCATTAAAATAATTTAAAATATTTCTAAATTAAAACATCATCTCCACATTAAAAACAATTTTTAAAAAATAAAACGTTTTTAAAATCCTTTTCTTTCAAAATAAATTTTAAAAATTGTAAATGAATCATTAAATCAATGAGTGATCATGTTAGTAGAAAATACCATTTTTGTTTTACACTTTAAAACAAATATATCTCTCATATTTTCTATAATATCCATTAGGAAATTGTTTGAAAAACAACGTAAATATTAATTTAAAAATAGTTTTTTTAAAATTAAAACATGGGTAAAAATATAATTAATAAATAATTTTCATAATTTTAAATACATTTTTTGAAATAAATTTCAAAAACATGGTTTTGAATTGAAAATTGATTTTCAACCTAATAGAGAAATAAAGACGATTTTTCTTAAACAAATTACTTTCTTATTATTGAGTATATAGAGGGAGAAAAATGTATGTAAAAATTTAAATTTTTGATAAATAACTAATATATATGACAAAATAGAAGTTTCATGAGAGATACATCATATTATTTCATCATTAGAAGCTTAATCATGAGAAATCCTAATAAATGATTAGATTGTAACACAAAAACCATATCACATTGTTAACAATGAATCATAAGACCCATGAAAGAATAATGTTAAATTAAAATTATAATATCTGGATTATAAGTAAATTAATGATATCACATGTTAATGTGGTTTTATATACAACTTCTAAAATAACATAGCTTTAAAAAATAACATATGTATCAAAGAAGTAAAATGGGGAAAATTATCTCTTCTTCCTTTGGAAACTCTTAAACCATAAACCATATGAAGAATAAATAATGAAATTGATATGTAAATCCTGATAATTTTTAATATTATAATGATAAAATACCTTCATGGGAAATATATTTAAAAAATAAAATAAACACATGGTGAATATTTCATGTGTCTCATAAAAAAATAAAAGTGAGATCGAAATCCCTTAAATTAAGTATAAATCTTCTTCATACATGTTGAAACCTCTTATATAATAAATTAAGGTTCATTATAAAACAATTAATGATGAAAAATAATTTCTGTAATACCACATATTTTTTACTAATTATCCTTTATTACCTTTTTATCGACAAATCCTTTTTTAAATCACATTTTACATAATAACTAAATATTTTTCATGTATGTTTTGTTTTTTTAATTTTTTTACCTCTATGATGATCATGGATTATTCATAACCAAAAATTTAATCAGTATATAAATATCATATATGTTAAGTTTATATTTATTTATTTTAGTCTATAAATTATAGATACATAAAATTAAAAACATTGTTCTTGGAGATGGTAGGTCATAAGTACACATGAACATTGTTTATATGTTCTCTATCGATTGAAATAACAAATGGTAAATATTAAATTACAATTAATTATTTTAATATATATATATATATATATATATATATTATTTTCCTTAAAATAATCCTCATTACCTTCCATAAAAATTGTTTACTACATCGCTTTTTGAGGTGATAGTTTGTCGTACACTCGAGTGATGTAATCATATTCCCACAAAATTGAAAGTAAAGAGGTGTATGTGATATAATAATTCTAGAAGAATAAATATGTTAAAAATATTACACACACACACAAATATATATTATCCTTATTATCATCTATGTAAAATAGAAATAGAAAACACATCACCTCCATTTGTGAGCCGGTTGTCTGCCATACACACGAGTGATATTATTATTTTTCAAAGGGATTAGAGGTAAAAATGTAGATGTTTTAATATAATTATAAAGCTATAAAAATATCATTAATATATTATATAAATATTAAATATATCATTATATAAGTCCTTGAGAGGTGGTGATTAAAACGAATAACATTGGTCTGCGAGGCGATAATTCACTATACACATAGAAGATGATTTTTTATCTAATTTTATGAAAGTGTATATAGTTTTAGGTTATAATATTAGAAAATTGAAATATAATTATATGTAAGAACCAAATTTTCTTATATAGACACATAGTAATAAGAATATTAGCATGTCGAGTAATAAATAAAATAAAATGTACAGTCAGGGGTGTTACCATTTCTTTGAAAAATGACTTTTTGTTTCAATCAATAATCTTCATAAAATAGATTTCTGACCATAAAAAGAATTCTAAGATGTGAATATGTAATTAAGTATGATATTTTGGAAGGTATTTTCAAAAAAATGGGTTCTATATTTGGGGAAAGGCGAGGAGTGTGGGTGGCCTTTTATAAGTGACTTGGGTGGAATACTTGTATTTTTTAAAAATAAAAATGTGTACCCATATTTTAAAAATGAAAAAAGGGTCAAAAATAGAAATTAATGAACGTATAAGATATAATGTTGAAATTTTGGTAGATAATTGTTTTTTTACATTTTTTGTGTCATTTTTAACACCTATTTTTTTAGTTTGACCCCTACAAAACCTAATTTTACCTTAACCACAGTAAACAAGTTTTATTATTTTTGTTATAAATTTCAATAAAAAATTAATTTGACATTATTAAAAAGTATAATTTATCTTGATTCAAAATATACATTATATTATTCATAATTCCATTTAAATAATTTGAAATTCTATATTAAATATTTATTATGTAGACGTGATGAGAATGTTGTTTTCCAAAGATAAAATGTTCAAATGTTAAAAATGATTTTTATAAATATTAAAAATAAAATGTATTAAAATTAACTAAATGGGATTAATAGATATATAAACGTACATATTTTAAACGTAAATTTCAATTTATTTTATCTTATTAATAGAAGATACATTATATGAACGCAATATATAATATGTTATATATACTATATTCCTTTCATTAATGTATCTCACGAAAATTATATTATTTAATTTATTCATAAAAAAATTTACGAAAAAGATTTCCTTTATTTTTAAATGGTTATTATTTTCATTTATAATTATTTTTTAACCGAAGAACTCATTTTATATACATCTTTAAATAAGATTTTTCATAATTAAGGTAATATTATTCATACCAACCTTTATAATAGCTTGGGAATATCTTTCATATTAAATGATAAACATTTTAAGTATGGAATATTTTATTTAAACTTGTTATTTCTGTAACATATACTAAAATTACTATTAAATGTAACAAAAGACAAAATAAATGTAGTGTGTAATGAAATATAAAATTAGTGTTGTTTATGAGGAAAAAGTTAATAAATATTAATGTTTATTGAAAAAAATTTAGAAAATCTCGGGGTTATACATTCGAACCCTTTAAATAAATTGCATCCTCTTTATATAAACATGTTCTATTTAAATAAGGTTTTAAAATTCAAAAATTACATTATATGAAACGCTAATAAATAAAAGTACTAAAAATATCCTCTTAAAAATAGATAAATGGATGTGTGATGGTTATCTAGAGTAAAAAATAATTGGTTTCCAAATTGGATAACATAGGTGGGAAGTGAATATTTTAATATTGATAAAAAGTGTGATGTTCAAATAATTATGGGGAGTTATAGAGATCATTGATCATAAGAAAGTAATGGATCGTGAGAAAATAAAAAACCACCAAACTACAAACCAATGTGGTGTGAAATAAATCATTAATAATACTATAAATAATAACAATACAACAATTTTTCTCAATATCCTTTTCTTAAAGTTGGCCAGTTTTCATGTGATAGTAATCGTACTTCATTTCAATAGATTTCATAATAAACAATTTCTTCCTTCAGCTTGGATTTAATAAATTTACACTTAATCTCTTACTCTATGAAATGAGGATTAAATTTTTTTTTGAAGAATTAGTTTATCATAAAATCCATAAAATTGTGATAAGTCATTCAAATAATTTCAAGTTATTATTACAACAAAATTATTAGAACCGGGTAACCAATAAAATCTAAAGTTCATATTAATCCACTCAACTAAATGTTCACCTTAATGCTACCATGTGTTTAGATCGAACTGAAATCACAAAATTTAGGATGAAATTCAAAAAACATTTAAAAACAAATTTATGATTAATTCTCTAAAAAATGATGTATCTCTTAATATATTATGTTAAATAACTGAATTTTTTGATAATATATTATCCAAAAAATGGTAATATCATGAATTAACATAAAACTATATTGAAAACATACATTCCTTATAAACATACTCTTTCATTATTAATTCAAAAAATAAATCTTTATTTAATATATTATATAAATAGAATATGTTTTAAACTCCATAAATTATAACATAAAACACCTTTTCATCAAATAATTAATTAGTTCAATGTTAATCAATAATATATTATTAAAATTATCCATATAATTCATCTATTTATTAAATTTAAACACCATTTTCTAAACATCTGAATTATATTTAGGGATATCTACCCTTAATAAAAATGTCACCATGATATTAAATATATTTTCAAGGACAACAATACCATTTAACACAATAAAATATTTTCAATGAAAAAATAATGTGAAGAAATCCATTGATGTTTATTTATTCAAATAAACAAAATTCCATTGATAAAAATATTATTATTTTAATCCCAATACCTAACCACATCAAACATTCCTCTTTCTTCATACACCATTAACCAAATATCATCATCATGTTCCTTAACAAATCTTTCCTTTCATATGTCATTTTTATTCTCTAAATAATTATATATTTAACCATTACTCATACTATAACCCCCAATATTTTACACTATGTATTTTACTAAATAAATTCAATTTATTTAGAATATTATATTGAATGTAACACCAAGATTAAAAGAATCATGATATATTGTTAAATATTAAGAAGACCATTGGAATAGCAATGTGGCTATTAGAAATAGTAAACTACAAATAAGAATAATTACCTCATAAAAGAAAGTATAAATAATATTTATGCATATCATAAATTAAAATATAATATATTTAAATCATGTAAGAAGTAAATAAATGTTCTAAGAATGATAAATTAATTATAGGAATTTTTGTGAAACAAAAAATGTTAATTTTAAATTTTATAATTATTATAATTATTTAAAAAACATGATTTTATAAAATAGATACCTAAATATTTATTTGTTCCATTGTAATTATAATATTATATTATTATACCATAATTTAGTTTTTAATGGGTTATAAAATCAATTATAATTTTAAATTCTGTATTTATCAGATAATTTATTATTTTAATTAAAAACTAAATTACCAATATTTAAATGATTATTTTCATAAAATTGATTCCATTTTTGAGATCTGATAATCGAAATTTTATTTAGTTTATGATTTGTGAATTGTTTTGACATAGATGAATTTTTTTGAATTGTTAATTTAATAATTTACAGTATATAAAATTTTATGTCGAATAAATGTATATATATGTAATTGATGATGTATGAAACCATTATTTATAACTCACATGGACTAGTAACTACACATAATGATAAGAATCAACACTATTTATATTCATGATCCAAAATAATAAACAAATGAATAAAATAATCAAAAACACCCATCTCTTCCCCTATAAATACCACACCTCAAAACCCCTTCTCTTAAGACCTTCAACGACATGTATATTGTTGAAAATATATCCAATTACCTTACCAAGACTCTTCCTCATGTATAATACCTTCTTTCATTACAAAAATACAAAATCAAACTTCCTTAAAGAGTTTCACAATGAGAAAATATTCAAGAGGTAAAATCCTTTATCATTCTGTTTTATTTTCTTTTATTTTATTATCCTCTCCCCTAATCAATAATAAAAATTGGAATAATAACTCTATTATCATATATATACCATAATATTATATTTATAATTTAATATACATCATCAAATATAGTCTCTTCTAATTTTATTTTATAAATAAAAACATCATCTGTGATGTGTTGATTCACCACCTTCATGGACAATGAGTTTTAATTTGACATTACTGCATGCAAGGTTGGTCATAAATCATTATTATAGATATATAATCTTATAATATAGAAATTATAATTTTTTATTCTCTATACCCATTGTATAAACATAATATTAAATTAAATGGAACTATTTTTTTATGGTTGTAATAACCCAACAATAAATTAAAACATTTTCATGAACATTTTATATAATGAATCTTCCTCATACAATTTATCCAAATAATATTTGAGACCATTTAAAATGTAGAAGTAAATTCTTACTAAATTATTTTACATCTAGATTTTTTATTCCATTTTACAAAAACTCTTTTAATAAAACACAAGGGATCCGACCATAAAACCATGAAACGAACTCTCCCATAATAGTTACAGTAATCATTATAACTTATTAGAATATATATAAATGAATATAATACAATTTTAATAATTAAAAAAAATATTGATTAGTTTATAAAATTATTAATTAATTAATATAATTTTATTATTTCAAACATTAAGTACAAGTGGAGAACACCTTTACACATCAGGTAAGGGGTTTATCATCTCATTTTTTCTATGAGATATATCATATACACCAATTATTTCTGTTGTGTTTTTCTTGTATACTAAAATTTAGATATTACATATCATTAATTAATTAATATTCATTGAATTAAATGATTAATTTTATTCTTATTAATTTTACGAGGAATATGGTATGATTTATTACTAGTGATAAGGGTTTCTCATCTCACTTATTCATCTATGACATATATTCCATATTCAACCCTTATTTCATGTTTTTTTGTGTATATACTTTCTTTTTATACACAACATAATTAATAAAATTAACTTCATTGTATTCAATGTTTCATTTTTTGGTTATTAATTTTATGGGGCATACAGTTTAATTGATTATAATATAATAAGGTTTTCTCATTTCACTCTTTATTTTTATGACAAATATGTCTTATTCACCACTAATTTACTCTATGTGGTGCATATACTACCTAAATTATTTATGGTGATTATTAATTTAATATTTCATTATATATATATATATATATATTGTATCATGGATATGATTATTTTTTTAAGCCTTATACCAATTTCTTTTAGGATTTTCACATTGAAAGTCATTTGATTAACTGGGGAGATAATGTTAAATCTATATATCTTACTCAATATGAATTTTTTTTGATAATACATATTGGTTAATTAATTAAATTCATCATTTATATATTTGAGTAATGTTATAGACATGAATACTTAGGGAATATTTGATTTAGATAGCCCCTGGATGAATCCGTTGTCTCGTGGAATAACAATGTTTACCAAATGAAATGTGTTTTTACCCATATTGACTAAACCTCACTGTGAAATTCCTTTATGGTAGAGGTAACATGATGTCTAAGATCATGATTTCAATATTATTAATAATTTACATAAATAATATTTTAGTAATTATTTTTCATTATATTTTCACTATGATATTATAAGTGAATTTAGATTGCGCCCAAATTATTTATTAAATAGAATTTGTTTCCAATATTTTACATTTCCATATTCATTACACCTTATCCACTCATATTTTTATATCAAATGGAATTTATTTATTATAAATATATATACCCTTCCAAATGATAACTTTTCATTTATTATTACTTCATCATTGCATCCATTGTACATAACCCTTACTGTGCCTCTGAGATCACCCTTTTTATTATTCTCCTTTTATCTGGATATGAAGTAGAAATGATTGAATGAGTTCAAGGAAGAATTTAATTTCCATTATATTATTTTATATTTTATTTTCAATTTAATAAGTGTGTTTTGAATATATATATATATAGTCCATTAGGTCTATTAAACTTATTGGTCCTTTGGGTATGAATCCTATATTTATGTCACTGTAAGCAAAAGACCACCAACTCTTAGGCAATGAAGGAAAGATTTCACTAGTTTTTAATAGATCAAGTTTAGTATAACCCTTGAAAACTACTATTTAAATAAACATGAGAATAATAATAATTCCTAATAGAAATTTTTTTCAGTACTCAAGAAGATTATAAGATAAATCTAATTGTTCCATTATTCAGTGATGGAATATAACTAAATAATGGAAATCAATACTCAAGGGAAATATAAGGATTCTCCCATTAATAAAGTAAACTTTATTATTGTTGGAGGTTAGGTGATCATGAACATATTGTATATCATTTTCAGGTAATGATGAATAACCATGCAACACATTTTTGGATCATTTTTATGTCGAATAATACCCCATCATTTAGTGGGACTACTAATCTATTGGTAGTTGAGAAATGGATCAAGTACCTTTAATATATATATATATATATATATATATATATAGAATTAGGATATGGTTAGTGGAAAAAATTATTACTAGAGGTATATTTCCTTATGGGTGATGCTGATCAATAGTGGTTGTTGATCTAGAATACTAGGGAGGTAGATGAAATAGATAACATGTGATGGAAAGCCTTTAAAGAAAAATTATTTGACAATTATTCCCCTCATTATAAAATAAATAAGATTAAGAGAAATGTCATTAACATAATGAAAAAGGAATAATATTGTGTTTTAGTGTATGATTCTACCTTCACAAGACTATCAATGTTTGTTACAGATTACACTCTTGTTTCGGGAAACAAGATTGGTAATTTCTTTGAATGTTTTAGGCAAAGTCACTATTGGGGTCTTGGTTCTCAAATATTTTCATTATATTAGGTAATAGTACATTTTTATAGAAAAAAATTTAATTAATTTAGTAGATCTTATATATTCAAGTAAATAAATAGAATAAGAGGTCAGATGAGATCCATGAGAAAGGAAAATTACTAAATAAGGAAATTAGAATAAATCATTTTCAATATTGTTGATAATCTGGGAAGAAACAACTAGTAAATGAATTAAGGGAAAAAGATTTTAATTATGTGTGAAGATATGGACCATTTTAATCATGAGTTCAAGGGGAAAAATAATGATATCAAGTACTTAAACTACAACGAAGTTGTGAATTACTCAAACCAAGGACCCAAGTACCCTAGAAATATACAACAGAAGAGGTCGATGGAAGATGTCCAAGCTTATGTGACCACTATAGTTGAATTAGAAGTGACCAATGATGTGTTAAAATGTACATTTATCATATCATTAAATTTACCCAATAATTTATTCTAATCAAGATCATTAATCTATATTATTTCTACCCTGTTTCACTAGAAAATTAGATATTTTCATTTTGATTTAATAAGAGTGTTTTGTGTCAAAAATCATAAGGGATGTCACATTGATATAAGGAATTTTTGCCCAGTCCCCATTATAGCATATTGATGTGATTTATTCTATGACCATATCATAATAACTATCGTTGACTTGGATAAAATCATTGATAGTGACTGGATTAAAAAATATATTGCCAAAGTTTAATGTATGAAGAATTAAATTAAAATTTTTGAGGAAGATGTATAATTCCATATCTTTAGAGAAGAATCATCATCATATGAAACTTATCTAGACCCACCCCCATCATCTTTATTGAATTAAATTGATGGGGAGGAAGAGAAAACAACATATAAGTATTAACAAGGCAATATTCATATTTATTATGTTCTTATAGTAAAATAATTAATTGATGTCTTTCCTGAGAAATTACCAAAACACTCTCTAGTGAGTGAATTTTATTTTTACATTGATTTAATCCCTAATAAAAACCAATATCAAAGACTCTCTATAGAATGGAAATTGTAAAATTAGTGGAGAAAATGAAAAAAATATGTTTTTATTAATAATGGATTTATTCACCCTAGTGTTTCTCTATGGGGATATCATATTATATTTTTTTATAAGAAATATAGATCCATGAGTTTGTGTATTTCTTATATAGAAATAATATAAATTATTATAAAAACAAGTATACTCTTCCATTAAATTTTGGTTTATGGATTCCAATATTTCTTGAATATTTACCCTTATTTTGGATATCATAAATTGTGATTAAATGTTGAATATATTTGAATGGAATATTTTTCAATAAGGGATGGTAATTATGAGTTTATAGTAATTATGTTTGGATTGACTGATGCACCCCTAGTTTTAATGGATCTAAGGAGGATAGTATTTAAAGAATATCATGAATACTTTGTTTTAAAATTCATTAATTCTATTTTATTTTAATCTAAAATCTATGAATACCTTGATAGTCACTTGTGAGTTATTCTAGAGACTCTTAGAATGAAATAGTTATTTGTTAAATTTAGCAACAGCTAATTCTGATTATAGTAAATTTCTTTTCATAACCATATTGTCTCTATGGATGGAATATTATTTGGCCCTAAGAAGATTAATAAAATATAATAATGTCCTAAAATTATTAACATGACTCAGGTTTATATATTTTTTGGTTTACTGGGTTATTATTTCCATTTTGTTAAGAATTTTATATTATTGTCTAATCCGTTAAAGAAGCTCATGGGTAAAGGGGTTAAGTGTGTATGTAAAAAAATAATGTACAAAATGTTTTATGGAATTGATGTTATGATTATTCAATGATCTGATTTTGACTCTACCATTATGAAATTATGGGTTTGTGATATATAGTGATGCATAAAAAAATGATAGGGTTGTTTCCTTGTAAAAAATGATATGGTTATTTCATATGCAATATGGTAGTTATGTATTCATGAATAATATTATCCAACTATTGATATTGAGTTTACAACCATAATCATTTCATTTGGATACACTATCTCTATATTGAAATGTGTGAGATACATATGGATAAAAAGACTTTTAAATACAACATTTCACAAAAATAAATTAACCTGCGGCAATGAATATGGCTCGAGTTACTCCAAGATTTTGATTTCTCAATAAACTACCAACTAAGGAAACAAAATTAGGTAGAAGATTCATTTAGAAGGAAATATAATGGAATTCCACAAAAATGAGTATTAAGATATATCAAATGTTCATGGATGTAATAAATATAGATATAGGAATATTTATGGAAGGGGAAACATCACTCCTTTTACAAATGATTCTATAAGAATATCTATTAGAGATGATATGAAGTTCTCAATAAGATGATGATAATTTTCAAAATAAAATTAAATTCAATAAGGATGGAAAATTGGTAGACTTCATGTATGACGATGGTATTCTGGAACACGGAAAGAGGATATGTATTCCATAAATACCTGATCTAAAAATGGAACTCTCTAATGATTCTCATTGCTCAAATATATCTATACAACTTAGTTGTTCAAATATGTATAGATATATGAATGATTTTTTTTTTGGAAAATATGAAGTTATAAATTATTTTCAATTTGTAAGGATTTAGAGATTTTCAACCAGTGAAGGTTGATTGATAGAATCCTAGGGGGGTTATGAAAGCACAACATTTTTCTATTTATAAGTTGGATAAAATTACTATAGACTTATTCACTAGATTTTCAAGGATCCCTAGAATGAAATATACAATATGGGTTTTTTAAGATCACATTGAAAATTAGAAAAAAAAAATATACAAGAGAAGATTTAAATATTTATAACCAATAATGAATCTATATTAATTAACATTTAAGACATATTGGTTCACCTATTTTTATTTTTTTAATTGAAATCCCTATTTGGAATCAATAATCTAGAAGAGTCTTTATAAGTATTTAGATACTGAGTTTCATTACAGAACCCCTTATCACCATTAAACCCACGAACCGGCTGAAAAGACTATTGATACATTGGAATTAATGTTGAGTTCATGCTCACATGACTTCCATGGTGTGTGGTGTCAATATTTACCTATGTTAGAGTTTTCCAATAGATATATTTTACATTCTAGAATATAGATGTTTCCATATAAAGCATTATATAGAATGAGATTTCATACTCAAACTTGTTTGGATGATGTTGGTGAATGGAAACTAATAGGCCCTGAAAATATTTAAGATACACTTAAAAAGCTAAAGAATATTTAGGACCTTATTAAAGAAGTTCAATATAGAAAAAATAGTTCTGCTGAAAACTATTGAATGGTTTCATAATTTCATGTGGGAGAGAATGTCATCATGAATGTATCTCTATAGAAGGGTTTCATATGGTTTGGTAAGAAATGGAAATAGTGACCTAGTTCGATCAGTGCACACAAATTCAAGAAATAATTAGTTATGTAGATTATTGATTATTAATGTCAACATGTCTCTCCAATGTTCAATACTTATTCTAGATATCATTATTATGGAAGTACATGCTTGACCCAACACATGTAATCACCTATGAAGAAATATAACTATAACTCAATTTTTATTACCATGAAGAGCCTATCATTATTAGTGACACTAGAGAGAAAGTATTGAGAAATCATATGACTCTATTTGTAATGGTTCTTGGGAGAAACCATAAAATTGATTATTAAAAATGGGATTTTGGGGTTGTTATGATGAAAAACCACCCTCATCATTTAAAAGGGTAAAATTCATGAAAAAATCAATGGAAAAATATTATGTTAGAGGAAAGAGAATAAAAACCCAAATATATTATGGTTTTTATATTCTTAAATAAGTTCACTTTACATGTTATCTAACATTACATGAAACACCATGAATAAAAGAAATGTGATATATAATTAAATATTGAAATGACTGTTTGAATATTAATCAGACGGTTAGGAATAATAAAGTTTCCAATAGAATAACTACTTCACCTATTAAAATATAGATTAAATTTATTCATCTCCTAAATTAAATAATTTTACATTTATATAATCGAATTAGTAAATAAATGTTTTTAAAATAATAAATTAAGTGTTATTATTTTTTAAAAACAAAACATTTTCTTCAAAATATTATAATTATGAAACTAATTTAAACTAAAATTTATTTTCATAAAGTAGTTTAATAAATTAATATTTTTTTATATTATAATTTAAATATAATTTTGTGATACCTTAATTAAATTTTCATAGGGTTATAAAATTAGTTATAAATTTAATTTTGATATTTTACAAACAAATGATCATTTTAAATATAAACATAATTTATCATATATATATATATATTCATAAAATTTATTCATCCATAGAAGTATAAACATCAAAAAATGGTTAGTGTAATTTGTTTTGGATTTCACTGTAATAGTTGAATTTTCAGAGAAGAGCAAAAAACAATAATTTATGATATTTAAATTATGATTCAAAATACATAAATATTTGAGTCATGGCTGAAATAAGAAAGAATTTTTTTCAAACTCAAATGTAATATTTACTATAATTAGTAATAATAATAAACACTATTGATAGTCTTGATCCAAAATAATAGTCATATGAGTAAAATAATAAAAAACACACATCTCTTCCCCAATGAATAACACCCATAACCACCCCATCTCCTCACACATTCTAATTCTTATATATTGCCTATAAAATTACATATTTACTTCCCAAACATCTTTCCCATGTCTAAATTCTATAAGTCTTACCAAAATACTAAATTCATGTTCCTTAAGGAGTTTCTCATGTTGACAATATTCAAGAGGTACAATCATCCTTTCTCATTTAATTTATTTTTTTTACTCTCCTCACATACCCGATCTAAAGTAGACTTCTAAATCTAGTATCATATAAATATTTTACTATTATTTTGATAATGAAATATCAATCATCAAAACAATTAAATTCACCTTTTATTTTAAAAATTAAAACATCATATCAAATGTGTTGATTCACCGCCTTTATGAATGTTGAGTTTTTGTTTTACTTGACCACATTTAATTCTAGTAAAAAATCCATTATTATAGATAAATAATATTATAATATTTGAATTATAACTTGTATTTTTTTATGTAAATAATGTGTAAACATAATATTAAATTAAATGATACGTGCTTGTGATGGCTGTAAAAACTGGAAAAATAAATTAAAAAATTATCAACAATGTTTTATCTAAAGAATACTCTGAATACCATATAACCAAATGATACAAGAGACCATTTAAACATCAAGATTATAATTAATAAAAAATAATTTCACTTCTATAATTTTTTCACTTAACCAAAACATTGTTTATTATACCCAAGGGAACTAACCTTAAAACCATGAAACGAGCACTCCTATAAAAATAAAATCAAACATTATGACTCAAAAGAAAATACAAAAATGAACATAATAAATTTTAAATAACTTAATTATATGTGTAATAGGTTTATAATTAAGTAATTAATGAGTCTAATTTTACTATCTAGGTTATTAGTAACAAGTTCAAAATGCTACTAAATATAAGGTACGGTGTTTCTCATATCACATTAATTTCAGTGACATATTCCTTATTCACTATTAATTTTTCCTATTAATGTATGCATACTAAAATATTTATATATTATATCATGAATATTTTTATCTTTATCATATTTAGTGTCTTATTTTGGTATTATTAATTTTATTCAGTATATGATTTGATTGATTATAAGTATTAATGGTTTTCTTTTCCCACTTCTACTTCTATGAGACATATTATGCATTCAATCATTATTTTTTTGTGTATATACACCCCTTTGAAAAATAATATCATTAATCCCATTATATTCATGGTATTAAAAGATTAATTTAATGATAAATAATTTTATGGGGAATATGGTTCAACTGATTATAAAGTGGTAAGGCTTTCTCATCTTACTGTTTTATTTTTATGACAAATATGCCTTCTTCACCACTAATTTATTTTGTGTGGTGTATATAACCCCCTTTTATTCGGAAAAATTATTTTTTGAATATTTCATTAAATATAGATATTTATTGTATAATGTATGTAATTATTTCATTATTCATATACATGTTTTTTCATATGGTTTTTACATTGAATGTTATTTGATTAATAGGGGAAATAATATTAATTTTGATTCCCCAAATCAATATGGACATTTTTTGATAAGGAATATTGACTCAGGAATCTAATATCCCATTTATATATTTGAGGAAATCTTTGGACCTATTTACACTTTTTGGTCCAAATTATAGATATCACCTCGATGCATCGATAGTCTCATGAGACAAAAAATCTCCTAAATAAATGGGTTTTTACCCATAATGGTTAAAAGTTATTCTCAGTGGTCTTGATAGTGAAGGTTCCATGATTACTGAGATCATGTAATACAAATTAATAAGCATTTACTTCATTATTATATCATTAATTAATATCCATGATATTTTCACTATGATATTATATGTAAATTCATATTATTTTCAGGTTATTTATTAAATGGAATTTCTTCTATTATTTTACATTACTACAATGATTATTCTTTTTCCTCTCATTATTGAAATGTTTTTTATTAAATATAATTTATTTTACTTATATATATACCTTCATATTTTTATTATATTTAATTTAAAAATGATTCATGAAATTATCTATTTTATTTAACCCTTAATAAACATTTGAACTCACACTTTAATTTTGTTCTCCTCCCACAAGGTTTTGAAGATCAAATGATTGAATGAGTTTGGGGATGAAATTATTTTCCCTTGTTATCTGAAGTATTTTATTAACAATTGAATAAAGGTTCAATATATCTATCTACTTCCTCAAGACTACAAAATTGATCAATCCTTTGAGATTTGAATATTTTATCTATCATATTACAAGAACATAACCACTGACTCTGGGATACTGAGGTTGAGATAATTACACATACATCTTTTTTGTTCTATTCATAATATTTACCTTTAGAACATTAATTTTAATAATTCACATGTTTCAAACATTCTAAACAGTCAACTATCAATGGTATCTCAAGGATACCATTACACTCATCCATTTCATTATCTTAACTGTTCATTTTTTCTAATAGTTTAATAGTTTTTTTATTTATTTTCAACAATGAAATTGTATTATCTTTCCTTTAAGATATTCAATTGTGTGCTTATTCAAAATTTATAGACCCATAGAAAACTATATATTCATTATATAATGGTTTCCACTACACAAACACTTTTCAAACTCTATCCTTCTCTTCTTAGGTGAGTCTGATAGTTGGTTAAGATGAAATATATTAATCATATATCATGATAACTAATTTGGAATAATCATAATATAGATAATTCCATTAATCTTACCAATTTTTTTATTAGGAAAATATTTTCTACCAAATTCAAAGTTATTATGGTTCCATCTAGTTTCATCCATTGTTTAAAAACAAAAAATTATAGTGTGAATAGTAATATTAATATTGGAAAACAACGTCATACTAAAAAAATCACATATTGGATGTCTAAATAATGACTCCTTATTTTTGATATAGGATACCATATTCTAGAACATGTTCATTGATGTTAATCATATATTTAAATCCTTCATTATAGTTTATAAATAGTTTCTGAATTTCAATGAATATACCCTAACTATTTCAAACCATGTGGGTAGTAAGGCTCTTAGTCATGAACCAAGTAACGATTGAGTCCTGGTCAATATTACCTCTTTAGTGTTATTAACCAATGGTACCTCTATAACAGAGCCATGTCCACATATGTTATCCAACCATGGATTTAATTTCCAGGAAACTAATCTCTCAATCCACTACCACGGTTCGGAGAAACATTTCAATCCATTGACTCATCCTTAGACTTATCCAGGGACATAACCCAAGTTATATCCATATATATGTCCCTAGCTATGCCACTAAATTTTTCTCAACCATGTTTCCAAAGGTTAAGTAAACCAATACTTTGATTCCAACTGTAAATATAGAAAATTATCATACAAATATATTACATCTTTTTTGATTAATATTCATTACATTACACAAACACACGCATGAGGGTCATAGAGGTATAGTTCATTTAGAGACTGGACACAAAATAATTTTATTTTTTTAATGATATTCATCATACAACATAATGATATTCCCACATAGTACACTTCTTTGAAATATGCAATAAAAAACCATTCTTCATATCCAGAAGAAAAGAAACATATGAATAAGTGAGATCTAATTCTCAATAAGGTTATAAAATGGAGATACTTAAGCATAAAATGATCATAAATGAATTAAAATATTATAATAACATTCTAAAACCATACCCTGTATGTCAACGATCATAATCTTGGGTAATGGTAGAAATATTAGATGTTCATATAACATTAATCAAAGGAAAATCAAAGAACACGAACCATGAGAACATAGGATTTCCATAAAGAATATATTTATAGTATACATATAAGTGTAAAAAATTATTTCCATAGTAGTTAAGGTTTAATTAAAATGCTATCATAGTGGAATGGGATCATTTCCAAAACTATTGTAGTAGTCAAGTTTCACTCCCAAGATTATCATATTTGAAAATGTCCCCTTCTAAACAGGGTTCACTTTCCATTTTAGTTTTTTCTATTTCATTATAATTCAATATTATCCCAATTTATTGGAGAAATATATCAGTCTAAAACATAAATTTATGAAAATTATACATATTTATTCGACAAGATAATAAAACATTCATCGTATTAGATCTAACGAAAATAAATGGGTTTCATCAGAATTATATCATAACAAAAACCATTGAAATGAAATGGGTTACATATACATTTCATCATTTAATCAAATAATAACCCATAGAAAATTAGTGGGTTTCATAACCAATTTATTGTAGTATATGTCATGGAAAATAAATGGGTTTCATTAAATTCTTGTTATCATAAACATAAAACATTTAGATTAGGAATTAGAATGTTCTCCTTTGATCGTATCCATTGTAAAACAAAATTAACATTAATGTATTTCTTCTTCTGTGAGAAGGAATTCTAAAAATACACTAGGAATAATTCTTAAGGAAAATAACTTTTAAAAACAAGAAATTTATAAAAAAAATTAGAAATACATTTCATTGTAACACTATGAAAAATACTGGCATATTATGATGAGTTTTTTGCAATGGGTCAGTATCCCATCACTAATAGTCATTCGGAAAAACATTTTTTTGATGAGTGAACATTAATGTCATAAATAATAAGCCTTTTTTGATGTGTAGATGGTTCCCATCACAAAGGATTTGGTGACTGTTGCGCACTGAAATGTGGGAAAGCGTATTTGCGATGGACTAAAATAGAACGTTCCAAATACTCGACAACGTTTTAAGTATTTACGATGGGATATACTTTTGGTCAAAAATAGTATATTGGTAGGTGGTCTTTTGTGATGGGTTCCATTAAAAAAGAATTTTTTATTCAAAGGGAATTTGTGACCGGACTCATCTCAAATAATACTATTAGCGATGGGAAATCTATCTCAAATTACGACATCAGTACTAATCTTACTTATATATACCCCATCTCATTTTTTTCTTTATTCCATTCAATTATATACTCTTCTCTACCAATCAATTGAAAACTTTTCTCTCAAAATTTTCATGTTTATGGATTTATTATGGGTTATTTTTCATTGGGAGTAGGAGAAGATGCGTTAATGGAAGCATCAACAGCAAGAAAAGTTCCTATGAGAAAAGAAGTAGTTGCAGTAGGGGATGCAGGAGGAGATGCATCGATGGTAGCAGCTATAGATGCAGGAGTAGTTGGAGTACATGTGACATCTGACTCGTGGTTTAGGGATGGAGTTCCCTTAAACATATCATCTAGACGACTCTCCCCCTCAGTGATCTATTTATTTTTTAAGATAAAAAATTGAATATAAATTTTGTTTTTAATATTAACTATCAACATTTTTATATAGTGGGATTTTATATTGTGGTGAATATTACATTTTTTTCTTATTTATTTAGTTTCTTATTCTTTTGTTACTTTATTTATATTTTTTATTATTTTTTTATTTTAATAATTCTTTCTATTTGTTATTTTTATTATTTTTATTTAATTAATTTTTTTATTTGATTTTTTGATTTTCTTGATTATTTTATTAATTACTATTTTTTATTTTTTTCTTTTTGTAATATTATTATATTTTCATCAAATATTTATTTTTTCATTATTTTATAAATTTTTACAATATTATTAATATTAATATTATCATATTATAAATATAATTTTTATTATTATTTTAAGAATATTATTTTTTATTTTATAATCTAATTTAGTTTACTAATATTATTCTTATTATTTCAATAATAATAAGATTTTTTTATTTTGTGATGGCCTATCACAAATAGTATTTGTGACAATATGTGATGGGAACCATCGCTAAGAGTATTTACGGTGAGTTCCATCAAAAAAAAATATTTCTAATCAACTGTTACAATATGATATTTAAAAACCATGATAAAGCAATTTGAGACTAGTGCACAACCCATCACAATTATTTAATTTTTATGATTGACCATAGCAAAAAACACTTTTTACAATGCCATTTTTTATAATGGGTAATTGGTGATGAGATCCCATCAAAAATTCCATAATTTATTGTAGTGAGAAGAATCTTTGAAGCTTATAATTTCCATTTTATAAATAATTTATAATATTTCATGCGGGAAAATGTAATTTCACCTTTATGTACAACAATTTAAAAGGGGGAATTTTTATAAAATACTTTTCTTCAAAAATAACACTGGAAAATTATAAAATATTCCTTCAGCAATTTTGTTTTCATGATGATAGAAAATACCATTCCTGTCGTACATATTAAAACATGTATTCCTTTCAAATTTTTACTAAATTCAAAATAAGATTTATTTAGAAACCGATATCAATATTCCATTCAAAAAAATTTAACAATTTAAAAATGGGTAAAAATTTATTTTATTAAATCATTTTTATAATGTTAAAATCATTATTCAATGTTTTTTAAAAAAATTTCTAATAAAACTGGGTTTTGAACTAAAGAGAAAAAAAGATTATTTTTCCTTAAATCATTCCACTGAATTTAGGAGTACATTAAATGATTAAAAGGAAGGGAATATATACTTTTATCTATAATACCTGTATGAGAATAAAATACATCAGTTTCCTTGGTGATAAATCTAATGATTTCATCATTGGTAGTATAATCTATATAAATATTAATAAAAAATGAGATTTTAACATAATAACATTGCCAAATGTTTTCCATTTAATCACAATACCTATCAATAAATAATTAAATGAATCATATAATATAATAATAATAAATAAAATTGTGATACTACCTGTCACTAAGGTGTTATATACACCTCTTATTAGAATATATGTGCATAACATAACACTTGTTTCAATGAAGGAAATTTGAGATAAAAAATGTTTCCTCTTTTGTAAATTTTGAAAAGAAAACACCAGGAAATTGAGATCCTATAATGGATAAGTTAAAAACCCAAAAAATTAATAAAATAATCAGAACAAAAATTAATTGGTAGTATATGCATCAAATAAAATAAAGATTTGGTGAATATTCAAAGTGTCTCAAAGAAAATTATATTGTGATGGAAATACCTTACTATATGTCTCAAATTCCTTTATTTATGTTTGAGACTCATGTATAATAAATATGAATTTAATATAAATCTATTAATGAATATTAATCATATATATCATACCATATATGATTTACTTAGGACATCTTATTGCTAATTTATCAACATTTCCTTGTTGAAATATTTTATCGGTTAATACCTGATTTATTTTTCATGAATGTTTTGATTTATTATTTTATTGGACCTATAACATTGATCACTGATCCATAATATAAAAATTTCTAAACATGATATATATATCATATATATTATTTATATATTATTTAATTGTAGTCCATAAATGTTAGGGATCAAAAATAAAATATTTTGTTTGTGGAGATAGTGGGTAGTATGTACACATGAATACTATTTACATTTTCTCAAATAATTTAAATAATGAAAGGTATATAATATACAACAATTATAAAATAATTTTAATTCTATATATATATATATATCATATATTTATTAAATATATCTTTAATAATATCCATGTAAATCTTGAACGAATCACATCACTTCGTGAGGTAGTTGACTTCCACACACACAAGTGATGTTATTGTATTCATGTAGAAAGGAGATTATGGTGGTAAATGTAATATAAAAATTAAATAATTATAAATATGTTAAAATTTTAATATATATATATATATATATAATATCCTTATTAATATCAATGTAAAAGAGAAATCAAAAACACATCACCTCGGTTCATGAGGTGGTGCATTGCTTTAAACATGAACAACATTAGTGTTTTCCAATTATTTTAGTGGTAGGAAGATAAATATGGTAATATAAATCAGGAGTTATAATAATAACATAATTATCATTTATATAAATTAAATCAATCATTATATCCATCCATAATAGGTTGTTATGGAAAATGAATAACATAAGTTCGCAATGAGGAAGTCCTCCTTTCACCAAATGATGATTTCATATCCTATTTGATGGAGGAAGATATGGATTTAGGTTATTAAATTAATAGAATAATTTATAAATATATGAAATATACTATATTCATTGGATAATCATGGTTTAATATGAATTGGAGGAGTTTGAGGATGAATTAAATTATAATTCTTTGTTCAATGTGTTACCTCTTCTTCGAACAAATTCTTTTGGTTTGCACAAAAATGATTCATTGGATGAATTAATGGTAAAAATATAACTTTTAGGATTATATTAAGAAATTATGTAAGTTATTTTTTCAGGTATTTTCCATTTCAATGGGATTTTAGAGTGTGAATAAGAGAGTAGAGGGTGTGGTATTTTAAAAGTGTTGTGAGTAGAACACTTTTAATTTTTGAAAAGAAAAGTATAAAACCGTATTTTTTCACATCCTAAAAGGGTACAAAATTGGCCATTACCAATCCAGAAAGATATAATATTGAAGTAATTCCATAAAATGTGTTTTTTAAAATTTTTGGGTCTTTTTTAACCAGTATATTTTCTGCTTAACCCCATGGTAAACCCATTTTTACCTTAAAAGTGGTTAAAAAATTATAGTTTTTACTATTTTTACTATCAAAAATTATTACTACATTATTAAATAATATAAATTAATATAATTAAAAAATTTGAATACATTTTCTGAAATAATTTCATGAAATTAAAAAAATTATTTAAAATTAGTTATTCGGCCACGATAATAAAGCACGATTTTCCAATATGAAAAAGTTCAAAATTTTAAAAAACATTATATAATTATTTTATATTATATTTATTCATATGAACATGATGTGATTAATTTATATATATATATATATATTCAAAAAATTTACTTTTAAACCATATTATTGTTTTTGAAATTTTCAAAAAAATGTCAATCCTAAATAAAAACCAATATCATTCACTATTCATTCAGAAATATACCTTCTTTAGAAATTATATAATATTTGACCTAATTTATTTGTAAAATTTTTATTTAAAAAAATATATTCATATTTTCAATTAAATATCATAAAATTAAAAAATATTAATTTTAAAATAAGTGAGAAAAATACCAACAAAATAATTTTTTATAAAAATATATATTTTAAGTGTAGAATTGGATCTATTTTATCTCTTAATTAAAATTAAAATAATATTAATGTTAAATATTATTTTTAAGATATAATAAATATATCTAATTAATATAATTCAAAAAAAAGTTACTTTTAAATTAAATTATAAAATTAGATTTGGAGAAAAATATTTCCATCATTTGGAAATGGTTATTACGTTTATTTATAATTAATAGTTCATCAATGAATTAATTCTATATACTTGTGTAAATCATATATTTTCAATATTTATTTAACCCAATTTAAACCTTTCATTCTATGGATTGGTGATAAATTTCAATTAAAAAATTTTGTCTTAACATTATGTCATTTTAGTTTAAATTAATTGATGTTTTTAATGATAGTTAAAATTATTATTGTTCACAACACCAACCCAAATAAGTGTTTCATGTAATGTAAAATAAATTCAGGTTTTTGTGTAACTCCAAATTTCAATAATATTAAATTAATTTTAAAAAATATCAAAATCACAAGGTGATACAGGAAAATATATATTGAATTATATTCAATATTCTAGTTTTCTAATGTTATATTATAAATTTTATAAAAACCATTTTACTCGCACCTATTTTACTAGATAAACAATAAAATTTCCCAGAAAATTATAACTAAAATAAATCTAAAATAATTTACCTCATTCAATTTCAATAAAGTTAACTCCTTCCATTATTTTGTAATGTTCAAAGAATTTTTGATTGATTTAAAGATCTAATTAATTCCACATTCAATATACTTTACAAATAATTTTTCTCTTCTTATAAATTGAATTAACTATTTTATAACCCTTTTAAATTTTTTGATCATTTTTTTACAAATATGATAATAGATAATTCTTATCATTCATATAATATTCAAAGTATTTTCAATAGGTCAAAAACCATGATGAGTTTTCATATAGAAAATTGATTTCATATTGAAAAATAATAAGAACATGAAATCATAGGCATATAATTTAAGGAACCATTCTATCATTCCAAGAGTGTATTCCTTTTACATCAAATTTTTGGATACTTCACTATTAATATAATTCTATTGATAGGTGTTAGATACTTAAGGGAGGGTGATTTTACTTTGCACTAGTACCAATTGTTTTCTACACAAAACATATCACACTCTAATACATGGTTAATCAGTTTGTTTTAAAAATTAAAATCCCTTCCACGCTCAAGTGTATTCACATACAACAGTCTAAAAAATTCCCAGTAATGTTGTAATGAAATATGAAGTAGATTTTTTTACTGAGGTTCAGAACCTTTTGGATGAATATGTTCCCATTGTGTCATGTGTATTATCCCATGAATACAGTCCCATTATAAATATCAAAAGGAAATTGACTAAGAGATTTTCCATGAACACGTACAAATACTAGAACCTACCAGTTATAATGTCTCATTCGTAGAATGGGGCTCCTCAGAGAAATATTTCCTGATATGTATATTCACATCCACCGAGACATAAGATGATGATCTCCTTATTTATATACCTCACACATCAGTCAACACTACTTGTTTTAATATCTTCTTCTCTAATGGATGAGTATCAAATCCACTCCTCAAAAAATTCTAAAAAACTTTCTCTTCACAATATAACTCATTATTTATATTAATTAAGTATTTAATTAACACCATTTTTATATTTTTTACAGAAATATTCATAAATATCAATGGAAAAGAATAAATCATCAAAATATCAAAAAATATGAGACTATAAATAATTAAAATTATTTTTAAAATATTTGATATATATATATATATATCTTGTTATTCCATGGGTGTGATATTTGAATTGTCGTAGTCCTTCACTAAATTAAATATTTCTACAAAATGTGTTAATTTTTAGTTCACTTGATATTTACGCATAAGAACAATATTTATATTTAAACATATTAATACTGATGTTGAATCATATATTAAAACATGGAACTTGAATTAGCTAATTCTTCTTTTTTAATGTATCAATTCTAGGAACTCATAATTTCCTCATGTAAATCAACGTACACACTTCACATAACTAAATTGTCTTCCTAATTTATTAACAAAATAAATTATCAAAAAATCCCCTCAAGATTCACATTCATGTATGATAAATTACCTAATGGGATATTTATACCTCCAGCATATATGATAAATAACTATTTTGATATATTCCTCAATAACTAGCTGCATAAATGTGTTACCATATATTGTCTTTATAATTTTTAAATGTATCTGATTTATGGATCAATTTTCATAGATGGATATTTTCCTTAAGATACTTTCCATTGGATATTTTTAAAATTTGTCATATTATGTTCATACTTACATCTAATATATTATATCCTTCCTCAAAGTGATTTTGTCCCTTATCAATCACATCAAAATCTCATCCAAAAATCCATCATAGTGATTTTTAAGATCAACAATCATTCAATGGATATTCAAATTGTTCTACTTTTAAATATTCATTTAGTAATAGATTTCAATGATATAAACAATATATAATGAATTTTTTCATATTATCTTATCATCAAACTAATTCAAAAACTTTATATACATTGTCATCATCTACATAGATCTATTCATATCTCCATTAATATCATCACATCAATTGTAAATTACAAAGACATATTTTTAGAATATGAAAGAAATTAAATTTTCAACATAAAAAAATATTTCCATATATTTAATAACTAACCTAATAAATGAATCCTCCATTAGACCGACGATACCGTTTTTCTACACATTGAATGGGAAAGAACACTCTCCAACCATTTGAATGATCCTACTCACACACCAGTATGTAATTATATACAACAATTTTGTTAAAACCACTCAAATACATTGGTATGAAGATTGATGAAAATTTATGAAGCATTTTAATTGAATCTTTTGGATGTGTGTTGTTGTGTTGGTTGAATTTAGGGTGATAATCACCTCAATTATAGACTATCTTCAATATCTCACCAGAGTCAAAGATGGCTTAATTTTGGAATTAAGTGCTTAAATTCAATGAGACCACATTAACTGACCTAGGTTCACCCACAGTGGTTTAGTGATCCATAATAATAGAGTAACGAAATTACGGATACACCACATAGTTTGGAGAAAAATAGAAGGAAGTAATGGAGAAATTAAAATCAACATACCATTGAACAATAATGTGGCTTTTAATTTTATTTTTATGAATTTCATTATACCAAACATATTAAAGTCTCGGTTGAGGACCAAGTCATGATTTCATCAAAAAGAGGGGGTAATGTATTTATATCATTAAATAACCTTATTCACCATTCTCCTAATTTTCAAAGTCATGAGATTTATTTTTTCACCTTTCTTGGATAGAATTTACAAGCATATGATTAGGGCAAAAAATGAGATCCCATGAATCGTTTTGATTCATATATATTCTCCTAGAATAATGCATTGTAAACCTTTTAGACAAATCATGGATGACGTTCAATGTTGTGTCACAACTTCAATGGAACAATAGTGTTTATCAGAATAAGTGATTTAGTTTTGGCCTATGTGTGTATGGATAGGCCTGGAAATGGTCTTCAAAATTTGATTCAATGAATTATGTCCAAAAATAAAAGATTTTTTGGGTCTATATGTTGTTATAGAGTCATGATAATGGGATTTAAACATTTATTGATCATGTAACTAGTGTTATTTGTTCCAATTGGAGGAATTAGAGATAATCATAGATCTTAACTCATGTATCAGGTTCATTGGGATTGAGTTGATCCTGAATTCAAACAGATAGTGGTGTTAATGTGGGTGAAGAACATGTGTGGGGAGATTCTTGGAAAAGTGGTATGGGATTTTCCATTAATCAAAATAATATTATTGTTGTTCTATGGACTATAGAATATATGGTATAGTGGGTGGTGTATTTATGGCTCATTATTTGTGTGGATTCATGATGAATTATAAAGAAAAGATCTGATTCATTTAAATCATTAGATACCTACAAGAAGATTCACATCAACCTTTCAATAGGTGAATTGTGAAGTGTTTGTGACATAATTTTTCTGAACCATATAAGAAATAATAATTGAAAAACTCATAATATGATGTGTTTGAAAATGTTCCATATTGTCTCACATAGAGACTTAGTTGTTCTATAAGGAGTCCATTGTTATGCAGATTGAATGAGTACAAACATGAGGCCATGATGGTATAATTATATGTGAATTAGATAAAAGGTAGATTCATGGGAGAATGGATACTTAAATTTGTGATTCTTGTCTTAGATAGGAAGTATTCTTACTAGGTGGAATGATCCAGTCTCAAAAAGTGTTTTAAATCATTGTGGCAGTACCATAGGTGTGGAAGATAAAACTAGTTTAGTTGATCAAATTGGAGTTCCATGGTTGGTGGATATGTGTGCATGGAATATAATGGATTTGAGTTGATCATGATAGGAATGATGGATTGTGATGGAATGGCCAATTTTTTTTGGTCTTATAGTTTAAAAGGTAAGTTGAGGGATACTTTTTGTTAAAAAAGGAGGTAAAAAAGAGTTGTTTGGTCGATTGAGTGATTCTTGTGGTCAATTGAGTGACCTTAAGTTGAGGGATTATGGAATGTGGGTACAAAATGTGGAGATTATTTGAGACCTATGATGTGTGGTACATAACATGTGGAAAGTGTACATGCCATGAAGAAGGAAAATTAATTATTAAGGGAGGTATGGCATGAGTTTGGTATTTGTTCCTTTGGCATTGTCAGATGTTTGTACACAGTTGTAATGGGATCAATTGAACTGAGAAGGCCAATTAACAT
The DNA here is from genome assembly GCA_963277665.1 of Viscum album. Classification (NCBI taxonomy): domain Eukaryota; kingdom Viridiplantae; phylum Streptophyta; class Magnoliopsida; order Santalales; family Viscaceae; genus Viscum; species Viscum album. Next base: position 549,288,511 of record OY728148.1, read on the forward strand.
TTATCATGACCCATATACCTATAACATTAAAAATTACTCACTGTGGTAGTCAAAAATTCATAAATGAATTAAATATATCAATTTCCTTTTCAACATCTTATTATAATTTAAATTTAAATTTTCATGTGCACTCTTAACAAAATTAACTCTATTTTATAATTTAAAACACATTTAAATTAAAAAATGATTTATAACTTTTTAAAACTCATATTTTTCACCAATATTAAATGTATTCATCAAAAATTCAAATTTATAGATTTATAAATATATATTTTCAAAAATTAGTATATAATTGAAATTCACGATGAATGAAATTTCATTATAAACTAGAAATTTGGCACAGTTCTACCTCTTCATCAATAAATACATTTTGACGAAAAAATATAAGTATTACCTTGATTTTAAAATGTATTTACAGTATTTTTACAATTAATTACTGATAAATCATCATAAAAGTAAAATTATCATCTATGTCTTATGTAATGTTAGTCATGTATACTATATAAAGCTGATGACTATGACAAACACTAATAATATAAAGTTACGATAATATTTCAAATCTATATATAATGGTTGGTGTATCTCTCTATAATGCAATGAATAAAAGTATTTTAGAAATAAAAAGTAAATCTAATGAAAAAATATTTTGTAAAGGTAATCTTAATATTATGTAAAGATATGTTGATGGATCTATAAAGTTAAATTCACCTACATAAGGTTAATGTGAAACTAGTCATAGAATTCTAAATGTAAAACCAAACTCAATAATCTATGTAATTTTTAAAACCATGAATGTTAACAGTAATATAAATATTTAATGATGTGTGAGTATTGTTGGAGTATGAATATAGAATGTAAGTTGAAAACCAATTTAAAGAAATCCATGGGATGGAGAATGTGTTGTGAGTAGACATCGTTCAAAAGCTATAACTGCTTAAATATTTATTAATCGACATAAATATCAATTTATGGTCAATCCACTAACATCATGTCACGTGATAAATCTAATAACCATGCCTTTATGGAATTCTACATATACCACATTCCAAATGGTTGATCTAATTAATATTTGATTTTAATTAACCACACAAATATCTATGGAACTATTTTTATTTGGACCTACCATGAGGTACAATTTACTTCATGAAGGATCATGAGATGCTTTGACGTGTATTTAGTCATATGATGTTTCCAATAATCCTTATAAACTGATTTTTTTCATTAATTTTGGGTGATCAACTACACTATAAAAATCTGAGATAACCCTATTGATATGAAATTCAAAAATCATACGATAATTCTAATCTTGATTATTGTGGTATAAATGTGTTTCATATTCTGTAATAAATTAAATCCTCTTATTAATATTTTGATAATTTAAAAATAATCACTTGTACAATGAAAGGAGGAAGTAATAACCAAACCAAGAGACCATGATTGTGGATTTGTTCTTCCATATAAATACATAAGTTAAATTAATGGTTGTTTTGATGGAGTGTTTGAGATATTGATTCATGCTTGAAATTTCAGGTACCAGCATATAAGTCCAAGGATAAAATTCCTACATAATCTAGGTTCATGTGGATTTGATTAAACTCCAGGAAAATTTCAAAGTCATATCATTGCATGATAAAATATAGTGCATTAAAAATTCATGGGAATTTTCATGCACAAATTTTGGTAGGGTAAGACACGTACAAGTTTTTTGAGGTTTAAAATAGTAGCGAAAAATGTGGGATTAGATATTTAGGTTAAGGAAATTTTATTATAAAAGAAATAATTTTCTACATGTTATATTTAATGTGAATAATACAAGAAAGTATTATAGGGATTTAAATTATGAGAATTCGATATAACAATCATTCAAAATATCACATGAAAAATTCAAAGAACATATTCCTACAATTTAAATAAATTTCATTTTAATATAATCAATGGAGATATAGGTGACGTGATCATTCAATTGTCATATATATTTTTTGCATCTGAGTTTTCAGCAGACATTATAAAAAAGATAATAGTAGTATTATATATTTTTTAATGATCAAATATGTATAATAATTTAATGTGAAAGTTTTATGTATAAACCATTAGGTTATATCATGAATAATTATCTAGGTATTTGAAGAAGAAATTACAAAAATAAACACTCTTAAAGCTGTAAAACCATAGATATTCTATGATGTGAAGATAGAATTGTTTGAATATTTAAGATAATATTTTTATTCTATTTATGGGATAATAAAACATTCTGGTGATGTTTTATTTATTTAACAAGAGAAAAGAGAAGAAGTATGTGATATAGCTATATTATAAATAGAAGATTGAGGATAAGAATAGGGATATGATGTTTTGGAAGTCTATCTCACAGCACCGATAACAATAAGGATTTAGAACCACTATGATTAAAAATCACAATGAGTGTGAATGTAAAAAAATATCAATCTGTATGATTATATACCTATCACACATGTGATGTTTAATACATATTAGTTATTCTCCTATAGAATAGGTTTTCATTTCTAAATAATCTAGATGAAAATCCAGTGGTGCTAGTATAGATAATTCCATACATTGATGAGGATTCATTATCCCTATATTTATATATTTGAATTATTACAACCCAACCCTTGTGTGTATTATACTAGGATCTTGTATTCAAATTGAATTTTAGTGATACTAAACTACATGATTCGAAAGATTTGATCATTTAAAGGAGTAGATTTTCATAAATGAATACCAACATTGAAAAACCACTTATGTTGTTGATCTTATCTATTTCTACATTGAATATTGATTTAGGAATTAAAAACACCTCAAAGATCCACATCTATTATCTAAGTTATAATTTCAGGTTAATTATAGTTGATAATGATAAGAGAATGTAAAAATATATAAATTATGGTTTTCACTGATTCACCCCCTCCCCCACTCAGTGACCCTTTAGGACTCATTGGTCACTACACATTCCATAAGGCTCCATAATTAAGAAAAAATATTGTAAATAGAGATATAGGTTTTCATCATGCCACAAGGATGAAAAAAAGTAATGTTATCCCCCACTATTTACTAAGGGGTTCATGCCTCATTCACTAGTATTAATTTGAACCATATTCTAGTGTTTACACATGTTGTGACCAACTACATTCCAACACATCACATAACCTAGAAATATACCATTCCATACTCCCCCAAGATCTATGTGTAGATACCATTTTATGAAATATGGATTCCATACTCAAAATCAAGAAACAATTGGAGCATATTTTTTCTATTGGATCCAATAATAATGTGTTAGAGAATTTTTTTGCACTCCCTTTTGTAAGGGGTTGAGATTTTTATTAGGTGGGGACAGTCCTTGTGTATAGGGGTATAAATGTTTCTTAAGTCTACCCATTCTCCCTAGTATTCTCATTCTCCTTTTTTCCCATTCGCATAGCTCCCCTTATTCATATCCCCCATCATTTTATCCATAATCAGCCTATGCATGAACCATGTTATAATATCTTGAGGAAATTAGTTTATTTATCCTCTATGGGAAAGTCCTATGTTCAAATTGTTCTTAATACTGGATTACAAAGGGTTTAACTCAAATTAAAATATTCCCTTATTTTTAAAAATAATGATAATAATGATAATAGATAAATTTAATTACATTTAAAAATTTATGTATTATTTTTTATAGAGTTATACTATCTATAATAATATTATGTAAATTTATAACCAAAAATAAAAAATATTTGTTCTAAATAAATTGATTTTCATTTATTATATGGTTTTATTAAATGTTAATATTATAAATTTTATAAATTTAATGTGAAAAACTTATAGTGGTTTTTTATTTCATCAAGTCAAAATTAAGTCAGAATTATTTTCTTTTTGAAAATTTTAAAATATATTTAATTTTTTGAATATTTAACAATACGTATTTTTATAAAATTATCATTACATTTCACAAGATATAGTAGTTTAGAATTACCACTATTTTTTAAATTTTATCTTATAGTAACATAAGAAAAATTTAATTATAAATAATCTATTTAATTGAATATGAATCATTATTATACTTGATTGTGGTATAAGTTCTTTTCTGGGATTAAAAATAATTTCTCTAAAAAATGGTTAAAACTATGTGGTAGTGCAAATAATCTCCCTAAAACTTATATTTAATTTATTATATATGATTATATCTACCATATCCATCCATTTTTTGAATATTTTACAATTTATTTTATCATTACATTAATAATGAACATAATTTGAATTTATTAAATAATAAAAACAAAATGTCACTCTTTTTATTTTAATATTTTTAATATTTTTAATTGGGATAAAACATGTTAATTTTTTATTACAAATGTTTATCTGAAATTTGAATGAATTTATTTATCAAATATATTTAATAATAGTTTTTAGTGATTTAATAATTACTAGAAATTCTTACACAACTCTGACACACTTGTTGTCCAAATAACTTAGATATCATGTAAATGTTTTATGAAAATTAAAAGTAATAATATTTGGATGTTTTATTTTTTTCCCCAAAAATTAGATAAATATAACATATTAATGATGTGTTAATATCTTATATTTTACTTCCATTGCAATCTTAAGGTCATTATTTTCAAACTATTTGATTAGTTCTTAAATTATTTTAATGGTATATTATATTAAATATAATTTTATTTAATATTTTATAATTAACAATAATATCATCTCTGGCCATGTTAAAGTGGTAGTCTTGATCATATGAATTATTTTCCACTTATTGGTCAACTTTACTTTTATAGTAAATATATTTACTTATATGATATAAAAACACCAACATCAAGATAATTTTCAAATGGGATAACATGGGTGGGTGTGAAACTAAGAGATGAGGGTGAAAACATCACATAAAATTATCCAAATTTTCTTTTTGGACATTATTTTTTATCATTAATCATCCTATATTCAAAATATTTTGTTCATATTTCACAAGAACATGAAAATTAGTTTATATTAATTTAATACATTAAGTATTTACAAGGATTCACCTCCCTTAAATTAAAAAAGGGACATTATATCATCCCTTCATCACACCTTTTGAGTACTCTATTTAAGATAATTCATAAATAAATATCTCCCAAAAATTCATCACCATGCCTTAAAGGTCCTGGAATCACTAAAATACCAATCATGTGTGGCATAAGGTGTTATTCAAATTGGTTATATAAGGAAAAGGTATAAGTCAAAACAGACTCATTTCATATTTATTTATTATTGTACATATTTTAAATCTAACATAAGCATGAAAAAAAGAAATGTATTAAATATATTTATATTTATTATTGTATAAAAAAATTTCACTGATTTTCTATCCTATGGGAAATAAAAACCTAGTCTATGTGTATTAGTGTATTACCACCAATATGAAGTGACGTGTTTCATTTTTTATCATAACCTTTCAAGGATGGTAATTATGATTGGATAAATTTTTATATATTATTTTAAATAAATAATTATAATTCTATAATAATAAGATGTAACCTATTACTATTCATTTATGTCTATTGAGTCAATATAACCTCGTCTTTGCATATGTGTGGACTGTCACCTCCACGAAGCAATATGATTCACTATTCATGTTTTACATTAATGGATGGTAAAAAAAATTGTATTTATTTTATAAAAAAGATATTAATGTATAATTAATATTCTAAAATTCAATTAATAATAACCCATTTGTCTTTATTTAACCCACCCAATCCATTTCAAACATATACGACGAATATTCTCAAAACATCTAACATGAATTTAATCGAATAAATAACTATATATAACTTGTATATAAGTGAACAAAAAGGAATAATATTCTTTATTATGGTTATTAATCAAGTAAATAATTAAAATGATTTTACTATTCAATAATACTAATAAAATTAGTTACATTTCAGGCTTGAGGTAAGGGGCAGTTCACCCTACAACCATGTTTTAAATGTTCTAAAGAGGTATTTTCAAAATCTTTTCCTCTGCTTCAAAATTTCACAAAATAATTTTTATAAATGTATTTTTATTGATATAAATATATAATATATTAAGTTTCATGTATATTTTTACTTTATTTAAATGGTGTTCCAAAGGAATATTTTTACATATTTCAAAAAGGTTTTTTTGACATTATTTTCCAAAGAGAAAAATATAAATTTTAACATATATGAAATTGAATTATTTTTTCAACATAAATAAATATTATTTTATTTATTGATTCCTTTATAAAAATACATTTTTTATTTAGTGAAAAAACCCTCGTTCTTTTTTCTCAATGTATTTTGTTTTTAAAAATTGGGAATTAAATATATGAGATATATCAATATTAAAAAATATTCTTTTTATGAGGTTTTAAGTATATTTTTATGAGTTATATTATGTAATTTCAAGGTTAAAGGGGTTTTAATTTTTATCAATATTCACTATTTATAATTACTTATGAAATCAACATAACTCTATAATGAATTGGGTAATGATTATGTTTTGGAGTGTTATTTTGTTATTAACCAAGTAGGTAATTTCATTTATAAGAGTTCATGATAGGGTAATTTTTATAGTTTTATGAAGATAATGTCCCATACAACCAACATGAATTTTATATACTTAATAATTATTTTTTATAAAATTATTTTTATATCACAACATGATCTAGGAATATTTTGTTTAAAGGAATCATTATTCCCTTTACGGGTAAAATGTTATGTTTTTATGAAAAAGTTTTCATGGGTTCAAATTTTTGAAAGAAAACCTAATGACTATGATTTTTCTATTATTTTATCATATAAAGTGTTTTATAAAAAAATTTATGTCGGAAATATTTTTTCATGAGTATGTAAACTATTATTTAATAACAAAATTTATTATCTTAAAGGAAAACCATCTTATATGATCTTAAGGTTATAAAAGGGCCAAATAGATTTCTTTTTATTTTTTTATTTGTAATTATGTGTTATTTAGAATCATCTCAGATATTAAAATAGTTTCATAGAATTTATGGACGATTAGGATCATTGACGATGTTAGGTGAAAATCATGATGATTTTTCATGAAAATAGAACATTTTTCATTTTATTATAATGAAATTGAAAAAATGGATATTGTTGGAAAGATTACACTTTGGAATATATATATGTTTTTTATATAAAAGTTGAAACACAATTATTTATGAAAATGATATATAATGATCCTTGAAATGTTTAAAAAAGAATTCTATATTTAAAACAAAATATTATGTTATGTATTAGGGGATATTCATCATAGTTGGAATCAATGTAATGGAAAATATAATTATGGATTTTATGATAATATAAGTATATCCCATTTGAAGATTTTAATTTATGGTTATCATGGTATAGAGTTTGAATATTAACATATTGAATCATCTAGTATGCATATATTCTTAATGGTTTTCCATATAAGAAACATGGGCTGACATAGAAGACACAAAGAGAAATATATCCTTCTAAATCAGCAACCTAGAATAGTTTGAATTTAAATAGAGAAATTTTTCATTGTGATGGTTTAGCTGACGTGGGATATCAATTTTGGTTGTATGTATGTGAGAGAGAAACATTATTCACCTTTTAGGAACATATCCATTGAAGATAACCTCATGAATAAAAACCCTCTAATAATTAGTGGATCCTCTATCCCAGTGAAAATTGAAGGATATGGTAGAGACTTGTTGAAAGATATTCAATACCATGGGTTCTTAAGAATAAAAAAGGTATAACTTTCTACTTGCTATTACAAATTTGAATCCAATAATTGGTGTTAACTTATTAAAAATATTTGATAAACTTAATAAATTTATGAATTTAAAATAGATGAATATAAAAATATTTTTATTGAGAATTATTTTCTAAATAATGTCTAACCTTGAATGGAAAAGAAATGCATAGAATAGAGGAAGAAGAAGTAAGATTCAGTAGCCTCATATGAATAGAACATCACCTCTTTTGAAAAGTATATACAATTTTATATGCAATAACATGATTGAAAAATTAATTAGATGAACTCAGAAATAAATCCTAGATATCAAATAGTGTCAGCTTCTCATAAATTCAAATGTTATAAGAAAATTGTTTGATGTGTTAATATGGTATAAATGTAGTTTTCTGAATATCATATATTCTTTGGTAACATGTTTAAAAAAATTTATATATTAATACTAATGGTAATTCATCCATCTAAAAATATGATTGTTAGAAAGTCAAATTTCAATCTTCTAAAATGTTTAGTAAACACTACCAAGGTGAATGTCTTATATAGTCTAGGAATTGTTTCGAATGTTGATAGTTTGGACATGTGGATCATGAATACAAAAACAATGAGCATTCAAATGAAGAATAATATGATAGTATGCTACATTAATTTTAATATTATGGTTCATTATATAATAAAAACCATGAATATAGGTATAATGGGTGGAATTCATCATGATTAGAAGAATAAAGGTGTAGATAAATAACTTTCAACTATTGAGGTAATTGTTGGATGATCTAGTGATGTGGTGTTAGATAAATTAAATGAATATTTAGATTATGTTAATGTGTTCATGAATTTGGGGGTTACACATACATATATTTTTGAGAATGTTTTTAATAAATTATAAAATTAAATTTAAGGAAATAATACTTAAGTTTTTGGGAAAGCAAAATGGGTGGTATTAAAGGAAAAATAAATTATATAAATCTTATTATTATATTTTTTTTGATGTTTTTTACCTTCTAATAATGTGGTATTTCTCCTTACTAGAATATATGTTATTCTTGGTATGGATGGGATATCTATTTTCCATGTTAAGATATATTTGGAGGCTAAAGAAGTTTTTTTTGGAATAAGTATCATTTCATATACACGAATTAATTCAAACCTTTAATAACATATCAAGATAATGAGAAAATGATTAAATATGGAAGTGAATTTTTTCTTTTGCATATTTTTGAGAAGAAGGAAGCTATTAAAATTATTAATATTAATATAGAAAATAAATTCAAGGATTTACATACTGATGAGTTTTTTTAATTTTGTATTAGATCTGACGAATTAATTTAATATTAACATAGTGCATGAAGCTAATCAAATTTCAGAACCACCTTATCAAATATATCAATTAAAACGTTTAGAATTGAAAAATATATTAAAAGAGTTTCTTGATAAAGGTTACAATCATCATAAAACATCACCATTATGTTCTTATATTCTTTATTAACATAATGATATTTATATAAGTATTTGAATTTATTATAGAGAATTGAATAACAACACGTTTAAAAAAATTATGTGTTCCCTCACATCGATGATTTTTTATCAATTCTAGTAATATTAGTATTTTTAAAACGTTTATCTATGGTCTAGGTACCATCAAGTGAAGGTGACAGATAATTAATTGTCAATATTAAATTTTATACATTGTTTTGGGGTTGTTATTATGTATTAATTCCCTTTTGATTGAAGAAATATCCAGATACACTTATGGACATTATAAATTTAATTTTTCATGAGTTATTGGCTAAATTTTTGGTTGATTTGGGTTCATTACATGTTGATATATTATAAAAGCTATGACGATCATTAGAAAGATTATAGGAATTTTATCAGACATTAAAATGAAATAGGTTTTTTATAGAAATTATGAAATATGAATTTTGGTTGTGATAAATTTCTTATATTTGACTTATTATATATAGATATGAAATATTAGTTGATATAGCTAAAACTAATGTGGTTTTAAAGTATAAAACTCTTATAAATGTCAATATATTCATATTTTTATGGGATTAGCAGGTTAGTATTGATGGTTTGTAGAAAAATATCATGGTTATCTATCTCACCAAATAATTTATCTGAAAAAGAATTTTAATTAATTTGGATGAAATAATGTTATTAATGTTTCTATTAATTTTAAAAATAGTGAATGCTCTAGTTTTGGCTCGGTCATCCAAAAAATGTTTATTTTTTCTACAATAATTATTCTTTTATGTTAATTGGTTGTGTTAAAATACATAATGATTAGTTAAATTCTTATGATTGATGTTTATTGAAACATCTTGGGTTAAATTACCATACACAGGACCTTCAACTAACTGATGTTGGTTTTATGTTAAAAATATATAGGCATCATCTATATGTAGTAAAGTATAAAATATATACAGTTAATAAATTTTTAATGTATATATATACATAGAAAGATATGATCACGAGGCATGTATGATGGCTGGATCAAATTAAGGATTGAAAATACATGCTTCATTGCCATATTGGAAAAGAAAATGGGGTATATTAATTTTTATGTACAAAATACAATGAATTATTAACTATGATTTATTTGGAACATGATATTTTTTTAAATGTCTTGATGAACATGGGCCTAAATATTATATTTTTATGAACTTACTATATTCTATTTCAGGTTCAATAGCAATCATAATTATCATATAGAATTATCCCAACATAAAAGGATGATTTTTTTCAAAAAAAACTATAGAATTATTTAGGAAAGGTTAGTTAAGAGAATTTAAAATTGAAAAATAAGGTGTTTTGAGATTAAAAAAATATGACGTGTGAATTTTTATTCTTAGTTAAAGAAATAATTTATTACTGCATCTCATATCACTCTGAATTTAGATTATCCTAAACGTTCTATTATTTATTGATACCTTCAATAATATTTCTTTTCTAATTGAATGCATATGATAATGCTAATATTCCCAAAAAATAAATAAATTGTAAAAAAGAAAAAGATGAATAAAAATTACCAATGGACATGGTTCATAATTCTCTAGTGTATAAATATAAATTGGAGAATATATCCATGGATTTCATGGTTAGATTACCAAATACATCTAGAGGTAAAAATGTGAATTGTGTTATTTTTAATTGTTTATCCAAATATATACATTTTCATATAATTTTATATAATATGTATCAATATCATCTATCTAGAATTCATATTAAATATAGCCTTATATTTCTTGTGTTCATTTTTTCTATTATATTAGACCTTGATCCCAAAAATACCTCAAATGTTGTTGAAAACCTTTAGAATTCATTTGGTAATGTATTAAATATTAATAAATCTTTTCATCCTTAATATTATCGAAAGTATAATGGAATTATTTATAAATTGAAAAAAATTATTTGATTTTATTTAAAGGATTACTATGGAATATGGGATTACCAAGTATCATTAGTTTAATTTTTATATAATAACAGTTTTAATTTCACTATAAATATGGTATATTTGTTGCCTTATATGGAAAATAGGGTCAGCATCCATCATGCTGGGATAATTTTGGTGAATAAATTTTTTTCGGGAAAATGATCACTAGATGAAATGGTTGACATGGTGAAGATGTTTTTCTAGTATATGAAGAAAACTAATATAATGAAAAAATTTTATAAATATAATCATATGAATCAACTATTATTCTAGGATGGTGACAATTTTTCTATCAAAGTATCACCTTGGAAATGTTTTATGTGTTTTGGTGAATTTGGAAACATAATTCCATTGTTCATTGGTCCATATAGAAACATAGTGAATGATTGGTCAGATAATTATTTAGTGTCCACTCCTTCGAGTTTATAATAGGTACATGATGTGCTTATAAATTCATTATCAAAGAAGTATGTAACAGATGCATTTCATGTTTGAAGTCTAGAATCAGTTTAGTTGGAAGATAAACTTTTATATGAGGAATACACTATTCTAATTATTCATTATATTGAGTAGTTGATTAATAAAAAATTTATTAACCTTGTCAAAGTTTCTTGAAATAACCATATGATTTAAGGGGTAGCATGGGAACCTCAAAATTCTATAATGAAAAAATATACCCACTTGTTTAATTTATGAGTATTATTTTGAGGTCAAAGTTTCAAAAATGGGGTGGTATAAAAAAATAATTTAATGTTGATAGTAAATCAATTTCATACCTTATAAATATTCATTGATTTGATTTTATATATTTAAAATCACAATATTAATATCTAGTAATTTTCCAATAAAAAGAAAAATTATTTTATTTCAACTAAATTTAGATTCAAGCATTATATTATTTTACTAAGGAATTTGGTTTCTAAATTTTAAAATATTAATTTTAGAAATTATGTTTCTTGTTTTATATCTTTAATTTAAAATTATCTTAAATGTATTTTTTTATAATTTTCTAAAATTATTAATTTCTTAGTGAGTAATGAATGTTATCACTTTTCTAAAACTATCAATTATTTTCAATAAATAATGTAATTTTAAAGAAATATTATTTTTTAGTTTAATATTAATGTTATATAATTGTCTTTTAATTATAAAGAATTTAATTAATAATATAAATTATCATTATACCTTATTTTGGTATAAGTTCATTTTTTAGATTAGAAATACACATTTATAAACACATTTTTTCATTGTGTTGTAGGTGTTTATATTATATTTTATTTATAACACAACTTGATATTGAGTATTTAATATTGGATTAAGTATTTGGAATTAGTACATGCAATTTTTTGAATAATACCCTTTTATTTTTTGTAATATTAAATAGTAACTATTGTAATATTTTCCACCTGAGTAAGATTTAAATGGGTAAAACACGTTTAAAAATATTAGATAAAGCCTAGAAACACCATAAATATTGTACTAGTTTTATTGCATATGTTTTTTGATACCATCAATATCCATGGTTCAAATATTTGTCAATTTATTATCACTTTCCATTGATAATGACATTGATATGATTTTAATGAATAAATAAATACAAAATATAAATCTATTTTAATATATTTAATATATATTAATGAGTTTAAAATGGTAATATTTGATTATAAATGGTTATTTAAAATATGAATGTTTTTTCTTGCATTGAAATTTATTTTTCATTTTATGTGATGTAATTTTTACATTAAATTATTGAGCAATTCTGAGACATTTCTTATTCTAGTAATAGAAAAATGTAGTAAATGATTTTATAAAACATTAAAACATATAAAATTTGAATGAATTATTTTTTTCAATTAATTTTTTCATTTTACATTTCATATTAGCAATGTGTTTAATATTTATATCAGAACCACATTGTTATATTGATGTCAATAATGTGAAACAATGTGAATAGTCCTAAAAAAGACTTTAATGATAAACTATATTAAATTATATTTTATTTTATGATTTAAAATTCATAAAAATATTATATTCCAAAAATTAAATTTTATATGGACATAAATTTCTATATATTGTCCACTTATGATTCAAATTTCCATTTATCGAAAATATCATCACTCCTTTTGAGAAAAAGAACATTGATATTTCCATAATCATCAAAAGGGTTCATAGAAGGATAAAACCAAGATATAATAGAGAATCCAATCAAATAAACTTGTAAAAATTTTATTTTATGAGATTATTTAATCACATAATGACGAATATATTTTAAATAAGTCAATTTTTTCCAAATTAAAATGGAAATTAACTTACATTAATTGAATACATTCGGTATTTCCAAAGTTGTCCATCCCTTCACATATAAATTAGAAACTTCTCCTAACTCTTCATCACAAATTTTGAAAACTCTATTCTATAAAATCCATCCCCAATATCTATACCCTTTCATTACTATTCTAGTTCATAATATATAGAAAACATGAAAGGCTGAGGGTGTGATATAAAGTAGTTATCTGAGGTTATAGTGTATTTCCTAACTGATTGATTTCATGATTATTTCTTCTTCTACATCCTTAAAATATTTTTTAAAACTGATATAATAATCACATCAGTATATTTAATATAATTAAATGTTATTATAATTATGTTACAACCATTTATAATCACCTTTTACATCATATGGGAACTGAAATCATCACTCTTATGTACATTGGATTACACCCTCCATGAAGCAATGTGTATAGTTTTTCATCAACACCTCAAAAGGGTGGTTATTATGTTGAATTTAAATAAAATATTGGATTTTAAATAAATAACTACAATTATATATAGATAATCTATCATTTATTATCGCACACTTCCATCCATTAAAATATTATGACATTGTTTGTGCGTATATGTGGACTACCACCTCAATGAAGAAATCTATTTCATTATACATGTGTACCATTCATTGATAATTGAAATGTTTATTTTAATGTATAAAAATTATAATAATGTTATTATTCTACATATGGATTAATGACCCATTTTAAAATATTCTACCTACCTAATCTAATTTCGACATACTAGTATACTCTCAAAATGTATAATGTGAACTTAATCGATTATTAAATTAAATATAACACATATATTAATTATATACAATGAATAATACACTAAAAATGTATTAATAAAATAAATAATTAACATATGTTTTTTATTCTGAATGATAATGAAAATTTGTGATACCTCGGGCTCGATGTAGGAGACACATTACCTTAAAATTGAGTTTTAAATATTTTAATGATATACTTTTTAAAAAATTTCATCCAAGGAAAAATTTATTAAAATAATTTTAAAAAATGTATTAATATTGAAAAAATTAAATTCTAAATGAAATTTTAATAATGTTTTACCTTTATATCAATAGTTTAAAATATAATCCTTTTACATGTTTTATATAGGTCACTTTTTACTTTACATAAAAAAGGAAAAGGGAATACAATGCTTTAATATATAAGTCATTGATGAAGGTTTTCCACTATAAAAAAATTAATTGGCATTTTGATTCATATATAAGATTCAATATTTTATTCATTAAAAATCCTTATTCCTGTTCTTCTTTGTATTTTGGTTTTGAAATTTTGTTTTAAAGTAAAGGGATATATTAATTTGTGAAATTGTTTTTGTTACAAATAAAAAAAATTTGAATTTGAAAATGGAAATGAAATATTTTTTTTTAATATATGTTATGAATATAAGAAACTTGTAATTACAGTGTTTTATCTGGATATATCTCTTAAAAGAATTAGGTAATTATTACGTTCTCTAGAGAATTATGTTGTCATTAACTATGCATGTTATTCCATTTGTAAGGGTTATTGTATGAGATATTATAAGGGTTCTATGAAGATGATTTCCCAGGGAACCTGCATGAATTTAATATTTTTTTATAATTAATTTTCTAGGAATTATATTTATTTCATAATGTAAGATAATGATATATTAATTAAAGTAATAATTATATCTTTTAAATGTAAAAGGTTTGTTTTTAAGAAAAAAATTTCATGGGTCCTCGTGATTTTTTAAGAAAACCACATGAAATAGATTTCCCTTTTATGATTCCCTATAATGTTTTTTAATAAAAATTTGAAGAAATAATAATTACTGTGTAAGTAAATGACTATTTAAGCTCAATGTTTGATATATTATGGGAAAATCTATTATATGATCTCATGTTTTTCATATGTATTGTTTTATAGTACGGTGCACATTTAGTTTTTCACAATACATAACAAGAAGTTGAAACCTAATATATGAGTTAGACTATGACAAGTCTTCAAGGTCATTCCTAATCCTAATGGGAAAGAAATTAGTTCCTAGTTATCTAGAATTCACTCTTGGGAATTATGTCTCACTAAAAGTAATGAATATCATATAGTGAAATTCATATTTCAAATATAAAATTGTGCAACCATAAATTAGATTTCCATGAAATCAAAATTAGTTTTTTTATTATAATAATCCACATAAAAATTTCATAATTCAAAATAAAAACCCATTACTAAATCCAACAGAACATAATTCCTAAAATATCTAAAAAAACCCATCCCCAAAACCAACTGTATCAGTGAAAAAATAGAATATTCCATAATGATGAAAAAAAGAGAACCTGAAGATAAAATATACTCGATTATACTGAAATAAAGTTGTATAAGTATAGTGTGAGCTACACGTCCTAGTTGGATTTCACCCAATATACAGTGCATTTCCATTAGTAGATAATTCCATAAACACTAGTCTGAAATTTATACTTGAAAAATGGGTTCTAATACTATATGAAAACTTTTCTCCTAATAATTTTCCAAATCCATTTTAAAAAATAAATTATTCCTTAAATAAAACATTTAACTTTCCATTGAATTCCCAATTTGAGAATATTCTATCCAAGATAATAAAAAATAAATATTTTAAACTACAATATAAATATCCCAAAGTATCCTAATAATACATCAAATAAATATTCAGATCCAAAATTAATATGTTCATAGGTGGATAAGTGTTTAATGATTAAAAGAAGGTACAAAAAATTTAATGAAACAATGATTAATACTAAAGGAATGTGATTGGATTACTCCCACTCAGGCTCTTTCTTTGGGTCCCATGTCCATACGTTCAAGAAACACTTATTCATCCCCCTCCCTATAGGGGGAGGGGAATCAAAGATTTTATTTTCCTCATTATTTCTATCATATCACTAATGATTCTAATATTTATACATTTTCTGCCATCAAGCCCTACCCCAAGTTCCCATATTTTGAATAGGACTTCCCCAAGCTATAAATATCAAATTGGGAATTCATTGAAGATTATGAAATTCAAATACACTCCATGGTGGTTCAATTTTGGAAATAATTTCCCCAATGTTGATGGTTTTTACTATTATATCACTGATTCATGAAATATGTAACATTGTGTTATTTTCTGGGCTTTTAAAACCCCATCATAGGCTCATTTGGTTTGTGACTACAAAAGAACTTATCTATTTCTAAAATGAAATATAAAGGTTTTTCCATGGCATCTTTTTCTCTCTTTTATGATGGAACATTCCCTTCCACCTGATACATGATCAACTAGTAGCTCCAATCTGGTTCTTTTTCTAAGACGTTTTCTTCCTTTTTAGAATCACTATATACTTTTGATTCATGGAAATTTTGTTAAGAGATTCATGTGTTTTGACATTATATCAAGATCCATTTTTCACACAATTTATCCTTGTATTTTCATTAAAATATATGTTTCAAATCCTCTAATTGATTTTTTTGGAATGTTATTGGGATTAATATCTAATTTAATGGACAGTAAGTTTGGAGTATTGGTTATATTTCTTTTTATATTTCTATCATCTAGGTCATCCTAAATAGGTCTGTAAGAATGGTTCAGTAGGCCATGTCATTGATTCTTTTACCCTAGACCATGAGGATCACCCTTCACTGAGGAATACAATGCATGTCTTACAAGATAAATATGTTTCTCTAGTCACTGATAGAGGTTTCATCTACTCCTCAATTCTAATTGTTCTGCACTAGTCATATGTGGTAGTGACCTACCTAGGCCTCATTGTTAATAATGTTCATTTAAAAAATATATGGACGGTTTATCACAATTATTAAGAGGAATTATTGGAGTGACTTGTTCTGAAGATTGTGAATATTTTTGGTAAATTGAGATGGGATTTGGATGTAAATAGTTTGGAAGTGAAGATTCAACCTGAACCAGAGGGGCTAGAAGGGTTTTATCCACCATGATCATAGAACCCCAAGACCAATGTTTTGAAGGACCTAAACTATGAATAGGCAGTGAATATGGGAAATAGAGATATAATAATTTGGATCTTTAGGAGGCCACAAAGAATGGGTACTTTAGTGAAAATGGCACAAAGGAATGAGGAGGGCTGGGTGACGGTATCAAGCTGGTTCAGTCAAATAAGATCCCCCTTGTATATTTCCCACTCTATTTGCTTTGTCGGCCTGGTGGCTACATTCCTTGTTCAGGAATAGTCATCAATAAATAAACTGGGTGTGTAGACACCATTAATATATGACGATTCTGAGATTTCTAGTCCAATGTATATTGTTTATAATAGGGAATGAGACTTAGGGGGCTTCAAAGTCTGAGGAAAAATAAGGAATGGAAGGGGAAATTATATGTGAGGGGATTTATTTTTCTTAAAGGAATGATTGTTATAGGTTTTCCTAAACCAATAGAAATAATCTAAATTATAGGGTCATAGGTGATAGAATGTAATCAAATAGTTCAATACTAGGAATAAAATATGGTTTTAGATCTAAGAAGTGGAAAGCTAATTATTTTGTATTGATATTCGAAGTAATAAGGGAAATGTGTTGTGGTAGTAATGTATAATAGGGAAAAGGGGGATACCTTGTGCTAATTATTCATTCTATATAAGAAATTAATGAAGTGGAATTGATAATCAATTCACCATAGGAGGATACGAATAGATTTTAAGAAAGGGAGTTTTGAATTGATGTTAATATGGATTAAATGGTATGGATCTAGAAAAAAGAATAATTTTTTGAAGTGGGATTCAATTATAGGGAGATAAACATGGAGGAGTACATCTTGACTTGGGAAAAGATGGCTAACCACTTAAAAGATTCAATCAAGGATAATCCTAGTATGAAGGTTAAAGAAATTCAATGGGGGAAATTTAAGTTAGGGGATTCCAACAAAATTGGCCTCATTTTTAATGATTTTTATATTTCCTACTATGTTTACTTATATAGGGAGTAAGACTAGTGTAGATTCCAATATTATCCTTAATATTGATTTTGAAAAGAAAATTTAATTTTTAGGAATGGGAAATACTTTTAAATAAAATATGTTTCAATCAAAACAAAAAATAAGACTATGATAAGTAACACATATCATGGGAGAATAATAGAAAAAATAAGGTTGTAACAAAATCATGTATAATATTGAGTAAGTCATAGTAATGTGTGCATAATCAAGGGAAAATCCTATATATATAATGATAAAATACCAGACTTCTCCGGGAAAGAGCATTTATCAACTTATTAATAATGATCCTAATACATATTCTATATTGATTAATCTAACTAACTCTCATATTGACCTACATTCCATATCCAAAGCATGTCATATACTAGAGGATCCAAGTTAGTATATATACAAGACTAGTAGAGAAAGAATCTACCAATATCCACCTTAGATAAATAGGGTTTCGATGAAGTTAATGATTGGAGGATAGGAAATATGTATCACATATATATAGAATACCCCATGAAAAAACACCCAATATCATACCTCATCCCAACTTTAAAGACCTTTTTTTATTAAATCCTCTATTTTTAGTTCACACCGAATCAAAAAATAATTAAAATCATTTCCTAGGATCTAAAAATTCGTATAAACTATGGTTTTAATGAGTATTAACCCAAGATTGCATAAATTATCATAATATTTTTAATAAAGTGTGAAATGGACCTTAAAATTCAATATGATAATTATATAAAAAATCACATATTAAAAAACTATTTTTCGAAACCAAGTTCTATTTGAAATGCATTTTTTTGTAAAAAATGGGAAAATCTACTTTAAGACCACTAAATATATTATATATTCCATTTACATAAATTTAATTTCATTAAGAAATATATAAATTCAATAAACAAAATAAAAAATTATAAATAGACAAATACAAAATAAATTCTTCAAATCCCAAAAGAGATGGAATTCAAATCAAAGAGACCCTTAAACCCATAAATATATCATATAATTTAATTTGGGTACCATTGGTGGAATAATACTTCATTAGAATTTAGAAAACCGCTTGAAAACAGTGATAGTAGTTTTAGAAAATAAATTTCATTCATAATTTACATGTAATAAGAACTTTGAAAACTCAATCATAACATAAGAAAAAAATGAATCAAAAGGAACAAACTACCTATATCAAGAAATTATTATTAAAATCCATAAAAAATAAAGATAATGGGATAGACGGTGTAACATCCTAGGTAAATAAAGAATATTGCTTTTTCATATTTATTAATATTTGTGAATAAAATATTAATATTACTTTAAAGGGAACACTATGCTCGATGGCGTACCCAATACGCAACAACGAGTTTCTTTGAAATCTTATGTTGCACTCTATTCATAAAATAATATTATTTTAAATGGTAGTTAATGTTTAGCCGTTTTATTGGTAGGAATGAATTGAAATCACTAAAATATGATTATATATGTTTTTTAAATGTTTTTACATTTACCCAATAAAATATAAAGGCTTAAAATAAGAAAAGAATTCAATTTTAAGCATAAATACTCTAAAATTCACTAAAAGGACAATTTATCGCCTCTTGATGGTGAAAACTCTTTAATATAGTATTGGTCACACTTATATATTATGTTGGACCAAATAAAATTCTTCTTTAGAATCGTGATATCAAAATTTACTTTGTGTAAATTTTTGGTATTTTTCTAATAAAGTTCATTTTTTAATGAATAGTGAAAAATGTTGTACTTTTATTCAAAACCTCATTTTAGTCTAATTTATTTATATGATTAGATCATATTTTTAATTGTTATTAAAGTTGAATTAGAATATATTTTTATCATTTAATCCAACGGTGGTCATTGGAATTAATTTCACTTTGAAATTGGACTTAAACTAGTGTCAATCTTTTAATAGATGTTGTTTCTTAAAAACACGCTACTTGTTTTGGCAGCAGCAATTAATTATTAAATTAACTAATGCAACTTATATGTTTTTAATTTTGTAAAATAGAAATCATTTTGGAATTTGAAATATCAAATATAGCTTATGGTGAAATTTTGGTATTTTTCTGAAAAACTTCAATTTTTGATGAATAGTGAAACCACTAAGTGGTAATTAAAAAAACTGATTTTTCGATTAAATGAAACTTTACCAATTCTGTGATTTGAATTTAAAAAATCCAACATACATTTTTTCATTAGGATGTAAAATTTGGTTCAATTGGATTAAAATTATTTTTTGGTGAATAGTAACTTTTAAGTTTTATTAATCGCGATTAAACGTAATTAGTGTAATTTAAGGTAAAGATACTGTTATAATAATATAAAATGACCATGACACATTTCCTGCCCTTATTTGATGAGTCTTTTCCGACCAAGACAATCCATGGGTCAACTTGGGGACCCCATGGAGACACTTAGGCAATAAGATGACATTAATAACCAATTATTTAAAGTTAAAATTAAAATGTCACAAACATGTATTATTTTACTATAACAATTTTTACATGGGGATATAAAAGACATATTTTTTACTATAAATATTCATTATAAAGATAAAAATATTTCCTACATTATGATATTTTTTTTATAATTTTTATACATTAAATATATTTTATTTATTTATGACATTGTGATGATGCATCGATTACATCAATAATGAATGATTTAAATAAAATGAAAAGATAATGTAAAATCTAAGACGTTCACTTGGAAAAAATATATTTGATGATTATATTTCGAACCCTTATCACCTTATCCTATAAATTTATCATTTTGGGACCTTTAAAATCCGAAAATAATTTTATAATGAAGTAACTTTTCAAGACATTCCAAGAGTGCCCCTCCTCCCTCTTATGAGAGGCCCCCAACTCCACCTCATTAACCACACCTCTCAAGCCTTTGGCTCGGCCGAACCCTGCCTATTTCATCTCTACACATCCCTATCTTCATCATTGAAGCCTTCCCTTAGTTAGAAAGCTCTTCAACAGAACTTTTTGGTTCAAACCAAGGGGAGTTACCCGATTTAAAGGTAAAGTCTTCCCTAATATTCTTTTGTTTTATTTTGCTTCTCCAACCCCCTAAACTAATTTTATTCCTTTATTTTGTAAAAAATAATGCATCTTAAATATACTATTATGCTTTTATAATAAGGATTTGAGCTACACTTACACACACATTCGTCTAATAGTTAAAGAACAAACTGTTTCTGTGGATGGCGAATTACTGCCTCACGAAACAATGATTGGTCAATATTCTTTTAACTCCTTTAAAGGTGGAAATTATGATGTCACTGTATTTTATATATGATATATATGGTATTTATGTTTTCTATATACTTCTGTATTTTATATTTAAAACACACCTTTATTCTTTGCTTATTGTGAAAATGCGATAATTTCATAAGAGGAAGTGTGGACTACCGCCCCCTCAAGTGATGTGACTCATTCATGCAATAAATGAAATGTATAAAAAATGAAATTAATGAAGAAATGTGACCTATATAACATATATATTATACTGTAAATATAATATATATATCTCTCATTTACTTTTTTTAATTCAATTAATATGACAATGAAATGAAGGTAGTGTTCATGCGTACGTACGGCCTACCCTCTCCATAAACGGTGAATTTCATTTCTTTTTATCTCCAAATGTTATGGAATAGTATAAAATGAATAATTACTAGATATATATTGTCTTTAAATCAGTAATACTATTCTGTAGATGATTTACTTATAACTACATGGATAATAATTTTCAAACAAGTTCATTTTTGACTCATGTAACAAACATCCAAAAAAAACATCTAATATGAACTCACATTATTAACCAATTATTATAATATTATAATATGTGATATTAAATGAATAATAATATTTAAAGGATGTCCTTAAGAAATTATAAATTGACGAATGTTTATTATTCAGTAATATATTGAAACGAATAAGACAATTCGGACTTGAGGTAAGGGATCCTACCTCTCTCTTTCTTTTTAAGTACTCACTTTTATGTCATTTCTTTTAAGATAATCTTTCTTATGTTTGGGGATGTTATTTTATAATCCTCATTCAGTACTTTTTATATTAATATTATGAGAGACCCTATTTTATCTCATAAATCCATTTTTGGATGTTTTATGTGGCACTTTTAGGCTGCCGAATTTTCATAAGGGATTTTTCATCTCACTTTTATTCCTGTGGGATTTATGCTACATTTGCCACTATTTCCTTTGATTGGTGTATGTACTGACCATTATACTACTCTTTGTGTAATATAATTTCATTTATTAGTATTTACATCAATGGTGTATGTTCTTTCTTTCCTGGGGTGTACTTTTCAAAAATTACCCAAGATGGTAAGGGAACCATTCACCCTCCTCTTTTTAAAAGACTTATTTTTGTTAGGTCTTTTAATTTTCATCTTATTATATTGGGATATGTTCTTCTATATCCTTATTGATGTAAAATTTATTTCCATGTGATGATATACCCTTTTTGTCTCATCAACTCGTTTTCGGAATTTTAAAGAGATGTCGTTAGGCTGTCTAATTTTTACAAGGGAACTTCTTAACCAAATTTCAATTTATTTGGGTTAAACTTGTAGTTATTGAATATTTCATCCTATGAATATGTGTTAAGGACCTCTGGTTGTTTTACACTTAATATCCACTTATAATTAGGTGTATTTATATTTTTTACACATAATTATTAGATTGATTTATCCTTAATTTAATGACACATTCTTTATAAGGGATTTCATCTCATTTTAAATTTCTAATTGAGAATTCATTGTTGTTATGCACCAATTCACTCTTATATGGTGTATATACTGACCTTTGGAATATTATATCGTGAATCCCTTTATTCTCATGATATTATAACGTTCTGACTAAATGTTATTCCTCAATTATTGTAATCAAGTGTCTCTCATTTTGTTAAAAACCATTTAACTAAAATATCGTTTTAAATGTTTTAATGATTTATTCTTATAAATATTTCCCATTAATATCCATGTTTTCAAAATGGTTTTAAGGATTTATTTATATGGATATTAATGGTTTAAAATGTTAAAATCTTCAAAGTGGTATGGGAAACTTTGATTCAGAAATCATTTTATTAAATGTTTTAAATGGTTTTGAAAATGGTTTTTTGAATGGATTCATTATTTCAATATCTTAAAATGTTATATTATTATTTCAACATGGGAATGTTATCATTATTTTATGCTTAATTTATGTGCTATGACTATGTTATGGTTCTTGGGCATCGTTTATGAAGACGGGCGGTTCCGTGATAAACTAAGGGCGGGTGAGCCCGATATAGCTCTCCAATGCATTGGGTAACACGAAGGAGTTAAACATTAAGGTTTCTTTGAATTTATTTAAAGAATATACTATGATGGGTATTGTAAACATAACCATGGGGGTTACTCAATGTGTAAGAATATTATGAATGCCTCAAGTTACATTTATGTATTATGATTTCTATGAGTTATTCCTAAATCTTATGATTTCATGAGGTATGTTAATTTGATTATGTTTTATGAGTAAAGTATGATTTCATTTATTCTTATGTATACATGGACTAATGTTTTCTTTCCGTATTGGTATAACCCTTACTGAGATTTTTGTACGCATCCTAAGTTTTTGAAATGTTTTCCACAGGATATAAAGTGGAATACGGTCAATTATGGGATCAAGGGAATGTCATGATGTCTAAAACATGGAACTAGACATGACTCTTTTGTTCAAGAGTTTTTATTTTGTGAAAAAAATGGAAACTGATTAGATGTGTCTACTGTGTAATCTTTGAGATGTAATAGTTATGTCCTAATTCTCTAAAACTCTAAACCTGAAAAGATCTTCAATTTGAATTATTCATTTAATTCAAGATTAAGTAAGGTTTAAGGTTGGGTCCTTATAGTTGGTATCAGAGGTCGGTTTAGATAACTTTAGAGGTTAGGGTATCCTTTAAGCATAAGTGTCATTACCATAATGGTTCGGATTTTAGAAAGGGTCATAGTATTCAATAAAGTGAATGAGTTTAAGATAACATGAATAATTATATCTTAGATTTATATGATGATTCTAATGATATACTCACACTGACCTTTTTGGATTAGTAAATGGATGGATCTAGCAGGCACCAAAGTGACAAAGGAAGCTGTGGTGGTTCTCTAATTAAGAGACTAGATGAAATAGGGGATTACATGAGAAACATCACGGTTATTCTAAACCAACTATCATGAAGTATGATTAACCACTTGAACCTTGGTGAGTTCTCTAATGCATCATGTATGAGATGACCTACTCGATGTGGAAGTTCAGGTAATAATTATAAAGGTAACCATAAGGGTTTATATGGTCCTCACTTTTGAGGTAATTATGGGTTATTATATGTTATGATGGAAAATGGAAGGCATGAGATAAACTTGAGGTTAAATTATGTTATGGTAATTTTTGAATATTTTATCACTTTTGGAGAATTTTATAAGAATCATGTAGTTTTGGAAAAAGGACAACACGTAGACTGTGTGACAACCTGTCACGTTGGACGAAGCTGCAGGAATCGAACCCACAACCAATGTGTGGCTGGTATTTATCACCTACCACTGGACTACTTGAACTCCCTAGTTAGTTTGACTATTTCTTTTTAGTTAGATGATCTTATGAATGTAGAATAAGTTTATTTTTTGGTTATCTATGGAAATTATTAACCTATCATGGAGGATATGGGATTAGGTTAATTACTTGTCAATATGAGACTTTAACAGCAACTGATGTTATTTGGAGATAAATGCTAATATTTAACTTTGAATAATATGTGATTAAATCCTTCAGAGATTTGGGTTTCAATATTAGTTTGGTTTACATTGAAGAATTTTATGGATAGATGTTTATTGAATGGTCTTTATTGAACTTTGGATTTTGTTTGACAAATTTTGGAGATTAGGTGTAGTATTTTTTTTTGTAAAAAAATTATACTTTTTGGGTATTATCAGATCTCGTACTAAACTTTTTTGGGTTTGGTTTTGGTTAAGGTCTAAAGACATGAGAAATATATATCTCTCTTTTGTGTATTAGGTGATTCTAAAGATGTTGATTATAGTACTCTGAATGTGAACAAGTCTTCCTAAATCAACATTATTTAGAGAAAGTATGAGTTTGTGTTAGAAATATAGTAAAAGATGAAATTCTACATGAAAAGTAAGTATGTTACCTTATGATTTATTTAAGCTCAAAATAATTACTCAATGAAAAGTAACTTAAAACAAAAATTTTGTCTATTAAATTTTCATACTGGGGAATCGAATACCGTTTAACCCATCACAGGTTTGTGATTTTTTGGTGGTTAACTTTCTCCTAAACATGTTTTCTATCACTCTCCCTCAGAACATGACCCTTTGTTTTTTCTTCCATATCCATGTTTTCCTACATGTAATCCTAGTATGGGTTATCTTAGGTGACCTCTATACTTCTCTTTATTTCTTTTAAAGTGATAGTTTTACCGACTCTTGTTCTGATGTGGAACTTTCAATGAAGTTTCCAAGCCCAATTTTAAAATTGAGAGGACGCAATTCCCAAAAGGGGGGAAGAATGTAACATCCCAGGTAAATAAATAATAGTACTTTTTCATATTTATTAATATTTGTGAAAAAAATATTAATATTACTTTAAATGTAACGCTATGCTTGATGGCATACCCAATACGCAACAACGGGTTTCTTTGAAATCTTACATTGCACTATATTAATAAAATAATATTATTTTAAATGGTAGTTAACGCCTAGTTGTTGTATTGGCGGGAATGAATAGAAATAACCAAAATATAATTATAGGTGTTTTTTAAATGTTTTTACATTTACCCAATAAAAGATAAAGGCTTAAAATAAGAAAAGAATTCAATTTTAAGCATAAATACTCTAAAATTCACTAAAAGGCCGATTTTTCACCTTTTGATGGTGAACCCTATTTAATATAGTTTTGGTCACTCTTATACATTCTTTTGGACCAAATAAAATCCTTCTTTATAATAAAGATATCAAATTTTACTTTGTGTAAATTTTTTGTATTTTTCTGATAAAGTTCATTTTTAATGAATAATGAAAAATGTTGTATTTTTATTCAAAACCAATTTTTAATCTAATTTATTTATATGATTATATCATCTTTTGAATTGGTATTAAATTTAAATTAGAATATATTTTTCCAATTTAATTAAATGGTGGTCATTGGAATTAATTTCACTTTGAAATTGGACTTAAACTTGTGTCAATCTTTTAATAGATATTGTTTCTTAAAAACACACTATTTGTTTTGATAGTGAGAATTAATTATTAAATTAATTAATTCAACTTATATGTTTTTAATTTTGTAAAATATACATCATTTTTTAATTTGGAATATCAAATATACCTTAGGGTGATTTTTTGGTATTTTTCTGAAAAACATCAACTTTTGATGAATAGTGAAAACACTAAGTGGTAGTTAAAAAAACTGATTTTTTGATTAAATAAAACTTTACCACTTATGTAATTTTAATTTAAAAAATACAAAATAAATTGTTTTCATTAAGATGTAAAATTTTGTTTAATGGGATTAAAGTAATTTTTTGGTGAATAGTAACTTTTATGTTTTATTAATCGCGATTAAAGGTAATAAGTGTAATTTAAGGTAAAGATAATGTTATAATAATATGAAATGACCTTGACACATGTTCTACCCTTATTTTATGAGTCATGTCCAAACAATAAAATCCATAGGTAAACGTTGGGACCCCATGGAGCCACTTTGGTAGGAAAATGACATTAATAACCTTTTTTAAGTTAAAATTAAAATGTCACAAACATGTATTGTTTTGATAAAACAATTTTTACATGGGGTTATAAAAGACATATTTTTTACTCTAAATATTCATTAGAAATCTAAAATTATTTCCTACATCATGATATTTTTTATAATTTTTAAACATTAAATAAATTAATTTATTTATAACACCGTGATGATGCAGCGATTACCTCATTAATGAAGGATTTAAATAAAATGAAAAGATAATATAAAATATAAGACATACACTTGTAAAAAACCTATTTTATGAGTATATTTCGAACCCTTATCACCTTATCCTCGAAATATATCAATGTCGGACCTTTAAAATATGAAAATCATTTTATAATAAAGTAACATTTCAAGACATTCCATGAGTGCCCCTCCTCCCTCTTATAAAAGGCCCCCACCATCACCTCCTTACCCACACCTCTCAAGACTTTGGCTCAGCCAAACCCTGCCCATCTAATCTCTCAACATCCCTCTATTAATCATTGAAGCCTTCCCTTATGAAGAAAGCTCTTCGAGAAACGTGTTTGGTTCAAACCAAGGGGAGTTACCCAATTTAAAGGTAAAGTCTTCCCTAAAGTTCTTTTGTTTTATTTTTCTTCTCCAACCCCCTAAACTATTTTTATTAATTTATTTTGTAACAACTTAATTATATTAAATATAATAGGATGTTTTATAAGAATTATTCGAGCTACACTTACACACACATTTGTCTAATGGGTAAAGAACATACTGTTTCTGTGGATGGCGAATTACTGCCTCACGAAACGATGATTGTTCAATATTATTTTAACACATTTAAAGGTGGGAATTATGATGTAACTGTATTTTATATATGATATATATGGTAATTATGTTTTCTATATTATTCTGTAATTTATATTTAAAAAATACCTTTATTCTTTGCATGTTGTGCAAATGCGATAATTTCATAAGAGGAAGTGTGGACTACCGCCCCCTCAAGTGATGCGACTCATTCATGCAATACATGGAATATATAAAGAATGAAATTAATGAACATATGTGACCTATATAACATATATATTATACGAGAATTATAATATATATATCTCTCATTTATTTTTTTTAATTCCATTAATATGACAAAGAAATGAAAGTAGCGTTCATGCGTACGTACGGCCTACCATCTCCATGAACGGTGAATTTCATTTATTTTTATCTAAAAATGTTATGGAATAGTATAAAATGAATATGTACTGGATATATGTTATATTTAAATCATTAATACAATTCTGGAGATGATTTAATTATACCTACATGGACAATCATTTTCAAACAAGTTCGTTTTTGAATCATGTAACAAACATCGACAAAAACCTCTGATATGAACTCGCGTTATTAACCAATTATTATAACATTATAATATGTGATATGAAATTAATAATAATCTTTAAATAATGTCCTTATGAAATTATAGATTAACAAATGTTTATTATTCAGGAATATAAAGAAATGAACAAGACAAGTTGGACTTGAGGTAAGGGATCCTACCTCTCACTTTCTTTTTAAGTAATCACTTTTATGTAATTTCTTTTAAGATCATCGTTATTATGTTTGGGGATATTCTTTTATAATCCTAATTCTTTACATTTTATGTTCATATTATGAGAGACCCTATTTGATCTCATAAATCCATTTTTGGAAGTTCTATGTGGCCTTGTTAGGCTGCCGAGTTTTCGTAAGGGATTTTTCATCTCACTTTTGTTCTCGTGGGGTTTATGCTACATTTTCCACCATTTCCTTTGAGTGGTGTATGTACTGAACATTATTCTACTCTTTGTGTAATATACTTTCTTTTATGAGTATTTACATTAATTGTGTATATTCCTTCTTTCATGTGGTGTACTTTTTGAAAATTACCCAAGTCGGTAAGGGAACCTTTCACCCTCCTCTTTTTAAAAGACTTCTTTTTGTTAGGTCTTTTAATTTACATCTTATTATGATGGGATATGTTCTTAGATATCCTTATTGATGTAAAATTTATTTCCAAGTGATAATATTCCCTTTTTGTCTCATCAACTCGTTTTCTGATTTTTAAAGAGACGTCATTAGGCTGTCGAATTTTTACAACGGAACTTCTTAACCAAATTTTGATTTCTTTGGGATCAACTTGTAGTTATTGAATATGTCATCCTATGAATATGTTTTAATGACCTATGGTTGTTTTATAATTAATATCCACTTATATTGGGTGTATTTATATTTATCACACATAATTATGAGATTGATTTATCCTTAATTTAAGGATACCTTCTTTATAAGGGATTTCATCTCATTTTACATTTCTGATTGAGACTTTATTGTTGTTATGCACCAATTCACTCTTATATGGTGTATATACTTTCTATTAGAATATTATATCGTGAATCCCTTTATTCCCATGATATTATAATTTTCTGATTAAATATAATTCCTCAATTATTATAATCATGTTTCTCTCATTTTGTTGAAAACCCTTTAACTAAAATATCATTTTAAATGTTTTAATGATTTATTATTATAAATATTTCTCATTAATATCCATGTTTTCAAAATGGTTTTACGGATTTATTTATATGTATATTAATGGTTTAAAATGTTAAAAGATTCAAAGTGGTATGGGACACTTTGATTCAGAAATCTCTTTATTAAAAGTTTTAAGTGGTTTTGAAAATGGTTTTTAGAATGGATTCATTATTTCAATATCTTAAAATGTTATATTTTTATTGAAATGTGGGAATGTTATCATTCATTTATGCTTAAGTTATGTGGTATGATTATTTTATGGTTATTGGGCATTGTTTATGAAGATGGGTGGTTCCATGATAATCTAATGGCAGGTGAGCCTGATATAGATCTCCAATGTATTGGGTAACACAAAGGAGTTAACCGTTCAGGTTTCTCTGAAGAGATTTAGGGAATATATTGTGATGGGAATTCCAAACGTAACCATGAGGGTTAATCCCTATGTAAGAATGTTATGAATTCCTCAAGTTACCTTTATGTCTTATGATTTCTATGAGTTATTCCTAAATATTATGATTTCATGAGGTATGTTAATTTGATTATGTTTTATGAGTAAAGTATGATTTCATTGATTTTTATGTATACATGGACTAATCATTTCTTTCTGTATTGTTATAACCCTTAAAGAGCTTTTTTTTCTCATCCCATGTTATTGAAATGTTTTCCACAGGACATAAAGTGGAATACGGTTATGGATGGGATCAAGGGAATGTAATGATGTATAAAACATAGAACTAGACATGACTCTTTTGTTCAAGAGTTTTTATTTTGTGAAAAAAATGGAAATTGAGTAGATGTGTCTAACTTGTAATCTTTGAGATTTAATAGTTATTTTCTAATTCTCTAAAACTCTAAACCTAAAAAGATCCTCAATGTGAATTATTAATTTAATTCAATATTAAGTAAGGTTTAAGGCCTGGTCTTTATAGAAGGAGTCCTCACATCCTATAAATCAGAAAAATTGATTATATTAGACAAAAAACTATTTTAGGTTATGTCTAATATGGTTCCATTAGTGGAAGGAGAATGAAATAAAATCAGAGAAGATAAAGTAGAAGAAAGAGAATATAAATGATGATAAACCTGTGAAAAAAAGGTATGGTGACCTAAGAGTCTTCAAAGTGATAAGAATGAGTAATTTGGTGCCCCCCCCCCAGACGTCACTTATGAATAGGAATGGAATAGACCCCAAATAGTGTAAAATTGTTCAAGGGTGGGATGATAATTCATTTTTATAAAAACATATGAAGATAGCACAGTTTACCAAACTAGGCTATAACAATTCATGTGGGGATAGACTCTCCTAGAAGAGCCTTATAGTTTTCAAAATCACATTGAAACCAATACAATAATATATTGGAACTATAATTTCTAATTCACATGATTTTCACTAGTCTTGAGAAAAACGTGTTTTATGCACCACACATCTAATTTTCATAAAAGATAAATTAAAACATGATAAAATGAATAAAATATATTAAAAATGAATACATTAATTTGTAAATGTGAGGTTGTGTTGTAAATATTTTCCCCATGATATCAATTTCTTCCCATAAATATAATCCATAATTTTACAAAAATAAATGATCCATTATTCATTAAATACAAGAGATATCCAATCAGAATGAAATTGTGGAATGGGAAATATGATTCTTGAGTAAATTTTTACTAAGGGAAAAAACTTATCAAACTATCAATCAATTTCTATAATGAAACCCAGCAGTCTTCTATGATAATCAAAAATAAAATATGAATACAATTTTTTCTATGGAGGTAATTCAAACTCTAATAACTAAAGAAGGTCTCCCCATCATTTAAGGAATTTTATTGTAACTATGGGTCTATGAAAATGGTGTTGTCCAAAATAAAACCACACATTATAATACATAACCCTATAACCATGGAGGATAAAATGAGACATTCACACAAAAATTTCATCCATAATAATATAATAATGAATATATAAATCTCCAAAATAACATAGACATCGAGAATCATAGATGAAAAAGGAATATATCAAAAGACTAATAGAGTATAAATAACTAGTGAGAATAACGGTATGTACCAAGAAGAAGATCTATCAGAAAACTATTATGATCCAATCTAAGATAGACAATCATTTCATCCATTCTTCAAAAATTGAAAAATATACTTCAAAAGATGTTTCAATAGAACATAGTGATGCAATGTATTTATAACTCTCAAAAAGGGGGCTTATAATGTGAAATTTAACCACATTTATAGAGTAAAAAGGATCTATTTATTACAAAAGTAATGAAAACAAAGTGAAGATATTTTCTTAAGTCAACCAAATTATTTAACATAGGATTATATTTTTTCATATTTTCACCAGATAGAGAACCTTCACAAATTATAAAATAAATAGTTTCATCAATAACCTGCGTTTCACAAATAAATTTCAACTCTCGACACAATACCTTATAGACTATATGCCCAAATGAAGTCAAATCAGGTAAAGTCACTCTGAAGGTGAGATATTTTTAGAGAACCATCAAAAAGAGATAAACCTTCAATAAGAAATAAAATAAAAACATTCGAGGAATATAACATTAAAACCCATATATTTGATGATATATTTTTCCTAAAATAAATTTAATTTCACATATAGCATGTGATATAGGAAAACCTATTTTAAACAAACCACAATAAAAAGAATTTTAAATAAATTTGATTGTTGTAAACTAAAAATTATAATTATTGGAATGAATAAGAATGAAAATTTTTTGAAAAATATTCTTAATTATATTATATAATGATAATTTATTTTCATATAAAGTACTCAATTTTAAAATAATTCATTATATTCATTAAAATACATATTTCTTAAAAATGGTGTTTTTTTTATTTTTTATAGAGAATGATATAACTAGTTTGATAGACTATTTTAAAATATATCTTAAAATATTAAACAAAAATTTTGAAAAATTTATATCAAAATTATCTTAGAGTGAAATTTTAATAATTTTATTAAATTATTTCTTTTTTGATGAATAGTTTGAATTACTTTTTTTAAATGTCTTATAATATAAATCATTATAAAAATTATGTTTTATTTTAAAATGATTTTAAGGTATAATGAGTTGAATTATATTGTTAATAATCCATTTTAGGTTATTTGAATACATTGTATAGTGAATTTTGTTATAAAATATTTATATGATTATGAAAACCATTTTTGGGAAACCCTCTTTTCATCATGATTTGATGAAATATTTTTAAATTAAATTCTTTCACTTATATAACATGAATTTGGGAAAAATAATGGTATATTTTAAATCATAATAATTAATATATAATAATTTCAAATTTATTTTTTTTCGTTATTAATGGTATGTAAGGTGAAAATGCATCACCATGGTTATGGTAAAAATGAGTTTATTAGGGGTTAAACCAAGAAATAAAGGTGATTTTCCAATGAAAATTTTATAATGACTGATAAATGTAAACAAATACTACCTTATATGATCCAAAATTAGAATATCTATCTATTTAGAATCATTTTAGTTGAATATGACTTTATTATATTAAAATATTCAATAAAATTCAAAGTGTTTCCTCATCGCAGATATAAAATGACACCCATAATTTCTCTTCCTGACAGCACATTGAGATATGTAGCTCAGCCAAATCATGAAAACCTATACTATGAAATTTCAAATCCATTAATTGTAAGTTATATACATCTTAAAATACCATTCCAATGGTTCACATTAAATGATCTAAAGGAGGCTTACTGAAGAAGAGGTAATCATCCTACCATGCCACTATCAATTTATTTCTTATTAAAACTCCTATAAATATTTTTTATTTGTCTTAAAATAATAAAATAAGCATCTTTAATATATTTAAACGTTATTTTTATTATTTAACCACCAAAATCTCCCATCTATTAAATCCAATGGAATGTGAAAATATCATTCCTAGTACATGTGGACTATGGCCTCCACATAAAGAAACAATTCACTGTCCACCATGGTATTTCATTAATTTTTATTAAAATGGATTTTATGTTTATATATTATATTTCTGAGATATTCATGATTCTATAATTATAATATCATATCTATCTTCTTACCTTCTGATCCATTTTAAAATGATAATGTTCTTCCTGCATATATGTGGACTACCACATCCACAAAGCATTATGATTCATTTTTCATTCCTCACTAAAAGGATGATCACAAAGATATATTTAATAAATATATATTATATATTATAATATAATAATTATATAAATAATTATTATTATTTACATATCAAAACTTCAGTCCAGTGAAAATTTAATAAAGTGTTCATGCATACGTATGACCTATCATCTCAAAGAATAGTATAGTTCATTTTTTAATCTATACCATATATATATGTCCCTAAATATATATTATGTATATATTTGAAATTTATATCATTATTTAAAAAATGGATATGATGTAACCATGATTAATGTAAAAGGACCCGAAATACTAAACCAAAATTCTCAGGAAAAAACATATAGTTAACACTATGAAACGATGATTTGAATAAGGAATTATTAATAAATGTATATTTAAATGTTAAAAGTGGAAAATATATGATTTTATAATTATTTTAATTATTATTTTATATAAATATATATCTATTTATTACACATGATATTAGAGTTCTTAAAATGAAATTCATACATGAGGTCAGGGTTTATCATGTCAAATTGTCTTCTTTGAGACATATGTTATGCTATACACCCATAATCATTTATGAAGTTTATATACATTCCAATTTTTATGTTATATGATTAATATATTTATTATCATGATATTAAATGATTCTTTTAAATTTATTCCTTCAATGGTATTACGATTCAAAATTTACCAATGCGGTTGTGGATTCTCATCTCACTTTTATTTATAGGAGCACATGTCATATTCAACATTTATTTCATTTTTTTTGTGTATATAATACCCATGAATTTATTTTATGATATTTTTGATGAAAATTTTAAGTGTTTTAATATCTATATAATCATTTATTTTTCTTGAGGCTTTTAATACAAATTTCCCAAAGTGGTAGGAGTTTTATGATACAATCTCATTGATTATGGATATTAATTATGATAATGTTTTAAATTATGAAATTTCATGATCTAACACTCAATAATATAAAATGTATTCATATAATATAGTTATATTTATAGGTTTTATATTTTTTATTCATTTTCACATCCTTAATAACTTAATTGAAAGAAAAATTATTTTATGAAAAACATAACATATTCTTATCTTTAGTCGAAAATAATTTTCTTTCCATATACATGTTTTCAAAAAAAATTACAATAATTCTTTTAGTAATATAAAATTATTTTTTAAATTAATATTTGCCCTTGGTTTACTTCTTAAAAAAATGTTATAAAATTGTTCTTCTTGTCATTTTCCGAATAGAGTGATTTTTAACTTTTATCTGAAATGTGAAATGAATCTATGTTATTATGTAAATGGAATGAACTGAATTTATAGTCATCTTGGCTGATAAATGTATTGAATCTTAACATAAAGATCTCTATGCTTCTTATAAAAGAAATTTATTCCCTTAATATTTGAATATTTTATGATTTTAATGAAGTTATTCTAAAAGTTAAAATAGTATCTTCATCATGTAATATTACAGCAGATCATTTAGTAGAATTTTCATTTACGATAACATCATTTATTGTAATTTATGATTTACAAGAGATATAATCCAAGGATAAAATATAATTTTTTGGATCAATGGTTTCTAATTATTATTATGATATTTTTATGATTTACGATTTTTTTCATAGGTTATGTCCTGAAAAAATGTGAAAATATTTACAAAACTCATTACCTTTCATTAAGAAAGGATATATGATGAATGAATTATGATCTTCCGGAAGATATAGAGACTGATTATGATTGTGTGAATGGTTCTATTGTAGTTGTATGTCTGTCCAATACCTTGGTGAAATATGGATATATCATGAGATAATAATGGTTGGGGTGGGGAGTGAACCCAGTTTCTTATGTGACTATGTACACTATGATAGTATTTGGAATGAACCTTGACTAAGTGTATGATTGAATAGGGAGTGAACACAATACACTATTATAGTGTTCACAGTTTTCCTTTACTAATGAATTTTTTATATGACTATGTTTATTTTAAAAACAAAATTTTTATTCGAATATTATGTTCTCATGGATCAAGTTATTTGATTCTTTTATGATTCATATCTTATGAATACATAATATTTAATCCATAACTTGAGAGTATGATCTATAAAATACAAGGTATGATATTAAAATGTTAATATCATACTCTAATGCCATTTTTCTCATGTTATGATTGTGTGATCATTTTTTTCTATCTTTTTTACCATAAAATTGAATCAAAGATCATTATTTCTTATATTTCCTTTCCACATGTTATAATATTTTTAAATTTATGATAAATCTATGATTGGTGCTAGTTATACAAAACATTTTTTTAGATGATATAGATCTGTTTTGAAATTTTTTTTACATATCGCTGTTCCAAAAAACACTAAACCTATACCATATTTGGATTGAAATTAATTTTATGAAATGAATAATAATTTATTAATATACTATTTCAATTTATGTAAAGAAAAATCTTTAATAGTTTTTATTAGATTAAAAAATAAGATTCAATATTGTGGTACTCTTTCGTGTGATCCATGGTTGAAGCGGTACTCTCTTCCCTTTTCCTTCATGGGGAAAGGGTTTCCACTGGTGATTATTGTGTAAATATCACTTGGGAGATATAGATACTCATGGAGTTCTCTGATATGAATCAATTATCTCCCAATAGTTATAATTAAAAACTATTTTAGATGGTATAATTAAAAGGGATAGTTAACATGGGAAATGTGGATGAGAACATATTTGTGAGAACACTTATTATAATAATCAATATTGGATAACATACTATTCTATAGTAAAGTGAGGAGTGCGGTTATTCTAGAAAAAAATCTCAATCAAGATATTACAAGTGGATGAAATTTTGGAAAATATTTATATTTGGGTAATAAACATGAAAACAATAATTCATGTATATGTATTCTATTATTATAGTTTATGTTGAGTGTTACCATGCTGTGAACCTAGGTAGACACTCTGAGAGGATATTCTTGGGTTAATTCACAATTTACATTCAATTCATTATTAAGGATTATAATTGATGATGGTCATGTATGAAATAGGTTGAACCTAAGGTGTCATAGATTGAAATGAAGGTGGATTCCCTGTAAATTATTTTTTAGGATTATGTTGTTTAATATGACTATTATTGTTTCATTCACTATTACTTATTATGTTAGTCAATGGTTTTAACACAAATTATTTATGTTAATGATAAATTTTATGACTAATTAAATTATTATACTATTAGGGGACAAAAACTTATTGGATTGAGAATGAAAATTTTTATTTCAATTCTTAGGTAACATTCATAATCTATGAATCATGATGGGATACAAAAAAAAAGAGGGAACAATATTCTATTGATTCAGTCATGGGGTAATATCCACCTTCTTTTAGGGGGTCTACAGATCCACTAGTTTTCAATGAAATACATTATTTCCATCAAAAATTTATTTTCAATTATCCATTATTTGAAACATGTGAAATTTATTTTAGTTGTTTATCATTTGGAAGGATAACCAGATCAGTTGTGGAATCATATCAAGAATATGGGGTAAAAGGAATAAATTGAATTGATGGATTGGGATAAGTTTAAACAATTTTTTTAATAAGTATATTCTAAATATTAATCTTAAAAAATAAACAATTAATTCATTGATATAATTAAAAAGGATGATGAATCCATTAGTATTGATGAGGACAATTTTGTTATAATTGTGAGCTATTCATCTCTTGTTATTATCCAACCTGATTGTAATATTTATTATTTCATCAGGGGATTAAAATTGTATCTGTGAAGGGTTTAAGTCATAAGAGATATTAGTAGCTGTGAATAAAATCATTCAATGTGATATCTAGTTGTAAATAAATATTTTCATTACCCTTAAATCTCATGGTTTTGATAAAAAATAAATATGGAATTCAAATAATACTTTTAAAATAATGGAGAGAAAAAGTTGAGAATTATTTTATAATGAATGTGTGGAATTAATCATGGAGGACATTTTCCTAAGGGTACTGGTAAATTTATTATGTGTCTAAATTAAGTTAATTTGGAACTAAAATATTGATTTAATGGGAAGAATAAGTTAGATAATCATGGAGAAAAGCATTATAGAATTCCCCACCCATAGTCTAGGGTTTCAAATTCAAGCAGTATGGGAATTATGATATCTAATTCTAAAATTTATAGATTTATTATAATGATCTACAATAAAAAACTCTTAAAACTATAGATAGTGTTAAATAAATTATGATATCTATTTTTCTGTGGAGTTAAATAATACATTGGTAGAAGGTACACTTACCATACACTATTTGACGCCTAATAAATGTGGATCGACAAATTAATAATGGGTAAAATACATGAATATGGGTATTTGGTTCCCAAAAATTGAAGGAAGATGAAGGTGGATGATACCTATGGATCATGTGAGCCTTTATGGGTCTTGATATTGTGTTACCATCATTAGGTCATGTGAAAGAAACATGTGCAACACATAACCTGCAGTGGATCCCGTAGATCCATTTTCAACAAGTCTTTCTACACTTGTAATGGTTCTACAAAAAGATAAATGGTCATGTACTGGTATCAGAATATGTTCCCCCGTGTCTTAGTGGATTATCATCAATGAGTTCCTAAAAAACATCCAATATTCCTCTAAAATAGGTTAAATGTCAAAAAGGTTGAGGAATTTCACAGTCTTAAAGAACATGTGACGCATAACCTATGAGAAGGGTAATTTTCCATAAAAATGTCCGGACACACTTTCAAGAACCCTGAGACAATATAGAATAAAAAAATGTTGATAAAAAATTATGATGTGGAATCCACTTAGTGTCCTAAAAGACATTCAATGCATCACTAGCGATCTAAGAGACAACGTAAGACCATGAAAACATGTCTGCCTCATCTTGAAAAATCTCATCAGTATGTCATCCTCATCACATGAAGCACCGTATATATGTCTAAGAAGTTTTATGCTCCCACATTGGAACACTATGGGAAAATGGATGTGTTTTTCCATGAATTTATCATGCGTCTCTATATGTCCATTTTTGGTCATGTGATGCATCATCAACAAGTAGATTAGTTCTCTTAGACAATACTCATGCAATCTCACATGAATCCCACCAATTAGAAAAAAAATAAAATGAAATAAAAAGAGTAAGATGTGGGAGCCTCTTCTTATCATAAAATTTATGTGGACCACCGAGGAAGTCTATAACATCATCTCCTGAAAACCCCAGATAGGACATCCTTACCTTGAGAATTATTCTTGACAAGTCATCTAACATCTCGTGAATGCATTTAAATAAATGCCATGTTGTCATGAAGGTCCTTAGAAATTTAAATATGATGATAAGGAGGGACCATTGAATGATTGCAAGATCAAACAAGTCCCTATTAATTATGGATAATTATATAATGGAAAGGATGATGTGAGGGACTCATGGTTTTTAAAAATGAGGCAATGCCCTCAGAGCTATCCATGATAGAGGCTCAAGAAAATGTAAGGTTTCCGAACACTTTACTAACACCATATTGGATACACTTAGACACACTTCACAATGTGAATAAAATATGTGGTGGAAAGGCCTATAATTTCCCCATGGTAGCATGAAAAATGCCTCGCTACCTATTAGGACTGAGGGGGTGAACTCTTGAAATTTCTCACCAATACTAAAGAAGGATACATAGAGTGCATGATCTCATGAATAAAATATATTTTGTCAAGTAATATATTGGTGAACAGCCTGAGCGAACATGATCCATACATAAAGAACATCACATGATCATTAATAGATCATGGGAAGGCCATTTGGTAGGAAATGCAAAGAACATCACACAAGTCTTCTAGATTGAGAAAGACTTAAAATAAACTAACAATAAATAAAAAAAATTAATTCATTTAATAATGGAAATAAATAAGAGTAAATGTGGAAGAAAAAAACCAAACACACATTCACTGACCCTCATACACCTCATGTAAACTATCCAAGATTTGGTTCGAGGCAACGAAATATTGTCCAGATCTCATTATTCTCCTCTGGTATGATATTTGAGTCACGAGAAGTCCCTTGGACATGTAAGTTCAAGCTGAATGGTTCTCCTTGATATTTGAAATTAGTCTCATGAATTCCTCTAGGCTTGTCACCCAAGACTTGTGATGTACTTTAGATATATCACCTAACTCATATAACAGTGCCCTCTTATGTCATCCAAATCTCATAGTAGCACTCGGTTAACCAGCTATCACGATGCCCCCCGATCAATTTAGGTGAGACATGAACTTCCATCAAGAAATGATAACCAGGACATGCGATACTGTTTAGACATTTCATTCAAAATATGTCACACCATCCAAGACATGTAACATTGACTCTTGCAACACCCTCCATATGTGTAATGCATCTCTTACGATGACACCAAGGAATGTTAGCTGGGTTACGAGACACCCTCTAGACAATCCATTTAGATCTTGTGATGTCCTTTTGATAAGTCATATAGGTTATACGGAACCCTCTAGATGAATTGTCCCAATCAATAAGAGCATCATATTACTTGATGAAATTATTCATCCATGGTGTACAAGCCATTGTCAACAAGGAATCCTCAGAGTGTAATTCATGATCAAGGGAATAATAAAATATTCCCCAACTATGAAGGGAATCATAGGACATGATGACATTTCCTATCCTTAGTGTTCAAGCCTCGGTCAATAGGGAATCCTCTAAGTTTAATCCCAGATTAGTGACATTAAAAAATACTCCCTAGCTAGATAGGGAATCATGTGACTGGTTGAAATTTTCTATCCTTAATTTGTAAGCCTATATCAATAGAAAAACCTCATAATGTAATCCCCAACCTATGGGATAAAAAATATTCTAAAACCTGAAATAGAATTCTAGTACTTGATGACATTTTCCATCCTTAGTGTGTATTCCATGATCAATAAGGGTGACTCGAAGTATAATCACTGATCAATGGCATAATACAACACGCCTGAGTCCTTAAGGGAATCCCATGACCCAATGACAGTGTCTACCCTCGATGTGTAAGACCTGATCAGTAGGGAAGTGTCAGTGTGTATTACCTAATCAATCATACTATAATAAATCTAATTCCTATTATAACCAAGATAGATAGGATACCTTTCTCAGTCCTGATCTCTATAATAAAATCGTCTATGGGTTGTCCTTGTGTATAAACCACACCCCGGTGTGTAGTGATACTGATTACATGTTATACCTTGTCTCTCACACCAAGAATATCTCAGGTGTGTTTAGGTAGTTAAAATAGTCATATCATCTTCCCCACATATGCCCAAAATTTAGGAAAGTTTCAACATGTATGTCCCAATATGTGTCATGATATATTCATCTCAACACTAAGGCATCTACCTTGGGTCTAGTGGAAATGTTATCAATGAACTATAAGAACTTTGATTCCTTCCAAAATCATGATATGTTGGACATCTTCTTAAGGCCCAATCTCTAATAAAACTCTACTCTGATGCAATTACTTTTATGTCTAATACATCTCATCTATTAGGATCCAATCCTTCACATGGGTAGATCACCCTACCACTTTCATCAGTGGACTGTGAAAATGAATAAACTCAAAAAATTTGATTTTTTCTATAACTGGGATATGTTGGACAATTCTCAAGGAATAAATATTGAATTCCCAGTGCCTCATAGTAATAATATATGTCCACTCTACATGATGTGAAACTAGAAAAGTCTAATGGAATACATGGGTTATGATTCCTATAATAACAGGGATTTGTATGAAGCCTCATAATGGATCAATACCATCTTCAGAATATTAAATTGCCTCCTTATGTGGTAGCATATGATGAAGCATCTAGTTATAAGGCTTCATAATATAAAGAATCTACCCATAATTATGCAAATAGATGAATAATCTTAGATACATATAGATCGATTAACTAATGATATACCCTTTTATTCTCTCATCAATGAGATTCCCTTTATTTTGTATGTAGAGTTAATTAACCATTAATCATTTTATTACTGTATCCGATCTCGTATAGGGATTATGAATAGATTTTCTAACATATATTAAAACCATAAAAGAGTTATGGGGTAGTTAATATTACCCCTCAGAAAGGATAGATGATCCTGACCTCCCATCCTCTCAACTAATGTGAGTCCCTAAGAGTTTTTGGGTATGAAGAACCAACTATCCACCTTTCTTTGGAAATTATGTGTGTACCCATTTATGGATGATGGAACTATTAGAATCATTCATTATGAATGATAATGATCTAATATTA
This sequence comes from Viscum album, assembly GCA_963277665.1. NCBI lineage: Eukaryota > Viridiplantae > Streptophyta > Magnoliopsida > Santalales > Viscaceae > Viscum > Viscum album. The sequence goes on from OY728148.1 coordinate 549,330,850, forward strand.
ATAAATTTTAAATATGTCAAATCCCCCATAATCAACCACCTTGACCAACTGAGTCCAACTCGTCGAGGGTTTCCCCGATTATCTCTTCCCTGTAAAAACAAAAATGGTGAACCCTATGTGAATCTCTTAAATATCAAAATATTTTGTTACTATCTATTGGCAAATTTCATTTCCCCCATAAAAAAATATAAATGTTAAACCCACTATGAGTCTATTAAATAACAAATTATTTGGTTATTGTCTATCATGTCATCCCCCACATATACAAATTGAAACGGTGTACCTCACGTGAATCTCTGAAATACAATATGATTAGGTTATTGTATGTCTAGGAATTTTGTTTTTCCCCATATGAAAATAGAAATTGTGAACCCAACATGAATAACTAAAATAAAAAATTATTAGATTACTGTCTTTAGATCCATTTTTTCACTTATGCAAACAAATATGGTTAAATTGATGTTAATCTATTTAATAATAGGATAATCATGTTTCAAGACACTTTTTTTACCAAACATTCAAGACCAGCATGATTTTATAGATTATCCATTGAAAATAGGGTTCTCACAAAATAATTCTATCCATGTATTGATACGTCCAAGTGGTCAGAATAGATGAATTGGGAATAAAAGGGAAATTGTGTTAAATAGACATATCTGATTGATCATAATATACCTACATTGTCAAACTAATAGGTTAACTTGTTATTTTCTTTCTAAAAAATGGTATATACATCTCCCTTGAATCTGGATTCAAGATAATTTCTTCTTCATGTAGTTCTTCCTTATGTAAATCACCTACCAGTTCAGCCCCTTTGGGTTTTAAAATAGTATCACCTGCTTCACAGCTTAAATATTACATGGAAAACAAGATGGTCTAAGAGTATTACCGATGTGGTACAATCCTGACTCTGGATGCATCCCACAAGGTTCTCTAAACATGGAAGCCTGAAATTTTGTATCACCAAGGGAAAGATGCAGCAAAGCCAATATCCCAGGTCACTATAACCAAATCATTGAGAAATTATCCTTGGAGTGGGATAAATGTCACCATAAGTGTCTAATTGAGGTACACCCAAAACCCAAATACACAACCCTTTTGGTTGATGTGACACTATAGAGGAAACCTGCTAACTGCCACTGCCAACATCATCACACTAGTACCCAACAATCGCCTACTGAGCATACCACCAAATAAAATACTCCATCTGATTCCCGTGAACTGGATACAGGGAAGGCTCGTCTGAGGAGGGGAGGAACTAGATATTCATAAGAGGTATCATATGTTCGCTCATGTTGATGATGTCTATCGACATATTCTATCATGAATTAGAAATCATGCTCATATCGCTTCTCACTTAGAATAAATCTATAGGCATATTCACTCACCAAGCATGGGGGAGGTACATATCCCAATCCAAATTCGTGAATTTCATAAAAATATACTATTTCCACATGGATGATAGATGTGGGTGAATATTACATCTTCAATCAAAGGCATAGACTAGTGCACAATGTAGAAAAAAATATGAGGGATTATTTCCATGAAAACACTTTTATGAAATGAAAATATATATTAGAAACTGCAAAATAACTCCTCCGAAATATTCCCACACTATAGTAGATAAATGTTTAGGAATATATTCATATCCATATAAACAAGAAATCTCAACAATATGATCAACATAGTCAAGTGGTCGTGCTATTGAAATCAATTAATCATTCTCATTCTCAAGAAGATTATTAGAATATTAAGATAAAAGGTAGAGGCATAGGATTATCCTCATACCTGCAATACATGTTAAGGTCACCAGGTGAGAGTGGAACATGACTCATGATATGGGAATATGCATGTTGAAGATGTCTAGACACATATTCTTAAGGACCAGGGTCAGGCTCATAAACATATTTTGGTCAGGTCTCACCAAGTGAGAGACGAAAAATCCTTGGGATTTTATCTTATTCATATAAAATAAGTCCATAAGCATACTCTAAGGTCCCATGATTAGGCATCTTTCCCTATTATGGTTGGGACTAACCCAGTAAAAATGGAACGTGCCTTAAGACAGGCTCACATTCTAGTCAGTGAATCTTCCTAGCATAATCCATTAGATCGCGGAAGTGAGTTCCATATTCCTAATTCCATCAATGAATAACTACACCCACATCAGTCTGAGGAAATATAGTAGGAGGCTCATATCCCTTCTCTCATTCTAGAGGTTCATCGACATATTTCTGTAGGGAATGTATATTCGGGACATTCTCTTATTACTTCTCCATTTGGAGTCACCAAGAGAGAGTGGAACATGCCTTGGGTTGGACTCATATCCATAACAAGAAAGACCAACAGTATATCCCAAAGTCTCAATATTGTTCTCATACTCTCACCTCAACTGACTCTAACAAGGGAGAATAGAACACGCCTTAATATAGGTTCATATTTTTATAAATAATGAGATAGAAGATCTTAATATTTCATGATATTCACAGTCATGGGCTTATAATCTCCTAGAATCACATGGATATAAAAAGGTTCTTGCAACTATCATATTACCTGATCATGTCCCAATGCAATACCAAAAGATAGTTTATTATATTCTGACCACAAAACAAGACATGGTCCATATTTCTAATATTCCCAATATTAGTGTCTTTGAGGTAGTTTAAGAGACATTCTCAACACCATTAGGGTTCATTGAATCTTCCATTGAAGTAGAAGATGTTCATCATCATAATAGTCCTCCTTATGGTAGTTTGGAGATTTATTGTAGGGACCATACTCTTGAAATACACCATGGTAAACCTCCCCATGTTGATATGTCCCACATATAAGGAAATCCACACCTTTCCCATAAACCTCTATATAGAGTGGTGCCCAAAACTCTAACGTATTCATATAGAGTGGTTCTCAAAACATTAGTGTCAATGGTAAACAATTCCTTATTAACATATAGGATCAATCCACTTTCATTATCTACAGACCATCATAATCATATTCTATAGTCTGAATATATTGAGTCATGTAAGTTTGATTAAGAGGTGGACAAACTTGATACATTGAGAGAATTATCTAGAGACATCATCTCCATCATGCCCGGTCCCCTCACTATTTCTGACCATGAGATCCCACATGATCTAGAAAAGGATTTCATGCCTTATATATGAAAAAATATGTGGTATACTCATCGTAGACTAAAGTACATACACCTACCTTATCTAGGTTATGATGGTTTCCTTCAGACTATCAAGATACTCTCTTTTCAGTGGGGCGTGGAAACAATCTTCATGGTCGGAGATCCATATCTGAAAATTCGCATAGAAAATATGCAACATACTTGAAGAAATATCATTAAAACTATTCAAAATCTGATCTCTAAATCTACATCATTCATATATATTTTTGGATGGGGATAGTATAGAGCATTACACTTTTCCAAACCCATGGAATAGCAAGACACATAATATATGGTGTCATGTAATGGCATAGGATCTGGAAAACTTTGGGTACCTAATAACGCTCGGGCCAGTTGTTTACTGCAAAATAATTATCCCACTTTAATGCCACCTAAGCATCACAAATGGGGAGAGATGATATCCAACATGATTCTTAACTGGGACCCTCAAACAAATGAGACTTCATTTCCAACATAGTGACCAAAGTTGAAATCACTGGGATTACATCATGTAAGGAATGTTCCTCATTATGGGATGTCATCACAACCATCTCTTATGCGAGAACAGCCACACCAAATCAAACTGGTCATAGTCATTGCAACCATATCATCAATCCAAGAGAAGACCTTTCTCACCTGTCTAGGGGAATATCTACCACTTCATTTAAATCTCGAATCATCAATTTCGGAGAGTATTGGTGACATGTCATCAGCTTCTATAGACAAACACAATCCCCATGGGATGGGGGAATTTATATCTCAATAACCATCACAAGTTTCATCATCCCTAAGAGGACCCAGGATACATCAAGTTCCATTCTATCCCAACCCCATCCTACTAGGATGGGTGAATTTTTATCTTCATGTCTATATTAGGAGTAATCAAATCCATGATTAGGGCAATTGAATCCTCAACAATAGGACTAATCTATTCTAGTTGTGGTCCCGAATAACATACATACTGTAGGGATGGGGGAATTTTCATCAACATAAACACTACATAGTAAATTATCCTTGTCTACGTTGAGAGGAAAAAATTAACTGTTGACATCATGCCTAGTACACCCTCTAAAAGACAAACCTCTACTGGTTGGGACATGTTCAGTAATCACTATTAGAAACTCTCTCAAAGCCACTATTCATAGCCGAGGTTGGGAGGAACATATAGAGAAAGAAATCAAACCCTTCTTGGGTCTCAATACAAAATAGCCTAATATGGAAAATGTTTTGAATAATGACCCTGATGAAATCAGTGTAGATCTAGCATGTTATGTCAGATGTAATGTAAGAACCACCATTTCCTGGTATTCCTTTATGAATTTCATCACTGTCAACATAGTCAACATCACGGATCAAGACAAGAATGAAGAGGTCCATAATATAGAAAATATATCCCAATAATAAGGTGATATGGATGCACCATCCAAGGATTCATGCACCCAGAACTAGAGAAGAATCCAAAATCTAGAACCTTCAAATAAAGAGATGACACCTTTTTTATGGAACCATTCCAATAAAAGTGGGAAAGGTTTGAATATATCATAATCATTAGCCGAAATATTTGATGTTCCATATATATAGGAATACTTGTCACATAATAGGAGTGAGATAAAATCTCTCTGAAAACTCAACGAGGAGCTACTTATGGGAAATATTCCCTCTGGGTATCCTCTTTACAAAGAGATAGATATTCTCTATCCCATAGACATTTTTCTCACATGAGTGGTATCTGGGAATCATATTAGCTCTAGATACTAGTAGATAGTATAAAAAAATTTGAAAATCGAAAAAGATCATGATTTCCCTTAGTTGTATCGATAGCCTCTCCCATGTCAAGCAATCATTCATTCTTGGGAAGAATTGAAAATTAATGGGAAAAAAAGGAAGTATCACCTTCTCAACCCCTACCTGCTCCCATTAGATGGATGATGGCCCAAAAATTTACACCCTTATGGTTTCATAATATCATCTCATCCTTGGATACTCGAATGGAATCCATGGAAGGGTGACACAGACCTATGTAACCCAAAATAAATCCATATCCCAAATGGGATATTGTGACTATGCCTCCACCCAATTTTATAAAAACTACATTATATTCCATTAAGGTGAGGGAGACACCATAAATTATCTTAAACAATTCGTATCATGATGTGGGAAGATGATGGATCCTATAGATCAATAGGATTCCAAAATGCCATGTTATTTTATATAGTCATTGGTGGGGCCTTCCCTTATTTGGAAAAGAAGTCTTCTAGTTGGATCATTGTAGGATGGGAAGACTTTAGTCATCAATTCCATAATCAATTTATTTCCACTCTAAGGAAAATAATGATCATTGTAACACCCCAAGTAAATAAAGAATATGACATTTTCATATTATCCATATTTTTGAATAAAATATTAATATTACTTTAAAGGGAACGCTATGCTCTATGGTGTACCCAATACGCAACAACGAGTTTCTTTGAAATCTTACGTTGCACTCTAATAATAAAATAATATTATTTTAAATAGTAGTTAACACATAGCTGTTGTATTGGCAGTAATGAATAGAAATAACTAAAATATGATTATATATGTTTTTTAAATGTTTTTAAATTTATCCAATAAATTTTAGAGGCTTAAAATTCAAATGAATCCAATCTTAAGCATTGAATACACTAATATTTTTAAAAGATTGTTTTACTGCCTTTTGATGGCAAACCATTTTTTTAAATCAAACTTTTGACAATTTTATAAGATCTATTTTTCAAAATAAACATATTATTTATGATTGGCGAATTGAAATTTACTGTGGGTTAATTTTTGGTATTTTTCTGACAATGTTCATTTTTCAATGAATAGTGAAAAATACTGCATTTTACATCAAAACTGCTTTTTCATATAATTTAATTATATTGTTATATTATCTTTTTAATTTTTTTTAAAGTGTAATTAGAATATATTTTTATCATCTAAACCAATGATGGTCATTGGGATTAATTTCACTTTGTAATTTGGCATAAACAAGTGCCAACCTTTTCATAAATATTGTTTCTAAAAACCCCGCTATTTGTTTTGACAATGGGAATTATTTTTAAATTAATTATTGCAATTATGTGTTTGAAATTTGGTAAAATTTATTACATATTTTTAATCATAAATTTCAAATTATTTAATTAAGACTCTTTTGTTTTTGTACATTATGAATTGTAACGCCTGTAATTATCTTTAATTATCTTGATTAATGAGTAATCGGGTAGTTAAAGATAATAAAATATTATCATAATAATAACAAATGAGCACAACATGTGTCCTAAGACTACTGGTTGTCTCATTTCCAACCATGGGATGCCTTGTGACAAACTTGGGGGCCCCATGGAATCACTTTTGTGAGAAAGTGACTTTTTATCTTTTTATTTTTTAAAGAATGTTAAATATAACAAAGAATGTATCACCTAAGTAAAACATTTTTAATTTTGTCTAAATAAATGATCTCTTGGACTATAAATAGTAATTGGAAAGATAAAACTATTTCCTACATCATAGTATTTTTTTATGATTTTTAAACATTAAATAAATTAAATTATTTACGACACCATAATGATGTAGAGATTACCTCATTATTTAACTATTTAAATAAAATGGAAAGATAATGTAAAATCTAAGACCTACACATGTCAAAAACCTATTTTATGGGTGGAGTTAGAACCTTTATCACCTTATACTCGAAACACATCAATTTGGTACCATTAAAATCCGAATCTCGTTCTAAAATAAAGTAACATTTCCTTACTTTCCAAGAGTGCCCCTCCTCTCCTCTTATAAAAGGCCCCCACCTCTACCTCCTTACCCACACCTCTCAAGCCTTTGGCTCAGCCAAACCCTGCCCATTTTGTCTCTCCACATCCCTCTATTACTCCTAAAAGACTCACTTTGGGCAGAAGTCTTCCCAAGGAAGCCTTTGAGCTCAAATCAAAAAGAGTTACCCGATTTGAAGGTAGTGTGTTCTCTTGTGTTCTTTTGTGTTATTCTGCTTCTCCAACCCCCTAAACTCTTTTTATTCATTTATTTTATAACAACTACTGTATCTTCAATATACTAGGATGTTTTTATAATAATTAATCAAGCTACACTTACACAAAACTTCATCTAATTGTTAAAGAACATACTGTTTCTATGGATGGTGAATTTCTGCCTCAAGAAACGATGATTGTTCAACACTCATATAACACCTTCAAAGGTGGCCATTATAATTAAACTATGTTTATATATGATATATATTATGTTTATTTTTTACTTAAGCTTCTGTATTTTTCATTTGTGGCATACCTTTATGGTTTCCATTGTGGGTAAACATGATAATTTCATTTTAGGAAGTGTGGACTACCGCCCCCTCAAAGTGATTTGATTCGTTAATGCCATATGTGGGGCGTATAAAGGATGGCTTTAAATTTATTATATATGATGTTATAATGGAATTATAATATACCTTTATATAATTATTATTTTCTTTCCATTAAATTATGTGATATAAATGAAAGTAGCATTCATGCGTACGTACGGATTACCGTCTCCATGAACGATGCATTTCATTTCTTATCCCCAAATGTAATGTACTATTATAAGTACATATTATAATGGATATATATGATTTATGTTAAATATAAATTATTAATATAATTCTGGAATTAAAATATACATATCTCTCATTTAGTTTTAATTCCATTAATATGACATATAAATGAAAGTAGCGTTCATGCGTATGTATGGCTTACCGTCTCCATGAACGGTGCATTTCATTTCTTACCTCTAAATTATTATGTAATATTATAAATACATGTATATGATGGATATATATGATATATATGATATCCAAATCATGAATATAATTCTTGAGATAATCGATATTTGACTACGTAAACAACTTGTAAATATAAGAAGTTCACTTTTGACTCAAGTACCAAATATCGACAAAATGACCGTTATTAACTTAAATGATTACATAATGTTCATAACATGGTAATAAGTAATATAAAAAGAATAATTAACTTGAAAAATGTTCTTAAGAAAGTATAAATTAACTCATGTTTATTATTCAGGACATTAAAGTACGATCAAGTCAAGTCGGACCTGAGGTAAGGGATCCTACGCCTCTCTTTGTTTTTAAGTACTCTCTTTTATGTCATTCCTTTTAAGCTAATCTTTCTTATGTTTGGGTCTGTTATTTTATATTCCTCATACTGAATTTTTATGGTCATATTATGAGAGACCCTATTTGATCTCATAAATCCATTTTTGTAAGTTTTAAGTGGCATCGTTAGGCTGTCGAGTTTTCGTAAGGGATTTTTCATCTCACTTTTATTCCCGTGACATTTATGCTACGTTTGGCACTATTTCCATTGATTGGTGTATGTACTTCCCATTATTATACACTTTGTGTAGTTTAATTTCATTTATGGGTATTTACATTTTCATTGTATGACCCTTCTTCCATGGGGTGTACGTTTTGAAAGTTACCCAACTCGGTAAGGGGACCTTTCACCCTCCTCTTTTTAAAAGACTTATTTTGTTATGTCTTTTAATTCACATACTATTTTGTTAAGATATGTTCTTATATATCCTTATTTATGTAAATTTTATTTCCAAGTGATGAGATACCATTTTCTCTCTCATCAACTCATTTTATGAATTTTAAATTGACGTCGTTAGGCTGTCGGATTTCTGTAAGGAAACTTCTTAACCCACTTTCAATTCTTTGGGTTAAACCTCTACTTCTTGATTACATCCTGCCAAGATTATGTGTGGAATATATATGTTAAAATTTCCACAAGACTTTTTGTGGATGTACTATTTCTACACATAATCATCTCATTGATAAATTATTATAAACTTGTATGGGAAATCATAACTCAATCTCATTTCATTGAGTTAGATATCTATGTCATTGGTTTTGTTTTTCCAAGATTATGTGTGAATGACCTCTGATTGTTTCACACATAATATACACTTATATTTAGTGTTTTTATATTTCTCACACATAATTATGTGATAGATTTATCCTTAATTTAAGGATACCATCTTTATAATGGATTTCATCTCAATTTACATTTCCATTGAGACTTCATTGTTGTTATGCACCAATTCACTCTTATATGGTGTGTATACTGTCCTTTGACATGTTATATCATGAATACCTTTATTCTCGTGATATTATAAAGTTTGGATTAAATGTTATTCCGAAATTATTTGTATTCAAGAGTCTCTCATTTTGTTAAAAACTCTTTAACAAAAATATCGTTTTAAATGTTTTAAAGATTCATTATTCTAAATATTTATATTTAATGTCCATGTTTTCAAAAGGGCTTTCAGTATTTATTTATATGGACATTAATGTTTTAAAATTATAATTCCATTAAAATATTCAAAGTGGTATGAGACACTTTGATTAAAAAATCTCTTTTAAATGATTTTTTTTTGAAAATTGATTAATTAATTCAATATCTTGGAATTACTTATTGTGATTGAAAATCAAATGTTGTTATTAAAATATTTATATTTTCAATATTTTATTTGTAATTATGGTACTTGGACATTTTACGGGTGGTTACGTGATAAACCATATGACGGGTGGTGCCGTGAATACCAGGACATGTGGTTACATTATAACCTCCAATGCATTGGGTATGGAAGTTGGCCGTATGGCTATTCCATTAAGTATGTATGGAAGTCAGCCGTATGGCTATTCAATTAAGTGATATGTGTGGAAGTCGACCGTATGGTTATTCCACTTAAGTATATTTATGTCCCAAGTTAACTTTATATGATATGTGTTCTTTATATGGGTTTTATGGTAATCTTTTGATTACAAAAAGGGTAAGTAATGTTCTTTTATTCAATGAAGAGTATTTTCTGCTTCATAAAGGTGAAAAGTATTACTTTGATAAAGTATTCATCGTTTACTGGTTTTTTTTAAATAGTTTTCCTTCTTCGTGTATCCCTTACTGAGCTTTTTATGCTCACCCCAAGTTTTTGAAATGTCTTTCACAGGACATGAAGTGCAATAGGGTCAAGGATGGGATCAAGGAAAAGTCATGATATCTGAAACATGGAACTAGACTTGTTTCTTTTTAAGAATTTTATTTTATGGAAACTTAATAGAAGTACAATGTAATCTTTTGAGATGTAATAGTTATGTCCTAATTCTCTAAAACTCTAATACTGAAAAGATCTTCAATGTGAATTATTCATTTAATTCAAAATTAAGTAAGGTTTATGGTCTGGGCCTTATAATCATCAACCAAACAAACAACAAGAAATTAGAAAATGAGAGGGTGGATGAATTCAAATTGAGATGGAAAGGTTTAACCTATTCACTCAACATCCATCTATTAGAGGAAAAAATAATGGAACTCTATAATGAACATATCTTGGATGAGGTGTACAAACATTTAAAACTAATGAAGTATCTTGGAGGGTTCCATGAGTTCATAGAAAATGAGCAATGTCTCAAAGACACCATTCAACAAACTCGATACAATCCTTGACTCACGATCAAAGCATAGGGGAAATGTCAAGGATAAAAAGAAGTTTGGGATATCACTATCAAGATAGTATTAGTTCATATTCAAGTACCCAGGTAGGTCCCATTCAACAGAACATCTCATATCAAGAAGAGAAAAACACAAAATCTCAATTGGACATAATCACAAAAAAATCTTATTTTCCTAGGATTTGAGGAAAAAGTGAATAATGAATACTTCTTATAAAAAGTACTAGTCCCTAGTTATTTCTTATAATCCATGGATAACAACTGGATCATTCAATTATGATCATGGAGACCTGAGGTGGTCAACCTCAAAGATTGTAAAAACTACTACCATTTCCCTAGGAAGTTGTGTCATAATATCTTGGACTGCTTCATCTTCAAATAAATCTTTTAAGGAATGTCCAATTCTATATATGTAGTGCTAGAAAATCATTAGAGATAGTTTCTTACAAAAACATCACCCAGTAAAATGAATTTTTTTTTTAAAGGAAAAGAAATTTTTTTATTAAAAATTAAAAGAGAGAGAAAGGTTTCATGAAGCGGAAAGATGGTATCTTATTATAATCTCTTACAAGTAGGGGATAAGATCAACAGGTAGAGTATCACTCCATGTCATGGCTTGGTTAACTACATTGTTGGAAAGTCCATCAGCAACCATGTTTTCTTCAAGATACATATGGGTGGAAATGTATCTGATTTCAAGTGTGAATTCAGAAAGTTCATCAATCGGGCTATGAGAGGCCAGGCTAGGTGTATCACCCCATTCCAAATAGCATGCACAATGGTGGTGGAGTCACTCTCTATCCAGATTTTGTTCCATCCTTTTAGCTTAACAAAAACAATGGCCTGATTCACTACCATCATTTCAGCTTCAAGAGCAGAGGCATTGCCACAACTTCCAAAGAAGCATCCATGAAAATGACCAAGGTAATCTCTAAAAATGGCCCCACATACCACAGGGCCTGGGTTTCCTCTGAAAGCTCCATCTAATTTATCTTGATACATCTAGGAGTCAGAGCATTCCAAAAAAACCTCAAGAGAAAGCTTCAGCTTGGTGTAAATTCCATCACGATTGAGGCTTCAGAGAATCATAAAGTCTACAACCGAGTGGTCGTAGTGTCCTTTCTGGATCAAGGCTATTACTCGTATGGTAATAAGGATCCTCATCTGACCTGCATTAAGATTAAATGAGTAATTTTTTTAAATAATTGCATTTCTATCATAGTAGATCACATGTTGGATCTCAGTAATTGCAGATTGGAAGAGGTTCTTGATTTTCCTAGAGGATTCAAGTTCCACACAATGTTTTAGTTGAGAGTAAATAGAGTTGTCAGATAACCATCTACAGTCAAAAATTTCAGTAACATAATTCCAAAGAGGAGAGGATGTACCATAAGATAAGAAAAGTTGATTAGTGTCCTCCCTATGTTGGTGGCTTAATTTACATTTAGAGCATAGTTTTACGCCAATAGACTGAAGACAATCCTCTGTAGGAATGCGATTGTGGGCAATGCACCCAACAAGATTAATCCCTAAAGGCTTAATCTAATGTTTGTCAAAAAACTTCAACCATGAGAAGATGCAAAATTACCCCATTATATATGGGGATTTAATTAAAATAATTTTTATAGTTTTTACAGAAATATCCATAAATATCAATGGAATAGAATAAATCATTAAAATATCAAATAATATGAGACTATAAATCATTAAAATTATTTTTAAAGGATTTGATATATATATATATATGTTGTAATTCCATGTGTGTGATATTTGAATTGTCGTAGTCCTTCACTAAATTAAATCTTTCTACGAAATGTGTTATTTTTCAGTTCACTTGATATTTAGACATAGGAACAATATTTATATTTAAACATATTAATACTGATGTTGAATAATATATTAAAACATGGAACTTGAATTAGATAAATATTCTTTTTTAATGTATCAATTCTAGGAACTCATAATTTCCCCATATAAATCAACGTACACACTTCACATAACTAAATTTTCTTCCTAATTAATTAACAAAATAAATTATCAAAAAATCCCCTCAAGATTCGCATTCGGGTATGATAAATTATCTAATGGGATCTTTATACCTCCAGATTATATGATAAAAAACTATTTTGATATATTTCTTCAATCACTAGCTGCATAAATGTGTTACCATATATTTTCTTTGTAATTTTTTCATGTATTTGATTTATGGATCAATTTTCATATATGGAAATTTTCCTTAAGATATTTTCAATTGAATGTTTTTAAAATTTTTCATATTATGTTCATACTTACATCTAATATATTATATAATTCCTCAAATTGATTTTGTCCCTTATCAATCACATCAAAATCTCATCCAAAAAACCATTGTAGTGATTTTAAAGATCAACAATCATTTGATGGATAGTCAAATTGTTATAATTTTAAATATTTATTTAGTAATAGATTTCAATGATATAAATAATATAAATTGAATTTTCTCATATTATCTTATCATCAAACTAATTCAAAAACTTTATAGACAGTGTCATCATCTACATAGATCTATTCATATCTCCATTAAGATCATCACATCAATTTTAAATTAAAAAGACATATTTTTAGAATATGAAAGAAATCAAATGTTCAACATAAAAAACTATTTCCATATATTTAATAACTAAAATAATTAATGAATCCTCCATTAGACTGACGATACCATTTTTTTTTACAAATTGAATGGGAAATAACACTCCACAACCATGTGAATGATCCTACTCACACACAATTAAGTAATTATATATAAAAATTTGTTAAAACGATTCAAATACATTGGTATGAATATTGATAAAAATTAATGAAGCATTTGAATTGAATATTTTGGATGTGTGTTGTTGTGCTGGTTGAATTTAGAGTGATAATCACCTCAATTATAGACTATCTCCATTATCTCACCAGAGTCAAAGATGACTTACTTTTGTAATTAAGTTCTTAAATTCAATGAGACCACATTAACTGCCCTAGGTTCACCCACAGTGGGTTAGTGATCCATAATAATATAGTACCGAAATTACAGATACATCACATAGTTTAGAGAAAAATAGAAGGAAGTAGTGCAGAAATGAAAATCAACATACCATTGAACAATAATGTGGATTTTAATTTTATTTTTATGAATTTCATTATACCAAATATATTAAAGTCTTAGTTGAGGACCAAGTCATGATTTCATCAAAATAAAGGAGGTAATGTATTTATATCATTAAAGAACCGTATTCTCCATTATCCTAATTTTCAAAGTCATGAGATTTATTTTTTCACCTTTCTTGGATAGATTTTACAAGCATATGATTAGGGCCAAGAATGAGATCCCTTGAATCTTTTTGATTCATATATATTCTCCTAGAATCATGCATTTTAAACCTTTTAGACAAATCATGGATGACGTTCAACGTTGTGTCACAACTTCAATGGAACAATAGTGTTTATTAGAAGAAGTGATTTAGTATTTGCCTATGTGTGTATTGATAGGCCTGGAAATGGTCTTCGAAATTCAATTCAATGAAGTATGTCCAAAAATAAATGATTTTTTGGGTCTATATGTTGTTATGGAGTCATGATAATGGGCTTTAAACATTTATTGATAATTCAACTAGTGTTATTTGTTCCAATTGGAGGAATTTGAGATAATAATGGATCTTAACTCATGTATCAGGTTCATTGGGATTGAGTTGATCCTGAAGTCAAACAGATAGTGGTGTTAATGTGGGCGAAGAACATGTGTGGGGAGATTCTTGGAAAAGTGGTGTGGGGTTTTTCATTGATCAAAATAATATTATTGTTGTTCTATGGACTATAGAATATATGGTATAGTGGGTGGTGAATTTAAGGATCGGTATTTGTGTGGATTTATGATGAATCATAAAGAAAAGATCTGATTCATGTAAATCATTAGATACCTACAAGAAGAGTCACTTCAACCATTCAATAGGTGAATTTTGAAGTGTTTGTGACACAATTTTTTTGAACCATATAAGGAATAATAATAGAAAAACTCATAATATGATGTGTTTAAAAATGTTCCATGTGGTCTCACATATAGGATTAGTTATTCTATAAGGAGGCCACTGTTCTACAGCATCAAATGAGTACAAACATGAGGCCATGATGGTAGAATTATATGTGAATTAGATAAAAGGTATATTCATGGGAGAATGAATACTTAAATTTTCGATTCTTGTCTTAGATGGGAAGTATGCTTACTCGGTGGAATGATCCAGTCTCAAAAAGTGTTTTAAATCATTGTGGCAGTGCCATAGGTGTGGAAGATAAAACTAGTTGAGTTGATCAAATTGGAGTTCCATGGTTGGTGGAGATATGTGGATGGAATATAATGGATTTGAGTCAATCATGAGAGGAATGATGGATTGTGATGGCATGTTCAATTGTTGTTTGCTCTTATAGTTTAAATGGTAGGTTGAGGGATATTTTTTGTTAAACAAAGGAGGTAAAAAATGAGTTGTTTGGTCGATTGAGTGATGCTTGTGGTCAATTGAGTGACCTTATGTTGAGGGATTATGGAATGTGGGTACAAAATGTGGAGATTATTTGAGACCTATGATGTGTGGTACATAACATGTGGAAGGTGGAAATGCCATGAAAAATGATAATTAATTATTAAGGGAGGTATGGAATATGTTTGGTATTTGTTCCTTTAGCATTGTCAGATGTTTGTACACAGTTGTAATGGGATCAATTGAACTGAGAAGGCCAATTAAAATTTATCATGACCCATATACCTATAACATTAAAAATTACCCACTTTGGTAGTCGAAAATTCATACATGAATTAAATTCAACAATTTCCTTCACAATAACTTATTATAATTAATATTTAAATTTTCATATGCACTCTTAAAAAATTAACTCTAGTTTATAATTTAAAACCCATTTAAATTAAAAAATGATTTATAACTTTTTAAAACCCATATTTTTGACCAATATTAAATTTATTCATCAAAAATTCAAATTTATATATTTTTAAATATATATTTTCAAAAACTAGTATCTAATTGAAATTCACGATGAATGAAATTTCATTATAAACTAGAAATTTGGCACAATTCAACCTCTTCATTAAGAAATACATTTTGATGAAAAAATATAAGTATTACCTAGATTTTAAAATTTATTTATTGTATTTTTAAATTTAATTACTGATAAATCATTGTAAAAGTAAAATTTTCATCTACATCTTATGTAATGTTAGTCCTGTATAATATATAATGTTGATGACTATGACAAACACTAATAATATAAAGTTAAGATAAGATTTAAAATCTATATATAATGGTTGGTGTATCTCTCTATAATGCAATGAATAAAATTATTTGTGAAATAAAAAGTAAATCTAATGAAAAATTATTGTGTAGAGGTAATCTTCCTATTATGTAAAGATATGTTGATGGATCTATAAAGTTAAATTCACCTACATAAGGTTAATGTGAAACTAGTCATAGATTTCTAAATGTAAAACCAAACTCAATAATCTATGTAATTTTTAAAACAATGAAAGTTAACAGTAATATAAATATTTAATGATGTGTGAGGATTGTTGGAGTATGAATATAGAAAGTAAGTTGAAAACCAATGTAAATAAACCCATGGGATAGAGAATGTGTTGTGAGTAGACATCGTTCAAAAGCTATAGCTTCTTAAATATTTGTTAATTGACATAAATATGAATTTATGGTCAATCCACTAACTTCATGTCATGTGATAAATCTAATAACCATGAATTATGGAATTCTATATATACCACATTCCAAATGGTTGATCTAATTACTACTTGATTTTAATAAACCACACAAATATCAATGGAACTATTTTTATTTGGACCTACCATGAGGTATAATTTACTTTATGAAGGACCATGAGATGCTTTGAAGTGTATTTAGTCATATGATGTTTCCAATAATCTTTATAAACTGATTTTTTTTCATTAATTTTTGGTGATCAACTACACTATAAAATTTTGAGATAACCCCATTGATATCAAATTAAAAAAATCCTACGATAATTCTAATCTTGATTCTTGTCGTATAAGTGTGTTTCATATTCTGTAATAAATTAAATCCTCTTATTACCATTTTGATAATTTAAAAATAATAACTTGTACATTGAAAGGAGGAGAGAATAACCAAACCAAGGGACCATGATTGTGGATTTTTTCTTCCATATAAATACATAAGTTAAATGAATGGTTGTTTTGAAGGAGTGTTTGAGATATTGATTCATGCTTGAAATTTCAGGTACCTGCATATAAGTCCAAGGATAAAATTCATACATAATCTAGGTTCATGTGGATTTGATTAACCTCTATGAAAATTTCAAAAGCATATCATTGCAAGATAAAACATAGTGCATTAAAAATTCATGGGAATTTTCATGCACAAATTTTGGTAGGGTAAAACACGTACTAGTTTTTGGAGGTAGAAAATAGTAGCGAAAAAAGTGGGCTTAGATATTTAGGTTAAGGAAATTTTATTATAAATGAAATAATTTTCTCCATGTTATATTTAATGTGAATAATACAGGAAAGTATTATAGGGATTTAAATTATGAGACATTGATATAACAATCATTCAAAATATCACTTGACAAATTCAAATAATATATTCCTACAATTTAAATAAATTTTATTTTAATAGAATCAATGGAGATATAGGTGATGTGATCATTCAATTGTCATATATATTTTTGCATTTGAGTCTTCATAAGACATTATAACAAAGATAATAGTAGTATTATATATTTTTTAATGATCCTATATGTATAATAATTTAATGTGAAAGTTTTAATTATAACCCATTAGGTTATATCATGAACCATTATCTAGGTATTTTAAGATGAAATTACAAAATAAACACTATTAAAGCTGTAAAACCATAGATATTCTATGATATGAAGATAGAATTGTTTTAATATTAAATATACTATTTTCATTCTATTGAAGGGGGAATAACACATTCTGGTGATGTTTTATTTATTTAACAATAGA
Source organism: Viscum album (assembly GCA_963277665.1). Lineage (NCBI taxonomy): Eukaryota > Viridiplantae > Streptophyta > Magnoliopsida > Santalales > Viscaceae > Viscum > Viscum album. The sequence goes on from OY728148.1 coordinate 549,348,595, forward strand.
AAAGATAAGAACTATATGATATAGCTATATTATAAATAGAAGATTCGGGATAAAAATAGGGATATGATGTTTCGGAGGTCTATCTCACAGCACCGATAACAATAAGGATTTAGAACCACTGTGATTAAAAATCACAATGAGAGTGAATGTAAAAAAATCTCAATCTTTATGGTTATATACTTATCCCACATGTGATGTTTAATACGTATTAGTTATTCTCTTATATAATAGGTTTTCATTTCTAAATAATGTAGATGAAAATCTAGTGGTGATAGTATAGATAATTCCTTACATTGATGAAGATTCATTATTCCTATATTCCTATATTTGAATTATTACAACCCAACCCTTTTGTGTCTTCTACTAGGATCTTGAAATCACATTGAATTTTAGTGATAATAAACTACATGACTCAAAAGATTTTATCATTTAAAGGAGTAGATTTTCATAAATGAATACCAACATTGAAAAACCTCTTATGTTGTTGTTCTTATCTATTTCTACATTGAATATTGATTTAGCAATTCAAAACACCTCAAAGATCCACATCTATTATCCATGTTATAATTTCAGGTTAATTATAGTTGATAATGATAAGAGAATGTAAAAATATAAAAAATATGGTTTTCACTGATTCACCCCCTCCCCCACTCAGTGGCCCTTTAGGACTCATTGGTCACTACACATTCCATAAGCCTCCTGAATTATGAACAAATATTGGAAATAGAGCTATAGGTTTTCATCATGTCACAAGGATGAACAAAAGTAATGTTATCACCCACTATTTACTAAGGGGTTCATGCCTCATTCCCTAGTATTAATATGAACCACATGCTAGTGTTTACACATTTTGTGACCAACTACATTCCAACACATCACATAACCTAGAAATATCCCATTCCATACTCCCCCAAGATCTATGTTTAGATTCCATTTTATAAAATATAAATTCCCTATTCAAAATCAAGAAACAATTTGAGCATATTTTTTCTATTGGATCCAATTATAATGTGTAAGAGAATTTTTTTGCACTCCCTTTTTTTAGGGGTAGAGATTTTTATTAGGTGGGGATAGTCTTTGTGTATAGGGGTATAAATGTTTCTTAAGTCTACCCATTCTCCCTAGTATTATCATTCTGCTTTTTTCCCCATTCGCATAGCTCCCCTTATTCATATCCCCCATCATTTTGTCCATAATTAGCCTATGCATGAACCATGTTATCATATCCTAAGGAAGTTAGTTTTGTTATCATTTGTGTGAAAGTACTATGTTCAAATTGTTCTTAATACTGGATTAAAAAGGGTTTAACTCAAATTAAAATATTCCCTTATTTTTAAAAATAATGATAATAATGATAATAGATAAATTTAATTACATTTAAAAATTTATGTATTGTTTTTATAGAGTTATATTATCTATAATAATATTATGTAAATTTATAACAAAAAAGAAAAAATATTTGTTCTAAATAAATTGATTTTCTTTTATTATATGGTTTTATTAAATTTTAATCTTATAAATTTTATAAATTTAATGTGAAACAATTATAGTGTTTTTTTATTTCATCAAGTCAAAATTAAGTCAGAATTATTTTCTTATTCAAAATTTTAAAATATATTTATTTTTGTGAATATTTAACAATACGTATTTTTATAAAATTATCATTACATTTCACAAGATATAGTAGTTTAGAATTACCACTATTTTTTAAATTTTATCTTTAAGTAACATAAGCATAATTTAATTATAGATAATCTATTTAATTAAATATGAATCATTATTATACTTGATTATGGTATAAGTTCTTTTCTGGGATTAAAAATAATTTCTTTAAAAAATGGTTAAAACTATGTGGTAGTGAAAATAATCTCCCTAAAACTTATATTTAATTTATTATGTATGATTATATCTACCATATCCATCCATTTTTTGAATATTTTCCAATTTATTTCCTTATTTCATTAATAATGAACATAATTTGAATTTATTAAATAATAAAAACAAAATGTCATTCTATTTATTTTAATATTTTTAATATTTTTCATAGGGATAAAACATGTTAATTTTTTATTACAAATTTTTATCTGAAATTTGAATGAATTTATTTATCAAAAATATTTAATAATAGTTTTTAATAATTTAATAATTACTATAAATTCTTACACAACTCTGACACAATTGTTGTCCAAATAACTTAGATATCATGTAAATGTTTTATGAAAATTAAAAGTAATAATATTTGGATGTTTTATTTTTTCCCCAAAAATTAGACAAATATAACATATTAATGATGTGTTAATATATTATATTTTACTTCCATTACAATCCTAAGGTCATTAATTTCAAACTATTTGATTAGTTCTAAAATGATTTTAATGGTATATAATATTAAATATAATTTTATTTAATATTTTATAATTAACAAGAATATCATCTCGGGCCTTGTTAAAGTGGTATTCTTGATTATTTCAACCATTTGCCACTTATTGGTCAACTTTCCTTTTATAGTAAATATATTTACTTATATAATGTAAAAACACTAACATCATGATAATTGTCAAATGGGATAACATGGGTGGGTGTGAAACTAAGAGATGAGGGTGAAAAAATCACATAAAATTATCCAAATTTTCTTTTTGGATATTATTTTTTATTATTAATCATCCTATATTTAAAATATTCTGATCATATTTCACATGAACATGAAAATTAATTTAAATTAATTTAATACATTAAGTATTTACAAGGATTACCCTCCCTTAAATTATAAAATGGGACATCATATCATCCCTTCATCACACCTTTTGAGTACTCTATTTAAGATAATTCATAACTAAATATCTCCCAAAAATTCATCACCATGCCTTAAAGGTCCTAGAATCACAAAAATTCCAATCATGTGTGACATAAGGTGTTATTCAAATTGGTTATATAAGGAAAAGTTATAAGTAAAAACTGACTCATTTCATATTTATTTATTATTATACATCTTTCAAATCTAGCATAAGCATGAAAAAAAGAAATGTATTAAATATATTTATATTTATTATTGTATAAAAAATTTCACTGATTTTCTATCCTATGGGAAATAAAAACCTAGTCTATGTGTATTAGTGTATTACCACCAATATGAAGTGACGTGTTTCATTTTTTATCATAACCTTTCAAGGATGGTAATTATGATTGTATAAATTTGTATATATTATTTTAAATAAATAATTATAACTCTAGAATAATAAGATGTAACCTATTACTATTCATTAATGTCTATTGAATCAATATAACCTCGTCTTTGCATATGTGTGGACTGTCACCTCCACGAAGCGATGTGATTCACTATTAATGTTTTACATTAATGGATGGTAAAAAAATTGTATTTAATTTATAAAAAAGATAATAATGTATAATTAATATTCTAAAATTCAATTTATAATAACCCATTCATCTTTATTTAACAAACCAATCCATTTCAAACATATACGACGAATATTCTCAAAACATCTAATGTGAATTTAATTGAATAAATAATTGTGTATAACTTGTATATAAGTGAACAAAAAGGAATAATATTATTTATTATGGTTATTAATCAATTAAATAATTAAAATTATTTTACTATTCAATAATACTAAGAAAATTCGTTACATTTCAGGCTTGAGGTAAGGGACAGTTCACCTTACCACCATGCTTTAAATGTTGTAAAGACATATTTTCAAAATCCTTTCCTCTATGTAAACATTTTTCAAAATAATTTTTATAAATGTGTTTTTATTGATATAAATATAAAATATATTATGTTTCATGTATATTTTAACTTTATGTAAATGGTGTTCCAAAGGAATATTTTTACATATTTCAAAAAGATTTTCTTGACATTATTTTCCAAAGAGAAAAATATAAAATTTAACATATATGACATTGAAGTATTTCTTCTATATAAATAAATATTATTTGATTTATTGATTCCTTTATAAAAATAAATTTTTTATTTAGTGTAAAAACCCTCATTCCATTTTTTCAACGTATTTTATTTTTAAAATTTGGGAATAAAATATATGAGATATATCAATATTAAAAAATATTCTTTTTATGAGGTTTTAACTATATTTTTATGAGTTATATTATGTAATTTCAATGTTAAAGGGGTTTTAATTTTTATCAATATTCACTATTTATAATTACTTATGAAATCAACATAACTCTATAATGAATTGGGTAATGATTATGTTTTGGAGTATTATTTTGTTATTAACCAAGTAGGTAATTCCATGTATAAGGGTTCATGATAGGGTAATTTTTGTAGTTTTATGAAGATGATGTCCCACACAACCAACATGAATTTTATATACATAATATTATTTTTTATAAAATTATTTTTATATCTCAACATGATCTAGGAATATTTTGTTTAAAGGAATGATTATTTCATTTACTGGTAAAATGTTATGTTTTTATGAAAAAGTTTTCATGGGTTCTAATTTTTGAAATAAAAACTAATGACTGTGATTTTTCTATTATTTTATCATATAAATTGTTTTATAAAATCAATTAGGTCGGAAATTTTTTTTCACGAGTATGTAAACTATTATTTAATAACAAAATTTATTATCTTAAAGAAAAACCATATTATATGATCTTAAGGTTATCAAAGGGACAGATAGATTTCTTTTTATTATTTTATTTGAACTTCTGTGTTATTTAGAATCATCTCATATATTAAAATAGATTCATAGAATTTATGGATGATTAGGATCATTGATGATGTCGGGTGAAAATCATGATGATTTTTCATGAAAATAAAACAAATTTCATTTTATAATAATGAAATTGAAAAAATGGATATTGTTGGAAAGATTACACTTTGTAATATATAGGTTTTTTATATAAAAGTTGAAACATAATTATTTTTTAAAATAATATATAATGATCCTTGAAATGTTTAAAAAATAATTATATATTTAAAACTAAATATTATGTGATGTATTAGGGGATATTCATCATAGTTGGTATCAATGTAATGGAAAATATAATTATGGAGTTTATGATAATATAAGTATGTCCCATTTGAAGATTTTAATTTATGGTTATCATGGTAGAGAATTTGAATATTAACATTTTGAATCATCTAGTATGTATATATTCTTAATGGTTTTCCATATAAGAAATAGGGGCTGACTTAGAAGACACAAAGAGAAATATATCCTTCTAAATCAGCGACCTAGAATAGTCTGAATTTGAATAGATAAATTTTTCATTGTGATGGTTTAGTTGATGTGGGATATCAATTTTGGTTGTATGTATGTGAGAGAGAAACCTTATTCACCTTTGAGGAACATATCCATTTAAGATAACCTCATGAATAAAAACCCTCTAATAATCAGTGGATCCTCTATCCCTGTGAAAATTGAAGGATATTATAGAGACTTGTTGAAACATATTCGAAGTCATGGGTTATTAAGAATACAAATGTATAACTTTCTACTTACTATTACAAATTTGAATCCAATAATTGGTGTTAACTTGTTAAAAATATTTGATAAACTTAATTAATTGATGAATTTAAAATAGATGAATATAAAAATACTTTTCTTGAGAATTATTTTCTAAATATTGTCCAACCTTGAATGGAAAATAAATGCATAGAATAGAGGAAGAAGGAGTAAGATTCAGTAGCCTCATATGAACAAAACATAACCTCTTTTGAAAAGTATATAAAAATTTATATGCAATAACATGATTGAAAAATTAATTAGTTGAACTCTGAAATAAATCCTAGATATCAAATAGTGTCGGCTTCTCATAAATTCAAAAGTTATAAGAAAATTGTTTGATGTGTTAATAAGGTATAAATTTAGTTTTCTGAATATCATATATTCTTTGGTAACAAGTTTAAAAACATTTATATGTTAATACTAATGGTAATTCATCCATCTAAAATATGATTGTTAGAAAGTCAAATTTCAATTTTCTAAAAAGTTTAGTAAACACTACCAAGGTGAATGTCTTATATAGTCTATGAATTGTTTCAAATGTTGATAGTTTGGACATGTGGATCATGGATACAAAAAATGAGCATTCAAATGAAAAAAAATATGATAGTATGCTACTTTAATTTTAATTTTATGGTTCATTATATAATAACAACCATGAATATAGGTATAATGGGTGGAATTCATCATGATTAGAAGAATAAAGGTGTAGATAAATAACTTTAAACTATTGAGGTAATTGTTGGATGATATAGTGATGTGGTGTTAGATAAATTAAATGAATATTTAGATTATTTTATTTTGTTCATGGATTTGGGGGTTACACATACATATATTTTTGAGAATGTTTTTAATAAATTATAAAATTAAATTTAATGAAATAATACTTAAATTTTTGGGAAAGCAAAAGTGGTGGTATTAAGGGAAAAATAAAATATAAAAATCTTATTATTATATTGTTTTGATGTTTTGTACCTTATAATAAGGTGTTATTTCTCCATACTGGAATATATGTTATTCTTGGTATGGATGGGATATCTATTTGCCATGTTAAGATAGATTTGGGGGCTAAAGAAGTTTTTTTTTTGGAATAAGTATCACTTCTAAAACCCGAATTAATTCAAACCTTTGATAACATATCAAGATACTGAGAAAATGATTAAATATAGAAGTGAATTTTATCTTTAACATATTTTTGAGAAGAAGGAAACTATTAAAATTATTAATATTAATATAGAAAATAAATTCAAGTATGTACATACTGATGAGTTTTTTTTTATTTTGTATTGGATCTGAAGAATTAATTTAGTATTAACATAGTGCATGAAACTAATCAAATTTCAAAACCACCTTATCAAATCTATCATGTAAAACATTTGGAATTGAAAAATATATTAAAAGAGTTTCTTGATAAAGGTTACAATCATCATAAAACATCACCATTATATTCTTATATTCTTTATTAACGTAATGATATTTATATAAGTATTTTAATTTATTATAGATAATTGAATAACAACACTTTTAAAAAAAATTATGTGTTCCCTCACATCGATGATTTTTTATCAATTCTAGGAATATTAGTATTTTTAAAATGTTTATCTATGGTCTAGGTACCATCAAGTGAAGGTGACAGATAATTAATTGTCGATATTAAATTTTATACATTGTTTTGGGGTTTTTATTATGTGGTAATTCCCTTTTGGTTGAAGAAATATCCAGATACACTTATGGACATTATAAATTTAATTTTGCATGAGTTATTGGCTAAATTTGTGGTTGATTTGGGTTCATTACATGTTGATATATTATAAAAGCTATGACGATAATTAGAAAGATTATAGGAATTTTATCATACATTAAAAGAAAATAGGTTTTTTATAGAAATTATAAAATATGAATTTTGGTTGGGATAAATTTTTTATATTTGACTTATTATATATAGATATGAAATATTAGTTGATATAGCAAAAACTAATGTGGTTTTAGGGTATAAAACACTTATAAATGTCAATAGATTCATATTTTTATGGGATTAGTGGGTTAGTATTGTTGATTTGTTGAAAAATATCATGGTTATCTATCTCACCAAATAATTTATCTGAAAAATAGTTTTTATTAATTTAGATGAAAGAATGTTATTAATGTTTCTATGAATTTCAAAAATAGCGAATGCTCTAGTTTTGGCTCGGTCATCCAAAAATGGTTATTTTTTCTACAATAATTATTCTTTGATGTGAATTTTTTGTGTTAAAATGCATAATGATTAGTTAAATTCTTATGATTGATGTTTATTGAAACATCTTGAGTTAAATTAACATAAACAAGACCTTGAACTAACTGATGTGGTTTTTACGTTAAAAATATAGAGGCATCATCTATATGAGGTAAAGTGTAAAATATATACAGTTAATAAATTTTTAATGTATATATATATATAGAAAGAGATGATCACGAGGCATGTATAATGGCTGGATAAAATTAAGGATTTCAAATACATGCTTCATTTCCATATTGGAAAACAAAATGGGGTATATCAATGTTTATGTACAAAATATAATGAATTATTAACTATGATTTGTTTGGAACATGATATTTTTTTAAATGTTTTGATGAACATGGGCTTAAAAATTATATTTTTATAAACTTACTATATTCTATTTCAGGTTAAAGAGCAATCATAATTATCATATAGAATTATCCCAGCATAAAAGGATGATTTTTTTCAATAAAAACTATAGAATTATTCAGGAAAGGTTAGTTAAGAGAATTTAAAATTGAAAAAGAAGGTGTTTTGAGATTAAAAAAATATTATGTGTGACTTTTGATTATTAGTTAAATAAATAATTTATGACTGCATCTCATATCACACTGAATTTAGTTTATCCTAAACTTTCTATTATTTATTGATACCTTCAATAATAGTTCTTTTCTAATTGAATGAATATGATATTGCTAATATTCCCAAGAATTAAATAAATTGTAAAAAAAAATAGATGAATAAAAATTACCAATGGAGATGGTTCATACATCTCTAGTGCATATATATAAATTGGAGAATATATCAATGGATTCCATGGTTAGATTACCAAATACATCTAGAGGTAAAAATGTGATATGTGTTATTTTTAATTTTTTAACCAAATATATACATTTTCATATAATTTTAGATAACATGTATTAGGATCATCTATCTAAAATTCATATTAAATATAGCCTTATATTTCTTGTGTTCATTTTTTCTATTATATTTGATCTTTTTCCCAAAATACCTCAAATTTTGTTGAAAACCTTTATAATTCATTGGGTAATGTATTAAATATCATGTAATCTTTTTATCCTTAATATTATGGAAAGTATAATGGAATTATTTATAATTTCAAAGAAATTATTTGATTTTATTTAAAGTATTAATAGGGAATATGGGATTACCAAGTATCATTAGTTTAATTTTTATATAATAACAGTTTTAATTTCACTATAAATATGGTCCATTTGTTGCCTTATATGGAAAATAGGGTCAGTATCCATCATGCTGGGATAATTTTGGTGAATAAATTTTTTTGGGAAAATGATCACTAGATAAAATGGTTTACATGGTGAAGATGGTTTTCTAATATATGAAGAAAACTAAGATAATGAAACAAATTTATAAATATAATCGTATGAATCAACTATTATTCTAGGATGGTGAAAAATTTTATATCAAAGTATCACCTTGGAAATGTTTTATGTGTTTTTTTAAATTTGGAAATATAATTCCATTTTTCATTGGTCCATAGAGAAACCTAGTGAATTATTGGTTAGATAATTATTTAGTGTCCACACCTTCGAGATTATCATAGGTACATGATGTGCTTATAAATTCATTATTAAAGAAGTATGTAAGAGATGCATTTCATGTTTAAAGTCTAGAATCCATTCAGTTGGAAGATAAACTTTTATATGAGGAATACACTATTCTAATTATTCATTATATTGAGTAGTTGATTAATAACAAGTTTATTAACCTTGTCAAAGTTTTGTGAAAAAACCATATGATTTAAGGGGAAGCATATGAACCTCAAAATTCTATAATGGAAAAATATACCCACTTGTTTAATTAATGAGTATTATTTTGAGGTCAAAGTATCAAAAATGGAGTGGTATAAAAGAATAATTTAATATTGATAGTAAATTAATTTCATACTTTATAAATATTCATTAATTTGATTTTATATATTTAAAATCACAATATTAATATTTAGTAATTTTCCAATAAAAAGAAAAATTGTTTTATTTCAACTAAATTGAGATTCAAGCATTATATTATTTTACTAAGGACTTTGGTTTCTAAATTTTAAAATATTAATTTTAAAAATTATGTTTCTTGTTTTATATCTTTAATTTAAAATTATCTTAAATGTATTTTTTTATACTTTTCTAAAATTATTATTTTCTTAGTGAGTAATGAATGTTATCACTTTTCTTAAACTATCAATTATTTTCAATATATAATGTAATTTTAAAGAAATATTATTTTTTAGTTTAATATTAATGTTATATAACTGTCTTTTAATTATAAAGAATTTAATTAATAATATAAATTATCATTATACCTTATTTTGGTATAAGTTAATTTTTTAGATTGGAAATACAAATTTCTAAACACATTTTTTCATTTTGTTTTAGGTGTTTATATTATATTTTATTTATAAAACAACTTGATATTGAGTGTTTAATATTGGATTAAGTATTTGGAATTAGTAGATACAATTTTTTAAATAAGACCCTTTTATTTTTTGTAATATTAAATAGAAACTACTGTAATCTTTTCCACATGAGTAAGATTAAAATGGGTAAAAACATTTAAAAATATTAGATAAAGCCTAAAAACACCATAAATATTGTACTAGTTTTATTGCATAGGTTTTTTGATACCATCAATATCCATGGTTCAAATATTTGTCAATTTATTTTCACTTTCCATTGATAATGACCTTGATAAGATTTTAATGAATGAATAAATACAAAATATAAATCTATTTTAATATATTTAATATATATTAATGAGTTTAAAATGGAAATATTTGATTATAAATGGTTATTTAATATATGAATGTTTTTTCTTGCATTGAAATTTATTTTTAATTTAATGTGATGGAATTTTTACATTAAATTACTACGCAATTCTGAGACATTTCGTATTCTAGTAATAGAAAAATGTAGTAAATGATTTTATAAAACATTAAAACATATAAAATTTGAATGAATTATTTTGTTCAATTAATTTTTTAGTTTTACATTTCATATTAGCAATGTGTTTAATATTTATATCAGAACCACATTGCTATATTGATGTCAATAATGTGAAACAATGTGAATAGTCCTAAAAAAGACTTTAATGATAAATTATCTTAAATAATATTTTATTTTATGATTTAAAATTCATAAAAATATTATATTCTGAAAAGTAAATTTTATATGGACATAAATTTCTATATATTGTCCACTTATGGTTCAAATTTCCATTTATCGAAAATATCATCCCTCATTTAGATAAAAAGAACATTGATATTTCTATAATCATCAAAAGGGTTCATAGAAGGATAAATCCAAGAGATAATAGAGAATCCAATCAAATAAACTTGTAAAAATTTTATTTTATGAGAGTATTTAATCACATAATGACGAATATATTTTAAATAAGTCAATTTTCTATAAATTAAAATGAAAATTAACTTGCATTAATTGAATACATTCGGTATTTCCGAAGGTGTCCCTCCATTCACTTATAAAATGGAAACTTATCCTCACTCTTCCTCACAAATTTTGAAAACTCTATTATATAAAAACCATCCCCTATCCATCCCCAATATCTATTCCCTTTCATTACTGTTCTAGTTCTTAATATATAGAAAACATGAAAGGCTGACGGTGTGATATAAAGTAGTTATCTGAGGTTATAGTGTATTCCCTAACTGACCGATTTCATGATTATCTCTTCTTATGCATCCTTAAAATATTTTTTAAAACTGATATAATAATCACATAAGTATATTTAATATAATTAAATGTTATTAGGATTATGTTATAACCATTTATAATCATCTTTTACATCATATGGGAACTGAAATCATCACTCTTATGTACATTACATTACACCCTCCATGAAGAAATGTGTATAGTTTTTCATCAACACCTCAAAAGGGTGGTTATTATGTTGAATTTAAATAAAATATTGGATATTATATAAATAACTACAATTATATATAGATAATCTATCATTTATTATCATACACTTCCATCCATTAAAATATTATGACATTGTTTGTGCGTATGTGTGGACTACCTCCTCAATGAAGCAATCTATTTCATTATACATGTGTACCATTCCTGGATAGTTGAAATTTTTATTTTAATGTATAAAAATTATAATAATGTTATTATTCTAAATATGGATTAATGACCCATTTTAAAATATTCTACCTACCTAATCTAATTTCGACATACCAGTTGAATACTCTCAAAATGTATAATGTCAACTTAATCAATTATTAAATTAAATATAACACATATATTAGTTATATAAAATGAATAATACACTAAAAAATTTATTAATAAAATAAATAATTAATATATGTTTTTTATTCTGAATGATAATGAAAATTTTTGATACCTCGGGCTCGATGTTGGAGACACATTACCTTAAAATTGAGTTTTAAATATTTTAATGATATAATTTCTAAAACATTTCATCCAAGGATAAATTTATAAAAATAATTTTAAATAATGTATTAATATTGAAAAAAATAAATTCTAAATGAAATTTTAATAATGTTTTACCTTTATGTCAGTAGTTTCAAATGTAATCCTTTTACATGTTTTATACAGGTCACTTTTTACTTTACATACAAAAGGAAAAGGGAATGCAATACTTTAATATATAAGTCATTGAAGAATGTTTTCCAATATCAAAAAAATTAAATGGCATTTTCATTCATATATAAGATTATATATTTTATTCATTAAAAAATCCTTATTCTCATTCTTATTTGTATTTTTTTTTTTTAAATTGTGTTTTAAAGTAAAGGGATATATCAATCTGTGAAAATTTTTTTGTTACGAATAAAAAAAATATTTTTTAAATTTGAAAATGGAAATGAAAGATTTTTTTTATCTAATATATGTTATGAATCTAAGAAACTTGTGATTACAGTGTTTTATCTGGATATATCTCTCAAAAGAATTAGGTAATGATTGCGTTCTCTAGAGAATTATATTGTCATTAACTAAAAATGTTATTCCATTTGTAAGGGTTATTGTATGAGTTATTATAAGGGTTCTATGAAGATGATTTCCCAAGGAACCTGTATGAATTTAATATTATTTATAATTAATTTTCTTGGAATTATATTTATTTCATAATGTAAGATAATGATATATTGATTAAAGTAATAATTATATCTTTTAAAGGTAAAAGGTTTGTTTTTAAGAAAACAATTTCATGGGTCCTCGTGATATTTTAAGAAAACAACATAAAATAGATTCCCCTTTTATGATTCCTTATAATGTTTTTAATGAAAATTTGAAGAAATAATAATTATTGTGCAAGTAAATGACTATTTAAGCTCAATGTTTGATATATTATGGGAAAATCTATTATATGATCTCATGTTTTTCATATGTATTGTTTTATGGTAAGGTATACATATAGTATTTCAACATACATAACAGGAAATCCAAACCTAATATCTGAGTTAGACTATGACAAGTCTTCAAGGTCATTCCTAATCCCGATGGGAAAGAAAGTAGTTCCTAGTTATCCAGAATGCACTCTTGGGAATTATGTCTCACAAAAAGTAATGAATATCATATAGTGAAATTCATATTTGAAATATAAAATAGTTCAACCATAAATTAGATTTCCATGAAATCAAAATTAGTTTTTTTATTGTAATAATTCACATAAACATTTCATAATTCAAAATAAAAACCCATTACTAAATACAACATAACATAATTCCTAAAATATCTAAAAAACCCATCCCCAAAACCAACTGTATCAGTGAAAAAAGAGAATATTCCATAATTATGGAAAAACAAGAACTTGAAGATATAATATACTCTATTATACTGAAAAAAAGTTGTATAAGTATAGTGTGAGCTACACATCCTAGTGGGATTTCACCCAATATACAGTGCATTTCCATTAGTAGAGAATTCCATAAACACTAGTCTAAAATATTATACTTGAAAAATGGGTTATAACACTCTAGGAAAACTTTTCTCTTAATAATTTTCCAAATCCATTTTAGAAAATAAATTATTCTTTAAATAAAACATTTAACCTTCCATTGAATTCCCAATTTGAGAATATTCTATCCAAGATAATTAAAAATAAATATTTTAAACTACAATATAAATATCCCAAAGTATCATAATAATACATCAAATAAATATGTAGATATAAAATTAATATGTTCATAGGTGGATAAGTGTTTAATGATTAAAAGAAGGTGTAAAAAATTGAATAAAACAATGGTTAATACTAAAGGAATATGATTGGATTACTTCCACTCAGGCTCTTTCTTTGGGTTCCATTTCCTTACGTTCAAGAAACACTTATTCATCCCCCTCCCTATAGGGGGAGGGGAATCACAGTAGTTTATTTTCCTTATTATTTCTATCATATCACTAACCATTCTAATATTTTACATTTCCTGCCATCGGGCCCTACCGCAAGTTCCCATATTTTTAGTAGGACTTCCCCAAGCTATAAATATCAAATTGGGAATTCATAGAAGATTATGAAATTCAAAAACACTCCATAGTGGTTTAATTTTGGCTAGAATTTCCCCAATGTTGATGGTTTTTACTATTATATCACTAATTTATGAAATCTGTAACATTGTGTTTTTTTAGGGATTTTAAAACCCCATCTTAGGCTCATTTGGTCTGTTACTAAAAAAGAACTTATCTATTTCTAAAATGAAATATAACTATTCTTCAATGGAATATTTTTCACTCTTTTATGATGGAACATTCCCTTCCACATGATACTAGATCAACTGGTAGCTCAAATATGGGTTTTTTTCTAAGACTTTTTCTTCCTTTTTAGAATCACTATATACTTTTGATTCATGGAAATTTTGTTATGAGATTCATGTGTTTTGACATTTGATCAAGATCCATTTTTCACACAATTTATCCTTGTATTTTAATTAAAATATATGTTTCAAATCCTCTAATTGATTTTTTTGGAATTTTATTGGGAAATAATATCTAATTTAACAGACAGTAATTTTGGAGTATTGGTTATATTTCTGTTTATATTTCTATTATCTGGTTCATCCTTAATAGGTCTGTAAGAATGATTCAGTCAGCCATGTCCTTAATTCTTTTACATTAGACCATGAGGATCACCCTTCATTGATGAATAAAATGCATGTCTTACAAGATAGCTATGATTATCTAGTCACCAATAAAGGTTTCATCAACTCCTCAATTCGAATTATTGTGCACCAGTCATCTGAGGTAGTGACCTACCTAGGCCTCGTTGTTAATAATGTTCATTTAAATAATATATGGAAGGTTTATCACAATTATGAAGAGGAATTATTGGATTGAATTGTTCTGAAGATTTTGAATATTTTTGGTTGATTGAGATGGGATTTGGATGTAAATAGTTTGGAAGTGAAGATTCAACCTGAACCAGATGATCTAGAAGGGTTTTATGCACCATGATCATAGAACCCCAAGACCAATGTTTTGAAGGACCTAAACTATGAATAGGCAGTGAATATGGGAAATAGAGATATAATAATTTGGATCTTTAGGAGGCCAAAAAAAAGGGTTACTTAAGTGAAAATGGCACAAAGGAATGAGGAGGGCTAGGTGACAGTATCAAGATAGTTCAGTCAAATAAGATCTCCCTTGTATATTACCCACTCTATTTGCTTTTTCGGCCTGGTGGCTACATTCCTTGTTCAGGAATAGTCATCAATAAATAAATTGGGTGTGTAGACACCATTAATAGATGATGATGCAGAGATTTCTAGTCAAATATCTATTGATTTATAGTAGGGAATGAGACTTAGGGGGCTTCACAGTTTGAGGAAAAATAAGGGTTGGTAGGGGAAATTATATGTGAGGAGATTTATTTTTCTTAAAGGAATCAATGTTAGAGGTTTTCCTAAACCAATAGAAATAATCTTAATTATAAGTTCATAGGTGATATAATGTAATCAAATAGGTCAATACTAGGAATAAAATATGGTTTTAGATCTAAGAAGCGGAAAGCTAATTCTTATGTATTGATATTCTAAGTAATAAGGGAAATGTTTTGTGGTAGTAATTTATAATGGGGACAAGGGGAATACCTTGTGCTAATTATTCATTCTATAGAAGAAATTAATGAAGTGGATTTGACAATCAATTCACAATAGGAGGGTATGAATAGATTTTAAGAAATAGAGTTTTGAATTGATGTTAATATGGACTAAAGGGTATGGATCTAGAAAAAAAGAATAATTTTTTGAAGTGTGATTCAATGATAGGAAGATAAACATGGAGGAGTACATCTTGACTTGGGAAAATATGGCTAACCACTTGGAAGATTCTATCAAGGATAATCCTAATATGAAGGTCAAAGAAATTCAATGGGGGATATTTAAGGTAGGTGATTCCAACAATATTGGCCTCATTTTTAATGATTTTTATATTTCCTACTATGTTTACTTATATAGGGAGTAAGACTAGTATAGATTCCCACATTATCCTTAAAATTGATTTTGAAAAGAAAATTTAATTTTTAGGAATGGGAAATACTTTTAAATAAAATATGTTTCAATCAAAACAAAAAAATTTTGACTATGATGAGTAACACATATCATGGGAGAATAAAAAAATAAAGTAGTAACAAAATCATGTATAATATTGAGGAATTCTTAGTAATGTGTGTATAATCAAGGGAAACTCCTATATATATAATGATAAAATACCAGACTTCTCTCGGAAAAAGCATCTATCAACTTATTTATAACGATCCTAACACATATTCTCTATTGATTAATCTAACTAACTCTCATCTTGACCTACATACCATGGCCAAAACATGTCATATACTAGAGGATCCAAGTTAGTATATATACAAGACTAGTAGAGAAAGCATCTACCAATATCCACCTTAGATAAATAGGGTTTCGATGAAGTTAATGATTAGAGGATAGGAAATATGTATCACATATCAATAGAATACCCCATGAGAAAACACCCAATATCATACCTCATCCAAACTTTAAAGACCTTATTTTATTAAATCCTCTATTTTTAGTTCACACTGAATCAACAAATAATTAAAATCATTTCCTAGGATCTAAAAATTCATATAAACTATGGTTTTAATGAGTATTAACCCAAGATTGAATAAAATATCATAATTTTTATAATAAAGTGTAGAATGGGACTTAAAATTCAATATGATAATTATATAAAAAATCACATATTGAAAAAGTATTTTTCAAAACCAAGTTCTATTTCAAATGCATTTTTTGTAAAAAAATGGGAAAATCTACTTTAAGACCACTAAATATATTATATATTCCATTTACATAAATTTAGTTTCATTAAGAAACATATAAATTAAATAAACAAAATACAACATTATAAATAGAAAAATACAAAATAAATTCTTCAAATCCCAAAAGATATTGAATTCAAATCAAACAGACCCTTAAACCCATAAATATATCATATAATTTAATTTGGGTACCATTGGTGGAATAATACTTCATTTGAATTTAGAAAACTGTTTGAAAACAGTCAAAGTAGTTTTATAAAATAAATTTCATGCATAATTTACATGCAATAAGAACTTTGAAAACACAATCATAACATAAGAAAAAAATGAATCAGAAGGAATAAACTACCTATATCAATAAAATATTATTACAATCCATAAAAAATAAAGATAATGGGATAGATGGTGTAACATCCTAGGTAAATAAAGAATATATATGTTTCATATGTATTAATATTTGTGAATAAAATATTAATATTACTTTAAAGGGAACGCTATGCTCGATGGTGTACCCAATACGCAACAATGAGTTTCTTTGAAATCTTATGTTGGACACAATTCATAAAATAATAATATTTTAAATGGAAGTTAATGCCTAGCCGTTTTATTGGAATAAATGAATATAAATAACTAAACTATGATTATATATGTTTTTAAATGTTTTTACATTTACCCAACAAAAGATAAAGACTTAAAATAAGAAAAGAACTCAATTTCAAGCATAAATACTCTAAAATTCACTAAAAGGCTGATTTATCACCTTTTGATGGTCAACCCTCTTTAATATAGTTTTGGTCACTCTTATATATTCTTTTAGACCAAATAAAATTCTTCTTTAGAATAGGGATATCAAAATTTACTTTGTGTAAATTTTTGGTATTTTTCTGATAAAGTTCATTATTTAATGAATAGTGAAAATTGTTGTACTTTTATTCAAAACCTCTTTTTAATCTAATTTATTTATATGATTATATCATCTTTTTAATTGGTATTAAAGTTCAATTAGAATATATTTTTACCACTTAATTCAATGGTGGTCATTGGAATTAATTTCACTTTGAAATTGGACTTAAACTACTGTCAATCTTTTAATAGATGTTGTTTCTTAAAAACACACTATTTGTTTTGACAGTAGTAACTAATTATTAAATTAATTAATGCAACTTATATGTTTTTAATTTTTTAAAATAGACATCATTTTTGAATTTGGAATATCAAATATATCTTAGGGTCAATTTTTGGTATTTTTCTGAAAAACTTCAATTTTCTGTTGAATAGTGAAACCACTAAGTGGTAGTTAAAAAACTGATTTTTCGATTAAATGAAACTTTAACACTTCTGTGATTTGAATTTGAAAAATCCGACATACATGGTTTTCATTATGATGTAAAATTTGGTTCAATGGGATTAAAATTATTTTTTTGTGAATAGTAACTTTAAAGTTTTTTTAATCGCGATTAAAGGTAATTAGTGTAATTTAAGGTAAAGATACTGTTATAATAATATTAAATGAGCTTGACACATGCCCTACCCTTATTGGATGAGTCATGGCCGACCATGAAAATCCATGGGTCAACTTGGGGACCCCATGGAGCCACATTGGTATCAAAATGACATTAATAACCATTTATTTAAAGTTAAAATTAAAATGTCACAAACATGTATTGTTTTACTATAATTGTTTTTACATGGGGTTATACAAGTCATATTTTTTACTATAAATATTAATTATAAAGATAAAAAGATTTCATACATCATTATATTTGTTTTATAATTTTTATACTTTCAATAAATTAATTTATTTATGACACCGTGATGATGCAGTGATTATCTCAATAATGAATGATTTAAATAAAATGAAAAGATAATGTAAAATCTAAGACTTGAACTTGGAAAAAACATATTGGATGAGTATATTTAGAACCCTTATCACCTTATCCTCAAAATATATCAAGTTGGGACCTTTAAAATCCGAAAAGCATTTTATAATAAAGTAACTTTTCCAGACATTCCAAGAGTGCCCCTCCTCCCTCTTATAAAAGGCCCCCAACTCCACCTCATTACCCACACCTCTCAAGCCTTTGGCTCGGACAGACCCTGCCCATTTTATCTCTCCACATCCCTCTCTTCATCATTGAAGCCTTCCCTTAGGTAGAAATCTCTTCAAGAAACACTTTTGGTTCAAACCAAGGGGAGTTACCCGATTTAAAGGTAAAGTCTTCACTAATGTTCTTTTGTTTTATTTTGCTTCTCCAACCCCCTAAACTATTTTTATTATTTTGTTTTGTAACAAAAAAAGTATCTTAAATATACTAGAATGTTGTTATAAAAAGTATTCGAGCTACACTTATACACACATCCGTCTAATTGTTAAAGAACAAACTGTTTCTGTTGATGGTGAATTGCTGACTCACGAAACAATGATTGTTCAATATTCTTTTAACACCTTTAAAGGTGGCCATTATGATTTCACTGTATTTTATATATGATATATATGGTATTTATGTTTTCTATATGCTTCTGTATTTTATATTTAAAACATACCTTTATTCTTTGCATGTTGTGAAAATGGGATAATTTTATAAGAGGAAGTGTTGACTACCGCCCCCTCAAGTGATGTGACTAATTCATGCAATACATGAAACATATAAAAATTGAAATTAATGAAATATGTGACCTATATAACATATATATTATACTGTAATAATAATATACATATATCCCATTTATTTTTTTTAATTCCATTAATATGACAAAGAAATGAAAGTAGCGTTCATGCGTACGTACAGCCTACCGTCTCCATGAATGGTGCATTTCATTTCTTTTTATCTGAAAATGTTATGGAATAGTATAAAATGGATATTTACTGGATATATATTATATTTCAATAATTAATACTATTCTGGAGATGATTTACTTATAACTACATGGATAATCATTTTCAAACAAGTTCATTTTTGACTCATGTAACAAACATCAAAAAAAAACTTCTGATATGAACTCACATTATTAACCAATTATTATAACATTATAATATGTGATATGAACTGAACAGTAATATTTAAAGTAGGCCCTTAAGAAATTATAAATTGATGAAAGTTTATTATTCAGGAATATAAAGAAACGAACAAGACAAGTCGGACTTGAGGTAAGGGATCCTACCTCTCTCTTTCTTTTTAAGTACTCACTTTTATGTAATTTCTTTTAAGATCATCTTTCTTATGTTTGGGTATGTTATTTTATAATCCTCATTCATTACTTTTTATATTCATATTATGAGAGACCCTATTTGAACTCATAAATCCATTTTTGATGTTTTCTGTGGCGCTGTTAGGCTGCCGAGTTTTCATAAGAAATTTTTCATCTCACTTTTATTCATGTGGGATTTATGCTACATTTTCCACCATTTCCTTTGAGTGGTGTATGTACTACCAATTATTCTACTATTTTTGTAATATAATTTCGTTTATGTGTATTTAAATAAATGGTGTATTGTATTTCTTTCATGGGGTGTACTTTTCGAAAATTACCCAAGTTGGTAAGGGAACCTTTCACCCTCCTCTTTTTAAAAGACTTATTTTTGTTAGGTCTTTTTATTTACATATTATTATGTTGGGATAGTTTATTCTATATCGTTATTGATGTAAAATTTATTTCCAATTGATGATATACCTTTTTTATCATCAACTCGTTTTTTGAATTTTAAAGAGACATCGTTAGGCTGTCGAATTTTTACAAGGGAACTTCTTAACAAAATTTTGATTTCATTGGGTTCAACTTGTAGTTATTGAATATGTCATCCTATGAATATGTGTGAATGACCTCTGGTTGTTTTATACTTAATATCCACTTATATTAGGTGTATTTATATTTGTCACACATAATTATTAGATTGATTTATCCTTAATTTAAGGACACATTCTTTATAAGGGATTTCATCTCATTTTACATTTCTAATTGATACTTCATTGATGTTATTCACCAATTCACTATTATATGGTGTATATACTGACCTTTTTAATATTATATCATAAATCCCTTTATTCTCATGATATTATAATGTTCTGATTAAATGTTATTCATCAATTATTGTAATCAAGTGTGTCTCATTTTTTTAAAAACCCTTTAACTAAAATATCGTTTTAAATGTTTTAATGATTTATTCATATAAATATTTCCCATTAATATCCATGTTTTCAAAATGGTTTTAAGGATTTATTTATATGGATATTAAGGGTTTAAAATGTTAAAATCTTCAAAGTGGTATGGGAAACTTTGATTCAGAAATCTGTTTATTAAATTTTTTAAATGGTTTTGAAAATGGTTTTTAGAATGGATTCATTATTTTAATTTCTTAAAATGTTATATTATTATTTCAATGTGGTAATTTTATCATTATTTTATGCTTAAGTTAGGTGTTATGATTATGTTATGGTTCTTGGTCATCGTTTATGAATATGGGTAGTTCCGTGATAAACTAAGGGTAGGTGAGCCCGATATAGCTCTCCAATGTATTGGGTAACACAAAGGAGTTAAACATTAAGGTTTCTCTGAAGATATTTAAAGAATATACTGTGATGGGTATTACAAACATAACAATGAGGATTACTCCCTATGTAAGAATGTTATTAATTCCTCAAGTTACTTTTATGTCTTATTATTTCTATGAGTTATTCCTAAATCTTATGATTTTATGAGGTATGTTAATTTGATTATGTTTTATGAGTAAAGTATGATTTCATTAATTCTTTTGTATACATGGACTAATGTTTTCTTTCCGTATTGGTATAACCCTTACTGAGCTTTTTGTGCGCATCCCAAGTTTTTGAAATGTTTTCCACAGGACATAAAGTAGAATACGGTCAAGTATGGGATCAAGGGAATGTCATGATGTCTAAAACATAGAACTAGACATGACCATTTGTTCAAGAGTTTTTATTTTTTGAAAAAAATGGAAACTGAGTAGATGTGTCTACCTTGTAATCTTTGAGATGTAATAGTTATTTCCTAATTCTCTAAAACTCTAAACCTGAAAATATCCTCAATGTGAATTATTCATTTAATTCAAGATTAAGTAAGGTTTAAGGCCGGGTCCTTATAGTTGGTATCAGAGGTCGATTTAGATAACTTTATAGGTTAGGGTATCCTTTAAGCATAAGTGACATTACCATAATGGTTAGGATTTTAGAAAGGGTCATAGTTTTCGATAAAGTGAATGATTTTAGGATAACATGAATTATAATATCTTAGAATTATATAATGATTCTAATGATATACTCACACTGACCATTCTGGTTTAGTAAATGGATGGATCTAGCAGGCACCAAAGTGACAAAGGAAACTGTGGTGGTTCTCTAATTAAGAGACTAGATGAAATAGGGGATTCAATGAGAAATCATGTGGTTATTCTAAACCACCTATCAGGAGGCATTATTAACCACTTGAACCTTAGTGAGTTCTCTAATGCATCATATATGAGATGACCAACTCGATGTGGAAGTTCAGGTAATAATTATAAAGGTAACCATAAGGGTTTATATGGTCCTTACTTTTGAGGTAATTATGAATTATTATATGTTATGATAGAAAATGGAAGGCATGAGATAAACTTGAGGTTAAATTATGTTATGGTTATTGTTGAATATTTTATCGCTTTTTGGAGAATGTTATAAAAATCATTTAGTTTTGGAAAAAGGACAACACATAGACCGTGTGACAACCTGTCGTGTTGGACGAAGCTGTGGGAATCAAACCCATAACCAATGTGTGGTTGGTATTTATCACCTACCACTAGACTATGAGAAGTCCCTAGTTAGTTTGACTAATTATTTTTAGTTAGATGATCTTATGAATCTAGAATAAGTTGATTTTTGTGTTATCTATAGAAATTATTAACCTATCATGGAGGATATGGGATTAGGTTAATTAGTTGTCAATAAGAGACTTTAAGAGATACTGATGTTATTTGGAGATAAATACTAAGATTTAACTTTGAAGAATATGTGATTAAATCCTTCAACGATTTGGGTTTCATTCTTAGTTTGGTTTACTTTGAATAATTTTATGGATAGATGTTTATTGAATGGTCTTTGTTGAACTTTTGAATTTGTTTGACAAATTTTGGAGATTTGGTGTAGTATTTTTTTTGTAAAAAAATTATCCTTTTTGGGTATTATTAGATCTCCTACTAAACTTTTTGGGTTTGGTTTTGGTTAAGGTCTAAAGATATGGGAAATATATATCTCTCTTTTGTGGATTAGGTAATTCTGAAGAAGTTGATTACAGTACTCTGAATGCGAACAAGTCTTCCTAAATCTTCATTATTTGGAGAAAGTATGAGTTTGTGTTAGAAATATAGTAAAAGTTGAAAGTCTACATGACAAGTAAGTATGTTCACTTCTGATTTATTTAAGCTCATAAATAATTCCTAAATGAAAAGTAACTTAAAACAAAAATGTTGCCTATTAACCTTTCCTACTGGGGAATCGAATACCATTTAACCCATCACAAGTTTGTGATTTTCTGGTGGTTAACTTTCTCCTAAATATGTTTTCTATCACTCTTCCTCAGAACATGACCCTTTGTTTTTTATTCCATGTCCATGTTTTCCTACATGGAATCCTAGTATGGGTTATCTCAGGTGACCTTTATACTTCTCTTTCTTTCTTTTAAAGTGGTAGTTTTACCGACTCTTGTTTCGATATGGAACTTTCAATGAAGTTTCCAAGCCCAATTTTAAAATTGTGAGGACGCAATTCCCAAAATGGGGGAAGAATGTAACATCCCAGGAAAATAAAGAATATTACTTTTTCATATTTATTAATATTTGTGAATAAAATATTAATATTACTTTAAAGGTAACGCTAAGCTCGATGGCGTACCCAATACGCAATAACGAGTTTCCTATAAATCTTACATTACACTCTACTAATAAAATAATATTATTTTAAATGGTAGTTAATGCCAAGCCATTGTATTGGCGGGAATGAATAGAAATAACTTAAATATGATTATATGTGTTTTTTAAATGTTTTTACATTTACCCAATAAAAGATAAAGGCTTAAAATAAGAAAAGAATTCAATTTTAAGCATAAATACTCTAAAATTCATTAAAAGGCCGATTTATCACCTTTAGATGGTGAACCCTATTTAATATAGTTTTGGTCAATCTTATACATTCTTTTGGACCAAATAAAATTATTCTTTGGAATCGGGATATCAAATTTTACTTTGTGTAAATTTTTGGTATTTTTCTGATAAAGTTCATTTTTAATTAATATTGAAAAATGTTGTATTTTTATTCAAAACCACTTTTTAATCTAATTTATTTATATTATTAGATCATATTTTGAATTGATATTAATGTTCAATTAGAATATATTTTTCCCATTTAATCTAATGGTGGTCATTGGAATTAATTTCACTTTTAAATTGGACTTAAACTTGTGTCAATCTTTTAATAGATATTGTTTCTTAAAAACACACAATTTGTTTTGATAGTGGGAATTAATTATAAAATTAATTAATTAAACTTATATGTTTTGAATTTATTAAAATAGACATCAGTTTTGAATTCAGAATATCAAATATAGCTTTGGGTGAATTTTTGGTATTTTTCTGAAAAACTTCAATTTTTTATGAATAGTGAAAACATTAAGTGGTAGTTAAAAAAACTGATTTTTTGATTAAATGAAAATTTACCACTTCTGTGATTTTAATTTAAAAAATCCAACATACATGGTCGTCATTAGGATGTAAAATGTGGTTCAATGGGATTAAAATAATTTTTTGGTGAATAGTAACTTTTATGTTTTATTAATCACGATTAAAGGTAATTAGTGTAATTTAAGGTAAAGATAATGTTATAATAATATGAAATGACCTTGACACATGTCCTACCCTTATTGGTTGAGTCATGGACGACCATGAAAATCCATGGGTCAACTTGGGGACCCCTTGGAGCCACTTTGGTAGGAAAAAGACATTAATAACCTTTTTTAAGTTAAAATTAAAATGTCACAAACATGTATTGTTTTACTAAAACAATTTTTACATGGGGTTATAAAAGTCATATTTTTTACTATAAATATTCATTAGAAATCTAAAAATATTTCTTACATCATGATATTTTTTTATAATTTTTATACATTAAATAAATTAATTTATTTATGACACTGTGATGATGCAGCGATTACCTCATTAATGAACGATTTAAATAAAATGAAAAGATAATGTAAAATCTAAGACTTACACTTGGAGAAAAACTATTGGATGAGTATATTTCGAACCCTTATCACTTTATCCTCGAAATATTTCAATTTGGGACCTTTAAAATTTGAAAATAATTTTATAATAAAGTAACATTTCAAGACATTCCAAGAGTGCCCCTTCTCCCTCTTATAAAAGGCCCCCACCTCCGCCTCCTTACCCACACCTCTAAAGCCTTTGGCTCGGCCAAATCCTGCCCATATAATCTCTCCACATCCCTCTCTTCATCATTGAAGCCTTCCCTTAGGAATAAATCTCTTCGAGAAACCCTTTTGGTTCAAACCAAGGGAAGTTACCCGATTTAATGGTAAAGTCTTCCCTAATGTTTCTTTGTTTTATTTTGCTTCTACAACCCCCTAAACTATTTTTATTAATTTATTTTGTAACCACACCAGTATCTTAAATATACTATGATGTTGTTATAAGAATTATTTGATCTATACTTACACACAATTCTGTCTAATGGTTAAAGAACATACTGTTTCTGTGGATGGTGAATTACTGCCTCACCAAATGATGATTGTTCAATATTCTTTTAACACCTTTAAAGGTGGAAATTATGATGTCACTGTATTTTATATATGATATATATAGTAATTATGTTTCCTATGTTATTTTTTATTTTATATTTAAAACATACCATTATTCATTTCATGTTCTGCAAATGCGATAATTTCATAAGAGGAAGTGTGGACTACCGCCCCCTCAAGTGATGTGGCTCGTTCAAGCAATACATGGAATGTATAAAGAATGAAATAAATTAAAATATGTGACCTATATAAAATATATATTATACTTTAATTATAATATATATATCTCTCATTTATTTTTTTAAATTCCATTAATATGACAAAGAAATGAAAGTAGTGTTCATGCGTACGTACGGCCTACCGTCTCCATGGACGGTGCATTTCATTCATTTTTATCTCCAAATGTTATGTAATAGTATAAAATGAATATGTACTGGATATATATTATATTTAAATCATTAATACTATTCTGGAGATTATTTAATTATAACTACATGGAAAATCATTTTCAAACAAGTTCATTTTTGACTCATGTAACGAAAATCGACAAAAACGTCTGATATGAACTCACATTATTAACCAATTATTATAACATTATAATATGTGATGTGAAATTAATAATAATATTTAAATAAGTTCCTTATGCAATAATAATTTGACCAATGTTTATTATTCAGGAATATAAAGAAATGAACAAGACAAGTCGGACTAGAGGTAAGGGATCCTACCTCTCTCTTTCTTTTTATGTACTCACTTTTATGTAATTTCTTTTAAGATCATCTTTATTATATTTGGGGATATTATTTTATAATACACATTCTGTAAATTTTATGTTCATATTATGAGAGACCCTATTTGATCTCATAAATCCATTTATGGATGTTCTATGTGGCGCTGTTAGGCTGCCGAGTTTTCGTAAGGGATTTTTCCTCTCACTTTTATTCCCGTGGGATTTATGCTACATTTTCCACCATTTCCTTTGAGTGGTGTATGTACTACCCATTATTCTACTATTTGTCTAATATAAATTCTATTATGAGTATTTACATCAATGTTGTATAGTCCTTCTTTCATGTGGTGTACTTTTTGAAAATTACCCAAGTCGGTAAGGGAACCTTTCCCCCTCCTCTTTTTAAAAGACTTATTTTTGTTAGGTCATTTAATTTACATCTTATTATGTTGGGATATTTTCTTCTATATCCTTATTGATATAAAATTTATTTCCAAGTGATATGATACCCTTTTTTTCTCATCAACCCGTTTTCTGAATTTTAAAGAGACGTTGTTAGGCTGTCGAATTTTTACAAGGGAACTTATTAACAAAATTTCGATTTCTTTGGGTTCAACTTGTAGTTATTTAATATGTTATCCTATGAATATGTGTGAATAACCTCTGGTTATTTTACACTTAATATCCACTTATATTTGGTGTATTTATATTTTTCACACATAATTATGAGATTGATTTATCCTTAATTTAAGGATACCTTCTTTATAAGGGATTTCATCTCATTTTACATTTCTAATTGAGACTCCATTGTTGTTATGCACCAATTCACTCTTATATGATGTATATACTGTCCATTGGAATATTATATCATGAATCCATTTATTATCATGATATTATAATGTTCTGATTAAATGTAATTGCTCAATTATTATAATCAAGTGTCTCTCATTTTGTTAAAAACCCTTTAAATAAAATATCATTTTAAATGTTTTAATGATTTATTCTTATAAATATTTTTCATTAATATCCATGTTTTCAAAATGGTTTTAGGGATTTATTTGTATGTATATTAATGGTTTAAAATGTTAAAAGCTTAAAAGTGGTATGGGATACTTTGATTCAGAAATCTATTTATTAAATGTTTTAAGTGGTTTTGAAAATGGTTTCTAGAATGGATTCATTATTTCAATATCTTAAAATGTTATATTATTATTGCAATGTGGGAATGTTATCATTCCTTTATGCTTAAGTTATGTGCTATGATTATGTTATGGTTCTTGGGCATTGTTTATGAAGATGGGTGGTTCCATGATAAACTAATGGTGGGTGAGCCCGATATAGCTCTCCAATGCATTGGGTAACACGAAGGAGTCAAACGTTAAGGTTTCTCTGAAGAGATTTACGGAATATATTGTGATGGGAATCCCAAATGTAACCATGTGGGTTACTCCCTATGTAATAATGTTATGAATGCCTCAAGTTACCTTTATGCCTTATTATTTCTATGAGTTATTCCTAAATCTTATGATTTCATGAGATATGTTAATTTGATTATGTTTTATGAGTAAAGTATGATTTCATTGATTCTTATGTATACATGTACTAATGTTTTCTTTCCGTATTATTATAACCCTTACAGAGCATTTTGTGCTCATCCCATGTTTTTTAAATGTTTTCCACATGACATAATGTGGAATACGGTTAGGGATGGGATCAAGGGAATGTCATGATGTCTAAAACATGGAACTAGACATGACTCTTTTGTTCACGATTTTTTATTTTGTGAAAAAAATGGAAACTGAGTAGATATGTCTAACTTGTAATCTTTGAGATTTAATAGTAATGTCCTAATTCTCTTAAACTCTAAACCTAAAAAGATCCTCAATTTGAATTATTAATTTAATTCAATATTAAGTAAGGTTTAAGGCCTACTCCTTATAGAAGGAGTCCTCACATCCTATAAATCAGAAAAATTGATTATATTAGACAAAAAACTATTCTAATTTATGTCTAATATGGTTCCATGAGTGGAAGGAGAATGAAATAAAATCAGAGAAGATAAAGGAGACGAAAGAGAATATAAATGATGATAAACCTATGAAAAAAAAATGTATGGTGACCTAAGAGTCTTCAAAGTGATAAGAAGGAGTAATTTGGTGTCTCCCCCCCCCCCCAGACGTCACCTATGATTAGGGATGTAATAGACCCCAAATAGTGTTAAATTGTGCAAGGGTGGGATGATAATCCATTTTTATAAAAACATGTGAGGATAGCACAGTTTACCAAGCTAGGCTCTAACATTGCATGTGGGTCTAGACTCTCCTAGAGGAGCCTTATAGTTTTCAAAATCACATTGACACCAATACAATAATATATTGGAACTATAATTTCTAGTTCACATGATTTTCACTAGTCTTGAGAAAAACGTG
This sequence comes from Viscum album, assembly GCA_963277665.1. Lineage (NCBI taxonomy): Eukaryota > Viridiplantae > Streptophyta > Magnoliopsida > Santalales > Viscaceae > Viscum > Viscum album. The sequence continues at coordinate 549,377,602 of OY728148.1, forward strand.
TTTTATGCACCACACATCTAATTTTCATAAAATATAAATTAAAAGATGATAAAATGAATAAAATATTTTAAAAATGAATAAATTAATTAGTAAATGTGAGGTTGTGTTGTAAATATTATCCCAATGATATCAATTTCTTCCCATAAATATAATCCATAATGTTATAAAAATAAATGATCCTTTAATCATAGAATACAAGAGAGATCCAATTAGAATGAAATTATGGAATGGGAAATATGATTCCTGGGTAAATTTTTACTAAGGGAAAAAACATATCAAACTATCAATCAATATCCATAATGACACCCAACAGTCTTATATGATAATCCAAAATAAAATACGAATACAATTTTTTCTATAGAGGTAATTCAAACTCTAATAAATAAAGAACGTCTCCCCACCATTTAAGGAATTTTATTGTAACTATGGATCTATAAAAATGGTGTTTTCCAAAATAAAACCCCACATTATAATACATAATCCCTATAACCATGGAGGATAAAACGAGGAATTCACACAAAAATTTCATCCATAACAACATAATAATGAATATATGAATCTCCAAAATAACATAGACATCGAGAATCATAGATGAAAAAGGAATATATCAAAAGAATAATAGAGTATAAAACACTAGTGATAATAATGGTATGTACCAAGAAGAAGATCTATCAGAAAACTATTATGATCCAATCTAAGATATAAAATCATTTCATTCATTCTTCAAAAATTGAAAAAAATACTTCAAAAGATGATTCAATAGAACATGGTGAAGAAATGTATTTATAACACTCAAAAATGGGGATTATAATGCCAAATTTAACCACATTTATAGAATAAAAAGGATCTATGTATTACAAAAGTAATGAAAACAAAGTTAGAATATTTCCATAAGTCAACCAAATTATTTAACATAGGATTATATTATTTCATATTTTCACCAGATTGAGAACCTTCATAAATTATAAAATAAATAGTTTCATCAATAACCTAGGTTTCACAAATAAATTTCAAGTCTATAAACAATACCTTATAGACTATATGCCCAAATGAAGTCAAATCAGGTAAAGTCACTCTAAAGGTGAGATATTTTTGGAGAACCATCAAAAAGATTTAATCCTTCAATAAGACATAAAATAAAAACATTCGGAGAATATAGCATTAAAAGCCATATATTTTATGATATATTTTTTCTAAAATAAATTTAATTTCACATATATCATGTGATATAGGAAAACCTATTTTTAAACAAACCACAATAAAAAGTATTTTAATTAAATTTGTTTGTTGTAAACTAGAAATTATAATTATTGGAATGGATAAGAATGAAAAAATTTTGAAAAATATTCTTAATTATATTATGTAATGATAATTTATTTTAATATAAAGTACTTAATTTTAAAACAATTCATTAAATTCATTAAAATACATATTTATTAAAAATGTTGTTTTTTTTATTTTTGTTAGACAATGATATAACTAGTTTGATAGACTATTGTAAAATATATCTTAAAATATTAAACAAAAATTTTGAAAAATTTATATCAAAATTATCTTAGAGTGAAATTTTAATAATTTTATAAAATAATTTCTTTTTTGATGAATAGTTTGAATTCCTTTTTTTAAATGTCTTATAATATAAATCATTATAAAAATTATATTTTATTTTAAAATGATTTTTAAGGTATAATGACTTGAATTATATTATTAATAATCCATTTTAGGTTATTTGAATACATTGTATAGTGAATTTTGTTTTAAAATATTTATATGCTTATGAAAACAATTTTTGCGGAACCCTCTTTTCATCATGATTTGTTGGAATATTTCTAAATTAAATTCTTTCACTTATATGACATGAATTTGGGAAAAATAATGGTATATTTTAAATCATAATAATTAATATATAATAATTTCAACTTTATTTTTTCATTATTAATGGTATGTAAGGTGAAAATTCATCACCATGGTTATGGTAAAAATGAGTTTATTGGGAATTAAACCAAGAAATACAGGTGATTTTCCAATGAAAATTTCTTAATGACTGTTAAATGTAAAACATACTACCTTATATGATCCAAAATTAGAATATATATCTATTTAGAATCATTTTTGTTGAATATGACTTTATTATATTAAAATCTTCAATGAAATTCAAAGTGTTTCCTCATCGTAGATATAAAAAGACACCCATAATTTCTCTTCCTTACAGCACATTGAGATATGTAGCTTATCCAAATCATGAAAACCTATACTATGAAATTTCAAATCGATTAATTGTAAGTTATATACATCTTAAAATACCATTCAAATGGTTCACATTAAATGACTTAAAGGAGGCCTACTGAAGAAGAGGTAATCATCCTTCTATGCCACTATCAATTTATTTCTTATTATAACTCCTAGAAATATTTGTTATTTGTCTTAAAATAATAAAATAAGCATCTTTAATATTTTTAAAAGTTATTTTTATAATTTAACCACCAAAATTTCCTATCTATTAAATCCAATTGGATATGAAAATATCATTCTTAGTACATGTGGACTATGGCCTCCACATAATGAAATAATTCATTGTCCACCATGGTATATCATGGATTGTTATTATTATGGATTTTATGTTTATATATTATATTTCTGAGATATTCATGATTCTATAAATATAATATCATATCTATCTTCTTACCTTCTGATCCTTTATAAAATGATAATGTTCTTCCTTTATATATGTGGACTGCCACATCCACAAAACATTATGATTCATTTTTCATTCCTCATTAAAAGGATGATCACAAAGATATATTTAATAAATATATATTATATATTATAATATAATAATTATATAAATAATTATTATTATTTAAATATCAAAAGTTCATTCCAATGAAAATTTAATAAAGTGTTCATGCATTCGTATGACCTATTGTCTCAAAGAATAGTATAATTCATTTTTTAATCTATACCATATATAGATGTCCCTAAAAATATATAATGTATATATTTGAAATTTATATCATTATTAAAAAATGGATATGATGTAACCATGATTAATGTAAAAGGACCCCAACTAATAAACCAAAATTCTCAGGAAAAAAACATATAGTTAACACTATGAAATGATGATTTGAATAAGGAATTATTAATAAATGTATATTTAAATGTTAAAAGTGGAACATATATGATTTTATAATTATTTTAATTATTATTATTATATATATATATATATATTATACATTATATTAGAGTGCTTAAAATTAAATTCATACATGAGATCAGGGTTTATCATGTCAAATTGTCTTCTTTGAGACATATGTTATGCTATACAGCCATAATCATTTATGAAGTTTATATACATTCCAATTTTTATGTTATTTAATGAATATATTTATTATCATGATTTTAAATGTTTCTTTTAAATTTATTCTTTCAATGGTATTACGATTCAAAATTTATCAATGTGGTTGTGGATTCTCATCTCACTTTTATTTATTGGAGACATATGTCATATTCAAGATTTAATTCATTTTTTTTGTGTGTATAATACCCATGAATTTATTTTATGATATTTTTTATGAAAATTTTAAGTGTTTTAATATCTATATAATCATTTATTTTTCTTGAGGCTTTTATTCCAAAGTTTCCAAAGTGGTAGGAGTTTTATGTTACAATCTCATTGATTATGGATATTAATTATGATGATGTTTTAAATTATATAATTTCATGATCTAACACTCAATAATATAAAATGTATTCATACAATATAGTTATATTTAGAGATTTTATATTTTTTATTAATTTTCACATCCTTAATAACTTAATAGGAAGAAAAATTATTTTATGAAAAACATAATATATTCTTATCTTTAGTCAAAAATAATTTTCTTTCCATATACATGTTTTCAAAAAAAATTACATTAATTCTTTTAGTAATATAAAATTATTTTTAAAATTAATATTTACCCTTGGTTTACTTCTTAAAAAATGTTTTAAAATGGTTCTTCCTGTCATTTTCTGAATAGGGTGATTTTGAACTTTTATCTAAAATGTGAAATGATTCTATGTTATTAAGTACATGGAATGAACTGAATTTATAGTCATCTTGACTGATAAATGTATTGAATATTAACGTAAATATCTCTATGATTCTTATAAAAGAAATTTATTCCCTTAATATTTGAATATTTTATGATTTTATTGAAGTTATTCTAAAATGTAAAACAGTATCTTCATCAAGTAATATTACAATAGATCTTTTAGTATAATTTTCATTTATGATAACATAATTTATTGTAATTTATGATTTACAAGAGATAAAATCCAAGGATAAAATATAATTTTTTGGATTAATGGTTTCCAATTATTATTATGATATTTTTATGATTTATGTTTGTTTTCCATAGGTTATGTCCTGAAAAAATGTGAAAATATTTACAAAACTGATTACCTTTCATCAAGAAAGGATATATGATGAATGAATTATGATCTTCCGGAAGATATAGAGACTGATTATGATTGTGTGAATGGTTCTATTGTAGTTGTATGTCTGTCCAATACCTTGTTTAAATATGGATATATCATGAGATAATAATGGTTGGGATGGGGAGTGAACCCAGTTTCTTATGTGACTATGTACACTATGATAGTATTTGGAATGAACCTTGACTAAGTGTATGATTGAATAGGGAGTGAAAATGATACACTATTATAGTTTTCATAGTTTTCCTTTACTAATGAATTTTTTATATGACTATGTTTATTTTAAAAACATAATATTTATTCAAATATTATGTTCTCATGGACCAAGTTATTTGATTCTTTTATGATTCATATCTTATGAATACCCAATATTTAATCCATAACTTGAGATTATGATCTATGAAATCCAAAGTATGATATTAAAATGTTAATATCATACTCTAATGCCATTTTTCTCATGTTATGATTGTGTGATCATTTTTGTCTATCTTTTTTACTGTGAAATTGAGTCAAATATCACTATTTCTTATATTTCCTATCCACGTGTTATAATATTTTTAAATGTATGATAAGCCTATGATTGGTTCTAGTTATACAAAACATTTTTTTAGATGATATAGATCTCTTTTGAATAAATTGTTTACATATCCATGTTCCCAAAAACACTAAACCTATACCATTTTGGGATTGACATTAATTTTATGAAATGAATAATAATTTATTAATATACTATTTCAATTTATGGAATGAAAAATCATTAATAGTTTGTATTAGATTAAAAAATTAGATTCAATATTGTGGTACTCTTTCGTTTGAACCATGGTTGAAGCAGTACTATCTTCCCTTTTCCTTCATGGGGAAAGGGTTTCCACTGGTGATTATTGTATAAATCTCACCTGGGAGATATAGATACTCATGGAGTTCTCTAATATGAATCAATTATATCCCACTAGTTATAATTAAAATCTATTTTAGATGGTATAAATCAAAGGGTTAGTTAACATGGGAAATGTGGATGAGAACACATTAGTGAGAACACTTATGATAATAATCAATATTGGAGAACATACTATTTTATAGTAAAGTGAAGAGTACGTTTATTCTAGAAAAAAAATCTCAATCAAGATATTACAAGTGGATGAAATTTTGGAAAATATTTATATATGGGTAATAAACATGAAAATAATAATTCATTTATATTTATTCTTTTATTACAGTTTATGTTGAGTGTTACCTAGCTGTGAACCCAGGTAGACGCTCTGAGAGGATATTCTTGGGTTAATTCACAATTTACATTCAATTCATTATTAAGGATTATAATCGATGATGGTCATGTATTAAATAGGTTTAACCTAATGTGTCATAGATTTAAATGATGGTGGATTCCCTATAAATTATTTTTTAGGATTATGTTGTTTAATATGACTGTTATTGTTTCATTCACTATTAATTTTTATGTTAGTTAATGGTTTTAACACAAATTATCCATGTTAATGATAAATTTGATGACTAATTAAATAATTATACTATTAAGGGAGAAAATCTTATTGGATCGAGAATGAAAATTCTTATTTCAATTCATAGTTAACATTCATAATATATGAATCATGATGGGATACAAAAAAAAGAGGGAACAATATTCTATTGATTCATTCATGGGGTAATATCCACCTTCTTTTAGGGGGTCTACAGATCCACTAGTTTTCTATGAAATACATTATTTCCATCAAAAATTTATTTTCAATAATCCATTATTTGAAACATGTGAAATTTATTTTAGTTGTTTATCATTTGGAAGGATAACCAGATCATTTGTGGAATCATATCAAGAATATGGGGTAAAAGGAATAAATTGAATCGATGGATTGGAATAAGTTTAAACAATTTTTTTAATAAGTATATTCTAAATATTAATCTTACAAAATAAAGAATTAATTCATTGATATAATTAAAAAGGATGATGAATCCATTAGTACTAATGAGGATAATTTTACTAGACTTGTGAGCTATTCATCTCTTGTTATTATCCAACCTGATTGTAATATTTATTATTTCATCAGGGGATTAAAATTGTATATGTAAAGGGTTGAAGTAATAAGATATATTAGTATATATGAATAAAATCATTCAATGTGATATCTAGTTGTAAATAAATATTTTCATTACCCTTAAAACTCATGGTTTTGATAAAAAATAAATATGGAATTCAAATAATATTTTTAAAAGAATGGAGAGAAAACGTTGAGAATTCTTTTATACTGAATGTGCGGAATTAAACATGGAGGAAATTTTCTTAAGGGTACTGGTAAATTTATTATGTGTCTAAATTAAGATAATTAGGAACTAAAATATCGATTTAATGGGAAGAATAAGTTAGATAATGATGAAGAAAAGCATTATAGAATTCCCCACCCATAGTCTAGGGTTTCAAATTCAAGCAGTATGGGAATTATGCTAACTAATTCTAAAATTTATAGATTTATTATAATGATCTACAATAAAAACCTCTTAAAACCATAGATAGTGTTAAATAAATTACTATATCTATTTTTTGTGGAGTTAAATAATAAATTGGTAGAAGGTACACTTACCATGCACTAGTTGACGCCCGCTAAATGTGGATCGACAAATTAATAATGGGTAAAATACATGAATATGGGTATTTGGTTCCCAAAAATCGAAGGAAGATGAAGGTGGATGATACCTATTGATCATGTGATCCTTCATGGGGCTTGATATTGTGTGACCATCATTAGTTCATGTGAAAAAAAACATGTGCAATGCATAACTGGCAGTAGATTCCGTAGATCCATTTTCAACAAGTCTTCATACGCTTGTAAAGGTTCTACAAAAAAATCAATGGTCATGTAGTGGTATTAGAATATGTTCCCCCATGTCTAAGGGGTTTATCATTAATGATTTCCTAAAAAACATCCAATATTCCTCTAAAATAGGTTAAATGTCAAAAAGGTTGAGTAATTTCATAGTCATAAAGAACATGTGACGCATAACCTATGAGAAGGTTAATTTTCCATAAAAATGTCCAGACACACTTTCAAGAACCCCGAGACATTATAAAATAAAAAAATAATAAAAAAGTATGATTTGGAATCTATTTAGTGTCCTAAAAGACATGCAATGCATCACTGGCGATCTAAAAGACAATGTAAGACCATGAAAACATGTCTGACTCATCTTGAAAAATCTCATCAGTATGTCATCCTCATCACATGAAGGACCTTAGATATGTCTAGGAAAATTTACTCTCCCACATTGGACCACTATGGGAAAATGAATGTGTTTTTTCATTAATTGATCATTCATCTCTATATGTCCATTTTTGGTCACGCGATGCATCATCAACAAGTAGATTAGTTCTGTTAGACATTACTTGTGCAATCTCACATTAATCCCACCAATTAGAAATAAATAAAATGAAATAAAAAGAGTAAGAGGTGGGAGCCTCTCATTATCATAAAATTTATGTCGAACAGCGAAAAATTCTATAACATCGTCTCATGAATACCCCATATAGGACATCTTTACCTTTAGAAATATTCTTGACAAGTCATCTAACATCTCATGAATGCATTTAAATAAATGCCATGTTCTCATGAAGGTCCTTGGAAATGTCAATATGATGATAAGGAGGAATGATTGAATGATTGAAAGATAACACAAGTCCCTATTAATTATGGATAATTCTATAATGGAAAGGATGATGTGAGGGACTCATGGTTGTTGAAAATGAGGCAATTCCCTCAGATCTTTCCATGATTGAGGCTCAAGAAAATGTAAGTTTTCCGAACACTTTACTAACACCATATTGGATACACTTAAGACACACTTCACAAAGTGAATAAAATATGTAGTAGAAAGGCCTATAATTTCCCCATGATAACATGAAAAATGCCTCACTACCTATTAGGACTGAGGGGATGAACTCTTGAAATTTCTCACCAATACTAAAGAAGGATACATAGAGTAGATGATCCCACGAATAGAATATATTTTGTCAAGTAATATATTGGTGAACGGCCTGAGTGATAATGATCCATACATAAAGAACATCACATGATCATTAATAGATCATGGGAAGGCCTTTTGGTAAGATATGTAAAGAAAATCACACAAGTCTTCTAGATCGTGAAAGACTTAAAATAAACTGAGAATAAATAAAGAAAATGAATTCATGAAATAATGGAAATAAATTAGTGTAAATGTGGAAGAGAAAACCATATACACATTCACTGACCCTCATACACTACATGTAAAATATCCAAGATTTGATTCAAGGCAACGAAATATTGTCCAGATCTCATTATGCTCCTCTGGTATCATATTTGGGTCATGGTAAGTCCCTTGGACATGTAAGTTCAAGCTGAATGGTTCTCCTAGGTATTTGAAATTAGTCTCATGAATTTATTTATGATTGTCACCCAAGCCTTGCGATGTACTTTATATATATCACCTAACTCATATAATAGTGCCCTCTAATGTCATCTAAATCTCATAGTAGCACTCGGGTAACCAGTTATCATGATGCCCTCTGAGCAAGTTAGGAGAGACCTGAATTTCTATCAAGAAATGCTAACCAGGACATGTGATACTCTTTAGACATGTCTTCCAAAATATGTCACACCATCCAAGACAAGTTACATTGACTCTCGCAACACCCTCCATATGTGTAATCCATCTCTTATGATGATACCAAGGAATGTTAGTTGGGTTACGAGACACCCTATAGACAATCCATTTAGATATTGTGATATCCTTTTGATAAGTCATCTAGGTTATACGGAACCCTCTAGATGAATTTTCCCAATCAATAAGAGCATCATATTACTTGATGAAATTATTCACCCTTGGTGTACAAGACATTATCGACAAGGAATCCTCAGAGTTTAAGTCATGATCAATGGAATAATACAATATTACCCAACTTGGAAGGGAATCATAGGACATGATGACATTGCTTGTCCTTAGTGTGAAACCCTCGGTCAATAGGGAATCCTCTAAGTGTAATCCCTGATCGGTGACATTAAAAAATAATCCCTAGATAGATAGGAAATCATGTGACCGGATGATGTTTTCTATCCTTAATTTGTAAGCCTATATCAATAGAAAAACCTCATTATGTAATCCCCGACCTATGGAAAAAAAATATTCTAAAACCAGAAATAGAATTCTAGTACTTGATGACATTTTCCATCCTCTGTGTGTATTCCCTGATCAATAAGGGTGACTCAAAGTATAATCACTGATAAATGGAATAATACAACACGCCCCAATCCTTAATGGAATCCCATGACCTGATGACAATGTCTGCCCTCGATGTGTAAGACCGGATCAGTAGGGAAGTGTCAGTGTGTATTCCCTAATCAATCATACTATAATTAATATAATTCCTATTATAACCAGGATAGATAAGATACCTCTCTAAGTCCTTATCTCTATAATAAAATCCTCTATGGGTTGTCCTTGTGTATAAACCACACCCCGGTGTCTAGTGATACTGATTACATGTCATCCGTTGTCTCTCACACCAAGAATAGCTCAGGTGTGTTTAGGTAGTTAAAATTGTCATATCATCTTCCCCAAATATGCCCGAAAGTTAGGAAAGTTTCAACATGTATGCCCCAATATGTGGCATGATATATTCATCTCAACACTAAGGCATCTACCTCGGGTCTAGTGGAAATGTTATGAATGAACTACAAGAACTCTGATTCCTTCCAAAATATTGATATGTTGGACATCCTTTTAAGGGAAAATCTTTAATAAAACTCTACTTTTATGCAATTACTTTTATATCTATTACATCTCATATGTTAGGATCCAATCCTTCCCATGGGCAGATCACCCTACCACTTCCATCAATGGACTGGGAAAATGAATAAACTTCAAAAATTTAGATTCTTTCTATAACTGGGATATGTTGGACAATTCTCAAGGACTAAATATTGAATTCCCAGTGCCTCATAGTAATAATATATGTCCATTCTAAATGATGTAAAACTAGACAAGTCTAAGGGGATACATGGGTTATGATTCCTGTAATAACATGGATTTGTATGAAGCCTCATAATGGATCAATACCATCCTCAGAATATTAAATTGCATCCTTATGTGGTAGAATATTATGAAGCATCTAGTTATACGGCTTCATAATATAAAGAATCTACCCATAATTATGCAAATATATGAATAAACTTAGATACATATAGATCGATTAACTAATGATATACTCTTTTATTTTCTCATCAATGAGATTCCCTTTATTTTGTATATAGAGTTAATTAACCATTAATAATTTTATTACTGTAACGGATCTCCTATAGGGATTATGAATAGATTTTTTAACATATATTAAAACTATAAAAGAGTTATGTGGTAGTTAATAGTACCCCTTAGAAAGTATTGATGATCCTAACCTCCCATCCTCTCAACTAATGTGAGTCCTAAATAGTTGTTGGGTATGAAGAACCAACTATCCACCTTTCTTTAGAAATTATGTGTGTACCTAGTTATGGATGATGGAACTATTGGAAGCATTCATTAAGAATGATAATGATCTGATATTAATAAATTTTAAATATATCAAATCCCCCATAATCAACCACCTAGACCAACTGAGTCCAACAGGTCGAGGGTTTCCCCGGTTATCTCTTCCCTGTAAAAACAAAAATGGTGAACCTTATGTGAATATCTTAAATATCAAAATATTTTGTTACTATCTATTGAGAAATTTCATTTCCCCCATAAAAAAAAATAAATTTTAAACCCACTATGAGTCTATTAAATAACAAATTATTTGGTTATTATCTATCATGTCATCCCCCCCCCCCATATACAAATTGAAACTGTGTACCTGACGTGAATCTCTGAAATACAATATGATTAGGTTATTGTATGTACAGAAATTTTGTTTTTCCCCATATGAAAATAGAAATTGTCAACTCAACATGAATAACTAAAATAAAAAATTATTAGATTGCTATCTTTAGATCCATTTTTTCTACTTATGCAAACAAATATGGTTAAATCGATATTAATCTATTTAATAAAAGGATAATCATGTTTCAAGACAATTTTTTTACCAAACATGCAAGACCAGCATGATTTTATAGATGATCCATTGAAAATATGGTTCTCACAAAATAATTCTATCCATGTATTGATATGTCCAAGTGTTCATAATAGATGAATTGTGAATAAAAGGGGAATTGTGTTAAATAGACATATCTGATTGAGCATAATATACCTACATTGTCAAAATAATCGGTTACCTTGTTATTTTTTTCTAAAAAATGGTATATACTTCTCCCTTGAGTCTGGATTCAAGATAATTTCTTCTTCATCTAGTGCTTCCTTATGTAAATCACCTACCAGTGCAGCCCCTTTGGGTTTTAAAATTGTATCACCTGCTTCACAGCTTAAATATTACGTGGAAAAAAAGATGGTCTAAGAGTATTATCGATGTGGTACAATCCCGACTCTGGATGCATCCCTCAAGGTTCTCTAAACATGGAAGCCTGAAATTTTGCATTACTAAGGGAAAGATGCAGCTAAGCCAATATCCCAGGACACTATAACCAAATCATTGAGAGATTATCCTTGGAGTGGGATATATGTCACCATAAGTGTCTAATCGAGGTACACCCAAAACCCAAATACAGAACCCTTTTAAATGATGTTCCAATATAGAGGAAACCTACTAACGGCCACTGCCAACATCATCACACTAGTACCCAACAATTTCCTATTGAGCATACCACCATATAAAATACTCCATCTGATTCCTATGAATTGGATACAGGGAAGGCTTATCTGAGGGGGGAAGAAACTAGATATTCAGAAGAGGTATCATATCCCTACTCATATTAATGATATCTATCACATATTCTATCATTAATTAGAAATCATGCTCATATCCCTTCTCACTCAGAATAAATCTTTAGGCATATTCACTCAGCAAGCATGGGGGAGGTACATATCACAATCCTCATTCATGAATTTCATCAAAATATTCTAGTTCCACATGGATGATAGAAGTGGGTGAATATTCCATCTTCAATCAAAGGCATCGACTAGTGCATAATGCAGACAAAAAATATGAGGGCTTATTTCCATGAAAACACTTTTATGAAATGATAATATATATTAGAAACTGCTAAATAACTCCTCTGAAATATTCCCACACTATCGTAGATAAAGATTTAGGAATATATTCATATCTATATAAAAAAGAAATCTCAACACTATGATCATCATAGTCAAGTGGTCGTACTATTGAAATCAATTATTCATTCTCCTTCTCAAGAAGATTATTAGAATATTAAGATGAAAGGTAGAGGCATAGGACTATCCTCATACCTGCAATACATGTTAAGGTCACCAGGTGAGAGTGGAACATGCCTCAGGATCTGGGAATATGTATGTTGAAGATATCTGGATACATATTCTTAAGGCCCAGGGTCAGGCTCATAAACATATTTTGGTCTGGTCTCACAAAGTTAGAGACGAAAAATCCTTGGGATTTTATCTTATTCATATAAAATAAGTCCATAAGCATACTCTAAGGTCCCATGATTAGGCATTTTTCCCTATTCTGGTTGGGACTAACCTAGTGAAAATGGAACGTGCCTTAAGACAGGATCACATTCTAGTCAGTGAATATTCCTAGCATAATTCATTAGATCGCGGAAGTGAGTTCCGTATTCCTAATTCCATCAATGAATAACTACACCCACATCACTCTGAGGAAATATAGTAAGAGGCTCATATCCCTTCTCTCATTCTAGAGGTTCATCGACATATTTCTGTAGGGAATGTATATTCAGAACATGCTCTTATTACTTCTCCATTTGGAGTCACCAAGAGAGAGTGGAACACGCCTTTGGTTAGGCTCATATCCATAACAAGAAAGACCAACAGTATATCCCAAAGTATCAATATTGTTCTCATACTCTCACCTAGACTGACTCTCACCATGGGAGAATATAACATGCCTTAATATAGGTTCATATTTTTATAAATAATGAGATAGCACATCTTAATATTTCATGATCTTCACAGTCATGGGCTCATAAGCTCCTAGAATCATATGGATATAAAAAGGTTCTTGCAACTCTCATATTACCTGATCATGTCCAATGCAATTCCAAAAGATTGGTTATTATATTCTGACCACAAAACAAAACATGGTCTATATTTCTAATATTCCCAATATCAGTGTCTTTGAGGTAATTTATGATACATTATCAACACCAAAATGGTTCATTGACTCTTCCATTGAAGTAGAAGACGTTCATCATCATAATAGTCCTCCTTATGGTAGTTTAGAGATTTATTGTAGGGACTATACTCTTGAAATATGCCGTGGGAAACCTCCCCATATTGATATGTCCCACATATAATAAAATCCACACATTTCCTATAAACCTATATATAGAGTGGTTCCCAAAAATCTGACATATTCATATAGAGTGGTTCTCTAAACATTAGTGTCAATGGTAAACAATTCCCAATTAACATATAGGATCTATCAACTTTCATTATCTAGAGACCATCATAATCATATTCTATGGTCTGAATATATTGAGTCATGTAAGTTTGATTAAGAGGTGGACAACCTTGATACATCGAGAGAATTATCAAGAGACATCATCTCCATCATGCACAGTCCCCTCACTATTTCTGACCATGAGATCCCACATGATCTAGGAAAAGATTGCATGCCTTATATATGCAAAAATATGTGGGATACTCATCGTCGACTAAAGTCTAGACACCTCCCTTATCCAGGTTATGACGGTTTCCTTCAGACTATCACGATACTCTCTTTTCAGTGGGGCGTGGAAACAATCTTCATGGTCGGAGATCCATAACTGAAAAATCACATAGAAAATATGCAACATACTTGAAGAAATTTCATTTAAACTCTTCAAAATCTTATCTCTAAATCCACATCATTCATCTATATTTAAGGACAGGGATAGTATAGAGAATTACACTTTTCCAAACCCATGGAATAGCAAAACACCTAATATATAGTGTCATGTAATGGCATAGGATCTGGAAAAATTTGGGTACCCGATAACGCTTGGGCCAGTTGTTTACTACAAAGGAATGTTCCAACTTTAATGACACCTAATCATCACAAATGGGGAGAGATGATATCCAACATGATTCTTAACTGGGACCCTCAAACCAATGAGACTTCATTTCCAACATAGTGACAAAATTTGAAATCACTGGGATTACATCATGTAAGGAATGTTCCTCATCATGGGATGTCATCACACCCATATCTTATGCGAGAACACCCTCACCACATCAAATAGGTCATAGTCATTGGAACTATATCATCCATCCAAGAGAAGACCTTTCTCATATTTCTAGGGGAATATCTACCACGTCATTCAAATCTCGAATGATCAATTTCGGAGAGTATTTGTGACATGTCATCAGCTTCTATAGACAAACCCAATCCCCATGGGATGGGGGAATTTATATCTCAATAACCATCACTAGGTTCATCATCCCTAAGACGACCCAGGATACATCAAGTGCCATTATATCCTAACCCCATCCTACTAGGATGGGGGAATTTATATCTTCTTGTCTATCTTAGGAGTAATCAAATTCATGATTATGGCAATTGAATCCTCAACAATAGGACTAATCTATTCTAGTTGTGGTCCCGAATAACCCACATACTGTAGGGATGGGGTAATTTTCATCAACATAAACACTACATAGTAAATTATCCTTGACTTGGTTGAGAGGGAAAAATTAACGGTTGACATCACACCTTGTACACCCTCTACAAGACAAATCTCTACTGGTTGGGACATGTTCAGTAATCACTATTAGAAACTATCTCAAAGCCACTATTCATAGACAAGGATGGGAGGAACATATAGAGAACGAAATTAGACCCTTCTTGGGTCTCAATACAAAATATCCTAATATGGAAAATGTTTTGAATAATGACCCTGATGAAATCAGTGTAGATCTAGCATGTTATGTTAGATGTAATGGAAGAACCACCATTTCCTAGTATTCCTCTATGAATGTCATCATTGTCAACATAGTCGACATCATGGATCAAGACATGAATGAAGAGGTCCATAATATAGAAAATATATCCCAATAATAAGGTGATATGGATGCACCAGCCAAGGATTAATGCACCCATAACTAGAGAAGAATCCAAAATCTAGAACCTCCAAATAACGAGATGACACCTTTTTTATGGAACCATTCCAATAAAAGTGGGAAAAGTTTGATTATATCATAATCATTAGCTAAAAGATTTGAAGTTCCATATATATAGGAATACTTGTCGCACAATAGGAGTGATATAAAATCTCTCTGAAAACTCAATGAGGAGCTACTTATGGGAAATATTCCCATTGGGTATCCTCTTTAAAAAGAGATAGATATTCTCCATCCCATAGATATTTTTCTCACATGAGTGGTATTTGGGAATCATATTAGCTCTAGATACTAGTAGATATTATAAAAAAAATTAAAAAATCGAAATAGATCATGATATCCCTTAGTTGTGTCGATAGCCTCTCCCATGTCAAGCAATCATTCAGTCTTGAGAAGAATTGAAAATTAATGGGAGACAAAGGAAGTGTCACCTTCTCAACCCCTACCTGCTCCCATTAGATGGATGATGGCTCAAAAATTTACCCCCTTACAGTTTCATAATATCATCGCATCCTTAGATACTCGAATGGAATCCATGGAAGGGTGACACAGAACTATGTAACCCAAAATAAATCTATATCACAAATGGGATATTGTGACTATGCCTCCACCTAATTTAAAAAAAAAACTATATTATCTTCCATTAAGGTGAGGGAGACACCATAAATTATCTCACACAATTCATATCCTGATGTGGGAAGATGATGGAACCTATAGATCAATAGGATTCTAAAATGCTATGTTATTTTATATAGTCATTGGCGGGGCCTTCCCTTATTTGGAATAGAAGTCTACTAGTTGGATCATTGTTGGATGAAAATACTTTAGTCAACAATTCCATTATCAATTTATTTCCACTCTAAAGAAAATAATGATCATCAACCAAACAAACTACAAGAAATTAGAAAATGAGAGGGTGGATGAATTCAAATTGAGATGGAGGGTTTAACCTATTCACTCAACATACATCTCTTAGAGGAAAAACTAATGGAACTCTTTACTGAACATATCTTGGATGAGGTGTAGAAAAATTTAAAACTAATGAAGTATCTTGGAGGGTTCCATGAGTTCATAGAAAAGGAATAATGTCTCAAAGACACCATTCAACAAACTCGATACAATCCTCAACTCATGATCAAAGCATAGGGGAAATGTCAAGGAAAAAAAGAAGTTTGGGATATCACTATCAAGATAATAGTAGTTCATATTCAAGTACCCAGGTAGGTCCTATTCAACACAACATCTCATATCAAGAGGAGACAAACACAAAATCTCCATTGGACAGAATCACATAAAAATCTTATTTTCCTAGGATTTGAGGAACAAGTGAATAATGAATACTTCTTATAAAAAGTACTAGTCCCTAGTTATTTCTTTGAATCCATGGATATAAACTGGCTCATTCAATTATGATCATGGAGACCTGAGGTGGTCAACCTCAAAGATTGTACAAACTACTACCATTTCCCTAGGAAGTTGTGTCATAATATCATGGATTGCTTCATCTTCAAATACAGCTTTCAAAAAATGTCCAATTCTAGATATGTAGTTCTAGAAAATCATTAGAGCTAGTTTCTTACAAAAACATCACCCAGTAAAAAGAAGATTTTTTTTAAAGGACAAGAAATTTTTTTATTAAAAATGAAAAGAGATAGAAAGGTTACATGAAGCGGAAAGATGGTATATTATTACAATCACTTACTAGTGGGGGAGAAGATCAACAGGTAGAGTATCACTCCATGTCATGTCTTGGTTAACTACATTGTTGGAAAGGCCATCAGAAACCATGTTTTCTTCAATATACATATGGGTGGAAATGTATCTGATTTAAAGTGTGAATTCAGGATGTTCATCAATCGGGTTGTCAGAGGCCATGCTAGGTGTATCACCCCATTCCAAATAGCATGCATAGTGTTGGTGGAGTCACTCTCTATCCAGATGTTGTTCCATCCTTTTAGCTTAACAAAAACAATGGCTTGATTCACTGCCATCATTTCAGCTTCAAGAGGAGAGGCATTGCCATAGCTTCCAAAGAAGCATCTGTGACAACGACCGAGGTAATCTCTGAAAATGGCCCCACATCCTGCAGGACCTAGGTTTCCTCTAAAATCTCCATCTACATTGATCTTGATCCATCTAGGAGTTGGATCTTGCGAAAAAAAACCTCAAGAGAAATATTTGGCTTGGTGTAAATGCCATCATGATTGAGGCTTCGGAGAATCATAAAGTCCCTAACCGAGCTGTCGTAGTGTCCTTTCTAGAGCCAGGATGTTTCTCATATGGTAATAAGGATCCTCATTGGACCTTCATTAAGATTAAATGAGTAATTGTTGTAAATAATTGCATTTCTATCATAGTATATCACATGTTGGATCTCCGCAATCACAGATAGGAAGAGGTTCTTGATTTTCCAAGAGGATTCAAGTTCCACACAATGTTTTAGTTGAGAGTAAATAGAGTTGTCAGATAACCATATGCAGTCAAAAATGTCAGTAACATAATTCCAAATAGGAGAGGCTGTAAAATAAGATAAGAAAAGTTGATTAGTGTCCTCCCTATGTTGGTGGTATAATTTACATTTAGTGCATAGTTGTACGCCAATAGAATGAAGACAAACCTCTATTGGAATGCGATTGTGGGAAATGCCCCTGACAAGATTAAGCCTTGAAGGATTAATCTAATGTTTGTCAAAAAACATCAACCATGAGAATATGGATAATTACCCCATTAAATATTGGGATGATCTTCTTACATGGGATCCATCTCACAACATTATTTTCGACAACATAATGACATGAAAAAAATATGACAATGATCATACCTCCCTAAAAGAACAACTACACCGACCCACAATAGTTCCACCACCAAAGGAGGAAACATAAAATATACCTCCAAAAGGTTGTAACTACCACTATAGTTAGGAAAAAAACCAATGATTCATATTCATGTCGAAATCAAGATCAAACTCTTGCATATTTCTTCTCTACAACATCTAGAGAATGGGAACTGCACTAATAGATAGAATTCTCATAAGAAAAATAGTTCATCATTGGGTATATAAATATGATACACTTAGGATACCCCTTCCCTGATAACGAATATTCCACGGAGAATGAGATTCCTATAAATAACTTGGGAATGGGAGGCTGCATGCACTAGAAAAGAGGATACATGGGACAACATAGTCATGGTTGGACTGAATACTCCATTCATTTCCCCGTGGAGGATATATATGTAGCTAAGACCCATGGTAAACCACTCTTGCATGCTCAAAAGAAGAAAAAAGGTGATCCAGAACCCTCTGGTGGTCGCCTAAACCAATTTTTCATGGATGACCTCTTAGTGGTTGTTTGATTATCTAATCAACCTTGACAATGTGGAAGGATGTAACAACTATAAATACGTGTATATGAAACCTCGTTGACATCTACGCAAGCATAAAGCCCCTCTACCTCAAATGTATTGTCTGTTGATCTGCATGTCCATGAGTAACCACAAATCTAGAATCACTGACCTATAGCACAAAATTAATATGTTCTGAAACTGGTGGAAGTAGTCCCATGTAAGCTCATAGTCCCCAATTCACTCCATATTATAAAATAACTTTGGTACGTACTAGTTAAATCCATTCAAAACTAATATGAATTGGGGATATAATTCATTATAGATGAGCTATATCAAGTGGATACCATATCATTATAATGTCATATTTCCATATCATTCCTAGAACAAGATCCTAAAGAGGTTATCCATGGGAACAATATGCCCCTATATGTTATGGGTAGAATCAATAATTTCAATTTTCCAAGGGATAATATTGATAGTGGTTCTGAGATCAACATTATCTCAGTCTGAAAGCTAAAATATTTAGGGTATGGTGAAATATATTTGTCTCCCACATGGATAACCATTCAAGGGTATGAAAAGCCTGATAAATGACCACTCTGGAAGATCAAGCTCGAAGACAAGTTTAGGGAACTCACATATGACATAGATTTTATATTTATCTTGTAGGATACCACATATAATGTTTTTCTTCTAAGGCCTTGGATCCATATCCACGTAGAGGTACCTTCAACATTCCATATTTGTATAAAGTTCCAATTGATGTAAAATTCAGCATATTACATGATGATAGCACCCCTTTTTAGACTTTTAGATCCACATATACTAAATAATATTTCTATAAAAATGGAGGAAAACAACTAAAATGGGATAATGATATATAAGTTGCATCCCACACTGGTATGGGAACCACTCCTATGAATCCCTAGAGTATGCTTGATAGATACTATGTTCTCCCTATAAATCTGGTCGAGGCAATAGATCTAGTCTTGGTGTTCTAAGCCCCTAATTTCTCCAATAACATCTTAAAATATAATAATATATGGCATCTCTATGGAATGAATTGGGTATCATGGGATAATAATTTGTCTTCTCATGGCCTCTCTCCCTTCGATAGTGACAGATATTCTAAAATATTTCCAACTTCATCTGGATATGTCTCTATGGACCTAGAGATTGAAGTATATAAGGATGACCTTAAGAACACCCCCCAAGATTTGAGGAAGGTGTCTCCACCACCATTATTGAAATCAGAAATATAAATTTAGCAATTGAATAAGGATTATGGACTAATCAGATTAGCATTGACATTACCCTTTAATAGAAAGAGATGTGTATCACATTTCTAAAGAATCACCAATACGTGTTCCCTTGGATCTTCATAGAAATGCTTGGATTGAATCTATATGTGGATATGGACCATCTCATACTACCAATGATCATTGTTTCATAAAGTAAGAATCCAAGAGGATGCACCCCTCTCATGCCACCAATGTAGAGGTGGAGGTTAACAAATTGATCAAATTCATTTTTTTTCAAGGAGTTCAGTAACCATGATAGATCACCAACATCATCCCTGTCAAGTAGAATAATGGAAAGATTAGGGTCTTCATTGCCTTTATAGACCATAATTGGCATGGTCCAATAGATGATTTCCCATTTTTGATCAAAAATATCATTATCAGCATAACAACTAGAATCCAAGCCCATTCCTTTATGGTCAAGTTAATGAGGTATATATAGATAAAGATGGCCCCCAACAACGAAGAAACCATTTCCTTCATAGAACCATAGGGGATCTTCTACTATCAGGTCATGCCCTTTGTCTTGAATAACACTGGTGCCACTTACCAATACGACATGCATCACATCATTAATCCATTCCTATGAATAAGAGTTGAATATTATGTTGAATACCTTCTGTTAAAATCCTAATAGTGATTTCATCAATTCAAAAACATTAAAACTATCTTCAATAAGATAAAACAACATAGTTTGATTATTATTCCTTAGAAATTCACTTTTAGGGTGACATCAAGGAGTTATATTGGTTTTATGGTACGTCACTATGACATCGAGGTCATCCTTGAAAAGAATTTTTCTATCATTGAAATGTCACCCAAATTGAAATAACAAGTAACTAATGGGGATACAAGGTCACCTTTCCTAGATTCGGTGATACATTTCCAATGTGGAAAAAAATATATCATATTTACCAAGATAATGATGAATAATGTCACCTATCAGTGGGATGATGATAACCATGAATACTTTGAATGTATCATGGAGTAATTTATATACCCACATTTCCTAATACATTCAATGGAAGGTAGGCCACTCATCTGATTTGTGGCATATATGGAATGATCACTGGGCACCATCCTCGCACAAAAAATGATGTGGGGAGCGATAAAAATCACTAAAACCAGATTCATATGATTTTAGGTACTAATAATCGATACTCTAATGTCAAGAAGACCTTCATTGCAATTATCTTCATAGTGAAAATCATGAGGCATTACATGCAGAACAAAAAACTCCATACGGTCTCTCAAATCGATACTCTCAAGTACATATTTGGCCACCCTATGTTGATTGGGTGATTCACTTGATGGGAATCATTCATCTGTAATATAATATTCATTTTGTATTATATAAATCCTTGAAAGAGAAATCCTTGGATGATTTCTTTGCAACACATACAATACTAGAGAATATATTGGTGGACACTAAAATTTTAGATGAGGAGGTATTTTATGCCCATGTCACTCCCTTTACATGGGAAATGTTTTTGGATGGGGCCTCCAAAATTCACATCAGAAAATGGATTGAAATCCTGATGCTCAACCAGGTAGTCTTAGCAGTCGTATTTGTCTCTCCTGACAAAGTGGATTTTCTATACTATTTATCACAATTCTAAGGATGAACAAATAAAAAGGGAGATAACCAAGCCCTCATTAATGGCTTGGAATTATCCCTACAACTGTAAATATACTACCTGGATATCAAATGGGATTTGGATCTACTAATAAAGATGTTCAACAGAGAATATGCCATAAAAAAGAATGAACATTCCACCCTCAATGTTTTGGTAAGATAAAGTATAGAAGTGTTATCTTTTTAACCCACATTACATCATGTTCCTTGATCACAAAATTCTTATGTCAATGCATTGGCCAATACAGCCTTCGCCATGGTCTACCCTAGTCTGGAAGAGAAAATATTTTGTATCCCACATCGAAGAATGGTCTCAAAAATCATTATTTTTTGTATGGAAGAAATAAATCATATCAATAGTACCCTAGAGGATTATGAACTAATGACCACCCATTTTTGGATAGAGATCATAAATGGTTACCTCTAAAACAACACTCCTCCAATAGATAGAGCCCTAAGGGAATAGATTCATCACTGTTCAATGAACATAACCTTATAGGATGGTCCAAATTAGTTGAAAACCCTATATAAGTGTGGATTTTATAGAATACACCCTATATTCATAGTAGAATTTGTAATTTTCTCTATTATAGTAGATTTCCACATAGGTTCTTGTGGTGCCCATAAATTTAGGATAAGGTACTCCCACCAATTTAGGGGGTTGGGGTATTACAGGAAAACCATGATGCAGTACATTGTCAAATTCACCATGAAATGTCATGATGTATGTATTCATGTAAACTTCATTAATTTACCTCAGAATTTCTATATACAACTAACTATTTAGGGTCAGTTTCCATTTAGGTAATGGATGTAATTGGGCTATATCCCCCACCCACAGCTTTGTTTTCAAGTACATCATTAATTACAATGACTTATTTTCCATATGAGATGATTAAATAGACCTCAAATATGTTGGGATGAAGAATATAATTAACATTATAAAATCTCATAACATCACCATGTTCAGGGTCCCTCATACAATATTGATAGAAAACAACACCAACTTCTATTATTCATAGTTGAAGAAACACTATCAAGAGTAAAAAAAGTCCAATCACTCATATCACAATCATTCAATGGAAAATAAATATATAGAGGCCTTCAATCAGAATCTATTGAATATTCTTCAGAAGATGGTGAATAAGGATAGTAATTCATAGCCAAAAAACTACTCCTTGATCTACGGTCCTAGTATATGACCATGTGTACTAATAAAAAAGAAACTCCATACTCACTAGTGTACATGACTCAGGAGGTGTTGTACATAGATTTCAAACATCCCTCCCACCGAATCGTTATCTGCGGACAGCTCTCAGATTATATGAAATTGAAATGGTGGTTGTATAGATTGAAGTGCCATAATGAGAACAGGTTGTCTACACTACATAACCATGAAATACATCATAATCATATTGAATAGGCCTTCAATAAAACGGTTCACCTCAACTCATTCCACCAAGTAGAACTATTATAGGTGCTCAGAACCCCAATGATACTTGGAAACAATCCCCCAAAAATAGAACCCAATTGGGAAGGACCTTACATCATACATAACATCTATCCAAACTATTCTCATGCATTCGCTAAAATGGGTGGGTAGTGTATCACACCATCCATGAATGCCAGATTTCTAATGAAATAATTTGAATAACTATCATTGCAATGAGAATCCACAAAATTGTTTGTATCACCATTCATCCTAGTTAAATGATATTAAACTATACCATATTGTCTTATCTGAATGATGTTATACTATATTTAGTAATCCTTTCATTAGGACGTTAAACTACACAACATCTATCATTCGTACCATATGATGGTTAACTGCATGGCCCAATGACACCCTTCGTTATTCAAGTTAGGCAATCCATATCCTTACTGCATGAATTAAAACTACACGGATCAATAATATTATTTTTCCTTCTCATAACGTGATCCATATACTTAACACGTGATGTTAAACATCATGGTAGATGTTCTTTGCACATAAGATACAAATTCATTGGGCTTTTTGAACTACCCATCAAATCTATTTTTTATTTTATTGAAAGATCCACTTCAAGGAAAGTGGGAACCTTACAAAAAAAATCACCGACTGATTTCAGAATTCAAATTACAAGCTTCAAAATATTTCATAATACAATCATTGAACATAAACCCCATGATAACACCTAATTAAAAATTCAAAATCAAAGGAAAAAAGTAATTGTCACCCATTACACATCTTGTGAATCCCAAAAATCATGCGATCAACATTATCATTATCTCTTCCAAACACATAGCCACCGTTCACATCAAATTGTTTCCATACACTCCAAACATCATCATCATCATCACCTATCAATAGATGAACCATCCTCAAAACTTCCATATTCTACCTTCATCTATCAGACTGATAGGAAGGCCACCAGAGTCCATCACCATCATCACTAAAGCACCAATGTCATCTTCAAAAAAACATCCCACC
Source organism: Viscum album (assembly GCA_963277665.1). Lineage (NCBI taxonomy): Eukaryota > Viridiplantae > Streptophyta > Magnoliopsida > Santalales > Viscaceae > Viscum > Viscum album. The sequence goes on from OY728148.1 coordinate 549,402,053, forward strand.
GAACACCACAAGACATGTGGCACCTCCAGAACTGCTATAATAAATTCCTCTTCTTCAGCCAACACCGACCCTGAAGCACAATCAATCTCTCAAAAACTAACCAAAAATTCTAGGATCATCATATACATTGCAAGGCAATCAAAAATAACATATGATCACCAAATGCCAACATTCCCCTCAAGAACCACTAAATATTTCTTTATTCTCATTCCAATGAGAAATATAGGGACTCTTCATTACTATATCTTGGTCTAGACATCCCATAATATGAAATTCCCATATATTTATTTTAAATGATATATATGGTGATAGGAATTATTTTCATTCCATGTTTCTCACCATGAGGATTTCCTACATGGCCATATGAGTTCATTAAAGGGATTACCCATACAAATACATTATAATTGCTTTCAACATAATCATCATTGTCCTAAATTAATGATAATAAACATGAATACCATGAGCCCTCACTACATGATGTTAAACTGCCAATTTACATAAGAACTATGAGTGGATTTATTCCTATCATTATAGGATATGTAGTTATGCTTGGATCTCCAATCATGGGCCCAGCTAAACAATCGATTGAAATAATTCCAACGTATGTGTATGGTTCATACCTATTTGGAGAATTTATTTTCTAAAACTATATGTGGATTGATTCCCATCTTCAAGATATGTTTAATGATTCATGTGATTCTACAATTAGTTCTAGATGTAATATCTCCAATTTTTAAGTCGTCTCATCTTTTCCCTTGTTGAATGATGGAAAACTACATTGTTCCTTAATAATTAAGTGTGGGTTTCTTCCTATCATCACAGGATATATAGTGATGACTGAATCTCCAATCCTACCCCATTTACAAAAATCTAATAAAACAAATCCCACCAATGTGTATAGTTCAGACCTCTGTGGAGTGTTTACTATATAGAACTGTGTGTGCCTTGATTCTCGTCTTCATGTAATACGTATTGACGTGATCAATTCCACCCTTGGGCCTAGATGCAACATTACCTCATTTTCACATCAGTTCAATTTTTTACTTACCACATGATATTATACTGCATGGAAGTACGTCCTTACAACATGAAAAAATATTTTTTTGAAGTATGTCCTTTCCTCATTATGTTAATCATCATAGAAAATGTCCTTACTGCATGATAAGTAACTGCATGGGACATGTCCTTACAACATTATATTAAACTGCAAAGAAGAAAATATTTCCCCAAAACATGAAAATAAATTATTCTAACCATCATCCATGCTTTATTCATTATCAACAGATCATAAGAACCATACCTCGATCAATCAGACTAAGGGGTGCATCCATCATCTGTTAAAGAACCTAAATCTATAAACCATAATTCATTCATCTGGTACCTAAGGTAGAATAAATTATTTCACAAACCATGGAAAGGATATTTGGATTCAAGGAACCATTTTTTACTACGCATACAAGCCCATGGCTCTTGAATATGGACCTATGGTCATAGACCAAATGTTCCACTCTATAAAGGGTTTATTATAATCCTTCTGAGTGATGAAACCACTACGGATGATCTCAACACCATAGTGTGATCTGAACCTCTACCATAAAGAATTTCCCATATCCTCACTCATGACTATAGAACCTCATTCCATGATTTATAATATCTTTATCTCCTATTTTGATTGCAGTAACAAAACATCATTCTTATTTTGAATAAAAAACTGCACAGAAATAATAAAAACTTCAAAAAATTCATTCATTCATAGTATGCCAAAAGGGGGAGGAATCTCAAAAATGTTGAGACTCTCAAAAGTCATGTTAAAAATATAATTCATTAAAAAGTTAAATCTATGAAATGGATGATTAGATTCACTGGAATGGTCTGAATGAGTGTAGTGGGAACCGTTGATGGAGATCTGAAGTGCCTCTCTTCTTGCCTCTTCCACTTCTACCCGAAGACAAAGAGTATCAACCCAAAAAGCCAACTCATTGATCCTTCTCTCAGAAATATTCAATGAGGATGATTATTTTGATATATCATACCTCAAAAATTCAATGATATCCTTCCATCTTAATATATGTGTAGTCCAGGCATCCATATGAGCTCAAAGTTTAGATATCAACTGATGACACTACTGTAATGCTTCTGATGTCTCCCTAATCTGACATTCATGGGGATCCTCATCCACATGATCATGAAACACACTTTTAAATTGCGTAAAAACATTGTTGGGTCAAGAATATTTTCATCATGATATCATACAATGGTTTCTGATCAAAACCACTTATCCCCAAGTCATGAAACAACTAATGGAGGTGGATTATATGGTTACAAAACAACAGATTCTCAGTAATAAAGACATGAATATTTTCTTAGGCAAGTCTATGTTGTATTTGAGTGTCTATAACTGATGAAGAATTTATGAATGGAGAATTAGTAACCATTTGAGTAGGTAGATGATCATGAGAAGAAGCCTGATATGCTCATCTCTTGAAATATGTTTCTTCAGTTGCCTATGAAGGAGGAATAATCTCCTGAACAAATTTTGTTTCACTATTATGGAAATCAACATTGGAACGAGGTGAATTATTTGATTTCTTTCAATGTTCTACAATTAATCTCCCCTTCACCATAGACTGAGGGGATATAAGGGATAAGGTTATGTGAACATTACGGACAAGTTTTCCTAGCACAACATTTGGATAAGCAGTTACCCCTTCCGGTGTATAATATTGGGTGAGGAACTTGGGATCCTTAGTAAGAAGAAGTATGATCTCAACCTTAGTATCTTCATGTTTCAGCATCTTCCAAAACTAACAGATGACCCTAGGATGTTATTATCCTCGCATTCCATCCAAGGTAAGTGGGGAAACCCCATGGATACATCCAAACTAACTATTGAATTGATAGGTTGTCTAAGGCTTGTAGATTATTATCTCATATACCCAGACTATGGGGAATCCATCCTAAAGAGAGATCATAAATGACCTTTCTCCAAGGGGACCATTGACGTCATCAATAATCTGCCCAACTGGTGCATTATAGGGGTTAGAGTTAATATATTTGGACTGGACCAGTGAACATTTAATGTCAACAGGTCTTAAAGACATTACCATTACCCTGATATATTAAGTAATCTAGGGTGGGATTGAATGTTTGGGATCCTGTAAGTATTTTAGTATTTATAACAATGATAATGATTTTCTTTAAAACTAATAGAAATTAGAGAGTAAAACTGATCCTATCAATGGTGTTGCATTGTTTCATATGGACCTGGATTTGATAAAGTCATGTAAGGACCGAAACATCTAGGTTAAGACATTGACCTTTCACTAACAGTGATGCCATCACTAATGTTATGACATGAATCCTAGAGTTCATAACCCAAGCTGGGATAATCTGACCATTCAAAAACACGACCCTGGAAACTACTATCCTAAGGTCTGGGTAAATCTGCATGTTCAAATTACGCACCATAAGTTATATTACTAAGTTTACATGATGGCCTAATATGATCAAGAACTATCACAGAGCCATTGAGAAGCGAACTGATGAGGGCGTATGGAAGTTGGACTATCCCCACTATAGTAAAGGAAACTATTGATCCATACAATGACAGAAATTAGGGAGCACATATTCAGAAATTTCCTTAATTCCTCATTCACAGTGAAAATAATTTCCATCTCCAAAATGGTAGTATGTGAGGTTTCATCCCAAACATCATCAGTAGGGAGAAACTCATCATACATCTCTCCAAGAGGTTTAATATCACCCATTTGGTAGAATTTCGATTGGTTTATTCCCACTTACGCAAGGGATAGATGAAATTTGATATTTCCATGACACTAATAGATGATCATTTCTCAGAGGATGTCAGGTGACAATATATAATGATTTAGGAAATCCACATGGATTCTTAATAATGAACCTTGTATAGCTAATCAGCAAGTTGTATTCGAATTTTCCTAACCCAAAATGTACATGACCACTCATCTGATAAATTTACACCCAGAAAAAGATTCCGTTTCAAAATCTAACAACTACATGATATAATGACCCATACTTTACATACATTGTTAATACTTCAAAATTGAAGCACACTTATTACAACATATGACAAAACCACAAAGGACCGTATAGGTATAGTGTCTTTAGAAACTGGGAAACATAAACAACTAGTTCATAAATCTTCTACAGTGTCTCCCATTTATTTCATCATATCTAGGGTCCCTTTTAGCATATTCTACTTAATATCCATCTTCCTGACCTGGGGAAAAGAAAACATAAAAGGGTGAGCTCAAATGCTCAGCAAGGGTAAATAAAGGAAATAGAAATCATATCATATCTTTTTGAAAATCATAACCTGCAAAAGTGATCATAATATCTTAACATGGAATAAATCATAGAAGTGAGAATGAGATCCCCATAATCATAAGATAAAAATTGAAACTTTTTGGCATGCACACATAATCATGGAAAATCATTTCTTGTTAGTCATGACTCATTGCCAAGACTATCTTAGCGGACAAAGTCCATTTCTGAACCGAGTTCACTCCTCGTTTCAGTCCTGTATCACTGAACCGAAATAACCTTCCGTTCCAGCCATGTCTATCTCATGAGATATAAAATCTTTACCCAATGCATTGGAGGGATATATAGGTCCCACCCATCTTATAATGAATCCTTTCTTATGTGTGCCACATAATCATACATCATCGCATAACACATGTAACAAAAATGGGATTCTTGAAACATCATGACATCATAAATCAATTCATATAAGATAAAGGAATTCATAAAAATAATTCCATCACAACATGATCAAATCAATGTAATAATAGGGATAAAAACATGACCCTTTATTATCCTATATGGAAAATAATTTTGATAAAACACTTGAACTCCATTCTTGAGGAAAATATCCTTTCTTCTTCAAAAACATTTTTCCTTTCTTAAAATGTCATATGACTTTAAAATAAAACAAGTTCATTAAAAATAAACTTGAAAACTTGTAATGTAAGCTTCTTGGAAATAATTTTTTAAAAATCCATTCATGCCGTATAAGTTAAAAAAAACATTCTTCTCGTACTTTTGTCGGAAAAGTCAAAAAGTACCTCGTACGAAAAACGAAAAAAGATTCCTTTCATACATATTACTAAAAACTCCCCGAAGGGTAAAATTGGATTTAAACTATTACAAGTGGATGGAAACAATATTACATATTGAGTGAACATGGATGTGGATGATAAAATACACCCCAGTAAATACTTACGAATAAACAATCTCGGATAAAAAAATGAGATTGTGATATTTCCCTTACCTTAGGTCCGATTTGCTTTGTTCGTGTCCGAAGCTCCTGTATAATGGTTTAAATAATGTTATTGACTTATTCCAGAATCATACATATTGATATGATATCATATATGGTCATATTATTAGCTTCTTGTTAGTAATATTTCATTGTTACTTGTTACTCGGGTCTTTATAACTTTTTGTTCTTATGCGTGTTTTGTCGAATAAATTATTATTCTTATCTTTAGGTTATAGATACTTAATTTCCAGAATGGTATTAGTGTATTATATACCATATTAATTCATTAAATTCATTTATATAATCATTATTAAATGAAGATCATGTAGAACGAGTCGCATCACATCGTGGAGACGGTATTCCGTACGTACGCACGAGTGATGATATCATTCCTATGATCGTGGAATTGTATTGGAGTATATATATATTATTTCAGTATCAATATTACTTCATAATAATCATATATAGTTACTCATTACACCATTATACCCATTCTTGTAAGGCGATGGTGGAAAATAGATTACACCACGGCGTGGAGACGGTATTCCGTACGTACGCACGCGCGGTGATTTCATTTTTCCGTAGGATGGATAGAAGGTGAATCAGGGTTATTTCATATTTATAATAACATATCAGTATGTAAGTAATACTGATGTTATTACTTTATCATGAAACAACTAAAGAAGAAGAAGTTGAAGAAGAAATAAATTGAAAAGATCGGTAATGGATATTACCTCTTCTTTTAAACACCTCTTTGAATCCTCCACATAGGGAACTAATATTGGTATTTGAAGAAGCCCAGGACCTCAAGGACTATTCTAGGGAAGTGGAGAAGGGATTTTGGCAGGGGTTGGCCGAGCTTGAGTGCTCAATTTGGTGTGAGGAGGAGGGGGAGGAGGTGCCCTTTTATAAGGGAGGAGAGGGGCACCTTAGGAATATCTCAAAATATTATTTTATATTAAAGTAAAAATCGGTTTATAATGGTTCCAAAGGGTCTTATTTCGAAGATAATGTGGGTATGGGTCGAAATCCTATAAACCAATAGGATTTAGACATGTTTAGGTTATTATTTTAACCTTATCAATTAGATTTAACTCTATGTTAAATAATTTAACTTTTACCGTGTCTTTTTGTTTTCTTTCACTATATGGTTAATAGACTTACTATAACATGCCAAACGAACCCCAAATTGTTTATTATTAATATATATATCCTTATCTAAGTCATTTGGCCGATCCTTATATTTTTAGGAATAAAATAACAATTAATAATATAATATTTTATTTAAAAACTATTTTGTTTCAATTTTGACACTATTTGATATATGATTTTTGTGAAAGTCATAACAGAATTATATGTTCGAACCAAGTTGTTTAAATCAACACTAATATTTCATATTAACCTAGAAAATTAGTGGAATTCATAAAAAGTCTCAAATTACATTTATTTTGGTGTTTATAACATCAATTATGTAAATATTTCATTAATAATATAATTTCTGCATCATCATTGTGTCATAAATAAATTAAATTATTTAATGTCTAAAAATTACAAATAAAATACCATTATGTAGGAAATCTTTTTATCTTTCTAATGAATATTTATAGTCGAATTTATCTTATGTATAACCCCATATTAAAAATGATTTACTTATTAAACTTTGATTTTATCTATTTTAACCCTTCTTTAAATAAATTAATAATAAATGTCCTAATCTAAACCAAGTGGGCCTAAATGGTCATATTTTATTCCTAAGTTTGTTTTTGGTCGAATTACACTTGTCCAATAGAATTAGGACATGTTTTAGGGTAATATTAATATCATATTTACCCTTAGTTACCCTATTTACTATTAACAGCGGTAAAAAAGTAAAAAGTTACTATTCACCAAAAAAATTATTTTTATCTCATTGAACCACATTTTACTTACTGATATCAACCGTGTCTGTCAGATTTTTGAAATTCCATTCACAGAAGCGGTAAAATTAAGTTTTATGCAAAATTCAGTTTTTTAACCTACCACTTAGTGGTTTCACTATTCATCAAAAATTGAATGTTTTCAGAAAAATACCAAAATTTCACCCTAGGCTAATTTTGGTATTCCGAATCCAAAAATGAAGTCCATTTTGAAAAATAAAATTTATAAAATTTCAAAAAGTGGTTATTACTATTCATAACGGCTAGTTTTAATAGCATATTGTTGTTTAGTGAAACTCGGTATTGCGTACAACGCAAGCTATCGAGGAAGGTCGCGATTGCGTGTAAAGCAAGCCAAGCAAGTGTGTAGTGAAAGATTTCTTTGATGATATAAAAACAAAGTATTACTCATAAAAATCTCGGGTGTTACATTCTACCCCCCTTAAAAAGAATTTCGCCCTCGAAATTCGTCACTTTGTAACCAACAAATGAGGATACTTCTCCCTCATCATATCCTCAAGCTCCCATGTAGCTTCTTCAAGTTGGTGGTTCCTCCATAAAACTTTCACCAAGCGAGTGGTCTTGTTTCGTAGGACTTTTTCGCTACGATCCAAAATCTCTATCGGCTGTTCTTCATAAGAAAGATCTTGCTCCAGCGGTACAACTTCTTAGCTGAGTACATGTGAAGGATCTGGTATGTACTTTCTCAGGAGAGATACATGGAACACATCGTGAACTTGAGAGAGATTCGGTGGAAGCGCCAATCGGTAAGCTACCTTCCCAACACGATCCAGTATTTCGAAAGGACCAATATATCTAGGGCTCAACTTCCCCTTCTTTCTAAATCTCATAACCCTCTTCCATGGAGATATTCGTAAGAACACTTTATCACCCACTTCAAACTCTAGGTCTTTTCTTCGGTTGTCGGCATAACTTTTCTGTCGACTCTGAGCTGCGCTTATGTGTTGTTGAATAGATCTGACCTTCTCTGCCATTTCATCAACGAGATCAGTTCCTAATAGCTTTCTTTCCCCAACTTCATCCCAGCAAGTTGGAGTCCTGCATTTCTTTCCATAGAGATCTTCATAAGGAGCCATCTGAATACTGGAGTGAAAGCTATTATTATAAGAAAATTCCACCAAAGGTAGGTGTTGATCCCAACCTCCTTTGAAATCCATAGAGAAAGCTCTCAACATATCTTCTAGGGTTTGAATTGTTCTCTCAGACTGATCGTCTGTCTGAGGATGATAAGCAGTGCTGAAACTCAACTCTGTATCCAGAGTATGCTGAAGACTTCACCAGAACTTTGAGGTAAATCTCGGATCCCGATCAGATATAATAGAAAGTGGTACTTCATGCAATCTTACCACTTCCTTTACATATATCCTGGCAAGCTGATCTAGAGAGAAATCCTCTCTAATAGCAATGAAGTGTGCAGACTTTGTAAGACGATCAACTGTGACCCAGATAGCATTATTGCCTTTGGATGTTTTAGGAAGTCCTGTGACAAAGTCCATAGTGATGTTTTCCCATTTCCATTCGGGTATGGGTAATGGTTGTAAAATCCCTTTAGACTTCTGTCTCTCAGCTTTAACTTGTTGACAAACCAAGCATCGAGAGACATATTCAGCAACATCTCTTTTCATGCCATCCCACCAGAAGTACTCTTTCAGGTCCCTATACATCTTCGTGCTTCCAGGATGAATAGAGAATGAAGAACTATGAGCCTCATCCAGCAGCTCCTTCTTTAATTCGGGGATGGAAGGAACACAAACCCGATTCCTGAACTTTATTATCCCATCACAATCAAGGTTGAATTCAGGAACATTTCTCACCTTCTTTTGTAACTCTACATCTTCTTTCTGTTCCTCTTTAATCTTCACATGAATAGATGGTTGAACATTAATTTGAGAAAGATAAGATTTCTCCCCTTCCATTATAATTCCAAGATCCATCCTTTGTAAATCCATAAATATTGGATCTTTTGTGATCCTCATCATGGATAAACTAGCATGGTCTTGTCGACTTAATGCATCTGCCACCTTGTTTGCTTTGCCAGGGTGGTAATGGATTGAGCAGTCATAATCCTTAATCAGCTCCAACCATCTTCTTTGACGCATATTCAACTCCTTTTGTGTGAAAATATACTTTAAACTTTTATGATCAGTATAAATATCACACCTTTCACCATAAAGGTAATGCCTCCAAATCTTTAATGCAAAGATTACCGCAGCCAACTCCAAATCATGTGTTGGGTAATTCTGCTCATGGATTTTCAACTGTCGTGAGGCATAAGCTATCACCATATCATTTTGCATAAGAACACACCCCAATCCCTTCTTGGATGCATCACTATAGATCACAAACCTTTCTCCACTACAAGGCATTGTGAGCACAGGTGCATTGGATAACCTTCTTTTCAACTCCTTGAAATTCTCTTCACATTCCTCTGTCCAAACAAACTTAACTCCTTTCCGAGTCAACTTGGTGAGTGGATTAGATAATCGTGAAAAATCCTTTACAAAACGTCGATAATATCCAGCCAAACCAAGAAAACTTCGGATCTCAGTTACTGTTGTTGGTCTCGACCATCTTTCGATAACCTCTGTTTTTGCTGGATCCACGGATATCCCCTCTTTTGAGATTATGTGACCCAAAAATGCAACTTTTTGAATCCAAAATTCACACTTGGTAAATTTGTCATAAAGCTTCTCCTTTCTCAGGGTCTTCAATATAATTCTCAAGTGATCTTCATGCTCTTCCTTGCTCTTTGAATAGACAAGAATATCGTCTATAAAGACTACCACAAATTGATCAAGATAGTCTCTAAAGACTCTATTCATTAGATCCATGAAGATAGCAGGGGCATTAGTAAGACCAAATGGCATCACTATAAATTCATAGTGTCCATACCTTGTACGGAAAGCCGTCTTTGGTATATCCTCCCTTTTGACCCTTAATTGATGATACCCTGAACGAAGGTCAATCTTGGAAAAGTATTGAGCTCCGCGTAGTTGGTAAAATAAGTCATCAATGTGTGGGAGAGGATATTTGTTTTTGATAGTGATCTTGTTAAGTTCTCGATAATCAATGCAGAGTCTCATTGATCCATCTTTCTTTTTAACAAATAGAACAGGTGCTCCCCAAGGTGACGCACTAGGGCGTATGAATCCCTTATCAAGATTCTCTTGGAGTTGCTTCTTCAATTCCTGCAACTCAATTGGGGCCATTCTATAAGGTGTCTTTGAAATAGGCAAAGCACCCGGTACGAGTTCTATTGAAAACTCAACTTCACGATTTGGTGGAAGACCCGGTAATTCCTCCGGAAAGACATCATCAAACTCCCGTACAACGGGCATATTCTTAATCGTGAGTTTCTCACGAACCATTTGAGATAAATAACCTTCATTTAGCGGAATCAAGACCCATAAGATGGAAGGAATTTCCACTGGAAGGTTATATTCATCCTTGCATCGATAAACGATCGTAGATTGATCTGGAATATGAAATGTGACTTCCCTTCTTTGGCAATTGATATGAGCTCCATGTAGAGAAAGCCAATCCATGCCAAGAATCACATCAAATTCCACTAAAGGAAGGATCACAAGATTTGCAGGAAGCACTTTCCCACAAACTTCGATCGGAGAAGAATTATAAACTTTTGAGGCGACTGTTGTGCCATTAGGTGTTGTCACAGATAACTCAACATCTAATTGTTGAGGTAATACAGTGATACCCTTAGAAAATTCTTTAGAAATAAAAGAGTGGGTGGATCCAGAATCAAATAAAACATTTGCTACTTTAGAGTGGATGATAATTGTACCTTTCACCACTTCGTTATCGTACTCCACATCGCTGATAGAAATTGCATGTGACTTTCCTTTGTCTTTAGCCTTAAGATTTTGTTGACGTCGACCATCATCATCAACCCTTGGATTTGGGCATTGATTGGCATAATGCCCCATCTCCTTGCACTTGAAACATTGAAGTGTAGTAGGATCATTCTGCGTATCCCTTCCTTTGTTTGAATCATTAGACATCTTCTTCCCATTATCATGGCATTCAAATGCCCGATGACCTTCCTTTCCACATTTAAAACATTTACTTGTCCCTTTAAGATAACTCCCTCCATGTTTCTTTCCACACTTTGAGCATAAGGGAAAGCTCATCTTCCTTTCAGTTTGCTCATTAGATTTTCCTTTGAATTCCATCTTCCTCTTCTTATCAAACCCATGTGACTGATGGGTTACTCCAATCTCCATCTCGACTTTGAGAGCACATCGAACGATTTCCTCATAGCTATTGAAGTCCCTTATGGCTAACGCCCTTCGAAGACTTGGTTTTAAGCCACTAAAGAATCGATCGATCTTACTCTCGGGTTGGATAATAATACCAGAAGCGTACCTTGCAAGTCTTGTAAAATTTGCTTCATAGGTACCAACAGATTCATCATCCCTTTGCTTCAGTTCAAGAAACTCTTTCTCCATCTTTGTTCGGAGAATACGAGGGAAGTACTTATTGAAAAATAAGTTCTTGAACTCGTCCCATTCCATAGACTCAATTTCATCCCTTTGCCTCGTATTCTTAATAAGATTCCACCATTGATCAGTATCTCCTTCCAAACGATACACTGCTAGGATGACTTTATCATGTTCAGAACATTGAAGAACTAAAAATATCTTTTCAGTAGTACTAATCCATTGTTCAGCAACTAATGGATCAGTAGACCCACTGAAAGAAGGTGGGCGCTGCCTCATGAAGGATTCAACAGAATGTTGCTCCCTCCTTTGCTCGTTTGGAAATCCTGCATGATTCATAGCTTGAGAAAGTTGTGTGAGCATGGCTACAAGATTTTTCATTCCATCTCCCATATCGTTTGGTTGCTCAGGGGGACAATCATTGCATTTCCCATCGCATTCCGCATTAACACGGTTCCTTCGGGTTCCGGCCATTGACTAAAACCAAGAAGAATAGTGTGAGCAACACTAATTATAATAGGAAACTACATAATTCAAGAATAAAATTTTCATGCTTAAGGTCTTATCCTAGGTTATTCATGGCCAACACTAAGATTGTGTTCTATGCTTAAACTTATCCTTAGGGTTCTTACTAAGGCTTTCACATCCTAGTTTCCAAAGGTTGACTATACCTTTCCTCTGATACCAACTATAACGGTCTGGAATTACATCCAGTGGAATATAGTTGATACCTATCAGGGCACTCCATGGGCGGCTACACCCCCTGGGCGGGACACACTACCATCTCCAGTGGCAGCCATTTCCTCATGAAGCCCTTGGGCGGAGAGCCATGCTTCGTCCAACGCTCACATGTGAGAGTTCCCAAGGATCGGATACATTCCTACCTCTTTTTCCTCTGATACCAACTATAACGACCCATACTTTACATACATTGTTAATACTTCAAAATTGAAGCACACTTATTACAACATATGACAAAACCACAAAGGACCGTATAGGTATAGTGTCTTTAGAAACTGGGAAACATAAACAACTGGTTCGTAAATCTTCTACAGTGTCTCCCATTTATTTCATCATATCTAGGGTACCTTTTAGCATATTCTACTTAATATCCATCTTCCTGACCTGGGGAAAAGAAAACATAAAAGGGTGAGCTCAAATGCTCAGCAAGGGTAAATAAAGGAAATAGAAATCATATCATATCTTTTTGAAAATCATAACCTGCAAAAGAGATCATAATATCTTGACATGGAATAAATCATAGAAGTGAGAATGAGATCCCCATAATCATAACATAAAACTTGAAACTTTGTGGCATGCACACATAATCATGGAAAATCATTTCTTGTTAGTCATGACTCATTGCCAAGACTATCTTAGCGGACAAAGTCCATTTCTGAACCGAGTTCACTCCTCGTTTCAGTCCTGTATCACTGAACTGAAATAACCTTCCGTTCCAGCCATGTCTATCTCATGAGATATAAAATCTTTACCCAATGCATTGGAGGGAGATATAGGTCCCACCCATCTTATAATGAATCCTTTCTTATGTGTGCCACATAATCATACATCATCGCATAACACATGTAACAAAAATGGGATTCTTGAAACATCATGACATCATAAATCAATTCATATAAGATAAAGGAATTAATAAAAATAATTCCATCACAACATGATCAAATCAATGTAATAATAGGGATAAAAACAGGACCCTTTATTATCCTATATGGAAAATAATTTTGATAAAACACTTGAACTCCATTCTTGAGGAAAATATCCTTTCTTCTTCAAAAACATTTTTCCTTTCTTAAAATGTCATATGACTTTAAAATAAATCAAGATCATTAAAAATAAACTTGAAGACTTGTAATGTAAGCTTCTTGGAAATAATTTTTTAAAAATCCATTCATGTCGTATAAGTTAAAAAAAACATTCTTCTCGTACTTTTGTCGGAAAAGTCAAAAAGTACCTCGTACGAAAAACGACAAAAGATTCCTTTCATACATATTACTAAAAACTCACCGAAGGGTAAAATTGGATTTAAACTATTACAAGTGGATGGAAACAATATTACATATTGAGGGAACATGGATGTGGATGATAAAATACACCCCAGTAAATACTTACGAATAAACAATCTCGGATAAAAAAATGAGATTGTGATATTTCCCTTACCTTAGGTCCGATTTGCTTTGTTCGTGTCCGAAGCTCCTGTATAATGGTTTAAATAATGTTATTGACTTATTCCAGAATCATACATATTTATATGATATCATATATGGTCATATTACTAGCTTCTTGTTAGTAATATTTCATTGTTACTTGTTACTCGGGTCTTTATAACTTTTTGTTCTTATGCGTGTTTTGTCGAATAAATTATTATTCTTATCTTTAGGTTATAGATACTTCATTTCCAGAATGGTATTAGTGTATTATATACCATATTCATTCATTCAATTCATTTATATAATCATTATGAAATGAAGATCATGTAGAACGAGTCGCATCACATCGTGGAGACGGTATTCCGTACGTACGCACGAGTGATGATATCGTTCCTATGATCGTGGAATTGTATTGGAGTATATATATATTATTTCAGTATCAATATTACTTCATAATAATCATGTATAGTTACTCATTACACCATTATACCCATTCTTGTAAGGCGATGGTGGAAAATAGATTACACCACGGCGTGGAGACGGTATTCCGTACGTACGCACGCGCGGTGATTTCATTTTTCCGTAGGATGGATAGAAGGTGAATCAGGGTTATTTCATATTTATAATAACATATCAGTATGTAAGTAATACTGATGTTATTACTTTATCATGAAACAACTAAAGAAGAAGAAGTTGAAGAAGAAATAAATTGAAAAGATCGGTAATGGATATTACCTCTTCTTTTAAACACCTCTTTGAATCCTCCACATAGGGAACTAATATTGGTATTTGAAGAAGCCCAGGACCTCAAGGACTATTCTAGGGAAGTGGAGAAGGGATTTTGGCAGGGGTTGGCCGAGCTTGAGTGCTCAATTTGGTGTGAGGAGGAGGGGGAGGAGGTGCCCTTTTATAAGGGAGGAGAGGGGCACCTTAGGAATATCTCAAAATATTATTTTATATTAAAGTCAAAATCGGTTTATAATGGTTCCAAAGGGTCTTATTTCTAAGATAATGAGGGGATGGGTCGAAATCCTATCAACCAATAGGATTTAGACATGTTTAGGTTATTATTTTAACCTTATCAATTAGATTTAACTCTATGTTAAATAATTTAACTTTTACCGTGTCTTTTTGTTTTCTTTCACTATATGGTTAATACACTTACTATAACATGCCAAAAGAACCCCAAATTGTTTATTATTAATATATATATCCTTATATAAGTCATTTTGCCTAACCTTAGATTTTTAGGAATAAAATAACAATTAATAATATAATATTTGATTTAAAAACTATTTTGTGTCAATTTTAACACTATTTGATATATGATTTTTGTGAAAGTCATAACAGAATTATATGTTCGAACAAAGTTGATTAAATAAACACTAATATATCATATTAACCTATAAAATTAGTGGAATTCATAAAAAGTCTCAAATTACATTTATTTTGGTGTTTATAACATCAATTATGTAAATATTTCATTAATAAGATAATTACTGCATCATCATTGTGTCATAAATAAATTAAATTATTTAAAGTCTAAAAATTACAAATAAAATACCATAATGTAGGAAATCTTTTTAGCTTTCTAATGAATATTTATAGTCGAATTTATCTTATGTATAACCCCATATTAAAAATGATTTACTTATTAAACTTTGATTTTATCTATTTTAACCCTTCTTTAAATAAATTAATAATAAATGTCCTAATCTAAACCAAGTGAGCCTAAATGGTCATATTTTATTCCTAAGTTTGTTTTTGGTCGAATTACACTTGTCCAATATAATTAGGACATGTTTTAGGGTAATATTAATATCATATTTACCCTTAGTTACCCTATTTACTATTAACCGCGGTAAAAAAGTAAAAAGTTACTATTCACCAAAAAATTATTTTTATCTCATTGAACCACATTTTACTTACTGATGTCAACCGTGTCTGTCGGATTTTTGAAATTCCATTCACAGAAGCGGTAAAATTAAGTTTTATGCAAAATTCAGTTTTTTAACCTACCACTTAGTGGTTTCACTATTCATCAAAAATTGAATGTTTTCAGAAAAATACCAAAATTTCACCCTAGGCTAATTTTGGTATTCCGAATCCAAAAATGAAGTCCATTTTGAAAAATAAAATTTATAAAATTTCAAAAAGTGGTTATTACTATTCATAACGGCTAGTTTTAATAGCATATTGTTGTTTAGTGAAACTCGGTATTGCGTACAACGCAAGCTATCGAGGAAGGTCGCGATTGCGTGTAAAGCAAGCCAAGCAAGTGTGTAGTGAAAGATTCCTTTGATGATATAAAAACAAAGTATTACTCATAAAAATCTCAGGTGTTACACATGAGATGTTCAGAGAAAAATAAAATATATTAAAATATTTCTATGTGATGGGATGATAAGAAAAATCATTGTCATTAGGAAATCATAGGAGAGTTTTTTCGTATATAATAAAATCCATGGGACTTGTTTTTAAAAAGCTATCTATCCATTGAAATTTTCATTTGAACATAGTCAAGAGAAGCTGACACCCAAAGATATCTAATGAATAAATATGGAGGAATAATGGTAGTGTCATCTAGTAAACCAAACTTGTACTATGAGAGTCGTGATATAAGGAATAATTCTGAAGCTCAAATAAGATTTTCCACTTTAGGATCTTGTTATTAGTATATACACTATATTTTGGATCGACATTAGGATTTCTAGAAATACTAGCTCGTTGATTGTTTGTAGTTCAGAAACCCTAACGATGACTATAAGACATCCCAAAAAAATAAAGGGGCATATTTCATAAAGATAAAAAGAAAATATTTCAAAAAGAAAGAAAATAGTAGAATCATGTTCTACTCAGGAATAGACATGGGATTTTTGAATATCATAAGGAATTTTTCAATTGGCTAACCCCCAAATGACTCATTGGTCATATAATCCAACAAATAATCTTGCAATCACAAAACCCATTTTGAGACTCACAAATCTCATGACTCTGACATGTTCATACGAATCGCTTGATAATCTACTGATAATATGATCAAGCCAATGGATCTTGAAAAACCCTCAAGACACATGAAGTATTTATGTCTGATGTCCATGAAATTATATAAGTATGGTACACAACATGATCCAAAAATATCCTAAGAAAAATAGGTTATGCAAATGCTTTTTAATGAAATTGGACTGCGATGAAGGCTCATGAATATGTCTCCAGATCAGGTCATGCGGAATGGTCTTTCAATGGACGTACGTGAGAAAGGAAAGGTGATAACACTTTAGATAAGTGGTATTTGACGAAATTAATGGATCTCCCCCATATATAGGGAATTTCAAGGAATTCCATGCATCTCCCAGTAGACCAAATGCCTCTAGAGACAAAGATCAGCAACATTATCAATGGCTCAGTCAAGAATTTACATTCAATAGAACTGAGCCATTGTCCCCATTGATGTTTCTCATTCTAGGAAGAATTTATAGATTCTATCCAAATTATAATAATAAAATTTAATAAGGAATTAATAATTGAATAGTGTTATTATTTATTCCACAAAAAAAATGAATAAAGAGGTGTCAGAGACCAATAGATTACATGAGCCTTCAATGGAATCATGCCTTTTTGACAATTAGAATTTGAATGAATGAAACATGTGAAGAACATAACATATAGTTGATCTCATGAAGCCTCTTTTGAAATGTATTCCTACTCTTGAATAGCCTCTCTAGAAAACTAGTGTTCATGTTGTGGAATCCAAATAACCTCCCCTAGCCACAAAAGTTTTTATTAGTGAGGGCCCAATAATATCATATGAAAAATCCTTTCATAATAAGAGGAAAATTACCAAAATGTGGATGCCTTTAATGATTTCAAAGAACATGTGGTGCATCACCAATTTTAATGTTAATTTTCCTTGAAAATTTACAAATGAAATTTCAAGACACATGAGCCTTTTTTGAATAATGAAATGGAAATAAAAAACGAGGTGGTAGAAGCTATTGATGGTTGTAAACGACAAGTAACACATCATTGGAGATATGTAATACACAGCAATACTACAGCGACATGTCTACCTAATCTCACAAAATCTCATCATTATGTTATCCTCATCTCTCAAATATTTTGTGTATTTCTAAGAAACATCACGCTCCCCCTTTTCCTCCTTAAAGATGAATAGTTGGTTTTTTCCATTAAGTGTTCACTCGTCTCTATAGGATGATTGTTGTTCATATGCTGCATCATTAAGGAGAAGAGTAATTGTATTAAAATTACTCATGAAATATAATATGACTCTAAATCATTGGAAAATAAACACAAGAAATACAAATATTTGGAGGTGAGAGAATATCATGGTCATAAAAAGTTTGTGACACACTGAGGATGTCTGCAGCACTACCTCATGAAAACCCCAGACAAGCCATCACAGTGTCTAAAAACATATTGGATAAGTCATCCAAAATTTGATTAATAAATGGTGAAAATTCAAAAAAGGTAACATTGATTGGAGGTACTTTTTGTCACTAAATGTTTAGTGATTCCATTAGATAAATCCATGGTAGAGGCTCCAGAAAATGCATGATTCTAGAACCCTTTGTAGACTCCAGTATAGATTCATTCAAGATAAACCATGAACACTAGAGAACAACTAGTGTGGAGAGGCCTATAAATTCCTGAACCATCATGAAAATTTCAACACTGCATATCACAAACATGAGGATGAACTCTTGGAATTTCTCACTAGTTCTAGAGTAGGTTTCTTAGAGGGTCTCATATCAGGAACATCAAGTCTATTATAAGGAAATATACCAATTAACAAGGGGAGTGATCTTGTTCTATTCATATAAAACCTCACGTGATTTTTTATAGAACATATTAAGGAATTATGTTATGAGATGCAAAGAACATATAGCATGTCTGGTAGATCATGTGATACATTAAATAAATGTAAATTGATTAAAACTAAGTCATTTGTGATACAATGTTAAGAATAGAGACTAAATGTTGAAGAAATAAACTAAATACATGTTCACAAAACCTTATATGCTTCACAAAAACCATCTGAGACATGTGGTGCCACTAGGAAATGTCTCTTAGATATCATGATTCTACTTCAGATGCTATTTTTGTTATGAGAAGTCTTGTAGACATGATAAAGAAGGTTGTGCGGTGCACT
The DNA here is from genome assembly GCA_963277665.1 of Viscum album. Classification (NCBI taxonomy): domain Eukaryota; kingdom Viridiplantae; phylum Streptophyta; class Magnoliopsida; order Santalales; family Viscaceae; genus Viscum; species Viscum album. Next base: position 549,421,087 of record OY728148.1, read on the forward strand.
TGGGTACACCACCTATTCCTCAAAAATCCCTCTATGCTTGTTAGTTATGCCTTTTGATGTCATCCAGATATATCCCTTGACTCATATAAGGGCTTCCACTCATGTCAACCAAATCTCATGTTACCACCTAGGCATGTCAACCAACTCTCGTGATGTCATCGAAGAAAGTCAGTTGAGACACAGACTTCCCTCTAGACATCCTAGCCAGGATATGCAATACCGTCCAGACATGTTGTCCCTGGCATCAAAAACTATTCGAGACATGTCAAATAAGCTCTCACAACACCCTCCATATGTTTCATTTATCTATTTAGATGACACCAATTTAAGTTTTAAGGGTTATGGGACACCCCCTAGATGTGAGAGATAGGTCTTTTTATGTCCTATGAATAACTCATCTTCGACATGTTGTAGGTTACGGGTGTAGTAGAATTATGCAATGGTCACTACCAAGCATTGATTTTTTTCATCTACAATTATGAATATATGATTTAGATGATGTTAAAGTATGTGTTCAGCATAATTTAGTCAATGAAGACAAAAAAAAATGAATCACACTAGAGCTATAGAGAGAGAGGATCATAATATATTATTTATAATTAATGTAATTAAATAAGAATTATGTTGGTGAGATACTTTCTTCACTCATGGATCTAGTAACATATCGTTGATGCACCATCATTTCATTGTAGGAATCAAGTTCGTATTACCTCTAGCGGTGATCCACACTTGTTCCTTGAATCATTAGATATCAACGAAGGAATATCTATGTTCTAGTATGGATGATCCTTGTGCTTGTGTCATCTTATATTGATCACTATGATAATTTCTTCCATATAACTATCCATGATCTGGTGGATTAAAATTTCCCTATGTTTTTGAGACCAATCATGGAGAAGACACCTCTTAAGGGCTTGAGAGAAATCTCAAATTTTATTGTGCACAACCCATCAAACAAAATCTCCACATGATAAAATAACATAGGTATGTTTACATATTACTAGGGTTAAAAAATAATTACACAAGTTCCAATAAATATTTATTTAGTCCTATTGAAATCCCCATTTTAAATAATAATAATAATAATTTAATTTGTTTATATGTGATTAAATTTAGAATTAAAATAAAATATTATTTAATCAAATAATATTCAATATTTATTATTTTTCTCATCGGACCTAAATACATGGTCCTTCATTATTCCATAATACTTATCAGACCATGAATAATATCTATTAATTAAAGAAAAAACAACATATTAGTAACAAATAAATACATAAATTCTACATTCACTTACTAGAAAATAATTATTTGTTAAATATTATTCTTACATTTTATTCTCTCGAATAACTAGTGACGAAATAAATGAGATCAATAAAATTTGAATAATTAGTAAATAAAATGAGGGAATAATATTTATTAAACTCTTTAAATAGTAAATAATAATTTATTATTTAATTATGATTCTAGATAAACCTAGTGTGTGACCCTCTTGGCCACATTCTTAGTGGCATTAGGCAAAGAAGCCTCAAGTACATGTTTGTAATCTACAAACATGTCATGTAACCCATAAAGAATGGGGTTAATGTTGCAATGACGCAACAACTAATTTGGATTCTTGTTGTGTAATGTAATAACAATATCAAAATATCTCAAATCAATTAGGTTTCATACCAATTCCATAAACCTATGTGATCAATGTTTTTTTATTTCACTTTTTGGAAATAGAACTTGCTTACAGAACATGATAAAAATGGATTTATTTAAGCGATATAATTTCCATCAAATAATCTGAGAAATCAACATCCATTTATGAATAGAAAGTAAAAAAATTATCATGTTATTATTTTGTGAAATATTTCTTATGATGTACTGAATGTATCCTACCACACTGCAAAACGTTTCCTATACAGTTTTCATCAATACATAAAAATACATGACACATAATAATAATTAATAATTACCTTAAATTCTAAGGACCAATAAACATGTATGCAAATAGGGAAATCTAATGACACATATAAATGTGTATTTCCTACTTGTTGATCTCATTATAATAATATACTACTTTCTATTTCCATGGGAGACCAACTTGAAAAGGTTCCTCAAATTACTATTAGTCTCCACCCATGATTGATTGTATCATTTTCATCCCATAAATGATATCGTTCAGATGTGTAAAATATATTTATGAATAATGTCTTATCATTCCATGGTTCTCATCATTGTTGGGATCTGTTGTGACGTTTTAGTGTGATAGCTACTCTAATTATATTATCAAATACTTTGATATGAATAAGAACAATATTTAGGTCATGAGAGGTTTATTAATATTCAAATATTTGAATACTTATATTGATAAAGTACCTAGAAATTTGTTATTTTGAACCAAATCTAACAAACTCTCACTTTCACTAGAGCCAACAACTAAAAAACCTTCAGTGTGCTAGATCTCAAGTGATACTTATTCTTAGGTGATAAAGGACTCTAGTTATGGGGGATTCTAATTTATCTTATATGGGTACTCTGATCACTATAACTTCACCCCTTTCATAAAAATCCATCTACAGGTGATAAATCTATAGTATCTGATTTTTTATTGGTGTGACCATGGTACATTTATAAGAGCCACTACTATAGTTGTAACATCCTGGGTAAATAAAGAATAATAAATTTTAATATTTATTACTATTTGTGAATTAAATGTTAATTTTAATTTAAAGGGGATGCTATTTTCGAGGGATTACCTGATACACAACAACAGGTTTCTTTGAAATCTTACATTGCACACTAATAAGATATTATTATTATTTTAAATGGTACTTAACGCTGAGCCATTTTATTGGTGGAAATGTATAGAACTAACTCAAATGTGATTATATATGTTTTTTTAAATGTTTTTACATTTATCCAATAAAATTTATAGGCTTAAAATAAGAATGGAATTCGATTTTAAGCATAAATACTCTAATATTCATTAAAGGGCCGATTTACTGCCTTTTAATGGTGAACCCTCTTTAAATATTGATTTGGCCATTTTTATATGTTATATTTGACAAAATAAAATTCTTCTTTATAATCGGGAAATCAAAATTTACTTTGGGTAAAATTTTGGTATTTTTCTTATAAAATTCAGTTTTTTGATGAATAGTGAAAAATACTGTATTTTTATTCAAAACTGTGTTTTAATCTAATTTATTTATATGCTTAGATTATCTTTTTAATTTGTTTTAAAGTGTAATTAGAATATATTTTTACCATTTAATTCAATTTTGGTCATTTTAATTAATTTCACTTTGAAATTGGACATAAACAAGTGTCAATCTTTTGATAGTTATTATTTATTTAAAACACGCTATTTATTTTAACAAAGGGGATTTATTTTAAATTAATTAATTCCACTTTTATGTTTTGATTTTTTCGAAATAGAAATCATTTTCGAATTAGGAATTTCAAATAAATCTTAGGCTGAATTTTTGGTATTTTTCTGAAAAACTTTAATTTTTGATGAATAGTGAAACCACTTAGTAGTAGTCAAAAAAGTGATTTTTATATTTAAATGAAATTTTACCACTTCTGTGAGTTGAATTTAAAAAAAAAGAGACATGTTTAATATCAAGAAGTAAAATTTTGTTCAATAAGATGAAAATAATGTTTGGTGAATAGTAACTTTTGACTTTTATTTACCGCAGTTAAAGGTAAATAGGGTAATTCAAGGTAAAAAGTATATTATAATAATACAAAATCACCTTAACACTTGTCATAACCTTATTGGACGAGTCATGGGCGACCATGGACATACTTGGGTCGATTGTGGGACCCCATGGAGCCACATGATAGTAATAATGACTCTTTAGATTAATTAATTTAATGTAAAGACAAAAATGACCCCAACAAATATCTTTTAGTAAATGAATTTTTACTTGGGGTTATATAAGTTATAATTTTTACTATAAATATTCATTGGAAAGATAAAAATATTTCCTACATCATTGTATTTTTTTATAATTTTTAGATTTAAAATATATTAAATTATTTATAACACAATAATGATGCAGTGTTTACCTCATTAATAAATGGTTTAAATAAATAAGATTATAATGATTAAAATATTATCCAGAACATGTCCAATTCAGATTGGATGATTTTATTTTGAATATTAGTCATTTTATCTTATACTTTAATGTCTTTTGGACGTTTTGAAACTGAATTTATGTTTATAAAAAATAATAATTTCACACTTTCCTAAAGAGCCCCTCCTCTCCCTTATAAAAGGAGACCACTTCTAATCAATTATTCACACCTCTCAAGCCTTTTGGAATGTCCAAAATCTGCCCAATTAAGCTCCCAACATCCTTATCCTCCACCAAGAAGCCTTACCTTAGGTAGAAGGAACTTCAAGAAGTCTTTTTGGTTCAAACCAAAGGGAGTTGCCCAAATTAAAGGTAACGGTTTCTCTTAAATTCATTTCTTTTATTTTACTTCTCCAACCCCATGAACTCTTTTTATTCCTTTCTTTTGTAACAAAATCAGTATCTTAAATATAATAGGATTTTCTTATAAGAAATATTCGATCTACACTTACACATACCCTTATCTAATGGGTGAAGAACATAATGTTTCTGTGGATGGAAAACTAATGCCTCATGAAATGTTGATTGTTCGATTATCTCCTACCGCCTCTTATGGTGGCCAATATGATGGAACTATATTTATATATTACGTTTATTATGTTTATGTTTTCTCTATGATTCTGTATTTTTCATTTAAAAACACACCAATATGCCTTCCAATATGTGTGACCATGATAATTTCAATTGCAGAAGTGTGGACTACCACCCCCTCAAGGTGATATGATTCATTCATGACATTCATGGAACATATCAAGGATAGATTTAATTAAATTATTAAAAAAAAAATCATATGATATTATAATAGAATTATAATATACCTATGTATCATTATGTTTTAATTCCATTTAAATAAAAAATAGAAATGAAAGTATCATTCATGCATACGTACGGCTTACCATCTCTATAAAAGGTGCTTTTCATTTAATATCTAGAAATGTTATGTAATATTATTAATACATATATATACTCGATATATATTATATATATGATATATAAATCATTTATATAATTCTGTAGATAATTTACTTTTGACCACATGGACAAATTGTAATTATAACAAGTTCATTTTTGACTCAAGTTCCGAACATCAATAAAATATCCAATATGAACTCAAATAATTAAATAATTATTATAGAAAGGTAATAAGTGATTTAAAAGAAATAATAAAATTGAAAAGTGTTCTTAATCAAGTATAAATTAACTTCAGTTTATTATTCAAGAAAAACAAGGAACACACAAGACAATTCAGACTTGAGGTAAGGGGTTTCTTATCTCACTTTTAATTCTGTGAGATTTCCATTGTTCACCAGTTATTTATTTCATGTGGTGTGCATACTACCCATGATTGTATTAATTATGAAATATACTTTAATTTATGGATATTTAAATCAACATTTTATGATCCTTCTTTCATGGGTGTATGTTTTATATCTTACCAAATCGATAAGGTAATTTGAAATTTAAATTTCCACCCATTCGTCTTTACGTATACTTCATTGATTATTTTACTCCATGATTATGTGTGGAATGACTATTCATTTTAGTATGGAATAATTTCCACTCCCCTTTTTTTGGATATACTTTTGATACACATAATCACTTCATTGATAAATTCTTAAGTCATCGATATGAACTTGATGTGAGTAATTTTAACTCAATCTCCATTTGTTTAGTTAAATATCCAATTCATTGGTGTTGTGTTTACAAGAATATGTGTGAATGTACTGTGATTGATTTACACTGAATATAAAATCATATTGAGTGTATTTATATTTTTCACAGATAATTATGTCGTTGATTTATCCTTAACCTAAGGATATAGTCTTTATAATAGATTTCATCTCAATTTACATTCCATTGAGACTTGTTTATTGTTATACACCAAATCACTTTTATATGGTGTATATAATGTACTTTGACATAGTATATCATGAATCCCTTTATTCTCATTATATTACAATGTTTTTGTTACCTCAATTATTTGAATTTAAGTTTCTCTTTTTTGGTTAGGAACTCTAACTAAAATATCATTTTAAATGTTTTAAAGATGTATTATTCTAAATAATTCTCATTAATGTTCATGTCTTAAAAATAGTTTTAAAGATTTATTTATATGGAAATTATAGTTTTAAAATTAAAATTCCTTTTAATAGTTTCAAAGTGGTATAGGACACTTTTATTCAAAAATCTATTTTTAAATAGCTTCTTGAAAAATAGTGTGACTTTTTATAGTTTTCAAGAAAAAGAGGGATATTTCTCTCAATAGTTTGATAATTATTTTAATCTATGTCAATATCCTTAATTATTCTCGATTGAGGTTAATCTGATACAATAAAATCTTCCATATTGTATCAAATGAGTTATAATTGACTGTGGATGTGCTATTTTTATACCATTCATGGTTTGTGGTTAAAGTATTGACATTTCGTATGCTAGTTTCAATACAAATGTTTATGTTATGTTTCAAACTTTTCATATGAGGAATGCATTAGACTTTGTAAGTGATGGGTGGAGCCCACTATTGCTCCTCGATTCATCGGTAGGTCTCATGAGAAAAACTAGTGTCTTGGTGCAAGGCCTTGATAAAATCTTATTTGTAGTCTTGGCACAAGGCCTTGACAGTGTGGTTATGATAGTCTGGAATTATGCATTCCATTGTTAGGAAATTGTTTATTGATAATTAATGTTATTATTCTACTAGTATAATATTCATATGAGTAAGAAAATGGAATTATTTCATTTTATCTTTACCATATTATGCTGAAGTTCAAGTTTAAAAGGATTTTTTTTAGTTATACATTCCCTTAAATGTTTATGCTTATTTATGAAAGTTTCTGCTATATTGTTATCCTACCTGAGCATATGAGCTCACCCCATTCTATGTTTTATTTTTACCAGGATGCAAAGAAGTATTTTTTGAATGACCTGCAGGGATAGTATGAGGATGTTAGTGTGGTCTATGGAGACAAGATGTTGATGAAGTTTTTCAATTTATGATGTAATGTAAATCATAGGAATGTATCTAGTGATTCCAAGGCTAATAAACTAATCGGTATTTCGAGACATGATCTTTTGTGATCATGCCAATGATACATAATAATACACCAACTCTGGACTTCTGGGGTCGGGGCGTTACAGTTGGTATCAGAGGAAGTTTGGTACAAAACATGGAAGCTCGATTTAGATAAACTCTGATTGGATCACATAAACCTAATATAGACTTTGAGAATTATTATAAAATAACTTCCTAAAATATTAGTATTGTAGAGATTTTTTGAGTTTTCTAAGTAATACATCCCTTTTTGGATACGAGCAGGTACAGGCAGCTCTGGCACAGATGTACCTAGGGGTAAAACCTGAAAACACCACTTTAAGTTAGACTCGAACGGGAACTGGTGCATGAAAACAGGACTTGTTGCACTCTTGGTTATGACAATCCCGAGGGATATGCTTAGGATAATGTACATTTTCTATACAAACCGATTTGAAGTATTTTAATATAAGATGAGAATAAATGACATGGTTAATTTTAGGGTGTTTTAAATTGAAAATATGGTGTCATGATATTATTTAAATGATTTTATGACTACTATTACTCACACAATACTTTAGGGTTGTAGTCAATGGATGGATTCCAAGGAAGTCATGGTAACATTTATAATGGTGTACGAGGTGCGAACAATGGTGGAAATGAGAAACTAAATGGAATGTGGATAGGTGTAAAAAATATTTTCTTCATGCCGAATCAGTTTTCCCAAAATATGATCAACAACATATATATTAACCAACTCTCAGACTCAACAAATAAGAGAAAGGCAATGAATGATAAGAGCTCCAGCTATGTAGACCATGGAGAGAAGAAAGCCCAATTTATTTCATGCCAAAAATGTGGAAGGAGACACCCAGTAAAGTGTCTCAATGGAAGAAATAAATGCTTTATGTGTGGGAAAGAAGGGCATAAAGTAAATAATTGCTGAGGAAAAATGAAGAGTACTATGGAATAAAATAAAAATGATCTTAAGATTCCAATTACGGCCTTTTTTCGTAAACTTAATGGACCTTGGAATCACCCAAGTCAATGCCCTATTCTATTGGATAACCTCTTGGTCATGGAAGAACCTATGGGGAAATAAATTCTTGGAAAATGTTTATAGGTATTAGTGCTCTTTATTGTTGATATTACTTTGGGTTAATTTTCTCTTATATGTGTAACCCTAAAATTTATCATGTGAAAATGATATTTGAGGAATAATTATCTTTTATCTTCTGGATATAGTTATAAATAACCATTTGGTTTTATATGATCATTGAATTTGAGGCAATTACAAGTTATTATATTTTGGGATGAAAATACAAGGTTCGAGATAAAATTTGTGGTTAAATTATGTTATGGTTATATTGAATTTATCTCATTTTAGTAATGATATTAAATATAGTTTTTGAAAAATGACAACACGCAGACCGTGTGACAACCCATCACATCGGACAAAGCTGTGGGAATCGAACCCATAACCAGAGTGCGATTGGGATTTATCACCTACCACTGGACTACATGATGTCCCTGGTTAGTATGACTAATTATTTTTTGTTAAATGATTTTATTGATCAATAATAAGTTGATTTGGGATATTATGTCTTATTAAATGAATACCCTTATTATAGGAAAATGATTTGGTGATTTAGTGAAAAATGTTATTTGGAAGACATTCGCTTTGTTGGGAACACTATATGCCCAAGTAAAATAGAATACTATGGGATTTCATTTGAGAAGTAATGGTGGATTTTTATCTATATTTTTATTGTTGAATTATAGTGATTTGGGTTATTTATGGAAATGATTAACCTATAATAGAGAATATGTTGTTAGGTTAATTACTTTTAAGTATGTGACTTTAAGATTAGTTGATGTCATTTGGAGATATAATTTAATGTGGAAGACTGTATAATCAAATTATTCTATGTTTTGGGTTTCAAAATTATTTTAGATTATATTAATGAATTTTAAGGACAATTTTTTATTGAGTGATATTTATTGAACTTTGGGTATTGTTGTTTTAATTTTAGAAATTATGATTAGTGTTTATCTCTCTAAGGGAATATCCTTTTGGAGGATCATCAGATATTATAATAACCGTTTTGGTTTTGATTAATCTCTAAAGACAAGGTAAAGATATATTTTATCCTTCTTGGATCATGTGATTATATAAGATGTTTATGGTAGCTCTTCCATTGTGACTATGTCTTCTTGAATACTTATCGTTTAAAAATGAGTTAGTAGTAGAAATTTATTAAAGAATGAAACTTTACTTAAAATGTAAGTATATCTCTTTATGTTCTTAGTCAATCTTAGAAATGAATTCCTCATCTTTATGTAATGTAAAATAAAACAAAAAAAATGTTGTTCGTTTACTTTTCCTACTGGGAAACTAATGATTGTTTGTCCCATCACAAGTTTGTGGTTTTCTTGTTGTTAACTTTCTCCTAATCATGTTTTCTATCCCACTCCATCAGAACATGACACTTTATTTTCTCCTCCATATCCATGTTTTCATGGAATCCTAATATATGTTATCTAGGGTAACCTTTTTACTTCTCTTAATTTATTATATAGTGATGGTTTTATTGACTCTTTTTCCGATGTGGGGCTTTCAATGAAGTTTCTGAGCCCAATTTTAAAATTTTGAGGACGCAATTCCCAAAAGGGGGGAAGGATGTAACATCCTGGGTAAATAAAGAATAATACAATTTCATATTTATTACTATTTTTTAATTAAATGTTAATTTTAATTTAAAGGGGATTCTATGTTCGATGTCTTACCCGATACACAACAACAGGTTTCTTTAAAATCTTACGTTGTACACTAATAATATAATATTATTATTTTAAATGGTACTTAACATTGAGCCATTGTATTGGTGGAAATGAATATAACTAACTAAAATATGATTATATTTTTTTGTTAAATGTTTTTACATTTATCCAATAAAATTTGAAGGCTTAAAATAAGAATGGAATTTGATTTTAAGCATAAATACTCTAATATTCAATAAAGAGCCGATTTACCGCCTTTTTATGGAGAACCCTCTTTAAATATAGTTTGGGTACTTTTTATATGTTATATTTGACAAAATAAAATTCTTTTTTAGAATCAGGACATCAAAATTTACTTTGGGTAAAATATTGGTATTTTTTTGATAAAATTCAATTTTTTGATGAATATTGAAAAATACTATATTTTAATTCAAAATTGTGTTTTAATCTAATTTATTTATATGGTTATATTATATTTTTAATTTGTTTTAAAGTGTAATAAGAATATATTTTTACCATTTAATCCAATTTTGGTCATTGGAATTAATTTCACTTTGAAATTGGACATAAACAAGTGTCAATCTTTTGCTAGTTATTATTTCTTAAAAACACGATATTTTTTAACAACAGGAATTAATTTTAAATTAATTAATGCCACTTTTATGTTTTGAATTTGTCAAAATAGAAATCATTTTTTAATTCAGAATATCTAATAAAGATTAGGCTGAATTTTTGGTATTTTTCTGAAAAACATCAATTTTGATGAATAGTGAAACCACTTATTAGAAGTTAAAAAGTGACTTTAACATTTAAATGAATTTTTCCACTTCTGTGAGTTGAATTTAAAAATACCAAGAGACACAGTTAATATCAAAAAGTAAAATGTTGTTCAATAAGATGAAAATAATTTTTGTTGAATAGTAACTTTTGACTTTTATTTACCGCGGTTAAACGTAAATAGGGTCATTCAAGGTAAAAAGTATATTATAATTATACAAAATTACCTTAAAACTTGTCTTACCATATTTGATGAGTAATGTCTGACCATGGTCATCCTTGGGTCCATTTTGGGACCCCATGGAGCCACTTTATAGTGATAATGACTCTTTAGATTAATTAATTTAAAGTAAAGACAAAAATGACACAAACAAATATCTTTTAGTAAATGAATTTTTGCATGAGGTTATATAATTTATATATTGACAATAATTATTCATTGGAAATATAAAAATATTTCCTACATCATTTTATTTTTTTAATAATTTTTAGATATCAAATAACTTAAATTAATTATGACACAATAGTGATGCAGTGTTTACACCATTAATAAATGATTAAAACAAATAAGATTATAATGATTAAAATATTATCCAAAACATGTCCAATTATGATTGGATGATTTTATTTAGAATATTAGTCATCTTATCTTTTACTTTAGTGTGTTTTGGACCTTTTGAAACTGAAGATAAGTTTATAATAAAATAATATTTTCACACTTTCCTAAAGAGATCCTCCTCTCCCTTATAAAGGAAGACCACTTCTAATCAATTAATCACACCTATCAAGCCTTTTTGATTATTTAAACTCAGCCCAATTAATCTCACAACATCCTTATCCTCCACCTAGAAGTCTTACCTTAGGCAGAAGGCACTTCAAGAAGTCCTTTTGGTTCAAACCAAAGGGAGTTACCCAAATTAAAGGTAATGGTTTCTCTTAAATTCATTTCTTTTATTTTACATATCCAACCCCATGAACTCTTTTTATTCCTTTATTTTGTAACAAAACTAGTATCTTTAATATCCTAGGATGTTTTTATATGATGTATTTGAGATATACTTACACACACCTCCATCTAATGGGTGAAGAACATAATGTTTCTGTGGATGGAAAACTAATGCCTCACGAAACAATGATTGTTCGATTATCTCCCACAACCTCATATGGTGGCCACTATAATGGCACTGTATTTATATATTATGTATATTATGTTTATTTTTTCTCTATGATTCTATAATTTTCATTTAAAAATACACCAGTATGCTTTCCAATATGTGTGACCACAATAATTTCATTTGAGGAAGTGTGGACTACCGCCCCCTCAAGGTGATGTGATCCGTTCATGAAATTCATGGAATATATAAAGGAAAGATTTAATTAAATTAAGTAAAAAATATATCATATGATATTATACTATAATTATAATATACCTATGTATCATTATGTTTTAATTCCATTTAAATAAAAAATAGAAATGGAAGTAGCGTTCATGCGTACGTACGGCTTACCGTCTCCATGAAAGGTGCTTTTCATTTATTATCTCCAAATGTTAGGTACTATTATGATTACATATATATACTGGATTTATATTATATATATGAAATATAAATCATTTATATCATTCTGGAGATAATGTACTTTTGACCACATGGAAAAATTGTAATTATAACAAGTTCATTTTTGACTCAAGTTCTTTACATCAATAAAATATCCAATATGAACTCAAATAATTAACTAATTATTATAGAAAGGTAATAAGTTATATGAAAAGAATAATAAAATTGTAAATTGTTCCTAATCAAGTAGAAATTAACTTAAGTTTATTATTCAGGAAGAACAAGGAACACACAAGACATTTCAGACTTGATGTAAGGGGTTTCTTATCTCACTTTTAATTCTGGGAGATTTCAATTGTTCACCAGTTATTTATTGCATGTGATGTGTGTACTTCCCATGATTGTATTAATTTTGTAATATACTTTAGTTTATTGATATTTACAGCATCATTTTATGATCCTTCTTTCATGGGTGTATGTTTTATATGTTACCAAATCGTTATTGGAATTTCAAATTTCAATTTCCACTCATTCGGCTTTACACATACTTCATTGATTATTTTACTCCAAGATTATGTGTGGAATCACTATTCATTTGATTATGTCATAATTTCCACTCCCCTTTTTATGGATATACTTTTTATATACATCATCACTTCATTGATAAATTCTCATGTCATCAATATGAACTTGATACGAGTAATTTTAACTCAATATCCATTTGTTGAGTTAAATATCCAATTCGTTGGTGTTGTGTTTACAAGAATATGTGTGAATGGCCGATCATTGATTTACATTGAATATCTAATCATATTGAGTGTAGTTATATTTTTCACACATAATTTTTTCGTTGATTTATCCTTAACCTAAGGATATTGTCTTTATAAGAGATTTCTTCTCAATTTAAATTCCATTGAGACTTCTTTGTTGTTATACACCAAATCAGTTTTATATGGTGTATATAATGCACTTTGACAAATTATATGATGAATCCCTTTATTCTCATGATATTACAAAGTTTTGGTTACCTAAATTATTTGAATTCATGTTTCTCTCTTTTGGTTAGGAACTCTAACTAAAATATCATTTTAAATGTTTTAAAGATGTATTATTCTAAATCTTTCTCATTAATGTCAATGGTTTAAAAATAGTTTTAAGGATTTATTTATATGGACATTAAAGTTTTAAAATTAAAACTCCTTTTAAAATTTTCAACATGGTATGGGACACTTTGATTTAAAAATATATTTTTAAATGGATGCGTGACAAATAGTGTGACTTTTAAATGTTTTCAAGAAAAAGGGAGATATTTCTCTCAATAGTTTGATAATTATTTTAATATATATAAATATCCCTCATTATTCTCGATTGAGGTTAATTCGATACAATAAAATATTCCATATTGTATCAAATGAGTTATGTCTGACTGTGGATGTGCTATTTTTATACCATTCATGGTTTGTGGTTAATGTATTGACATTTCGTATGCTAGTTTTAATATGAATGTTTATGTTATGTTTCAAAATTTTCATATGAGGAATGTATTGGACATAGTAAGTGATGGGTGGAGCCTGCTATATCTCCTCGATGCATCGGTAGGTCTCATGAGACAAACTAGTGTCCTGCCAGAAGGCGTTGACAAAATCTTATTTGTAGTCTTGGCACAACACCTTGACTATGTGGTTATAATAGTCTGGAATTACTCATTCCATTATTATAAAAGTGGTTATTGATATTGCATGTGATTATTAGACAAGTATAATATCCATGTGAGTAAGTAAATGGAATTATTTCTTTTTATCTTTGCCATATTATGCTGAACTTCAATTTTAAAAGGCTTTTGTTTTTGTTATACATTACCTTAAATGTTTATGCTTATTTATGAATGTTTCTGCTATATTTTTGTCCTTACTGAGCTTTTGATCTCACCCGTTTCTATGTTGTATTTTTTCCAGGATGTGAAGACGTATTTTATGAATGACCTGCAGGAATAGTATGAGGATATGAGTGTGGTCTATGGAGACAAGATGTTGTTGTAGTTTTTCACTTTATGATGTAATGTAAACCATAAGAATGTATCTAGTGATTCCAATGCTACTAAACTAATCGGTCTTTCGAGACTTGATCTTTTGGGATCATGTCAATGATACATAATAATGCACCAACTCAGGGCTTTTGGGGTCGGGGCGTTACAATAGTGTTATCACAAAAAAATATGATGCAATAATTATTATTAAGTATCACATCATTCTTTTAGAAAAAATTTCCAAATCCAAATGGATTCTTTAGCTACATAAATATATTCTATATACTTAGACTCCACTATAGAATCAGAAACAAATGGATCCTCTAAACTCTTCGAGCTCATAGCTCCTCCATTGAGACAGAAACCATATACTAACTATAAATTCATATAATTCTGATCTATTTGAAAACTAGCATCTGTATAACCCCTGCTTACCAGTTTCTCAACTCCTCCATACACAAGTAACAAATCTATAGTTCTTCCTAGATACATAGGGATATACTTAACATTTTTCCAACGATGTTATCCAAGATCTACTAGATATCTTCCAACCATGCTCAAGGCATATGAGTCATATAGTCTAGTAAATAGTATGACATACATGATTGATCCTATCAATGAATCATATGTTATATTATTCATTCACTCTTTTAATGTTTTGTATAAAGAAACATATTTTTTGAATGATGTAAACCATGTGACTCTAGAACTAATCCCCTCTCATATTGTTCCATAATAAATCTCTTTAGTATATGGTCGAAATATATACTTTGACTCAGTCCAAGCATCCTCATTGTTCAGTCATGAATGATCTTGATCCCCAGAATATTGGATGCTTCACCTAAGTACTTAATGAATAAAAACTTGTTTAACTAGTCCTTAACATAGTGAAAACTAGTATGTCATTTTGAGTAAATAATATTTCATCTGAATATACTACTGGCATAATGACCACCTTCCCACTAAACCACTTGTTAACACATATATCACATACAATCTTAATGGAACTAAATTATTTTATGGATACATCAAATTGAATGATCAATGAACTAGTTGATTGCTTCAATACATAAATGGATCTCTACAAATCCAAAATCTCATTGGCATCACATAGAGACCCAAAAAATTTTGGTTGGGGGATTAGACATCTTTATTTTGGTTCTCTTTAATGAATACAGTTTTGGTATCCATGTTCTAAATCTCATAGTAATTTTAATTTACTATATAATGTTGAACTCTAATGGATTTGAACATGGAAAGGGATGGAATGGTTTCATTATAGTCAATTCCTTCATGTGGTTTAAAACATTTATCCACTAACCATTCATTATTGGTACTTATATTACCTTTTATATTCGTTTTCATCTTGAATACCCATTTTCATCCTATAGTATTTACATCGACTGGAATGTCGACTATAACCCAAACATGGTTCTAATACATGAAATAAATTTTATAATTCATGGATTATTTACATCTTTCAGTTTATGAGCTCTGGACTACATCCTTTTAGGATATAGGTTCATTATTTTTGACCAATAATGATTCACCATGTCTGGTGACTAGAAAACAAGATCTCTCTAGTTATCTTACCTCTCTTATGATCCTATGAAGTACTTCTATTTTAAGAACTAATTCATCAATTGGTACCATTGGAATACATTCCTATACCAACTCCTATGTATCTTTATCATCAGCTTCATCAAAGTTAAGATTTCTCCCACTATCCCGTTTGAGGATTTGATCCCTCAAGTGAAATATGTCTTATCTGGTGACAATAGCTTTCATGTATGAGGGTTTTTATATTAAGTAGCCATTTTTTCCTTGGGATAACCTATTAAGATTCACTTTTTGTCATGGGGTGCTAGTTTTTTTCCGGATAATGCCTTAAAAACACCTCACAACTCTATAGAAGTGTATGTGAAAAAACAAGTATCTTTTTTTTTTCCGTGACTGGAATAGAATTTCATTTTCCTCTAGTTGGTACTTAGTTAAGTGTTTAAGCCATTGTTTTAATGTATATCCCTAGAAGGATAATGTAAGATCTATATGACTCTTCATCGACCATACCATGCATAAAAAGGTATGTTTCTTCCTTTCACAAACACCATTTCACTGTGGAGTGTAAGGTGGTGTGAGTTGAGATAGAATCCCAATCTTTCGTAAAAAATTAATGATGTCTTGGTTAATATATTAACCACCTCAATCTAATAAATGATTATTTATCTTAATTCCATCAAGATTCACTAATTAATTCTTGAATTCTTCGAATTTCTCAAAGGACATGCACTTATATCTCATCAATTTGATATATCCATAATTACTATATTCATATGTAAAAGTTATGTAAGAATATCCATCTCTAGATTCTATTGTAAATGGTCCACAAAAATTTGTGTCTAACAATCCTATAAGATCAATGGCCCTTTCACCATGTCCAAAAAATAGTGATTTTTTCAATTTTTTTCCTTTAAAACTAGAATGAAATATTTCAAGTGGTTTTATCTTAGAAGATTCTAAATAAAAATATTGACAGAGATTTGATAAACTCTTTTCTTTTACATTACTAGGATGGTGACGCCATAGTTAGATGTTAAACGAGTCATGTGAAAGTGATTCACTATTTATTACCAACACTTGGTTTTCAAATTTTAATACATAAAGATCTTTATTTAAATGTGTCATCCTGTAACATTTTTTTCCTTATTAAAGAAACATCTTCTCTTTCCTAATTAAAAAATAAACTCATCTATATCTAGCCATGATACATAAATAATGTTCATGGTAACTGTGGGGACTTAATATAAATATTTTAAAACCAAATTCATTCTATTTGGAAATGAAAAGTCATAGTCACCAATTGTTATGTAAGCCAGCTTCACTCCATTGGTTGCTCTCAGATCCACCACACCTCTATAAATCTTTTGAAATTTACTCGGATCCTGAAATTGGATATAGATATGAGTTACACAAGCTATATATAATACACAATGTGTATATATTGAAAGGTTTAACTTGATAATGAATTCATTATTAGAATCCCATTTCTTATGGGTGCAGTTCCTCTTCTAGTGGCCTAACTTTCCACATGGAAAACATACTACCTCGTATTCCTAGCTATACCTCTGGATCTTTCTCTTCATAGAAGGATATTTCTCAAAAGATTTAGATTGTTTATATGTATTGGGCCACTTTTCCTTGGTCATCATTTTCTTATTCCCTATAAAGACTATGGGTTTATCACTCCCCATGTACTTATCCATTTGGTGAATCAATTTAAGAAGTTTCAAGAGACACCACTCATTATTTCTCATATATTAATTAATAATAAAAATATAAAAGGTTTGGGGAAGTGATGAAAGTATGAGATATATATTAAAATAATATGAGAATTTAATCCCTAAGATATCTATGAGATCAATATATCCAATGATCTTGACTAGATAGGGCATAGATGGTATATAACAAAAAAGATTAGTTTTAAACAAAACGTTGTTGATCTCATACCTCTCTTGTCATAACATCTCTTCATAATGATCTGAAAGGTGAGACATCATTCTATATGCATCCATTTCCTCATGTTACTCTAAAATCATGTTGTAATTGCATGATTAGATGAATAATTGAACATCTATTTCATTATTCAGATATTTAACAAAGAGCTATGTTACTTTATCACTTGCCTCAATGCCATGTGAAACTAGAAAAGGTTCTTACTATACATACAATTTTCATTCATGGAAAAGTATAATGCATAAGCACCTATAACATTATTGTAAATTTGTTCTGGGTATAAGCCTATCCTTATCATGTTTGGATCATAGTTATATGTATGATTTTATTTTATAGTTTTTCTACAAAGAAGACAATCATAATTTTAGTACTTTATCGAATGATATTTAGACAAATAAATACATATTAAAGTTAATATTCTCCAACTATTTTATAGAAACCTAGTATACATCCCCATTTTCATTAGAATATCCTAGTTCTTAGAAATTATAGAGGAAAGGATCCATATTACCCTTACCAAAAAACACAATATTATTGGTCATGAAACATGAGTCATTTTAGTTAGGAATTCAAAATGACTACTTCATTAACTCATAGTTCATTAATCTATTGAGAGTACATCCCAACACAAAAATAATTAATTTATATTTTCTCAACCCTAGCATCATAGTTACCAAAGTATTTATTTATAATTCAACTATTGATGTGAACTAAGTTAATTCAACGCAAAACAGGATGTTAGAATTCCTCAATAATTGAAAGCACCCCAAATTTGGCTAGTCAAGAACATTGAATTATGGTTTGATTTTAATGAATATAGTTGAAGGATATATAGACTTATTAAATTTAATTGAGGAATGTTATCCTTTCTGTGTAAATTTAAATTTATTATCTTTATTACATGCTGGTTAATGTTAATTGTTTATTTAAGTGACTAACCATGATTTAGATAATATTTACGCATATATTAACTTGTTTTAGATTTATCCTGCATTCCTATTAATTTTTTTAATTTATGTTATTGAGACAAAACATTTAAAATAGAATAACCTTGGAATTGAAAAAAAAATAATGTGTTATGTTCATGATCTTTTACTAGTGGTTATATTATCCATAGGTTGATAAAATAATTGCTGACCTAAGGGGGAAATACCTTGAACCATTTATGTTTCGTGTTATTGAATTCCACCAATCTATCTTGGATTGGTTTCACCCTAGCTCATAACTTGAACCGACACCGCTATCTTGGTAGTTACATCCATTACATATACTTTTACTCACATGCAAGTGAGTCTAAAAGGGTTTACATAAAAGAAACCATGGGAATGTTGTCCCTACATAATAAGACCAAAGAAGTCATACAAGCCAAAAAATTAATTTAATAACAATATAAATGTTAATCAATCCCATACAATGATATATACATTTATGATGATCATCCACGTTCATGAAATGAATTACACATTTAATAAATCTACCATTCAATTTATAATCATTCTTATTTATGATAAATCACACATGAATCAATTAATTATCATCTTAATATAATGAATTATTTTATCTTAATTCCCATAATAATTTCATTAGCATTCTCATCCATTATATTTTTTCATAAAATAAATCAATTAATTTGAAATTAACATTGTACATAAATATACCTTGTTGGAAACATGGTGAAAACCGATCTGAATCTACCCAACATGTATTATACTCATAAATTGATTTACCTTTTGGGAAAAATATCACACGTGAATTATCATTTACATTCATGATTTGTATTTTCAACATAATTATTACTCAAATTACATGATTCTTGGGTCACATATTATGCTTCAATGCATGTAGAGTAACAACAGTAATAAGAATCGTCTATGATATTCATATCTAAACATTACTTAGATATTAATTTAACAATTATATAAATATACATATATATTAAACCCCTATCACATAGTGTCTCCTATCTACATAATTACCACACACAATCACATTTTGATATGTTTTAAATAATATAATAACTAAATTAAAAATATATATAGTTAGATAAAAGTACACAATGTGTATATAGGAGAAACACAATGTGTATGCCTCACAATATATATCAGACGCACATTTCTAGGGACTCATCATGTAAACCATGCATTGCAAAATTTGAGTACATGGTGTGCATCAAGGACAACATAGTGTCTTAACTCCGAGTTACATGACCACAAGTCAAGTATTCTATGTATGGAATACATGGCTTGTATGTGACTCAAAGGCACTACATATCATGTATATGAGACACATGGAAAGTAATCGGGCTGATCGTATGCCAAGCTAGCCCAGTTAAAACACAGTGTAATAATTAACTGCACCACATTCCAACAATGCACACAGATTGAGATATTTCTGAATTAACTCCTAGTGCATTGAACATAAGTAAACGGCATGCAACTCTAGTTATATGGCATGCACTCATGTGTTGTTTGAGAAGAATTCCTGGAACCTTTATATAAGTTCTTATATTTTATTTTAATAATAAAATTAGTTATTTAAATTATATATATGAGAAAATAAGGATGAAGAATAACATCTCATGATTCAAATAAAAAGAGTTATTAAAATTGAATTGAAAATATAAACTAATGTTCAAAAATAAACCATGATATTTAGATAATTATAATTAATTATGCAACCTTTCTGTGATACCACTTTTAGGTTCTAGGAATAGTAGAAGCATGCGATTGGTGATTCCCAACATTTTTTCTCCATGTTCAATGATAAATTTGAGATCTGCATGATGATAAATGTCATGTTCAGTAAAATTGAATCAGAGAAGATAGACAACATGAATCACACCGGAATGAGAGAGATAATCATCACATATTATTCAAAATTAATATAATTAAATAATAATTACCATAATGGAATTATTTCATTATTGATGGATATTATAATAGATCTATTATATGATGCCATTGCTTTGTAGGAATCAACTGATGATTCCCTTCAGAAGTGATCTTTACATGTTTCATGAATCTCTAAATGTGGCAGAAGGAATCCATCAGTGCTAGCATGGGAGATCATGCACTTTTGTCCCCTTCCTTTGATCACTAGGAGAAATTTTTCCAAAGAATTGTGCTTAATCTAGTAGAAGAACATTGGTCTCCATTCTTGGGAGCGATCATAGAGAATAGGGATCTCATGGGCTTGAGAGAATTCTAAAATTCATTTATGCAGAACCAAAATGAATGATTTTTTTCCTAATAAAATAACATAAATGGGTTTATATATTTTTAGGGTTAAAATAATATAATTTTACAAGTACCTATAACTATTTATTTAATACATGAGAAAATACCATGTCTAATAATAAAATTAATATTATTATGTCTTTACATGTTCATAACATTTGAATTAAAATTAAATATTATTTAAACCAATAATTTTCAATAATTAATATTTTTCTCACTGGGCCTAAAATTTCAGTTTCATAATTCCTCTATAATATATATTAGACCATGACTGATGTCTATTTATTTATTTAATAAATTAAAATCCATTATTCCTAAATGCATA
The DNA here is from genome assembly GCA_963277665.1 of Viscum album. Classification (NCBI taxonomy): domain Eukaryota; kingdom Viridiplantae; phylum Streptophyta; class Magnoliopsida; order Santalales; family Viscaceae; genus Viscum; species Viscum album. The sequence continues at coordinate 549,442,465 of OY728148.1, forward strand.
AAAAAATATTATATTAACTAAAAAGAAAATAAATATTTTTTAAATATTCTACTCACATTATATTTCCTTAAATAATTGGTGATGGAATAAATTTGATCCAGAAAACAAGAATAATTGTTAGACAACATTCCAGAATAATATTTATTCAAATTTTTCACTAATAAAATATAACATATCATTTAACTGGGATTCTAGATACATATAGTTTGTCACAGTCTAGGAAACTTTCTCAGTGGAATTTGGAGAAGAAGCCTTAATTCCCTAGATAGAATCTAGAAACATGACAATAAATTTAATGTAGAAATAGGATTATGTATGAATGACATAATAAATCATAGACACTTACCGTATAATGTAATTCCCTTATAATAATATCTCACATCCAGTAGGTTTTATGTCAGTGCCATCAACCTATGTCTGCGATGTCATTTTCTTCAACTTTCCAAAAATTGAACTTTCCTCTAGAACACTATGGAATAGATTTATTTAGGATATATAACTTCAATAATAGGGCCTAATATATAAACATATATTAAAAATAAAAGGTATAAATCATTTACTTCATTATTAATTATTGAAACATTACTTATGACATTCCTAATGTATCCTACCTCACCGTGAACAACTGTCATTACGGATTTTGTGAATACATCAAAGTAGAACACTCATGAGACTCATTAATAATAATTTAATAGTATAAGGAAAAATACACACATTCATAGATAGGGACATCTAATGACACATATAAATATGGATTTCCTACTGGGGGTCTCATTACCATAGTATCCCACTTGATATAAACATAGTCGTACACTATGTGAATGTGCCTCAAAGACCTATGAGCCTCCACCCATGATAGCCTATATCTTGTTCATCCCTAAAATGATATCACCTATCTAGATTATATATATGTAATAATAGTTTTGTATCACTTCTAGGTTCTCACCATAAAAGGGAACTAACATGTCATTTTAGTGTGATAGCCACTCGAGGGACATTATCACATACTATGTTACACAAAACAATAATCATGATGTAGTGAAAGGTTTGTAAATATTTAAAAATATGAATAAAATTTATCATAAATTATATAAATATTGGTTCTGGGCCACCAACTCCAAAATATGAAACACCCTCTCATCGAACATTCCTAATCAGAAAGGGCATCCTAGGACTTGATGCCATTTTCTATCCTTAGTGTTTAAGAAATTATCAATAGGGAATTCTTAGATTGTAAGCATTGATCAATGTAAGAATACAATATTGCCCAACTAGATAAGTAATCCCATAATTTGATGAAATATTTTGTCCTTAGTGTATAATTACAAATCAATATGGCAACCTTATAGTGAATTCCCTAATCGAAAATATAATAAAATATTCCCTAACCAGGAATGGTATCCTAGGACTTGATGAAATTATCTATCCATGGTGTATAAGAATCGATCAATATGGTATCCTCATGAGTGTAATCCCCAATAAATAGAAAAATAAAACATTCCCCAACCATCATGGGAATCCCATGACATGATGACATTTTTCATCCATTTTGTGTAAACCTCAATCAATACGACATCCTCAAAGTGTAATCCCTGATCAGAAACATTATAAAATTTTCCCTAATTAGCAATGTAATCTCATGAAGTAATCACATTTTCTGTTCCCAGTGTATAATCCAGGATCAATAGTGAAGCCTCATTGTGTAATACCCATTCAATCAAACTATAATGGCTCTAAGTCCTTATATAACTAGGATACATAGGTTGTCTCCCTGTGTATTGAGCTCGAGATTAAAATATTTTTAGGGATTTAACAGTGTGTAAACCCTTCACCTTTGTGCATTGAAACTGGTAACTTTTTATCCCTTGTTTCTCACACTATAAATATCTGACATGATATCATGGAGACTTAATATTCATATCATTCTCCTCATAAATCCCCACTAGCTAGAGAAATTTCAACAAGTAAGCCTCAATGAGTGGCAGGATATATTTTCCTTTACACTAAGGCATCTACCTTGGTTCTGATCCAAAGGGAGTGAATGAACTACATGATGTTTGATTCCTACCATAATCCAGATAAATAGGATGCCATTTTAAGGATTGAGCTCAAATAAACACCTACTATAGTGTAATTCTATTCATATCTATAACATCTCTACCATTGGGATCCAACAGTTCCCATGGGTTGATTACTCTACCAAAATACATCACTGGACATAAATAATGAATGAACTATAACAACTGTGATTAAATCTATAATTCGGATACATGGGGTGCCTCCCAGATACTCAATCTATAATAATTAGTACCTCAGAGCACTACTATATATCCTCTCCACAAGATGTTAAATTGAACACGTCTAATGACCTACTTGTGTTTTGATTCCTTTAATAATTATTATATATAGGATGCCTCATAATGGATCAATATTGTACTTGGAATGTTAAACCACTTCCCTGCATGGAATAATATTCTGATGTATATGGTTATATTGATTCAACATATATTGAAGTTACCCATCATTAGTTAAATGGATGAAGAAACTCAGATACATATAATGGATTAACTAAAGATATCCCCATTAATTTTTTGATCAATGAGATTCCATTTCATTTTTATATAGAGATAATTAACCTATAATAATTTTTTAGGGTATCTAGTTCTATTTTGAGATTAGGATGAGACTAGTAAACATGTCTTAAATCTAAAAGAGAGTCTTAGAGTAGGAAACAATTCCGCTTAAATTTTTGGGATGATTCCAACCTCCCATCCTCTTGACTAATGCAAGTCCCTAAGAATCATTGGGTTTGAAACCCCAAATGGCCACATACCTTTGGAATGTATGTATATACCATGTTATGGATGAGGCAACCAATGGGAGTTACCATTTAAAATGATAATGATCTATTATTAATGATTATGAAAAAGGTTAAATCCACCACAATCAATAACCAAATCCAATAGATCCCACCTTAGCGATGGATTCCCCTTCCATCTCTTTCCCATTGAAACAACACTGAAGATCTGTTAATGTGTAATTTGATTCTATATCTACCAACCCATTTATAACTAACGAATTTGGAAAGGGTATTTTAGTACCACTTTATGGATTAGACATTAAATTAATAGTAAAACCCCAACATTGTAAGGTGATATCATCTCAATTATTTTATTCTTCTCATATTTTAATGCATTATAATGTGATTCCTCAAAATCTCACCATTCCTCCTCTAGTGTAATTTGATGTTACCTTAGGCATGGATTGGTTTTTTTACAAAAATACTACAAGAATTTTTTAGGAATGGAAGTCATGTTAGATATGTGAAACCAGCATATTATTTTCTATTAGTGTGATGATATATATATCATTCCAATAGCAAATAAATATATTATATGGTTCTTGATTCTTATTCAAATGTGGTTTTTATCTAAAATGGTTGGGGAGAAACTCAACATAAAAGATATTCCTATTGAGATGTAGTTTGTTGATTGATTTTTTGGAAGATATTTTTATTCTTCCATAGAATCATGATATTATTATTTGAATATAAATAACACCATTTTATAAACCTATATCAAATAGTTAATATATAATTCCCCTTATTTAATTGAAGGAATCAAATAACAAAATAAAGGAGAATTGTGATAGGTGATTTATTTGTTCAAGTGATTCATCTTGGGGTAATCCTATTATTTTTTATGAATAATTATTGATCATTTCAATTTTGTAGTTATTATCAGAAACATAACAATATGAAAATCAATATTAAGTATCATCATCCAGGTATTAATTACTTATTTTCTCAACTATATATAGATCAATACATTTCCAAGATTGACCTCCATTATTGATATCATCAATTAAGGTTCAAGGAGGAAAAACAAATTATATTATTATGTACAGGGTATGAACATGATGAATTTATATTGATTCCATAAATCCCATTATTTTCCCATTATCATTATGTTTGTAATGAATAATGTATTTAGATATCACCTTGATCTGTTTGGGGAAGAAATAATAGATGATATTCTTTTATATTTAAATAGTGAGGAACAGCATGAATATAACTCGAGGATTGAAAAGGACACTCTTAAGAGAATCTATATGAAAAATTTACTAGGAGTTAATTTTTTCAACCAAACAACCATTTATTAGTCATAAAATTTAAATAAATGTGTATTTATATATATATATATATAATAATTTAATGTCATTTAATGTTATCCTAGATTTAGCATAGTTCCTAAGATCAAAAGTTTTCTTTGTTTCGATAGATATTATCAATTCTTTGGGAAAAATTATCATTGATTTAAGATACAATCACCACATTAAATATAAAGGGATTATTGTTCCTTATATCAGATGAATGTGAGGAATCCTTCAAGGAACTGAAGAAAAAATTAGTTAATAAACAAGTTCGTACACTACCTTGTATTAAAGAATGGTTTAATATCTTTAATCATTCATAAAATAAGTTTCTAGAATTTTTTCATTTGTATAATGATGTGGTGATTTATTATACCTTACAAGATTTGAAGATTTGTGAAGAAAATTACCCAACTCATAATTTGGAGTTAGCTAGGGTAATGTATTGATTATTGATATGGATGCAGTATGTTTATGGAGAATTTGGAGATATTTATACTAATAAAAAAAATAAAGTATATATTTACTCAGATAAAAGGTTTATATGTGCTAGAGAAGATGGTTTGAGTTTATTAGTGATTATTAATGTTCAATTCATTACCACCATAGGAATGTGAACAAGTTGGAAAATGATCAGAGTCAAAAAGATCATGCTATCTTCTCTACGATGAGTATCACAGAAGATCACATATTTTTAGTTTTTCAAAATATGGATTTCAAAAACTAGATGTAATGGTAAAAATATTTTATAGCTCCAATGAGTGTTTAACCATCAATATATGTGAATATTAAAATTAAACATAAATAATATCATGATTTTTAAGATAAAAGAATAAATACTCCAAAGATCAAAATTGATTATTATATAGTGATAAAGTTTAAGAAACATGTTTGTGTCTCATCAAATACAAAACTCGAAGAAGGTTCTATTAGATGTAGCTCATGGTTCATCATTATCTAGTCATCTTGGAATTAGAATCATTTACAGATATCTGAATGAATATTTCATATGGGAAAACATGAAGGGTGATATTGTAGAATTTGTATCCCCTTTCATGGTATGTGATAATGTTAATGGTGAGAGATAAGGGTAAAATGGGATGTTATTACCATCACCAACACTAGAATTGAAATGGGAAAAAATCTACTTTGATTTTTTGTTATTCTCTCAAAAAATTCTAAGAGAAATATTGTTATTTGGGTTGTAGTCAATCACCTTATTAAGTCATAAAGATTCATTACTATCATAGAATATTTATCCTTTGATCTTCCTTCCAAAATATACATTAATGAATTATTATGTTTTTTAGAGTAAAACATTCTATTGTATCTTATTGGGATCTTAGGTTTATGTCAATGTTTTGGTAAATTCTTCATCAATATCAATATTATATGTTTTGTTACAAATTTTTTTATTATCCAAATTAATATGTTTTGTCTGAGAGAACCATTCAAACTCAAGAAGACATACCGGTGTCTCTTTAAATTCAATGGTGGTTTGTATCAACACCATCCTTTAGATGTGATTCCATACAATAATATCTTTCAATCACAAATTTATATGGATCCTAAATAATTCATCTATGGAATTAAGTGTATAACTCCGATTTAATCAAACAAGGGTTGAGGTTGAAATCTATTGGGATATGATATTGCTACAGAATTGATACATAATGTAAGATTCCTTCATTATCATGTCAAGAAAGTTTAGATGTGATAGAAAATTTAGGCTAAAAATCATTGAGGAAATATGAAATTTTAGTATGGTGTTAAGGTGTTCTTATGAATTACTCTATGGTAGGAGAATATGATATTTTAATATAAAGGAAATATTAGTCCTATCGATTGTGTCCCGTGTTCACAATTTTTTCCATGTATCTCTCATGAGGAAGTACATACCTAATCCTTTATATGTACTAAACTAAAAGGTAATACTATTAGAGAATGATATTTCTTATGAATAAAACATAGTTGAAACCTTGGATTTTATAGACAAGGTTCCATGGAACATGATAAATCATCCTATTAAAATTATGTTAAGGAATTATAAATTTGAAGAATCTACCTGGGAACCTGGTGATGACATGAAATAGGGATATCCCCATTTATTTATAATGGAATGATGAAATTTTGAGTGTCAAATAAATTTTATGGATGGTAGAATGCAACACGGTAAGATTTTATGTTATATTTCTCTTTGAATAATTTTACTTTCTTTAATACATAGTGACATATGTAAACCCATGTTTAAACAAACTAAAATTTAAATAAATTTATTAAAACAAAACCATTATAACCAATAGGATAAAATTGAATCTTTGAATCAGGATAACCATATTATAAAAATTAGTATATATTTTTCCATAATGATAATTTATTGATAAATAATGTACTCACTGTTTAAATTAGTCATTATATGTTTGAAAAATACATTTTTACCCAAAAATATTTTTATTTGTTTTTGTAACAAAATAGTATAATAAATTTATTTTAATTTTAAAAATTTCTTTCAAGAAAGGAAAATAATTTTTTAAATCATCATGTAAAAATTATCTTAGATTAAATTTTTTAGAATTTTTTGAAAATATTTATTTCTCGATATATAGAGAAAATACTACCTTTTGTTAAAAAATGACGTTTTATTTAAGGAATTTATAAAAATAAATTCTTATAAATGGTAATAAAAGAAAAATAAAATGTATTATAATATTAATAATCCAATTTTGTTATTTGGAATCATTTTTATATTGAATTATTATATAAAAACATTTTATACATGAGAAAATGTTTTTGGGAAAACCTTTTTTCAGCACAATTTTTAGGTTTAATTTTAAATTTAATTTTACCAATTATGCAAGTTATATTTAGTAAAATAGATTCCATATTTGGATTTAGAGAAATTATTTTTTTTTTCAAAATACAAACTTAAATATTTTCCGTATTAACATTTAGTGAGGTAAAAATTCATTACCACAATTAAGGTTAAAACATGTTTATTAGGGGTCAAACTAAAAGATAACGACATGTTTGAAAATTGAAACATCATAAATACTATTGAATTTACTTATTTAAACATTATATAATCCCTCAATTAAATCTATATCCCTTTGAAATAATTTCTCTTAACTATGAATTTGTGATATTATAAACTTTTAACAAATTCCATGTGTGTCCTCTCCCAAACATATAAAAGGACACCCCATATTTCTCGACCTAACACCACCTTGGGCCATTGATCGCCATTGAATATTTATTTATTATATTATAAAATAACCTATAAATAAATTTAAAGTTATGATATTGTTAAAATTATATTATAAGAGTCAATAATAAAGGATTTGATTGAGGTCTATCTAAGATGAGGTAATTATCCTACCCAACTATCTTTGATTTATTGCTTCATAAACCTCCTAAAAATATATTTTTTTATAATTAAATAAATAAATTCATTATCCAAAGTAAAATTAAATTTTATTATGATTATTTGACCATATATATCCACCCTTCATTTTATCCAATGGGAAGTGAAAGTATTGCTCGTGTGTACATGTGGACTACCCCATCCACTCAACGATACAATTGATTTTCCATACCCATATTTCATCGATGGTTATTATTGGGTTAAAATTATATATTTGATATTTATGAAATAATTATTATTCTACAATTATAATGTCATATATACCCTCATACATTCCAATAAGATATATTACGATAATGTTTCTAGTGCGTACATGTGGAATACCGCCACCATAGAGTGATGTGATTCGTTTTTCATTCCTATTTATATAGATGGTAATAAGGATATATTTTATAAATATATATGATATATATGATATAATAATGATTATATAAAGTTAAATTAATATTTAATTTTATTTCGTTATATCCATTGAATAGTGAAGGAAACGTTCATGCATACATACGACCTACCATCTATAAGAATAATGTAATTCATTTTTATACCTCTACATTTTTTATATGACTAAATATACAAATAGTTAATATATATGGTATTTATATTATGATTAATATTATATATATGAATGAACTACAATCATTTTAAAATTACAAAAACTATAGAACTGAAATTTAAATGAAAAACAATACAGTTAACACCCAGAAACGATGGTTCTAATAAAGAATTATTATTAAATGGGTTTTTAAATGTTATAAGTGGATAATATAGTATAATATAATCATGTAAAAGGTTATATTATAAAATTATAAGAAAATTTGTTTGTATTTCATTCAAAGAAATTCGAACCTGAGGTAAGGATTTATCATCTCAAGTTGATTTTTAGGAAATATGTTATGTTATACAATATTACTATTTTATGATATGTATATAAATTGAATTTATAATATTATATAATTAATATAGTTATAATTGTGATATTTAAATTTTCATTTTCATTTATTATTTAATGGTGCTTATGATTCAAAAATTACGAAATTAGTAAGAAATTTTCATCTCACTTTTATTTATGTGTGACACATGCATTAATCACCACCGACTGATTTTCAGTTTAGTATATAAATTCTATGAATTTGATTTATGATGATTCTCATTAAAATTATTATGTTTTCTATATACATATAAGTTTCTCTCCTTCCTGAGATTCGAATTCCAATGTTACCAAAGTGGTAATGGTTTTATGTTACAGTCTCGTTGTTTATTAGGATAGTTTATTATTATATTTCTGATAATAATATTTCATAACCTACCCATGAATAATCTCATAAATTTTCTTATACTCTAGTTATATCTATATATTAGATTCTTTATATTCATTTTCTTCTCTTTATGATCTCAATATAGAGAAAAATGTTTTAAAGGAAAATAAATTTTATTTCTCTCTTCATTTAAAATTACTTTTTATTTTATATAATTATTTTATGAAATGGTTCCATGAATTTATTTAATAATATGTACTAATTGATTAAATTCATTTTTACCCTGTAATAATTTTTCAAAAACAAAATTTAAATGAATTTTCTTGTTATTTTTTGAACGATATTCTTTTTAATTTTTACCAAAAAATAGAAAAAAAATATTTATTTTTAAGTTCATGGAATGAATGGAGTTTCCCATCATTACCCATATATAAATAATTTAAGATTACATGAAGTTATTGCATTTTTCACTTAAACAAATTATTTTTTTCATAATATTTTGAAAATTTTAATATTTTAAACAAGTGATTATAGATTGAACTGTGTATTTTCCTCGAAAAATTATTCAAAGTGGTCTTTAAAACGGAATTTCTTTTATTATAGCATCATTTGATGTTACTTATGAATTACTTAGGAGGTGATAAAAGGAAACAATATTTATTTTTTATTTACATGGATTATGATTAGGATGATGATTTTTTAATGAAATCCATTTATTTGACCAAGGTTATGTTATGATGATTTTTCAAATTTTGATGTAACTAATTTCCATTAAATTGGTTATGATATATTTTGTACACCCACCAAATGAGTGGTAGGGAAATTGGAGTTTAAAATAGCCAACTAAATATTTTATTTTTCATGAAAAATAACATGTTTAATTAAAGATGATTTAATAGGTTGTTTTTTGGGGTCATGCTATCACATGACACTCTGAGAGACTCATGATGACATCACAAAATGATCCAAGGAGAAACAAACAAGCCTATCCATGAATGGGGTTTTATACTAATGTATAAAATATAAGAAATCATGTGACACCCCCTTTGAATTCATCATATTAATTCCTAGACAATAATTTTATGTGGAGGTCATACACACTTCATTAGATTAATTAAATAATAATTTGAAGGCCCTATGAAAAGTCCTCATGATCATTAAATGTTCCTTAGACAAATCCTAATTGATCATGGGATTCTGTAGTATACAAATTCATGACAAAACCAAAGAGTTCATGTGATAAAAATATAAAAAGATTGGATCCTTCTGTGATAAATGTTATGTTTTTTTCAGGTGATGGTCCTACGTACTTGGCTAGACCAATTCATTGATCACAAAAAGGATTATTGACATGATCACTTGTACTTAGAATGTAACATAGATCTGTTAGTCTCATCATTTAAAATTTACTTGGATAATTAAACATGCAATTCACTACTATACGTACTCTTGATCATCAAAAAATGTATCATGTGATAAAACAATGAAAAGGATGGGATCTATATGTGATGGAATTTATACTATTTTACACATGAAAGAAATACATACATCACATGATCAGTTCAATAATCATGTAAGTCCCTCAAACGTGTTGTCTTAATCTCATGAAGGCCCACGTACAAATGGGATTGATCATGAGAATTCCTTTGGATATATCAGTTGGATCACACAAGGTCATTGGAAATTTTTTGTCCTAAACATGAGATGATTTCCCCTAAAATACTTATGATCAATGATTGGACAATCCATTCATGAAAATGGGTTCTAAGAATGATGTTGATTGTAACGATGGACCAATCACATTTTCACTATTTATCATGCAATTAAGGAAGGATGCCATGAATGATGCCAAACTCAGTCACATGAAGCGCATAAGATATTTCAAACTTATGTGGAATCTCCTTATTCAAACATAAAAAATGTATTCAGATTTATCACCATATAATAAGAATATATATTGGGGTGGAATTCCATAAACACCCCCAATAGAAATGGTTATAACACACAGAGATATGGGAGTAGACTTTATAGCATGAAGGAATCATACGATCACAAGATCCTTCAACCTAGAAGAATCAAGTGATTAACAAATTATAAATAAAATAAATAAGTTACAAGGTTACGATTATCACATAATGTTTTCTCTTCAGTCATCATTATTTTGATAAGCATTAATTGATTAACACAATGTGATTCATGTGATGAATATCATTAAATGATCTTACCTCCCTGAGATGGATGTTTTGTGGTTTTTCATAAGATGGGATTATATATATCACATGATCAATTCATTAATCACATGAAGCAGTCTAGATATTTCAAATTGATAATAAAAAAGACTTTGGGAATGTGATATTGGTCAAGAAAATTATTCCATACATGTAATTTGGATAATATGAAGGACTCGAATTATGTTTAATGGATCAAAAGAAGAGATTAGGTGGTTCATGTGATTTGTTCCTTGATCACATAAAAGGCCATCAATTTTTTCTTACTTAACACGTAGTCACTCCAAAAATAATCATATGGATAACATGGTTCGTATGACTATTTCATCAGTCATGGAAAGGATCTGGGACATGTTATGGACCATACAACAACTCTTGGACATGTTTTCCTTATTAAGAAAACACACTCAAACATGTACCCTGTGAACCACCAACAATAATCCATTGGTTTAGTTCCCCATTAATAAAGACATATTTTGTAATAAATTGTGATATTCACTCATGAAACCTTATTTGTGTCATTTCATTCTAAGAGACCCATTTTTTCCATCCAAAAATACAGAATAAAACTTATATTGTCCCCTCTATTTGTCTATCAGTGGTTGTGAGATGGAAATGTGACAAGGAAATCCAAAATTGATTAAGTTCAACAATAATTCGTCTACTCATTTTCATAGGACCCATATTCTAATGTTATACCAAATATCTTCATTTATTGACAGATTAATTAATTTTGTTAACTAAAATGAGTCCAGTTCCTTTTATATGTACTATATGTAATATGCCTTACTAAGGCCTGAGTTCCTTATCAAACATTTTTACCATATCTTTCCTAGGGTATTCATATAAATTATTAGTTTTCTAATCATATTCCATTAGGTATACTTTAATTTTTATGTATCTCTCCAATCATTAGAGCATTATATCCCTTGATATCTCTTCTATCTCTCAACAAGCATGAATCAAAAGATCTTATGTTTGTTCAATAATTGTGAGATTTGGATATTAAAAATTTCATAATAATTGAAGCCTAAATGTGTAATACTCTATAAAATATAAGCTAATATTAATTTTTTAGTCCTAATAATTATTTTTCATGTATCTATTGTGGGAAAATTAATATTATATTTTCTCTTATTTCTCACACAGAGGATGCCTCACAAGAGAATAAAGATTTGTAGGAATAATTATAACAATAAGATATAAATTCATTTAAGAAATGGAATATACCTTTATGTGAATACCTAATATGGTCTAATATTTCCATAATCTGGGGAAACAGTCCCCACAAGTAATGATTATATATCCTCATCCATCATTAGGTTAGGAATAAACTGATCTTGGTGAACTCAGATTCTAGTTATATTACTGATGTATTGGATTCCTGCCTAAGGCCTGATCTTTATATCCCATATTCTAATTCTATCAAAAACATACTTTCCTCATGAAATTAGACATCACAATGTATTCCTCTCATATGACATTAAAGTATGTCAAACGAACAATATATGATTTTATTCTTGTTCCTATTGGATATGTAAAATTCTTGTTTAATGTTCAATACCATTTCCAAATCATCAACTGCATCCCCATATGGCTGTAAAATCTAGAGTTTCCAAATCATCATAATATATTCCTCTCATATGTAGTTCTTCAATATAAACCAATAATGCATCATATGATGGAGAAAAAATGATATATAAATTAGTTATCATTAGTAGAACCTTCTCCTTCATGAAAAATGATTACTAAATGATCATTTATTATGATATCATGTCTCCTATTACTAATTCTGAATAATTAAATAATATATCATAAATTTATAAGAGAGTCCATTGGTATGATATAATTTCCTCAAAAATTGTCTAATGAGCCCATCCACCCAACCTCTCAACAAATTTGAGTTTCTAGGTGTCATTGGAAGTAATATTTGATGACATTATATCCTCAGAAATTATGCATCAATCTCCTTACAAATAAGAGAACCATTGGGTGTTTCTGTTAGAGAAATAATAGTGAACCAGACATAAATCTAATTAGAATTCAGGTCAACACAGATGATTTTTTTTAAAAAAAACTATGCTGATCCTAATGTGAATATTTTAATATATATATATAGTCGGGACTCCTATGAATAAAAACTTTTGAAAATTCAAACATAAAAATTTCTAAATAGATAATGAAATTATAAAAAAAAATTATTCATAATACAAATCTAATTAGTCATGTGACTTACAAAAAATGATGTACTAATCCTCCAATGGCCCGAAGGCCATCATTTTTTATTGATTTTTGAAAATACACCTTTCAAGGCATGAGGTGGAACCCTTACAAGGCCTGTAGGCATAAGTATTACATGGCCCATAGGCCTTAGAGGATTTCGTTGCCCGTAGGCTTCAAACATTATATACAACCCAGACTAACTACTTGGAACTGCTCCTCCCAAGCATCTTCATCATGAAATCAGTTCTCCACCTTCACATGGCTAATCGGCTAGGCATTACCTTGCATGCACAGGCTTATCCCGATGGAAGGAGACATACCCTCTCATTCTTGCAATCTGATTAGCTTCTGCTGTGGTGAAAGCTCTTTGCTCATCCTTCTTGTAGAGCTTGTTCCTTGTTGGTTGTATGGTTTGCATCTGCACTTAAGGTGGCCCGAAAGCGTTGAGGTGGACCAAAGGCCTTACTGACCCAAAGGCCTGGGTGGCCCAAAGGCCTTACAGGACTCAGGGACCAAATTGGTGGCCCGAAGGCCCAAACAGGGGCATATTCCTAACTGCTACAGTGCCAAATAGTGCCTGCTGCAATACCTGCTACAGCACTACATAGTCCCGCTACAGTACCCTGAAATTCTACCTCCGCCTGGATTTGATCCCTGAACACTTGGATGCACTTGTAAAGTCCTTACCAACTGGGCTAAGGCTCATGTGCATAAAATAATGTACTAATAGGAGACCTTGTTTATTGTCTTAAATATTATGATAGATAATGTACTCACAAAATTCAATTTCATTAGAACTAATGATTTATCAATTAAATGATCTGGAATTTCAATTACCAAAAAGGCCTCTGTGGATTGTGAAGACATGCCACCAACATAACTCCTTCAACAAGATGTGAAAAATGATATGGTTATGGAGTACCATAAATACATTATGATCTAAACCCTCATGTTCACACATATATCTTTCTAGTAACTAAATCCTTCAAGACCAAATCATTGAGATTAGGGTAGATTGAAACATGTGATTCTTATAACCACTTCAAAGCACTTGAGTATTTTATCCATAGAGCACCACAATCAAAAATTTCCTTATATTATAAATGTGGATCAAAAGTGTGAATAAAAATAAATACCATTTCTTGATCCATCAAAGAGATCCCTTATCTACTGCCATCACTAGCCTCATCTCACCAATTTCCCTCAAGTGCCTGCAGAGGGAACTACCTACCTAGTCGCCGCTATGGATAATTATACCTAGGCCGAATGGAGAATTCGTCAGTCAAGACATGACACAGACCATGGGTAGTGGGCTTATATCCCCACCTCCATTGATTAATCAAACAATAATATCATATAATCATCTACAGTATCAACCTTTATACTAATTAAAAATATTTTCTCAATAATTTAAAATCATCTATAGCTTGTGAGTTTCAAAAATAATCTATTCAAAATTAATATTATTATTGAATCTAAATCATTTTAACCAAGATATTAAAGTTGGACATATGACAATAATAAAAATAATTAAATATTAATTATAATCTTTTGATATAAAAAAATCATACCTAGAAAAGTTCTTAATATTTAGTATAATATTTAAATATTTTTGAGAAAAAATTGTTCTCAATAAATGTTTTTATTTTATTTGGTTGAAAAAAAATAGAATTAATATTTTACACATTAAAAAATGAGAAAAAATAAAAATAATTTTTTAAATCTAAATTTGAAAATTTTATTTTATTTAATTATTTATATCTTTATAAAATTATTAGTTTTTAGATCGATATTAAAAAACTCTGATTTTTATTAAAAACATCCATTTTTAGTAAAACATTTACAAGATCCATTTTATTTTAATATGATTGTACATGTAACACTATTTAAACAATATATATTAGTCAAATATATATCATTCTAACAAATTTCTTATTTAATTTTTATATTAAAAATTTCTTTACTTATGCACATTTTCTCTTTGGAAACTTGCTTTTTAATCACGTCTAGAGTTTTATATAAAAATTAAAATCTTCCACCACATTGAATTCAATTTTGAAAAATAGATTCCATATTTGGAACTATAATTTTTAATGTTATATAATAATATAAAAATAACTTCTTTCAAAATGAATATTAAAAATAATAATAGTTTATTTTTATCTTAAAGGTTAAAAGAAGTTTACAAGAGGTTAAAATAAAATTATAATGGGTAAAATGACCTATAAACTTGTCTAAATAATGATTTATAAAATATTTTATACCTTATCTCATATAATATTTTCTATAGGTCCTTTTTTTATTCTTTTTGTATGTTTTAAATGTGGTTACACCTTTTTCTTTTCAAATATTCCAAGTGTCTGTTATCCCCCACTTATAAAAGGTAACCCACTCTCATCTCCCCTATACACATACAAACCCAATTGTGTCAACCAATACCAACTAAAATCCATTAATTAATTCTTTATCCACTACATAGAGTCAATTTTCATATTAAACCATCCTATGAAGTCATTATGTATAACCCTAAAGGGGTTCTCTAGAGAAGAGGTATGAACCTTAACCATAGGTTTTCATATTATTTCTTTTCTAAAAACATAAAATTTTACTCAAAAATTCTGATATAATAATATAAATATCTATAATATACTTATATTTTATTTTTTATGTTTCAGGACCTACATATTTCCCCTCTTACACTAAGTGGGAAATGAAACCATGGATCATGTTTACAACAGACTACTACCTCATAAACCGATGTAAATTATTTTTAATCACCACTTATTGTAGTTGGATATAATATTGGATTTAACAGATTAATATGATATCTATGAAATAATTATAACTCTATATTTATAATATAACATACACTTTTATACATGCCTTTTCATGGAAACATGATAATTTCACTTGTGTTTATAGTGGACTACTGCCTTGGGAAGAGATGTGATTTGTTCATCACATACACCTTACATATAAGTTATTAAGGGTTTTTTATTGAAAATTGGTGATATATACTAAATAATATTATTCTATAAATATAATATTTTATTTAACATCATTTTTTTCATTTTTTGAGAAAATGGAAATAGTGTTCATGTGTATATATGAACTACCATCACCTAGAATGACCTAATTAGTTTTTTATCTATAATTTTAATTGATTAATAAATATATATATATAATATTTATATAATGTTTTAAATTATTGATATTATGGAATCCATATAAAATTCTAATGACCAAAAATACCCAACCAAAATATACTTGAAAAATAAAGATGTTATTTCAAAAATCATGATTTTAACAAAACAATTGTTAATAAAAGTTCAAAAGTAAATATTATATAGTTTGATAAATACTAGTATGGATTTCTATAAGAATTTTTATAATTTCTTTCATTATACATTTATTTTTAAAATTTAAAAATGATGTTAATACTTAAGGAAAAACATTTTTCATATCACTTTTTTTTCAGATACATGCCTTACACACCACTTCTTTTTTTCTATGATGTTTATACTACCCAAGAATGAATTTTATGTTTATTATCAATAATTTTTCAGATATATATCCATATAATATTATTGATTTCATTATTCTTAGGATTCAAAATATATATTAATAAAGTAATGGTTTTATGTTATGATCTCATTGTTTATTGGGATTTTTTATCATTATGATTCCAATAATGAGATCTTGTGATCTGACTCTCAAAAAACTATTGAATTTTATTCTCCATGATGAACATAATCTAATTAATTGTCTTAATTTCACTTTCCTCTCTTTATGTACTAAAAATTCAAAAATAATTTTGTTTATGGAAAACCCTAATTTATTTCTCTCTAGTCAAAAATCATTTTTCATCCATGTCCATGTTTTCTAAAAATATTTTAAATATATTTTACACTATTCTCAAATGATTTTTAAATATATTTGAACCATTTTTTAATTTTCATAAAGTTTTTTAAAACTAATCATCTTATAACTTTTGAAACAAGACTCTCTTGACTTATTTCAAAAAATGTCAATGAAATATTTTTTTAACATGTATGACTTGAAAATAATTTTCTCCCATCAAGACCACTAAAATATTTAATGCTTCATTTAAATGATTCGAAGTTACTTTTTAAATAAATTAATATACACAATAAATGGAAGTTTATTATATTTTAAGCCATTTATTTTTAATGAAAATGATATTTTCCTCAAGAATGATGTAATGATATTTTAGTTAATTTATATCCATTAACTATAATAATATTTGTTTTAGCTTATATTTTACTAGGGATAGTATCCAATGGTTCCATACTCACTCAATGTATACTTTCTTATTAAAAAATATTGAGTAGTAACCAATGGTTCAATCCTTTTTCTTTCAATGTATATTTCATGTTTATTATTCTGATGAAAATATTGTTATGAAACTCATTCCTTTCCCACATGTTATGAAATGATAAATTGAATAAATGGTTATAAAATTATTTTCTTTTCCTCAGGTTATAGTATATATAAATTTTTAGGAATCCTATTTCCTTTTAAATGTGTTATTCTATAATTAATGTTTTATAAACTTTTTGAAGAAAATAATTACGGATTGTGTTATGGTTTGGAACTATATCTTACACTAATGAATTCGGTGATGATTTATATTTCATGAGATAAATGTGGGAAAGAAGAGGTTGTTCTTGATCCACTATAGAAAATAAAATGATGTTTGTTATCCAATATGGGATACAGATGATAATACCAGATCTATTAGGAAATGGGGAACTGATTTTGATGCATGATCTATTATGATTTTATAGTATCACAAGTTAATATTGAAATATGAAATGTTTTTTTGATTATGATGGTTCCACACTTATAGTACATGAATATCTATGTCATTATTTATTAATGATGATTTTTTACTCTGACAGTTCATGTCTTTTGAAATGGTAATGTTTTATGATGTGGATCATGTATTAAATCCATGATATATTTGACATAAAACTTGTCTTTTAAAATTATAATCTCATAACATTATTCTTCTCCTCATATTTCATATGATCATCAATTTATATCTTTGATGTTTACCCTTATAGAGAATCTGATCTCACCCTTTCTTATGTTTTCTTTCCCACGAATTAATGAAATGTTTATATTGCGTATATCAATGATGATTACTAAATGGAAAGATATTTATGGGATATTTTTAATAACATTCATGAAATAATAATATTGTGTAACTAGTCTAAAAATAAACTAAACAATTATGGTCGTTAGGCATGTAACTGTGAAATGTGTTGAATATTGTTTTATTAAGATTTAAAATTTATGTATAAAAAACAAGGTTCATTATAGTTGGTATTAGATTAAAGGATTAGATAACTATAGTAAAATAGGATGAGAAACATTAATTATATCCCTTAGGATATGTATATGGATTGGTCTAAGGATATGTCTATGGATAATTACATTGGTTAGTCAAAATATAGGTAAATGTCTAGGAATTTTGGCAAAGAATAGAGTGAGTCCTTTCCAAGATATTAAATCCCTTTCTGGTTAGTACAAGTTAATGTGGATTTGAAATATTTATACCTAGGGAAAATAAATACAAAAATAGAGCATTGAGATAGACTCAATCATTACCTAGTGCACGATGAAAGACATTTTCGCACACCAAGCTTAACACTCCTGGAGAATTATTCTTTAGAAATACAAAAACTCATTAGGAACCAACATGATTGATTTTAATAGATGATGATTATGTGTAAATAAGCATAAATGTATGTAGTTTACTATTTAATTGATTGATTCATGGATTAGACATCATATAAATGATATTTCAGGATTATTTATTTGAACACTATGCTTACACTATGACTTTTCATTTTCATCAATTGATGGAACCTGATGTAACCATGTTAATGCTGAATGTTATCAAAAATACAATAATTTTCCCCCCAAAGAAACAAAATGTTATTTTATCTAGGATAAAAATTTTCATTTATATTCTCATAAAAAATTCTCAATCTATGAATCATGTTGAGATTCCATATTAGAAAATGAGGGAATAGTGTTTTTTTGATACCTTCATGAGGTAACACCCACCCTCTTTTGTTGGTTCCCCTAATCAACTAGTTATTGAGAAAGGATCGAGACCAATAAAAAATACTATTCACTCTCTAGTGATTGGACAAGGAAAGCATTATTTTTGTTATTTATTTTTTGTTTGGTGAATTAGATCAGTGGAGTAATCTTATCAAGAACTCAAGGGAATAGGCTGAAATTTACTCCAAGGGGTGGGATGAGTTTAAGATACAATTTTTCAATAAGTAAATTCTCTATATTATTTACACAAATATAGAGAATTAAATCATTTCAATGATGCCTAATGTTGATGAATATATTGGTAACTATGATAAAAAAATTAAAACACTTTTGACATAAAATTATTGTATTATCATCCAAAATGAATGTAAGATTGATTGATAATTTTTTGGCCTAAAACCAAGTTTTTAAATTGTATTATCTATAAGAGAAATTAATATATATGAAGAAATCATTTGATGTGAACTCAATTTAGAAATGAAAATTTAATATTCCCACCATTTCCCATTTTTATGATACAAAAAAATATTTAGTATCATTAAAACTCAAATAAATCACATGGTGGAACGAAATTTTTGAAAAAAAAAAATTGGAAAAAACATTTGTGGAACTAATTCATTGGAACTAGGAGGTTGATTTATTGTTAACGGATGATTCATAAACCACGTGAATATATAAAGACAATGAATAGTGTGTTTAATGTAAGGGAGGAGATGAATACACATTAAAACACTCCACTCATGCTTAAATGCTAAAAAAGTAAGTATTATGAGCATTATTCTAGTGAGTGATCAAATATAAATGTTAATGGATCAGATCAATGCCAGAAACCACTTAATCTGAGAGAAAATGGAAAATAACATGTAATCACAATTCCTGAGCATGGGTATAATAACAATGTGGTAAAAGATATACATTCCATCCACTATGGAATAGATAATGTCTTAGATGACTCTATATATAACCACTAATTAATATCTCAATACTTTTCTAAGGGTATCATAGTTCCACATCAATGATAAGATGTTGAAAAAGTAGGAATAACCCCTAATGGTATGATGATCTCATTACAGCTATATGGTTCTTCTCTATTTTATTTTTTCATAATGTGATTCTTAAAAATATTTTTATTCTCCCATTGGGTGAATTTAATGTTATATTATGAATGAATTAAATTTCCTTATAGAAATCACACATCCATTATTGTGGAGCTGAATTCATATTTCATATTCCAAACCAACATATAATCTTTGATCTATGTGATACTAAATATAAACATTATATGAATATCAAATCCATTTTATTTGTTATGATTCCCATTTAAATTGGGTTTCTACCTTAAATGGTAGGTTAGAAACTCAACATTTGTGATATTCCTATTGTGCGGGAGATTGTTGATGTCTTTCCTGAATATTTTCCTAGTTTTTAACTAAAACATGAAGGGGGGTTCTTGATAGAAATCATACTAAGTTCCTCGCTATTTAAAATAATCCCTATATAATGTTACTAATTAAGATGTAGAAATGTATGGGGAAAAACTAACATAACCTAGACACATGATTCATTCAGCCAAGTGTGTCACCTTAGGTTGAACCAGTTCATTTAGATTATAAGAAAGATGGAACAATGCGATTCAAAATTGACTATTGAGATCTGAACAAGGTCATAATAAAGAACAAGTATCATCTAACCCTTATTTATGAGTATTTCAATAAACTATTTGGAGTTGAAATATTTTTCATCGATTTTCCTTCATTTTATATACCCTCTATTGAGGTTCAAAAAGGAGGGTATACAATACACAACATTTCTTTTCATATATGGACACTATTAGTATATAGTGGCTCACTTCAATCTTATAAATTTCCCTACTATCTAGATGGATTTAATGAATTTCTTCTTTAGATAGTACCTTGAACATTTTGGTCTAGTATTTATAGATTATAATATTATCTATTTGAAGAGAATTGAAGAGAATAAATTTGACTTTAGAGTTATACTAAACACCTTAAGGAATTGGAAACAATATTAATAATTGAAAAAAAAATTGGCTTAAAATGATTCATTTTTGGGTTATATAACCTCAAGAGATGGTATATCAGTGGATCCATGAAACATAGAGTCTATTGAAAATTATACTAGGCCAGCCATGGTGAATGAGCTCAAATGATTTCTTTGTTCAGTTGGATAAGATCAATTATTTATGGACAATTTTTCATGGTTATCTAGTATACTCACAATATTAACTTAGAAGTGATCTATGTTACACTATAGAGACTCTTGTGGGGATAATTTCAAGGAAATGAATCAAAGATTAGTCAAATAACTTATAATTACATTACCCTATAGTTGAAAAGGGTTTGTAATCTATATTAATGCATTTAATAATGGATTGATATGTGTTATCTTTTACAATGAAATATTCATAGAATATGCCTATGATAATTTATGTTTCATGAGAAAATTTACCCAACTCATGATTTTGAGTTGGATGTAATAATTTTTTCAATAATTATATGAAAGAATTATCTTTATAGGGAAACTTTTGATATATATACCGATAAAAAATGTTAAAAGTATATATTTACATAATATATGAATATTAACTTGGGAAGATGGTTATATATGATTAAATATTATAATTTCTTAAATACCATAACACCTAGGGAATGTAATGAAGGTGGTAGTTTCTTTGAGTTGAAAGGATCATTCTATATTATCCTATATGAGGATAAAAAAAGATCCAATATTTATAGATTTTCAAATTATGTTTCTCAAAATCATGAAGGAACAAGATAAAACCTAACTCTCCTAAATATTTTTCAAACTATTTATCCATCTATTGATAAAATAGGTGTATAAGGATTATTTTTATTTTAAAAAGATTATTAGAAATGATACTGAGTTAAAAAAAATTTGTGATAGAATAATAATGTTGAGGAATAATTTTTTTTATATCTATAGTGAATTTGAAGAAGTAACTGTTAGAATAAAATCTTAGTTCTTCTTTCCCTATCAATCCTCTATGATTGAAGATTCATTGAGATTTGAAAGAGTATTTATTATGGGTTGGAATGAAGAGAGATATTGTAATAGATGTATCTTTATGCATGGTATTAAAATATTTTATGGTCAATTAATATAATTCCATGTGGATTTTACAAACCTTACCCATACCAAAATGAAAATGGGAAATCATCCCCATGTATTTTATCGTCATCCTACCCAAAAAAATCTGACGAGAATAATTTATATGGGTTTGATTCAGTAACCACCAAAATTCTGCATATTTCCTCTCTATTTGAAATGATTTCTCCATAGACCATACTTCCAAGAATATACAATACAAAAGTTTTAATGATTCATGGAGTACCACATTCTATTGCACTTGATTGGGATATGAGGTTTACCTCAAGTTGTAGAGAAGCCATTAACTTAATTTGGATAAAGTTTTAGGTTTCTAAAATATTTACTATCCTCACACATATGGTCATTTTGAGAGAAAAATTAATACCCTAGTGTATATAATGAGATCATGTTCTATGGATTTGAATTGTGGATGGGATCAAAACCTTCCACTAGTCATGTTTTTATACAAAAATATGTTTCACTCAATATTTCATATGGATCCTTATGAATCTCCATATAGAAATATGTGTAGATCCGAAATGTACTTAGATTATATTTTAGGAATAAATATATTGTGAATTGATATAGTTTATGAAATTGAAGATATGGTTACAACTATTTCACAACCAATATATAGAGAATAAATTTGGAAGACAAGTTATAATAACAATCACCTATGTGTTCTGGAATTTGAAATGGTGACAACATGTATCTAAGAATCTCTCCATGGAATATGGTAATGAGATTTCAAATGAAGGAAAATCTAATACTTAGGTAAATCATTGGCTTTTCAATTCTTGATTGTATGGTGACTGTAACTATTCTCTTAACACTTCCATTGAAACACTCTTAGGTTCAAGATGTATACTATGCATCTCTTCTGAGCAAGTACATACGTGATCCATTACATATACTAAAATTAGAGTTAAAACCAAATTATCATGATCTTTAGTAATAGGTAAAATAGGTGGAGATTATTAATCATACGATAAATTACAAAGAAAAAAAGATAAGTCACTTTTTCAATGTTTAAAAAAACACAAGTTTGAGGAAGCTATGTGGGAACATGAGGATGTAACGAGGCGGGAGTAACCTCAATTCTTATAATAAAGTGATTGAACTATAAGGTTAATATTAATTTTATCTGTGTATAATGTTACACCCTCAGTTTTTATGAAATATTTTTTGTAATAATTTAATTTCTTCAATAGCATTCATTACCCTCAACACAGAGTTTTAACAAACCAAGATATACTATTAATATTATTATCTTAACATAACCAATATAACCTAGTTGTTAAATTCAATGTTATGAATAATAATACCATAATTTAACTATTACTTATAATGGGTTATATAAATAAAAAATATTGATAAAAAATTATTTACTTTTTAGTAAAGTCTTTATATGATTTAAAAATATTATTTAATCCTAAAAATTTATTAATTGCGATTCTTTTAAAAAAAACACATGTACTTATTAACACTTTTACAAAAAAAACTAAAAAATTAAAAACACTTTTGAAATATATATTTCAATGTTATCTTTTAATGACATTTTATGAATTTTTTTGAAAATTTAATTTTGTTTTTAATATTACAAAATAGATATTTTTTAAAAATCTGTTTTTTAGTTTAAATCATTTACAAGATCCACATTGTTTTAAGATAATTATAGCTATAAAATTTGTTCAATTAAATGTTTTTTAATACATTTTTTATTATTTTATTCTATTTCATAGTGAATTTTTATATTAATACTTTCAATACTTATGAAAATTTACACTTTGGAAAACCAATTTTCCTCCCATATTTAGGTTTATTTTTAAAATAAAATTTCCCAGTTAAGTGTATAAAATTTTATATTTTTTTTCTATATTGTGAATAAACATAAATAATATAACTTAATAAATTAAAATTAATTTTTTCATAATTAATATTAAAAATAGTCAAAAAATTATTATCATGTTTAAGGGTAACACACATTTACTGGGGGTCAAACTGAAAGAATAAGTGGTAAAATGACCTATAAACTTATCCAAATATAATTTTACAGATATATTTAGACCATAAAAAATATAATGTTATATAATGATACATTTTTCATCATTTTTTCATCTATAAAATATTTGTACACTTTTTCTTTTTTTAAAATCTTTGTGTATCCTCTACCCAACTAATAAAAGGCCACCATCTCTATTCTTCTCTTAATATATAAAAAACTATATGGTTTACCCAATAAATTTTATAATACATTAATAAATTTCATATCCACTTTCAATAAGAATTTTTTTATTTTAAAACCACCTATGAAGGCTTTAGGTATAAACCTAACTGGGTTCCCTAAAGAAAAGGTATAGTCCTTAACCATGATTTTTTATTTATTCTATAAATCCATAAAATAATCTTGATCCATGATGGTATAATAAAATTAGTATCCCCAATATAAATTTATATATTATTATATTAATATAATAGCACACATATATCTCTTATCACATCAAGTGGGAAACGAAACTATCAGTCTTGTGTACAGTGGACTACGACCTCACGAATTGATGTTGTACATTTTCTATCACTACCTAACATGGGTGTATGTAATTGTGTATTTAATTATTTATGTGATATTTATGGAATAATTATTTTTATTTTATTATAATATCATATACACATTCATACATTCTATTTCATGGGAATACTATAATCTCACGTGTGTATAGGGTGGACTACTGCCTCGTGAAGCAATGTGATTTAATCTTCACCTACGATTCACATGGAATGTAACAAGGATAAGTTTAATGAATTTTTTTTAATAAAAATGGATCAAAAATAATTATGTAAATATAATATATTACTTACCTTTATTTCATTTCATTTTTTGATAAAAAGGAATCAGTATTCATGCGTATGCATGGCCTACTATCTTCATTAATGGGGTAATTCATTTGTTTATCTATAAGTTCAACATATTACTATATAAAATATATAATGAATATATATTATATTTATATCATGGATGAAATTATTTAGATTATGTAATGAAAATAAATTTAAGAAGATTAAATATAGAAACAAAAACAAACATTAAAAATGAACCAGTTGTTACATGTAATTTGATTTTAACATGAAATTGTTAATTAATGGGTAATAAAAGGAAATAATTAAATCATGTATCATATGATAAAAATGGGTATTATTATATAATATATTTATAATAAACTTAAACTTATTATATTTCATGTTTGAACATGTTTTAATGATGTCAATACTTAAGTTAAGTGATTTTCATCTTAAATAATTATCATTAGGACACATTCCTTATGCGTCGCTTCTGAATTTTATGGGTTATATATACTTCCCCAAAATTAATTTTACCATTATTATTAAGAATTTTTTTATATAAATATAAATATATTTGTCATTATTTCATGGGGATTTCAATTCAAAAAATATAAGTGGTAATGTTTTATGCTACAATATCATCATTTTTTTGAATTTCTTTTGATTGTGCTTCTAATGATGAGATATTCTAGTCCACCTCTTATAAAAACATGCAATTTCTTATACTATAGTTATTTAATTAAATTAAATCTTTACCTTTCACTTTATTTTATTTATGAACTCAATATTCAAAGATAATATTTATAAGGAAAATATGAATGTATTTCTCTCTTTGGCCAAAAACTGTCTTTCTTTCCTGTTCGAGTTTTATAAAAAAAATTATGATATTTTTCATGATTATCCAATGTTTTTAAAAGAACTTTTAACCCATTTTTCCTTTAAAAAAATGGTTTTAAATTAATCTTTATGTCACTTTCAAAATAAGACACTCTTGAATTGTATACAAAAAAGTGATAGGAATATTTGTTTTATCATATACGACATTAAAATAATTTTCTACAATCACAACCACTAAATTCTTTAAATATTTCATTAAATGATTACAAGGAAATTTTAAATGAAATTTTTCCCTTGATATTTGTGAAACATATATATTTTAATAATTGATTTTAAATTAAAATAATATTTTCCTCAACAATTTTTTAATTATTTTTAATAGAATATATATTTATCAATAAAAATATCATTTTATGTTTATTATGTTTTACTGGGGATATGGTCCTATAGTTCCATAATTATTCTTTCATTAGATTGTTTATATTTATGATTATTATGAAAATTGGTTTATCAAACTCTTCCCTCTTCCATGGTTTTGGACATGATGCATTAATGAATTGTTTGTGAAACCTATTTCTCTTCCCCAAGTTATGCCATGATGAAATGCTTTTGAAACCCATTTCCTTTTCATGGGTTCTAAAATAATTAATATTTTATGATATTTTGGTACATATATATGTATAATGTGATGGGTGAGACCTATACCTATCTAATTCATTGGGTAAAGTTTATATATCATGAGATAATTATGGGAAATAAGAGGACGTGCTTGATCCATTATGAGTAAAAAAATTGTTTTTAATTCACAATGGGAAATAGGTGATGATTCTTAGTCTGTTATAAAATGGTAAACATGTTTTTAATCCTAATCTATTATGGTTTGATTGTCCTGAATATTAACCCTAAAATATGAAATTGTTTCTATATTTACGATGGTGTCACACATATATGACATAAACTATAAGTTCATGATTAACTTATGATCTTTTTTCATTCTCATGGTTCATGTATTTGGAAATGATAATTATTTATTCCATGTATCATTCATATAATTCATGATATATTGGGTACGAAATTTTTAAGATATGTGTATACTCTTATTTTCTTATGATTATCTTATACATTCATATGATCATCTACTAAGATCTTTTTTTTAAACATTTGGAGTATTTGAGATCACCCTTTTTATGTTTCCATTCCCTATTTTATAAATAATGTTTTAACAAGGGTATGTCTATTAAGATTACTAAATTTTAATATCATTATGGGAGATGATGTAGATCTTACCTGAAATAAGATGATTGTGTAATGTGTTTCCAATGAAACTAAACCATTACAGTCCCAAAGTGTGTATTTATGAAATTATTTAATCTTTATCAATTAATATGTAATTTATATGTATAAAAATTCTGGGTCATTACTGCTATAAATTAGGCCCATATACCTTCTCACACCAGCACTATCTCCTTGTGCATCCTAGCAGCAAGCATAGGGAGGCACGTATCCCATCACCTACGCATGAATCTCATCAACATATTCTGCTTGAATAAGAAGGAAATGATTCGGAATATATCCCCATATAAATTGATTACATTTACTAATATGTCATGGAGAATGGGAATGTGTGGTCCTAGATTCCTGCATACCCCCTTTTGAATTTACACTATATTCTAGTAGTTATGGAGGAGCTTCAACTATATACTTCTATTATTATACATAGAAAAAATATTTCTATCACAACAACCAGAGTATCATATCATCATGATAAAAATGGAAATGATGATTCTTTGGAGTGTGTGTATATTCTTACTCCCATCCCATGTTATTATCAAAATATTCCTATAAAGGATGAGGCATGGGGTTGGTCTCATATTCCCATTACAACTCAGGTCCATCAATCTAGTTTGTAAATCACCTTTGGATGGGCACACGTTTTTATAAAATAATGATAATGGTATATGATAAAGGCTATCAAAAATTAGGGCTATATTCCTACTCTAATTGAGCTCTGTCATTATAGTTTTTAAATAACATTAGGTTAGGAATATATCATTGCTGAGGAAGATACTCCTTATATTCTGTTAGATTATTAGAGTAAGTTTCATGTTCTTGATCCCACTAATGAGAGACTATAATAGCATCATTTAGAGGCTATATATTATGAGTCCCACATCCCTCCTCCCATTCAAAATTTCCTTCAGCATATTCCAATAGGAAATGAATATTTGAATAGGACCCATACCCTCTCTTTTATCATTATTTCTTGTCACATTTTGAAAACCAAAAAAATGGTAGGATCACATTACCACTGATGTTATAGAAGATCAAGAGAAAACATCATTATCTCCTCAATAGTGATATAATAT
Source organism: Viscum album (assembly GCA_963277665.1). NCBI lineage: Eukaryota > Viridiplantae > Streptophyta > Magnoliopsida > Santalales > Viscaceae > Viscum > Viscum album. The sequence goes on from OY728148.1 coordinate 549,471,014, forward strand.
TCCCAAGGTAATATATGGCCCTTGACATATTCCAGTTACCTCCATTATGCAAGATCATGCTCCCTCTCAACACCGAAAGACATGTTGTAATATTCCTACCTTGATGAAGAATGAGGAATAAATTTCTACTCTAATCAGTACATGTATCCTCAAGGTCGTATAATTTGTATCTACAAACAATAAGGGTCCTCTAACTCTTCATGTGATAAAGAAGGTGTTAAATTCTATTATAGACCTCCTCATGGTAGTATAGAGATTGATTATAAGGGTCCTTCCCCAGACATCTATCTTTGACAACCTTCTTCCAAGAATAGGAAATTATTATCTTTTCAAAAAAAAACATTATATATAGAGGCTTCTTGAAAAGTCAAGGTTTACCATAAATTATTCCCCCATCAAATACCAGTAAACCATTTCCATGGCCAGTATGTGACCCATCAAATTGACTTCTATAGTTTCCCCAGGTGGAAGAATATTCTTATATAATGTATTGTCTAACATGGATATAAGGAGTGATCTAGTTAGAGAAAACCACCAAACATTGTTTTAGACCAACTCTACATTCAAATTTTGAATTCTTAGATTATCTAAAAGATGGGTTTGTGACTTAATTTTTTCAGAACATGTGGGAAACCTCTCAGTGATTAATGGATAGACACATACCTTACCATGTAAATGAGGGTTTCCTATAGGCCATAAAAATAATCTTTTTAAATATTGACCTGTCCAAATTATATATGTATTATTTCTAGATAGAATAAAGGAGTGAAAAAAATCTATATCACACATTCTTATACAACATGGAATCTCACTTCAAATAAATCACTGATTCCCCTTCATACATCAATATCCAAAAATGGGGTGAGTGTGGATCATTTCACTTTACCCTATACATAGGAAAGAAAATATCCATAGATGTTGCACGCTATAATTTCATAGCCACATGAAATATTAGGGTAAAATGTAAGGAACATTATATTTGAAAAGTCCAACCAAGATCCTCTTCTTTGAGAATGAAAAGACCCCCTATGTTGAGAGAGAGGGTCACCAACATGCTCCAAATATGGGATTCTCGGCAAAATGGAAACTCATATCATATATGGAAGCTGATGTTTTAAACTACCCAACATATCCCCATAGTAATTTACTCCCATAAAAAGTAGCCACTGCACCTAGATCATGCATGAGAAAATTTTTACAAAATCAGGAAGATCCAAATAGAAGCTATCATAACATCCATCCAAATTAAAACTCTTACCATAGGTCTTAGGGAATTCTTTCTACAACCTCATCCCCCAGGGTCATCAAACCCCATGGGGTCCAAATTAAATTAGTGTAAGAACCAAATAAACCTCTTCTTATTTGGATAGGGAAATTATTAGCTAAACCAATATCCCAAGAATCATCATATCCTTAACAATAGTGTAAAAGAGTTCCAAATAATCCCCTAAATCAACCCCAACTGAAAGGTTTTTGGGAAATTTTAACATTAAACAAATGGAATCCCATATTTTATAGGATATGTGGTAAATAACAACAGTCATCATTCTATCAATTCCAAACAACACAATAAATGTCCATTTACTAATTGATAGGTATGATCAGAAACTCTCTCAAAGCCACTATTCATAGGCCCAAAAATTGGGAATGCCTGAAGAAGACAATGAAACCCTACAAAGGTCATATATCAAGACATCCCAACAAGACCAAGGCCCATAGGTAGGACCCCCTTGTAAATATTTAATTTCAAATGGTTTTTATGAATATGACTTCTATTTGTTAAATGGTGGGGTGAATACTATGGCATGGTATGCCTTAGTGAACATCATCACTACCTATAGAGACCCTACATTTTACTACAAGATTATTACATCATTTTAGTGATAAAAAAACATAATTCAATTAAAAATATCGGATCAAAAACTTTAGTGTCTTGGGAAAATTATTCTTAGACATAACATTTAAAAAATAAAATATTAACACTATTTAATTCCATCATCTATAGCTTCTTAGTGGCCTTTTTGTGCTCCATAATATAAGTAATCACTTGGGGATATTCATAAGTGTTGATCTAAAATACCTATAAGAGTGTAGATAAGAACATGAAACAATATAACATGTGTGATAATAATAATCATCATAACTTAATAATCATGGGATGAATCATTAGATGAAGGCATGGAATGTGGAAATGCATAAAAAATGAAACATCTTGTCTTATTGGTCAAATAACACACATAGCTGTGAAAAAATATAGCATCATGTTCATTCATACTTAACTTTATCTCTTGAGATACATCACATTAAACAAATAATTTGAGTTCTATATAATTCCAACCACACCCATCACATCATAACATTTACATGCATTATAATATTCTGGGTTCACCCATCACATTTTCACATTTACATTATCATGCATGCCACATAAAATGTATATTAGTCTTGATCATAAAATAACCCATGTAAGGGAATGGGTTTCATTTCATAAATAATATATTCACGAATAAAATTTTGGGTAATTAAAATAAAGAGTTAATAACATAATTTTTATAATACTCCTCAATATTTAGTGAGGAAGAAACAATATCATGGGAAGTAAAAGTGGTGTTTATAGAATGAAATTTTGTTTTGGAAAAATACTTTAATTTTACATAAAATCATATTGGAGACATGTATATCTATAAAATAAGAGATAAGGATATCCAAATTATATTTAAGGAACATAAATGGAATATCAATTCTAAAAATGGAGTGAAATAGGGAAACCAAATAGGAAGAGATTTGCGTTTGAGAATCCCTTTACCTTTTGTCTGAATGATTTATTCACTTTAATATCCATGATAATAATATTAAATTCATTAATTATCAAATCCAAATAATTTTATATATGATTTCAATTCATTATAGTTTTATTATATTTTTTATGGTCTTTTTGGTGATTTATCGAGTTTAATTTCATTTTTTGAGATTATTGTTTTTCTTGGTTTTCATGATCGGTTCACTTGTATATGAGTATCGATGTTCAAGTAAAATTGGAAGAGTTGATAAATATTTAAATTATATTTATAATTAATAATGTTAAATTATCTTACATATCATTATTATATATGATATGAGAAATAATCATTGGATAAATAGTTACTGATAACCATTTAGGTTAATTTTGACGTTTTTATGTCGCAACGAACTCATTTTGTTATATCATTTAGTATTATGTATAAATATGCAAGTTATAGAATATAAAATTGGAAAAAACACACATTTCATAATATATTTCAACCATTATCATGTTTTTATTACTATATTTTAAGTAGGTTAAGGAAAATGGAAATGCATCATCCATGGTGGTGGTAAATCGACACTCCACGAATGATATCATCAATTTTTGAGTAAAATGAAAATGGAATATAATTAAAGATGAATTATTCCATTAAAATAATAAAATTATTGTATTTAAAATACAATGGTGTTATAATTCCAATTAGATAAGTGGATGTTAGGTGATGGTAAGAAAAGAAATGAAATTTCGAATAAAATTGAAAGGAAAAGAATGTGGATTTTACCTGTTGAATTTATCCTCCATGATAACCTCTTTTCGGAAAAGTTTTTGAAATTTTTATGATACCAAAGTATCCTAGATGTGTAGAAGTGTATTTCTAAGTTGATTTCGTGGAATTTAGATAGATATCAAATATTAGAAGGTGTTTGGTGAAGAGGCGGTTAAGGGTGGTATTAATATAAGAGGAGAGGTGTGTTTTTTCATTATTTTACTCATTGTATTATTATTTTGGAATAATACTATGAATGTTTTTATAATTATAACTAAATATATTAAAATAATAAATTATAGTTATATATTATGGGATTTAATCATTCATACATCATTGATGACTCAATAGTTCATGTATGAAGCTAATATTGTAAATTATCATATTTTACTACTCACTAAAAATTCATATAGTTTATAAAAATAAAAATAAAAACATGATAAAAATTTGTTGATGTAAATAATTATAAAATTAAATTAAATTTATGAAAATAATTTTATAAATATGATAAATATAATTTTTAATCAAAATTATATTTTACTCAAAAAATAGATATTTTAAAATTATAACCAGTTTTATAAAACAATAAAAAATTAATTAAGGTCTCATAATTTTTACAAAATATTAACACATATAAATATTAATTTATATGAACATTTTATTAAAATAAATTTTCTTTTAAATTATTAAAATAATCAAAAACTTTTAATTAAATGTTTATGACTTACAAAATACCAACACATAATTTTTAATTTTTCAAACATTTATGTACTTATTCCATGAAATAAATGCATCAAATATTCATTCATAAGATACTTCAATTTTATCTATACTTTCATAGGTAAATTTACTATTTGATTGGTTGAATTACTATTTCTTAAGGGTTATATTACAATTCCAAAGGTCAAGTTACTATTTCATGGGTTTAGGTTCCTTATCTTCTCAAAATACCTATCATTTACTTCATTATTTATTTATAAATATTTTATTATGTACTATTTGTGATTTTATCTATCATATACTATAGAAAATAATTAAATGAAGGTATATTTCATTGATAAAATTCTAGGTTGTTACATTCTTCTGCCTTATCAAATTTCACCTTCAAAATTTCATTTTACAAACTATGGTTAAAACCAGTGAGGGTAATTCTACATCATCGCATCATATGGTTCCCATGTTACATCTTCATATAAATGGTTTGTCTACAGTTCTTTTACTAGGTGAGTAGTATTATTGGGTAAAAAGTTATCACTACATCCTTCTATCTTTATTGGATGCTCCTCGAATGAGAGTTTATTTTCCAACTATACAACCTCTGGATTTAGGGAAAATGAGGGTTTTGGTATGTACTTCCTCAAGATGGATTCACGGAATACATCATGCACTTGATACATGGTAAGTGGAGGTGCTAGACAATAGTCCATAGCTCCAAATCTATCATGAATCTTGAAGGAGCCGATGTACCTGGGTCTCAACTTTCCTTTCTTCCAAAATATCATGATCCACTTCTATAAAGATATGTTATAGAATACGATGTCTTTGAAGTTAAAATCTAGCTCACGTCGATGATTGTATTCATATCCCTTATATCGAATTTGGGATGTTTGGATGTTTTGTTGAATGGTTTTCATCTTTGCCACCATTTCTAAAACCGTTTAAGGTCTCATCGGCTGATATTGACCGATTTTATCCCATAACACTGATGTTTTGCATCTTTACCATAACGGTATTCATATGGATCTATTTTTATGATAGAGTAGAAACTATTATTGAAATATAACTCAACCAGAGGTAGATGTTGGTCCCTTAACTTCTTGAATTACATCGAACATATCCTCAACATGCCTTCTAGTGTCTGACTAGTCTGCTCATATTGGTCATTAGTTTGAGGATCAAAATCCACATTGAATTTCAGCTTTGTGCTTAGACCATGTTAAATACTTTTCCAGAACTTGTAGGTGATTCTCAAATCTTGATAGTACATAATCAATAGTGCTGCATCATATAGAAATACTATTTCTCTAATTTATATACATGAAAATTGATCCAGTGAGATGTTGTCTTTAATTTATATCAAGTGACATTTCATTGTAAGATGATCCAAAACAACCCATGTAGAAATGATTCTTCTAGATGTCTTCGAAAGATTGGTGACAAATTCTATGGTGATGGTTTCCAATTTCCATGTTGTATGTGTAAGGGTTGAATCATCCCATTAAAATTTATTTCATCCTTCACTTCCTGACATACAAGAAAGATAGATGTATATTTAATTATCTCTTTCTTCATATTATCCCAACAATAGTTCTCTTTGAGAACATGATACATCTTTATTCTCATTTGGTGAATAGATAGGGTTGAGTTATATGTTTCATTCACAATATTCTTATTTATCTCTAGATCACGTGGTACATATATTCATAATCAATATCTTATAATTCCTTCCCCATCAATTTCAAACTCTGAGGATTTATCCTTTATCATAATTTATACCTTTTTCTGTATTTCAACATCATTTCATTTAGAGAACATTATTTTCACCCTAGGGGATGTTTAGAAATCAATTATGGAAGAATTTTTTATTTTTATTCCTTAATGACTCTCATTTACATCATTTGAAAATATTAGAATATCAGATCCTTCTCAGTTATCATCATTAATGATGTTACATGATCTTATCTACTGTGATCAACAACACCATATTTTCTATCCCTAGAGGGTAATTGAATGAGAAGTAATTATCCTTGTTGATATCAAACCATATTCATTAGAACATATTAATATCCTTCTATGTGAATATGTATTTGAGGATCTTATGATTTGTATATATTTCTCACTTCTCCACATAGTAATATTGCCACCAGATTTTCAATGCAAAGATCACAACTACAAAATCCAGATCACACATGGGATAATTTTTCTCATGTATTTTCAACTATATATAAGCATATTCTCTCACTATATAAATTTCCATTATCACAAATATTAATACCTTCTTCGAATCATTGATGTATACTGTAACGATTTCCCCACTTGTTAGAAGTGTGTTCCCCTATGTGGTGATAATCCTTTTTTAGTATTTAAAGAAATATTGACATTCATTGATGTAGAAACACATTTCTCCCTTTCAAGTCATCTTGGATCTTTGGTTTCAAAATCTTGATATATTCTTCATAAATCACTAGTAATACCCATCTAGACCATGGAAACTATGAATCTCTATTACAGATGTTGTCTTAGTCCAATATTCAATTTCCTTTGTCTTAGAAGGGTCCATAGATATTCACTTGGTTGTGATAACATTACCCAATTATGATACATCCTACATCAAAAACTCACATTTACTATAATTTTGAGAATGTTTCTCACTTTTCAAAGTCATTAACACATTATTCAGATGCTCCATGTGTTATTCCTTTCTCTTGGAGTCTATTATAATATCATCAATTAATACTACCACAAATTTATCGAGGTAATATCGAAAGACACTATTAATTAAGAACAAGAATATTTCTAGGGTATTAATGAGTCCAAATGGAATCACAATGAACTCATAGTTCCCATACCTCGTTCAATAGATTGTCTTAGAAATATCATCCCTCTTCACCTCTAATTAGTGATTTCCTGACCGAAGGACCAACATAGAGAAATACATGGCCTCATGTAGTGGATCGAACAAACCATCATTCTATGGAAGGGGATACTTGTTCTTTATCATGGATTTATTGAGATCAAGATAAACAATGAAGAGGAACATTGATCCATAATTCTTCTTAAAGGAGTGGACTGGAACACCCCTTGGTGGGGCACTTGGGCTTATGAAACCCTTGTCCACATTCTCTTGTAACTTCATCTTTAGTTCCTCTAGAAAAATGGTGGTCATTATATAAGGTTTTATTGATATAAGAAGAGATCAAAGAATATATTCAATTGATAACTAAACCTATCATTCGGGATAAAGACCAGAAAATTCTTCAGGGAACAAATCAGTCATGTTCCTTATAATGGGAATATCCTTGACCATAATTCTCCCCTTTCTCTCAATCATTTGAGATAGACAATATTTATCATAAGGAAACAATATCAACACTTGAGATAATGATTCTGAAGGAGATTCATACTCCTCCTTACACATATACAAATTTAGAGGATTCTTCAGGATATGAATAGTGATATCCCTTTCCTGATAGTTGATGTTGGATTTGAATTGAGATGGTCAATACTTATCTAGAATAGAATCAGACCCCTCCAAATGAAGTAGTAAAAGACTTTATGGGATGTTAATTGTAAATTAATTAAATGGGGAGGTGTTATATATTTTTAAACAATAATTTCCCCATTTTATATTCACTTAGATAACACAAACTCTATATTTTGAGGAGTTGTTTGAATAGTTCTAATAAACTTGTGAGGTATAAATGAATTCATATAACCAAAATTAAATAGTATTTTATATATGAATGAATGAAAATCATGAATTCCAATGACCACGTCAGTTTTAGGATCCACCTCAGTTTTAGGGATTATATTGTACTTCCCTTTCTCCTTTATATTTTGTTGTTTATGGTGATTATTAACCTCAAGGACATGAGTTTTAGTGCAGAGGATTGTATGGTGCCCTTTCCCCCTATAGTTGAAGCATTGAACAATTGAAGGTGCTCTTCTTTCATCCATCTTATCGGCTAGCTTCATTATGTGTCTTTAATATTCTTGATCATGGTGGACTTCTCTCCCACATGTATATAATTTCCCCACCCCATTAAGGTAATTACCATGAATCTTCTTCCCACATTTTTTACATGTGATTTTTTAAGATTTAATTCCAAATTCTCATTAGATCCCCCATCTAGAAACTACATCTTTCATTTATTTTCTCCATATCCATGGGAAAATTATACAAACATGATCTCCACTTTGAGAGAACATTGAAAAAATTCTTTATAACTCCCAAAGTCTCAAATTTCTAGGTCCCTTTAAAGGATTAGTTTTAAACCACAAATGAATCTATTTACTTTTATATCATTGTTGATTAAAAAATTCAAAGCCCAACTTCTAAGACTTATGAATGTTTATTCTTAGGGTGTGACAGATTCCCCATCATTTTGTTTTCACTCTATAAATTATCTATCCATATTTTTTTGAAGCATTTTAGGGAAATACATGTCATGAAACATTATTTTCAAGTATTACCACACCATATATTTAATTTTGACTTTGAATTAGTGTGTTTAGAAAATTACAACCATTTATCAACTTCTCCATTTATAAAATAAATTTCTATATTCACATTATCATTCTCATAATAGTGGATTAGAAAATATATTCTCCATCAAGTTGACCCATGATTTTGAGACTAGTGGATTGGAATATCCACTAAGTTTCTATCACCATATCCACATAAAAGACTTGATAGCTAGTTTCTTTCTCTTAGGTGAAGGAAGATATTGCACATTTTTCTGGTTATTGTTCATTGCCTGAGATAGCTAGGTAAGAATCATCAATAAATTTTGAACTCCCCCTCCCAAATAATTAGGTATGTCAATTGGGTAATCCATGCATTTTCACTTTAATAGGATGATTTCTCGGTTTCTTCTAGTTTCCACTATTTTCTAAAAGATACAATGAATGAACAAAACATAAGTCAACAATTCATGAATAAATAATTTTCACCATTGTGTAATTAATTATAAAGGAATACATTGTGGGATCCTTATGTTTGTAATTTTTCTAAAACAATTCATCTTGGGTACTGACTTATACATATACTCATACTAAGGTCTATTCACTAATTTTTTCTCGTCAAAATTCTGAAATTAACTAAATTGTACCCAAATGATAGCTATAGTCACCCTACATTTTCTTATATTACTATTATATCATTATAAATATAAGCAACATAATAGTGTAACAAATGTAGGATCAAGAGGTGTAGTGTCTTGGTAAAATTAGTCTTATACATAACTTTTACCAAATAAAACCTAAACATTATTAAACAAATATTCTTGATATTTTTAGTGCCCTTTTCATTCTTTTTAGTAGAAGTAATCACCTGATGATATACATAAAGGAAAGGGATGATCTAAAATCCTAGTAATATCATAGGTAAAAACATTAAACAATATAACATGGGTGATAATAATAATCAATATAGCTTCAAAATAACGAGAGGCAATATTAGATGAAGGCATTGAATGTGGAAATGCATAAAAATAAAACATCATATATTAGTGGTCAAATAAAATACATAGTTGTGAACAATTATAGTATCATGTTCATAGATATTTCACATTATATCATGAGATACATCACATTACCCTATTAAATAGAGCGCTAAATTATTTTTGGGTCACCTGTCTCATCATAACATTTACGTGGGCTATATAATTCTAGGTGCACCTATCACATCATAACATTGACATTATCTTGTGTTCCATATAGAACATATATCCATCTTAAAAATAAAATAACCCTTAGAAATGAAAGAGTTTTATTTCCCAAATAATACATTGATGGATAAAAATTGGAATTCCTAAATTACATATAAAATAACATAATTTGTTTAAGAATCATCACTATTTAGTGAGGAATAAACAATCTCACGAGAAGTAGACGTTGGGTTTTTAGAAAGAATCATTATTTGGAAAATTAATTGAATTTTTCTTAAAAGAAGATTGGAAAAATTTATATCTAGAAAATAAAATAGAAGGATATATAAATTATATTAAATAAAAATTAAGGGAATAGCCATACTAACAATGGAGTTAAAGAGGGGAAACCCAAAGGAAGAGAGTTGGATTCGAGAATCATCTTAACATATGTCTCAATGCTTCCATCAATTAAATACCTTGGGTAACTAAATTAAATTAATTAATTTATAGATAAACCTTTTATAAATTAATTTGATTAATTATAGTTATGTTAATTTCATTTATTAAATTTTTAATGAGTTATAGTGTTTAATTTTATCATTTGAAAATGTTCATTTTCTTGGTTTTCATGATCAGTTTTCCTAAATATGAGTTTGGATGTTCATATAATATCAGAATAGTGATCCAAAATAGAAATTATATGTTATTAATGTAATTTAATAATATTTAATGATCTTATATAGCATTTGGAAAAATCATATGAGGATTAATAATTATATAAATATATAATGATAATCATTTAGGTAACTTTTGGTGGTTTTTATCACAATGAACACATTTTGTTTTATAATTTATTATTTTATATATATGTCATTTAATAATAATAAAGTATTATGAAATATATTTTACCACATGTATCAACCATTATAATAGTTTTATGACCATCCTAGATGTTTTTTAAGTAAAATGAAAATACATTTTTGATGGTTGTGGTAAATCAACACACCCCGATATAATTTTCATTTTTTGAGTAAAAAAATGGGAGAGGATTGAAGATGAATTATACCATTAAAATAATAAAATTATAGTATATAATATAAACTATAGTTATCAACCCACATGAAAAAATATAGGTGATAATATGACAACAAAATAAAATAAATTATAAAGAAAAATAAAAGGAAAATAAACAAGATTTTACCTCTTGAATTTCTCCACCTTGAGAACATCCTTATGATAAAGGTTTCGATATATTGATGAGAAAAAGGGAAAATATATGGTGGGTAGGTTCTTGGGAATTTGATTGAGTAGAATTTTGTTGAGGATAAATGATTTTATGGTGTGTGGATAAGAGGTGGTGAGGGATGATATTTATAAGTTAGGGGAGAGGTGTTTTCTAATTATTTTGTTCATTAGTTTATTATTTTGGCTCAAAAATATGAATACATTGATCATTATGAAAAAAATATATTAAAATAATAAAAGATATTTTTATATTATGAGATTGCATTATCCATACATCATCTATGACTCAATAATTCATGTGTTTGTTATATATTGTAAATTATAATATTTTACAATTCACTGAGAAATCAAATATTTTAGAAAAATCCAAAAAAATCACCATAACCAATTATTGATGTGTTGAATTAAAAAATGAACATAATTTTATTAAAATAATTTTATAAATATGAGAAATTTAATTTTTTTTAAAAAAATCTTCATTTACTCCAAAAATACATATTTTAAAATTATAACTGCTTTTAAAACACTATAAAAAATTAGTTGAGGTATCGTAAAATTTTATTAAAATCATATGACAAAAAAATATTAATTTATGAATAAATTTTAAGAAAAAAAATTTATTTTTTATTTTTAAATTAATTATAAAAGTTTAATTAAATATTTATGACTTACAAAATACGAATGCTTAATTTTTTATTTTTCAAAAAATTATTTACTTATTCAACAAAATAAATAAATTATATTTTCATTGATAAGATACATAAATATTATTTATACATTCTTATGTGAGGATACTACTTTATTGGTCAAATTACTATTCATATGGGTAATTTTGTTATTCCAAAGGTTATATTACTATTTCATTAGTATAGGTTCCTTGACTTATAGAAATACCCTAATTTCATTCATTAATCATTTATAATGTTTTTATTATACTCTCTTTATAATTTTATGTGACTTATACTGTATGAAATAATTATAATAAGGGTATTTTCGTTGATAAAATTATATTTTTCTACACTATCAATCCATAAAATGATGTGTTCCAAGAAGAAAATGTAAAATGTCATAATTCCATAGTAGTACATTGAGACATATGTGATATTGATGCATAAACTAAGGATATACATACATGGAATCATAGGTGGAATATACACCGTTCACAACTAAATATGAAGCTTCCACCTCCATGGTAAAATTCTTATATGAATAAGAATAACGGTGTGGAAAAATATCACTCACCACTTGTATGGTCTGATATACCTTCCATGGAAGATTGAATTTCCTAGTTTGAGATTGGGAAGCACAATCTAAATAATCTCAATGAGGAATTACTTAGAGTAAATATTCCCACTGGGTATCCCCTTCAATAGAAAATTTGAATACCACATATCACCCATTAGAAGAGAGAAAATACACCAGTGAAGGTACTATTAGAACATCAGAAATTATTTGTATCCATACAACCAGTTTACATTAATTAGAAAATTGATTATGACTATGACTTTCCTTCATTATGATGAAAACCTCCTCATAAAGGGAGTGATCATTTGGAATCCTTAATAATTAAAAATCTTATTCATTTTAAATAAGTAAACCCATTTCAATCATCACACACTCCCCATGCATAAGAGGTTTTCTAAATATAGATACCACTAGAACTTATAAACACAATCTTTTCCTAAGCTATGCTGATGAATGTAATGGAGGGGTGACATGTCCTTATAAAACATCAACGGAATCAATACCCAAAATGGATGGAAAATACCTTACCCCCATCGAATTTTTTTAACCCCATCTTCTTAACCATTGACTGCATAGGAGACCCATAATAGAATCTTATGCACTTCATATCCTGATACGGCCCTATAAGGACCCTATAGACTAGTAATATGAATCAAATGTAAGGTTATTCTTATAGAATATGGTATGGTCTAGACACCCTTTTGTTTATTAGACTTTCAGTAGGGTTTTTCATGGACTTGTTGTACCTCCTACATCAATTATCTTATAAATTTAGTTCCATGCTAAGTAAAATGATGATCATAGACCTTAAAAATCCCATATAGTGAAAAATGACAAGGTCTCTGCATTTATCTTAATATGGAAGGTTCTAGTGTACTAACTCAGTATCCCACTATCAAAAGAGAAATTTCAATAACATTGTGTTGAGAACCCTCAATATTAGTATCATACACCATTGATATTGATGAAATACCCTGGTAGATTCCATGAGTTTAAAAAGTTAGAACAATGCCTAGAAGAAGTCATTTTTCCAACATGGAAAAAATATAATCCCAAATCTATGGAATATTGAATGAAGCTTAGTAGAGTAGTTACTATGGTTTTCACACTAAATCTAGTAATTATTCCCATATGAGAACCCAAAAAGGCCCTAAAAATCTTGTAACTTCCTAATGAGTGGGAAAAACATAAAAATTGGCCTTTAACGGTTGTAAAAAGAGATCAACGTCACCCCAATATTTGATAAATTGAAGACCAATGTGGATTCCATATAAAATGAATGGGTTCATGGGTATTTTCTCATAACCATTTAAAATAATCTCCTCAAGCTATTAGAGACAAGACAACCCAATGAGGTTGACCTCAAGTACCACCTAGATTATTTTCATTTTCATAGTAGACTAGGTCATACCATTTTTGAAAGATTTTTCTTAAAATACATACTCTATAGAGTGAATGATTCTTGATAGGTAATACTAGGAAAATTCAGTACATAAGTGACCTCAATGACCACTACCCAACTAAGGGAATAGGGAAACTATAAAGAAGTTCCTACCAGGTGTGAACAAAAGTTCTATAACTGGATGACTCAGAAGAAAATTGACCAAGATCATACCACCGTAATAGAATATCATTGAAAAGAATTATCTGTTATAGAACCTAGTGATATTGCATTAACACCACCTACTAAAAGAATATATAATCATCAAAGGAAAGGAAATTCATTTGAAAATATATTTAGACAAAAATGGTTTTCTCTCTAACTCTTGTGGATTTCCATCCATCCATATCCAGAGTATATACACCACCCAAAAAAATGGAATCCTCATTAGTTGACAATAACTTTTCTGGTTAATTTAATGTTATTCACATTAATAACCCTCTATCTGATGATGAATACACCCATGAATATGAGTTACATATACATAATTGGGGATCTAGATGCATATGTTATAGAAGATAAGAGTAGAATCGGTTTTGGAGTAAGATCTAAACCAAATATTCTAGTCACATCCCCGCAAAATCCATTTATGTAGCTGATACCCATGAGTGAGTGTTTCCTTATTCCCAATATGAGAAAAGATAATCGTATGATCCTTTTATCTTTTATTCAAACCTAAAAATTTTAGACAACCCACAACTGTGGGTGAAACTTTAGGTTCATCCCAAAACAAATTTGTATTCCATAGAGATATAAACACTCTTAGCCTCTATCCAAGAACTAGTCCTGTCTTCCTAAACAATTTCAGCTCATTAACCACATTCTAAATAGAAACCCCACCTTTGGAAGTAAATACCTCTAGCATTGAAACATGAAATTATGAAATTGTTTCTAGTTGTCCAATCTAAACTCTTAATACTGTATTTTCACCATCATATAAGATATCTAAGATAATCACCCATTAAGTCCCTTTGGAGTATCTTGGAGTTTTTAATAGAAGTATTTCTAGATGAGGTTTACTGGGTGGAAACCACTCCAATATAATTCCATACCATTATCTCGTTCAAAGATAAAAATCTTGAAGATTATATATAGGGACATATTCGATATGATTATGTTTCAAGAAAACTCAACATTTTATACATTTGATGGTCTTCGGTTGAAAATGTTTACAGGATAAACCTTATTTAGTTCCAAACCCTATGATTTTTGGTATATAGTGAGGATAATTTGTCTCCAACAAAGAACACCATTAAAGGAAATTTTTTGTGCCAGTAAACTGCAACTTATTAGTGTCCAAATGTTGAAATACATTATCCATTGATTTATTTTATTTTTTATTCCTCGATTTCACTAGTTTTAGAGCCAGAACGGAATTACAAACTCGAAGTTATGTCTACTTGATGTGAGACGACAAAAAATGGATATTCTTGGAAATTCTAGGGAAAATGATGTAATTGTGCATAACAATTAAAAAATTACTCAGATGTCCTTGATGGTAACACAACATACCTACATGAAAATGGTGATAATAGGTTCCTTGTATTCCCCACATTTTGAACTCATTCCCAAGTCCCATGCATGAAAAAAACATTGTTTTCATGTAAGAATGGAATCTTGCATGAAAATATAAAATATTACACAAAAAACCCATAATAAAACAATATTTTTGTTTTTCGAAGAAAACATAAAACATATAATTTCAGTATGAATAGAATCCCACCTCCATGAACAAAATTTATTTGTGTTCATAGTTTCACAACAAAGACATTTTCATGAAAATGTATCATGGCTGGGTGAAATTCCTATAAATAGAGCATTGACCCCTCGTTCGAAGGAGAGGATCTCTAAGATTGGATATCACATGTGAAACCCCAAGTTTCAAACTTTGTGAACCCCCTAGTCCCAATTTTTTCCACAATTTCATTAGCACAAACCATCAAAATACATGCTCCTACTATGATGTTTGTTTGATACTCTGTCCATATGGATAAAAATTGTGTGCAATGTCTAGTAATTTGTGTGGCCCTATTTTCATGAAGAGACAAGTGTTTCATGTTTTTATATTTTCCTATGATGACCAATCTTTCACACTTCCCAATATTTATGAAAATACCAATACATGAAACAATTTTATTTCAAAATTAACCTGTTGGTCCATACCATGGAGCATGTTCCCCCGTACTACCACATGGGTTCATTATTTGGATGTGGTATGCAGCTTATTTGATGATCCCTTCACTACCTTCACTGACCCCCATAAAAATGGACAGTCACACCATTTACATTTTTGGATAGTTCAATGTCATTGGTTTTTTTCCCTTGGGTGACCCCAATGTAAACTCATCAAATGCCTCAAGTAAATATACAAATACACATTCCAGGAAATACCTTATTTCAACCAAATTCTCTTGGTACCTCTCCCATTCTGTGTGTTGATATTATCCAATTGGGTACCTCGAGTAACATACATTGATAAACATATCAATATACTCCCAATACCCTCTCACCTCACTCTTATACCAGTTTGAACTACAGATTTTATCCCTAGGTGTGGGTCCATCATTATCCATTTGTTGGGAATCTTATTCCCATTAGTCCTCAATACATAACCTTAAACTATAGAATACACTATCATTCATGAATAGGATTTCTTATGTGTCAATCATGAGATGTTTCATTCCATGATCATGAGACTACATTCCATAATCCTCACTAAATGACTTTAAACTATATAATATCCTATCATTTATGAATATGATGCCTTATGCATCAAGAATAAGATACCTCATGCTATGGTCTTGAGAATAAATTTAGTGGTCATCACTACATGAACTTAAAGTACTCCATACCCTATCATTTAGGAATAAGATACCTTATGAATCAAGAATATGACGACCCATGCCATTATTAAGAGAATACATTCCATAGTCGTCAATATATGACTCTAAAATATAGTATAACATGTCATTAATTAATAATATACCTTATGTGTCATGTGTTAGATTCCAAATAGTCCTCACTACATGAGTTTAAATAGTAGTATACCCTATCACTCAATAATAGGATTTCTCCTATCATAAACATGATTTGGATTATGTGTCCAGCATAGGATGCCTCATGTAATCATGAGAAGAGCAAAAAACATAAACCACAAGCCACCTCATCAGTTGCATTCCCCAATCACATAATTCAACCCACCATCTAGTTGATATTCCCCCACGAACATACATGTGGAATAAATGATGGGAAACGAAATGCATAAGTCCCAACCAAAAAATCAATTCACAAGACATTAATCAATGATCTTACCTCATACAATGAATGAGGGATGACTTCATAACCTAACATCAAATATACATGAAGGGAACCTCCCATAAATAAGCTACATTCACATCATTGTTTTCCCATAGAGTCACCAAGGATGTTCCCACATGTAAGACCCATTAACATCATTACTACACCATAGTTTCACATGGGTAGATGTTACCAGTAATCCTCATCCACATCATTGTTGCTCCATTGTGGCACCGAGGAAGATCCTATTCCAAAGCCCCAACAACATCATTTCTACTCCTAGTAGTACCCATACATATCATATTGTAGGACTCAAACCATTCCAACAGAGACAAATACTCTTCTGAAGGCCAACTATTAAGCATAAGATCCAAACTATTCCTCATAAATCCTCTATTCATGACACGAGAATCCTTGCTTCTTAACATTAAACAAAATGGATTGTTCTGAAAATATGAACATAAATTGGGGTATCAAATTATGTTGATTTTTATCTTAGTATTCTCAAAAGGGTACATATGATTCCTCTCTAAGGTTCAATCCCAACCAATGTTAATCCTAGGTTCTCCATCCTAGTGGAAAACCTCCTTAATCCACCATAAGGGGCATTCTAATCAACCTTCTAAATTCGTATCATGGGGAATTATGATCCATACAACTATCCAAGGTTCACATTAAGGGATGTTCACACCCATAAACCTAGGTGTGACTCCTTCCCCCTTAATAAAAGACCTCCAAGAACTTCCTTAATGGGATTTCTGGACAACATTTTTAATTCATCACCAGGAGTGTTCTAATCCATCCATCTAGGGATCTCCTCAGGGGGTGTTCTCACATATCAACCTATGTGAAGAATATTTCCTCCTAGGGACACACATCCTTAATCCACCTCAAGAGGTATTTTGATAAACCTTATAGATCTGTTGCAAGGGGAATTATGATCCATCCATATAGGGACCACCTCAAGTTTCTTTCTCATCCCTCAACCCAGGTGTGACATCTTCCCTACTAGGGACACACATCCAAGATATTCCTTAATGGGTGTTCTGATTATCCTTTTGGATCCATATCAATGGGAGTTATGATCCATCCATATCGAGTTCACCATAAGGAGAATTCTCACCCATCAACCCTGATGTGAAATCTTCCTAATAGTAACATACGACATTGATCCTCTATTGGGTAATTCTAATCAACCATTAGGATCCATCTCAAGGGGTGTTTCGTTCATTAATCTAGGGTTTGCCTCAAGGGACATTCTCTCCCATTAACCTTGGTGATCCCTCCTAGGGACATACTTCACTGATCCTTATAAAGGGGAATTATGATCAACCTCATGGTATTTCCTCATGTTGAATCACAATAATGGTAAAATTAAGTGTCCTATCTTAAAGACACACTTCATTGATCATCCTCAATGACAATTCTGATAAACTTCCCAGATCCACCTCAAATAGTGTTCTGATCCATCCATCCTGGATCAACCTTAAGGGGAATTCTAATCTGAACTTCTAGGTGTGATGTCTCACTTCCTAGGTAAACCTCTCCCATATATTCCTCAAGGGGAACTTTGATCCATGAATCCCTTATCCACCTCTTGTGGAATTCTGATCTAATTTTCAAGGTGTGACATCTTCCCTCCATGGGATACACTATCTGGATCCTCCTAAATGAGCATTCTGATCCATCCATCATGTATCCTCCTCTATGAGGTGTTTAATTCCATAAATAAACCCTCTAGGTGTGACATATTCCCTACTAGTTACATCCATTTTGGATCCTCTTGTTTCTGGTGTTCTGATCAAAACCTCATAATTAACCTCTGTATGGCATCCTATTCAACTTCACTCCATTTCCACAAGATGTTAAAATCAACCCCCTACCATCTAAACTATAGTTTTGGATCCATATTTATAGGTCCTTGAACTTGTGACTGGTCCCATAGAAACTACCACAACATATAAACATGGGAGTATTGAGTAAAAAAGCCTTGGATGATTTACTCCCCTTGCATTGTTACCTCATAATCGATATATGATTTCTGGGGTTTTATGCCTTCAGATGAATCATCTGATATGCACTACTATGAGAAATATTTATAGGTTCCCAATGCTTCAAATGCCCAAAAAATTCTATTCTAGACCAACATTACCATCTACTTTGATGAAAGGTTGATTCCCTTCTAGACAGAAGTAGTATAATTAACTATTGTCTATAAATATATGGCATAGGGAATGAGATTCAGAGAAAATATTCAAATATATGAGTGTTACATTGATAGGGTGACAAGTTCTTAAGAGGAATCCTAGGAAAGAGGAACTAAAACCCCATTATCCTTTTTCATCAAGGACCCAAACTCACCATAAATGTTGGTGAAGGCCACCCACATTTTGAATGTCAGAATATAGGAAAATAAATGTGTGTTGTTATTGAAAATATATCCTCTACTATGAAAGAGTCATAAAACAAATGGTGAACCTATTGTGAATCTCTTCTCCTTCAATTGTGAGCAGATGAAAAATTTTCGGTATGTCTAAATCAATTCATCACTCACATGAATCCCCCCTTCCCCATGGTAAAGGGGGTGAGTAAAATTGGTTGAATGAAGACCAAGGGTGTTGGTGCCTAACCAACACTGCCTCCCTCATGGGTCATACAGGGGGAAACCAACACACATTCCATCAGTGTAACAACCCAGAATATTATCAATGGAAACTCCTTATTATAATAATTCCATATAGTTTAAATCACATCAAAATCTCATAAAAAATATAATACAAACTTTATAAATTAACAATTAATAGAATAAGTGGTATTTCTTTAAGTTAAGGAACATATACCAATGGAATAGTATTTGACCTTTGGAATAGTAATGTTACAATTAGCAATATTAAACTGGCCAATAGAATTGTAAAATCACCCATGAAATTATAAAAAAATATTTTGGTATCGTATGATTGAAAATATGAAATCTTTACTTCATGATATAAGTAAATAAATGTTTTAGATATGAAAAACTATTTGTTTGTATTTTTGTAATTTATAAATATTTAGTTACAATTTTATAATTAATATAAATATTTAAAAGAAACATTATTTTAATAAAATTTATTCATAAATAATTTTTTTCATATATTTTTATTATAAGATAACTTTATGATACCTTTAGTAATTTTTCAAAATTTCATAAAATCAGTAATTATTTTAAGATTAGTATTTTTTAAATAAATGATGATTTTTTTAAAATAATAAATTTCTCCTAATTACAAAATTATTTCAATAAAAAATTTTCCCACATCTTAATTCTACACATCAAAAAAAAATTAGGGTGTTTTTTTATTTTTTCTAAAATAATTTACTTTTATTGAATAATGAAATATAGTAATTTATGGTATTTAACAAATACATGAATTATTGAGTCATTGATGATGTATGGTTGATGTAAGCTCATACTATCAACCAATCCACAAT
The DNA here is from genome assembly GCA_963277665.1 of Viscum album. Lineage (NCBI taxonomy): Eukaryota > Viridiplantae > Streptophyta > Magnoliopsida > Santalales > Viscaceae > Viscum > Viscum album. Next base: position 549,491,635 of record OY728148.1, read on the forward strand.
TAGGATAATATATTTAGTGATAAGTTTCAAAATATTGATATTCTTGAGCCAAAATAATAGAATAATGAATAAAATAATGAAGAAACACCCCTCTTATCCCCTATAAATCCCACCCTCACCACCTCTTATCCTCACTCCTTCCAAGGCATGAAGCTACTCAAATTTCATCCCAATACTCTTTACAATCCTATACCCCACATATAAAATCATTTTTTCTCAAAATATGAACAAAAACAATCTCCCTAAGGAGGATCTCAATTGGAATAATTCAAGAGGTAAAATACTAATTCTTTTCATTTTATTTTGTTCCATTTTTTCATATTTGTTCTTATTATCTCCTTATATCACCTTATCTAAGTGGTATGAAAACTCTAGTATCATATATATATATTATAATTTTATTATGTTAATGGAATAATATATCATTATACTTATTCTCCTATCCCTTTTTATTCTAGAAATGGAAATGTTGATCATGAGGTGTTGTTTTATCGCCTTCAAGGACAAAAAAGTTTTTATTTCCATTTACAACATTTTTTGTTTGTCCAAAAACCATTATATTGGTTGAAACTAATTTTAATTTGTATTTTATAACATTTTTCTATGTTCTGATACCATCTTATAAACATAATATTAAATAATAAATCAAAAAGTGTTCATTGTGATCGAAAACATCCCCAATTAATCTAATCAATTACCATTATCATTTTATTTAATGAATAATCCTAATGTATTGAAACATAATAATAAAAAAGGATAATTAAACGTATTAATGTTCATAAATATTATATAATATAAGTTCTATATAATTATACCCATTTAACAAGGTCTTCCAAACATGTATATAAGTGAACCAATCATGAAAACCATGAAAATGAACACTCCAAAATGATAAAATTGAATTCTCTAACTCATCATAATTATTTTAATAGTGGGTCTCCTAGAACCAAATACTCATTAATTTTGATTACCATATCATGTATATAGTTAGATATACATAATATATACTTATCATTATAGTTTAGATATTTTTATGACCACTATTTGATGGTAATTTCGAAAGATTAATTATTGTATCGAAAGGTTATAGATGATCCCAGTCTATAATGATAACTTTGAGATACTATGAAATTAATATTAAATATAGGTCATATGGTCTAGATACATATTATTTATTGGATATATTATATGTATGACCATCAGGTGATGGGGGCCCAAAAGCATTGAGACTTATTCTCCTAATGTTTAGACTTGGTGATCTATACTAGTTAGATCATGAGGACAGACATGCCAATAGGAACACCACATGTTTTAAGTGCCATAAGATGTTCTTATCTAATGAAATGTGATATTGTTTCCTGACTTTAGATCATTACCAATATGTCATATGAGTTCATGTACTTTTATGAAAGAAAAAACCATGATAATGAAATTGTGTGGAGTTAGCCTGGGTTGGGTATGTCAATGGTGTTTTGAATATAGTTGGATAGTCAATAAAGGATTTCTCACCTCTAGGTTAAGGAAGTAATATATCTTGGGACACATTGATCCAGATAGAAATACCTTCATAAATACATGGCCATGGTTGTTGAGTGTATATTCATCTAATTAGATCAACAAACAATTATGAAAGAAAGGGGAGATGACACAGGTGTGTGTCCTGCTTTGTTAGATATTAAAAGTAAATATATTATATTTCCCAATGTGTTTTTGTTGGATAGTATTTATCTCTATGACTATCATGATCTATTTAGAGGTCATGATGTTTTTCTAGATCCCACCCTTGGTCTATGAATAGTATTCACTGCCATCAAGATATGGTCATAGAGGGTCACACACAATAGAATATTCAAAAGGCTTCTTTATTCTAGTTAATAGGGGTTTTTTCATGGTGGGCCCCACTATTGTGGTACAAGTTTTTCCCAAAGATATATGATCACAAATAGAATAAATAAATTCATATCATTAAATTTAATATTAACTGATATTGAATTTATTTTTTATGAAAAAACATCATTTCAATGAAATTTGGTTTAAAATATTCATGGTACATTTAATATTTGTGGGAATGAAGAGTCGAGTTAATATATAAGGTATTATCATGTAACATATTTATTATATTATAAGAAAGTGAAAAAATGTAAATGTTATTTATGATTTAGTATAGTACTCCTAATATATCATTTATTTGGTGAAAAATAAATGCTTGGGTATCAGATGTATATTTTGGATATTTATTGATTCCCTATAAATAGAGGAGAATCTCTCATGCCACATACTATTAAATTATATAATGGTTAGAGATTCTATCTATTTTCTCTCTCATTATTCCTAGAGATTGAAACTCGGGTTCCATGTTCTTGATCACTCTTTTTCATGAAAGATCAAAAGAATAGAGAAGTGGTGATCATTGGGACATCGAAGACATCTTCAGAACTCTTTACTAGAAGCTGGATATAAATGATCTACATTCCCACAGACATTAGAACCAAGTGTGTATTATCTAGAGGGATTCTAATTCATATACATCAATTTATTATTTTTTTTGACCAACAGACACTGAGTGTGTCTTTAGATCGAACCATGTAGTTTTAAAATTTCGTTTTTCACTGAAATTATTCAGGCTATGATCTTCTGGCTAATACCGGGTAGTGATTCACAATCAACAATGTAGTCATGTTAATCTTCGGTGAAAAAAAATTAAAATATCATGTTCTATATATTCCACTACTTGCTTCAAACTTCTAATTGGTATCAGAAAAATGAGTGAAATATTTAGGTTAATAGAAAATTAAATTTTAATTTAACTATTAAGGGGGCATCATTATAGTCCCACCACCACAAATAGTTTTTCAATCCCACCTTGGACAGCCAATATGTGGCCATAAGAAGTTTTAAATTTGGATTGAATAAAACTTTTGTAGGTTGTGAATTGAATAAAACTTTTAATTGATAGAATTATGTTGTCCAGAATAATAATTTAGGCCACTAAATTTTATTCCACAATTTTTTAGAATTCTTTTTTATATAATTGAGTTAATAAAATTAAATATAAAAGTAAGAAAATAAACATGTTGATATTTTTCAGGTCAAAAATCGAAAAAACTAAATAGATAAACCAAAAATAGGCCTTCTGCGTATGGACTAGTGACCCCACCCATGTCACCCAGTTTGTCAACCCAACCTTCTTGCCCCAACCACCTGACTGGTGCTACCCACCATAACTTTCCAAATCCAGTTGTGTCACACCTTTGCCTCCCACCTAGACTACGACCCCATTGGCTAGCTACGCCACCATGTTGGTACACCTCTCTTACCAATGATTGTGGGTTTTTTATATATGGATTTTTCAAATTTTTTTATCAAAAAGGGATAGGGTTACACATATTTTTAAAATTGGGTTTGGAGATGTGAGAACCTCGTTCATTCATCCCCGATCCCAGGAAGATGGGGCAATGGGTCTCACACATCATAGGTGCGTTGAAAGATGGGTGAATCTCATTTATGCATAATTCATGATGTTTATGAAGGATTCATGTTCATGCATCCTATAGAAACATTTAATTTTTTGTAAATTTGTTTTAAAAAAAATTATTTTTTTTGTTTTGATTTGATTATTTATAATATATACATATATATATATAATAAAAATTTTGAACAAAATATATCTACTATTTAATATCTAGTAGTACTGCCATTACAGCAGTTTGGATTCTAACAGAAACTCTCACCCAGAGCTCCCTTTTATAAGAGGGAAAGACCATAAAATCATTCTGAATTTCTGATGTGCGATTCAGGTTCTCCTTTTCATGTACAAAACATTCTGCATTTCCGATGTGGAATTCAGTTTCAAGTACGAGTCTTTGAAGGACTATAAAATAAAAACAATAAGACCAATATAAATAAAACGTAAAACATGGGATAAAAATATAAGAAATAGTTGAAAATAAAAATAATTTCATAAAAATGGTTTATGAATAATAATTTATATGCATTCAAACCCACCAACTAGAAACCTAAAAAATCATTCAAGTACATGTCTTCAGAAGACTATAAAATACAAACTATAAGACAAATTTGGATGAATCATAAAATATGGTTTAAACATATAAGAAATAGATAAACATAAAAATAATTTCACAAAAAAATTGTTGATGAAAAATAATTTATAACATTCAAATCCACCCACTTGGAACATAAAAACTTTTTAAGTACATGGCCTTGAAACCCTATAAAATAAAAAATATAATACCAATATAAATGAAAATTAAAACATGGATTAAATAATAAGAAATAGTTAATAATTAATTAGTTAATTAGTAGTAAAATTATTCACTATATAATTATTAGATAATTAGTAATATCAATATGAATTATATAATAATTAATTAGTAATATAATTATTAATTATATAATAATTAATTAGATAACTTGTAACATAATTATTAATTATAAAATATTTAATTAGTAAACTAGTAATATAATAATAAATTATATAATAATTAAGTATTTAATTAGTAATATAATTATTAATTATATATTAATTCATTAGTTAATTAGTTACATAGTAATATCATAAATAATTATAATTATTCAATATAATTATTAGTAATTAATTAATAATAATTAATTATATAATAATTAATTTGATAATTTGTAATATATTTATTAATTATATAACAATTACTTATTTAATTAGTAATATAATTTTAAATTATAATTGTAATTATTAAATATATAATTAATAATTATATTACTAATTAATAAATTAATTACTATATAATTAGTTTTTAATAATTAATAATTATATTAGTAATTATTTAATTAATATTTATTAAATATAATTAATAATTAAATTACTAATAATAATTAATAATTATATAACTAATTATAATTAATAATTATATTAATAATTAACTAGTTATTTATTATATAATAAATAATTATATTACCAATTAACTAATTAAATATTCTATAATTAAAAAATAAAAATTAATAATTAAAAGTTATAATGAATATTAACAATTAATAATTATATTACTAATTAACTAATTAATTATTATATAATTAAAAATTATTAATGATAATTATTAATTATAATTTTTCATTCTCTTACTATTTATAATTAATAATTATATTACTAATTTTTATATTAGTAATTAAAAATTAATAATTAATAATTAATAATTATATTAATTATAAACTAATTAATAATTATATTAATTATTAACTAATTAATAATTATATTACTAACTAACTAATTATTTATTAATTATTTCTTATATGTTTAATCCATGTTTTAAATTTCATTTATATTGGTCTTATAGTTTGTATTTTGTAGTTTTTCAAAGCTACGTACTTGAAACATTTTTAAGTTTCAAGTTTGTGGTTTTGACAGCTTTTAAATTATATTTCATCAATATATTTTATGAAAAAAAAAATTAACTATTTTTTTTATGTTTAATCCATGTTTTATGTTTCATATATATTGGTCTTATAGTTTGTATTTTATAGTCTTTTGAAGTCAAGTACTTAAAATATTTTAATGTTTCAAGTTGGTGGTTCTAAAAGCTTATAAATTATTATTCATCAACATTTTTACAAAATTAATTTTATTTTTAATTATTTCTTATATGTTTAATCCAAATATTATGTTTCATTATATTAATTGGTTTTATAATTTTTATTTTATAGTCTTTTAAAGACACGTATTTGAATCATTTTTTAGATTCAAGTTGGTGGTTTTGAAATCATATAAATTATTATTCATCAAAAGAATTTACAAAATTGTTTTTTTCAACTATTTCATATATGTTTAATCATTTTTCTAAGTTTCATTTATATTGGTCTTATAGTTTGTATTTTATATTCTTTAAAAGTCATGTACTTGAAATAGAATCTCACATCAGAAATGTAAAATGTTCTACACAGGATATAAAGAACCTGAAACCCACAAAGGAAATGTAGAATGATTTCCAGGGTAAGCCATTTTATAAAAGAGAGCATTGGGTGAGGGTTTCTGTCATAATCTAGACTAATATAATGTCAGTACTATTGGAAATTAAATAATAGATAAATTATGATCAATTATATATATATATAATAAATCACAATAAAAAAAATAAAAATAAAAATGCAAAAACATTATAAAATAAAATCTTTCTGTAGGATGCATGAACAGGGTTCACGCATCTTTCATAATGTTTACAAAGGTTGCATGAACTGTGTTCACAATTCCATACGAAAGAAGATGCGTGAACGGGGTCAACTCATCTCTGGACCCATTTCTAAAAATTTTTGGAATCCTATCGCATTTCGATAAAAAAAATTAAAAAACCCCATTTATAAAAAAACCTGATGATTGACCAGCCAGAGAGCACCTTTGTGTCCTGAACATGCTTCTGCCAACCACCTCCCTTCCGTCCTATGAGACTGTGACATTATATCCCCGACTGGTATCCATTTCTACTAACATCCATTCTTCCATCCCATCTCAGACTTGTGATATCTTGCCGCCTTCACTGATCTTGATCCCTACACGATGTGCCTCCTCCATCCACTCCCCTCGGATATTGCTACCCACTAATGTCACTCCTGACTCTTCTTCCTCCTAGTTCAGTAGAGGGTAACTGTGAGTGCATCCTGACCTATCGGATCTCATTGGGTAGATATCACACCAAATTTGGGTGATTCCACCCCTCCCTCCACTCAACTTGCATTCATCCCACAGTCATGAGCTTCGACCACTAATATCCCCTCACCAACAAACCCATTAGATCTAAAACCTCCTTCCCCACTGCCCCTGTATGTCTAGTAACCACCATAGAATCTATTCCCACTAGCTAACATCTTCTAAACTTCACATACCAATAATAAATCGGGCACCGCCTCCTACGGCTGATCCTCCTCCATGAGAACCACATACAGTGTTTTGTCTAGTAATGAAACACACCTAGATGACTACCAGACCAATTCCTTTATTGCATGGTACCCCTATTCTACCCCTTCTATTCCCATACTAGTTTTTCTAATACTAGATTCTTCTTAAAACATGCTCTCATTGGTCGGCCCTTCTTAGAACAGGAATTAGCGGACCTACCATACCCAAAACCCCCAACATGGTGCATCATAGCTCGTAATGGGCCTACAAGGGTTCGGCTCGACCTTCATGGGCTCTACAATGTGTTTCTAGAACTGGATTAATTTTAATATAATAAAAAACTAGTCAAATTAATTAATTTAATTTTGGTTTTAAATTAACTTTATTGAATATTTCTTTTTTGGTTTAGAAAATAATATTGATTTTGGGGGTTTAATTAATTTAATTTTGATGATAAATAAAATTAATTCATTAATTTTTTTGATTTTAAAACTAAATTAATTAATGGGATAAAATATGGAGATTTATTATATTTAAAATAAGAGTGAATTTTTAATAAAATAAGATGACCTCGGAAATATTATTTTAATACAAGCTTACTTTTTATTTCTACATTAACTTAAATATGTGAGTTTAAAATAATATTAAACTTTTCATGATATGTAGACTAACCAATGCAAGTTTGGTGTTTTATTAAATTTATTTATTAAATTATTTCAATTGTGTTTATTAATATGTAGTTTCATACATGGCAATCAGTGTGTCGTCTAAGCATTGTTATAAGTATATGGAACTACATGACCTATTCTCAAAGTTGTAATTTATTCTCTCATGTTCTCCCCACCTGAGAGTGAGTAATTGTTTTTAAAGATCAGATGAGAAGTGATGCAATTCTTTCCAAGTAATGGTGACACACCAAACTTGAGTTTTATGCATTGGATGGATGAGCACTGCGATCTGAGATGTATGTGACGCAACTCTAAGTATTATGCCAATAGTCTTGGATAATTTATAATTCACTCAATGGATAAAGCATTAGTATCAGATCAACATCAAGTCATCATTTTATTACATCTTATTATTTTTTGAATGTGTAGTTTTTGTGCGATCACATAGAATACTAAACAAGCAATGATATATAAAATGAACTTTTGACGTGATGGATATTTTCCATTCCATGGTCTGTTTTGAGTGTTCTCACATAGTACACTCATATAAAATAGAAAATTATTTCTTTTTTCACTTAAAAATATTAATTCCCTCAAAAAAAAAATTCATAACTACCTTCCATAATTCAAATTTGAACTAAAATGGGTGTTTGCAGTGCTCTTCCTGCCAATGATGAAGGGGCCTCTAACTACCATGTCGTCATTGTGATATGTGTGAGTTTAAATAACTAAAGTGGTATTAAGGATTATCCATAGTAGTATTTCTATCATTTTAGAGGAAGTTATTGAGTAAATCAGGTTATGATTTTCGAATTTGGGACTTCACTCAGTAGATCAAGTAATTATGAGTTAATGTGGTTGGTCATCAAAACTCCTACCTTAAACCCTCCAAGTAGTTGTGTAGAAAAGGCTTCTAGATTATGATGGGATAATTAGAGATCCTTTTTAATAGAATAATAATGTGACATAGTATTCTGATTCTATCATAGAGGGTTCCTAGATTTTGATAAAATAGTGGGAGAAATTGAATGACTTACTTAATTAATTTATTAAATTTCATATACAGGTAATCAAGATAGAAACTACTAATATGCTAGAATTTTATTTTTGTGGAAAATTTCAACTAATTCCATAGGAAATATAGTGTTAAATAATGGATAATGTACATATCCACACTAGCATGATTATCCAATAGTAGTACAGGCACTTTCCCAAAATACATTGTTATTGGAATTCAATGTGCTATTTTCACATACCTATTAAGCCAAAGGCACTTCAAAGGATCCTTCTTGATTTACTTCAATGAAATTAATGAGTTATTAATATAAGGTTTTTTTCATTTTATATCATGAAATAAAATAAAGTATGTTAAATGTAATGAACTGAATAAAATAAGCATGTACATACTTATCCTTTAGGTATATTCATCAATATAAAAGTAATATTTAAACTATACATTTAGGGTATAAAATAAAATATTCCTATCATATATGTTTCTTTAAATATAGTAACCATACAAATATATAAATTTTACCAGAAGTCAGGTGTAATCTTTATGCTGCTGAGAAATGGTGATTCTTAAATCAGCGGGTAGAATTACATGACGTCTATATCTCTCAGGAATTATTATTTTAAAAATATTATTGATTCTAACAAAAAAAAAATATCACATGTGTCCTTTTTAAATAAAGATAAATCATTTTATTTTTATGAATGAATGTTTTTTGTGGTGTATAATACTCATGTGATAGTTTAGAAATACATGAATTATAAGAAATACATGATGAATATAAAATTTATGACTCATTTACCTAGTTGTGGAAATACAATTATTTTAAATGAAAAACTAATTAGGATGTCAAGGATATACCCATTTTAGTATTTAGTCTTGGTAAATTTATGCACAATTGGTATTTTTGTCATATTTTATTTTCGACAAAGGAACTATTAAGAATAAATGTAAGCCACAGAGCTTTCGAAATTCATTCAACAATAGATTGTTTACTTTTCCAAATATTATATAGTGGTAAATATACTTCATAGGATTTTTTTAAGTCATTATGTAATGGTAAATTGATGTATGGTATATTAGTTACATTAGGTCAACATGCGGAATAATATCTTGACCAAACACTCGTTGATCAATATAATGTTTTGTAGAGTAAATTCCAATCACACATTACCTTTTCTACATAAATGAATTGATTTTTATTAATATAATCTATGATAATTATTACATATAATGTTGATAAACAAAATTTTGCATATTGGAATTCCTAAATGAACATTTCATACATTCAAGAAGTGATGTATGTAGTGTCAATGTTGAAACTTACAGTAATTTCTATTATATTTAAGTATTAAATTTGAATGTAAAAGTGATTTCCCTTAACCATAAGAAATAATCAAGGGCTAATAGATGTCATAAAATTTGTATTATGTTAAAAATTCATTATTTCAATAGACATGTGTTTAGATTCAAAGAGTTTTTTATGATATAAACAAACTTTCTTCAATAAAAACACAATGTGCATCTAAGGAAACTACATTAACATTTTCTTTAGATATTACATAATTACATTAGATGGAAAATTCTTAGTCAATTGATAGGCTAAGTTTATATAAATTGGTGCACATCTCTACCAAATTTAGTAGGAGTAATATTGAATTGGGATTATTCACTTCTATATATGCACATGTAGTTGGAAAAGGAACAAGTTCCACAAATGTATGTGGAATAGATGAGTTATAGTGACACATACTACATAGGATGGTAAAAACTGTACCAATGTTTTTTTATTCACCATAAATGGTCATATATTATTCATTTAGAATAATAATTCATACAAAAAAATTAGTATAGGCCAATTAGCTAATATTTTCATGATCAATTAAAATTCAATAATTGATTCCATTTATCAGTGTGGAAAGTGGATTATTATTTTGAATAATATAATGGGTATTCATGTGTGTTGATATAGGGATCTTACAAGCCTAGTACCAATATGGATCGATTGGTTATACCATGTCTATATGCCTAAATCAATTATAATTTTAAATATCATAGCTAATATCTAAGATAATTTTATTTTGCATTAGATGTCAAGGCCACATTTCATGGATGGTCTCTACTTGAAACAACCAGAAAGGGATGGTGACATCCAAGAATTCTAATAGGGTTTCATGTTATTGAAATATAGTTTTGGATTGAAGTAAAACAAGATCATAGAGTATGCATTTCCAATGAATAATATTCATTTTTATACCCAATAATAGTCAGATCCCCAATTTTTTCCATGTAAAATATGTTAGGAAACAAATTGGAAAAAACTATTGGTCTTTATGTTTGTCAAGACTAAAATGAAAGAACAAATTTTTTTAGTGATTGACTTAATGTAGAAACCTAAGTTCTTGGTAAAAAGATCTACTGAGGTAGAGAAAATGGTTTCATGAACCTAGTCGATCATACATATAGTGACATGGTATTCAAAATTAAAAGTTGGAACAATTCAAGAGAACAATTGTTTCCAATTTCAAATGGCATGTATTTCTCTTGTTTGACATGTTTGGGATATGGGAGGAGATTGAGGTGTAGAGTTGAAACTCATTCACTTTAGCAATGGATTAATCATGTATTCCATGATATGTACAAGGAATTATATTTCCATTATATAATTTATAGTAGGTATACATCAATTATATCTAGGAGAACTACATGTAAGTATTCAAGACTATCCATTTATATGATAAAAATTACAATGTATATGTACCTGGTATGTGGAGATGAAAGGATACTAGTTTTCAGGGAACATATATTAGTCTTCCTTAGATCCTTGAAATATAATATCATAGTTAGGCTAAATTGGTTAGTGATACAAGCTCATAAATTCAAGAGGTATCTATACCTACAAATACCGAGTACGTTTCACTTATGAGGTAGCTAAGAAGTAATTAAATGCAACGATTTGTCATGTTCTTGGAATCTCACATAGTAAGTTAAATACTATCATAATGTAAATTATGATCTTTTTACTGGAAATGAATTAAAGTTATGAACGTATAAAAAATGATATATTGAGGTATTACATCTCTTTGGAAGTTTTACTCAGTGACATGAGTTCGAATATAGCCGAAATTCCAGATAGAGGAATTGTAGTGGACCCAGCAACTAAAGACGTGTCACGACCCGCCCTCGGGGTCCGTGCCGTGACTACCCCAAGCCCGCCTTCCATAGGCCAGGGGCTAGCGACTAGCACCAAGGCGTAAATCCCGGTAAAAAGGGAAGGCATTGCCTTTGTAAAGTAAACAAACACCACAGAGTAAGCAAGCGGAAAGTAAACACTAAACAAAAGCAGAGTACAACTGAAAGTGCGGAAAAGTAAATGGGCCAGAATACAAACCCAAACTGAAAGTAAAGTACAACTCGAAAGGGAAAACAACAACTGAAAAGTAAAAGCCGCTACTCCGAGCCGTCCACTGGAAATCCCACCTGAAGGGTGGGTACAGATAGCTCCTCTGCTCCACGGGTCTCGCCGTCCGCTCCGAGCACGTCCCGGCCAGTGGTCCACCTCCGGGTACCGTCCCGCTCTGCAAGCCTCAGTAAAGGTCAACGCTGTCCGTCGTCTACAACCAACACAACGTAGTGCGGGCAAAGCCCGTGCAGGGGTGAGTATAAGCTACTCAGTAGGGACCCCGAGACCCCTGAAGGTCTCTCAAAATCCACAAAGTATTAACCACGAAGAAAGGTACAACACAAAGTAACAACCGACACTGCTTAGGTATATGCCCATACATATACCTAAGTCATCAATTCCAAATACGCTCCAACCTCCGAGCCCAAGTATAACTCAGTCCACACAGGAAAGTAAACGTATTCCACATAGGAAAGCAAAACGTAATCCACATAGGATAGCACAACACAATCCACACAGGAAAGCATCAAGATTCAGCTCACACAGGTATACTTCTTCAAAGGACGATAAAGATGATCTCTGATCCATCTAAGTCGTCGGACCCACGAAGGATCGATAGGTAACTAACCCCCGCAAAGACCCACACAGGATCGGGCCCACACAGGACCTGTAGGCGCTGGTTCACACAGGACCGCTGAGCGCAAAGACCCACACAGGATCGGACCCACACAGGATCGGGCCCACACAGGACCTGTAGCACTGATCCACGTAGGATCGCTGAGTGCTGTAGTCATCGTCATCGAATCCACACAGGATCTCCGTACTGTCGTCGTCGCAGTCACAGTAGCAGTAGTAGCAGTAGTAGTCACAGTAACAGTCGCAGCCAGCACTAGGGTTCCCGCACACAGCAAGCTCGTTCGGAGGGTCCGCTCCACGAGCCGAGAGACTGATACATCAACTGTCACAAAGTCCAGAGTTGATGTATCCAAAAGTTCCGTATCGTCAACAGGAACTCAACGCAACAGACGGCGCGTCGATCGGACGCCCGGTCTGAGAGTTATTGGCATTTTCGTCCCCGGGGCCCGGTTGGTTTTTAAGGCAAAACCAACCCGACCGTACTCCACCTGCGTCCAAACCTCGGGCGGAGTATGCCAAAAGATCCGTCTCACTAAGAGGAACACAACACAGCTGACGGCATGTCAATCGGACGTCCGTAGCTCAAGATATGAGCGTTTCCGCTCCGAAGGCCCGGTTGGTTTTGTGAACGAACCAACCCGACCGAACTCAAAGTAATCCGAAACCTTGAGTGCGATATACCGAAATGACCGTCTCGATCCAAGGATCGCGTTTCCGTAGACGGTTCGTCAATCGGAGGTCCATGGCTCAAGATATGGCCAAAAGAACAAATCTGATTCGAAACGGGGGGTCCGGGTCCGGGCCGACCCGGCCCGACCCCCCCCCCCCCCCCCTGGGTCGGCCCGAACCGGGTCGACCCAGCCGGCCGGCCGGCGGCCTGCGGCGCGGCGGCGAGGCGGCGCGGCGGCGCGGCGGCCGCGGCGGCCTGGCGCCGCAGGAGGCAGCGCGCGGGGGGACAAATCCCCCTGCTTGATTGGGATGGCGGCGCGGCCTTGTGCCGCGCCCTTTGAAAGAAAACGGCCCCCACGTGGGGGCCGGTTTGAAGGAAACCGGGGGGCCTCCTGCCCCCCCTCAAGGAAACCGCCCCCCTCTTTATGAGGGGGGGTTTTAATTGCTGGCCGGGGGATTAATTTCCCCTGGAATATTACCATCCGGCCGGCCAGCTGGCCGGCCGGTTTTCTCCAACGGGACCGGAAAATCCGGTCCCCTCTTCGGCTTCCGTCGCCGGCGGCCCGGCCGCCGGTCTCCTCGTTCCGCCGCGGCCCGGAACCGGCCGCGGTGTTCGTCGTCCGGCGCGGTGCGACGACACCGTGCCCCTCCTCCGCACCTTGATTTCTTCAACACGGCGTGACGGCATCGCGTTCTTGATGTTTCTTCCATGGCGCGGCGCGACGGCGTCGCGTAATAAGAATTGGGCGAATAACCGCGTGGTGCGACGGCACCACGCCACCTTGATTCATCCGCAAAAATAAACACCAAGAACGAAGGAGGGGGTTCGGTCGTGTTCATGCGGTCCGACCCCCTCACGTTAAAACACAACTTAAAATATTCAATCCTCACGTTAGTCATGCGAACCACGAGCAAGAATAAAATAAATTAACAATAATCAACAACCCCTACCTCGGGTATAGGTTCGAAGATTTGACAACGTCCCGCGGAAGACAACGTCGCGGAGGTCGGGCGTCGCGGTAGTCGTTCGTCAAATCCGATGATGAAGAGGTGCGTCTGATGTGATACGTCGTTGGCGAATCTTCGTATGCCGACGAAGGGAATTCGAGGAGGAAGCGGTGTTCCCTCTCGTTGACACGGAAGACGAAGAAGAGCGGAGCGGCGTTCCTCGTCGGAACTTGAGCGTTCTTCGTCAAGTTGATCGTTCTTCGTCAAAGCTTGAAGATGAAGGAGAAGCTCTCAAAATCCTCTCAATAACAAAGGAAACCAACCCAACAAAATAAAATAAGCTTAAGCTTATTTTATTACACAACCCTCCTCTTAGAATTTCAAAGGTTTGAAATTTAAATTAACCCTCTTCAATTAATTAAGTCAAGTTGTCAACATTAATTGAAATGGGTTAAAGGGGAGGTTTTGAGAGAATTTGAGGAGTTGGGGTTCGTGTGGGCCCCACCACACTTAATCCTCCCAAGGGAAGTTAAGTGGATGTGGGTCCCACTCCCAACTCCCTTTGGTAGGATTTATCTAGTTAAAATAAAATTTGTTCTTCACAAATTTTATTTAACTAAAACTAAAAACCCAAAAACTAACTTCCAACCCGCAACAAACGCAACTTCCGAAAAGGTCTCTTTAAGCGAAAATCAGCGTTGTGAGTTCATCGGTGCCATCGGATTTCAATTCCGAGCACCGGATCAAAAGTTAGGAATTCCCGCTCGTTCGTTCACTGAACGTACCTGAGCCAAACTTCGGAACTTGATTCTGGGCACTCCGGGCCTCGGAATCAGGTGCCGTCTGAAACCGCGCTCTTGTAAAATTCTAAAGAAAATTAAGAAAAAAAATTCCCTTGAATTTTACGGGTCTTTACATTACTCCCACCTCAGGGATTTACGTCCCCGTAAAGATACATCAAAAACTAGGGAAACAATTGAGGGTACTGAGCACGCATCTGAGCCTCCTGCTCCCATGTGCTCTCCTGGAGATTCCCGTGATGCCATCTGATGCGCACAAGAGGAATCGATCGCCCACGCAAGACCCGCTCCTGTCGATCCTCTATCTCCACCGGGACCTCCGTAAAAGTCGCCCCATCGTCAACGTCAAGCTCCCCATGGTCAATGATGTGCGTCGGGTCATGCACGTATCTCCTCAGCTGAGACATGTGGAAGACGTCGTGCACCCGGTGCAACTGAGGTGGTAGAGCCAGGCGATAAGCCACCTCGCCAACCCTGCTGAGGACCTGGAAGGGTCCGATGAAGCGCGGAGATAACTTGCCGCCTCGGCCAAATCTCTGAATACCACGTCGATGTGAGACCCGCAAGAAGACGTGGTCGCCATCCTCGAACTCCAGTGGCCTCCGCCTCCTGTCAGCTTATGACTTCTGCCGGCTCTGTGCTTTCCTCATCCGCTCCTGGATGACCTGAACCTTCTCTGTCATGGCCTGGACCATCTCTGGTCCCACGAGTGCTGACTCTCCAGGGTCTGTCCAGCACAAAGGAGATCTACAAGGTCGGCCGTACAATGCCTCGTACGGTTCCATCCTGATGGTGGAGTGGTAGCTGTTGTTGTACGCAAACTCCACCAAGGGTAGGTGGTCCTCCCAGCTACGACCAAAGTCGAGAACACATGCGCGGAGAATGTCCTCGAGAGTCTGAATGGTCCTCTCCGTCTGACCATCCGTCTGAGGGTGAAAGGTTGTGCTCAGACGTAGTTGCGTCCCGAACGCCTCCTGTAATCCCTTCCAAAGCCGGGAAGTAAAGCGAGCATCTCGATCGGAGACGATAGCTGATGGCACGCCGTGGAGCCGCAAAATCTCCTGAACGTAGAGACGTCCCAAGCTCTCTACTGAGCCCTACTCTCTGATGGGTAAGAAGTGTGCCGACTTGGTGAGTCGGTCAACAATCACCCAGATGGAGTCGTGACCTCTGGAAGTGCATGGAAGTCCAGTCACGAAGTCCATAGATATGTCGTCCCACTTCCACTCCAGAACCTCCAAGGGCTGTACCAAGCCTGCTGGTACCTGATGCTCTGCCTTCACCTGCTGGCAGGTAAGGCATCGAGAAACGAACTCTGCTACTACCTTCTTCATGCCCGGCCACCAGTGCTGTCGTCTGAGGTCCTGGTACATCTTCGCCACTCCAGGATGTACCGCTAAAGGAGAAGTGTGAAACTCTCTCAGCACTTCCTCTCGCAAAGCGACTGGTACCATGGTATGTCCTCTGAAAAGGATGCCGTGCTCTGCTCCAAGGGAGAAATCATCAGGTGCCTGTCCCGAGGATATCTGTGCACGCCGTGTCTCACAGTCAGCGTCCTCACGCTGTGCCTCTCTGACCCATTGCAGTAGTGGAGGAGTGACTGTGAGAGACTGAAGGAAGGCTGCTCCATCTCTATCCACGAAGGATATCTGCAAAGAGGCTAGCTGCTCCGTCGCCTCCTCAAGTAGCTGAATGCCCATCCTCCTGCTGAGGGCATAGGCTACTACGTTCCCCTTCCCAGGAGTATAGACTATCTCAAAGTCATAGTCCTGGAGAAACTCGAACCATCGCCGCTGTCTCAAGTTCAGGTCCTTCTGAGAGAAGATATACCTGAGACTCTGATGGTCAGAAAAGACTGTAAAGTGCTCGCCCATCAGGTAGTGTCGCCATGTCTTCAGAGCGAAGACCACTGCTGCTAACTCCAGGTCATGGGTAGCGTAGTTCTGCTCATGCGGCCTCAACTGTCATGATCCATAGGCGATCACTGCCCGCTCCTGCATCAGAACACATCCGAGTCCGGTCCCTGATGCATCGCAGTAGACTACGTACCCTACTCCCTCCTCGGGAAACCTC
Organism: Viscum album; assembly: GCA_963277665.1. Lineage (NCBI taxonomy): Eukaryota > Viridiplantae > Streptophyta > Magnoliopsida > Santalales > Viscaceae > Viscum > Viscum album. The sequence continues at coordinate 549,508,721 of OY728148.1, forward strand.
AAGATGGGTGCGCTAGTCAATCTCTGTCTCAGCTCCTGGAAGCTCTGCTGACATCTGTCTGACCACACAAAGGGTTTCCCCTTCTTCGTCAAAGCTGTGAGTGATGCCGCAACTCTAGAGAAGTCTGGCACGAATCTCCGATAGTATCCAGCTAGTCCCAAGAAACTCCGAACCTCAGTCACGCTCCTGGGTGGCTCCCAAGCTAACACAGCCTCAATCTTCGCGGGATCCACTGCAACTCCCGCCTCAGAGATAACGTGTCCCAAGAAGTGGACCTCACGTATCCAGAACTGGCACTTCGAGAGCTTACCATAAAGCTGGTGCTCTCGGAGTGTGTCTAGTACAACTCGCAAGTGATAGGTGTGCTCCTCCTCTGTCGTAGAGTAAATCAGAATGTCGTCGATGAAGACCACGACAAACCAATCGAGGTATGGCTAAAAGATCCTGTTCATGAGAGCCATGAACACTGCTGGAGCATTGGTTACACCGAAAGGCATAACCAAGAACTCATAGTGGCCATACCGACATCTGAAGGTTGTCTTCTGCACATCCTCGTCTCTGACTCTGAGCTGATGATAGCCTGACCTGAGGTCTATCTTCGAGAACCACCGTGCTCCCTTGAGCTGATCAAAGAGGTCATCAATCCTCGGTAGCGGATAGTTGTTCCTCACTGTCACCTGGTTCAGGCGGCGATAGTCAACACAAAGTCGCAAGCTCCCGTCCGCCTTCTTGGCGAACAATATCGGGGAAGCCCAGGGTGAAACACTGGGTCGGATGAATCTCTTGCCCTGCAAGTCCTCCAACTGTACCCGTAGCTCTCGAAGCTCGGCGGGGGCCATCCGATATGCTGGAGTGGATATCGGGGCTGTCCCGGGGTACAAGTCAAAATAAAAGTCTACCTCTCTGCGAGGAGGTAGCCCTGGAACGTCGTCGGGAAAAACGTCCGCAAACTGATCCACCACTGCAGGAAAACCAGGACTCCGCACGTCAACTGCTCCAAGGATAAGGCTAGCCAACTGATGAGTGATGGGCTGTCCTCTCCTCCGCGGAAGTCCATCCTGTGCTGCTAAGGCTCCCTTCTCACCGGTGAAGGTGAACATGCTCCCGTCGGTGCGTACACAACGCACCTTGCGCCTAAAACAGTCAATCTGTGCATGGACCGTAGATAGCCAATCCATGCCTAAGATAACGTCGTAAGGCCTCGACGCTGCTACAAGAAGATCCCAGCCGAAGCTATCGCCTCCTAGAGTAAGCTCACACTGCCGGAACCAGTGCGTAATCGTCGAGTCTGCTCCCGTAGGAGTCTCTAGCCGTAAGGATCGAGCCAACGGCTCTGTCGGAATCTTCGAGCTCCGAACAAGGGAAGCGGCTATGAAAGAGTGACTCGCTCCTGTGTCTATAAGTACTGCAGCAAGGGTGGAATAGACACAGATAATACCTCAAATCATCTCGGGTGCGCCATGGTCGTAGGACTCTGCTGCCTGGAGTTGTGCCTGCCTCTTCCCGCCAGCTCCCGGTGGTCGGGGTGGACCTCCTGGTGGTGGTGGTGGAAGAGCCTGAAAGCGTCGCCCACCACCGGCTGCTCGTCCAGCTCCTCTGCCTCGTCCGCCTCCTCCCTTCGGACCGCCACGGTCGACCCTCTGCCTCTGCCTCGGTGGTCCCTCAACTGACTGTTGCTCCTCGGCACGGCGGGTCGGGCAGTCACGAGCCATGTGGCCCTGCCCGCCGCACGAGTAGCACTGTCTGCCTCTCAAAAGACTGGCTCCTCGCTATGTGCCCCGCACTGCTGAGCCAGTGTCCTGAGGTCGTCTGCCCGAAGTTCTGGTCTTCCTGGACCCCTGAGTCATCCGTCGACTGCCTGCTGCAGATGACTCTGCCACGTGCCGCCCTGCGGTGGGTCGCTGCGCTGGTGTAGACTCAGCAAGGAAGCTCTTGATCAGAAGGGCCCGCTCCAGTACTCCTGTCTGAGTCGGTATGCTGAGGGAGATCAGCGATGCCCTGATCTCGTGTCTCAAACCCTGCTCGAAGGTCCGGGCCCAGAAGAATGGGTCCCGTACAAACCCAAACTGAAAGTAAAGTACAACTCGAAAGGGAAAACAACAACTGAAAAGTAAAAGCCGCTACTCCGAGCCGTCCACTGGAAATCCCACCTGAAGGGTGGGTACAGATAGCTCCTCTGCTCCACGGGTCTCGTCGTCCGCTCCGAGCACGTCCCGCCCAGTGGTCCACCTCCGGGTACCGTCCCACTCTGCAAGCCTCAGCAAAGGTCAACGGTGTCCGTCGTCTGCAACCAACACAAAGTAGTGCGGGCAAAGCCCGTGCAGGGGTGAGTATAAGCTACTCAGTAGGGACCCCGAGACCCCTAAAGGTATCTCAAAATCCACAAAGGATTAACCACGAAGAAAGGTACAACACGAAGTAACAACCGACACTGGTTAGGTATATGCCCATACATATACCTAAGTCATCAATTCCAAATACGCTCCAACCTCCGAGCCCAAGTATAACTCAGTCCACACAGGAAAGTAAACGTATTCCACACAGGAAAGAAAAACATAATCCACATAGGATAGAACAACACAATCCACACAGGAAAGCATCAGGATTCAGCTCACACAGGTATACTTCTTCAAAGGACGATAAAGATGATCTCTGATCCATCTAAGTCATCGGACCCATGAAGAAACAATCACTAATTATGAGAAGACATCGAACATAGTCTACGATCGAACCAAGTACTTTTACATTTTATTTTCTCACACAAATTATTAATGTGATGATTTGAGTTCTAATATCAGGTAGTGATTCAACAGCAATGACGTAGTTATACTGATCGTTGGTGGAAATTTTTTAAAATCCCATGTTTCAGGGATTCTATAATGTGTTTGGTACTGTCAATAATGTCCATTAATGACATTAATAAAATTATAATAAATCAAATACGTGTGTAAGAGGTTCTAGATTTATTAATTAATTAATGTAATTTTATTATCTGGGATATTAAAGGGGGGAAATCATTTGAACATAAGTTAAGGGGATTATCAAACCCAACACATTTTTCCTTGGATTATTATTATTTCATTCAAAATATTATTGTGGAATTTATTTGTTTGTTTTACCCTTTTCTTTTATAATATATAAATTATTTCAATCTTATTTCATGATAAATTCAATGATTTTTTCAGAAATAACTATTCTTTATAAAAATTCATATTTTACTTCTCTTGAAATTTTTTCTTCTTCTGTCAAGATTGAGTATTATTTTACCAAGTATTTTATTCCCTTTTTATTTTGGGAACCCCAATTGTATTCATGAAATTATTATTTATGATATTCTCATGAAATATCATTCCGTTTCATGGGTTAATTTATGGAATAGGTTGTTATGAATTATAGGTGGAATTCTTTGATTATGTTAATGTTATGATGTAATGGATGCACATAGAATTATATAACACTCCAATGCATTGGGTAATATGATTTATCATGTAATATAATGTGAAATTTTCATGAACAAGATGCTATATTTTTTCACAATCATGATGTTATGGTTATGTACATATGTTATTCATGAACATGATTTTCTCTTTTTTCACATCTATGTATGGTATTTGACCACTATGGTATAATATTTAATTGTTATGCATTTTCACATTCCATGGCATTAACAAATGATTCATCTCATGATTATGATGATTATCACATACTAAGGTTATGATTACGATGATTTTTCCCATACATGTTATATTAATTCATGTTCTCATATATCCTTATATTGGGACTTTAGCTCACCCATTTATTTGATTTATATATTTAGGGGATTACTTTTACTAAGGAGAACATAAATACCAATAAGGATCAAGAGAAAAAGGATTAAAATAATTATTATGTTTTGTTATGTAAATGTTTTGTTTAGTCCTAATTTTCCTATGAAACTAAAACTTTGGATCCTGGTTTTCTAACAATATTTTTTTATTTGTATTTAAAATAATGTAATAGTGATGTGAGAAAATATAGAGTCACTATAATCAGCACCTCAATGACATTACGTCCCTCATGGGCCACATAAGGGGAAACCACCACCCATTCCATCGAGGAATCGCCAACAATTCCTCCCTCATGGTACCCATAAGGGGAAACCATTCCACATTACATCATCACATCACCCACACCACTACCCTTATGGGCCGTGGAGGGGGAAACCACCCCCCATTTCATTGATTTCATGCTAACATCGTCTCCCTCGTAGATCGCATAGGAGGAAACCGCCCCATTCAATCACCTCCACTCTGACACCACCACCCTAATAGGTAGTGTATGGGGAAACCACCACACATTCCATTGGAGGAAAAATTCAGTAGATCTAACTAGAGAACTAAGACATCGCACTCCCCATGCTGAGGATGATGGGGATGTCTGAGCTATTCCTGTAGTGACCAACACTCCGGAACATCCAAGTAAGCTCGCACTAGGCCGCATTAGTGCCTCTAGAAAAGTTTTTATAGGACAACAAGAATTTTTACTCTTTTAAGGATCTACTAACATTAATCTATAACACCTGATGTCGATTCTAGGGTAAGACACATAACATTTACCGATAAGAGGCATCTTCTATTGATCAAGTGTCCCCTTCCACCAATATTGTATCATATGTTATCCTTGTAAACATTTAAAATGATAATTATTTTAAACCTAAGATAGGGATTCCATCCACATAATAGGAATACTGATTTGACCATCTCAGTCATCACAACCACCAACGGCCATTACAGGACATCCCATGATAAGGGAAGCTAGTATGGAGGTCCTCCATACACTAAAATCAATAGGAATGGAGGCCCTAAACATAGCCATCCAAAACCAATGTATAGGTCCTCCCCACATATCCATCAACTAGCACCGATTTCCACTCTACAACACCAATAACCAACATGGATGTCCCCCTCAGGTTGAAGACAATCCTTCCTCTGAAGAACCATCAAGAGGTAGAAAGGTTTCTCAGCACTAGCAAAGAGTCTATACATGGTTTCCCTGAGATGGTTTCACTGATATGTGAGTTGTGACTCTCATAGGTTCCCCTAGATCCTTTATTCTATATCCACATCAAAATTTCAATACAGGATTCAAAGCTTCATTTGTTCTATCACCCCATCGAATTAATGATCCAATCTTCAATGCCTATAAAGCACTATCTCCCCCATTAAATCAAATATCTAGGCTACCACACCTCTTGGGTGCTATCACCTTGTCAAACAATATGATCCAAGCTTCCATGCCTCATGGGTGCAATCAACCCCATCAAACTAATCCAGGAATCCATGCCTCATAGGTTCCATCATCCTAACAAACTGATGATCCAGGAATCCACACAACCCAGGTGTCATATCCCTATTGAACTTACTATCTAGGAATCAATTTCTATTGAGTTCCATCACCATGGAGAACTGATTATTCAAGATTCCATGCCTCCGGAGCACCATCACCCTGTTGAACTAATCTCGGATTCAATCCCTCCTGAGTGACATCTCCAGGTAAAACTGATCATCCAGGCATCCATGCATCCTAGATTCCATCAGCTCATTGAACTAGTGGTCCATGATTCTATGTCTACAAGGCACCATCACCCCATCAAGCTGACCATCCAGGATTCCATGCCACCTAGGGGTTGTCACCCTATCAAACTGATCCATGCTTCTACGACACTTGGGCACCATCACCCCATAGAAATGTTGATCCTGGATTCCAATCTCCCTAGGATCCAAAAACATGGTGAACCAATCTAGGATTCCATGCCTCAAAAATTGCATCGACCCATCCAACTGGCAATCCTTTCTTCTATGCCTATTGGCCTCCACCGCCCTATATATCCATTGATCCAGGCTTCCATACCACACAGGTTGCATTTCCCCATCAAACTAATGATCTAGGATTATAGTCACCCCCATTTTAAATCTCCCCATTGAACAGAAGATCCATTCTCCCATTCCTCTAAGGGGTCATCACCCCATCAAACTGAAAATCTAGTCTACCACGCCTCTCGAGTTCCATCACACCATCAATATATTGATCCACGATTTCATTCCTCTAAGGCATGATCACCCCCATCAAAATAATGATCAAGGCATCAAATCCTCATGGGTTTCATCTCCAATCCAACTATTATTCAATGATTCCATGCCTCACGAGTACCATTGACCCATCAAAGAAACAATCTAGGAATTTAAACATCCTAGGTGCCATTACCCCCATCGAACTAATCCACTCATCCATGCTTTCCAGCTTCCATCACCGCATCAAACTAATGATCTAGTATTACAAGCCTCCTAGGATCCATCTCTTTGTCATACTGATGTTCTAGACTCCACACATACAAGGCATCATTTCCCCATCATATCGATCATTTAGACATCTTCACCTCTAGGGAGCCATATCCCCATCTATACTTCTGTCATCCCTACACTATTCAATCCCACACCAATAGATTTTTGTCCCCTTTACACTCTTAAGGTGCTCCATGTCACCTTGATCTCTATATGGAGAAGCTTTCTTATCTGATTGGTGTAAATACCTTAACTATCTATTACGTGTGTCCGGTCAAATCTCCCCACTACATGTGCTAATGGTAACAACAAAATTACACTCTGCGGCCCAACACTATCTCATGTAATGTTTCCCATGACATTTCCTAGAACATTCTTATAGGACATCCAAATATACTCTGGGTACATTTTAGGGTAATACCAGCATAATAATTTAACCCTAACCCTCAAGGATCCCAAATCATTTATATGCAGAATAGAGGGCCTTTCCTCTACAACCACTATCCTCAGGGTCAGATCATTAAATGAATAGAGGGAGCTCATTATAGAAGATCCAATACATGACACAATAATTATGTTTATGTAGGGTTAACAAATATTGACATATCCCTGACTAGGGAAACTATGTGTGGGATGATTCCCCATGTGTTTCAGTGGTATGACATTAAACAGCACAACCACATTCATCATGATCACGTGATGTTAAAATGTGGGATGCACCATAACCACATTACATTAATATGTATGATATTTCCCTCACCACAATATGTTAACATGTGTTTCTACATCCCAATAACATAATTTTAAACCGTGTGATTGGTTCAAACACTAAGACCTTAAACTAGGATTCCATGGTCCAACCTCTATGACCTTAAAGTAGGTTTCCAAGTCCATGTTTCATAACATTAAACTATATTAATTCCCCCAAAAAAATATACGATGTGGAGTTTGGCCTCATTTACCCTCATTCACATTGGGTTTTTCACTCCACTTCCCCAAAAATATCCACATGGGAAACTCAATGTCCCCAGTGTGTGATGTTAAAGAGAATTCATACCGTGAACAAGTTCAGGATGCCCTGTATGACAAACATTATATGAACAAACATCCTCAATTCACTACAATAAACTTTTCCTTTCCCTCTTTTTAAAACTGGATGTCCTTGAATATGATATGAGAAATACCTCATACCCTGAACATGGGATGTTGTCTTAGAACCATTGGAGTTCTTAATTCCCTTTTTAGATAGGATCACCCCCACCAGCATTGGTCTTTTACCACAACATTTTTTATAATTACAATTTGATTGATTCCCATCCTCATGGGATACATAGGGACACCTAGAATTATTACCTCAGAGCCTAGCTATGAATTTTTATATCTTGATCATACAATAAAAAAATGTGATTGTTCTAATAATTAAGACCTTAAACTAATATCCACCCTAAGTCTAGGCATCATGAAATTAAACAATGGATAAGAATTCTATGTAATTTCATTTGTGATAGTTGGACTACTTGGTCCTAATTCACAGATGGTTCTTCACTCTTCCATGCTATACATATCTATTAGCGATGCTCAAGATATGTCCTAACTTTTTTACCATAAGCTAAAATCTCATGGTTCAAGATTTAAGACATCAAACTAATAACCATGGTCTATGCAATACAACCCTAAACTATTTTCAACACCTAGGTTCTTTCCCCATGATCCACTCAGTTATTCAACATGAGTTCCAACATGGACCTTAGCCAACCTCAAACCCCCATTCTTAAAAATGTGTATGAATCACACTTTTTAATATTCTATATTGGTGTGGATAAATGCATAGTGGTGTGGAACCTAGAGTATTGAAACTCATTTAGACATTTCATCAATACATTTCTACAGATCAATTATTTCTCAGTTAGAATTTCAATCATCATTAGATTCCAAAAACGCCCCCTAATGGTGATGTTATCTAGAAAAAATGGATCACCTACCATATAGGTCTAATTCTGTTATTGATATATAGCAAGAAATAGTGTAAATTGTCATTAAAACATGTCTTGTAGTCAATCCCACATTATTATCCCCATTATTGACTGGTGTGGTTTTGGTACCTATGTTTCAAATAGGGAAAATATTCAATACCAACAAATTAGTACCCACATTATCTAGATCTAAAATGTATTGACTTACATTATTTTTACATATTTATATATTTTTTGATTTCCAACACCCTTGGTGTCACCCCTCCGTACATCTATGCATGTGAAGTAGGAAGGAAAATGTCACTGGGAAATTCTTAACCCAATATCTCCATCCACCTACTATGTTCTTCTAAGTGTCAAGTAAATACCATTTGAACTCATTGTTTCTGAAACTACTCATTACGGATTTGGGATTAGGAGTATTTGTAGGGTTTCTACTAATGGGGTCAAACTAAATGACATTGCGGTCTGAAATCTATGATGTTAAGCTAAGATCCCACAATCCAAGCATCACGACTTTAAAATATATTGAAGTCTCTCAAGAAAATGGGGTATGGTTCTAGGCCTCCTTGGCCCTCATTCGTGTCTAGTTTTTCACTATGTCTTTCCACATATATCTATTTAAGAATCCCCTCACCCAATGCCAAACTCTATGACCATGAACTAAGAGCATATAGACTAAGCATCAGGAATTCAAACTATGTGTGAATATCCACTTTGAATGTGTTATGTGAAACGGGGCTTCTAGCTTCTCAATGGACACATTTTGTTCCTTCTAAACAAGTTGTTCCATCTCATACCTAGGTGATGCATAGTGGTTCCCTCAGACCAGTTATTCAACTGGCCTCAAGCACACATTCTAATAAACTAGTGGTTGCTGACTATCATTGAAGGCCTGTGTTGTGTCTGTGGGCATAATATCCCCTCATAACAAGAGTGTAGCATAGTGGATAAGTAATAAAATATTTATAAATAGAGTAAATATATCAATAATGGAAGATATAGAGGAATCATGTATAAATGACTTGAATAGTAATTCTCTATAGAATAAGAAGAATATAATCAAAACAAGTAAATTGAATCATATGAAATAGATAATGTTTCCCCATATATACAAAATTGGAAAACATGTATACATTATAGCAGAAATTCAGAGAAGTACACGATATACAAAAGGTACAAAAAAGACCAAAATCAATCCCATCATCCCAAGATCTTGCCTAGTCATATGTTATCAATCTCCCATCCAATGTTATGCAATATTTCATACATCTGTAAGAGTATTATTACCATTATCTACAATTGTAATCATGTAGTATTCCCATGTATAATTGACGGCCTAGAGAGGGTGTCTGATAAACATAGTAGGACACATGTAATAGAATCTATAAATATCCAGTTTGTGTATATAATATTGAAGTTTGTAGATATAATAATGTAAAGTAATAATAATTACTATTATTGGGTCAAATAATTTTTTTTAAAGAAAACCAATATGACACTACCTTTTTGGACTATTACAGAATATCTCTGAATAAGTAACTAGGGACACAATGCATGATATCACAGTAGTAAGGTACGTCATTCACAGTACCACGATATTTGGTTATCATGTTCAGTATCATACTATAGGTATTCTTTGATAGATATCATAGTATATGAACTCCTTGCTTAGTATCATATCACATTGGGTCACCATATCTTCATAACATAAATATAAGGAACACCATTCCGATCTCATATCACACTGGGTCTTCATGCCTGTATCACATTAATATAAGGGACTCCATGCCTTTATCATATTGCATTGCATCATCATTCCCTTATCACATACATATAAAGGACTCAATGGTCGTATAAAATTTATATAAGGGACTTCATACACAATAATTATTAATTATGAAGGATATCTATAACCTTACATATTTAACATACTCAAGGGTTATCATTCCCATTTACCATAACTATCCTGGTTTTCCTTGAACATATTCATCGGATATAAGTTGCAGTCAATGCTTTAAAAATAGAAAAATGTTAATTTAGAAATAATTTTATTTTAATAATAAAAAATGGGTAACCATTATTCTAATTAATTATAGTGATGTGGTCATTTATCTCCCATTCAGTTTAATTCATGTTAATAATCTCACTACACAGGCATGACAAAACCATTTAGATGACAGTTTGACCATTTAAACATTTATAGCCACATTGAAAAACTGATTGACACACTAGAATGGGTGAATACCATTGTCAAGGACAAATTAAGGTCATTATGATCTCATTTATAGAAACCAATTTAAGGAATATTAAATTAGGTACAACACACAGTGAATTCGGCTTGTGGTGCATATCACATGTTAGAAAACATCAAGATGTGAAGGGATAAAAACTGCACCACATACCACATGATCGTAGTACTCTCCTTGTCCAGTATCAACATTTAGTTTGGGCTGGACTAAAATAAATTTGATGAACATATCAATCCACTGAAAATAAAAAATATTTTCCTATAACTAAATAAATATGAAGAGGAAAAGAGAAATGAAAAATGGTTAAATATTATTAGAGATCATACTATCCTGAATCCAATGAGATAGATGTATCTAAAATTAGAGATCAGGTGGATAAATGGTTGAAGAACCTATCATACACTTCCATGGGAGCCTCATGAATGTGAGAGAGAGGAGATGTTAAGCATCTTCCTAAAAATGGGTTCCCCAGCCACTATTTTTAAAAAAAATTGATTCAGAATTTAAACGTCGTGTACATTCCTTACACAACATATAAATATTGGGGTGTTAACCTTGGGAAAGGCCCTTTTTATGATGTGAATGGTTCTACCCAGCCCATTACATATAGTTTAACCACTACACATCATGTATTCAAATTTTAAGTCTTGCAATTGGCCTATATCCAACATACAAGTTTCCTAACTATACCTTTCTAAAAACTATCCAACTAGACCATGAGCCTAGATTCAATTTCTTGTCTATAAAAATAAAATTATATAAGAATTAATTGGAAAAATAGATATGTACATGATAGAAAAAAGTAGGTTATTTTTTTCATCCACCATAATGGAACTCATCCCCATGTTTACCTTTCAATTGAGGAAAATCATCATTTGAGAACAACTCTGGACACTGAGCATGCACGTCAGCCAACCCACTCCTATGTATTGTCATTTACCTAGTTGTTCTTCCATATCAACCATAATAAATGAACCAAAAATCCTTATAGATCCTTAATTATCTAGAAAATTATTCTTATAGGATACTTCTCAAAAGAAACATTAGAATCTAAATCAACATCTTTTGGATCAATACTATGAGATAGGTCACCATGATAATGGATAATATGTTAAACATGGAAATTACATGCATGTCTAAATACCACTGTGCTAATAGAAAATAAAATCCTACCAGCCCAGATCACTCCAAGTTCTCAAATTGACCAAAAAATGTGGATAGAGATTCACTTTCTTTTGAAACCTTCTTATCCCATGTTTAGGTGATTACTATAAGAAAGCACAATCCCCGACTGCAAACCCTAGAGGTCTTCAATAATGATTAACCTATGATATCTTTCTAGAATAAGTAGCAGTCGTATACTTCCTAATCAACTAAACATTAAATGAGGTCTATTGAACACAATGAGGACCCGTAATCAATGCATCTCCGTCCTCTAACGAGTACAAGGGTTAACAGAACAACCTACAATAAAAGAAATCATAAGGATCCATCTGTATCATCTCCGAATGTTGTAATTATATGATAACATGATGAGGGGGATATGATTTTCTCAGGGACCACTGAAATGATGTTTTCATTTTAATATCATGTTCTATAACACTTGTATAGTTTTTTTTTCTATCCGTCATTCTGAGAGTGAAACGTTCTTCTTAGAAGCACATGTGTTCCCATAACTCTTTATAAACCCTATCAAAACCTCAATGTAAATTAAGTTTACTTATCTAAAATGATAGTTAATAAGATATCATGGAGATACAGTTTTCCCAAATCATCAAATTAGAAACTATCCCATATAATAAGGTAGTGGGATACTTTTTTATTCTATCCCTAACTACCCAAACTGTGTTGTTGTGTCAGGAAGACCTTAGTAATTTAGTGATAAAATCAATGACAACATATTCCCATTTCTATTCTAGGACTGATAATAGACGTAGCAAGATATTAGGTCACCAATGTTCCTCCTTCACCTACTAACAGATGGAACACCTAGTAATAAAGCCTTCTATATGACATTTCATCCTTGTCTAGAAATACTATCAACACATATCATGATACATTGTGGAGATACCAAGGTGAACATCCCATTGTAAATCATATGATTCCTTCATCAACTCCTCTCTCACAAATGTGGGAACCAATATGCACCCATGTATACATAGGATGTTTTCATCATCGACAGACCAATATTAAGTTCAGTCCTCACTAGAGATACCTACCCAAAGAACAAATCCCTTAGTATTTGAAAAATACCTCATCCTCACCTTCTCCAAAATTGAATAGGTAACTGATAGTGATGCAAGAACTTGTTTTACATGATTGTCCTGATCCTCATTGTGCATCACAAAAAATAGATACATAAGATTTTATTTTATACTGGCATCCTGAACTACCTGTGTTTGATTCCTATTTCTCAATGAATCAGAAACAACAATTACATTCCTTGGAATATAGTAAAGCTGAAATTTTAATTTATATATATGTTCAACCCATATCTTCATCTTAAGATACAATTATAATTAGTTGAAAATATTCCTATTTCTCTTGTGGTATGTAAACACCAAAAAAAACTCTCCTAATAGGTAATGCCTCTAACAACACAAGGCATGTATAACAACTTCCAAATTGAGATCATGTTTCAGGTAATTCTCTCTTGATCCATTTACTTATGTGAACCATATAGAAAGACTCAATATTCCTGCATCAAAACTACTCATATATCAATATCTGATGCATCATAATATATTGTACAGCTTTTTCTTGACTCTAGTAGAATCAACATCATCAATGATGTTAATCTATATTTTAAATCATGAAAGTCTATGTCATAGGATTCTGACCATATAAATACCACACCCTTCTTAATCAATCCTTTAAGAGAATATTCTATGCATGATAAGTCTTGTATAAAATTCATGAAGTAAAAATGTTATCCCAAAGAAACACCAGATGTCAATGATGTTTTTAGGATGCTCCAAGGTAACCACATATCTCACCTTCTATGGGTTAATAGAAACTCGTGCCTCTAAGATAATATGAACCAAGAAGTGTATCTTGTCAATCTAGAAGTGTAGTTTATTGATCATAGCATAAAGATGGTTCTCTATTAATGTATTCAAAATGATCTTAAAATGAGTGGCATGGCCTCTTTGAGAATGATAATACACCAATATATTATATATGAAGACCAAAGGAAAGGGCTCCAAATAGTTATAGAAAACACTATTCATTAAACCCATGAAGATGGAAGGAATGATTGTAATACTGAATGAAATCACGAGATACTTATATAATCTATACTAAGTATATGATTCCATACATGGAATATCTAAAGGCTTGACTTGAACCTAATTATAGGCCAATCTTGGTTCAGTCATTAAAAATTCCCCTCTTTCTCTAAGCTAGTCAAATATATCATCAATAATTTGTAAGGAATATAAGTTTTCACTATAAACTGATTTAACATATAGTAATCCACATAATGGCTGAGGTTTTTATCTTTCATATTGGTGAAAAGGACCAATGAACTCAAGATAGAAACACTACTCCCTAAAAAAATTGTTGTCCTCTAAATACTCCAGCTTTATCTTGAGCTCCTACAGCACATTGGTATCAATCCCATATGAAGGGATGGATATCAGTGCTACTCCATGGACTTGATTGATATTAAAACCTATCTCTATCTTATTATTTTTTCTAGAAATTTCATCGCGTAAAATATCCCTGAATCAATCTACTAAAGAAGGGAACTTAGTCTGATCTTGTCCTTAATCCTTTATGTAAATTCTAGAAATCTAGGACGTCACTCCACATATCCAAAGATACACTAGTCCATCATTGCCTACCTAGATATCTAACTCTCTCTAGTGATTATATCTACCACCCTTTGGTTATGTAAATGACACCCTCCAATGATAACAATCCAAATAGTAATGATAGGAAACCAAATTTTCTATTCTCAGAATGACATTAATTCATGTCATCCATGTTCTTTGGATATAGGCTACACTAAATATATGTGGCTTGATTCACGACCTTGTGTTTTTTCTTGACAACATAGAGCAGGTCCACTCTTTTGTGTTTGTATATTTAATGTCTGGATACAATGATCAAAAACACCTTTTATTCCAATGTGTCCAGTAGTAATCTAGGTAACTTTCTGGTGTGGGTCTACTAAACCTACTCATGATGGAAATTCTAGCATGGATCCCCTCTCACTATCCATAGATATTATTTTCCTACAGAAACATTGTAGATTTCCCAATCTCCCACATCCTCAGTACTTGAAGGGGTCTTGGAAGCACATGGGTCTTGGGGAAACATAGGACTATAATTATAAGTCTTCCCAAACTAGTGAAATACTACATAACTATCTGTGGGTGTCACCTGACTTTCATTGCTCACACAAATAGTCTAAAGGCATCAATTCTGACTACTAGTAGAACAACTACTTTCTATGGGTTTTGAACCACCCTTTCTCACACTCTCAGATTCCCTTGTTGTTTTCTCTCTGATAAGGGTACGGTTAACAATATCATATATGGTATTCAATTGTAATATATTCACTCAATAACCAAAATAATTCATCATACCATTCTCTAAACATCTCACTTTCACTGGCTAATCAGCAATATAGATTGGCACAAAGCGTTGAAGCTCTAGAAATGGAGATGGGTAGTCCATAACTATCAGAGAAACCTATTTCAGGTTTATAAATTCACTGAATAGTCATACATTTGTGTCCCGTGAATGATATAATCAAGGAATACTAAGTATAAATCTCTCAAATTCATTTCTAGATACTGACCCTCCTAATTTTCAAATCCAATCATCTCATGGCGGATCCTATAACCATATAATTAGAGAGTTTCACTCTCCTATCGGGAGGTGTCTCTAGAATATATAATGTAGACCCAATTGTCTCAAGTTATATATTTATAGTATATGTTACTTCATCACCCAAAAACATCTGTGGATGATACGACTGAAGCAACCAGGTAATATCTCATATAGAAGGGGCAGAGTGTGGAGCACTTTGAATCATATGCATATACTGTAAAAAGACTCTATGAAACCATACATCATCACCCTCAAAAGGAATAGGAAGAGGTGTTATAATAGGCACTAATATAAGTATCACTGGCAGCTTAGGTTCCACCACCTTTGGAGAAAGTGTAACACCCCAAGCTTCTATGGTACGCTTCTCTTTGAATAATGCGATAGCGTGTGTTGTACGCAACATTGAATTCTAACACACCACAACCAATCAAACTAGCCGTTATGAATAGTAATACCAACTTTTTAAAATTTTAGAAATTTTATCTCTCAAAATGGACTTCATTTTTGGATTTGGAATATCTAATTTAGCCTAGGGTGAAATTTTGGAACTTTTCGGATAACATTTATATTTTGATGAATAGTGAAAATTACCAAATTTTAATTAAAAACAACTTTTTTTAATCGAAATAATTTATATTGATAAATTATGATTTTTAGTGGTTTTAAAGTATATTTAGAATATATTTTTACCATTTAATTCAATTTTTGTCATTGGACATAATTTCACAGTTAAACCAGACATAAACAAGTGCCAATCTTTTGATAGTTATGATCTCTTAAAAACACGCCTTTTGTTTTGACAGCGAGAATTAATTTTAAATTAATTTCTGCCACTTCTTTGTTTTGAATTTGGAAAAATGGATTCCATATTTGGAATCAGGATGTTCAAATTGTGTAAATAGTTAACTTTTATTTTTAAATATTTTGAATAATTACTGCTGTAAATATTTTATTTACCATGGTTAAGGGTAAATTCGGTAAATAAGGGTTAAAAAATAATATTATAATAATATAAAATTACCTTAAAACGTGCCATAATCTTATTGGTTGATACAAGGCCGACCATGGGCATCTTTGGGTTGATTTTAGGAGCCCATGGAGCCACTTGTAGGTGATAGGGACACTTTATTTTAATTAAGTTAAAATGAATACAAAAATGACACAAGCATAAATATTTTAGAAAAACAATTTTTACATAGGGTTATATATGTTGGATTTTTGACTATAAATATTAATTAGAAATATAAAAAGATATCCTACATAATTATATTTTATTTATAATTTTTAGACATTAAATATGTTAATTTATTTATGACACAATGATGATGCAGTAATTACTATAATAGTGAAAAATTAAAATAATTGATATTATAAATACCCAAATAAATATAATTTTAAACTTTTAATGAATTAAACTAATTCTTTAGGATAATATTATATATTATTATTGGTTTAATTTACTTTTTTCTAAGTAATCAATCTATTATGAGTTTCACAAAAATCAACTATTGAATAGTGTCAAAATTGACATAAAAGAGTTTTTAAAACAAGTATTATATTATTAATTGATATTAAATTCCTAAAAATATAAGGTTCGTCCAAGAGACTTATATTATGATATTTGTCTCATTAATGGACCACTTGGTGGTCTCTTGTATATATATGGTATGTTTATTAACCATATAATATAAAAATACAAAGAGACATTGTAAAAGTGAAACTAATTAACTAAGAGTTAATACTTAAAGATAAGGTTAATATAAGTACCCAAACCTGTCTAAATTCTATTGGTTGAATGGTTTTTGACCTATCCCCACCTTAATTTTTGAATAATAAACTTTTGAGACATTATAAACCGAATATTAATTTATTATAAACTAATACTTCTAGTTTTCCAAAGGTGCCCCTCACCCCTCTTATAAAAGGTCACTCCTCCTTCTCATTTCTTCACACCTTCAAAGCCTTTTGGTTCGGCCAACCCCTGCCCAAATACTCTCTCAACTTCCCTCACTACAACCTAGAGGCCTTATTTTGATCAGAAAGCCAACCTAAGGAGCCATTTTGATCAAATCAAAAGGAAGAACCCGAAGAAGAGGTAATGATTTCACCACCCTTTTTCAAGTTCCTTTCTTCTTCCACTTATTCTTCCTTTGTTGTTACCATTATAAAATAATAACTCCAGTATCATATTTATACTGTGATGTTATTATAAATATGGTACAACCATATTCAATATTCTATCCACCCTTTGAATAACATGTCACCATACGTGCGTATGTACGGCTACCATCTCCACGTCGTGGTGTAATTTTTATTCAATATATTATTATTTGGATGGGTATAATAATGATGTGTAACACATATAAATAATAAATATAACATTATAATGATTCTGTATATATGATATACCATCCAATTATATATTATTTTAATATCAAAAGAATGATATTATCGTTCATGCATACGTATGGACTACCGTCTCCACGAACGCGATGAGATTCATTCTCCATCATATCCATTCAAGTATAATTATTATTTGATGATTTAAAAATAATGTTTAAGAACTTGATATCATTCTTTATATTAATAATATACAACCTTTCCATGAAAAACATGGCTTACATAACAAAACATATAAAAGAAAATGAGTAAGTTAACACCTGAAACGACGATAATACTAAGATATTATTAAAAAAGCAATGTTAAAATATCATATATGATATCATATTAATATATATGATTCTTGTATAATTTAATAACAATTATTTCACCATTATACAGGAGTTTAACCTTCCCTCAACCAAGTAAAAGTACAAGGTAATGGTTATTTTACAATCTCTTCATTATCCGAGGTTGTTTATACATAATTATCTACTGGGATCTCTTTATCATCCACATCCATTTTTCTTAAAAAAAATTTCAAAACATTTTTACTATTTAAAAGAATATGGGTTAAATTCGTTTATACACTTGTTTTACTTTTTATAAGAGTTTTATAAAGGAATCTTTCCGTCGTTTTCCAAACAAGGTGCTTTTTAACCTTTTTGACAGAATTAAGGTAAGAATATCTTTTTAACTTATATGGTGGGTGCAGTTATTTTCCGCCGTTATAAAATTGTCGAAGCTTCCCTTACAAGTTTATAAGAATATTTTCAGAGAAAAAGTTTTATTTTATATGGCTCTTAAATGATTTCAAAATAAAAAGATACATTTCTCTAAAAAGAGTTTTGATTTCATCTATGTCAACATCCTTTGATGGATGTTACGTTTATGTGAAATTGATTTATTATGATACAAAACTTCTATGTGGTATTTAAGGTTTTGTGGTATGTTTGACTATGGATGTGCTATTTTTATACCATTCATGGTTTATGGTGAAAGTATTGACATTTAGTATGCTAGTTTTAATATGAATGTTTATATTATGTTTAAACCTTTTCATATGGGAATGCATTGGACTTAATATGTGACGGTTGGAGCCCGCTATAGCTCCTCGATGCATCGGTAGGTCTCATGAGACAAACTAGTGTCTTGGCATAAGGCCTTGAAAAAATTTTATTTGTAGACTTGGCACGAGGCCTTGGCTATGTGGTTATGATAGTCTGGCATTATGCATTCCATCATTATGAAAGTAGTTATTGATATTGCATGTGATTATTCGATTAGTAGAATATCCATGTGAATAAGTAAATGGCATTATTTCATTTTATTCTTGCCATACTATGTTGAAGTTCAAGTTTAAAAGGCTTTTGTTTTAGTTATACATTTCCTTAAATGTTTATTCTTATTTATGAAAGTTTCCGCTATATTGTTATCCTTACTGGGCATTTGAGCTCACCCCTTTTCTATGTTTTATTTTTCCCAGGAAGTGAAGAAGTAAATTATGAATGACCTGTAGAGATATTATGTGGGGATATGAGTGTGGTCTATGGAGACTATTTTGTTGTAGTTTTCATTTTTATGATGTAAAACTTTATGAATATATCTAGTTTTTTCAAGGCTACTAAACCAATCGGTCTTTCGAGATTTGATCTTTCTTGTGATCATGCCAATGTTATGTAATAATGCACCGAATCTAGGTAACTGGGGTCGGGGCGTTACAGAAAGGTCATCACCACCATCCCAAAGTATGATTAGAAGATATCACAATGGAATTTCTCTAAAAATTTCCAACACATGCCTCAGTTAAAATTGTATTATAATGTTAGCCACAAAAAATAGAACAAAATAAATAAAAAACCATTTTATGAAATAGTCACATCCCTCTGTCATCTCAAAGAGTCAGATATGGGTGATTGGAACATTTATATAGAACATAAGAGATGCTACCTACTACCCACTACTAAAGTTGGGACATGATCAAGCTCTATGTTTTTAAATTTTAAATTTCAGTTAGTTTGTTTTTTTGTATTACTTTTTTATTTTTATTTAAATGGTTGAACCACATGGTTCACCACTTCATATCCATAATGATCTGTATACCTTATTAACCATATTTTATATTACACTTAATCGTCACCATAAAACTTTCCTATCCATGCAACCAATGCTCCATGACTCATCATTTCATAATATACTTTCTTATTGTGTCTTTTTTACACAAAATAAGATAACACTTTTTAGGTTATTGAATGATCATTATGAACAAATTTTGTTTCTAAATTTAGTGTAATATTCTTAATACATTAAAGATTCTATTTATAGCATTCAAATCGCCTATGGAAATTAGAGACAATGAAAAAAACAGAAAGGTATTATATGATATGGCATATGCATGGCATGTGAATGTCCTACAAGGTGCCTAACATGATGCATAATGAATGTTTCCATTTCCTTATCACATAATTCCATGGGTATAATGAAATTTTGAATCATAATAATAGTAATACTCATTTCCTAGAATGTGTTTCACCCAATGGTGTAATCAAATTATGTATAATAAGATTAATATATATAAAAAATCGTATTTCATGAAACTCGGTATTTTCCATGAATGTGGGTGAAATACTCCAACGTATATCTTATAACCAAGTACCAAATCATTATTAATCTCTTCATAATTGTCTCAAAATAGTAAATCAATAAATGAAAGAACTTTTAATACCTATTTGTGATATACAATACTCAGGTTCCACTCAGAGGTTACCGAATCATGGTTGGCCATGTATCTTCAAGTAGGCCTCTCCATACACCGAAGGGTTCTGACTAGTAGTGAGGGCCTAGGGTGTTTCTATAAGGATACTATTCCCTCATAATGATAGTTTATCACATGTTATATGTAATAATAGATAAATAAATAGTGGAATTATATCAATAATTTAAAAGATGGTGGAAACATGTTTAAACGACTAGACCAGTAACCCACCTTAGATGAAATAGTGTATAATTAAAATAAGTAAAATGAAATATATAAAATAGATGATGATGTAATGTCTTTACAAAATAAGAAAACATGTATAAATGGAAAAAAGAAGTCAAATAATTACAATATTTGAAGAAGATACAAAAATAGAAAAATCTATCAAAGCATCATGATCCCCAAAAAAGACTTATGTTATTAATCTCCCATCCAAATCCATTCAAGACATTACACATCCGTAAGAGGGTTCCTTCCATTATCTACACCTGTAAGCATGTAGTATTATCTGGTCTCATTGGAATCCTAGATAGGGTGTGATAAAAATTCACTAGGACAGCACAAATGAAATATATAAATATCTAGTATATATATATATATATATTATGGAACTGTGAAGATATAAAAATGTAAATCATTAATAATAACTATAAATGGATCAGCTCTTGTTCCTAAAGGAAAACCAAGTTGACACGACCAGTTTTGGACCACGCATGAATATCTCTGAATAAGTAACAAGGGATGAAAATACATGTATCACATTATTACGGGATATCTTCCCCAATATAATTGTATAGGGTCTCTATTCATAATATCATAGCATAGGGACACCATGACTAGTATCAGAGTAGAGGGGCACCATGCCTGATATTTTATCACATAGGGTCACTATACTAGTATCACATAAATATAAGGTATGCTATGATCATATTATATCACACTAGGACTCCATGAACATATCAAGTAAATATAAGGGATTTCATGCCTCTATAATATCACATTGGGTCACCATACTCATACCACATAAATGTAATGGATGCAATACCCATATCAAATTTAATAAAGGGATGACATTCCCAATCATTATTAATTGATAAGGCTTTCCATGCCCATACATATGTAAATTGAAAAATGGTTTTCAATCCCATTTACCTCCATGCCCATATTCATAAGCTATAACTATTGGTCAATGATTTTAAAAGATCCAGCAGTTTTTTACAAATCCTTTTCATATTATACTTATAAGGGAATAACCATCATTCCATTTAACTAATTTGGTGTTGTTTTACCCATAAAATTTAGTTTAATTAATTTTAGAATTATAACATTGGATTCGTGACAAAACCATTTACATGATTGTTGGGTTGACTAATCAATTATAGTCACATTGGAAAAGTGATCAACATGCCACAAGGGGTGACCACCATTGAAGGGGGTATAAAAAGGTCCTAATGTTTTCATTAACCGAATCCAATTTCTGGAAGATTAAATTAGGGTCAACTCATAGTGAAACTAGAATTCAGAGCATACCACATATTTTAAGACAACTAGACATTAAATGATAATTACTAGAATTCATACCTCATGACCATAGTACAATACTTGTCTAGTAGTGTCCCTTAGTTTGACATAGATGAGAAAAAATCTAAATAATTGATCAATGCCTAGAAAATAGGTCATATTATCCTACATCTAAATAACTCTATTGAGTATAAGAGAACCAAATTAGGGGGCAAGATGAATTTATATCTTATCATTGTGCATCCAACAAGACAAAAGGATCTGAAATATGAGATCGGGTGGTGTAATGTATGAACAACCAAGATTAGAATTCAATGGGAGCCTCCTATAGAAGAGAGAGGGGATGTTGGGATTTTAATTGAAAAAAATAGGTTGGCCCTTCTAATATATAAAAAATTGTGTTGGAATTTACATGATGTGTAAATTCCTTACATGTTGTGTAAATATCTGGCACTTTCCACTTGGGAAACCCATTTACCTGAGATGAAAGGTTCATCCCTACCAATTACACATTGTGTAATCAATACATGCCATGTATTTTAATCACACAACATTTAATTGGATGGAATCCAACCTATATCCCTCATGACTCTTCCTTTATATAAACTACCCAACTAGTCAATGAGCCCCACTTCATGTACTAGAAAAAATATCTTTACAATGATGAATGTGGGAAAAATATCCTTACCTGATAGGAAAAAATAGGTTCTTACACTATGGATATCCCTTTTTGGATAATCCTCATTGTCCTAAACTCTACAACCATAAACTAGTGACCACTATATGATCCTTGCCATATGACCTTAATATATGTTCAATAGGTCTGAAAATTATGACCTTAATATATTTTCAACCACTATAGTCAAATATGTATGATTTTAAACTAAAAATATATACATCCTCAACCCACGACATGAAACTATAGATTAACCCCATGTAAGATTGGGATTCCTATCTATTAGGGATGGTCATTACCCCATTTGAAAC
The DNA here is from genome assembly GCA_963277665.1 of Viscum album. NCBI lineage: Eukaryota > Viridiplantae > Streptophyta > Magnoliopsida > Santalales > Viscaceae > Viscum > Viscum album. The sequence continues at coordinate 549,531,750 of OY728148.1, forward strand.
TGGGATGCCTCATATGATAATTATCTGATTTTTTAATGGTACAATCATTATAAATAAAAACTATATATAGTTTATCTTAAAGTGTATATATGGTACATTAGACTCTTTGAATCTATTCACCATGGGTCTTACTTTGTTTGTGCCACATAGGAACCCCTACAACTCCCCTTCTACTATGTCCATGTATCACAACATTAAACTATATTCCTTATAGATGTGGTCCATGAATTGAAAACTTAAACTATGTGTTGTTTGATTCACAATACTTATAGGGTGTCCAATGATCTTTGGATCAATTCACTTTAGCTTTTACATTCCATGTTCCACCCTTGGAATAATCATTTCCCCCATAGTCCAAGCGACCTGACTCGAAACTATTTTTCATGTTCTAGGCCATATGACTTTAACTTTTTTCTGATTATCTTTTAGATTTCTTCAAATGGTGTAAAGAATCCATGGATCATTCATATCGGGTTTTAACTCTAATAACACATGAACATCCTTAAACCCCGCTTTTCATCCCATAGTCAAATCATTATAACCTTAAACTATCTGAATCCACCCCCAAACCAACATGTGTCCATATTTCTATCCTTATGGGATATATAGTGAAACATATACTTTCTATCTCCAGGTTTAGTACAAAGCCCCAGTCTTAAACATTACTTAATCTTGAGTTATTACAAGAACACGCGTTGAGGATCTTTTCAGGTTTAGAGTTTTAGAGAATTAGATCATAAATCATGCATTACATTCCACATTTAAACAAAGTGGTTGCATAAAATATAGTACTCATTTTTCCCATCAACGGAAACATATTTAAAATAAAACATGGATTCTTTATTGACACTTCCTTGACACTATCATCACATCATGTACCTTTCCCTTGACCTGTGAAAAACATTTCAAAAACATGGGATGAGCATAAAAAGCTCCGTAAAGGATATAAAAATGCAGAAAGGAAACATTAGTACATGTATACATAAGAATAAATGAAATCATACATTACTCATAAAACATAAGTACGTTAAAATACCTTATGAAATCATAAGATTTATGAATAACTCATAGAAATCATAAGACATAAAGGTATCTTGAGGCATTCATAACATTCTTACATAGGGAGTAACCCTCGTGGTTATGTTTGGAATACCCATCATAGTATATTCCCTAAATATATTCGGAGAATCCTTAACGTTTAACTCCTTCACGTTACCCAATGAATTGAAGAGCTATATTTGGCTCACCCGCCGTTAGTTTATCATGAAACCACCTGTCTTCAAAATAATTCCCAAGAACCATAACATAATCGTATCTCATAAAACATGCACAAAGGAAACATAACATTTCCATATTTCAATCACAAGATATAAATATAACACATTGATATAATAAAAACATTATGAAAACCATTTTCAGTTCCAAAATAAAAGAAAATTAAAACATGGTATTTATTTTTTTATTTTAAAAAAAAGTTATGGCATGTAGAGGAAGTCGAAACTCAAATAATGGTCACGGCGGCGGAGAAGTCATTGTCACTGCATACGTATGAAAAAAAAATTCCCTTTTGTCATTTAGTAAACGCTTCTTATAAGAAAGATTCCTTTTGAATAAACTTAAAAGTAAAAGGGGTTTATAAACCGTATAAAAGAAAGTTGTGTATAAAACAAAATATTATTCAATGAAAGGAGATTGAGATGAAGTCTCATACCTCGGGTCCGACTTGACTCGATCATTCTTTAACATCCTGAATAATAAACTTGAGTTAATTTCTACTTGCTTAAGAACCTTTTTAAGGTTCATTATTCCTTTTATATCACTTATTACCATGTTATGAACACAATGTAATTATTTAAGTTAATAATGGTTGTTTTGTTGATCATTGGTACTTGAGTCAAAAATAAACTCTTTATAATTACAAGTTGTTCATGTGGTAAAATATCCATTATATCCAGAATTATATTCATTATGTAGATATCATATATATCCTATATATCTAGTATATACATGCATTTATAATACTACATAACAATTAGAGGTAAGAAATGAAATGCACTGTTCATGGAGACGGTAAGCCGTACGTACGCATGAATGCTACTTTCATTTCTATTTCCAATTTAATGGAATTGAATCACAATTATATTAAGGTATATTATAATTTAAGTATAATATCATATATAATATCATTAACTCCATCCTTTATACATCCCACATATGTCATTAACGAATCAAATCACTTTGAGGGGGCGGTAGTCCGCACTTCCTAAAATGAAGATATCGTGTTTACCCATAATGGAAGCCATGAAGGTATGCCATAAATGAAAAATACAGAAGCTTAATAAAAACATAAACATATTATATATCATATATAAATATAGTTACATCTTAATGGCCACCTTTTAAGGTGTTATAAGAATACTGAACAATCATCGTTTTGTGAGGCAGAAATTCACCATCCACGGAAACAGTATGCTCTTTAACCATTAGATGTAGGTGTGTGTAAGTGTAGCTTGAATACTTATTATAACAACATCCTAGTATATGTAAAATACTGGTGTTGTTATAAAAGAAATGAATAAAAAGAGTTTATGGGGTTGTAGAAGCAAAATAAAACAAAAGAGCATTAGAGAAGACTTTACCTTTGAATCGGGTAACCCCTCTTGGTTTGAACCAAAATGGTTTCTTGAAGAGCTTTCTGCCTAAGGTAAGTCTTCTAGGATGAGGAGAGAGATGTGTAGAGATAAAATGGGTAGATATTGGCTGAGCCAATGGCTTGAGAGGTGAGTGTAAAGAGGTATAGGTGGGGGCCTTTTATAAGAGGAGAGGAGGGGCACTCTTGGAAGGTAAAGAAATGTTACTTTATTTTAAAATGAGTTTCGGATTTAAAAGGACCCACATTGATATATTTTGAGGATAAAGAGATAAGGGTTCAAAATATACTCATCCAATAGTTCTTTGACAATTGTAAGTCTTATATGTTACATTATATTTTCATTTTATTTAAATCGTTTATTAATGAGGTAATCACGACATCTTCATGATGTCATAAATAATTTAATATATTTAATGTATGAAAATTATAAAAAAAATACTATGATGTAGAAAATATTTTTAGATTTCCAATGACTATTTATAGTCCAAAAGACCATTTATGTAGGAAAATTTAAAAATGTTTTACTCAGGTGATTCATTCTTTGTTATATTTAACTTTCTTTAAAAATAAAAAGATAAAAAGTCATTATCACACAAAAGAGATTCCATGGGGTCCCCAAGATTGGCACAAGGCATACCATGGTCAGCCATGACACAACAAGTAGCATTAGGAAACATGTTGGTGTCATTTTTTATTATTATGATATTATTTTATTATCCCTAACTAACCCATTACTAATTAATCAAGATAATTAAGATAATTACCGTTGTTACTATTCAAAATGTCCAAAAACAAAAGAGTATTGATTACATAATTTGGACCTTATGATTCCAAATATGTAATCCATTTTACCAAATTCCAAACACAAAAATTGCAATAATTAATTTAAAAATAATTCCCGTTTTCAAAACAAATAGCGGGTTTTTTAGAAACAATATCTATGAAAAGTTTGGCACTTGTTTATGCCCAATTCCAAAGTGAAATTAATCCCAATGACCACGATTGGATTACATTGTAAAAATATATTCTATTTAAACTTTAAAAACAGTTAAAAATTTAATCTAACCATATAATTAAATTAGATGAAAAAGCAGTTTTGATGAAAAATGTAGTATTTTTCACTATTAATTAAAAAATGAACATTGTCAGAAAAATACCAAAAATTTAACCAAAGTAAATTTAAATGTACCAATAATAAAGAATAAGTTTATTTTGACAAATAGATCTTATTAAATTGTCAAAAGTTTGATTTGAATATGGTTTTCCATCAAAAGGCAGTAAAATAATCTTTTAAAAAATATTAGTGTATTCCATGATTAAGATTGGATTTATTCTCATTTTAAGCCTCTAGAACACTATCTAATTCATAAATAGACATAGATAAGAATATATATTATTCATTACTTACTTGTGATGTTACATCCTTCCCCCCTTTATAAATTTGCATCCCTGCAATTTATTTACTTATCGAATAAGTGGGGGTATTTATACCTCATTGCATTTTCATATTCCCATGTTGCCTCTTCAATCATGTGGTTTTTCTACAAAACATTTACCTGATGAATCACCTTATTCCACAACACTTTATCCCTATGGTCAAGAATCTGGATAGGTTGTTCCTCATAAGATATATTCTCTTCCAGCTGAACTACCTTTGGACTCAAAATGTGAGATGGATTTTTCATGTACTTACTTAACATTGAAACATGAAAAACATTGTGTACCTGAGATAAACTCGGAGGTAAAGCCACTCGGTATGCAACTGATCCAATTATATCCAGAATTTCATATGGTCCAATGAACCTTGGACTTAGCATTCCTTTATTACCAAATCGCATCACACTTTTCTATGGTGAAACTTTGAGAAAAACATGATCACCTACCACAAAAGAGAGATCCTTCCTCCTGTTGTTCGCATAACTCTTCTGCCTACTCTGAGCTATTCTCATGTGTTTCTGTATCAGCTGAACTTTTTCTGCCAACTCTTCTACCAATTCCAGTCCCATCAACTTCCTTTCATACACTTCATCCCAAAAAGCTGGAGTTCAACATCGCTTCCCATGTAATGCCTTAAATGGTGCCATCTATATACTGGAATGAAACTGTTATTATAAGAAAACTCAACCAAGGAAAGATTTTGGTCCCAACTTCCCTGATAATACATCGAACAAGCACATAGCATATCCTCCAAAGTCTGAATTGTTCGTTCTGACTGCCCATCTGATTGAGGATGAAAATCTGTACTAAAATTTAATTCAGTACCCAACAACTTCTGAAGGCCTTTCCAAAAGTTAGAAGTGAACCTGGGATTATGGTCAGATACAATGGAGAGAGGAACACCATGTTACTTGACTATCTATTTAAGATACAAATGAGAAAGTTTATCTAGAGAAAAAATATCTCGTATAGCAAGGAAATGAGCAGATTTAGTCAATCAATCAACAATAACCCAGATTGTATTATTACCTCAAGGTGTCTTCGGTAATCCCACAACGAAGTCCATGGATATATTCTCCCATTTCCACTCTGGCACTGGTAAAGGTTAAAGCATCCCTTTCGGTAACTACCACTCTGCTTTTACCTATTGACAAGTCAAACACTTCACTGTAAAATCAGCAATTTCCCTTTTTATTCCATCCCACCAGTAATACTCCCGAAGATCTCTATACATCTTAGTACTGCCAGGATGAACTGAAAATGGAGAACTATGAGCTTCACATAACAACTCTCTCTTCAACTGTGAATCACAAGGCACACAAAATCTCTTCCAAAATCTCAAAACACAACCATTACTAGTGTTTAATTTAGGAAACTTTCCTTTCTGAACCAGCTCTACCTTTTTCTGCAACTCACTGTCTTGCTTCTGTGCTTACTTAATTCGGTCTGATAGAGAAGATCTCACTGATACCTGAAACAAAACAAAAGGACATTGTGCACCAAAAACTTATTTTCCAAAGTTCATCAAATCCTTAACCAAAGGATCACATTCCAAATGCAACATTGTTAAGTAAACATTACTTTTTCTACTCAAAGCATCAGCCACTTTATTTGCTTTTCCCGGGTGGTAATGAATTGTAGAATCATAGTCCTTGATTAATTCTAGCCATCTCCTCAGTCTCATGTTCAATTATTTTTGAGTGAATATATACTTTAAACTTTTGTGATGAGTATATATTTCACACTTTACTCCATACAAATGATGTCTCTAAATTTTTAAAGAGAAAACAACAGCAGCTAATTCCAAATCATGTGTAGGGTAATTTACCTCATGAGTTTTCAATTGACATGAAGCATAAGCAATTACCTGATCATTCTGCATTAGGATGAAACCAAGTCCTTTCAATTAAGAATCACTGTAGATAACAAACTCCCCATTCCTGGAAGGTAGTGCCAAAACTAGAGCATTGACCAATCTTCTTTTTTGTTCTTGAAAACAATCATCACATTCTTTTATCCAGATAAACTTAACATTATTCCGAGTTAGCTTAGTCATTGGACTAGATAACCGGGAAATATATCTAACAAACCTTCAGTAATAGCCTTCCAAACCATGGAAGCTACGAATCTGAGTTACATTTGTGGGTCTTCGCCATTCTTCAACAACCTTTGTTTTTGCAGTATCAATAGTTATTCCATCTTTAGAAACAATGTGACCAAGGAAATAAATTTATTGCAACCAAAACTCACACTTTCTGAATTTCCCATACAATTTATTTTCTTTTATAGTTTGAAAAATTACCCTTAAATTCCTTTCATTCCCCTCTTTACTTTTAGAAAACATCAAAATATCATTAATGAAAACAAACACAAACTTATCCAAGAACTCATGGAAAATTCTATTCATAAGGTCCATGAATACAGCAGGTGAATTGGTTATCCCAAAAGGCATAACTACAAATTCATAATGGCCATATCTTGTTCGAAATAAGGTCTTTGAAATATCTTCTTCCTTTACCTTCAACTGATGGTACCCCGATCTCAGGTCAATCTTTGAAAAATACTGAGCTCCCTAGAATTGATCAAACAAATCATCGATATGAGACAAAGGATATTTGTTCTTAATAGTGATGTTATTAAAGGCTCTATAATCAATGAAAATTCTCATATAACCATCTTTCTTTTTAACAAATAAAACAGAAGAACCCCGTGGTGATGTACTAGGTTGAATGAAACCTTTCTCTAATAAATCTTGCAATTTCTCCTTCAACTCTAAAAGTTCAATTTGAGCCATTCGATAAGGGGGTTTTGAAATTGGATTAGCATCAAGAACTAAGTCAAAAGTAAACTCAACTTCCTGATCTGGTATTATTCCAGAAAACTCATCAGGAAAAACATCAGGATACTCATTTACCACTGGAACATCATTAATATGAATAGTTCCCGTGTTTACCACAATATGTGCAAGGTAACATGCATTTCCATATTTTACAAGTTTCTCGGCCTCTTGATATTTTATCAATATTAAAGGTTCATTCTTGTACACAAATTTAAAGTCTTTCTAAAAAGAAACTTCTTTAGCTCTACAGTCAATGATAGCATGGTAAACAGAGAGCCAATCCATACCCAGGAAAACAACAAAATCTACTAGAGGTAAAACAATAAGGTTTTCAAGTAGGTTCTTTCCACATATAAGGATAGGAATATTCTTATAAATTATTTTTGCCTCAACATTTCCCCCAGGTATTTTTACCACAAGTTCAGGATTCATTTCTTGAGATGGAATTCCAAATTTACTAGAAAGGTTTTTAGAGATGAAAGAATGTGTAGACCCCGAATCAAACAACACACTGGCATAATCTGAAAAAACAAACAAAGTACCTGATACCACTTCATTTGATGGCCCAACATCTGCTGAAGTAGTTGCAAAGGATTTCAGCACCCCTTTCTTCTTGTATTCTAACTGCTTCCCATCAATCGAGCTCTTTTTCGGACACTCGTTTGCATAGTGACCCATCTCATTGCACTTAAAACATTTCACTAACTGTAAATCAAATTTAGACTTACCATCACCTTGATCTTTTTTAGTGAAATCACGAGCCTTATGTCCCATCTTACCACATCAGTAGCACTTTACAGAATTCAAAAGACATTCCCCATCATTCCTTTTACCGCATTTATCACAAACTGGAAACTTAGTTTTCTTACCATCAGACTTTTTTGAAGAATTGTTCCCTTTCTCCTTCCACCTCGGTCTCTTCTTCTATTGGTTGTTATAGAACAATTGATCATCGTCAAAACCCATTTCCACCTTCTCAGCACATCAAACAAGCTTTTCAAAACTTTTTAACTCACGAGAATCCAATTCCCTTTGATATTTTGGCTTTAATCCTAATTAAAAACGATTGATTTTACTATCAAGGTCTCGGATAAAATTTGAAGCATACCTTGCCAATCGAGTGAACCTTTCTTCATAGGCAGCCACTGAGTCATCCTCTTGCCTCAATTCCAAGAATTGGTTTTCCATCCTAAGTCAAACAGCCTTAGGAAAATACTTCTCAAGAAACATACCTTTGAATTCATCCCAGTAGATAGCATCAATCTCATCATCATCCCTGATATTTTTAACCACTGACCACCACTGATCTGTTTCACCCTCCAAATGGTACATAGCAAGACTAACCTTTTGATTGTCTGAACACCCCATGACATCGAAAATCTTCTCTAGTTCTTTAATCCACCCTTTAGTTAGCACAGGGTTAGATGATCCTATGAATGATGGGGGATGTTGCCTCATGAAATGTTCCACCACTGACATGTTCATCTACGGTTAATCTGGCTGATCTCGGGCATGGATACCACCACCATTTATTGCTTCAGTCAACTGCACCATTACTGCAACAAACTGTTCAGTTCCAATTCCGTCCATCTCAGGATACTGATTCAGAAGGTCATTTCCTTCTGTATGCCTTCCTAGCACTGCTTCCCTGTTTCCTCTGCGAAAAACCATTCTGAACAAACATGTCTTAGATGAAAAAACATGGTAATCTTCAAAAGCTGTATCATTTCAATTTTTCCATAAAAAAAATATTTCTGGATAATTAATTAATAGAATTCTAACTCCTAAAGTTATCTAAACTGACCTCTGATACCAACTATAAGGCCCCAGCCTTAAACATTACTTAATCTTGAGTAATTACAAGAATACACATTGAGGATCTTTTTAGGTTTAGAGTTTTAGAGAATTAGATCATAAATCATGAATTACATTCCACATTTAAACAAAGTGGTTACATAAAAGATAGTACTAATTTTTCTCATCAACGGAAACATATTTAAAATAAAACATGGATTCTTTCTTGACACTTCCTTGACACTATCATCACATCATGTACCTTTCCCGTTACCTGTGAAAAACATTTCAAAAACTTTGGATGAGCATAAAAAGCTTAGTAAGTGATATAAAAATACGAAAAGGAAACATTAGTACATGAATGCATAAGAATCAATGAAATCATACTTTACTCATAAAACATAAGCATGTTAACATACCTCATGAAATCGTAAGATTTATGAATAACTCATAGAAATCATAAGACATAAAGGTATCTTGATGCATTCATAACATTCTTACATAGGGAGTAACCCTCATGGTTATGTTTGGAATACCCATCACAGTATATTCCCTATATCTCTTTGGAGAAACCTTAACTTTTAACACCTTCATGTTACCCAATTCATTAGAAAGCTATATCGAGATCACCTTCTATTAGTTTATCATGGAACCACCCATCTTCATAATAATTCCCAAGAACCATAACATAATCGTATCACATAAAACATGCACAAAGGAAACATAACATTTCCATATTTTAATAACAAGATAACAATATAACACATTTATATAATAAAAACATTATTAAAACCATTTTCAGTACCAAAATAAAAGAAAAGTAAAACATGGTATTTATTTTTTTATTTTAAAAAAAAGTTATGGCTTGTAGAGGAAGCCGAAACTCAAATAATGGTCACGGCGGCGGAGAAGTCATTGTTGCCGCATACGTACAACAACAAAAACATTACCTTTTGTCATTTATTAAATGCTTCATATAAAAAAGATTCCTTTTGAAGAAACTGAAAAGTCAAAGGGGTTTATACACCGTATAAAAGAAAGTTGTGTATAAAATAAAATATCCCTCAATGAAAGGAGATTGAGACGAAGTCCCATACCTCGGGTCCGACTTGACTCGATCGTTCTTTAACATCCTAAATAATAAACTTGAGTTAATTTCTACTTTCTTAAGAACATTTTCCAAGTTCATTATTCCTTTTATAACACTTATTACCATGTTATGAACACTATGTAATTATTTAAGTTAATAATGGTCGTTTTGTTGATCATTGGTACTTGAGTCAAAAATAAACTCTTTATAATTACAAGTTGTTCATGTGGTAAAATATCGATTATATCCAGAATTATATTCATTATTTAGATATCATATATATCATATATATCCAGTATATACATGCATTTATAATATTACATAACATTTAGAGGTAAGAAATGAAATGCACCATTCATGGAGACAGTAAGCCATACGTACACATGAACGCTACTTTCATTTCTATTTCCTATTTAATGGAATTGAATCATAATTATATGAAGGTATATTATAATTCTAGTATAATATCATATATAATATCATATATAATATCATTAACTCAATCCTTTATATGTCCCAAATCTGGCATTAACGAATCAAATCACTTTGAGGGGGTTGTAGTCCGCTCTTCCTAAAATGAAGATATCGTGTTTACCCATAATGGAAGCCATAAAGGTATGCCATAAATGAAAAATACAGAAGCTTAAGGAAAACATAAACATATTATATATCATATATAAATATAGTGACATCTTAATGGACACCTTTGAAGTTGTTATAATAATATTGAACAATCATCATTTCGTGAGACAGAAATTCGTCATCCACGGAAACAGTATGATCTTTAACCATTAGATGTAGGTGTGTGTAAGTGTAGATCAAATAATTATTATAAAAACATCATATTATATTGAACATATTTGTTTTATTACAAAATAAATGAATAAAAAGAGTTTAGGGGGTGGGAGAAGCAAAATAATACAAAAGAGCATTAGAGAAGACTTTACCTTTGAATCAAGTAACTCCTCTTGGTTTGAACCAAAAGGGTTTATTGAAGAGATTTATGCCTAAGGTAAGGCTTCTAGGATGAGGATAGGGATGTGGAGAGATAAAATGGGTAGATCTTGGCTGAGAAAATGGATTGAGAGGTGTGTGTAAAGAGGTAGAGGTGGGGGCCTTTTATAAGAGGAGAGGAGGGGCACTCTTGGAAAGTAAAGAAATGTTACTTTATTTTAAAATGAGTTTCGGATTTAAAAGGTCCCACATTGATATATTTCGAGGATAAGGTGATAAGGGTTCGAAATATACTCATCCAATAGGTCTTTGACAAGTGTATGTCTTAGATGATACATTATCTTTTCATTTTATTTAAATCGTTTATTAATGAGGTAATCGCTGCATCATCATGATGTCATAAATAATTTAATTTATTTAATGTCTAAATATTATAAAAAAAACAATGATTTAGGAAATATTTCTAGCTTTCCAATTACCATTTATAGTCCAAAATATCATTTATGTAGACAAAATTAAAAATGTTTTACTCAGGAAATATATTCTTTGTTATATTTAACTGTCTTTAAAAATAAAAAGATAAAAAGTCATTATCACATAAAATTGATTCCATTGGTTCCCCAAGATTGGTAAAAGGAATACCATGGTCATCCATGACACAACCCGTAGCATTAGGACACATTTTGGGGTCATTTGTTATTATTATGATATTATTTTATTATCCCTAAATACCCGATTACTAATTAATCAAGATAATTAAAGATAATTACCGTTTTTACTATTCATAATGTCCAAAAACAAGAGTCTTGATTTCATAATTTTTACCTTCTTATTCCAAATATGTAATCCATTTTACCAAATTCCAAAAATATAAATTGCGATAATTAATTTAAAAATAATTCTCGTTGTCAAAACAAATAGCAGGTTTTTTAAAAAAATATCTATGAAAAGTTTGGCACTTGTTATGCCTAATTCTAATGTGAAATTAATCTCAATGTCCACCATTGGATTACATGGTAAAAATATATTATATTTAAACTTTAAAACCAATTAAAAATATAATCTAACAATATAATTAAATTTGATGGACAAGCATTTTTGATTTAAAATGCAGTATTTTACTATTCATTAAAAAATGAACATTGTCAGAAAAATACCAAAAATTTATCCAAAGTAAATTTAAATGTCCCAATAATAAATAATAAGTTTATTTTGACAAATAGAGCTTATTAAATTGTCAAAAGTTTGATTTGAAAATGGTTTTCCATCAGAAGGTAGTAAAACAATCTTTAAAAAAAATATTAGTGTATTCCATGCTTAAGATTGGATTTATTCTAATTTTAATCCTCTAGAACACTATCTAATTCATAAATATACATAGATAAGAATATATATTATTCATTAATTACTTTGTATTTTACACTTACCCACACATTCATTCTGGAAAAATCAATTTCTCACAGCATAATATCATATGGGTCTCCTTCCAGGTATAATCCCCATCCAATTACCTTTACTATCAATAGGTTGGGATTCCCTTACATATTAATATGAGTAATGAATTTCCTCAATTCATGATTTTAGACTATAATCTTACCCCAAAAAATTTATGGATGCCTTTGAATAAAAGATTATTTTATCTTGTATCAAACTAGGAGGCCGAGTCTAGAAAATATTAAATGAATAAACACTAACATACTTATCACACACCACTAAATAGTATTTTCACATCATATAAATTTATGATTCCTCATATATATGTATGAGAAGATTAAATACTCTCATTTGAGTTGTAATCCCCCTAATTTCATCTTTTTTTTACCATGATATGTTTCATGGTTTATATAACAGGACCATAAAATTTATGTAACATTCCATTTTCATGTGGTAAGATGGGCCTCCATTTCTCATTAAAGTTTGGATATTCCTCTTCCATTACACATGGAGTACCTTTGGGTGCCCTAATGTACCAATCACATTGACCTTAATCTATGTGTATGGTGTCCCCAGAGAGTTTTTTGTGGTGTTGGGTGGCCTCACTATCACACACATTCCATTAAGACACACCCCCATAGACAAATAATTTTGACCGTAAACTATTTACAAATGGTAAAAAAACTATGACCTTAAAGAATGAGTCCATGGTACATGAAACACAATCATAAACTATATGCTACCCACCCTAGATTTCATTTCTCATTATGGGGTATTCATGTTTTTTATCCTTCGTTATTACTTGCCTTCATTGAAGGGAGTGTAAATTCATTTTGGATTTCTATGTCCTTTTTTGCAAGATGTTAATATATGAATCTACCACATGAAATGAACATAGAATTCCCTCTTGATCTAATATGAGGAATAAATATTGGATTACTGGGAAGAAAATCCCCACACACTCCTCATCTTGGTCAGATGTCATGAAACTATGTGATGTGTCCTTATCAAACGATGTTATACTACATTATGTCACATCCTCACTATAAGATATAAAACTACATTCTAATCATTCTCATTTCATGACATGAAACTGAAATTCATCTTTGGACCTTCTCTGAGAATCAATTTCCTTTAGCGTTGGTCATCTGCTTCATCGTGTTCTTTGACCATCACTTGGAATCTAAGATGATCCTATGATAAAAGATGATTTAGAAATTTTTTAAGACTAATATTCCCTCATTAATTTATTCTAATACTTGGTGAAAAAATTCCATGATATATTGAATCTATTCGAATAATCCATCACTTCATTTCCATTATTCGTGTCCCCCTAATTTATATCCTCATCCTACTCCATGTTTGAAGATACCCCCTAATGATATGGTTTTTGCCCCACTGGCCCACCTACTATCCTAGGAAAATTACCTAAAAGGCTTTTTATGGCATTATGAGACATGTTTCATGTTTTTAACTTGTTCAATAGTCAATCCTCATTTATTTTATTCCAATAAAAGCTAAGAGGTATGGGTTCTATGTTTTGAACTCGGCCAACAATTGTATTTTATCATGATTCCACTCCCATTTTATTACAAATTTTGGATTTCAAGAATCATGCTCTCTACTCCCCTTTTTTCAAGAAGAATTTAACACCCCAGATGTTACCCCATTCGTGCACTAGCAAACTTTGGAAAATAAATTTGGTTTCATAGAAGGCCGTGTCCTCTAGTCATAGAACATTCCTTGTCAGAATACTCCCAAAGGTAATCGATGTACCAGGAATTTTTGGCTAGTATGCTCTCAGTTGTGATAGAAGTCTCATGCAGTCCAACGAATTCTTGGTAAAGATTCTCCCAAATAGGATCAATGTCCCATTTTGACCACAACACATCTTCCCTATGTAGCATTGTCAAACTTTTGAATGACCGTATATTGTCTATTTTTTCTACATTGAGTATGAGTCTCATGGTAATATATATTTCAATTGGTTGTTACATCAATGAGATCTAGATACAGTGTGCTATAAGGTATGAGTATTTCATTAGCACTTTCATTATAATGTGTTCCACCACACCCTTTTCATCCTCATTGGACCACTTTCTCTAGGAGAAAAGTATTGACACCAGTAAAAAGAATATGATAAGTTACCAAAATTTGAAAAAATTTCTCTAGGTATATACTTCACTTAATAATATTTGATTTTACTAGTCATAGATCCTAAATAGACATACATATTAGATGTTATGGTTGTTTGAATTTAGACTGCATAAAATGGCCAGTCAGGGTTATTCTGAGGAAAATGGTGCAATTTCGCACAATATTCAAAAACAAGTGTGAATGTACTTCATGGCCTTTCAACTGAGTTTTTTTCAAAATGTGATGGGATGTTCCTTGGATTCCCTTCAATAAAAATATAATCAATGTACCATGCACGCAAAATTGAATTATTTCACGCAATAATTGAATCTTCAGTGCAAAAATGTAATCTTAAGCACAAACCTGTTGCGTAACCATCATTTTTCATTCCAATGGTTATGTCAAATTCATATTTTCTATGAAAAAAAGATCCCACCACCATTTGAAAAATTCATTCGTATGTAATGTTGTGTGAAAATAAACTTATGTGATAAAATTATGCAACATGCTGAAATGCCTGTAAACACAACATCAAACACTCATTCGAGGAAGAGTGCCTCTGGGTAGAGCTCCCTCATGCCCAGCCCTTAGTTTCATGATTCACAAAAAACACCCAATTCCCAATGTTTCGAGATATTACCTAGTCACATTCCCTCAAAATATGATCTCCATATTATAGTATTGAGTGTAACAATTTCCATAGGAATTTTTTTTTGCGGAAATTATAATCATTTCTGTGGCCCTATTTGTGTAAAAAAATATTTTGTGATTCCCTATTGGTGTGTTGTTTGAAAAAATCCCTCATGGTTTTTCTCAGTGTTTTTAGGTTTATTATGATTGTTGACAATGACATATGATAGAAAATGAGTATGGTTGGTGATTGTCGATGTAGGTTTTTAAAGTGGTGTAGTTTCCTAGTGTTCACCAAAGTTTTGGGCCCCAAATTCATATGTTTGGTTTTTTTAAAATAAATTTATTTCCACAATAGTAGTTCTTCAACTATGAATAATAGTTCGTGGATAGAAAAGTAGTTTTTTAGATTGGTAAAAGAAGTTTGGAAATGCTATGGGTTTAAAAAAAGTAGAGTTATGTGTACCGCAAAGTATGTTATATGGATATCAAATGAAAAGTAGTTTGTGGGAGGGTTTGATTCTATAAGGGGCAGGAATTTCATGGGATAGCTTATCATTTGTGGGAATTTTGTTGCGATTTGAGGAGCCACAAATGGTCTTCATGCATGGAAGTGATCAGTGGATATATAAGATAAATTGTGGTATAAAGACCGCATAGCATAGTCTTAAGTGAGGGTTGTACCACATCAATGATTTTAAGAAATTGGATTAGAAATATTTTCATATATATTTTCCTATATAAGGACCTCTAATCAGATTATTTTGTTGAGTGATTTTCATAATAAAACATCTTCACCCTATGGGGAATTCAAAGAAGTCCCAAGTGGTTCATGAGGGAGGATTCAAAGAAGGGGAATAGTTTTTAAAGGGAGGATTCCAAGAATGGAAAATGGATACACAAAGATATTGAGTGGAAGGAATTTTTCCTGGTATTGTACTTCACAAAGAATAGTTTTCACAGTTTTGAGGAAATCCATGGGGCATCAACAGTCTATAGTATTTGAAGTGGTCCACAAATGATATGCAGTACATAGAAGAATAGGTGGTCCATGAAGCACTAGGGCAACACATTTCGAGGAAGTCAATTTAGGAAGTAATAAAGCTCACAAATGAACTAAAACAATTTGTAAAATTAATTTCCACAAACTAATAATAGGAAAAAGTTGATTTTATATATGGGTGAAAATTTGACTATAATAGAGCATCTATTTATATTGAGGATACATGTATTCATTTAAATTATGGGATATAAAAGTCCCTAAAATTATAGTGGATCCCTTCCAAAATAATTTAGAAAAAGAAGAGAAAGATGGTGATCCCTTACATAAGAGGTGAGTTAGAGAAATATACATAGGGAGTGACCCTTATTAAAGGATTGAACTGACCCTAATCTTTGTAATGGTAATGAGACAAGGCATAAAAGTGATCTAGACTAGAAATCATAATTGGATATAAGCCATAGTGAATTTGGTACAATCTGCACATTGTCTTTATATGATCCTTGGATGTATCCCAATGTTGGTGAACCAAGCACAAATCTTTCGGTCCTTGTGCTTTATATATTTATTTAGTTCAAATGCATTATAATTTGATAAAATTGGAAAGGATTCAATCATAATTAAAATTAAAGATAATAAGAAGTATCCCTTGTAATAAAGAGGACAATATCTAATGGGGCATGAAGAAATATGAAAATAATATCCATACCCTAATTCATCCTCCCTCTTAGGGTATCTAGGCTCCTTTTGGACCTAATAATTGATATCAGAGCTTTGGATTTTTTTTATCAGATCTATTTTCTATGACATGGATCAGTTGATGGTTGAAATTAATGTTTAAAAATTCTACTATCCTAATATTACTTAACAATGGGTATAACTTAAAATAATAAGAATAATTCTGGTTGTATTCCATAATGTGGAAGTGTCTATGTAAAGGGTGTTATTCTGTTGAAGGAAAAACCAATGCACATGAGAATGATTTTGAAGAATCATATAGTGAAACTTTTTACTCATTCAATGATTATAAATGAATAATTAGATAACCTGATTTTCCAAGTGATACTAGAAAATTGATGAAGAATAAATTACATGGAATAAAAAATCAAATGTTGTCCATGTAAAAAATGAATTGGATTGGAAATTTAATGAATAAATTAAATTTATAGATATTTGATTCCAAGTGCCATAAATTGAGATCAAATAGATCATATGATTAATTAAAAGGCTTATTTATGTGTCCATTGGTATGAGGTAGAGGAATTATTCCATAGGTTAATTACATAGAAAATTTCTATAATGGTATAACACTCAAAGCTATTTAAATGGGAAAGAGTTTGAAATTAGAAGAAATTTAGAATCTAGAATCCAAAAATGATGGTCTGGATAATAATCAATCTGAACAACTTTAGATTAACCAAATGCTATATAAATAGAATTTATGAAACAATGAATCTATTGCTTAGAAAAATTATAATATAAATGATATATATGACCTGATAGATAAGATCTCACAAGAATAGGAAGTTGAGGTAACTAATGGGATAACTCTAATAAGAGAACATAATGCTCAACATGAATCTATGTCCAAGAAGATTCAATAGTTTAGAGAATATCTAGAGTCAGTTAAGAAATCATTGGGGAAATATAATGCCCATGGAAAGCATGCATTAAATGATTCTTTTCACTTATGATTTTATTATCCTTTTTCTATTGGTAATGATATGAAATGAAAATATTCCAAATTATATGATACACATGAAATTATTGTCACATCCCAAAGAAATCTAGTTTTGGTAATGTAGTTATTAGATATAATGAGTTAACTCCCATACAAAATACAAATAGAGTTGAGAATAGTTAAAAAAAATATGGAAAAAATATATTGATAATGGAATCATACCTAAAAAAGGCTTTTGTAGGTAGTAATGATAGCATGAGTTATTTTTCTTGAATGCATTGTCGTAGTTCATGTTTTTTTAGGCATTGGAAAATATGTCATTATGTGAAGACAACAAAACATTCTAAATCTAAGAATAAGATGAAGCTTCATGGGAAATATGAAAGCATAGTATCTTAGAAGAAACTATCCATGAAATGCTACTATTGTGGAAGACTGGGACACACCACAAATAAGTGTCAAGAATCCTAGGGGCTCAAAGTAAAAAGTAGAACTATAGATGCCTCAATATCTCATCCAAGAAAGGATGAAAGGTGGTATAACTCTAAGTGAATATGTTTTATTTCTTCTGATCATGGTTATTTGGAAATAAATTACAACAATAATAATGAAGGGATTGAAAAGGAACCCAGAAGGAAGATCTCCAATACTGGCAATGTTTAACAAGAAAATACTATATTAGAAGAAAACATGATAAGTTTAAAAATGGGTCTACATCCTAAGAGGAATCATAAGGACATCATACAAAGTCACATCAATCACCTCTATTATTAAACTCATAATAAATATCTTGGAGGCATTGTAAACAGACCTATAAGGAAAATAGAGGAGATGATCCATTTGTGATTAAGAAAAATGTAAATTCAGTGGAAGAATCAATCCCAACAAGAAAAGGTTACATGACTTGGATATCTATGAAAATAAAAATGAATAAATAGTTATTTGAAAAATTCACATCTCATGCAACATGGTGATAAGTGAATGCCACAAAAAGAGCCCTCCAATAAAGGAAGAAGCAAGAGAATATGACTAATGAAAAGATTCCTAGTCAAATAAAGAGTGATAAAAAATAGAAGATTTGTGGAGAATCAAAGAATTATAATTAAAAAAATGGGTTTTAACCCAAAATTTTGAAAAAAGTTATGCTAAAAAATCCAAATATCTAAAGAAGAATCGAAATGTGGGTAAATAATTCATAGTCATATGGATAGAATAATTTATGTTGTTTGGGCAGATTTAATATGCAAAAAAACTGTACAGTGCATTGTAAGAAATTATCAAATGTTTGATCCATTAATATCAACTACAATCCTCTTCTAGAGGATTCCATATGTTCCCCTCTTTCTATGTGTCTAAATTATATTAACTTATGTAAATGTTTTTTTGGTTTGGGATGATATATGATCCAAGGAGAAGTGGAATCAACATATGCAAATTGGTGATGTGATGTTCTCTAGAATTACAACTGAATCAAATCAGTTAACAGATCTAAAGAATAAATCTATAATAATTTCATGAAAGTAGTTAATGTTCGATGGTTACATGAGATATAGTAACATAATAGAGTAAAATGAATAGTGATGGTGTTATTACCTTTTTCTCTTGTTTCTTACACAAAGTTCTGACTCAATGGGGTTGGTGGTTTTTTGATGGATCCTTGCTATGTGGTAAATTAACCAAATGTAAATTCCAATGAATGTTTCTACAATTGGGAAATGTTATTGAGCTGGATAAGTCACAAAAACCTATAGTCACATGTGAATAAATGGTTTAGGATTAGATGAATGTTTGTGGGTCTAATTATTTGGCCTAACAACATTAAGAGTTTTATATTATAGGGGGAACATTCTATCTCAGAATCATCTGAAAGGACAACATAGACCAATTAGGAAAAAAACACTTCCATGAACATTATTGAGATAAGAGAAAATGTCTCAATGGCATAAAAGTTATGAAAGTTTATTTTTTTCGATGTCAAGAAGACCCATTGGGGGAGAAGCAGCAAATTTTATCTATTTATGATAGTCTATTTTTTTCTAACAATATTTTATCAATTTAATCATTTCTGGATACCAATAATATTTGAGTGAATATAAAAAAAATGTTTCCACAAGATTCTGAAAAATTATTTGAATGAATGGTGGTCACTATAGTAGATAATGAACTAAATCATTGACAACATAATGAAAAGTTTCATTATGGTAGTAATGAGTAGGTAAGAAACTCAGGGGGATTTGAATTAGAAAATTATGATTTAGAATAAAATACTAATAATGATAATGAGTAAATCAAACATATATCATCCTAAAATCCAAAGTTTTGAGCTAAAACTGTGTAGAAAAATGCAATTTATAATCAGACATTTCAAGTGAAGACATGGAAGATAAAGACTCTACCACAAGGATCATACATATCATGGGTATATCATAAAATGGTATTAATGAAGTAGCTGGAGTTAATAATTGGGTTTAGTCTATAAATTAAGAGCCTGAAAAAATTAAGAAGAATCAGATTATTCTTGGTCATAACTGTATAAAGAAGTTAAAAGTTTTCCAGATGGACATTGAGTCAGCATTCTTGAATGGGGTTCTTGAAGAATAAGATTAAATTAATAATATAGATTCATTTATCATTAATGAATATGAAAAATTAGTTTTTTGTCTAAATAAGGATCTATATGGGTTGAATCAAGCACCAAGATCATGGTATTCAAGAAAGGATCAGTTTTGGAAAAGCTCAGATTTCATTGTGGTGGAGTTGATTACAATCTATATGTGAATCTGGTGGTTATTTCTATATTAGTGGATTGTGTGTTTTTTGTCTATGAAATAAACAATATTTAAATTAATTAATTATATAATAAGGTAAATATATTGTGGCTACTCAAGAATTCATGTAGTTATTGTGGATGAAGAATCGTCATGATGATATGGGAGTGGAAGTGAAGTCTCTGATTAAAATCAATTGAGATAATTCAATTTTAATAAATCATTGAAAAAATAGATTCCATTAAAAAATTACATGGAACTTTGACATGAAAAAAAGTGTATATGTTGACCCCCACCCCTCTCTTATAGGGTGTTTTGTTTCTTCCTCAATCCACTGATCTGTGTTCATTACCCTATTTTATAACTAAAAAGAGTGTGCTTCAAGTTCATTGAAAACAGAGGATAAATTGTGGATGTAATAAGGGAGAAAATGTCTTAATCAATATAAGTGAAGAAGATGATAAGTGGAGTAGTGAGATATGGGAGAAACAAGATAATGGATGTTTAAATTATGATTATGCTTTTGGTGATCAATCAAAGATTATATATCACGACAAACAAGGTTCATGATCAATGTTTTTGAGTGGTTTCGCGAATGAAGTGATTCATTGATAGACTTTTCATACTACTCTAGTTTCTCATGCTGTGCATGGATCTATGTTCTTAGACAATGTGTTGAGAAAATATTTTATTTCTATCTGAATCTATTGAAGTGAATTTTGGTAGAGGATGGAAAAAGGTTTAATGATGTATCACGTTGAGAATATTGGTCAACAAAAACAATGTTGGATATTATTGTGAAAAAATTCCTCAAGGAATTATCTATGTGTTTTTTTATATGATTTTATTTTTTGAAAAATCCATTTGAATTTAAATATTTCTGGTTGGTGATTTACATAGTTGGTTTTTATAGTGTCATAGTTTCATAATGATTTCTAAATTTTTGGGCCTCAAAATTGGGAGTTTGGTTTTTGTAAAAGGTGTGTTTTTCTACAAAATGGGTTTGCAAACCATAAAGAATAGTTCACAAACTGAAAAAGAAAATTGATAAATGGAAAATGAAAATTATAATTGGAAGGATTTCTCCATTGCATCACTATACGGACTGCAAAGGATGCAATGTGGATTGCAAATAAAAAATAGTTTGAAGGAGGATTAGAGTCTACAAGGTGCTTGTAGTTCATGGGATGGATCATCATTTATAAAAATGAAGTGGCAATTTTAGGAGCTAAAAAGGGTTTTCTTTTATGGAAGATATTGTTTATTGTAAATTATAAATCTTTCTATGTGAACCATATAGAATAGCCTATGGTGATGGTTGTACCGCATCGATGATTTTATGAAATTGGATTAGCGGTATTTTATTATCTATTTCTCGATATAATGATAGCAAATTAGATTTTTATATAGATCAATTTTCATATGAAAATATCTTTGATCTAGGAGGAATTCATAGAAGTTTGGAGTAATTCATGAGGTTGGATCCCATTAAGGAGAAGAGTTTCACGAGGGAGGATTCTACAAAAGGAGAGGAGTTTTGTGGAGATATTTCACATAATGAATGTTGTGGGGCACTATTTCCCACAAAGAAATGTTTCTGCAATGTTGAGGTGGTTCTATATACACCAGAAGTCCATTGACATTGATGTCGTCCATGAAATAGTATCATCCCATGGATGAAGAGTTTCTCTATGAAGCACTCACACCATGGGGTGCATGGTAGTTTTCCGAATAAGTAAGAATGTTTACAAAGGGACTAAAATAGTTTTAAAAAGTAAATTCTGCAAAATAATAGTACTTTTAAAAGTAGATTTCAAGTAAATGTGAAAAGAGGGATTCAAAATAGAATCTACCTATAGTGAGGGTGCATGTATTAATGATAATTATGGGACCTAAAAGTCTATAAATTGTGATTGGATACCATATATGAGTAGTGTATAAAAGAAGATGAAGACGATGATCCTTCCCACCTAGAGTGAGCTAGAGAAAGAGACATAGGGAGTGACCCTTGGGAAAGAAGTGATCTAAACCTAAATGTTCTAAAGGCAATGAGCTAGGAAATATATGTGATCTAGCCCAAACAAAAATATTTTTTGTGAGCCTTAGTGAATTTGGTATAGTCGGAACATTTCTGTTGTATACTCCTTACATATATCCCAATGTGGGTGACCCAAGTAAAAATTCACATGTTCTTATGTTATCCTTATTTATTTACATTTAGTGCATTATTTTCAGATAAAATTGTAATAGATATAATCAATATTATCAATAAACAGCTTAATAAGTGATTCTTGTAATAAATAGGTCAAGATCCAGGGGGTAGGATGTTGTTTGGATTGAATATCATTACACTGATTCACCCCCTCCCTCAGGTTACCTAGGACCCTTATGTACATAACATATGTCAAGATCAATATTGAAGAATTTGTATTTATGATAAAATCATTATATTTTGTGAAACTATTTTTAAACACACACTCACTAGTCCATAGCACTGTGCCTGCACCCCACACCCCCACATGGGATCATTTCCAAGCTACAGTCTATAGCCTCCTGCTCAATCCCTTCGCTACCGTCACTAAAACCCATAAAAATGGAGAGTCATACAATAAAAAGTTTGGTCTGAGGTAGTGAAATTGTGGGTTGTTACATTGTGCATCCCTATCAACAACCCCATAGATTCCACATGCTGTGGTACTCCTCCACATTCCTTGAAATGCCTTGATTCGACCTACTCCTCTTGGTCCATTTCCCATGCCATGAGATGAGATTATCCTCTTGGGATCCTTTGAGTACCTTGAGTTTATACAAATCTCAAGAAACTCAGAAATCCCCATCACCTAACTCATATGCTAGGTTTAACCATATAGGGCCACCCACAGTGTAAGTCCCACATAATCCATTATTGTGGAACTTCTGCATAGTTTTCCCCACTACATTATTTTAACCTTTAGCATACTATATCATTAATGAATAGTATTTCTTATGCATCAAGAATAATATTCCTCATTAAATGATCATGAGAAGACATTCCATACTCCACACTAAAATACTTTAAAATGAATAATACCTTATAATTCATGATTATAATTCCATAAACATCAATATTAAGATGCATCATGACATGATCATAAGAATAAATTTAGTAGTCCTCACTAAGTGACATTGAAATATAGAATACCCTATAATTCATCAATAGGATTCCTTATGTGTCAACCATCAGATTCCTCATTCCATGATTATGACAAGACATTTTATGTCCTCACTACATGACATTAAACTATATCATTCCCTTTCATTAATGAATATGATTCCCTATGTGTCAATAGTAATATGTCCAATAGTCCTCACTACATGAATTTACAAAACGATATCCCCTATCACTCAAGAATTGGATTCCCCCTATCACAAATAAAATATTCCTTATGTATCATGTTTATGACACATCATGTAATCTTAAGAAGACCACCAAATAGAAACCATGGGCTGCCTCATCTTGTGCAAGCCGCAATCACATACCTCAACCCACTAGCTAGTTGAGATTCTCGCATGTCCTCACATGATAAAGAATTGATGGGTATCTAAATGCATATTACAAAGAAACTATGTCCCTTCACATGATGTTAAACTATAAGCTTACATCATGAAATGAACAT
This sequence comes from Viscum album, assembly GCA_963277665.1. Taxonomy (NCBI): domain Eukaryota; kingdom Viridiplantae; phylum Streptophyta; class Magnoliopsida; order Santalales; family Viscaceae; genus Viscum; species Viscum album. Next base: position 549,555,822 of record OY728148.1, read on the forward strand.
GGGATGCCATCATGACCTGACATGAGGAAGACATGATGGGAGGATCCCACATATAATCCTCATTCACATCATTTCATCTCTATAGAGACACACTAATTGCTCTACCGTGTCAGCCCCATTCACATAATTACTACTCCATATAAAAACTTGGGAATCTATCACACATAGTACTCGTTCATATCATTTCTCCTCTATAGCATCACCTGGGAAGCTCCCAAGTGTATGCTCCAACAACATCATTACATCTCCTAGGATTACCTGGGTAGATCATTTTGTAATCCCCACACTATTCCAACTGAGATAAAACATCTTGAGATGGAGAAATTCTATGCGTAATCCCCATACACCCATCATCAATGCTCTTTTTGTGACAATAGTGTGCTTAATGCATGATATTAAACTTTAAGGATCAGTCTTATCTCATTACTATATAATGTGGTATGAAATTACATGGGGTTTCATCACAATCATAAAAATAGGGTACATGGGATTCCTCTCTGAGGTTCAATACCGACCAATGGTAAACCAGGGTGCTCCCTCCTAGTGTCATAGTTTCCTTATCCACCTCAAGGGGCATTATGATAAGTCACATGGATCTATCTTAAGGGGGTTTCTAATCCATACATCTAGGGTTAACCACAAGGAGAGTTCTCACCAATCAACACAGGCGTGAAATCTTCCCTCCAGAGGACACACCTCCTTGATCCCGCTCAAGTGGTGTTCAAATCAACCTTCAGGATCTGTCTCAGGGGGTGTTATGATCCATCCATATGTAGTTTTCTTCAATGGGAACTCTCTCCCATCAACCCAAGTGCGGAATCTTCCCTCCTAGGGAGAAACCTCCTCGTTCCATCTCAAGGGGAATTTTGATCAACCACTATGATCTATCTCAAGGGGTTATCTTATCCAACCATCTAGGTTTTTCATCAAGGTCCATTCTCACACGTCATCCAAGGTGTGAAATACTCTCTCCTAAGGAAACAAATCCATAATCCTTTTAATGGGTGTTTTGATCAACCTTATAGATCTATCTCAAGGGGAGTTTTGATTTATCAATCTAGGTTTCTTTTTAAGGGTTGTTCTCTCCCATCAACTCATGTGTAACATCTTACCTCCTAGGGACACACCTCACTAATCTGACTCTATGGGGTATTCTGATCAACCATCTAGATCCATATCAGGGTTTGTTTTTTTTTTCATTCATCAATGGTTCGCCTCATGGGGCATTCTCACCCATTAACCAAGGTATTCCCTCCTAGGGAGATACCTCTCTGATCTATCTCAAGTGGTTTTCTGACCTACCTCTCAGGTCTTCTTCAAGGGTAATCCCAACCAATAGTAAATACAGGTGCTCCATCCTAGGTAAAAACCACCTTGATCTTCTTTATGGGAAATTCTAATCAACATCTCATATCTACCCCAAGGGGTGTTTAGATCCATCCATACTAGATCCACATCAAGGGGAGTTTTGATCCAACATTCCAGGTGTTATCTCTTACATTCTAGGAAGACACCTCCTTGAACTACATAAATGGGTGTTCTACTCCATCTTTCCAAGATCTTCCTCAATTGGTTTTTGGATCCAACCGTCCTAGTTTGACATATTACCTCCAAGGTACCCACCTCAAAGATCATCCATCCCTCTCAAATCAACCTCCATAGGGTGTTCTGATTAATTAGTAAACCCTATATGTTTGACATATTCCCTTATAAGGGTCCACCTTCTTGATATACCTCAATCAATCATTCTTATTCACACCTCCTAATCTATCTCGGTGCAGTTTACTGGTGAACTTGACTCCACATCCAAAAGATGATAAAGTTGTGCCTCAATCATTCTCAACCAAACATTCTGATCTATCTCTACAGGACGTAAAACTTGTTACCTTTACCATAACAACAACCATATACTATAAACATGGTATGTTTGAGGTAGACATACATGTAATATTTATACCCTGGGCATGCTTATCTCGTGGTCAACATGGGATGACTTGGGTGATATACCTAAAGATGCATCATATGAGATTACCTCCCATGGGAAAGATTCACAGGTTCCCAATGCACCCACAATCCATAGATTCCTATACATGACTAACATTATCATATACCTTGATGAAAGGTTTCATCCCTACTAGATAGAAGAAACATAATTAACTAATTTCCATATAGTGATGTCACCATGAATTAGTTTCACAAACCTGACTCAAATCAATGAGGGAGGCCCAGACTATGTGATGAGTTCTCTGGAGGATTCCATGCAAGGAGGAACCAACATCCCATCATCATGTTTCGATAAAGGAGAAAAAATCACCATCCATGTTTATGAAGGACGTCCACCTATGGAAAGTAAGAATGTAGGGAATGAAATGTGCATCGATGTGACAATACAACCCTTGCTACAAAATTGTCTAAAAACCAGCATGCAAAATGGAAAGAAAAGTCCCATATAAAATATCAAGCTCAATCCCCATTACAGATAACTCACATCTAATATTGAGTTCATGGTTATCCAATAAGACATGCTTTATATATATGCATTCTTGGAAGACCTTATCTTCATATCCATGTGTTGGTGCCATCAGTATTAAACTAATGTTTTAAATACCCCATTAAAATAAATATTTGGATACTCTATGGTTACATTATCCCCTTTTAATCATGGATAAAACCATTAATTTTTCTGTTATATGGATGGAAAACCACCAATGATAAAGGGTGATGTGATGGTTTCCACTAAAAAAGGTTTGAGAACCAACCCTACAAACCCATGGAGTATGCTTTGTAGTGATTTTCTGTCACCCATACACCTAATATGTGTAGTAGACTTAGCCTCAATGAGTTTATATAAACCAAAAAATTTACTTTTCCATGTTAATGTGATAATAATTGCATCTATTGGAATGGGTTCATCAAAGAATAGGAATACTAATTCTTAATTTGGATTTAAAAATTTTCTCACACCCTTATTAGGATTTATAAATTCCAATAATATATTTCATATACCATGGGATTTTTATACGTCTTTTTAACATTGATGTAACTTCAAGTAAGACAAGCATCCTTAGAATCCCCCCATGGTGACTTCGTCCATTTAATATATTAATGATTCATCACATGGCCTCTTGTAAATTTATGAAGATAGTGGTTCCCCTGAGTTAAAAACCATTATTAGTGATTCTCCACTAACATATAGATAAAATAGTAGGATGATGTCCTTTGTGAATCCCCTTAGAAATTTGATCAGTGCATCTCTACCACCATTGATGAACTATTTTAGGTAAATGTTGTAGCAAAATATGATTTCAAACCCATGTTGATCAGTACCTCCATTCCTCTTGAATACTAGTATATGTATACATAATTTCTAAAATATCATATTTACATGTTCTATTGGAACTATAAAGTGATTCAATAGTAGAACCTCTGTGCGTCTAACCATAATCTAGTCTTGTATTATGACCACCAAGGTTTCAACCAACAATCTAGGATTATTTACCACTCTTACGATAACTTAGTAGAAAATTAATATGATGAATTTATGAAATAAATATTTTTTCAAGAGTCGAAGTACAAAAAATAAATTTCTAATACTTTCCCCATAGAAAACAAGATAAGGATCAGAGTCTTCATTAATTTTTGGTACCTTAATTAGAACTACCAAAAGGATGATTTCCAAGTACCAATCAGAGAACCTTTGATTGATGCAACTATTAACCTCTCATACCTTTCCTTTTAGATGGTTGTCCATGATATAAATAGATTAATATTTCCAATGAATATGAGAAATTCACTAGCATCAGATCATTTCAAGGGACATTTTTCTACCCGGTCATTCCCTTCAGTTTGTAGCATTCTATAAACACTTACCAATGCAACATGGATAACATCTTTAGACCCTTATTATAAGGAATTGTGGAGTCCTACATGTATGATCTGATTGTTAAATCTTGATAGTGTTTTGTCACCTCCCTAATGGTCAAACAATCATCCACAAATTTCAGCATCATTGTTTGAAGATAAATCCTCTAATTTGTGATTTTTTTGTAATGTATGGGAAATTACGTGGCTCTTTGGTACCCCAAAATGACATTGAGGTTGAATCCAAAAAGACTACTATAATTTGGTAAATTACACCTCCTCAAAATATTATTGAATTATGATGGATCAAAGGTCACATTTATTATATCAATCATTTAATAACCATATGGGATAGAGAATATCTCATGTTGAGTAAGTTAATAAATAAAGGATTCACCAACACATTGGATGATTACTTTCACAAATATTTTAAGAACCTTAATTTTAACCTCTTATATCATACAATTATTATGATACTGGGATAAGGAAGGTAACTTATCCTATGTAACACCCCAAGCTTCTATGGTACACTTCTCTTTGAATAATACAATAGCCTGTGTTGTAAGAAACACTGATTTCAAGCGCACCACGACTTACCAAACTCGTCGTTCAAAAGAGGTTATGAATATTATAAACTTAATTTTAAATTTTATATTATCCTTATAATTTTAATCTATATTATGAGTTTTTAAGACATGATTGATGAACAAATTCATTTTTCAGAAAAAAGAAGTATTTTTCAAAAAATGAAATTTTACTGCCTTTTAATGGTGAAGCCTTATTAAATGCAATATTTGAAACTTATATATATTAAATTTAACAAAATAAACTTCTTCTTTAGAATCAGGACATAAGAATTTATTTTCAATAATGATTTGGTGTTTTTTTTGATAAATTCATATTTGTGTGAATAGTGAAAAATACTATATTTTAACTGAAAATGACTTTTTTAATCAAAATAATTTATATTGTTAAATTATACATTTCAATGGTTTTTAAGGATAAATATATTATATTTTTACTATTTAATGAAATGATGGTCATTTTAAGTAATTTCATCATGAAATTGGACATAAACAAGTGTCAAACTTTTGATAGTTATTATTTCTTAAAAATACGCCTTTTGGTTTCGAAAGCGGGAATCAATTTTAAATTAATAAATGCAACTTTTATGTTCTTAATTTGGTAAAATAGACTTCATTTTTGGATTTTTAATAACAAAATTAGCCTAGGGTGAAATTTTGGTACTTTTTGGATAACTTTTATATTTTGATGAATAGTGAAAATTACTAAATTTTAATTAAAAACAACTTTTTTAATCGAAATAATTAATAGTGATAAATTATGAATTTGAGTGGTTTTAAATTATATTTAGAATATGTTTTTACCATTTAATACAATGTGGGTCATTGAACATAATTTCACATTTAAACCGAACATAAACAACTGTCAATCTTTTGATAGTTATTATTTCTTAAAAACACGCTTTTTGTTTTAACAACGGGAATTAAATTTAAATTAATTTCTGCTACTTCTGTGTATTGAATTTGGAAAAATGGATTCCATATTTGGAATCAGGATGTCAATATTGTCTCAATAGGTAACTTTTATTTTTATACATTTTGAATAATTACTTCGGTAAATATTTTATTTACCATGGTTAAAGGGTAAAACCGGTAAATAAGGGTTAAAAATATTATTATAATAATAAGAAATTGTCCTAAAACATGTCCTAACATTATTGGTTGATACATGTCCGACCAGGGGCATATTTGGGTCGATTTGGGAACCCCATGGAGCTACTTGTAAGTGATAGGGACAATTTATTTTAATTAGGTTAAAATGAATACAAAAATGACATAAGCATATATCTTTTAGAAAAACAATTTTTACATAGGGTTATATATGTCGGATTTTAGACTATAAATATTCATTAGAAATATAAAATGATTTAATACATAATGATATTTTATTTATAATTTTTAGACATTAAATAATTTAATTTATTTATGACACAATGATGATGCAGTAATTTCCATAATAGTGAAAAATTAAAATAATTGATATTATAAATACCCAGATAAATATAATTTGAGACTTTTTATGAATTAAAATAATTTTATAGGAAAATATGACATGTTAGTATTTATTTAATTAACTTTGTTTGATGTAATAATTCTGTTATGATTTTTACAAAAATCAATTATCGAATAGTGTCAAAATTTACATAAAAGAGTTTTTAAAACAAATATTATATTATTAATTGATATTAAATTCCTAAAAATATAATATTCGGCCAAGAGACTTATATAATGATATTTGTATCATTAATGGACCACTTGGGTGTCTTTGGGATGTATATAGTAAGTTTATTAACTATATAATATAAAAAAACAAAGTGTTATGGTAAGTGTCAAACTAATTAACGAAGAGTTAAAACTAAACGATAAGGATAATATAATGACCCAAACCTATCTAAATTATATTGGTTGAGTGTTTTTATACCCATCCCCACCTTTAAATTTAATTAATACACTTTGGATCCATTAGAAACCGAATATGAATTTATTATAAAATAATATTTCTAGCTTTTTCAAAGGTGCCCCTCACCCCTCCTATAAAAGGGCACTCCTCCTTCTCATTACATCACACATTAAAATCCTTTTGGTTCGGCCAAACCTTGCCCAAATACTCTCTCAACTTCCCTCACTTCATCCTAGAGGCCTTAACTTAGTCAGAAAGCCAACCTAAGGAGTTCTTTTGATCAAATCAAAAGGAAGAACCCGAAGAAGAGGTAATGTTTTCACCACCCCCTTTCATGTTCCTTTCTTCTTCCACTTCTTCTTTCTTTGTTATTTTAATTCTAAAATAATAACTCCGGTATCTTATATATACTTTGATGTTATTATAAATATATTAAAACCATATTCAGTATTCTATCCATCCTTTGAATGACATGTCACCATACGTGCGTACGTACGGCTTACCGTCTCCACGTCGTGGTGTAATAGTTATTCAATAACTTATTATTTGGATGGGTATAATAATTATGTGTAATTAATGTAAATAATAAATATAACATCATAATTATTTTTGTATATATGATATACCATCCAATTATATATTATTTTAATATCAAAATAGTGATATTGTTGCTCGTGCATACGTACGGACTACCGTCTCCATGAACGTGATGAAATTCATTCTCCATCGTATCCATTCAAGTATAATTCTCATTTGATGATTAAATATAATTTTTAGAGACATTATATAATTCTGGATATGAATAATATAAATCCCATCCATAACAAATACGGCTCGAATAAAAAATAGTATAAAGTAAAACGAATCTGTTAACACCCGAAACGACAATAATACTAAGATATTATTAAAAAATTAATGTTAAAAGATCATATATGATATCATATTAATGTAAATAATTATTTTGTAATTAAATAACAATTATTTCACCATTATACAGGAGGTTAACCTACCATTGACCAAGGAGAAAGTACAAAGTAAGGGGTTTCTTATCTCACTCTTAATTTCGTGAGAATTCCATTGTTCACCACTTATTTATTGCATGTGGTGTATATGTACTACCCATAATTGTATTCATTTTGTATTATACTTTAATTTATGGGTATTTACATCATCATTGTATGATCATTCTTCCATGGGTGTATGTTTCATAAGTTACCTAATCGATAAGGGAATTTGAAATTTCAATTTCCACTCATTCGGCTTTACGCATACATCATTGATTATTTTACTCCAAGATTATGTGTGGAATCACTATTAATTTTATTATGTCATATTTTCCACTCCCATTTCTATGGATATACTTTTTATAGACATAATCACTCCATTTATAAATTCTCAAGTCATCAGTATGAACTTGATAAGAGTAATTTTTACTCAATCTCGATTTGTTGAGATAAACATCCAATTCATTGGTGTTGTTTTTACAAGAATATGTGTGAATGTCCTTTGATTGTTTAACACTGAATATCCAATCATATTTAGTGTATTTATATTTGTCACACGTAATTATGTCTTGATTTATCCTTAACCTAAGGATACGACCATTATGAGAGATTTCATCTTGATTTACATTCCATTGAGACTTCTTTGTTGTTATACACCAATTCACTTTTATGTGGTGTATATAATGTACATTGACATAGTATATCATGAATCCATTAACTCTCATGATATTAAAATGTTTTTATTACCTCAATTATTATTATTCAAGTGTCTCTCTTTTGGTTAGAAACTCTAACTAAAATACCATTTTTAAATGTTTTAAAGACTTATTCATCTAAATCTTGCTCATTAATGTCCATGTTTTAAAAAATGGTTTTAAGGATTTATTTATATGGACATTAAAGTTTTAAAATTAAAACTCCTTTTAAATGTTTCAAAGTGGTATGGGACACTTTGATTCAAAAATCTATTTTTAAATGGCTTCTTGACAAATAGTGTGACTTTTAAATGATTTCAAGAAAAAGGGGGATATTCCTCTAAAATAGTTTTGATGATTATTTTCATCTATGTAAATATCCTTAATTATTCTCAATTGAGGTTAATATGATACAATACAATCTTCCATATTATATCGAATGAGTTATTTTTGACTGTGGATGTGATATTATTATACCATTCATGGTTTGTGGATAAGTATTGACATTTTGTATGCTATTTTTAATACGAATGTTTATGTTATGTTTCAAACTTTTCATATGAGGAATGAATTGGACTTAATAAGTAATGGGTGGAGCGCGCTATAGCTTCTCGATGCATCGGTAGGTCTCATGAGACAAACTGGTGTCTTGGCATAAGGCCTTGGCAAAAATATTATTTGTAGTCTTGGCACGAGCCCTTCGCTATGTGGTTATGATAGTCTGAAATTATGAATTCCATCATTATGAAAGTGGTTATTGATATTGCATGTGATTTTTCGACTAGTATAATATCCATGTGAATAAGTAAATGGAATTATTTCATTTTATCACTCCCATATTATGCTAAAGTTCAACTTTAAAAGGCTTTGGTTTTAGTTATAAATTGCTTTAATTGTTTATGCTTAACTATGAAATCTTCTGCTATATTGTTATCCTTACTGAGCATCTAAGCTCACCCCTTTCAATGTTTTATTTTTCCCAAGATTGTGAAGAAGTAATTTATGAATGACCTGTAGTGATAGTATGAGGGGATATGAAGACAAGATGTTGTTGTAGTTTTTTTTACCTTATGATGTAATGTAAGACTTATGAACATATCTAGTGTTTCCAAGACTACTAAACTAATTGGTCTTTCGAGACTTGATCCTTTGTGATCATGCCAATGTTTTGTAATAATGCAATGACTCTGGGTATCTAGGGTCGGGGCGTTACAGTTGGTATCAGAGGAATTTTAGTATAAACCTTGGAATCTATATTTAGATAAACTCTGATTAGAGCACGTATACCTGAGATGAACTTTGAGGATTAGTATAGAATAACTTCCTATAATTTTGGTATTGTTGAGATTTTTTGAGTTTTCTGAGCAATACATCCCTGTCTGGATACGAGCAGGTAGAGGCGGCTCTGGAACAGATGTACCTAGGGGTAAAACCCCAAAACACCGCTTTGAGCTAGACTCGAATGGGAACTGGTGCACGACAACGGGTCTTGCTGCACTCTTGGTTACGACACTCCCTGGGGATATGCATAGGATAATTTACATTTTATTTACAAACCAATTTGAAGTATTATATATATAAGATGAGAGTAAATGACCTTGGTTAATCCTAATATGTTTCAAATTGAGAATATGGTGACATGATAATCTCTAAATGATTTTATGACTAATGTTACTCACACAATGCTTTCTAGTTTTAGTAAATTGATGGATTCCAAGGAAGTCATAGTGACTTTGAGAATTATGTACAAGGTGGGAACAGTGGTGGAAATGAGCAACAAAATGGAATGTTGATGGGCGTAATAGATATCATCTTTATGCCAAATCAGTTTTCCAAAAATATGATCAACAACATATATATTAACCAACTCTCGGACTCAACAAAGAAGATAAAGGAGATGAATGATAAGATCTCCAGCAATGGAGACCATGGAGAAAAGAACCCTAAATTTCCATCATGCAAGAAATGTGGTAGGAGACACCCAGGAAAGTGTCTCAGTGGGACCAATAAATGCTTTACGTGTGGGAAAAAAGGACATAAAATGAAGAATTTCCAAAGAAAAATGAAGAGTACTATGTAAGAAGACAAAAATGGTCCCAAGAATCCATTTACAGTCATTTTCTATAAATATAGGGGACCTGGCCATTACCTGAGTGAATGTCCTATTCTATAGGATATTTTCTTGTTCAAAGAAGAAGTTATGTGGAAATAAATGGTTGGATAAATGTTTAAAAAGTATTAGTGATCCTTGTTGATGGGTTTACTTTGGAATAATTTTCTCTTGTATTTTTAACCCTTCAGTTTTCCATGTGAGAATGATATTTGAGGAAGAATTATCTTTTCTCTTGTGGATATAGTTATAAATAACCATTTGGTTTTAAATGATCATTAGGATTGAGGCAATTATAATTTATTATAATTTGGGATGAAAATGAAAGGAATGAGATAATATTTGTGGTTAAATTATGTTATGGTTATTTTGAGGAATTTATCTCATTTTGGTAATGTTATAAAACATAGTTTTTGAAATGGACAACACACAGACCGTGTGACAACCCATCGCGTCGGACAAAGCTGTGGGAATCGAACCCACAACCAAAGTGCGATTGGGATTTATCGCCTAACACTGGACTACGTGAAGTCCCTGGATAGTGTGACTAAGTATTTTTAGTTAAATGATTTTATTGATCAATAATAAGTTGATTTGGGTTCTTATGTCTTATCAAATGAATACCCTTGGTATAGGAAAATGATTTGGTGATTAAGTGATAAATGTTATTTTGGAAGATGTTCGCTTTGTTGGGAACACTATATACCCAAGGAAAATAGAATACTATGGGGTTTCATCTGTCGAGTAATGGTGGATTTTTATCTACATTTTTATTGTGTATTTATAGTGATTTGGGTTATTTATGGAAATGATTAACCTATAATAGAGAATATATTATGAGGTTAATTACTTTTAATTATGTTACTTTAAGAGTATTTGATGTCATTTGGAGATACCATTTAACATGGGAGACTACATAATCAAATTCTTCTATGTTTTGGGTTTCAATATTAGTTTGGATTATATTGATGGATTTAAGGAAAATTGATTATTGAATGGTATTTATTTAACTTTGGTGTATTGTTGGTTTAATTTTAGAAATTAAGATTAGTGTTTATTTCCCTCAAGGAATATCCTTTTGGGGGATCATCAGATATTATACTAACTATTTTGGTTTTGATTAATCTCTAAATACAAGGTAAATATATAGTTTATCCTACATGGATCATGTATTTCTATAGAATTTTATTCTAGCTCTTTCATTGTGACAAAGTCTTCTAGATTACTCATTGTTCAAAACAAATGCGTTAGTGGTAAAAAGTTATTAAAGAATGAAACTCTACTTAAAAAGTAAGTATATCTCTTTATGTTCTTAGTCAATGTCATAAATGAATTCCCCGTCCTTATGTAATGTAACTTAAAACCAAAAAATGTTGTCCATTTACTTTTCCTACTGGGAGACTAAGGACTATTTGTCCCAACACAAGTTTGTGGTTTTCTTATTGTTAACTTTCTACTGATCATGACTTATATCCCTTGCCATCAAAACTTGACACTTAGTTTATCATCCATATCCATGTTTTCCTACCTGGAATCCTAGTATGGGTTATCTTGGGTGACCTTTATACCTCTCTTTCTTTCTTTTAAAGTGATAGTTTTTTTGACTCTTTTTCCGATGTGGGACATTCCATTATATTCTCATGCCCAATTTTTAAAATTGTGAGGATTCAATTTATTGATGTAGGGGTGAATGTAACACCCCAATCTTCCATGGTGCACTTCTCTTTGAATAATACAATAGCGTGTGTTGTACGCAAAACTGATTTCAAGCGCACCACGACTTACCAAACTAGCCGTTCAAAAGAGGTTATGAATATTATTAACTGAATTTTAAATTTTATATTATCCTTATAATTTTAATCTATATTATGAGTTTCTAAGACATGATTGATGAACAAATTCATTTTTTTTAGATAAAAGAAGTATTTTTCAAAAAATGAAATTTTATCGCCTTTTAATGGTGAAGCCTTTTTAAATCCAATATTTGAAACTTATATATATTCAATTTTACAAAATTAACTTCTTATTTAGAATCAGGACATAAGAATTTATTTTCAATAATGTTTTGGTGTTTTTCTGATAAATTTCATATTTATGTGAATAGTGAAAATACTATATTTTAACTGAAAATGACTTTTTTAATCAAAATAATTTATATTGTTAAATAATACATTTTAATGTTTTGGAAATATAAATAGATTATATTTTTACTATTTAATGCAATGATGGTCATTTTAAGTAATTTTACCTTGAAATTGGACATAAATAAGTGTCAAACTTTTGATAGTTATTATTTCTTAAAAATACACCTTTTGGTTTCAAAAGCGGGAATCAATTTTAAATTAATAAATTCACCTTTTATGTTTTGAATTTGGTAAAATAGACTTAATTTCTGTATTCGGAATAACTAAATTAGCCTAGAGTGAAATTTTGGTACTTTTCGGATAACTTTTATATTTTGATGAATAGTGAAAATTACTAAATTTTAATTAAAAACAACTTTTTTAATCGAAATAATTAATAATGATACATTATGAATTTCAGTGTTTTCAAATTATATTTAGAATATATTTTTACCATGTAATACAATGTGGGTCATTGAATATAATTTCACATTTAAACCGAACATAAACAACTGTCAATCTTTTGATAGTTATTATTTCTCAAAAACACGCTTTTTATTTTAACAACGGAAATTAATTTTAAATTAATTTATGCCACTTCCTTGTATTGAATTTGGAAAAATGGATTCCATATTTGGAATCAGGATGACCAAATTGTGTCAATAGTTAACTTTTATTTCTAGACATTTTGAATAATTGCTTCGGTAAATATTTTATTTACCATGGTTAAAGGGTAAAACCGGTAAATAAGGGTTAAAAAAATAATATAATAATAATAATAAATTACCCTAAAACATGTACTAACCTTATTGGTTGATACATGTCCGACCAGGGGAATCTTTGGGTCGTTTTTGGGACCCCATGAATCCACTTGTAAGTGATAGGGACACTTTATTTTAATTAAGTTAAAATGAATACAAAAATGACATAAGCATATATCTTTTAGAAAAACAATTTTTACATAGGGTTATATATGTTTTCTTTTAGACTATAAATTTTCATTATAAAGATAAAATGATTTCCTACATAATTATATTTTATTTATAATTTTTATACATTAAATAATTTAATTTATTTATGACACAATGATGATGCAGTAATTACCATAATAGTGAATAATTAAAATAATGGATATTATAAATACCCAAATAAATAAAATTTTAGACTCATTATGAATTAAAATAATTTTATAGGATAATATGACATGTTAGTATTGATTTAATTAACTTTTTTTGAAGTAATAATTCTGTTATGATTTTTACAAAAATCAATTATTGAATAGTGTCAAAATTGACATAAAAGAGTTTTTAAAAAAATATTATATTATTAATTGATATTAAATTCCTAAAAATCTAACATTCGGCCAAGATATGTATATCATGATAGTTGTATCATTAATGGACCACTAGGGGAACTCTTGGATGTATAAAGTAAGTTTATTAACTATATAATATAAAAATACAAAGTGTTATGGTAAGTGTCAAACAAATTAACAAAGAGTTAAAACTAAAAGATAAGGTTAATATAATGATCCAAACCTGTCTAAATTCTATTGGTTGAGTGGTGTTCGACCCATCCACACCTTAACATTTAAATAATACACTTTTGAGCCATTATAAACCGAATATAAATTTATTATAAAATAATATTTCTAGCTTTTCCAAAGGTGCCCCTCACCCCTCCTATAAAAGGGAACTCCTCCTTCTCATTACGTCACACATTCAAAGCCTTTTGGTTCGGCCAAACCCTGCCCAAATACTCTCTCAACTTCCCGCAATTCATCCTAGAGGCCTTAACTTAGTCATAAAGCCAACCTAAGTAGTTCTTTTGATCAAATCAAAAGGAATAACCCGAAGAAGAGGTAATGTTTTCACCACCCCCTTTCAAGTTCCTCTCTTCTTCCACTTCTTCTTTTTTTTTATTTTCATTATAAAAGAATAACTCCAATATCTTCTATATATTGTGATGTTATTATAAATATAGTAAAACTATATTCAGTATTCTATCCATCCTTTGAATGACATGTCACCATACGTGCGTACGTACGGCTTACCGTCTCCACGTCGTGGTGTAATAGTTATTCAATAACTTATTATTTGGATGGGTATAATAATGATGTGTAATTCATGTAAATAATAAATATAACATGATAATTATTTTTTATATATGATATACCATCCAATTATATATTATTTTAATATCAAAAGAGTGATATTGTCGCTCGTACATACGTACGGACTACCGTCTCCATGAACGTGATGAAATTCATTCTCCATCGTATCCATTCAAGTATAATTCTCAATTGATGATTAAATATAATTTTTAGAGACATGATATAATTCTGGATATGAATAAGATACATCCCATCCATAAAAAATACGGCTCGCATAACAAATAGTATAAAGTAAAACGAATCCATTAACACCTGAAATGACAATAATACTAAGGTATTATTAAAAAAATCAATGTTAAAAGATCATATATGATATCATATTAATGTAAATAATTCATGTGTAATTAGATAACAATTATTTCACCGTTATACCGGAGGTTAACCTACCATCGACCAAGGATAAAGTAAAAATTAAGGGGTTTCTTATCTCACTCTTAATTTCATGAGAATTCCATTGTTCACCACTTATTTATTGCATGTGGTGTATATGTACTACCCATAATTGTATTAATTTTGTATTATAATTTAATTTATGGGTATTTAAATTTTCATTGTATTATCCTTCTTTCATGGGTGTATGTTTCATAATTTACCTAATCGATAAGGGAATTTGAAATTTCAATTTCCACTCATTCGGCTTTACTTATACTTCATTGATTATTTTACTCCAATATTATGTGTGGAATCACTGTTAATTTGATTATGTCATAATTTCCACTCCCCTTTCTGTGGATATACTTTTTATACACTTAATCACAACATTTATAAATTCTCAATTCATCAGTATGAACTTGATAAGAGTAATTTTTACTCAATATCGATTTGTTGAGATAAACATCCAATACATTGGTGTTGTTTTTACAAGAATATGTGTGAATGTCCTTTGATTGTTTAATACTAAATATCCAATCATATTTAGTGTATTTATATTTGTCACACATAATTATGTCTTGATTTATCCTTAACCTAAGGATACGGCCTTTATGAGAGATTTCATCTCGATTTACATTCCATTGAGACTTCTTTGTTGTTATACACCAATTCACTTTTATGTGGTGTATATAATGCATATTGACATAGTATATCATGAATCAATTAACTCTCATGCTATTAAAATGTTTTAATTACCTCAATTATTAGTATTCAAGTGTCTCTCCTTTGGTTAGAAACTCTAACTAAAATACCATTTTTAAATGTTTTAAAGACTTATTATTCTAAATCTTGCTCATTAATGTCCATGTTTTAAAAAATGGTTTTAAGGATTTATTTATATGGACATTAAAGTTTTAAAATTAAAACTCCTTTTAAATGTTTCAAAGTGGTATGGGACACTTTGATTAAAAAATCTATTTTTAAATGGCTTCTTGACAAATAGTGTGACTTTTAAATGATTTCAAGAAAAATGGGGATATTCCTCTCAAATAGTTTTGATGATTATTTTCATCTATGTCAATATCCTTCATTATTCTCAATTGAGGTTAATATGATACAATACAATCTTCCATATTGTATCGAATGAGTTATGTTTGACTGTGGATGTGCTATTTTTATACCATTCATTGTTTGTGGATAAGTATTGACATTTTGTATGCTAGTTTTAATACGAATGTTTATGTTATGTTTCAAACTTTTAATATGAGGAATTCATTGGACTTAATAAGTGATGGGTGGAGCCTGCTATAGCTCCTCGATGCATCGGTAGGTCTCAGTAGACAAACTAGTGTCTTGCCACAAGGCCTTGGCAAAAATTTTATTTGTAGTCTTGGCACGAGGCCTTGGCTATGTGGTTATGATAGTCTGGAATTATGCATTCCATCATTATGAAAGTGGTTATTGATATTGCATGTGATTGTTCGACTAGTAGAATATCCATGTGAATAAGTAAATGGAATTATTTCATTTTATCATTTCCATATTATGTTGAAGTTCAAGTTTAAAAGGCTTTGGTTTTAGTTATAAATTGATTTAAGTGTTTATGCTTAACTATGAAAGCTTCTTCTATATTGTTATCCTTACTGAGCATCTGAGATCACCCCTTTCAATGCTTTGTTTTTCATAGGATTGTGAAGAAGTAATTTATGAATGACCTACAGGGATAGTATGAGGGGATATGAAGAAAAGATGTTGTTGTAGTTTTTTTTACCTTATGATTTAATGTAAGACTTATGAATATATCTAGTCTTTCCAAGACTACTAAACTAATCAGTCTTTTGAGACTTGATCCTTTGTGATCATGCCAATGTTATGTAATAATGCACCGACTCTGGGTATCTAGGGTCGGGGCGGTATATCCTATATATTTTTTTGTGTAAAAATCACTGGACACCATCTTTGAACAAGAAATGATACCAATAGTGAAAAAATGTGTACTATCTCATCCAAACAATGAAATATACTAAGAAATTATATTACAATATCAATAAGAACAGCCTTGTGCTCATCTTCATAGAAAAAAAAAGATATGGAATTACATGAAACATCATGAACTCATCTTGGTCTTTTATTTTGACCAGTTCATGTGGATTTATAACCTCTCTATGTTCATTGGTTGTTTGAAAAGATGGTTGGATATACTAAAATAATATGAAACTCAATTAATTTCATTTAAGGATATCAAAGGCTAGACAATGGATGATTTCCTTGTGGAACATCATGACTCAAAAAGTGATCCAGAAAAAAAAATTACTTCTTTTTTGAGAAGTATTATATACCCATGTCACTCCAAAAATATGGGAGATTTATTTTCAAGGTTCCTCGTGATGTATAATTAGAATGAAAAAGAAAAAATATAATCTCAAACTAGTTCATTTAAGGACTGTGTATGTTTCCTTAGATAAAGAAATTCTTCACTACTCCTTCTCGTAGTTTGAAGGTTGTACTTATAATGATCCAGAATAACCAGCTCATGTTCAATGCGTGGAGAAATATCTACTGCTTCAGATATTTTACCTAAATGTGAATATTGGCTCTGGAAATTCCATACAGGTGGAGGTGCAGACCCTTCTCACTGGGCTTATTTTTTGTAATCATAAGAATATCCAACTTGTGGCGATGGAAACCGATTCGATGGTCATCTTTAATGCGCTTAATGGTCACAGGTCTCCACCATGGTCTATTGAGTATACCATTCGAATATGCAAAGAATTTCTAAACAACCACATGGATATCTCTCATACATGGTGTGAAGGCAACACTGTGGCAGACCTCCTGGCCTTCTATGCAACTCTAGATGAACAAATTTCATGTTTCTTGAGCACTGGGTCTCTTCCCATAAATGTAGTGAATCTGGTGCATGGAAACACTCTAGGCCTTCACCATTTCAGGCCCCCATAATTCATGACCTTTTATTGCTTTATTTCACCCTTGTACCTTGTGAAAATCAATAACAAATTATTTTTCAGTCATAATAGATTACCACCAAAATGGAACCCTCATTCCTAATCAATCAAAAGGGGAGAAGATTAAATGTCGGTGTAGTGATCTTTATCCTCTAGAATGATCTAAATGAGCAAAAAGTTCTCTATGAATAAGGCTATAATGGATTCCATCATAGATGAATTAGAGAATAAGAGAATCTCACCGGTAGGAACGAAATCCTTGTAGGTTCTCACAGTGATCACAAGTCTAGAACCACTCTCTCCCACTAAATTTGGAGGTATGTATACTTTTATATGTTGATTATTAAGATATATATAGAATTCTCTATGAAGTTTAATTCATGTATAATCCATGGAATATTAATCCATATGCCTCTGGAGTTGACATACACAACTATTTATTCTTGTTTATTTTACATATAGGGAATGAGAATTGTTTTTTAGCTCCCATATCTATAAATAAGTAGTTCAATTACTTTCTTACTAATACTGTCTTATTTTATAAATTGGATGAGAACATTTACCTCATGTAAGTAAAGACAAAGAGTATTGTCAAATTCTTGAATTCCTATAATATCATTATATTTGGTTTCCATCACATGATATTGATAGACAATGACACCAAATTATATTATTCTTAGTTAAAGATGATATATAAAGTGTATAATATCATTTCCAACCATTTATATCACTATTATGCAGTAGGAAATAGACAGATAGTGCCCTTCAATAAGACGTTTTTCGAATATAATCATGAAAAATGTGGATAAATACAATAATCCTTGTTTAAAAAAATCAGGAATTTTTTGTGGTATTACCATAACACCACTCTCACAGATTCGTAAGAGATTCCATATTCACTGGTTTATGAAATAGAGGTTGTTTTACCCATTGAATTCATATTTTATTCACATAAAAAACTATATAGGGACAACTCTCAAATTATGAACAATCATAGAAGTAACTAGATGAAGTAAACTAACATGATGGTAATAGGTTGATAGGATTCATAAAATAGAGGTCTTCAAAAATAAGATTTCATGAGACTTCAAGAAAAAGTTTCACCTATGACTATTCCTCAAAGAGGAATTGGTAATAGTTCTCAAAAACCATATGATACAAGGGATGAAACCCCCAATGTTGGAACCAATGTGGGAAGCTCTATACATCATACATAAGGTCTACTCTAAAAGGTATACTCATTGGGAATAACAGACATACATGGAATGCATTACCCCCCACTAACACAATGGTTGTAAAAATGTACATTGAGTAAGTTACACCATGAATACCTAATTCTTGGAGGAAACACTTTCAATTATATTGCACCTTGATTTCAATTATTCATGATCTCAAACTATTTGGGACATGTCATTACTACTTTTAATTAATGTACATGCCACATTTCCTTACCACATGACATTAAAATGCATGGAAAACATTCTTACCACAAGATGATAAACCGCATGAGACACATCCTTACCACATGAAATTAAACTACACGAGACGTGTATTTACTGCACGACATCAAATTACATCGAAAAATTCCATAAAAATGACAAAAAACTATTTGGAACACATCCATATGACATTGCATTAAAATTCACATAATATGGTTCAGGTCAAAGGACCTTAAAGTGGATATCATATTCTTACTGAATGGGACATACCCTCACCCCTCAGTGTATGAATCATATATTTATAAAAGGATTGTAGTGTGTTTATATTCCAACTCATTCTCAATATTCCACAACTCTTACATGATAGAAAAGTGTTGTCATGTGATCCTAGAACCAAGACCCCATTTAATGTAACTTTCCTTATTTCCCAATTCATGGAACCGCTTCATTATATTTTCATTGTACAAAAGCCATATCTATACATTGAAAAAATATAAAATATTCCCCTATCCCTATGTGAGATTCATATATTTATAAGGGGACATATATGGGAAATATGTATAGGGACACCCAGATCCCAAACCATAATCCCGAATACCATATTAAAGAAAAAATAAGCCTCATCTCTATATATGGGTTAGTCCTATGGAGTGATTTTTGTCCAGAACTATGTATGGAATTATTCTAATCATTATAGGATATATAAAGATGCCTAGATTTTACATTTTCAAGACTATCCATGAGTATTTATCACTCCCAGTTATCCTCTTCTATTAGTGTTAGATACATATGGAGGTTTCAATCCACATTAAAATTTGTGAAACCCCATATATTCCATTTCATTCACACTCAACCAAGTAAATCAATTTCCCTTTTTTTCTCTTATGTCTCATGTTGATCATGACTTATGTGAGCTTAGGGAATCAGGTGATCCACTCTAACCAGTAAGATTAGGGTGCATTATCTTTAAATATAAGGAACCATGTACTAGTTCCATGATGTTAAATTGATATACCAAATCCTAGTCATATGATATTAAAGCATCATGGAAAGAGGTCTTCATGTCGTGAAAAATCATCCCTCGTAGGTGATTATGTACTCACAAATCAGTATTTTTCTCCCTCGGCACTGAAAATGCCTTCAATACACATTTCAATAGCCTTTAGTGTGATTTAACCATTCTTTAAAATTTTATATCCAGGAACATACCTCATATCATTGATGTCTAAGTGAATACTAACCAATTCCTTGATATAATTCAATTATATTATAACCACATCGACCGCAACTCTTCAAATTCATTAGTATAATATATAGAAAATTGTTAGCATGTATTGAATAATCCAAAATGATCTCTCTAGAATTATATGGGGAATAACATAAAACTTATTATATTTTCCCTAGGGAATAATTTAGTCCTAGATGAGAGGTTCCCCTTAAATTGAAGATTCATTGTCCTAACTATGTGGGATATAGAATTCTTCCATTACTCATTGTTATCATGTACCCACCAGTCTTCATTAATTATTGACTTATGTTAGGTCCACTAGGTCAAATATCCTTAGAGGGGGTGAGTCAAGGTATGGTTGATAAAAACTACTACCCCTTTGGATCTTGTTTCGTCATTAAAAAATACACTTATCACTTTACCCCATATAAATTAATAGAAATTAAATCATTCATAGGACACAATAATTTTACGTGGTTCACCCTCATTGGGATATATCCAAGGAGTATACAATGATGATGTGATGATCTACCAAATCCACTATATCTCACTTCTAATTATTAGGTTTAGGAAAGATCACATTTATACCAAGTCTCACTGCCTTTACAAGTATTAGGCTCTACTCACTACATTCCCAAGGGTCACTCCATGTGTCTCTTTCTCTAGCTCACTACTAGTGGAAAGGATCACCATTTTCTTCTTCCTTAACTCACTACTCATGGGATGGATTCACCCACAATTTACAGACTTATAGGTCCTTTCATTATCTTAGATGAATAAATCCTTAGTTCTATATGGATATTCTTTCAAAGATAAACTTTCACCCTATAGATTAATACCACATTACCAAATATGTATTGAGAAATACCTCAGGAAAAACTTTCTTGATGGTCACTAACTTCAAGAAGCTCCTCTTTTTCATTACCCAAATAGCCCTCGTGAAGAACCTTCTTTTGTGAAGGTCAACTAGCCTTCACTACACACCCTCCTTCACGAAGCTCTATTAGACTTCACAAAGAACCTTCTTTCATGAACCTCAACTTGACTTCATGAAGAACACATGTTTTGGTAGTCTTATCATAGACTTAATAAATTCTATGCTTTAACTATACTCATAACATTTGGTTGGATTTTATAGCCTTGAAAAACTTCTTCACAAAAAAAACCATTATGAACCTGCTTTGAGAACCACCTTTACAAAACCATAGATTTAAAATTATCATTGAGTCTCCATACATTTTTGAAGGGTGTAGATGCCTATTTGTGTGCCTTTTCCAACTCGTCCATAATCTTCCATCCGTGTTAGCACCATTTCATAGAGCTCATTCCTTTCCTTCACAACTCTCCCTATTTCTCAATGTTCCACAAAAATTTCATGTTCATAAAGCACATCTAAATTGTGGAGAATTCTGTCAAAACTGTCGTGGTGCCACAATGCTCCACTCGTGATGTTTCTCACCTTCTCTATTTCCAATGCGGATCATAGTCACAAAGATTACTATATTAATTCTTTGACCTTTTTTGGAACACTCTTCATTAACAAAATTCAGACATCTACTATATTTTTAGATAGCATTAATGAAAAACCATCTTTCATGATGCAATCCAAACTCCATATTTTGGACCAAAAAAAATTGGCAAACAATGGGAAATGGTGTCACCTTATGTATGATCTTTTTTATACCACTTCCATAGAATCCATTCCTTCATCTTGTATCAATTTCAATATACTATTTAATCAATCTCTTTGGACTCCACAACATACCATTGAAACCCACTTAGTCAACAGAAATTATCATCCAAAAAATACAACAAGGATACCTTGAGGGATTTTTTCTTAATAACTTAGATATTCATAGATGATAATTTAAACTTCCCATAATCCAAATATACAAGAGGACTCAAAAACACTTGTTTTTACCCATCAATGCATCAAACTCGTTATCAAAGTAAAATTATAACATCATATTCCTATTCTCATTCATTTTATAGTGTGTATCTACTATGATGACCCAAATTTATTGAGTTTCTAAATCCATTTTTACCCCCTTTTCCATTTAAAAAATTTCATTCTCTATTTTCATGTCCAAATCACTAGATTCATTGAGTGAAAATTATTCTTCAATTTCATGGACCTTGATCCCATGTTCTTCTTGTTCTCCCTTATAGAAAATTAGTAACACTGGCTATCTAAGATGAAGGCTCCCCTCTTGGATTTATGAGTTAGTTAAATAATTCACAATAGCTTGTTCCTATGGGATACTTTGGTCCTAATGGAATGGTCCACCTAAACCCCCTGACCATCTTTTTTTTGGGTGAAATGTTAATTCCACCAATCATAGAACAATAATCCTTGATATATGATGTTAAATACATGCTTCATTTCACCCATTTTCCCATGTATGAGAGGGATAATGAATGTATCAGTGTTTTATGCCTTCATACCTATGTCTTAGTGGAAAGACATTAAACTTCACAACATATTCACATCCTTACTGTACAATTATAAACTATAAGTAACACGTCCTTACTACAAGTTGTTAAACTTTATGGAATACATTAATACCATATGACGTTAAAATACATCAAACACATCCTTTATGTATGATGTTAAATTGCATGGAACACAAAATTCTTTATCATGACTAGATACTCATCCAATGGATACTTACTATGTATGAGAAAGATTTACAAATTCAATAAGATCCCCCATCCTTATGTGAGATTCTGATATATATAAGGGAACATATATGAGAACTATGTTTGGATTTATTTCTATTAACATTGAATACATATTGAAACCCAAATCTAAAATATTGATCCCACCTGTAATATAAAAGTATAATTCCCCCTCCCTATGTATTTTTGAGGCCATTGAAAGAAAGATTTCCTATAATATCTGTGTGTGGCTCAATTATTATTTCCACAATATATGTATAGATTTATGGTTCATAAATCCTGGGACCATCAAAATTATATACAAAATCCCCATCCCTATATAGGAGTTATACCTATACATGGATCTTTCTCAAGAACTACATGTATCGTGACTCATATCATCATAGAATACACAATGATGTGGAGAACATTTATTTTAGGCCCATCCATGGATATTTATTATTTTTAAATGTGTACCTTGATATAAATATTTTTTGCGGGATTCTTACAATGAGATATATATTACATCATATATTTACTATCATTTAATATCGGATGGCTTAATCGATGATTATTTGTCTCTTGTTTCTCATGATGATCATAACTTATGCTAGGTTAGTGAAACTCAAAATATGCTTTGATAATTTTGACCAAGGTTCCTTATTTTCAATTATAGGGAACCACATATATTTTGTGTGATGTTAAAATATTAGACAATGTAGTATTTAGATTATATTAAACTATATAACCATGTCATAGTCTCTTTATGTTAATCTATTTGACAATAGGTTTTCATACTGAAAAGATCATCCCCCTGCTGACTGTGTACCCGAGAATCACTTGTCTTGTCCCTTACCCATGAAAATGTTCACAATAAACATTGGAATAGACTATAGGTTTATTAAAACCTTATTTGATATTAAATTCTCTATGAAATGACTTCATACATTCTATATATCATTTAACACTAACTAATTCCCTATGTTTTTATACTTATCATCGAACCCCATGGACCCAAATCCCATGTACTATTGGTTCTCCTATGTAGAAAACTGGCAATATGGACTTTCTAATCTAAAAAGACCCCACTAGTATTCGCTGGTGAATAAAAAATGCCTTATCTATTATGCTTAGGGGGAGTTTCATTCATAGAGGAGAGGTCGTTAATAAATTCTGGAGTTATTTTCCTAACTCATTGGGATCAGAGATTCCACAATTACTAATGGTTAACCTATAACCAATAGTTACTAATTCACATTGACTTAAATATTTTGAGGTTATTATTTAGACATCCCATAACCAATCTATTCAATTGGATTTAGAAGCATGCGATTGTATGCATTAATGAATCATACTCATTGGAATAGAAATATTATAACATTTTATTATTATATCCATTTATTTTATTATATATATATCCTATAATGACCCAAATTCTTTGAGATACCAAATCATTCTAGAAATACTATTTGGTCAAAGCTACATGACCATAAATCATCTGCCATCATACATCCTTTCCACCAGATGTTAATCATTATGATATATTTCCCATCATCCAACTACAAAAACTATTTTCAATGGGTTTTGTGGAATAAAAATATATAATAGAGATGAATCATTCATCCCCATTTCATTATAGGATATGGTAATTCCCACCCACTACATTGGCACTTGATTTATGTAGATGACCCATTAGAAAACTGTGATGTCACAACTCAAAAGGAAATATACAAAATTACCTCTATCTGAATATTAGTTAGATTAATATAGGGAGTTTATATAAGAAATATTTTTCACATGACTCTTATTGAAAATGTATACATAGTGATGAACATGTTACCTAATTATAGGTCCGACCATAATTTTGAAAGTAATAATTACACATTCATTGTACATGAGACTGATCTATACTGGGAACCTTCTCTAATAATATTTTTTTTCTTATTGATTGTGGAAAATTCATGATATATAGTGATTCCTATGTATATATTTATTCTCCAAGCCATGGGTTATCCACTAGAAAAACCTTCCTCAGTGATTAATCCATATTTAACGCTATTGACCTTGTTTAGCTACAATAATTTAAAGATCACCCCACCAGTGATAGACAATCCCAGTATAAAATCTGTTTTCATTAAGTGTATCATTTAATTTTAGATATATACCCTTGATCAACATGGGATGACTTCTCTTTCATGGGGAAAATTCACCTCTCCTCTACATATAAGTTAGGTCTATGTAATGGTATCATTAAATTCCCTATTATTTTGTATGGAATGATTCCTATCCCTATAGGATATATAGTTATTATCATAAAACCCATCACTAATCCAATCATGTAATTTAAAAGAAATGTAAATGACCCCTCCCCACATATGATATTGATCTATGTGGGGATCCATACGATACCTATGTGTGTTTTGATTCGTATTGTCATGGGATACATAGTGAATCCTAGGATCCATCAAACCTTGGACCAATAGAGAAGTCAAATAAAAAATTATCATACCCCCTATTGAATATAGTATAGATCTGCATAGAGAGTTATCTTTGAAAAGGATATCTTTGGTATGATTCCTGCCCATAAAAAATGAAAAGGGAACCCTAGGGAATCCAATCCCTAGAAGCTGTATATCCCCTAATATTTGGTCTATCTTGCAAAACTTTAAACATCTTAAGGATGATTGAGTTGTAAAATTTTTATTCTTCTACACATGAATCAAATCTATTTATGTATTTTTTTCAAATTAATCTAGATCCATAAAGGAGATACTCTATAATATGTATACCTACAGGTAAGAACATTTATGGAAAAACAATTCCTCCCACATTTGAATTCCTCGGACCAATTCAAGTAGTCCATGAAGACACGTTTCATAAATTTCAAGTCATTTTATGATAATTACATATTGACACATAAAATAAAACTATATGTAATATGTCAAGTATCATGATAATAAACTATATGATAATAAAATCATCACTACATTATGTCAAACTTCATGATATGTGCATCCTCATTGCCCAATGTTAAACTATGCAAACCATCATCCATAGTCACTCCTTATCAAAGAACTATAAGATCTACACCATGGTTATCATGTTTTTTGGGTTTTTCCATAATCATTTTGATCACCTCAATTTGTATATCAAACTTCATGGTTTTTTCATCTTAGGATTCCAAAAAACCATCCCCATCCCTTAAAATGGAGAAAATATCCCATAGATTTACTAAGTTTGATGTGGATCTTTATAAGGTCCTTAAACCCATAAACAAGAGATAACATTTCCAAGAAATAAAGCCCTTTTAATTGTATTGTGCCCTAATAGAATTTTAGTTCAACTCTCCATAATATATGTAATCATGATCATTATTATCATCATTGCCCCATACCATCACTCATGATATGAGAACCATGATCCATGATTTTCACCATTCTTATCTCCCTCTCAAAATGGTGTTGGAGTAATCTTTATCGGGTAAATCCTAAAAATATTGATGTGTAACACTCCCCTAATACTAAGTTCATGTATCATGACCCTAAACTGTGTGAACCTTGTAAAAATTTGAACGACCATCAAATGTAGTGCAAGATGGTCCAAATCAATGACCATGCACTATTAGAAAAGGAGACATAAAAAATCCATGATGAAACCTACAAAGGGTTTTATAAGAAAAATTAAACTATCCACTCAATATATTTTTTATCTCTAGAGTCTAGGAAAAATTAAGTGTATAAATAGAAATGTATATAGCACTTAGGTCCCATAACTTAGTCCCAGTAAAATTCAATCAATACTCTTGAGACCCCAATAGTCTAAGAGAATGTTAGAGAAATGATTTATCATGACTCCTCACTATGATAACCAGTTCAGTATATTGATAAACAACTTTTACAGTGCTTGAACACATCATCAATATTACTTTTTCTATAAATCACCCTCCTGAAATTTAATTCTGAATTGTACGCCATCAATTCATTGAGTTGTTATACTTATCTTGGAAGACCATATCCTTGATTAATTTTTATTTATTATTTCCTAATGTGTATTGGTAATAGGAACTGACTACTCTAATGGTACCCAATTAGAATTCATTGTTGAGTAAAACAATCCCTTATATCTTGTACATAGTGGAGGTTTTTTCCCTAGATGAAAGGTCTACCTTAAATGCATGATTCATTTCCCTAACTCTGTGAGATAATAGTTTTAACTTGTAACAAACCTTTTCTATTGCTTATTGACCTAGATATTCCCATACCATGATTTAACAATCCCATGACAAAACTATTAAAGTGTATTTTAGATTATTGATATTAATTCTCCATTTATTATTCCCATTATCAATGTAGGAATGTGGTACTTCATTCTAGAACCTTCTATATGTTTACATTATGTGGCCTTAATTCACATGATAAATGGGTCCATGCATCATGATAGAAAACTGATCTACCCTCCAATGCCTGAACCCACATTTGATAGTATTTCTTTTAAACTCTACTTCATTGTACAAGTGTTTGAATCATTATAAATTTTACATACCCCTTTCATAGGAGAAGGTACCCCTATACATGAACACACATGTAAACTCATATAAGATCAAGCGTAATGGTCATTGACCCATTATGTTTCATTACATCCACCTTGCATGAAAGCACCACCAATCCTCATGAGCCTAAAAAACATACATGTTGAATTCAGTAGCTTATAGTGTTTTATGATCATCCCTGGTGTGTCTTCCCAATTTCATTATCCTCAATTCAAACTTTTTGGGACATGATTTTCATATCCCGTAATAAAATTATCCATGTTTATTTGACATTAATAACATTTAAAATCCATATATCATACCCCTTATATGTGTGGATACAAAGTATTTGGACACATCATGACAATTCATCTTTCAGAGTATGCAAGGTTTCCAAACCCTTTCTTAATAACAATCCTTCAAAGGATACAGGGTATCTGAACTCTTCATAAATATAAATTCATCAAAGGATATAGGGTGTCATAACCCTTCCAAAATATCCATCCTTTAATGGTTGGTGTGTGTCTAAACCCTTCACGACTATCCATCCTTAAAAATATGTAGGGTTCTGATACCCTTAATGAATTAACATCCATAATATACCTTAAAATAAGGTACAATCTAAAATAACATAAACGAAAAAAACCAGTCTAATCTCTAAGAATAGAAACTACCACAATAGTAGTTCTTTTAATTATGACCTTAATATATTTAAAAATAAGTCTGAGCTATACAAACATAATCTATTGAAAAATAAGGTTTGATCTATAAGACCTTAAACTATAGAAAAATAAGGTTAATGTTAAATGAACTTAAACATAATCAAAATAGATTTTGATAAAAATGAGCTTAAACTACTGGAATTTAATTTCTAAGCTAGAATACTGTAAACAATAAAAATATAATGGTCTCAGATGTTCAACCTAAAAAAATGCACCAAATCAGTCCAACATGCATGACCTTAAGCTTCCAATTGAATGAGACACAATCCTCATCATGTTTAAAACCCACAAAGAGAACCCCAGAAAATATTTGAGCCCCTACTCACTAGATATATACACTTTGTGGTATAAAAAAATTAATTAATCATGAAATGGAAAAGGCATAAAATATTTCATGTTGAAAACCCAAAAAGGGTAGCCTAGGAAAAAACTAATTTCATTCCCACTTTACCTCACTGTTGATGGATTATAAAAAAATTTGGGTTAAAACACGAGATATAAAACTTTTAGAGACCATTATATGGGCCAAGAAAAAATTCATCTATTCTCTCTTGGCCCCTATATTAGGAAAATTTTAGATCACACTACATCGGGGACATATTTACTTCAACTATAATTTTGAACTGGACTGTTTTCAAATGATTGGAGTTGATACATCAATACAGATTCTTATTCTACTAATTGTTCACTGGAAATTACCATGAGTGTTATTTTATGATTCGATTACATGAGTTAAAAATTTGGGTTTTTTTAATGTATTTGATTATGTGTATGATATTATTATTCTAAATTTCCATTCAAATGATAAAAAAAGTAAGGTCCCGAAACAACATATATTGTTTGAAGGATCTATTTTTCAATAGTGTGTAATGTAAGGAGGAAACTTAAAAACCTAGAGTCTCTCCCATTATCCTTTTAGAAAAAAGTTCCATTTAAAGAAAAACATTATTTAAATATCATTTTAAAGGACTACCTTAATTTACCAAATTCAAATACAAAGAAATAATTGATCGGTACAACTAGATTATTGGTGTAGTATCCACCTCTACATCATGTTAAAATTATTACTCTTTGGAAACAACATCATGTCTTCAAATATTTTCAATGATTTCTGTAGATACCCAAAGTGTGATGTACATAGACATTACATTACTTTTTCGGAATACTTAATACATAACAAAAATAGACACCAAAGTATTGTAATAGTTTAGTGTCTTTGGAAACATGGAACATAATCTTCTAATAATGTTGAAAGATCTTCAACATCTCCCATAAAGATCTTCCCATTTTGTTTTCTTACCTAAAACCTTTATTTAAATCCTGGGGAAAATAAAACTTAAAAAGGGTGAGATCAATTTCCCAGTAAGGGTAAACATAGAGAACATAAAACAATCCATAAACATTTGAATGCAAAAACTTGAACATAAAATTTAAACATTAAAATCTGGAGCAAAGACATAAATCTTAGAAGTATGTAAGGAATATCTCATAATTGAACAACAATCATGATAAAATAGAATGGGAAGAAAACATGTAATTGTGGATAATCCTTAAGCACATGATATGATTTCCATAGTATCCAAGGAATTGCTTCCAAGACCATCTTAGAGGATAAATTCCCTTTCTGAATCGAGTTCACTCCTCATTCCAGTCCTGTATCACTAAACCGTATTAACTTACTATTCCATCCATGTCAATCTCATGAGATATAAATCTTTACCCAATGAATTGTAGGGATATATAGGTCCCACCCATCTCATAATTAAATCATTCTTACTTGTGCCACAACATAAACATAAATCATTCATCATAACCGAAAGAATAAAAATTGTTTTCATAAACATCATCCCATCATAACATAATCCATATAAAACAAATGGATATCATTTCATAATAAGAAAAGTGGAACCATGTAAATCATAGAGATATTATACTTGAAACATACACATATGAAATAATTTAATCTAGATGGAAAATGGTTTTGATAAAACACTTGAAAAGAATTCTTGAGGAAAATATCCTTTCTTCTTAAAAATCATTTTCTTTTCACAAAATGCCATGAAATTTTAAAAGAAAGGGATTTTGTTTAAAATAGTCATGACATATTGTAGAGTAAGATTAATTAAAATAATGTGTTATAAAACCATAAAAATCCGTTCATTCTATATAAGTTAAAAAAACATTCTCCTCATACTTTTGTTGGAAAAGTCAAAAAGTACCTCGTGTGGTAAACAAAAGAAAGATTCCTTCCATATGATGTGGTAAAAGTAAAAAGGGTAAAAATTAATTTAATAATACATGGAAGAAAAGTAAAAATTTTATGAAAACATTTTGATAACATATGGACATGGATAATAAACATAACCCTAGTAAATACTTACGAATAAACAATCTCGGATAAGAATGAGATTGGAATAATTATTCCTTGCCTTATGTCTGATATGCTTTATATGTATCCGAACCTCCTATATAATGATTTAAATAATGTCATTGACTTAATAAAGAATCATATTCATTGTTATGATATCATATATGGTTTACTTATGATGTTATATTACCCGATCTTTTGTAAATTTCATGTTAAAGCAGTGTTTTGGGTAAAATCATTTCATTTATCGTATGTGTTTGGACTTGTTGGTCTTGATACTATTATTACTTATGTCATGATTTACTTACTTACAGAATGTGAAAAATGATGTATATATCATATATATTCAGTATACATATATCCATATATAATCGATAGATAAATGAAATGAAACACACCGTTCATGAGACGGTAGGTCGTACGTATGCATGAACGTTGTTTTCATTTCCTTATTGAATTGAATGGAATTAAGTAGATGACATACATATATATATATATACATAAATCCAGTACCATTATTATGTCACATATTTTATGATTACTTTTTATATATACTTTATTATCATTCTTGAATTGTTAACATGGAAAATGAATCTTATCACGTCGTGGAGACGGTAATCCGTACGTACGTACGAGCGATGATATCGTTCCCATATTTATTAAATGTAATTTTAATGGTTGATATAATATATTAGAATCAGTATGATGTTATAATAATCATATATAGTTATTATTTACACCATTATACCTATCCAAGTATGGTGGTTGTGGAAAAACAGATTACACCACGGCATGGAGATGGTATTCCGTACGTACTCACGCGTGGTGATTTCATTTTCCGTAGGATGAATAGAAGGTGAAATGGAGTTGTTTCATAATTATAATATCATATAAGAATATAATTAATAATTATGTTATTAATTTATAATGAAACAACTAAATAAGAGGTAGTATAAGAAGAAAGAAACTTGAAAGAGTCGGTAGAAGAGATTACCTCTTCCTCGACGCACCTCCTTTAAACTTCTTCTTAGGGCACTAGAGTTGGTATTTTAAGAAGACCAGAACCTATATGATATAAATAGAGAGGTTTAGAAGAGGAGTTTTTAGGGGTTGGATTAGCTTAAAGGCTCAAAAATGGGGTTAATAGAAGAGGGAAGGGGTTCCCTTTTTATAAGGGAGGAGAGGGGCACCTTAGGAAAAACTTAATATATTATTTTATAATAAAGTCATATTCGGTTTTTAATAGCTCCAAATTGATTTATTTAGAATCTAAGTTCGGTATGGGTCAAAAACTCTCAACCAATAGGTTTTAGACAAGTTTATATTACTATTGTATCCTTATCATTTAGATTTAACTCTAAGTTAAAGAATTTAACATTTACCATGTCTTTTTGTTTTCATACACTATATGGTTAATAAACTTACTATAATAAGCCAAAAGAATCCCAAGTGGTTCATTATTAATATATATATCCTTATCTATGTCATTTTTCTAAATCATAGATTTTTAAGAATAAAATAACAATGAATAATATAATATTTGTTTTAAAAACTATTTTATGTCAATTTTGACACTATTTGGTACTTGATTTTTGTGAAAATCATAACAGCATGATTAGTTCTAAAAAAGTTAATTAAATCAATACTAACATGACATATTAACCTAGAAAATTAGTGGAATTCATAAAAAGTCTAAAATTACATTTATTTGGGTATTTATAACATCAATTATGTTAATATTTCATTAATAAGGTAATTACTGCATCATCATTGTGGCATAAGTAAATTGAATTATTTAATGTCTAAAAATTATAAATAAAATACCATTATTTATAAAATCTTTTTATCTTTCTAATAAAAATATATAGTCGAATTTATCTTATGTATAAACGTATATTAAAAATGTTTTAGTTATTAAACATTGATTTTAACTATTTTAATACTTCTTTAAATAAAATAATAATAAATGTCATAATCTAATCCAAGTGTACATAAAGGGTAATATTTTATCCATAAGGTTTTCTTGGTTGAATTACATTTATCCAATAGAGTTAGTACATGTCTTAGTGTAATAATAATATCTTTTTACCCTTAATTACCATATTTACTTTTAACGGTTGTAAAGAAAAGTAAAAAGTTACTATTCACAAAAAATTATTTTTATCTTATTGAACCACATTTTACTTACTAATATCAACTATTTCTCTCGAATTTTTGAAATTACACTCACAGAAGTGGTAAAATTAAGTTTTAAATAAATTTGCAAATTCTCCTAGGAGGTGGGTAAAATACTGTCAAATGTTCAATAAAAATTTTATATTATAAAATGACTCAAATGAATTACATTGAACTTATATAGGTATTATGTATCAATTTTTTACATAAAATAAATATAAATAAAATAAATAATTATTTAAATAAATAGTCGGTTTTTAAATAGTAACCAAGTTTTTTCACTATTCATCAAAAATTGAAAGTTTTTAGAAAAATAAAAAAAATCACCCAAGGATAAATTCGATATTACGAATCCAAAAATGAAGACCAATTTGAGAAATAAAATTTCAAAAATTTGGTATTACGATTCATAATGGCTAGTTTATATAACATATCGTTGTTTAGTGAAACTCGGTATTGTGTGTAGCACACGCTATCGTGGAAGGTCGCGATTGCGTGTAATGCAAGCCAAGTCAGAGATGCATGTAGTGCAAGATCCTTTTGGTGTAGCGTACAACACAAGACATCGAGGAAATTAAAAAGAATATTTGTCATAAAATATTGGGGTGTTACATTCCACCCCCCTTAAAATTAATTTCTCCCTCAAAATTTATCTGGGTTATAAATGGATTACTACTCCAAAGTTTTAATAGAAACCAACATTGTAAAAAGGAATACCAAAACTTTTCTTTAAAAACTAAAGTATGAAACGTAATGGTTACACAAAATTAACTAATCACTAGGTTTCCACATAGGAGAATATAGGTGAAATTATGGATATGAAAGATAAATCTAACCATCAGGTTTTGATGGAGAGTGGTAGAGGACATGGCTATGAAAAAGGCCAACAATCACAAAGCCATAAATTTGTGATGATTTAAGGTACCATCTGATTCATCGGATATAAGAGAACTAGGACAACATTGTTGGTTTTCAAGATGATTTCTCTAAAGTTGAAGCATTTTAATTAGAAGAAATACTTACTTTATTTTGGTATAATCTCATTATTGTTCATGCCTTGAACAATTTCCACTTTATCTCTTAAATAAATGAAGTTGAATTTTTCATTCGTGAAGTGTTAGCAGATAATGTGATAGAAGGATGGGTCATTCCATATGTCTCAAACAAATGGTTAGCGAAAGTTATCAAATATACATAATTCCATCTATGGTGAGGTAAATTGTATATTATTCCAAAAATGGACTTATAATTCATCTATCATACAACTTAATAAAACTAGTTTCTACTAACCAGGGACTTTCTGTAGGCAAATGGTAGGAAATAAATGCATTTCGCACTTTGGTTGTGGCTACGATTCCCACAGCCTTGTCCGATGCGATGGGTTGTCGTCCATCCTATAGGTTTCCCTTTTTCTAAAACTAAATTATTATAACATTCCATCAATAATATCAAAAAAGTTCTATCCTTAAACAATACTAACTTATGTCCAACAAAATCCATTCCAATCATTAGGCTTATCCAAAATACTTCTGTCCAAGCTCATAGTATAAAGAAAACAATTACTAGAATTTCATATGTCGAGCATATGAATACCATCATTTATCGCCCATATATCATACGATATATCTTGTTGGTAAATTTACAAACATGTGAATACCTTAACCATGTATTCGCTTGAAAAAAATTGAATACCCATTGAATCTTAGTGAAAACATGAATGTTGTCAAAAGCTAACTCTTTCCACATACCAAAATCTGAAAATTTCTATATACTCAAACCATAATATCACTTAGTCCTTATATCAGTCATGAGATCATGAATACTATTAAACATTTCATTTTCTCCTTATCATATCATCTTCTTTCCAAAATATTTGAATTACTTTTCATGGTTACCAGTACCATATAATTATTGAAAACCATAATAAACTAATACATAGATATTCCAATATTCCACAGTACTATAAATTAGATTTCACAACATTATTTTTGGAATCCTGTTACATAAACACATAATCATTCTACTACATTGTTGTCATACTCAACATCGCCAATAGTGATCGCTTGTGACTTGCCTTTGTACTTTTCCTTAAGTGGTTGCTCATGTTGATCATCATTAACCCTTGGATTAGGGCATTGGTTAGAATAATGCCCCATTTCCTTGCACTTGAAGCATAGAAGTGTTGCTGGAGAGTTCTCTATAGTCTTTTCTCTATTCACGTTATTAGAATCATTTTTCCCATTACTTCAGAACTCAGCTACTTGATGACCTTATTTTCCACACTTGAAACATTTTCTAGTACCTTTTATACAAACTCTGCCATACTTATTTCCACACTTTGAGCATAAAGAAACATTCACCTTATTTTATGCATTGTTCTAAGGTTTTTCCTTGAACATCATTGTTTGTTTCTTGTCAAAACCATGAGATGGATATGTTACACCAACTTCTAGTTCTACCTTGATTTCACAATGAACAATTTTATCATATATACTGATGTCTCTTATAGCTAATGTCGTTTGAAGACTTGCTTTTAAGACACTGATGAATCGATCAACTTTAATTTCAGGTTGGATGATAAAGCAAGATGCATACCTTTCAAGTCATGTAAAATTCACTTCATATATACCAACAGATTCATCATCTTTCTGCTTAAGCTCAAGGAACTCCTTTTCCATATTTTTTTGAAGAATATGAGGGATGTACTTACTGAAAAACATGTTCTTTAACTCATCCCATTCCATGGATTCAATTTCATCTTGGGGCCTGGTATTCTTAATTAGATTCCACCAATGGCCTACTTCACCTTTTAATGGTAAACAGCGTAAATGGATTTTTCATGTTCGGAACAACGAAGTATGGAAAATATCTTTTCAATGGTGCTGATCCATTGTTTAGCAACAAGTGGATCAGAAGACCCATTGAAAGACGGTGGACAGTGCCTCATAAAGGACTCAATAGAATATTGTTCCCTTCTCTGATCATTTGAAGATCCAGAATGATTTATAGCTTGTGTAAGTATATCAATAAGATTTTTCACACCATATCCCATCACATTTGGTTTTTCAGGAGGAATATCATTGCATTGTCCATTACATTGATCAACATGGTTCCTTCGGGTTCTAGTCATTGTCTAAAACCCAAAAAAATAGTTTGAGAGGCAAAAATCATTCTCGGAAAACAACATAATAAAGGGGGAGTACATTCAATATCTAACATCATAGGTTTAATTCTAATATAATTTATGTTATTCTAGGACTATAACTTATACTTATACTTTACCATATGGACATCCCTAGACATACCTTAGAAATATCTCTAGGGATCTCACTAAAGTTCTTGCATCCTAGTTTCCAACGATTGACTAAACCGATCCTCTGATACCAACTGTAGAGACCCAAAGCTTGACGTACATAGACATTACATTACTTTTACAGAATACTTAATACATAACAAAAACAGATACCAAAGGACCGTAATAGTTTAGTGTCTTTGGAAACATGGAACATAATCTCATAATCATGGTGAAATATCATCAACATCTCCCATAAAGATATTCCCCTTTTGTTTTCTTACATAAAACCTTTCTTTAAATCCTAGTTAAAATAAAACATAAAAAGGGTGAGCTTAAATTCTCAGTAAGGGTAAACAAAGAGAACATAAAACAATCCATAAACATTTGAATGCAAAAACTTGATCATAAAATCTAAACATCAAAATATTGAGCAAAGACATAAATCGTGGAAGTACGTAAGGAATATATCATAATGGAACATCAATCATGATAAAATAGAATGGGAAGAAAACATGTAATTGTGGAAGACCGTTATCCAAATGATATGATTTCCATAGTAGCCAAGGCATTGATACCAAGATCGTCTTAGTGGACAAAGTCCCTTTCTGAATTGAGTTCACTCCTCGTTCCAGTCCTATATCATTAAACCAGATTAACTTACAATTCCAGCCATGTCTATCTAATATGATATAAATCTTTACCCAATGCATTAGAGGGAGATATAGGTCCCACCCATCTCATAATGAAATAATTCTTATTTGTTCCACAACATAAACATAAATCATTCCTCATAACCCAAAGAATAAAAATGGATTTCATAAACATAATCCCATTATAACATAATCCATATAAAACAAATGGATATTGTTTCATCATAAGAAAAGTAAAACCATGAAATCATAGAGATATTATACTTGAAACATACCCATATGAAATAATTTCATCTTAGATGGAAAATGGTTTTGATAAAACACTTGAAATGAATTCTTGAGGAAAATATCTTTTCTTCTTAAAAATCAATTTCTTTCCACAAAATGCCATGCAATTTTAAAAGAAAAAGATTTTGTTTAAAATAATCATGAAATCTTGTAGAGTAAGCTTCATGAAAATAAGTCATTATGAAGCTGTAAAAATCTGTTCGTGATGTATAATTTATAAAAAACATTCTCCTCGTACTTTTGTCAGAAAAGTCAAAAAGTACATCGTATGGTAAACAAAAGAAAGATTCCTTCCATACGATGTGGTAAAAGTAAAAAGGGCACAAATGAATTTAAAAATACCTAGATGAAAATTAAACATTTTATGAAAATAGTTTGAGAACATATGGACATGGAAAATAAACATAACCCTAGTAAATACTTACGAATAATCAATCTCGGATAAGAATGAGATTGGAATAATTATTCCTTAACTTATGTCTGATATGCTTCGTATGTATCCGAACATCCTATATAATGATTTAAATAATGTCATTGACTTATTACAGAATCATATTCATTATTATGATGTCATATATGGTTCACTTATGACTTTGTATTTCTCGTTCTTTTGTAAATTCCATGTTAAAGCAGCGTTTTGGGTAAAATCATTTCATTCATCATACATGTTAGGACTTGTTGTTCTTGATAATATTATTACTTATGTCATGATTTACTTACTTTCAGAATGTAAAACATGATTTATATATCATATATATTCATTATACATATATCCATATATAAAATATGGATAAATTAAATTAAACACACCGTTAATGGAGACGGTAGGCCGTACATTTGCATGAACGTTGTTTTCCTTTCCTTATTGAATTGAACGGAATTAAGTAGAATACATACATATATATATATATATATATATATAAATCTAGTAGCATTATTATGATATATATTACATGATTAATTATTATATATACTTTATTATCATTCTTTAATTGTTAACATGGAAAATGAATCTAATCGCGTCGTGGAGACAGTAATCTGTACGTACGCACGAGCGATGATATCGTTCCCATATTTATTGAATGGAATTGAAGTGTATGATATAATATCTTAGAATCAGTATGATGTTATAATAATAATATATAGTTATTCTTTACACCATTTTACTTATCCATGTAAGGTGGTGGTGGAAAAATAGATTACACCACGGCGTGGAGACGGTATTCCGTACGTACTCACGCACGGTGATTTTGTTTTCCATAGGATGAATAAAAGGTGAAATTGAGTTTTTTAATATTTATAATAACATATAAGAATATAATTAATACTTATTTTATTACTTTATAATGAAACAACTAAAGAAGAGGATGTAGAAGAAGAAATAAACTTGAAAGAGTCGGTCGAAGAGATTATCTCTTCCTCAACGCACCTCCATTAAACTTATTATTAGGGCACTAGAGTTGGTATTTTGAGAAGACCAGAACCTATATGATATAACTATATAGGTTTATAAGAGGAATTTTCAGGGGTTTTCCAAGCTTCGAGGCTCAAAAGGTTGTGAAGAGAAGAGGGAAGGGGTTCTCTTTTTATAAGGGAGGAGAGGGGCACCTTAGGAAAAACATAAAATATTATTTTATAATAAAGTCATATTCAGTTTTTAATAGCTCCAAATTGATTTATTTCCAATATAAGGTGGTTATGGGTCTAAATACTCTCAACCAATAGGTTTTAGACAAGTTTAGGTTACTATTTTATCCTTATCATTTATATTTAACTCTAAGTTAAATAATTTAACTTTTACCGTGTATTTTTGTTTTCTTACAATATATGGTTAATAAACATACTATAATAAGCCAAACGAATCCCAAGTGGTTAATTATTAATATATATATCCTTATCTAAGTCATTTTTCTGATCCTTATATTTTTAGGAATAAAATAACAATTAATAATATAATATTTGTTTTAAAAACTATTTTATGTCATTTTGACAATATTTGGTACTTGATTTTTGTGAAAATCATAACAGCGTGATTAGTTATAAAAAAGTTAATTAAATCAATACTAACATGACATATTAACCTAAAAAATTATTGTAATTCATAAAATGTCTAAAATTACATTTATTTGGGTATTTATAACATCAATTATGTTAATATTTCATTAATAAGGTAATTACTGTATCATCATTGTGTCATAAATAAATTAAATTATTTAAATTCTAAAAATTATAAATAAAATAAAATTATGTATTAAATTCTTTTAGATTTATAATGAATATTTATAGTTGAATTTATCTTATGTATAACCCTATATTAAAAATGTTTTAGTTATTAAACATTTATTTCAATTATTTTAATTATTCTTTAAATAAAATAATAATAAATGTCCTAATCTAATCCAAGTAGACCTAAAGGGTAATATTTTAGCCCTATGGTTGCTTTTGGTTGAATTTTGCTTATCCAATAGAATTAGGACATGTGTTAGCATAATAATAATATCATTTTTACCCTTAATTACCATATTTACTTTCAACTATTGTAAATAAAAGTAAAAATTAACTGTTCACCAAAAATTATTTTTAACTTATTGAACCAAATTTTACTTACTGATATTAACCATTTCTCTTGGATTTTTTAAATTCCACTCACAGAAGTAGTAATATTATGTTTTATGTAAATTTGCAAATTCTCCTAGGAGGTGGGTAAAAGACGGTCAAAAGTTCAATAAAATTTTTATATTATAAAATGACTCCAATGAATTTCATTGAACTTATATATGTATTATGTATCAATTTTGACATAAAATAAATTTAAATAAAATAAATTATTATTTAATTAAAAGGTTGGTTTTTAAATAGTAACCCAGTGTTATCACAATTCATCAAAAATTGAAGTTTTCAGAAAAATACCAAAAATTCACCCTAGGATAATTTCGATATTCAGAATCCAAAAATGAAGTCCATTTTGAAAAATAAAATTTCAAAAAGTGGGTATTACTATTCATAATGGCTCGTTTATATAACATATCATTGTTTAGAGAAACTCGGTATTGAGTATAACATATGTTATTGTGGAAGGTCGTGATTGCGTGTAATGCAAGCCAAGTCAAGGATGCTTGTAGTACAAGCTCTTTTTGGTGTAGCGTACAGCACCGAACCTCAATGAAATTAAAAAGAATATTTTTTATAAACTCTCGAGGTGTTACGTTTTCAATGCCTTGCTTATCTACTATCATTTTTGTCACGACCCGCCCTCGGGGTCCGTGCCGTGACTACCCCAAGCCCGCCTTCCATAGGCCAGGGGCTGGCGACTAGCACCAAGGCGTAATTCCCAGTAAAAGGGAAGGCATTGCCTTTGAAAAGTAAACACACACCACAGAGTAAACAAGCGGAAAGTAAACACTAAGCAAACAGAGTACGACTGAAAGTGCGGAAAAGTAAATGGGCCAGAATACAAACCCAAACTGAAAGTAAAGTACAACTCGAAAAGGGAAAAACAGCAACTGAAAAGTAAGCCGCTACTCCGAGCTGTCCACTGGAAATCCCACCTGAAGGGTGGGTACAGATAGCTCCTCTGCTCCACGGGTCCCGCCGTCCGCTCCGTGTACGTTCCGCCCAGTGGTCCACCTCCGGGTACCGTCCCGCTCTACAAGCCTCAGCTAAGTCAACGCTGTCCGTCGTCTGCAACCAACACAACGTAGTGCGGGCGAAGCCCGTGCAGGGGTGAGTATAAGCTACTAAGTAGGGACCCCGAGACCCCTGAAGGTCTCTCAAATCCACAAAGGATAAACCACAAAGAAAAGTACAATCACGAAGTAACAACCGACACTGCTTAGGTATATGCCCATACATATACCTAAGTCATCAATTCAGATACGCTCCAACCTCCGAGCCCAAGTACAACTCAGTCCACGCAGGAAAGTATACGTAATCCACAAAGGGAAGCAAAAATATAATCCACACAGGATTGCACAACACGATCCACACAGGAAAACAACAGGATTCAGCTCACACAGGTATACTTCTTCAAGGACGATAAAGATGATCACTGATCCATCTAAGTCGTCGGACCCACGAAGGATCGATAGGTAACTAACCCCCGCAAAGACCCACACAGGATCGGGCTCACACAGAACCTGTAGGCGCTGGCTCACACAGAACCGCTGAGCGCAAGGACCCACACAGGATCGGGCTCACACAGAACCTGTAGCACTGATCCACGTAGGATCGCTGAGTGCTGTAGTCGTCGTCGTCGAATCCAAACAGGATCTCTGTACTGTCGTCGTCAAATCCACACATGATCTCTGTACTGTCGTCGTCAAATCCACACAGGATCTCTGTACTGTCGTCGTCGCAGTCACAGTAGCAGTCGTAGCAGTAGAACAGTCGCAGCCAGCACTAGGGTTCCCGCACACAGCAAGCTCGTACGGAGGGTCCGCTCCACGAGTCGAGAGGCTGATACATCAACAGTCACGAAGACCGGAGTTGATGTATCCAAAAGCTCCGTATCGTCAACAGGAACTCAACGCAACAGACGGCGCGTCGATCGGACGCCCGGTCTGAGAGTTATTGGCATTTTCGTCTCCGGGGCCCGGTTGGTTTTTAAGGCAAAACCAACCCGACCGTACTCCACCTGCGTCCAAACCTCGGGCGGAGTATGCCAAAAGATCCGTCTCACTAAGAGGAACACTACGCGACTGACGGCACGTCAATCGGACGTCCGTAGCTCAAGATATGAGCGTTTCCGCTCCGAAGGCCCGGTTGGTTTCGTGAACGAACCAACCCGGCCGAACTCAAAGTAAACCGAAACCTTGAGTACGATATACCGAAACGACCGTCTCGATCCAAGGACCGCGTTGCCGCAGACGGTTCGTCATTCGGAGGTCCGAGGCTCAGGTTATGAGCCAAAAACTGAAACTGGTCCGTAACGGGGGGGTCCGGGTCCGGGCCGACCCGGCCCGACCCCCCCCCCCCCCCCCCGGGCGGCGCGGCGGCCGGCGGCGGCGGCCGGCGGCGGCGGCCGGCGGCGGCGGACGGCGGCGGCGCGGCGGCGGCGGTACGGCGGCGCGGCGGCGGCGGGCCGCGTGGCGGCGGCGGGCCGCGTGGCGGTGGCGGCGGCACGCGGGGCTAAGCCCCGCGTTTTCTGGAGGGCGGCGCGGCCAGTGCCGCGCCGTTTTTTTTTAACAAACGCCCCCCCCCCCCCCCACGTGGGGGGGGGCTTGCTGGAGCGGACCGAGGGGGCAGCCGGCCCCCTCCTCTTTTAAAATAAACGCCCCCCCCCCCCCCCCTCTTTAAGAGGGGGGTTTAGCCAGCCGGCCGGGGAATTAATTCCCCGGTTTAACGGCATCCGGCCGGCTAGCCGGCCGGCCGGTTATCTCCAACGGGACCGGAAATTTCCGGTCCCCTCTTCGGCTTCCGACGCCGGCGGCCCGGCCGCCGGTCTTCCCTTCCGCCGCGGCCCGGAACCGGCCGCGGTCTCCTCGTCCTGCCGCGGCCCGGAACCGGCCGCGGTCTTCGTCTTCCGGCGCGGTGCGACGGCACCGCGCCCCTCTGCCGTGCTTTGATAATCATCCAACGCGGCGCGACGGCGTCGCGTTTCTGTTGTTTCTACCATGGAGCGTGCGACGGCATCGCGAAGATATTTGCACGTTCATCCGCGTGGTGCGACGGCACCACGCCTCTTGCTTCCTCCCGCAAGATAAAATCAACACAAACGTTGGAGGGGGGGTTCGGCCGTGTTCATGCGGTCCGGCCCCCCCCTCACGTTAAATAATAACATAACTAAAGAATATTCAAAACCTCACGTTTAGTCATGCTAAAATCCATGATTCAAGAATGGAATAAAATAATCAATAAATAACATCCCCTACCTCTGGTTTGAGATTCAAAGAATCTTCTACGTTCCGCGGAAGACGGCGTCGCGGAAGTCGGGCGTCGCGGTCGTCGTTCGTCAAATCCGTTGACGAAGAGTTACGTCCGATGCGACACGTTGTTGGCGGATCTTCGTTTGCCGACGAAGAAGGTCCGAGGAGGAAGAAGAGGTCCGAAGATACCGGGTCGCCGAGTCGATGATCCTTGACGAAGTGTTATCGTTCTTCGTTGAGGATGAAGACGTTCTTCGTTCTTCGACAGAGCTTGAAGAAGATGGAGGATGAGCTCCCAAATGAATTCCACACAAGTTGGCTAACAAAATAAAATAAGGTCCCTCCTTATTTTATTTACCAAGCCTAGGAATTCAAAACTTCAAAAATTCAAACATAACACTTAATTAATTAACATGTCATGTGTAAATATTTTGATGTTAAGTTTACAAACAATTAAGAGGGAGAGAGGGGAGTTTAAGGGGGAAGTTGAGAGTTTTAGGTTCGTGTGGGTCCCACCACACTTAATCCTTTCAAAGGAGGTTAAGTGGGTGTGGGTCCCACCCCCAACTCCTTTTGAGAGGAGTTATCCTACAAAGTGAAATAAAAAGAATCCACATTCTTTTATTCAACTTTTTATAATTCTCCCAAAAACTAACTTTCGTCCCGCAACAAACGCAACTCCCGAAAGGGTCTCTTTAAGCGAATATCGGCGCTGCGAGTTCATCGGTGCCCTCGGATTTCAATTCCGAGCACCGGGTCAAAAGTTAGGAATTCCCGCTCGTTCGTTCACTGAACGTACCCGAGCCAAACTTCGGAAATTAATTCCGGGCACTCCGGGCCTCGGAATCAGGTGCCGTCTGAAACCGCGCTCTTGTAAAATTCTAAAGAAAATTAAGAAAAAAATTTCCTTGAATTTTACGGGTCTTACATTACTCTCACCTCAGGGCTTTACGTCCCCGTAAAGCTACATAAAAAACTAGGGAAACAAAAAGAGGATATTGAGCACGCATCTGAGCCTCCCGCTCCCATGTGCTCTCCTGGAGATTCCCGTGCCTCCATCTGTTGCGCACAAGAGGAATCGATCGTCCATGTAGGACCCGCTCCTGGATGACATGGACCTCTTTTGACGTGGCCCGGACCATCTCTGGTCCCACAAGAGCTGCAAGATTTCTTCTTTGCCGAAAAGAGAAACCTGGTCTCATCCCCTGGATGAACCACATTCTTTGCCTAAAACAGTCAATCCTAACATGGATGATACTAATCCATACTAAGGATGACGTCGTAAGGCCTCGACGCTACTACTAAGAGATTCAACCGTTACTCTCGCCTCCAAGGGTTGTGTCACACTGTCGGCATCAGTGTGTGGTAATTGGGCCCCCTCCAGTAGATGTCTCACAAGTGAGGGTCAAGTCAACAGCCAAAACTGGAACCTCTTAGTAACATTACGATAGAGGACAGGAACGAAAACATCACAAGGTATGCGTCTTTTATTATTGCAGCTCGTATTACAAGACGCTACACAAAAGCAACAAGGAACCAGAAGTACAAAGGATGTAACCACTAGTTCTGCTCCTGTCCATCGGCTCCCAGAGCTCCATGATCGAAGGCCTCGGCTGCCTGAAGCTGAGCTCTCCCCTGCGGTCGGGGTGGACCTCCTGGTGGTGGTGGTGGTGGTAGAGCCTCAAAGCGTCGTCCACCACCTGCTGCTCGGCCTGCTCCTCTGCCTCGTCCGCCTCCTTCCTGCAGACCGCCACGGTCGAACCTCTGCCTCTGCCTAGGTGGTTCCTCAACCGTCTGCTGCTCCTCCGCATGGCGGGTCGGGCAGTCACGAGCCATGTGGCCTCGCCCGCCGCATGCATAGCACTGTCTTCCACTCGAAAGACTGGCTCCGCGTTGTGTGCCCTGCACTGCTGAGCCAGTGCCCTGAGGTCTGGTCTGTCTGGACCCCTGAGTCATTCGCCGACTGCCAGCTGCAGAT
Organism: Viscum album; assembly: GCA_963277665.1. Taxonomy (NCBI): domain Eukaryota; kingdom Viridiplantae; phylum Streptophyta; class Magnoliopsida; order Santalales; family Viscaceae; genus Viscum; species Viscum album. The sequence continues at coordinate 549,600,803 of OY728148.1, forward strand.
GACTCTGCCACGTGCCGTCCTGCGGTGGGTCTCTGTGCTGGTGTAGACTCAGCAAGGAAGCTCTCGATCAGAAGGGCCCGCTCCAGTACTCCTGTCTGAGTCGGTATGCTGAGGGAGATCAGCGATGCCCTGATCTCGTGTCTCAAACCCTGCTCAAAGGTCCGGGCCCGGAAGAATGGGTCCCGTACCATGTCGGTCGAGTAGCGCGAGAGATCGGTAAATCTCGCCGAGTACTGAGCGACCGTCATGCTGCCCTGCCGCAGCTGTAGAAGCTCCTGGATACGCACCGCACGAAGGGTGGCTGGGACGAACTCCGAGCGGAAGATGCTCTCAAAGTCCGTCCAAAGAAGAGATGCCTCATCGTGCACCTGGAGCATCAAGCTCCACCATCGTCCTGCTGCTGCGTGTAGTAGGCTCGCAGCGAGGATCACCATGAGGTCTGCTGGTGTCCTCACTAGCCTAAACACTCGAACCACTGCCTCCAGCCAGTCCTCTGCTGCCTGGGGATCCGTCTCCCCGCGAAACCTGGGCGGTCGCTGGCGCTGAAACTCATGCAGTGCGCTGAGGCAACGTGCATCGTCAGCGGCTACTGCTGGAAGCATCGGGGGATCGGCGGGTAAAGCTACTGCCGGTGCCACTGCTGACAAAGGGCCCTGCACCGAAGCCTCGTCGCTCGGTGGGCTGTCGTCTCGCTCGACTCTCGGAACCCTAACGGGCTGCCGTCGTGGGGCCATCCTGAAAGAAACAACGTAACACGATCAAACGATTATACCTGGTGAGCTGGCACAAGTAATCACAAAGAAAACTTGAAACACACACGCAATCAATGTTTTCGTGCATTAAGTCGGAAATCAGAAGTCAGGGTCCTGGTGTACGGATACGTCGGCCGCCGCACCAACACTGGACTCCCTGGACTGATAACCACACTCAATACGCTAAACATTATTGCTTCACATAGAAAAGATCAGAGTTCGCGGTAGAACCGAACTCCTCTGATACCAATTTGTCACGACCCGCCCTCGGGGTCCGTGCCGTGACTACCCCAAGCCCGCCTTCCATAGGCCAGGGGCTGGCGACTAGCACCAAGGCTTAATTCCCGGTAAAAGGGAAGGCATTGCCTTTGAAAAGTAAACACACACCACAGAGTAAACAAGCGGAAAGTAAACACTAAGCAAACAGAGTACGACTGAAAGTGCGGAAAAGTAAATGGGCCAGAATACAAACCCAAACTGAAAGTAAAGTACAACTCGAAAAGGGAAAAACAGCAACTGAAAAGTAAGCCGCTACTCCGAGCTGTCCACTGGAAATCCCACCTGAAGGGTGGGTACAGATAGCTCCTCTGCTCCACGGGTCCCGCCGTCCGCTCCGTGTACGTTCCGCCCAGTGGTCCACCTCCGGGTACCGTCCCGCTCTACAAGCCTCAGCTAAGTCAACGCTGTCCGTCGTCTGCAACCAACACAACGTAGTGCGGGCGAAGCCCGTGCAGGGGTGAGTATAAGCTACTAAGTAGGGACCCCGAGACCCCTGAAGGTCTCTCAAATCCACAAAGGATAAACCACAAAGAAAAGTACAATCACGAAGTAACAACCGACACTGCTTAGGTATATGCCCATACATATACCTAAGTCATCAATTCAGATACGCTCCAACCTCCGAGCCCAAGTACAACTCAGTCCACGCAGGAAAGTATACGTAATCCACAAAGGGAAGCAAAAATATAATCCACACAGGATTGCACAACACGATCCACACAGGAAAACAACAGGATTCAGCTCACACAGGTATACTTCTTCAAGGACGATAAAGATGATCACTGATCCATCTAAGTCGTCGGACCCACGAAGGATCGATAGGTAACTAACCCCCGCAAAGACCCACACAGGATCGGGCTCACACAGAACCTGTAGGCGCTGGCTCACACAGAACCGCTGAGCGCAAGGACCCACACAGGATCGGGCTCACACAGAACCTGTAGCACTGATCCACGTAGGATCGCTGAGTGCTGTAGTCGTCGTCGTCGAATCCACACAGGATCTCTGTACTGTCGTCGTCAAATCCACACAGGATCTCTGTACTGTCGTCGTCAAATCCACACAGGATCTCTGTACTGTCGTCGTCGCAGTCACAGTAGCAGTCGTAGCAGTAGAACAGTCGCAGCCAGCACTAGGGTTCCCGCACACAGCAAGCTCGTACGGAGGGTCCGCTCCACGAGTCGAGAGGCTGATACATCAACAGTCACGAAGACCGGAGTTGATGTATCCAAAAGCTCCGTATCGTCAACAGGAACTCAACGCAACAGACGGCGCGTCGATCGGACGCCCGGTCTGAGAGTTATTGGCATTTTCGTCTCCGGGGCCCGGTTGGTTTTTAAGGCAAAACCAACCCGACCGTACTCCACCTGCGTCCAAACCTCGGGCGGAGTATGCCAAAAGATCCGTCTCACTAAGAGGAACACTACGCGACTGACGGCACGTCAATCGGACGTCCGTAGCTCAAGATATGAGCGTTTCCGCTCCGAAGGCCCGGTTGGTTTCGTGAACGAACCAACCCGGCCGAACTCAAAGTAAACCGAAACCTTGAGTGCGATATACCGAAACGACCGTCTCGATCCAAGGACCGCGTTGCCGCAGACGGTTCGTCATTCGGAGGTCCGAGGCTCAGGTTATGAGCCAAAAACTGAAACTGGTCCGTAACGGGGGGGTCCGGGTCCGGGCCGACCCGGCCCGACCCCCCCCCCCCCCCGGGCGGCGCGGCGGCCGGCGGCGGCGGACGGCGGCGGCGCGGCGGCGGCGGTACGGCGGCGCGGCGGCGGCGGGCCGCGTGGCGGCGGCGGGCCGCGTGGCGGCGGCGGGCCGCGTGGCGGTGGCGGCGGCACGCGGGGCTAAGCCCCGCGTTTTCTGGAGGGCGGCGCGGCCAGTGCCGCGCCGTTTTTTTTTAACAAACGCCCCCCCCCCCCCCCCACGTGGGGGGGCTTGCTGGAGCGGACCGAGGGGGCAGCCGGCCCCCTCCTCTTTTAAAATAAACGCCCCCCCTCTTTAAGAGGGGGGTTTAGCCAGCCGGCCGGGGAATTAATTCCCCGGTTTAACGGCATCCGGCCGGCTAGCCGGCCGGCCGGTTATCTCCAACGGGACCGGAAATTTCCGGTCCCCTCTTCGGCTTCCGACGCCGGCGGCCCGGCCGCCGGTCTTCCCTTCCGCCGCGGCCCGGAACCGGCCGCGGTCTCCTCGTCCTGCCGCGGCCCGGAACCGGCCACGGTCTTCGTCGTCCGGCGCGGTGCGACGGCACCGCGCCCCTCTGCCGTGCTTTGATAATCATCCAACGCGGCGCGACGGCGTCGCGTTTCTGTTGTTTCTACCATGGAGCGTGCGACGGCATCGCGAAGATATTTGCACGTTCATCCGCGTGGTGCGACGGCACCACGCCTCTTGCTTCCTCCCGCAAGATAAAATCAACGCAAACGTTGGAGGGGGGGTTCGGCCGTGTTCATGCGGTCCGGCCCCCCCCCCTCACGTTAAATAATAACATAACTAAAGAATATTCAAAACCTCACGTTTAGTCATGCTAAAATCCATGATTCAAGAATGGAATAAAATAATCAATAAATAACATCCCCTACCTCTGGTTTGAGATTCAAAGAATCTTCTACGTTCCGCGGAAGACGGCGTCGCGGAAGTCGGGCGTCGCGGTCGTCGTTCGTCAAATCCGTTGACGAAGAGTTACGTCCGATGCGACACGTTGTTGGCGGATCTTCGTTTGCCAACGAAGAAGGTCCGAGGAGGAAGAAGAGGTCCGAAGATACCGGGTCGCCGAGTCGATGATCCTTGACGAAGTGTTATCGTTCTTCGTTGAGGATGAAGACGTTCTTCGTTCTTCGACAGAGCTTGAAGAAGATGGAGGATGAGCTCCCAAATGAATTCCACACAAGTTGGCTAACAAAATAAAATAAGGTCCCTCCTTATTTTATTTACCAAGCCTAGGAATTCAAAACTTCAAAAATTCAAACATAACACTTAATTAATTAACATGTCATGTGTAAATATTTTGATGTTAAGTTTACAAACAATTAAGAGGGAGAGAGGGGAGTTTAAGGGGGAAGTTGAGAGGTTTAGGTTCGTGTGGGTCCCACCACACTTAATCCTCTCAAAGGAGGTTAAGTGGGTGTGGGTCCCACCCCCAACTCCTTTTGAGAGGAGTTATCCTACAAAGTGAAATAAAAAGAATCCACATTCTTTTATTCAACTTTTTATAATTCTCCCAAAAACTAACTTTCGTCCCGCAACAAACGCAACTCCCGAAAGGGTCTCTTTAAGCGAATATCGGCGCTGCGAGTTCATCGGTGCCCTCGGATTTCAATTCCGAGCACCGGGTCAAAAGTTAGGAATTCCCGCTCGTTCGTTCACTGAACGTACCCGAGCCAAACTTCGGAAATTAATTCCGGGCACTCCGGGCCTCGGAATCAGGTGCCGTCTGAAACCGCGCTCTTGTAAAATTCTAAATAAAATTAAGAAAAAAATTTCCTTGAATTTTACGGGTCTTACAATTTTCCCTATGGACATCATCATATATTGAAAGTGAGATAGCACCTACATGACCCTTTTTATCTTATACTTCCTAGTATTAACCAAATCCTAATGAATGATAACATCTTTCATAGATTGGGAAGCCTCATTTATTGTCTCGTATTGATGTTTATTAGCCAAAGAATAGGCCTCCACTTCCAAAAACCAAATTTCAATAGATACCTATGATCCATTAAAGAGACTATCTATTTTACCCTAGACTAAAGATTATGATAGTCAAAATCCCCAAAGACATGAGTGGGGAACGTGTACTTCAGATGGCCCATTCGGACCTCCAACACCTCAAATGGGCCCTCAATGATTAAATTCTAGATTTCCACCCATACTTTTCACCACATCCACTGATGAAATTCCATGTTCTCAAAGATCCATCTTAGGCCTGATCTTGGAATTAAAAAAAATATTGAATGACTATATCACTAAACAAGAATATCATTCTCACATCCATTCACATTATTGGTGTGGATATAGTCTCTTATCGGGTCATTTCATTTTGGAGTGATCCTGATGTTGGAGGACCCAAGGCCCCCGGTATTGGAGAAATACTACTAAGATAATGTGTTTAAAATGATTTCAACCAGAATATTTGTAACTCAATATTTCTATATAATCATCAATCATGATATTATCTGGAAACATACCCATCTCAGTCATTCCACTATAAGCATATTCCATTTCAGTTCCATATTATAGGGAAGTGGAAACATATTGTTGCATCGAATGAAATAGTTTCATATCTAATGTTTTTTATATGAGAAAAGTCTCAATGATTCCTTAAATAGATTTATGAATGAAGAAATTTTATATTAAATTATATGAATTGGGTGATGATTCAAGTTTTAAAAATAAAAAATCAGATAATTATTACACTCACACAGAGAAACTACTATCATTAACATGTTTATAGAGGTGTAACTACAAATTTAATCCTCTTATAGGTGTGAAAATTCCATTTACAAGTTAAAATGTAGTGATAATTGAAACATAAGATATAGGTGATGGGTCTAATCATGCTTGGACCACAACTATCTTAAAGTCTTTGTGAACTACACAAAATGATGAATGTTCAATTGAAGGAACAAAATTTGTGTCATTCTTCTAAGAAGGAGTTTCTTACACTCCCATGTGAACATGGTGAGGTTACATATAATTTGGTGTGTAATAATAAAATATTAAAAAGGTCATGGGTAAATAAATTAATATTACCCCATAATTTGAAATACTCACTTCATTTCGGTGGGGAGGTGTTTGTTGATTTGGCCCACCAAATGTTTCATGTTCTCCTTGAGGGAGTATCTATAGAAAGGAGAAAATATTAAAGGTACTGAGGTAGTCACTAAAAGATGTGTGGATTTTTATTCTCAAAGATAGAATCCATTGACTTTATAAACTCTATTTGGCTAGAGGATCCCTCATCATAGGCTTCATAAACATCATCTAACTCATCCCCATCCATCGAACCTCTAGGAGAGTATACTGGAGAAGGAAGGGGTGATTTCTTCTCTACGAACTCCAATAATACTCCAGAATATAGTGAGATACCAACACAGTTTTAAGAATTATTAAATAATATTGAAGTGCTTGTAAACTTATCCTTACTTATACTCTATAATTTTACTAGTATTCTTCATCTTCAACAACCATCTATATACCAGTAACCATAATTTTCCATGCATGGGGTGAGTAGAAAAATCATCCCTTTACACTATAGATCAATGAATCCAGTTACTAAAGGAACACCTCCACCTCAGTAGGATAATTTTTAATGAAGATCCCCTAAAGAGTAGTGATGTGATCAAAATCTTGAAATTCTAGATCCATAGGGGGCAATACAATCATGCCTCGCCAATCTAATTATCCTTCATCTAGTCTTCCCATTTCTAACATGCAATGGGAAATTACATCATAGATAAGGCTTCACCTAAAATTTCTTTTCTCATCATGTATGCATTGATTGAAAAATTAATTGTTGTGGATTTTATCTCAAGATGCCTTGCCTATATGAAAAAAACCATCAGGTTTTTAGATAACTAGTTCTTGGAATGTTTCAGGTTGGATTCACTACCAGTCATTTTTTATAACCTCAATTCCATTATCATCAATGCTGCCAGCTTCCCAGTCTTGTATGAATGAATCTAAGCATCAATATAGTCTTTGTAGTGACTAAATTTAGTGAAAATCAGAGAAAATATTTCTTGGGTCAATTTCTCATCCTTGGTAAACATTTACTATAGTTAATGATCCACCATAAAATGTTTATAATATTAGATTTATGGAGGAGAAGGAAATCTTTTTTAAAAACACATATATTATTGCACAAACTAACTTGGGGAATTTTACTTGCAATGGATCCTACCTTCAATCCTAGTGGTGTGAACTCCCCCACAAATATTGATCAAATAGGCTTGATATTTAGGATTTCCATGCCTATAAATAGTTATTATACCAAGAGAATCCTCATACAAAATAATTTTGAAATGAAAATAATGTCTTAGGAGGCTCGTGATTTCCCAATTCATCAGCACAATGGGTCTAACCCCACTGATACATTACAAGAAGGGTTTAAAATAATCTCTGAGAATTTTTTGGGTTCCCAAATATTTATATCCACTTAGGATATCCCCCATTGAAATCCAAAATACATGTAAGGTCCCCAAGATTATGTATGGTGTATTTACACTGTAGTTAAAATAATAATAATATATAATTTAGCCAGTACGGGAATGCATAGATTAATATGTTTTTCCCTTACCATGGTTTTCGCCAAAATAAAGGTGGAAACCTTGACTCTAACCTTTTTTTGGGTTGGGAGCAGGTACGTACTTAATTAAATTATAATAAATTGAGATAATTGAATGGGTTGGTCAACTTTGAGAATGAAAACCCACCAATAGTTATTGAAAAAACCACCTTCAATAGTCAACCAATAGCATCCTTTGGCACTATAAGAATCATTCAATGATAATAAATTCAATTTATTCATATGGGATTTACAAATGGCCTTATTAATAAAGAGTAGATTCAATCTCATGAATAGTATTTACACACCAAAAAATGGGGCCTCCCATAGGGCCTCTTCATCTAGCAGAATCAGCAACCTAAAATTTGTATGGATATGCTCTACATTGACCTACGAATAAAATGGAAGGATAAAATCATCAAATATAACTCCTAGGATTGGCACACCGTATATTTTCCTGATATCCCAGATAATTATTTCAACCTAATCATGAATCTGGTGACATGTGTTCATATCTAGAATATAATGGTTGACCATGTTTTATATCAAACCCTAGTTAACATAATGTGATTTTGTGAAATCTATGGGTCCTTATACTGAATGATTCTCTTTAGATTACTATAAAATTTTGTGATGATATGATATCCTAAAAAATTCCTTCCCTAATCCATCCCAATGCTACCGCCTGATTGAACATCTTACCATACAGCCATATGAATTTCTAACTTGAGTTAGACATCTTCAATATTTATCATTATATGTGTATTTTAGGCTCAAATTTATTAAAAACTCCTTCTAATATAGTTGTTATGAACATTAATATATAATTTTCAAAGGGTTTTTTATTATATATTAAGTGACTGGAAAGAGTTATATTATATCTAAAGGTATATTTGGTATTGAAGATCTAAAAGGAGGCCTGATATATAATTATGAGGTCTAAATAGAATCTCAATTCTGGATATCAAATCTGTATAGAGGTAGGCATCTTAAAAATTAAATTCCAAATAATGTTCTCCATAATTCTTGTAAAAAACTTCTAATATAACTCGTAAGTAAAGAATTTTTCATTTTCCACATCAGAAATTGTTGCATTTAGGTGAGATACTATAAATATAACATCCTTTCTCTAAGTGATCTAGACCAAAACATAAAAGGAAAATCATTAAGATATCATGTAATATTAAATAGAGTTGAATAAATTTTAAAAGTTCACGACTTGTATGGATTCACATGAAGAATGTGATCTATTTTGAATCTCATGATCACATAACCCACATCAATTATTTTAATCACATGATTTTTCATAGGTTTTGTGATCACATGGCCATAGGAAGTTCACATTATCTATTTAATGAATTATTTATCAACATAATCCCCAGAAAACCATCTGAATGAACCACATGTCCAAGGATATAAATCATAGTTTATGTAAATTATCGATGATTATCTAGTGAATTTGTTATAAGAGTTTTTTAAAAATGCTCATTGCATGATAAAATTACCCTATCAGGTCACATGAATGGTTTTCATGAAGGGGTTATGTGGAACGGTCTCATGAATCATTCAAAAAAGGAAAACAATATGAGATCTCTGAAAAATTTTGAGTCACAATTGAAATGGTCAACCCTATTCCATCCTATTTATAAGTCATCTCATGTAATACAAAAGTTTTATTAATAAACTATGAGATGCTTTGGATAAAAACTAATGGAATCCCAAGGATCATAGGTGGGAAATAATATCCTCAAAACCAAGTTCATGGTCTATCCTTTGGAGGTCACATTTGAGGGGGGATTTTTTAATGACTAAAAAATGGGAATTAGTTAAATTTGAGTTGAAAATATCCTGATAAAAAGTAACCATTTATGAAAAAGGATAAGAATAAAGGGTGATTGTATAAATGGTCATGAACTAAGGTCAAGTGATCACATGCCTCTCTTAGTTACTCATGACCACATCACAAAATTATCTATGGGAAACAAAGTACGTATGTATGGGGAATTTTTTTCACACTAATTAAGGATCCAAGACAAATATTATGACACCCCCTTTGAATTAATGTGATTAACTCCATGGAAATAATTTTATAGGGAGGAATTGTGAACATCATTTAATTAGTTAATTAATCACTCACTATCCCTAAGAAATGTAATCTAGATCATGTGATGACCCTTTGACCGATTCACAATGATCACGTGTTTCTCTAGTACATAAATGACTGTCAATATTTAAATGGATCATGTGATGAAAATATTATAATGATGGTATAACATACACAATTGAATTTATGATGGTTTTCATGTAATGTACTTACACACTTTGTGTGATTAGTTCATTGATTACGTGTGGATCCTTGCACTTCATTTCCTAATCTCACAAATAACCCCCTAAATTTCAATCTCATCACATGAACGGACCTTGTCCAAGTAAAACAATATCATGTGATGGATTGGTGGATAAATGATCAACAACTTCTAATGGGATTATATGATAAAAAAATAAAAATAATAGGATCCTTATATGCTAGATGTCACACTATTTTTCGCATGATGGGCTTATTTTCATCACATTATCAATTAATTTATCAATCAAAGGCCCTCTAAAATTTATGATTGATCTCAAAAATCCCCTCTAACGTTAATTATTAACAATGTGAAATCCTTTATTAATTTCTGATAGATCATGTGATGGCCTTTGGGATGTCTGTCTTGAACCTAAAACGTCACCCCCTCAAAGTATCAGGATCAACACCTTGAAAACATGTATCGTGAAAGTATTACATGATGTATGAGGCTAGTAATGATAGACCAATCATGCATTCAATATTTTTCATGTGATGAATGGAAGACATCATGAATGACTCTTAACATCATCTCTCAAAGTTCATATGACATTATCGACTTATGTGGATTCCCTTTCGGTTGACATTAAATGAGGTATTTGAATTTATCACAAAATAAAGAGGCATAGATATATGGGCGGTGAAGACTAAAACCCCCTCTCCCAAACTCAATCAGAATATAGACACAGAGAAAGAGAGAGAGAGAGAGAGAGAAAAGGGGATAGACATTCCAGAGTGAATGAATCACATGATCATAAGATATTTTCACATATAAAAATTTTGTGAGTAACATATGTTCAACAAATAAAATATGTTTCATGGTTCACAAGATCATTCATAGGAAAATATTCATGTTTTCCTAATCATTGATTTCCTTTAATGATAAATGATATGGGCTTCATGTGATGAAAATCTATAAATGAATGAAATCATTACATGATGGAAGTTAAACTATTTTTCATGTGATGGGATTACATGATTCAAATTATCGGTTCATTTATGAAAAAATGATTCTAGATTTTTCATATGGATCATGTGAAGAACTCTATAAATGTCAGATAAATTAGGTGAATTATTTTAAACATGTCAATTGGCTCAAAAAATGGACTCCGTACATGTCATTTAGATCACATGAAGGACTTTATATATGTCTAACCAATAATGTGAAATAATCATGTGATTCAAATGATATGTTCCTTGATAATGTGAAATAAAATCAAAATTCTCACCCTTGACAAGAAGAAACCATATGATAAGTCATCTAGAATATCTGGGTTCATAAGACCAGTTTATCAATCACACAAGGGTACCCATAAATTTTAGATGAACTGTATAAAAACCTATGGGAATGTTTTCGTTATCTATAAAGTAAACTTAGACACGTTACCTAAAACCTTTTGGACCCCCAAAAATGAGCCTTTTCAAACCCCCATTTTGTGTAGAGTGGTTATAACTATCGTGGGTTATGCACCCATGAAACCATATCTATTCCATGTCCTCAAAAGAGGCCCCCTCTATGACATTCAACCATATATAATAACCCCCTCAAGGTCCCCTATATTTTTCTATCCTATGATAAAGGATTTATATGTTACATAAAAATCCTCATTGTATTATTTCCCTCATCATCCCATCTACTCTATCACATAAAAGTCAACCCATTTGGGTTTATTGTATTTTATCATCCTTCAACAGATTCGGGAATCATGTGGAATATGTGAAATCTAATTACTGTTATTCAAAACATAAATAAGGAGAATTACTAAGGTATGAGTTATATATAAAAAATGAAAACCATATCCTTTTTTTTGGGGTTGTATTGAGTTTTTTAATAATATTCAATCAGAGCAACATTAATGTCTAAGTGTTTCACCTATTAGTAGTGTGTTTAATCCCATATTATCTATTCCTTCTCACACTGATCATGACTCACATGAACATAAAAATTTAAAATATTCAAACCATTAGCATAACAATAACACCCAAATAGGGGAATCCTTAGTCTATATGCCTAAGTAAAATATAATGGAAGCATTAGTTTATATTCCTCTTACAAATTTAGTCATGTATTCATTAAGACATGATCAATCTTCTATTATCTCTTGTTACTAACAATGCGAATAACTCGTGTGGGATTAAATATTTGTGGTGATCGTGCCAACAATATGAAACAAATTTCCCCAATCATGGGGATCCGCTTTGGTGTATGTCCCTAATATACTCTAATTTTTCCAAACTCTATGGAATTATTCCTCATGGGTATTGATTATTTGTATTCACACATCAGCAAGTTAGGAATGAACTAAACAATGAGGGCTATAATTCATTTAATATATAAGATATATATGACTCCTCCTTATGTCCCATATTCTATATTCAATATTAAAATTCCCTCAAATGTATCCTTCTACTCTGACATTAAACTACATGGTGTAGTCCTATCATATGACCTTAAACTATGTCAATTGACCTATATGGGTTTTTATTCCTATTATTATAGGATAACTAGGAAACCTCTTAAAAGATCAATTAGATTTTTAAAATTTGAAATACTTACATGGATGGTATTGAACTATATTGTACCCATCCATATGACTTCAATGTATTAGTAGTCCCTCATTGTAATGAAATAATGGATAAAAAGATGGAATACATATGATATATATTGATAGTATCATTGTCAGAACCATATCTTTCATGTACTAGGATTCAACATATATTCCTTTTTAGGGTAAATTGTCTCATACAGGGATTTCATATAGCTTCTCAAACATATCATAAATATATAAAAGTATCTCTAAGTATACAATAATTCCCACCAAATGTGTATTTTAAACACAACTGTCATCCTCTTGGCTAATGTGAGTGACTAAGTGTCATTGGAAAGAATACCTAATTAATTTAAGCCTTTTAAAATCATTACCATAGCTAGTTATTAATATTAGTTAAGTTTGGAGTTTCTTCTAAAGAGGAAATGGTTAGCAAAAAATAAATCTTTTTAGAACATCGGTCAACACATGTATTTTTTGGGAAAAATATACGTTGAATAATTTATGATATTTTGGAACATATATGAATAGATTAATATTGTCTTCCAAGTGGACCCTATATTTTATATCCCTATAATTTATTGGATAAATATGGATATCTCTTACAATAATAAGGAAAATAATGGTGATTGTACCTAGTTATGTAATGTACAATGTCTATTAGAATTGTATTTGGAGTGAACTTTAACAAGTATATGATTGAATGGGGAGTGAACCCAATACAATAATATAACCTTGGTAGTGATACTTTACTAAGGAAGTAATTTTATATGGTTTTGTGTATATCAATAACTTCTTTTTTATGTCATTATTCTACTCTCATGGACTATGTTCTTTGATAACATTAGGATTCATGTATCATGAACCATCATGATATATGAAATGACTCAACAGTAAGATCTATGAAATGCATGGTATTTTTTTCTAATTTCAATATCATGAAATCATACCCTTATTCTCATGTTACATTTAAGTTACCATTGATATATCAATTATTTAACATTATTAGGAATATGATATCACCCTTTCTTATGATTTATTTTTACATGTATTGAAGAAATATTTTACGTACAATACGTCCATGAAGGGTTCAAATTATAAATAACATAGTGGTATATGATAAAAACATCTTATTAACATGTTTTTATGTATTCATGTTTCCAAAACACTAAAACTATAATATTTTATATTGTATCATAATTTTATATAATGAATATTCATATATTATGATGAAATATCTATGTATTAAAAGTATGGGACTCTATAGTTGATTTCAGAGAAAATGTAGGGATTCGACCCATGGGAACTCTCACATGTGAACATTTTGTGAAGCATGACACTCTACGCAAGGGATTCTTGAGGAATGAGAAAACACATTATATAGTGGTATAATTAATGTTTAGGAGGTGTATCCACCCATGGAGTGATTTGATATGTATCAATTATAGTTCATTGGTAATAAGTTTATGCTGTTTTGGTGGGTATTAGGTTAAGGTTTAGTTACCTTTATAATCTTTGATGAGAAAAATTTATTGATAACCCTATGGATAATCCTATATATAGAATAATATCATATGTTATGGTAAATAAATGAGTGTTGTTATCCTAAAAAACATGAATGTATTGATACAAAAAAGTAGGTATGGTTTTGGAATAGATTTATCTTGGGGTAATAACCTAAAAAATGTTAATTAATTATATCTTTGACATCATTCTGGTGCAAATAAAATTTTCCCTTATTGCATGCCATTTTTCAAACTTCTAGGGGACATTCAAGGGTTATTTCAAAAAATATTACAAAAAATTATTAAGGATTTTAATAGATGATGATCACAAATGGACTCGGTTTAACATAAGGTGTTATAGATTTGATATAATGTTTCACGGTTTAAACATCCTATAAATGATTTATCATGATTATCTAACTTCCCACTATAATTATTATCTCTCACACTCTACTTTTTGGATTTAGTCAATAGATAAAACCTAAAGAAACTATCATAATGATGAATTTAAAAAAAATGCAATGATTTTACCCTTGATATACCAAATTTTATGGGTCCTTCGATAAAAATATTGGTTATATTCTTAAAAAACATGTGAATGTTATTTATCATGTTGAACTAAAAAATGAGAAAAGGAGGGAACAACATTTTTTTCAGTCCGTTATGAGGAAAAATCCACCTTCTTTTAGTGGGTTTGTTAATCTAATAGTTGTTAAGAAATATATTAGTACCATTAATATTTTCTTTCTCCATTACATAGAATATGAATTTTTTTGGTTATTTCTAATTTTCTAGGAAATGTAGATCAATAGTGGACTCATATTAAGAATACGAGGAAATATGAATAAAATGACTCCATTAATTTGGATGAGTTTAATAGAATATTTATCAACAAGTTCATTCCTCTTATTATTATTTTTAAAATATGATACGGAGTTCCTTGAGATAATGAAAAAGTAATATGAGTCCATCAGTACCTTTGAGGAATATTTTACAATACTCATGAGGTACGCTTATGGCACTATCTTACAACATAAAATTCATAGTGATAAATTCATCAAAAGCTTGAAAAGGTCTCTAAAAGGCATTATCCATAAGATAATTCAGTAATTAGGAAGATGTATTTTGATTTTATATGAAGGTAGAAATAAGGATTAGATTTACCCGTTAATAATATATTTTTTATATGAAATGAATGATGGATTTAAAATTAAATTATCAGAACCTTGGAGAGAATAAGATGAGCCCTCCTTTATGATAAAATCATGGAAATAAACAAAGAGGTAATCATCTTAAGGGGACTGGTAAATGTTTTATGTGTGTAAAGGAAGTCCATCCGGAAGATGAATGTCAATGTGATGGGAAGAATAGGTTACACAATGATTGATAAAAAGAAAAGAAGAATGCACCACCCACACTGCAGTATTTCAAATGAAAGGAGTTTGGGAATTATTCTAACTAGTGAAAAACTTAGAAGATTAATAATAATGATTAGTTTTATAAACCTCTGAATCTCTGAGATAAAGAAAAATATCCTTTTATAATAATTTTCAATGTATGGTACGAGAAAAAAGTTGTGAAGTGTACACTAATTATACCCTATAGAAATATTAATGTCTTATTTAATAATGGAACAACCCAATATTTTATATCTAATGATTTTTATAAGGGTATAAAAATATAACCTAAATTATTAAATATTGAATTAAATGTAAAAAACCCTAATTTTTGTATTACACTATCTCAAGTTTATGATCTTTCTTTGAATGAAATTTATTGGAATGTACCTTCTAAAAAATAATTTTATTCTCTCTTTGGTTGAATTTTACATTATATAAGGAAAGGATTGGATTTCATTATATATACCCCCATCAATTTCAAAGGAGGGGAAATAATTTGTCATATTCCAAAACAACCTATAGTCATATATTACTGTTCTAATTTCTATTAAATTTCTATTGAAATTAGTTCCATTATATGGTTATTGATTCCTATTAAAAAGGGGTGTTTATATTAGATGTTTTGGGAGAAACCAAACATCAAAGATATTATTATTTTATGGGAGTTTTTTTATGTATTTCTAGAATAGTTCCCTAGTATTCCATCAAATTATGAAGTTACTTTTTCAATAAAACTCTTAATTGGTGCTACACCTATTTCAAACAATCGATATAAAATGGTCGATGTTGAGTTATAGGAATTGAATATAAAACATGGGGATAATCTTGAAAAGTGATTTACTCATCCATGTTTGCAACCTCGAGATGAAACAGTTCTTTTTTTATAAGAAATATGGATCAATGAGCCCCTATATTGAATATTTGGAACTTTAGAAGATAAAAATAAATAATAATTATCCACAATCCAATGTTGATAATCTATTTTATCATCTATACAGAGCTATGTACCTTTCTATATTTGAACATTATTCTAGATATCATCAATTTATGGTAAAAAAGGAGGTTATACCCAAAACATCATTACGTAGAGGTTTTGGAAACTATAAATTTTGGGTGATTACATTTTTTCTTATTAATTCACCCACTATCTTTATAGATTTAATTAAAAATGTATTTAGTGATTACATTAATCAGTTTGGGTTAGTCCTTATAGATGATATTCTTATATATTCAAAATCATATAAGAGAAATAATATCACTTGATGATTTTGTTAAATAACCAAAATATGGAGAATTTATAAGAAATATTTACCAAGTGTGAATTTTGGATTCATAAAGATTAATTTTTCTATTACATAATCCTATGAGAAGGAATATCTATATATTCATCAAAGATAGAGGTTATTGGTTGTTATCACAAACTAACCACAGTTATATAGATCAATGTTTTTCTTGGATTGGATATATATATTTTTTGAAACTATATCACATCTATCAAATACAATAACCATATTAACTCGTAAAGTAGCCAATTTACATTAGAGAATTAAATTAGGGGATAATTTCAACGAGCTGTAGAGATGGTTAATCAGTTCACATGTACCAACACTACCCTATAGTGGGGAATGATTTTTATAGAGTCCCATTATTAGCAAACATTGATATTACATCATTACATAAACACTCGCCTGAGGATCATAATATTTTAGATCCTTAGGAATCTCGGACCACAATATTATAATTTGGTAAAATATATTCAATGTTTTCCAAAAATAACATTAAATTTAGTAATCTTAATAGAGATACCATATATAAAACCTTTCTTTATACTGTTGGTAAATAAAATATAAAAAATGGTTATATCAGATTCTATGTTTACACATAAGAGATAAAAATCTATGATCATATAAAATAATACGATACTAATAGGGGTTTATGATAACAAACATAAGTTATATAGTTCATACCCATCCTATCATAGTCTATAAAAATGAGATATGTTATAAATATTGTATTTTAATAAGACATAAATCATAATGAAATCAATAAACATGAACCATGATAACATAATATAGGCATAAGACATAATTTTATAGTATATATATAGGCATAATAAATCATATGTCAAGCCTAGCCACCCAGAAAATGAAAACATATTAGGCTTGGGATAACCACCCATGTACCAACATTGAGATTGGTATAAACTTCAATGTCCCCTCTTTCAGGATTGGGATAAAAACCCACATACCCTCTTCTTCAGGCATGGGAAAACCACCTATGTACCTTTCTTTTAGACTTGGGTTAACCACCCATGTACACTCTGAGCTCATAAAACCATACTTATTACCCAATTAATTGGATGGAGATAAAGGTCCCCCATGTCACATAATAAAAATCACACATATTTGTTCCAAAACATCATAAATCATTCATCATTTCATAACCCATTAAAATAAATGATTTTCATAAAACATTTCATCATAACGTCATCTAGGGAAAAGATATGGCCTTTGTAGTAATTTAATAATGCTTTAAACCATGTAAGGGAAATGGGTTCATAAAAATTATTTTAATAATAAATCATTCAAACAATTGGTAATGATGTTATCCTAGTATCATACCTCTATTAAGTCATTGGTAACATCTATAGATATCATCTTATATAGAAAATTATTTTGCTCAATCATTTAAAACATTTCTTCAGAAATACTATCCATCCAACTTTGAAAAAATAAACTTTTTAAAAAATAAAAATATTTGAATTTATTTCATCAAAAAAAACCTTTAAAACATAAAAATTAAGCTTCATTGAAAATAATGGCCACAATTAAAAGATGTTTTCTTCATTCCCGTCATGTTTAAAAAAGGTCCTTATATATTTTTGTTAAAAGACAAACGAGCATTGTTAGGAAACTAACAAGAATATTCCTTTCAAAAAACAAGATTAAAAATTAAAACATGGGAAAAAATCAATTTTTAATCTAATTTGATAGCAAAAAAATATTTCTATTTTTTTTTGGAAAACATGATTTGGGAATGAAAAATATTTTCTTTCTGAAGAGAGAAATAAAATATGATTTTATTGAAAAAATTATTCTTAATTATATTATGTACCAAAGTGTGTAAAAATGTACTATTAATTGAAAATATCATTAATAACTATAGGAGAATAAAATTAATGATTTTTATGGGTGATATATGATAATATTTCATCCTTGGAAGTATAATATTAAACAATCCTGATAAATGGTTAGATTGTATCATATATTATTACTATTTTGACAACATTGAATAATTATTACAATAAAAGGATGGAGTTTAATTAAACTTATAATATAATTAAATTAATTATAATTATGATATAACATGTAAATGTTTCATTATATACATATTATGAATGAATATTGGTCCATAACATAACATACACCTCAAAGAAGGAAAATTACATCAAAAATCTTTTACATATTTGGTAGCTTTGGAACTATAAACCCCATTAAATAGAGATCCTAAAATCAGTATTTAAATATCCATAAATTGAAGCATAATAATCATATATTACATTCATGGGAAGCATATACACCATAAAAAACAAATAGGCTCTGAATATTACACGTATATCGCTGGAGTAAAACGTGAGACGATACAACCCATTTGTTAAGGCTTAACTTATGTAGTAAAAATTCAAACCTCCTGAATAATAAATACAATTTTATTGTAAATATATAAATTAAAAATATTTATATATATCACAACATATAATAGTTTTTACTACCTTTTATTAATCTTTTATTAACAAATCTATGTTAAAGATAGGTTTTAGGTAATCACTGCATTGCTTTTTATATATGTTTGGATTAGTTTTTTTTATTTTATTTTAAAATGATTTAATCATATATTTAATTTTATACATGATATTAATATTTTATATAACCAGTATATATATATATATCTATAAAATTTATTTATGCAAAATGAAATACAATGTTTATGGAGACAATCAGTTATACATAGGAATGAATATTGTTTCCATTTTCTTCTATAATTCAAATAATAAAAACTTAAATGATATATTAATAGTAAATAATCATATTTATGTTATATATATTAAATATTTTCATTAAATTCATCCTTAATTCCATCTGTTTAATGTGTGAATGAACCACATTACTCTGTGAGGTTATAGTCCTCTATACACATGAGTGACATTATCGTATTCATGAAAATTTTAAATCTTTAATATATGTGTAATATAATAATTAAATAATAATAATATTATCATAAATATCGAATAAAAAATAAATCCATCATTTTGTACAACCATGATTGGTATCAATAGAGAAATAAATAGAATCGGTTCGCCAGACGGTAGTTCGCCTTATACACGAACGATATTTTGTTAAACATTTGATGGAAGTGGTGATTGATTTTGTTCATTACCTAACCCTAAAATCATATTATTATAAAAAAAATACTAATGATATTATATAATCGTGGTATAGTAATAAATAAATGACATGGATGAATAAATAAAACAAAGACGCCCATTTATAAACATTACTCCTTCTGCGAGAATCCTCATTAAGAAGCACCAAAAGCCATCCTTGGTTGGATTTATGTCCACAAAATGGATCCTATGGTTAGAATAGGGAATTTTAGAATTTATTTGGTAATATATTAGCTAATTTTTTTTAAAGTTTTGAATGGGAGAGGATAAGGGGTTTCTTTTTATACGTTAGGTGTGTGGCACACTTGTAATTCTTTGACAGAAAGAAATCAGCCCACATTTTTTCATGTCACACTACTCTAGTAAAGGACCATCATTGATCCTATAATTTATAAGGGGAAATATTGGAAAAAATGGGTATTTTAGAAGTTTTGAGTTATTTTTAACCCTTATGTATTTAGTTTAACCCCCGATAAAATAATTTTTACATTAACCACATTAATTAATTTTTATGATTATTACTATTTATATAGGTAAAAAATTAACGTGAATTTATTATATAATATAAATTATTATAATTCAAAATATTGGTTCCACTTTTCTAAATTCCATTCATAAAATTATAAAAAAAAATTATTTAAAATTAACCCCATACATGTGATGATAATACAAGGTTTTAAAGAGAAAATTATAAGAAGTTTACAATATTATTATATCAAAATTCAATATAAAAATGATTTAATTTATATAAATTGGATTATTTGATTTATATTATATAAAAATTTACTTTACAACAAATTTAAAATATAATTTAACTTTACAAGTAAATTAAATGAAAATGCAGATTTCAATTAAAATTCAGTATTTTTCACTATTCATGAAAATTGAATCATTAAAAAAACAAAAAAACATAATGTATATTTCACCATAATATTTCAAAAAAAATTATTTCTTCATATTAATTTTCTAAAATTTCAAAATTTAAATTTAAAACAAAACCTATATACATTATGAAATAGTCAATGTTCAAGAAGTGTATTTTTTTCAAGCAGAAGATGATTTATATTAATTATAATAATCATTGCATGAATATAAATAGAAACATATTGATATATAATATATAAATATCAATTAATACATTTATTTTTATGTATTATTATATTAAATTAAAATAGAGAAACATTATTCATTTTAAAATAGGTTTTTAGAAGAAAAAAACCATTTTTCAGTCTCAATAACTCTTATACTGAAATCCAATATAAATTTAATTAAAAATTAATTAAAATGGTTAATTATAAATAAATAATACTTATGTTAATTTAAATCATAATTGGTAATTTTAATTACTCATTTTTTTAAAATAAATGATTGTTTTACAATACTTAGAATTTCTCACACTTCAGTGAAAAATCAATAATTTTAACAAAATCTCAAAATATCACAATAAATTAATTTCGATATAGTGATTCCAAATATGAGGTTAATTTTGTCAAATAATTTTATTTAAATCCCAATATATTAAATATAATATTTTTTCATAAAGAAGAATTTTTATGTATATAATAGATTTTTAATATAGTTAGCTTACTAATAATTGGTTGATTTTTTACTACTCATTTAAAATATATATATTGAGTAGGGAAATTATATTTATTATTTATTAAGTAATTAATAAAATTCATACCACTATATTTAACATATAGTATAGAATTATCATATTTAAAACAATATCACTTCATGGTTCACTGAAGTTCAGTGTTGCGTGTTAGGCACACTATCGAAGAAACTCATTATTGCATGTAATGAATGATAAACTTGATGTTTTGTGTAATATAATATAAAATCAATTTTTTTAATAAAAAATATTAAAAAAATTATTTCCCAAAATCTTGACTTTTAAATTTTACCCCCCTTAAAATGAATTTCCCTCATAAAATTTTTATCATTGTTCAATGTTTAAAATTTTCAAATTCCTTCATAAAAACCCACATCTTAAGAATGGTTAACAAAAACTTCTCTAGAAAAAGAAAAATATATGGGTGAAATTAATCTGGGAAAATATATACTAGGTTTCTAAATAAACATATGTGGGAGGTGAAGACAAGGTCATATAAGAAAAAATAAACACCCAAATACTGATGAAGGGTGATATAGAACATTGATCGTATGAAACTGGGTGATCCAAAGAAGGTTAAAGAACAAAAATAATTAAAATAAATATGCATGAAAAATAACATTGATATCAGCAAAAATTATGATAATAGGATACAAAATTATTTCAAGATCATTTTCCTAATGTAGAATACTTTTTTACAAGATATACTTACTTGATCTCATTCCATTTCATTATCACAATTTCTCCCTTTAGTTGTGACTTCATCAATTTCCACTTCCTCTCTTACTTCAATAAATGAAGGTGGATTTTATATTATTAAAGTACTAAATAATTGTAATATTGATAATATAACGATGAGTAATACTTTCTATCTCTAGTTATCATAGCACAAAAAAATGGTTACCAGAGTTATGAGATATGTATAAATATTTATATGGTGAAGTAATATATTAATCTCTAAAACCTCATACAAAATTCAACTAAAACCATTCCATAAATGGTTAACCTTATAACCCCTCCAAAATTTAGTATTTGTAAATATGGGAAAAAATTTATCAAATTAAAATGGACATTAGTCCCCCATATATAATAAAGTGTATCTTCATTGTCACATACCAAACATGTGAATAACTTCATCATATATTCTCTTAAAACATAGTAATAACCTGAATATCCATAAATCCTTATTGAAAACATCATAAATCCTCATTCCTAACATAAAACATATATTATTGATCATATTATGTAGTTCAATAATTTTTTAAGCTCGATCAATGATAACATCAACCACATTACAAAAAAACATTTATCGGTTTTCTAGTCTTCAATATTATTTGATATACTATATCCATGTCAACAATCTCTTAATCCTAAAACATAAAATTTCCTCAACATCAAGAACATATTGAGGGTCATATTCCATCAATAAAAATATCACCTTTATTTTAAATCACATTTCTAGTCCTTCAGTACGTTTTAACATATTTTTTAAAATAATTATTGAAAAACATATATTGGACAATCCTTATATATTTCATGATTCATATAAAATAAACCTTGAATTGTAGTATATAAATACTTCATTCATCCATGTTTTTTCTCAAAAAAATTACTACTATTTTCCATCACATTCTTTATCTCTTCCTTCTATTCATATGTAATTTGAAGACAATTCATCCGCTATAAAATAATAGTTACATGTACCACCTTGATGGTTTTCTTCAAAATCATTCCCCCTAGGACATCGATTATCATAATAAAAATACTTTACACATTATAATTATTCATTGATTACTAATAACATAGGGAGACAGAAATTCTCATCCATTACGTTAAATTATCTCTTCATTTTTCCTTTATAGTAAACTTCTTTGTGTCCTTGTTTTACACATCCAAAAACATATTCTCTAAACTCTAATACAATAACATATATTCTAATTCACACATTCTTGAAATATAGAAAACTAAATATTATATCCTCAATGTCCTCCATTCCCCTAACTCTCAGTGAACATTATCCTTCTCATCATTGAGGACTCTAAGAGTTAGTTAAAGTGCACATTGTCAATCATGTTTCAAGATAACTTATTAGAAATAATAACAATCTCCTTGATTCCAGTCATCATCTCATTTGGTTGGTTATCATAAAATTGTTTATCAAATTTGATGTAAACCTAGTTCTTTAGGTTTATATCTAGTGTCTAAAACCATAAAAGGCATAGTGTTAAAAACCATGATCTTAGTGAAAAACCACATAGTCATGAAAAAGTCACAGATATGATGTATAAATTATGACACCTTAATTTAAATCTATTACAAATTAGTTTTATAATATATCATTTACAGTAATAATCTATTTAAATACTTTATGATATTAAATATTTTTTTAATTTCCAAATAACCCCCCTTAGGATTGTCAAACTAGGTGTTCAACAAGGTTCATTTTAATGCACTAGGTGACGATCGAGTCTAGATAAATTTTCTCTTCCCCAAGTTATTACCCCTAAATACCTCTATACTTGATCAACATCAACTTGTATTATCCACATAGGGATTTAATTTCATGGAAATTACTTTCTATACCATTTCCAAAATTCATGGAAAGTTTCCTAAACTATTAATCAACCGTAGAATTTTTCTTAGAGACATCCCTAGACATAACAATCAAAATATACCTAGGGATATCACTAATATTTTCTCATACATGTATCTAAATGATAACTAATATTTTCCATAATACCAACAACAGAGGCCCAAGATTCTCATACATGGATATTAAATCTTTTTAGATGAATACACATTACATTATAAAAACACATGATTACAAATCATTATAGTTTATTGCCTTTGGAAATTTGTAACATAATCTTATAATTTGAAGAATGATCCTAAATTTTTTCAAAAAACTTATTCCTATTTAATACCATTCATCGAAATAATCTACATATAATATTTCTTCATAATCTAGAGAAATGAAACAAAATAATGGGTGATCTCAAATTATAAGTACCCAGCCCTAAACATTATATAATCATTAGTTAAATATTCAATTCCCATTGAGGGTATTTTTATGTTTAATGATTTATAGAATTAGGCTATAAATCATACATATCAACATAAGTATTACAATTTAGATACTTTTACAAAGTATTAATATTAGTCATTAAACAAAAACTTTTAAAATGAAACATCGTTTTGTTTCATGTTTAAACATCATAACTTTTCCTTGATCTCATCCATGAATCTATTATCCTTTAAATATTGTAAAAAACATTTAAAAACACGGTATGACCATAAAAAGATCAATATTGGATACATAACTAAGTAAAAATAGTTATTCTTAAAAAAACATGTAAACCATGAACACATTATAAAAATGTAATACTTTTAACCATTATGATGTAGAAAATACTCTTCAATGAATATAATTTCATTTCATACCATTTTGTAATTAAATGAATACCATATGACTCATACAAAGAGTATATAACATATAATGAAAACTTGGTACATAATCATATATAATAGAATAACTATACAATAGACTTCCACACATATCGCTCTTACAAATGGAATAGTCGTACAGTTGACTTCCATACCCAATGCATTAGAGGTTAAAAGGTATCCACCCATTATTGTTTTATCACATAACCATATGTCTTTGGTTTATCAGTTAACCTCCTATATTTGGTTTGTCATGTAACCACCTATCTTTGGTTTATCAAATAACCATACATAAAATGTCTATGTTTTATTATATAATCTCAACACATAAAACATTGCAATTATTAACATTTCACTTATAAAATTTACAATAAAATTGAATCATTACAAGATATAAATATAATAAAACCATTTTTAAAACCATTTTCAATACCAAAATACATTAAAAGTGAATATGGTATTTTTTTCTTTTAAAAACATTTTGGCATATAGATGAAGAAAAATACCAAATAATGGTAATGGTGGCAGAAATGTCACCACTGTGTACATTACAAAATTCTTTATCTCTTAATTTAGTAAAATTATTCATTGAAAAATATTCCTTTCCAAAACATTTGAATGAAAATAAAATTATAAGGGGTTTATTATATAGTGTATAAAATAATGTGGTGTATATTATCAAAATATGCCTCAATGAAAGGAGATTGAGACGAAATCTCCTAAAAAGATCATATCAATAGATTAAGGATAAATCAATTACATAATTATGTGGAAAAAATATAAATACACCCAACATAAGTTTTTATTCATTGTAAAATAATTATAGGAAATTCACACATATTATTGTAAAAATCAAACCAATGACATTAATAGTTTACTCAACGAATGGAAATTGAGTTAGGATTTCACATAAGTTGAGTTCGACTTGTCTCATACATTCTTTATCTTCCTAAATAATAAAATTAAGTTAATTTATACTTATTGGAAAAAAAATTTAATGTCTATTATTTCTTTTATATCACTAATTATCATGTTAAAAAAATTACATAACAATTTATGTTTATATCCGACGTTTTGTCGATATTCAGTAAATGAGTCAAAAATGAACTTTTTTTAATGTAAATTGTCCATCGGTTCAAAATTACATCATCTCTAGAAGAATATACATAATTTATATATCATATATATCAATTATATATGAATTTTTTGATAATCCAAAATATTTGGAGATTAGAAATGAAATCAACTGTTCATAGAGATGGTAGGCCATACGTACACATGAACGCCACATTAATTTCTCTATCATATTAAAAGAATATTAATTATATGATATTAAGGCATATTATAATACTATAAATCTATTAATTTTATATATGTATCATAGGTTTAATAAAAAATCCTTTATACATTCCATGTATAGTAGGAATGATTAATATCTCTTTGACACGGTGGTAGTCCACATTTCCTCAAATGAAATTATCATATTCACACAACATGGAAAACATAAAGGTATATTCTAAATAAAAATTAAAGTAGAATATACTCAATATAAATATGATATATATCATATGTAATAATAGGGTTCATTATAATATCCCCCATGAGTGGTAGAAGTGGAAAATTGAACAATCGTTGTTTGTTGAGGTAGTAGTTCATCATACATAGAAAAAGTATGTTTGTTACTATTAAATAGATGTGTATTACATTCGTGGTCTTTATTACATGTGTAATCATGATTTATTAAATAAATTGAACTTAATAAAACCTATAAGATTGATATTTCTAGTTTTTTTTGGATTAAGAAAATTACATGACAATGTAATACATAAAATAAAACATCTTTTATGAAAAAATATTTTAAATTACCACAATATTCCTTCATATTTAGAGTTGCATGGGATAACCTAAGGAAATACCTAAGAAAATGGTGATCTATAAAGAAATGTAACCGATTAACCAAGGAATAAATTGAATAATACAATACATGTTAGGAAATAGGCATATAAATGGTGCACAAGAGAAACATGAACATAAAGGTGTTATATAACATGATTATCATGACATAGAAATGTGGCAACAACATAAAACACCACATCATAAAAATAAAGGAATGAGGTGAAACCCTATCCCAACATGGTTTAGAAATTTTCTAAAAGGAATCAGTTAAAATCTTATCCCAGCATAATATATGCTGATACTAAATATTACTCAATGCATTAGAGCACAATCAGGGCACACCCTTAATGAACATTTCAATCAATTGCTTAAGTGTGCCACATAGATCATATAACATGGGTTCATTCAACATCATAATTTATTCCATGATAAAAGTATTTGAAATACATAAATGTATTCCCCCAATCAATAAGTATATGTTTATAAAGGTGAATACCCTTGATTGAAGAATGAGTATGGTATTCACTATGCAAAGATATTGGCATGGAAAATTGTGGTGCAATTTCAACAGTATAACATTATCATATGGAAATTCATAAAATGGGTAGATGTTAGATAAATGGATATATCATCATTTATACATGAAATGGAATGTTACTTAATCATGAAACTTAATATCCCAACATATGAGATGGATTTTTAGATGCATAATACAAATGAAGTGCTTAAAATGGAAATGAGAACAGAGAAATCCCTTACGGAATTTAGGAATTGTAACAACATAGTTAAGGGTATAAATGGGGGAGGATAAATGATAACTCAATGTAATAAAATTATATGGGACATAGGTACTTCATTATAATATGATGAAAATATAACCAACTGAAATTAAAATGATTAATTTCAATCAATGTTCTTGAATTGAAATGAAGAGTGAAAGGTGAGGATCCCTGAAATGGATGTGTGATCATAATGTATTGGGAGAGGCTTATTGGGTGATTGGGGAACCTTGGGAGGACCATAGGGAGTGGAAATAAAAGTGAGGATGAGCATCATGATGTTTTAGTGGAGGGTAATGGGTGATCAAGTGGGTTTATATTGGAAAGGTGGGGGGAATTCTTTATTATTTTGATTCAGGACACTACACACAAAAATATTGAAAACAAAAACCATTTTATTTTCCTTGACCATGGTTTCTGGAAATGTG
Source organism: Viscum album (assembly GCA_963277665.1). Classification (NCBI taxonomy): domain Eukaryota; kingdom Viridiplantae; phylum Streptophyta; class Magnoliopsida; order Santalales; family Viscaceae; genus Viscum; species Viscum album. The sequence continues at coordinate 549,628,527 of OY728148.1, forward strand.
GAGTGGTAAAATTTATTTTAAATGAATAAGGGCTAATATTATTAAAATATTTCCCTTTATTATGTGTATGTGAGACACACTTTCAAGGAAAATATTTTTAAATCATACAATTTTTTATATGTCTTGGAGGATTCACTATGTATTTATAAAATAATTTAAATAAACCTAAATTTACATTATATTAATGGAATATCATTTATTTGGGTGAATTTAGCTTTTATAGTGTTTTATTACATCACTATTGGGGCATTATGATGTCATGAAACACATTATATATTTATATAGTATTTAGTTTTTAACCAAAAATTTGATTGTCTCAAAAAATTATAAAAAACTAATCATTGCATAATTTCAACATCCTAATTCTAGAAATAGTATTCATTTATTCTAAATAATTTTATAAATATATTAATTTTCACTTTTAAAATAAAAACATTCATTTATTGAAAATTGATGGGTTCGGACAAAAACAGTTTTCCAAACATAATAAAAATTACTATTGACTTCATAAAATTATACGATCGTTAAATTTTAATAAAATATTATAATAATAATATTTAATTAAAATATTATCTAATTAAAAAAATTAATTCATCAAAATACATTTCTTAATTTAATTTTAATATTATATTAAAATACTATTTGTTCTTTAAAAATAATTTACAATGTATGAATAATAAAATGATTGTATATTCATTATTCTATACAAAAATAATGACATAAAAATAATGATAGGGTCTTGTTACATATCACTTTATTACACCAGCATACACCCTATAAGTATGCTCTACGATTGTGGGTATTTCATGGGGTCATTCAATGAACATGGTTTAGGTCGTGATCTCGATGAGCTTGAACATTTCTAGTAAACGGTTATAATCATTCTTAATTTTTTGGATCTCATCTAAGGATTGGTCTAGGGAAAAGCTGAAAAAATCTATCTCCCTCAGAAGCTCTAGTAAATGGGCTTCGTAGCATTTGATCCTACTAGATGAGGCTACAAATTCCTTTGTCTAGGTCAAAGGTATCTTTTAAAACCTTCTATTTTTACTAGTACTTTGGTCAATATTCAATGACTATATTATCAATGTTAAGGATACCTAATGATCATTTTTATCCAATTGGATACAATAAATCAAAATGAGTACATGTGTTTTCGATATCCATAAGATATTTGACTAAAATAAAGGGAATTTTAATCATATATGTTTGGGTCATTATATCCTTCCCACCATAAGAAATTTCTCCCATGAAATATTTATTTCCCACAATAAAACATATGAGGGTAACTTTGCTGCATCACTTCCTCAGATTCCCATGTTTCTTCTTTAAAATTTTGGTTTCCCCACAACACTTTGATAAGGGACATTATCTTTTTTCGTATAAATTTTTCCTTATGATCTAGGATCTTCATCTGCTTCACTTCATAAGATAGGTCATTCTAGATTGAGCATATTTTATGGGTCTGGTATGTACTTCTATAAGAGTGATACATGAAACACATAATTTACTTGAGATAGGTTTGGTGGGAGTGCTGTTCAGTAGGTCACTACTCTAATGCGATCAAAGATCTCAAAAGAGCCTATGTACCTTGGACTATGCTTTAAATTCTTCCCAAATCTCTTAACTATCTTCCATGGTGATATGTAGAGGAAAACCATATCTCTGACTTCAAACTCTTAGTCTCGTCGATGTTGTTCAGCATATCCCTTTTTTCATCTCTGAGCTGCACTAATGTGTTGTTGGACGGTCTTAACTTGATTTATCATTTCTTCATCCATTTCTTGACCTAGAAGTTTTTTCTCCCAAAATTCAAACCAACATGCATGTGTTCTTCACCACTTCCCCTAAAGGGCATCATAAAGATCCATTTGGATGCTTGAGTGGAAGCTGTTGTTGTAAGGGAACTCTACCCAAGGAAGATGTTGGTCCCATATGCCTTTGATGTCTCTTGGGCAAGCTCTCAACATGTTCTCAAGCATCTGGATAGTCTTTTCAGACTGGCCATCAGTTTTAAGATGATAATCCAAAATTAAGTTTAGCTTAATATTCAGAGCATGTTGGAGACACTTCCATAACATAGAGGTGAATCTTGGATCTCATTCATATATAATCGATAGTGGTACACCATGCAGCCTTACCAATTCTCTGATTTATATCTTTGCGAGATGATCCATTGAGAAGTCCTATCGAATTACAATGATGTGTGATGTCTTTGTAAGATGATCCACAAAAAACAAAACATAATTGCTTCCTTTGGGTGCCTTTGGATGTCCGGTGACCAAGTCCATGGTGTTGTTCTCTCATTTCTATGTTGTTATAGGTAATAGTTGTATCATCCACTAAAACCACTGCATCTTAGCCTTCACTTGTTGACATACCGGGCACATTGAGGTATGTCAAGCTATCTCATTCTTCATGTTAACCCACCAATAATTCTCTCGGAGATCATGATACATATTTTTCTTTCCTATGGGAATGGAGACATTAAATCTATGTGAATCATCCAAAAGTTCTTTCTTTAACTTTAGATTTTATGGAACACATATTCTTGACCCAAATATCATAATTCTTTCTTCGTTAACATTGAACTATGAGGATTTCCATTTTTTTATAGTTTCCACATTCTACTAAATTACCACATCATCTTTTTTAGTATATTTTAGCATTTCCAAAAGATATGGTTGTGCAATCATTTGTGAAATTATTGATGATGTTCCCTTCTTTATTATTCCCATGTCCATATTCCTCAAATCAAAGAATATTGGGTCCTTTTCAATTCTTATCAATGATATAATCAATGGGTCCCTTCTACTTAGAGCTTATTCCACCTTGTTGTCTTTCCCATGGTGGTAATGGATTGAGAAGTCGTAATCCTTGATAATCACTAACCATCTTCATTGGTGTATATTCATCTCTTTTTGTGGAATATATATTTGAGACTTTTTTAATCCATATATATTTCAGACATTTCCCCAAATAGATAATGCCGCTATATTTTCTATGTAAAGATCACAACTACCAACTCCATAGCATGCATGGGTTAGTTTTATTAATGAATTTTCAACTGCCTTGAGGCATAGGCAATGAATTTCTCATTCTTCATCAACACATATCCCAGGACCTTCATCAAAGCATTGTTAAAGATTATGAAAATCACCCCACTTGTGGGTAGTTTGAGCACAGGGGAATTGAAAAGCCACTTCTTTGACTTCATGAAGGATTCTCCACATTCATAATTCCATGAAAACATGACTCTATTCTAAGTTAGCTTGGTAAGAGGGTTTAACAAAAATGAAAAATTTCTCACAAATTTGTGATAATATCCATCTAACCCCAAGAAGCTGTGCATATCTGTCACTGAAGTCGAACTTAAGCATACCTCAATTTCTTTTGTTTTAGAAGGATCCATAGATATACCATTTCCTGAGATGATATTCCCCTTGAATGATACTTCATTCAAACAGAACTCACACTTTACGTACTTTTCATAGAGCTTATCCATTCACAAGGTCTCTAGTACAGAGCATAGATGCTCCTTATGATCCTCCTTAGTTTTAGAGTATATTAGAATATCATCTATAAATACTACCACAAATTTTTTGAGTTAATCTATAAAGACCCAATTCATCAAGTACATACATATTTCTGGAGCATTAGTGAGTCTAAAAGTCATTACTGTGATTTAATTGTTCCCGTACCTTGTATGAAAAGAAGTCTGGGGAATATCCTCCTTCTTCATCCTTACTTGGTAATACCCCGACCATAGATCCTCCTTGGAGAAGTATTGTTCTCAACATAGTTGATCAAACAAGTCATCAATTTTTGGAAAAGGATACTTGTTCTTTATCATGATTTTTTTGAGATCATGATAATCAATGAAAAGGTTCATTGACCCATCCTTATTCTTTAAGAAGAGGACCGGTGAACTCCATAGTGAAGCACTTGGGCATATAAAATTTTTATCTAGATTCTCCAATACTTGTTTCTACAGCTCCTCCCACTCTTAAATAGAAAATCTATATGGATTCTCGAATATTGGAAATTCCCCAGGTATAAGATCAATTGAGAATTCAACATCTCTTCTAGGAGAAAAACTAGACAATTTCCTGGGAAAAACATCAGCGAATTATGTCACCATATGAATTTATTCTTGGATGACTCCTTCATAAGAATCAATCATCTAAGAAAGATACACATGCTCATAGGGAAGTAATATAAATGCTTGAGATGATGGTGCCAAATAGGATTCACCCTCATCCTTACACTTGTATAGAATCGGGGGGGGGGGGGATTCACCATATTGAGAGTGATTTCCCTATGGTGAAAATTTATGTTGGATCTATTTAAATAAAGCCAATAAATGTTAATAATTACATCATATTTCACCAAGGGATGTATTATTAGGTTCATTGGGATGTTCAATCCAAAAATTGTAACATGGGACGGGTTATATTCATGGGTAGTAATAATTTCCTCATTTGTTATTCTCAACAAAATCACAACATAAATGATTTGTGGTGGTGTTTGGATTGTTCTACTAACCTCTCAGGATATAAAATAATGCGTAGAACCTGAATAAAAATGTATGATTTCTATTCCTGAATAAATAACTAGTGTACCTATCATCACTTCTTTATCAGGATTTTCTTCTATGGTTGTGATCGAAAAAGCACTCCCTTGTAACCTTGGAATTTGTTGGTTGCCTTTGAAAAGCCTTGGCATAGGGAACTGGTTCATAAATTTCCATGTTTATTTGTAGTTGTAGTAATGAACAATGCATCAAGGATCGAACATAGTGTACCATTCCTTTGTCATAGTAGTGATTTTTTCTTGTCGATATTCATTGACATGGTGCCCTTCATTCCTACACTTAAAGAATTTCCTCGTCCCCATCAGGAAATTTACATGGTACTTTTTTCCACACCTTATTCTAGTGGCATACTATAATTTCTTAGCACTATTGGATTTTTGCATCAAACCACCAGAATGTCCACATTCCACTTTTTATCTCCATGATACCCCTAAGATTCACTGATCTCTGTCTCTAATTTGAGGGCACATCAGAGAACCTATTTATAGCTATCAACATCATATATCAAAATAGATTTATGTAGGCTATGTTTTAGCATCCCAAATAAGCATTCAACCTTCTATTCAGGGTTAATGACAGAACTAGAGGTGTATTGTACAAGTCTATTGATGTTTTCCTTATATTCCCCCAATAAATTCATAATCTATTTTCATGAGTGAAAGGAAATCTTTATCTATCTTAAGACCGAGGGTGCGGGGAAAGTATTTATCAAAATTAATTTTTTGAAAATCCTTCCATTCCATCACATTGATCTCTTCATCAGGCTTAATATTTTTGAGTAATGTACACCATTTATCAGATTCACCCTCCAAACAATAAGTTTTCAGAAGAAACTTCTCTTGTTCATATCATTGAAGGATGGATAATATCTTCTCAGTGTAGTTGATCTTTTGTTCGACAATTGAGGGATTAGTTGATCCATTCAATGTAGGAGGCCTTTGTCTCAGGAAGTTCTCGATTGTGAATTTTTCTTTCTTGGGGGGGTGTAAATTCTTCTAGACCCATGTTTCTGTTAATAACCTAAGTTATCTGAGATATTATCATGAAATATTTTACTATTTTATCTCCCATAAGATTGGGAATCTCATTCTAACAGTCATCACATCGATCTTTGCATCAGTTGTTAAATCAAGTCCTCCTATTACTAGACATTGGCTCGAATAAAAGGAAAGGTAGTGGTAATTATCTTAAACTATTAAGAACATAAAGGGTAATACAATGAAAAAAGGGGAAACATATAAATTAATCTTATTTTCCTAACATATGAATTTCTAGGATACAATCTAAGTTATCCATGATCTACTTCAAAACATACATTCATAGGGGTATTTTATTCCTTGGATAATGGTTCATACTAGGCATATGAATTTACCAAAGAATATCACCTTGGAGTGTCAAACCAAGAGTACAGCAAGGCCCGTTGTTGTGCACCAGTTCCAATTTGAGTCTCACTCAAAGAGGTGTTTTTAGGTTTTACCCACAGATATATCTGTGTCAGAGCCACCTCTACTTGTTAATATCTAGAAAACGATTTATTTACATGATAAAACACTTACTCTATAATTACCAAAATTTTCATATTCTTTTCTTATACTTAGTCTTATCCCTATGGCTTTTATAAGGTTTTCTAATCCTAATCCCATAAATAATTAAACCTAACCTTTCATACCAACTATAACAACCCTGGTCTTTATTACACTCTTAACATGATTTTATCACATAAAAATGCACTTAAAACAACACAAAATATTGAGAGTTCTAGTGTCTTTTGGTTTAAAAACATTACATGAAATCTTAATACATAAAAAACAATATCATTATTCAAAATGTATTTTAAATGACCACAACATTCTTTCATACTGATCATTTCTTGGGATAACAAGAGAACATACTTAAGAAAAGTGATATCTATAATTCTAAGTAATGGATTAAACAAGGTATTATATGAAGAATAAAATAAATCTTAGGAAATAGGAATATTAATGGAGAAAAAGGGAAACATTAAAATAAAGTCATGGAATATCTAGATTATCATAGCATGGAAATGTGGAAAAAAATTAAAACACAACATCATAAACAAAAAAGAAATTTGGTAAAACCCTATACTAAAATGGTGGGAAATTTTCCTACAAGAAATTATCTAACCCCTATCCCAACATCATGTATCATGATACTAAAAATTATCCAATTCATTCGAGCACTATCCAGGGGAACCCTTCACGGACTTTTCAATATCATGCTTAGGTGTGCCACATGGATCATATAACATGGATTCATTCAACGTCATCATTTATTCCAAAATACAATAATGTGATGTGAATACATTTTAGTCCCCAATAAATATGTATATTCTCATAAAGTTGAATTCCATAGATAGAGGAATGGGTATTTTATTCACTACATGATGATTTTGGCCCAATAAATCATTGTGCAGTTTTTTCAGCATAACAACATCATATGGAAATTCATAAAATGTAAAGATAATATAAAAAAGGGTATCTCATAATTTATAAATGAAATGGATAGTTAGGGGATCATAAAACATAATATCCTTGCATATTAAATGGATTTCTAGATGCATAATACAAATGAAGTTCTTGAAATGGAAATGAGAAGAGAGAAATCCCTTATAGAATTTTGGAATATTAACGATGCAGGTAACAGTCTAAATGGTGAAGGATAAATTATCCCTAATTGAAATAAAATAACATGGAATGTATGTAATTTATTATAATTGGATTAAAATATAACCAATTGAAATAAAAATAAATAATTTGAAACAAGGTTCTTGAATTGAAATGAAAACAGAAAGGTGTGGATCCCTTACATGGATGTGTGATCCCAAAGGCTTGAGAGGGGCTTATTGTGACCCTAGGGGCACCATAGGACTATATGGAGTTGAGAAAATAGTTAGGACGAGATTCAAGGAGTTTGAGTGAAGGTGAATGGGTGGTTAGGTGGGTTTATATAGGAGAGGGGGAATTATTTATTATTTTGGTTTTGTAAACACAAAAATTTTGAGAACCAAAAACCATCCCATGATTTTTCCTCGGGTTTCTAGAAAAGGGGATTATTATAAATTATTTTAAAAGAATAAGGTATGAATTTATTAAAATATTTCTTTTTCTTATGTGTAGGTGTGTCACACCATAAAGGAAATTATTTTTAAATCTTAAAATATTTTATATGTCTTGGATTATTCACTTAGGCTTTTTAAAATAAATCAAATAAACCTGAAATGACTTTATTTTAAAGGAAAAACATATATTTGTCCAATTTATATTATTTTACTACATCATTATTGGATCAATATAATGTCATAAAACACATTATATATATATAGTATTTAATTTTTACCAGAAAATTTGACTCACTTGGAAAAATATGTAAAATTCACTATTGGATAGTTTCAATATCATGATTAAAAGTAATAAAGTAATTTTATCTAAATAATTTTAAAAATATGTGAATTTTTACTTTCAAAATTAAAACAAACATTAATTGAAAATTGATTGGTTTTGAAAAAAAGAGTTTCCAAACCATAATAAAATTTAAAATTGACTTCATAGAAATTATACAATAATTTATATTTAATAATATTAATTTAAAAGATATATTTTATCAAAATATTATTTAATTAAAAAATTCATTAATTAATCAAAATAGATTTCATAATTTAATCTGAATATTGACCAAAAATACTATTTGTGCTTTAAAAATAATTTAAAAGTAAAAATAAGAAAATGAAAGTATATTCATTATTCTATACAAAAATAATGCACATAAACATAATGATAGGGTCTTGTTATATATCCATTTATTACACTAGCATACGCCCTAAGAGTAATTTTTGAGATGGTGGGGATTTCATTGGTTCATTTGGTGAACATGGTTTGGGTCGTGATCTCGATGAGCTTGAACTTATGCAATAAACGGTTTCATTCATGATTAAGTTTTTGGATCTTCTCTTGGGAATGTTCAAGGTAAAGTCCTGTAAATTTTATCTCCCTTGAAATCTCTCATAAATGGGCTTCATAGGGTATTATCCTACCTGTTGAGGCTATCACATACTTCATTTACGCCAAAGAGATTTGTTAAAACCATATTTATATATTAGTCATGTGGTCACTCTTCAATAGATATATTATCAAAATTAAGGATACCTAATGATCATTTAAATTCAATTGGATATATTATAAAAAGGAATGGATGTGTTTTCTATGTCCATAAGACATTTAATTTAAAGAAAGTGAATTATATTCATAAATGTTTGGGTCATTACAGTGTGTGTAAGTTTGGATAAAAAACATAGAATAACAAAATCCTAGTATATATATGATATTTATTTTTTTATGTAATCATGGAATAAGAAGAGCATAGGGAGTGGGTAATGTAAATGGAACTAAAAAGCATGAGAGACGGAATTACCTCTTTATCGGGTAACTTCTTTTAGCTTATTCCAAAAGGCTTCCTTGGGAGGATTTATTCACTAATGGAGGCTTCTAGGATGAGGTAATGGATTCTAAGAAGATGTTTGGTTAAGGCTTGGATGAAACAAAGGGTTCTTGAAGTGTGAGTATTAAGGAAGTGTGGGTACCTTTTTATAGGAGTGGGAAGGGGCGCCCTTGGAAAATCATAAACTATTAAATTAATATAAATTAATTGTTTTAATTAAAATGGAACCAACATTATATATGTAGAATATAAGTTAATGATATTTTTCAATAGTATCATCCAATAATTTTTATACATGTATTGATTTTATTTTAATCCTTTTCTTTCCAGCTTACCCTTAATTATTATCTTTTAATTTTAATTGAGGTAATAAAATTTTAATTATTAAGAGGCTAATAATATTACTTATATGAGGTCAATTTCTAATAATTGGAAATATAATAAACTTTTAAATGTTATCATAGAAATTTTTTGATTTTAAAAGATTTTTTTAATTAATTTATTTTATTAGTATTTTCTAAAACATTAATAATTTATTTTTTTACACAATTCAGTTTTTCAATTTAAATAAAATCTAAACAGAGAGATTAATTCGATAAAAACAATTGTATAGTATTATAACATGTCATATTCTCCTATAAAAATCAATAATGAAATAAATTATTTCAAATAAGATTTATATTAAAATTTATAACATCATTTATTTGATTCCTTCATTAATAAAGAAACTGTTGCATCATTATTGTGTCAAAATTAAATTTATTTATATAATGTCTAAAAAATATAAATAAAATGACATGATGTATGAAATTTTTTTAATTTTCTAATGACTATTTATAGTCTAATATATAAGATATACAAAACCATATTTAAATTTATTTAGTAAGAAGAAATATGTTTATAACATATTTACCTTTACATTAAATTAAAAGTTAAAAGTGTCATAATCACACCCATGTGGCTTCCAAAGACCAAATTTTCAACCCAAGGGTTTTCCCCGTCATCGATATCTCATAAAATAGTATTAATACATGTTTTAGAGTAGGTTTATATTATTATATTTTTATTTTTACCCTTATATACAAGATTTACCCTTTAACTGTTGTAAATAAAAATGATTACTCACATTACTATTCATAATTTCCTAAAAAAGGAACCTATTTACATAATTTGGATCCTCTAATTCCAAATATAGAATCCAATTTTCTAAATTCAAAACACATATTAGGAATAAATTTATTTTATATTAATTCTTGTTGTCTAAATGAGAAAATAGGTATCATAAAAGTAAAACCCTTCAAAAGATTCACACATGTTTATATCTAATTTCTTAGAGAATTATATCCAATAACAAAAACTATATTAAATGATAAAAAATTAATATATTTATACTTTAAAACCAATTAAATAGATAATGTAACAATATAAATAACTACTACCACAAAACTGGGTTTCTATAGTGTCACCCTTTAATAGCACTAAAAAAAAGTGTTGATAAATGGGTTACCTTTATCATCACTAAAAAATAACTATTAAAAGTACCACTTTATCAGAACTTTTTAGCAATGATAAAGGCACCCCCTTTATCATCACATTTTTTAGGATTGTTAAAGGGGGCCCCTTTATCAGCTCTTTTTTTACTAGCACTGATAGAGGGGGGATTTATCACCGCTGTTTCCTAGCACTAACAAAGTTTATATTTAAAAGATAATATTTTTCTCGAAAAATAATATTTTTCATGAAAAATAATAAATTTATATATAAGTATATTTATATTGATATAAATATGTTATATATTTTTTAAATATGTTTTAGATAAGAATAAATGGACTATTACATTTAATATATAAGAAATTTAGTTAAAATAGATTTAAAATATTTGAAAAAATATTATTAATTAATAATTTGCTAATTATTATCCACTAATAATAATTTAATAACAATTTTAAGCCACAAAAAATCAAAAACAAATTAATAAAATATCTAAAATAAGTTGAATAATGTTTTTTTCTTAATACTTGGGATGTCACATACCCCTTTTAATAAATTTCACCCACTCAATTTGAATTCGGTTTTAGTAACTATGTTATGAATTTTCAAAATTCCTTTATTTCAATCCCACATTAGAAAAAGGGTTAATAAAACTACCTCTTTAAATAAAATAAAGATATGAACAAAGGTCACATGAGATAACACATACTAGGATTCCATGTAAGAAAAAATTGATATAGAAGAAAAACTAAGTTTCAGGTTCTGATGGAGAGTGATAGAAAACATGATCAGGAGAAAGTTAATAACCAGAAATCCACAAACATGTGATATGCTAAACGGTCCATGATTTCGCATTTGGAAATGTAAATGGAAAACGTTTTTATTTTAATATCCTATTCATAAAATTGATAAATTTATTTAAAATATTGAATACTAACACAAGGAAACATACTTACTTGTATATTATAATATCATCCTTTAATAATTTTCTACCAAAAACTCTTCTTTTCTCCAAATGATGATTATTCAAGATGACCTGGTCACACTAGATTCACTACAATCAGCTTCTATAGAATCACATAATACACAAAATATTAACTATCTATTCATATTATCATGAAATATTAACCAAAAATAAAAAATATTAGGGTAAAATTAGATAATTTCCACAAAAGAATAAACCATTGTATGAAGAAAACTACTTTTAATATCTGAAGTTCCCAAATCAGTTTGAATCTCTAAGATGCGGAGGGGGTGAATTGGTAATCCCTTAAAATATTTTTACTAATTTATTATTTTCAATTAAACTTCTATACCTGGTTAAATAATTTATCCACTCTTCTTATGTCTCTCAGCCTTATATCAAATGATGTTGTAAATGTAAAGGAACCGAACACAAGGATTTACAAGGTTCGATTCAAATACCAACTACTTGATGAGTTGGATATTCTCCCTAAAATATATTTTTCACTATAATATTATTATCTACTAAAATGGTTAATAAAAAGTCCCACTATATCTCTCCTGAGTCCCACAGGAGGCTCTTTATACTACTTCCCATAGTGTTACTATAGTTCCACTGGCCAACACCAGAGTCTCACTGAAGTGTTCTTCTCCTCCCTGAATCTTACAGGGTTCTTCTAGTTCTCAAATCATATGAGAAGATTCATTATTTGAGTTCATTATTGATTCACTATAAGTGATCTTCTACTCTTCCCACACTAGCATGCTGAATCGCACTTGCATGTGTATCTCTTCAAGAATCTTCAACAACCTTTAGAAAGTTTTGTTGGACTTTCTCGATATTTCTGATCTCCATTGTGATCATTGCTTAGTGCAACAATGATAAGGAAATTATTTCTTCTTCTGATGGAGACATAGAATAACCTATGTGTGTGAAAATGTTGTACACAACCTCTTTAAGAATGCTAGAATAGTTCTGAACAATATCAGCTCTGTCTTCATTCGTGGATTCTCAAATATTGTCCACCCAGATATGAAATATTCTTTTGATTCTGTCTGGCTTCAGTATTCGTTCTCATCTACATCATGCATGGATTTCACGGGTATCTCAAATACATCTCATATGTGCTTATGATTGTGCATGTTTACATGCATCTATAATATGTAGATAGTAAACCCAAAAACTCCCAATTTTCTTATATCAATGTTTAGGTTTAGTCTCTCGCACAATTTCCTTTCTCAAAATACACACATTAACTATTATTTTGATATTTGGCACGCACACTTATTCATTTGATTTATATTCAGTGAATATTAATCATGCCCATGCACTTCCTTTGTTACATGTGCATGGGTATGCATGGGCATGCATGGATATTTTAGATAGGATTCTATGCAACAAAAATTCCCCTCTCGTTCTTCTTCTTCTCAAGTGCACACCCACTATCAATTCTTTATCATTTTATATTTCTTTTTCTTTCTCTGTATTTAATTCATCTTGGTTCCTTTTAGTTTTATATGTATTCTTATTCTAATACGATTGGGTTTTTATGATTTAATCTTAAATAGGAAAGTGTTTATTCACACTATCCTTATCTCCTCCTACATCTAATCATGAACATGGATGTTCTCAATGCATGTATGTACATGCTTCACCATTTTATTAAAAAACCTGAACCATCAGGTTTCTTAAAATCAATCACCCAAAACTCGGATGAATCATGCAATCAGGTGGGAGTTCTCACCTCTTCTCTATGCAAAACAGGAATCACACATGTTCTTCTTTGTGCAAACCAGCGAGCCCAAGTTCTCCCTCATTGTGGAGGCAGTGCACGAGTATTCTATGCACAAGGGTAAATACCTCCTTCAAAGAACCTGATGTTAATGTTTCTATCATCAAAAATCACTATAAGAGTGCATAACACCAGTTGTTTAGCCTATGAGATCACCTCCATGAAGCACAATGAGAGTTTGGAAGAAATTCTATGGCGTTTTCAGGGGTTTCTCCACACAGAAGTAGAGTGGTGTTCCTCTTATTCACAAGGCCATTTCAAGGGTTTGTATCACCTATTGAATGTTTGTGGATATTCATCTTCTTGTTGAAGGGTTTGGTGGAAACTCTTGGTGCTCTGTTTTCTAGAAAATAGAATCTCATTCAATATATTAAACAAAAAAAATAAGTCTAGTTGTTCGTCCTTTTATAAGCAGAGGTAGCGTGTTGCAATAAGTTCAAATCCCCTAGGAGATTTTGTGGGTTTCCAATCTTTGAATGGCTAAGATCATTAGCTTTGAATATTTCAAATGTGCATCAAAGATACATCCCGAAACTCAATTTTTTCTTTTCAACATGGGATCCACATTTTTGGTGGAATCCTCACATGTATCCATTTATGAACACATGAAAACAAATTATCTGTGATCATTGAATTGAATGGCCTTTACAATCTTGAATTATCTTGTCCATTTAATGTTTATTTACGTTGATGCATGCATGAATATGATAATGAATTCATGTGTTTATTTTTCATCAGACGATCTAGACGGGCTTTGAATGAGCTCAAATAGTGGCTAGGGTGATGAAATAGGTGTATGGGATCATCACTGGTTTTCGGGTGTAGTTGGGGTGGCCAGAGTTTGAAGATAACTCAGCTGGAGAGATTGGACATTGCTAGTTGAATCGTGAAGCACACAATCAGATTGATAGTTCTGATGTTCTGGATTGATGACAGAGCAATCAAATGGAAGACTGTGTGTCTGCGATGTATCAGATGGCTAAGATCACTTATCAAGAATTTTAGGCCGACCCACATCGATTTGGTGATGTGTGGGGATTTCTAATTTATATTATTGAGTTCTCATACCCATCATTATAATTCTTTTCCCCCTCTCTCAGTGTTGCACCACACCAGTGTTCTACGACCACTCTTTTATCCCCACCTTGGTTCCTTCAGGTGCACTTTAGGCACCCAAGATGCATCCCTTGGGGCTTATACATGTACCCATGAGCCTCTTGTGGGAAGGCTTATAAGCCTTCCCTTTGAGCATGGTAGACACTCGGGTCCCACATATGCCTTGGGTGAGGCGTTCAGCTAGCTTTCATGGTTGGCCTATAATTTTGGCCAAGGTAAAAAAGATTACTTTGGTAAAAACAATGTATAATCATGATATTAATAGTGAAATCCATCTTCCAATATCAATGCTCCTTCTTCATTATCTATTTTTGTTTATTCATTTTTTTTGTCAAAACATCAACTTTCATCCTTAATGTTTGGGTCATGAATTCTGATCCTCTTCATTATGCTTCTTTGAATCAATCAAGGATGATGTGTGGGTTCTACATCACATCATGCATTTAATGAATAATGGAAGGTACTATTGTTGTAAGTGATGTGTTTTCCTTTAAAAACATGTCTTAGAACATTTAATATTATCTCTTCAATCGTCGGATTTAATTCATAACCTTCATCCAATTTGAATCCATTGGATGGAACTTCCACTTTCATCATGAAATAAAGTATTTCATGGGGTTCTTCATATGTTGTAACAACTTCATCAAATTTATACCAATGAGATGTTACTATATCATTGATCACCATGGCCAACTGGAAAATATTGACAGAACTTATCAACTAATACAACTCATAATCAAATTGGGATTTTCCATTATTCAACAATCTTACTTTAAGAATCAACACATCAATTATCATCATAGATTCCAACACTACCTTTCAATACCATTATTGACTCCTTATTGACAAAAAATTCAACACAATGCTCTAAAATCTCCCCCTTTGTATTTATTTTCAATATCACATGAGCACATTTTGAATGTGTTAGTATGTGTGCCAATATTGTTTCCCCAGTACTGGAAACCAAATGAAAAGGTTTAGTGGGGTATGTTCAAAATCATGTTCTCCTCCACAAAAAATATCTTCTGGAATATTTATGGGTGAGGGATGATGTAACACGGTTAACATAGAAAATAGCCATTAGTAAATCAAATATAAGTCTACTTGGGCTAACCCCATGTAGAAAACAAGAGAGATATGACCAAGGTTTTCAATTTTGTCCATAAACAACCATACATGTGAAATCATGCTCAGAGTGTATCAATTCTCGACCAAGGTATTAGAGATAATCAGATTTATCAATGAAATCCAAAATCCTTAACATGCATCACCTAAAATATTATAAAGTACAAGTGCAAAGATAAAGCACCCCCTTTCATCCCATCATTCAATCAATCAAGAACCCCCCCCCCCAATTGATATGATAAATATAATTATTAACAAGGGACAAAAGTGTGATTGGAATATCTCATTTTCAGCTTCTTAAGAGGACATGAATTTCAATATTTTTCATGAAATTATCCTTGATATCATATCCTTCATATTTTCTCCCTCTCAAGGGCTAAAATCCATTTGATTTAGCCCGGTGGAAAATATCATGAAATTATCTTCAATATATTCATGTTGATAATCTTCCACTATGGAACACTTTAAGTAATTATTAAATCATTAATAACGAGTCCAACTTGTTGTCCTAAACATTGTTCATCCAATTATCATCTTGATAACAATCTTCACCTTCAATTCCCTTTAATGTAATCACATATATTAAAAATAATGGAATAATATGGAACACATGTGAGCTTCATAATAAGACCAACAGGGCTAAGGGTTTCCTCTCAACCCAAGAAATCCTTTCCTTGTGGCTCTAATGTGTTTGGTATTTTCCATACGAGTGTCTCCTCTAAATTTAACATTTTGATATTTTATTGCCAGCATGGACTCTTTACATACATTCGCTTTCAACTTCTGTGGATTGTTTGTCCTTACCTCTACTAATAGCGAAGTAGCATCCAATGGTGCATGTTTTCCAATTTTCAACATTGCCATTTGGCATGGTAAAATAGTTATACATTTATTTCCACGATGTCCATCCTTCTTTATTCATTCACATAGTAGTTGTGAGACACATGGGTCGTCATGTGCGGACAACCTCTCATGAATTTTGAATTTTCATTCATGTGGAATGACTTGTTTCCCCTTTGCTATGTCTTTTCCTAGTACTTCATCTTCATTTCTTGGTAGTTCTATAGAAATTTCCAATTGAATAGGCCAGATAACTAAACACTCTTTCTTAAAAATTTTTGATTTGGAGCTTCCACATGGATTCTTCATTGTATTAAAGTTACCTTTCATAGGAAACTTATTATGATTATCTTCATGAATATCTTCATACAATCCCATATTCTTCTGGATTGATTCTCATGTTCATTTTAGCTCACTTCCATTCATTTCCATACCGTGTTTGTAGTGATCCAAAAAATGAAAATTCTTTCCACAGTAGAAGTATCTTTTCTTTGTTGATATGAAATTATTGCAATTTATCTTGAACTACTTGGGAATAATTTCATTAACTATTTTCTTGACTTCATTGTTTCATATTCCCAATGGAATACTTTTCAACTATTTTTTATTTCTCATTACTTTGTTGTGGTCAATACTTCTTATCAATATACGAATGAGGCATGGTAGGACTAAACCAACACTCATCATAACTTTGATGACTTCTTTTTTAATTATCACAGATGACTTCAAGATATTCAAATTTTTTCATGATAATGAGATTCTTCATCATCTATGAATTATACTTTTTCTTTGTATGTGGATTAATTTCTTCATATTTAATTTCCCTAAAAGATTGACTTTCATAATTTGAATAGGGTGACAAGTTGATCTTGTAATCATTTGGCAGATGCAAACTTCTAGAAACACCAACAATAGCCAATAAATCTTCTTCTTTTTCTTTTAGTATCAGTATGGCTAAATCCAGTGCCTTATTGTTTCAGGAATTGTCTTTATTTCATTAGATCATCCATTTGGGACTTGTTCTTTTTAATCATCCCAACATCCATCATTGAAATTTAGATAGATGTATCAACATTTTTATCAATATAGGTCTCCCCAACTTTTAGATTTGAACCAATACTTTCATATGCAAATGTATTAGTAGAAACAGAAAAAAATGGGTTTTGGGATACCTTCTTCTTGGAGGATTTTTCCATTGTATTAGAGGATGATTTTATCTTTCTCTTAGAATCATATTCCTCAACGTAAACATGATTGGAAGCATATCTTCTTTCAGATATTCAGGAATTTCAAGCTTGTATTGATTTTGGATTATTTAATTTCACCTCCAACTCTAAACACTTTGTGTTGACAAAGTTCTTTTTATCCTCAAATGGTTTCATCTTACATTCCCAATTCTCCTTTAGATATTTAATTTTATATTCATGCACATTCCTTAATTGATATAAAGATATTTCAAGCTCCTTTACCTTTTTTGAATTTTCTTTTAGTTGAGTAACTTTGACAACCGTATATACATTGTGCAAATTTTCAAATGCATGGAAATCTTCTACAAGCACAATCCCAAAGAATTATTTCTCACAAGTACATCCTTGAAATTCTTCAGTAACCTGAGCATGTCTTTCATTGCAAAGATAAATTACTTCTTCCTTTGGATACACTAGTGTTTTGAAAGTGTTGGATATGCCAACCCTTTTAGCCAATGCTTCTTCCAAGGAATTAGATTATTCTTCCAGGTGTAATTTTTCATCTTGAATATCACTAATGTTGGCAGCAATATGTCTTCCCACTTAACAAGGGATTTTATTCAGATGATATTTGAGTGCAGAATAAAGATCACATATTGTTCAATCAACCTTACATCTTGATTATACTTCACTAAAAGTTTTATAATAATAACAAGAATTATCATGTGTTGTACCATTCTGATTACCTTCAGTATAAAGTATCTCCCCATTAGTAGTAAACTTCTTTTTCATATTTATTTCTTGTTTCTTCTATCTATTTTTTGGAGTCGTTGAAGATATCCCCATTTGATTTTTTGAACTCATTTCTAAAAATCTGTACTTTATAAATACTCCCTTGGATATTTTATAGGAAACCTTGCTCTAATACCAATTGAAGTGCCCAAATTAGTTTGAATCACTGAGAAGGGGAGAGGGTGAACCAATGATCCCATTAAACCTTTTTTTCTAATTTATTCTTTTCAATAACACTTATATGGATAGATAAATCCTCGATCTACTTTTCTTGTGTCTCTTAGCCTTACCTAGAATGTTTCAATAAATGTAAAGGCACTGACCACAAGGTTTTAAAAGGTTCAGTTTAAAGACAAACTCCTTGTTGTTTTGGTTATTCTCCCCAACACATATTCTACACTATAATCTTATTGTCAATTACAATAGTCAATAAAGAGTGCCACTATATCTCTCCTAAGAGTACCATAGGAGGTTCTTTATAATGCTTCCCATAGTGTTACTAGAGTCTCACAGGCCTACTATAGAGTCTCACTAATGTCTTATTCTCCTCCCTGAATCTCATAGGGATCTTCTAGATCTTGAGTCACATGTGTAGCTTCTTTCTTTGAGTTCTCTCTTGATTCACTATAGATAATATTATACTCTTAATACATAGGAATGATGAATAAAACATTCTAGTGTATCTCTTTAAGAATAATTGATAGCCTCTGGTAAGGTCTATTGGCATTATTCAATATTTCTAATCTCTATTGTGATCAGTCCTCAGTGGAACAATGATCAGGAAATTCTTTCTTCTTCTGTTGAAGCCATGGACTCACTTATGCATTTTAAAATGGTTCCCACAACCTCTTCCAGAATACTAGAATAATTTTTAATAATATCATCTCTTCCTGTCATCTTGGATTCTCAAATACTATCCACTCTGATACAATATCTTCTTTTAAGTCCATTTGGATTCAGTCTCAGTTCTCATCTACATCACACAGGGATTGCATGGGTATCTCAAATACTTCTCATATGTGCATGTTATTGCGCATGTTTTCATGCATTCATAATATGTAGGTTGTAAACCCAAACACTCCTAGTTTTTATCTATCAGCATTTTTGTTTTAGTCTCATGCAATGTATTCTTTCTCAATATGAACACATAAACTTTTCTTTTCATCATTTTCATACACAATTACACTTTTGATTTGAGTTCAGTTAATATTAATCATGTTCATACACTTACATTGTTACATGTTCATGGTCATACATGGGCATGCATGGATGTTTTAGATAGGATGTTATACAACCCGATTTCCCCTACTATTATACTTCTTCACAAGTGCACACCCACTCTCTCTTATTTATCTTTTTATATTTCTTTTTCATTGTATGAACTTTGTTCATGTTACTTTCAGTTTCATATGTATGCTTATTCAATCATGAATGGGTGTGTGAAATATTCTCTTCAAGAGGGCAGTGTGTATGTGCAATGTTCTTATCTCCTCCTTTAAATCATGAACATGAGTGCATGTGCTCAACGCATATATGTACATGCTTCACCATTTTATATAAACACATGAATCATCGAGTTTCCTCAAATGAAGCATACACAACTGGGATGAATCATGAAACAAGGTGGCATTTCTCACCTCTTCTTCTTCATGAATAATAGTAAAAACGTATGTTCTTCTTAATGCAAACCAGGGAGCATGAGTTCTCCCTCATTGTGCAGGCAGAGCATGGGTCTTCTACACAGAAGGGTGCATACGTCCTTCATAGAACCTAAGGATCGTGGGTCTATCAACTCAAAGTACTAAAAAGGTGCGTAGCATTGTTTGTGTTGACTGCGGGATCGCCTCCATGAAGCATGATGCAAGTTTGGGAGAAAATATATCACATGTTCATGGGTTTCTTCGCACAGAAGTAGTGCAGTGTTTCTATTCTTCACAAGATCATTTCAAGGGTGAATAGCACCTATTAAGCTTTTGTGGTTCTTCTTCTTTGCATAGCTAGGCTCTTTGGAATCTCTCATTGCTCTATTTTTCAGAAAACATATGCTTTATCAATATATTCAACAACAGAAATTAGTTGAGGTGTTCTTCCTTTTATAGGAAGAGATTGCGCATTTGACTGTGTTCAAATCCACCATGATATGATGAAGGTTTCAAACATTTGAATGGCTAAGATTATTGGATTTAAATATTTCAAACATTCTTAAAAGATATTTTGTGAAACATAGTTTGTTTCTATTTAACATGGGTTCCTCATTTTCGGTGAAATCCTTACATTCATGTGTTTATGAATGCACGAAAACAACTTTTTCATAAACATCGAATGGCATGACCTCAGCAGCATTACATTGTCTCAGCCAGGACGTGTTTATTCCAGTTGATGCATGCATGAAAATGTTAATGCATTCATGTGTTTCATTTTATTTAGATTATCTAGACGATCTTGGAATGAGATGAAATTATGGCGAGGGTGATGAGATAGGTTTTTGGGATCATCACTGGTTTGTGGGTGTAGCGGGGGTGGACGGAGGTTAACGATAACTCAGTTGGAGAGATCCAATGACACTAGTTGAATCGTGAAGTACGCGATTAGATGGATGGTTCTGATTCATTGTATTGATGGTGTGAAGATCAAATGAAACACCGCATGTTTGTGATGAATTGGATAGTTGAGATCGCTTCCTGAGAATTTTTGGCCTTCACACACCGATTTAGTGATGCAGGGGCACTCTCATTTATAATAGTGAGCACTCCTGCCCCTTGTCAGAAATTTCTTTCCCCCACTCCTGGTGCTTCCCTAAATTGGTGTTCAGTGGGCACTCTTCTGTGCCCACCTTGGCTCCTTCGGGCGTGCTTCAACTTCCCATGATGCATCCCTCGGGGCTTATACCCAGCCTCATGCGCCTCTTGAGGATAGGCTTTGAGGCCATCCCTTTGGGTGCAGAAGACCCTAGGGTCTCGCATATTCCTTGGATGAGGGTATTAGTTGGCATGCGTGGTTGGCCTACTTTTTTGGAAAAGGAACAAAAGATATCTTTGTTAAAAAAAATTCACAATCAAAATATTAATAGTGCATTACATCTTCAACTAACAAATCCCCATATTCATTATCTCTTCTAGTTTATTCTTTTATCTTCAAACATCATCATTCTTCCTTAAGGATTAGATCATGAATTCCAAAACCTCTTCATTAAGGTTATCTGAATCAATAAAGTATGATTTGTGGGTTCTACTTCACCCTAATCATTTAAAGCGTAATGCATGGTAATCTTGTTGTGAGTGATGTGTTATTCTATAAACACATGTCTTAGAACATTGAAGATCATCACTTCAATCGTCTAATTTAATTCAGAACCTTCATCCAATTAGAAGACATTGGATAAATATTCCACTTTTATCATGCAATAGAGTATTGCATGGGGTTCTTTAAATGTTGTAACAACTTCATCATATTGATAAAAATGAGATTTTACTATCTCATTTATCACCATGTCCAACCAACAACTATTGATAGTAATTTTAAACTAATATAATTCATAATCAAAGTGGGATTTTCCCTAAGTCAACAACTATACATTAATCATCACCACTTCAATTATCATCATAGCTTCCATCACTACCTTTCCATACACATATTTACTCTTTATTGAAAACAAATGCAATACTATACTTTACAATATCCAAAATTCAAAAATAATATCCAAAATTCAACAAAGACAATTTTAAAAATAATTGTCTTTAAAATCCCTCAAAATAATTCAAACTATGATTGAAACCCAAAAATTATAAGGATTTGTTAACATAGTCTTCCAAGATGAATTTTAACATTTATCTCTAAATAACATCCGACACTCTTAATGTCTCATACCAAAAATTAATTAACCTAATGATATTTTATCCATGATAGATTAATCACTTCCATAAATAACCCTAATCACTCTATGTCCTCTATAAAAACATCAATTCTTAAAAAATAAAACTCAAACATTACTCCTGAAATAAAATCCCATAGTATTCTATTTTCCTTGGGCATATAGGCTTACCAAAATAGTAAATTTCTCCCAAAAGTACACATATCACTCAATACAAATATCATTTTCTAATACCAAGGATATCCATTTGATAAAACATAAGTTCCCAAAATAAAATTAATCTTATTCCATAAACTAGTGCAACTAAAAAGAAAAAATATTACTAACCAGGGACTTCACGTAGGCCAATGGAAGGTGATTCACCCTTATCACCCTTTGGTTGTGGGTTCGATTCCCACGGTCATTCCAAACACAATGGGTTTTCAAAAATCCTACGGGTTTTCTCTTTCATAAAACTATATAATTCTTATAATATTACAAAAACATTATAATAACCTAAAAAATAATCATAACATGTTTTAACATCTAAGGTTATTTCATACCTCACATTTTTCATCCCAAAAAAAATAACCCATTATTTTTTTAAAGGTGAATGTCTGCAAAAATTCCATTAGTCACCTTAATATTTTAGATCATAAAGCCTAAAAAGGGGATTATAAGACATATCATCCTAATAATTATAATCCCATGATGGTATCCATTACTATTAAGAAAACATCATAATCTCCAAAGTTTCTTAAACCCTACTCTAAAACCAACTATATGGCCCCATCGATGAACATTACATAATCTTGAGTTAATTCAAAAATTCACATCGAGGATCCTTTCACGCATATAGATTTATGGAATTATGCCATAACTCATACATAACAAATTAAGTATTACAAATTTGAATCGTCTTCCCACTATACATTTTATTAATTAAACAAATACTTTTAAAAATAAACATGGTTTAGTTTCATGTTTAAAAATCCTAACTTTTTCTTGATCCGATCCTTGAATCTATTTTCATTTAAATCCTATTTTAAAAATTTGAAAACATGGGATGAGAATAAAAATCTCTCTAAGAGATAAAAAACAAGGAAAAACTATTTTCCTTTAGAAAACATGCAAACTATGAATACTTTATCCTAAATTAATAATTTTACCCTTTATAAATTAGTAAATACTCTTTATTGAATATAATATCATTTCTTATCCTTTTTTTAATAAGAAGATTACCATAAAACTCATATAAAGAACATATAACATATCATGTAAACATGGAATGAAATCATACATAAATGTAATACCCATACAATCAACTTCCACACATATCACTATTACAAATAGAATAGCCATACAGACAATCTCCACACCCAATGCATTGGGGGTTATAATGTAACCACCTGTACTTATTTTGTCATGGAACTACCCATATTTTGATTATCATGTGACCACTCAAATTTTTTTTATCTTGGAACTAAACATATTTGGTTTATCACATAACCACTTTCAAATTTCCAAGTTCCATTATATAATTATAACACAAAAAATATTTCAATTATCATTATTTCACTTATAAAATTTTCAATCACAAAGATTAATTAGAAGACATTTATATAATCAAACCATTAGTAAAACCATTTACAATTCCAAAATAATTTTAAATGGATTATGGTATTTTTTTTCTTTTATAAACATTTTATCTTATAGAGGAAGCCAAATACAAAATAATGGTCATGGCAGTAGAAAAATCATTATCACCGCATATGTTAAAAAAACATTCCTTTTGTTGTTTAATAAAATGATTTAAAATAAAAAATTTCCTTTCAAAAAATTTGAATGAAATTAAAATTCAAAGGGGTTTATGATGAACCGTATAAATTAAAGTGTTGTATATTATCAAAATATGCCTCAATGAATGGAGACTGAGATGAAGTCCCTAACAAAGAACATGTCATTTTATTAAGGATAAATAAATGACATAATTATGTGTAAAAAATATAAATATACCCAATATAACTAGTCATTTATTATAATACAATAATATGTCATTCACACATGTTATTGAAAAAGCAAAACTAATGACATGGATATTTAACTCAAGGAATTGAAATTGGGTTAAGATTTCCCTTACCTTCAGTTTGACATGTCTCGTAAATTATTTATTGTCCTGAAAAATAAAATTAAGCTAATTTATACTTTCTTTAGAACCATATTCAATTTTAGGTTTCATTTTATATCACATATTTCCATGTTACAAAAATTACATAACAATTTATGTTCATATCAGACGTTTTATCGGTATTCAGTACTTGAGTCCAAAATGAACTTGTTTTGATGTAAATTACCCATGTAGTCAAAATTAAATCATTTATAGAATTTAATTAATTATTTAAATATCATATATATCCAATATATATTTATTTCAAATAATCCATAATATTTTGGAGATAAAAAATGGAATGCACTGTTCATGGAGACAGTAGGTCATACATACACAGAAACATTACTTTCATTTCTATTTCATAATAAAAGAATAATAATTAATTGATATAAATATAAATTATAATACCAGAATTATATTAATTTAATATATTTATCATATATTTATTAAAAAAAATATATGTTCGATTTATATAAGGAACGAGTCATATCGCTTTGAGGGGGCGGTAGTTGACACTTCCACAAAACAATTATCATATTTACATGATGTGGAAATCATAAAGGTGGGTTCTAAATAAAAATTAAAAAAGTATAAGGACAATATAAATATTATATATATCATATTTAAAAATATTTTTCCACTATAATTGTCATACAGATAAATTGTATGTTTTATACCCATTAAATAGATGTGTGTGTAATTGTAGATAGAAAACATTGCATAAAAACATCCAACAATATTTTGGATACTGGTTTTGTTATGTAATAATATAATAATAAAATTTTAAGGAGTGGATAATTGAAATGAAACTAAAAATCATGAGA
Organism: Viscum album; assembly: GCA_963277665.1. Classification (NCBI taxonomy): domain Eukaryota; kingdom Viridiplantae; phylum Streptophyta; class Magnoliopsida; order Santalales; family Viscaceae; genus Viscum; species Viscum album. Next base: position 549,653,727 of record OY728148.1, read on the forward strand.
GAAGGAGTTATCTCTTAATAGAGAAACTTTTTTGGTTTATACAGAAAGGTTTACTTTGGAGGCTTTCTAGCATAAGTGAACCTTCTCGGATGAGGTGAGGGATTCTATGAAGAGTATTGGGCAGGGCCTGGCAGAACCAAATGGTTCTTGAAGTGTTATTTTTAGATAAGAGAGAGTACCATTTATAGGAGAGGGAAGCAGAACCCTTGGAAACCCTTAAATTATTAAATTAATATAAATAAATTTTTTACTTAAAATTGGTAAAAATGAGATATGTATAAGATAATATGAGTATAGTTCTAAATAATCTCTTCCAATAATTTTGAGAGATGTGTTTATTTTATTTTAAATATTATCATTTCAGTTTATCATTAATTATTCTATTTTAATTTTAATTATGGTAACAACATTTTAATTATTAAAAGGATAATAATTTTTAATACCCCAAGCTTCCACGATACATTTCCCATTGAGTAATGAAATATCTTGCGTTATACACAACTTCAAGATTCAACACATCACGACCAATCAAGCTAGCCATTAAGAATAGTAATACCCACTTTTTGAAATTTTATAAATTTTATCTTTCAAAATGGACTTCATTTTGGGATTCATAATATCGAAATTATCTTAGGGTGAATTTTTGGTATTTTTCTGAAAACATTCAATTTTTGATGAATAGTGAAAAACACTGAGTTATTGTTTAAAACCAACTTTTTACTTAAATAATTACTTATTTTATGTAAATTTATTTTAGGTCAAAATAGATACATAATACCTATATAAGTTCGATGTAATTCATTGGTATTAGTTTATAATAATTTAAGATATATAAAATGTTTATTGAACATTTTACCATCTTTTGCACGCCTCCTATGAGCATTTGCAGCTTTACATAAAACATAATTTTACTGCTTCTATGAGTTGAATTTCAAAAATCATATAGACATGGTTGATATCAGTAAATAAAATTTTTTCCAATAAGATGAAAATAATTTTTGGTGATTAGTAAATTTTTACTTTTATTTACCATGGTTAAAAGTAAATAGGGTAATTAAGGGTAAAAATGTTATTATTATTACCCAAACACATGTCCTAATTCTATTGGATAAGTGTAATTTGACCAAAAACAACCTTAGGAATAAAATAGGATCCTTTAGGTCTAGTTGGATTATATTAGGACATTTACTATTATTTAATTCAAAGAAGAGTTAAAAGTCTAATATTCAAAGTTTAATAACTAAAACATTTTTGATATAGGGTTACACATAAGATAAATTCGACTATAAATTTTCATTATAAAGATAAAAATATCCCCTAAATAATCATATTTTAGTTATTTTTTTAAATGTTAAATAACTTAATTTACTTATGACCCAATGATGATGCGGTAATTACAATACTAATGAAAAATTAAAATAATTGATATTATAAATATCCAAATAAATTTTATTTTATATTTTTTATGAATTACAATAATTTTAAAGGTTAATATTACCTAGTATAGTTGTTTAGATGAATTTTTTTTTATGTAATAATGCTGTTATGAGTTTATAAAAATACAAAATACCAAATAGTGTCAAAATTGACATAATAGAGTTTTTAAAACAAATATTATATTATTAAATGATATTCTATTGATAAAAATCTAAGGATCAGTAAAAAGACTTATATAATGATATTTGTATCATTAATGAAGCACTTGGTGTTATATTGGATGTATTTAGTAATTTTATTAACCATATAATATAAAAATACAAAGAAACAAGGTAAATGTCAAACTATTTAACTAAGTTTTAATTCTAAAAGATAATGTTAATATAGTGATCAAAACCTGTAAAAAACCTATTTGTTGAGGGTTTTTAGACCCATACCCACCTTATCATTTAAATAACTCATTTTGGTTCCATTATAAATTGAAAAGGATTTTGTTATAAAATAATATTTCATGCTTTTCCTAAGGTGCCCCTCACACCCTCTTATAAAAGGGCACTCACCCTTCTCTCTAATTCACACCTTCAAAGCCATTTTTCTCAGCCACCCCCTGCAGAAATACCCTATAAACTGTCATCCCTTTATCCTAGAGTACTTAATTTAGTTAGAAAGCCAACCTATTGATCCCTTTTGATCAAATCGAAAGGAAGAACCCGAAGAAGAGATAAATATCTCATCACCTCTTTCAATTTCTTTTCTTCTTCCACTTTCTCTTTCTTTCTTGTTTCCATTATAAAATAATAGCTTTAGTATCTTCTATATACTATGATTTTATTATAAATATGATATGTAGAGACCCGTAGCTTTACGTACATTGACATTACATTACTTTCGTGGAATACTTAGTACATAACAAAAACACACACACAAGGATCGCAATAGTTTAGTGTCTTTGGAAACTCGGAACGTAATCTTCTAATCGTGGTGAAAGATCTTCAATATCTCCCATAAAGATCTTCCCTTTTTTTTACCTAAAACCTTTCTTTATATCCTGGGGAAAAGAAAACATAAAAGGGTGAGCTCAAATGCTCAGTAAGGGTAAACAAAATAAATATCAATCACATCGTATACACAAGCACATAACTTTTGGAAATCTTAACCTGCCAAAAGAGATCATAATTTCATAACATGGGATAAATCATGGCAGTGAAATGTAATCACAATAATCATAACTTAAAACATTAAACTTTGTGTCATACACACATAATCATAGAAAATCATTTCTTGTTAGTCAAGACTCAATGCCAAGACTATCTTAGTGGACAAAGTCCCTTTCTGAATCGAGTAACCCTCGTTCCAGTCCTGTTTTACTGAACCGGTATAACCTACCGTTCCAGCCATGTCTATCTCATGAGATATAAAATCTTTACCCAATGCATTGGAGGGAGATATAGGTCCCACCCATCTTATAATGAATCCTTTCTTATGTGTTCCACATAATCATAAAACATACATCATCACATAACACATGTAACAAAAATGGGATTCTTGAAACATCATGACATCATAAATCAATTCATATAAGATAAAGGAATTCATAAAAATAATTCCATCACAACATGATCAAATCAATGTAATAATAGGCATAAAAACAGAACCCTTTATTATCTTAGATGGAAAATAATTTTGATAAAACACTTGAACTCCATTCTTGAGGAAAATATCCTTTCTTCTTTAAAAATACTTTTCTTTTCTTAACATGTCATACAATTATAAACTAAAATAAGTTGATTAAAAATAAACTTGAAAACTTGTAAAGGAATCTTCTTGGAAATAATGTTTTAAAAATCCATTCATGCCGTATAAGTTAAAAAAAACATTCTTCGTACTTTTGTCGGAAAAGTCAAAAAATACCTCGTACGAAAAACGGCAAAAGATTCCTTTCATATCTTTTACTAAAAACTCACCGAAAGGTAAAATAAGATTTAAACCATTTTAAGTGGATAGAAACAATACTACATATTGTGGGAACATGGATTTGGATGATAAAATACACCCCATTAAATACTTACGAATAAACAATCTCGGATAAAAATGAGATTGTGATATTTCTCTTACCTTAGGTCCGATTTGCTTCGTTTGTGTCCGAACCTCCTGTATAATGATTTAAATAATGTCATTGACTTATTATAGAATCATATTAATTGTTACTATATCATATATGGTTCACTTATGACATTATATTACCCGTTCTTTTGTAAATTCCATGTTAAAGAAGCGTTTTGGGTAAAATCGTTTCATTTATCGTAGGTGTTTTGACTTGTTGTTCTTGACATTATTATTACTTATATCATGATTTACTTACTTCCAGAATATAAAATATGATTTATATATCATATATATTCAGTATATATATATATATAATAGATAGATAAATGAAATGAAAAACACCGTTCATGGAGACAGTAGTCCGTACGTACGCATGAACGCTGTTTTCTTTTCCTTATTGTCTTGAATGGAAGTAATTAGATGACATACATATATATATATATACATAAATACAGTATCTTTATAATGTCATATATTTCATTATTATTTCTTATATATACTTTATAATCATTCTTAAATGGTTAACATGGAGAATGAATCTCATCGCGTCGTGGAGACGGTAGTCCGTACGTACGCACGAGCGATGATATCATTTCCATAAATATTGAATTGAATTAGAGTGGATTATACAATATATCAGAATCAATATGATGTTTTAATAACTATTTATAGTTATTATTTACACCATTATACCCATCCATGTAAGGTGTTGGTGGAAAATAGATTACACCACGGCGTAGAGACGGTATTCCGTATGTACACACGCGCGGTGATTTCTTTTCTCGTAGGATGGATAGATGGTGAAATAGGGTTGTTTCATACTTATAATAACATATCAGTATATGAGTGATACTGATGTTATTACTTCATAGTTAAACAACCTAAGAAGAAGAAGTGGAAGAAGAAATAAAGATGAAAGAATTGGTAACGGTAATTACCTCTTCTTTGAAGTGCCTCTTTGAGACCTCCTCTTAGGGCACTAAAATTGGTCTTTGAGGAAGACCGGAACCTCTAGGATGTTTCTAGGGAAGTGGAAAAGAGATTTTGGCAGGGGTTGGCCGAGCTTGAGTGCTCAAATTGGTGTGAGGAGGAGGGGGAGGAGGTGTCCTTTTATAGGGGAGGAGAGGGGCACCTTAGGAATACCTCAAAATATTATTTTATATTAATGTCAAAATCGGTTTATAATGGTTACAAAGGGTCTTATTTCGAAGATAAAGTGGGGATGGGTCGAAATACTATCAACCAATAGTATTTAGACAAGTTTAGGGTATTATTTTAACCTTATCAATTAGATTTAACTCTAAGTTAAATAATTTAACTTTTACAGTGTCTTTTTGTTTTCTTACATAATATGGTTAATACACTTACTATAACATGCCAAATGAACCCCAAATTGTTTATTATTAATATATATATCCTTATCTAAGTCATTTGGACAAACCTTAGATTTTTAGGAATAAAATAACAATTATTAATATAATAGTTTATTTAAAAACTATTTTGTGTCAATTTTGACACTATTTGATATATGATTTTTTTGAAAGTCATAACAGGATTAAATGTTCGAACAAAGTTGATTAAATCAACACTAATATATCATAGTAACCTATAAAATTAATGGAATTCATAAAAAGTTTCAAATTACATTTATTTTGGTGTTTATAACATCAATTATGTCAATATTTCATTAATAAGATAATTATTGCATCATCTTTGTGTCATAAATAAATTAAATTATTTGATGTCTAAAAATTACAAATAAAATACCATCATGTAGGAAAGCTTTTTAGCTTTCTAATGAATATTTACAATCGAATTTATCTTATGTATAACCCCATATTAAAAATGATTTACTTATTAAACTTTGATTTTAACTATTTTAACCCTTCTTTAAATAAATTAATAATAAATGTCCTAATCTAATCCAAGTGGGCCTAAATGGTCATATTTTATTCCTAAGTTTGTTTTTGATCTAATTACACTTGTCCAATAGAATTAGGACATGTGTTAGGGTAATATTAATATCATATTTACCCTTAGTTACCCTATTTACTATTAACCGCGGTAAAAAAAGTAAAAAGTTACTATTCACCAAAAAATTATTTTTATCTCATTGAACCACATTTTACTTATTGATATCAACCGTGTCTGTCGGATTTTTGAAATTCCATTCACAGAAGCGGTAAAATTAAGTTTTATGCAAAATTCAGTTTTTAACCTACCACTTAGTGGTTTCACTATTCATCAAAAAATTGATGTTTTTCAGAACAATGCCAAAATTTCATCCTAAGCTATATTTCATATTCCGAATTCAAAAATGAAGTCTATTTTACCAAATTCATATCATAGAAGTTGCATTAATTAATTTTATAATTAAATCCCGCTGTTAAAACAAAGAGCGTGTTTTTAAGAAACAATATCTATCAAAAGATTGACACTTGTTTATGTCTGGTTTAAATGTGAAATTACATCCAATGACCAACATTGTATTAAATTTTAAAAATATATTCTAAATATACTTTAAAACCACTCAAATTAATAATTTATCACTATTAATTATTTCTATTGAAAAGGTTGTTTTTAACTAAAATTTAGTAATTTTCATTATTCATCAGAATATGAAAGTTATCCGAAAAGTACCAAAATTTCACCTTAGGCTAAATTCGATACTACAAATCCAAAAATGAAGTCCATTTTGAGAGATAAAATTTCTAAAATTTTAAAAGGTGGTTATTAATATTCATAACGGCTAGTCATAATAATTTTTTAATAGCATATCGTTGTTTAGTGAAACTCGGTATTGCGTACTACACACGCTATCGAGGAAGGTCGTGATTGCGTGTAATGCGAGGCAAGTAAAGGATTCGTGTTGTGAAAGCTTCTTTTGGTGTAGCGTACAACACAATACATTAATGAAATTAAAAATAATATTTTTCATAAAATTTCGGGGTGTTACATTCTACCCCTCTTAAAATGAATTTCGCCCTCGAAATTCGTTGGGGTTATAAGTGGTTTACTATTTGAAAGTTCCTTTGATAGAAACCCACATCGTAAAAAGGAATACCAAAACTTGTCTTTAAAAACTAAAGTATGAAATGTAACGATTACCCAAATAAACTAATCACTGGGTTTCCACATAGGTGAAAATATGGATATGGAAGAGAAATCTAACCATCATGTTCTGATGGAGAGTGGTAGAGAACATGGCTATGGAAAATCCAGCAATCACAAAGCCATAAATTTGTGATGATATAAGGTACCATCTGATTCATCATATATAAGATCACTAGGACAACATTTTTGGTTTTCAAGATCATTTCCCTAAAGTTGAAAAATTTTGAATTAGAAGAAATACTTACTTGATTTTGGTACAATCTCACTGTTGTTTGTGAATTGAACAATTTCTACTTCATCCCTTAAAGAAATGAAGTTGAATTTGTTATTCGTGATGTGTTAGTAGATCATGTGATAGAATGATGGGTCATTCCATCTCTTTCAAACAAAAGGTTAGCAAAAGTTATAAGTCCATCTTGTGGTTAGATTAATCGTATATGGTTCCAAAAATGAACTTATACTTCATATATCATACCGTTTAATAAAATAAAACTAGTTTATACTAATCATGGACTTCCTGTAGGCCAGTGGTAGGCGATAAAGGCCAGTTGCACTTCGGTTGTGGGTTCGATTCCCACAGCCTTGTCCGAAGCGATGGGCTGTCGCTCGTCCTGCAGGTTGTCCTTTTTCTAAAACTACATTACTATAACATCCCATCAATAATATCGAAAAAAAACTTATATCCTTAAACAATACTCACTTATGTCCAACATAATCCATTTTAATCTTTAGGCTTATCCATAATACTGCAGTCCACTCTCATAACATAGTGAAGATGATTACCAAAGATTTAATACCATCGTTGATCCCCATATATCATAAGATATGTTTTGTTGGTCACATTCCAAACATTCAAAGGCCTTAATCATATATTCTCTTGAATACCCTTTGAACCTTATTGAAAACATGAGTGCTGTTAAAAGTTAACTCTTTCCACATACCAAAATCCTCAAAATTATTTATACTCAAACCATGATATCACTTAGTCCTTATATCAATCATGAGCTCATGAATACAATCAAACATCTCATTATCTTCTTATCCTTTTATTATGCACTTATCATCTAATTTCCAAAAGTATCTGAATAACCTTTCATGGTTACTGGTACCATTCATCATACACTTTCAAAACTTAAGGAAAGACAACAGTGTAACAATCCTTAGATGTCTCCTTATTCCGTGATATTTCTTATACAACATTACACATGATAAACATGTAATCATTCCACTACATTCTTAGACCATTGACTGAGCTTCAACATTTCTTTCATCTCACATATCATTTGTAGTTTCTTCATCATCATCAACATAAATACTTCCCATACGACCATACTGATTATCTTCATGAGACTTTCCCTTAGGGCATTGGTTTGCATAATGCCCGTACATTCCACATTTAAAACATTTAACCATTGCTGATGTCATAGCAATACCATTATCCTCATCCATGGTGTTAACTGAACCTTTTCCTTTGCACTTACTTGCTTTGTGTCCTTCTTTTCCACACCCAAAGCATCTTCCAGTTCCTTTGAAACATTCTCCTTGATGCCTCTTCCCACATGATTTACATAGGGGAAATTGAACTTTCTTTCCTCTATGATCATCATGAAAATCCATCTTTCTCTTATTAGCTGAGTCAGGAAACTTACCAAATTTTACTTTATTGATCATATTATGAGATTGTTGATTCGGCATAATAATGATGTTTGGACTTCCAAATCCAATTTCATTTGGTTTCTCATGAAAAATATCATTCCATTGTCCATCATATCCTCCATTATCGTGAATCATCTTGTTTCCAGCCATTTTCTAAAACCCAAAAAGAATAGTGTGAGAGGCAAAAATCATACTAGGGAAAACAACATAATAAAGGGGGATTAACTTAAATATCTAACATCTTAGGTTTAATTCTATGATCGTTAGCGTAATTCTAGGACTATAACCTATACGTATACTTAACCTTAGAGACATCCCTAGACATACCTTAGAAATAACTCTAGGGATCTCACTAACGTTTTCGCATCCTAGTTTCCAAAGGTTGACTAAACCTTTCCTCTGATACCAACTGTAGAGACCCGTATCTTGACGTACATTGACATTACATTACTTTCGCGGAATACTTAGTACATAACAAAAACACACACACAAGGATCGTAATAGTTTAGTGTCTTTGGAAACTCGGAACGTAATCTTCTAATCGTGGTGAAAGATCTTCAATATCTCCCATAAAGATCTTCCCTTTTTTTTACCTAAAACCTTTCTTTATATCCTGGGGAAAAGAAAACATAAAAGGGTGAGCTCAAATTCTCAGTAAGGGTAAACAAAATAAATATCAATCACATCGTATACACAAGCACATAACTTTTGGAAATCTTAACCTGCCAAAAGAGATCATAATTTCATAACATGGGATAAATCATGGCAGTGAAATGTAATCACAATAATCATAACTTAAAACATTAAACTTTGTGGCATACACACATAATCATAGAAAATCATTTCTTGTTAGTCAAGACTCAATGCCAAGACTATCTTAGTGGACAAAGTCCCTTTCTGAATCGAGTAACCCTCGTTCCAGTCCTGTTTTACTGAACCGGTATAACCTACCATTCCAGCCATGTCTATCTCATGAGATATAAAATCTTTACCCAATGCATTGGAGGGAGATATAGGTCCCACCCTTCTTATAATGAATCCTTTCTTATGTGTTCCACATAATCATAAAACATACATCATCACATAACACATGTAACAAAAATGGGATTCTTGAAACATCATGACATCATAAATCAATTCATATAAGATAAAGGAATTCATAAAAATAATTCCATCACAACATGATTAAATCAATGTAATAATAGGGATAAAAACAGAACCCTTTATTATCTTAGATGGAAAATAATTTTGATAAAACACTTGAACTCCATTCTTGAGGAAAATATCCTTTCTTCTTTAAAAATACTTTTCTTTTCTTAACATGTCATACAATTATAAACTAAAATAAGTTGATTAAAAATAAACTTGAAAACTTGTAAAGGAATCTTCTTGGAAATAATGTTTTAAAAATCCATTCATTCCGTATAAGTTAAAAAAAACATTCTTCGTACTTTTGTCGGAAAAGTCAAAAAGTACCTCGTACGAAAAACGGCAAAAGATTCCTTTCATATCTTTTACTAAAAACTCACCGAAGGGTAAAATAGGATTTAAACCATTGTAAGTGGATATAAACAATACTACATATTGTGGGAACATGGATTTGGATGATAAAATACACCCCATTAAATACTTACGAATAAACAATCTCGGATAAAAATGAGATTGTGATATTTCTCTTACCTTAGGTCCGATTTGCTTCGTTTGTGTCCGAACCTCCTGTATAATGATTTAAATAATGTCATTGACTTATTAAAGAATCATATTCATTGTTATTATATCATATATGGTTTACTTATGACATTATATTACCCGTTCTTTTGTAAATTCCATGTTAAAGAAGCGTTTTGGGTAAAATCATTTCATTTATCGTAGGTGTTTTGACTTGTTGTTCTTGACATTATTATTACTTATATCATGATTTACTTACTTCCAGAATATGAAATATGATTTATATATCATATATATTCAGTATATATATATATATATAATAGATAGATAAATGAAATGAAAAACACCGTTCATGGAGACGGTAGTCCGTACGTACGCATGAACGCTGTTTTCTTTTCCTTATTGTCTTGAATGGAAGTAATTAGATGACATAAATATATATATATATACATAAATCCAGTATCTTTATAATGTCATATATTTCATTATTATTTCTTATATATACTTTATAATCATTCTTAAATGGTTAACATGGAGAATGAATCTCATCGCGTCGTGGAGACGGTAGTCCGTACGTACGCACGAGCGATGATATCATTTCCATAAATATTGAATTGAATTAGAGTGGATTATACATTATATCAGAATCAATATGATGTTGTAATAACTATGTATAGTTATTCTTCACACCATTATACCCATCCATGTAAGGTGTTGGTGGAAAATAGATTACACCACGGCGTGGAGACGGTATTCCGTACGTACACACGCGCGGTGATTTCTTTTCCCGTAGGATGGATAGATGGTGAAATAGGGTTGTTTCATACTTATAATAACATATCAGTATATGAGTGATACTGATGTTATTACTTCATAATGAAACAACCTAAGAATAAGAAGTGGAAGAAGAAATAAAGATGAAAGAATTGGTAACGGTAATTACCTCTTCTTTGAAGTGCCTCGTTGAGACCTCCTCTTAGGGCACTAAAATTGGTCTTTGAGGAAGACAGGAACCTCTAGGATGTTTCTAGGGAAGTGGAGAAGAGATTTTGGCAGGGTTTGGCCGAGCTTGAGTGCTCAAATTGGTGTGAGGAGGAGGGGGAGGAGGTGTCCTTTTATAGGGGAGGAGAGGGGCACCTTAGGAATACCTCAAAATATTATTTTATATTAATGTCAAAATCGGTTTATAATGGTTCCAAAGGGTCTTATTTCGAATCTAAAGTGGGGATGGGTCGAAATACTATAAACCAATAGGATTTAGACAAGTTTAGGGTATTATTTTAACCTTATCAATTAGATTTAACTCTAAGTTAAATAATTTAACTTTTACAGTGTCTTTTTGTTTTCTTACATAATATGGTTAATAAACTTACTATAACATGCCAAACGAACCCCAAATTGTTTATTATTAATATATATATCCTTATCTAAGTCAGTTGGCCGAACCTTAGATTTTTAGGAATAAAATAACAATTATTAATATAATAGTTTATTTAAAAACTATTTTGTGTCAATTTTGACACTATTTGATATATGATTTTTGTGAAAGTCATAACAGGATTAAATGTTCGAAAAAAGTTGATTAAATCAACACTAATATATAATAGTAACCTAGAAAATTAATGGAATTCATAAAAAGTTTCAAATTACATTTATTTTGGTGTTTATAACATCAATTATGTCAATATTTCATTAATAAGATAATTACTGCATCATCTTTGTGTCATAAATAAATTAAATTATTTGATGTCTAAAAATTACAAATAAAATACCATCATGTAGGAAAGCTTTTTATCTTTCTAATGAATATTTACAATCGAATTTATCTTATCTATAACCCCATATTAAAAATGATTTACTTATTAAACTTTGATTTTAACTATTTTAACCCTTCTTTAAATAAATTAATAATAAATGTCCTAATCTAATCCAAGTGGGCCTAAATGGTCATATTTTATTCCTAAGTTTGTTTTTGGTCGAATTACACTTGTCCAATAGAATTAGGACATGTGTTAGGGTAATATTAATATCATATTTACCCTTAGTTACCCTATTTACTATTAACCGCGGTAAAAAAAGTAAAAAGTTATTATTCACCAAAAAATTATTTTTATCTCATTGAACCACATTTTACTTATTGATATCAACCGTGTCTGTCGGATTTTTGAAATTCCATTCACAGAAGCGGTAAAATTAAGTTTTATGCAAAATTCAGTTTTTAACCTACCACTTAGTGGTTTCACTATTCATCAAAAAATTGATGTTTTTCAGAACAATGCCAAAATTTCATCCTAAGCTATATTTCATATTCCGAATTCAAAAATGAAGTCTATTTTACCAAATTCATATCATAGAAGTTTCATTAATTAATTTTATAATTAAATCCCGCTGTTAAAACAAAGAGCGTGTTTTTAAGAAACAATATCTATCAAAAGATTGACACTTGTTTATGTCTGGTTTAAATGTGAAATTACATCCAATGACCAACATTGTATTAAATTGTAAAAATATATTCTAAATATACTTTAAAACCACTCAAATTAATAATTTATCACTATTAATTATTTCGATTGAAAAAGTTGTTTTTAACTAAAATTTAGTAATTTTCACTATTCATCAGAATATGAAAGTTATCCGAAAAGTACCAAAATTTTACCTTAGGCTAAATTCGATACTACAAATCCAAAAATGAAGTCCATTTTGAGAGATAAAATTTCTAAAATTTTAAAAGGTGGTTATTACTATTCATAACGGCTAGTCATAATAATTTTTTAATAGCATATCGTTGTTTAGTGAAACTCGGTATTGCGTACTACACACGCTATCGAGGAAGGTCGCGATTGCGTGTAATGGAAGGCAAGTCAAGGATGCGTGTTGTGAAAGCTTCTTTTGGTGTAGCGTACAACACAAGACATTAATGAAATGAAAAAGAATATTTTTCATAAAATTTCGGGGTGTTACATGATAAAACCATATTCATTATTATATCTATCCTTTGAATGGCATGTCATCATACGTTCGTACATACGGCTTACCATCTCCACATCGTGGTTCAATTGTTATCAAATACATTATTATTTGGATGGGTATAATAATGATGTGTAATTGATGTAAATAATAAATATAAAATGATAATGATTCTGTATATATATGAAATACCATCCAATTATATATTATTTTAATATTAAACGAATTATATCATCGCTCGTGTGTATGTACAAATTACCGTCTCCACGAACACGATGAGATTCATTCTCCATCGTATCCATTCAAGAATAATTTTAATTAGATGAATAGAAATAATGTTTAAATACATAATATCATTCTGAATATGAATAAGATATATTCTATCCATAACAAACATTACTTATGTAACAAAGAATATAATATAAAAGGAATCAGTTAACACCCGAAACGATAAAAATACTGAGATATTATTAACAAAGCAATGTTAAAAAACATATATAATATCATATTAATGTATATGATTATTGTATAATTTAATTACAATTATTTCACCATTATACATTAGTTTAACACACCCTCAACCATGGAAAAGTACAACATAAGGGTTAATTTCACATTATCTTTATTATCCGAGGTTGTTTATACATAAGTATCTACTGGGACCTCATTATCATCCAAATCCATGTTTTTTAAAAATGTATTTAATTTTTTTTACTATTTACTAGACAATGGAATAAATTCATTTATACACTTATTTGACCTTATATGTTTTGAAATGAATCTTTTTGTTGTTTTCCAAACAAGGTACTTTATGACCTTTTCGACCAAATTAATGTAAGAATGTTTTTAACATATACATCGTGTGCGGATATTTTTTGTAGTTATAACATTTTCGATGCATCCCTTACAAGGTTATAATAATATTTTCAAAATAAATGTCTTCTTTATAATTATGTGACTCTTAAATGATTTCAAAATAGAAAGAGATATTTCTCTAAAAAATGGTTTTGATTTCATCTATGTCAACATACTTTGATGGATTTTAAGCTTATTTGATGTTGGTTTATTATGATACAAAATAATCATATTTTATTGAATGTTTTGTGATATGTTTGACCATGGATGTGTTATTTTTTCATCATTCATGGTTTATGGAAAAGGTATTGACATTTTATATGCTAGTTTTAATATGAATGTTTTTGTATTGTTTAAACCTTTTCATATGTGGAATGCATTGGACTTAGTAAGTGATGGGTGGAGCCCTCTATAGCACCTCGATGCATTGGTTGGTCTCATGAGAAAAACTAGTGTATTGGAACAAGGCCTTGACAAAATATTATTTGATGTCTTATCACAAGGCCTTGACTATGTGGCTATGAAAGTCTGGCATTATGCATTCCATCAGTATAAAAGTGGCTATTGATATTGCATGTGATTATTTGATAATTAGAATATCCATGTGAATAAGTAAAAGAAATTATTTGATTTTATATTTGACATATTATGTTTAAGTTCAAGTTTAAAAGGCTTTTGTTTTAGTCTTATACATTACCTTAAATGTTTATGCTTATTTATGAAAGTTTATGCTATATTTTTATCCTTACAGAGCATCTAAGCTCACACCTTTCTATGATTTATTTTTCCTAGGATGCGAAGAAGTAATTTATGACTGACCTGTAGGGATTGTCTAAGGGGATATGAGTGTGTTCCATGGAAACAATGTTGTTGTAGTTTTCCATTTTATGAGGTAATGTAAACCTTATTAATGTATCTAGTACTTCCAAGGCTACTAAACTAATTAGTCTTTCGAGACATGATATTTTGTGATCATGCCAATGTTTTGTAATAAGGCACCAACTCTGGGTAACAAGGGTTGGGGCGTTATAGTTGGTATTAGAAAAAATTTAGTACAAACCTTGGAATCTATATTTAGAAAAAATATTATTAGAGCACATTACCCTAAGATAGACTTTGAGTATTAGTATAGAAAAAATTCCAAGAATTTTGGTATGGTAGAGATTTTGTGAGTTTTCAAAGCAATAAATCACTATCTTGATACGATCAAGTAGAGGTGGATTTGGTACAGATGTACCTAGGGGTAAATCCCAAAAACACCACTTTGAGCTAGACTGGAACGGGAATTGGTGCACAACAACGGGCCTTGATACACTCTTAGTTATAACACTCCTGGGTGGATATTCTTAGGATAATTATCGTTTTCATTACAAACCATTATGAAGTTTTTATGAGTATATACTTCCTCAAAGAAACCATTTTTATGATTATGGATTATATCCAAAAACTATTCAGTTTATGTTAAGTGTTTTATAAGTTTGGAATTATGTATTTCGATTCATAAACAAATCTAGTTTATGCTATTTTTTAGAAATGGATCCTAGTGGAAGGAATGAAAATCATATCAATACATGCACTCCATGTAGGTATTGCCCTTCTGCTCAAGATAATTATAGTGGATCTGAAGATACAACCGGTGTTGATCAGCTTATCACTATATTGGGACAACTCACTCAGGTTATGAATAATAACCTTACTCGTATGGAGCACCCTGATCCACAGCACGGAGGATCAATGTTAGATCGCTTTATGAGTCAACAACCACCAAAATTCAATGGGGGTAAAAATCCACTAGTAGCTGAGCAATTGATAAAATTTTTAGTGAAAATATTTCATGCCTTGGGGAGTAGTGAAAGGGAAAAGGCTTTCATGGTAGTTTACCACCTCACTAGAGATTCAGATCAATGGTGGTCATTGATTCAAAACACAAAGGAAGATGATAAAGTATCAAATATGGAATGGAGGGAGTTTAATGAGATTTTCTTATAAAAATACTTTCCTCATGACCATCGAGCAGATATGGGAAGGAAATTTGTGAGTCTGAGGAAAAATGAGGATGAAAATGTCACTAAGTATGAGGCTAACATTACAAGGTTAGTAAGGCATATGGAAGATTATATATGAAACACAAGAAGGAAGATTCGTCATTTCTTTGATGGGTTAAAATCATTTCTCTGTCAAGCATTAGTCTCACAATCCTTCTCGTCATATGAGGATATTGTCTCTTGTAATATCAAGAATGAAATAGAATTATCTAAGTCTTACAACTTTAAAGAAAATCAATAGAAGAAGAGATCTATCGAACACTCTGGAAATGGAAAGAATGGGAACAAGGGAAAAGTTTAATATCCATCCTGTAGTAAATGTGGGAAGAAACACCATGGTACCTGCCTGAAGGGAATGGGAGTTTGTTACAAGTGTGGTAAAAAAGGCCACCATGCTCGTGATTAGAAGGGGAAGAAAGAGGTTGTCTATGTTGAATGCTACAATTGTAGAGAAAGGGGGAATTATGCAAATGAATGTTCTAAGCATCAGGGGAACATACCTCAGAAAAGTCCAAGGGGTCCAAACCATGTTTCTGCAATCACTACTGCTGAGGTTGAAGCTCTGAAAGACTTGGTGGCAGGTAATTTAATGGTTTCCTCAAGTTTAGAAAATTATTTATTTGATTTTGGATCATCGCATTGTTTCATATCTTCTCAATTTTCTAAGAAAATTAGATATTTCTAATTTTATTTTACAAGGGAGTTGTCAGTCAAAACTCATAAGGGAAGTATCATCGTAATAATGTTTTGTGAATCTGTTCCCATTAGGGAATATAAATTATCTTTATCGATTGATCTCATCGTCATACCCATGATTTAATTTGATATAATCCTTGGTATGGATTGGATTTCTGACCATCATGTGAAAATTTATTGTAAGACGAAGTAGGTTAAGATTTTTGATGATGATGATTAAGAACACCTTATCTTTAGAGTAGAATTGTCACCACCTAATTCTTATCTAGATCCACCCCTAGTAGCTCAACTGAATTCAATTATTAGAGAGTAAGAGAATGAAATAACTGTGGGTGAGGAAAGGAATGGTCTAATAGAGGATGTACCTATTGTGAAAGAATATGTTGATGTGTTTTCAAAAGTTTTACCTGGACATTCCCCATAATGAGAAATTGAGTTTTTCGTTGATTTAATCCCTGGTTCAAGGCCCATATCGAATACCCCTTATAAAATGACCTCTTTGGAATTAGTGGAACTAAAGTAACAAATATAATAATTGAGTAATAAGGGATTTATTCTCCCTAGAGTTTCTCTATAGGGAGCCTCTGTCCTTTTTGTTAAGAAGAAAGATGGATCTATGAGGTTGTGCATTGACTACAAGGAGATCAATGTTGTAACAATAAAGAACAAGTATCCCCTACCTCTCATTGATGATTTATTCGACTAAATTCCTAGATCTCAATACTTTTCATTGATTGACCTAGGATCTGGATATCATTAGTTGTGCATGAATAAAGAAGACATTTCAAAGACAGCATTTCAAAACCAGGTACTGGCATTAAAAGTTTACAGTATTGTGTTTGGGGCGTACTAATTCACCCTTTGTCTTCATGGATCTAATGAATAGAGTTTTCAATGAATATCTTGATGAATTTTTAGTGTTATTTATTGATGATATCTTAGTATACTCAAAAATCTATGAAGATCATTAAAATTACTTGTGCATTATCCTGAAGACTCTTAGAAGAAATAAATTATATGGGATGTTTAGCAAATGTGAATTCAGGCTTCAAGAGATTTATTTTCTTGTCCTTATCATCTCTAAGTATGGAATCTCTGTTGGTCCTTCTATGACAAGAGAAATCCAATAGTGACCTGCACCGACAAGTATAACTGAGGTATGTAGTTTTATTGGTTTAGCTGGTTATTATCAGTGTTTCATCGAGAATTTTTCCCAATTGGCTAACCCATTAACCAAGCTCACACGTAAAGGGGTTAAATTTGTTTGGACAAAAGAGTGTGAAGAATTTTTTGAAGAACTGAAGTGAAGATTAGTGAATACTTCTATCTTGACTCTACCATATTTGAATGATGGGTTTGTTATTTATAGTGATGCTTCAAAGAGAGGACTTGGTCATGTCCTTATATAGGATGATAGGGTTATTGCCTATGTATCACGATAGCTAAAAATTCTTGAGCAAAACTATCCTACTCATGATCTTGAGTTAGCATTTTTAATCATTGATTTGAAGATTTGGAGACACTATCTCTATGGTGAAAATTGTGAGATATATATTGATCACAAGAATTCGAAGTATATTTTCTCACAGAAAGAGCTCAACATGAGGCAAAGGAGATGGCTTGAACTATTCAAGGATTATGATTGCACTATACACTACCACCCGGGGAAGGAAAATAAGGTGGCAGATGCTTTGAGTAGAAAGGATCATGGATTTTTGAACAAGATGAGAGTTGAAAAGGATCCTATATACATGGGTCTAGAAAATATGGATATGGGAATCACCATCGAAGGTGAAACATCAATACTTTTTCAAATGATTTCCAAATCATCTTTACTAGAAAGGATAAAGAGTTCTCAAACTGGGTATGATGAGTTTCAAAAGAATTTTAATGCTATGAATGATGGGAGATTGAGTGCCTTTGTGTATGAAGATGGAATTTTGAATTTTCAGAAGAGACTTTGTGTTCCTGATATTCCTAATCTAAAAAGGGAATTGTTGGATGATGCTCATAGTTCCAATTTCTCTATACACCCTGGTAGCACTAAGATGTATAGAGATTTGAAGGAACATTTTTGGTGGGAAAACATGAAGAGGGAGATTATTGATTTTGTGTCAAGATGTATGGTTTGTCAAAAAGTGATTGTTGGAAGGCAACAGCCTGGAGGAGTCATGCAACCTATTCCCATACCTGAGTGGAAATGGGATAATATGACAATTGACTTTTTCATGGGACAACCAAAGACTCCTAGAATGAACGATGCAATATGGTTCATTATTGATCGTCTTACCAAGTCAGCACATTTTCTTTCTATAAGAGAAGATTTACCACTTGAACTATTGGAAATACTATATATTAATGAAGTTATAAGACTTCATGGAGTACCACAATCAATTGTCTCTCATCGTGATCCACATTTTACATCATGATTCTAGAAAAGTCTTCAGGGATCCCTGGATACTAAACTTCATTTGAGCATTTCCTACCACCCTCAAACTGATGGACAATTAGAACGGACGATTCAAACCATAGAAGACATGTTGGGATCATGCTCACTTGACTTTCAAGTTATGTGGGATGAATATTTACCTCTAGTAGAATTTTATTATAACAACGAATTCCATTCAAGTATTTAGATGGAACCAAATGAAGTGTTATATAGAAAGAGATGTCACATACCAACTGGTTGGGATGATGTTGGTTAAAGAAAACTTGTAGGCCCAGAATTGGTGAAGGAAGCGATATAAAAGGTGAAGGTAATCCAAAACCACATCAAAGAAGCTCAAAGTAGATAGAAGATCAATGCTGATAACCGAAAAAAAAAGGATTTGGAATTTTAGGTAGGAAATTATGTTTTCTTGAAGGTATCTCCATGGAAGAGTGTTATATGTTTCGTTAAGAAGGGAAAATTAAGTCTCAGGTACATCAGACATTTCGAAATTCTAGAACGAATTGGGGTATTTCTTAATGTTTGGCAATTCCGCCAAGTCTCTCTAAAGTTGACGATGAGTTCCATATATCACTACTGAGAAAATACATGCATGGCTCAACGCATGTACTCACCAATGAAGAATTAGAACTGGAATATGGTATGTCTTATTGTAAAGAGCCTATCATGGTTCTTGATACAAGAGAACATGTGCTGAGAAACCGGATGACTCGTCCAGTAAAACTTCTATGGAGAAACCATAAGATGGAAGAAGCAACATGGGAACCTGAGGAACATATTATGACAAACCACCCGAATATTTTTATGCAGTAATATTCTAGAAATTTTGAGGGATAAATTATTTGAGGTAAGGGATAATGTAACACCCCAATCTTCCACGGTATTTTTCCCTTTGAATAATGCAATAGCTTGCATTTTACGCAACTTCAAGATTCTAACACATCGCGACCGATCAAACTAGCCGTTATGAATAGTAATACCTAATTTTTGAAATTTTATAAATTTTATCTTTCCAAATGGACTTCATTTTCAGATTCAGAATATCAAAATTAGCTTAGGGGGAACTTTTTTTATTTTTCTGAACACATTCAATTTTTTATGAATAGTGAAAAACACTAAGTTATTGTTTAAATCCAATTTTTATTTAAATAATTATTTAGTTTATTTAAATTTAATTTAGGTCAAAATATATACATAATATATATATATATAAGTTCATTGTAATTTTTTGGAGTTAGTTTATAATAATTTTAGATATATAAATAGTTTATTGAACTTTTTACTGTCTTTTACCCACCTCCTATGAGCTTTTGTAAATTTACATAAAACATAATTTTACTGCTTCTGTGAGTTGAATTTCAAAAATCTAAAAGACATAGTTGTATATTATTAAGAAAAATGTGGTTTAGTAAGATGAAAATAATTTTTGGTGAATAGTAACTTTTTACATTTATTAACAACGGTTAAAAGTAAATATGGTAATTAAGGGTAAAAATGATATTATTATTACTCTAACACATGTCCTAATTCTATTTGATAGGTGTAATTCGACCAAAAACAACATTAGGAATAAAATATGATCCTTTATGTCCACATATATTATATTAGGACATTTATTAATATTTAATTCAAAGAAGAGTTAAAAGTGTTAAATTCAAAGTTCAATAACTAAAACATTATTAATATAGGGTTAAATATAAGATAAATTAAACTATAAATATTCATTTCAAATCTAAAACTATTTCCAAAATAATTGTTTTTTATGTATAATTTTTAGACATTAAATAATTTAATTTATTTTTGACACAATGATGTTGGAGTAATTACCGTATTAATGAAATATTAAAATAATTAATATTATAAATAACCCAATAAATGTAATTTGAGACTTTTTATAAATTACACCAATTTTATAGGTTAAGATGACCTATTGTTGTTGGTTAGAGGAATTTTTTTCTAAGTAATAATATTGTTTTGAATTTTGAAAAAACAAAATACCAAATAGTGTCAAAATTGACATAAATGAGTTTTTAAAACAAATATTATATTATTAATTAATATTCTATTCCTAAAAATCTATGGTTTAGTCAAAGGACTTGTATAATGATATGTGTATCATTAATGAACCACATGGGGTTCTCTTGGATGTATATTGTAAGTTTATTAACCATATAATATAAAAATACAATGAGACGTGGTAAATGTCAAACTATTTAACTAAGTGTTAAATCAAAAAGATAAGGTTAATATAGTGACTCAAACCTGTCTAAAATCTCTTGGTTGAGTGGTTTTCGACCCATCCCCACCTTATCATTTAAATAATTCATTTTTAAGACATAATAAAATGAATATTATTTTATTATAAAATAATATTTCTAGCTTTTCTTATGGTGCCCCTCACCCCTCTTATAAAAGCGCACTCACCCTTCTATCTAATTCAAACCTTCAAAGCCATTTGGATCGGCCATCCCCTGCCCAAATACCCTCTCAACTTTCCTCTATTCATACTAGTGGCCTTTATTTAGTCATAAATCCAACCTATGGAGCCCTTTTGATCAAATCAAAATAAAGAACCTGAAGAAGAGGTTAATATTTCATCACCTCTTTCAAGATCCTCGCTTCTTCAAATTCCTCTTTATTTGTTGTTTCCATTATAAAATAATAGCTCTATTATATTCTATATACTATGATGTTATTATAAATATGTTACAATGATATTCATTATTCTATCCATCCTTTGAATGAAATGTCACTTTACGTTCGTATGTACGGCTTACCATCTCCACATCATGGTGTAATTGTTATTCAATACATTATTATCTAGATGAGTATAATAATGATGTGTAATTGATGTAAATAATAAAAATAACATGATAATGATTCTGTATATATGATAGAACATCCAATTATGTATTATATTAATATCAAAAGAATGATATTGTCGCTCGTGCGTCTATACGAATTATCATCTCCACGAACACGATGAGATTCATTCCCCTTCGTATCCATTCAATATTAATTTTCATTAGATGATTAAAAATAATGAATAAAGACTTAATATCATTCTGAATATGAATATTATACATCATATCTATAACAAACATTAATTACATAACAAATCATATAAAGGAAACCAAATCAATTAACACCAGAAACGATGAAAATACTAAGATATTATTAATAAAGAAATATTAAAAGGTCATATATGATATCATATTAATTTATATGATTCTAGTATAATTTAATAAAAATTATTTCACCATTATACAGGTGTTTAACCTACCCTCAACCAATGAAATGTACTAGGTAATTTTTAATTTCACAATATTTTTATTATCCGAGGTTGTTTTTACGTAATTATCTACTGGGACCTCTTTCTCATCCACATCCATGTTTCTTAAAAATGTATTTCAAAACATTTTTAATATTTACTAGACAATGAGTTAAATTCATTTATACCTATATTTGAACTTATATGTTTTGAATGGAATCATTCAGTCATTTTCCAAACAAGGTAATTTATGACCTTTTGGACAAAATTTAGGTAAGAATGTTTTTTTAACTTATATGGTGGGTGCGGCTATTATCCACCATTATAACATCATCAAAGCATCTCTTACAAGCTTATTATAATATTTTCAAAATAAATTATTTCTCTATAATTATGTGAATATTAAATGATTTCAATATAGAAAGAGTTATTTCTCTTAAAAAAGGTTTTGATTTCATCTATGTCAATATCCTTCGATGGATTTTAAGTTTATTTGAAGTTGATGTATTATGATACAAAACATCCATACTGTATGGAAGGTTTTGTGATATGTTTGACTGTGGATGTGTTATTTTTACACTATTCATGGTTTATGGAAAAAGTAATGACATTTTATATTCTAGTTTTAATACGAATGTTTATGTTATGTTTAATCCTTTTCATATGAGGAATGCGTTGGACTTAGTAAGTGATGGGTGGAGCCCGCTATAGCATCTCGATGCATCGGTAGGTCTCATGAGAAAAACTAGTGTTTTGGCACAAGGCCTTGAAAAAATATGATTTGTAGTCTTGACACAAGGCCTTGACTATGTGGTTATGAATGTCTGGAATTATGCATTCAATCATTATGAAAGTGGCTATTTATATTGCTTGTGATTATTCGATTAGTAGATATCAATGTGAATAATTAAATAGTATTATTTTATTTTATCTTTTCCATATTATGTTGATGTTCAATATTAAAATGCTTTTGTTTTAGTCTTATACATTTCCTTAAATGTTTATGCTTATTTATGAATGTTTCTTAAATATTGTTATCCTTACTGAGCATCTTAGCTCACCCCATTCTATGTTTATTTTTTACTAAGATGCGAAGAAGTATTTTATGACTAACCTGCAGGGATTATCTGAGGGGATATGAGTGTGGTCCATAGAAACAAATTTGTTGTATTTTTTCATTTTATGATGTAATTTAGACCTTATGAATGTATCTAGTACTTACAAGGCCACTAATCTAATCAGTCTTTCGAGACTTGATCATTAGTTATCATACCAATGTTATGTAATAATGCACTGACTCTGGGTAACTAGGGTCGGGGAATTAAATAATTTTACTTATATGGGTTCAATTTCAAATAATTTTATATTTAATGAACTTTTATAACATATAATATTAACTTTTTGACTTTAAAGTATTTTTTGTATCTTTAAATAATTTAATAAATTACTATTTTCATAAATCATCAATTATGTAAATTTTTACAGTATTAATGTTATTGAATATAAATATAAGTAATTATAGAGATAACTTCTAAAAAACCATTTAATAGTCATACAACATGTCATATTAATCTAAAAAATCATGGTTGTATAAAATTATGTCAAATAAAATTTATTTTAATATTTAGAATATCATTTATTTGATCCCTTTATTAATAAACTAATCACTTCGTTATCATTATGTCATGATTAAATTTAAATATTCAATCACTAAAATTTATAAATAAAATACAATGATTTAAGAAAGTCTTTATATTTATAGTGACTTTTTATATTAAAATATATCAATTATATAAAACCATTCAAAAATTATTTTAGTAAGAAGATATATGTTTATATCACATTTTGGTTTAAATTAAATTAAAAGGTATAAGTGTCATAACCACACCCAAGTTGCATCCAATGGCTTGATTTTCATCCCAAAGGATGTATTGGTCGGTCATATCTCATAAAATTGTATTAGGAAAAGTATTAGTGTATTTTTGTATTATTATAATATTATTTTCCCCTTATTTACATGATTTACCCTTTAACCATGGTAAATAAAAATAATTACAGAAGTTACTATTAATAATATACAAAAATAAAAGGGACCTATTTACGTAATTTGGATCTTTTGATTCCAAATAAGGGATCCATTTTTTCAAATTCATAACACATAATTTGCAAAATATAATTTAAAATTAATCCCTATTGTCAAAATGAGAAAACGAGTTTTTTAAAACTAAAACCCATTAATAGATTAACGTGTGTTTATATTTAAATGTGAAATTACATCCAATGACCAAAAATGGATTTAATTAAAAAAATAATCTAATTATATTTTAAAATTAGTTAAATATATAATATAAAAATATAAATAACTTAGAAAAAAACATAGTTTTGAATTAAAATTCATTATTGTTCACTTTTCATTAAAAATGAATTTAATTAGAGAAATACCAAAATTTCAACCAAAATAAATATTGATGTCACAATTCCAAATTAGAAGATTATTTTGAAAAATAGAACTTATAATATTTTAATAAAATAT
This sequence comes from Viscum album, assembly GCA_963277665.1. Classification (NCBI taxonomy): domain Eukaryota; kingdom Viridiplantae; phylum Streptophyta; class Magnoliopsida; order Santalales; family Viscaceae; genus Viscum; species Viscum album. The sequence continues at coordinate 549,678,524 of OY728148.1, forward strand.
ATTTAAAATGGGTTCCCTATCAAAAAGAGGTAAAATTTCTTATTTTGAAAATTAAATCTTTTATACTTAAAATTTATTTTGTTCTTATATCTTTTCTTACAAACAGATAATTTGAATTTTTAACATCAAATTATGTTTACATTCAATTAATATAATAAAAACATAGTTATATTATTTTATAAACAAAATTATTCTCATTTAAATAGGTTTTTATAGAAACACTTCCTTTATATAAAATTGGTTTTTATTTCCATTTATAATAAACTCAGTTACCAATGAACCATTCTATAAACATGTGTAAACCATATTTTCATAATTCGGTTAATACTATTAATTTTCGCTATTCCAACAGCTACATTATAATGGTAACATTTAATTAATAATATTTAGTTTCTCATTTAAGCTTGATGTAGCGTATCATTTAGGCTAATGAACATAATATTTCTTTCTTAAAACATAGGATGTTACACAGATGCTCAGTATGGGTAAACATAAGAGATGAAAATGTATTATTATATAGAAGAATAAGATATGGGTATATAATAAAGAACATAACTTATGAATATCATTCCCAACCTTTCATAGATAATAAACATGAGTAATGGAATATAGTTCATAAGACAAGAATCATAAGGAAATCAAATAACATGACCCATGAGAGCACAAAATTGGTTAAAGACATTGTTTTGTGTCCTACACATAATTATAGAAACTATTATCCAAGTCATTTATAGTATTTTAGTCTTGGTGTAACCACCCATGTGACCACTTTGTTATTTGGATAACCTCCAATATACCGTATTTTGGGATTGGGCTAACCACTACTGTACCCTCATTTCTAGGATTGGTCAAACCACCTATAAATCCTACCTTTTAGCCTTGGTATAACCACTCGTGTTCCTTCTGAGATCATATAACATTTATCATTACCCAGTTCATTAAAGGGAGACCTGGATCCCATAATTAACATCTTAAAAACAAAAATATTTAATATAAAAATACATAAAACATTCATCATATCATAAACCATGAACTGAAATGGGTTTTGAAAAACATTACATCATATCATAACTCAGGGAAAATAGACATGTTTCTTAATAATTTCATCAGAAAATAACCCATTGAAGAGAAATGAATTTCATAAACATATTGTCATTATAAATCAATAAAAGAAATAATAGTAATTGTGTCTTTAGATAATATCCCTAATAATTCATAGGTAGCATTAATGGGTGCCATATTATATGGAAAATTATTTTTATCGGTTATTTAAATTTATTATTGTGGAAAATATGCTTTCCACTTTGACAAATCTCTTTTTAAAACAAAAAAAATCAACATCTTTAAAATTGAAAATTATCTTGTAAATATGTAGATTAATTATAGATGAAAGTAGTTTTCATGATGATTGGAAGTTTCATTCATGTCATAAACGTTAAAACAAATGTTCTTTTCACATTTTATATGAAATTATAATTGGAATTGTTTGGAAAATGTAATGAATATTATTTTAAAAAAATAATTTAAAAAATATAAACCTAGGTAAAAATATCTTATAAAAATTACAAGATAATAATAAAACTTTTTATTAATCATTTTTAGAAAACATTGTTTTAAAAAAATGGATATTCCAATGAAAGAGATAAATAAAGTCATGTTTTCTTTAAAAAAAATTCTTTATTTTATTAATTAGAAAAGAGTGTAAAAATTACACTATTAATTGAAAATATCATTAATAAATAGAGCATGATAAAATTAATTAATTTATTCAACAAGAGATCATAATATTTCTTTATTAGAAGTATAATCATAAACAATCCCAATAAAATATGAGATAGTAACATAAAAACATACTACATTGGTAACATTTATTCACAATTACAATTATATAATAACATTAAATGAAAAATTTAATTTCATTAAAATAATTATAATCTTGATATAATATTTCAGTTGTGAATTATATACACATTTTGAAATAATATCTGTGCATAACATAATGTACATCTCAAAATAGGAAAATTTAGACAAAAATCCATTTCCAATTTCTTCACTCTGAAATATTATCCTTTTGGAATTGGGATAATAAAATAGGTATGTAAAGCCACATAAATTTTAGGATATGAATCATATATTACATTCATGGGTAGTATATAAACCACATAAAATAAATAGTTTGTGAATATTGCATGTATCTCACAGAAGTAAAAAAGTTAGATGCGATAACCCTTACCTTATGTATTGACATACGTTGTCTATGTTAAAAACCCATTTTATAATAAATATAATTTCATTATAAATCTATTAAATTTCAATATTATTATATATCATACCATATATTATTTTTATATGATCTTTTATTACCTATTTTTTGACAATTCTATCTTAAAGTTACCTTACTGTTAATAATCGTTGTGTTTTTTGTGTTTGATTTGAGTTTTAATTAATGGTCCTATTAGATTGATCATGCATTCATAATATCAATATTTTTATCCATGATGTAAATATAATATATAAATATAATATATTTATATATAAATTTTAGTGATGGAAAATGGAATACACTATTTATGGAGACAGTAGGTCGTACGTACGCATGAACGTTGTTTCTAATTTCATATCGGATTGAAAGAAGAAAAACATAAATGATATATTTATATTAAATAATAATTTTTAATTCATATGTATCACTAATGTTAATTAAATCTATCCTTAATACTTTCATTGTAAATCTTAAACAAAATACATCCCTTGGTGAGGTGGTAGTCAGTAGTACAAAGAAACCACATTATCATATTAAAAAATAGAAATAAATAAGTTATTCATTGTATAATAGTTAAATAAGAATAATAATAACATTAATAACATCTATAATTAATAAATCCATCTATATTTCCAACCGTGATAGGTAGAAATGAAATAATGAATGACATCGGTTCATGAGGCGGTATTCCATCGTACATACAAATGATAATGTTGTAACCCAGGTAAAAAATGTGTGTATCGTTATAGGTAATTAAAATTACATAAAAAAATCTAATTATTTTTAATATACATTGGTTATTATATCATAATGTTGTAATAATACTTGATGTAGGAGGAGTATAATTAAAACAAGAATGCTCATTGATGAACATTACCTCTTCTTTGGGTATCCTTCTGACGTATTCACCGAAATCATTCCATGGTTAGATTAGTGTGTAAAAAAAGGAATATAAGATGATATTAGGGGTGTTTGGAGGTTATTTTGGTAGGTTTTTTCTAAAAAAGGTATTGATGGGGTGAAGAGGATAGGATAAGGGGTGACCTTTTATAAATGTGAGGTGTGGCACCCTTATTGACTTTTGAAAGAACGAATTCCACAAACATTTTTCTATGTCACAATGATTCAATAAAGGACCATTATATATGTATTAAGGTTTAATTTCTCTATATTTCCATAAAATTTGTGTTATACATATTTTGGGGTTATTTTTAATTAGTATCTTTGAGTTTAAACCGTAGGAAATCCATGATTACCTTAACTCTGGTAATTGATTTTTACTGTTTTTAGTCTAAATTTTAGTCAAAATTTATGGTGAAAATATTATATAATATAAAATATTATTATTTAAAAAATTAATCCATTTATAAAAATTCCTTTCACATAAGTAGAAATTTTATTTTAAAATTACCTCGGAGACAGGATGTTAAAGTATGTTTTTAAATAAAAAATATTTACAAGTATAAAAATGTTTTTATATAAAAATTAAATCTAAAAATGATTAAAATAAACTAAATTGTATTATTTGATTTATCATTGAATTAATTTTACTTAAAAAATATTTAAAATATAATTTAAATTTAATAATAAATAAAATAAAAAGGTAATTTTCAATTAAAATTAACTATTTTTCACTACTCATAAAAAATGAATCTTTTTATAATAATCCCAAAAAATAACCATAATAAAATTATGAAATAATGATTTTAAAATTTTAACTTATTTTATAATATTGATTTTTAAAAACTAGAATATTAATATTTAATACAAAACATGTGACATAATGAAAAGAAGGTCTTCAAAAAGTGTATTTTTTAAAAGCCCATGTTTCTTTATATAAAATACTTATATAATAATAATCATTGTCTCAATTTTATATAAAATTTACTTATATATAATATATACATTTAATTTAAAATATTAATCAATAGTTATTATATTTATTAATGAAAATTGAGAAGTATTATGCACTTTAAAATATTTTTTGGAAAATCCCTTTGTTAATCCCAAAAGTAACCATATACTAAAATCCAATATAATATTTTCTATAGTGTAATTAATTAGTTTAAATGTATCTAATTAAAACTAATGTTACATAAAAAATAATTACTGATTTAAATTAGCTATTTTTTAGAATAAATTATATTTTTACAAAAAAAGTATTTTCCACTATTTACTGAAAAATATATTTTTTCTGAAAAATATAAAATTTCACTATAAGTTGATTTATATATGTTGACTCCAAAATAAGGATAAATTTATCAAATATTTTTTTTAAATCCCTATAAAATATTATAATATTTTCTCATAAAAATCAATAAAAATCATTTTTGAAGAATATATGTTCTTGACGAATATAATTACAATATTGAAAATTAACTGGTTATTTTCAAAGGATTTATAAATAAATTTATATTTAGTATGACATTTCAATATAAATTTATTAAATTATTTATTATTACTCATAAAATATATTTAATAGATAGTATATAATGGTAATATTTAAAATAATATCATTTTATGGTTCGATGAAGCTCAATGTTGGGTGTCATGCAATCTATCATAGAAACTCATTATTTTGTTTAATGAATGATAAAATCGATGTAGTGAGTAAAAAATTTACAATAGGTGTTGTTTGAAACTAAAAATATAAAAAATACTATTCAAATAATCTCGGGGTTTTAAAATTTTTTATCTTTACAAATGCATCAAATAAGTTGATGGGATGAATCCTCGTGTAGAATGATATGGTGATAAAATATTCCTCATGTTAAATGAAGGTTCGTTAAAAAAACATACACAAATCATGTTTTAGATATATTTTTGGTGATTTTTTAAATAAATATATTGCTAAATTATCTTTAAGATGTGGGATGTGAAATATATACCAATAAAAAACATCAAAATATAAATTATCTCAGGATTTGTTAAATATATGATAGATAATATGGTTGGATTTGATTAAAGATTATGACTATTCAATCCATTGCAACACTAAAATATAGAAGAGGATATATGATTATATGAGTTGAATGGGAATTCTAACTTAGCAATGATTAGGATCACAAAATATCCAATATTTATAGATTTTTAAAGGATGGATATGGAAATCATAATGGAAGGGGAAAAATATTATCTTTATCACATAAGTGTCCAACCATCTATCAAAGTAAAGATGAAATCAGTATTGAAATAAGATCTATAGTTGTAGTAGAAGGAAAGAAATTTTCCTACGTCCAATATTTATTGTGATAAAATGATAATGTCAAATAACTATGAAAGGACTTTTCCATAAAGAAATTGAAGAAGAATTTATTGGAAGATGTTCAAAGTTTATCACACTTTATTAATCCAAAAGTTGAAATATGTATTGAGATATGAAATAATATTTATGCATCATGAATGGAGAGAAATAATACATATTATGTATATTGTTTCATTTCATTTAAAAAAACTAAGGGTGACCATAGAATTATAAGGGTGTGTTATAACCATTACCCATAATAGAATGGAAATGGGAAGGAATCCCTAGATATTGTTTTTCATACACCTAGAAAATGTCTAATGGACAAAATTATATTTTTGTTATAGTTGATCAATTTATGAATTTGTCACACTTCATTTCTATTAGATAATAGTACTATATTGATAATATTTATAGAATATACATTAAATAAGTTGTATGGTTTCATGGATTACCACATTCTGTTGTATCTATGTAGGATCTGAGGTTGACCATGAAGTATAGGTGTAGTATTCAGTAATCTACATATTTGAAGTTATTTTTCAATAATACTAATAATCCTCTTATTGATAGTCTATATGAGATAACCATTCAAACATTAGAATATATTATATATATTTTTTGAGTTATTTCAAAGAGGGTTGGGATCAACACCTTTGTCTAGTTTTATTTTCTAAGAATGATAGCATTAACTTGAGTATTCAAATGACTCTTTATGAAGACCTCTAGGGAAATAAGTATAAAAATTGAACATAATGAGATTATTTTTGAGAAATAATCCAATTTTTCCTTGGGCTATCTGCAGAAATTATAGAGAAATTAAGAATTAGTCGATAACACCTTAAAGAAGCTCAGAGTTGATAGAAAAATTATTGTTGATTGATGTTGGAGAAATATGGAATTAGAGGGTGGTGAATATCTATTACTACCAATTTAACCATGGAAAAAAATTATTATATTTTAAAAAAAATGAAATATTAACCCATGGTATATTTGATCCATCAAAATTCTTTAAAGGATGGTAGCCTCTCTCTTGGATCTTTAACCAACCCTTTATCATGTTCATGATGGGTTCTATTTATCTCTCCTAAGGATGTACAAACCAGATTTTATACATGTACTAAACTCCGAGGTTATAATACCATAAAATTTTATTTCATATGAAGAACAACCAATATAAATATTGTATTGTTTGTATAATTTTCTATGAAAAAAGTTTAATAATTGAATTTATGTTTCCTTGATGAATCAGAAATTTGAAGAAGTTACATGGGAACCAGAGGATGTGATATAACAAAGATATCCTCATTTTCTGTTTTAGAGTGATATAATACCAATGGGTAAATTCATATTTATGGGTTTATAGTGTAACACTATTATGTTTTATGATATAATTATCTTTAAATGAATTTATTTTCTTCAATATATTTTGATACACACAAACCAGAGTTTATATGTAATGTGATATAAATTATATTATTTAAATTTTATATCTACAACCGAATGATTAAAATTAGTTGTATGAATTTTAATAAACAAATTATGAAAAATATTGATATATAATTTTTATATTGTATATTTATTGATAGATAAATCACTGAATTTTTAATAAAGTCATTATATGAAATAAAAATACTATTTTCCAAAAAACATTTATTAGTTTTGGAGAAAAAATATATTTTTTTCTACTGATTTTGGAAAATTTATTTGAAAATATTAAATTCATTTTTGAAATAATCTTCTCCAATTTATCATAGAGTTAACTTTTTTTAATTTTCTGAAAAGATTAGCTTTTTTATTAATAGTGAAAATACTTATTTTTATAGAAAACTACTTTATGTTTAATGAATTTGCAATGTTAAATTTTATTTAAAAATAATTATAAAATTTCATGCATTCAATTATATTATAAAAATTCAATTTATGTTACTAGAGTCTATATTATGAAGAATTTTTGTATATAAACTATTCATATATAAGAAAAAACATTTCATAAAACCTCTTTTATCTGTGAATTATGGGTTAAATTTTTATTTAAATTATCGAACATATCTATGTTTAATTTTTGGTAAATTTATTCTAAATTTGGAATCAGAATAATTGATTTTATATAATATTTTTTATTTAATTTGTTTTTGTTTTCAGTAGTAATCGAGATAAAAAATCATTACAATGATTAAGGGAAGAACGGGTGTATCGTGGTGTTAACCAATAGATATGTGTATATTCACAAATTAAAATTATATAAATCCTATTATATGTCCATAGATGAATCTTAGTATATTAAAACTTATAACGTATGAAAATTTATAAGAATTTTAATTCAATAATATATTATTATATTTTAATCTTTTATAAAATTCTAAGTGTACCCTCTTCCCAACATATAAAATAATGCCCTTCCATTCTCTTATTTTCACCATGTTGAGCCTTCTATATCGACCACTTACTACCCAATTATATTATCAACTTCCCTATCCACAAAATATAAGTTATTTTATTCCCAAAAATACCATTCAATGTGTCCCTAATAAAGGATTTGATGGAGACCTATCGAAGAAGATGTAATCAGCCTACCCGTCCTCTTTTAATTTATTTATTCTTATTCTTCCTATAAAAAAATGTAAATATCATTAAAAACTAACTCCACTATGCTCAATATATTAAATTTTATTATTATTTTTAACATATATCCTCACTCTATTCCATCTAATGTTAAGTGGGTCTATCACTCATGTGTACGTACGAACAACATCCTCCATATAGCATTACAAATCATTTTCCATAACAATAATTCATAGAATATTATTATGATGGGTTTAAATATTACATATGATATTTATGACACAATTAGGATTTAGATTTTATAATATCATATTTACCATCTTACCTCCAAATCCATTTGAAAATGATAACGTTGACTGTGTGTACGTGTGGACTACAACTTCCATGAATTGATATGATTCATTTTTCATTTCGATTTACATGGATGGTAATAATGATATATTTGATATATATATATATATATATAAATTATATTATATAATAATGATTATTTGAAGATTGGTTATTATTTATCCCACTTTTTTCAATCCTTTGAAAATTGAAAATAACGTGCATACTTACATATGGCCAACCATCTCCATGAATAATGTAATTAATTTTTCTATCAATTCCTTTTGTGGATATATATATATATATAAGAGCGTCTGTGTTTCATTAATATATATTATATTAATACCATATATTATTATTAACATTTTCGTGATGATATAACTTTATAAAATGTTTAGTAACCAAACCTACCAAACAATAATTATCATGAAAAATGAAAAGGATAATATCTAAAAATGATGATTTTAATGAGGAATTATTAAAAACATTAGTATTATAATGTTATAAGGAGATAATATATGAATTTATAAGTTTATAAATGATTCTATTATATAATTATAATAAATTTAATATCATTATAGATGAGGTTATAGTGATTTCTAAGAAAGTGGATCTTAAGGTAAGGGTTTGTCATCTCAAATTATATTCTTTAGGGAATATGTTATATTATACATCAATATTACTTTATGAGGTGTATATATATATCCAACTTTTCATATAATATAATTCATATACATATTATAACGATATTTAAAATTTCATTTAATCTATTCATTCATGGGACTTATGATTCATAAGTTACCAAAGTAGTAAGGGATATTCATCCCACATTTATTTGTATCAAACAAATTTCATATTAACCAATTTTTTATTTTTTATTTTTTATTTTGTATATAATTCACATGAATTTATTTTATGATTATTTAGACAATTATTTTTTGATTTTTATATCCATCTATTTTTTTACATTTCATGAGGTATTGATTTGAAAGTTACAAAAGTGGTAATGTATTTATATTATAATCTCATTTCATATCTGAATTTTTTATGAATATATTTCAGATAATGAAATCTCACGATATAACACTCAAGAATCTCATGGAATTTATTATCCTATTTATGTTTATAGATAACATGTTTTAATTTCATTTTTATCAATTTAATAACCCAAGAGACAGAAATCTTTCTTTTAAGAAAAACTGATTTCATTTCTCACATTATTCGAAAATTATTTTTCTTCAATATCAATGTTTTCTAAAATGTTTTCATGATTTTTTCAACTAATATTAAATTAATTTTTAAATTAATTTTTACATATGTTTTAATTTTTATTAAAAAATTAAAAGTAGTTTCCTTATCATTTTTTGAATGAGGCACTTTTAACATTTTACCAAAAAATCGAAAGGAGTCTCTATTTTTATATACATAGAATAAAACTAATTTCAAAAATAAAAAACCAATAAAAACATTTAATATTACTTTAAAATTCTCAATAGTGTTTCTATATAATTTTTTTAATATTTTATCTGTTCTTATATTTAATATATTTTATTCCAAAATAAAAATGATATTTTCTTCAATGAATATTCCATGTGATATTTTAAAATATTTTTCAATTATGATAACATCCTTTGATGTTACATATGATTTATAGGTAATATTATCTATGGATATCAACCTTATTTTTTCATTTTATCGCTTATTATTATGATGATGAGATGTTTCTAAAACCCATTTATTTTCCCAGGTTTATGCTATATAGAATTGTTGAATCTTTTATGAAACTCATTTCCTTTTAGTGGGTTATAATATATTATGAATTGTTTATGATCCTTAGGAACACATATGAATTGACTATTATTAGTTAATAGGTGGACCCAAAATTATATATCCCTCCAATAAATTTGATATTGTGGATATATTAAGAGATAATAATGAATATAATGGGGAGTGAACCTAGTTCAGTAAGGGACTATATCTAATTTGATAGTCTTGGGAGTGAACATTGAATAATGATATGATTTAATATTGAGTGATCCCAATCCTGTATGATAGTATTTAGAGCAAGCCTTGTTTTAAGAAATTATTTTCTATGGTTATTTTTATAACAAAAACTTTTGTTTTATTTCAATGTTATCCTCTAATGCATCAATCTAATTGATTACATTATGATTCATGTCTTATAAACTATCAAGCCTTATTCTATCACTCAAGAATATTATTTAAGAAATATTTAGTATGGTATTAAAATGATAAACTCACTCCCTCATACCATAACAATCATGTCATATTTAGGTTATCATTGATATCTGACTTTTTTAACCTTATTGTGAATCTAAGATTTCCCTTTATTGTGTTTATTTCACCTTATTAATAATTCTAGGTTTTATGTATGATTTTTATAATAAGGGTTCTAGTTATAAAGAACATGGTTGGAGATATTGTAGATCTATTTTGAACATGTTTTTTATATATATAGGTTTCCAATGAAACTAAACCTGATTATTATGGAATGAATTATAATGTTATATAATGAAAATATATATATAAATATGCAATATATATTTATGAAATTTATGGGTTACTATATGAAAAAACTTTTTAAAATGGGTTACATACTCCTTCACTATTTGTTAACCTTGATAGATATGTAAATGCTCCTTCTTCTTCTATAATATCTCTTTATTAGTGTAATTTGAATTAATTAATATGGTCTAAAGAAATTCCCAATCCATAAAAATATATAATAGAATAAAAATAAAGGTCTCCCATCATTCTCATAATAGTATTTCAAACAAGTTTGATGTGGTTTTCACTCAAATGGATTTAGATGTTTTAGTGAATTAAAGAACCCATCAATATTTTCTAGCCACTTTATATCCTAGTGAGGTCCTTGTTTATTAAAAGTTATGATATAATATTGATAAGGATTCATAAAGACCACTCAATAAGTAGTCTAAGTAAAGTTATTTGCTGGAAAGACCAAATTTTCTCCCTAAAAGATAGTAGGCTATGGAAAATTCCATCATACAAACTTTATATTATCCATTTTGACTTTAATTGGTGAAATATTGTGAGTAAAAATAAAATTAAAAAATATTGACAAAAATACTAAAACTTCAACTCACTCTAAACAAAAGAACCCTTAAAAAAAATTATAAATACCTCTTAGAAAAATTTACACATTAAATAAAAATATGATTCATATATTTAAACCGTTTCAAAATCATGAAATTTTACTTAAAAATGATTTAAACCAATAAATTTATTTCTAATATCAATTTCCCAACTAAAATAGTTATACTCATTTAATTTCATTTTACATGACTTTAATAATTTCTAAAGCATGTGTTTAGCATTTATAAACATATTTTCAACAAATATATCAATTATATGCATCCAAATAAGATAAATTATTCAATAAAATTCCATTTAATTCATCTCAATAATGATCAAACATAACCCAAATGAATCTAGATATAATAAGGGGTTAATGAAAAAAAATAAATGGGTTAGGGGATATTCATGGTTTGGCCAGATGGTTTTTATAGACCATATTCTAAACATGAAACCACCACTAAAGTCATTAAGAACCATGTTGTCAAGCTCTTTATGGTTTCTCAGGCCATGGAGGCCTATCACACACCTCCATTTTGACTCCCATTCTCATTAAAAAACAAAAAACCTCCAAATGACTAACACAAACATAGTTAAATTCAGAACACACAAAACCAATATCCAAATATATTACAAAAAAATAAATATCTATCTTAATATTATTACACACAACCCAAAAACCCATTATAACTCATGTCTTAGGATGATACAGAGCTAGCTAGACTCTCCTTACACCGACCTCTCAACATCTGATAATCCTATCTATAACTTAACACTAAACCCAAAAATAAAAAGTCTTCATTGTTACCATATTTCCATAAACCAACTGGATATATTTTAATATGTAACCTGAGTGGACAAATAGAAATCCCAAAATGAAATTATTAATCAGCATGGGCCATACACTAGTGTTTTAGAATCAATAAATCACTCTTGGGAATGATTTTCACCAATGATAAATGAATAAAAAATAAAATAATAAATAGAAAACAACTAAAATTGAGTTACCATATATTGGAATTAGATGAAAATTAAATAAAAAGGTTTTAAAATAAAAATCTAATCAAACATGTAATAACTGAAAATAAACATCTATCTCCAAATCCAACATAATTTAAATACCGAAACATCCAAATAAGTAAATTTGGTTCTCAAAATAACATAATGCTAAATTGGTCCATACATACATGATATAAGATAAGAATATGAAAACCCATAGTTCTAAACTAGAAATATACCAGGGACCCATGTTCAACACAAGACACCATCTCCAAAACCATCTTAAAGAGAGATCAAGGAGAAGATTCCATGAGGAGGAACTAGTGATTACCCAAGAATACAACAGACAAGATTCTAACAACACCAAGGATTTTAACTAGGTTATAAGCTAAAAAACTAGTGGTATTTCTACAAATAATTTATATATTTCCTATATCAAGTGATTCTATAAATATATCGTGAAATGTGATACATTAAAATAGTTTTATTAAAATTGGGAAAATAGTCTCAAAATAAAATCTAAAAATCTTTTTTAAACCTAAATAATAAATTAATAAATCATTTAAATTTTCATAAAAAAAATCATTTGAAAATATTCCATCCTAAAACCATTTTCAAATTAATTTTAAATAACACTAATAGATGATCTCAAGATACCAAAATAAAATATCAAATGAATAGGTAATTATTGACAATAATATATGAAAATACCCAGCTATGTATTTCATGATAAAAGGAAACTATAAAACAATTTTAGTCTTAGATAAGAAATAATATGGTAATGAAAATATTTTAGTTAAACCATAAAAGATACTAGGACATATAAAACATAACATGAGATAATAATAATGAAAAATAAATAATAAAACCATCATGTGTAGAAAAAAGTAATTCAAATTAAGTTATAAATGATCAGGGATAACCCTTATGGCCCTTATGAGATGATTTAAGATTTACTTGTGTAGACCTATCTACTATACTATTGGTGAATTTAGAAACATATGAACTCATCAATATTCTCTAACATAAAATAACTCTATGGAAATCCCCCTAGTTAAAACATTTCATTAATAATAGGATCTTACTTAGTAAGTGAAAATGATTAGAATTGAAACAATTTATCATTCCTCCCTATAAATACCAAGGGTTCTCATGAATTTGGCTACCAGATGTGAGGTAAAATTTATAACATATCAATAAAATGACACATGGAAAATAATCCCAACGTCAAAATTATCCCCAACTACAAAAACCCCTTTTATATAAGTTTTCTTTTATACTTTACACCTCCTTAAATAATAATAAAATGTTTCATCAAGGATATAAAAACTCATGAAAAATAGGTTTTATTTGGGAATTAAAATAAATGTGCAATAAATTTCATTAAATTAGCATTAATAATATTCCAAATGGGCCTTAGGAATCAAGATGATAGTCATATACACCTATTATTTCATTAAAAATAATTTTATAAAGAAAGTTTCACTTGAAAACCTTTTTTGAATCAAATAGTAAATACTATGTTAAATACCCTAAAATAAATGTTATAATATTTAAAAATAAATATTACATAATTAAATAAAATATAAAATTCATAAACAAAATTCTTCAAAAGAAATAAAAGAACCTATAAACTAAATTAGGTAAACCTAAAGGAAATTTAATTCTTATCAACCAGTCCTAAAAAGCATAAATTATATCATATAAAGTCATTAGTAAACCACTCATGATTAAAAATCTGTTTTAGTTTCTAAAACCCTTGTAAAATACCTATGTAAATTTTTTAAAATATATATACTTTAAAATTTTTATGGAAAATGAATGTGAAAACTCACGAATAACATGGTTTTCTATAAAAAAATGTAATCTCATTGGAAAACCATAATCAATCATTCTTAGTTGCATAAATTCTTCCAATAATAAGACAAGGTACCCAATAATGTATTTGAAAAATAAAAACATCAAAAACTAGGAATATTTTAGACTAACCTAACTCTAAGGATTATCCAACAATATTATAAAAAATGGAAGGAGATGAAAATTAAAGAGATATTAATGGAGATAATATTGAAGATAAATCATTACCAATCCTTGAAAACCCAAGGTGGTACAATCTATAAGGCTTGGGAAAATGATTATGGAGTCTCTCATAGCACTCCAGGATCTATCAAGTTCAAATGGGGAAGGAACATACACATAAATCAGTTAAATTAGACAAAGTAAATATGGTGAATTTACCATTTCCAAAACCTAGGCAGACTACATGATTTACCAAACATCTCTCCAACAATGTGGGTAGACTAATACTCGCCTACATGTATCAATTCATTGTAAAAAGTATGTTACAACTGTCAAAAGAACATTCTAATAAGTTAAATTCCCTTACATTGTGGGGTTATATAATTTTACTTAATATTTTGATATGAACTTCTTCCCCAAATTCTAAAAAATCATAAATTAAAAGGCCTAAAAAAGATAAATGAGGATAAAAAATAATTAATTATGAAATGTGTGGTTAGGGTTTGACATAATCTATTTTTGTCTATAAATATACCCTTATATCTCTTATTCTGGCATAAGGAAGAGAAATTAGAGAGAGCCAGTAGATCTAAGATGCTCCTCTGTGTACTCAAGTATCATTTCTTCATCAGGTGACTTTCCTTGTCAAATAAACCTATGTAAATAACCATAATATAGGATAATTATGTTACCTATGGGTTCAACATTATTAAATTGTCATGAGAGACTAATTTTACCCTAGTTCTTTAAAACTAGGGGGAATAACGCCATATTAGATGATACACTAGAGTTTCACGCATCTAATCATACCCAGTGAACTATAACTTGGGAGACACATATCCTTACCAAATAATTAGTGTGATATGTCACCCTCCCCAATAACTAGGTTTAAATTTATCCCTACTGTATAAATATAGAGATACTTCTATCTACTCTTTAACTAGAGAGAAACATCTCCCATCCCTCAAACTAGCGATTTTTTTTACCTACCCTCAAACTAGATGAATAATTTTATCTTCCCTCATGGTTTAGTTGGTCGAAATCTAGGTCTACTACAAAGTAATTATCCTTTCCCATGACCCCTACCTAGGTTCCTTTTTTCTCCGGGCCACCTTTATGTCAATTTAAAGTACATGATCAGGCCATGCACATCACCAAACACCCCATAGATCATGTATTTATTTTATAATGTATCTTTCAAATGTTTTACACCCATGATAATTGAAAACTTAGGGTAATCATGATCTTGTGTTCCCTTGATAATGAAGATTTATGCTATGAGAATATCAGTGAAAAAAATTCTATATCATTAAACAATTCTTAGTTTCCCCGATATCTAGTATCCAGTTGGATTTCAAATCCTATTGAACTATTTTTTCCCCACAATGATCTAAATATGTTTAAAGGTCTTCCTATTAGGAGTATGCCACAAATATTCTTAACATCTCCTAAGGTACCAACCAAGATGGGTATATCTATGTGGAATATTCATGATCCCTAAATATATCCTTTAACTCTCTTGAGTGGATGGGGGATCCTACTTTGTTTAATCACTAAATACTCCTCACTAGACCATATTCTCCATGATTCATGTTTCCCTTCTCATCTTTTCAAAAATAAATTGGTTGTCGTTATTCATGTATGGTCTTCTTGCTTGGTGTATTCCCTAACTATATCCACATTGATGATCTCTTTTATTTCCCAATCCATGATCCATATATATTTATATATATTATTTTTATATGTTATAAACCCCAAAACCTACCTCTACCTATGTCATAAATCAAGTAGTAAAAAATAAGGTATTCCCATTCATAATCCCCAATTGATCTCTTTTTTACCTTTTCATGATAAAAATATCTATACCATATGATTTTAAACAACATTGTTTATTCCTGATATAAAACCATAAATTGGGCCACTCAAACTATGTGGTATTTTATTCCTATTAACTATGATATAAAGGATTTCTCTCTACGATTCAATTCCAACAGTTCAGTACATTAATTGGAATACCATTAGGTGGAATCCTTAATCCAACCTTACTAAGTAATATTCACCATGAAAATCCTCATCAATTATCCATACATATTTTTAAATACCATTATTCAATGGATATATTCCCTATGATACATAATTATTCACTGAGATATATTTCCTATGAATCTAGAAATCTATCATCCATAGAATATATCCCTGATAAAATTATCTTCCATGGAATATATTTTCTAAAATTCAACTCAGACTCCTTGGTCTATATTCTCTATGATTAATTTCTCCTCACTAGGCCATATTTTTCATGAGATTAACTATATAATCTACTACCTAGTAACCAACATACATGATGTTCTTGAAAATTATACTCATCAATAATTACTGCACCAACTATTTCTAAAAATTCTTTACATCATATTCCTAGATATATGATTTTAATGTATATATCATAACATCTATTCCTTGTTATGTTAAAATTCTAGGTGTATGTCATATATTTACAACCATTAAAGGAACATAACTCATTCAAGGCTACATAACCCAAAAAAACTATGTTGGTCCTTATAACGTTATTGTAATTCTTATTATGTGTCTCATTTAGTGACAAAGAATAATGAATGTTCTAATTCACTTCATATGGATATATAATAATCCCATATCATGGGATTGATCCCAATATTAAAACACATACTACATACCTATATTGAGGTTAAAACTAGATCACCCATTTGTGTGTCTTTATACAATAACATTTCCAATTAATAGGAGAAATATAGAGAACATAAAATACATACAAGGGTTCATATAAATTAGTGGAATTGATCAATAACATTCATGGAGGTAAACATTCTTGTATTGGGATTTGTGAGTGATTCAAGAATTTATCATAAATAATTAAGTGGGTCTAAAAAAAAGAAACAATTCCCCCATAAAATGTGAGATGATCTTGAAATCTCATCCTCTTAACCAATGAACAACCAAATAATTTATGGTAAAGTACCAGTGACAAAATAAATTTAAAAAGAAGTTTTTTGTCGACATAAAAATATCATGGGGTAGAAGTGATTCTGAAATAAGCACAAACTATTCATTCTTGACCTATATCATCACATCAACCATTTCAATCTATTTATTCTAAAATATTTCTATAATATCTTGAATGAAATTTTTAAAGCTTGATTTTAACATGTTCAATTTCTTGTAATATTTTAACAAAATATATTGAATCATTTTATTATATTTCAACATTTCATTAGAATTATATTCCATTGAAAAAATTGACATAATTCTTTCAGTTAGTATCTTAAAAAAGTCTTCAATTTCATTAATAATATTTGACCTTTTAAATATTTTTGTCATCATTATTTCTTGATTATTTATGATCTTTATTTTGATCATTTATTTCTTTATCCATCCTTGAAATCATTGAATCAAATTCCATAAGTTATCAAATTACAATGAACTCCAGTTGATTTCCTTCTTTTCTTCCACCTTTTATCCTATCATTACTAGTAATTTATTCTTCATCAAATTGAATAATTAATTGTTTTCAGCAAAAACACTACAACTATATTCTTCTTATTCATCCTTAGTACTAACTTAATCTTCATAAATGGATAAAAAATATCTCTCTCTGGTTTTAGAAAAATTAATTCTTTTTCCAATTGAATTAAGAGTTGACTTGTTATATTTTGAAGCTTTCTTATTTAATTAACCTCATGGATTTTAATATAATCTTCATAGTATCCATACCCATTTTATTATAGACAATATGCTAAAAAAATTCATATATCAATAATTGAAATATTAACGTCATATATTTCATCTATATTTCTATTTTCTTCTCATTATACTTTCATAAATGAATGGCATGATTTTATCAAATTTCATTTGAACATATTTTTATTCCTTAGAATAATATTCATATAAAAATAATTATTTTATGTTCACCTCTTATTTTTAGGATTTATTGGATATTTATCTATAATATTTACCCTTCTTCTTGAAAATTACCATTTACTTATTTCAAAAAAGATAAAAATTCTTTGAAAATAAACCAAAATAAGTGTACATGGATCATCCTCTTCATGTTAAAAAATAATTATATCAAAAATATCTATTATGTTTCATAATATATTTTCTACAATCATATACTCCTTTAGATTTTCACCAAAAAATATAATGGTTTGAATGATTTCATTAGCCTATGTAAAAAAATCATCCATTGTTTCACTATTATTTTTCATGATATCTAATTAATTCAATCTCTAACCAATTAACTTGGATTTTATCACATTCACATTTCCTTTATGAATGTTTTCAAATTTATTTAAAATCACCTTCAATATCTTCATCCCTTTAAATTTGAGATACTTGTTTTATGAAACATATGAAATGATGGCATTTCTAGCATGACCATCCTTCCTAAAAACTATTATATTAATTATATTCTTATTAACAATATTATCATGAAGAATAAAGAAAATGGTAGTATCTTAAAATACATAAAAACTAATTGATAAATCATATAAAATGAATCAATCATTCCAAACAGTATTGTTATTCTTATAAAAAGTGGGATTATTTTTATTATTTAAACAAGTAATTTTACACAACACAAAAACCAAAAATTAGATCCTAAATCTCTAAAAATAGAGGATGTATTTTCACACCATACTCCATAAATATGATCATATTTAATGATTAAGTGAAATTTTCTTATACAACTTGAAAAGTGCCACCATGGATAGTGAATTTTCACCACAAAGGGGAAAAATTACTGGATTAATTTCCATTTATTTTTCTATATCATAAAAAATAATTGAGACTTGTTATAGAGCATGGTGAGATTGTGGTACTCAGACCAGAAAAAGTTAATGACACATAAAAAATATGCATAATGTATTTTTAGAAGTTTAATTACTCAAAATGAGTAGCTACAATGGTAGAATGATCTAATAAAGCCTATGATCACATGTTATACTAGAATCACAATGTGGGTTACAAATTAGAAAGTAATCTTCTTGAAATCATGAAACACGACTTTTCTCCCATATTCTATAATGTCATGTTTCACAAATAATGTTTAAAAATTATAATTATAACAATAATAAAGACATTATTAAGTATATTATTCCATCAATTTTTTATGTTCCATGCCCTTAATCATCTTATTTATGTTCGTATTCCTATTCTTCCACCACTTTATCTTCTACCTATTTGATTCTTAAATTATAGAGAATTAAAAACACTCATCTTTACTATATTCTATATGTGATAGTTTCACACACATACTCTCTCTCTTTCAAAATATACTTCTCACAAATATTTTCATAATAACATCTAATTTAAATAAACTCAAAACTTTTATGTTGTTATATCTCTTTAGGACTTGTATCCACCCTTTGATATTATTTAGGGGATTAAATATGAAAATTGGGTCTCAGTGATAGCATAGACTCCCCACCTTAACCTGGTAATCATGTCCTGGCCCACCAATTACCACTTATTGCCCCCACAGACATGTGGTACCCACCCTGGGGCCCACCCCTATACCTAAATAGGTCATCTAACTAATGATTGTCCCCACAAACCAACACATGTCCATTCTAGTTTATTTTGTCCTCACTCACACAAACCCAAGGAAACTTAGGACAAGGTCGCCCATTTTGATCACTACTCTAGGACAAGCGCATTTAACTGTGGAGTTCTATTCAGGTAGGCTCTTGAAAAGGAAGGCTCGCGTTGTTGGAATGAGTCATATCATTTATTCACTTAACCCACAATTATTTTGGGGTTTTAAATTCACCCCCCATTAGAGTACAATGTCCTCATTGTGGGTCCTCTATCTTAACCCAGGCAGTGTACCACACTTAAGATGGGTACCATCTCTGATACCAAAAGTGACAAATGGGTCCTAGTGATAGCACAAATACCCTGCCTTAACATAGTCATTGGGTCCTGGCCCACCAAGTACCACTAGTTCCCCTGAAGACATGTGGTCCCCACCCTAGGGCCCAGCCATATGCCCAAATAGGTCATCAGGGTAATGATTGTACCCAAAGGCTAACACATGTCCATTCGAGTGTGCTTTTTCCTCACTCACACACACCCTAGGAAACTTCTTATAATGTCACCCATTCAGATCACTACTCCAGGTCAAGCACCTTTAACTATAGAGTTCTAATCAGGTAGTCTCCTGAAAAGGAAGGAGAACCTAGTTTACATGAGTCATATATTTTATTCATTAAACCCTCTTTCATTCTGGGGTGTTACATTAAATTATTGAGTTTTACTAGCCCATGAAATACTATGTTTTCTGCAACAACATTACTCAAATTATATTTTTCTCTATCTTAATTGAGTGGAACCAACCATTATTTTGTAACACACTAACAACCCAAAAAACAAATCTTCTTATAGTGAAATAGTCTTCAATATGAAATGAATATTTTCATCACCATTTATTTATATGAACAAAAATTACATGGCATGATAACTACATCATGATAATCTAAATTTTACTCCTGTATATATTGAATTATACTCCTACACAAGACCACTCTTGATGTTATCTCATCCTTTATGAAATAGTGAATATTGAACACCACAATATATTCCTACATAGATAAACAATATAGTTTTTCATCAATGGTTGTGGTGTGTCTACTCCCTTCATGGAGTGACATCCTTCTTATTAATTTAACTTGAAAACATAATCCATGTATATAGATGTGTGAGCTACACCTTTGTTCCATGAATTATTAGAACTACAAATCTAGATGAGCACTAATTTAACATGGTCTCTTGATCACAACAAAATTTGTTGACTTCATGACTAGTTAAAAAATATTCATATTTAAAATTCAATCACGTCATGAAACCTTAGGTTGTAAAATTATTTAATCTTACATAAAAACATTACACTTATGTATCATCCATTTAATATTCCACAACATTAATTTATTATTACATAAAATGAATTATAGTGTGAAAAAAATTCATTTTTTTGTTATTATATCTTCATAAATAAAAATTATCTATAGGTGTTTTAAAAAAATTCAAAGTTATGAACGTTCATTACATCATATGATAAAATTTATTTATGTGTGTTTATGTATGATTCACTTATTGAATAAAAAATAAACCATAAAATTAATATCCAATACAACCCTCTCTACATACATTATATCATTTTAAAAACAATCATAGCGTAATGGATTTTCATTTAAATCATAATTTCAACAATATTATCCTTGGTATCATCAACTCCATGTCTCAACATCTCCTGTAATTAGATAATGGTATGAAAAGAACATATATCAAAAATGGATCAAGACATTTTTATCTTAATAAATCTGTTGATAAAGCTTTCCTTCTATAGTTTGACAATGATTTGGGGAGTTCGTTATCTCTAAAAATACTTATATGTAAGTGGATTTTATTTTTCCTTTGACTAATTAAAAATTATATTTTTATTATTCAAATCAATTTTAATGATGAAGTGGGAAACCATTCTATTTCAAGGATGTAAATAAACTGAATCCAAAAAAATTACTGAATTATTGAAATCAAGTTTTATTATGTTAGGAAACATTACCACTATAAAGGCTTCATTGTATAATAAAGGAATCCATGTTCTTGTCATCCATGATGACGTCCTCAAAATTATAGTCCATATTTTTCCATTATTGGATGAATTCATCCACACAAATCTTCCTTTCATTGAATCCATGTGCCAAAATGTGATTTTTTGTATTGATATAAACACATTGTTATATGTTGGGGTTCATTCAAATCATCCTCTAAACCATCCTTTAATACTCTTACTATGTGGATTTGAACTCAAATTTATCCTCCAACATATCTTCATTGGAATGAATGATGATCTCACATGATTCCCTTTGTTCTTGGACCTCTCAATCTATTTCTATGACTATATCCTTAGCTCTAGGAGGCTCATAAATCATATCATCCGTCTTATTTAAAACTTGTTTTGAATCCTTGACTTCACCACTCTCAATCATCTTATTATAGTTATGAGTGATTGAACTCTCCCTTCCAACTTAATCATTGGTCAAGGGTTTACTCTCCCCCACCCTATGCTTTTTAGTAGAACTATTTTAATGTATCTTCCATAAATTACCAAAGTCCAAAGGGAATTTAGTTTTATTTCCCTTAAAAATGATTCTCTATGCTTAACACTTGTCCTTCCACCCCTTCATCCTCATAGTACTATGAATACCTCTTTAGTACCCTTCATCAACATTGTCCACTGATACATGGCAAGAAACCTCATCCACATATCAAGTCCTGTACAATTTGTAATCATTTGAGGGGTTATGAATTGGTATTGTTGTTTGGATGTTTGATAATATCGCATCCCTTTGATCATCTGTCATACCATAGGCCTCTAGGTTCCAAAAATGATTACAAAACTTAATGTTCTGGTTTATCCCTCTCTACCTCACCATGATTGTAACCTTCACCCACTCCTCTCTACCTCTACTATAAACATAAATGGTTTCCTCTTCCATTACTTCTTCTTGAGAAACCAACATATCCTTAGAACCAACATTATCTTCCACTACCTCATTATTAAAAGAATTTGGAGAATCAATAATTTGAGTACACATAAGAAATGTTTCATACAAAACCATCAAGTCTCAGTTCATTCTTCTAAATGTGTCGACAACTTTCAAATCTAAAGGAAACCATTGTTCATCCTTATGGATGATGATGTCCTTTTTCGCACTATTGGAAGTCAAATATTCTGCTAAAGGGACTGTAGGAAAATCAGCCCCCACTGAGTCCCCAACAACAAGTAATCCAACTTACACAGACACTAAATTCCATCTTCGATCACATGTATGACCATATAAATCCATCTCCTTCGAACCTACACCAAGAATGGAAGCCCATATTCCCAATCCTGCATCTTAATTTTGAAATATTTTCATTCCCTCGTGCCAATAAACTATCACCACATGCCCCACTTTAATGAATTATGTATATAAATTCACCCATGATTCAAGTAAAATATGTTTCATTTATTAAAACTCGTCTCCAATATCAATATAAGCAAAATCAATCACCACTCTAGACACATCACTTTTAACATAGATTCCTGTAAAAATTTGATGAGTAATATATCAGTTTCTACTATCTGAGCACATAAATCTACCAATGAGATTCCCTTATAGATGAATAATTGTGTGGTTTTTAAAAGGGATAAAAAAATTTAAAAAATATAACCCATATAGTTTTGGTCGAGGAATCACACTTCATATAGAATTCATAATTCCTTCTAAATATGAAGAATATAGATCTGTTGATGGTGATGTCTACACTAAACCAAGTCAATATTAGTTCATCCTCTGATGCGAGAAAAACCATGATGTGCATGTTTTCAATAAGACCTATCATTACTCGATCTTATAATACAAAATATCTAAAAATAAAACTTTCGAATGAATCCACCAATAGGTGATGATGTGGGAACCATGACATCAACATCATAGTGAGAAGAGAAAATTCCACATTTAACTCCAAGAATGATAGTTAATGATCTAGGAGTCCATCAAGGGATAGAGAAATTTAAAAAACATAACTAAATCTAGTAATTTAATATTGAGGTAAATCTAAAATTTAGAGTTTACTATAACTAGTTTCTTGATATGATTATTTTAGAGTTCTGATGATTTTTTTCTATTTTATTTATTTTCAATATTCTCATTTATTTATTAGAGAAGCATTAGAGAAAAAGAGTTTATAAATGGAGGAATAAATTCATAAGAATCATAAACCATGTCATGGTGTTCCAGAAAATATATTATGGCTAGTGTCTCAGAAAATAACTAACAGATAGTTGGGATAAAATGATCATTTAATTTATCATTTTTTGTTTTTTTTTTTTGAAATTTTACGCCAACATTATGAAAAAATAGCATTTTGGAGATTCTAATTAAATTATGGTTTATTAATATAACCTTCACGGTTTTTTTGATGGTTTCTAATGTTAAAGAATAAAATTATTTGGCTGCCCCATAGAAAATATAACATCATTTTCTTTAGTACCACATCATTTTATCAAGTAAAAAACAGTATTTTTTTCAAATTCGTCCAAAGATATGTTTACTAAACGTTTTGGGAACCATTATCAAGTAATATACCTTATAGGTTTTGTGAATATATCATAGATAGGAAAGAAAATAATCATGAAATTTTAATATTATAGTGAGAGATGATGAACTATGTCATTGTCTATGGATAACTATTTCATGTTCTTTCTCAAAGGAATATTTTAGTGGTGAAAATAACATTTGATATTATTTTTAATGGTTTTTGGACTGTTCATTTTCCAAACAAAACTTTGTTTTGATACACATCTATACACCATGGGTTTTTGTGACTTTATTAAAGTAATATTTTTTTAATATAGAGGGTGATAAAACATTGATATAGTTTTGCAAAACGTAGTTTTAGAATTATAGAGAAACAAGGGTATCTATTAGTTTAAGAAAAATATAGACACCTAATCCATCAATTAGAATCACTTGAGGTGCATAAAAAATATTATTCATGCTATTAAGTACTATCTTTTGATCTTTCTTCATTGTATTGTTTAAATATACATATATAAGATTTTAAGACTGTATAATTTCTCTAATTTTATTAATATTTTTAATATTTATGAAATGATGTGTGAAGTAAAACTAGAACCAAAAAGGACCAAGGAAAAATCCAGTCAATAAAAAGTGTTAGTGGACCTTGTAAATATATATTATGTTTTTTGTTATTATTTATCTCTCTTTATCCCTCATGATATTCATTCTACTTGGTTTTTTCATATCCAATATATTGTCCATCATATGGATATTTTTTTGGAATGATTTTAGTCCCATAAATTCATCCTCTCCCTTAGTGCTTCTCACTTTTCTGCCTAGAAAATATAATCTAATCATCCCACTACCACATTGCAGACCTTTTATTACAATGAAACAACTATAAAGGTAAAAACAATATCCATGGGAAACTTAATATAATACTATAATCCAATATTTAGTAGAGGATTCCCAATTCCCTTTGTATAGTAATGATGTAAAAACTAGATGAAGAACATGTCCTCTTTGGTAAATTCTATAAATATACTACTAAATAGATTTATAAGTATCTTCTAGAATTCTATCTCATTGAATATTCTTTTTATAGGATAGTCATAATGCTTTCTAAAAAAATCCCGAACATGCTTTAGAATGATAAGCTATATGAATTGGGACCACAAACCTCTAAATATCATCAAATTAAGATTGGATATATATTAATTATCTTTGAATTATTTCAATATATTTCTCTATTTTTTCTCTTCTCTTTACTCTCTTTTGAAAACCCACCCACTCCTTTTATCCTTTAATTTCTTCCTTCATTTTATCTCCCATGATCCAAATTGTATCAATTTTTAAATTACTTATATATATAACAATTTTTTTAATATGGTGAAATCACCATAACCTTGACCAATGTAATCATTAATAATTTAATAATGTTATTATAAAAACCTCTTTCAAATTGTGAATATAATCATGGAAACAAAATTATTGTCTATATTATTTCAAAATTATAGAAAATACAAAACTCAAACATTAAACAACACCAATAACTATTAATCCAACACACACAACACATGGACTCTATAAATTATATATATGAATCCCCAAGCTCAGGAAACATTATGGAATCATGATTCAACCATATATACATTTTTATATCCCTAACATAGTGTCATTTTCTCAAATTAACTATTACATCACAATCATCTCGCCCTTATATGGTTCTTACTGATATATTTATTATTTATATAAATTTATTCCTAATTTACATATATTTTATTTCAAATTTCATTTCTAGGATTCAAACATATTCTATATGTTTATTTACTACTTTATACTTGCATAAAAACATTACATAATTACATAAGAATTTTGGTTCATATCACACATACATGGAATTAACCATTTTTAATTTCTCACAAATATAGATCCTTAAAATACTTCCCATATTATTTTTATGTATTTTTTTCTATTTTCCACTATCCATCCTCTTTATATACAAATGTCATGTAAAGAATAATCTCAATAGATTTAGATTTAATGATTGATTTTATTCATCATTATTCGATCATTCTCCATCATCACTTCAACCTCTAATATACTCAAACTCAATGTATTGAATTTTATGACATCATCAATGTGGAATAAAAAACACTTATATAAATATTGAAAATATATAATATATATGAAAAAAAATATAATAATTCAAAAATTTAAAAAAAATTGAACTACTAATACCCCCTTTGGATTTATTGTATATTATATCATATCCCACTCTATAAAAAATTTGTCATTGAGGTGAAATTAGTATGGCCTAATGTATGATCGAGAATCACTAAAGGCATGTGAATAACACTAAAATTACATGGATATCAATTTAGGAGTGATTTTCCATTATTGAAATAAATGAAACTACATCAAAACAATACACATAAAACATCATTTAATTTAAAAATAAAATCTCAAACAAAACCCAAGAATCAAATAGTCAAATGAAATGAATTTATAAAAATAAAATAGAATAAAATAAAATAAATATATTTTTTGGAATCCCAATCTCCAGCATAAATGGTTCCTATCATGAACTCGTAGAAGAATCAAGACATTTACCCTACCTGTGTATTCATGTGGAATGTTTTTTTATTTAGATATGAATGTATAGAGGATGATATAATAATCTCCATAGTTCCCCTAGGACACTCAAAAACGTTTTTGGTATTTACCTATACATCTATGTGAGATATGATATATAATTTGATGGAAATTAATAAATCAAAAAATATATATGAAAATTAGGCCTAATATATATCAGGGTGTTAACCAGACCACTATGTCAATACAGTACCCACCTCTGGTAATCCCAAAAATATTATAAATAATGTGTATATGTATTTCATGAAACAATCTGATAAAAAATATAAATATAAATACATATAATGTTATAATTTATTATACGGTTCAATAAAAACCCAAACATCTACCCTATGGAACTTCATGATATTTCATGAGTCAAAGTATAGATTAACCCTTTCATATACATCCATTTAGTAAATCTTCACAACATATCATGATTTACGTTCACATATTACTGGCCCTACCATATCCACATTGATTCATTTCACAACAGAACAAATTATATGCCACTTCAAGGATTATGGAATCCACATGTATCACAAAACAAAATATCCACATTATATAAATTCTTGGTTCTAAAGGATAAATAAACTCCTAAAATAAATAGTGAATGAAATTATCCCATGATCTACTATATAGGAAACATAAAATAATACAAGAATAAAACAAAAGAAAAAAATCATTTACCTTAAACTGATGATCAAATTTAATTTCCTGTAATTCAATGTGATTAAATAAGATCACACTGTTATATCAAAATGAAATCCATCCTCCATGTTATATTTGTGGGATAAAATTGAGTCTCCCACCACTAAATATATATTATACTCAAACCCATGATATTCTAGTATCTCACTTTGGTAAATGGAGGGGGATAATATATATTATTGGGAGGATTAACTTAATGAAGTATCTATTTATAAATAATTAGAACCATTTATATAGGACTTTGGGATACTCCCCAATCTAATGAATTTACTCATTTGTCACATAACACATGAGTAAATGTATTATGGATACAAAAACTAGTAACTATTCTTCCATGAACTTAAATAGTATGTGAATTGATTTTATATTTGTTTAATGATATATTTCCTAGAAGTATGATCAACTTTTTAATGGATAAAAAATAGAATATCAACAGAAAAATATCATATGTCATGATTTATGATATTTCTAACACAATGGAAAATGATATACCATGCATTTTATGAATGTTTTACTTGATTAACTACACAATCATAAACTATGGTGTAATGATTTTAGGGAATATGTTTTCATTATCCAACATTCACTACAAACTCATAGACTTAGTTCAATTTCACTATAAATTATATCATATAAAATAACTTCGGAAATAATCCCAAAAACTTCTTTTGAATTTTTTCAAAAACACTTTTTTAAAATCAATCATCAACATCACCTTATATCGCATTATATTAAATATCTTATGAAAATCCATCCAAAAAGCCTTTGGAAAAACTGAAAAACACTTTTATATATGGAGTCAAACTCAATCCTCATTGATTAAACTAAGAAGTGTGACCCCAAAGGCCTTTTTAATATTTAAAAAAATATAAATTTGAGTATTCATTAATTTATGAAAACAGTTTCCTCTGAAAAAAAATTACTGAAAATCAAGAAAAAAAGTTATCTTGTGTGATCTCCATTAAACAAATGAATCTATATACCTTTCTCTAGCATATGAATCATATGAAAGAATTAATTTTCATATTACTACATTTTATAAGGAATTAAGTAACCATGGTACACATAGTATGCAAATCCTTTATAACTACTTATACATTCTCGATTCACTAGGTATAGACTAACAGGAAAAATGGAAACATCACACATAATTCTCCTTTATGGATTAGATCATAACATGTCCCTTACTTGAAAAGATAACCACATCATATATACTATCTACATATGGTTGTAAAATTCCCTAGTATACATCAATCAAGGGATAATATGTCATAATAAACATAAAAAAGAAAAAATTTCATAATGTTTAAGCTCTAACAAAAGGCATGATCCACAATATATTAAATAACCATAGATTATATAAGACTCAAGGATTGTATAAGGAAGGTATAAAAGTATTAAGGTTCCCATACAAGGTATCTCATAAACCTCAAGAAATGGAGAACCTCTATTATACCAAATATATAGTGTATAAAACACCATGTCGTATACTTCATAGGTCAATCAGTACAAATAAACTTATTTTGTGCCTCATGAGAAAATTACATAGCATGTTATAAGAATCCTACTAACACTAACCATTATATTTCTTCAAAAATATATAATAAAACATAACAAAAATTAGTTATGGATAACTAAAATTAATTCTTTAGGTACTTAATTATCATTTTACATAATCATAAATATATACACAAACATATATAGTCAACATGAAACAATTATAAAGTGGAGATTTCAATTTTCAATAACAGGAAACATTTTATATCATTAAATTTTTTCAATATTACAAAAAAATAAAAAATAAACACCTATCTAACATATTATATATGATTGTCTACCAGGTTATCCTAATGTTTTCCAAACATTAAGTGGTTTAATAAACACATTACATCTATATGTAATTCTTATCATGAAATAATATTCATATATATTAAAACCATACAACTAAACACTTTAGTGACTTACACCATGGAATAAATCTAGTTGGAATAATTGTAAGACATGTGATGAAAATTCTAAATGTTTAACTACTTGAACATATTCAAAATCCTTAACTCCAAAACATCAAATATCATGATGTTAATCACTTGTGTTGTTTACTTAGAACCCTTTCTTTGTACGTCATCATAATTTTTATAAAAACATCGATCAAAATTTGTCTTCAAATACATTTGGTAACTAATGTAACTATTTACATTACTAATACACAAACACATCATAAAATAATTTAGAATATATTTTTAAATTTATTTTGATTTTTGAATATTATAATCCTTTATTGGTAACATTAAAATTTTCAAATTGGAAACATTCTCCCACTAGTCTCATAGACTTCATATTCTCTTTAGAATGTCATTATAAGATTTAAAGAATAATTTTTATTTAAAAAATAACACTTATTTAATTTTAGTATGAATATTTTAGAAAGAAACTATTGTATCCATATAATATATAATATTTTACATTTTTTTAGATTTTTTAAAAAAGAATATTTATTTTAAAAATATTCCAGGAAGGTAGTGGGATCAAATACATCCTATTTTGGAAAAAATATTCATAAACACATTTATCTTTTAATTGTTTTGATGTTATCTATAGAAAATGGTGAATAATAAACCTTGTGAAACATTAAAAAAAATTATAAGAACTATTAGTTAACAAAAAAACACCATCTTCATATAAGATACATAAGATGAAAAACATAAATCCTTTATTTAAATCCATTTGGGATTAATATAATTCAATAAATTCAAATATTTCATACACAAACTATTTTCATTATCACATGAATGGAAAATATAATACTTATAGATTCTTCCATTGATTTTGAACTTCTGTATATTTGTAAATTTTTAAAAGTATCTACTTGGTATCATTCAACCATAAAAACAAAATAATTGATTTCTATAATATTGGTACCTTACACAAATAATCCATATATTTTTTCATACAAAAATTATTTATTAAATAAAATTAAATCATATAGAAACACAAATTCCCCTCTTGGAACCATTTTTATGGTTCCTGAATCATTAATTAGCTTATGGGAGAATCATTTCTTGTTCTTATTCTAGTTCGAACATTTACCCATTCATTCTATAATTACAACACCACAATAAAATCAAAAAATTTCTATATCATATTTTCTATTTAATTTGAGAAATTAAGAAAACCATTTCATTAATTGATTCATAATTTAGGAAACTTTATAGTGATGACAAAAGAATAATTCATCATCTATAACAATAATCAATGAAAAATATATGGAATAATTATATGTTACTCATAAGAATCTAGATTCACCAATTGAAAAACAATAATATTAAAGTTATTAATGAATTTTTTTCTATAACACATATAATTTCCCATTCTTAAAAAATAATTATATTTTTTTATACCAGACCTTAATTTTTTTATATTAAGAATCACATTCTATAGGATTTATCTAAAATTTTTGTTTGATGGTGATGATTCCACTTCTCTATAATAGAATTTTTTATCTAATGAGTATCATATTTTACATTAATTTAATAGTTTATTTTATTAAAAGTGATCCCACTAAAATTAAGACTCATTTTAAAATCATCATATCTACTAGTGACCAAGACCAACATTTTACCAAGACATAAACTAGTTATCATATAAATAATCAGGGGTTATATCTAATAGAAAATATTGTCAATAATATCATATATGACTCTTAGATAATTGAGTTTAAAACTATTTATCCATTCTATAATATTCATTTTATAAACTATATTAAATTTGTATCTTAATAATTATTGTTTCCCAACTATGTATAATGCAAAGCATAGACAACTAATGAATAATCTAACAGTCAGGGTCTTCTCATTACTGACTAACTAAATGGCCCGAAGTCCTTCATTTTTTTATTTTTTTGATAATACTCTTTTCAAGGGGTGAGGTATAACCCCTACAATGCCCAAAGTCTTAGAGACAATTATATGACTCGTAGGTCTTAGAAGAAATTACCAGGACAAAAAACTTATAACTACTCCTCCACAATACATGTTATGATATTAACACTCTACCTTCACAAGGATCATCATCTAGCTTTCATGTTAAAAGATATACATGCCCAGTACGAATGACAGTGTTATGAATTACAATGACATAAATGTAATTGAATATTTTAGAAGTTCATTAGGTTATTTTTATAGGGGAGTTGTTCTAGGATATGAGTGAATAATATGTATGTAAGTTATTCATGGTGATGGAATTGGGTCCTGGAGTTAATTATAAAAACTAAAAATTATGGGTAAATATAATTCATATAATATATTGAATTTATGGTTTCATTTTTAATAAATACATTTTCTTTTATTTTGATTTGATTAGAAGATTTGAGGTTCAACTTTATATGATATTTAATAACTTTCTAGAGAATCATTCATGTGATTATTTATATCCTCTATGAGTATATACATAAGGTTACAAAATTTATCACAATATGTAGTGTAATGTCATGGCTCTCACTATGTGTATGAAATTTCAAGTGTAACATCTTGAAAAATTTGTTAAAAACAGTAATTTGTTTTATATCATTCTTAACATACGTCACTAAGCTTTATGAAAATTATGATATACTATAAAAATATTGTTATTTAAACATTGATGTTTTTACATAAACATTGAATTTTTCAATAAAAATATGAATAAATATATTATTATATATAAATATATATATAAATAAACTACTCAACAAAAACTTATTGATTACATCTTATCAAATAATCGCTCAATTTTTTAATAGTGTTTTATTCATTGAAAAAAAATTTCTTCAAAAACATTTTTATTACTATTTGTGAATGAATATTAAAAATATTTTATGAAATTTTATGAAATTTTATATTATAAAATGGATATTATTTTAAAATTAGAATATGAAAATCATACTAGGGAAATTTTTTGATATTATTCTAAAAAGATTTATTTTTTAGTAAATAGTGAAAGAAAATAAAATTTATCTGTCAATTTTATGTATTTATATATTTACATTTTTATATTAACTAGTTTTAAAATTTCATTATTTCATCTTGATTAATCATAATATAAAATTTCACTTTCATCAACATTGTTTTTAATTTTTGTATAAAAAAATTTGTATAACTAAAATTTCATTTTTGTATGAAACATTTATTCATCACTTTCTATGAGTTTATTTTAATAGAAATTTATTCTACTGATAGGTAATGAATTTTAAAAAATGTTTTACTTACTAGGAATCTAAATTTTCAAAAAAAAATTAGTTCAACTTTGTTTTTCTCATAATGAATAGTAATTGTGGTAAATTTTTTTCAGATCGGTAAGGGTAAATCAGGTAATTAAGGTTAAAAATAATTTGGTCAATATTTAAAAAATTATCTATCACCTATATTATTTCTATTTGATGAATTTATTTCTAACTTATTTATATGATATTTGAAAATATGGAAAATTGGCGAAGAAGATATTTCTCTCTTGTTTCACGAAGGTAGTTCGTGTAGCCCATTGGATTCATGAAAGAAGAGCTTTGCGACGGCTATTATAGCTCCATGAAAGTTGCAAGCTCTGCATTGGATCAGTGAGCTTCGCGAGGGACATTACTCTACAACGACTTGAGCTTCGTGATAGTTCTTCATGAGAGTGATTCGTGCAAATTCAGGAGCTTCGTGAAGGCATGGTTGATTTCACGAAATTGGGAGCCTCGCGAAGTAGGGTGTTTTGCGAAGGTGTTTCCAAAGGTAGTTGCCTAGTGTTCCGAGGCAAAGGGGTATTCTTCAGGGGATGAAATTTGAACTTCAAATAGAGCATCTATCAACAGTTGAAGATGCATTCTTTCATGCAAATGAAGAGACCTACAGGTCTGTAAACTATGAGTGGATCTTTTGAAGAAGCAGTGAGCTCACTTCAGTTGAGAGAGTAGTGAGTTCTGAAATTGTGAGTGGTTGTAAACCAGGAGGGACTGTTAGTCCGCTTCGAACTTGTAAACAGCAGTGCGCTTATAGTGGAATTGGTACATCGGCACACTACTGGTGTATGCTCCTTGGACGTAGCCCAGTGAGGGTGAACCAATTAAAAACCGTTGTTTCATGTGCATGCTTTAAAGTTTGTTCACACTCTACATCATGAAGGAGAGAGAAGAGGGTTTTGTCTAACAGAAAAACAAGATCAAATGGGGCAGTTGTTTTAATCTATCTTACCCTGATTCACCCCCCTCTCAGGGTATATATCCTAGTGGACAAAACAATTGGTATCGGAGTGAAAGGTTAATATTGTTGTTTCTCTCTAAAATGGAGGTCACTAATCATAAAGGGATTCCAATCTTTGACAGGAACAATTTCTAGCTATGGAAGAATCAGATTCAACACTAATTCTGATCATTAAGAATGGATGTTTTCACAGCAGTGATGCATGGCATAATAGCATATATTGATAGTGGTGAATTATCAGAAGTTGAGCGTAGAGAGTTGGATGCTGATGACAAAGAAATAAATGCCTTAGGGGGAGCCCTATCCAATATTATATATACAAAGGTGGTGTCTTACAAAACATCACATTCCATGTGGGAAAAGTTATTGAATATATATGAAGGAGATACAAAGGTCATAGAGTCAAAGCTTCAAGTGTTGTGGATCAAGTATGAGGATCTAAGAATGAACCTGAATGAGACTGTTGATGCATTCTTTGATAGGGTAAATGTTGTAGTGGAATACATGCGAGGTCTTGGAGAAGTTATTGAAGACATTAAAATTGTGAAGAGAATCTTGAGGAAACTTCCACCTCGGTTCAATCTGAAAGTTTCGGTTTTGGAAGATAAGGACCCGAATGAGTGGACATTAGACAACCTACACAGCTCCCTTCTTGCATATGAAATGAGAAATGATGATAATGATGCTGTGGAAAAGGGGAAATCCAAAGAGGTGGCATTCAAGGCCATTAAGAAGCTCACCGTTGAAGACTCTCAGGAAGAAGAAGAGACAAATGAAGTGATGTCATTCCTCTCCTCAAACCTTTAAAGAGGAAAAGGAAAGTTTAAATGTAAACTTCTACTTGCATGTTTTCGGTGTGGAAAGGTTGGACATCTTGCGGCACGGTGTCCCAAAAAGCTCCAAGAGGATGATGATGTCAATGAAATCGAAATTCCTAAGAAGAAGTCTTCAGCCTATAGTAAAGGAAAGAAACAGTTCAAGAGCAATTTCTTTAAGAAAAAGAACCTTCTTTCAAATGAATATGAATGTTCAGAAGAGTCTGAGGTTGAGGAGGTTGAAGAGATAGAGAACTGTAAATACCAAGGAGAAAATTCTACGGTGGTAGTTGTCGACAGTTCTCAGAATAAAAATGAAACCGAAGCTGATAAAGATGAAGAAGAAGTTGAGGGAAGAGTTGATATGCAAGCAGAGTTAGAGGATTCTCTTGAAGAGATAGATGTTTTGAGATCCAAAAAAAGAAAGCCAACAAAGTTGTTCGTGACACCAAACTCTATATGTAGCAGCAGGAAGAAGAGAAGTCTGATTTGATGGATAAAATCAAGAAACTCGAGTTATCAACACTAAAGGACTAATAATCTGTTAGTGAGTATAAAATAAAAATTGAAGAATAGAAAAGGGAGATCGATAGCTTCAATAACACAAGAAAAAGAATAAATCAAGCATATTGAAGAACATGAAGGAGAAGTTGTCGGTCTGCGGAAAAAGGTTAAAGATCATGAAAAGATCTTGACTCCTACTGGGTCATCAGGAAAGTAGATCACTCAGAAAACTGAGAAGTTGAAAGTGGAGAATAGTCGTTCAGCAAAAAAGAAGAATCAACTTTGTTTAGATGCTAAGACTGATGGAGGGCTTGATCAAAAACATAAAGCTGTGAAAGTTGAGGTCAGACCGCAAGCACCCACTCCAAGACTGAAGGTGAATTTGGGCATAAGGTAGAATCATAATATTCAGAGATCCCAAAGGGAAACTAGCAGTGCAGAAGTAACATGAAGGACTGCACCTTATATCAGGTGTTATTATGGTAGAAAAATGGGACATTCACAGTATGTGTGTTCCATAGCCAAGAGATATCGAAGGGCACAAAAACAGAGGTGGCAGCCAAACAGAGAAAGGTTCTCTAGAACATATTTTGAAGGGAACTCTTTTTGGTGCGGCGGATTCGGGCACATGGCTAGGTATTGCACTTCGACCATACAAAGGAATATTCCAAAGAAGAACTCAAATGTCCACAAACATCAGATTAATGAACCAACAGGTGAGTTGAAAATGAAAAATAAATTTGCACCATTGCAGGATGAAGTTGGTCCATCATACTCTGAGAAAGAACAGAAGTCTCAATCCGTACTGAGTGTGAAGGAAAAAATATGGACCATGAAGAGGAAGGATGAGAAGGTTGTGGTGGTAGAAATTGCCCGTAAAGCATCAGATCGCTCTGTTGTGTGGATCCTTGATAGTGGTTTCACATCTCACATGACAGGTAATAAGGATCTTGTTACACGCGTGAAATATTACAAAGAAGGAGTTGTCATGTTTGGAAATGATGAAGGCCTGAAGATTATTGGCCTAAGAAAGGCCATGTTTGGGGGCAAAGAGATGAGATGTGTTGATGTCTTAGTAGTAGAAGGCCTTAGTCACAATTTTCTTAGCATCAGTCAACTATGTGACTCAGAATATTTTATAAGGTTTACTAGGAAGATGTGTGTCGTCAAAGGAAGAGACAGGGAAATAGTTCTACAGGGAAAAAGAACAAAGGGAAATCATTACCTGGTGAGTGGAGAAGAAGATATGTGTTTTCTGTCTATAGAGGAAGAAAAAACGTTGTGGCATAAGCGACTTGGTCATCTTTTCCAACCATCCTTGGAAGATCTAGTAATGTGTGATACATAAAGAGACCTACCCAAGCTATAACGTGATTGTACTCACACGTTTGATGCATGCAAACAAGGGAATCTCTTCAGAAATATGTATAAGGAAAAATAAAATAAGTCAACAAGAGTGCTCGAATTGGTGCATGCTGATGTTTGTGGACCTATCACACCAAGAGCAATAGATGGAAAGAGGTACTACATTATTTTCATTGATGACTATAGTAGAATGGAATGTGTATTTGTTATTTCCCATAAGTCTGATGTGTTCAGCTCCTTAAAATAATACCGAAGGGAGTGTGAAAGGATACTTGGACAGAAAATTCTGAAGTTTTATACTGACAATGTTACGGAATTCACAAATTTTCAGGTTGAAGATTATCTCTAGAAACACGGGATAAGGTATCAAGTTTCATCAGTAAGAACTCCCCAACAGAATGGAGTGGTTGAAAGGGGAAATTGGATCATCAACAACATGGCTAGAACGATGCTCATTGAAAAAGAGAAATTTTGGAAAGAAGCAGTTTTTACATCGGTCTACATTTCAAACAGGGCTCTATTATGTCCGAAGGAAGGAAAGTCTCCATACGAGATGTGGTATGGAAGGAAGCCAATGGTGAAATACTTCAGAATATTGGGAAGTAAGTGCTTTATCCTCAACAAGGAAAAACATAGGAAATATTAGTCTTGAGAAGATGATGGGATATTCCTTGGATACTCAAGAAAAAGAAAGTCGTATAAATGCTTTAACAAATGGAAAGGAAAAGTAGTTGAGAGCAATGATGTAACTATAGTGGAGAATGAGGAGATTATTCAACAATGCAGTAAACAATTTCCTGATGAGAGTGATGAGGAAGAAAGCAATATAGGGGAAGCAGAAGTGGCTGATGTGTTGAGTCAAAAGTTCTCTTTTGACTTCTATATTTTGTTTTGGAAATCACAAATGCTTTTTCAATAGTATAGTACTGACTCTGTTTATCATATCGTATAATGCAGATCGTACTGATCATGCTGATCGTACTGATCATGCTGATCGTATTGATCATGCTGATCGTACTGATCATGCTGATAGTACTGACCATTCTGATCGTACTGATCATGCTGATCGTACTGACCATGCTGATCGTACTAATCATACTGATCGTACTGACCATGCTGATCGTACTAATCATAGTGATCGTACTGACTATATCGTATCATACAATACTGATCATACTGACCATGTCAATCATACAATGCTGATCATGCTGAATATGTAAATTGTATTGACTCTGTTACTCATAACTTTTATTAAATGCTTGTTTCAATACTTAGTCAAAAACACTTATTTCATATAAATCGTACCCATGTTTTTTCATTTCTAAATATCTTATGTTCTAACAAAAATGATGTCGTTGAGTTAGTTACAAACTAATCAAAACGATTTCGTGCTTTCTGTTTCAATATGACCATTGGAGGCAATATGACTGTTGGAACCCGAGGCCTATAAATAGGAGGTCATTTGAAGCTGAGAGTATGAAGAAATGAATGAAGAGACTTCGTGAACTACCAAGATTATAGAGAGAGACACTGTGACTTCTCTCATCTACCTTGTGCGTCCGATCATCGTATCGAGGGATTTCAAGTGATTGAAAGACAGAGGTGCCGATTACCTAAAAAATCGAGGGCTGCTGGGGATAGGTAGACAGACGTACCGATCATCATATTGAGGGCTGCCGGGGATAGGCAGACAGACGTACTGATCATCGTATCAAGGGCTACCGGGGATAGGCAGACAGACGTACTGATCATCGTATCGAGGGCTTCTAGGGATAGGCAGACGAATATACCGATCATCGTATCGAGGGCTTACCAAGGTGTTGGTGAGATAGACCTCTTATCCTAGGTGAAAGGATAACCCTTCTCTTTGGGTCAAAAGA
Organism: Viscum album; assembly: GCA_963277665.1. Lineage (NCBI taxonomy): Eukaryota > Viridiplantae > Streptophyta > Magnoliopsida > Santalales > Viscaceae > Viscum > Viscum album. The sequence goes on from OY728148.1 coordinate 549,717,282, forward strand.
ATTATATTACTTTTAAATTTCTACTGCTAATTGTATTAGAGAGGAAATTTTTTTGTTTCCTTTCTATCTCTTATACATTTGTAATTGTTTCAATTACATCCATTCTATTACATATTGTATTGTTTGATTTTATACGCTTTAAGGTAGAATCATTCATTTTTATATTACTCTGATTATTGTATTCATCTTGAATACAATTGTTTTACATTTCAATTAGTATTACATTACATCATACCTTTTATATTCAATACAATTGTGGGTGTTTGTATTTGTATTAGTTTAAGATCATTTAAACTAATCTCTTAAAGTGTTTAACCCAAAATTTTTTAAACATAAAATTCACCCCCCCCCCTCTTGTATTGTTCCATCTAATACACATATACATCTACTTATTCGATCTAAAAATTGGTATCAGAGCTGGTTTTCCGCTGATTTGCATTACTAGCTTTATTTCTTTCATATTTTTTAACTACATACTACACTAACGTGTGAAGTGGAAAAGTTTTGTATTTGTATTAAATGGCCGGAATGAACATTGGATCAATAGATAATCTGAATCCTTCTAGACCACCTATCTTTGATGGGAATGACTATGATTATTGGAGAGATCGAATGAAGACTTATGTGATCAATACTGGGGTAGACAATTTTATTATGCTTACTGGTGACTATAAGATTCCTAATAAGGAAATCAGAACTTTCACTAACCAGGAGAAGCAAGAATATCAACTGAATTACAAGGTACGCAATACTTTATTATGCTCTATGACCAGGAATATATACAGTCAAATATCTTCATGTGAAGCAGCCAACTGTATTTGGAAGAAATTGGAAGTCACACATTTTGGTACATCCAAGGTTATAGAAACAAGAAGAGCAATGCTTCGAGCAGAGTATCATGGATTTCTTTTTCCTTATGGAGAGCCAGTATGTAAAGTATAACAAAGATTTATGACAATTGTCAACAGTTTACAATCTATGGGAGAAAAAGACCTTGATGATGAAGCTTTAGTTGATAAGATCATAGATATAATGCCGAATGAATGGGAGTCAAAAAGGACAGCTATTGATGAGAATAGAAAGGTTTCCCAAATTACTCTTGATGAACTTTTTGGAACTCTTTTAAAACACGAAACAAGAATGAAAAGAGATGCTAATTTCAACAAAAAGAAGAATGGGAATGGAAGTGTAGCCTTCACATCTAAAGCTAAAACACCTGAAAGGCTTACAAGATCCAAAGCTAAGAAATCTGTTATATCTGAATCAAGTGATAGTAATAACTCGGATAATGAGTTGGCCAATCTTGCTCGAAGGATGAACAAGATTGTGGGAAAGAAAGATTTCCAATACAGGTTCAAAAAGAAATATAGGAAGGATAAGAAAGATTCAGAGGTAACTTGTTATGAATGTAAGAAAACAAGACATATAAGGCCTGATTTTCCTTTACTGAAAAAGAAAGACAGAAAAGATAAACACTCTGAAAGAAACAAGAATAAGTATTACAAGTTGAAGACAAAGAAAGTTTTAAAGGCAAATGATACCTGGAGTGCAAGTGGTAGTGATTCTTCAGACGATTCTTCAGAATATGAGTCCTCAGGACAGAGGAATATTGGACTTTTAGCCAGATTACCAATTGAAGATCATTGTCTCATGGCTAAGGTACACAATGCTGAAGCTATTACAAATGTTTCTATGAATACAAATTATACTGATAGTAGATATTATGAATTTTCAAATGATGAATCTTCATCATCAGAAGATGATGCTTTACCTTCTTTTGAAGAAGTATCTATATTTTATAAATTACTTGAAAATGAAAATTCTAAACTCAAGAAGAAGCTTGAGAAAGCAAATTCTAGAATGTCAATTTTGACTAAAGAAGTGTTAAACCTTTCTAAAGATCTTGAGGAGAAAACTTCTGATTTTGAAAGTATTTCAAAAACCTTTGAGAAAGTCAAAACTGAGAAAGATGTTCTCTCTAGGGATCTTTAAAATGAAATTTCAAAGAAAATGATTTTAGATTCTAACTCTAGCACAAATTCGAATATTTTGAAAAAAAAACATAGTTTTAAAACTAAAGTCAGAAATATTTTCTTTAAATAAATTCTTGTCAAACTTTACTCATGGAAAAGAAAACTTTGACAAAATGTATTCTCAAATTAGACCTTTGAGAAATCATTCTAGACTTGGTTATACTTATTCCAATCCTGTTTTTAGTAATAACTATTTTGTTCCTCAAAAAAACCTCTTTTTGTTCTAAGTGTCAATGTGGTGGACACTGGAGAAAAGATTTTTCTCTAAATAGAACTCAATCTTTAGGATTTCATAAAGCTCATTTTGCAAAACAAATGTGGATTCCTAAAATTCTTTTATCTAACCCTTCTGGATCCAAACAAGTTTGTATTCCGAAAATCTAATTGTTTCTTTTTCAAGAAAATGAGAAGTGTACCAACAAGAATATTTGGTACATGGATAGTAGTTGTTCTCGACACATGACTGGAAACAAAGATCTCTTTGAAAAGGTTATCAAAACAAAAGGTGGAAAAGTGACCTTTGGAGATAATTCTCAAGGAGACATTGTTTTACAATTCATCGGAATGCAAGAACAACTTGCTGACATTTTTACAAAACCTTTACCTTCCGATAGATTTGAATTTATAAAACAGAAGCTAGGAATGATTACATTAAAATAATCATTCATATCTACTTCCTTTTTTACATCTCTCCTAACAGTAAGAAACTCCTTGTAGAAAGGGGGAGAACATTTCTTTCTATGTTTCTCACTTTATTTCATCGTATCTTATGATTTTTTTGTCCTTGGTTTATGTCTTCTGTTTATCGTATTGACAGTTTAGACTTTTCTTTTCTGTTTATCATATTGACAGTTTAGATTTTTCTTTGCTGTTTATCATATTTTCTTTTCCATCGTATCGACCGATGATAGTAATGATTTTATTTTCCATCTTTTTGACCGATGATGGTAATGATTTTCTTTTCCATCCTATCGACTGATGATAGTAATGATTTTCTTTTCCATCGTATCGACCGATGATGGTAATGATTTTATTTTCCATCATATCAACCGATGATGGTAATGATTTTCTTTTCCATCATATCAACCGATCATGGTATTGAATTTCTTTTCAATCGGATTGATGGATCATGGTATTGAATTTCTTTTCCATCGAATTGACCGATCATGGTATTGAATTTCTTTTCCATTGTATCGACCGATGATGGTAACGAGATTGTTTTCCATCGTATTGACAGTTCATTGTAATGAGATTGTTTTCCATCGGCTGGTCAGTTCATGGTAACGAGATTGTTTTCCATTGTATTGATAGTTCATGGTAACGAGATTGTTTTCCATCGGCTGGTCAGTTCATGGTAACAAGATTGTTTTCCATCGTATTGTTAGTTCATGGTAATGAGATTGTTTTCTATCAGATGGTCAGTTCATGGAAACGAGATTTTTTTCCATTGTATTGTCAGTTTATGGTAACGAGATTGTTTTCCATTGGCTTGTCAGTCCATGGTAACGAGATTCTTTTCCATCGGCTTGTCAGTTCATGGTAATGGCTTTCTTTCTCATCGTCATGATGATTCTTCTTCTTCGTACGATTGTTTTCTTAATTCTACTAAAACCAACAATCACCTTACGATCTCCAGCAGGTACTTTTCATTTCTTTTATTTTTTTTCGCTTTAAATCCTAACCGTTGATCTTATTTCCTATAATCTTGACCGTAGAAGATCAAAGTTCACCCCATTATCTCCTATAAATAGCCCCCTCCCCTCCCCAAACCCACATTTATTTTACAGGTTTTGAGGTGAAGCTCTGCTCAACTGTTTTAAATCATCGTACGATCTTCTCATCAACAGCATCCTTATGTCTCAGTCTTCTGCCAACACTCCTGCCGATATGTCTTCAAAGGCTTTCTCAGAAAAAGATCTTTTAAGGGAAAGGTTAGTTTCCCGAGATTTCTATGATTCATATGATTCTTCTATCAAAAGGATTATCTTGTTTCAAGGATGGGAGTATCTGTGTGTTGAAAGGAATGTCTCTCAAGATCTGGTTCTCTTTGATGAAGTTTGTCATTTTTACAAAACCGTATCTTTCGATAAAGACATGACTATAAACTTTGCTGTGTATGATAGAAAGTTATCCATGTTTGTGAAACAAGCGGCTCACTTTCTGAATGTCTCAACTGAAGGGGATTCTTTCTGTCCATCCCACAAACTACCAGATGAAGTTGGTACATTTAATAGAGAAAGTGCCGAGAAGTATTTGTTTCTTATAAATGAATAGAATAGAAAAGTGACTCATCTTTCTTTGGACAATCGGTTTGTAGCACTATGGATGCAAGTGTTTCTTATCCCAAGGAAAGGGGATAGAGAAACTTTGAAAGTTTCTGATATATTCATGTTGTACTATCTTGTAAACATGAGAAAAGTAAATCTCATGGGTTATGTTTTCGAAACAATTAAGAATGTGAAGTCAGGGGCAATCAAATCTCATTTGATCATGTATCCATCCATTCTTAAAAAATTTATTCTCAAAAGTATGAAGTTTTTTAACATTCCTTTGAAAGGGATGTTAATATATTTGAAGCCTTCTTGGATTAGTAAGAGTACGATGAAAAAGCTGAATGTTTGTTTTGATCCCATTTCAAAACTTTTTTTCAGAGATATAGAAGCTGAATCGGCTCAGAATAAATCGGCACCTATGTCAGCCAAAGACTTTCAATCCACTAGTTTTACTCAAAAGTCTGATCCACAAACCAGTTCAAAGCCTAAGAAGAAGCCAAAGTACAGTAAGGAGGTTGTAGCCAAGTGGAGAAAGGATAAGGAAGAAATAAAGGAAGGTGATCCAAAATTTGGTCTTGACCCGGCTGAGGATTTTGCAGAAAGAATAAGAGTAGAGGAAACCCTTAAGGCTAAAAAGAAGAAGAAGGTTCTTTTGAAAAGAAAGGATCAGGACTTTGATATCTCTAAAGTCTTGAAAGCAGTAGAGGAAGCTAGTTCTCAACTTACCACAGAAGTGCATCAAGAGCCTATCGTACAAATCCTTCCTAAGAAATAAAAAGGAAAACAAATGATGGAAGATATAGAAGAAGTGGAAGAGGAGGAAGGAAATTTTCTCTTAGAATTTCTTCATAGTTAAAAGAAGAGCAGGGAGGAATCGGTTCAGAAGCAAAGTGAAGGTGTCCAACAAACTCCTCATGCCGATCAAGCCCCTTTTGAAGTTTCTGAAACTCCAGATAGAGTTTCATCTCCAAGAAATAAAGGTGCTCAATCTTCTCACACTGAAAAAGTAGTAGTTGTCAGTGATAATGTGGAATATCGAAAGCATAAAGAAAAAGAAAAAGGAAAATAGCCTGTTGTTGACTCAAGCCGATCGAATGAACTGGCTTCGTACGATGAAGATACAGATTCAGAACAAACAATCTCTCTCAAAAAGAGTGATTATATTGTTCATGTATTGAGAAGGGTTGAGAAGACTACTCCCTATTTCCCAATGCTGGAAGGGAAGATTGATTTTATTACTAAAAATCAAAAGAAGAAGTTCGGCTCGGTAAAATAATTGAGAAATAATGTTTTGTCAGTAGAAGCCGATTTGAAAGTTTTATCTGAAAGTTCGGCAGCTCATAAGAAAGCTTGCAATCTAATGACCAAGTGGTCATATAAAACAGAAATCTTCGTGAATGATCATGATATTGAAATTTAAGATATAAGAATATTGTCAAATGAGCTTGCAATTGCTTTTAATAAGCTTTACAGAGAAATGGTTGAAAGGTTGAATCTTTTATCTTCTCAAAGAGTCGATGTTCCTTTAGTGAAAGAATTACAAGACAGGATGAATGCTTTCCAATCCGAATTATCAAAGGTTTCATCTTTCAAGGATGAAATGGTCCTATTGAAGAAACAAAACTTTGTGCTATCCAAAGATAACAAGAATCTGCAAGACAAAATTGATACCCTTGAAGAAGTAATCAGAGTCCAGGAGGAGACTATCAGAAATCAAGATCAGATTTTTGCGGACCAACAAGAGCTTCTCAAAACTCAGGGTGAATCAATTTCTGAAGACAAGAAGGAGATCAAGAAGATGAAAGTTGTTCTCCATGAACTCATAAAGAAGGAAAAATAAAGATAAAACAAATGATTGTTCTACCTGTTTTCCTCTGGAACCATTATTTGTTTTGTAATAACTTTTATGAATATTTTCTTTTGTCCTGCAATTTGTTTTTCTCTCTAACTCTTTCAGGCAACTCAAAGTAACCCCATTCTTTTTGTAAACCACAAAGTGGGATAATGTTTCATAAAGGGGTAGAATGTTTTATAAAGTCATATTGGATGCTTCGAAACCAAAGAAAAACTATGAATACAATACTTAGGAAAGTATACACCTAAGGGGGAGTTAGTTGTATTCAAATTCTTATTCAGAAGAGTTTCCAATAACTCATGGAGATAAGTATTTCTTGTTATATTTACTTTGTGTATTGTGCTTTCCAAAAGGGGGAAGATTGTTGAGTCAAAATTTCTCTTTTGACTTCTATATTTTGTTTTGGAAATCACAAATGCTTTTTCAATAGTATCGTACTGACTCTGTTTATCGTATCGTACAATGCTGATTGTACTGATCATGCTGATCGTACTGATCATGCTGATCGTACTGATCATGCTGATAGTACTGACCATGCTGATCGTACTAATCATGCTGATCGTACTGACCATGCTGATCGTTCTAATCATCCTGATCGTACTGACCATGCTGATCTTACTGATCATAGTGATCGTACTGACTATATCGTATCGTACAATACTAATCGTACTGACCATGTCAATCGTACAATGTTGATCATGCTGAATATGTAAATTGTATTGACTCTGTTACTCATAACTTTTATTACATTCTTGTTTCAATACTTAGTCAAAAACACTTATTTCATATGAATCGTACCCATGTTTTTTCATTTCTAAATATCTTATGTTCTAACAAAAACGATGTCGTTGAGTTAGTTACAAACTAATCAAAATGATGTCGTGCTTTCTGTTTCAATATGACCGTTGGAGGCAATATGACCGTTGAAACCCGAGGCCTATAAATAGGAGGTCATTTGAATCTGAGAGTATGAAGAAATGAATGAAGAGACTTTGTGAACTACCAAGATTCTAGAGAGAGACATTGTGACTTCTTTCATCTTCCTTGTGCATTCGATCATCGTATCGAGGGCTTTCAAGTGATTGAAAGACAGAGGTTCCGATTACCTACAAAATCGAGGGCTGCTGGGGATAGGAAGACAGACGTACCGATCATCGTATCGAGGGCTGCCGGGGATAGGTAGACAGACGTACCGATCATCGTATCGAGGGCTGCCGGGGATAGGCAGACAGATGTACCGATCATCGTATCGAGGGCTGCCAGGGATAGGCAGACGAACGTACCGATCATCGTATCGAGGGCTTACGAAGGTGTTGGTGAGACAGACCTCTTATCCTAGGTGAAAGGATAACCCTTCTCTTTGGGTCAAAAGAATTGTATTACTTTTACATTTCTGCTGCTAATTGTATTAGAGAGGAAATTGTTTTGTTTCCTTTCTATCTCTTATACATTTGTAATTGTTTCAATTACATCCATTCTATTACATATTGTATTGTTTGATTCTATACGATTTAAGGTAGAATCATTCATCTTTATATTACTCTAATTATTGTGTTCATCTTGAATACAATTGTTTTACATTTCAATTAGTATTACATTACATCATACCTTTTATATTCAGTACAATTGTGGGTGTTTGTATTTGTATTAGTTTAAGATCATTTAAACTAATCTCTTAAAGTGTTTAACCCAAAAGTTTTTAAACATACAATGCACCCCCCCCCCTTGTATTGTTCCATCTAATACACATATACATCTACTTATTCGATCCAACATGATGTTGATTCATAAGAAAATAATGATGATGAGCATGAGGAAGTAAAGTCCATATCTGCACAAAAGCCAAGGAGTAGAGCTAAAATTGATAGGCAGAATATCCTTGGTGATCAGTCTACTCCGGTTCAGACTAGGAGAATGAAATCACTACAGAAGACATCTTTCCTATCTCAGGTTGAGCCAAAATGCTTTCTTTATGCATATGAAGATGAAAATTGATTCAGGAAATGAATGAAGCGCTAGATCAGATTGAGAAGAATCAAACATGGGAGATTGTTTCGAGGCCAGCAGATAAGAATGTCATCAGGACTAAATTGGTTTATCGAAACAAGATGAATAAAGATGGCAGAGTGATTCGGAAGAAAGCATGACTAGTGTGTAAGGGGTACTCCCAGATTGAGGGAATAGATGATGATGAGACATTTACACTAGTTGCAAGGCTGGAGACAATCAAATTATTCCTAGCCATCACAGTGCAAAGGAAGTTTAAAGTGTTCTAGATGGATGTCAAATCTGTATTTTTGAATGGGGTTCTGGAGGAAGAATTTTATATTGAGCAGCCAGATGGTTTTATCATTCATGAGGATGAGAACAAGGTTTTCAGACTGAAGAAGGCACTATATGGGTTGAAACAAGCACCAAGAGAATGGTACTCAAGGATTGATCAGTACTTGAAGAAACTTGGATTCCAGTGCGGGGGAGTTTATTACAGTCTCTATTTCAACAACCACAGTAATCAAAGGATGATGGTCTTGGTTTATGTCATTGACATAATATTTGGAGGATTAGATGAATCTCGGTGCAGATAGTATTCTGAATTCAGGAAAAGTGAGTTCGATATGTCAATGATTAGAGAGAAAACATTTTTTCTTGGTCTACAAGTGACACAAGGAAGAAATGGAACATTCATTTCACAATCCAAATATGCAAAGGAGTTTCTGAAAGGATTTGGAATGGAAAATTTCAAGGAGATGAAGACTCCGGTATCTACCCGGATGAAATTGTCCAAAGATGAGGATGGAAAGGAAGTTAATATCATAGAATATAGGCAAATCATTGGAAGTTTGTTATACTTGACTGCAACAAGGACTGACATTGTATTTGTCACATGCCAAGCAGTGAGATATCAGAGTAATCCCATGGAAAGCCACATGCTTGCAGTGAAAAGAATACTTCGGTATATCAAGGGAACAGTGGACTTCGGCTTGATGTATAATGGAAAATATCAGTCAGAATTATTAGGATATACTGATTCAGATTGGGCCGGTTCAGTGGATGACAGGAAGTCAACATCAGGAGGTTCTTTCTATCTTGGCAGGTTGTGTGTTTCTTGGCTAAGTAAGAAGCAAGATTGCATTTCATTGAGCACCGCGGAAGCTGATTAAATTGTGGCCTCTCAAGCATGCACACAATTATTGTGGATGAATTTGCAGCTTGATGATGTGGGAGTTGAAGTGAAATATCCAATCAGAATCCAATATGATAACTCAAGTTCTATAAATCTTAGTAAAAATCTTGTACATCACTCAAGGACAAATCACATTGAGATAAAGTATCATTTTATCAAAGATAAAGTTGAGCAAGGAATTGTGAAGTTGGAGTATGTGCCTACAGAGCTACAGGTTGCAGACATTCTGACAAAGGCCTTAAACAAGGAAGCTTTTGAGAGGCATCTACTGGCTTTGGGAGATCATTCGACTCCCTATACTTAAAAAAGTGTGGATGTGGAAACCCCCCCCCCCTTCTCCCCGAGGTATGATGTGTTTTTCCCTAATGTGTTGATGTGTGTTCTCTACTCTGTTACAGATGGCAAATGAGTGACCATTGGGTTCATTGACAAAGGGGGAGAAAATAGTGATTGTTCATGGGAGAGACAGTGTGTATATTTGAGAAATCATGGATGATATGGGGAGAAACTATTAGGTGGAGCAGCGAGATTGGGAGAGCAATGAGAAAGGGAGAGCGTTTTAAATCTGACGATGCTAGAAGTGATCGATCAAAGCATAGATATCATGACAGCACAGGATCGTGATAAAAGCAGAAGGGTGATGTTGGAATGGTGTGGGAAGGTGTCTAGTTATCATGAATTGGTATCAGTGTGGTCCAATAATTGGTATCAGTTTGGAATCGACATTTGGGGCCTGACATGAAGTTTTTCATTGATGAACTTTTCATACTACTCTTGTTTCTCATGTTGAGCATTACTCGTGTGGGATTAGAGTACGTGTTAAGTGATTCCTTGAATGCTATTATAATTGCAAGACGAAAATGGTGGTAGCGGCTGGAAGGATATTCAGAGAGGTATCAACGTGCATGAAATCATTCTAATAAGAGTTATGAAGAGTTTTCCACAATCCCAAAGGTGGAGATTGTTGGGAAAAAGTTCCACAAGGTAACATTGCAGTATTTTTGGGTTGATTGTTTTTGTTGAAAAAGCAGGTTTCCATGGATAATTGTTGAGTTACTAAGAAGTTGTTGACAATCCATGTTGACAAAGAACGATGACAAAGGAATGGATGATCTGCAGGCGGTACAAAAGAGCAGTAAAAGGTGGTGTTGTTTCCCAGTGTTTTCCAAATTTTTGATGTCCAAAATTTGGAGTTTGGTGAGCATCGCAAAAATAGGATTTCCATGAATATTATAATTAAATATGGAAAGACATGAATTTCGGAAAGAGAGACTTCATGGTTTGGATTTCGCTAAGACCGGAAGAATGATGATGGTGATTCTTCGCAATTACGTCAATGCTTCATGAATGGCAGAGGTTGAAGTGCATCGTGGTGGTGATGGGCTTCGTGATGGAGCTTCACGACGAAGGCATGAAATAATGATGACGGTGATGCTCCTATATTACGACGAGCTTTGTGATCAGAAAATTGCCATAATGCTTCGCGATATTGACAGAATTCCTGTGGAAATTTCGGAGCTTCGTGATTGGTGATGATGTGGCGCGGACTTCGCGTGGAAGGTTCGAAGGTCGATGGAATTTCCTATAAATTTATTTTTACACCCTTGAGAGAAGTAGAGATTTTTTGAAGAAGATATTTCCCTCTCTTTTCACAAAGGTAGTTCATGTATCCCATTGGCTTCGCGAAAGAAGAGCTTCGTGGCAGCTATTTTAGCTCCGCGAATGTTGCGAGCTCCGCATTGGTTGAGTGATCTTCGCAAGGGACATTGCTCTGCAACGACTTGTGCTTCGCGATAGTGCTTCACGAGAGTGCTTCGCTAAAATTCAAGAGCTTTGTGAAGGATTTGTTGAGCTTCACGGAATTGGGAGCCTCACGAAGTATGGTGCTTTGCAAAGGTGCTTCCAAAGGTAGTTTCCTAGTGTTCAAAGGCAAAGGGGTATTCATTAGGGGATGAACATTGAACTTCAAATAGAGTATCTATTAACAGTTTAAGATGAATTCATTCATGCAAATGAAGAGACCTACAGGTCTATAAACTGTGAGTGGATATTCTAATGAAGCAATGAGCTCACTTCAGTTGAGAGAGCAGTGAGTTCTCAAATTGTGAGTGGTTGTAAATCAAGAGGTACAGTGAGTCCGCTTCGAACTTGTAAATAGTAGTACGCTTATAGTTTAATTGGTATATTGGCACACTGTCAGTGTATGCTCCTTGGACGTAGCCCAGTGAGGGTGAACCAAGTAAAAATCATTGTGTCCTGTGCATGCTTTAAAGTTTTTTCACACTCTGCATCGGGAAGGAGAGAGAAGAGGGTTTTGTCTAACAACAAAACAAGATTAAAAGGGGCAGTTGTTTTAATCTATCTTACCCTGATTCACCCCCCCCCCTCTTTGGGTATCTAGCCTAGTGGACCTAACAATTGGTATCAAATTTAAAGGTTAATATTGGTGTTTCTCTCTCAAATGGAGGTCAATAATCATAATGGGATTCCGATCTTCAATGGGAACAATTTCCAGCTATGGAAGAATCGGATGCAACACTACTTCTGATCATTAGAAATGGATGTTTTCACAGTAGCGATGCATGGCATATTAGAAGATATTAATATTGGTGCATTATCAGAAGCTGAGCGTAGAGAGTTGGATGCTGATTCCAAAGCAATAAATGCCTTAGGGGAGCCCTATCTAATCCTATATATACAAATTTGATGTCTTTAAAAAAATCACATGCCATGTGGGAAAAGTTATTGAATATATATGAAGGAGATAAAAAGGTCAGAGAGGCAAAGCTTCAAGTGTTGTGGAACAAGTATCAGGATCTAAGAATGAACCTGAATGAGACTATTGATGCATTCTTTGATAGGGTAAATGTTGTATTGGAAGACATGCGAGGTATTGGAGAAGTTATTGAAGTCATTAAAATTGTGAAGTGAATCTTGAGGAAACTTCCACCTCGGTTCAATCTGAAAGTTTTGGTTTTGGAAGATAAAGACCCGTTAGAGCTGGCATTGGACAACCAACACAGTACCCTTGTTACATATGAAATAAGAAATGATGATAAGGATGCTGTGGAAAAGGGTAAATCCAAAGAGGTGGAATTCAAGGCCATGAAAAAGCTCACTATTGATGACTCTCAGGAAGAAGAAGAGGCAGATGAAGTGATGTCATTCCTCTCCTTAAACCTTTAAAGAGGAAAAGGAAAGTTTAAAGGGAAACTTCCACTTTCATGTTTTCGGTGTGGAAAGTTTAGACATCTTGCGACATGGTGTCCCAAAAAGCTCCAAGAGGATAATGATGTCGATGAAATCGAAATTCCCAAGAAGAAGTCTTCAGCCTATGGGAAAGGAAAGAAACAGTTCAAGGGAAATTTCTTTAAGAAAAAGAACCTCTTTCAAAAAAAATTGAAATTTTAGACGAGTCTGAGGTTGAGGAGGTTGAAGAGATAGAGAAATGCAAAGACCAAGCAGAAAATGCTATGGGGGCGGTAGTCAACAGTTCTCAGAATAAGAACAAAATCGGAGCTGATGAAGATGAAGAAGAAGTTGAGGTAAGAGTTGATATGCAAGAAGAGTTAGAGGATGCTCTTGAAGAGATAGATGTTTAGAGAGCCAAAACAAATAAAGCCAACAAAGTTGTTCGTGACGCAAAACTCTATATGCAGCAGTAGGAAGAAGAGAGGTCTGAGTTGATGGATGAAATCGAGAAACTAAAGTTATCAACAACAAAGGACTTAGAATCAGTTAGTGAGTATAAATAAAAATTGAAGAACAGAAAAGGGAGATCGATAGCTTGAATAACACAAGGAAAGAACAAATCAAGCGTATTGAAGAACTTGAAGGAGAAGTTGTCGGTCTGCAAAAAAAGGATAAAGATCATGAAAAGATCTTGACTCCTACTGGGTCATCAGGAAATAAGATCACTCAGAAAACTTAGAAGCTGAAATTGGAGAATAGTGGTTTAGTAGAAAAGAAGAATCAACATTGTTCAGATGCTACGACTGATGGAGGGCTTTATTGAAAACAGAAAGTAGTGAAAGTTGAGGTCAGATCGCAAGCACCCACTCCAAGACTGAAGGTGGATTTGGGAACAAGTCAGAATCAGAATATTCAGAGAACCCAAAGGGAAACTAGTAGTGCAGAAGTAACATGAAGGAATGCACTTTATATCAGGTGTTAATGTTGTGTAAAAATTGGACATTCACAGTATGTGTGTTCCATAGCCAATAGATATTGAAGGGCACAAGAACAGAGTTGGAAGCCAAACAGAGAAAGGTTCTCTAGAAATTATTTCAAAAGGCACTGTTTTTTGTGCGGAGGATTCGGGCACATGGTTAGGTATTGCACTTTGACCATACAAAGGAATATGCCAAAGCAGAACTCAAATGTTCACAAACAGCAGATCAATGAACCAACAGGTGAGTTGAAAATGAAAAATATATTTGCACTACTTCGGGATGAAGCTGGTCCATCATACTCTGAGAAAGAACAAAAGTCTCAATCCATACAGAGTGTGAAGTCAAAAATATTGACCATGAAGAGGAAGGATGAGAAGGTCGTGGTGGCAGAAATTTCTCTTAAAGCATCAGATCACTCTGGTGTTTGGATCCTTGATAGTGGTTGCACATCTCACATGATAGATAATAATGATCTTGTTATAGGCATGAAATATGACAAAGAAGGAGTTGTCATGTTTGGAAATGATGAAGGCTTAAATATTATTGTCTCTGTAAAGGCCAAGTTTGGGGGAAAAGAGATGAGACATGTTGATGTCTTAGTAGTAGAAGGCCTCAGTCACAATTTGCTCAGCGTCAGACAACTATGTGACTCAGGACATTCTATAAGGTTTACTAAGAATATGTGTGTCGTCAAAGGAAGATAAGGGGAAATAGTTCTATAGGGAAAAAGAAAAAAGGAAAATCTTTACCTGGTGAGTGGATAAGAAGATATGTGTTTTCTGTTGGGAGAAGAAGAAAACAAGTAGTGGCATAAGCGACTTAGTCATCTTTTCCAACCATCCCTGGAATATCTGGTAAAGTGTGATGCAGTAAGAGACCTACCCAAGCTATCACGTGATCGTACTCACACGTAAGACGCATGACAACAAAGGAATCTCATCAGAAAGACGTATAAGTCAAAAGAAAAGAAGTCAACAAGAGTGCTCGAATTGGTGCATGCAGATGTTTGTGGACCTATCACACCAAGAGAAATTGATGAAAATAGGTACTACGTTATTTTCATTAATGACTATAGTAGAATGGCCTGGGTATTTGTTATTTCCCATAAGTCTGATGTGTTTAGCTTCTTAAAATAGTACTGAAGGGAGTGTGAAAGGATGCTTGGACAGAAAATTCTGATGTTTCATACTGACAATGGTGCAGAATTCACAAACACTCAGGTGGAAGATTATCTCAAGAAACACGGTATAAGGCATCAAGTTTCTTCAGTAAGAACTCCCCAACAGAATGGAGTGGTTGAAATGAGAAATCAGATCATCAACAACATGGCTAGAATGATGCTCATTGAAAAAGACCTACCAGAGAAATTTTGGAAGGAAGCAGTTTTGACATCGGTCATCATTTCAAACAGGGCTCTGTTGTGTCTGAAGGAAGGAAAGACTCCATACGAGATGTGGAATGGAAAGAACACAACGGTGAAATACTTTCGAATATTTGGAAGTAAGTGCTTTATCCTCAAAAAGGAAAAACATAGGAAATATGAGTCTTGAGGATATGAGGGGATATTCCTTGGATACTCAGTAAAAAGCAAGGAATATAAATTCTTTAACAAAAGGATAAGAAACGTCATTGAGAGAAATGATGTAACTATAGTGGAGAATGAGGAGATCATTCAACAACGCATTGAACAATTTCTTGACGAGAGTGATGAGGAAGAAAGAAACACAGGGGAAGAAAAAGTGGATGATGTTGATTAAGAAGTAGATATTGATGATGAGTATGAGAAAGTAAAGTCCGTATCTGCACAAAAGCCAAGCATTCGAGCTGAAATTGATAGGTAGAATATCATTGGTGATCAGTCTGATCTGGTTCAGACTAGGAGAATGAAATCACTACAGCAGACATCTTTCCTATCTTAGGTTGAGCTGAAATGCTTTGCTGATGCAGTTGAAGATGAAAACTAGATTCAGGCAATCAATGAAGAGCTTGATAAGATTGAGAAGAATCAAACATGGGAGATTGTTTCGAGGCTAGAAGATAAGAATGTCATTGGGACTAAATGGGTCTATCACAACAAGATGAATGAAGATGGCACAGTGATTCAGAACAAAGCATGAATAGTGTGCAAGGCGTACTCCAAGATCGAGGGAATAGATGTTGATGAGACATTTGTACTGGTTGTAATTCTAGAGACAATCAGATTATTCCTAGCCATCGTAGTGCAAAGAAAAGTTTAAAGTGTTCCAGATGGATGTCAAATCTGTATTTTTGAATGGGGTTCTAGAGGAATAAGTGTATCTTGAGCAGCCATATGGTTTTCTCATTCATGAGGATGAGAACAAGGTTTGCAGACTGAAGAAGGCGTTGTATGGGTTGAAACAAGCACCAAGAGCATGGTACCCAAGGCTTGATCAGTACTTGAAGAAGCTTGGTTTCTAGTGGGGGGAGTCGATTACAATCTCTATTTCAACAACAATAGCAATCAAAGGATGATGGTCTTGGTTTATGTCCATGACATAATATTTGGCGGAGAAGATGAAGCTCAGTGTAGACAGTTTTCTGAATTCATGAAAAGTAAGTTTGAAATGTTAATGATTGGAGAGCTAACATTTTTCCTTGGTCTAAAGGCGACACAAGGAAGGAAAGGAACATTCATTTCACAATCCAAATATGACAAGGAGGTTTTGAAAAGATTTGGAATGGAAAATTCCAAGGATATGAAGACTCTGGTAGATACCCGGATGAAATTGTCTAAAGATGAGGATGGAAAGGCAGTTAATATCACAGAATATAGGAAAATCATTGGAAGTTTGTTATACTTGACTGCAACAAGGCTGGACATTGTATTCTCCACATGACAAGCAGCGAGATATCAGAGTAATCCCATGGAAAACCACATGCTGGCAGTGAAAAGAATACTTCAGTATATGAAGGGCACAGTGGACTTCGGCTTGATGTATAATGGAAAATCTCATTTGGAATTATTGGGATATACTGATGCAGATTGGGCCAGTTTAGTGGATGACAGGAAGTCAACATCAGAAAGTTATTTCTATCTTGGAGGATTGTGTTTTTCTTGGATAATAAAGAATCAAGATTGCATTTCATTGAGCATCGCGGAAGCTGAGTACATTGCGGCTACTCAAGCATGCACACAATTATTGTGATAAAGCAGCAGCTTGATGATATGGGAGTTGAAGTGAAATCTTAGATCGGAATCCAGTGTGATAAATCAAGTGCTATAAATCTTAGAAAAAATATTGTACAACACTCAAGTATAAAGAACATTGACATAAATTATCATTTAATCCAGGAGAAAGTTGATCAAGGAATCATGAAGTTGGAGTATGTGCCTACAGAGCTACAGGTTGCAGACATTCTGACAAAGGCCTTACCCAAGGAAGCTTTAGAGAGACATCGACTAGCTCTGGGAGTTCATTCGACTCCCCGCACTTAAAAAAGTGTGGATATGGAAACCCCCCTTCTCCCCGAGGTATGATGTGTTTTTCCCTAATGTGCTGATTTGTGTTCTCTACTCTGTTACAGAATGCAAAGGAGTGACCTTTGGGTTCCTTGACAAAGTGGGAGAAAATAGTGTTTGTTTAATGGGGAGACAGTGTGGATATTTGAGAAATCATGGATGATATGGTGAGAAACTGTTAGGTGGAGTAGCGAGATTGGGGGAGCAATGAAAAAGGGTAAGCGTTTTAAACCTAACGATGCTATAAGTGATCGATCAAAGCATAGATATCACGACAACATAGGATAGTGATAAAATAAGGAGAGTTATGTTGGAATGGTGTGAGAAGGTGTCCAGCTATCACGAATTGGTATCAGTGTGGTCCATCAATTGGTATCAATTTAGCAATTGGTATTAGTTTGTAATTGACATCTGGGGTCTAACATGAAGTTCTTCATTGATGAACTTTTCATACTACTCTTCTTTCTCACACCGAGCATTTCCCATGTGGGCTTAGAGTACGTGTTAAGTGATTCCTTGATTGCTATCAGAATCGCAAGAGGTGAATGGTGGTAGTGGCTAGAAGGAGATTCAGAGGGGTATTAACATGCCTAAAATCATTCTGAGAAGAGTTATGAAGAGTTGTCAACAAACCAAAAGGGGGAGATTGTTGGGAAAAAATCCCTCAAGGTAACATTGTATTATATTTGGATTGATTGTGTTTGTTGAAAAAGAATTTTTCCATGGATAATTGTCGAGTTCCTGAGAAGTTGTTGACAATACATGTTGAAAAATAATGATGGCAAAGGAATGGATGATCTAGAGGCGGTACAAAAGAGCAGTACTAGGTGGCATCGTTTTCCAGTGTTTTTCAAATTTTTGGTGTTCAAAATTTAGAGTTTGGTGAGCATTTCAAAAATAGGATTTCCATGAAGATTATAATTAAATATGTCAATGAAATGAATTTCGCGAAGAGAGGCTTCATGGTTTGGATTTCACGAAGACCAGAAGAATGATGGTGATAATTCTTCACGATTATGTCAAAGCTTCGTGAATGGCAGAGGTTGAAGTGCATCGCAACGGTGATGGGATTTTCAAGGGAGATTCATGGAAAAAGCACGAAATAATGATGATGGTGATGCTCCGCAATTACGACGAGCTCCGCGATCAGAAAAATTTTTGTGGTGCTTCACGATATTGACAGAATTCCGGTGTAAATTTTGGAGCTTCGCGATTGGTGATGACATTGCGTGAACTTCCTGTGGAAGGGTCAAGGGTCGGTGGAATTGCCTATAAATTGAGGTCGACCCCCTCGAGAGAAGTAGATATTTTTCGAAGAAGATCATTCGCTCTTGTTTCGTGAAGGTATTTCGCGTAGCCTGTTGGCTTTGCGAAAGAAGTGGTTCGCGGCAGCTATTGTATCTCCGCAAAAGTTGCGAGTTCCGCATTTTCTCAGTGAGCTTCGTGAGGGACATTGCTCTACAACATCTTGATCTTTGTGATAGTGCTTCATGAGAGTGCTTTGCAAAAAGTCAGGATCTTCGCAAAGGATTGGTTGAGCTTCACGAAATTGGGAGCCTCACGAAGTAGGGTGCTTTGCAAAGGTGTTTCCAAAGGTAGTTTCCTAGTGTTCAGAGGAAAAGGGGTATTCATCAGGGGATGAACTTTGAACTTCAAATAGAGTATCTATCAATAGTTGAAGATGAATTCTTTCATGCAAATGAATATACCTACATGTCTATAAACTGTGAGTGGATCTTCTGAAGAAGCAGTGGGCTCACTTCAGTTGAGAGAGCAGTGAGTTCTCAAATTGTGAGTGGTTGTAAACCAAGAGGGACAGTGAGTCTACTTCAAACTTGTAAACAGCAGTGCACTTATAGTGGAATTGGTACATCAGCACACTGTTGGTGTATACTCCTTGGACATAGCCCAGTGAGGGTGAACCAAGTAAAAATTGTTGTGTCATGTGCATTCTTTAAATATTGTTCACACTCTACATCGAAAAGGAGAGAGAAGAGGGTTTTGTCTAACAGCAAAACAAGATCAAAAGGGAATTTGTTTTAATCTGTCTTACCCTGATTCACCCCTCCCCCCTCTCAGGGTATCTAGCATAGTGGACCTAACAATTGGTATCAGAGAAAAAGGTTAATATTGGTGTTTCTCTCTCAAATGGAGGTCACTAATCACAAAGGGATTCTAATCTTTGATGGGAACAATTTTCAGCTATGGAAGAATTAGATGAAACACTACTTCCGATCATTAAGAATGGATGTTTTCACAGCAGCGATGCACGGCATAATAGAATATATTAATAGTGGTGCATTCTCAGAAGTTGAGCGTAGAGAGTTGGATGCCGATGCCAAAGAAATAAATGCCTTAGGGGAGCCCTATCCAATCCTATATATACAAATTTTATGTCTTGAAAAACATCACATGCCATGTGGGAAAAGTTATTGAATATATATGAAAGAGATACAAAGGTCAGATAGGAAAAGCTTCAAGTGTTATGGAACAAGTATGTGGATCTGAGAATGAACCCAAATGAGATTGTTGATGCATTCTTTGATAGGGTAAATGTTGTAGTGGAAGACATGCAAGGTCTTGGAGAAGTTATTGAAGACATTAAAATTGTGAAGTGAATCTTGATAAAACTTCCACCTTGGTTCAATACGAATGTTTTGGTTTTGGAAGATAAAGACCTAAAAGAGATGACATTGGAAAACCTACACAGTACCCTTGTTGCATATTAAATGAGAAATGACGATAACGATGCTGTGGAAAAGGGGAAATCTAAAGAGGTGGCATTCAAGGTCATAAAGAAGCTCACCATTGATGACTCTCAGGAAGAACAAGAGATAGATGAAGTGATGTCATTCCTCTCCTCAAACCTTCAAAGAGGTTAAGGAATGTTTAAAGGGAAACTTCAAATTTCATGTTTTCGGTGTGGAAAGGTTGGACATCTTGACGCATGGTGTCCCAAAAATCTCCAAGAGGATGATGATGACGATGAAATAAAAATTCCCAAGAAGAAGTCTTCACCCTAAGGGAAAGGAAAGAAACATTTCAAGAGAAATTTCTTTAAGAAAAAGAACCTTATTTCAAAAGAATATGAATGTTCAGATGAGTCTGAGGTTGAGGAGGTTAAAGAGATAGAGAACTGCAAAGACCAAGGAGAAAATGCTATGGTGGCAGTTGTTGACAGTTCTGAGAATAAGAATGAAACTGGAGCAGATGAAGATGAAGAAGAAGTTGAGGAAAGATTTGATATGCAAGAAGAGTTAGAGGCTGCTCTTGAAGAGATAGATGTTTGGAGAGACAAAACAAAGAAATCCAACAATGTTGTTCATGATTCCAAAATCTATATATAGCAGCAGGAAGAAGAGAAGTCTGAGTTGATGGATGAAATCGAGAAACTCAAGTTATCAATAACAAAGGACTCAGAATCAGTTAGTGAGTATAAAATAAAAAATAAATAATATGAATGGGAGATCGATAGCTTGAATTAACACAAGGAAAGAATAAAATCAAGCATATTGAAGAACTTGAAGGAGAAGTTGTCGGTGTGTGGAAAAATGATAAAGATCATGAAAAGCTCTTGACTCCTACTAGGTCATCAAGAAAGCAGATCACTCAGAAAACTGAGAAGATAAAAGTGGAGAATAGTGGTTCAGCAAAAAAGAAGAATCATCATTATTCAGATGTTAATATTGATGGGGGGCTTGATTGAAAACAGAAAGCTGTGAAAGTTGAGGTCAGACAGCAAGCACCCACTCTGAGACTAGAGGTGGATTTGGTCATAAGGAAGAATCAGAATATTCAGAGATATCAAAGAGAAACTTGTTGTACAGAAGTAACACGATGGAATGCGCCTTATATCAGGTGTTATTGTTGTGAAAAAATGGGACATTCATAGTATGTGTGTTCCATATCCAAGAGATATCGAAGGGCACAAGAACAGAGGTAGAAGCCAAACAGACAAAGGTTCTCTTGAACTTATTTCGAAGGGCACTGTTTTTGGTGCGGAGGATTCGGGCACATGGCTAGGTATTCCACTTCGACCATACAAAGGAATATGCCAAAGCATAACTCAAATATTCACAAACAGCAGATCAATGAACCAACAGGTGAGTTGAAAATGCAAAATATATTTGCACCACTACAGGATGAAGTCGGTCCATCATACTCTGAGAAATAACAGAAGTCTCAATCTGTACCGAGTGTGAAGTCAAAAATATGGACCATGAAGAGGATGGATGAGAAGGCCGTGGTGGCAGAAATTTCCCTTAAAGCACCAGATCGCTCTGGTGTGTGGATCATTGATAGTGGTTACAGATCTCACATGACAGGTAATAAGGATCTTGTTACAGGCATGAAATTTGACAAATAATGAGTTTTCAAGTTTGGAAATGATGCAGGCCTGAAGATTATTGGCTCGAGAAAGGCTAAGTTTGGGGGCAAAGAGATTAGACGTGCCGATGTCTTAGTAGTAGAAGGCCTCAGTCACAATTTTCTCAGCGTCAGTCAACTATGTGACTCAGGACATTCTATATGGTTTACTAAGAAGATGTGTGTCGTCAAAGGAAGAGATGGGGTAATATTTCTACAAGGAAAAAGAACAATGGGAAATCATTACCTGGTGAGTGGAGAAGAAGATATGTGTTTTCTATTTGGAGAGGAAGAAAACAAGTTGTGGCATAAGCGACTTGGTCATCTTTTCCAACCATCCCTGGAATATCTAGTAAAGTGTGGTATAATAAGAGACCTACCCAAGCTATCACGTGATTGTACTCACATGTGCGACGCATTCCAACAAGGGAAGCTCATCAGAAAGACGTATAAGGAAAAAGAAAATAATTCAACAAGAGTGATCGAATTGGTGCATGCAGATGTTTGTGGACCTATCACACCAAGTGAAATTGACAGAAAGAGGTACTACATTCTTTTCATTGATGACTATAGTAGAATGGAATGGGTATTTGTTATTTCCCATAAGTCCGATGTGTTTGAATGCTTAAAATAGTACTGAAGGGAGTGTCAAGGGATGCTTGGATAGAAAATTATAAAGTTTCATACTGACAATGCTACGAAATTCACAAACAGTCAGGTGGAATATTATCTCCAGAAACACAGGATAATGCATCAAATTTCTTCAGTAGGAACTCCCCAGTAGAATGGAGTGGTTAAAATGAGAAATCGAATAATCAACAACATGGATAGAATGATGCTCGTTGAAAAAAAACCTACCAGAGAAATTTTGGAAGGAAGCAGTTTTGACATCGGTCTACATTTCAAACAGGGCTCTGTTGTGTCTGGAGGAAGGAAAGACTCCATATGAGATATGGTATGGAAAGAATACAATGGTGAAATACTTCTGAATATTTGTAAGTAAGTGTTTTATCCTCAATAAGTAAAAACATATGAAATATGAGTCTCGAGGAGATGAGGGGATATTCCTTGGATACTCAGGAAAAAGAAAGGAATATAAATGCTTTAACAAAAGGCTAGGAAAAGTAGTTGAGAGAAATAATGTAACTTTAGTGCAGAATGAGGAGATAATTCAACAACGCAGTGAAAAATTTCCTGATAAGAGTGATGAGGAATAATGCAACATAGGGGAAGAAAAAGTGACTGATGTTGATTCAGAAGAAGATACTGATAATGAGCATGAAGAAGTAAAGCCTATATCTGCACAAAAGCCAAGGAGTCGAGTGAAATTGATAGGCAGAATATTATTGGTGATTAGTCTGCTCCGATTCAAACTAGGATAATGAAATCACTACAGCAGACATCTTTCCAATCTCAGGTTGAGCCAAAATGCTTTGCTGATGTAGCTGAAGATGAAAACTGGATTCAGGCAATGAATGAAGAGGTAAATCATATTGAGAAGAATCAAACATGGGAGATTGTTTCGAAGCCAGTAGATAAGAATGTCATCAGGACTAAATGGGTATATCGCAACAAAATGAATGAAGATGGCACATTGATTTGGAACAAATCACGACTAGTGTGCAAGGCGTACTCCCAGATCGAGGGAATAGATATTGATGAGATATTTGCACCAGTTGCAAGGCTGGAGAAAATCAGATTATTCCTAGCCATCGTAGTGAAAAGGAAGTTTAAAGTGTTCGATATGGATGTCAAAACTGCATTTTTGAATGGGGTTCTGGAGGAAGAAGTGTATATTGAGCAGCCAGATGGTTTTCTCATTCATGAGGATAAGAACAAGGTTTGCAGACTGCAGAAGGCACTGTATGGGTTGAAACAAGCACCAAGAGCATGGTACTCAAGTCTTGATCAATACTTGAAGAAGCTTGGTTTCTAGCATAGGGGAGTTGATTACAATCTCTATTTCAACAAAAATAGTAATCAAAGGATGGTGGTCATGGTTTATGTCGACGATATAATATTTGGCGGATCAGATGAAGCTCAGTGCAGATAGTTTTTCAAATTCATGAAAAGTGAGTTTGAAATGTCAATGATTGGAGAGCTAACATTTTTCCTTGGTCTAGAGGTGACACATGGAAGGAATGAAACATTCATTTCACAATCCAAATATTCCAAGGAGGTTTTGAAAAGATTTGGAATGGAAAATTCCTAGGAGATAAAGACTCTGGTAGAAACCTGGATGAAATTGTCCAAAGATGAGGATGGAAAGGTAGTTAATATCACAGAATACAGGAAAATCATTAGAAGTTTATTATACTTGATTGCAACAAGGCCTGACATTGTATTCGCCACATGCCAAGTAGCGAGATATCAAAGTAATCCCATGGAAAGCCACATTCTTACAGTGAAAAGAAAACTTCGATATATCAAGGGCATAGTGGACTTTGGCTTGATGTATAATGGAAATTCTCAGTCATAATTATTGGGATATACTGATGCAGATTGGGCTGGTTCAGTGGATGACAGGAAGTAAACATCAGGAGGTGTTTTCTATCTTGGTGGATTGTGTGTTTCTTGGCTAAGAAAGATACAAGATTTTATTTCATTAAGCACCGCGGAAGATGAGTACATTGCGGCCACTCAAGAATTCAAACAATTATTATGGATGAAACAGTAGCTTGATGACATGGGAGTTGAAGTGAAATCTCTGATCGAAATCCAGTGTGATAACTCAAGTTCTATAAATCTCAGCAAAAATCCCGCACATCACTCAAGGACAAAGCACATTGAGATAAATTATCATTTTATCAAGGAGAAATTTGAGCAAGGAATCGTGAAATTGGAGTATGTGCCTACAGAGCTATACGTTGTAGAAATTCTGAAAAAGGACTTACCCAAGGAAGCTTTTGAGAGGCATCGACTGGCTCTGGGAGTTTAGTCAACTCCCCGCACTTAAAAAAGTGTGTATGTGGAACCCCCCCCCCCTTCTCCCCGAGGTATGATGTGTTTTTCCCTAATGTGTTGATGTGTGTTCTCTACTCTGTTACAGACTGCAAAGGAGTAACTTTTGGGTTCGTTGACAAAGGGGGAGAAAATAGTGATTGTTCAAGGGGGAGACAGTGTGGATATTTGAGAAATCATGGATGATATGGGGAGAAACTGTTAGGTGGAGTAGCGAGATTGGGGGAGCAATGAGAAAGATGGAGCATTTTAAATCTGACGATGCTAGAATTGATCGATCAAAGCATAGATATCTCAATAGCACAGGATCGTGATAAAAGAATAAGCGTGGTGTTGGAATGGTGTGAGAAGGTGTCCAGCTATCACGAATTGGTATCAGTGTGGTTCAACAATTGGTATCAATTTAGAAATTGGTATCAACTTGGAATCGACATTTGGGGTCTGACATGAAGTGTTTCATTGATGAACTTTTCATACTACTCTTGTTTCTCAAGCCGATCATTGCCCATGTGGGCTAAGAGTACGTGTTAAGTGATTCCTTGAATGATATCAGAATCACAAGAGTTGAATGGTAGTAGTGGCTGGAAGGAGATTCAGAGAGGTATCAACATGCAGAAAATCATTCTGAGAGGAGTTATGAAGTGTTGTCAACAAACCCAAAGGGGGATATTGTTGGAAAAAAATCCCTCAAGGTAACATCGCAGTATTTTTGTGTTGATTGTGTTTGTTGACAAATGAGGTATCCATGGAGAATTGTTGAGTTCCTGAAAAGTTGTTGACAATCCATGTTGACAAAGAATGATGACAAAGGAATGGATGATCTGGAGATGGTACCAAAGAGTAAAACAAGGTGGCGCTGTTTCCCAGTGTTTTCCAAATTTTTGGTGTCCAAAATTTGTAGTTTGGTGAGCATTGCGAAAATAGGATTTCCATGAAGATTATAATTAGATATGGCAATGGCATGAATTTCACGAAGAGAGGCTTCATGGTTTGGATTTCACGAAGACCAGAAGAATGATGGCGGTGATTCTTTGCGATTACATCAAAGCTTCGCGAATGGTAGAGGTTGAAGTGAATCATGGTAGTGATGGGATTTGCGAGGGAGATTCATGGAAAAGGTGTGAAATAATGATGACGGTGATGCTTCGCAATTACGATTAGCTCCATGATCGGAAAATTGCCCTGGTGCTTCGTGATATTGACAGAATTCCGGTAGAAATTTCGGAGCTTCGTGATTGGTGATGATGTGGCGCAAAATTTGCATGGAAGGGTTGAGGGTCGGTGGAATTGCATATAAATTGAGGTCGACCCCCTCAAGAGAAGTAGATATTTTTTGAAGAAGATCTTTCACTCTCATTTCGCAAAGTTAGTTCACATAGCCTGTTGGCTTCTCGAAAGAAGAGCTTCACGGTGGCTATTGTAGCTCCGCAAAAGTTGCGAGCTCCACATTGGCTCAGCGAGCTTCACGAGGGACATTTCTCTACAATGACTTGAGCTTCTCGATAGTGCTTTGTGAGAGTGCTTCGCAAAAATTCAGGAGCTTTGTAAAGGATTGGTTGAGCTTTGCGAAACTGGGAGCCTCATGAAGTATGGTGCTTTGTGAAGGTGTTTCCAAAGGTAGTTGCATAGTGTTCAGAGGTAAAGGGGTATTCATCAGGGGATGAAATTTGAACTTCAAATAACGTATCTATCAACAGTTGAAGATGTATTCTTTCATGAAAATGAAGATACCTACAAGTCTATAAACTATGAGTGGATCTTCTGAAGAAGCAGTGAGATCACTTCAGTTGAGAGAGCAGTGTGTTCTCAAATTGTGAGTGGCTGTAAACTGAGAGGGACAGTGATTTCGCTTCGAACTTGAAAACAGCAGTAAGCTTATAGTGGAATTGGTACATCGGCACACTCCTGATGTATGCTCCTTGGACGTAGCCCAGTGAGGGTGAACCATGTAAAAATCATTGTGTCATGTGCATGATTTAAAGTTTGTTCAAACTCTGTATCAGGAAGGAGAGAGAAGAAGGATTTGTCTAACAGCAAAACAAGATCAAAAGGGGCAGTTGTTTTAATTTGTCTTACCCTAATTCACCCCCCCCCCCCCTCTCAGGGTATTTATCCTAGTGGACCTAACAATTGGTATCAGAGAGAAAGGTTAATATTTGTGTTTCTCTCTCAAATGGAGGTCACTAATCATAAAAGGATACTGATCTTCAATGGGAACAATTTCTAACTATGGAATAATCAGATGCAACACTACTTCTAATCATTAGAAATGGATTTTTTCACAGTAGAGATGCATGGAAAAATAGTAGATATTAATAGTGGTGCATTATCAGAAACTGAGCATAGAGAGTTGGATGATGATGATAAAGCAATAAATGCCTTAGGGGGAGCCCTATCCAATCCTATATATACAAAGTTGATGTCTTGAAAAACATCACATGCCATGTGGGAAAAGTTATTGAATATATATGAAGGAGATTCAAAGGTCAGAGAGGAAAAGGTTCAAGTGTTGTGATATCCTAAACTGAATGAAACATATCAATTCCAAGGATGACATCATATTGTTTTATTTGTAAACATAGAAAATCTCCCCAAGGGTAGTGCTTCCCCAACACTAGCTCACAGTCTCTACATACTTCAAACAATTCAACTCAACCTCCAACTTGTGTAGTCAACGCCAAGGGAACTGGAATCCTATCTACCTCAAGTCCCAAATCATGGACAAGGGTAGGTGATATGAAGGTGTGTGTCACTTCTGAATCAAACAAGGCATACACCAAGGAAGAAAACAAGCAAAGTGTACCTTGAACGACGTCAGGATCACTTGGTGCTGACAACGCTAAATCATGAAGTTGTCCATGAACTTCTCTATGGCCTCTCTTACCTTGATGAAGACCACCACCATGATTGCACTCTAATATATGAGGAAGGTTAGTATCACAAGGTTGTCCTCTGCCTACACCATCTACCCTCTACTGATCTAATGTTGGTGCAACCTACTACTGCAACCTTGGTTGGAACTTCATCAATGATGGAACCTAGAGAGGAAAAGCTGGTTCATGATGACTGCTCTGAAAAGTCGGGCACTCATGCTACTGATAACCTTAACCACCACACGAAAAACCAAAACATGATCCCTTGGCATAGGCCTAGGAGCTGTCTCCCCTAGAGAAATGAGATGCTGAGGGCTGGGACCTACCCCCGGCGAAATAGAAACTCTTCTGCCCTGAAAACCTTGAACACTGGACCACAGCTCTGCTATGTGAGAAGTCATGAAGACTCCCCTCTTAATGATCTAGTTTTATCAAATGTCCTCTCGATGACTGTTTCCCTTTATAGAACCTCAAGATATGTCTTCAGCATAAATGGGGTGACATGGTGCTAGATCTCTTGATGCAAAGACTCCTCTAAATGCCTCTCCCTAGCCCCTCATTTAGAAAAAAGTCTGAACCATATCATAAAAGGTTCTTCAAATGGATTCAAAACTCTGGCACACCGGAGATCCCTTGTTGAAGGGTAAGGTGCTCCTGGTGATTAGACACCTTGGCTGTAGATGAAAGAAACTCAGCTCTAAACTTTTCTTAGAACTCCTCCCATGAGATTACTAACTCCTCACAATCCCTGAGGCACAAGAACAAGCACTGCCTCACTACTCCATGCAGCATCATCACAACCAAGGACACCCATTGCTCCTTCCGAGCATGGATCGAACTAAAGCTTATCTTGACCTCCTCCAACACATTTTTTTTACTTCATCTGAAACAGAGCCCTCATACTTTTATAGAATCTTGAGAAAAAACTCTCAGATTTTCCTCCTCCATGTGTCTTCATCGTCAACCACTACCCAGCAGTGATCTACTAGCACAGTCTACTGAACATCTTCTATGTGATCCTGACAAGGATGTCAACCTAGAGTCGTACCAAAAAAATAAAAAATAGTTAGATCCCTTAAACCTGGAATATGGAAGAATCGTCATTAATTAATTAATTGGGTTTTTATTCATTTTTGGTGAACCTATCCCATGGTCTACCATTCAAAGACAGGCAAAAAGAATAATGATGCATGATCCTTTCCTAGGTCTATAACCTGAAAATAGTATCACCTTGTTTAGCAACCATTGTAAACATAATGGTCTATACATCAATTCATAGGGGGGCCTAAAAGCCTATGACTTAGATAGTCTAATGTGTTTACATAACTTGCTAAACATGACTAACACTGTTACCCTACCAACCCATGCATCCTCAACTATGCCTAACTCCAAACTCCATCCTATCTCCCAATTAGAGCTATGATACCACTCTATCACTACCCCCTCTACAGAAAGTGTACCCCTCTTGGGATGAAAATGTTGGATGGGAGATAATGATCCTTGAGTCCTGCCTCCAGTAGGCCCTGAGTTGGCGACTAGCCCCGAGGGTATAGTAAATACAAAAATGGGAGGCATTACCTTCTAAGAAAACACATGCGAAAGAAATAGATAAGACAGACACCAACCAACTCCAACTCAGACTGCAATATAAAAGAAATCACATGTGCACATATATAATGTCATGCAAAATTTCTACAACTAATAGTGGAAAAGGGAAATTACCCAAAAGAAAGTGAAAGCAATAGTGACCACGAATCCTAAACAGCTCCTGCAACCCCAAGCTAGTAGAAACCAGCCTGATCTCCAACCTTCTCCAAGTGACCTGAAAAAAAAAGTTTGTATATACATAGGGTGAGTATAACAGTATACTCAGTAGGATCCTCTACAGAGCCTCTTTCAGAAATTTAAAGAGATCATGCTAAAGCATAATAAACAAAAAGTGAAATTAACTTGTCACCTAAACAGGTATACTATTTTTCTATCCTCGCCATGGCTACTCTCACCAAGTATTGCATACAAGAGTATATAATATAAAAAATAATATCAAGGGTACCCCACTACTACTTCCCCACTGGTTTGTCACTTTTCCCCAATGTCGCACTTCCTAAGCATCTCTCTCTAAAAAGGATTTCCCACAGACTCCGAGGCAACACACCACAACATGCACCTCATTCAACAAAACCACCATGTCCACATAATCAAAGTAACCACATAGTTTCTGGGAGCCACCACAAATCGCATTACAAGTATCATACACTGGGTATTATACCTCAAGCCATTATAGCCCATACACCGAGTAAGGATCCTCATTCCATCAGAGCCTATACATGTTACACCTATTGTTTTCCATAGGAAACTATATCTAGGATATATGTGTGTGAATAACCATAATCAATTACAGCCCTATACACACATATAAGGGGAAAACTAACCATTTTTCCTAACAGTACAATTAATTACCAAGGGAAGAGAGCGGGGCCAAATGGGGTAGTTAGCCATCCATCCTTCCCCCAGAATGTTGGTTAAAACACACCCTAGGGTTTAGAATCCTCAGGGTGTCAGTTTCCCTAACTGATAGGTTGGTGTAGCTTATAGAAACACAAAAGGTATAGAATATACTATATCTCACAACCACACTATGGGCATAACATAGTCATAAACTCAACTGCAGCTAATGTCTCTCGAAATCTTGGATGTCACTTATATGACTAGGTATCCTATAAGGACACAAAAATTTAAAGGGATTTATTACATTACTTCATTCCCTTTTTATCCATTTCACTTTACGTTAATTAATTCTTTAAACAATAATTAACTAATAACAATTCCACATTACATTTCCATAGCATCTCATCCAAAGTCAACTTTCCCTTTAAATTGTAACCTTAGAATTATGTCCCAATAAGATCCAACCCCTTGGGTTAACATCATTTATTCAATCATTTATTTATAGCATTACATTCCCTTATTCCCAAACATTCATGAAAAACATTCAAAGCTACTAAACACAAGGGGCTCAACATGATAAGTAGATGAACTACCCATCAAGTCCTTTCCGACTATATAAAGAGCATAGAACCATCCTCTCTCAGGAAGCTAAACAAAGGAATATTGTGGAATACCCCAAGATTTTTCACCCCTTTTTGAAGTAGGGTAAGCAAATATAGATACCTTGCACAGTGGAGAATTTAATGAAGGTAAATAACCAATAAGAATCAGCAAGCATCCAAACATTCACATCAAACCTATTTCATCATCCCTGGTGTCCTCCTTGACACCCACATGCATAAACTGATCCATCTCACCACTCTATGAGTCAAATGCTACCACAACCAGTAGGCCACCCTACACCAACATATCACAATAGCCATCCAGGATCGCATCACAACACAAGCAGCAGGAAAACCAACATGATATCAATTGGGCTCTTGGCCCTTAAACTAGAAAGAGGGTAACTCTGAAGCATACAATGAATTATCTATTACCAAACAACCATTTCTTTAATCCATCTTGAATTAACCTATTTATTATTCATATGTTCCAACTTCAGAAAACCTAAATAGTAAGCTTTAATAAATTGATTAAACATGCTTACTGAAACAATTTGATTAACCTAAAATCACAAAAATAAGCATCATATTAATTCACATGACTCTTTATCTTTACCAAAACAATTATCAATTAATTCCAACTTTACGTTCGTTACCAATTTCCATATAAAATGAAAAACTAAAACAAAGTAAGCATATATATATCATACTATCTAGAAAAACAACAGGGAATAAAATATGATGGATATCAATTTATATATTCAGTTCAAATATCTATTATGTCAATTCCATTGTGATCCATGGATAAAACATGCTAACTCTACAGTTTCATGTAATAGAAAAGAGAAACAACAAATCCCTTACCTCAAATAGTTCATGTTGTTCTTTATACAAGAACAAGCCAGATAATGGGTTATGGTCTCCTCCCTCATTACAACTATATCCACCCGAGGATGCAGAGACACCACCACACTGGTCAACACCCAAAAAAATTCTACTAGAACATGAAGATAAAATTACCAAAAATTGAAAGTAGAAATAGAAGGAGATGAACCCAAAAGAATGACGATAGGTCATACCATGTATTGAAGATTGATCAATACTGCTTGGTTAGATCAAAAACAGGGGGAGCCAATCTAAGGTGTAAAGTTTGATCACACAAATCCTACATGAAGGAATGAAAGGTTCTAGAATCTCACACCCAAGAACAAGGAGGAAGAAATATAGGGGAAGATATATCGTCCCTTTAAAAGATTTAATAGAGGAGCTATTTAAGATATTCTGGATTTTCCATTAAAAAGGATTTCATTAAATCATGAGGTTGGACCAAGTAAAAGCATCTCGAGATGTAAGAAAATTAGTATATGAGTTATGGCCTTTGAATCGACATTAGAGTCCTTAGAACTAGGATTTAAATGAATTTTACATCAAAGGAAATGTTAAGGGCATGAAACTGTATGAAGCTGGAAACACTGTTTAGGAACTCAAAATTTGGAAAAGGAAAAACACTATTCATGAACCTCACCATTGAAACCTAATCGTTGGAACCTCACTGTTCCAAAAACACTATTCATAAACTCAATATTTGGAAAAGGAAATAGGATACCGTTGGAACCTCACCATTCTGGAAACACTATTCATAAACTCCATATTTGGAATGGAAAAAAATTGTTCATTAACCTCACCATTGGAACCTCACTGTTCTAGAAACACTATTCATGAAATCAAAATTTGGAAAAGAGGCTACCGTTGGAACCTCACCATTCTGGAAACATTGTTCATGAATGTGAAATTTGGCAAAGGAAAGAGGCTACCGTTGGAACCTCACCGTTCTTGAAGCACTGTTCATGAACTCTAAATTTGTCAAGGGAAAAAACATTGTTCATGAAGCTCGCCATTGAATCCTCATCGTTGGGACCTCACCATTCTGGAAAACTGTTTATGAATACAAAATTTGGAAAATGAAATACACTTTTCATGAACCTCACTATTGGAACCTCACTGTTCTAGAAACACTTTTCATGAACATGAAATTTTGGAAAGGAAAGAGAGGATACCATTGACCTCTCCGTTGTACTGTTCACAGAACTCAAACATTGGAAAAGTGTTGGGGATATGTCACCTTATCCTCCCAGAACACCTCAAACACCATATTTAATTAAAGGAATGGACTAGAGTGGTCTAGACCATTACAAAGGGATGTAAAAAAATTTACATAGGCTTGATGTTGAGGTATTAATTTTTTTTTGGGATAAAGAGAAGATTGATAGGAAATATGTAAATTTGATAGTATTGCTGAATAAGGAAATTATTAGTAGTTTATTGACTAATTGAACTATTTTTTCTTTATTGAAGTTTATTTTATTTTAGGATTTAGGAAATATATTTGATAGTCTTTGTTTTTTTGAGTAACAAGTATAGTGTTTATTTCTGGAAACAGCTACGTTATCATTGTGTTTTTGTGGTGATTCAGTTTATTAGAATGTTTAAGGAGAATATATGATCAAGGTATTGATGTGTTTAGTATGTGACATCAAGAGAAACATTGTATTTTTTTGGGGATTAAAATATTGTGACTTTTGTGTTTTGAATAATGGTTTATAATTCATAAAGGAGTTTCTGATTTCACCTCTTTTTGGAAATAATTAAGAGATCTTTGGGTAAAATTATTGAAATCCCGATGCATAATCTTTCACATGGAAATTTTTTCATATTAGCTATATTTTCTTATACTAACTAATTTTGTTCGCTATTTAACTAAAGTCAAGATGAATATCTTTCCATACATTTATAAATGTTTACAAATTATTATAATTTTGTTTAATCATCATTATATTATGGGCTAAAAAGTAGTGGAAACTAATGTAAACATGAAACCAAAATAGTAAATTAAAATTTTCAATTTTAGGAAATCAAAAAATTATTATTTTTTTTCATTCCTTTATAAAATAATTCCTTATCTCAAGGAATGGAATGCTGAAAATGAAAAAAAAAATCTTATAATCATTTATAATGAATTGATGATATTTTCAACCATTTCTAAATTATGGATTTTTGGACATTAACATTATCATTATGATATACTTTATCACTATTTATTAGTCAATGGATGATAATTTTATCCTCCATGTATATATTTTAACATCCTACTAATGATCTCATTCTCTGAAAACATGATTCTATGTTATTTAGGTATCCTTTATTTTTCCCACTTCTATTTTTTAATGGATGTTTTATTATCCCTTTGTACCATATGGGTTTTCAATAAAGATATTTTCAATCATTTATCCTTTGATGGCCAAGATAAAAGATAAAGGAAAAAATTAATTTAATGGTGGGAGAATGTGACCCCCAAAATATTTAGATTAAAATAATTATAAGATCAGAAGTTTTCTTAACATGAAACACCAAACATTATGTGAATTGTGATATGCTATAAGAATATTATCATTTAAATATAAATTTTATATCAAACCCATTTAATTTGTTGGTTTTAATAGTAATACTTCCTTTATTAAATATATGTATAATTTTCCAACCCAATACAAACAATATGATTAATGCTTTTGAAATATACAAAGAATTTTTAGTAGTCACTTTAAAATTCAAAAATACATCTTCTTCAAAAATGTTTATTGTTTTATGAAGGAATATTGTCTTTAATTTCTAAAAAAATTATAAATTATATATTTTTTAAAGTATATAAATTTCCAAATAATCAATATAAATTTACATTAGGGTGATGTTTCAAGCTTTTCTTAAATGATTGATTTTTCAGTGAACACTGAATAATACTAAAAACTATATGATTAATTTAATGTGTTTGAATATTAAAATTTTTATTATAACAAGTTTTAATGTTTTATTACATCATTATTGTTAAACATAATCTTAATAATTTCACTACATTCAAAATTATTCGTAATTTTAGAAAAAAAATGTTTCCACTTACCAATTCATTTTTCCGGAAAACTATTTTTCATAACATTTTGAGAGATTATTTTAAAATAATTTATAATAGTTATAGTTAATGAATTCTTTAAAATGGATTAAATATTTTTAATTAGAATTTCTAATATTTATAAACACTTTAACTTTATTTTTTTCCAAATTAACATTAACTATTGTAAATATTCTTCACCTTTGTAACTGTAAATTAATTAAGTTTATAAATAATATAAAAAGGCTCTAAATTTCTATATTATATATTGAATATTTATATTGGATGAGTTTATTTTTAAAATCCACATCTCATAATAAAATATATT
Source organism: Viscum album (assembly GCA_963277665.1). Classification (NCBI taxonomy): domain Eukaryota; kingdom Viridiplantae; phylum Streptophyta; class Magnoliopsida; order Santalales; family Viscaceae; genus Viscum; species Viscum album. The sequence goes on from OY728148.1 coordinate 549,751,797, forward strand.
TAAACTTATTTACATTTTTCCTTCATAATTTCCTTAGTATAAATTTAGGTAAAGAATCAACACAAAATTTAACTCTATTTTTTTTAATTTAAATAATATTTATTTATATTGATAAAATAGGTTATTTCCTATAATAAATGGATATTATAAATTGTAATGAATTTATTTTATCATTTTAATTTATTTTTAATTTTTAATAATGGAATAATTAGGTTAACTTCTTACACAACACAGATATAGTGTATTTTTTAGTAGTTGAAAGATCAAGTAAAATATTTAAAAAAATTAAATGTAATATTTTATTCTTTATTTATAGTGTTATAAGAATTTTTTAGAAAATCAAATTTTATTAATGATTTTATAAAATTTTATATTATAATAAAATTATTTCCTTTATTTTCTAAATTCAACTATAAAAATATTCCTAACAATGAATCTAATGGAATATTATGTTTAAAATATTTTATTAAATGAATTAAAATTCGTAACAATATATTATTCATCAAACTAATTAGGTTATTATATATAATATCAACCATTATCAGCTTATTGATCACTTTTCTTTTAATAGTAAAAAAAATTACCACTAAAGAATATGAAACTTTGGTATCATGGTAATTTTCAAAAGGGTTAACGGGGGTAAAAACTAAGAGATAAGGGTTAAATCATCTCCCAAACATGTATAAATATTATTGGAAGATATTATTTTATCTTATATTTATCTTATAATTTTAATATATCAAACCAGAGAAACATAAACATAAAAATTAATTTATATTAATTTAACACTTATGTAATTCTAGGGGTGCCCCAATCCTCTCTTATTCAACAACATCGCCTCTCATCTCTTCTGCACACTTCTTAAGACACATAGTACAACCAAATCCCTATAAAACAAAACCTCTTAAATTTATTATAAACATGATATATGTGATTTTATTCTTAAAATACTATCTCTTAGGTTTTTAAGAACATATCTAAATGATGTTATTCAAAGAGGAGGATGTTGGAGTGTTTACTAATAAAATCAGATTCGAGGTAAGGGTTTCTCATCTCAAATTTATTTCCATGATATATGTTTTGGATTCACTAGTTGTTTTATTTTTTGTTTCATATAATACCCATGAATATGTTTCATTAAACGTTTCATAAAAATTAAGGTATTTTACAAATCAATATAATGTTCTCCCTTTCCTGAGGTTTTGATTAAAAGATTACCAAATTTATATGTGTTATTTATCTCAATATTGTCTCATTGAGATATGATTTGATGTCATGAACCAGTTAATATTTATGATTATTATATAATTCCTCATTAACATGTTGTATCTTGAATCTCCATATGATCATGATATTTAATTTTGTATTTAAAGTAATTATTATGTGGTGTTTATGATTCAATGGTTTCTAACACAGTATGGGTTTTATGTTATAATCTCATTAGTAGCTGGATTTTTAATTATTAAATTTATTATGATGAAGGTATATGATCATTATCTATAAATTATTTAGTGTTTTGTTATCCTATGGTTATTTATATTGATTAAAATCATTCATTTAATTTTCCACTCGTTTATAACTCAAGATGTCGAAATAATGTTTTCAAGAAAATCATACATTATTTTACTATTCGGTCAAGATGAATTTTATTCAAATAATATAATTTCATTAAATTCTTCTATATAATGTTTTTATTATTCTATTATAATTTTTTAAATTCATTTTTATATATATTATAATATCTATATAAAAAATAAAAGGTATCTTCTTTTTATTTTTTGAGCATGAAACTTTTTACTTTTTACTAAACATGATAAATGATTTTTTTAACATATATGGAATGAATAGAATTTCATTCCATCATAAACACTCAATGATTTAAATCATACTTTTCAAGTCTTAATGTTTAATTTAAATGAATGTTTTTTATTTAACATTTTGTAAATTTTTAGATATTAAATAAGTAATTTCAAAATGAAATGGGTATTTTCCTCATGGAATATTATAACGACCTGTTAAAGTAGTTTTTTATCTATGATAACATCATTTGATGCTGATTATATTTAAAATAGATATAATTCAGTGATACTATCCTTATTCCTTATTGGTATAGTTTCTAGTTATGATGATTAAATATTGATGAAATCCATTATCTTCTCCTTGGGTTAAATTTTGATGGAAGGATAAATGTTTTCAAGATGTTATGGAATACATATGAATAGTATCTTATTATGTGAAGAGAAACACTGTTATTTACCTCCATTGAATTGGGTACAGATTAATGTTTTGTGAGATCAAATGGTACTTGGGATATTGTCATAATCCCAACAGAGTGTATATAGGACGTTATTGAAATCCCAAAAAGGGTCCATGAAGGTTATCCGAAGAAAAAATTACAGTACATCGGACATTATCTGAATACCAAAATAGGGCACACATGAGGTTATCCCAAGACTAACAGAAGGTAAATGGGAGGTTATCTCAATCTTAAAAAAGATACATGGGTGGTTATCCTAGGATAAATATGTGGCGAATTTCATAGTTGTTGACCTTGTAATATGATTTCTATTATTATGATTAACCCACACTTTATGTGACTATATTCTAACATGATCATATACTTTTGATTTGTTCTCATGTATGTTGAATTATGATTCTCATATGATTTGTATCTTATAAACAACTCATATTTATTCCAGGACTTGTGATTAGGATCTATGAATTTTGGGATATATTTTTTTTATTCACTCATTCTCGTAACCTTACACTCATGTTATAATTAAAAATGATCAATGATGGATATCTCTAAGGTTCATCCAAACTTAGAATCTGAGTTAATCCATTCTATTGTTTTCTATTACCCATGATTTAAAGGAAGGTGTTATGTATGTCATTCTTAAGAAGGGTACTCGATATGGAAAAATTAGTGGGAGATGATGTAGATTTTTATGAAACTATTGTTTATATATCCATGTTTCGAAATACATCAAACCATTATGCATCTGGAATAAATCGTAATGGTGTGTATTAAATTTCCATCTAATGAGATTTTAAAATTATGTATATAATTCTTGGGCCACCTTATCAGGGATTTTGAAAATCCTAGTATGTAATTGTATTCTTTATATAGACAATATATATAGTAAAGGTTGAGAAATATAGTATAGTCCAAAGTAGCATACTTTACAAAATTTGAATATTTTGTGTATATTTGGTATTAATATGTAATTTTTTAAGTTAAAAATGTATTAAAAAAATTTATTTCAAATAAATGGGATTATGTTTGGATGTTTATAAAATATTTGTAAAGAAATTGAATGATTTTTCATTTATGTCTGGTGGATTTTCTCTAAAGTGAATAATGAGATTTATTTTGATGAAAATGAATAAATTTAGTGAAAGTGAAAAGTTTCATGAGTATAATAATTTGGTCAATGAATTTGAAAAAATGATGAATTCATGTGTAAAAGGAAGTGTTTATTATAATAAAAATAATAATTCATAAATAAAAGGTTTAATTCTAGGAAGAATAGTTATAAGAGTGAAGAACATTGGTGTGATTTTTGTGGAGGTAGAGTTGCATGATTGAAAGGTTTCATGTTGCATGAAGGGCCAATATTTGATATTAAATACCTTACCCTAGAAAAGGAATGGAGATATTAGGAAGATTAATATTTTTGATAATTAAATATGCTTTGATTTCATTAAAGAAAATTTGTGAGAGGATGTTCCTTGAATAGTTGTGTTCTATGAGTGAATTTTCTAAATCACTTTGTTCCATTGACATACTATTTTTCACAAATTGTTTGTTTTGAATGAATTAATATCTTGCATGAAAAAAAATAACCAGAATTTGGGTCATGTGTTGGGATTTACGAGCCTATATATAGAGGAATTAAAGTTTTATGAATGTAATAAATTTTTTAGTTTCTCTAAATTAATATAATAAAGATAGAATATAACGGAGTATAAATATCTAATTATAAAGAAGAAGAATAAGAAAAGGAGATTTATTTATAACCAAATACCTAGTTAAATAATAATAAATATCATAACATCATATTTCTAGTGGTGAATTATCTATATCCAGAGAATAAGTTTTGTTACGATGGTATTGTGGAAGAAAAAGAATAAACCCTCACCATGGAGAGTCAGTCACATCCAGTTTTTAAAGAGGTTTGAATATAAATAGATCATAGTGGTGTATCTATCTATATATGATTATATAAATTATTTCAACATCATGTGATTATCTAGAAGATAACTTCATGTCTATAAATTTTAGGATGGACCCTTATGGCTGTAAATTGATTGTATCCTTCACCAGATCAATCTATGGAGGGATGAAAAACAAGTGTTTATATGATTTATAGCATATATCTCCTAAATATTTATAATAATGATATTTGATATTCATTAAATATATTAAATTACACCCATCAAATAACTTTAACATAAAAATTATTAATTTCCATTCAATGTTCATGTGTTCATCATAAAAATATATAAAGAGCATTTACTAAATTCATTTTATTAAACTATAGTTTAATATTTTGACTATATATATCAATAATATTTATTCAAATTGTGGGATTATTTTTTTTAGAGGTTTATAATTAAATTTACATAAAATCATTCAACTGAATCTATGGATAATTAGAAATCTAAAGGGTCATATATACCCCACAAGAAGGCCCAAAATATATCAAGGAAACTAGACCATCCATGACAACTGAATTTCATGTATAAATCCAGAAGACCAAATTTTATGAAACTACCCAATATTTTAATTATACTGTATCACATTTTGGATAAAAATATTATAGCCCAAATCAAACAACAATTGGCCCAATTGATGCATGAAATTCCATACCATGATTTTATATGGGATTTGAAGAGATCGAACAATTATTAACATTCCTCCAAAAAAAATCAACCAATTAATATAAAATTTTATAGGGAGGAATTAAAGATGTAGACTCAAAAATAATTTATAGATGTTTTTTGGATTATATGGAACATCTTAGAAATTAATTCATTCGCATTTACACAATGGAAAAGCTCAACTAAAAACTAGAAATCATCACATGGTTTTAGAAAATAGAAATAAAATTGTCTAAGAAAGGCCAATGGATGAAACATTTGGAGGGTTGAATTTACATATATATATATATATATATTGAAGAATAATTTTTCTACATATTAGGATATCTAAATTGCCAAATGTTTGAGCCAACATGGAGAGAGTTTTTGAAAAGAAAATTGTCCACCAACATTAGCTATAAATTCACCTCCCTCTTCTCATTGCAAGGGTTTAGAATTTTAGAGATGAGTATGATAGGCTGGCTTGAACATGTACCTTAAAAAAGACAAGTATTACCTTCCAAACTCATGTTTATACTTGAGATGTCATTCCTCCATTCGTTCTTTACATGTACTTCATGTGTTTTCAATTATAATAATGTAAGTTGGTTTTCATGTCTATTAAATATTAAATTATATTTCTTTATCATAATATATAATTCCAATACACCCAGTAATTTTTAATATTAATGTTTATAATTTCATTAAATCATGTTAAAAATCATTCCCTTCCTGCTCTTTCTCATTTAGTTAAATGTCCATGTGTAATTTTCTTCATCGTTCGTGTGTGTGTTCAGCACACTACTCTTTTAATCACCCTATATTTTTCCTCTCACTATAAATCATAAACATAATAATCATAAACCATAGTAATAACCATTTCAATGGATAAATAAATAATCTTTTGGGGTGGGACATAATTTGGGGATGACGAGTGATGGAGAACTTTTTCTCATTGAATATTCTTTAGGTTAAAATTGTGTATGTTATACATAAAATTTCATGTATTAATGACATTTTTTGTTTAAAATTTTATATCCATGGATTATTAGAACCATAAATAGTATAGCATAAACAAGTATTTGTTGATATTAAAACCCTATTTAAGTTAATACATGGATTAGATCCCCAAAATAGGTGAATAATGATCAAAATTGTCTTGTGAAGTTGGTGTTAAATTCATAAAATAACATGCAAATATCAAGTATATCAAATGATTAAATACCCAATAATGAACTCACCCCAATATTTATCAAATTTTCAAATCACAATCTATCCTTAAAACAATTTAATTAATCTCTTAAACCCCCCCACCCCCAATAATTAAAAGATAATCGATCAAAAAAATTTGACTCCAAAAATGTATCATCAGAAAGGATTCGACCCAAGTGACACTATTCACATTAATAGTGCACCATAACTTTAAATGTAAAATAGGATACAATAATTGTTTTTTAATAGTTCATTTTTCTATGATTGTGTAACTTGTAGTCAGTAGTTTTTCTTTTTGTAAAAAAATATAAAATATATAAAAAAAATATTGGACAAAACACAAAGAAAACACATATTCCAATTAATATAAAAAAATGAACAAACACAATGAAAGGAATACATTTCTAATCACTTCAAAAAAACTTATAACTCCCCATAACCCCCCCCCCCCAATCCATTTGATGTTTTTTGACTCAAAAAGTGAAATAAATATTTTCTAACTTAGGAGGAACATTAAAGATAATAAAATCACTATAGTACCATTCATTTCTAATTAAATACAACTATATATGTCCAATACTATTGAAAAACCCCTTAAATGACTTGAATCCCTTGATATGAATTACCAAACCCTTGTTAAATATCCAAACATCTGAAATGATTTCAAACTAAAATCAGATTTGATTCATCTTCACCTTTATTTCCATAGGAAGTTCGCTAAGAATCCACATCTTTGCCTCAAAGAGTTCTAAGTGGTGTGATCTACCACAAATAATCAAGGGGTTTTATAAGAATAAATCAAACATTGACATTTCCCTTTCTCCCAAGATAACTTTACCATGTATTGGCTCTATAACATCTATATTGGTTCCATAAACACATGGAATGAAATGAAGTGTCTCTTTTTATAAAAATTATTCCCCACTTCTCGTATTGCTTCTATAAAAAAGAAAATAATAGGTATCCCTCAATCCCCCATAATGAATCACCCCATGAGTACTAGGAGAGGTTCAATATTCTTGTGGATATGTACCCACAATACCAAATCCATGACCAAATCTTGTTCCAATAATTCTATGAGGATTTATTGGATATGAATCGAACTCTCATTGATGTCATAAGTGGTGGTTCTCTTGTTGAAAAAACTCTTTATCCAACACAAGATCTCATTAGACACAAGGATTAAAAAGCACACAAAATTATTTCTCAGGAACATGAAAATGTTAAATAAACCCATAAGAATTAATCTATAGATCCCAACAAGATAATTAAGGTGATGAGTGAACTTATAGGTCTTTTGAAATAAGTATAGGTGGATACCAAATCCCCAAAATCATCTTCTCTATAATCTATGTTCCATGCACCTATAATTTTTTTTGGAATATATATATCAATTGCTCTTCCAACTAAAAAGGACCACAAATTCCAAATGATCTATCTGATTCTTCTAGACAAATAGAGATCAATGAAACATTTTCTCATAGGAACACAAAACCTAAACATTCAATTCAATTCATCAAATTCACTACCCAACCAAATGTGGATTCCTTCACATTTATCTAAAACCCTTTATTTATGTATAATAATCCCATATTTCATCCAAAAAAACTCCCTCATCGAAATCCAAACTAATTGCAATATGGTCAAGCACTGGTAACATCCCACAACGCTTTCATTTTGTACCTCAAAATCAATAGACAAATCATCCTCATTCTCCTCCTAGCTTACACTATACTAGGGACCCTTCCCAATTCACAACTAAACATAAATACTTTTCTATAAACCAAAATATAGTCAATACTAATGTTGGTAAAGCACCTTGTTATAAGATACCATGGTAAAGAGTTGTATAAGTTCTTCTATTATTTAGTAGTTCTAGACTTGAAAACATAAGAACCAAAATTGGCCAACTTCCATCACACCTTAGTTAGTAGAAATAGTAAAATTCATCTGAACTCCTAGATCAACTGTTACCCAACCCCAAGGCTAATGTAATTGAAATTTCACATAGATCAATAATGAAAATCAATATTCCTCATAATTAATCCTCAAAAATCAATTTAAATATTAATATAGGAAAATAAAAGACATAAAATACTGAAAAATAACCTTAATACACTCCCTCACCTCATTCTATTCCTCTAAAATACTAATTCATTGACCGAAATATGTCTCTAATATAACGATTCCCTTTGAGCCTGATTTTGAAATTCTCAACATATTTACACGTGTTGAAGTGACCATTACATTTTTAGATTCTATTAAACAAATACATATTTATGAAATTTTTCCTAAGTCATTTTTCACCAATAAGAGATGACTTAGGACTACTAAAAATGTTTCAATTTAGTAGTCTATACAAATAAAGTGAAATTATCTATGTAACTTTATAGATCCATTCCCTATAGGGAGTTACTTCTATGATGATGCACTCATAGACCTAGGATCCTTGATTAATGTCTGGACAAATCCATATTCTGAAACCTTGTTCTTGGTCCCTTCCACCCAATGACTATTTTCATCCAATTATCCAATCAAATAAATGAATGTCCTAAGTAAATAATCAAGGATGTATTTGTTACGGTCAAGGATATTATCTTGCAAAAATATTTTTATGTCCTTTATATGGAAGATGAGAAAGCATCTTTCCAATATCCTTTGATTCTGGGAAGACTATTCCTCATGACATCTAGAACCAAAATTTATGTTCATACTATGGAATTTTGTGTCCATGTGGTCATGTGCAATATTTTTTAATCCATGTGATACCCATCAGAAAATTACTTTTTATTCTCTATCTATGCTTTTAAAAGTCTTTATGATAGTTTGTTGATCCATGATCATTCATGTTCTTCTTGTACTAATGATAGGGGGTTTTTGAATTATATATCCTCATTAACCAACTCATAAATGTAAATGTGTATATTGACCCCTCACATGTAAAATTCATAACTCTAAAAGATATTGAAAACTCGTTTTAATATCATCTCAAACCTGATCTAAACTACTCCAGTGTGGATAATATTGAGTAAAATGAACTATCTTGTTTGTTTTTTGATTCAAATCATATTATCCAAAATTCATCATTTCTGATTCATTAATCTAAAAATTCTCTTGTATATGATTCTAACCCAATAAAATTGTGATTATCTTATGTTAGTGGTATTGAAATTTGTGATATTTTTTTCCTAATTAAAAATTGATCACTAGTGAGGTTGAAATTGACTATTGTTTGGAAAACAACATTTACATAAAGTATACAAAGAAATATATTGAATATATTGTCCCCTTTGATCCTCATTACTACACATTGAAATGCAATGAATAAAATGAGTTAAAAAAATTGGGATCTCATAATATAGTTTCATATAGTCTAATCCACACATAAAAGCACCATTAGAATTGAAGCATCTGGGTAAACTTCCAAGCATTTTAATCTAATACCTGTTGGATTGCATCATTATACATATTCAAGACCAAAGGGAGAATACCCACATTCACTTTAGAATCACATTGAATTAAAATAACATCAATAAGGAAGTAATGAAATTATCCAATGAATAGTTAGACGTCCCAAAGGATTAGTTTTTTTGGAATCACATTGGAGTTGAGAAAATGTGGTTTCAATCATTAGACTATTGGTCTTCCACTACAACCGTCCATCTATAGAAAAAATAAATGCATTTCTTATTGGGAGACAACACATATTTTTTAAATTTATTAAATTTTAAAATCTATTTAGTTTTTAATTAAATTGGTAATGATTTTTATTTTATAGGTAACAAGCATTTTCAAAATCATCCATAAGGAGGACCCATTCCCTAGTAATAACATCTACTTCCACCGACCCACCACTTATTGGAGATGGTGACCCACCAAATCTAATGTAGGGGCACTACTTTACCTTTAAATCCCCCCTCTCTCTTTAACCTTATCCTATTTATCTCTCTCTCTCTAATTCCCTCTCTTTATTCTTCAACATATCAAATTATCATTTTTTACCGCTTTCTTCATTAAACCAATTTTCCTCCTTCAATTTTTTACTAGTGTGTATTTTAAAAAAATTGAAAAAACAAAAAAAATGTGAAAAGTACATACCATTAAATTTTAAAAAAAATCAACCCATTTTGGGAGTTAAAAGACATATTTTCATCTCAATAATTACATATTTTATATATATATTTTGATAATGAATATTTTTTCAAGGAAAATTAATTTTGAATTCACAATTTTGGACTTAGAAAATGTTATCTCCCCGACCGTGAGAAACAACTTTAACATTCATTCCTAGGTAACCTATGTCCATATTTTGGAAAGGTTTTTTTTACCCTTGATTTTGAGTCTTGAGTTTGTTGAAATTTGATCCAAATTTCCTAATTTAACATACATTAATTTGATATATGAATTTTCTAAACCACATTAGAATTAAAATATCCAAATAGCCTCTCATTAATATTTCATTAATCCTCCTTTTGAATCCTGTTTGATCTAATGAAAAAACTTCTTAGATATCTATATTAAAACCCCAAAACATTTTCTCACCCAACATTTACAGGAATATTTATTTTAAACATTGTTGAGATTTATGTTTAGTGGAATGAATTTCAGTTTGGGTACCATTTCCATTTCAATGTGTCATCATATGATTTAGGGAAATAATACATTTACATTTTGGGGGAGGTTTTCATTTAGTGAGTTTTATTATGGATTCACATTTATATAGTCTTTTATATATTATTGAAAAGTGTTCAAAAAATTTAAAAAATGATAAAAAAATCCAAATAAATGGGAAAATGAGTTGTTTCTTCGGAAGGTAAAAAATAAATCTGTATGAACATCTGATATAGTTATAAATATTAACATTTTTATAGTCATGAGATCAAACAATGGTTTCCTGATAACTGTGATATTTTTTCCTTACGAAACTTATTAAAAACAAAAGAAAAAGAAAAAAAGAACAATTACATAATGTCTTCTTGAATATTTGGGAATGTTTTGTGTTTCGTACATATTTATTCTTTTAACCCCATTCAAATTTTATCCCCTTATTTTACTCCTTCACAAATTCATGCCCTTGTAAATAGGTTATTCTATTTCCATCCATTCCCTATTTCAAAAAAACTATGCATTGTTTGTCCATGTTGTTTTTTTACCCCTATTTTCCTATATTTTGGCCATATATTCCTGCCTTACCATAGCCACAAAAAACCCCTAAATGTACCTTTTAATTCTTGTGAAATTTTGTATATGGAATGGAATATGATATAACTTATAGAATTTACTGTTTATCTTTTGGTTAGTGAATCATGGAACCTACTTGAAAAAATTTATATCATCTTGAGAGGAGTTATTTTTGAGTGCCCACATTTTACATTTCTAATTTTGAGCATGAAAAAGAATTGTTTTTAGAAAAAAATTCTATTATTTTTTGGGGATTCATTATGGGGGAGTAAACTAGTCTAGACCACCTAATTGGTGAAAACAACATTTCAATATTTTTTGGTAAGTGAAAAATATGTTGCTATATTATTGTGTTAGTATTCCTAGGTAAATGTATTATATTAAGTGTGGGAGAGTTTATATTACATATTAATTACATATATTTAAATTCTATCATCTAATAAGTTTCACAAAAAAATGATTAATTTGCATTCAATGTTTATGTTTTGATCAGAAACCTATAAAAAGGGAAATTATTTAATTCGTTTAATTAAATTGATGTTTAGTATTTTGATCATATCTATAAAAATACTTATCTAAATTGTGTTATTATTGTTTTTTGTTGTTCTAAATTAAATTTTATACAAACCATTCAACTAAATATCTAATTACCTTTAACATCTAAATGGTCATAAGGACAACACAAGAAGGCAAAAATAATCTATCAAAAAAATTAGAGCATCCATGATGATTGAATTACTAGAAAAAAATTATAATTAAAAATTTAAGGAATCTATAAAATATGTTCTACTATATAATTTCAAATTCAATATGAAAAATTTATGGGACAAATAAACAAAAAGGGACCCAATTGATTCAGGAAAGTCCATCCCACAATTTTGTATGGGATTTGAAAATGTCCTACCATTTATGACATTCCCCCAATAAAATTAACCAATTAAGCTGAAATTTTATAAAGAGAAATCAAAGATGTAAGTTTCCAAATATGAAGAATAAATAATTCTAATTTTATGGAATCATCATAGAAATAAATTTATTAAAATTTAGACCTTGGAAAATGTCAACTCAAAACTAGAAATAAGAACATGGTTTTGGAAAACAGAAACAACATTGGATATGAAAGTACAATAGACACAATATTTGTAGGGTAAAATTTACATGTCTATATATACAAAAATAAAGAAAAATATTTCTCAATTTAAGGCTGTTTAATTATCCAAATGGTCAATCTAACATATAGGACAGTTTTGTATTTAAAACATTCCACCACTTTTGGTTATAAATTTATCCCCTCTTCTCCTTGAAAGGGGTTTGTATTTCATATCACAAAAGGATAGCTTATCAATACTATGGCCTTTATAAAGGCCTAGGTGGAACATCCAAACAATAGTTTCTAATTGACATTTCATTCCTAAATTCTTTATTATCATTTACATATAGTTTTTAAATTGTAATCCTATATGTTTTCTTCAAATCAATTAAATATTAAAGCATGTTTTACATCATAATCAAAAATTATTATCCTCCTTCATTTGTGTAAAATTAATTTCCCTTAAAAAAAATAAATCGAGATTAAAATAATTTTCTTCTCTCACTTTCTCATTCAGTTAAAATTTTTATCTTTATTTTCTTCTTTGTTCATGTTTGTGTTCAGAAAATTAATATTTTCTTGTCCCATTGTTCATATTTTCATTATAATTAGTAACTTTAAACACCATAAATCTCATTAATAACCATTTAAATGCATGATTAAATCATATATTGATTTGATTAATTATTTGTATATTTCAAGTGAAGGAGATATTTTTCTCATAAAATATTATTCAAGTTAACGTTGAGTATGTTAAAATTAAAATTTCATAAATTAATGACATTTTTTAAACATGCATATTCCTTGTATTATTGGAACCATAAATATAATACTGTAAAAAATTACTGATTTAGATTATAATACTTGTTAATCTAAGGATTGGATTAAATCCTTAACACATTGGGATTCCTATCAAAATTATCTTTTGGACTGTCCACATATATTTCTACCACTTTAGTGAAGAATATTCCTCTATATTTGACTATCTAAATGGATAAATGGTCGAGCCAAATTGGAGGGTAGGTTTGGAATTCAAACAGTCCACCACCTTTAAGAATAAATTTATCCCCCTATTCTCCATGAAAGCGTTTAGAATTTTAGTGCTTAAAAGGATAGTTTGTAATTACCATATCATTTCCAAAGGCCTGGTTGGACCCACTAAACTCATGTTTCTACCCTAACATACAATTCCTTTGTGCCTTATTGTCATGTACTTCATGCTTTTTCAATTGTGATCTTGTATGTTTTTTTTTTAATTTCAATTAAACATTAATGCCTATTTCATTATCGTAATATTTAATTCTCTTCCAACCAATTCTATGTAATGATAATATTCATAAATTTTTCTAAATAAAGAAAAAATCATTTCATTATTTTACTTTCTAATTCAATCAAAAGTGTACATTTAATTTTTTTCATTATTCATGTGTGTGTTTATCACACTGCTCCTTTACTATCCCATGATTTTTATTCTCTTTATAACTCATCAACATAGGAATCATAAACCAGATTAAAAAAAAATTCAATGGATGATTAAATCATTTAATGGGGTGAGTCATAATTTGTGGATGTCAAGTGATTTAGATCATTTTCTTATTAAATATTTTTTAGGTTAACATTATGTATGTTAAACATTAAATAGCAAGGATTAATCGAATTTTTAGTTTATCATGTGGAATATATGGATTACTGAAACCTTAAATATAGTAAAAATAATTTATTATTTATTGATATTATAACCCTAGTTAAATTAAGTCATTGATTAAACCCCAACACTTAAGAATTTGGATTAGAATTGTATTTGTGAAGTGGGTGTTAATTTAGTTCTATATCATGAAAAGATCATGGGTAACATAATTTTAAATCCCCAAAAATGAAATCATGCCAATATTTATCAAATATTTTAATCAATTTTCATCCATTAATCAATTTATTTAGGCTCTGCAAACAACCACCCAGCCCCCAAATCAAAATAAAATCAATAATAAATAATAGACTCTAAAAATATACCATCGTCATGGATTAAAAATGTGTGTTTAAAAATACATTAGTAGAGATATCAAACATTTAATGTTCTATAGTTGAAAATAATCCACGCATAAAATAACTAAATTTATTATTATTACCTCTCTAGTACATCGACACGTTTTTCGTATAAACTCTATTGATTATCCTTTATATTTACTAAAAAAATATGTTTCCCATTGTGAAATCATTTTAATTATATTAATATAATTGAAATTTGGTTTTTGGTAGTGAGAAAGGGTTTAAGTTATGAGTTGAACAAAGTTCTTATAAATGTTGAGAAATGATCCTATATTAATATAAAATAGTTGAAGAAAAAAAATTAAATTTGTCCATCACCATAATTCACCCCCTCCCATTATGGTGAATCATCTGTTTACATGTGGTATCAGATACAAAGGTTTGATACTTGGTTTCCATCCTACTATATTTTTCTTATGCTGATATTGTATACCTTTTTTCACTTACCATGGGAAATTAATATTAAAAGGACAATATTAATGGTTTAGAGAATAATGAACTGGAGGTTGTTTTTTAATCCTTCAATTATAGCTTAGAGGTTCTCCTAAATAATTAAATAATAAAAATAATAAAAATAAAAGGATAAGTGGATTGTTGAAATAATATTTTTAAATCTATATTTTTTTATAATTATATACTGAGTTAATGGAAAATGAGTTAAAAGATCAAGTAGATATTCAAATGAACTCCTAATAAGTAGTGTAGTTCAAAGTTAATATTAAATAATAATAAAAGGTTATTAAGAATATAAATTTCATTATTAAATAATTTAAAATTAATGTTGAGTCTCTTAAGAAACATTTTATGTTTTTTTGAAATTGGACCTCTAAGAATTCATCATAAGTTAATATATATTATAGAAAAGTCTTTGGGTGTTTTAATAATGAATATGAGCCACATAAATATAATGATGGCATTGATTATGGTGAACTAGACATGGTTTTAGTTGAGGAAAATGAAGAAGAGAATTAGAAAGGGATTGAACATATGGAGAATCTATTGAGACAGTATGGTGGTTCCAAAATAAGACTCATTAAGGACATCATTGAGAAATAATATCAAGGTATAGGCCACATTAATAAGGAACTATATTAAAATAGTGGATATATAGAAAAAAAAAATTTAATATGTTTGAATAAAAAAATATAGTGGTGGTAGGGGTTCTAAAATTAGGCATAAGAGTCAAAACTTCTCAACTATATATCATGGGGAAAAGGATAAAGAACATTAATGTATTACGAGATCCTTAAAAAAGAAATGTAAAATAATTAATGATTCTAAATAGGTAGTATGATGATAAAATAAAATATAAAATATATGAAAGAGATCTTATCAACATGAAATTTTTCTATTTGGAGTTTATGTTGAAAAATATTGAAGATATGATTTCAGCTGGTAAGAAAATTCATTGGGTGTTTTTTGTTTTATCAAGAAAAACAAAGGAACATCATGAAGACAAAATAAAATTTAATATGAAAAAATTTAGATGGATTTTTTTGTGTGTATTCATTGAAATAATATAAAATTTCTAAAAATAATTACTAAAATAATGTGGGAGGATTTCATTAAAATTGAATAAGACAAATCTATAGGGAAGAAATTATTTAAATTAAAAAAGTTGATTAAATGATAGGAACCTAAAAATGTGTGATTTTATTGTAGAATGATAGGATATGAAATAAGATTTTGTGGGGTGTAAATTTGGGTAATTTCATATTATGAATGTAAAGTTTAACCAAAAATAGAGAACTAACCTTGGTGCATGTTCAGGTAAGGGAATGATGTATTGAATGAGTTTAATTGTACTTAATTTTTAATATCTTTATTCAATTCTTAGAGTTTTGGTGGTGGATAAAATAATTACAGTGATTGGTCTCCCCATTTTCCCAATCCCCCTAATTATTCTTCTCATTTATCATTTTTCTTCCCTTCACTTTTTGGGTCATGCAAATAGTGGATCATATAATATATTGTTATGGTAAGCTAAGAGGCATCCTATATAAGATTTAAAATTGAATTAAAATGTATTAATAGGTCTCAGTATGGGGTAATCACATTTTAAATTATAATTTGATGTGTGACAAGTCTTGATCACCTCATTGAGTTGAATATTGAGATTATTTCTGAACAATGATTTCAATCCCCAAGACATCCCATGAACATTTTCTTTCATTATCTCTATATTACTTCATTATTTATTGAATTTTCATATATATATATATATATATATTATTTTTATATTTTATTCATTTCAACCCTTCCCACATTTATATTAGATTCATAGTAGTATGTTAGTAATATTATAAATAGGGAAAATAGAAAAATTGTGTGTTGTAAGTGGCCTCCTTGGGATCGACACTAGGGTGTACAACTATGGTGAATTTGTAGGTAAACAAATATTGATATGAATTATGTTTCTTAATCCCTATCACCAGTTTCTTAGGAAATCATGGTCCCTTCTCCCCATATGTGCACTCCATCATCGATATTAGGTCCACTTATAATGTCACTCATGAATCATGTATATCATCATAAGGATCATTATCATCAATATTGTTCAGATTCTTGATATCTTATTCAATTGGAAAAACACTTTTATCACCAATTCCATCACCACATACCAAACCATGGAATAAGAAACCACTAAACATGTATGATCTATCATTTTTTTATATTCTGATATTATATATCCTCTATCATAGCCTTGGTCACAAGTCATACATGTAGTATAGGTCCATTTTTAAGAATAATGATCACAAAATTATCAAATAAAGGATATTCATCAATCCATTGGACAAAGACATTTATCATGAAAAATTTGGGAATAAATAGAGTAGAAATAAATAAATACCATAGAGTAATAAACCTAGGGTATGTTTAGGTTGGAATTAATTCATTTCCATTTTAAATTGAAGAAATATTAATAATACTCAATAAAAAATTCCAAAATACCATGGAGAAAAAATCACAAACCTACAAGAATGATTGACCCAAAAATCACCTATTATTAGAGTTGATTCACATTGATCATGGGATAATTGATGGTGAATAAATTCCCATCTAACATCATACCTAGAAATTGGATTTTTCTCTTAAGAAGAACTATCTTGGGTCATATTATTTTGTTAAATCCATGAACTATGTTGGTGTAAAAAATCCCTTCAGTATCAATCCAATCCTTTTATCTTATGTCATTCATCAATGATCTCCTCTATAGTCTCCTCTAAACTCCAATTTTAATAACACTAACCATTTAAATTATTTATAATTTGGTTTAAATATAAGATATCTAGGTCACTATACGAACTCATAACAAGATAAGTAAATTTATTTTATTTTTTTATATTTTATTTTCACTCTTAAAGAAACTTTAACAAAATGGATTGAACTAAAAAATGTTAGGTTGCACCGAGGTTTAAACCCATGTTCATATTTCAATGTATCCCTTTTATTTCTAATTAAATCCATAATTATTTATTTACTTTAATTATTAATGAAAACATCATATGTCTAATATTAATATATTACATTTTTTTAACTTCAATTCCTGGCTCACCGAGAATAAGAATCATGTGTCGTCTCAAGGACTCGATCAGAAAATATTACTAGATATATTTGAAATATTTACATGGAAAAAAGAGATGTTATATTCTCCCCACTTTATGTATTTTTGTCTTGAAAAGTGATAAAGTAAACTAAAAAGATATTGGTTCTGAGTTTTCATCTGGGTCTCCCACTCAAAGATTCTCTCTTAAAGAATCTTGTGCTACCATCAGACATGAACCGATGGAATATTTTACACATATAGGGTAATCTATTTTTAATCCTTGATATTCACTAGGTACTCTATAAAGGTATCTCAGTCATCAATGTCCATATCACCCTAGTCTATATCATGTGATGGTTCATGTATGTACCTCCTCAGTTGTGGTATATGGAAGATGTCGTTAATCAGTCTAACTATGGTCATAGTGCCAAGAAATATGCTACCTCTCTAAATCTACATCATATATGGAATGGTCAAATTAAAATTGGAGAAAACATTCCACCCCATCCAAATCTATATAATCCATGTCTACGTTATACCCTCATGAATGCATTGACTCCTTAATAAAACTCCATAGTCTTACATTGTCGGTCCAAATAAGACTTATGATAGCTTTTTATAGTCCTTATCCACAATTATATGACCTTCACCTCCATTATTATGGCTTACACCAACTCTTCCCCTAGGAGAGCTGACTCTCTTAGATCAGTCTAACATGGTAGTGAGCTAAAGTGTCACCTGTACAAGGCATAAAATAGTTCCATATTATTTTTTTTAATAGTATCTATTATTGTCTAAGAAATCTACCAAGAGTAGATGATCCTCCCAAATTTATATATTTTATAAAATTCAGGCCTATAACATGCCCTCTACAATCTGTATGGTCTATTTATTTTGGTCTCCAATCATGAGGTGAAACATCATACTCAAATGAAACTATGTCCCAAAGGCCTCCTCAAATCATCTATATAATAAATATTTACAGAGATAATCACATCCTAAAATAATAATCGAGGAAAATATATGGATCTGAACTATATTTTACATGTAAATAAATCCTAACGCCTCCATTGAACTCTACTCTTGAATAAGTAGGAAGTGGGATGACTTGGTGAGTTAGCTTATGACCTCCTAGATGGCATTGTTTACTCTAGACATATGTGGTAACCCCATCATTAATTATATATATATCTCATCCCACCTCTACTCTTGAACATCAAGAGGATGAGATAAACCGACTGGAACCTGGTGCACATCCTTTACTTTCTGAATGGTAAGGTATCAAGAGATAAACCTTAGTACTCCTTCCTTTATACCTGGACATGAAAACTATCATCGAAAGTCCTAGAACATCTTTTACACACATGGGTGTAACTCCAAAGAGGATGTATGAAACTCCCTAATCAACCCCTCTTTTAATATCCCTATTAATATAGTCTATCATCTATAAAGTATAACATACTCCCCACCATTAGAAAAATCATCAGGAACACATCCAGTCGAAATTTAATTACATGGGGTCTCACAGTTGGTATCTCCCTAATGATACTTCCAAATATGCATTTGAATTGTTGGGGTAACAATCATCGAATAGAGGTAATAATCATCATCCTTTTACGCTAAGGAAAATTGAAATCAGATTAATGCTATGAATTCTTGATCAACAACTGTGAACATGATCTCATTCTGAGATCATATGCTGCCATGTTCCCCATCCCAATAGTATAGACTCTATCTAAACCGTAATCCTAGAGATACTCTAGCCATTTAATTTTTCTAAAATTAATATCCTTATGATAAATCAAATACATGGGACTCTTATGATAATAGTAGATGAGTAACCACTCACCCATAAGTTATTATCTCCCCATCTTCAGAACGAAGACTACCACTACCAACTCATGATCATGGGTTGAATTTATGTTCTCAAGTATCCTAATAATTTGATACCTATATGAAATCATTAAATTCCTCTATATCCTATAAAAACCATGTATAGTTTCTAAGGCATCGCACAATAGTATGTACTTCACACATGCATCTTTAAATCTCGCGATGGGGGGGTACTCATCATCTTCTGTCATAGATCCTGAAAATCCTTATGGAACCTAACATTACATTAAAAAGGCTTCCATATCTATGTTAAATAATTCAATGGTGGTGATATACTATATAAATAGGTCATGAATCTCCTATAGTATCCAACCAACCCAGGTTTACTATGCACCTCTATCACACTCTTCAGTGGCCCCTACATTGACATATCCTCAACCACTATCGGGTCCACTACTACACCATCATCTGAGAAATAATTTCTTAGAAATCAAACCTCTAGATTTAGAAAATTATACTTTTAGATTTTATCATGATGTTTATTTCCTCGTATTATGTCTAATAATATCCTCATGTGTCTTGTGTTCTCCTCCTCAGACACTAAGTGCACTATGATATCATTGATGAAGAGCATACAAATGGTCTATGAAATGGTGAATGCTCAATTTCATTAGTCGTGTGATCACTAATGGGGCATTCATCACACTTAAAGGCATAAATAGGTACTTATAGGGACTATAGAGACATATATATTTATTATATGGTATATCATCATCCCATACATGCATTTGGTGATTGCTTAATATGATGTCAATATTTGAGAACCGTCATGCCCTTAAAAATGATCTATAAAGTCATTGATCCTTAGTAATGGATACATATTCATCATGGTCTCATATTTTAGGCCTCAATAAGTTATAGAAAACCTCAAGATCTTTTCTTCCTTCATGAAAAACAATATCAGGGCTGTCCAGGAGAAACAATAGGTCTCACAAAGATCTTCCACTATAAGCCCCCTAAATGCACCCATATTTATAAAATCTATATGGGGTACATATAATATGTTTATTAAAATATTAAGTCCATACCAGGGTGTATGAAGATGTATAATTCAATATCTCAGTGTATTTTTAAACCTAGAACATCCACATGAATGACGTTCTCATACTCTACTTCCACTATAAGTAACAAAATTATCATAGAATCAACTTCCGCAAGAGAAATACTATCCAATTGGTGAGTAATAAACTATATCACACTACACATGAGCCCATATTGATATTCTAGGATTTCCTTCTCACCCATGAATGAAAACCTCGATCTGTCTCCATTGATAAACTACATTGTCTTATAGAAAAGTCAATTTGGGAATGAAATAGGGATAGCCAATCTATACCTGTGATATCATCATAAGTATTAAGTGATACTATTAATAGATCCCCTATAAATATATCTCCTCTAAGTATCATGTCACACATTTAGATGAAGTTTGTGATCACTGAGTAACCTCTGGTCGTAGTCTCAAAGCGTAAGGGTTTAGATAATGGCTTAACTAGAATCTGAAAGTCTCAAACCAAATAAGTATAGAGGAAATAGTGGATAAAATATATATAGATCAGTATTGAAGCAATGGTAGAAAATAAATATATCAGACCTATGATTATCCCTAGATCCTCGAGTTCATATACCTCTACTACCTATAGTTTTCCCCATCCCAAAACACTAACTCCTTAAGCCTGGAGTAGGAGTTGTGGTGGAAATAAGTCAAACCACCTTCAATATAATACTACTCTTGCTGCTTTTATATCACATCTCCCACTCTATATACCTCCATACTCTTTCCTATATCTCTATTTAGGTGGTCCTTTAACTATCTCTCTATCAGTTATGCATTAGTTCAGACAATCTTAAGCAATATGCCATCACCCATCACAAGAGAAGCACTGGCTCTCCTGTAATTGACATGAGCAGTCCTGAAATGCCCAAACTGATGATCATCTATCCTAGGATTATCTCTTGAACAATTTCACACATCCAGATACATGTTACTAAATTCTTCTACCAAACACCGAGGTCTCAACTCCAGCATTCCCACTATAAGTACCTGCTATTGTTGTCTCCTCTTCTAGGAAGCTCTCTATTGAGTCAGAAGTTTTACTTCTTATATTGGCATTCCATTAGTTTTGGAAAACACAAACACTTTCTTAAAACATGTTAACTAAATTTTATGTCCCAATTTTTTATTATATTTTTCTAAAAAATATTATATTTTAACATACATAGAATAAGTTGTAATGTATTATGAATATAAACTTTAATATTCTTCATTACAGTAATCAGAATGAGTATGTATATGATTAATTGTACACACCTTTATTATTCCTAGAGTTATAATTTTTATCTTCTTGTTTATGCTAAATATTTAATAACTCTTGGACTGATACTAGTACCGATTAATTTAGACTCAAAGTTGTAATTTTTTCCTATTGACATTGTTAAGATATCAATTTAATTGAATGAAGTTTATAATCAGTATAAAATTACTTGTTTCTATTATAAGAAATATATTATAAATTGTTGTGGGGATAATAAATAGTACATCGTACATTCAGTTATTCCATATCATAATGAGTTTTCAAGTGTGAGTGGTCTTAAGATGTAAAAAAACATGGAAATATGTCCACTGTGAGATTTCCTATAAGAACTAGGTCTTTTGAAGAGTTTTATGTTGTACATACATTTAAGATGAATACAGTTTTCCCCCTAGTCATCTGAATTTTGGAAAATTGTGAATTACAAGATCTTAGTATTTTGAAATTTTTTAGAGAGTTGTCTTCATAAGGAATACATGTCATGGTTTTTTACTTACGATATTTTGAAGTTGTATCCGCGTATGATAATTATAATGATCAAGGGATTCTAGGGATAGTAAGACTGTTAATATGATCCATCAGATTGAGAGATATGGTGGATATGAAGATAGAGAAAATCTAAACATTAAATCAAGGGATTATGAGGATAGGAAGACATAGCTATTCCAATATTTATTTCAATGGATTTATTGGTATAGACTAACAGACTATACTATAAGTATGAAATAGTGGATACCTTAAGTCAAGGTTATTGACTACTTTACTCTTAAGGTTAATAGATATTTATCTTTTAATATATCCTTTAATTCATTATTTTTAAAAGGTATTTTATTTGACTAATTATAATATAAAGTGAGTCATCATATTCATATTCATATTCTATTGGTTTTATTTTATTAAATATTATTAGGATAAACACTCTAATAAATTAGAACCATTGGGATTATGATATTTTACTCTCATATGATCATATTATATCTTAATTAGGTTTTGTGACTTTTATAATCTGACTGAGTCTAAGTAATATGATGTTACTATAAGAGTATTTTCTTTTTAAAATTTTAAATATATTAAACTATGTTTTTAAAGTAAAATTCCCCCTTTTATGAATATCTATATTTGATAATTCTTATTATCCTACACTCTCTAATACTAAATGCTTCTCATGAACTCTAGCATAGGCATGAATGCAAGGAGATATCATTGAAAAAATGATATATTGGTATAATTTATTCTTAAAAGACCATTCCCTACAAAACATATCTCACACCATATTCAAGGTGTACTATGAGAGGTAAATAAATCATTCTAAATACATAGACACGATCATACTTCCCAAATATATAATCAGAATCTCCTAGATGTGCATTGATTATAATGTGGTTGGATGAAACTACTCCCAATAGATATGCTCACTATATGATTAGGAGAGATTTGTCTGGTCATGTGACTAGGTCCCCAAATACCATCATCACCTAATGGATCCTAGAATTAGCATCACGATAAGGAATTACATTTAATATTTAGGCATCCTCATGAGTCAAAAAACATAGGTGACTACCTTTAGGCAGTCCTCAGCTACATGGGGGACTGGATAACCCTAAAAATGGGATGGTTTCTACCTCTAAAACTCTTCCAGTGCACACTACCTTTTCACATCCTCATCTAGTATATTCATAACTTTCTACTTCTTCAATGGTAGATTAATGACTAGAAAATATTCTAATGTTAAAATCTCTTATATAAGCCCTTATACTAATTCTTCTTCACTCATAATATAATCCTTGTGATCTTGTAGTGGAATCCTAGCATGATTTCTTTGCAGAGGCATCCTAAAATAATCAAGATGTATGATGATCAATGATTATATCTAGGGAGATGACTCTAGAATATAGTCAAACAACAAACCATTCCTATATGATTCATGTGCTGATGTTTTTTACTACAACTAGTTGGTACAAAATTAGATTCAACAAATAAGGTTATCTGAGTCCTGGTGAATAGAAATGTTATCCACTGCACCAACACTATAGTCCCTGCCTGAAATCATAACCTAAAAAACAATTGTATTATTTCCATAAATCCGAAACCAATATCAATGCTTGAAAAAATGTACATTCTATTCTTAAAGTAAAAGTGTCTCCATTAATACCAATCAGTCATTACCAGACACACCAAGGCTCTCTTGGCTGGCGATAAGCTGAGTCTGACCACCCAAATCTCACCTCTGATAGTCCAGGAGCTAGTGACTAGCACTGAGAAGAAATATCCCATATATGTGAGCCATTATCCAAATGTACACACACATATCCTCAATACCATACAATTTTGATAATGTATAAATAACTAATACCATAAATTCATGAATAACATCTATCCCTTATTAGGGTATGATGATAAATATTAGAATGTGCTAAAGGGAACAAATACAATCCCAACAAAAATTTAATAGGAATACAACATACTCAGAAGGAGGGTACTAATATAAAATGAAACACTTGTATAAACATTGGTACCTCAAGAAAAGAACTACTCTCAATCTGTGCCTAATCCTCCTATGAGACCATCAAAAGGTATCTCATCTATATAAGACACCAAATGTTCTAGCAGATCCCATAAATGGGTGAAAATAACAATACCCAGTTGGGTACCCTGAAACATCCAAACATAAATCACCAAGATTAATCATCTCATAAATGAAATATAATATTGAAACCTATATATACTTATAATTTAAAAACAATCTCTAGTGGTCTCAGATAATAATACCAAACTGAGTACACTACTCAAGGATTCAAGGTAACACTTATTCTTGGATTACTCACTCCATGATCTATATTATTAATGATGATGCTCATATAATTGGTCATGAAATTCACGACCTATCTGATAGGTACTCAATAGATATCTAAAGATATCATCATCTAGTAGGGTATCAAAACCAAGGCCATTGAGGGAAAGCATAAAACATACTGGATTATTTTGGTTGATAGGGTATCTATAACACCCTGAGTTTGTATAAATGTTTTTTTTAATTTAAATTTCTTTGGTATATTTTGTTTCATGATACACCAAGATAAACTTTCTCTACATGCAACACTAACCTATCTAGCGTTACACGTGACACTGAGTTTTAACAGAACAATGAAAAATTATTATAATAGTTATTTTAACTGGACAGTTTTTACAAAGACATTAAAAATAGTAATATGAATAGTAATGACCATTATTTATATATAATTATTTTATATAAATAAAATTTATTGATATTAAAATACATAATGTTTTATAATTTCCTTAAATGTTTGTAAAATATTATTTTCTCAAAAAACATATTTTTATTTATTTTTTTAATAACAATAAAAAAAATCACTTTTATAAAATGAATTTTATAAAATTAAATTAAATTTTATAATTAAATATTTTAAAGTTATATTTGGGTGAATTTTCAAGATTTTCTTGAATAATTTCATTCTATTTATGAATAGTGAAAAACAATGAGTTTTAATTTAAAATAGAATTTTCATTAAATTTATTTAGAATGTAATATTATATTTTAAATTTTTTTAACATAAAATTACTTCAATTATACATTTATTAATCCAAATTTTTTCATTTTAATTAATATCACATGGAATTTGTATAATGACCCTATATTTTCATGCATTAACATCACATCTTTTTTGCACAATACTTAAAACATTACACAAATTGACACAAATAGATCATGTTAGTTTAGTTCCTTTTGAAGCATGGAATAAAAATCTTCTAAATATGTTAAATATCTTCAATATTTCCCAAAAATATATTCCCCCTTATTAATCCCACAAATAAACTTTGTTCATAACGAGGGGAAAAGAAACATAAGAAATGGGAGATCATGATTGATCAATAAGGGTAAATAAAGTAAGTAATAATAACATGAACATAAGGGTATGCGAATATGATAATAACATTCAATGATCAAAACCTACATATTAAAGATCATAAAAATTAATCATCGAATAAAGTTTAGTAGTTTATAAGACATGGATCATAAGTGAACCAAGATCATAATCCATGAATGAATAACCAAGGAATAAGACATGGAATTTTTGGAATACACATAATAATAGAGAACATTATTTCGAGGCTACTAAAAATGAATTTATAACATGTTAGTCATGTTCTATTACATGTTCACCTACAATATTTTCATGTATGGGATGCAACCCATGTACCTTCTTGATTTTGGTCTTAGACTAGAACCGGTGTACCCTCTTAATTTAAATCTTGGGTTATAACTCATGCACACTCTCACTTTAAAGCTTGGTATACAACCCTTGTACCCTCTTACATTAAGTATTGTACTTCAACTAAAGTACCCTCTTACCATAATGTGTGGGCTACAACCTCTGTACACTCTTACTTTTAGGATTGGACTACTACCTATTCACCCTCTTACTTTTAGGCTAAGGTGACAAGATGTATACCGACTGATCTCATATAAAACTTATCATTACAAAATTCATTGGTGGGAGATATAAGTTACACCCATCTCAAAAAAAATCATTCATACATTTTCAAAAAGATAATAAAATTATGATCATATCATGACCCATAATAATATAAGGGTTTTATAAACATCAAATCATGACCCATGAAATGAATTGGGTATCATTACTAATTTATCACATCATAACCCCTAGAAATAAGATCGGTTTACAAAAAATTCATTAATTCATAACCCATAAAAAGAATTGAGTTTAGTAATAATATTACCCATGCAGGAGTAATGGGTTTAACAAGAATAATTCTATAAAAACATAACCCATTATATAAATAATAAGAATGGAACTTTTGGATCATTTACTAAAATTATGTGTATAACATCAACAGATGTTATATGGGATTGAAAATACTTTTAAAATATCTTTTAGAAAACATTCTTGAGGAAAATATCCTTTATTCTTTGAAAATATATTTTTAAAACATAAATCCATTTGAAAAAAAAAATTCATGAAAATTAAATTGAAACATAGAATGAATTATTGAAATCATTTTAAAAACCTTTTCCCCTTGAAATCTTATAAAAGAATCTTGAAAACATTTTCAAAACCTTTTCCATTCAAAACACATGTAAAAAATTACAAAAAATTAGTAAATTATTTTACTAAAAAATACATTTGTTATCTTGTAAAGGAATCATAAAGGGAATAGAAATCATGATGAAGGTTAAATCTATAAATTTTTAACGTTACTTTTTTGTCAAAAAATATTTAGAAATGTTCCTTGATCGAAAAATGACAAGAAGATCCCTTTTTTAAAAATAATATTTTTTAAAAGTTCAAACATGGATAAAAATTTATTATATATAATATAGGATAATTGTAATAGATTTTTCAAAACCATTTAAAAACAATGTTCTGAAGGAAAACATATTTATGATGGAAGATAGAAGTAAAGTCGAACATTCTTAAAAAAAACTCTTTCTTGATTGCCTTATATACCAAATAGAGGGAAAATGGTACCATTAATTGGATATAACATGAATTACCATAGGTTAAGAAAAATCATGATTCTTCTTTATATATGGATCATATGTCAGATCAATTAAAAAATAATCATAAACATTCTCCCCAAATAATGATATTATTTAAATAAATTTATACTACATGGAAACTTTGAATCATACTCCCTATGTAACAAAATTAAATTAAATGGATCATAAAAATATCCTGAAAAATATATCCATTATATAACATTTCAATGGTGTTATAAAACACTCATAGAAAATATAGGTTCATAACATGGCATGTGTCTCAAGCAAGAAAAATTGATACAAAATTACTTTACCAATTTGGTGACATATGAAACATAAAACCCATGAGAAGAAGATCATAAAACTGACATGTAAATACCCATAAAATTAGGCATAAGATTAATATATTACATTAATGGGTATTATATATACAAAAAATTAAATGAGAGGTTTATATGGCATTTATCTCATGGTAATAAAAAGTGTGATGAAATACCCTTACCTTATCTCGTGGATTTTAGTATACTTCACAAGAATACTGTATAAAAAGTATAAGTTTTTTATACATTTTTAAATAACATATTCATATATATAATAACATATAATATTTTCTTTTTTCCTTCTATTAGGAATTTGTTAACAATTGTAGGTAAAACTTACATTTTGGGTTATAAGGGATTTGTTTTCGTAGGTGTTTTGACTTGTCATTCATGATACTCTTACATAAATCATGATTTAATTTTTTAAAGAATGTAAAAATGAATTATACATCACATATGTTTAGTATATAATCATTTAAAACAAACTATAAAAGATAGATATATGAAATGAAATACACTATTCAAGGAAATGAAAGGTTGTACGTACGCATGAACATTGTTTCCATTTTCATGGCGTATTTAAAGAAATAAAGTAAATGAAATATATGTATATATGTATATAACATCATTAAAGTATACTTTTTTTGTCATATATATCATACGATTTTACTAAATATATCATTAATTCATTCCATGTAATGTGTGAATGAATAACATTGCTTTGAGGTGGCAGTAGCCCACACTTCAACAAACTATTTTATCATATTTACACAAAATAGAAGGCATTAAGGTTGTATTTACATAACAAATAATGAAGTATAAATAAATCAATAATATATATATAA
This sequence comes from Viscum album, assembly GCA_963277665.1. Classification (NCBI taxonomy): domain Eukaryota; kingdom Viridiplantae; phylum Streptophyta; class Magnoliopsida; order Santalales; family Viscaceae; genus Viscum; species Viscum album. The sequence continues at coordinate 549,780,627 of OY728148.1, forward strand.
CATAAAAATACTTTACATAAAAATTCAAACCATAAGAGGTGGTAAAGGTAAAATGAACAATATCTTTTCATGAGGCGATAGTTCATCGTACACAAGAATGGTATGTTCATTACCCATTATATGGAAGTGTGAATAAGTGTATGAAAAACCATTATCATAACAACATATTAGTATGTTGAGGATAATTATGTTATTATGTGTATATAGAATAATAATAATTGAGGTGGTGGATAAAGAAAATAAAATAAAGGAGCTTGAGAAAGATGTTACCTCTTCTATGGGAAACTCCTTTGTGTTTTCACCAAAGGGATACCTTGATTTGATTTTTTCCCAAAAAAGTCTCCAAGGAGGAAGAGGAGAATTTTTGAAAGTTTATTTTGTAGATATTATCTGAACCTACATGGTTTTAGAGGTTTCAAGAACGGGGATAGGTGGTGACCTTTTATAAGGGTGGGAGGGACACACTTTGCATTTTTGAAAACATGTTAGGTGTTCACAAATTTTTACCTAAAATATTTCATAAAAAATCAACAAAAATAAATATTTCAAGGTTTATGGACAACATATTTCTATAATATTTGTGTTGAATAGGTTTTAGGGTCATTTTTCCCTTAAGTTAGAGATTTATTCTCCTATTAAACATAATTTTTTCTTAATCATAATAAATAATTTAAATCACTTTCATTAATATTTTTAGTCAATAATTAAGTTGAACATATTAATGTATAATTATCTTAATTATTAAAACCATGTATTTGTGTTTTTAAAAATTCTATCCACATACACAAAAAAAATTATGATTAATGGTAATCTTGTAGATGGGGTGAGGGAGTGGTTTTTTTAAGTGAGAATATTCAAAAGATCATTAAGATTTTATATCAAAATTTAATATAAAAAGATTCAAATGACCTAAATTGGGAAAATAGATTTTTATTATATCTGGTTTTACTTTAAATCAAATTTAAAATATAATTAAAATATATACAAAAATTATACAAAAATTAATTTTTAAATTAAAATTTAGTATTTATCACTCTTCATCAAAAAATTATGTTTGTCATAAAAATCCCAAAAATTCACACTATGCTAATTTTGATATAATGAATTCAAAATTTATATTTATTCTTTCAAATAAAATTTCTAAAATTTTATAAAAAAAAATTATTATTATTTATTGGAGGACATAAAAATCATTTCTTTTGAAAAAATAGTATTTTAAAACCTTTAATGTCTTTACCAAAAATTATATTTTTCACTATCACAATTATAAGTAATATTGGAATATTAGTTATTTATATTAATATTAGTAAATTTAATGTAAATTTGATAATTATATTATTTATGTGATTATAATAAAAAAATTATGTTTTGTAGAATCTTAGTGTTTCGTGTAACGCGCACCAATTCGGTGTTGCATGTTGTGCAAGCCAAGTCGATGTTGTGTGTAGCACAAAACAAGTTGGTATTTCCTATAGATAAAATGTAACTTGGGGTATCGTATAATTAATTCTTATCATGGTGTATTATACAATGTAATAATATCTTGGTTATTTCATATAACATAAACTATATTCAGTGTTTTATGAAATGAAAAATATCACAAAGTATTAAATTAGTTCAATAAAATATTTTACAAAAACTCAAGCTGTTACATTATACTCCCTTAAAATGAATTTACCACTTGAAATTTATCTAGGTTATCAATTTTTTAATACATTAAAGACTCATTCATATAAACCCACATCGTAAAAATGAATACTGAAATTTAAATTTAAAATGTAAGTCATAAACACAATGGTTACCAAAAGTGACATATTACTAGGTTTCCAAATAGGTGAATAGAGTTTTTGAGAGAAGATTTGACATGGAGAAAAAGAATAAATATTTATAAATAGTTAGTTAGAACATCAATCACAAATAAGTTAATGGTCAATTAAATCTTTATATATATAAAGTCCTAAATCTGTGATGATTTAAACAGTCATTGGTTCAAAAAAATAATTTATTTTTACAACATTTTTTTGTTATTTTTTCTAATGTTAAGATATTATTATTTTGACTAGGAATATAAGTAAATATAATGACTTGGTATATTTCTACTAACCAAATTTCATTATTTGATTGCGCTTTGATCAATTTCTAATTCATCCATTACTTCATGAAATTTATATCCAGAAATTAAATTTGACGCCTGAAGCACTAAAATGCACTTCTAACAAATCTTAAGTCACTTAAAATAATAAAAAGTTTAACTATTTATCTATAAAACATATTCAAAATCAATATGGTTAAGAAATTAATATCTAAAGTTAAAAATTAACACTATTGGTTCATTACTAATATTTAATCATCAAATTGTTTAAAAATTAAAAATTAACCAGGACATCGTATAGGCCAGTGGTAGGCGTGAAAGCCTTATCATCCTTTTGTCATGGGTATAAGAATCATGACCTTATCATACATGATGTTTTTTCACAAGACATAGTGGTTGTACTTTTCTAAAACCACGTCAATATAATTTACAAATTAAATGTGATGGATATCCTTGAAATAAGGTTAACAACTAAATTGCCTTTTAACTAAGATTTTCAAAACAACTTCAATACATATAGACTTCCTTAAAAGTTTAACTAAATATTTTTAAAATTTTTTAACCTTATAACTCCTCTAAAAGTTGAAAATCCAAAACATTATAAATAATTTCATGAAATCATCTTAACAGTGATCCCCCATAAATCAAAAAATGGATATTGGTTATCATATTACAAAAATTTGAATACCCTCATATATTCTATTGAAACATTTTATTAACATTAATTTACATAAAACCCTTTGAAAACATTCATGCTTCCTTATTCCATATATTACATGATATATTCCATAAATTTGAGAAGTTTTAAACTTCATCAATGGACTAATTTGTCAAAAAAATCTTTATCAGTTTTGAGGTAATCTATACCATCCAATTTACTTATTCATATCCCACATATATTTATATAAACAACATTATATTAACATAAGGGAAATATTAATGATTATATTTATTTACTAAAAATATAACATTATCATTAAATAACTTTTCTAGTCAATTAGAAACATTCAAAATAATCTTGTAAATCCTTAGAGAAAAAATAAACTAGAAGATCCTTATATATTTCACCATTCATATAACATAGTTCTTGAATCCAAATACATAGAAACATTTATTATTATACTTTATCTAGATGCTATAATAATTATACCTCATACTATTACATATACCTCTTTTCTTTTACAATTCATCTATAGTTTCATCATAATTAACAATATAACCATTACTTGTAACACATTGCTAATTATCTTTGGGATCTTTCCCATTAAGATATGAATTTTCATGAAGACCATTTATTCCACACTTAATGAATTTGATCTTTTATGTTTTATTAAGGATTCCAATATCCAAATCCATTATGTTAACTAAACCCCACATTTTTCATTTTTAGTTACTTGCTTTGTGTCCTTGTTTTCAAGAGTCAAAAAAAATATTGTTCCTATTTGAAAATCACTTGGGTGATTATTTACACATTATTGACACAAAAAGAACTGAATAAACTTCCCTCCATGGTCTCCATTAATAAAAATCTATTCAAAATCCTTCCTTCTCTTGCTTGGTGAGTCTACGAGTTGGTTAAGGTACATGTTGTTGATCATGTTCCATGAAAACTGAGTAGGCACGATCACAACATTCATAAAACTAGTTACTATCTCATTTCACTTCTCATCCTTAAATTTTTTATCACATTTAATGTTAAACCAATTCATTCTAGTTCCTTCCATTGACTAAAACAAGAAAACATTTAATAAGAAACAATTATCATATTGAGGAATCACATGATCATGAAAAAACACTTATATGATGTATAATTATTACACATTCCTTAATATATGAAACCTTAGGTTTATGCTAGGATATTCGAATCGAAATTATTATTAAATCCTTAATGATGGTTCATGAAGTGTCTATTAATTTCCAAAGAATATCATCCAGGAGTGTCTAACCATGTTCATAGTAAGGCCTATTTTCAGGTACCATGTTATGTCGAGTTAGTCCCAATACACCTTGTTAGAGTTCTTAATCCTAGGTACATTTGTTCAATAAACACATCCACTTATGGTATCCAGATAAGGCTATATTTCTAGGAAACTAATACCTCTATCCATTACCAAAATTTAGTACATTTTCTTTATGTTAACTCATTATTATTATTATCCATAGTGATATCCCTAGACAAATCCTTTGAAATATAACTAGTGATATCACTAAATTTTTCTAATCCTAGTTTCCAAATATTATCTAAACCTTCACTCTAGTACCTTATATAATGATTCTTTCCTTTAAAAAATTAACATTTCATAGTTTTTGTGGAATACTTAATTCATTACACAAACATATGCCTAAATATTGTGTCAGTTTGGTGCCTTTGGAAGCATCGAACAAAAAAACGTCTAACTTAGTGAAATATATTCAATATTTCCCACAAAGATCTTCCCCCTTATTAATCTTACTTAAAAACATTTCTTTATAATTTGGGGAAAGAAAACATAAGAAAGGGGTGATATCGAATGCTTGTTAAGGGTAAATAAATGAAATACGTAAGGATGACTTGAACATATGAGTATGAGAACATGATCATAACATTTTAAGATCAAACCGCTCATATTAAATATCATGAACATGAATCATAGGATAATGGTTGGTAGTTAATAAGGCATGAATCATAAGATAATAATTAGTATAATCAATGAAATAATATCTAAGGAATAATACATGGAATTTGGCATACACAAAAGAATATAAAAAATTATGTTAAGGATGCCTTTCAAGACCTTTATAAGGTGATATTCTTGGGTTGTGACCCTTGTACCTTCTAAGTTTCAGACATAGTCTACAACCCATATAACTTATTATTTTTGGGCTTGGGGTACAACCTATGTACCCTATTAATTTTAGGCTTGGTATTCTACCCACATGACCTCTTTCTTTTAGGCTAGGGTTATAACCCATGTACCCTCTAATTTCTTGGCTTAGGCTATAGCCTACGCACGCTCTTACTTTCGGGATTTGGCTATAACATGTGTTCCCTATTACATTCATGATTGGGTAAAACCCATGTACCTTCCTACATTCAAGAATGAGATACAACCTGTGTATCCTTTGATCTAATATAAAACTTATGATTACCCAATTAATTGGATGGAGGTATAGGTCCCACCCATATCTTAAAAAAAACCATTCATACTTGTGCCACAAAATAAAAAAAACCTTCATAATATCAGGACCCAAAAAATAGATGGGTTTTATAAACATCAAATCATTAACTATGAAATGAAATGGGTACCATTAAAATTTCATCACATCATAACCAATAGAAAAATAACAGGTTTCATAATAATTTCATTTAAGAGGACTTCGTGAAAAGAAGTAGATTTCAAAAGAATATAACCCATCAAAGAGAAACAGGTTTCAAAAGAATCATACTATCAAAATATAAACCATTCAAGAAATAATATTAATGTAACCTATCACACTCGGGTTTTTTACTTTAGCCATACATTCGAACCAGGTTGGGTCTCTGTTGTTTTTCTTGGGAACTGGGTGTGATAGTTTTGAGGTGTCGAGTTATCATTTTGCAGTTTGGGTTTGGTTCCCTGATCAGAATTTTAATTTTTTTTTAAATTTTTGTGTTTTAGGCCAGTGTGTGGGCAGTGCATTGTACCAAAAGTCGTACGGTCAACCCGAGTACCCGTGTGGTCACTTCTTGAATGGGTAGAGACCGCTGCACAGCCCAGGAATGGTCACTTGAGCTAGGCAGAGAGACTGCGCGGTCACCCTGCAATAAAAATAATTAATTCCTCAAAGTTGGAGTAAACTAAAATGAGAAATGAATTAAAGTGAAGGAATTAATTAATGAAAAAATTGAGGGAAGTGAAATAAAATATTAAGAGTAGTTTTAAATAATAATAGTATTATTATTATGAGAGACTGTTATTATTGTTACTATTGGTGTTAATAATATTAATATTATTATTAACATTATTAACATTCTATTGAATAATAATATTATTATTATTATTAGAGATTATTATTATTATTATTGACAATATTGATATTATTATTATTCAATTTTTTGTTATTATCATTATTATATTTATTATAAATTTTTTTAAGCGGGTTAATTCCCTCTTTTGGGTTTTATTTCTCCCTCTCTCTTCTCTCCCACACTCTTCCATGCACAATCCCCCCCTCTCTATGAAGGTTTCAACCCCCCCCCCCCCCCCTTTGTGCCTCCTTCTTTCACACCACCACCTCTGGCGACCTCTCCTCTATCAAGCAACATTCAGTTGCCCCATAGCCTCTCACGCACAGCCCCACAGTCACCCTCTCTCTACCCAAACGACCCAGCTAGTGTACCACTCTCCCCCACATGCGCACCCCCTCCGACAGCCCCTTCTTTGCATGGATGGCCTCCGAGGTCTCTCACTTCCTCTCCAATTCTTCAACCAGGGTGCAATCAATCTTGGGGTAAGGAATTTATCTCCCTTATTTAGGGTTTTGGGTTTCTAGAAATTGGGGTTTTGATTTTTGGGGGTCCTATATTGATATATTGGTTTAGATCTTATGGTTTAGGGTTTTTTACAAGCTGCTTGGGGTGAAAATAAGGTCGGTTGAGGTTTGAATGGGTTTTGTACCATTTCTCTAAGAGAGTCTTGGTTCGAGGTTGGTGGTTCCATGATAACCATTCTCTGAAAGATTAATTATGCTTGATTTTATTTTTATTATGTTTTATAATCATGTGTGGGGTGAAAAAGTGGTTTTTGGTATGTTTTTATGTGCATTCGGTTTGAAAATAATTTATTTATGTGAAATTGGGTTTTTTTTGTCAGAAAAGTTATTTTACCCTTTTAGGATTTTCTGTAAAATTTGATTAAATGATTCGTGAAATATTTTAAATGGTGTGAATTATATTTTTCCATCATTAAGATATTGAGTTAATTTTAAAAGGTAATTTTAATATGAAACTGAGAGTGTATTAGGTGTAAAGATTTGTGGCACCATTTTTTATATTTTATAAATTGTTCTAATGATTCATTAAATCATCCATGTGGTGCAAAAGTTGTTTTTGTAGTTATTAAGCACTCATTAGATTTTAATGTGACAATTTTCTATTTAATTGAGTTTTTTTCATGTTTAAAACCATATTGAGTCACTTTGTAGTGTTTTTTAAATTGTGAAATCATCTTATTAAAATATGTGTGACCTATAAAATTGTGTTTTTACATAGCCTTGATGTGTAGTTAATTTTTAAAAGTGGGTCTTGGGTGAAATTTTTGTGAAATGACATTATGGGTTTTATTTAAAACTGTTTGATATGTTATGTTAATAGTTTTTTAAATTATTTAAAAGGTAAAATGTATGTTTGGTTAATTTTTTGGTGTGAATAGGTTTTCAAAAATGGGTTTGTGATGTGCAAGTGGTGGTTTGTGATGCGTGATGCTCGGTTTGGTTGATAAACTTTGAAATTGGTATTATGTGATGTGTGAAACTTAATTGAGCATAGTAAGGAAACCCATATATCTAGGCTGGCAGACTAGGACTAGTATTATAGTGATCCGAAGTGGTTTTGTCCCTATCTCATGTATCAATTTTGATGATGACAACACTAACTAAATTATGATGATGACATTGGGGACCACTAGGTTATGACTATGTTCCATGTTGGTGGATCATGCACGAGAACAGATATTTGTAAGGGTTACTTTTACACCGAGATATGGTGTACCTTGCACCCCACAACTAGCTAGTACCTAGGGGTGTTCCCTAGACTAATTCTCGTTTATAATTTTTTACTTATCATTGACATACTACGGGCTAGGTTGGTATATTATAAAAGCTAGTATGTTTTTTAAAGTGGAATCCTTTGAGACTATTTTATTTAAAAGTGTTTTCTTTGAAACTGCTTTATATTTTATGTTGCACTCAATCATTGTTTTTCTGCTTTAAAGTTATTTTCATTCAAATTATCCTAGTATTTCTTTAAATTGTAATGATTGAAATTTTATTTGTCATTTAATGCTTAATGAATGGAATCTTTTATATGGGTCACATCCTACTAGGCTTTGGCTCACACCCTGAGTACACCTTGGGATGTATTCATACATTGTTGTCTTTTTTTCTGGTTAAGGAAAGGCATATGGTGTTGGTATATTAATTTTCTAGTGGTTTTGTTTGTGGATATTGGTGGAGTGAGCTTCAGGATGATGCTCATATTGTTGAACATAGTATTGGGGTGTTTTCTTTAGTTTCCCTTTGTGTCATAGACTTTTTCTGGGTCTCATTTAACTATAAATTGGAAATCTAAAATTTATTAATGGTGTGTTTGGTTAAAATATTCAGATCTCATTTTTTGGTTTTTATGGATTATTTTAATATAATTAATTAAATTAATTTATTCCCTTGTGTTCTATTTGATACCCGAGAACTTGCGTCAGACCGTGGGGATCAGGAATGCCCTTCGGACCTTATGGTGGACCATTTTGGGTGACCATTTTGGGGTCAACCTAGGTTGGTTTGTGATAGAATGGTATCAAAGGCAGGTTTTCTCTTTGATTCATTTTCCTTAGGGTATAGTCTGGGTATACAAGAGCTAGTACTATCAGGACATGACATTCTGGTTATGAGTAGGGTGTCTGGCCAGCACATCTTCTGATAGGACTTGAGTTTCTAGGGGAAGCTGGGTTCCATTGGAGTTATTTAGCCCTTGTGGTCTCTTATTATTTGGGAAATGAAATGGGAGATGGGCGAATGGTCTCAGTGTGCTCGTAGGGCCTGGAAAGCCATTTGGATCTAGGGACTTTGTCCTAGAATACACCTAGTGACTGTGGAGTGATTTGCATATGGCCACTAACCATATGTTCCAGACACCTATTGAAACTAGTTTCCTCTTGCCTTGTTCTAGGGAACATTGCTGTTGAATCGAGGAAGTTTGATTTATAAGTAGATCTGATTTGGTTTTAGGGAAGCAGAAAATGTTTTGAAAATAAGTTTTTTAAAATTGATGTGTATAGTTTGAATAGTGTGGGCTGCATGTTTTGGTTTTTAAAAGTGTAAAGGTTTCATTTTGATCCTTTGTGTTCTTAAGGGAAACCACATGCATGGGTATATATGGTAAGGTGAATAGTCAGTGGCGTGATCAGATGAATGCTTGGATGAACATGAGGTGGGTGCCCGATGTGGCACCAGAAGATTCATGTTTGAGGTCATGAGACACTATTGATGATTGTGGAACCTACAAACCCTATTTTTTCAAAAATCATTTTAAATGATAATTTTGTGTTTTGATAACCAGTGTTTGTGTGGTGTGCCTTTTGTATTTTGGGAATTTCTTTTGAGAGGTGTTCCAAGATGATAATTCTTATTAGTTGAATTGTTTCTTGAATTGGATTCCTTTTTGGTAATTTGGTGTGAAAGTGTGTGGTTAGTGGATTCTTTTGGAAAGTGCTTCGGGAAGCCCTTGTGGTGGTTCCCTCTATGTGTTTAGTGTTTTATTATAGTGTGTCTTGTCCATTGGACAAGTTTGATTGTATCCATGGTTTTCATTCAGGGATAGTTTGTGCCCCCACATAGGATTGAAGTATATTCAAAGTGCGGGCATGGGTGATCCATCGATGGAAGACCCTCCATTTTATCAAAATGAGGAATCCCTTTTGTTATGTCCATTTCTACTCAATTCAGTAAAGAGGATCCTTTTGTAGTGGATGAGTGGTTGTGGAAGGTTGGGAGAGGCCTTAGTTCCTTAGGTTTCCTGAGTCATCAAAGGAAAAGTTTGACGTCATTGTGTCTGAAGGTCCTGTTTGAGAGAGGAAAAGGGAATTTTAGTAAGGAAAGGTGAAAGTGGTCTGGGTTGTCGGTGTTGTATGTATTGGAAGGGGCCCTGGTCCTCTCATCGAGTTCATCTAAGTGGAGGACCTTGTTGGGTCACTAATGTGGAAAATCTAGTTTGATGACAAAAGGGGGTGACGCATGTGCATCATTTAATCCCATGTCATTGTGAAGGTTACCTGTGGAAGTGAGTTTTTGGAAAGGTGTGTAGTATTTTTTTTGACAGTATTTGATCATGGTGTGGTTTCTTGTAGAACCAATAGGAAGATTTTCAATTAGGAGTTTCTAATTCTTGACTACGAGGTAGGAGATGCTTCAACCATTAAAACACCATTCATATGACTTGGAGTGAAGCAGACGTATAGGCAAGAAACCCCCAAGGCTATAATTGACCTTGGTCTTGTGTCTATTTTCAATTTGGAAAATGATGATAGTTTAAGTTTTTCTATGAATCTGTTGTGTTCACTATGGTCCCATTGGATGGAGGGGTTATGAGGACCCTATTTCTTTTCTATGAACTGTGTGATGTCTTCTATGCGGTTTTTATTTTCTATGGTTGGACCCTGCAGTGGGGTTTTAGGTTGTACAGGAAGCCCTAGGTTAGTTCATGTTGGGATTTTCATGTCGGAACATGCCTTCTAGTTCATTAGATTACCTTTATAGTGGGGAATCCGTTCGGGCCTCCCCCTGTTGGTATCACTGTTCTGTCTCGAGTGTTAGTTTCCTCTTATAGTGGGGATTCTACTTGGGCCTCCCCATATCAGTAATATTGTTCCATCCCTGGTATTGGTTTGGTAGTTGGTGGTATCATTTAAAGCCATCCAATTCCAATCCCATTCCTCAAGAAAACATTGGGGTTGATGTTCACCCAATGGTATGGTGAAGATTGGCAATGGTTGCATCAGTTGAGTTTGTCATTTGTTTCTAGTGAAATGTGTGATCCTCTTTGGGAGTGTTTAAGGTGTTATTTCATGGATATTGAATTTTTTATTGTTATAGGTTCTTTCTTTTGATTATCATCTAGGGGTGTATTGTCTTTTGGTGGTGGGTTTCACTTGGTGGGGTGTCCTTTCTTGGACTCCCGAGTTTATTTTTTCCGGTCTTTTCTCTATTTTTTCAGTGTTCTTGCTTCTCTTTTGTGATATTTGTTAAGAACCACTTTGAGGTGATAGGGTGTACTGGTTCAATTTTCAAAGTAATATTAGAATGGATTTCCAGGGGCGGAAGTCATTTATGGTGGGAATAATTGGCACACCTAAGTTTTCTATTTAGCTTTAGACCCGGCCTAGGTCGGGTCTCAGTTGTTTTTCTTAGGATCTGGGTGTGATAGGTTCGAGTTCTCAAGTTAGCATTGTTGTAATTTAGGTTTTGGTCTCAATTCAGAATTATAAATTTTGGAAAATCTATGGCCTTTAGGCTAGTGCATGGGAACTACACAGTATTGGAAGTCATGCAGTCATCCCAGGTACATGTGCGGTCACTTCTTGAATTGGCATAGATCACCACATTTCCCATGAAAAGTGGCTTGAGCCATGCAGGGTGACTGTGCAGTCACCTGACATTAAAAATAATTAATCTATTGAATTGGGAGTAAATTAAGATGAGAAATTAATTTAATTTAAGTAATAACATAATGAAATAAATAGATGGAAGTGAAATAAAATTCTAAGAGTGTTTTTAAATATTATTATTATTATTATTATGAGAGGATATTATTATTATTAATATTGGTGTTAAAAATATTAATATTATTATTAACCTTGTTAATCTTGTATTAAATTATAATATTATTATTATTATAGAATATTATTATTATTATTATTACTAATATTATTATTATTATTGATATTATTATTATTCAAATTGTTATTATTATCATTATTATATTTATTATAACCTTTTTAAGTGGGTTAATTCCCTTTTCTGGGTTCTATTTCTCCTTCTCTCTTATCATACACCTCTTCCACACACCATCACCCACCCCCCCCCCCCTCTCTATTCAAGTCGCACCTCCCCCCCCCCCCTCCCCCATGCACCTCTTTCCTGTGTACCACCACCTCCAGCGACCTATCCTCCAGCGATCCACCTCTGGTTACCCCGAAGCCTCTCGCACGCACCCCCGCATACACCCCTCTCTTCTCACATGACCTAGACTATGCCCTGAACTACCATGCACGTGTTCTCTACCTCTGGAATCCCCTTATTCACATGGCTGTCCTCTGAGGTCGCTCGCCACTTCCCCTCTTCTTCTGTCACGGTGTGATCTATCTCTGGGTAAGGATTTTCTCCCACTTATTTAAAGTTTCCAGTTTCCAGAAATTGGGGAATTTATTTTTAGGTTCCTATATTGATTGGTTGGTTTTGGTCTTCTATTTTGGTGATTTTGTGGGCTACATGAGGTGAGGATAAGCTCAGTTGGGGTGTGAATGGGTTTTACACCATTATTCTCAGAGAGTCTTGGTCAAAGGTAGGTGGTTCCATGCTTAACCATTCTATTACAAATTAATTGTTCTTTCTTTTATTTTTCTTGTGTTTTATAAATTATGTGTGATGTGAGAAAGTGATTTTTGGGATGCTTTAAGTGATTTTAGTTTTAAAATAATTTATCAATGTGAAATTGGGTTTTTGTGTGTGTAATGTTTGTTTTAAAATTTTTGGATTTGTTTTAAAAATTGTTTTAATTATTCTTGAAATTGCTTAAATGGTACGAATTATATTTTTGCGTCATTGGGATATGCAGTTAATTTAAATGGGGTATTTTTATATGAAACTAGATGTGTGCTAGGTGTAAATATTTTTGGCACCATTTTGTATATTAATTAATTTGTTAAAATGATTCATTAAATCATCCATGTGGTCAAAAAGTGGTATTGGAAGTAATTAATCTTGCATTTAATTTTAAAGTGACACTTTTCCCTGAAATTGTGTGTTTTTTATGTTTAAAGCCATATTCTTCCACGGGGTAGTGTTTTGTAAATTGTGCAATTTTCTTATTAAAATATTTGTGACCTGAAAAATTGGGTTTTGAAATATCCTTGATGTGTAGTTAATTTTTAAAGTGGGTTTTGGTTTCTCTTCTGGTGAAATGGCATCATGGTGTTTATTTTAAATTGTATTATAAATTTTGTTAATTATTTGTTAAATTATTTAAAAGGTGCAAAGTATGTTTGAGAAATATTTTGGTGTGTGTATGTTTTCAAAAATGGGTTTGTGATGTTCATGTGGCGGTTTGTGAGGCGTGATGATTGGTTTGGTTGATAAATTTTGAATGTGGTATTATGGGACCTTTGAAACATGATTGAGCACAGTAAGGTATTCCAGGTATCTAGGTGGGTGGACTTGGACTAGTATGCATGTGATTCAGAGTGGTTTCTTCCAAGTTTCATGTATCAAGTTTGATGATGACAACACTAACTAAACTATGATGATGATGTTGGGGACCACTAGGTTATTGGAATGTTCCCTACTAGTGGATCATGCATGAGAACATATGTTTGTTAGGGTTAATTTTACATAAATATACAACGTACCTAGGGCCCCACAACTTGCTAGTGGCTAGGGGTGTTCATGTGACTAGTTCTTATTGATTATTTTGTACTGATTTTTGGCATACGGTGGGATAGGTTGGTATTTTTTAAGTTCCAGTGTGTTTTTTTAAAGTGGTATCTTTTGAAAATGTTATATTTAAAAGTTTATTCTTTGAAACTACATTATTTTTTATGTTTCACTCATTCAAATTTGTTATAATTTAAATTTATTTTCATTAAAATTGTCCTAGAATTCTTTAAATTATCAATATTGAATGTTTATTATTTAATTAAGGATTAATGCATGGAATATTTTATTCTGGTTGCATCCTACTGGGATTTCTCACACACCCTGCATACACGTTTGGGTGTATGCATACTTTGTTGAATTTTTGTTTCAGGTTAATTCAAGGCGTGTAGTGTTGGAAGGTTGAGTCTCTAGTTGTTTTTGTTGTGGATCTTGGTGGAGGTAGCTTGAGGATGTTCCTCCACTTATTTCATAGAGGATTGGGGTGTTTTTTTAGTTTCCCATTATGTCATAGCATTTGTTTGGGTCTTGTTTAGATATAAATTATAAATCTAAATTTTACTAATGGTTTGTTTTGTATAAATTTTTAGATCTATATTTTTTGTTTTTATCGGTTATTTTAAAACAATTAATTCAGGTTAATTGTTCTCTTGCATTCTATTTGATACCAAGGGACTTGTGGCAGCCTATGTGGATTGGGAATGTAACATCCCATATAAGTAATGAATAATAGATATTATTATCTATGTCCATTTATGAATTATATAGTGTTTTAGAGGCTTAAAATGAGAATAAATCCAATCTTAAGCATTGAATACACTAATATTTTTAAAAGATTGTTTTACTGCCTTTTGATGGCACACCATTTCTAAATCAAACTTTTGAAAATTTAATAAGATATATTTTTCAAAATAAACATATTCTTTATTATTGGGACATTGAAATTTACTTTGGATATATTTTTGGTATTTTTCTGACAATGTTCATTTTTTAATTAATAGTGAAAAATTCTGCATTTTACATCAAAACTACATTTTCATCTAATTTAATTATATTGTTAAATTATCTTTTTAATTGGTTTTAAAGTTTAAATAGAATATATTTTTACCATGTAATCCAATGGTGGTCATTGGGATTAATTTCACTTTGTAATTGGGCATAAACAAGTGTCAAACTTTTCATAGATATTTTTTCTAAAAAAATCCGCTATTTATTTTGACAACGGGAATTATTTTTAAATTAATTATTGCAATTTCTGTGTTTGGAACTTGGTAAAATGGATTACATATTTAGAATCATAAGTTCCAAATAATTTAATCAAGACTCTTTTGTTTTTGGACATTATGAATAGTAACGATGGTAATTATCTTTAATTATCTTGATTAATTAGTAATCAGGTAGTTATGGATAATAAAATAATATCATAATAATAACAAATGACCCCAACATATGTCTTAATGCTACTGTTTGTGTCATTTCCAACCATTTTATGCCTTGTGCCAAACTTGGGGACCCCATGGAATCAATTTTGGGTGATAATGACTTTTTATCTTTTTATTTTTAAAGAAAGTTAAATATAACAAAAAATGTATCACCTGAGTAAAACATTTTTAATTTTTTCTACATAAATGATATATTAGACTATAAATATTCATTGTAAATCTAAAAATATTTCCTGAATCATAGTATTTTTTTTATAAATTTTAGACATTAAATAAATTAATTTATTTATGACATCATGATGATGCAGCGATTATCTCATTAATGAACTATTTCAATAAAATGAAAAGATAATATAAAATCTAAGACTTACACTTGTCAAAGACCTATTGGATGAGTATATTTCGAACCCTTATCACCCTATCCTCTAAATATATCAATGTGGGACCTTTTAAATCTGAAACACATTTCAATATAAAGTAACATTTTATAACATTCCAAGAGTGTACCTCCTCTCCTCTTATAAAAGGCCCCCACCTCTACCTCTTTACACACACTTCTCAAACCATTGGCTCGGAAAAGATCTTCTCATTTGATCTCTCCACATCCCTCTCTTTATCCTAGAAGCCTTACCTTAGGTAAAAAGCTCTTCAAGAAACCCTTTTGGTTCAAACCAAGAGGAGTTACCCGATTCAAAGGAGATTAAAGAACGATCGAGTAAAGTTGGATACGAGGTATGTGAAATCATCTCAATATCCTTTCATTGAGTCATATTTTGTTTTATACACAAATTTATTTTATATGGTGTATAAACCCCTTTGAATTTTACGTTTATTCAAAATGAATATTTTTTATATAAAGCATTTACTAAATGACAAAAGGGAATGTTTTTTTTTGTCGTATGTATGTGGCGACAATGACTTCGCCACCGCCGTAACCATTATTTGAGCTTTGGCTTCCTCTAAAAGCCATAACATTATTTTAAAATGAAAAATAAATACCATGTTTTACTTTTATTTTATTTTGGTATTGAAAATGGTTTTCATAATGTTTTTATATCAATGTGTAGTATTTGATATCTTGTGATTGAAAAGTGGAAATGTTATGTTTCCTTTATTCATGTTTTATGTGATACAATTATGTTATGGTTCTTGGGCATTGTTATAAAGACGGGTGGTTCCGTGATAAACTAAGGGTGGGTGAGCCCGATATAGCTCTCCAATTCATTGGGTAACGTGAAGGGGTTAAATGTTAAGGTTTCTCTGAAGATATTTAGGGAATATACTGTAATGGGTATTCCAAACGTAACCATGATGGTTAATCCCTACATAAGAATGTTATGAATGCCTCAAGTTACCTTTATGTCTTATGATTTTTATGAGTTATTCATAAATCTTATGATTTCATGAGGTATGTTAACGTGCTTATATTTTATGAGTAAAGTATGACTTCATTGATTATTATATATACATGTACTAATGTTTCCTTTCTATATTTTTATATCCCTTACTGAGTTTTTTATGCTCATCCCATGTTTTTGAAATGTTTTTCACAAGTCAAGGGAAAGGTACATGATATGATGATAGTGTCAAGGAAGTGTCAAGAAACAATCCATGTTTTATTCTGTTGATGGGAAAAACGAATACTATCTTTTATGTAAACACTTTGTTTAAATGTGGAATGTAATTCATTATTTATGATCTAATTATATAAAACTCTAAACCTGAAAAGATCCTCAATGTGTATTCTTGAAATATCTCAATATTAAGTAATTTTTAAGGCTGGGGCCTTATAGTTGGTATCAGAGGTCGGTTTAGATAACTTTAGGAGTTAAAATTCTATTAAATGATTATCCAAAAATATTTTTTTATGGTCAAATTGAAATTATATATCATTTGAAGATTACCTAGTTGCTTCATCTAAGACATGCTCTTTCAAAATGGTTTTCCATAGAGGAAACAGGGAAGCAGTGCTAGGAAGGAATACAGAAGGAAATGACCTTCTGAATCAGCATCCTGAGATGGTTGGAATTGGAACTGAATAGTTTGTTGCAGTAATGGCGCAGTTGACTCAAGCGATAAATGGTGGTGGTATCCATGCACGAGATCAACCATAGAGGAACATGTTAGTGGTGGAACATTTCATGAGTAAACATCCCCCATCATTAAGAGGATCATCTGACCCTGTGCTAGCTGAAGGGTGGATTAAAGCACTGGAGAAGATTTTCGATGTCATGGGGTGTTCAAACAATCAAAAGGTTAGTCTTGAAATTTACCGTTTGGAGGGTAAAGCAGATCAGTGGTGGTCGATGGTTAAAAATATCAGGGATGCTGATGAGATTGATGCTCTCGACTATGATAAATTCAAAGGCATGTTTCTTAAGAAGTACTTTCCTAAGGCTGTTCGACTTAGGATGGAAAAACAATTCTTGGAATTGAGGCAAGAGGATGACTCAGTGGATGCTTATAAAGAGAGGTTCACTCGATTGGTAAGGTATGCTCCAAATTTTATCTGAGACCATGATAGTAAAATCAATCGTTTTTACTCAGGATTAAAGCCAAAATATCGAAGGGCATTGGCTTATCGTGAGTTCAAAAGTTATGAAAATCTTGTTCGATGTGCTGAGAATGTAGACATGGAGTTTTCCGATGATCAAGTGTTCTATAACAACCAATAGAAGAAGAGACCGATGTGGCAGGAGAAAGGGAAGAATTCTTCAAAAAGGTCTGATAGTAAGAAAACTAAGTTTCCAGTTTGTGATAAATGTGGTAAAAGGCATGTTGTGGAATGTCTTTTGAATTATGGAAAATGATACTGATGTGTTAATATGGGACATAAGGCTTCTGATTGAACTGGAAAAGATCAAGGTGATGGTAAGACTAAATTTGATTTATAGTTAGTGAAATGTTTTAAGTGCAATGAGATGGGTCACTAGGAAAATGAGTGTCCGACAAAGAGCTCAAGTGATGGGAAGCAGTTAGACTATAAGCAGAAAGGGGTGGTGAAATCCTTTGCAACTACTTCAGTAGATGTTGGGACATCAAATGAAGTGGTATCAGGTACTTTTTTTGTTTTCTCAGATTATGCCAGTGTGTTGTTTGATTCAGGGTCTACACATTCTTTCATCTCTGACAACTTTTCTAGTAAAATGGGAATACCATCTCAAGAAATGACTCCTGAACTTGTGGTAAAAACACCTGGGGGAAATGTTGAGGCAAAAAGAATTTATAAGAATCTTCTTATCCTTATCCGTGGAAAGAACCTACTTGAAAACCTTATTGTTTTACCTCTAGTAGAGTTTGATGTTATCCTGGGTATGGATTGGCTCTCTATTTACCATACTAATATTGATTATATAGCTAAAGAAGTTTATTTTCAGAAAAACTTTTAGTTTGTGTACAATAATGAACCCTTACTGTTGATAACATATCAAGAGGCTGAGAAACATGTAAAAGATGGAAATGAATGTAACCTTGCACATATTGTTGAAAACAAGGGAACTGTTCAAATTAATTATGTGCCAGTGGTAAATGAGTATCCTGATGTTTTTACTGATGAGTTTCCTGGAATAATACCAGATCGATAAGTTTAATTTACTGTTGACTTAGTTCCTGATACTAAGCCAATTTCAAAACCCCCTTATCGAATGGCTCAAATTGAACTTTTAGAGTTGAAGGAGAAATTGCAAGATTTATTACAGAAAGGTTTCATTCGACCTAGAACATCACCATGGGGTGCTCCTGTCTTATTTGTTAAAAAGAAAGATGGTTCTATGAGGCTTTTCATTGATTATAGATCCTTGAATAACATCACTGTTAAGAACAAATATCCTTTACCTCATATCGATGATTTGTTTGATCAGATACAAGGAGCTCAGTATTTTTCAAAGATTGAACTGAGATTGGGGTACCATCAGTGGAAGGTAAAGGAAGCAGATATTCTAAAGACCACATTTCATACAATATATAGCCATTATGAATTTGTAGTTATGCCTTTTGGACTAACCAATGCACCTGATGTATTCATGGACCTTATGAATAGAATTTTCCATGAGTTCTTGGATAAGTTTGTGGTTGTTTTCATTGATGATATTTTGGTGTTTTCTAAAAGTAAAGAGAAGCATGATAGTCATTTAAGGGTTATTTTTCAAACCTTAAAAGAAAATAAATTGTATGGGAAATTCAGAAAGTGTGAGTTCTGGTTGCAAAAAATTTCTTTCCTTGGTCACATTGTTTCTAAAGATGGGATAATTGTTGATCCTGCAAGAACAAATGTTGTGGAAGAATGGCCAAGACCCACAAATGTAACCTAGATTCATAGTTTTATTGGTTTGGCAGGCTATTACTGAAGGATTGTTAGAAATTTTTCATGGTTATCTAGTCCAATGACTAAGCTAACTCGAAAGGGTGTTAATTTTATCTGGACAAAAGAATGTGATGATTGTTTTCAGGAATTGAAAATAAGATTGTTGAATGCTTCAGTTTTGGCACTACCTTCCAGGAATGAGGAGTTTGTTATCTATATTGATGCTTCATTGAAAGTAATTGGTTTCATCCTAATGCATAATGATAAGGTAATTGCTTATGCTTCACGTTAGTTGACAACTCATGAGGTAAATTACCCTACACATGATTTAGAATTATCTTCTATTGTTTTCACATTAAAAATTTGGAGACATCATTTGTATGGAGTAAAGTGTGAAATATATACTGATCACAAAAGTTTAAAGTATATTTTCACTTATACAGAATTGAACATGAGACAGAGGATATGGCTAGAATTAATCAAGGATTATGATTGTACAATTCATTACCATCCGAGAAAAACAAATAAAGTGGACAATGCTTTGAGTTGAAAAAGTAATGCTTCATTAACAATGTTGCATTTGGAACGTGATCCTTTGGTTAAGGATTTGATGAAATTCGGCATAGAAGTTGTTGGTGCAGGATTTCCTTCTTTTTTGTTTCAGTTATTAGTGAAATATTCTCTATCAGACAGAATTAAGCAAGCACAAAAGTAAGACAGTGAGTTGCAGAAAAAGGTAGAGATGGTTCAGAAAGGTAAGTTGCCTGAATTCAACATTGATAATGATTGTGTTTTGGGATTTGGGAAGAGATTGTGTGTGCCTTTTGATTCACAGTTGAAGAGAGAGTTGTTATGTGAAGCTCATAGTTCTCCGTTTTCAGTTCATCCAGGCAGTACTAAGATGTATAGAGATCTTCGGAAGTATTACTGGTGGGACGGAATGAAAAGGGATATTGCTGATTTTACTATGAAGTTTTTGACTTGTCAATAGGTTAAAGTAGAGCGAAAGTTACCAAAAGGGATGCTTCAGCCTTTACCAGTGCCAGAGTGAAAATGGGAGAATATATCCATGGACTTCGTTGTGGGATTTCCAAGGACACCTCGAGGTAATAATGAAATCTGGGTTATAGTTGATCGCTTGACAAAATGTGCTCATTTCCTTTCTATATGAGATACTTTTTCCCTAGATCAACTTTATTGTTTGTATATTAAAGAGATAGTCAGGTTACATGGAGTTCCTCTCTCCATTGTATCTGACTGTGATCTCAGGTTCACTTCTAACTTTTAGAAAGGCCTTCAGAAGTCATTGGGTACTGAATTAATTTTTAGTACAGATTTTCATCCTCAATCATATGGGCAGTTAGAATGAAAAATTCAGACATTGGAGGATATGCTACGTGCTTGTTTGATGGATTATCAAGGAATTTGGGTCCAACATCTTTCTTTGTTTGAGTTTTCTTATAATAACAGTTTTCATTTCAGTATATAGATGGCACCATTTGAGGCATTATATGGTATGCAGTGTCTTACTCCAGCTTTCTGGGATGAAGTGGGTGAAAGGAAGTTGATGGGACCAGAATTGGTAGAAGAGTTGGCAAAAAATGTTCAGCTGATACAGAGACACATGAGAACAGCTCAGAGCAGGCAGAAGAGTTATGCGGACAATAGGAGGAAGGATCTCTCTTTTGAGGTAGGTGATCATGTTTTTTCAAAGTTTCACCATGGAAAAGTGTGATGTGATTTGGTAAGAAAGGAAAGCTGAGTCCAAGGTTCATTGGACCATATGAAATTCTAGAGAGAGTTGGATCAGTTGTATACCGAGGGGCTTTACCTCCAAGTTTATCTTAGGTACACAATGTTTTTCGTGTTTCAATGTTAAGAAAGTGCATGCCAGATCCATCTCATGTTTTGAGTCCAAAGGTAGTTTAGTTGGAGGAGAATCTATCTTATAAGGAACAACCAGTCCAGAATCTTGACCATAGGGAGAAATTGTTACGGAATAAGGTGATTCATAAGGTAAAGGTTTTGTGGAAAAACTACATTATTGAAGAGGCAACATGGGAATTTGAAAATGCAATGAGGGATAAATACCCCCACTTATTCGATAAGTAAATAAATTGCGGGGACGCAATTTTCTAAATGGGGGAAGTATGTAACATCCCAAGTAAATAGTGAATAATATATATTCTTATCTATATCTATTTATGAATTAGATAGTGTTTTAGAGGCTTAAAATGAGAATAAATCCAATCTTAAGCATGGAATACACTAACATTTTTATAAGATTGTTTTACTTCCTTTTGATGGAAAACCATTTTTAATTAAAACTTTTTACAATTTAATAAGATTTATTTGTCAAAATAAACTTATTCTTTATTATTGGGACATTTTAATTTACTTTGGATAAATTTTTGGTATTTTTCTGACAATGTTCATTTTTTAATGAATTGTGAAAAATTCTGCAATTTACATCAAAACTGCATTGTAATATAATTTAATTATATGGTTATATTATCTTTTTAATTGGTTTTAAAGTGTAAATAGAATATATTTTTACCATGTAATCCAATGTTTGTCATTGGGATTAATTTCACTTTGGAATTGGGCATAAACAAGTGCCAGACTTTTCATAGATATTATTTCTAAAAAAACTCTCTATTTGTTTTGACAATGGGAATTATTTTAAAATTAATTATTGCAATTTCTATGTTTTAAATTTGGTAAAATGTATTACATATTTGGAATTAGAAGTTCCAAATTATTTAATCAAGACTCTTTTTTTTTGACATTATGAATAGAAAAGACGATAATTATCTTTAATTATCTTGATTAATTAGTAATCGGGTAGTTAAGGATAATAAAATAATATCATAATAATAACAAATGACCCCGACATATGTCCTAATTCTACTGGTTGTGTCATGGCCGACCATGGGATACCTTGTGCCAAACGTGGGGACCCCATGGAATCACTTTTGTGTGATAATGACTTTTTATCTTTTTATTTTTAAAGAAAGTTAAATATAACAAAGAATGTATCACCTGAGTAAAACATTTTTAATTTTGTCTACATAAATGATCTATTGAACTATAAATAGTAATTGTAAAGCTAAAAATATTTCCTACATCATAGTATTTTTTTTATAATTTTTAGACATTAAATAAATTAATTTATTTATGACATTATGATGATGTTGCGATTATCTCATTAATGAACTATTTAAATAAAATGAAAATATAATGTCAAATATAAGAAATACACTTGTCAAAGACCAATTGCATGAGTATATTTTGAACCCTTATCACCTTATCCTATAAATATATCAATGTGGGACCTTTTAAATCTGAAACACATTTCAATATAAAGTAACATTTTATAACATTCCAAGAGTGTCCCTCCTCTCCTCTTATAAAAGGCCCCCACCTCTACCTCTTTACACACACTTCTCAATCCATTGGCTTGTCCAAGATCTACTCATTTTATCTCTCCACATCCCTCTCTTCATCCTATAAGCCTTACCTTAGGCATAAAGCTCTTCAAGAAACCCTTTTGGTTCAAACCAAGAGGAGTTTCTCGATTCAAAGGAGATTAAAGAACGATCGAGTCAAGTTGGATACGAGGTATGGGACATCGTCTCAATCTCCTTTCATTGAAGCATATTTTGTTTTATACACAACTTTCTTTTATACGATGTATAAACCCCTTTGACATTTATGTTTATTCAAAAGGAATCTTTTTTTATACGAAACGTTTACTAAACGACAAAAGAGAATGTTTTTTTTTGTCGTACATATGCGGCAATAATGACTTCTATGCCGCCGTGACCATTATTTGATCTTCATCTTCCTCTAAAAGCCATAACTTTCTTTTAAAATTAAAAACAAATACCATGTTTTACATTTCTTTTATTTTGGTATTGAAAATGGTTTTCATAATGTTTTTATATCAATGTGTTGTATTTGATATCTTGTGATTGAAAAGTGGAAATGTTATGTTTACTTTATGCATGTTTTATGTGATACGATTATGTTATGGTTCTTGGGCATTGTTATGAAGATGGGTGGTTCTGTGATAAACTAAGGGCGGGTGTGTTGGAGTTGGTGGTCTAGAACCAACTACTTTGTACTTTATTCATTAAATAAAAGCCTTATCACATCTTGATTGTTCTTCTGCATGACATGTCATGTGATAATGTCCTAAGGACAGCTGTTTCATTAAAGGGTCGTAGCGGATCCCTGCTATGATGAGAACCCAGAAGTACCATAACATTGTTCTTGAATGTATGTTCTATGGCCGGATGATATTATTTGAGGGAAAAAAATAATACAGGTCATTAGGGGTGAAGACTCATAAAACTTTGAGGCACCTTCTCATGGTGTGCGCACTTGGTAATATCCAGGAGGATATTATGAGAACGAGACCCGCCAGTAGGAAATCCACATTTCATAGTGTCATTGGATGTTCCTATCTACGGACGTGTGTATTGATCCTTAGAATTTAAGATTATTATTAATGGGTATTACAACTCACGCACTTAGATGTATTGATGAAAACTATGACGACACACTGTTCGCAACGAGGTAGGATATGTTGGGTGCATCACGAGTAATACTGCATTAATAGATAATTCGAGAAAGGATTTGTCCCTTCCATTCCATAATGGAAGTAGATATCTCAGGCCCATTG
This sequence comes from Viscum album, assembly GCA_963277665.1. NCBI lineage: Eukaryota > Viridiplantae > Streptophyta > Magnoliopsida > Santalales > Viscaceae > Viscum > Viscum album. The sequence continues at coordinate 549,804,533 of OY728148.1, forward strand.
ATGGAATTGATATAGCCTAAATAAATCTATGGCCATGGTAAGGTATGGGCAAGTTCAATTCCGGGAAGTCAAAGAAAGACTAATCAAGCACATGGGTTGATGGCACTAGCATGAAACCCACTTGATTGGAGATATCGAGACAAAGGGATTATATTACACGGTAAGTGTTCGTAGGAGGTAACACGTCATTGTGGCGTTAACTTCTTTCTCTATGGGTGCCTTGGCGTGTTGCTAGATGCTAACCTTGGACTTTAGGCAAGCTCAGCCTAATGCCACTGAGAAAGAGGCCTAGAGGGTCACACACTAAGTGTGTCCATGTATCTCAGTTAAATATTAATTTAACAAGTTAAATAAATATTATTCCCGACTGTGGTTTAATAATTATTTAAGGATGTCTGATCGCATTTATTTTGACACTAGTTATTCGAGAGAATATATTGTGGACAAAATAATATATTTATTAGCGAGTAATGTAGTTAAATTTATTTAAGAAATAAATATTCATTACTCAAGGTCTAATAAATGTGGTGGAGAAAAATGGAAAATAAAAGTACACACCGTGTATATTAAATATACACGCCGTGTAGTTTTATGGAAAACAAGTACACGCCATGTATTAATTATTACACACCGTGTAGTTTTTTCATTTGGGATTTTGAGGATTTAATATTACTTTATTAAATGATATTTATTATAATCAACGTGGGTGCATGTCAAGGAATTAATAATTCGACATGGGGGGGTTTTCAATAAGAGTTAATCAAATAAATAAAATGTGTAACGTGTTTATTTATTGTCATAACTCTATTAACCTCAAACATGATTATAAATATCCTCACAACCCCAACATTTTGAAGAGCCATTGGTTGTGCACAACGGATTTGGAAATACTCTCAAGCCAAGAGAGAATTATCTTTCCACCAAAAACGCCATCAAGTTACGAGAGCAAGATCCTCCACCGGATCAAGGCGGTCAAAGGCGGATATCTCAAGCGAAGGTTCTTCCGCGCTAGCACTTGGAGATCCTTATGGCGACGTCCGGAGATACGTGACACACGTGTGGATCACCGCTAGAGGAATCCTACACTTGGATTCTATGACGCAATGACGGATCACCGAATCGTGACCGGACACATCAACGAAGAAAGAATTCCAACGAGGTAATTCTTATGCATTAATTAAATTAATTATAATCAACATATGATGATCCTCCTCAAGGGTTTCGGGACTCTTATTTTCTTTTCGTTCTTTGTTCTATTCCAAATATTCGGCGTTTTATATCGTGACGGATCTCGGATTGAACATTTTTTAACGTTAAAATTAAAGTTGGGAAAACCCACTAACGCGCTTCCGCTATGCCCAGAACCTACAGGTGGTATCAGAGGGGTCATATCGTTGGTTATAATTATTTAGTTTTTAGTTGGTGATTTACGCATTTAATAATTTAGTTATTTCAATTCATGTTTAATCGTTCTGAAAATCTGAATCTCGAGATCTGTTCTTCCTCCCTCGTTTCTCGTTCACCTCACAGAAATGGATTTTTCTTTTAATTTTGATTAAAATAAAATAGAGGAACTCATCCGGAGGAGCCAAAAGTTTCTGGCCGTATAACACCAGAATACACGACGTGTATTCGGAAGTACACGTCGTGTAGTCTAGGTTCAATGCACTGACCGATCCGCCAAATCAGGCCATGTATTGGATTCCTTCTAAGAATTTAAGACACCATGTGTTGACCATAAATAGGTGGCACACAGTTTCCGGAATACACGCCGTGTAGTCCAATGAACACGGCGTGTAGTCCCTTCGGGTTAGGGTTGGGTCATGTACTCCGTACACGGCATGCCCGGCTGGAAACCGTGTAACGCGGAAACTACACGGCATGTGTCCCACTGTACATACCGTGTACTCCAAAAATTTCTGAAGTACATTAACATGCCTTATCCCTGGGCGTGTACTTCGGATGGACGGTGAAGAAAAGTACACGCCGTGTAGTTGGAACTACACGCCGTGTACTCACCCAAATTACGCAGATTTATTAAAATTTATTATTATATTATACAAACCCTTGAAACGTGTACCATGGTGCATGCATAAAGCTGAGGCACAACACGTGATAGGTGTTTTATATATATGTGTTTAATTTAACATCTGCGTAATAAATGGGAATTCACCGGGTTGCCTCCAAGGTACAAGTTACGTACAAGGATAATTTTAAATGAATTTATTTGTTTAAAATTATGATGGATGAGAATCTCAAGGAAATTCAGAAAATTGATTTAAGAAAAAAGGATTGATTAATTAAAGATAATTAATTGATTCGAGCATGATTTATCTTAAACAAGAACGATTAAAGAATTGAATGCTAGTTTTATTTATGCGTAAATATCGTTGCGTGTATGGATGATCATGAGCTAGACCGAGACCTTTGTATGAGAATGGTTTCTTTTAATTTATTTATTTAAATTAAATTTGTTGGCCTGTGAGCCATCTCCTCATTAATATGTAGGGTCTGCACGCCCAAGGATTATTTTATGTAAAAAACACCTTTTTACCCCTCACCTTCATGTGAAATAAATGCATATGTAATGGATGGAGCTCCCAAGCTAGTAGAGGCGGCTCAAGTCAGGAGCCAAGGTGAAACCAATCCATGGAGATACAAAGGTGGACAGGTGGAAAGCTGTAGACACGAACCCAAAAGGTTCAAGGTGTTTCTCCCCTAGGTCTTGGGTTAGTTTATCAACTGCTAGATAAACTAACCAATAGAAAAGCTCATGATCATACCATTTGTTTTATTTATGTCAGTTGCATGGTTTATTTATTGTGGGTGTGTTATCACGAGCACACAATTAATGAATTAAATGAGCATGCAAGATGGAACTAAAATAAAATTGGCTTATACATAAATATTATCTTAGACATGGTTAATCACTTAAGTATATCCCACATAATATTAACAAGCATGTAATCAAAGATAATAAAATGGAAATTTACGTATAAGGATAAAATCCCTCAAGATAAATATTAAGTTGGCATAGCCTTCCATAATCTTGGTTAGAATCGAACCATAGTTCAAAGTGCTTGACCAACCCTAGTTGGGGTGTTTTCAATTATTGGGGAATTCTAATGTAAGGTTTTGGGCTGACTTGACTTGGTTCGCATCAAGGGTTGACTGCCACAGCAGGACTTGGTGTGACCAAGAGGCAAAGGTTGAGGAAATCCAAAAAAGGATTTCAGGATTGGGGAGTCCACTTAGTGGATCAAGGAACTGCGAGTTAATGCATTTGGCATTTGGAATGCCTACCTAAAACCCTTCAAGTTGCTTGACCAACCCTAGTTGGGGTAATGCGAAGGGAAATATGGATCCTTGCCACTAGAATATTCGCGCAACAGAATATTCCGAAGTCAATGGTGAGGGCTATTGGATTTCGATAAAATAGTGGGAGACTAATAAGTATTAATTTATTTGTCTCAATTTTTATAATAAAGTACTAAACCTTTGCTTATCTTAATTTATAGAAACGGCAAGAAAATTACTTCAAACATATCATTGCGCACCATACTCGAGAAATAAAACCTTCTCACCAGCACCAATTTCCAAGAGTGGCAGAGGCGTTTACACGTCGTCCTTCACCATGAAAGGAAATTATATGTGCTGGAAGAGCCTATTCCAGTTGCGCCTGGGAAAGAGGCTAGTGATGAGGAATTATCTCTCTACATGAAACACATAGATGATGCCAAAGATGTCCAGTGTTTCATGCTATCGGCCATGTCTAATGAGCTCTTGAAGCAACATGAAAACATGGATACATATAGCATGATGTCTCACCTTAAAGATCTCTACCAAGAGAAGGCAAGACAGGAGAGGTATGAGATCTCCAATGCTTTGTTTACCACGAAGCTTGGAGAGTCTGCGCCAGCTGGGCCTCATGTAGTCAAGATTATTGGCTACATTGAACGCTTGGACATCTTAGGGATTAAATTCCCGGATGAGTTGCATACAGATCTCATCCTATCATCACTGCCCAAGACCTTCTCTAGCTTCATTGTTAACTATAACATGAGAGGCAATGAGAAGAGTCTATCGGAGCTTCTGACCTTGATTTTCCAGGTAGATAAGGACATGGGGTGTGACAAACCCGCGGTCCTTATGGTGAACAAGAAAAGGAAGGACAAGGCAAAGGGGAAAAAGACTTATAAATGGTCTGAAGCCCCCGAGCACCATCCCTGCAAGAAGGGGAAGATCCAGAGGCAGGGCAAGGAATGGGAGGCAGTGTGTTTTGCATGTGGCAAGTAGGGCCATTGGAAGAGGAATTGCACCCAGAAGCGTGGGGATGCTAAAGGTGCGTTCATTATCGAGTGCAATCTTTCTATTTCTACACATTGGGTATTAGATACAGCTTGTGGGGCTCACATCTGTATTCAAATGCAGGAACCAAGTAGATTTAGAAAGATCTCTAGAGGAGAGGTGGATCTTCGAGCTGCCAATGGCACAAGGCTGGCTGCATTGGCTATTGGTGACTATCACCTCTCATTGCCAACTGGAATGATTTTGGTTTTACAAAACTGTTATTTTGTGTCTAGTGTTACCAAGAACATAATTTCTGTGTCTTGTTTGGATATGGATGGATTTATTTTCAAGTTTGTAAATAAGGTTTGTCTCTTTTATAAGAACAACGTATGTTATGGTATGGCACATTTGAATAATGGTTTGTATGTATTAAATTACAAAAACCAAGTGTTGGTAATCGATAACGAAACAAACTCACATGACTCATACATCACCCAGTTATGGCATCACCGCCTTGGTCATTTGAACGAGAAGCGCTTGACAAAGCTCTGCCAAGATGGCTATTTAGACTCTACTGAGCTAAAACCACTTGATAGATGTAACGCTTGTTTACAAGGAAAAATGACCAAGCCGCCTTTTGGTGGACAAGGTGAAAGGGCCACAGAGCTTCTACGATTAGTACACACAGATGTGTGTGGACCATTTCTAGTAGAAGCTAGAGGTGGATATTCTTACTTTATTACTTTTACTGATGATTTGAGTAGATATGGCTATGTCTACTTAATGAGGTATAAGTCAGAGTCCTTAGAGAAATTTAAGGAATTCAAGAATGAAGTAGAAAATCAACTTGGTAAGAAGATAAAGAAGCTTCGATCGGATCGAGGTGGAGAATATATGAACCAAGAGTTCATCGATCTTCTACGGGAGTCTGGGATTCTATCTCAGCTCACTCCTCCTTATACACTATAGTGGAATGGTGTTAGTGAAAGGAGGAACCGCACCTTGTTGGACATGGTGAGGTCGATGATGAGTAATGCGGATCTTCTATTATCCTTTTGGGGATATTCATTACAAACTGCAACAAACACATTAAACCGAGTACCAACTAAGGCGGCAAATGGAATTCCATCCGAGTTATGCCGAAATCATTTTTTTTCCATTTTCTAAAGCCGATTTAAGGGGTTACCGGTACCCATACAGTCTTTTAACTACATCATCACATTCGAATAACAAAACACAATTCAAGTTTCAAAACAGGTCACCGCAAAACCTCAAAATCCAAGCTTAAAACATTCAACTTCAAATTCAAATATCAAATTTCTGCTCCACCTCCATCATCACCTTGAGCCACGAGCCCCAACACTCGGCATATCACGTGCCGACCTCGAAAACTGAATTCACTCGATTGCTGCGTCGCCGATCAGACGCGTCACGTTTCTATCTGCATCGAACTCGAGATGCGAGCCTTCGTGAATCCCAATGTCACCTCTGGCCAGGTCGCCGGCGAGACACACCGAACCTGCCACTGAACAAAAAACCATCCTTAGTAACGCCGGTGAGAACCCGTCGTCTTCTTCATAGAATCAAAGGACCGCAAGCATCACGAATTCCACAGATCATCACAGATCCAAACTTAAAAGGGGAACCCCACAACTCTACCCTAACCACCGAAGAAAACCCCTAGAAAACCTCAATCGCACTCCACCGTCGCAGCTCAGACGACGACCTCCACCAGTTGAAAAACTGCCACAGCACAACAACTCATCACCAAGGGAAAACCCTTGGATGCTCCGTAGAGTGTGCCGGTGAATCCGGTCTTACGCCCTTGGATCAGACCATTAGAGATGAAGAAGTCCATGCGCAACACAACAACAAGAAGAGAACGCCATGAGACCGTCGTAGCGAGCACCCGAGACCTCCGAAGAAAGTTCCCCCAGAGGGAAGAGGCAACGGCAAGAACCCAGGCGCAACCAGCTTCAAGCGTAAACCGCTAAGCGAAAACCTTCAAAACTGAAAAACAACACAAAGAAAACAAGAAACAAAACCCCCCCTCCCCAGACCGCTCCAGATCTGTCGTCAACCACAATGAAAAAGAAGTCACCTACGAAAAAACCAGGCCCTGTCAATCAAGTCTCACAAACGGCGACATCGACAAGCCGAGCCGGCCAAGCCAGAGGGACGATTCAAAGTGAGGAGAGACGGGACAAGAGAGCCGGGGAGGGAAGAAACGGAAGAACCGAGGAGAAACCCTAGGAGCCGCGGGAGAGAAAGGAGAGGCCGCTCTGAGGCGATGTCATGGTGCATCCATCCGAGTTATGGAATAGAAGGAAACCCACTTTGTCGCACACACGTGTATGGGGATGCGAGGCGTTTGTTAAGGCCTTCTCAGGCAACAAACTAGCACCCCGGGGCATGAAGTGTATCTTTATAAGATATCCCAAGGAAACAAAAGGATATTACCTATATAACCCCCAAGACAAGAAAGTGACTGTCGCCAGACAAGCTGTCTTTCTTGAGAGGGAGCACATCCTCAAGAAGGATAGTGGGAGCAAGATTGACTTCGACGAAGTTGATGCTCAAGATACATAGGAGTTGGTACAGGAACAAGTTCCACAGGTCCCCGTGGAAGAGGTTCCAGAAACACAAGTACTGTGTAGGAGCTCAAGAGAGGTAAGGGAACCAGAGAGATTTGGTTTCCTAGTCACCGAGGATGGTGAATCATTATTGTTGGACAATGATGAACCTCTCTCCTACAAGGAAGTAGTAGAAATCTCAGAAGCTACAAGATGGATAGAAGCTATGAATTCTGAGATGGATTCCATGTATCAGAACCAAGTTTGGGTTCTGGTCGATGAGCCAGTTGATGTAAAGCCTGTTGGATGCAAATGGGTATTCAAAAGAAAGCTGGACATGGAAGGTCAAGTTAGCACCTATAAAGCAAGGCTAGTGGCTAAAGGATTCAGACAACGTCAAGGAATTGAATATGATGAAACCTTCTCGCCATTTTCCATGTTTAAATCCATAAGAATCATACTTTCCATAGCAGCTTACCATGACTACGAGATTTGGCAGATGGATGTCAAAACAACATTCCTTAACGGGAACCTTCAGGAAGATGTCTATATGACACAACCAGAAGGGTTTGTGACACCAGGTGAAGCCAAACGGGTTTGCAAGTTGCAAAAATCTATTTATGGATTGAAGCAAGCATCTAGGCCATGGAACATTTGATTTGATGAAGCCATAAAGGAATTTGGTTTCATTAAGAACGAATGTGAGCCATGTGTTTATAAGCGGTTTAATGGGAATGCGGTCGTCATACTAGTGGTATATGTTGATGACATATTACTTATTGGAAACGACGTATCAGCCTTACAGTCAGTTAAGGACTGGTTGAACAAGTGTTTCTCCATGAAGGACTTAGGAGAAGCAGCCTACATTCTAGGGATCAAGATCATTCGTGATAGATCCAAGAGGCTACTTGGACTAAGTCAGGGTACATACATTGACCAGATACTAAAGAGATTTAGTATGGAAAAATCCAAGAGGGGATTGGTTCCAGTGTCACATGGCTTACATCTTTCTAAGAAAATGTGTCCCCAGACACAACAGGAGAAAGATAGGATGAGCAAGATCCCATATGCTTTGGCTATAGGATCCATCATGTATGCCATGTTATGTACCAGGCTTGATGTTGCCTATGCACTGAGCATGGTAGGCAGATATCAAGAAGATCCAGGAGAACAGCATTGGACTGCTGTTAAGACTATCCTTAAGTATATGAGAAGAACTAAGGATATGTTCCTGGTATATGGAGGAGACGAGGAGCTTGTCATCAAAGGGTATGCTGATGCTAGTTTTCAAACAGATCAGAATGATCTGAAGTCGCAATCTGGATATGTTTTCTGTCTCAATGGAGGAGCTGTGAGCTGGAAGAGTTCAAAGCAGCCAGTTGTCGCTGATTCTACAGTGGAGTCCGAGTATATAGCGGCTTCTGATGCAGCCAAAGAAGCCATTTGGATTCGGAACTTTGTCCAGGAGCTTGATGTGGTGCCTAGCAGTAAAGATCCCATTACATTGTATTGTGATAATACTGCAGCGGTGGCTCTTGCAAAAGAACCAAGGTCACATCAAAGGACAAAGCACATACTCCGGAAGTATCACCTCTTGAGGGATTTCTATCAAAGGGGTGAAGTTGCAGTGAGCAGAGTATCCACGGAAGAAAACGTGGCAGACCCCATGACTAAAGGCCTATCTCAGTAGAATCATGAATATCATGTGAGAGCTAGTGGGTTAAAGGTTGTTAGCAGTTGGATCTAGTCCAAGTGGGAGTTTGTTGGAGTTGGTGGTCTAGAACCAACTACTTTGTACTTTATTCATTAAATAAAAGCCTTACCACATCTTGATTGTTCTTCTGCGTGACATGCCATGTGATAATCTCCTAAGCACAGCTGTTGCATTAAAGGGTCGTAGCGGATCCCTGCTATGATGAGAACCCGGAAGTACCATAACACTATTCTTGAATGTATGTTCTATGGCCGGATGATATTATTTGAGGGACACAAATAATACAGGTCATTAGGGGTGAGGACTCATAAAACTTTGAGGCACCTTCTCATGGTGTGCTCCCTTGGTAATATCCAGGAGGATATTATGAGAACGAGACCCGCCAGTAGGAAATCAACATTTCATAGTGTCATTGGATGTTCCTATCTACAGACGTGTGTATTGATCCTTAGAATTTAAGATTATTATTAATGGGTATTACAACTCGCGCACTTAAATGTATTGACGAAAACTGTGATGACACACTGTTCGCAGCGAGGTAGGATACGTTGGGTGCGTCACGAGTAATACTGCATTAATAGATAATGCGAGAAAGGATTTGTCCCTTCCGTTCCATAACGGAAGTAGATATCTCAGGCCCTTTGATGGAATTGATATAGCCTAAATAAATCCGTGGCCATGGTAAGGTATGGGAAAGTTCAATTCCGGGAAGTCAAAGAAATAATAATCAAGCACATGGGTTGATGGAACTAGCATGTAACCCGCTTGATTAGAGATATCGAGACAAAGGGATTATATTACACGGTAAGTGTTCGTAGGAGGTAACACGTCATTGCGGCATTAGCTTCTTTCTCTATGGGTGCCTTGGCGTGTTTCTAGACGCTAACCTTGGACTTTAGGCAGGCTCAGCCTAATGCCACTGAGAAAGAGGCCTAGAGGGTCACACACTAAGTGTGTCCATGTATCTCAGTTAAATATTAATTTAACAAGTTAAATAAATATTATTCCCGACTGTGGTTTAATAATTATTTAAGGATGTCTGATCGCATTTATTTTGAAACTAGTTATTTGAGAGAATATATTGTGGAAAAAATAATATATTTATTAGTGAGTAATGCAGTTAAATTTATTTAAGAAATAAATAGTCATTACTCAAGGTCTAATAAATGTGGTGGAGAAAAATGGAAAATAAAAGTACACGCCATGTATTAATTATTACACGTCGTGTAGTTTTTCCAGTTGGGATTTTGAGGATTTAATATTATTTTATTAAATGATATTTATTATAATCAGCGTGGGTTCATGTCAAAGAATTAATAATTCGACATGAGGGGGTATTCAATAAGAGTTATTGAAATAAATAAAACGCGTAACGCGTTTATTTATTGTCATAACTCTATTAACCTCAAACATGATTATAAATATCCTCACAACCCCAACATTTTGAAGAGCCATTGGTTGTGCACAATGGATTTGGAAATACTCTCAAGCCAAGAGAGAATTCTCTTTCCACCAAGAACACCCTCAAGTTACGAGAGCAAGATCCTCCACCGGATCAAGGCGGTCAAAGGCGGATATCGCAAGCGAAGTTTCTTCGGCACTAGCACTCGGAGATCCCTTCGGCGATGTCTGGAGATACGTGACACACGTGTGGATCACCGCTAGAGGAATCATACACTTGGATTCTATGACGCAACGAAGGATCACCGAATCATGACCGGACACATCAACAAATAAAGAATTACAACGAGGTAATTCTTATGCATTAATTAAATTAATTATAATCAACATATGATGATCCTTTTCAAGGGTTCCGGGACTCTTCTTTTCTTTTAATTCTTCGTTCTATTCCAAAGATTCTGTGTTTTATATCGTGACGGATCTCGTATTGAACGCTGTTTAACGTTAAAATTAAAGTTGGGCAAACCCACTAACGTGCTTCCGCTGCACTCGGAACCTACAGGGTGAGCCTGATATAGCTCTCCAATGCATTGGGTAATGCGAAGGGGTTAAACGTTAAGGTTTCTCCGAAGAGATTTAGGGAATATACTGTGATGGGTATTCCAAACATAACCATGAGGGTTAATCCCTACGTAAGAATGTTATGAATGCCTCAAGTTACCTTTATGTCTCATGATTTCTATGAGTTATTCATAAATCTTATGATTTCATGAGGTATGTTAACATGCTTATGTTTTATGAGTAAAGTATGACTTCATTGATTCTTATGAATACATGTACTAATGTTTCCTTTCCGTATTTATATATCCCTTACTGAGCTTTTTATACTCATCCCAAGTTTTTGAAATGTTTTTCACATGTCAAGGGAAAGGTACATGATACGATGATAGTGTCAAGGAAGTGTCAAGAAAGAATCCATGTTTTATTCCGTTGATGGGAAAAACGAATACTATCTTTTATGTAACCACTTTGTTTAAATGTGGAATATAATTTGTGATTTATGATCTAATTCTCTAAAACTCTAAACCTGAAAAGATCCATAATGTGTAATATTGAAATATCTCAAGATTAAGTAATGATTAAGGTTGGGGCCTTATAGGGAATGCCCTTAGGGCCTTGTCGCCGATGGGTTGTGGATTTTCTCCAGCGGCGCAGTTGCGCCACCACCGTCTTCGCAGCTGGTTGTGGTGTTGGTCGCCGCTCCCGATTCCCACCGGTGCCGATCGTCAGCACTAGTCACTATTCTCCTCTATCGCGAAGAACACAACAAAAACCACAAATGATTATAGAGAGGTTGGGCCATATTCGTTTGGCCCACCCCCTCTGCGTTAGAGCGGTAGCAAAAGACTCTGGGAGAGAGGTTCAACATAAAATAAAATTTATAATGGTAAACCAAAATCACAGACCTACCTCAATGATTTATTGATGTCGGTGAGGAGGATTCAAGAGGTAGAAGATGAAATCGTTGAAGAACTTCAGCGTTTTTTGACTCCACAAGGTGCTTGCAATCTGGGCTCAGGGTCAGTTCTGCGTTCTTTGTTGGAGAAAGTTCTTCATTGGAGAGGAATTATTCTTCGGATAGGGAAACGATTCTCCAAATTTCTCCAAGGCTTTTCCAACAATTTTCCAATGATTTTTCCCCCAACCCATTAAAAAGAATAGCCAACTTATTAAAATAAAGTTTTCTATTAACTATGATGATGTTGGCATAATTAAAATCATTACGTTGGCACAATTAATTTAGAGGAAACCAAAAGTCACCTCCCTTATTAAAGTGGCAGTTCAAGAGTTGGGTGGTCCCCACCATTATGAATTCAAATTTGGGGGTTTTTTCTAGCTTGGTTGGTCACCACCATTGCATAATCAAAATGGGAGGTTTAAAAAAAAATTGTTCATTATTTTATTTTTATTACCACAAAAAAACACGAAAACTAACTTTCACCCTCAACAAACTGTGTTCAAGGTGAAGGTCTCATTAAGTGAATACCGGCACTGTGAGTTCAATGGTGTCCTTAGATTTTAATTCCGTGAATTGGTTCAAAAGTTACAAAAACTTGCTCGCACGTTTACTGAACATACATAGAAAAGTTAAATAATTCATTTCAGGCACACCGGGCCTCAGAATCACACAACGCCAATTTTCATGGAGTCGTAAAATTACCATATAATAAAAAAATACATGGAAATTTCTAGGTCTTTACATATCACACAACTTTCTCAATATAGGATTCATATTGGACATCCAAATGAACAAAGGATTGAAAAACATTCCAATGAGTCCTTGATGAGGTAACTTCCACCTTCTTTTATTGGGTATCTTAATCCAATAGTTGTTGATAAAGGAATCATAACCAATAAAAAGATATTTTTCATACACTAGTGTTTATAACACATAAAATTAATTTTGGTTGTCACCTGCTTGGAAGTTGAAGAAGGTCTATGGTGGAATATTTTCAAGAATATTAGAAAACAAGATGAAATTTACTACATGGATTGGGATAAATTTAATAACATATTTTTAAATAATTACATTCATCATATTCTTAATACGGATATGGAAAAATAGTTCCTTGAGGTAAGGAAAAAGGATGGTGAATTTTTTGGAACCTATTAGTATAATTTTATATGACTTCTATGGTATGCTTCTGGTATTGTCATTCAACCTAAATGTAAGGTTCATTGATTATTCAACAGCATAAAAACGTTTCTAAAGGTCCTTATCCATAAGATAATTCAATACCTATGAATATGTTGTTCAATGTGAAATAAAGGCGAAAGTAGAAGTTATAGTTACATATCAATCTCATGGTTTTGATAAGAAAGGATGACAGAGTTTAAAAAAGAATCTAAAAACCATGGAGAGAAGAAGATGAGATTTTATGCACTAAGTGTGGGAAGAAGAATGGAAGAAATTTCATTAGTGTAACTAGTACATTTTTTAATTGTGGAAGGGAAGTTTATTGGGAAAATTATTTCTGAGGTTGTGGGAAGATGTTATCTAACAATGAGAATAGAGAGAGATAGAGAGCTTCAAAAAATTCACCTGTCACCCTTTAGTCCTTCACAAGTAAGGAGAGTGGTAATTATTCTAACTAGTTACCAAACCCAAGGGTTAATAATGATTATTGATTTTAGCAACCTCTTGTGCTAAGGGATAAGGGGATATCACTTATGATCACTATTTAGTGAAAGCGGTGTGAACATGGCATGGTAAATGTACACATAACAACATATTTAGAACTTATAATGTCTTATATGACCTTATATCTTCTAATTAGTTCATATCTAAAGAATTTTATAAGGGTATAAAGATTACACCCGAATTATTATTTGGGTAATTAGTAGGAATAACCCGAATGGAACAATGATATCATCTCATGTATAAGATTCATCTCTAATTGATGTTGGTGCAAATTTGATTATCTCAAATCTTTCCATTCTTCCTCTTGTTGAATTTCATGTCATTCTATGAATGGATTATATTTATCTTCATAATTCCCACATCAATTTTTGGAGAAGGGAGGATACACTTGATATTACATAACAAAAAATGATTATCTATCATAGATAATATAAGTATGAACATCCAATGGATATTATACCCATTTTATGGGTCTCAATTCCAATTCAGAAGGGGAGTTTATTTCAAATAGTTGGGGAGAAAATCAACATCGAAGATATTATTTTGTTTGATAATTTTTTATGTATTTATGAAATTGATTCCAATTATTTCACAAAAATGTGATGTTGATTTCTCAAAAAAACACATATCTAGTGAAAACAAAGTTCAATAATGGATCTGATTGAGTTGCATGAATTTTAGAAGAAAATCCATGAATAAATTGATAATGGATTCATTCAACCATGTTTGTGACATTGTGGAACACGTGATCTTTTTATAAAAGATAAATAAATATCATTGTGAAAATATATTTATTATCAGGTGCTGAAGAAGTTCACAATTAAGAAAAATTATCATCTTCCCCACATTGAATACATTATTAAACAACTACTAAGTGATCACTACTTTTACAAGATGGACATTAATTATAGATATCAAAAATTGAGGGTTAAGAATGAGGATATACCCATGATAAAATTTTGTAAAAGGTGTGGAAACTATGAATATATAGTTATTCATTTAGGTCTTATTAATTCCCATATTTTCTTCATGAATTTAATGAATATATTATTTATAGATTACCTTGTTCAATTTATGGTAGTCTTTATAGCGGGTATTCTTATCTAACCAAAGCGAAAGGAAGAAAATGAAGACAACATGAAAATTATAATAAAGACCAAAAATAAAAAGAAACAATAAGAAAAATTTACACAAAGTGTGAGTTTTAGATGCAAATGGTTTCATTTTTAGGTCTCATAACCTCAATAGATAGTATATTAGTTATCCATCAAAGATAGAAGATATTGAATGTTTGACCAAACCAACTTTTGTGACTAAGATCCATAGTTTTCTTTGTTTATCTAGATATTATTAACATTTTATAGATAATTTCACTTAATTATCTAATCCTCAACCCAAGTTAACTCTAAAGGAGCACAGATCCTCTGGATAGATAAATGTGTGGAAATTTTCATGGAACATAAGAAATGGTTATTTAGTTCACATGTGCTTACATATTCTTATTTTGGAGAATGGGTGTAAATATATATTTATGAATATAAGAAGGGATTATGATGTATTATTATGTATAATTTCATGGGTATAACTTTTTCATTACGATAATTGAAGATTCTTGAGAAAAATTACCCAACACATGATTTGGAATTAGCTACATTAATTTTTTCATTCATGATGAGGTAAAATTTTCCTTATAAAGAAAAGTGTGATGTATGTTTATCATAAAAGTAAAAATTATATATATACTAATCATAAAAGTCAAAAATGATGATGATGCATTGAGTCAAGAAGATCTTGCTAGATTATTCATGACAAGGATCACCAAATAAAATATTTTTTATATTTTCGAAGGATATATCATGAAATCCTGATGTAATGGGTAAAATATTATCTTTCTTAATTGAATACTCAACCATCTATCCAAGTAAATATTAAGGACGTGTAGAAGTAAGTTATAGAGCTGCAAAAAAAGATTAAAAATGTTCTAATGTTTAACTTTGATCATGATGGAATGACATGTTTTAAGAACTGTTTATGTGTTCCTTCAAAATTAGTCATGAAGAAGGAGTTTTTAGATGTATCTCATGGTTCATCATTCTCTATTTGTATTGGAATTTTGAAAATATATGAAGACATGAAATATTACTTCTGGTGGGATAGAATGAATAGAGATATCAATGATTTTGTATCTCTATTATTGGTATGTTAACATGTTAAGGCTAAAGAAAAAAATTATTAGGGTATTTTTCTTCCATTACCCATACTAGATTGGAAATGGGAGAACATCACTATGTATTTTTTTCATTGGTGTCCCCAAAACCTCTATAGGGAGAAATTTAATATGGGCAGGACTCATCTTCATTACTTTGTCAACACACTTCATCGCTATCAGAGAATAATTATCTCTATATCAGATTGTGAGGATATACATTGAAGAAATTAAAAGGATTCATGAAGCACCACATTCCATTATATCTGATTGGGATCTATGGTTTACCTCAATGTTCTTTCAAATTATTAAGTATGCTCCTAAAACAGAATTAAGTTTTAGCATTGTGTGTAATACTCAAAATGATAGCCAGTATAAAAGAAAAATATAAATCATAGAGGATATATTAATATATTGTTATTTGGGTTTAAAAGGCAGTTAGTATAAACACATTATTGTAGTTGTGTTTTCTTTCAATAATATCTATCACTCGAGAATTTATATAGCTCTTTATGAATCCCCATTTTGAAATAAATATAGAGCTATAATGTTTTGGAATGAAGTTGATGAAATAAAACTATTGGGACTTAAAATATTAGATGAAATAGATGATAATTCTAGATCCATTTATCAGCATATCAAGGATGCTCAATGTGGGTATAAAATTGATTTTTATAATCGTTGATGTCATATTTATTTTCCTGTTACTGAAAAGGTATTTCTATGAATTTATCACTGAAAAAAGGTTATGTGATTTGAGAAGAAAGGGAAACTAGGTCCACGATAGATTAGATTGTTTGAAATTATTGATCATATTACGATGGTAGCCTATTTTACAATGCTTCTAAAAAAACCAATCTCAATTCCACAACGTGTTCCATGTATCTATTTTGAGGAAGTACATACTTGACCATTAATATGTTCTAAACTTCTATGTCAAATGACTGGAGCGAGATCAAAAATATGTGGAATAACTGAAAGATATTTTGGATCATAAGGAGTATATTCTATGAAAAAACCACACAACGGTTAAACGTTTTGGGCAGAAATCACTAAGTTTAGGAAGCTATGTCAGAATTTGAGGATATTATGAGGAATATTTATCCACATTTCATTATATCAAAGTAACAATTTTTTAGGGAAAATTCATTTTAAGGGTGTGGAATGTAACCCCGAGTTTTTATGAAAAATTTAAGAAAAAATTTAATTTATTTGAATTATTTCACTTCATGTTACATCAATTAAATCTTGCACTACATGAAACACTATCTTAGCATGCATCACACACGACACTCAGTTTTAACAAAAAAATGATATATTACAACTATAGATATTTAAACATGACTTTTATAACATAGATATAAAATTAATTAATATTAGTGATAATAAATAATTTATAGAGATAATGGTTTTAGAAAAGAAATCGTATTTATAGTAAAATACATAATTTTCCATAAAGTCTTTATATGTTTTAAAAATAATATTTTCACCAAAAAACTATTTTTATATCATCTTTTGAATAGTAATAAATCATATTTTTTCCCTTTTAGAAAATTTATTTTATAAAATATACTTAATTTTAAGATTTTAAATGTAAAAAAATTATGGATAATTTTAAATATTTTATTGAAAAGTTTCATTTTTTTTTTGATGAATATTAAAAAATACTGAGTTTTAAATCAAAATTGTCATTCTATTAAATTTATTTATAAGGTTAAATTAAATTTTAAATTTCTTATAAGTATAGATTATTTCAATTTACATCTATTAATCTAATCCAATTCATTATAATAAATTTCACATCGAAATATGATATAAACACTTTGTAAACTTTTGATCATTCTTTCACATTAAAACCCCACTTTCTCGTCATGAATACAAGATTAATTTTAAATTAATTTTTTCAAATTATATGATTCAAATTTATAAAAATGGATTTCATATTTGGTATCAAAATAATTTATATCGTCTAATATATTCTACATAATATTTTACAAAATTTATTAGTTAAAAAATAAAATTAACTACGGTGATTGAGGTAAAAACAAATTTATATAGTTGTTAAATTTAGAATATAAGGTGTAAAATTAAACCAACACATAGAATAATCCCATTTTATTTCCATTTATCTTATATAAAATTTATATTCTAGATAATGAACTATTATTTTGTCTTGGTTACATGAAAAAAACATGGTTTGAATTCACTATTTCAAAAAATTGCAAGAGTTTCACTCCCCTCCCTTATAAAAGCCCCCAACCCCACTATTCACACCTAAAAACCCAATTAGTTCATCAAATACCTTCAAAAATCACTTATAAACTTCCCTAACATCATAATAAAAGCATTTTTTTAAAAATATTTATCCATGGAATGATTTAATGAAATCCTAAGGAGGATACCTGAAGAACAGGTAATGTTCATCAACATGTGTTTTTGTTTAATTTCATAATCAAAATCCATTTAATACTTTTTATTTAATTATTATATAATTACATTGGTATCTTTAATATACATATATTTTTTACATTAACTGTATGACATAAAACCACACACACTTCCATCGAATGGATTATGAAATCTTCATTCATGTGTACGGTGGATTACCCCCTCACGAACCGATGTCATTCATATTTCCATTACCACCTCTCAAGGTTGGTAATAATAATAAAAATAATATTTATATATGATATTTATTATATTAATGATATCATTATTCTTCTATAATTTTTATATTAAACATACCTTTAATCTTTCCATTTTTTCTAAAATATGATAATGTTATCTCTATGTATGGAGGACTACTGCCTCGCGAACTAATGTGATCTGTTCACACATTAAATGGATTTTATTATGTATTGGTTTAATAAAAATATATGACATATATGAAATAAAAATGTTTCTATAATGATAATATATCATTTAATTTTATTTCATTCAAAATAATATCAAAATGAAAAACAATATTCATCCATACATACGGCTTACCATCTCCATGAACAATGCATTTCTTTTCCTATCACTAAATTTTATGGGTTACTATATATAAATATATATTTAAACTCTATGATATTTATACCATTTCTTATATTACATAGATTATGAAAACATGATCTATATTTTAGGACCAAGAATAAAAATTCAAAATATGTTCAAAAAACAATGTGTTTATTACCCAAAATATATCATTAACAATGAATTGTTAATAAATGAGTAATAAAATGTCAATAGAAAATAATATATGTTATGATATATATGAATATGGTTTTATGATATATTTTTAACAAACTTATATTTATTATATAAGATGTTTGAATGAGTACGATCGATGTAAATACTTAATGTAAGGAATTTTTTCTCAATTTTCCTTCTTTGAGATGTACATTATGTTATGCCCCTATATTATTTTATATGGTGTATATACAATACTCTGATAAGTAAAATCATGAATTTATATATCCTAGTGATATTTTATGTTTATTTATAAGGTATTACTTCATGTGTCTCATGAATCATTGTTACCAAGTTGATAAATATTTTATGTTACAATCTCATTGTTTATCGGGATTGTGTATGATTAAGTCTCCAATGTTGAAATATCATGATATACCTCTCAATAATTCTCTTTAATTTTCTTATACTCTATTGTTTCATGATATATTCATGTAACTTTATCATTTTCAACTCATTATTATATATGATAATTAATAAAATTTTTAAGAATATTTGATGTTATATCTCTCTTCTATCAATATTCTATTTTTGTTGAAAAACATGTTTTATAAAATTATTTTGAAAAAAGATTATTACACCCTTATTATTTCTTAAATAAATTATGTCCCATGATGTAATTTTTACAAAAAAAATTATATTCAATCTTTATTTCATTTTTCAAAATAATTACCACATTTTTTTTTACAGAAAATGTGAATGGAATCTTATATTTAACATGTACATAAAGTAAGGAATTTTATGATGTAATGATAAATCATTACATTTATGCTTTGTTTATATGTTTTCAATTTTATTTTCAAATAATAATTTTTTAAAAAAATTATGTTTTAAAATGTTTCTTTCAATACAAATAGGATATTTTCCAAATGAAATGTTATAAATGATCTATCAAATTTAATTTTAAACTAAGATGACATCCAATGGTGTTACCTATTCCTTATTGGGAATATGATCTGATGATAAAATTATTACCCTATCTCTAAATGGTTTACGATTTAATGGAAAGTTTTTCTTGAAACTTGTTTCTCTTCTATGTGTTATACAATGATAAAAGTTTTTGGGAAACATGATTCTTTTTAGGGGTTATTCTGTGCTGAAATGATTATTAATCTTGTATCTTTCCCATAGGTTATATCTTGATAAAATTTTTATGATTCCAATTTCATTTTATAATTTATGATATGATGATTTTTTTTTCTTATAAAAAACATATTTATGATTTTATTATGTGATGTTTATAACCTATTTATCACTTCAATGCATTGGGTAACGATTTATATATCATGAGAGAGATAGGACTAGAATATTAAGTGAACTCAATTTAGGGATATAGAGATTGAATGGTAAGTGAAATCAGTTAAGTAATACATAGATAGAATGGGGGTTTAACCATGTTTATTAATGGACTTTTCCTACTATAATGGTCTTAGAAGTGATCCTTTTCTAATATATAAATTATTTCTATGCCTATGTGTATATCGAGAATTCCATGTCTTATACACTCATGGATGATACTCTTGAATTGCATTGTGAATCATGTATTATGAACCATTAATGCTTATTCTATGACTCATGGTTGTGGTATCTAATATGCAAGTTATGGTTTTCAATTGTTATTTTCATGTTATTAAACCCTTATCTTTATGTTATTCTTATGTATCTCCCCTATTTTCCCTAACTGAGCATCTGAACTAACCCTTTATTATGTTTCTTTTCCCATGTTATGATGATATATATTATATATAATATAACTAAGAAGGTTTAAATTTATGTAGAATGTATTCAGAGATGATGCAAATCACTTATGTATAAGAGTTTATGTTTCTTTATTCCCAAGGTACTAAATAATTATGCTATCAGTCATGCATTTATATAATAAGATAAATATTCAAAAAAATATTGTAATGCTTATGTATGAAAATCACGAGTCATTAAAGTATTGACGCCCTATTCATGGTGGTCACATTGATACCACAAACCCCTCCTATGAATTATAGAGGATACCACACCAGTCTTGTAAGGGAATTAACCAAAAATGACTTAAAACTACACCAATAGATGGGATCACAATCCTATTTCAAAGATGTAATTCCACACTATACCCTCATGGTAAGGGACCACATAATCTCACTCAACTGATATTAGTTTAATATAAGAAAAAAAGGGTTCCAAACACCCTCAGTGTGAGTACATGGTGTGTACTAGGCGTACACAGTGTGTATTTCCAACATCTTGTCTACACATGTATCCCCATATCACACAACATTTAAACCTCCACATACACGGAATGTACCTTAGGGGTATAAAATGTTTATAGTTTATTCAGAACCCTTCTTGTGCTATCTTTCCATTCTTGTGTACCTCAAGTCATCCATGTGTACATGCGGCCATGTCTGAGTACATGGTTAAACCCTTGTACCCTAGTCAAGTCAAAGTACATGACTTAGCCCATGTACTCAAAATGTTCCTATATACCCAAGGGTAAATTTAAAGTATTCAGTTCATGTCACAAGGAGTGTGACCTTTTTCAATTGTATTTTATCTTTTCTTATCCACATAAACCCTATCACCACAACCATAACCTCACATAGAATGTAATTTTTGTTTACATGCTGTGTAATATAAGTTTTTTAAAACACCTTGGTTTCTGCTATCTATACATCTACATCATTGTAACATTAAGATATACTTCCAATATCAAATGGGAATAATTTATCTCATCCATACAATCCATTATATCACTAATATTTGATTTTGGCTATCTAATTCAATCAGGAAAACACTTTTTTGATCATGTTGTAACCACATATGAATTAGTGGAATGAGGAACATCTTGACTGATCTAACCTATCACCATTCAACATATAATATTTTTGATCAATTATTTCATCATTGATCTTAATTCATACCCATGGTATTGAACTGTTACATTGAATAAGTATGGTGAAATTATTGAATACCAGATATTTATAGAACCATTCACCAATAAAATTGCTCGCGATGAACGTGCAAAAAATGGGGGATAAATACACAAAACATCAAATAGGAAAAACATTGTATCTAGTCATGATGTACTCAATTTTATTTAATTATAATGAAAAAATATGAGTTATAATAATCATCCAAAATAATTCTATGAATATAAATGATAAAAAACATCAAACCTCCAAGAATGATCAACCTATAAATCTCTTTGATGGTGAAATTGATTGGCATTCATCATGGGATAACTGATGGTGATAATATCTACATAAAATAACTTCCTAACATGTGTTTGGATTGGTAACTAATGAATAACCATCATGTTTCATAGTCGTTGGTGAGATCCATGAACTCGGTTGGAAAAGATGATACATTCGGTATTGATCTAGTCCTCTCATATTTTATCATATACCAATGATCTGCTCCATTTTATCCTCTCAATTATCAGGGTTATATTTCTAACATGAATAATTGGATTTAAAGGGATTTAAATATAAGAGGCCTAGATAATTTTTCTAACTCATAAAAAATATATAAATTTAATTATTTTTTTATTTATTTTTTTATTTTCACTTTTGACAGAACTTTACCAAAACAAATAACGTTAATAAAAGTTATTTCATGCCTAGGGTGAAACCCATATTTAGAATTTAGGGGTGGAATCATATTTCCAATCCAATCCTCAATTCTAGAGTCACTCCACTTTTTTGTAGAATTGTGAATGTGTGATATTAATATATTTAATATTTTAAATCTTCACTTTTGAGCTCACTAGGCATTAAAATCACACGTCTTATCAATGAATGGATTTGAAAATATTATTAGATATATTCCAAATATTTACATGAAAAAAATAGATGTTACGCTTATTCTTATTAATCTTCCAAAAACAGTTTTTTTCCTTCAACATAGGTTTATTGGGTTTTTCCTTCTTCTTCAGGAGGTATTGTTCTTGTATCCACTTTTTTCTTCCTAAAAGAGATCTACACATATCTTAGATAACTTATTTAATTTAGAAACTACACAGTTACAGGTCCAACACCATTCTTCTTTCCTTACTCCTCAATATTTTCATACACTAATATGAATGATTGTTCAGATAAAATATATCCTCTCATTTTGAAATTCTAAAAATAGAATATAGAGAACACTTTTTCCCTTCCATCAAAAAGCTCCATTACAAACACCCAAATCGAGTTCTCTATGATCACTTTTTTCACGCAGATGGAATTCCATGGATACCCATATTAAATAAAACTAACATATATGGATATATTTCTAACTAATTCTACCTCAGCCTCCAATTAATTTTCCTCAAAATAAATCAACAAATACAAAACTCCAATCTCCCCAATAGTATGAATATCATACAAAAAAATGACTTTTGGTGTATAACTCATCTTGAGGTAAGAGGTCATAACATAAAATCCTATCTAAAACCCAGCTTGTGTCTATACATAGTGTAATGAAATAAATCATATTCCTTATATATTCTTGTGAATATTAAATTATAATGTTTTGTGATATTTGAACACTTTAAGTTTAATAAATTCATCAATTGATATTTAATTAATTCAAATCATTGATATTAAATTTAAAATATTCTTATTTAAAATTTACATTATAATTAAAACACTGATAATCATCAAATCATCTAATTTTTTTCTTTCTAAAAATAGGATTCAATAATGGATTATTAGGCATCATAATTATTTCAACTTAAATGAAAACTTCAACATATTAAAATATTAATCTTTTAAAATATTTATTGTTTTAGAAATTCGTATTCAATATTTGGTTATTTTCTTTTACATTGACCTTAACTTATTGGCATGATGATTAGATTCTCAAATTTATTTGTCTTCATTAAAACCCTAATATTAAATTTATTGATGTCTAGATCCTTTTATAGTATCTCATAAATAATTTTATATTTTCTTCTTCTTTGGACTTAAATCTGAAAACATCCCCTTTCAGAGAAGAGAATTTAAAAAAATATGTTAAATATCCTAGAGGTTAGATATTTTAATTTTTTACAATTTTCAAGAAATATCTGAAATATATTACATGGAAAAAATACTATATGAGTATCTCAAACTTCTATTTAATATGATAAATCTCTTACAGAAAATTAAAAAAACTTATGTTTAGATATGATATCTTAGGAATAGTATAATTATCTTATTTGAGTACTAGTTTCATATGTGTGGAAAAATATATCACACCAATTGATCAATTATTGTAAGCATATATCAATATTCTTACGTGGTCATATATTTCATATATGCAAACCAAAAAAAATCACATAGCTTAATTCCATTTTATATTATTTAGGATCACTTATGCATAGGAAAATGTATTTCTCATTTTTCTAATATATAAATCATGAACTCTAATTCTAGGATTTAAACAAATAAATTATAAACTCAGTAAAGCTTATTCTAAAGAATTGTACAATAATAAATAATCCTGATATATTATTTCCAAGAACTCTTCTATCATCTCAACTCCAACATCATTTCAGCCTTTATAAATCATCACCCAGGGGAAATAAAAAAACAATTGAGTGCCTTTATACTTGATCATTCAAGGATGGTGTCACCAGATTTCAAGTTAGACCCATTCACAACATTGAAAATATGTTACACATGTTAAACCAAGTTGTACATCTTTTTCGATGTAAACTCAAGAGCCATTTATTTTCAACTTCTCCACTTCACTTGTAACTATTGAAGAGAGTACGAATCCACATTCAACACTTTTCTTTGGCTTAAAGAATATCTCAATAATCATATGATGTTTGGGATTCCAGTTAAATCTATCCATAAATGTATTCAACAATAGAATGTTCACAACCAAAATTACATATGTAACCTCTTTACTTGACATTTCTTATATAAAAATCTTGCTCCTTTACATTTTAAATTGAATCTCAATCTCCTACATTGGGTGGAGACTCACATCACCCAAGACTTATCATTTGTGCTATTATATTGAAAATGACAACAACTCTATTTTAAAACATATATGATTTCTTACGATGTGCAATTTAACACCATATATATATTTAAATAATTAAAAAAATACCATCATATCATGATTATTAATTTTATTTTCATTTAGATCATTAATTTAATAAAAATTTCAATAAACCTCATTTATATTTTTTCAAATATAAATATGTATATCCATATATATATATATAACAAAAATGTAGAAAAAATTTATGCCAACTAATATTATTATTAATATTATTATTTCATTTAATTATTTTTGAATATAAATACTAATAAAACTATTACAATTATTATTAACATCCTATCTAATATTAAAATAAAATTACTCATAATCACAAAAAAAATCATATATAGATTCCCATATATATATATCATATAGAATACACATTAAAAATATTATTATTTATATTTTATCAAATAAAAACAATCATCAATGATGAATAATATCAATAAAATTAATCAAAACAAAATGACATTAATAGAAAAAATTACAACAATAAGAATAATATCACATTACAATTCAAAAATTATCACTACTAAAAAATATAATAACTTTATTTAAATAATATTTTTATTATTACAAAATTAGAACTAAATTTTATACAAATAAAAAAGTATACTGATCAAATTTAAACCATAAAAAATATACTTCAAATTAAAAATTGATCACATTTTCAATCTTACAAAAATACTATAATTAAAAAAAATCAAATTCTTAAATAGGAACTATTAAAAACAACCAAACATAATGGTTATAATCCTCATGAAATGCCTCAAATCATGAAATCAATTTTATTCATTTAAAATATCGGCACATCAAAATTCTCAAGTGACTTTTTTATGAATTTTAATAAACATGACTACACTTGTTACTCCCCATAATTATATTTACAATATTAAAATAAATGTATAGAAAAAAGTCATTAAAACAAAATAAATATTAAAAAAACACATTTCTTCCACTTTTGATAATATACTCACTAATTTTAAAATATTAAATAATATACATTAGTTTCGAGTAAATTTTAAAAAACTTCTAATTAAGAAATTATATTTATTAAAACCATTTCCATTTTGTACCACTAACCAAAAAACATAAAAACATTTAAATATTTATTTTTTATACACTATTTGTGATAATTTAATTTCTATTCACCATTTTAGAGAAAAAATAATGTCTAAAGATTCAAATATCACAAAATCAAAGAAAAATAGTATTTTTAAAATTCAAAAATCTATTATGACATCAAAAAATATCCATCATGAGGCAAAATAATTTATAAATAAAGCAGAAATCAGCAGGATACATCAACCAAATGAGGCACTAGTTTCAAAAATATAGTGTATTCCCCTTTTGAGTCATACTCATACCATAACCAAGCAATGATGTATTCATCAAAAATAAATATCAAGGAACTTTTAATGTCACATAATGTATAAGAGAGTGTATAAAAAGTTTAAATTATCTAAACATGATGTATTATAATAGAAAAAACCCCACTTAAATTTGGTAACACAAATTTCATTTAAGAAATAATTGAATATAAAATATCCCCCAATAATAACATTTATTAAAATTCAAAACAAACACAACATTTTAACCCACTTCATATATTATTTCATTTTTATTTAATTCACAAATAAAATCACCATTTCTAATAATTAAACATTTCTTTTACAAAATATTATTGATATATTTTCATTATCACATTTAAAAAAATAAAAAAACCTATAACACTCTAAAATTTTTAATCTCATGACCCAAATACACATATTATTAAAAAAATAAAAATATATTTATTTCATTATACATCCATTTTTATCATATAATAGTAAATGTTAAATTTAAAATACTAATATGTAACATCCAAATAATAAATCTTTCACACCAAAAAAATAAACAACCACCCATAGTTTATTATTTTAATATAATGTACCATAAAAAATATCAAAATATTAAATAAATTATAATTTTTAATTCTGACACATAATACCACACATTATCACTGATTATATATCAATGAATTCAAAAAATATCTAAACCATATTATATACATTCCAAAACCTTTAAATTATATTTTAAAAAAACTCAATTGTTATTTATCTATAAATTGAAAAAAATATATATAACATTCCTAAAAAAATTCATTAAAATGTTTTCATTCTATCTAAATAGACATTTTTTGAAAATAACTTCTAAAAACTCCACACTTATAAGGAAATTTTTGTAAACCAATTCATCATCAATTTTTGTGTCATATCATTTTATGAAATATTCACATATGTATTCATGGAATAATAAAAAAATTAAGATATCATAGTTATAAAAACAATAATTCATTCAAATAAATCATTAATAACTCATTTTCACCAATATAAGAATTTATTTAGGGAAATTTATCATCAAATCCCCCATTAAAAATAAATACCAATGTTATAGAATTCCATTAAAACAATATATAAATAATTAGGAAAATCCCTCAACTTGACATTTTAGGGTTGTTAAGTTTTTTTGTTTGTTGGAAATATTAGTTGACAATGTTAAAATATGTTTATTAGAAAATAAGATTGATAGAAGTGATTTTGGTAGAAATAGGAGTAGTTTTTTGTTGAACACGTATAATTTACATAAAGTAGAATATGGAAAGTGCTACATGAGACCATGTAGATACTATAGTGAAGGAAATTTTTCTAATTCATCCAGATCACAAATTAAGTATGTGACCAAAAATTAAGTTCAAGAGGGAGTTACATTATTCGAATCAAAAAGGAAATAATTCATAGGAGTCCACATAGAGTAGGATCTATATGAATCCACATTAGATGATCAATACATAGTGAAATTTGATTTTGGGAAGGCATGAAGGGAATACGATATAAAAAGTTGAGTTTTTAAAGGGATTGAATAGTAATTTCTGGTTTATTAGGTCTTATGGGTATCTTTTCCATATAAAGACCCTTAATCACTTCATTATTTAGAGAGAAAAACTCAGAAGAATTTTACCACATGCGGATGTAGCCTAGTCTGAAAGTGGTTCATTGGATAAATAATAGTTATATAGTAGTCTAGTAATACCCAGACATGAAGGGAATTTACAATGTAGTAAATTTAAGAATTAAAATTTTCTAGTGAATCCAGAACTATTATCAATAAAGAAGGACCTCATGATTCACTTGCATCTCTCATACCATGAGTAGTTCAAATATTTTTATAGTACATGGTAAATGGTGTTCAACTAAATAATTATTTGGAAGATTAGTTCACTAAGAAGAATAGATCATAAAGGGATTTTAAATAGTGAAAATCATATGTGGGAAAAGGTAATTCATCTATTAAATGAAATAGGAGCTTCATGTCCCACCCATTTTAGTGTGAACTAAATAAATATTGATACGGATGATCTCAAGGTTCTTCTATAGGATAATTGAGTTATTTTTAGAAGATATAGAATGTGTTATCAAGTGTTATTGGTTATAAACCTATAAGGATAGTGAGTTTTATTTGAATATTAAAATAGTTATATTATTTAGTGATTCTATTAAATTGTAACATTGTATTTTTACTCTCTCTAGATTATCTCAGTTATAGTAAACCATGTACAATTTGTTTGTTTGTGTCATTATTTCATTTTAGTTAATATTTTTTTCAAAATTAGGGAGAAAAGAGTTTTATTTAAATAAGAAATAATATCTAAAGGTGAAATTTTTTTCATTTTCCTTAACCTGGTTCATCCCTACCACCCCCCAACGTTATGATATTTAATTAGTGGTTATAATAATTACTATTATAAAAAGGGTTTAATTAAGTGGTATTATTTTAATGGAAGTTACGGCAGTAGTCAATCACAAAGGGATTCCAATATTCAAAGTTATCAAATTTTTCCTATGAAATAATGAGATGTAGAATTAATTATTATATTAATACTAGATATATATATATATATATATATATTATGTCTGGGATTTTAGTCATTATGGATAGAAGATATTTATCATGAGTATAATTTAATGAACATAGTATTGATTCCAAATGAATCAATGCTTTAGGGGGGATATTATTCAAACACAATATATATGAAATTTATGTCATGTAAATACTCACACTCCATAATGGAAAACATAATTAATATTTATAAAGTAGACTCAAAATTCTGGGAATTAAATTTTATGTTCATTTATATAAACACAAGGATTCGAGGATGCACCCAAAAAAATTTTGATGCATTATTTGATCAGTTTAATGTTATTATGGATGGTATCTGTGGTCTTTGAGAATCCCTCAATGATGAAAATATCATCAAGCACATCCAATAGAGGTTACTACCCGGATTCAATCCAAAAGACTCTATACTTGAGGATAGATGTCCAAATGATCTAACATTTGATACTCATTATAGTAATTTGGTCACATATGAAATAATAAATAATCATTACATGGCTATGGAAAAGGAGATTTTAATGGAGGTGGAATTAAAATCATTTGGAAACTTACCATGAAGGACCGTTAGAGGGAAAAATAGGTGCATTAATATATGTCATTCCTTTTCCCAAATCTATAGTGAGGGACGTGAATGTTTATAAGAAAGCATACACTCACATTCCATTAATTTATAATGGTTGGGACCTTATAAAAACTATTCAGAAGAAATTTTAATATGATGATGAGGAAAATACAGTTCCCATGAAGAAGTATTTTTCCAATGTGAAAGGTTTGGGAATCAAATAATTTATCTTCTTCAAAAATAAGAGACTAATTTCACAAGATTATAAAAGTATAGAATAAATTGAGGTTGGATAAATTGGGTATTAGAAAGATCAAAAAGAATATTCTCTCTAGATCTTCATTCAGAGTTCTTAGATAAGGGTAGATAGTGATAATAATGAAGGATATGTGTATGGAATAGTTTATATCTTGGAAGAGTTATAGGATTATTTTGAAAAGATAAATTTTTGGAGTGATAAAAAAGAAATCTAATAGAGAGGTTCATGTTGTTTTAATATATATATAGTAGAAGGAATTAGATAATTCAAACTGGAAGGAAGATATTGAAAATTATAAATTTATAAATCCATAAAATTTAGAAAATATTGTTTAGTACAAGTTCAAATTTAAAGAACTAGACCGAGTTATAGAGGGTTTTAATAATATAAAAAATTTGGATAAAAAATATTTAATATATTAAGGAAGAATTTGTAAACTTATGATGAAAAGTAGAAGACCGATAGAGACTCTGGGCTCCTAGTTTGACATCGGGAATACAGATCATATAGGTGACTGATAATGTGAAATTAGAGTATAGACACCCAGTAAAATTGGTAGTAGAGTCATAGGAGAAGACAAGAAACATTATTATAAAAATATAGTATAAATATTTATCTAAAATATAAAAAAGTAATCGATGAATCCTAGACACAGTCATCTACTAAAAATATGAAGGATGATTTTGGTATGTCTCAGAATCAAAATACTTAGATAACCCAAGGGAAAACTTGTTAAACATAAATAATACACAAGAATAAATATCATATTAGGTGTTATTATTTTAGAAGGATTTTATATTATAAAAATTTATGTTATGTAACCAAAAGGTATTAAAGGTTATAAGGGAAACAAAGGCACCCAAGAATAGTTCAATACCCAGGAAATATTTTGAGGATTTCTATTACAAGTGGAGAGTATTTTGACATATAGATAGATATTTGAAATTAAAAATGCATATAAATTTTGTTATAAATACCCAAATTGTTCAGACATTTAATCTTAAAGAATCATCAAGCAAGATGAAAATGAAAATTAAATTTGTAACATTTAAATTTTAAACTGCTCTATCATTTTTTGAAGATGATCGAGAATTTAAATCAATAACATGTTTAATTTCAAGGACATATGTATAAAATAAATTTTGTGACAAGTCATAGGTTTTAGTTATTTCATAAGAAGAATCATATTTTTCATGTTTATGGATCCTTAATAGTTGATACACTTACCATATGATATAAAATTATATTATTTTAATAGACCTAAAGTATAAAAAGAAAGGTTTCTGTAAATTTACTAATGACGAAGGCCTAAAAATTATAGGCTCAGAGAAATCCAAATTTTTTGAAAAAGATATTACACATGCATATGTCGTGGGTTTTGAATGCCTCAATCATAAATTGTTATGTTTTTTCCAACTATATAACTTAGTGAAAGTAATGAAATTTTCCAATAAGATATGTATTTTCAGTTTAAAAGATGATACAATTGCTTTTAAAGGGAAGAATATAAAGGTGGATTTATATATTGTCAGTGGAGAAGAAGGCATTTATTCTATATTCAAGTAAGAAAAAAAATATATTATGTCATGTTCATCTTTCTAATGGAACCATCATTATATAGAGGTTCTGATGAAACTGATGGATCTATAGATCTATCTAAACAATCATGTGATATATACTTATATGTGATGTTTGAAAGAAAATAGAATATTATGAAAAAATTTATAGGGAAAAGGGATATAAGTGGACAAGGGTCCATGAAATAGATCATGTTGTCTAGTTTTGACTGATATCGCCAAGGTCCATTGATTGGAAGAGTTATTATATTCACATAATTGATTAATTTTGTAGGATGGAACAGATAATAGTAATCAATCTTAAGTATGATTTGTTTAGTTGAATTTCTCATAATAAAAGGTATTCTAGGAATATTCTTGGGTTAAAGATTATAAAATTATAAATTAACAATGGGACAATTTTCAGAGACATATAGGTGGAGGATTTTTTGGAAAAAATATGGGATATGGAATCAATTATCAGTAGTGGAGGATCCTTATAATAATGATGTGGTTTAGAGGAGAAAACATAACATAAAAAAATTACAAAAAAATGGCTATCAAGAAAGACATCGAATGGAATTTTTATATCATTAAATAATGTAATTGGTCTATATTTCAAATAGATCATTCTTCTATCATGTGGAAGAAAAGACACTATGCAAGTTGTTGTATGTAATGAAGATGAAACTGATGTACTTCAGAATTTTTAGAATAAGGTTTTTGTTATCATTATAAATAAAGATAGTAAGTTATTTTATTATGAAGATGAAGGAATTTTATTTGGATATTATAGAAAGAAAAACTAATATACATGATTAAATAAGAAACTAGTAAATGTTTTCAAAATTAATAATGTCATAGTGGTGTAAAATGAATAAGATGTTCATTCAAATGAGGATAGATTCCGATATGAAAATGATGAGGCAGAGAAAAATAAATGTGTTATAAGGGGATATTTAAAATTTAGAAGAATATCTTAATAATGATAAGGATGGAATTTGACTTGTTTCTATATTTAATCTAAGGAGACGTGTTGAAATTGACAGGTAAAATAACATCATTGATCAAAATGTAACATTATAGTTATGAATAATGAAGTCTCTATAAAAAATATTTATTATCTATGGTATATCCAAATTTTTTTTGAAAAACAAACTTGGGATGAGAGTTGGGATCAAGAATTGAATGTAGAGCTTGACTAATCAATAATAATCAGACATGTGAGGTTGACTCGAAGACACTAAACAAGAACTTCATCATTACGAAATGGATTTTCTATAACAAACATAGTGAATATGGAAAGGTGGTTTAAAACAAAGGACAATTGGTCTTAATGGGTTACACCCAAATCGAAGACATCTATGTAGATGAGATATCATCACCCATATCAATTCTATAGATAATTAGCATATTCTTGGCTATAATTGTGAATAGGAAAATCATTGTTTTCCATTTATATATAAAATATATATTTATTAATAGATTTTTAGAATAAGTGGTGTATATATATTAACCTAATGATATTATTATTCATTAACATGAGTTAAAAAAATTAGTAGACAAGGAACGATATGAATTAAAGAACACACCAAGAGCATATTATTCATCATTGGAAAAGTATTTAATGAAAATATGATTCCATCATGGTAGAGTTGATTAAAATATATTTTTTAAAAATGAAATTAATCAAAGGATAATGGTGTAAGATTATCTAGATTGAATAATATTTGGTGGATCACATGAAAAATAGTTAAATAAGTTCACAAAATTCATGAAGTGTGAGTTCAAAATTTCAATGAGTGGATAAATGACATGTTGAAATGGTCTTATGGTGATTTTTTGGTATTATTAAGAGTTTACAGATTAATAATCATCATAAGAAGAAAATTTTACAATAAAAAATAATATTTTAGTAGAATAAATATAAAATCATTTTAATAACTATAAATGAAAAATATATCAAATAAGGGCACCATTTATCTAATAATACACTATAACTATACAGATCTTTGGTTTGTTAGCATCTCAACATGATATGTATGAATAATATGAGAGTATCGGTAATTTGAGTAGTTTTTTTGACCATCAACACACACTGATATCACATAGAAGTAGATTATATACCTTATAAAGGACACTGTTTTACTAATACTTCATTCAGTCATGCATTTAAAACATAATATTTAATGCAATGGATAGTTCATTAATATCAAGAATGAAAAATCTCTTATTTTATTACATATTTTATACCATATGAATAAATTATAGAATTAATTTATTTTAAACCATTAAAATATTAACATAGTTAGTACTCATTTTCTCATTTGATTAAAGGTATTGGAATTCATGATGTCTAAATTCATGCATGTATCTCAATATATCAATCATATGATATAAAACATATATTCCTTATAGAAATTTACAATCCATGAATATTGGAACATAATCATATTTTGTGAAAAAAAATTAAATAAATTTCACCTTATTGAATTTTTTTGTTACATGCAGCCCTAAGTTTATATTTCATAACACAAAACATTGAGTTACACATGATTTATAGGAAAAACCATGTTTAAACAAAATGAGACAGTCTATTAAAATATTATTTTTAATGTGATAATTATCACCTATTCATTAGAATGGATGGTATGAATAGGATATACATATTATGAAAATATTTTTTCACATTTATATATAATTAATTTTTTAGTGAATTATAAATTATCAATGAAAATAGAAACCATTTTAAAATGAAGTAAATATTCTTCTGAGAACTATTTTAATGAATAAAAGAATTTTACGTCAAATATTTTAAAAAATTATATTTGTGGAATTATTTTATTGAAATTAAGATATTTTATATTCAATAAATTATTTAATATTAATATTACATGTTTTCATTGAATGATATAATATTAAACCCAATTTTTTCTTAAAACTATACTTCCTAAGAAGTAGTTGTGCTTCCTTTTATGTACTTATTTTAAAAATTAATATTTTCCACTTTTATAAAATTTATTATAAAAAATATAATTTATTTTTAGAATCATAGTTTCAAAATTATATTGCAGTAAATTTTGAGATTTGTTTAAGAAGATATATTTTGCAATGAATATTGGAAAATAAATTTTTTATTAAGACGTTTCATTTATATTAAAAATTTTAAAAACCTAAAAATTATTTTAGAATGGTTTAAAAAGTAAAATATTTACAATTAAATATACATTAATTCAATTTAAGTAATTTAATGTAATTTAATATTGAACATTGATATAGAAACCTTTTATGCTTTTGAAGTTTTTCTCTTTGAAGAACTGCATTTTCATCATGTCTATGGGATTAATTTTAAAATAAAATTTTCCACTAATTTGAATAAAACTTAAAAAAAAAAAAAAATATTTTTAATAATAATAATTTATATTTTTTAATAAGTTCAACTTAATTTTTTACCATTATAAATTGCAAAATCAGTAAAAATTAATTACTATTGTTAATTTCAAAACCGGTTTACCAGGAGTTAAACTAAAAATATGAGAGTTAAATTTACCTAAATACATGTATAAAATATTTTTTATGCTAAAATTTCGGCCAAATAATTTCAAATACTCATTAATGGTCAGTTTTTGAGCCTTTCTACATGTGAAAAACAAGGATACACCTTTTTGTTTTCAAAAATTACAAATGTTTCACTCATGTCACTTATAAAAGTCCACCCATTATCCTCTCCTCTTCATACATAAAAACCCATTTTTTCCAATAACTACCCAAAAAACCATATTACTTTCTTCATATAATCCTATAATCCATATTTGGGTCATAAATTCATCCTAGTAAGGATTTTAGTACAAACTAGAATAAGTTTTATGAAGATGAGGTAATGTCTCTAGTTGAGAGTTTTAATTTATTTCATGATTCACCTCTTAAATTATTATTAAAAAATGATTAGATAATAACATAATTTTATTCCATAAAAAATATTTTTTTATTTTGGTTTAATAATAAAAAACCATCTCCACTTCAGTCAAATGGGATATGAAATCATCATTTTGTGTGGACGACAATCTACTGCCTCGCAAACCGATTTAATTCATTTTCTATCGTAGCATCTCATAGTTGGATG
This sequence comes from Viscum album, assembly GCA_963277665.1. NCBI lineage: Eukaryota > Viridiplantae > Streptophyta > Magnoliopsida > Santalales > Viscaceae > Viscum > Viscum album. Next base: position 549,839,592 of record OY728148.1, read on the forward strand.
TAATGAAGGATTAAATTATTATGTGTGATATATATATGATATTATAATACTTATGGATTTATTATATCATATATATCATCTTATTGTCCATTCAGTTGGAATATGATAATGTCACAGATGTGTATGACAGACTACCGCCTCATGACAGGATGTGATTCTTTCACAGTTTACATAGAAAATAAGAAGGATGGTTTTAATAAAATTATGTGATATATATGACAAAAAAAATTATTTTTTAATGTTAATATATTATTTTCTTTTTTTTATTTTAATCCATCACAAAAATGGAAATAGATTTTATTTTTATGTACGGTTTAACATCTCCATGAATGTTGTATTTCATTTTCTATCTCAAACTTTTATAAATTACTATAAATAAATATATACTAAATATATATGATATTTATATTATTTATTAAATTATAAATATTATTTAAACATAATAAAATTAATATGAATGAAAATAAAAAATTAAAACATACATGAAAAAACAAAGAAGTTATTTCATAAAATGTTATTTTAACATAGAATTGTTAATATATTTGTAATAAAAGCCCTTAAAAAGTTATATATGGTTTGATATTTTTCATTATGGTTCTGTAATATATTTATAATAAAATTATATTCATAATACTGGTGTTTTAAATGTCTATAAAGGAGGTCGAGACATAAGGTAAGGGATTTCATGGACACTTTTTACTTCTGTAAATCATATTCACCACTAATTTATTATATGTGGTGTACACACTAAAAATGAGTTTATTTTATTATTATTATCCTAAAAATTATTTTTGTTTACATATCCATTTTAGGATCTGTATTTCATGGGGTTTAAGGTTCAAATTACCAGAGTAGTAATGGATTTCGATCTTGCTTTTAACTTCATTGAGATAAATTCCATATTCAACACCTATTTATTTTTTGTGGTGTATATACTGCCCATTGAAATTGTTGTACCTCTCGTACCCCTCGTGATTTTATTTTCATGATCACAATCACCCTCTTTTTGTTCTAATCTTGTTTTAAGTGTTTTTGGTTATAGGCATGATTTCAGGAGAAAGCTGAAGTGGCAAAGGACTGAAAGTGGACTGAAAATCAGTCCACCGGCCAACCGGTGGCACACCAGCGACCAGCCGGTGGCACCCAATCAAATAGTGTTTGCCACTGTCTCAGCACCGGCCAACCGGTGGCCTCAGCACCGGCCAGCCGGTGGCACCTGGGCAGAAGAGGAGGCTACTGCCTCAGCACCGGCCAACCGGTGGACTCAGCACCGGCCAGCCGGTGGCCCCTGGACAGAAGCACTTTTCCATTTTGCACACACCGGCCAACCGGTGGCCCTGTACCGGTCAGCCGGTGGAGCCAGTCAAACTAGCCATTGAGCTTTTGACCAGCCTGTCCACTTGGCCTCCAACGGCTCCGAAGACCTCTCCAACAGCTCCGAAGACCACCAAAGGCCATTTGAGGGTTCCCCCTCTATAAATAAAGGACTAGGAACCCCCGGAACACTAAGGAACAATAATTAAGCCCCCGGACACATTGTTGATCATTTGGCGAACCTCTGGTGGACTTCCTCCAAGAAACCCCAATCGCTCCAACTCAATTCCACATCCAAGGAGCATCACCAAAGAAGCTTGGGAGTGCACGTCTTCAACTCCAATCATCCATTGGCGCCCAAGGCTTCTCCAATTACGGTTTTTATTGTTTTATTTATTTTGAGCATCAATTCGGGTTTGTGCCTACAAAACCTTCTTTCTCTCATCTCCCTTTCATTTGGGTTTTCACACCACCTTCAAGGTGTGAAGAGGTTAGTCAAGCCTTCCCTTTAAAAGGCTTGAGTCATCGGTGAGCTAGCCTTCACCCGTTAAAAAGGCTAGTGGGTTTCTTGCTCAAACCATTAAAAAGCAAGCTGTAATAGGTGAGCTAGCCTTCACCTGTAAAAAGGCTAGTGGGTTTCTTGCTACAACCATTGAAAAGCAATCGGTAGTAAATCTCTCAACGGTTGAGTTGGGAGCGGAGACGTAGGCCGGGTTTTAGGCCGAACTCCGTTATCAATTCTTGTGTCTTGCCTCTTTACTTTCCGCTGCATTCTTTACTTTGATTTTAAATTGTTAATCATTTTTTAAAAGGCAATTCACCCCCCCTCTTGCCATCACTTCCTTCCTTATTCCGGCCTAACAATTGGTATCAAAGGCAAAATTTGAGTAATACCCTAACCGGTTTCAAATTTAAGATCCATTGTGATGGCCTCAACCTCTTTCGCCCCCTAAGGCTTTTCTTTGAGTCGTGCTCCATTTTTTGATGGAACCGACTATACTTATTGGAAAACCCACATGACTACTTTTCTTAGAAGCATAGGTTATCCCATTTACAAAATTGTCATGCATGGTTATTCTCTTTCTACCCCCGATGAATCCAAATGGACCCAAGCCGATATTAAAAATTTCAAGCTTGATGGCGAAGCCATGAACGCTCTTCATTGCGACCTTGACCGAAATGAGTTCAATCGAGTTTCCACATGCACCACCTCACATGAAATCTGGAAACTATTGGAGGTTACCCATGAGGGGACCAACAAAGTAAAGGACACTCGATTGGATATGTTTCGCCAAGATTTTGAGTCTTTTACTATGCATCCATCTGAATCTATTTCTGAAATGTTTACACGTTTTACTGATGTTTGCAATGGGAGAAAGTCCCTTGGTGATGATGTTTCAGCAGAGACAATGGTCAAGAAGATCCTTTGGATCCTTCCGAGCACATGGGCACCGAAAGTGACGGCAATTCAAGAAGCAAAGGACATCAAGAACATGCCGGTCGAAGAGCTCATCGGATCTCTCATGACTTATGAGATCACCATGAGGAGGAAAGCTGAAAAGGAAGGCAAACCAATCAAAGTTCCAAAGAACATCGCCTTCAAAGTTCAACAAGAAGAAAGCTCCTCCTCCTCATCTTCTTCATCATCAAGCGGTGATTCTGAAATGGAGAATCTTGCCCGCAAGATGCACAAGTTCATGAAGAAGCACAAGAAGAAGAAATCTCGGAAATCCCGCAAGGCTCAATCCAACGGAAAATCCGAGCCCAAGGTAACATGCTATGGGTGTGGCAAGAAAGGCCATTACAAGCCCGATTGTCCACTCAACAAGAAAAAGGCAAAGCAAAAGGAAAAGAAGAAGGCATTCAAGGCCACATGGAGTGATAGCTCCTCATCATCATCCTCCTCCTCCTCCTCAAGCGACCACGGTAACAAATGCCTAATGGCATTTCATGAGGTAACTTCTTCCGACTCCTCATCCTCTAGTTCTTCCAATTCTTTTAATAATTTATCTTATGAGGATCTCCAATTTGCTAGAGATCAATTGGAGGAAGGTTTTCACGAACTTTCTTCCAAATTTGTTGCATTAAAAAAGAATTTCAAAAAACTCTCTTCCGAAAAAGAACAACTTCTCAAAGAGAAGGAAGAGTTGTCCCTCAAAATCCAAAACCTTCCCGATATTGATTCCATGGAATCAACAATCAAAGACTTAAGGGAATCCCTTGCCAAGTTCACCCAGGGTGAACAAAATCTAAACCAACTCCTTGGTTCTCAACGTATATCTAGAACCACCGAAGGGCTTGGCTATTCCAAGCAAGCTTCCTCCTCCCATGCACCCACTATTTTTGTAAGGGGGAGCTCCCAATTCAAATTTTGCAATTATTGTAAAAAACCCGGGCACTTAATCTATGAGTGCAATTGCAAAAATGCCCGGTATGGCCGCCCCAAATCTTTTTCTTTCAATGATGAATTTTTTAGGAGAAGACCCGCCACTAGACAAGTATGGATTGAAAAATCCCTTTTAGCGAGTCTCTCTGGGCCAAAATTTGTCTCGGTTTCAAAATCCTATCCTCGGTGATTTATTGTTTTTATTTAGGGGGAGTTAGGATCTTTTAAGTTTTTTTGTGTATTCAAACTTTCAATTTCAACACTTGGTTTCAATCTTTCAATTTCAACACTTGGTTTCAATCTTTCAATTTCAACACTTGGTATCAAAATTTTCATTTCAAAATTTTCAATTTTTCGATTTAAAACTTTCAATTCAAACTGTTATTCAAATTTTTGATTTAAAACTTTCAATTCAAACTGTTATTCAAAATTTGTTTCACAACTTTCAATTCAAATTTCAAAAATTTCAATTGGTTTAAAATCTTTTTTTCCCTTAATCAAGTTTTATGCCCCGTGCTATTTTGATAATCACAAAGGGGGAGAAATTCTTGCTTGATTGGGGGAAAAATCTTTTAAAGCATGCCTATCTTTTTAGTATTTTACATTGTTTGTTTTGGTGATTGTGATCATCAAAATAGGGGGAGATTGTTGTACCTATCGTACCCCTCGTGGTTTTATTTTCATGATCACAATCACCCTCTTTTTGTTCTAATCTTGTTTTAAGTGTTTTTGGTTATAGGCATGATTTCAGGAGAAAGCTGAAGTGGCAAAAGACTGAAAGTGGACTGAAAATCAGTCCACCGGCCAACCGGTGGCACACCAGCGGCCAGCCGGTGGCACCCAATCAAATAGTGTTTGCAACTGCCTCAGCACCGGCCAACCGGTGGACTCAGCACCGGCCAGCCGGTGGCCCCTGGACAGAAGCACTTTTCCATTTTGCACACACCGGCCAACCAGTGGCCCTGTACCGGTCAGCCGGTGGAGCCAGTCAAACTAGTCGTTGGGCTTTTGACCAGCCTGTCCACTTGGCCTCCAACGGCTCCGAAGACCTCTCCAACGGCTCCGAAGACCACCAAAGGCCATTTGAGGGTTCCCCCTCTATAAATAAAGGACTAGGAACCCCTGGAACACTAAGGAACAATAATTAAGCCCCCGGACACATTGTTGATCATTTGGCGAACCTCCGGCGGACTTGCTCCAAGAAACCCCAATCGCTCCAACTCAATTCCACATCCAAGGAGCATCACCAAAGAAGCTTGGGAGTGCACGTCTTCAACTCCAATCATCCATTGGCGCCCAAGGCTTCTCCAATTATGGTTTTTATTGTTTTATTTATTTTGAGCATCAATTCGGGTTTGTGCCTACAAACCCCTCTTTCTCTCATCTCCCTTTCATTTGGGTTTTCACACCACCTTCAAGGTGTGAAGAGGTTAGTAAAGCCTTCCCTTTAAAAGGCTTGAGTCATCGGTGAGCTAGACTTCACCCGTTAAAAAGGCTAGTGGGTTTCTTGCTCAAACCATTAAAAAGAAAGCTGTAATAGGTGAGCTAGCCTTCACCTGTAAAAAGGCTAGTGGGTTTCTTGCTACAACCATTGAAAAGAAAGCGGTAGTAAATCTCTCAACGGTTGAGTTGGGAGCGGAGACGTAGGCCGGGTTTTAGGCCGAACTCCGTTATCAATTCTTGTGTCTTGCCGCTTTACTTTCTGCTGCATTCTTTACTTTGATTTTAAATTGTTAATCATTTTTTAAAAGGCAATTCACCCCCCCTCTTGCCATCACTTCCTTCCTTGTTCCGTTCCGCTGCATTCTTTACTTTGATTTTAAATTGTTAATCATTTTTTAAAAGGCAATTCACCCCCCCCCCCCTCTTGCCATCACTTCCTTCCTTGTTCCGGCCTAACAGATATATTTTATGATAATTCTGATGAAAATTATGGGCATTTATATATCTATTTTATGACCACTATTTTATGGGGTTTTCAGTTCAAAAGTGACCAAAGCGATAATCGATTTTTGTCTCGATTTATTTCTTTGGGACATAAGTGATGTTATGCATCTTTATTCTTTTATTAGTTGTATATACTAACCATTAGAAATATTATACCATTAATATTCTTATTTTTATGATATTAGATTTTTTATTTTATTTTATTCTTTAATGATTCCTAAAATTCAAAATTTACTAAAATGGTAAAGATTTATGTTGCAATCTAAATTTTTATTAGAATTATTCACGTTTATACTCCCTATAATGAAATATTTTGATCCATATCTCAAGAAACTAATGAAATTAATTATATTATGGATATTTCATGAGCATAAATGTTTAAATTAATTTCCTCAATTTATTTTCTTATCACTTCATAAAAACATTTTTATGAAAAATTATCATTTTATCTCTCTTCAGTCGAGAACCCATTTTAATAAAAACCCATATTTTCTATAAATTATTTCAAAATATTTTTTTAAAAAAATTATATATATGCTTTGTTAATTAAATTTTTTCCCATTTTTAAATTTTTTATTTTTTTTTGGAATGTGACAATCATTTTATTTTCAAAACAAGGTCCATTTGGATTTTATAGAAAATATGAAAGGAATCTCTTATTTAATGTGTATGGCATGAATAGGATTTACCACCATTATATAAATTTTATACATTGAATATTACTTTAAAATATTTCAATTTTATTTTCAAATAAATTTATTTTAAAAATGGTTAATGTTTTAAAAAAACTCTTTCAAAGTGAAAAGGTTATTATCCTTATGAAATGTTTTAAATGATTTTTCGAGATTACTTTATATGTTTCAGTGGTTATTTTCAATGAAAATGATTTTAAAAAAATATATAAAAAATGTTTTTCATAGTTGGAATGATATTTTCCTCTAGAAATATTTCAATTGATATTTCAAAATAATTTTCCATTTATGATTTAATCCTTTGATTTTAATTATGATTTACTTGTGATATGATCCAAGGATACCATTCTTATTCATTCTATAAATTATTTATGTATATGATGGTGATATTTTTATGAGACCCATTTCTCTTAAATTGGTTATTCCATGGTAAAATAGTCATGAAAGGTTCTTTTTTCCTTGGTTTTGAAATGATGAAATAATGAAACTTTTATGAAACTTTTTTTTTTCCACAGTTTATGCTATGATGAAATGATAATGAAAACCATTCCATTCCCTAGTTTTTGATATGAGTAATTTTTTATGATCTTGTGGAACACATATGAATGATTTTAATTATGTTATGGTGGTTACATTATAACTATAGATTATTCTTATGTTATGAAAAATACTTATGGGACCTATATCTCTCTACAATGCTTCGGGTAATGATTAATGTTATATGACTACAAAGGATATATGGGAGGTTATATTAAGAAAAAAATGGGTATATAGGAGAATATTTTAATACAAAAAGAATGTACATTGGAGGTTATTCCATGCCCTAAGTAGGTGCATGGGTGGTTATCCAAAACCTAATATCATACAAATGTCTTGGTGGATAACTGTGATAGAAGTTTTTATATGCTTATGTGTATGAAAAATATCTATGTATTATTCCAATGTTATACTCTCATTGATCATGTTATTTTATTACATTATGAGTCATGTCTTATAATATTTTAAAATTTAGGAAATTACTCACATTTATGATCTATGATATGTAGGGTATAGTTTTCAAATGATATTTTCATATTCTAATACCCATATTTTCATGTTATATTAATATATCTCTTACTTACACTTATTGAGAATCTTATCTCACCCTATATAATTATTTGTTTCTTCATGTTATAAATAATGTTATTATATATGATATATCTAAGAAAGTTTCTTATTATGAACAACTTAGTGGGAGATGAAGTAGCTCACTTATTGACCAATTTCTTATGATTCTAATATTCCAAATGAATCAAAACTAAACTCTTCTATTGTGGATAATTATATAATGTAATTATTATTATTCTACTATGTTGTAGTATTTATATTTGAGAATTTTGGGTCTCTATAGTCAGTATTACAAAAAGGTTTAATTTACCTTTAGAAATTATGATGACAAAACATTATTGAGATACATATGGATATTTGTAAGGATATTTCTAGGTATATTACTAAGTATAAGTTTATGAATGAGTCAAAGTATAGGAAAATGTCATGGAATTTTTGTAAAATATAGTGCAAGTGGTTTCTAGGAAAGTACATCCTTATCTAAAAAATATAAGTGTATGTGACTCTTGAATAGAAGTTTGTAGAGGTAGTAACTTTGAAAATGGTGTTTCAAGCTTGACTTGAATGTTACCTGGTACATGAAAACACTTATTAATTAACACTAAGTTTGACACTCTTGAGGGATATGTTTTGGAAATTCACAAACTCATGATGAAAAATCATGAAGGATTTTCAATAATGACCACGACTGACCTATGATAATCCTAAGGTATCATATATTGAAAATTAGGTATCATGATTTAGACATCATAAAAATGATTTTTCATGATTATATGGTTTCCCACTATGATTATTGTTTTTTATAGAATTATTTTTGGATTTAGTCAATGGATATAAACTGATGTGACCACATTAATGTTGAATATAGTGTATAATTAAATGGTTTTCCTCTTGAAAAATAGAATATTATTGGAGATGGAATGAAAAAAATCTAATTTTTATGCTCACAAAACATTATAAAGATATGAATAATGCTATATATACAAATATGAAAAGGAGGTAACAATGTCTTATTGAGTTTTTTTTTAAGAAAACATCCACCTTCCTTCAGGGGATCCACTGATCCACTGGTTGCTGATAAATTTGTTTTTACCACGAAAATATCTTTTCTTGTCTCCAGTGTTTGTAACAAGAAAAAATAATTTTTCTTTATATTATTTGGAATGAAAATCCAATAAATGGTTAAATAATATCAATAATACAGGGTAAAATGAATAAATTTACTCAATGTAATTAGATTAGTTTAAGAACTTATTTTCAAAAATTAATTTCCTTATATTCTTAATATGAATATAGAAAAAAAAATCCTTTGGATAAAATAAAAGTCCGATTAATCTATTGTTACAAATGTGAAAAATTTTACAATATTTGTGAGTTTTGATTCTAGTATTATCATTAAATTTGAATGTAAGGTTTATCAATTCATCAATGGACTAATACCAAGTCTTAAAATGATGTTATCCATAAGGGACTTCTCTAGTTGTAAATAAATAGTTCATTGTAATACCAAGGTAAAAATAGATATTTGGGTTACCCATCAATCACATGGTTCTGATAAGAAATAAAAAATGGAATCAAATTTAAAATATATAAATCATGGATAGATGAAGATGTATATTCTTCAATGCTCAAAATGTGGGTGGAAATGGAAGAAATTGTATTAAAGGTAATAATAAATTTTTTGGTTGTGTAAAGGAAGGTTATCGAGTGGTTGAATGATTAACCAATGGGAAGAAGGGAGATATTTCTGAAAATAGAGAGAAATATTAATAGAATGAACTACCCACTCTACAATGATTCATATAAAAGGACTTTCGGAAATATGTTAATCAATACCCAATTAATAGGATAAGATGGATGATAAGCCTTAATAACCTTTAATGACAAAGGATAAAGGGAAAGATTATGCAATAATAATGGATAAAGTAAATCATGGTAATTAGGGAACACTTATACTCCCCTAATTAGTTGGGAATTTCATTTTTTATTTCTATAAATATTCCCTATAAAAATATTATTTCTTATCCTTTAGTGAAATTTCAATTCATTATCTCCCACTATATGTAATTTATAATAATAAAATCACATTTGATAATCTATTTGTATAAGGATGGACCCAATCTTCCATTGAAAACGTTTTTGTATAATATATGACTTATATAAGTAATAAAGGGGGAATTATCTTTGGGATGTGTATATATATCCATGTAAGATTAAATTAATATATATAGATACCAACATGGGTTTAGGGGTTTAAGGTTCATCATAAGACCAAAGACATTGACACACAATATTAGGTTTTTTGTAATGGGAGTTTATCAAGATTAAGGATATTTTAAGATAAATTTATTGAATTATAACCCTTCGATTTGGAATATATTTTAGTGAAAATTTTATTTTTGGAGTAATGTCATTACTCTTTCTAGTAATATGATTTAAGGTACTGGTAACCATTATTATTAATATTATATTTGGTGTTGATGTAAATATGGATTGTTGTCCATCACTCTAAGAAGTCAACACAATTTGATGCTAGTGAAAAATATTTATCTATGGATCATATTTCTAAAATATTCATTAAGAAAGTGTCATGGTTTCATGGAGTACCACATTCAATTATATCTAATTGGGATCTAAAGTTTACCTTGATATTTTGGTGATGTCCCCAAAAATCTCTTCATACTGAGTTGAGTTTCAGCATTTTGTATAATCCTTGGATAGATGAATATTCTAAAAGAATAGTTAAAACCCTATAGTATTATCTAAGATATTATTCTATAGATTTAAATTTTTTTTAGGAACAACACTTATCTAAATTTGAGTTTTTTTATAAAAAATTGCATTCACTTGATCATTAACAAGTCTCTTTATAATGGCCTTTATCAAAAAAGTGTAAAACTCCAACATACTTGGATGCAGTTACAGAAACAAAGGTATTGGGACCTATGCTAGTTGATGAAATTTAGGATAAGGTTAAACTCATTCAGAAATTAATAAGGAAAAAATTTATAGAAATGTTATGTTGATAATCATTGATGTGATCTAGAATTTTATGTTTACGAGAAGCTATTTCTATGAATTTCACCATGGAATAAAGAATGGAAAAATAATTCTTGGGTACACAGTACCTTTTAAATTATTCATCATATCAAGACTATATCTTATAACATAAAGTACCCATTGAGCCTCTCTTAGTTTTATGATGGGTTACATGCATATCCCCTATGGAAGTAAATGCCTGATCTGTCACATGTACTGAACTCATAGGTTATATCATTAGAACATGATCTTTCTTATGAGGATCAACTTGTGGAGAATATAGATGGAATAGAGAAATTTCTATAAAATAATCCTACTTACCTAGTCAAATGTTTTTTTCTAAAACCACTAGATTGAGGAAGTTACTTGGGAACCTTATGATGTAATGAGGCCAAAGTATTTTTTGGTAATAAATTTATTCACTGCTAGAAATTTTATCTTTACCAACGGTTTAAAACTGTTGTAAAAGGCTGCACAACCATTGGTATAAACTAATTCAATGGTTTTCCAAACTATTGGTATAAACTATACCAACAGTTTTCCAAACTGTTGGGTCTTGATTCGTAGGGATAGATATATCCCAACGGTTCTACGAGAACCATTGGGATATGTCTGAAAAATTCAGTATATACCAATGGTTTCAGTAAACCATTGGTATAAATGTTTACCAATGGTTTTAAACCATAGATAATATCAAGAATTCTCTCTATACCAACTATTTACAAAACCATTGGTATATAATTTAACCAATGGATTCCCATAAACCATTGTTAAATATGAATTAAAATTATCTATGCCAATGGTTTACATAAAATTTTTTGTATAAGTTCTGATTTTATACATATGCCAATTCTTGTAAACCATTGGCATATCCTTTTTGTACCTTTAGTAAGCCGGCTTGCTGGAATCCACCTATGCAGCTGCCTTAATTCCACCAGGCCTGCAAAATTTATACACAACAGAATACCTACATAATACATACTCATACAACAAGTAACACAATACACCATTAACAACTATACCTGCATAATATATACAAAATTCTGTCGGTATTCATATATAATTCATCCAGCAAATAATTCATACATAAATCTGAATACCTTCAATTTTGTATTTAATTACCCTCTACACACATATCTAATTAGCACATAATTCATAAGGCAATTACAAAAATAATACACACACAACATGTATACCCATGGGATGGGTGGTGTATAGGGGATGGGGGGCTTTCCAGGGCTGGGGGTGTCCAGGGGGTGGGGGTCTAGGTGTGGGGTGGTGTCCAGGGGGTGGGGGATCTCCAGGGGATTGGGGAGTTGTCCAAGGGTGGTGGGGTGGTGTCCAGGGGGGTAGTGTGGTAGTCCATGGGGGTGGGGGTCTCCTGGGGGTGGGGGTATCGAGGATGAGTTGTAGTGTCTAGGGGGTGGGGTGGTGTCCAGGGGTGGGGGCCGTCTAGGGGGTTGGGGGTCTCCAGGGTGGTGGGGTGGTACCCAGGTTGTTGGGCGGGCTTTATAGGGGGTGGGGTCTCCAAGGGTGGGGTGTCTATGGGATGGGGTGGTGTCCAGGTGGGTTGGGGTGGATATCTATGGGGGTGGTGGTGTTTATGGGGTGGGGGTGTCCAGGTGGTGCGGTGGTGTCTAGGAGGGGTGGGGACCATCCAGGGGGTAGGGGTGTCCAGGGGTGGGGGCTGTCTAAGGTGGGGGGGGCTATCCATGGGGGCCTCTAGGGGGTGTTCAGGGTTTGGGGGATTTAATGGTTTTAATGGAATGAATTTCATAGATTTTAAGATCATTGGTATTTTTAAAATGGTTTTGGAATAGTGTTTATTTCAATATTATGTGTTTCTTTAGGAAAAAATGAATGCTTTTGGTGTGTATGGTAGTTATGGGGATTTTGTTATTAGGAAAAGGATTACATTTTTATTGTGGGAGAAAAATACTATATGATTTTCTAAATGGAACCTTAAAAGAGTTTTTTATAAACAATTGGAGAGTTTTAAATAGAAAGAAGTCTCTATTATTTGATTTTGAAAAGGTATTATGGAGAATTATTTATGATGTAATTTTATGGGATTAGTGATTTTGTGCCCCATGTTTTAGAACATCAGATTATTTTACTAAACGTTTTGTTTTTTATAATTCTTCAAAATTTTACCACTATAAATGAATCAAAAAGTCCATAAGGGGATATCTCAGGTAGTCATTCTTGTGATCCATCTATTGTCTTCCTAGTCTTGGTGTCTGTTCAAACTCTCATGGAAGTGGAATATCCATGTTCTTTTTGGATCATTTATTATGCACAGGAGTTTCTAAAATACCATCCACTATTTTTTATTGGTGATCAAGGATTCAAAGAGGCAACAAAGTTGGTATCTATGATTAATGGGATCTTCGAGTTATTTGAAACCCTATAATCTAAGGGGGTGGGTGCTGTCCATGGGGGGGGCTATCCATGGGGGTGGTAAGGTGGTCTAGGGGGGTAGGCGGGGCTGTCCATGGGGGTGGGGGCTGTACAGAGGGTAGGGGTGTCCAAGGGGTGGGTGGGGCTATATCTAGGGGGTAAAGGGTGTCTAGGGGGTGGGCGGGTTGTCCATTGGAGTGGTAGGGCTATCCAGGGGGTAGGCAGTGTCAAGGTGGGTGGGCAGGTTGTCCATAGAGAGTATGGGTGTCCATTGGTGGATGGGCAATCCACGGGGGTGGAGGGATGTCCACAGGGGGGGGTCTAGGGGGTGGGTGGCCTGTCCACGGGGGTGGCGGGGTAGTCGAGGGGGGTCGGGGGTGTTCAGGGGGCTGGGTAGGATATCCATACGGGTGGGTGGGTAGTCCACAATGGTAGGGGGTATCTAGGGGGTATGGGGTGTCCAGTTTGGTGGGAGGGCTATCCACAAGGGTTGTGGGGCTGTCCAGGGGGTATGGGGTGTCCCAGGGGGTGGGCGGGCTATCCACGGGGGTGGGCATGTTGTCCACTGAGGTGGGCGGGCTATCCAAAGGGTAGGGGTTGTCAAGGGGGTGGGGGTTATCCACGGGGGTGGCAGGGATGTCCAGGGGGTAGGGTGTCTAGGGGGTGGTCTACGGGGGTGGCAGTGCTGTCTAGAGGGTAAGGGGTGTCCAGGGGGTAGGCAGGGTGGTCCAAGGGGTACGGGGGGATTGGCGGGCTGTCCATAGGTGTTGGCGGGTGTGGGTGGGTTGTCAATAAGGGTTCCATTGTTGTCCAAGGGGATATGGGGTGTCCAAGGGTGTGGGCGGGCTGTCCACGGGGGTGGTCGGGCAGTCCATGGGGGTGGGGGGCTGTCCAGGTGTGGTGGGGCTGTCCAAGGGGTGGGCAGGACTGTCCAGGGTGTACGGGGTGTCCACAGGGGGGACGGGATGTCCACAAGGGTGGGAGGGGATATCTAGGGGTGGTGGGGCTGTCCAGGGGGGTGGACGGGGCTATCCATGGGGTACGGGGTATCTAGGGGTGGGTGTGGTTGTCCAGGGGTATAGGGTGTCCAGGGGTGGGAGGGTTTTCCACAAGGGTTGGGGGCTATCCACGGGGGTGGGTGGGATATCTACGGGGGTGGTTGGATATCCACAGGGGGAGGGGTTTCCAATGTGGTTGGGGGGCTGTCCATGGGTGTAGGAATGCTTAGGGGTGATGGGTGGACCGTCTACATGGGTGGGGACTGTCCACAGGGGGATGGGCTATCCAGGGGGTGGGCGATCTGTCCATGGGGGTGGTGGTGTTGTCCATGGGGTACGATGTGTCCAGGGGGTGGGCAGGCTATCCATGGGGGTGGGGCTATCTAGGGGAGGGGTGAATCCATCAGAACAAATCATCAAGTCATGTTTTATTATTTATAGATAAAAAATAAAGATAATGTGACATAACTAATCACACATATATTTAGTCACAACAAATCAATAAGCATCAAAGGTCAGTAATATCAGTCAAAATGTAACAGATCAATCTGTCCCTCATCACCATCACTATCATCACCTTCATCATCAACCTCACCCTCATCCACATCGTCATCCTCATCCTCATTCTTGCCCTGCTCCTCACCCTCGTACTCATCCTCGGCCTCCTCATCCCCCTCCTTCTCTGCCTTACCCTCCTCCTCCACCTCACCCTCCTCCTCACCCTCCTCCTCCACCTCAGCCTCCTCCTTACCCTCCTCATCCTCTACCTCATCCACCTCCTTGCCATCCTCTCAACCTCCACTAGAACATCCACCTGGTGCACCATATATAGAATTCATCGATGACATATATTCACCACAAGTTGTTCTAGCCTCTGGTGGAACTGTTGGACATAAAACATCAATCAGTTTCATAAATGCAGTGTCTGCCCTAGCAGACTGTTCTACCATCTCTGTGGCCCTTTTTTCAGCCAGTTCTACCTGTTCCTTAATCTGCTGTAACTCAGGGGCACTACAACTCGTACCTGAAGAGGGGAAATACCTTGTGGGAACTATACTCTTCCCAGGTTGGTAGCGTACTCAACCAAGGTTCTCATCTCCCAACACCTAATGTAAGTGATCATTTGGAGCAAAATTGTAAGGTTATGGGGAATCAAGGGCCTCTAAAGCAGTCTACCACAAATATAAATATATTATTATGTAACAAATTAGAGATTAAAATTTTAAATCTACAATGTAAAACTAACAATCTGCTACTGATTTGGTTCATTAACATCACTTCCATTTTTCTTCCTTATACTCAAGAAAAATAGTTTTTCTTGAGGCACACATCCTTCTATATTCAATTTATTCCCCTATAATGACATTGAATGTAGGAAAACATAATTAAAAATAGGATACCAAAAAATTACTTTTATAACTAAAATTATATAACAACTTTATAAATTGAATAAATTATGGAGGTAGCAATAGAAAGTGCAATTCTTAAAGAAAAATTATAAATTGTCATACCTGCTACCACTCAAGATATGGCATCGTAGTACGTCCCAATGTATGGAAGTATTTTTTTCATCATTATTTTTTCTATTTATTCTAAATGAATCCTAAAAAAATAAATAATTATTATTAATGAAAAACATGAAAATTTTCATTTAAATACCTATAATATGATTAATACCTTAAATTGGATAGTCGTCTAATGAGTAATCATCATTCAGTACTGTTCTAATCGACAATCATCCACAAATGGGATCTCATATAACTCTGTGTGAACTCTAGCACACCAGCCAATGTACATTTCATGCTTATAAGCTCTCCAAAGCTCACCTAAATCCTTTAGGCATGCTGTTTGTGCACCCTCACCATCGGGGAAATTAAACCGTTGCTAACACCAAAATATTAATTCATATAAATACAAAAAATATTATATTTCATTAAATACAATAGATTTTTTTACCCATATCTCTACTCAAGCATTATCCTTGACATCATTTGGAAGTTGTCTCCATGAAAGTGGATTGACAAAAATGATAATGGAGTATTTGGAAAGCATCGCCAAAAAACTCTAACATTGCTTCCCTAATTTTTCAATCATTTGACTATCTTTATTTTAGTCCACCATCAATTGTGTGCTGAATTTCCACAACACACACATTCGTGTATGACCCGACCCCTACCTATTATCTGTATGTGTATCTTTTATGAAAGTAAAACAACTATTTTATCAATACATATTATAATGTAATTAAAAAATGGTGTAAAAATTAGTTCAGGTTGTATAAGTATACATGTGGTAGTCTGATCAATGGGCATTACTGGATCTCCAGAAACTAAAAGAGCACCCTGTACAGATAAAGTGGGTCCAAATGTATGCTTCACAGGGACAGACTCTAGTGGAGTAGGAGGCGAAGAAGACAGTATATAAAATCTCATAGTGAAAGAAGAAGAAGTAATAGAAGATGATAGGGATGGATGGTCGAATGCTAGATGGGGAGTGTGAATCATCATCAGATATGGTACAGATGGGTGAGGAGGCTCATATGTAAAGGGTGGTGAAAATATGGGAGGCCTAAATATCCTGTGTGTCCCTAATAGCACACTGGGATCAGAATTTGGTATGGATGGTATGTTAGTGGCAGGGGTAGGGTCAAATTGGGTACGCTGACCAGATCGTCTAGCTCTCGTACCACCCCCTCGTATGAACACACTAAGTATTTAGACCACCACTAGGCTGATCATCTAATAACTATTGCCTAATAGATGGATCCAGAAAAAATGTTTAAAAATTTTAATCAGATGACATTATATATTATTAAAATAAATATATATTAAATAAAATACTCACTACAGGCACTAGTGGTGGAATTCTCAGCTCAGTCACGTGACAATTTTTGTCCATAATCTGGTTTTTTTGCCTCTCTTCAATTGGGTTCATTTCCTACATTTGAAAATAAATATATAAGTAAATAGAAAAGGATAACTATTGTGTAACCCAAAAAATATAATAAATGAGAGGGAATATGGGATTCAGGGATAATTTAACAATCCATTATTTTAGGTGAGCTTCAACAGATATATAATGAAGTTAATAAATCGTACAAAATGTAATAAAGAAATTTAATTTTTAGTAAGATGGTTATTTTATAAATTCCATCAATCTATTAATATCATGAAACATTGATTATAACAAATTCATAAGAGGTAAATCAGTTGTCAAAATTATGGAAAAATTTAATTTCTTTAGCCCAGATATATGATAAAGGTTTCAATACTTGTTTTGATGAAGAATACAAACCATCATGTTCATTACCTGGTAAAATGTTAATGAGAGATCATAGAGTTTTAAAAATTTTATATAAATCACAGTTGAATCATTGAAATGTTCACCAAGATAGAAATATTGGTTTTGTAGGTTTGAATACAATTCAATTCTAAAATATAAAATACAATTCAAATAAAATTTCAACCAATAAACATTGAAAACTAACATAACGGTCTAGTCATATACAACATATTTAGAATCAATATTAAATCAATTTGAACAATACCAAGCATAATAGCCCAAGTCGAGGTAAACCAAAAGAATTGAGAACATTAATGAATTATTTTATATATTTCCCACCACAACTTCAGGTTCACAGTCAACTCTGACAATTGAGCTATAGAAGTCATCAAAAGTAATAAATGAATCATTTCAAATGGAATTAGAGATGGTTTCAATTCCATCATCACCATAATTAAAAATATGTCTTGGAATTACTTCAATCATGACACCAAATTCAGGTCAAAATGGTCTTTGACATAAAAAACTGGTTTCACCATTGATGCCAACACACTTGGTTCATTGGTAGTAAGAGTTTGATTCATATCAATTACTCGAAATCCAAAATCATTAATAAATGTTCCCTACCTCATCATAAAATCAAACCACTAACATTTCATCAGTGTCACTAATCTATGAGAATAATAATCCAATATTATTATTTTTTCAACGACTCCATAATAACCTACATTTTCAAATTGCAGTCTACTAACTGATGCACTAGAATAACAGTCTACTGTGGCAGTATCCATAACACCATCATATTGTGTTCTCATGTTCTTAGCTCATTAAATGATAATAAATATGTACACATGATAACAATTGATTTATAGTCACGAACCACGATATTAGGACCAAAAGCCAAAGCTCTTATTTTCTTAGAGATAGAGTCAGTAGAAAAACTCAATACCTGAAATATAAATCATTATTAAACATAATTAAATATTGTTTTAATTATATTAAACAGTAATATTATTACCTTCAATTTTAACCAAGCAGAAAATTCTTTGTTATGCAAAGTCTCCCTCCTTCTCAGAGATAAAGAATGATGCTTATTATTTATCATCACTTTATATTCCCTGTAGATAAAAATAGGAATAGATTAAAATACATATATATATATATATAAGATATATATATATTGGATTTACTTACAAGATGTAGTCATTAAACAAATCACTATTGAACAAAACTGTGTGATGTGCCACCTCCCACTCGTCAAGGCTTAATGTCGTCAATGTATATGATCCAATAATTCTTCCTGTTTGGGGATGTGATGAAATACTAGTTTCAATTTTATTATACTTTTCTTCTTCATTTCTCATTGGTCGGTTCATTCTTGTAATAAGATCATACAAATATATACAGCATAAATCCATACATTCTTGAGCCAAGTAACCATTCATGATAGAACTGTCGGAATGATTCCTGTTACGGACATAAGACATTAATGTGTACATATTTCTTTTAGTTGGATATATTCAATAAAAAGAAATAGGTCCTCCGAGAAGTATTTCAGTTGGAATATGGATAGTTAGATGTATCATGTATGTGAAAAATGATGGAGTAAATATTTTCTCTAACTCACACAAAATTAATAGGGAATCTGCCAACATTTTTTGAAAGAAAGACTTAGAAAACTTCTTAGCACAAATATCTCTAAATAAATGGAACAACCGAATAACATCCACCCTTTCATTATTGGAAAAAAGATAATGAATTTCTATTGGAATCAACTCATGTAGAAGGATGTGATAATCATGAGTCTTCATAGATTTTAGCTTCAACTCTCTTTTGTTGACCTATTTGGATATGCTTCATGAATATCCATCAGTAAATTTAATAGTCTCTATTACATCCAAAAATTTCTTTTTTCTATAGGTTTCATCACATAAGAATCACATGGAACTTGCCATTTATTTTCACTGATATGCACCAGATGCAATTATGGTTTGATGCATCAATCCACCATGTCACACCGTGACTATAAATTGTCTTTTGTCTTTCCCAAAACATTTAGAAGATCAGAAAGTAACATTTCACACATACTTTTTTCAATGTGCATTACATTTATGAAATGAAGTAATAAAATGGTAGACCAATAAAGAAAATCAAAGAACATACTTCTCATCTTCCAATTGTAACAGGTTTCTGTGGAAACAGTCTTTTTCTTTCCAGATTTAATTTGACCTTTCTTGAATGAATAACTAAAATCATTCAATTCATTAATCACATCAGTTCCATACATACATTGAGGTGGATCATTGGTCTCCATGGTATTTTCAAATCATCCATGATTATTTCTATATAGATGGTCCATTAGCCAGAATCATCGATGTACCATAAAACTGAAACTACAATGATGTTTCAATCTTCTGGATCATGTACTCTTCATAAAAATAGGACATTATAGTTTCCCCTTCAAGCTCCATCCAAACATCATTTCATAAGCAGGAAAATCATTGATTGTCCACATAAGCATAGCATGTATCCAAAATATGTATTTCAA
This sequence comes from Viscum album, assembly GCA_963277665.1. NCBI lineage: Eukaryota > Viridiplantae > Streptophyta > Magnoliopsida > Santalales > Viscaceae > Viscum > Viscum album. The sequence goes on from OY728148.1 coordinate 549,859,305, forward strand.
ACATGCATCATATGTTCACACACCGACATCCCAAATAAGTTTCAACTAATTTATTAAAGGTTTCATGTATACGTCTATATCATTGTCAGAATCAGAAGGGATAAATATGAGTATACTCAAGAAATTGAAAGGTTTTTTCATACAATACCATGGGGGAAGATTATAAAATGTGTGTAAAAATCAGTCATGTGTTGTGTGACATAAGCATCTGCCCAAACGGATTAAAACTATCACATGAAAGATCTATCCTCACATTACTCATGTCAGCTACAAAATCAAGATATCGAGCTTCAAATATCTTCCATGTAAATCTGTATGCAGGATGAACCAACTCATCATTACTCTTATTTCCCTTGGTATAATGCCATATCATTTTTATTGATATTTCATCAGACATAAAATGATTCTGGAGTCTGGGGATCAATGGAAAGTTCCAAATTACTTTTTGTGGCACAAGGGATGGTGTTCTATAATATTTTTTCTTCCAACGGGATGTGCCACATTTTCTACAATCATTCTATTCATCAATTTCCTCCAAGAATAAATTACAATCTTTCAAGCTAGCTTGAATTTTGTTTCTGTAAAATTCATGTTCCTTAACTAAATTCCACGCCATATAGTGGTTTTAAAGAATATTTGCATCATCTGGAAGTAATTACTTCAAGAAGATAAGAATGTAATTGATGAAAGTATTAGAAATCGCATACATTGTTTTACCATGAAACAATCGGATAAAAAATTCTAGATTTTCATTTTACTGGATTGTTGATATACTGGAGTCATGGAAGCATCTTTCAATTTTTTCACCCTGACAACATCATCATTTTCATTAGACGCATCATGTGTGCTCATATCAAAATCTTCTTGGGTTAGAATCCTTTCTTTTTCATGATGATTAATAAACAGAAATTGGTCATATAACAAATTCTCCAATCCATTCCTCTCATTTGGATCATCCTCAATTTGAGATGTCATTTTTTCCCCCATTTTAATACCACATAGAGTAGTTTACTTGAAAACAATAATTGGTTATATGGTAGATGATTTCTTCAAGGCACAACCAAGGTCTTCCAATATAATTGTAATAGGGTCAGTGTATGTGATCACTATCTGAAGCATTGTGAAATTTGAAATCTAAAAAGCTATCAAAATATTTCTAAAAATTGCTTGAGATCTGATCAGTTTTATACATCCAACTTCTATCCATTTTTAAAAAAAAATGTTATAAGTCATTTCGTGAAAATAAATTCAATAAGATTCATGTTTCATCAAAAATAAATTTAACTAAATTAGAAATGTTCAATTTATATGAGACCATAACTAACACACTACTCTACATGAGAACCATAATATAAAAGGCAAAAAAATCTATATTTATAACAAAATATCTTTGAAGAACCATACATGAGTTTCCAGGGGGTGGGTGGGTTGTCTAGGGGCTGGCAGGGGTGGCGGGGCACTCCAGGGGGTACGGGGTGTCTAGGGGGGTGGGCGGGGTGTCCACGGGGGGTGGTTGGGTTATCCACGGGGGTAGCTGGGCTATCCAGTGTGGTCGGGGGAGTCTAGGGGGTGGGGAAGGGGGGGACTTTTCCAGGGGTGGTGGTGTCCTGGGGGATGGGGTGTCTGAGGGGGTGGGGGAAGGGTATCCAGGGGGTGGTTGGGTTGTCCACGGGGGTGGAGGCTGTCTAGGGTTGGTACGGTGTGTCGAGGGGTGTGGGCGGGCTCTCCACAGGGGTGGCGGGGCTATCCAGGGGGGTCAGGGGTGTCCAGGGTGTGGGGGGTATTTCCAGTGGTGGGAGATATCTAGGGGATATTAGGTGTCCATGTGGGTGGGTGGGATGTCCAGGGGGTGGCGGGGATATTTAAGGGTGGGTGGGGTGGGTGGGCTGGCTGTCCACGAGGGTGTTAAGGTTGTCCACGGGGGTACGGGGTGTCCAGGGGGTGGGTGGGCTGTCCACCAGGGTAGCGGGTTTTTCCAGGGGGGTCAGGGGGTCCAGGGGGGATTTCTAAGGGGTGGGTTGTCTAGGGTGTTTGAGGTTTTCAAGGGGTGGGCGGACTGTCCAGGGGTGGCGGGGCTGTCCAGGCGGGTACGGGGTGGGTGGGTTGTCCACAAGGGTGGTCTGGCTGTCTAAGGGGGTACAAGGTATCTAGGGGTGGGAGAGATATCCACGGGTGTGGAGGGCTATACAAATGGGTTTCAGGGCTATCCATGGGGGTGGAAGGGCTATCCACATGGGTGGAAAGGTTGTCCAAGGGGTGGGGGTGTTCAGAGGGGTGGGGGCTGTCCAAGGGGGTGGGGACTGTCCAAGATGGTGGGGGTGTCCACCACAAAACTAGTGTCGTAAAATCCAATATTTATAAAATTTTAGCATGATTTCAATCCTATTATACATGACTGAGAATTCTATTGGTGTAAACTAGGAATATCATACATATAAATCACAACACACCAAATTTTAAACACACCACCTAATATCATACATGGATAGGATTTTATGAGCCATGTTTTGATGGGAAACTACTCATAGGAGTATGAGCCTTGTTATATAATTAGGTGATATGGAGTTTTATGAAGGTTAAATTTGTATGAGATCAATATGGGTAGTGGATAAGAACCTGAGTGAGATTTCATTGCAGAGATAACTTCTTCTTGGAATGGTAAGAGTGAGTGTTGGTATGGAACTTCAAGAAAATTCTTAACGTCTGAAAGAAATTATAAATTGGTTATATTTGATTCCTATAGTTATATAGTGTATCAGAGTGGAAAACCTATCCCCTCCCAAGATAGCCCCCCCCCCCCCACACACACCCTTGCAGCACCCTACCCCCATGCACCTCGCCCCCCACCCCACCAGGACACCCCCACCACACCTGGACAACCCACCCCCTCCTCCCTGGACAACCAACACCCCCCCCCCCTCCCCCACCTGGAAGGCCACACCACCCCCTTGGACAGCCCACCCCCTTGACAGTCCACACCCCCTCCCCCACCTGGATAGCCCACCCACCACCACCCCTTGAGAGCCCACACCCCCTCACCTGCTGCCCCTTACCCACTCAAAATCCCCCTGGATAGCCCACACCCCCTCCCCTATAGCCCCCCCCCCCCCCCACACCTAGACAGCCCACCCCCACCCCCACCCCCACCTGGACTTCCCCCTCACCCCCACCTGGGCAGCCAACCCCCCCCCCCCACCCCAACCTGACACCCCCCCCCCCACACCTGGACAACCCACCCACTCTAGACATCCCACACCCCCTCCCACACATGTACATGCCACCCTAACCCCCCCAGGAGAGCCCACACCCCTCTTTGGGCAGCCCATACCCCCCTCCCCCACACCCCTATAGCCCCCTACCCCCCAGCAGCACCTACCCCCTGGACAACCCACCCCCACCTAGACAGTCCCCCACACATGGATAGCCCTCCTACACCTCCTACATCCCCCCTTTGGGTAATTTTATTTAAAATCATTTTATTCATTAATAATGGAAAACCATTATGAATTTTCCATTTCATTCCAAACAACCCATTCAATTTATCAAAACATGAAAAATTCAATTTATAATGCTCTATGGGTCATGTAGAAAATTTCATTGGGGAAAGGGGAAATCAACTACATTGTTCATTCGAATTTAAAAATTGGGTTAATCATATAGTAGGTGTGGTGGTGTTTTGGAGATGTGGTGGTGTATAGAGGGTTATCTAAGGGGGTGGGGTGTGGCGGGTTATCCAAGGGGTGGAGGGTGTCCAAGGGGTGGGGGTGTTTAGGGGTGGTGGATTTGGTGGGGGGGGTTGTTCAGGGGGGTTGTCCATGGGGGGTGGGGGGTGTCCAGGGAGGGTGGGGTGGGGTGTCTAGGGGGTGAGGGTTGTCCAAAGGATGGGGGGTTTCCAAGGGGGTGTGGGTGTCCGGGGGTCGGTTGTCCTTGGGAGGTGAGGGGTGTCCAGGGCAGTTGGGGGTGGGGGTCTAGGGGGTGGGGGTGTAGTGGGTGGGGAGCTTTTTAATGGGGGGGTCCAGGGGGTGGGGGTGTCCAGGGGCTGGGAGGTGTCTTTGGGGGTGGGGATGGGTGTGTTCACAATTCTAATCCATCACCCAACCAACTCCAATTCATCCTTAATATCAATAACCTTCCCATTATTCTTTGAACAAAAACTATTAATACAAAATCCAAATTCAATTTTAAACAAAACTAAAGTCCACAGAAACTACCATATCACCCCACTAAACAAACCCTTTACCATATTTGAAGTGTTGAACCAAAAATAGAAAACAAATCAAAGGGTTCAGTACTCCACAGAAATCAAGAACTCTAATTTTGATGAAATCAAAACAGAAAACAGAAAAAATAGAGGGAGAACATTAAAAATAAGGTAACACATACTAATTTGAATTGAAGAAATAAAAATTTGTTAGATTAAAGATGGATCTATGGCCTGAAGGAGTTTTTCGGCCAAGAAAACTTCAGGAGGATCTCTGGATTAGGGTTTGTAATCTAGTGATTGGGTGCTGCGGTGCTCGGTATTTGGGGAAACCTTTCTCAACAGTTTTTAAAAACCATTGGTATATCTTAGAGAAACTAAATATTTCCCAACAGTTTTATCAAACCGTTGGGAAATATTATGTATATTTACACATTTCCAATGGTATGAATAAATCGTAGGAAAATGTTTCCTTTTTATAGTATAACAACAGTTTGAAGAAACTATTGGTATATATCTGTTGGGAAAACTTCAGATTCAGGTAGTGATTAATTTCAAGGGATAAATTCATTTAAAGGGTGGTAGAATGTAGAACCCATATAATTTTTGAATTTTTCTTTAATTAAATATAATATTTCTGATATTTTTTGTTACACACAACACCATGTTTATATTTCATTACATGAAAGACTACTTTTATCTTGTGTTGTATGGAACAATGAGTTTATATGAAACATGGCATGCAATTAAAATATGATTTTTTATATAGTAGTTATAACCATGAAGTTATAATGGAGGGTATGAATAGGATTAAATAATTATCAAAAGATTAGTTTTCATATTAATATATAATTAATTATTTGGTGAATAATTAATTATAAGTGAAAGTAAAAACCATTTTAAAATATAGGAAATATTTTTATGAAAAAAACATTATATACACAAACATGTTTTACCAATATAAATTAAAATATATGTATTTTTGAATGATTTTAATGAAATTTATATATTATATATTCATTATAATTTTTAACATTCATCTTACATGTATTCTAGTTAAGAGATAACAAGAAAACCAATTTTATTCTTAAAATTATATTTAAAAAAACAGTTTTATCGACTTTTTTGTACTTATATTTAAAACTATTTTTTTCCTATATTAGAACATTTTTATATAAAAATATACATCATTTTTTACATCATTAATTCAAAATTCTAATTGAGATATTTTTTTATAATTTTCGGGAAAAAATAAAATTTTCAATGAATAGTAATAAATACTGGTTTTTATGAAGAATTTTCATTTATTTTAAAACTATTTAAAGAATCCAATTTATTTAAATATTTATTTAAAAGTAAAAATAGTTCAATTTTATATAAATATATTAATCTTATTTTTTTCATTGGAAACAATTTCATATTGAATTTGGAAATAAAATGTTTTTAAACTTTTGAAACATTTCTCTTTGGAAAACTACATTTTCATCGCATCTATAAGGATTAATTTTACCTTAAATAATGTTTTTTATGTGAATGAAATTTGGATAAATGGATTCTAAATTTTTAATATTAAAAATTTATATTTTCTAATAAGTTCAACTTAATTTTTCACCATTATGATTGTAAGATAAGTTAAAATAAATTATTTTGATTAAAAAGAAAATGGGTTTACCAGAGGTTAAAGTAAAAAAAATTCAAGGGTTTAAATTAACTAGAAACTAGAATAAAATATATTCTATGTCCATATTTAGATGTTAAAATATAATGGTTTTGGTAATATTCCATTTTAGATCCTATTGTCATGTCAAAAACATGTTTAAACCTTTTTCTTTTAAAAAATATCACTTGTTCACTCACTTCACTTATAGAAGGCCACCCTTTTCCTCGTCTATTTACACTTCCAAACCCAATGAGTTCTAAAAATACCTATCAAAATAAATTTATTAATTACCTATTATAAATTTATAAGACTTATTTTTTCCAAAAATCTAACCTAGGAATACTTTTGGGGAAAACCAAAAGAAGTTGTCTGAAGAAGAGGCAGCGTCCCAAACCAAGTGTTTTATTTCATTTTTTCATCCACATAAGTAAATTAATATTAAACCAAAATGATATAAAAAAATATTATCTTAAATATATTTATATTTTTTTATGTTATGTTAATTACCTAAAACCATCTTCACTTACATCAGATTGGATATGAAATCATCTTTCATGTGTATAGTGGACTACTGCTACAAAAACCAATGTTATTTCTTTTCCATAACCACCTCCAAATACTATATATAATGATTTATTAAATGTTTATATAATATATATACAATGTTATTATACTAATTTAGTTTTTATATCAAATATACCATATCAATTTCCAATCTATGGAAATATGAAACGTCGCTCGAGTGTACGCCGGATAGCCGTCTCACGAAGCGATATGATTTGGTCATTATTTATATTGAAGGTAATAAAAATGGGTTAAATGAACATATGTGATCTATATTATTATTTTCATTTACATATCCATTTTATAATCTCTCTTTCATGTGGTTTATAATTCAAAATTTACTAAAGTGTTATGGGATTTTCATCTCACTTTTTACTTTTGTGAGACACATACCACATTTTCAACCTATTTATTTTATGTAGTGTATGTAATTGTCATGAATTTATTTCCTGATAATTATAATAATATTTTTGGTTATTTACATATCCATTTTATTATATCTATATCATAGGGATTATAGTTCAAAAGTCACCAATAGAGTAAGGGATTTTTATCTCAATTTTTCTTCTTTGGGAAATAAGTTATATTATGCACCTATCTTCTTCTATGATGAGTAAATATTTACTATTTACAATTTAAATCAGGAATATAACTCTTATAATTATATTAAAATGTTTTATTTTATGTAATTCATTAACAGGGTATATGATTCAAAAGATACTGAATTGTTTAATTGTTTATGTAACAATTTCAATATTTTTAAGCATTTTTTTATATTTATGCTTCCGATATGATATATTATGATTCATATATCAATAAACTCGGGAATTTTATTATAATTTAGATATATAATAAAAAAACATTTTTGTATTCATTCATTTTACACTCTTTATGAACTATAGAGTTCAAAATATTGTCTTTAAGAAGAAACATCATTAATTCTCTCTTTAGTCAAGAAACTATTTTCTTCCAAAATGATGTTCTCTAAAAAATATAAAAAAGTTTTTAAAATAATATAAATGATTATTAAATACATTTTTACCCATGTTTTAATTTTTTTTAAATAATTAAAGAAATAGTCATATCATTTTTAAAACATGACTTGTTTGGATTTTATCAAAAATGTAAAAGGAATCTTTTTTTAGCATGTATGGCATGAATAGAATTTAAAGTGATCATGACCATTATTTTATTTGAAGCTTCTTTAATAAATTTTAAAATTTATTTTCAAATAAAATTATTATAAAAATGATTTATGTTTTTGAGAAAAATCAAATTGAAATGTTTATTTTCCTTTCGAATTTTTTTAAATACATATGAAAGATTCCTTTAAATGTTTCCAAGGATATTTTCAAAGGAAATGATTTTGAAAAGTTTTTATGTTTTAAAAAGTGATTTTATAATTTTAAATGCTATTTTCATAAACAAATGTTCTATGTGGTATTTCAAAATCATTTTCCTTCTAATTTGACATCCTTTAATGTTACTTATGTGTTACTAGGGATATGAACTAAGGATACTATTACAGTTATTTTCCTAAATGGTTTATGTATATGATGAAATGTTATTTATGAAAATAGTTTATCTTCCATAAGTTATACCTTGATAATATTATTATTAAATCCACTTATTTTCAATTTTTTATGATATGATGAACTAATAAAATTATTATAAGACCTATTTCTCTTCCACAATGTATGTTATGATGAAATGATTTTTAAACCCATATATTTTCATGGGTTATGGTATGATAAATGTTTTATAATCTTCTAGAATTCAATATATTATTTTCATTTTCTTATGGTGTTTTTGTTATTACCATGTAAAGTGGTTTCATTATAACCATGATTTGTAGTAATGTTATAACCAAGAGGAGTGAGACCAATGTCTACCTCCAATGCATTGGGTAATGATTAATGTTTTATGAGCTCCAAGGGTACATTATAGTATAACCCAGTCCTAAAATAGTGTACACGTGAGGTTATCCCAAGGCCAAAATAAGATGCATGGAAGGGTATCTCAGCACCAAAAATGGTAGAAGGGTGGTTATCCCAAGTCTATATTGTCACGAATGCCTTTATGGATAACCTTGACATAAATTTTTTTATGCCTGTGTGTATAACACAAATATATGTCTTATAAAAGTTTTATTATATCAGGTATTGGGTTATTATATTTAATAATGATTCATGACATATGAATAACCAAGATTTATGCAATGACTCATGTTTATGATCAATGATATGCAAGTTATGGTTTTCATATTTTATATTCATGTTCTTATAACCAAATTATTATATTAAATTGATATCTCCTTTGATTTCCCTTAAAGAGCATATTAACTATACATTTCTTATATTTCTTTTCCATGAGATGTAAACAAAGGTATTATGTATTATATATCTAGAAATGGATTCATTTATTAATTACTTAGTGGGAGATGATCTTGGCCAATTATGGACCAGTTTTTTATATATCCATGATTCCTAAGACACTAGACCTATATAATTTTGTCCTGGATCATTATATTATGTAATTAATCATTTTCTAAAACGATGTAATATTTTTGTATGAGAATTTTTGTTCTATACACACATTTCCTTAGGGAATAAATCTCTTTCAGTCTCACATTTCCTCTAGAGTCAAAAATAATTTTGGGTTAATTTCACTGTATATTATATCATATATAATAACTCATAAAATCTTATCAAAAAACATTTAAGTATCTTATAAAAACAATTTTTTAAAAAACAATCATTATTTTCACTTTGTGTCACATTATATAAAATATCATGTGAATACCCATCAAAAAATAATTTGAATTAACACTAGAAATATTTTAGATTATCTGCCTCAATAAAAATCAATCTCTATTTAGTCCACTAAAAAGTCTAAATCCATGGGACATTATATAGTTGACAACAAAAATAAAATATCTAAATTTAATGATTTAACCAAATAGAGGCCTCTATAAATGTAGTAATGATACTCATGATCTAAAGGGATTAGAAAGATCTCCATCAATCACATGTATCTTTATACATATGTCTGCTAATTTTCATTATATAAAAACATGAATTCTTATATTTCCATTTTTTTCTATGACATTGACTAACTACGTGACATGAAGTATGTGAATCTAAAAAATTAAACTCATATGTTCTCATGTTTTAGATTATATATTGATCTAGTTAATGAATATATAAAATTTATTCATCTGCATGGATAAGAAAGTCAAATTTACCTTATCCAAATAGACACATAATATATTTTTTTGGTCACACTCTCCCAAATTTTATCTAATTCGATGTCATCATGTCATATTTTTTATATGAGAGGAAAACCCTATATTGTCTATCCTCCAACATACAACATGAATTAGAGCATACCCAACCACCCCCATATTAGTGAATTAAATATATAGAGTTACACAAGTAGCGTATCAAAGTATGAAGGTCCAAAATCTAGGTATATATCTAACCTTGGTTAGTGAGGACCCAAATATGATCCATTAACTAAGATTATACCTCATAAATTATTATGAAACTCCATGCCACATAATTATTTATTCATCCATTACACAAAAATAATAATATTCTTTTTATTCCTGGTTGTCTTATTTTGTATCTCTATACAAATATACTGCTCACACTAATCTTGAAATTTATTTAATACCTATAATATTCCATGATAAAAATTTGTTTTGGGTAACTAAATATCATGCTTCAAGAGGTCAATTATCATTAAAATTCATGAAATATATATATCAATATATACAACTATGCTACCAAAGTGAAAAAATGAAAAAGTGGAGACTTAATGTAATATTATACATTTTCTATTTCTAAAACTCATTTATGAATATTTGGAATCCCCAACATAAGAACATGTTTATCATATCTTATATGATAAACTACCTGATCGCCCTTATGAATTCTGCACATTCAATGTTTTGTTAACTCATTACATTAGATGTAATTCCGGTCACATTTCTATGTGACCATTTGATAAAACACTCCCACTAAACTCTTTAGTTAGAATCACATTTTATGTAATTTTTTTTGAATAATGGTGAGATTTAGGAGTTTTATTCATAATTTTCAACTCCTTAAACATATTAAATATTATTTTCTTCACAATATCAAATGTTATGTTGTTGGCTTTAGTTTTCTTCTCAAAATCATTCTAGTTACAACAACGTTATTCATGGAACCATTTTTATATAACCTTTTCCTTGAAATTAAGTAACTAATTAAATTATTTCTTACCAAAACTACTAAAATAATTTAGGACAATGTGATAACCACATCAATAGGGTAACTAAATGAAAAAATTGTATTTTTCATTACTCTCATAACCTAGCATCTTTCTAAATAATTTTATTTCTACTTTGTTATGAAAACTTATGTGGATCTGTAAATATATGTTTAATTTCATACCATAACCTCTTTTATAATGTTAAGAGCAATTCCTATTAATATTATACTTGTATAATCCTTTAGTAAATAGTGGTATCCACTTATTTACAACAATGAAATATAATACTGTACATTTTTTATTGTCGTATTCCCTAAACACTTTAAGATATTAAGTCACTTTAGATTGGTGTAATCCAATGTTTTTTAGTTTTAAAACTCTATATGTCCAAACATAATCATGCTTTCCTCTAAAACCCTATATTATTCAATGAATATATTTTTAAGAAATTTTTACAACAATGGAATCATTTTCTCTCTTTTTTTAATAGATGGTGTTTTTGACTATCTATAACCTCTGTTATTTCCATTTTGGAATGAATATTTACCCTTTATATTCTGTTTCATCAATATGGTACTTGAGCTAAGACCTTAAATTTCTTACATAGAGATATTAAACATATTTTAGTGATCAGGTAAAGTTTTATAGAGCTTCTTTAGGTATAAATAAAAAAATCTTCCAAAACCTTTCCAATTTTGATTTGATATTATGGGGTGAAACTAGTCTCAAAAAATCATAGAAGTTCCCAAACATATTGAGTGCATGGGTGAAGAATGAAGTCCCTTCTATCATATTTCAAAAAATATATGTTTATATGCTTCATATATTTCTTAAATTTATTTTTCCTAATAAATCCATGTTAGGTTATCTATCTTTTGATAGGAATCCAGACTATCATGTTATTTTTACAATTTAGTCTCCATGGTAACTAGAATGAGTGAATATAATTTTTTTCATTATTTATATAATTTTCATAGTAATAAAAATTATTATTTTAAATAACTTAATTGGATCGTTTCTGAGGAAGGGGTTATCTAATTGATAAAATATTTTGATTTGAAAAAAAATTATTAAAATCTCATATGAGTAAAGGAAGTTGATACCATATTGTTATTTCCTTTTAAAGTATTAATCTCAAGTTCATTTTTGATTCTAATGTAATTTGTTAAAAAATAATTTTTTTATCAAATGAGTGTTAATTTTTGTATCCATTAAATAAGGAATTTTATAAAATTCATCCTAATTAAAATGATAACTCCTTTTTAAAATTCACCATACCCATTAGTGTTTCATGATCCATATTTCAATAAGAAATGAGCTAGAAAGATAATTCTTCTCTTTACATAATTATTTTGGTAGAAAATCATCCAAATCGCAATATTTTTGACTCATGAATAGTTGGGTAGAAAATTTCTATCCAAATCCATCATATGGGGTCACTCAACCCTATTCCTTTGGTTACCTTCCTATGGGTTTCCCACCTAAGTCCAACCCATATAAAATAGCAAGAAAATACCAAATAAATATAATATAGAGTCACCATCTGGCTAAAAACATAAACATTAATGATATACTATTTACTATTAATTTCTATCCATACAAAAGGTAATTTAGGGGAAACTTGTAAGGGGATAACCTACTTGATTTAATAATCAAGTTCATGAAAGGTTTTACTTTGGATGGAATTTCACATTTAGATATAAAAATTGATTTTATCTCACCATCTTAGTTCATGTTAATTCACTTTATGTATGCATGATTCCAGTGTTTTATTATAGATTCATATTTCCCCCTAGTAAACCAATTTATTAAAAATATGTCGGTCTATAACTCTTTACAAAACCAATATGTTTTTGTTACTCCTTGAAAATTTGAAACAAAAATTATCCATGAATATATGAATGCATCATATGTATCAGTAATATGAATTTTTCATTTAAAGTCCTAGAATTATATGAGATTGATAATCTCTATATGATTATTCATAGAGAGATAGATAGCAAACCTCATTCACCTTTCTAAAAAAGGTATAAACCTCTATATCAATAGGTAGTCTAACCCAAACTCCCTATACCCAGGGATACTTTACTGATGATATAATTAAATTCATTGTAATTTTGACACCTAATATGTCTGAACAATACCTAGAAACTATATTTAATTTCAAAATATAAATTATAAATCAACGTTGGGGTTGTTGAGAAAATAAATTAGTTATGGAATTATTCCCTAAAATGTAATAGAAGGATCTATATATAATAGTTTTTAATTTTAAACTATAAAATAACGAATTTATCATTTAAAATATTTATAACTATGAATAAAACATTGAATAACTATTAAATAATTGAAAAATTCAAATATTAAGACATGATATAACCATTTATAAATATTTCAGAAAAAAACTATTTATAAAATATTTAATAATTATAAAAATACATTAAAGATATTCAAAAATTATTAATATAACACTTTATATCCATTTTAATATAATCATTTCATATTAATCATTATATGGAAATTTATTTTAAATATTTGATAATATCATGAGTGATAAAAAATTTTATAATCCAATTTTGGTTATGTAAAATTTTTACATTATCTAAATATCATATACTTAGCATTTAAAATATGTCCTAATGAATCTTGAACATTTCAAAATAAACATTAATAATTAATAATTTAAAATATAAAGGAATTTATATTTTAGCCTCATTAATGAAATTTATAAACATTTTAAGAATTAATGTTTTATAATTATAAAAATAAACCCTTTTATTTAAAGTCCATATTGTTACTTAAATAAAAAAGGTTCTTTAAAAATTAAATTTCAATTTTTATATAATATTAAATAATATATGTTACAATAAGATTTATTAATTAATTATATTCCTTTTATAATTAATTTATTCAGTACCATTTTATTTATTAATAAATATCATCAAAAATAAATTTTATTACAAAGTATATGTAATTTATAAATTACTTTATTAATTCAAAGATAAAAAATAGGAAAAATAGTGTTTCCCTCAAACCCAAAACATTTTCTACGTTGTGGTGTTCATTTTAAATCAGTTTTAAATAATTACTTCCAATATATTAAATGACATACATCTTACATCATGATGATGATCGAATGGATATTTTTCTTTCATTAACACTTAACACGTTGACTGAAATGGTTTACACACCAAAACCTTAGTGAGTTCATATCAATCCATTTTACATTTATTGACTTTTCATAAAAGGTCGTTCAAGCCGTGTTGGTATCCAAAATGTTGCCTTATTCATTAGTGTTCTTCATTTCTCAAACACAATTTCATAATCTACAGTCTTGGTTCAGTTTTATATTGTTGTTGGGTTTCATAATAGTTGATTAATGATTAATCATTCTAATATAAGAAAAAGAAACAATTAAAAATCAGGATCTTGATTGATTAAATATGAAACCTCCTGAATAACTAAAAATTAATAAGTAATAAAATGAGTGTATCACTCCATGAAGAACCCTCAAAACCTTCTTGATATTTATCAGATGCATTTGATGATGACCACCAATGTGTCAGAGAAGAACCTCCCACCTTTAAAGATATACAGTGTCCAAGGTAAATCACTCATCACATGAGAGGGACACTTCCCCATCTATAGTGTTTTGGAACCTCGATGTGCAATGGATACAGTAGCTGATAGTATAAAAATTTAGAGATCATCGATCAAGAATCCAATAACACTTTTGTCACATGGAATGGATTATATATCCTTCTAAATGAATTCTTCAACTACTAATAAACTAACTCATGCATCTAAAATGCATAACTAAATTTTATAGCTATTGATTTTTATTATGAATAAAACTCCACTTTTTCATTACATTTTTTAAAATTTATTAACACATGATATATTTAGTTTTGCTTTAACCAGTTTAATATTCACACACTGAATATTGTATAACTTATTTTATTAAAGGCACTAGCATGAATGAACTCTTATTTCATCCATGAATCATGATATTAGTTTCATATGATTTAATTCATATATGTATTGTGGGAGTATTCATGTCATGCACATGTATTTAGGGAATAAATCTCCTTCAGGTGATGTAAGGAAGACATGGTATATTCATTTCTCAATCTGAATATACCAAGTAGTCTTTTTAAAGATTTTTAATACAAAATTACAAGGTTATACCATCTCTTATTTCTACCTGGATGATGTTGTTAGTATATGATGATTGAAAAGTGACCAACATCATAGAATATAGGTGGAACATTGGTACCTTTTTGTTTTTAATATTAACATGATCTGATATATATTTTTCCACATACAAGAAGAAATGTTATAAAAGTATTCCCAATGAAATCAATTTTATATTAGTAAAATGAATACTTTAGTATATCAAATAAAAAACATATTTTTGATTGATTTATAATTTAAAAATAAAAATAAGATTTTTTGGAATATAAATATGTTTTTTGGGTTTGTTAAGAAGATGATAATAATTATATATTATTCTTTTCATTTTATCATTGTGATTTGGGTATTTTTTCTAAGAATGAAACAAGACATAATTTCCCTAATAAATTAAAAGGTGGAATATATAATGGTCACTCAAGACTATATGAAATAACTATAGATGACATAGTGTATGGAATACATGGAGTTTATTTCAAGTCATTGTTTAGAATTCATTTTGATAATTCATAATTTATTAACCATAAAAAATTTCATTACATCACTCAAATATAAGGAACATTAAAATAAATTATCACTGACAAAAACAATTATAGCATCACTTAGTGATGTTTTAGTATGATCTTATAAAATTAAAGGTAAAATGCATCCTGAAAAAGTACTTCCCAAAAAAGAGTTTAATAGGAATCATGGATATCTAAGTCTAGTTAACCTGCCACACTTAGACATTGTGTATGTGGAACCCCCACTCACTAAAGTATGTTAGAAATTTCCTTGTGTATTGAAAACTTCTTATTTATCCATTTCAGACCATAATGGAGTGAATTTTAGGTTCATTGATAAAGGGGGAGAAATATCGTACATAAAAGGGGGAGATATATCTCCATCCTTATATATAGTAGTGTAATAGTTTTCAATGGGGAGATAATTTCTATGAGGAATCAAGGAGATCAAGGAATCAAGGGAAGTTTTTTATTATAGAGATTTTGAAGATTTATATTAAATGAAACAAATCAAAAAATTATATACCTTGTGGTAAATGATATAATAAGTTACCATGTGTGGTTTGTAGAGTGTTGTCAAGTGCTAAGTGGGATTCGTTATTTATAATTGAGAAATATTCAATAAATGGTATTAGGAATGATTTTATGAATTAATTATTTGTAATGATACACTTTTATCTCATGTTGATATTAACTTATATGTGTTTATTGTATATCATTATTATGTTTTAGTCATTATCTAGTGTTGTATAAATGAAAATAGAGTTTCAAAAAGGATGCTTTAAAGTATTGTGAATAGAAATTTTATAATGGTTTTAAAGTGTCGTAGAAAAATCTAAAGGGGGTTAGAGTTTTGAAAATAACTTTTGGTAACATTTTAGAGTTTCTTGGTTATTTTTTTCATGATAATTCAGGTTGAAAATTTTATAGTCTATTTTTTCAAAAAAACTATTTGAATAATTTTTTCTAGAGTCAATTTGATGTTATTAGAGTTTCTTGGTTATTTGATAAATTTTTGGGCATGATATTTTATAGAAAAATAAAATTTTAACTCAAGTAAAATGATTTACACATATGAGATACTCTATGGGGACCACATAAAATTTATTCTTACTCTCATAAGGAAAGAACTTTGGTAGACTACAAGAAAGTAGCAGTGAAGGATATTTATCCAAACCATCATCTTTTTATATAATGCATGAAATTGAAAAAGAATTTTTTGATGGAACTAACTAATTTATTCAATAAAATTAGTGATTAAAAATAATAAATATGTAGTAATAACTCTGTGAATATACATAATAATATCAGTATGTGAAGGAGTTACACTATATGAATCTACATAGGGAATGTAATAGTCGAAGGGGCGTTCATGAAAAGATTAATTTCATGATTATTAATTTATCTAGGTTTCAATTCATATATAATGACCCCTAATCACTACTTTAGTTATAAAAAAAATAGTATAACAACATCACTTGATAATTCAACCAACTCTAAAAGAAGATTTCTTAGAAAATGAAGATCACAGAGTAGTCTACGAAGTGCAAAATGAAATGTGAGACCATTGAGTGGTCAGTTCATGAAGTGTAATCTTCTCATAAATTAGAAACCATTCATAAAGTGTGGTCATATCATAATTAATAGGTATATCACATAGTAGGAGTATTTTGTGATGTCATGTAGTACAATTTTAAGTGTTCTACAAAGTAACAATGCAGAGGAGTAGTCCATGATGAAAAAAAGATCATTTTGGGATTTTCCATGAAAAATTACTATATAATAAAATTGATTTAATCTCTAAAATTATATATTATATTAATGTCACACCCATTTTAGTGTGAACAAAATCGATTTTGATAAGATCGTCGAAGGATTATTCTCAGGGGGGTAGTGAGTTCTTTTAAGAAGAGATAGTAGTGAATAATAAATTATAATTTGTTGTAAACCCAAAATTCTGGTAATTAAACTATAAATATTATAACAAAATTAATCTTTAAAAATTTATTTATATTGTTACATTACCTTTTTATGCTCCTTGAATTATCCTAGTTAGGGTGATAAATGTAAAATTTATGTGTCTCCTATATGGTTGAATTTTAGTTTATCTATTTCATTTAGAAATATATAAAATATAGTTTTAAATGTAGAAGAAATATCAAAAGGAGAAGTTGTTTTAGAACCCAATTCCATGATCCACCCCCCTCCCTCATAGTATTTAGTCTAGCGGGGACAATAAAAATTAACCATAGGAAAACATGATTCACAAACCTTTAAAAATATATTTTATAAATAATAAAACTATTATAAATTATTAAATGATAATCCAAAAAATTCTTAAGATATACAAAAAAATCTTACTAAATCTTTTTAAATGGAGATATAACCATTTCTAATCAATAACCTCTAACCTTCCACTCTTAACCTCAAAAATAAAACTAGAAACACATAATTAATCATTTCACACATGCATCATCCTTTTTTATCTCAAATCAGATCATTCATCACACATTAATAATTTATTACTAATTTAATAACATATTTATATAAATAAATATTCTTTTCAATATTGGTATAGTTTTTGATATCACGCATATGTCATTACTTAAACAACATCTTCTCAAATTATGTTATAAAGAATAAATTATTCATCTCTAGTTTATGATTAATTTTAGTTCAAACCATTTCAAGTAAAATTTCAACAAACATCCTTATTAGTAATAAGTTTCCATAGCAAGAATATTGTATGTGGTATTTATTGATAATCACTAATTCTTGTTGATTATAATTGAAATTCACTGAAGGAGGTGGATGTGAAGGTTTTTTGTTTCCAAGATACAGTGAGAATGATTTTTTAAAAATAACTTGGGTTGGACTTATTCCTTTATAAGTAATGAATTTGATTTTATAGAAGTTGTGTTAGTATAAAGGATCTGTAAAATTATAATCCAATTTTTTGAGTGATTAAAAGAATAATTAATATTTTGTTAAGGATTAAGAGTTGTTTTTGAAGATGTTTGTAGTGTATGTGATGTCACCATGTTCTTGTCACACATGAAATAGTTGTGGATATGTAATGGGAAGATAAAATGACATGGTTTCACAAGTAACAAGTGTTTTGAAAAGTCATAGTTTGAGAATAAAGGAATACACATTACATAGTACAATGAAGAATATTACATTATAACGAAATTGTGAGATGATATTTTACAAAATCCTTTCATATGATGTTTTGGTATAGATGTTTTCTTATGGGAAATGGTGAGGCTTGAGCATGTCATTGATAAATACATAGTGGTTCACATGCATGTTTGTAAAATTGGATAAGTATTTATATAAGGGATGATACATATGTTAAGTGACCCAATTTAAAAATATATAAATAACACAAGGATACCATGGTTTAATTATTACATCCCAAAAATGCTTTCACAACCCATGGAGTGAATGGTTTAGTGTCTTGGAAACTAGAACCATAAAGACATATATTTCACATGTCATGAATCTTTATTTATAAACTAAATACATTATTAGACATTCCAAGACAAATAGTCATCCTCAAATCCTAGGGAAGGTCGTACTAATAAGGGGTCATCTAAAATTCTCAGTAAGGGATAACATAACATAAGATATAATTTTTAGAATATAAACATATAAAAATCATGAATAAAGAAAAAATATTGGATTTAAAAGAACATAAATCATTATTTTTTTACCATAATAATTAAATATATACATAAAAAATCAAAAGAAAATGCTTTTACCATGGAATGAGAAAACAAAACATTAAATATATAACATGATACATGAAATAGAGGAAAGAAAGAGTCACAATAATAAACATTGGATTTATTATCATTGGGAAACTGGTTACCTACCAAATCATTCACTTGTAAAATTTCAAGTATATCAAAATTCCATATCACTCACCCTTTGTGAACCTAGATACTCACTAACCTGGTCACATAAATTTCTACACCTTGAGTTAAAACCATTTACCCAATGAAATAGAGGTATATAACTAATCCATTCATCTTAGTTTTATAATGTAATCACCTAAGAATGGTTTATAAGAAAACTACTCATCCATGGTTTATAATAGAACCACCCATAAAAAGTTTATAACAAAACCACCCATCTATGGATTATAGAAAAACCACTCATCCTTCATCAATAATTATGTTTTCTATAAGAAAACATTAACTTATCAAAACCTATAGAACCCAAGAGAATAAAATGAGTTTCATAAAATATAAAAATGAAAATAAATTAATATTTATAAAGAACCCATTGAAATAAAATGGTATTTATAAAACATCAAAACAGTATAAAATAACATCATGAATTAAATCATCGAATACCAAAAACATGATCACACAAAATAATCACATTATAAAATAATAATATATAGTCAACCATGATATGTAACTACATTAGAGATAATTTTTTGATGATAATGAATGCCAGATCATGAAATGATATTTTGAAAATATTTTGTATTCATAGTTTATGAAATTCACAACTATGAGTATTATTTTAAAAAGTATCATTTTCATTGAAAAAATTAAAAATAAAACCTTTTATAAAAATATAATTGGTTAAAATCTATTTTTACTATAAATTGGAACATAATTTAAAATAGATTGTTTTGTTAAAACAAATTTCAATATGTAATTTTATAACATCAAAATGGAGATTGAGTTATCTAGTACGTTATGACTTCCATTTATTTCCATGGAAGTGTTTTTACCTACTGTATCATAATGATACTAAAATAAATTAACTATCTCATAACCCTATTTCAGTTAATTTTATTATAATATTATTTAATATCAATGATCTCCATGTATTATAGTTTTGCAATCTCTTTTCAAAACAGGGTGTTAATAATCTTGACTATCTTGAACGTGCTTCATAAAAGCAGAGTTAATCTTCCCCCCACCCCCAAATATCATCATTTAAAACCAATAAAAGGTACTCAAATTGAGTTTTATTTTAGAATTATAATTTCATAATTCCATTACATTTATTTTTTCACATTTTGTGAAAATGAAAAGGGTATAAACTAGTTTCGATATATTTTCCTATATCAAAAGATTAGCTTTTAAATATTGTTACATTTTATGTTATCCAAAACAATTAATAGTAAATATATCCATATATATATCATATAAAATCATTAAATATAAACTAAAACTATCCATGTATGGAAGTGAATGAAAACAACAATTTTATTCACTAAGGCGGTAATCTGCACTATGCATGATTCATGGTTTTGTTTTTCTTAATGGAAAAAATAAAATATAGAGGTCAATGATTTTACCATTGATATAAAAAATATCATCATAATAATTTTACTTATTTCATCTTATTATTATAGTGAAAATTTATTTTAAATATTAAAAATAATAATAAAAAACTTTAAAATAGTATATTACTTACTTTGGATACATGATCTTCCCTTCAAAAAAATCCTTGGAATTCAACACCTTATCTGAAAAGAGAGTGGGAAAATAATTTTGTATGTTAGAGATGGTTATAAGGGGATAAAATAGGTCATATTTCATGCATAATTTTTAAGTTTTGGTTTAATTTTGAAATGGTGGATTTTGTATCCTTTTATAAAAATACAAAAGGGAAATTTTGGAAACACTCCTTATTTTGGAATAATGTCTTATCACCATTCAAGTGTACATGGTTAAAAAAGTTTAAATAATTTTAATGAGTTAAAATATAACATAGAAAATATTCTCAAAAGATTATTTTAAAACATTTTTTTTAAATTTTGTTTTATTTCCCCCTAGTAAAATACTTTTTACCATTTTTACTTTTTATGGGGATAACTATTTTTCATCTTTACTAATTAATTTTAGTAACTAAAAAATATGACCTCATTACCTAATTTAAATAATAAGATTTTAGATTTTAAATAATTTTTATCATATAAAATATCTAAATTTTAGAATAGTTAGTTTTAAAATGAACATACTTAATCATGTAAAAATAGTTTTTAGAAAAATATTGTTTTCCAGCATTCAATTTATGTATAAAATTAAATTAAAATTATTGTGGATTTAATTGAAATAAATTTATTTATTAATAATTTAATGAATGGTATGAGGCCTCTAAGGAAATTCATATTTTAATATCTCCATGATAATATGTCATTCAAAGAGAAGATCAAAATTAGTTTTTATTAAACCTAAATAATTATTTAGCTCGAAAAAATTATGTTTAATATATTTATAAGCTCAAATAATCGATGAAAAATGTTATTCGTTAAACATAGATTTTATTACATAACTTTTTAAATCTTCTTGGATAAAAATTCATAATGAAAAATCAAAATAATTATAATTTTCACAAAACCTTCTTTTTCGATTATGAATCAATCTTTTTAAAAAATCATAAATTCGTACTAAGTAAATTTTTATAGGATAATTAAAGAGTAAATTTTATTTTATCACATTTACATTGTAAAAAATTTCAGTTCACTTTTTCATAAAATACATAATATAAAGAAAATGTATTTTTTTAAAACTAAGCTTTTTAAATATTGACAAATATTAATTAATTAACTTCTAAAGATAATATATTTTTATGGTTTACAATATTAGTGTTTATTATATATTTATTAATAAATTTATTTAGTACCTCTATTTTGTTTGTAGTGTGTAACATAAGCTAATGAACATAACATCAATTTTACAAGGTCTATAATTTTGGGTAGCTACATTCTTTCCCCCATAAAAAATAATTTTTCCACAAAATTGAATTAAAAGAAAAAAAGGTAGGTAATTTATAATCATTACATCCTATAGTTCACTTTTACCCTATTTAAACATATTATATCAACATATAACTTTGTCCGTATGAGGGGTCTTTTTTTAAAGAACCTTATCTCTTCGATCAAGAATTTTCATCAGTTGTTCCTTATATGAGAGATCATGTTCCAGTATCTTGAATTCAAACATGAATACATGTGAATGGTCAGACATGTACTTCCTCAAAAGAGATATATGGAACACATCATGTACTTGTAAGAAGTCAGGATGGAGTGCTAAGAGATAAGATACAATATTTAAATGATCACGGATCTCAAAAGATGTTATATACTTGTGGTTAGGGTTCCCTTTCTTCCAAAATCTCATATATCACTACTATTAATATATTCAAAAGAACACCATGTCACCAATATCAAACTCTAGATCTATTTGGTGATTATATTTTTAAATATTATAGTGACATTATACCTTTTTCAAATTTCAGTTAATTGTTTAAAACTTCTTGATCATTTCCTGGACAAGGTTAGGACCCTCCAATTTTCTCTCTCCAACTTCATACCAACATGTTGGAAATAGGTATCTCTTTCCATAAATAGCCTCATATGGTTCCATATAAATGCAAGAATAGATATTTTTTTATATGAAAAATATACTTGGGGACGTTTTCATCTCAACATCTGTATAAATCCATCTAACAAGGTCTAAATATATCCCCAAGAGTTTGAGTAATCCTATCAGACTAACCATGTGTCTAAGGATGATATACAATTATAAGGATTATATATTTCTACAAGAATTTCTAGGGAATTATCTAGATCCTCAAGGAAAAAATTCGATCCCAATCATATTAAATGGATATTGGTACACTATGAATCCAAGCAGTCAAAATCTCACCCATAAGGGCATACATGGTCAGTGGAAGGTCAATCCGAAAGTACCACATGACTTCCACGATAGGCCATGGGATGGAGACAATTATTGAAATTCATAACTAAAATTTGATTCCTTTTCCTATAGTATGTGTACAAATGCAACCAACCTTCTCGAAATAGAAGTTTATAGGAATAATAATAAAATACTATAACATCTAGAGTGGAAATCATGCATGTAATAACCTCAAAGTAATTAAAAATAGAATGATGGTGTATTATAAAATGTAAATGGAAACATACTTACCCACCCATAATAGATCTCCCAACGAGGAAATAAATGTTAAATAAAGAATGATAAGATAGGCCGACTCCTGTTCTCGAATTCTTAACCACTATACGTGGTGAAATTCACCCATGTTTTCCAAAGCTCTGCCAATGCCACTTCTGACCTATCCATCGTCATCACAAGACATAACTCATGCGGGAAAATCTCTTTTAGGTGATGTATATACATAAATAGTAGTACCACCAAAAAACTGAAGAGGGAGAAATAGTAGATATGATAGAATTATCCAAATCAATCCATAGAAATAGGGAAACAAAACCCAACGACAGTGATATATTCTCATGTATGAAAATCAGATGAGAGAGAAATGAGATCTCTATCTCATAGCCCGTACCAAGACGATGAGTTTCCCTATAGCTCCAAAGTGCCATCATAAATTCCCAATATATCTCTTATATATCAAAGTATTGATGTGGAGGGCCTACACATTTCAACTATTCCATAAACCGAGACACCATATTCTACAAAAAAATAGAAGACCCACCCCCTGGTATGATTGGGAAGTACTATATCTATAACTGTTTATAGATTATAGTGGACTCAAGCACAGGTAAAATAGGGTAGTATCATCTCCATGGATAGAGGAATTATACTCTTGCATGATAGGGGATTTCTACCTGTACTTCTATACAAGTTGTATGGAGGATATGTGGCCTATTGTGATAGGGGAGTACTTTATCCTTGGATAGAGGTCCCATTATCTAGTGTAAGAGGAAATTAACATCATTAAATCTATAAATACATTATAGAAAACCCAGAACCTACTGAGACGGTGGAGTTTCATCTCCATAAACTGAGGACCCACACCCTGGTATGAAAGGGGAGTGTTTCCTCTGTATCTGTATAATCAGTATTGAGGACCCACACCCAGTTGAGAAAGTGGAGTTTCATATCTATAAATAGAGTACATGTGACCTTCTATAAAGGTAGAGTTTTGACCCTATATTTGTGCAATCATAATAGAGTACCCACTCCCTAGTGTTATAGGGGAAAACCTTATTATGGATAGAGGACCCATGCCCTAGTGTGATAAGGGAGTTTTGACCCTATATTTTTACAATAATTATGGAGTACCAACAACATAGTATTATAGGGGAGTACCATATTCATGGATGGAGGACCCATGTCTTGGTGGGATTGGAGATTTTTGACCCTATATTTGTTTAATCAGTATGGAGTGCCCAATCCCAAGTGTTATAGTAGAGTGTTGCCTTTATATCTATACAACGAATATGGAGGAACCATGCCCTAGTATGAAAGGGGAGTACCTTCTCTAATTATCCTTCCAAATAACTATCATCATCAAGCATCACCTATGAATTATTCAAGCTCCGAACATCTCGCGTCATAACTCAAAAGGCACTATGAAGGCCACCATTTAATTATATGTGAAAAAAATCTATATAGACTACTTGCAGGCCAAATTTGAGAAAAAATGAATGATATAAGTGTGGTAGAGGTTTTTAAAAGATGTAAACAATGTGCAAGGAGGTCCACACGACATGGGATCTCGCCTATCCTTTCGACCAAGTCCTCGCCAACACATGGCTCATTGGACATGTATTACTAAATAGTGTGTGATTGTACAACACAGAATGTATCAACCCCTAATGAATGATCCATGTGATCCTGGTCATGCCCATATTCATTAAGTTATCCCCATGTATGTGGTTTGGTCCTAGACATGTCCAAGTATCCACACATTCCCATTTACTCCTAGAGTACACGGTGTGTCCTCCCACAAGGGGTCCAAGGTGCATGCATATGGCACATAGCCTCGCTACCCATGGAGGGTCACATGGAATGTGACACAACAACATTGTGTGTGATCATTATCTTATTCTCAAAACCATTGCCTCCAAAGGTTGGGGACTACTCAACATGTGTTCATCCCAATACACACCATGTAGTCAATATTTTTTTTTAAACTCCAAATCCATAATGTTGATCCAAGAACAACCCATTCCTACACTGTTCATGTATATTTGACCTCTAAAATCTACCAAATCATAAGAAACAACACTGGTCATCAATTTATAGGCTTAGGTGAAGGAAAATTTGGAATCTGAATCACTCGTATGAGGTCATACTTCTTCTCAGAGTTACCACATGGTCACATATCCATGATTCAAGGGAGGTATCCCTTGTATCCAAAAATACATCCTGATCCATCCTCAAATAACTATTATGATAATCACAAATGAATCTTCCATGAATCTTGGAGTTTTATCATGCTCAAACCCACCAAGAAAAGTTAAATTGTGACCATATAGGCCAACAAAAATGACCACAAAGAACGATGGGTGAAAATCACCATAACAAGTGTTGTAAACATCATTGGAGAAGATTTATCAGTAAAAAATTGAAAATCAAGGAAACCTGGGTGAGATCATAGCATATTAAAAGATAATAAATAGATTAAAAAAATAATTTGAAAAATAATCTGTTGTGAAGGGTGTGAAGTCACCAATAATAGATATTTTGATCAAATTCGTGTTTTAAAAATTAAATCCAGAATATTGAAGCCAAAATTTATGAGTCCTACCTAAAAAATAGATTATTCATTGTGGGATAACACATTCTCTAACACTGATTATGATCTATTACATCCATTCCTTGTCGATTCACCTTCATCTAATCACCAGTTTTCATACGATCTCCATCGACTAATAAAGTTCATCAAATATTCTATCAAAAAACACGTAGTTTTATGAAACTAAACGTATAGAAATGTTATAAAGACATATTTATGTAGGATTATATTTAGTTCATTTAAATTAAATTAATTAAATGAAACCTTTATTTTAATTTAAACACACATCTCAATTGTTGTCTCATCCAAACATTTGACACCAACCAACATTAGGATGTTCCTAGGGTAAACCATACATTATGAATTCAACCATGGTCTCAAATTTCTAATTTGATATTCTTTTCAAGATATATTCTATATTCCTTGAAAAAAATACAGTCCATTGATATAAAATATATTAAATATTATTATGAAATTAATTTTAGGCTCATATAATCTTGAAATCCTATTTTTCCTAAGAGCCTGGATGAGAAAAAAAATTAGTATATTCTTATGTCTTAGAAGGAAAAAATATATTCTATAAATTATTCCATCCTTGAAATATTCTCTTCTATGAAAAAAACTAATAATAGAGGTGATTATATTTTTCTTACATCTAGTTTTCCTTCTACCATGTTCTCTCTTGAATTCTCCCACGCTTCCATAGTACATGAACCTAGGGAATGGTCCATCTTCTTATAATCATACCTTGTTGATCATCGATCACCAGTGGTTACTCATTGAAATTGTATCCATCCTCAATGTCTAGATCTCCCCAATCAAAAATGTGTATATGACCATGAACGTATCTCATCAGTTGTGATGTGTAGAAGAGTCCATGCACCCACTCCAATTATGGGGATAAGGTGAGGTGATAAGAAACCTCTCTAACCATCTATAGGATCTGAAACTTCCCAATAAACCTCAAGGATATCTTTCCACCCCAATCAAATCTCCACAATCCTCATGGTGGATAGAATCTTAGGAAAATGTGATCTTTATACTCAAACTCCAATGGCCTAAGACATCAATCTACATAATATTTCTACCTATTCTAGGATGTCCTCATCTTCTCATGATCACCCGATCCTTCTCTATCATCACCCGCACCATCTGAAGCATGACAAGATATGCCTCACTAATCTCAGTCCATCATATGTTTGACCTATAGGGTCTCTCATATAGGGCCTCAAATGGTCTATGTTTATTATGGAGTGACAATTATTAATATAAGAAAACTCTAATAAAGTTAATTTATGCTACAATATCCAACAAATGTTTAACATTTATGCCCTCAACAAATACTCAAACACCTAGATGGTGCACTCAGTCTGCCAAATATTCTAAGGGATAAAATTTATACTCATCTGAAACTGGGACCTAAATGACTCCTGAATACCTCTCCACAACCATGATGTGTACCACACATCATGGTCTGAGAAAATCATTAAGGGAACTTCATGCATACAAATTATCTCCTACACAAACAATTGTCCCCAAAATCACCACTGAAATGCGTTCCATGATAGAAAAGTAAATTCACCGACATGATAGGTTGATAAACTATCACTCATATAATATCATGGACTCTCACTATTTTTAGAATACTTCTCACAAATACCATGGATATGATATCCCATTACTACTCACGGAGCTCAAGAAGCTACAACAAACTAGAAAAAACCAAGTGCTCAAGCTTCACATGCTAGCATGTGAGACACCAAGAAATGAACTCTAAATTTCTATACCTCATGAAAGCCCCCCAAAACTAATAATCATGTTTCATATTAATATTCCCTAAAACATGATGTACAACCTTATTATAAGTGTGAAACTCCCTCATCACCTCCTCTTGCATCGTAACAAGAATCATTGTCCATCCATGGAAAAGGATGACTTGATGCCCTCATTCAAATAATACATTCAGTGAATCTCTCTAGGATATATGATCATAAATAACCTCATAGTTGATGTCTCCCAATTGAGCCACCATCACATAATGAAGAATCAGTGGAGTCAAAAATATTTATTGAAGAAAATTTTAACTCTCCTCCTCTACCAGGGTCAGTTACAACAAATCCAACTACTTATCAGTTCCTCAACCAAATTAGAATTGTACTTCCAGTAAAGGGAATTTTCCATTGTGTTTATCTTCATAGGAGTATAGACTATCTTGAAGTCATAATCATATAGAAACTCCAATCATCACCTCTATCTCATGTTCATATCTCTTTGTATGAAGACATAATTATGACAATAATGGTCTACCAAATTAATAAATCTCTCTCCCAGAAGAATGCACCTCCACATCCTCATATCCAATACTACTACTAGAAATCCCAATTCGTAAGTAACATAGTTAAACCCATTGGTGCTTACCTACCTTGACCCATATGTGATCATTTCCTACCTCTATACCAACACAAAGTTGATCTCAAATCATAAAGAATCACAATACACTTTTTACTCCACACACACCACTTGTAGTCTCAAAATAGGATCACTCAACAAATTCAGCCTCAACTACTCAATGGATCACTAGAATTGGTTATTCCTTGTAAATGGATTCCCTTTCAATATCAAGGTAGTAAAACATGGTTCAATATTGGAGAAGTCTTCCAGAAACCTCATGTAGTAACCTATCATGCCTAGAAAAATCCTAACCATAGACACGCTATTAGGTTTCTACCAAGAAATAACTACCTTGATATTAGCTATTTTAATAGATGATACATGCTTAGAAATGACATGTCCTAAAAAGTGAACTTCATGAATAAAAAACATGAACTTCAAGATCTTACCATATTTTTTCTCCCAAAAAAATTATTGGACCACCCTCAAGTAATATGTGTAATCCCCCAATGATGAAGAGTAGATGGGTATGTCATCAATAAAGATAAAAACAAATCAGTCCATGTTTTACTAGAAGATATAGTTCCTAAAATCCATAAACATAGCAGGATCAATTTTCACATTGAAAGGCATCACTATGAACTAAAAGTGTATGTAGAATCATCAGAATTTTAGCATTGAAATATCATCCTAGAGAACCATCAACTGGTGGTAGGTGAACCTTTGATTAAACTTTGAGAACCATCTCATACATAGAAAATGATCTATGTGTGATTCAATACTTGGAAATGTGGTAAAAAAAATTATCATGGTCAGGTTTAGGGAATTATTACTGATTTAAATCCATAAGATCTCATCCATCTTTTTCATGAAAAATATTGCATATTTCCAAGGGGGCATACAATGTATGATAAAACGCTTCTCTTGAAGGTCCTCCAAGTACAAACTCAACTCAAAAATATTTTTAGGGGACATCTGATATCCCAAAAAAGATATCTAAGTGGCCATGGGGTGAATGTAAATGAAAAAAATTCCTCTCCAACATTAGAGGTTGTCCCAGAATATCCTCATGGAATACATCAATATAATCCTCCATGAATAAAGGAAACAAGATTCCTAAATATCCCATTACACTAAGGGATAAAATTTCTATTATATGGGTTGTGCGTTGCATCTTCATAATCGTAAGACCCACTCACTCCTCCATTAGAACTTTCTCACCCAAAGGATAACATCATCTCATCTTTTCGAAGGCATCTGAATCATATTTAGTGACACTTGATATAGACTCGATCCATGGAAAACTAGTCAATACCCAAGATGATGTCATATCATCTAATATTTATGACTAAGACGTCCCATTATAAAATCTCTCCACCAAGTAATTTCTTGCACTATTGGCATATAAGAAATGTTGATGAAGTGTTCCCCATTGGAACCACAATCCAAAACATCTAGGAAAAAGTCTCAATTGGGAAATCTATATCTCAAACAAAGATTAATTTAATGAATAAATAACTAACACATGTGTCTAATAGTACTAGAAAAAGTGTAGAGTAAATATATATCATTCCACTAGTAAACATGTGAGCTTCATGTCATAATACACCATAGCCCACACCTTCCCATGATCCCAGCCATAAGCTCCCTAATCCAGGCATGACCCAATTTCTAGTTTTGGTGGAAGTATCTCATAATGTATTATACCACCTGAATATGTTCCTCTAGGATCCCCAACTTCTCATCTTATAGCTTCACCTCCCTGAGGGCCGCCCTAGCCATGCCTAGGGGAACCCTAATCCCACTATTGCCTCTTCCATGTCGATCCATATGATGTATTCTTTCCCTTGAAAGAACATATACTCAAAAAAAACTTATGTTATGTGACCTCACCCATCACATGAAATGAATAAACCATCTTTGGGATTTTCTAGTCCTCTTCGTTATCCCTATGATACATACCAATGTTCTTGAGTTTGACTATGATTACACCTTTTGTTCCTTGAAACTTGTCATATTCCATCAACTATATATAGTTTAGTCCTAGGATGCCTTCTGATGGATTCATTTACATGGAACCCCTTATATAGGAATCTCTTATTCACCAATAATTTCTCTAGAACAACAACATATGTAGTAATTCATAGGTGTGCCACACTAGAAAGGATTTCTCAATGGATATTTCTCTTTAACTTTCATGCCTAGAAGTAACTATCTTGAATGATGTCAAGAGAGTACCATGTAAGGTTAGTAAACTATAAATAATACATAGAAACTATAATCCATCCTTGATGCAGCTCCAATAGTTCTTAGATCTGAACTAGGCACAAGAAAGAGGGGTATTAATCATCATGAAATAGCACATGGAAGTAGGGATATGAGAGTGTTAACCTAACATGCATCTGTGTGACTAGAATAACTGTTCCCAACTCCTCTATAGAAAATACATGATAAAAATATAACCATATGATCAGTTGGGATATTTACACATCTAAAAATAGAATCATCAACTCAAGAAAATCCTCTACTACATGTGGATCTAACTCATCATAGATCAACAAAAACATTTGGGGTTGTAACTCACGATGTTAAATAAGGTGGTGCACATCCTCATCCTACTTTGTTCATTTAATATACTACTTGATATGTGGGGGTGCCACTACCTTACCTCCTAAATGAAAGATCTCAAGGGATGTCCCATTAATTAAGGCATAATAACCCATTAGATCATCATCATGGTCTTGAATAAGTAACTAGTTGGCTATCTTTGTGGAGGAATTTTGAAAATTAATCGAGATGTACAACGGTTAGATGAATATATATATATATATATATATGGTCGGTTTAATAAATAATATTAGTCAAAGGACTCAATCCAATTTGATTCATGTACAAAGGTTCAGTGTAACTAATTTCATGGTATACCAAGTTGATAAGAAAGTATTCATAGTCCTAGTGAATTGATACATCAACCACCTCACCAATATTTTGTTCCTTGTCCTGAAAGTCACTCTCAATACATATTTGACACCATTTTCCTCATTTCTCAACCAAACATCATAAGGGGAAAACTCTAAACACTATCCCAATGTAAAAAAAGTTATAATACCAATTTTCATGACCTAACCCACTGAGTGCCACCTGGCCAATGGAAAGCTAAGTCAAAACTGCCCCATGTTTGCCTTCCTAGGCTAGGGGTTCATGACAGGTCCAAAAAGGAATAACTAAAATGGAAGGCAAATGCCTAAAGTTCCTATACACATACATCCAACCATATCCAGATAGTGGTGGAGATGAATAATAATTAAATATTGTAACATTTATAGTAATAACTATGTATGTAATAACCTCTAGGGAATAAAAAGAGTGTGCTAGTGTAATATAAAGAGTAAAGGTAAAAATACACACTAAACTGGAAAATATGTCACAAATTGAAAAAAACTAGAAAAACAAGAAAGAGTAGAGATATTAACACCTAATATCCACACCTTGACCACCATATTTTATCAAAATCACCTATGTATGCTGTGATCAAGTTTGATGGAATTTTTTTTGGATGCTAAAAAATATTTTCTAATGAAAGTGTTGTGTTTTGTTGTCATAGAAGAAAATAATTCACTTTTTTTTCAAAATTGATAATCGGGCCCAAATTGATTAATAAATTACATCATATTGAAAAGATTATTTCTAGACGAAAAGTTTCATTGGACTCACCTTGGTTCTGAAATGAAAGGAATATCATAATGACAAGATGCTACAGACGTTTTCTAACTCTGATGAAAATTTGAGGATTCTTTTCTAATCTTTGATTTATCATAAATCATAACTATTCTATAAAACATGAAACACTATCCTTATGAAAGAATGGTGGAGAAAATTTTCTTCCAATCGTATTAGGTTCTAGTTGAAAAGAAAACTATTTCTCGATGAAATGAGAAGTTTAGAAGCATTCCATTCTAATTTGGATGATGCATAAGATGATCTTAATGGTATTCAAAGTCATGAGAAAATCATGATACCAGATGATGTTTTGAGGACAAGAAAGTTGGGGAAGCATAAGATTTGTTGTCTCAGTTCATCGATATGATAACACCGGATATAGAATTGATTTATGGGAAGGTTTATTGGAATATGAAGATGTAATGATGTTGGTATTTAGTCATACTAAAAATCAAAAAGATTTAAATCCTATGGGAAAGGAGTTTATTGGTATCATAATCAGGGAAGTGACGATTTTTTTGAAGTTGAAGTTACTGATACTGGTCTATCAGACTCGGTATTCCATCATAATAATCATAGGTATAATTTTTTTTGATGGGAGATATTAAAAACAATGAAAAGAAAAAAATTTGTTTTGGAAATGTGAAAAAAAATCAGAGACCAATCAACAATGTAGTTTACCATTCATAAGGTTTAATTGTTTTGTTTCACTAATTTGTTTTGAAGAATGTTTTATATCCAGTGGGTCAATAAAAAAGAAACATATGTATTCAATGTTTCTATAATCTATTTTCCGGTTGTTTAAGAGAAAGATTAATTTATGAAACTATTAAGTAAAGATTTATTAGACTAGAGCTGACTCAAATTTTCAGAAGGAATCTAAGATAGATCCATCATACAGAGGCTAACACTGATATCAGAATCAAATGTAGGATCATCAATCTATAGAAAATAATAAAAACAGTGTAGCTTCATGTTTTTTGGAAGTGTTGACAATGGGGATATAAAGATTTCTTGAATAATTTAAAGAATAATATGTTTACTTTTATCAGTTGGTGTGGAGCAACGTAATAAGATGTCTTCAGTTTGGATTTGTTTACAAGTGGGTCAATAAAATAAGAGTGACCATATGTCACCATCATAATAAAGAATGTAGAATGGTAAGATATTTTTTATCATTTTGTGGAGAGAAACATAATGATGAATCTATTGTCATCATCATAATGAAGAAATTGGAATATAGAATCAGAATCAGACTAGATATTGTAAATAAAGTCTAAAGTGGGATAATGTTTTAAGATGATTCAATAAGTTTTGAGAAGAAATAAGAAGTCTGAAAAATCATTGAATAAGTTAAGATTCACCCTAAATTCAAGGATAAATTGTGTTTCTGGAAAAATTGGTTGAGTTGGAACTTTTTCAGAATCTCATTAATACCACTGTTAGGTCTACTATAAAAGGATAAAGTACATTCTACTTTTCTTGACAGAACTATTTTTCATGAAAAGTGTAGTGAAGGTGGATAACTAAATAATTCAAGAGGAATATGTTTCCAAATTGAGTTTTCATTGAGAATTTTTATAGACATAAGAAGAAAAGAAAAGATATAAGATTGAATTCAATTGATCATTATATTGGGCTAAATCATTAGACTAAGAAAATCATATATTGATTTTAGGACTAAGGAAAATAATGTTTAATATTTTCTCAACTGTATTCTAGTTTAGTTACATTCTAGTATTGAGAAATAAAACATGGGAATCATATAGGAAAATTAGACTGAGTGTGATTATAATGTCTAGAATAATTTCTTTCCTTTATTTGGGCAATAAATTGAAGAATTTTTTTTGAAAACATATTTTTTAAAGTTAATCAAGTATCATAATAACATGTATGTTACAAAAACATTTTATAATTTATTTATGCTACTTGAAACACATAGAATGTTTTATTTAACATAGTGTTACACGAGTTTAAGGGAATATACTACTTATTTTATTCCACACAAAAGGATAGTTTTCTAGTGGGTTTTCTTGTATTGTATAGTTTCCAAACCACACCAAGGATTTACCTACTCTTGTTGAGTAGTGAACCTTGTAAATTCTTGTGTTTTTGTGAATGTGTGTTTGTTTTGTTAACATTAGAGAATGAAATAATTAACAATAGGTGAATTTTTTAACAAGAATAAGGAAACATAAAATAAAAAAGATATCATTATTTCACCACTTTATTCTCTTAGTGATACAACAATATTAACCAGTAAATTACAATATATCCTTATGTTACGCCAATGCCACCACTGACCTATCGATCACCTATGTAAGACAAGAAACATGTGGTAAAATCTCATATAGGGATGAGAATATACATACAAAGTAGGACGTCTTAAAAATTGAAAAGGGTAAAATAGAATACATTAAAAATGTATTCAACTAAATTATAATCAATAGGGAAACAAAACCCAACAACAAAGGTATATACTCATGTAAGAAACCCAGAAGGGTGAAAAAGGGGTTCTCCATCTCACATCATGTCCTGGAAAATTAAGTCTATCTAAAGTTCTAAAGGTCCATCATAGTTGTCTAGTATCTCACATGTCTCTCTAATGATATGAGAAGAGTTCCCACACCCCTTCACTTCTCTGTGACCCGAGAGAGTGTAATCTACAAAATATAGAGGACTCATGCTCTGTTATGATTAGGAAGCATGATCTTTAAATCAAAAAACCTAGTATGGATGACATGTTCTCTAGTGAGATGCGGGAGTACCATCTCTATAGACAGAGCACCCAAACTTTTGTGTGATAGGGGACTGTTGCCTCTAAATCTGTGCAACATATATGGAGGATTCGTGCCCCGGTGCGACAGAGGAGTACTATCATCATGGATAAAGGACATTTTACCTAGTACAACAAGGAAGCAACAGATCTATATCTTTCCCTATAGTATGGAGAACCCACCCTTAGTGAAATAGGGGAGTATTATCTCTATGGATAGAGGACTCACACCTTGGTGTGATAGTGGAGTTCCACCTTTGTATCTGTAATATGATTATAGAGGACATGCGCCCTAGTTCAACAAGGGAGTATTGTCATTGTAGATAAAGGACATGTTCCCTAGGTCAATAGGGGAGATCTACCTAAGTATCTATACAATGATTTTGGAGTCCCTAAACCCTTGTGTAATAGGGAAATACCATCTCCCTAGATAGAAGACCCATGCCCTGGTACGACTGGGGAGTGATTCCTCTATATATGTGTAATGATTATAGAGGAACTAAGTCATAGTGTGACTGAGGAGTACCATATCTATGGATAGAGGACATGTTCCCTGGTGTGATAGGGGATTTATGACTCTAAATATGTATAATAAGTGTGGAGGACATGATCACTAGTTTGACAGTGTAATACCATCTCCAATGATCCTTCCCGGTCACTATCATTGTCTTGCATCACCTATGAAAGTTTCATGCCCATAAATCTCTCATCATATCTCAAAATCCAATACGTATGAAACCAAATTGTTTATACATGGAAAACACTCATGATAGGCTCTTTTGATCTAAATTTTGTATCAAAAGAGTGTAGATAGGATAGGTGGTGGATTTATATTAAACTACATGGTGTGTAAGGAGGTTGTAACACCCCAAGATTTCATAGTACATTATTTCTTCATTGTAATTCAATAACTTGTGCTATACGCAACACCAAGTTTGAGCGCACCACAACTTACCAAACTAACCGTTAAAAAAGTGGTTATGAATAGTATTAACTGCATTTTAAATCTTACATACTCTATTTAATTTTAACACCCATATTATTTATTTCTTATACATAATATGAGAACAAATTCAAATTTTTAGATAAAGGAAGTATTTTTCAAAAATGTAATTTTACCTTCTTTTAATGGAAAAACCTTTTTAAATAAAATATTTGACACTTTTATATATTATATTTGACCAAATGAACTTATTCTTTAGAATCAGGAAATAAAAATTTATTATCAATAATTTTTTGGTGTTTTTTTGATAACTTTAATTTTTGAGTAAATAGTGAAAAACACTCAATTTTAATTGAAAAAAACTTTTTTAATCAAAATTATTCATAGTGATCAATTATTCATTTGAATGGTTTGGAAGTATAATTACATTATATTTTTATCATTTAATTCAATGTAGTCCATTATAAGTAATTTCACATTTAAATTAGACATAAACATATGTCAATTTTTGATAGTTTTTAATTTTTTAAAAACCCGCTTTTGGTTTTAAAAATGGGATTTAATTATAAATTAATAAATTAAACTTATATGGTTTTAATTTTTAAAATAGACTTCATTTTTGAATTCAAAATATCAAAATTAGCTTCGGGTGAATTTTTTGAATTTTTCTGAAAACTTTCAATTTTTTGATGAATACTGAAAAACACAGCATTTTTGTTTAAAATCAACTTTTTATTTAAATAATAATTTATTTTATTTAAATTTATTTAAATTCAAATAGATAAATAATATATATATTGGTGCAATTTAATTAATTGGAGTCATTTTATAATAAAATTTGATATATAAAATTTTATTGAATTTTTTTAACGTCTTTTACCCACCTTTTAGGCATGTTAGCAAATTTGCATAAAACATAATTTTACCACTTCTGTGAGTTGAATTTAAAAAATCTGAGACACACGGTTGACATCGGTAAGTAAAATTTGATTCAATAAGATGAAAATAATTTTTTTGAATAGTAACTTTTGACTTTTATTTACCCAGGTTAAAAGTAAATAGGGTAATTAAATATAAAAATGATATTATAATTACCCTAACACATGTCTTAATTCTATTGGATAAGTGTAATTAAGCCAAAAAAACCTTAGGAATAAAATATTATCTTTCAGGTACACTTGGATTAGATTTGGACATTTATTATTATTATATTTAAAGAAGAGTTAAAAGTGTTAAATTCAAAGTTTAATAACTAAACCATTTTTAATATAGTGTTATACATAATGTAAATTTGACTATAAATATTCATTAAAAAGATAAAAAATATTTTCTACAAATGGTATTTTATTTATAATTTTTATAAATTAAATAATTAAATATATTTTTAACACAATAATGATGTAGTAATTACCTTATTAATGAAATATTATAATAATTAATATTATAAATATCCAAATAAATGTAAATTGAGACTTTAAGTGAATTAAAATAATTTTATAGGTGAATATAACATTTTATGGTTGATTTAATGTATCTTGTTCGAATTAATCAAGTTTTTATGACTTTCACAGAATTAAAATACCAAATGGTGTCAAAATTGACATAAATTAGTTTTTAAAGAAAATACTATATAATTGGTTGATATAATATTCTTAAAAATATAAGGTTCTCCCAAATGGATTAAATAATATTATATATGTCATTAATGAACCACTTTAGGTTCTCTTGGATGTTTAGATTAATCTTATTAACCATATAGTGTAAGAATACAAGAAGACATGATAAAAGTTAAACTATTTAACTAAGAGGTAAATCTAAAAGATAAGGTTAAAATGGTAACCTAAACTTGACTAAAACCTATTGGTTGAGTGGATTTGGACCCATAACCACATAAGGATCTAAATAAATTCATTTATAGTAATTTAAACTGAATATTATTGTATAACAAATTAATATTTTAATGTTTTCCTAAAGTGACCCTCACTCCTCTTATGAAATGACACTTCCCCTTCTCTTAATTTCTCACCTACAAATCCATTTCGCTCAGCCAAATCCTACCCAAATATCCTCCCAACTGACCTCAAATCAACCTATAGTCCTTACTTTGATCTGAAAGACAAGCTAAGGATCCCTTTTGATCAACTCAAAAGAAAACACATGAAGAAGAGGTAATAATATCACCACCCTCTTTCAAGTTCTTTTCTTCTTCCACTTCCTCTTTGTTTGTTGTTTCCATAAAAAAATAATAACTGCAATACATCCTATATAATGTGATTTTATTATAAATTTGGTAAAACCATATTCGTTATTATATACTTCTTATAAATGACAAAGTCACCATACGTGCGTACGTACGGCTTACCACCTCTACATCGTGGTGTAGTTTGTTATTCAAACACTTCATTATTTGGAAGGGTATAGTAATATGTATAACTGATTTAAATAATAAATATAACATGTTAATGATTCATTATATATGATATATCATCCAATTACATATTATTTCACCATCAATATAATGATATTGTCACTTGTGCGTACATACGGATTAGGGTCTGAACGACGCGATGAGATTCATTCCCACATTCACCATTCAACGATGATTATAAAAATATATATTATTAATAAGTATATATAATATGACATGATAATTATTCTGTAGATATATATGTATGTATGTATGTGTGTGTGTTTGTGTCTGTCTGTATGTATGTATGTACATACATATATCTTATTCCCTTACTTCCGTTCAATATGATATGAAAACAGAAACAGCGTTTATGCGTACGTACGGCCTACCGTCTCCATAAATGGTGCCTTCCATTTCATATATCTATCTAATATAAATATTTATATCATAAATATATATGATACATAAATCAAGGTTTATATTATGGAAGTATTTATATCATGATCTAAATGATACGATCAAGAAAAAACAAGTTAAAACACGTACGATAAAGAAAGCAATTACTGGCCAAAATGCTAATTTAACATGGAATTATTTATTAAATGGGTAGTATAAAGTCATAAATGAATCATGTATGATATAATAAATTTTAATATGGTTCTTTTATAATTTAATAACATACTATGGTAATTATATAGTTGGTTAAACGTACCCTCGACCAAAGGAAAGTGCAATATAAGGGTTAATTTCACAATCTCTTTATTATCCAAGGTTGTTTTTATGTAAGTATCTACTGAGAAATATTTATTATCCATGTTCATGTTTTATAAAATAGTTTTTAAAGTTATTATTTTAAAGTTACTTTTTACTAAAACATCATTTTAAATGTTTTAACGATTTGTTCTTCTAAACCATTCTCATTAATGCCCATGTTTTCAAAATGGTTTTATGGATTTATTTATATGGACATGAATGTTTTAAAATTTTAATTCATTTCAATAGTTTCAAAGTGTTATGGGACAATTTGATTCAAAACTATATTTCAAATGACTTCCTTTATATGACTTTTAAATGATTTCATGAAAAAGGTATATTTCTCTCAAAAAAATTTACTGGTCATTTTCAACTATGTCAATATCCTTTATGGGATATTATTCTTGATCTAGGTTGATTTGTTATGATAAAAATATTCTATATTTTATTGAATGTGTTGTGATATGTTTTACTTTTTATGTGTTATTTTCAAACCATTCATGGTTTATATATAAATTATTGACATTACGAATTCTAGTTTCAATACGAATGTTTATGTTATATTTAAAACTTTTCATATGAAAAATGCATTGTACTTATTAAGTGAAGGGTGGAGCCTTCTATAGCTCCTCGATGCATCAGTAGGTCTCATGAGACAAACTAGTGTCTTGGCACAAGGCCTTGACAAAATTTTATTTTTAGTCTTGGAACAAGGCCTTGACTATGTGGTTATGAAGTCTGGCATTATGCATTCTATCATTATAAAATTGGCTATTGATATTACAAGTGATTATTCGACTAGTAGACAATCAATGTGAATAAGTAAATGGCCTTATTTGATGTATCTTTTCCATATTATGATGAATATTAAGTTTAAATGTCTTGTGTTTTAGTCTTATACATTGCCTTAAATTTTTATGCTTATTTTTGAAGGTTTCTACCATATTATTATTCTTACTGAGCATCTATGCTCACCCATTTCTATGTTTCATTTTTTCCAAGATGTGAATCAGTATATTATGAATGGCCTACAAGGATAGTCTAAGGGAAATGAATATGGTAAAAGGAGAAAATATTGTTGGTGTTTTTAATTTTATAATGTAATGTAAAACTTATGTATGTATCTAGTACTTCTGAGGCTATAAAATTGATCGGTCTTTTGGGATTTGATCCCTTGTGATCATGCTAATGTATTAAAATATTGCACTAACTCTGGGCTTCTGGGGTCAGGGTGTTATAGAGGTCCACATGTCATGTGACCCCACTAACATCCTTATTGATTAGTTACCAACACATGGATCCCTATATAGGTATTACTACATGGTATATAATCATACAACATTTTGTGTCTCATCCTCTCAGTGTCCACCCATGTTCCCCTAGTCATGCTCATGTTCCCCAAATCATGCATGTGTACTTGGTCGAGTACTTGGCCATGCCTGGGTACCATCACATGTCCATGTACTCCCAATGTATATGGGGTGTCCTCTTGGCTACCAGAGGAGGGTTATGTAATATTTGTCACTTCCACTTAGTTTGTGATCTTTTTCTTTTTCCCAAAACCCAAACAGTCACATCTAGGGGACCCCATAATGTGTGTCCATCCTTGTATATGACATATAGTTCGTATTATTGTAAAACATTTTATCCATCATG
This sequence comes from Viscum album, assembly GCA_963277665.1. Taxonomy (NCBI): domain Eukaryota; kingdom Viridiplantae; phylum Streptophyta; class Magnoliopsida; order Santalales; family Viscaceae; genus Viscum; species Viscum album. The sequence goes on from OY728148.1 coordinate 549,899,866, forward strand.
AGGATCCCAAATATATTGTTTCCACTTCCATTTATTCCTATTTAACCACATAAATCTTATGAATATTCTGTAACTATTGTAGACCATTGATTTCTTGGAATTGTGGATAGAAATCAAGAATCCAAATCATCTGTACGAGACCATAGAGCCTCCCATCACTACTAGTCGATCCTAGATCCACAATATTCATAAACCACATAAAAAAAATCCATCTAGATCTATCTTCAAATCACTACAATGTTCATCACATGAAATTATGGGAGTTACATCGTGCTCAAACCATCCTGATTAAGTCGAACTATGACCTCGTAGGCCAAAGGGGAATAAAGTGAAGAAGTGTGGGGGAAGAACAATAAAAGGGGGATAAATATAATTGCACAATAATTATAAACCATCGACATAAAATTATGGAAAGTGGATTGAAATCATGGAATAAGAAAATAATAAATTAATTGAACAATTTAATTCAATGAAGGGGCTCATTCAAAGGGAATGTAATATCCAACAATATATAAAAAGATCAAATTAATGTTTATGTAATTTAATCTAGTGGGTAGAAAACCTAATTGATAGGTCATACCTCAAAATTGGATAAATTGTGGGCAAATAACATGTTCATTATTGATGACTATAATCCTCATCTTCTATTGTCTATCGATTAACCTTGATCATATCACTGGTCGGTGTCAGATCTTGATCCACCAACGAAGGTCATTAGTGATCCTCATAAAAATATCCAATGTTTATCCAACTATCCCTTGGAAAATTCCATAATTTATTGTTTATAAAGGATTATATTTTGTTCATTTAAATTAAAATAAAAAATTTAATCATTTATTTGAATTAAATACACCCGCCATAGACTGCATCATCCAAAATTCATATTATAACCAACTTTAAGTTATACCTATTGTAATACCCAAACATTGGGTTCATATGCTATCTCATATTTCCAATCTGAGAATCCTTTTATAATATATTCCATTTTATTCAAAAAAATTGTGTGTGCTATATACAAAATATATTTACAATTTTTAAAAAATTCATTTCAGGATTGATAGAACTCTAAATCATGTTTTTTCTTAGTGCATGGCTCTGAAAATATTTCATAATATATTTAACAAACACAGGAATAAAAAAGAGTCTCTACACACACCACTTCCCTTATGTATATCTTGGAAAATTGGTCATGTTAAAATCTTCTTTGATGGCAATAAAATGAACTGACTATGTAAGGTTGTCAACTACAACCCAAATATAACTATATCCTCTAGTCATTTGGGGATGTTCTAAGATTAATTTCATGGGGATTTTTCCAATTTACATACTTTTATGGGTAATGGTTTCAACAAACCCTAATAATTATTTTTTTCATCCTTATCTTACTGGCATACCATGTTTTAAGATACATGTTCTTCAATATCTCTCTTCATATTATCCCACTAAATATATTCATTTTTATTTATATACATCATCATGTTTCCTACGTGGATAGAGAAGGATGAGATATGAGAATAAACCAAATGTATCTGATTTAGTTATGGTTTTTTGGGGACATATATCCGAGTTCTAAACCTTACAACTCTATCATTACCAAAGTGGAACTCTATAATTTTTGAAAACTTTTTTTATAGCTCTGCATCATATTTCTTGGCCTCTTTGAATTTTATGTAAATAGAAGTTATATCATTCAATTGGTAAGGATATGATATATCTACTACCATTATGACTTCAATATTTAACTTTTTCAAATCCATGAGTATTGGGTCTTTTTCAATCCTCATCATGGAGATATTAGTATGGTATTTTCTGATCAGAGCATCAACAACCTAATCTTCCATCCTTAGGTGGAAATGTATTAGGATTTTATAATATTTCATAAAATAAAACAATATATTTTCCCATATATTGATTTCATTCTTTTTGAATATATATTTCAATATTCTATGATCAGTATATATATCACACTTTTCTCCATAATGATAATGTTGCAAAATATTCAATGAAAAGAGCATTATTTCAACCTCTAAATCATGTGTGAAAAAAATATTCTCATGAGTATTTAATTGGAATAATGCATATGAAATTAACCTGTCATTAAAAATAAAAAACCCTAAACACTTTTTCAAATAATCATTGTATATTAAGAATTGTTCCATACTTTAGGGTAATGTATGTACAAGAGAACTAATAAGCCTCATCTTCTGTTCCTTGAATCTTTTTAATTGATCCTCTATCTAAAGGAAATATAATGAATTCCATGTTAACATGGTTAATTGATTTTATATCCCTGAAAATTTTCTCAGAGAACATTGGAAATATCCATTTAACCCAAGAAAACTATAGATCATGGTTATAGTTTTTGGACTTGGCCATTTCTCAATAACATCCATATTTTGCATACTTATGCATATGCACTTTCCTAGGATTAAAATCCCAAGAATGAAATGTTTTGTCTCTAGATTTCAAATTTTATAAATATGTAATACATCATATAATTTATTAAGTTCCTCAACATAGTATAAAAATGTTCTTTATGCTATTTATTTCTCTATGAATATATATAATAATATCATCTATAAAGATGACCCAAAATTGACCAATGTACTAAATAATACTCTATTAGCTAGATCTAAGAATATAGAAGAATTATGTGTAAGTCCCAAATGATTCACTAAAAATTAATGTTTCTATAACTCATATAAAAATATATCTTGTAAATATCATCTCCATTAACCATTAACTGATGATATCCAGATCAATGATTTAAATTCAAGAGTAATCAATCTCTTCTGAGTTGATTAATTATATCATAGATACAGGGTATAGGATACATTTTATTTTTCATGAATTTATTATGATCATGATAATCAATGAAAAAATACATTGACTTATATTTATTTTTGACAAAGAGGATTGGTGCACCCAATATTAATTCATTGGGGCATATAAAACCGTTGTTTAAATTATCTTGTGATCACTAATTTAGCACCACTAATTCAAAGGGATACATTATATATGTACTCCTAGATATATACATAAATAATGTTATAAGTTCCATACAAACATCAATATCATTCTATGGGAAGACTAGAAAATTCATTCAAAAATACTTTAGTATATTCTTATGTAGTTATCAATGTTAACTTCCTCTCAGATCAATTGAATCTGGATTCCATTTATATTTGGTATGAGAACCCATGTTGTAGAAATTTATTCCAAGTGGGGATCATCCTTATATTGATATTTAAGAATATGATGATCCATGATACAAAATGAGATTTACTTTTCTCAAAAATTAATGTGGGCCCTATATAGATTTGTAAATTCATACCAAAGATTATGTCAAATTTAATGAAGGGTGTAAGAATTAGTTATCACTACTACAATTCTTTCTTATAAAAATGGTTCAAAACCATCGGTATACACTATAGAACCATTGGTATAGCCTATACCAATGGTTATCCAAACTATTATGTATATATATATTGGGAAATCCCTATACAAATTGTTTTTAGTGAACTTTTGGAAAAGGGTTAATAAATGTTTTGTTTACCCAACAGTTCACTTGGAATAATTGTTTTAGACCCCCCTAGTTCCAAATCATGAATCACCCCCACCCTACCCATATAACCCGCAACAGCCAACAGAACCATCTTAAATATCCACCATAATTCACACTATCACCCCACCATGTTCAATTTCCTACAAAAACATTAACAACCAATATAAAAATAATGATAACATAGGAAACCAATTAATGCATTCACCTAGTGATAAAACACATTAAAAATATCACATATATTCATTCATAACTAATTTTAAAACTATAAATTTCATAAATATCAGTCAACAACATAAAGAAACAATCTATCTGTCATCACCATCACTATCATCAATGTCAACCTCACAGTTATCCTTTCCCTCATCTTTTACCTCATCCTCACCCTCATCCTCACCAACAGATTCATCATCATCCTTACTATAATCCTCACCATCATCCTCACTATTTCCATCACCATCCACATTTTTAGAAATGTCATCATCTCAAAAACCACTAGGATCACTAATCAGTCCACTATATAACATACGTATCACTGACATATATACATCACAAGCCATGGTTGTATCTAGTGGATGTCATGGAAAAAATGCATCCATAAATTTTAAAAAACAATATTAGAACTTTGGCATTGTTAATTATCTTCTATGACCATTTTTTATACATTTCTACATAGTACTAAGCATGTATGGCATGTTCATTAACTTTTTCAAAATTAGTAGTGCCATAAAAGTAACCGAAGTGGGACAACATATAGTTGTGAAAATAATATTACATGGTAGATAGCATACTCTTCCATGGTCCTCATCTCCCAAAACAAAATTTAAGTGATTTTTCATCCCAATGTTGTCAGCTTTCTGCTTGTTAAAGGCCTCAAAAGAACACTGTTACATATATAAATGGACTATTTTGTTAGAAAATAAATGTTAAATTTTGAAATAAACAAATTTAAACATACAATCTACTATTCTATTTTTTTATTTACTAGGCTTCCATATATCTTTATTCTACTTGAAGAAAAAATTACTCAAGGAAAACATCCTTCAATATTTAAAACCTCCCTCTAAAATGACATTGAATATAGGAAACCATAATTTAAAATATTTCATTAAAATTAATTTCATAAATAAAATCAAATAGATAAACTCAATGTTATATGATATCACTTGATTTCTAAATTCGATATAAAAATATCAATTTAACATAATTGAATGTATTTAATAAAAGTTTCTATGACCAAGACTCATAAACATTCTTTCATATTTTCATTACTATTCCATATTTATACATAGTTACCATCCATGTCTTATTTCCTATTTTCATGTATAATTTCAATGCATCTTTATCAATAATGAGAATAAATACAAGAAAATATAAATGAGTATCATGGAATCAATTTATGATAACTGCATATGATCGAACCTAATAAATAAGTTATGGGATAATAAAGGTTTTACTGAACATGTTATCCCTTCCATATCCATACCCATCATTCTAGATTCCCTTACTCATAACCATTTTTGGAGTATCTCTTATTTCACTTTGGAAGTCATGTAATGTTGTAAATATATGTTCAATATTTAATCAACCATGGAATTGTAAGGAAACTATGACTATCTTCCATTTTCTATTGCCATTACATTTTCGACCTTCCATTCATTTCTAGAATACTTACTATTTCTTATGGGGAACCACATATTGTAAAATTAGTGAATCAAAATCATCCAATTAATAAAAAAAATACTATTAATTAACCCTAATATGTATATATATATATATATATATAAATTTCAAAGAGTAAATAATGAAATAAAACAAGAAATACAAGATTAAGATATACAATATTCAATTTAAATAGTAGAATCACAATCGCATAAAACTGGATAAATACACTAAGTAATGGTGATTTGATTTATAGATATAGTTAGAGTGAGGGGGGTGTTTACATAGCCCATACCAGTTGTGGTTAAGGTTTTGAAATGCTTAATGGCACTCCGAATATTTCTTTAATCATATAAACATCAATAGGAATGTACAAATAAAAATTTATGTAAAGGATAAATGAATATAAGAATTAAATTTCCATAATTTCATCAACCTAAAACCACCCAATAAGTATGAGGTGAAGGGGTAACATTTAATATAAAATCATTCATTTTATCATGATGTCTAGTTTAAAATAAAATTTTAAATCATAATATCATATTGTGGAACAATTCAAAAAAACAATAAATTTTTATAAACAGATGGTAACCCTTAGTGGAATAGAGTATCCCATAAAAAATGATGCCAAAAGTAATAAAACGAAATAAATTATTAAATTACTATTTTCATGTTACTACTGATCCATCATATTAGAGTTATCCCCCTCCCTTTTCATGTTATGATATTGCATTTATTTGATCTTATTATATACTATATTCATAAAATATTATTACCAATTTGAAATAATAAACACTTCTTAGGAATATTAACATTATATTCTTTCCACTTTTTTATCTTTTCTATACTAGGATACTATAATTAGATTTTATAAATTAATCTATTTCATCCACCTGTATTTGAATAATAATTTCTAGATTCATGATGCCTTGAAATAAATTTACCAGATTCTCTAATTTTTTACAATTCAATATTATCTACTTTTTATATTTTCAGACTCTCTAATTTCTTATATTTTATTTATTTATCAATCTAATTTTTGATAGAGACAACATTAACTTTATAAAGCTCTTTTTTATCCATTTGTTCTTCTATTTTATGATAAATTTCTCTTAATAAATTACTTTTCTCCTTCATCTTGACATTTATCATTTCAATGGATTATTTAAAGGTAAGTATTATTAAACAATACATTTATTCTATTGAGATAATTTTAATATAAAAGAAATTTCCATTTTAATTTTCTGGCACTAAAATTTTTTTCTTAATAATTTATGCTCCACCAAATTGTTTCATGAACAATCTACATATTTAAAACTCAATGTTGATGTTAATTATTATTTTTAAAAAATATCATTATCTATTTTAATCACTGATGAAAAATATGAATTATTATTTTTTAAAGGAATTACCAAATTATTTTTATTTTTAAATGTATCAAGAATATAAAATTTATTCACCTCTTTTAGATTACCCTTTTAATTGAACACCTTATTCTAATTCTTTTTATTCATTTTTCCTATAGAAAAATGTAGTTTTCTTTGACATATTTACATTCACCACTTTTTAAATGGATCACATCATCTTATTAAATAATTATAGAGGGATTAATTTAATTCTACTTTAACATGGTCTCTATATAGGTCTATGATAAATCCTCACATGTATCTAATGTTATTTAGAAATAATGTGAATTCTTAAATACCATTTCAGTTAAAATGCCAACCAAAATATTAATGGAATTTTAATAGTAAACCTCCATCTATGATATCTGAGATAAAAATCATGTTGAATATACTCCATAAAACCATCTATACAAGTTTATATATAGTCATGAATCTAAAATTTATGATCTTCAAAGCTATAACCCAAAAAAATAGGAGGCCTAAAAATAAAATCCATATGTTCCATAATATTCATAAATAGATTTTATAGATTGGAATCCATGTAATAAATGTTAGGATATGATACCTTATTTGAGAACACATGCCCAAAACATATTTTTAGTATATCATGACACTATAAGGTGTTTGTGTGTGTTTGTTAGAGGGGAGGGGGAAAAGAAGGATGTCCCCAGATATAAATTTTTTCATTTAGTTACCTATGTCAAATATTTTCCATATGTTAAAATTAAAAAGTATTTCAACATAGAAACATTTAATGCATGTGTAATTGATGAAAAAAAATTTCCATAATTTTTTTAAATAAACAAATTGTAAATGAGTGTTTTACTTGCTTCCTCTAAAGGTTTGGCATCTTATTCTACCCCAATGTGTGATTTTATTTCATAGCATCCTTGTTTTTTATTTATTATAAATTATTCAAAAAATTATTAATAATAAAAGACATTATATTAATGAAATTCATACAAATTTTCATTCAAAGAATTAAATTTTAATAATACCTTGAACTCTGAATTCATCCCATAAGAAATCATTTCTTGATAATATGTTACTAGACACTCACTCATGATAGGTGTGGATCAAAATACATAAAATATATAGAATGATAATAAATACAAAACTCATTCTTATATGTTCTCTACATCTCTCCTAATTTCTTGAGTTGTGGTTTCCTTGCATCCTCAACCTAGAAAAAATTAAAACAAATCTTCAACTAAAATATTAATTCATATAAATATAATAATAATATAACATTTAATCTAATGAATTATCTTACATGTATTTGTGCCAAAGAATTATCCTTTACTTCATTTGGAAGGTTTCTCTTGGAGGGTATCCTGACAGGAATGATTTTAGAGTATTTGGAAAGAATCACTATAAAACTCCTACATTATCAACCTATTTTTTAAATATTTTGATTGTCCTCATTTTACTCCACACCACCAATGGTGTCCAATAGTTCAACACTGAACACATGTGTGTACTCCTAGGCCACCTAACGGATGATCAAGCCATTAAATAAAAAATATTATATCAATACATGATATAATGAAAATTAATTATATTAAAAAACATACTAGGGGTCTATAAATATATAGGGTCCATTCTGATCAGTGGGTTCCATTGGATACCTAGTCTATGAAGTAACATCATCCTATAGAAATATAGTGGCACCCAATGTATGCCTCTTAATATTTTAATATTTCAGAGTAAAAATTAAAGGATCTTGAATGTAGAATCTTGGGAAAAAGAAATTATAAGGAAACATTATGTCATAGATGTATGTAAGAATTAGTAATATGGATGTGGAGTAGCATATATCATCGAATAATGGAAATATTGATAGAGAGGCTCAGATACAAATGGTGTCAAAAACATAGGAATCCTAAATATCTCGAGTGTCTTTAACGATACTACAGGATAAAAATAAGTTATATATGGAAAGATAGGGGAAGGTACAGGGCGTGATTGGGTACACTGAGTGAAGAACGTATCTCTAGTACCACCCAACTACCTCATATTATCTACCTAAGAACATGAACCACTAGGCTGGTATGAGAATAAATTTCACTTAGGTGGTGGGTCCTTATTAAAAGTTAAAAAAAACAATCACATTATAATATATTTTATAGATATATATATATATATATATATATATATTTGTGTGTGTGTGTGAAATAAAATACTCACAATAGAAACCAAATGATGTACACCCATCTCTCTCATTCAGTGATTATTTTCTTTCATCGTTTTCCTTCATATCTCCTTAATTTTTTTCATTTCATGAATTTGAAGACAAATATAGAATTAATTATAAATCCATAACTAATGCATAAGAAAAAATATATATAAGATGAGACATGACTTAATTAAGGAATAGACAATTTCAAACCAAATAAAGGATATATAGTTATATAAAAAAAATCATTTTATATTTAGTGTGAATTATATCAAAACAAAAAAGACAAGTCATAGAAAAAATAATACGTTGAAATTAGCTTGTTTAGAATGGGTATGATATTGTCTTATATTATTTTAAGGTTGGTACAATTTAATTTTGGTTAGGACATTTGGTCCATTTTGGTCAATTGATTAGGTAATTAGTTCATTTTTTTAAATTAGGTTACTTAGTTCATTTTTGTCAATTTATTAGGACACTTTTTCATTTTTTATTTGTCTTAGTTCATTTGGTTCATATTTCTAGTAAGGTTATTTTTTCCTTTTTTTCTTAGGTCATTATTTTCATGAATTTTTATTTTCATATTAATTATTTTAATATGTCCAATTCAATTCATATTTTTTTATAATTTAATTATATCAGTTTTGTGTGGTTTAATAGGTTCTAATACAAATCGATTCAAAATTTAAAAAAATGAAACTCAATGAAAACTACAACCATCACATATTTAAAATTTATGTGAATGTTAAGTGGGATACAAAATACTTGAAATAAATAGTAATAAATTTTAATAGTACCAAAATTAATAACCCATGTTGAGATAAACCAAAATAATTAAGAACACGGATGGATGATTCTATATATTTTCTAACACAACTTTAGGTTCACAATCAACACTTAAAATGGTAATATTGGAGTAAATATAAATAATAAATGAATTAGGTATAATGGGAGTGGGTATAGTGTCACTTCCATCATCACTATTAGGAGAAATATGTCTTGGTACTACTTCAATAATGACACCAAATTTAGGTTAAAGATGATATTTCATATAAAAAAACTTTTTTCTCCATTGATGCTAGTATATATGGCTCATCAGTAGCAAGAGTGCAAGTCATGTCAATAACATTAAATCCACAAACATCAATAAATGTGTCACGCCTCATCATCGAATCAAACAACTTGCATTTTAGCTTAGTAACCTGACTATGAGAATAATAATCCAATATTAGTATTTTCTCAATGTCCCTAGAATAAGATAAATTTTCAAATTGAGATATAATATCTAATGAACATGAATAAAAATATATTGTGGAAGTTACAATAAAACCATAATGTTTTTTCTCATGTTCATCAATCATTCAGTGATAATAAATTGTTAATTAAATAAGTATCCTTATAACTTTTTCTATTTTTTTATGTTTTGGAAATCACAAACTCATTTCTTGAAGAAAATTATCTTTCTCTATTATTATTTTTCTCTTAATGAAAATTTCATTTTGATAAGAAAACTTTTATCCTTACCCATGGTTATCAATTTCATATTTAATGTCTTCACAAAACAAATCTAACCATTTTTTCTTAAGTCAAATAATCAAATCCTTACCTATCATAAAGCCTTATAGTTTCTTAGACTCTAAATTCCGTAAAATTCGGACTCTGAATTCTATGAAATTCAGACTCTGAATTCTATGAAATTCAGACTCCAAATTATTTGAAATTCATATTCAAAATTATCCAAAATTCAGGCTCTAAATTCTCTAAAATTCAAAATAAAAGTTCAGTAAAATTCAGATTCTGAATTCTCTTAAATTCGGACTCTGAATTCTATTAAGTTCAGACTCCAAATTCCCATAAATTTAGACTATAGATTCTCTGAAATTCAGACTCTAAAATCCTCAGAATCTAGACACTGAATTCTTTATAATTCTGACTCTGATTTCCCTTGAATTTAGATTCTGAATTCAATAGAATTCAGACTCCAAATATCCAATTTCTAGAATCTGATTATTCATTTCTTAGATGCTGATTTCTATTTTTCCTAGATTTTGATTAGTTATATTTGTTAAAGTTACTTTACTTTAGTAACATATTTTTTCATGTTTATTGGATCCTAGTTTCCTAAACATGATATTGTTTTCCATACATGTTAATTTTTTCTTTATCATATTTTTTGTTTATTACACTTGAAATAATTTCACATATTTCTTTATACAAAATGATGTCTTATAATCTGTTTTAAACTAATCGTTCTCTAAGGTACACATGTACATGTCCCTCTAATATTTAAGAAAAAATATGACTATTGGAGGAGGGAAACAATCATTGGAACCTTTTTCTATAAATACCCTAGATATTTGAAGAGTTCGACAACATCTAGATATTACATGTTCTGATGTTGTAAAGTGGTTTCTAGAGAGAGACAAAGACTCTAGTTCCTTGTATGATCTGTGAACTTCTTGTTCAGACATGAAAACTTTTTTATCTTTCTTAGTGTGACTACCATTTTTTTTGTGTACAATCGAGGGATTTTAGGGATAAGAAGACAGAGGTCATGACTACCTTAATGATGGAGGGCTTCTGGGGTTAGGAAGATAGAGGTGTCGACTACCTTAAAGTTCAAGGGCTTAAGGGGATAGCAAGATAGATTCTGATATTCTTATTGAGGTCTTAACCCGGTGTGGGTTAGAAAAACATTCTTGAAAGTATAAATCAAGGGACCTTTATCCAAGGTTGGTGGATACCCATCTATTTCTGTTAAAATCTTTCTTGTTTAATTTTTTTGTTAATTTTTTTTATTCCCAATGCAATTTTTTTAAGGAAATAATGTATTACATTCCTATACTTTCTTTTACTTGTATACTCTAATAAATAAGATTCTATATGCTTTATGGTAGAATCTTTCCCTATGTTAACTTTTATTAAGTTTCTTTTCCATATCCATATTTCTGGATCCAAAGTAAGATTGTTATTAGTTTAGAACCCAATAGGGTTTGGGAATCCATCTTGTTTATCATTTTTAAACATTTATTTCCTTTTAGGCTTAAAAAGGAAAACTATTAAAACCTACAATTCACCCCCACCCCCTTTTGTAATTGAGCATCCACGTCTACATTTTGATCCTACATTTGGTATCATAGGAGGTCTCTAAAATACTTATATTCACATATAAGTTCTCCTCCTCAAATTTTCTTACTTAGCATTACTTATAAAAGATTTTCTTAAAGATTTCCATTGTTTAAAAACTAGTTATACTAACCAATTTTGTGAAAAAAATATTTTTTTATAGAATGGAAGGAATGAATATTGGTACTATAGACAACATAAATCCTACTAGACCACCAATATTTGATTGAAATGATTATGATTACTATAGATATAGGATGAAGACATTTGACATCAACACCAGTGTGGATAACATTGTTATGCGAATGGGAGGCTAAAAGATTTATGAAAAGGAAATCAGAACCATCAAAAACCAAGAATATAAATAATATCAACTAAACTACAAGGTACACAATACTCCTTTATGTTCCATGACCAAGAATATCTAATTTCAAATATCTGCTTGTGAAGATTCCAATATAATTTAGAAGAAACATGAAGTTACACATTTTGTAACTTCTAAAGTGATAGAAACTAGAAGATCTATTGTTAAAGCTAAATATCATGGATTTAAATTTCTTTATGAAGAACCTATTTGCAATGTACAATAAAGATTTATGACTATTGTAAATAGTCTTCAATATATGGGAGAGAAAGGTCTTCATGATGAAGTTCTTATGGACAAAATATTTGATATTTTCCTCATTGTATGGGAATATAAAAGGATAGTTATTGATGAAAATAGGAAAATACCTAATATTACTCATAATGAGTTATTTGGAACTCTTATTCAGTATTAAACTAGAATGAAGAAATATGACTACTTCAAAAATAAAAATAATGGTAAAGGAAGTGTTTCTTTCACTACTATGTCTAATGCTAATACTCCAAAAAGAGTAACTATATTTAAAGATAAGAAATCTCTTGTTATATCTGAATCAAGTAACAGTGATCAGTCTAAAATGAATTTTCCAATCTTTCATGACGGATTTACAAGATGGTGGGGAATAAAAATTTTCAATACGTATATAAGAAGTAAGACAGAAAGGACAAGAAATATTTTAAAGTAACTTTTTATGAATGCAAAAGGGTTGGACATATAAGACATGATTGTCCAACACTCAATCAAAAATATTGAAAGGATAAGAATGTGAAAATAAAAGAAAGAAGTAATACAAATCTAAGGCTTAGAAAATTTTGAAAGATAATGACACCTGGAGTGCTAGTTTTGGGGACTATTTTGATGAATCATTGGAATATAAATATTCAATTCCAAAGAATATTTTTTTATAGCTATATTACTTATTGAAAATCATTTTGTTGTGGCTAAGGTACATAATTCTAAATCTGTATCCAATATTCCTTTAAATAAAAATTTTCCAAATGAAGAATATTAGGAATATTTAGATGAAGAAACTTCCTCATTAGAATATAATACCTTACCATTATTTAAATAAGTTTCTAGATTTTCTAAACTAATTGAGAATGAGAACTGTAAGATAAATAAGATGTTAGAGAAAGAAAATTATAGAATTTCTATTTTAATAAAAGAAGCATTATATCTTTCTAAATATCTTCATTAGAAAACTCTTGATTTTGAAAATTTATCTAAAAATTTTAAAAAAATTATTTCTAAGAAGGATAAACTATCTATGGATAATGAAAATGATATTTATAAGAAAAATGTTTTAGAGAATAACTCAAATTCTAAAACTAATGACTATGAGAAAAATAATTTACTCATCAGACTAAAATCTGAAATCATTTCCTTAAATAAACTTTTATCAAATTTTACATTGGGAAGAAAATAATTTGATAAAATGTATTCACAACTTAATCCTCTTAAGAATAGTTCTGGATACGGTTATACTCACTCAAAACCCGCTTTTAGTCATAAATATTTCGTTCCCCAAAGTGTAGTTTTTTCACTAAGTGTCAATGTGGTAGAGATTGGTAGAAATATTTTTCTTTAAAAATAACCCAATCCTTATATTTTCATAAATCATACATTTCTATGAAAATGGGGATACCTATGATTTTACTTTCTAACAATTATTGATCAAAGAAAGTTTAGATTCCAAAATTATAATTTATTTTAATTTTCCAGAAAATAAATGATGTGCCTATAATAATACATGGTACATGGATAGTGGATGTTCTCAGCATATGACTAGTAACAAAAATGTCTTTGAAAAGATTATCATGATCAAAAAAAGAAATGTAACTTTTAGGGATAATGTTTAGGGATAAATTGTTGCTATATGTAACATTTTTCTTCTATGAAAAGATTTAATTTAAAATGTTTTATTTGTCAAATTTCAGAAGCACAACATTATAATCATTAGAAAATTATGAGATGAAGGATACCTTATTAATTTTAAGAATGATAAATTCCTAGTACACAAATCCAAGGAAGAGTTTATTATCTCTTCCCATAGGCATTGAAATGATTATACACTAAACTTATAAAACCTTAGGATTCAATATTTACCTTGCCTTAGTGAAATGGAATACCAATCATGCTTATGACATAGAAGACTAGGACAATGTTTCATTATGAACCTATGAAAAGTCTCAAAGAAAATTATTGTTAAGGATCTACAGGATCGTAGATTTTATTCTTCAAAAGTATGTGATCTTTATAAATATGGAAAGCAACATAAGTCGAGCATTAAATCAATTAATGAACTCTCAACATCTGATGCATTCTAGCTAGTTCATATGGATCTTTTTTATCCAAAAAATGGAACTATTAGAGGAAAATACTATGTATTTCTTTTAGTTGATGATTACACAAGATTTATTTGGGTCTATTTTCTAGAAAATAATTCTGAATCCTTTTCTAATTTTAAATAATTTTCAACCAAAGTTAAAAATGAGAAAATCCTTCCATTTATAACTATTTATACTGATCATGGGAGATAATTTCAAAATTCATATTTTGAAACTTATTGTAGTCATAAGGGAATCACATTCTTAGGGATCAAACACTTAAAGGAGATATCATTCATTAATTTATCAGAACACAAGATCAAATTGCTGAAATTTTTACAAAATTCTTACCCTCTGATAGATTTGAATACATTAAAAAAAACTTTATGAATGATAATTTTAAGGTAATATTCCATATTAACTTTTTTTTATACCTATATCATTACATTGAGAAACCCATTTTCATATAGGGAGAATATTTTTTTCTTCTCTCAAAAAATTCATTACTATAATTTTTTAGAAACTATAGTTTTTCCTCTCCTTAATAAAATTTTTATGAACCTAAAATTTTATCTTTCCTTAATAAAATTTTTTAGAACCTAAAATTTTTCCTCTCCTTAATAAAATTTTTTGGAACCTTATATTTTTTTCATTATTAAAATTTTTCAGAACCTAAAATTTTTTCTTTCCTTAATAAAATTTTTTGGAAAATAAAATTGATCTTTTCTAGAACCTAATTTCTTCATGAATGAACATTATCTATATTAAAAATTATTTCTAAGCAATCTAGAACGAATTTTTCCTTACTCAAATATTTCTAATTGTAATTTTTACTTGTTGGTATTTCTATCTTGTTTTAAGAGAACATTATCAGATTCACTTTCCATAAGTCCAATTATTCATCAAAACCTCAAAAGATCTGAACCTGTAAATCCTTCTTTAGCATTGATATCAATGGTCAGGTCAGATAAAGTTTATATAAAGCATTGGATTGATTTGGGAATTTGAACCATTGATGTGAAACCTATGTAAAGGCCCCCCATATTCGCATCCCACATCGAGTTTTCCACCGTTTTTGGACCAAATATCTACCACCCTTCAAATCAGCCATTCAAATTTATTATTTTCCTTATATTATAAATTTATCTTGAATCTTCCTTGTAAAAACAGATGGCCTTAGGTATGCAAGGATTTCTCATTTAGAGAAAGGGATAAATGGATTCCCTTAATAAGTTTAATATTTTTATGATGGATTTCTTATGGAAACTAAGAAAGGTAAACCTTATCAATTATATTATCCTAACCATAATCAATAACAAGAATAGAACCATCAAGTCTCAGATAATTATATATCCAGTGATCTTGTTGAAGATCATTGTTCTTTTTTCAGAATCCCATAAATTTACATGGAGTTTGAAATCCGGAATCTTTATGATTATGTTGTTGAGTGATTATAATATAATGTGGATGAAGATCGGTTTCAGTATTATGTCAGGAGAGTTATATGGTCTTTTTGAATGTGATCTTCAATCTTTTAGAAAGAAAGGAGAAGTAGAAAAAACATCCAAGAAAACTCCAAATAAGAGAAAAGAGAATGAACCAGAATCAAAATAAAAAGCACCCATTCCAGATACTCAGTCAGCTCCACCCAGACTGAAAAAGAAAAAAACCTTTTTGGATGAAGTGGTAGGTAAGTGGAGAGAGAAAAAGAAGAATAAAAAGGTTGGAGATGGATGTTTTGGTTTAGACCCTACTAAGGCTAAGGCGTTGAAGATTCAAGCAGCATAAGAGCTTGAGAAGAAAGCTAAAAAGAAAAATATGAAGGAGAAGATGTGAGAAGACGAAATTTTCCAAGCCTTCGATAAATATATAGAGAAATATTTTGAAAATTCCATGTACCAGATTCCTTCTTCAAAGAATCAGTTCCAAAAGAAACTCTTGGAAATAAATTCCCAATTATTCAACCCACTGTGGATGAGGAATTATTTCAATAAAAATAAGAAAAGTAATAGGAAGAGTAAAGTGAATATGTAATAAAAATGGTGGAAGAATACCTAGGGAAGGGAAGTCCCTGTAAAAAACTGTCAATTAGAACCAAAAAAGCAGAATCAACCAAAATAATTTTAGAAGGGAAAGATTATGATGCACATGATGAGGTTAATAATACTACTAATAATGAATTTAGTAATCATGATTTTATTCATCTTGAATATGTTAATGAAGGTGCTGATAAAGATGATGTTGATGATGATAAGATAATCTAAGTCTCTGATAGTGACCATGAGACTCCAAAAGTCAAGAAGGCAATATCTGGGGTAAACAAAAGAAAACAAGTGGTTATTGATTCACCTGTAAAATATGTATTTTTGAAATCTATGAAATATTTTGTTGTAATATCCAAGAGTAAATCTGAAGAGAAAGATAAATCATCCTTAAAAGTAAGGGAATCTTTATCTGAATCTTCATCTTTTTTGGGACAAGATTTTGTTCTTCAATATTTGAAAGGCTAGTGAATATCATTCCCTTATTTTTATATAGTTTTTCAAGATGTTGGTTGCTTTAGAATACTATGAATTTGATGTCATATTTTATTAGAATTCTCATGGAAAATTATATCAAGCTTGATGTAGAATTCAAATATTTTAACATTGGTTATGATTATCATAGGATATCTGGAAAAGAAATAACCAAATGGTCTAAGTTAGTAAATAGTGATCTAAAAATCATGGAGGATTTCCATGATTCAATAAAGGATGTCTTTGATTAGTAAGATGATACCATGAAGAAACAACACGATGAGGTGGTATAGTTTCAAGGTGAATTTCTTAAGAATCAAGAATAAATATTTAAAGTT
The DNA here is from genome assembly GCA_963277665.1 of Viscum album. Taxonomy (NCBI): domain Eukaryota; kingdom Viridiplantae; phylum Streptophyta; class Magnoliopsida; order Santalales; family Viscaceae; genus Viscum; species Viscum album. Next base: position 549,917,343 of record OY728148.1, read on the forward strand.
ATTGAGAAGAATAATCAAGATCAGGATCAGTTGATCAATAAATTTTAGGATGATCATAAAGATTTCAAAATGTAGAAGACAACCTTAAGAAAAATGATGTTGAAGGAGAATAAGGGTGAATGATTACTAAAAATTTGATCTTTTTTTGCATTCTTCTTGGAATAAATTTTTTCTATCATAATGAAATTTTGTTATCTTTCCATTGTTTTGTATATTACTAACCTTTCTGGTACATTTTTTTCTTCTTTCATTCCATTCATTTTTAAACTAAAAAAGGGGGATAAAAGAATGATCAGAAGAATATTAAGATAAAAAGAAGAAATTTCCCTAAGGGGAGATTAAGTAAGGGGGGATTACTTAAAGGAGATATACTTAAGCTAGAAAAAATAACCACCCTAATAATGACAAAAATACAATCCTTAGGGATTTCAAAACCTAAGGAGGAGTTAGTCATATTCATTATGTGTCAATTCAAAGGGTGAAAAGTATTTATTTTAATGTTCAAAAAGAAAATACGTTATTCCTTATATTATTTTTTGAAATGTTTTTTGTTCTTTCCAAAAATGGTGAGATTTTTAAGTCAATAAGTATCATTATTACTTTTTCTATTTCTTTATGTTTTGAAAATAAAAAACACATTTATTAAGAAAAATTTTATTTCTCTATGAATTTTTTTCATTAAGAAAATTTCATTTCTCTTTGAAAAGTTGTATCCTAACCCTCAGTTTTCAATATATTATTTAATGACTTCTCAAAACAAGTCTAACAATTTTTTTAAGTCAAATAATCTGATCCTTACCTATATTAAATCCTTACAGTTTATTAGACTCCAAATTCTCTGAAATTTGGACACTGAATTCTCTGAAATTCAGACTCTAAATTATTCAATATTCAGACTCTGAATTCTATGAAATTCAGATTCCAAATTCTCTAAAATTAATACTTTTAATTCTCTGAAATTTAGAATCTCAATTCTCTAAAATTCATACTCTGAATTCCCTAAAATTAAGGCTTCGAATTCACTAAAATTCCGACTCCAAATTCTCTGAAATTCAGACTCTGAGTTCTATAAAATTCAGACACAGAATCCATTGAAATTTAGACTCTAAATTCTCTGAAATTTAGACTGTGAATTTTCTGAAATTCAGACTTTGAATTCTCTGAAATTCAGATTCTGAATTCTCTAAAATTTAAACATTGAATTATTAGAAATTTAGACACCAAATTCATTGAAATTCAGACTCTGAATTCTTTAAAATTTAGACTCCAAATTCTCTAAAATTCATTCTCTGGATTCTCTAAAATATATACTTTGAATTCACAAAACTTCTGACCCAAATTCTTTAGAATTCATACTCCAAATTCATAAGAATTCAGATGCTGAATTCATTAAAATTTAGACTCCAAATATCTATTTTTCCAGAATCCATTTGCTCATTTTTTAGACTCTAATTTCTAATTTTTCTAGATTTAGATTATTCATATTTTTTAAAGTTACTTTACTTTATTGACATATTGTTTCATGTTTATCAGATCATAGTTTTCGAAAAATGATATTGTTTTTTATAAATGTTAGTTTTTTCATAATCATATTATTTTCCATACTCTTAACATAGTTTTTCATATTTCCTTATACAAAATTATTTTGTTTAATTTGTTTTAAACTAACCATTGTAAAAGTGAGATGTGTATAGATACCTAAGAGATTTATGTAAAAATATGAATTTTGGAAGAGGGAGTTGACTGTTGGAACCTTTTCCTATAAATACCCTATCCATTTGAGGAGTTCGAAAACATCTAGAGGTAACAAGATGTGATGTTATAAAGTGATTTCTATAGAGAGACTCGTGTTCCCTGTGCGGTCTGTGAACATCTTGTTCAGCCATGAGCAACTTATTTAGCTTGATTTGTGCAACAGTTAATTTTGTTGGGCACAATTGAGGGCTTCTGGGGATAGAAAGATAGAGGTTTTGACTACCTTAATGTTTGAGGGATTTTGTGGATATGAAGACATAGGGGCCAACTACCTTAAAGTTTTAGGGCTTTCAGGGATACCAAGCCAGATTCCAATATTCATATCGAGGGATTACCCTAGGGTGGGAATGATGGACTTTCTTGAAATTATAAATCAAGGGACCTTTATCAAAGGTTTTTCTATAACCTTCTATTTGGGTTAAAATATTTCTTACTTGTTAACTTGTTTTTGTTTTGTTTTTTTCCTCTTCAATTTTGTTAAAGATTGAAAGTATACAATTCATATAATTTCTTATTCTTGTATACTCTAATAAATAAGATTCTATACACTTTATGGTAGAATATTTACCTATGTAAACTTTTCTTAAGTTTTTTTCCAGATCTATATTTCTGGATCCTAAGCAAGATTCATTCATAGTTAAGAACCAAAGATGGTTTGTGAATCCATATTATTTAACATTGTTAAACATATATTTCCTTTTAGGATTAAAAAGGGAATGTTTTTAAACCTACAATTCACCCCTCCCCCCTTAATTGAGAATCTGTATCTACATTTTGATCCTACATAAATCTGTACTAATTTATTATAATTTATTTTCTTTCACAATCTCATGAATTAGTACCAAAAGGAAAATTTCATATTTCCTCAAACATAGAGTTAGAAGGAAAACTCCATACCTGAAATATAAATAAATATTAAAATAAATTAAATATATATTTTATTTATTTGTAACATTAATACTTCTACCTTCAATTTCAACCATGTAGAATACCCTTTGTTATGGAAAGTCTCTCTCATTCTCAAAGAAAAATAACGATACATTCTATTAATGGGTTTTTTATGTTCCCTATCAAAAAATTAGATATATTTTCACTAATATGTACAATTACATGAGACCATATAACATATACAGGTTCAAATTACTCACTTGATTTTAGTCATAATAAATCACAGTTAGACAAAATTGTTTGATGTGACATCTCCCTCTACTGAAGGATATATTTGGTTAATGTATATGGTCCAAGAATACTCCTTATTTGGGGAAGTGATAGAAAATTATGTTCAATTTTCTCATATTGTTCTTCTTCATTTTTATTGGTATGTTCCTTCTCATAGACATATAATAAAAATAAATTGAACCTAAATCCGTACATTCTAGAGCCAAGTGACCTTTCATAGTAGAACCCGTGTGATAATTCATATTCCAGACATAAGACTTCAATGTGAACATATTACTTTTAGTTGGATACAAACAAAGAACAGCAACATTTCCTCCAATTAGTAATTTTTTTCAAAGATGGATATTTAGATGAAACATGCAGATGGAAATTGATATAGGAAATATTTTCTATAACTCCCACCAAAATTAATAGTTCCTCATCCAAAATTTTTGAATGAAATACCTTGAAAAATACTTATCACAATGATCTATATAAAAATGTAACAACAAAGAATGTGAAATGCTTACATTATTGGACATAATATAATGGATTGTTATTGGAAGAAACTAATGATGAATGATGTGATAATCGTGAGTCTTCAAATATTACAGCTTCAATACTCTTATATTATACTTTTTTTTATATGGTGCTTGAATACCCAACATAAAAATTAATAGTCTATAGTATTTCCATAAATTGGTTTTTTTGCAGGGGTCATCACATAAGAAAAATAGGGAACATTCCATTTATTTTCACTGATACACAAAGGATACAGTTTTAGTTTTATTTCCCAATCCACCAATTATTTCAAGATCATAAATCTATTTTTTTCACGTGACATTTAAAAGTTTTGAAATCATCATTTCACATATATTTTTTTCAATGTAAATTGTTTCTATGAAATTATGTAACAAATTGGATGACCAAGAAGGAAACTAAAAGAAGATATTTTTCTTCTTCCAATTTTGTCTAGTTTTAGTGGAAAAATTCTTTCACTTTGTAGATTTCATCTGACACATCACAAATGAAAAACTAACATCATCCAATTTATCAAGTACAACAATCCCAGTCCTATTATAAGGTGGAATTTCAGTCTCCATGGTATTGTTAAACCTTTAATGATTATTCCTATATGGATGATCCATTATCAAGAAACATAGATGTCTTATAAAACGAAAATTATGGCAATATTTATGTCTTATGGATCATGAATTATTTATAAATGTAAAGACCTGTAAATTTCAAGGAAATTTTTTCCTTAAATTCTATGGGATTTTACGAGTACGTAGTTTCTAACGGCACCTGATTCTGAGGCCCGGTGTTCCCGGAATCAATTTCCAAACGGGTGAGTTTTTCTATCTTCTGAACCGGTGCACAGAATTGAAATCAAAGGGCACTGATGGAACCGTAGTGCTGGTAATTGCTTAAGAGGACCTTTACCGAAGGCGCATTTTCTTGGGAGGATTTGTAAAAAAAAGTGGATTAAATTAAAAGTAAGATAAAATTGTGTTACAATTTTATTTCGTTTTCTTTTGTGTGAGGATTTTGGGAGAGAGCTCTAATCCCTTGAAGAACTTCATCCACCCACGAAGAATGACACCCTTTGATGAACAATGTCGTCACCACAAGGAGAGATGACATGCCATTCCTTCGTCTCTTTGCAGCTAGTGTGAGACACCATCCCCTCCTTGGACGCATGCCAACGCCCTCTTCGAAACCTCGCCCCACGACGTCATCTTCCGTGTCGTCGGAAAATGACATCGTTTATCGAGGTAGGGGTTATCTTCGTTCAAGTTTAATTTAATGTTCTTTGTTGATTCATTTGGTTTCTTATTACCGACGTAATGAGAGGAGATCAGACTGTACAAACACGGCCGAATTCTCCTCTCTGTTTTCTTGTTGATCAACATTGACAATCGAGGCGAAGGCAGCACGATGTTGTTGCACCACGCAGAGACGAAGAGGACCGTGGCCGAAGCGGGTCGCGGTGGTGGTGCGCGGCACTGTCGTACTGCACTGGAGAACCCAATGGAGGCGGAAGCCGGAGCGGGCCACGGCGGAGGGGAGCGGGGCCGTCGCGCCGCGCTGGTCAAAGAAGGGCTGTGGCGGTCTAGCAGTGGCGGCCAGACAACCGGCCGCCAACACTTCAAGAGGAGGGACCCCCGCGGGTCCCGTGGTGGCTCAACCAGTCGACCATAATGGCCAACCATTTTCCAAAAAAATGGGGGATTAAAACCCCCGTTCAGCGCATAGGGTGGACCCCACGGGTCCGCCGTTTCGAAATCAAGGGGGCGGCGCCCTCTTCGCAGCCCGCTCGGCCGTGAGCCGAGCCACGGCCGGCATCCGACCCAGGCCACAGGCCTCGCCCAGGTGGGCCGGGCTACGCCCAGGCAGGCCGGACCCAGACCCGGGTCAGGTCGACCCGGTTCGGTCCGACCCAGGGGGTATTGGGCCGGGTTGGATCGGGCCCAAACCCCCTATTTTTCGGACCAGGTTCATTCAAACGCACATAACATGGGCTATGAACCTCTGATCGACGCACCATCAGTTGCGTAAGGATCCTTGTATTGAGACGGTCATTTTGGTATAATACACTCAAACTTTCAGTAAAGTTTGGGTACGGCCGGGTTGGTTCGAACCCGAAACCAACTGGGCCCTTTGAGCGGAAACACTTATAACTTAACGACCAGATGTCCGAATGACATGTCGTCTTTTACGTTGAATTCCTCTTAGTGAGATGGTTCTTTTGGATTAATTCCACTTGAGGTTTGGACGTAGCTGGAGTACGGTCAGGTTGGTATTAGCTTAAAAACTAACTGGGCCCCTTGGACAAAAAAGCCAATATCTCTCATACCAGGCATCCAATTAACGCGCCGTCTGTCACGTTGAGTTCCTTTTGACGAGACGGAACACTGTGATACATAAACTCTGGACTTCATGATAGTTGATGTATCAAACCTCTTGGCTCGTGGACCAGACCCTCCCGGAATCGAGCGTGCTGTCTGCGGGAACCATAGAGCTTGTTGCGACTGCGACGACGATGACGACTGTACTTGGATCCTAAGTGGGTTCAGCAGCGAGGACGACTGTACTTGGATCCTATGTGGGTTCGGCAGCAAGGATGATTGTACTTGGGTCCTCTGTGGGTTCGGTAACGATGATGACTGTACTTGGATCCTACGTGGGTTTGGCAGCGATGGTTACTATACATGGATCCTACGTGGATTCGGCAACAACAACTTTTATACTTGGATCCTATGTGGGTTCGACAGAGAGGATGATTTAGAGATTACATCTAATCATCTCCACCCCTCTTCGTGAGTATTATACCTGTGTGAGCTAAGTCTTGACTTCAATCAGTATCGTCGATATGATTGACTTGCTTTCCTGTGTGGATTAGGTTGTGCTTTACTATGTGGTTTGGGTTGTGCTTTCCTGTGTGGATTGGGTTGTGTTTTCTTATGTGGACTGGGTTGTACTTGGGCTCGTGAGTTGGAGCAGAACTGGAATTGTTGACTTAGGTATATGTATGGGCATATACCTAAGTAGAGTTGGTTGATACTTCGTGTTTGTATCTTTCCTTTGTGGTATATCCTTTTTGGATTCTGGGAGGCCTTCGTGGGTCTCAGGGTCCCTACTAAGTATCATATACTCACCCCTTCACGGGCTATTCCCGCACTACGTTGTGTTGGTTGTGGATGACGGACAACATTGATCGTGGTTGAGGCTTTTGGAATGGGAAGGTACCTGGAGGTGGACCACTTGGCGGAATGTACTCGGAATGGACGGCCGGACCCGAGGAGCCGATGAGACTATCTGTACCCACCCTTCAGGTGGTAATTCCAAAGGACGACTTGGTGGTTGCTGCTTTTCTTTTCAGCTGTTGTACTTTCTTTTCTCAGTTGTATTGTACTTCCAGTTGGGTTTGTATACTAGCCCATTTACTTTCCAGATAAGAATTCACACTACCCATTAAACGACCATTGAAAAACATTCAAAGACACAATAAGTTTCAAAATCCAATCCACATGGGAAAACACACCGTTTTGAAATAATCAATCTCATTTGGAAAACTTAAAAGCTTTAAACACCCCAAAACCTTGATATAAAAATTAACGAAGGCTAAAAAAGTGGTTTAAAATATAGATCATAAGGGTTAACTCACCACTTTAAAAACAAAACATTGTTTTCTAACATTTTTAACACTTTCAAATCATCCAAAATCTTAGTTTTGAAATCCAATTAACATAAGAATAATTTTTAAAACATTAAGTAGGTGATTACCACTGATTTTAAAACCAAAATAATTCTTTAAAAAAATACATTTACACATTTTCCCAAACATTTTTCATCGAATATCATTCCATAAAAAGGGATAAAACCACTTGGAAAACACCATTTATCCCTCATGGGCATTCATATATGCATAAGTATAATAAGGAAACACTTTTAAAACAACAATCATTTAAAGATAAAGAAAATATGAAGGAGAGAGAGAAAGGAAGGGAACATGGTATATAAGAAAGCTAGTAAAAATAAGATGATGTAGAAGGATTGAGAATGACACAACAAATCTAACCAAAGTATATCGCTAAATGACTCATAATCCCTTTATAAAGAGGATTATCCATGGAATGGATTAAGAGTAATTTAAAAGTTAATGGAAATGTTCAAGTAATAGTACATCAACGTCCCATTTTCCATTAAAGTCTCACAAATGTCGTCATGTGCCAAGTTCCTTAAGGAACTCATTTATAATAAAAATAAATTAGAAGATATAGGAGTGATTATTCTAAGACATGATTTCTTAGTTATTGTTGAATGAAATCTTTCACTAAAACTTCAAGATCCATGTAGCTTTTCTATTTCATGAAATATCAGTGGTTGAACTTTCTAGAATCACTGTAAAAAACTGGTTGATTGTAGGGGGTTATTTTTTAGTTTAGAAGGGGTTAAAACCCCCTCTAAACAATTTATCAATGGTTATAGTAAATTGAAGTTTAGTTTAGTGACAGTTAGATTAGAAGGGGTTTTAAACAATTTGTCTTCCTGAGACCCATCTGACACCCGAAATCCCACCCCTCACGCTCTCCCGAAATCCCCTATTTAACGCCAGAAATCCCTCACGCTCTCCTCGATATCCCTCCGAAACACACCCAAAATCATCCCACCCCACTGACACCTAAAATCCCACCGCTGAAATCCCCACCTACTACCCAGATTTCCCGCCCCACTGACATCTGAAACCACACCCGCTATACACCCTCGTCCACACAAACACGCTCCTCACAAACCCTCGCTTACACCCGCTGACATCCCCACTTACATTCCGCCCGCCTATACACTGACAACCAACCCCGCCAAATCCTCTGACACCCCCTCTCACCCCAACACGTTTCTCAAACCCTCTCTGACACCCCGCCCACCTGACACCCGAAATCCCGCCCCAACTGACATCCTCGCATACACCCCCAAGCCCGCCTATACGTGAACACCCAAGGCCCAATATCCCTCTGACATGAGAGATCACCCCACCCAACCCTCTACTAACACCACTCCACGCCAACCCGCTTCTTCTCAGGTAGTAAAAATCCTTCTACCAGGATTCGAAACTGCGATCATATAAAAAATTCTCCTACGCCTGTGCCACTAGAACAACTAAATCTATATTATTTATCTTAAATATGTTTTATTTATTTAAACATAGATATATTATATAATATATTTATACATATTTGTGCATAGAAATATAAATAATATAATATATTTATGTATAATAATTATATATAATATATATTTGTGTATAATATATATAAATACATATAATATATAAATAATTATATAAATACATTTATATTATATATTATTATTACACCTATTTGCAAATATTATAAATATATATAATATATTTATAATTAATATAAGACAAAGTTAAATAATTATACATTATATATATATATATATTATAATATAAGATGAAATTAAATAATTATACATTCATATTATAAATATATATTTATAAATACATTTATATGTGTGTGTGACAATAATATTATTAATTATTATTATAAATATATATAATGTATTTATAATTACACATTTATAATATATGTATTATTATATTTAATATAAGACAAAATAAAATAATTATACATTTATATTATAAATATATATTTATACATATATTTATAAATGCGTTTATATTTGTGCGTGTGCGTGTGACAATAATATTATTAATTGTTATTATAAATATTTATAATATATTTATAATTATAAATTTATAATATATATGTTATTATATATAATATAAGATAAAATTAAATAATTATACATTTATATTATAAATAGATTTACAAATACATTTATATTTATGTGTGTGTGTAACAATAATATTATTACACCTATTTTTTCAATTATAAAAAATATATTTTGGTTTTATAAATAGTATACATTTATTTATTTTATGATTTATATTATACATATATTATATTAAATATATTTATATTATATATTTATGTATGTAATTGTATACATTTATATTATATCATGTATACACATTTATATACACACACAAAATAAAATACATTCAGATAATTGAAAATATATAATATAATTAAATGATATAAATATATTTATTACTAAATTAATTTATATTTAATATGGTATACTACAATATATATAAAATAATTATGTAATATATATAAATTTACATATAATAAAATATCTATAATATAATATATATATATATATATATTTAATTTTTTCTTATATTATATATATTTTTATACATAATATAATATAAATGTATTTATGCATAAATATACAATACAAATGTATTTAATATAATATATGTATGATATAAGTCAAAATATAAATGTATAGTATTTAGAAAACCATATATAAATTTTATATATTTTAATAAGTATATTTATAATTACATTTATATTATGTATACCAATATTTAAATATGTATATATTTTTGTTTATATGTATAAGTATTTATTTAATGTATTTATATATTGTGTATATATATTTATATATATGTTTATAATGCATTTAAATACATTTATATATATGTACACACACATGCGCACACACACATATATATTATAAAATTTTAATTTATATGAGATTTATTTTAAAAAATAAATAAAATTTTAGAGGGGGTTAAAAAAACCTCCAATCAAATAGCAGTGGTTCATGAAACCCCTCTAATTTGTTGAATTAGCGGGGGTTAAAACCCCTCTAATGTCATAAATTAGCGGGGGTTTACAACCCCCTCTAATGTCATATGTTAGAGAGGGTTCAAAACCCACTATGATTTTTTATATTAGAGGGGGTTCAAAACCCCCTCAAATGTCATATATTGGAAGGGGTTCACAACCCCCTCTAATTTCTTAAATTATAAGGGGTTCAAAACCCCACTTTAATATATGGGATTAACGACAGTTCATGAACCCCTCCAATTTAAGAGATTAGAAGGGGTTTTGATCTCCCTATATCCTATAAAAAAATTCCATGTTATATATATATATATCACCACTAAAATACAACCGAACATATATGGACACTAATTATTAAATTAACGGTGGTTTTGACATAACTCCCTCTAAAATCAATCCAGATATTACAAAAAAAATGCTAAAAAGATTATAGGGGGTTGTGAACCCTCTCTAAATTCGATGATTATAAGGGGTTGTGAAAAACCCCCTCTAAAATGAATTTAGAGGGGGTTATGCATAACCCCTTCTAAAAATCGCCGCTAATCTGCTGTTTTTTTGTATTGAATGCCCTTTTTGATTTATAAGGGGTATCCGGCCTATGACACTAAATATTTTCAAGACACATGGGAAAAGTAATCCAAATACAATAGATGTTATTCTTTAACTATAGGATCGTTCCATCGAGTACGCCATTGGAATTTAGGATGATGTCTTGGTCTATGTAGGGAAATTAATCATTCCCTTTGATATTATCATTCTATAAATTGTGGAAGAATGATAAGTACTAATAATCATTGGATGAAATTTCATATCATGGGTAAGTTGTTCATTAATTTTAAGTTAGGATAGTTGATATTCTAAATTATAGAGGAGCAAGTCCAATTTGTCTTGATGAAATAGGTGAATCAAGTAGATGAATAGGAAGACCGTCATTTCTTTATCACCACTAATGAAGATTATAGAGAATTAAAAATAAAATTGGTTGAAGAAAAATGTATGATGTACTTGATCAATGTAAAATCCAAAAGGAATACTATGGAAAGTCTTGAGAATATAAAATAAGAAGAAAGATTCACTACAACAGAACTACTTTCAAGGGATTCCTTTACTAAAATACTTCTCTAAATTTTGGTTCCACCCAAGTTAGAGCTATGAAAATTCTTAACAAACTTTAGGTGCTTATTCTTAGGAATAGGAAAAAAACTAATGGTGATAGTAAGTGATGAGATCTCAAGTGGGCAATTCCATCGATTGGTTATAGTATTAAAATAATGTAAGAAGGTCGTTTCATGGGGAATAATTGATACTGTATAAATAGAAGTTTACCTTTTCAATCAAAAACTAAGAGTCGAAGAAGGATATAAACCATCAAGGAATCCAAAATAAATATTTACACATTTAATTATGGAATATATAAAGAAATATTTATTAAAACTATTGGATTTTTAGATCATTTACATAATTTCTAATAGTGAAGGGGTTATTCTGCACCAATTTATGTATAAAAAGGAAGAATGATATTGGTCAAAAAGGATTATGAGTTTATATCCACCTAAAAGGTAATGGGATAAGAGATTGTTTCAACAATATGAAGATACATAATATAGAAAGGATATTATTAAATGGGAAACAATGACACCTTATGATGGAGCTTTCCCACAAACTGTATTGGGAAGCCATAGAGGTGAATTATAAGGAAGAAAAATTTGTAAAAATGAATTTTAAAGACGGGTATACTATAAATGTTTTAGTGCGTTGCATACGTTGACTCCTCAATATAAATGAAGAATCCCAAATTGTGGAAAGATCGATAAATATAACAAAACAAGATACACTCAAAAGATAAAGGTGTTTTTGTTTAACATACTTAGGGTTCTTCTAAGAGGGGAATAAGGCAATGGAAATAAAGATAACCAAAAATTATGGAAGGGGAGTGAAATAAAGGGGTTTACCTTTCAAGGAGCGACGACGATAGGGTAGGGAGCAACGATGATGGCGATAGCGAAGGTGAAGGAGAAGGCAGGGAGAGACGACGGCGGGGCAGGGAGAGATGGCGGCGGGGCAGAGAGCGACGACACCGACACCAACAATACATATCTGCAAAAGCTTTGAAGGTGCGATGGAAGAAGACTGTTAGGGTTATTTTTATAACAATGTGGAAAAACTTTTATCAACGCTTTTAAAAAAGTGCTAATAAAGGTATGTTTTATTGGCGCTAAAATAGAAAACGTTAATAAAACCTACCTCTATCATCGCTAAAATTATAGCACTGATAAAGATATAATGTTAGTAATTTATTTAAATTATTATATATATTTATAAAATTATAAATATAACAAATGAATAAATTTATTTATTTATAATTATAAATATAAATAAATATATATATATATAATAAATATATTTATATAATTATATAAATCTATAAAATTATAAATAAATATATATTTATTATATTTATAATTATATGTAATTAATATATTTATTATAAATAATTATAAATATATAATATAGATATTTATTGTAATTTTATAATTATTTAAATAAATATATATTTATTTATATTTATAACTATAAATTAATATATATTTATTTAAATAGTTGTAAAATTATCATAACTATATTTCTTATATTTACAATTTTATAAATATATATAAATATATTAGGTGTTTCGGGGTACAACTGCATCAAAGACCCGCACACACACCTGCATGCCAAGGTAAACCCAATCCATAGCCCTCCCGAAGGGATAGACTCGAGAATACCCCACGTTTTTTTATTTATATTTTATATACAGGGGTTATGTAATCCTTTATCCAACCGCAGATTGTGACTCATCAATAACACATTGCATCCAGCTACATCCAAATGGATCGCCTGGGACCACCCGCACCACATGCCAACTCACGCCCCTTCGTCGTGGGTGAAGCCCACTTGCCCGCCGTCGTCACAGCCGTCGTGGGTGAAACCTGCTACCCACCATGCATCTAGCACCCCTCTGATGCTCGCCACGATCGTGGGCCATTCCACGATGACAGCACCATCGTTCAACAATGATACAACTATCACCCTTGTCCTCCATGGCTTGCATCGTTGAAGAACGAATGCCTCCATCCATGGCCAACATCGTCGTTGTCCCCTTGCCTAGCAGTCACTTCAACCGTCGCGACTCGACCCCGCCGTCTGCATCCTTTGCGGATTGCACCGCCACATCGTCTCGAAGGCTGTCATCCCCTGTAACCGAGAAATATATTTATTATTTAATAAAATCAATTATCAATTCTATATATATTTTAAAGTCGGGTCCGGCACACTGATCACTTCCTCCTTGCCAAGTCACCGCCTGCTCCGCCGCCTGCTCGTCGTCCAGCTACTCTTAATCTCACCTCCTCCCGCTCGTGATTTTCCACGACTCATATTAGGGTTTCCGGTCTATTTCCCCGAATCCTGTCTCCAGTGAAGCCACCGCAACCGCCTCTGCCTCCACCTCCACAACCGCCTCCGATATCTCCCTGACATCTCCTCCCACTGGGGTATTAGCATCATCCCTGCACCCTCTCGGCTCCCTCCCCGACCACCCTTTCCAGCCACGCCTCCACCTCCGCCAGCACCTCTGATCCCTGACATCTCCTTCCACCAGGTTATCAGCATCTTCATCGACACCTCCTCCAAACCCCGTTACCATTCTACCACCATCCTCGGTGTCAGGTTACCCGGATACCAAGCTTCTCAGCTCGCAGCCTCAGACTCTGCATGCAACCCCTCTTCCATTACGCAACTTCTTCGAACTTCATGTAAGCGGTTATTTATTCTCGGCTCACCATCCCCGACTTATGCATCGCAACCCCTATTCCATCCCACATCTGCTTTGTAGTTCATGTCTGTGATTATTTCTTCTCGGCTCGGTTCCTCCGACTATGGGTCGCATCTCCTATTACCTCCCTCACTAACTTGGCAGTTCAGGTATGAGATTAATTACGTATTCCAAAACCTAAATCATTTCTTCTGCATTTCTCATATCATTTCACTTGTATATTACATCGGGTTCAATTTTTTTTGTCTAATTTTTCATGTTATGTTTGAAAATAACAAACTTCTACTGTGGTTAGTTTTAGGTCTGTGATTATTTCTTCTCGTTTGGATTCCTGCATCTCCTTTTCCCTCTCGCATCAGGTTCACACTTTAGGTCTGAGATTAATTTCCTACTCCAAAACCCAAATCCTTGCTTAATTTCTCATATCATTTCACTTGTATATTACTTTGGGTTCAAATTTTGTTGTCTGATTTTTCATGTTATGTTTGAAAATAATAAACTTCTATTGTGGTTAGTTTTAGGTTAAGCCTTCCAACTTATTTTGAGTCATGCATACAAATTTTGGTTATGCACGTTGATATCCATTACAAGAAAAACCTGTCTTGATTTTCTCATTACGCTGGTGTCGGACTTTCTTCAAATTACGAAAGATGTTCTAGAACAGAAGCACCTGTCTTGTTAATAGTGCTCCTGGTGCCACCAACATGGATATGTACGTGACACATCACATGCTGAAAATGAGATATCTAGCATATCAATACTTCAAACTTGATTTACATTATTTTATCAACATTTAAATGAAAATGTCAGCTGCATATGTTCATGCAAAAAAACAGAGAACTGTCTCCGATTAAGAAGCTTGTTTTCCCCTCTTCCTTCTTTCTGTTTCTGTGTGTGTATTGATAGGTTTTGAGTATCTTTTATTAACAGTAGTGAACCTTCCAATTCTGATTTATTTCTTATATAAGAATCAAGAATTAAATCCCCAAGTATCTTTTATTAACAGCATCGAACTTTCCAATTCTGATTTATTTCTTATGTAAGAATCAAGAATTAAATCCCCAATCATTTTTTATGTGAAAAAACTCAGCACTTACAGCAACATAAGTTACCACTAATGATGTTTATATTGATACATTTTTTTATCACATGGTGACAAATTTTGAATATTTTGTCCTCTGTAGAATGCAAAACTGCTGCAAATATCCAATAAGCAATCAATTTCGATCATGTCGTAGAATTTCCAAAAGACATTCCTCGAGTTGCTCGACCTCAGTGTTTTCCATTTACCAGCAGGATAACTCCTTGCATCCAAACCTTATTCGCCAATGCATGAGAAACCATTTAGCTAATCTTTTGCAATTTCCTCGCAAACCGGTTTTCTACTACTTGAGACTACATGGCCAGGTTATCGTGCGGGGGTTTCAGGATGATGTTTTTCTTGCCAACATCCTATTGCGTTCCTACTCAAAATCCAGTTGTCTTCAAGATGCACAAGCACTGTTTGATAAAATGCCCCAGAAGAATTCAGTCAGTTGGTCTTCCATAGTTTCCATGTATGTTCAGCATGGTTATAATGAAGAAGCTCTGGTGGTCTTTTTGGAGTCCCTTAGGAAGTGTGATGAAAAAACAAATGAGTTTATTTTAGCTAGCGTAATACGGGCTTGCACTCATTTAGGCAGTTTTGATCAGGGCGCTCAATTGCATTGTTTTGTTACAAAGATTGGTTTTGATCAGTGTGCCTATGTGGGCAATTCACTAGTAGATTTTTATTTGAAAACTGGTGAAATAGAAGCTGCCAAAATCGTTTTTGATAATATTGTTGAAAAAACTGTAGTCAATTGGACTTCCATTATCACGGGATTCGTGAAGAGTGGAATGGGTGAAGTTTCCTTGCAGTTGTTTGATCAAATGAGACAGGCTGATGTTCCACTGGATGGGCATGTGTTCTCTAGCATCCTAAATGCTTGTTCAATGCTTAAGTTTCTTAAAGGTGGTGAGCAAATCCATTCATATTTGTTGAGGAGGGAAACCAAAATTGATGTTTTTGCCTTTAATGCACTCATAGATTGCTATGTGAAGTGTGGTAAAGTTCAAACTGGACGGAATCTTTTTAATCAGATGGTATCAAAAGATTTACTATCCTGGACAATAATGATTGTTGGGTATGTGCAGAATTCTTTTACTTGGGAAGCCATAAAGCTTTTTATCAAAATGAAAAGGGTGAATCAGAAGCCAGAAGGGTTTGTTTGCACCAGTGTTCTCACTTCATGCGGTTCAATCAAGGCCCTGGAATTAGGGAGACAAGTGCATTCTTATGCCATAAAGGCTAATTTGGAGCATGATGAGTTTGTTAAAAATGGCTTAATTGATATGTATGCAAAATGTAATTCCTTAGTTGATGCCAGGCAGGTTTTTGATTTCATGGCTGATTGCAATGTG
This sequence comes from Viscum album, assembly GCA_963277665.1. Taxonomy (NCBI): domain Eukaryota; kingdom Viridiplantae; phylum Streptophyta; class Magnoliopsida; order Santalales; family Viscaceae; genus Viscum; species Viscum album. Next base: position 549,933,738 of record OY728148.1, read on the forward strand.
GTGTCGTACAATGCCATGATTGAAGGCTACTCAAGGGAGCAAAGACTATATGAAGCGTTGGTTCTTTTCCACAAGATGAGGCTCAACTTGTTACCTCCAAGTATTTTGACTTTTGTTAGCCTTCTTGGTATATCCGCCTCTTTGTTAAAGATACATCTAGGCCAGCAAATCCATGGTATTATTCTAAAATCTGGGTTCTCTTTGGACAAGTTCATTGGAAGTGCCTTGATAGATGTTTATTCCAAGTGCTCTTTGATAAACAATGCCAGACATATATTTAATGAAATTAAAGAAAAAGACATTGTTGTTTGGAATGCGATGTTATTAGGTTATGCACAACAATCAGAAAATGAAGAAGTGGTCAAACTTTGCTCAGAATCATCAATTTTGGGACAGAATCCGGATGCATTCACATTCATCGCCTTAATCACTGCAACTAGTAACCTAGCAAGTCTCTTGCAGGGCCAGCAGTTACATGGTAGGCTAGTGAAGAGTGGCCTCGACCTTGATCCATTCATTACGAACTCCCTTATAGATATGTATGCCAAGTGTGGGTGCATTGAGGCAGCTCACAAAACGTTCACTTGTACACCTCAAAAAGATGCGGTGGCCTGGAATTCGATGATCTCAACATTTTCACAACATGGAAGATCCGGAGAAGCACTTCAAATGTTCGAATCAATGGTACATGTGGGAATCCAACCTAACTATGTCACCTTCGTGGGTGTCCTTTCAGCCTGCAGTCATGCTGGGTTTTTAGATAAAGGGCTCCATTACTTTGATGCCATGCATGAGTTTGGCATCGAACCAGGTAGGGATCACTGTGCTTGCATGGTCTCACTCCTTGGTCGGATGGGTAAGTTATACGAAGCCAAGGAGTTTATTGAGAAAATGCCCGTAAAACCAGATGCGATAACATGGAGGAGCTTGTTGAGTGCTTGCATGAGATCTGGAAATGTGGAATTGGGTCAATATGCAGCTGAGATGACAGTTTTGGCTGATCCATTAGATAATGGATCATATGTTTTGCTTTCGAATATCATGGCTTCCAAAGGTCGGTGGGCTGATGCAAAGGAAGTGAGGGGGAAGATGAAGCTCAGTGGGGTGGCGAAGGAACCTGGGATTAGTTGGATTGAAGTGAAGAATAAAGTTCATGTGTTCAAAACCGGTGACAAGCCTCATTTTGATGCTGATCTGACTGGTACCATTTTGGATGGTTTGATTCACCATATTGGTGTATTCCACTATGTTCCTGACCGAGTTACTCCTATGGTGAATGATTGATAATATTTTTTGTTAGAAAAAATATCGAAAATTTGAGTGTATTCATGGTACCCTTCTCCAATTTCTAGTTAATTCTCTTTCACAATTTTATATATTTTATCCAATGTGCTGAAAATGAAATTTTTATCTTTTATTTTTTTAATTTCTTGTCAGCATGTAATATTATATATCAATGTTGGTGGTTCTTAGAACACTTTTTTGGGTTTGCTTTTGGTCTAAGTGAATTTTAATGAAAACATCACTGGTGAATCCTACAAAATAGTTGCTTCAATTGGATAACATCTTTGGTAACTTGAATAATGTTTGACGCCATTATAATGAGAATACCGTACTTGTTTTTTCTTTTGACAAGTAACTTAATAAAGGATCAGATTGGTGATCTTTCCATAAAACACATAGTTTAATCTTTCCTTCAACAAAGAATTCTGAGAACTGATTTGTATGCATGACTCTTGAAGACAGGATGTGCCTGTTGGAAAATTATAGTTTATAGCAATTAGTGGTTTATGGTTTTAGGCAAACAACGTAACATCCTTCAATCTAGTAAAAAATAAAATTAACTGCATAATAGTGTCATTTTAAGTTTTTAAATGAAATGTTATGAAATAGCTTCAAGAATAATGAGAAATCAGTTGCAAAAGTGATTATTTGATGGGCTAGGTTGAAGTTTGGGTTAGTGTTTGTGTGTTTGACTGAATTGGATAGTGGATTTTAGAAATCCATCCTTAAAATAAGGGTTAAGATCATGCCATGATCCTATGTAACATGTCCCATAGTCAATTTTGGTAAATTTACAGGGAAATATGAATATCCTGCAAGGAAAACACCCCCAAAGTTTTCAAAGAAATGTTCCAATGAGTTCCCTTAAAATATTTTATAGGGGTTTGAGTTGTGCAAACACGATTAATAGAGTTTAATTTTAAACTGGTTATATTTTTACACGGGTCAATATGAGACACATCTAGTTAAATGGACTAGTTTATGGCACGTTTAATTAAACAGGTCATTTCTTGTCAGATTCAGGTTGAACATGTGAACCCAAAGAGCAGCCCGTTCATTAATCATGTTAGAAAATTCATACCCAAACCAGAAAATAAGTTATGCACTTTGCCACCCGATGCATTGACCGGACATTATAGAAGACGAGTTTTGTTTATCCATGTCATTTCATCTTTTCAAATCAGCCCTCAAAGATGATATTCAGGTTTTGGACTGCCATCTAACAATCTTGCAAACACAATTATTTGTCAGAATGAGTCGATCCCAAGGGCAATCATCTCTGAAACAGAAGCAGTTTGGCTCGTCCCCTTCTCTAACGGATCCTGAGCGCATTGTCCATGAGCTGATCAGGAGCAAACAAAGGTCAGGAATATGGATGCGAGACCTGAAAGAGCAGGCAAACCTCCCGGAGAAGATGGTTGAAAAATCCTTGTTGTCCCTGAAGAACAAGAACCTCATAAAGCCGGTGGTGAACATCCACAACAAGAGCAAGAAGCACTTCATTGCATGCGAGTTTGAGCCCTCGCCAGAGATCATGGTGGTGCGTGGTATGTGGACGGCAGCCTGGACACAGAGTTCATCGGCGTTCTGAGGGCACATTGTTATGAGAGGATACAGAAGATGAAGGTGGCCACAGTGGAGCAGGTGTGTCGTGCGATCAATGGGATGAGGATCCTGAATGTGGCCATCACTATGGAACAGATATCAGAGATAGTGAGGGCCCTGGTTTTGGACAATGAGGTGATGGAGGTGAGCAGCAGTGGGAGTGGGGAGTTCGAGTCCATCCCAGCTGCGAGATTGTGTTATAGATGCACCAGTAGGGGTGGGTTTGGGAAGGGGGTGAAGGTCGGTGCCATGGCTTCCATTCCTTGCGGGGTCTGTCCCCACATCAGGCTGTGCACGCCAGATGGCGCCATCAACCCTCGCGATTGTGTTTATTTCAACAAGTTCTTGGAGTTTTGATTGACTCTGTTTTTTCTAAACTTACTGATTCTGTTTTTTACTTCTATGATAAATGACACCAACTTGATTCTCAATCTGGGATGAAATGTGAGAGGTTTTTCAGTCTCCTGCAAGCTTATCTTGTCTGTAAGTGGACGGTCTTCTTTGGTGGGGTATGAAGGTGGTTCTTCGACCATGCTCATAAGGCTTCCATCATCTTCTTAATGTCATTCGTGACATGGAATGTTAGAGGGGTGGGAGTCCCCTCCAGAATTGTGTATATCAGAAGTGTGATCTCCTCTCTTAATCTGTCACTTGTTGCCATTCTTGAACCCAAACACATGTTTGATCAGTCACTGGAGTTTGCTAATAAATTGCAGCTTCCTTGTGTCATGCACACAACACCTACCAACAACCATATCTGGATTCTTTGGAAACAGAGTATCACAATGGGCTTCATTGATTCTTCTCCAGAATATGATACAACCAAGGTTCACTCTAAAAACTCTCGACTCTATTTGACTTTTGTATATGCCAAATGTGAACTGGATAACAGGAAAGATCTCTGGAAATCCCTGTCGGAGTTTGATCCTGTAGCTGTGACTTGGGTTGTCGATGATGTCTTCAACACCATTGCAGATCCATCAGAGAAAAGAGGCAACTATTTCTCTAAGAAATCTATATAGGGATTTAATGCTTTAATGGCCAAAAAACAACTTTTTGGCATGGGTTTCAACGATTACACCTTTACATGGTGCAATAACTAAAAAAACAGAAGATGGGGTGCAGGTTGGACATGTTTTTTTCCAATCTTTAAGGAATTTCTGAATTCAAAAATAAGAAAATATCTAATTTCCCTCAATCGTTGTCTGACCATTCCCCGCTTGTGTTTTCTTTAGAGATTCCTCTCTTATCTCTTTTGGCTTTTGTTCTCTTCTCAATTGGCTCTACAAGAAGACCTCATCCAGCAGGTTACCCTCTCATGGAAAGATCTTGCGTCCGGTCCGTCATGGGTCATCCTTCATTCAAAGCTTAAGCGATTAAAGGTAGCTCCCACGAATTGGATTTCCATGAAGTAATCTCTTGCTTTCTGTATTTCCACAATCAGGAGATCTAGGATCTGGACCAAGCCCTTCGAATCCAGTGGGATGAGCAGGCCATTGAAAATCTGGTGTATAAACAGAAGATTTTTCTGGATGAGCTGCTTAGGGGGGGAATCCAAGCACATAAAAAATCAAGGGCCAGGTGGCTTCGGGAGGGAGATGAGAATACAATCTATTTCCATGCATGTATCAAAGAAAGACACTGGTTTAGAAATCTAAATCTGTAAGGGGAAGACAGATCATACACCAATAACATCGCTAAATTGGGATCCCTGGCCACTCATCATCCTCACTTCAGATGCAGAGGTTCCTTTTCGCTGTGGTGATCCCAACTCCTCCACCTGGAGTGATTATTGCAATGTTATTGCTCTTATAATATTTTCTTAATAGAGCTTTGTGAGCAGGGCTAATCCTTTGTAAGAAGATATTCACAATGCTGTCAAAAGCCTCAGATCAGATACCGTGCCGGGTCTGGACTCGACTCTTTTTATCTCATTGCTTGGAACATCATCAAGGCTGATGTCAGTAAAGTGGTCCTCATATTTTCAGCAGCGTCCCTCTTCCTCACTCTGTGTCTGCCACTACTTCAGTTTCCATCCAAAAAACCAGAAACCATTATCGATTTCAACATTTCCGGCCAATCTGCCTTTGTAATTTTTCTTACATGATTGTGGCTATGATTTACAACGCCCGACTCTCTCTTCTTCTTCCTAACATTATCTCGTATGAGTAACATGGATTCATTCATGGAAGGAGTGTTCAAGGAGCTTCTGGCCTTGTCAAAGAGATGGTAATGGATATAGATCGTAAGGTGCGTGGTGGTAACATCATGGTTAAAGTCTATACAGAGAAATATGACAAAATGAAATGGGGCTTCGTGCTAAAGGTTTTGAGAAGGTTTAATTTCTCAGAGAGAGTTTGTGGTCTTTTCTTTAGATGTATCTCATCCCCTCGGTTTTCTATTTCCCTCGTGGGCGAGTGGTTTGGATTTTTCAAGTTTTCACGGCCTTCATCACGATGATCCTCTTTCTGCAAACCTTTTCATCCTTGATCAAGATGCATTTAGTAGGAACTTACACCAGCTTATTGAGGAGGGCACTGTGGGGTGCTTCAGGAGCAGCTAGGCTCTCCGTGTGAAGGAATGGATATTGGCCTTCTTCTTCTTCTTCTTCTTCTTATTCTACTACTGCTGCTGTAATCCTCTGATAGGGTTGTTTCTGCAGCAGCAGGGGAGAAGACGCCGCCTGAAGCCACCCAGTTCAGCCATCTAAAACAAACTGTCAATTGTAAAGGACAATACTGCCCCTTGTAAAGGACAATACTGCCAGGGGAGAAGATGCCGCCTGAAGCCACCCAGTTCAGCCAAAGCTGAAATTCAACCAAGTAAAGCCATCTAAAACAAACTGTCAATTGTAAAAGACAATACTACCCCTTGTAAAGGACAATACTGCCCCTAGTAGCTAATATCCATTCCCTCACATAGACAGAGGAATGTATATTGGCCCTTTTCTTCTTCTTCTTCTTCTTCTTCTTCTTCTACTACTACTACTGCTGTAATCCTCTGGCAGGGTTGTTTCTGCAGCAGCAGGGGAGAAGACGCCGCCTGAAGCCACCCAGTTCAGCCATCTAAAACAAACTATCAATTGTAAAGGACAATACCGCCCCTTGTAAAGGACAATACTGCCAGGGGAGAAGATGCCGCCTGAAGCCACCCAGTTCAGCTAAAGCTGAAATTCAACCAGGTAAAGCCATCTAAAACAAACTGTCAATTGTAAAGGACAATACTGCCCCTTGTAAAGGACAATACTGCCCCTTGTAAAGGACAATACCGCCCCTGGTAGCTAATATCCATTCCCTCACATAGACAACCCACTGCTCACATTCGTAACACCTGGTGTTTTGCATCTTCTCTTTAGGGATGACATGCTTGTTTTCATCAACTGGAAATGTAATTTAGTAGGGTCTAGCTAAAGCTGAAATTCAACCAAATAATGTCCATCCCCTCTACAAGCATTCCCCCTATTTAATACCCCATCATACTACCAACAACTCCAAACCACTACAACCAGGTAAAGTCATCTAAAACAAACTGTCAATTGTAAAGGACAATACTGCCCCTGGTAGCTAATATCCATTCCCTCACATAGACAGCCCACTGCTCACATTCCTAACACCTGGTGTTTTGCATCTTCTCTTTAGGAATGACATGCTTGTTTTCATCAATTGGAAATGTAATTTAGTAAGGTCCTTCAAACATGCTTTAGCAGTCTAAGGTCACTGGAGTGGATACACGACTAATCCTGCTAAGAGAAACATCTTTATCTCATCTTTCACTTCCCCCAGCAAGATTGAAATGCTGGAGTTGGAGTCGGGCTTTCTTAAGCAAAAGCTTTTCCTCTCATTTATCTGGGAGCGCCTCTTACTAATGAGAATGTTTGTATCAAATATCTAAAGGAAGAGACAGTAAATCGTATCAGGAATTGGAAGAATAAATTCCTCTCTCCTCTATTGAATGCTTCTTTGAGGATTTTCTTTGGGACTCATGCTCAGGCAGACGCTCCATTGGGTCAGATGTAGGGGTGTAATTTCGGCCCGACCTCGGGCTGGCCCGGACAGGGTCGGGCCGGGCCTGCCATGCAAAGTGTCGGCCCGCTGACCACTATTCGGGCTGGGCCGGGTCGGCCCGAACAACCCAATAAGGCGGCCTGAGCCCGGCCTCAGGCCGACCCAAACCATCGGGCCGGGCCGGGCCGGGCTTTTTCAAGTCGGGCCGTGGTGGACTTTTATTATTTTCAAAATAATTGTCTCTTAATTTTTTTTATTTAAACATTTTTATAACATTTATTTAAAATGTTTCTTTACATTTATTTTTAAATGCATGTTTTTTTGTAAAAGCGTTTATTTTATTTTTTATTAACATTTTACAGTGGGTGGGTGGATATGTTTTTTATCTAAATATATATATATACATATTATTTGCAAATTGTAAAAAAAATGAGGGGTGCGCAACTGCCGTGGGTGAGTTTAAAGCCTTAGTATTTAAACGTTTTTCTAACATTTATTTAAAACATTTTTTACATTTATTTTTTTTAACTTATTTATAATTTTTAAGCGTTTGTTAGTATTTTTTATTTAAACATTTTTATTTAAACCGTTTTTTTAACATCTGTTTAAAACGTTTTTTACATTTATTTTTAAATGATTAATTTAAAACATTTTTGAATTTTTTTAAACGCATGCTTTTTACGAGTATTTTATTTAAAACATTTAACTTTTTTTTCCACATTTTAATGTAAAAAGTATTTTTTAAGTGTTTGTTTTAAAAAAATTAATTTAAATGTTTGTTTTAATTTTTTTTTAAATTTTTTTATTTAAACCATTTTTTAACACTTGTTTAAAACGTTTTTTTTACATTTATTTTTAGACGTTTAATTTGAAGTTTTTTTGAATGCATATTTTTTACATGTATTTTTTTTAAACATTTTACACGTTTTTTGTTAAAACATTTTACAGTGGGTGAATATGTTATTTTTTTCTAAATAGGTTTATACATGTCTGAATTTATATATATTATGTACAAATTAAAAAAAATAAATGAGTTATTGGGGGTGCACAACAGTGAGTGGTGAGTTTAAAGTGTTGTTATTTAAATGTTTTTATCATTTATTTAAAACGTTTTTTTACATTTATTTTTTTAACTTATTTATTAAAAGTATTTTTTAGCATTTATTTAATTTAAAACATTTTTTTAAACGTTTTTTAATTTTTTTGCAGGGCAGGCCCGACCCGGCCCTGTCTGGACTGAAATTACACCCTTAGCGGGTGCGCAACAGTGGGTGAGTTAATTTTTTTCTAAATAGATTTATATATGTATATATAGTATATATAATATATGAAAGTTTTATCATATTTTAAAAAAAATAATGAGGTTGGGGGTGTGTGAATATCATTTAGTGAGTAGTTATTTTTTGTTAATATATAATAAGTTATTATATATATATATATAATATGAGAAAATTGTAAAAAAATAATTAGGGGGTATGTGCGAACATCATTGGGTGAGTTAATGACTTAATAGATTTATATATGTATAGTATATATAATTTATGCATGTTGCAACGTACTTAAAAAAATTAATGAAGTTGAGAGACTTGCACGAACATCATTAGGCGAGTGTGTTATTTTTTTTATTAATATACAACAAGTTATTATATATTTATAATATTAAATCATTGATATATATATATATTGCTTTGTTTATATATATATATATATATATATATTATATTAAATCATATACATATACATACATACATATATATATATATATATTATTAATGGATTTTTAAAAACCACACTTAATTGATGTATATTTTTAATTGATTTGTTTATATATATACACTATTATATTAAATCATCGATATATATATATATATATATTAATAGCTTTGTTTATATACATATATATTATATGATATCATATACATATACATACACACACACACACACACACACACACACATATATATTATTAATGGATTTTTAAAAACCACACTTAATTGATGTATATTTTTAATTGATTTGTTTATATATATACACTATTATATTAAATCATCGATATATATATATATATATTAATAGCTTTGTTTATATACATATATATTATATGATATCATATACATATACACACACACACACACACACACATATATATATTATCAATGGATTTTTAAAAACCATACTTATTTTTTTATTAATATACAACAAGTTATTATATATATATAATATTAAATCATTGATATATATAGATATTTATTAATAGCTTTGTTTACACATATATATATATTATATTAAATCATATACATATACATATACATACATATATATATATATTATTAATGGATTTTTAAAAACCACACTTAATTGATATATATTATTAATGGCTTTGTTTATATATATACACTATTATATTAAATCATTGATATATATATATATATTATATCATATTCATATACATATACATAGATACATATATATATATTATTAATGGATTTTTAAAAACCATACTTATTTTTTTATTAATATACAACAAGTTATATATATATAATATTAAATCATTGATATATATATATATTTATTAATAGCTTTGTTTATATATATATATATATTATATTAAATCACACACACACACACACAGATATATATTATTAATGGATTTTTAAAAACCACACTTAATTGATATATATTATTAATGGATTTGTTTATATATATAAACTATTATATATATAATTATATATAATAATAATTATATGTATATATATAATATCATTTTTTGTTAATATATAATGATATATGCACATATAGATAGAAATACACACACACACACACACACCCCCTTAGTCAGCTGGAAACGTCTTGCCATGCCCACTGATGAAGGTGGCCTCAACCTTCTTCCTTGGCCGATACTGTGAAGGCAGTTCACGGGAAGCTTGGTTGGGATCTCATGGAAGACAGGACCTTATGGATGGGTTTCATGTGTGGAAAATACAACCACCCTTCTAATCTGATTCACTCTATTCTTGGCACCCATTCCTCCACAATCTAGAAGTAGATTTTACTAACACCGCCCTCGATACTGAATCACTCAAGATGGCTTGTTGGTGAGGGAATGGCGTACATCTGGAAAGACAACTAGGCAGGGAACCCTTTGTTTTTTCCTGGATGTCCAGCTCCTCTGATGAATATTCGTTCAGCCTGGCCCATCCAACCTCTTCTCAATGCAGTATTGGATAACTATTGTAAGCTTATTGCTAATGATATCTCTCTGGATTGCCTTGTTTTCACTGGCGTCTTGAGTGGGCGTTTCTCTTTTACATCATTCCGTCGGCGACGTTCCTCTGATATGGTGTTTTGGTGGGGAGCTACCACGTGGAATAGATTTCTACTGAAGAAGACGAGCTTCTTCCTCTGGAGAATATGCAGAGGAGGAATCCCTTCTAATGTAGCCTTTTAGAGACACAATATCTCTCTTGTCTCTAAATGAAGGTGTTGCCCAACCCCTTTAATCAAATCTTCTGCCCATCTATTTGTGGGAAAAAGCCCAGCTTTGTTTTTCTAGCTTCATTTTCGCTCTCTGGTAACATGAGGCGCAATCTTTGTTCCTTCGAGCACTTGCTTTAATCCAGGTTTCTGGTATTCAAGTTGACTCGGTCTGGGCACCTTTGTCTCATCCTCATCTTCCATATGTTGGCAATTGCGGCTCCGCTGCAATGAGATCATGATTGGGGCCTGCATTGTCTTTGAAGTTATGATATACTAAGTTTCCTGAATTATGGCGGGTGGCAGTGTGGTCTATGACCAGAGGGGGTATTCTCTTTGCCTTCGCTGCCACTTTTAACTTGGGCTCTCTGATGGAAAAAGCAAGAGCTGCCTTCGTAGGTATTCGACTTTTCTCAAAAGTGGGGCTTTGTATTTCATAATTCAAACTTGACTCTGCAGCAGTTATTGGTCGCTTCAACGGATCTGGTTTTTCACCATGGATGATCACCTATGTTACCAGGCGTTGTCGAAACCTCTATCCTCAGGACCTGACTATCATTCATACTTGGAGAGGGCAACATCATAGCTGATGCATTGGCCTCCTTTGGAAGGTCGCTTGTGGTGCCTAGCTTTTATCTCTCGAGTCCCCCTCTGGTTGGTTGGTTGTAAGTGATTGTAAATGCTTTATAGATCTGTGTAGCTTTCTCCTTTTCCTCTTAATTATAAAGTGATGATGATGGACGTCAATACCAAATTGTGTGAATGGACGTAGGTCACAAAATTCGAGTGAAGGTCAATGCGCCCCTGGCTTGGTAATGCACCTTCCTAAATTCTATAAAAGGGGCCTTTTTTACTTGAATTTGAAGTAAGACTTTCCTAAACCATTATTGAACGCGAATTGGTAGTTCATACATGGTAGTAATGAACTATCCATGTGTTTTGCATTAGTATAAATTTTCACTGCAGAGGTAAAGCAAGTAAATCACTATGAAATTTATTATCTGAATGAGTTTACACATTGAAGGTAAACCAAGTAAATCATTGTGGTTTATGATCTAAATGAATTTACAACCTACATCCGGGAGAGTTGAGAGACAGGCCTCCTAATCACGGGACAAGATCTAATTATGGAATAAATGCTTAAAAATTCACCCATAGTCCTAACAACATTCAACACAACAAGCTTCCTAGTGAACCAACATGTTAAAAATGTACTTTGAAGAAGAGCAAATAAAAAATTGTTACCAAAGGATTTATTTTTTATTTTAAACTAACACCAGAGCATGAGTGATGTAAACAATGAAGTCAAATATTATCTTAGTATATGCGGTTCTCATCATAAGACTTGGTGTTAAATTTTTTCATGTGACTTGCTACTAATTAACTTGAGCTAGGTCGAGTGTACTCAACACTACTGAATGATGGTGTGATTAAAGTCCCCCATAGGTGTAATGACTTGACTCGAATCACCTATTGGCCAAACCTATATTGGTGGAACACCATAGGAACACTTTGATTACCGAAGGCTTACATAATGTCGAGAGATGAAAGGTGGAGTGATGAAAAACAATTTTCCCAACTAAGTTGTGATTAGATCTTATTGAAGAACCGACATGACCCATTCACACAAAAAATATAAACTTGTATACCGAAGGGAAGTAAACTCGTACGCTTGAGGGTACTTGGTATAAGGATTGATTCTGGGGCAAACCATCAGGATAAAGCAACGTACAAACAAGGTTGAATAACGCTCAGATAAGGGCAAAAATTTCACCTTTTTATTGTAGTTCCCTGTGCAATAAGGGCAACATTTTAGGTGTTTGTTTTGGGCAATGAAATTTTCCGAGTCGGTTCTACTTGGAATATTTGTATAAAAATATAAATAGATATCTAAATGTAAAACATTGTACAAGTACAATCCAAAAACATTGGTACAACCATTGACCAGTCCTCACAATGTCATAATAAAAAAACACATGATGACAAAAAATGAGTAAAAAAGAATCAAAAGTAGCCCAAGATATCTTGCTCGAGTTAAGGCCTGCAAGCTCCCGAAGTCCCACTAAGCTCCTGTAATCTAATTGTAAGAACTCTCTCGTGTTGGTCCCTTCCCTTTACCAAGATCATGCAAAACAAAATCTATATGAATCCCCAAGAGGACACATATTGGGCAAGAACATTGTAACCACTAGGTGGTCACCACTCGACCCCTGTCAAACCGATGCGGTAGTAACATAAAAAAGGAGTGCAAACAATATAAAATACTTGAGCAGTTTATAACAGAAGTGTTGAAATTAAATAAACCAAAAGTTAGGGTTTATCAATGTCCATCCCAGATCAAGTCATGGTTCATAAACAAAATTGGAGCATTACAAAGCCCACCCCAAATAAATAATGTTACAGTGAAGGAACTTGAGGCTTTGCAGAAGCGTGAAAAAAGATATTTAAAAAATTTGGGTTTGGATTTATGTTAAAAACATTGAATCCGCAATACCCCCTGCCCACGTTTTTCATGGATCGTGTGTAATTAAATTTCTTGCATAAAAAATAAAATTGAACGAAACTGTAAACGATGCCTTGTTCATTTGAAAACACCAATATGATTTGCTCATCGTTGGCATGTTGTAGCTCAAAGGCGCCAATCGAGACATCCTCTAGATCATCCACATGTGCACCAAAACTCTTGGATCGTCGTTTTTCGATTCATGGGTGCTTGGGAAAGAAATCGAAGTGCTTTACGTCCCTTCAATCGCGTGAAGAACATGTGATCGATTCTAGAGAGCGAATCAATCAAAGCTTGTTCTTTCTTTAGTTTCTCTCTCTAAAACTCAAGATAGGGGAAAACACTCAAATTTATGGAAGGGGGTGGCCTCCACATTTCAAGCTTAAAACATCTCTTTATATCAGTGTTCAAGTTTCCATAAATAGCATTTTGGTCCCTATGAAAACATAACCTTCAAAAACGCTAAAAAACACCCACTTACGATTTAGTTAATTGGTCATAGGTGTCATAAATATTTTATCACTATCTCATGACATTAATAACATTTCATGTGATAAAAGGAGAACTGTTTTTTTGACTTGTAAACCCCCCTAATAATTTAACGAACCTTGAACGTGTTATGTTCGTTCGAAAAAAATTTATTTTCTCATATTCACTTTTATACTTAAAACAATTTGTGAATACCTTGAGAAATAAATTCAATCATCATTATTCTAAAATTAAATAATATTATTGAATTATTTTACTTGCGATGATCACACTTGGACGTTTACCGGCCTCTGTTCGTGGGTCCCACTTCATCCTAAACCTTTATTCATCTTAATAGGTGGAACTTGTGGATAAACTTAGCACGCGACCCTTTATGCCCTTGTCTCAATAGCAATTGATCCCACTCACAAACTAAAAACGGAGTCTAGCAACATATCATGACCCTCATGGAGATAAGGTTTGTCATGGCTACAACAACCTCCTATGAACATGCTTTGTGTAATATAATCTCTTTGCTTTGTGGTATCTTATAAAGCAGGATGCACACTTTGTGTTATCATCCTTTCTTGATTTATTTATTTGGTGTACTTATTAGACGGACTTACCTTCAATCACTATGACCATGAATTTAATAAAGGTATTACCAACCTGGTCAATTGAGCTTGAGATATCTCTTCCTTTTTGTAACAGCCTGTGCCTTTTTGTCATGTTACTTTGCTAGTTTTGGGTGTTGGAGGTGTTCCAGAGAAGGCCTGATGAGGTTCCGGGAGTTTTTAGTGGAGGTTGGGGCTACAGTAGAGCTTCTACAGGAAGTTCGCATCGTGTAATGTTTACACGACGTCTAATGGTGGTTCACGACTTGTGTAACCGGCTAATTCATGACCTGTATACGATTAAGGAGTAGTTCATGAGATGGAAACATGCAGTGTAAGTGGAATTCATGACGCTTATTAAATAAAGGCAGAGGCAACGTGATTTTCTGCGAAAGATGAAAATTTTAGGAATCCTGTGAAATACACGTTGTGTAAGGTTTACACACGATATGAAATTGACAGATTCCATGTTGTTTTATAACCCTTTCAGATGATTCTTTTCAATCAACCGCACATTCTTTCCTCTTGTTCCAGATGATCCCTAAGCACCTTGGGAGGATCTTCTAGCCTCCTCCTCCCGCTTCGATCCGTTGGTTTCGGTGGTTGTTGGTTGACGATCTGCGGTGAGTGATTTCTCTTTTCCCCGTGGTTTTCTTTCGTTCTTCTCTTGGGGATTCGCTGCAGTAATGTTGATTTGGATTGAGTTGTGAGTTGGGCTGCGTTTTTGATAACCCTTGATGCAGTGTAGGTTGATCCGTGATCTCATGGTGCAGTTGTGGTTTTCGAGCAGTTCTTCTTCGCCCTACGGTGCACAACAAGTCAACAAAGCTCTTTGAGGTGGGAATCCCTCGTTTCTCTTTATTGTGTATCATACAGGAGGGGTTTACTCTTGTTTACCTATGAGATATGGTTGTGTTGTCTTAATAAAAGATAAAGAATTGACTAATTGAAATTAAAGGGGAAAGATGAGGAATGATTCACATGCTTTTACAACTTTGATATTATTGTGATATTGTGGATTGACCGGCTTGATGCCCCGCTAAAAATCGTGACTGTTGGGAGCCTTTGATTGCGCTGGATGATATGTGTTGTGACTGTTGTGATATCACCCTAAAATGGAAATTGGATAACCATTTATATTTGGTTAATGAAATGGTTGCCTTAGGATTATGACTTGTGTGATAATACCTCTAAAATAAAGAAGTGAAATGTGATAAAAGCCCCTTTGTAAATATTTAAAATGTCTTTTGATGTGATGTGATGTGTGGCCGTGCTTTTGTGGTGGCAATGTGTGGTTTTGATGCGGTGTGGGGCAATATGTGGTTTGTTGGCCATGCTTTTGGGGCGGCGAGGTGGTGGTTGTTTGACAGTGCTTTTGAGGTGGCAAGGTGGTCGTTGTTTGGCTATGCTTTTGGTGCGGTGAGGTGGTGGTTGTCTGACCATGCTTTTGGGGCGACGAGGTGATGGTTTGTTCAGACGTGCTTGTGGGACGACAAGGTGATGGTGTGATGAGGATGATGAGCTGCTTGCGATGTGTGGTTGTGTTATGCTAGATGCTCAGGTAGTGATGACTAAGGTTTGGTTTGGTTAATGAGATGGAAATGATTAATAAAGAACTAAATGATGGGTTGTGTGGTTAAATGTGGTTGATTCTTAATAATGAAATGAATGTGTTGGATAATGGAAATTTTTCGGTGGTGTGATGTGGCTTGTGGTTTGTGTGGTGTTGTGGATTTAGAGGTGACAGTGAAAGTGGCAGTGTTGTGAGTTGATTAGTGTTTGGTTGTGAACCCATATGTTGAGTTTGTGTGTGGCTATGTGTATATACATGTATATTCTTGTGATTTCTATACATGCCCCACCTGCGTTGAGCACTATGTGCTGACACCTGTATCGTCACACGGGGGGTGTTTTTCCCAACATCCCGATAATGAGGATGGATGATTGGCTACCCGTTCTTTCCCGCTCTCTTCTAGGAGAGTAGATATGCACATGTTGTGATGACTAGAGGTCTGTTTGTGCATTAGCAAATGACCCAGGTGTTTTTGGGTGAGAAGTGGTATGATTGTGCTTGTGGGCCGATGATCGGGTGTTTTCGGGTGAGATGCGATGAGCGTGCTGTGGGGCGATGTCCCAGGTGTTTTCGGGTGAGATGGGGTATATAAGGCCCCAACCTTAAATATTACTTAATCTTGAGTTATTACAAGAATACACATTGATAATCTTTTCAGGTTTAGAGTTTTAGAGAATTAGATCATAAATCATGCATTACATTCCACATTTCAACAAGTTGGTTACATAAAAGACAATATTCATTTTTCCCATCAAAGGAGACATATTTAAAATAAAACATGGATTCTTTCATGAAACTTCCTCGACACTATCATCTCATTATGTACTTTTCCCTTGACCTGTGAAAAACATTTCAAAAACTTGGGATGAGCATAAAAAGCTCAGTAAGGGATATAAAAGTACGGAATGAAAACATTAGTCCATGTATACATAAGAATTAATGAAATCATAGTTTACTCATAAAACATAAGAACTTTATCATAACTCATGAAATCATAAGATTTATGAATAACTCATAGAAAACATAAGACATAAAGGTAACTTGAGGCATTCATAACATTCTTACGTAGGGAGTAACCCTCATGGTTACGTTTGGAATACCCATCACAATATATTCCCTAAATCTCTTCGGAGAAACCTTAGCGTTTAACTCCTTCGTGTTACCCAATGCATTAGAGAGTTATATCGGGCTCACCCGCCCTTAGTTTATCATGGAACCACCCGTCTTCATAAATAATGCCCAAGAACCATAACATAATCGTATCACATAAAACATGTATAAAGGAAACATAATATTTCCACATTTCAATCACAAGATATCAAAAATACATTGATATAATCAAAACATTATCAAAACCATTTTCAATACCAAAATAAAAGAAAAGTAATATATGATATTTATTTTTCATTTTAAAAAAAGTTATGGCTTGTAGAGGAAGCCGAAACTCAAATAATGGTCACGGCGGCGGAGAAGTCGTTGTCGCCGCATACGTACGACAAAACATTCCCTTTTGTCGTTTAGTAAAATGCTTCGTATAAAAAAGATTCATTTTGAATAAACGTAAAAGTCAAAGGGATTTATACACCGTATAAAAGAAAGTTAAGTATAAAACAAAATATGTCTCAATGAAAGGAGATTGAGACGAAGTCCCTTACCTCGTGTCCGACTTGACTCGATCGTTCTTTAATCTCCTGAATAATAAACTAGAGTTAATTTCTACTTTCTTAAGAACCTTTTTCAAGTTCATTATTCCTTTTATATAACTTATTACCATGTTATGAACATTATGTAATTATTTAAGTTAATAACGGTCGTTTTGTCGATCTTCGGTACTTGAGCCAAAAATAAACTTCTTATAATTACAAGTTGTTCATGTGGTAAAATATCCATTATATCCAGAATTATATTCATGATGTAGATATCATATATATCATATATATCCAGTATATACATGCATTTATAATATTACATAACATTTAGAGGTAAGAAATGAAATGTACAGTTCATGGAGACGGTAACCCGTACGTACGCATGGACGCTACTTTCATTTCTATTTCATATTTAATGGAGTGAAATCATAATGATATAAAGGTATATTATAATTCTGGTATAATATTATATATAATATCATTAACTCCATCCTTTATACGTCCCACATATGGCATTAACGATTCAAATCACTTTGAGGGGGCAGTAGTCCGCACTTCCTAAAATGAAGATATCGTGTTTTCCCATAATGGAAACCATAAAGGTATGCCATAAATGAAAAATACAGAATCATAAGGAAAACATAAACATAATATATATCATATATAAATAGAGTGACATCTTAATGGCCACCATGAAAGGCGTTAAAAGAAGATTGAACAATCATCGTTTCGTGAGTCATAAATTAACCATCCACAGAAATAGTAAGTTCTTTAACCATTAGATGGAGGTGTGTGTAAGTGTAGTTCGAATCTTTCTCATAACAACATCCTAGTATATTTAAGATACTGGTGTTGTTACAAAAGAAAGGAATAAAAAGAGTTTAGGGGGTGGGAGAAGCAAAATAAAACAAAAGAACATAAGAGAAGACATTACCTTTAAATCGGGTAGCTCCCCTTGGTTTGAACCAAAAGGGCTTCTTGAAGAGCTTTCTGCCTAAGGTAAGGCTTCTATGATGAAGAGAGAGATGTGGAGAGATAAAATGAGTAGAGTTTGGCCGAGCCAATGGCTTGAGAGGTGTGGGTAAGGTGGTAGAGGTGGAGGCCTTTTATAAGAGGGAGGAGGGACACTCTTAGAAAGTCAAGAAATGTTACTTTATTATATAATGAGTTTCAGATTTTAAAGGTACCACAATTATATATTTCGAGGATAAGGTGATAAGGGTTCAAAATCCACCCATCCAATAGGTCTTTGACAAGTGTAAGTCTTAGATTTTACATTATCTTTTCATTTTATTTAAATCGTTCATTAATGAGGTAATCGCTACATCATCATGGTGTCATAAAAAAATTATTTATTTAATGTCTAAAAATTATAAAAAAAATACTATGATGTAGGAAATCTTTTTAGCTTTCCAATGAATATTTATAGTCTAAGAGATCATTTATGTAGACAAAATTAAAATTGTTTTACTTAGGTGTTACATACTTTTGTGATATTCTCTTTTCTTTAAAAAATAAAATGATAAAGTGTCACTATCACCCAAAAGTGATTCCATGAGGTCCTTAAGTTGGCACAAGGCATCCCATTGTCAGCCATAACACAATCAGTAGCATTAGGACACATGTTGGGATCATTTGTAATTATTATGATATTATTTTATTACCCTTAACTACCCGATTACTAATTAATCACGATAATTACCGTTGTTACTGTTCATAATGTCCAAAAAACAAGTCTTAATTACATAATTTGGACATTCTAATTCCAAATATGGAATCCATTTTACCAAATTCCAAACACAGAAATTGTAGTAATTAATTTAAAAATAATTCCCGTTGTCAAAACAAATAGCAAGTTTTTTAGAAACAATATCTATCAAAAGTTTGACAATTGTTTATGTCCAATTTCAAAGTGAAATTAATTACAATGACCACCATTGGATTAAATGGTAAAAATATATTCTATTTACACTTTAAAACCAATTAAAAAGATAATCTATCCATATAATTAAATTAGATGAAAAAGCAGTTTTGAAGTAAAATGCAGTATTTTTCACTATTCATTAAAAAAATGAACATTGTCAGAAAAATACCAAAAATTTATCAAAAGTAAATTTCAATGTCCCAATACTAAAGAATAAATTTATTTTGACAAATAGAGCTTATAAAATTTTCAAAAGATATATTTAAAAATGGTTCGCCATCAAAAGGCGGTAAAACAATCTTTTAAAAATATTAGAGAATTCAACGCTTAAGATTGGATTTATTCTCATTTTAAGCCTTTAAAACACTATCTAATTCATAAATAGACATAGATATGAAAATCCATAATTCTTTACTTACTTGGGATGTTATAGGGTATGACCGTGCTTGTGGGGAAATGACCCAGGTGTTTTCGAGTGCGATGTGATATGACCGTGCTGTGGGATGACTTATGGTGGGGGTCATGCATGGTTGGAAGAGGGCACCAGGTTGGCGTCCTTCATGTTCATGATACCCTACTACTATGGTTATGACATTGGTTGTGAGGTGATGACCCAAGTGTCTCTGGGCGATATGTGATGTGACCGTGCTTGTGGGGTTGTGATATATGTCATTCTGAAGAGACGAGAGCACCAAAACGTATGACATTGGGGTGTGAGAGTGACAAATCAATGGGAAAGCGGTGCAGGGATATGCTTCTTATTGTGTTATTATACTTGACTTGTGTTATTTGGTGAGTGTGCCTTGGTGAAGTTAGGATGTATAATTGACTTGTTTAGGTACTGTTGGTTCTACTTGCTCACTGGTGCATGAGTATGATTCTTTCACATGTGTATGAGAGACTTTAGTTTTCTTACTGAGTATAATTATATACTCACCCTACATATGTAATTTGATTTTCAGGTTTCTAGGAGGATTACGTGGATCATGCTGGACATTACAAGCTGAGATCCCTGGAAAGTTGTTGCATCACTGCTTTAGTTTTTCTTTGGGTATTTACTTTCAGGGACTTATCTGTATCAGTTTTATTTATATATGTATTGTGGGATGATTTTGGTTTCCTTTCATATTGTGTCATGGAGTTGTTTGTGGTTGACTCATTCCATCCCCCGATCTTGTTTTATTATAGGGGGTAATTGTCACAACCTCCTCCCTCCAAAGATACTGCAATGGGGGGGGGGGGGTGAGAGAGAATGACCCCCCCGAGTCTCACCTTTAGCAGGCCTCGGGTTGACGACTAGCACTGAGGGTATAAAAATCTCACAAAATGGGAGACATTACCCTCTATAATAATATAAGATCGGGAGATAAGATGGATCAATCGTAAACAACTCCATGACATAATATAAAAGAAACCAAAACCATCTCACAATAAATGTATAAATAAAACTGATACATATAAGTCTCTAAAAGTAAAATACCCAAAAGCAAAGCTAAAGCAGTGACACAACAGCTGTCTAAAGTCCGGGCTAGTAATGTTCAGCTCGGTCCACGTAATCCTACTGAAAACTTGAAAACAGTTTCATATACGTAGGATAAGCATACAAGTATACTCAATAGGAAAACCAAAGTCCTTTGTGCACATGTGAAAGAAGCATACTAATGCACCTGTGAGCAAACAAAAGAACCAACATCATCTAAACATGCAAACTATCCATCCTAACCTCACCAAGGCACACTCATCAAATAACGCAAGCCAATTATAATAACGTAATAAGAAGCATATCGATGAGGGTACCCTGCACTGATTTCCCATTGATTTGCCTCTCTCAAACCCTAACGTCGTACGCCCTAGCACTCCCATCTCTTTCGAATAATATATACTACCACCCACAACATGGTCACATCACATCATGCCCAAAAACACCTGGGCCACCACCCCACACCATGATCACATCACATCTCATCCACAGACACCTGAGTCATCACATCACAACTATTACCATAACCAGAGTAGTAGGGTATTGTTAAAGGAATCATGGGGTGCAACAGAAGCCAGTGGGCCATATATTTAAATATTTTCACCGGTGATTGACATAACAACATCATTTCTGACGAAGCACTACCCCGGTTTAAGCTCGAGGATCACGCTTGAAGAATTTAACCACACAAATTAAACCATAAATACCTGGTTCAATCTGAAGTCGCGCGTTCGTTGTCAGCAACCACTGATCGAATAATTCAAAATCAAATTCCTCTAGATCATCCACACACACTTCAATAATCGATGGAGGCATCAATCATTGAATTCCAGGTGCTAGCGCGGAGATCCAATGGATCCTTTGATGTCCCAACGATCACCGTATCAACGTTCTTGTGATGCGTGAGGGAGAGCTCGATCCGATCACTTGGATTGAGAACTTCTCTCTCTAGAAAGCGAGAGAGGAGAAAGAAGCTCTCAAGAGCTCGCAGTGAATCATCCTCATGCGAGAGCCTCTCCCCTACTATATATAACGAGTTTTGAAATTACCTGGAAAAGGCTCCCCGACTCCTCGAATATTTTTACATGCTATATAAACTATAAACGATATATTATGACTGACTGACTGAGTCATAAATATCATTTATATATTTATCTCTTATTTGTAATATAATAAATATATTACTTGATAAAAGCAATTCATTAACTTGACTTGTTATTCTCGCTAATATTAACCAAATATTGAATATTAAAATAATATTCCTTCGTATAATATTATTCCTTGTATTTACTTAATAACTTTTAAATTCTTTTAATAAATAAATTCAACCCAATTATTTTATACTTGAATAATAATAAATTTATTTATTTATCAGTGATCGATAAAACTTGGACAACTCTCGGACCCCGTGGCGGGGCCCACCATATCCTATATACATATTCACCAAAATAGAGAAGATTTTTGAATATACTATTGTGTGTGACCCTTTAGGCCCTTATCTCGATAGTAGTGAATAGTATTCACAGGTCAAAAGTGAAGTCTAACAAACCATCGATAACAGTGAATATATTTCATGTATTGTTAAAACATTTTTTTTAAATTGATTTCCTCATCTTTTTTTATAACACTCATTTCCTATTTATTTCATACGTTATATATATATATATGTGTGTGTGTGTGTGTGTGTGTTTCATACTTTCTTAATCAAATATATTTACATCAATTTTTTTACATGTTTTTTAAATAAATATACATATCAAACCCACACACACATATAAAAAATATTTCGTGTTTTTTTAAACATTTATATATGAATATTCAAATGTTTATATATATATATTACTAAACTTCTCAATCAAAATATATTTTTATACGTTTTTTAAACAAATATACATATCAAATCTACATACATACATACATACATATCAAAAACCTTACACGTTTTTTTAAACATTTATATATGAATATTCAAATGTTTATATATATATATATATTACAAAATTTCTTAATCAAAATATATTGTTACACATTTTTTAAACAAATATACTTATCAAATCTATATAAACACACACACACACACATCAAAAACCATATACATTTTTTAAACGTTTAAATATGTATATTCAAATGTCAAAAACCTTACACGTTTTTTTAAAAAGTTCATATATGTATATTCACATGTTAACACACACACACACACAAAGTTGTATTTTTTAGAGACTTAGTATTTCATGCATTCTATATTAAATCTATTTGTAAATTTTCGGGGAGTTACATTATCTCCTCCTTACAAAAATTTCATCCTCGAAATTTGAAATTGAAATTTGAAAGTTAATGGTAGATACTTTAAAATTCCCTGATGGGAAACCCACATCAAGAATATGGTTACACTACTAGAAAAATACCCTATACCAACGGTTTCAAACCATTGGTATAGGCCTCCAAACCGTTGGTATATCCTATACGAACGGTTTGGAGAACCGTTGGCTAGTAAGTCGTGGGGATAGGTCTAGACCAACGGTTTTCAAAATCGTTGGTGTAAGTAATATGAAAAATCTATACCAATGGTTCCATAAAACTGTTGGTATATGTATTTCAAAAAAGAAGCATTATGTTGGTTTTGATCCCAGTACGTCCGGTTTATGATTGAACGACCTAACCACTAACCTAACTTGACTTTTGTGAACATAATTTCATATATATATATATATATATATAATCATAAATATTTTAAATTTTGATTTATTTAGTGTTCTCTGTAAGAAGATTCCATAAAAAATACATGTAACTATACCAATGGTTCTCAAAACCATTGGTATAGACCTATACCAACGGTTTTGAGAACCGTTGGTATAGATTCTTTGATTTTGGGACTTATACCAACGATTTTGGACAAACCGTTGGTATAGGGGGGGACCTATACCAATGGTTTGGGGAAAACCGTTGGTATATGGTCTCTATTATGGACCTATACCAACGGTTTGGCCAAAACCGTTGGCATAGGTCCATATAAATGACCTATACCAACAGTTTTGGACAAACTGTTGGTATATGTCCAAATTAGCGACCTATACCAACAGTTTTGGCCAAACCGTTGGTATAGGTCCATATAAGTGAACTATACCAACGGTTTGCTCAAAACTGTTGGTATAGATCTTATTTCCAGTAGTGTTAAAACATCCTATTAATAAGAGGAAAGAGAAATGCATCAGTTACTACAAAACAACGCATTCTAATTGGACAACATGGTCAAGGAAGAATAATCAAACCATCATGCAATGACATTAAACTCTAAAACCCCATACAAAGATCAACTTAAACCATTTTATAAATGCTTAAAATTCAAAAATATAATGATTCAACACATTATAATGAAGGTCTCTAAATTTCCATGATAAACTTATCATTAACCCTTAATCAACAAGAATCATCTCTAAAATTCACATACCAAACATGTGAATAACTTCACCATGTATCCTCTTGAAATATGGTAATAAATTGAATTACCGTAAAAACCATATTGGAAACATGCATTCTTCTGTATTCTTTAAGTAAGATACATTTTATTGGATATATTTCTTAAATCCAAAAGTGCTGTAAACTTCATTGATGATAACATAAAACACTTCTCAACAAGTCAATAATCAGTTCCAAGGTAGTCAGTACTTATCCGAATCAATCATTTCTTTATCATTATCTCAACATCAGATATATATTAAGGGTTGTATTTCCCTCAATCATGTTTTTTTCTAAAAAGTTTAACTTTCTATTGAACCACTTTTCCTTTATACCATTCATCATACGACCTCAAATCCTTAATGAAAGAGTAATGCAGTACAATCCTTATATATCTCATAATTCATACAACCAGTACATTACTGACAAAATATTCAAATGACATGATTCTTGACTAGGCATATTAATCATTTTACTTCATCTGCGGTAGCATCATAACTTGATCATTATCCAAAATCATCATTTGGGGTATATTCCTTTGATGCTTGGGACATTGATTTGCTTAGTGTTCCATCTCCTTACAGTTGAAGCATTGTACATTAGAAACCATTTTCTTACCCTTGCAATCATAAACTTGGTGTCCTTTTTCTCCACACTTATAGCAAACTCATTCCTTTCAAGCATTTATCAGGGTGATTCTTTCCACAGTTATCACATGTGGGAAAACACTTCTTTCCCTTCTTCCCTTTATCCCCATATCTCTCTGCCATCCTCTTATTCTTTTTCTTCCCTTCAAAGCCATATACTTTGGTTACTTTGGGGGTATAAATCCTTCGCAATGTTGGTTAAATAAAATGTGAATTATCCTAAGCATATCACTTAAGAGTGTCAAACCAAGAGTGCAGTAAGACCCCTTGTTGTGTACCGGGATACCCCGGGTCAAGCCCAAAACTCATTGTCGGAGTTTTCACTCCTAGGTACATCTGTGCTAGAGCCACCTCTACTTGTTTGTATCCAGACAGAGATATATTTTCTAGAAATATCCACATAATCTATTCCTTACCAAAATTCTACGATGTTCTTGTCTATTTATCCTCAAAGACCATCTTAGGGATTTGTTCCCTAACCTACGTTTTCTAAATCTAGTTCCCAAGATTTCTACTAAACCTTCTTTGATACCAACTGTAACACCCTGATCCCAGAAGATCAGAGCTGGTGCATTATTTTAATACATTGGAATGATTACAAGGAATCAAATCTTGAAGGACCGACCAATTTAGTAGTCTTGAAGAAACTAGATACATACATGGAACCCATTTTACATTTTGAAAGGAAACAAAAAATGATACACAACAAAAGCTAATAAACTGCATCCTTGAAAACTAAATAAATGATCTCTTCTTCATAACCTGGAGAAGGAAAAACAAATGAAAGGGGTGAGCTCAAATGCTCAGTAAGGGTTAAGCAATACAGCAGAAGATAACATAAACATAAACATTAAGCATGGTGAATAACTAAAACACATTCCTTTAAAAATAAACTTGAACACATTATGGAAGAAATAAGAGTTGAATAAATAATGCCATAATAAAACATAAACATGAGTATTCTACTAGTCGAATAACCACATGAACCATAAATACTATTTTCATAAAGAGGGAATGCATAATGCGGGACATCATAACCATACCGTCAAGACCTCGTGCCAAGACCATAAATAATCATTTTGTCAAGGCCTTGTGCCAAAACTGTAGTTTGTCTCATGATACCTACCGATGCATCGAGAGGCTATAGCGGACCCCACCCAACACTTACTAAGTCCAATACATTCCTCATATGAATAGGGATAAAAACAAACAACATACACATTTATATTGAAACTAACATATGAAATATAATTAACTTTCCCTGAACATTAAGCATAAACACTAACCATTCAGAGTAAATTGGTGAATGATTTTAAGATAACACATCCACAGTCAAACTAATCATAAAACATTTAAATAAATACAGTAGATGATATCATAAGAGATAAACCTTAATGAAGCACAAGATTCATCAAAGGATGTTGACATAGATGAAAATAATTTTAAATGAGACCATTGAAAAATCCCTGAGGGAAATAATCCTTAAACATTCTGAAGTGTCTCATACCACCTTGAAACATTCAAATTATAATCCCTTAAAATATAATGATAATAAGGAGACTATTGATATGATATACTAAAGGGCATTATATACAACACAAGCAATGAATAAGTGGTAAACAAGACATATATCTCATAAAAGTTAAAGTGAGATGAGAAAAATCCTTTTTTACTTTGGAAAGAAGAGTTGTTTTGGAAAATCATTTTTATTTGTCATGAAATCAGATTGTAAACATGTACATCCCAAAAAAGAAGAGGGAATAACATTTAAATTATATTTGAGGCTTAAACGGTCTCCCATTGAAGTGAAATCATGTAAAAAGATCTTTTAAAGAAGCTTTAGAAGTAAAACATTTTAGTGCAGTTTCAGGAAAATATTAAATAGATTTTAAAGAGAAAATGCATGTTTGATTTCATAAAACCATAAATGAACCAAGATTTTTTTTCATGATAAATTTTTTACTTTTACAAAAATAATAATGACATAGAATAGATTACATAGTGCACTTGAAAATAGGTAAGAATTTGAGAAATTCCCTTTTATCGGGAAGAATTTTTGAAAGATTATTTCAAAACATATAACTACCCTTAAATGAAAGTAGGATTTTGGTTGGTACACATATATAGAAAATTCTCATAGAATATATGAGGAGTACATATGAATAAATAATAATTTAAGTGAAGTATAAAATAAGTGTAACCCGAATGAATATAGAGGTTCAGGTAGAAAACCCTTACAATTTTGTAATCAATTGAATCGTATGCCCCAAAATTAATAATCTTTAAATGATACATTGAATATCATGAAAATAAAGAGATTCATGATCTTAAATATCAATGGGCAGTATACATACACTATACACAAGAAATGGTAGTGAATAAGAAATATCTCACAAAAATGGAAGTGAGGCGAGGAAACCCCTTACCTTAAGTCCGAATGTGTTCCACTCTTGAACTTAAGGTCCTGGAATATGAAATTAGACTTATTAATAACTTAATTCAGAACCTATTAAACTCTTATTTAGTTTATCATGATTTTATTAAGCACATTATATCCTTATTGATTAGTTATAAGATTAAATTTTATCACCCCGGAGTGTTTGTTTTCTTGATTTTCATAATCGGTTCACTTGTTTTTAAGTAACGGAGTTCATGTGGAATAGATGTAAATATTCAGAATTGAATTTACACATTATTTTTGAACATCTATAGGTGTTAATGGTCATTTATATCATTTTTTTACATAGAATGAGGATGAATTATTAGATGAAATATTAATGATATTCACCTAGATTATTTTTTGCAGTATTTTGATTATTAGGAACTAGTTTGGTCATACGATTTAATAACATGTACGTATACTGGTTCTTGAATGTTAAATAGGTTATAATACATATATTATAGTCCGGTTCAACCATCAAAATGTTTTCATGAACAATAATGAAGTAGAAATTGAAGAACGGAACTTCATCGTCTATGAAGGTTGTAAATTGGAACCTCACAGACGATAATTTCGTTTATAAAATAAAATAGAGAGAGAGTAAGAATATTGATGATGGTTCTTCCATTCACATGATATAATTCAAGTATTTAGATGATACTGGATTTATCATGGTCATTTGGATAGCAGAGGTGAGGATAAGATAACAATAAAAAGGAACTTGAAATGAAAATGAAAGAAATAAAATGTGAATTTACCTCTTGAATCCACCTCTTTGAGAATCTCTTAAAGGGAAGGGGTTTTGGTCTTTTGGAAAGACCAAGAGCTTCTTGGACATGGGGAGTGACTAGGGAAGGGTATTTGGGTATAACTTTGAGGAACTTCAAGACTTAAAGGAGTGAGGAGAAGAGGGAGTGAGGGGGGGTTTTATAGTGGAGGAGAGGAGTGGATTTTGAATATTTTATTCATTATTTTATTAATTCCCTCAAGACAACCAATAGTGTTGTTTTAATACAACCCTTAATAGTAATAAGTGCATTTGAGTTCTAACCAAGTGACCTTTCATCACTCATAATGTCATAAATAGTGTATTTAACTGATAATTTGTATATACGGTATTTTACCATATTTCACTATTCATAAAAAATTCATGAATTTTAAAAAAATTCCAAAAAATTCACCCTAACCATTTCACAACGTGTAGAATTCAAAAATGAGCTCTATATTTTGAAAATAATTTTCTAATTATTTTTAATTTAATTTTTAAATAAAATCATAATTTATTTCAAAAAAACAACTTTAAAACTATAACTCATTTTATAACACCTTGAGAAATTAATCAAGCTCCCATATAATTATCCTATAACCATAAGTTAATAATGTAACTATTTATGATTTAATTTTATGAAAATACATTTCTATTTTAAATTATTAAATTAATCATAAAATTGTAATTAAAATATTTATGACATACAAAAATACCAATACTTATACCATGATCGTTTTTTCACTTATAAGATGTCAAAATTTCATTTATACATTCATGGGTGAAGTTTCTATTTTTTTCCAATTTACTATTCATTACTATTTATTACTATTCATAAGGGTATGTTACTATTAATCAAAAACCATGTTTATTTTATCAGACTCTAAATATCTTACTAAACGCAACCGTGTATGTCAGTTTTTCAAAATTCAAATCATAGAGGTGAAAAAATTATGTTTACTTGGCTATGTTATAACAAAGTGGTGTTTTTTAGAGACTCAGTGTTTCATACATTCTATATTAAATATATTTGTAAATTTTTGGGGTGTTACAGGGATGTGGGAAAAAACACCCCCCGTGTGATGATACAGGTGTTAGCACATAGTGCTTGACGTGGGTGGGGTTCGTATATAAACCAAAAGGAATATAAAAGTATATACATATAGCCGCACACAAACCCAACCTATGGATTCACAGCAAAACACTAACCAACTCACAATATCCCCACTTTTACTGCCACCTCTAAATGCATAACACCACACAATCCACAAACCATATTTCATATTTCTAACCAATTCCATTATCCAACACATTCATTTCAATATTAAGCATAAACCATATTAAACTACACAACCCATCATTTATTTATACATGAATCATTTCCATCCCATTAACCAAAACAAACATGAACCATTTCAATCATTATTAAATAATTATTTATTCCATCACTACTTTGTCATCTAGAATAGAGAAACCACACATCACAAGCAACTCATCATCTCCATCACACCATCACCTCGCCACCCCAAAAGAAAAGCCAAAGAACCCCACCTTGCCACCCAAAAGCATGGTCAAAAAATCGCCACCAAAAGCATAGTCAAACAACCACCACTTCACTACCTTAAAAGCATAACCAAACAACCACCGCTCGAAAAGCATGGACAAACAACCACCACCTCACCACACAACTAAATTACCACCACCTTACTACCCAAAAAGCATGGCCAAACAACCATCACCTCACCACCCAAAAGTATAACCAAATATCACCCATCAACCCCACATTGCATCGCAAACATACATCATCGCCCCACAACATGACCACACATCAATACATCAAATATCATTTTATAGATTTAATAGAGGGGCTTTTATCACATTTCACTTTATTTTAGGGGTGTTATCACACAATCCAAATCCTAGGGAAACCATTTCATTAGCCAAATATAAGTGGGTATCCAATTTCCATTTTAGGGTGATATCAAAAAATCACAACAAACCAAAACAATACTACCAACGTGAATCCCCAAGAAAAGAACAAGAGAAAACCATGGGGAAAAGTGAAATCACTCACCACATATCGTTAACTAACAACCATCAGAACCAATGAATTGAAGCAGGAGGAAGGGGGCTAGAAGATCCTCCCAAGTCACCTAGGGATCTTCCAAAAGAGAGAGGGAGCAGCTGAATGAAAGGAAATTCGGCCGGAAGGGTTATAAAATAACCTGAAATCTATTCGTTTCACATCATGTAAACATTACATGATGTGTAATCCATGGGTTTTCTAAAGTCTCATCTTTCATTAAAAATCACGTCACCTCGGCCTTTATTTAACACATATTTTGAATTCCACTTGCACGCCATGTAATCCATATCACGAGTTCCCCCTCTTCTGATTTACAAGTCGTGAACTCACCGGTTGTACAAGTCGTGAAACACCAGTCCATGTCGTGTAAACGTTACTGATGTGAATTTCCTACAACAGCTCTGTTGCACCTCCAGCCTCCATCAAAAACTCTCAAGACCTTGTACAAACACCTCCAACCACCAAAACTAGCAAAACAATAGGTCAGGAAGGCACGAGTTGTTACAATAATGCCTCCCATTTCATGAGATTTTTATACCCTCAATGCTAGTCACTAACCTAGGGCTTACTGGAGGCGAGACTCAGGGGGTCATTTTCTCTCTTCCTTCATTACAGTATTTTTGGTGGGAGGAGGTCATGACAAATTGGTATCAAAGGTGATGGTTGAGAGATATGATGAAGTTTGAAGTTAGGCACATTGAAGATTGCATGGGTTGGTATGACAACAGTGCTAGTTGACCTTGGTGCATGATATAAGCAAGAGAGACCGGCTAGGACGTGAGATTTTAGGGCCTCCCATGATCTAGTGCATGGACTCTAAGCTTATTGAACAACCAAGTGTGGTGGTCCTGTTTTCAGGGTAGAGACCTATGAGAGGTACATGCATCATGATGACTTGTGTTTTTGTTTTATTTGGGTTGTTTTGGGATGGTTAAAATGAATAAAGAGAATTAAAATGAATCTAAATAAAATTCTATACTACCGGGCTTAGAAATTCTTGTTTTCTTTTCATCCATGGCTCATGTTCGTTGTCCGCATGTGGCTCAGGCAGTTGCGGTTCAATAGGCCAATCTGGTTGATCGTCGTAGGGTTGATTCGACAGAGGATGATGAGGCTTGGTATAGGATGTTATACGCTTTCCAGTGGAAGGATTTGGGGAAGTATGAAGGAAGTGTTTTAGATGCAGAGATAGAGAGATGGCTAGAGGAGATTGAGATCACTTTCAGTTTTATCCAGACTCCAGTGGGATATTGGATCCCTTTGGTAGTTAGTCCAATGTGGGGAGCTGTGTGTCAGTGGTGGACACTGTATATGGGAGATCGGAAGGAGGAAAATGTTTCATGGATCGACTTTCAGAAGGAATTCTAGGTAGAGTTCATTTCGTTGACCATGGTGGTAGTGAAGAGGTAAGAGCTTATTTCTCTTCAGAAGGGGAGTATGTTAGTGTGAGAGTTGGGGATCACGTTCAAGGAACTTCTGCATTTTTCTCTATATCTTTTTATAGATGAGGAGTCTCATGCGATACGTCTTGAGGAGGCACTCTATACTTCTATCCAGTATGCAGTTACTCCTTTTATGTTGTTAAGGTATCTAGAGGTTCATAAAAGGTGAAGGTGATTGAGAAGATGCACTCATGAGGAGGTTTATTGTGATAGGGGAATCAATAGAGTTTCTCGAGGATCATAGTTGTCAGTGGTAGGTCTCAGGCACAAGAACCTTTGACGTTTCGACCAGTGGGAAGTCGACCTCAGCAGCTTCCCTTCTGGCCTTCTAGGGATAGTGGTTTTCGTGATTTTCCTGGGGACTTCAAGTCAGTGTTTTTTGTTTGTGAGGTTCATGGCCATTGACAAAACCAGTGCCCAATGGTTCCCCAAGCTCAGTTTGATGGAGGTAGACAAGTTCATCGCCAGCCTCAACCGTAGTTTCTAGTGAGACCATTTCAGTACTAGGGGTAGCAGGCTTATAATCCACTGAGCGGAGATGGAGTAGGTAGAGGCCAACCTTAGGATGTTCCTCGTGTATAGGGAACTCGACCCGAGCATGGTCGTAGAGGTGGTCACCAACATAGAGGTAGAGGAGTTGGGCATGGTCAGTTACACGCAACAGTTGTGGTAGTGCCAGAGGGGTTAGAGATCATCAGAGGTGTGATTCAATTGTTTAGTACCATTGTTTGTTCCTTGTTTGATTCAGGAGATTTTCACTCCTTTGTTACACCCACTTTAGTCTGTGTTATGGGACTAGATGTAGAGAGGTTTCTCATCCTCTGGTGTTGACTACACCAGTCGGAGGCCATACCAGCTTGTTTGATGTGTGTCAGGGGTGTAGACTGACGATGAAGCCACATCAGTCCCATGGGGATCCTTTCTTGCTACATATTCAACCATAAAATATCATCCTAGACATCGATTGGTTGTATTCCATGTGTGCTATTATTGACTGGTTTCATAGGAGAGTTGTGTTCTTAGATATGGATAACTAGCATGTGGTTTTCATTGTTGAGTAGGGTTGTTAGGTGGGCATTCGACATATGGAGCCCCTTCTTTCTTTGATGACTGAGTTTTCGATGGAATTAGTAGACGCTGGGATAGTGGAGGTCCACGGGGCCATTGAAGAGTTTCTAGATGTGTTTCTTGAGGAGGTTGTGACACTACCCCCTCGAGGTGATGTTGAGTTCAAGATACACTTGCAACCGGGTGCCTCTCCAATTTTTATGAATCCTTATCGGATGAAACTTTATGAGTTTGGGGAGTTGAGGATTCAGATAGATGATCTAATATAGAAGTGTTTTATCTGGACCAATGTGTCACTATGGGGTGCTTTAGTGTTGTTCACCAAGAAGACTGATGGTAGTCTTAGGTTGTGTATAGACTACTAGATGTTGAGTCAGGCGACGATCAAGAATCTTTACCCTCTTCCAAGGATATATGATCTTTTTGACCAGCTGAGAGAGGTGAGTTGGTTTTCTAAGATTGATCTGCGATCAGAATATCACCAGTTGAAGGTGAAAGAGGGTGATATCCTGAAGAATGTCTTCAGATGCAGGTATGGGAACTTCGAGTTTGTAGTCATACCATTCGGTGTTATGAACACACCAACCATGTTCATGTTGCTTATGAACTCCATGTTCTATGGAAAGTTTTCCAAGTGTAAGTTTTGGGCGTGAGAGGTGTATTTCCTCAGACATGTGGTGTCTCAGTAGGGTGTGGCAGTATAGCCGTCGAAAGTCAAGGCAGTTGTTTCTTGGGTAGCACCCAAGAACATGGAAGTAATTCTTAATTTTCTTGGTATTGTAGGCTATTATCGGAGGTTTGTGTCTGATTTCTCTCAAGTTGAAGTCCTGTTGATAGAGTTGACCAGGAAGGACCAGACCTTTTTGTGGACTGGTCAGTGCCAAACAACATTCAGTTACTTGAAGGGAAATTTGGTTAGTGCTCCAGTGCTTTAGTTTCCTAAGGAGGGTGTGATGTTTGAGGTATTTTGTGACGCTTTCCATCTAGGCTTGGGATGCATGTTGATGCAGTAGAGAGTAGTGATCTCTTATGGGTCTAGGAAATTATGTACCCATAAGCATAACTATGCCACCCATGATCTGGAGTTGGTTCCAGTGGTGCTTGCGTTGAAGTTGTGGTGACATTACCTCATTGTGGGGTGCTTTGTGGTCTTCACAAATCACAAGAGATTGAGGTACATCTCAATGTGATCTGAATTTGCGGTGCAGAGGTGGATGAAGTTTCTTCAGGATTATGATTTTGAGATCTCCTACACCACAGGAAAAGGGAATTTTGTGGCCGATGCTTTGAGCAGGAAGTCGTGGAAGGATGTTGTTCGGGTGTCTTGGGATACTTGGAGAGAAATGGAGGAGTTGAAAGTCATGTGCTTAGAGGCAAGGGGGATAATGATAGAGGATGTTTGTTTCAGATGATGGTGTAGTATTCTCTGATGTGGCGGGTGGAGGAGTCTCAGTGGGGAGACTCGGAGGTAGAGGTGATGTGTGATCGTGTTGACCATGATGATGCTCTAGAGGGATAGTCAGAGAATGATCAAAACCAGATGTTGTTTCATGGGAGGTTGTTTGTTCTGGTAGCAATGCAGGAGAGAGTCTTTCATGAGAGTCACAACTCACCTTTGGCGGTACACCCAGGAGTTTCCAAGATGTACCGTAGTTTGAGCATGTTGTTTTGGTGGCTTGGGATGAAACGAGCGGTGGCAGAGTTCGTGGTGACGTGTTTTGTTTTCCAGTAGGTAAATGTCGAGAATCATGTTCCTAATGGTTTGTTGCAGCCTTTGGATGTTTTCAAGTAGAAATGGGATGAAATCTCGATGGATTTTTGTTTTAGGGTTACTCTGAGCTCAGAGAGGTTGTGATGATATCTGGGTGATCGTGGACCAGTTAAAGAAATTAGCCCGCTTCTTTGTGAACAAGGAGTCAGACACAATAAATGTTTTGGCTAAGAGGTATGTGGATGAGGTTGTGTGGTTTCATGGAGTTACATGATCCATTATCTCAGATCGAGATGAACATTTTACCTTGAAAGTTTGGAGGGGATTACAACATGTTTTTGGAATCCAGTTATGCCTCAACAATTCTTTTCATCCTCAGACAGACAAGCAGACTAAGTGGACCATCAAGATGCTAGATGTTATGTTATGGGTGTGCATCTTGGACTTTGGTGGTGTTGGATTAGTGTAGTTTGATCCGTTCTGGATGATGATTGGGTCGAATGCTTCTGGACCATACTTTGAACCAGGCCACAACTTTGTGGGTCGAGCTCTGCGATGAGCTCATTGGGTGTTGCAGAGGCAACACACCCTTGCTCTGGGGGCCAAAGGTCCCCGACCCAAATTTTGGGGCACTATAATAACTCTAAAAATTGTAGCATAGTTGACCGACAGACACCGATAGATCACTGTAGTAGTGCTAACTTTTGGCATGACTACTGTAACAGGTCGGACTTTGGAGTCAATAGTACTATAGCGATGTGAACTTCCAGCCACCGAACACTATAGCATCTTGGACTTGGGTGGTTGTGACACTATAGCGATGTAGAATTCTTGCCACCTTTCACTATAGCACAACATACTTCCTATACGGTTGGTGGAATAGTACTTCATTCTCCTTATTATCCCATTTTGGGTTAGGGTTTTGTGTGTGCTTAAGAACCTTGAAACTCCTTGTAATTATGTGCTCCCGACTATAGAGAAATTTATGCTTCTCCGTGGATGTAGGGATCATTTTCTGAACCACGTGAATCTATGTGTACAAGATCTTCTTCTTATTCTTCTTCTTTTATTTTTTTTCCTTTTACTATTTTGTGATTTTTTTTTTCACTTCGTTGCTCCCAGCGTTTCCGCAAAATGTGGATCTTGCGTATGACACCTGCCTTTGGTCTAGTTTGTGTACACTAACAGCTATCACTCATCCATCGACATGGTTCTATTTCAGGTGTTGTATGGGCGACCATGTAATTCTATGTTGTGCTAGACAGAGGTTGGGGAGACAATATTTCTTGGTCCCGATGTGGTGAAGAGCACAACAGAGAAGGTTCAGTTGATTAGAGAGAGGATGAAAGCAGTACAGGAAAAACATAAGTCTTATGCTGATCATGGGAGGAGGCCCTTGGAGTTCGAGTTTGGGGACCACGTATTTTTAAAGGTTTTCCCTTGATGTGGGAAGTGGAGATTTGACATGGGGAGTAAGGTTTCTCCCAAGTTTGTTGGACCCTTTGAGGTGTTAGGGAAAGTTGCTAAGGTGACATATCGGTTGTCATTGCTACCAAGACTGGAGAGGACCCATAACGTCTTCCATGCCTTTCAACTTCTTTGGTATCTTCACGATGACTCCCATGTCATTGAATGGAGAGAGTTCAATATCGAGGACGCCACAATGTTTGTGGAGTGGCCAGTAGATATAAAAGATCATTAGGAGAAAGTACTATGAGGACGAACCATCCCTTTGATTTGTGTGTTGTGGAGGCATGGTGTCATGGAGGAGAGTACTTGGGAGCCAAAGGTGCTGATGCATGCCCAATACCTAGAGTTGTTTTGAGTTTTTATTTGATTTTTTTTTCTTTGTGATGTGATATTTGGATCCTTCTATTTTATGAGATGTGCTGATTTGCTTGATGTATGATGTGTGATAATGTTCCGACATATGAAAAGGGGAGGAACTAATTCCTAATTGAGACACATAAACTGTTATGCAATTAAACCTGTGTGGGCGAGTCAGTACCACCCAGAGTAGATAGTATCTTGACATAGAGGATGGAATTCCCCGATTTGTATGTTTGGGGTAGTGCGGTTTGTTGGTTATAGAAGTTGTTGATTAGGGTTGTGTAGAGGTTGGATGGTTGTGGTGATGTGGTTGTGTAGTGATGAGGTTGTGCGAGATGATATGTGACCATTTGGTTTGGAATGTTTGGCTAGCAGTAGTGTTTGAGGTTTGACAAGATCGTTGAGAGGTATCTTGTGGGGTGGTTGTTTAGATCCCTTTCTTTTTCCGGGTTTGGTTTTGATTCTCAGGGGAGAGAATCATTTGAGAGGTATTTGATGTAATGGTTTGTTACTTTGCCAGTTTTGGGTGTTAAAGGTGTTCCAGAGGAGTTTTGAGGAGGTTCTGGGAGCTTTCAGTGGAGGTTGGGGCTGCAACAGGGCTACTGCGGGAAGCTCACGTCGTGTAATGTCAACACAATGTGTAAAGGTGGTTTCTCCCCTAGCTATTGAAGCTCCTATCAGGGTCACAACAGAAGCCAATGGGCCGTGGAATTTAAAAATTTTTATCATCAGGATGATGAGACTTGTCATCTTCGACGATTTGAGCTTCGGTACCATCCAAGGATCTCACATAATTAATCAGTGCACTAAAAATAAAACTGAAAACATACATTTTCAGATATGAAGTTACGCTCGACATCTATTTGTCATCGACGATCATTTCTTGAAAGATTCAAAGCTGAATCCCTCTAGATCATCCACACACTCTTCAAAATCCACAGGATCACTGATCATCAGATTCCGGGTGTTAGCGTGGTAATCCAACGATGCCTTCAATGTCTCGACGATCATCAAATCGATGTACCTTTGATGCATGAAGACCAGCTCGATCCGATTACTTGGATCGAGAGCTTCTCTTTCTAGAAAGGGGAGAGGAGAGAGCTGCTATGTATTTCTCACCATGGATAATGCTAAACATGATCTTCTCTCCGCCTATTTATAGTGGATGCCCAAAATACTTGGTAGTGTTCCTTTCCCCGTTTATTTAACGTCCACTAAATAAATAAATATGACGAACTAAACTGTGTCATAAATATTTATTCATTATTTTATCATATGCTTGTAATATATTAAAATATATTACGTGATAAGCCCAAGTCTTTAACACAACTCGTAATTCCCGCTTAATATTAAACAAACCTGAAATATTAAAATAATATTTGTTCGAATAATATTTTATCATATTTACTTAACTTGTAAATACATCTAATAAATTAATTCAATACTAATTATTCTTTACTTGAATAATTTTAATTTATTTATTTATTAGTGATCGATAACTTGGACAACACTCAATTCCTGTGGTGGGGTCCACCATGTCTGGTATACCTATTCAATTGAATAAGGAGGATTTTTGAAAATGCTATTGTGTGTGACCCTCTAGGCCCTTATCTCGATAATAGTGAATAAAATCCACTAACCAATAGTGGTGTCTAGCAACCCATCAAGGCTCCTAAAGAGATAAGGATTATCATAGCAATGACAACCAACCTATAAACACTTAATATATATAATATCTTTTTCTTTAAATTTCTTATAAAGCAGGATGCACACTTGTGTCATCATCCTTTTCTTACTTTATTATTTTTTAATCTAACCAGATGGATTTACCTTTCGACTGCTTTGGCCAAAGACTTATGAAGGTAGTATCTTCCTGTTCAACCAGGCTTGAGATATATAACTTCCTTAACTTGGAAGCGACAAATCCTTTCTTGACCATTCAACCAATATCATACCACCAATGATGCACCCAACACAATTTACCTCACCACGATTTCATTATCATGGTTTTTTCCTTGCATCAAAGTACATGATCAAATGACACACACCGATAATGATCTCAAGTTAGGAGACCAATACACATGATCATAGTTAGGAATAACCAATGACACATGAAACATGTGGTGTTCCTATTGGCAGGTCTGTTCTCATGGTCTTGCTACTAGAGATCACCAAGTGTGAACTTCATGAGAAGAAGTCTCAATGCTTATGATCCCCCAACACCTGATAGTCAGAAATATACTTTGTCCATTCAGTAAGATCTATCTAGACCATATGAACTTTGTTTAATATTAATGTCATAGTATCTCGAGGTTCTCATTATCATTTGGGATTTGCTATAACCTTTTGATACAACAATTAATCTATGGACATTACCATTATAATAGTGGATGTAGAAAATTGTACACTATAATGGTAAGTATACATCATGTATATCTAACTATATATATGATATGGTAATCAAAAGTACCGTTCAAGTGGGGTCTAGGGCACCCACTATTACAACCCTCCCACTTATACTAGAGTCAACTTGCTAATGAACCTTGTTAGCTATCACATGATAAATATCATGTTTCTATTGAGTCACAACTTTAGTTGCTGGGTATGCCACATTTCCATCGTGTGGCTATTCTGCTATATGCGACCTCACCTCCTTGAGTAAAACTTCTCAAGAGATGGAAATACCAAGTATATCCCTTTAGTGCATTATCAAAACATGACATCTTGGCTAGTACCAATAACTGAATTATTATTATGATAAAACATTAATTGGTAGGTGCGATTCCAAGAATTATAGTTGGAGGTGATTTGGAGGGCCCAAAATGAAGTTGAAGAAAATTAGGTCAAACTATGAAAGATTTCAAGCACATAAGTGGAATCAAATGCACACTTATACTAATATGTGCATCCTATTTGGATTAGATTTTTTGGGATGATCCAAAATTTATTGGGATAAAACTTTCATAAAGGGACCCTATCCTAATTCTGCCATCTGGTGGTCCAACCGTATTGACCTATCCAAGGAAACAAATCTATCTGAAGTCAAAATTTGTGTTATATATTTAGTCCATATCTCAGGCTGTAGCTGTCCAAATGATTCCAAATTTTTAGTGGAGTTATTCAATATGTGGGGAAGAACTTTTTAGTTTTTTAAAAAGTGAGTAAGATTGTATGGACATTGAAAACTATGGTCCAAGTGGTTTCTCAAAACCAGGGTTCCCAAAACCACCTTCTAATTTTCCCATAAATTGACACATTGGGAACCCCATTTGTAAGTTCAACCAAGAGGTAATGATTTGTTATTTTAGAGACATAAAGGAGTCCTATCCTCACCCAAGAAGTTCTATAGGCCCCTATCCTCATAGGGGGATCAAGGATGAATGCAAAGTTCCACCCGATCCTCTTCCTCCTCTTAATGGCAGGCTAAATATTGGGTGATCATTACGAGGGGGATGCACACTTGAAGATGGAGTTCTGGAACATAATTATATACTGTTTTGGTGTATATTGTTGTTTTTAATTATTCTTTTAAATTTTTCTTAAATTTTTTGATGCATTTAATTGAACCAATTTTTATTTCATAACCGATTGGTGTGTAATTTTAAGTGTGTGACTTGTGTTGTTTTGATTAGACAACATAATAATCCTCTTATTTCAAAAAAAAATTGAGATTTTTGGGTTTCTTAAAAAACCTTTAAGCATGATAAGGGGTTGGAACTTTACTACATGACTATTATGTCAAGGTTTAGTCATATTTTCATTATTTTAGTGGATTGTGGGTACCCAAGATCATAGTTAACCCTCAACCAAAGGATTACACGAAAAACCTAATAATAAATTATGAATAAGGAAATTTTCAAGTGGTTTAGTAAATTATAAATGATCACATAATCCTTATATATTTTTCAAATACAATAGTTTTTCAACTATTAAACTCTTTAAATTAAGTCATTTTATTTTTAAACTATTTTCAAAACCACCTCCTCTTTTAGTCACTTTTATTAAAAATTCGCACTCTATACCCATCAACACTCTTTGGTAAATGACCTAGGGTCCACCCTAGACTATAAAATCATCTTTAAATCATAATCAATTTGAAATTTCATGATAAAACTTTCATTTCCATAAGATAATTTTCATCGTCAATGGATAGGATAGACTATCATAAGATGAGGATGAAATGAATAGAAGCTACTTCCCCAATATCTGATTTGTATGTGAGAATATGCCTCTTCTATAACCTGAAAAAGTATAGTGAGGCTCTTAATAAAGGTCTATTATAGAGTATTGTGGTAGTCATATGACTCAGGGTGCTGAGCTATCGGGAGCGCCAAAATCTCAACCTTTCTACACTACTGGTTGATGACATCAAGGTTCTTTGGGATCCGTGGGTAAGTCAACTATTGATCATGGAGGTGGTAGAACATCACCCAGATGATCTAGTGGAAACACACAACCTTGTCATCTATAAGGGACTCTGAGATGACAAAGTATGAAGTTTTTGGAATAAAAAATAACATTGATAGCTGATCGGAGGCCAAAACATCCCACAAGACCTCTTGCTTAGAGGAAGGGTCCTATACTTGGTCGGCCTGGGGTCTGATTGGAGTGAGCCAAGATAGGGGAGGTGACACTGATGTAGAATGGTTCTTGTCATGAACCGAATCTAGTCTCCATCAAAACCGGCATCGTACCTAGCTTGTGACAAGGATCAAAGGGCGTTCCTAATCCCCATGGGCTGGCACATGTGTCTGGGTATCATAAAATAAAAATTGGGAATGATTTATCCGAGTTTATAAACATACAACGACAAACAAATCTAATAAAAAAATCTGGATTTTTCAAGCCAAAAAATCTTTTAATAAATTTCAGAATTGAATTACACAATTTAAAACAATGTTCAAAGACCATTAAAAAGGTTCAAAACCAAAAAAAAGACATCCCAAGAACCTCCAAATGGCAAGAGGCACCACCCTCAAGCCATCTCTACAACACCGCATCACGATAGACTGCTAAAAACCTGATCCATTGGCACAAAGGTTATACCCAAACCTACGAAAAAAATAACCAAGTCTACTTACACCCAATGGTGTATATAGGGCATGAGCCAAATCCCAGTAGAATACCACCACTAAAAGATTCCATGTGATAAAAATTCAATTATGAAATGTTTGTAAGTTTTCATAACATGAAATGCTAGTAAAAATTTCTAAAAGATGAAAATTTAAATAAAAAATAGTTTTCTAGTGGGCTATTTTAAAGAATCAACACTTTTAAATAAAGTAAAAAAGCTACTGAATTTTCCATTCTAACACACTGTATTCCAACAGTAAGCATAAATCATCTAATGAACACAAGCAATGGGAAATAACCCCTAGGCACTAGCTCACTGTGGGTCCCAGGTACCTCGTATCTCGGTGAAAGTAACCATCACAATATCTATTCTCATGCACACGATACACTAGTAGGGATCATACCCATAATCTAGTGGTCCCTCATCATCATCATCATAATCATATTTTAGTTAGTGTTGTCATAGTCAAACTTGCTACATGAAACTGGGGCCAAACCCCACGGGATCACTAGCATACTAGTACACGTCCACTCACTTAGATACCCGAGTTTCCCTCTTGTGCTCAAATAAGTTCAACAAGACATGAAATATAATTTTCAAATGAAAATAACACTTACACATAACACATTCACTAAATATCCCCCATGTGTATCACACAAGTCACATAATCTCCCTTTTCATTCAAATTCATTTTGAAATCATACTCACACAAAAATAGCCCACAACACTTTTCACATCTCCTTAACACTTCAACAAATACTTTAAACAATTTTATAAAACCTTTACTAGATACTCCAATTCACATAACATCCCACACACATATCACATAATACTTCTTTCATAAACAAAATTCATTTTGCACATCACACTCGCACAAAACAGCCCACAAACGTGTTTCTCACCTTTCTTGCCATTTGATAAAACATTTCAACAATTTATAAAACATTCTAAAAATGTTTGACATCGTAAATCACCACATTACCTTTAAAAAACCCATTTTAAGTGAACACACTCACCAAAATAGTACATGCACATCCTTTTCCCACTTTTTTTAACCCTATAAATCATTTACAATTTTCACAAAACAATCCCAAGGAGTATAACTATGTTTTGCACACAAAACCCATTTCAAAACCCTCTATTAAAGCCAAAATCACACAAATACCCTACCAAAGAAGATTTGGAATCCCAAACAACATTTATCAAACCATTTTTATATGTTATAAAATAAACCCAAACATTACCACAAGAGTTAGACATGAAAAACACCCAATTTGAAGAAAAAGTGAAACTATAAAATTAACCACTTAAGAAACTCCATAAAAAATGGTTTTATCACAATGAAAAACATATAATTAACATTAAAATATATTAAATCAAGCATGCTAAATCATCAAGAAATTCTTACACATGGAATCACCTTCTGAAGGTGTCAAAACCCTCAAATCTTAGTGTAAAACATCAATCGCACCACCACCTCACCTCAAGGAAGGTAAAAGCAACCTAACATCTCAAAATTTCACAAAAAAGGTTCAAAGTTAAACCATAGGTACAAAACCTAGCTACTGGAAATTTTAGAACTCATGAAAGGGTGAAAGAAACCCTAAGGAAAGGGAAGAAATCAATGAGAGAAAGAATTACTTGCATGATTTTGAAGTTTCCTCCATCAAATATCCCTTAAAAAAGGAGGTCCAAGGGAGGGTGAAAGACCTTGGAGGCTGTATATGGAGGTATGGCATGAAAATGGGAATAAATGGGTGGATTTGGGTTTATCCCGGAAGGGAAAAATGGGAATTAAAAAATATTTTAAATGACCTGGACACCTTTGCACGGTTTAGTAAACCGTGCGTCCAAACCGTGGGGCCTGTTATGGCCACCCAAAACCATGACATTATCCTCCAATTTTAGGTGGGTATAAGGAGGAAACCAAGGGGGAAATATAGGCCAAATATAGAGGAGAAATAGTCCCAAAAGAAACCATCCTTTTCACCCAAAAAGTCATCCAAGACAAGGGTACAAACCACCTCAACAAATTACCCCACAAGTAGTGCCACTAGGAGTGTCACTAATCCAAATAAAAAACACCACAACCTCATACCATCCCTTTAAAAAAAGAGGAGGCCAAGTACCACACAAGACCCCCAAGACTATGTTCATGGATCAATAACACATGAGACACCAAAATTTCAAACCCGAAACACTTGAAAACCAAGAGAAAGCTAAGATCCAAAAGATGATTTGAATCAAAGCATGGAATTGAAAATCCGAGTGTGAAAATTCTCCACAATATAAATATTTCCATCCCCAGAAAGCCATGTTAAGGCCAACAAAAAACCAAACCCAACTGAGAAACCATGATATACTCCTTTTCCATGCTTTACCCCCAAAGGCCAAAACACCTCAAGTGATCAATTAAGGAAGGAATACTCTCACAAACCAAAACTTAAACCACTTTCCAAAAATGATCAAGCACATTCAGACTTTATACCAAAAGAAAAATCCTCAAACACTATCCAAACAAGATTCAAGTAATTTACCCGAATGAGCAACAATATTGAATAAGGTTACAATTACCTTGATTTAACTAAACCATTGTGCACTCTCCAATCCCAATGTTCACCCAAGGAAGACGTTGGTAGTTAGATAGCTCCAAATGAGTATAGCTATCACCAAGCTAAGGCCAATGACAAATTCGAGTTACTAGTATGGAGAGACACAAATGGGATCCCCGCCATAAGATCCAACCACTTTAACCGAACAGAACAAGCCGACATAGAAAGACCCCAAAATTTAAAGAGTTGGGATGACCGCACAGTTAGTACACATAGTTTGGGAAGTCGTATGCTAACTGTGTAGATCATTCTGTCTACAAGGCATCCTAGCACATGGTCCCTACTAATCATGCAAAAACCATGTGATCAAACTATATAGCCAAATTTCCAACCATTCTCCAAAAACCCAATGGAAACCAAAGTGGAAAATAATGTCATTGGGAGATAACATGGGGATGAGGCCCTCCACCTCTTTCCACCAAATGGGAACAACATAATCAAGATGGTGACACTAGAGGTTTAAA
This sequence comes from Viscum album, assembly GCA_963277665.1. Taxonomy (NCBI): domain Eukaryota; kingdom Viridiplantae; phylum Streptophyta; class Magnoliopsida; order Santalales; family Viscaceae; genus Viscum; species Viscum album. The sequence goes on from OY728148.1 coordinate 549,977,912, forward strand.
ATATTCCCATATTTCATACTGAGGATAGGAATTTGTACAAGGGTTTAAATGACCCTAGGATTTCCCCTGACTACGTGCCAGCTTCACTATGATACCTATAGATGGAGCTCAAATTATTGAATCATCTTCAGCCTTACAGTTAGGCTTTGGAAACCCTTGAACAGAAATTCTCCTTTCAGTGCCACAAACAACTACATCGCAATCTCAAATAGGTTCACCAAGACATAACACACTCCAAAACCCACTCTACAGAAACCTGATATTTCATTGAAACAAGGGCTTAAAAGATGCACAAATATCACACCTTGTTTCTTCAGGTGAGAAACAACAGAAGGAAATGAAACATATAAACACCTTCCTCTAAAACAGAGTATTTTAAAGTTTTTCCAAGGGAGTCATACTCCCAATATAATAGATACTCTCAGAGGATTGAACGACCTTTACCTTTATAGTCAAACGAGCACACGAAATCACAAGGAGTCACCGAACATAACCATTACGACTGATTGAAAAAATAAATTGAGGGGGATCTTATGCAATATCCCCAAACATCGCACAATTTCAAAAAGTGGCCATAACAACCTCTCATGACCAGATTTCCCACACTGGTGGTTTAACATGAACTCCTGCTTCAAAGAGACTACAAATGACCCAAAGGATCTCTTAGAAACCATCCAAATACTCATCCACACTAACAACCCCAGACCACTTCCACCTTTGATGAATCAGGTAACTTGAGAAACTAATGTCTCTTTCAACCTTCCATGAGAACTCTCCCACTAAAAGAGGATCCAAAAAACCAAGAAAGTAAGAGGTGTAAACTCAATCTCTAAAGTTCAAGAAAAATATTCTTATATTGATCAATTGGAGGATCTTACAACAACGAAACAATCTGGGCTGCACTTCATTTGTGCACTAACCCTTAATGGGGGCGTACCTTACCCAACAAGAGAACTCAAGGACCTATCCAATCTGGTATATTGGTCAAGACATACCACAAAACAAATACAGACACATGAAGGGAACCACTATAAAGTCATCCCAAAACATTTCTTAGGAGAGACCACTAACTGGCCCTTCAACCCAGCTTACCGACCAAACACAAACCCAAAACACTATTCAAACAAGAGGGGTTCTTGGACTCAAAACATCCCACAACAACAACATTTCAAAAAAAAAAAAACATAATACCCACTATCCCGAACCATTCATCAAGATATCACATTTTCCTTTAAAAACATTTCTTTGAAAACAAACGGTTCGGCGGTTAGCATATCCACCAATGGTACCCCATGAGCCTCACACATGCATGTTTCCGTGCCACACTAGGAACCCTCATCATATCCATTCTGACACTCATCCAGTCATACCATCAACTATCCATCATCCCATATAACCCCATGCATGTGGTCTCTAATGGAAATACCAAAGTTCAGAACAAAAATTCTTTCCACTTTTCGAAACCAAGGCAGTCAACCAATATTTCCTTTTTCTCAAGACCGCTAACCACAAAATAAGAATTCCAATTTACATCTTACAAAACTTTTCTAAAGGGAATGATCATTCAAATGAAAACTCTCTTTCAATTCATTTACATTAATTTCAAAACATCTTATCCCATTAAAACACCTTTCAATAGTCTAGAAAACTCTATTGGAAACACTTTTTCAAAACCAATGTTAACATAATTTCTTGCTTTCAAAATAGGTGTAATCACACCATTTTAACTTTCAAAACAATTCTGAAAAATTAGTTCCACCATTTCAAAAATCAAACCCTTCCCTCTTTATTAGAAGATAATTTCACAAAAACTTTACGCTTCTTAAAACTGGGTCATTTTTTCTTTAATACCAAACTTCCAAGATCTCAAAACTAAAGGATATAAGACAATGTAAGAGGAAACTAGTTTCGGTGGGTGACTTGGACATACGATTGGTGGCCATAAACCAATCAATTCACCATCATGGAGAGTGTTCTAGGGAAATATCCCCAACTCCACATGGCTTGACAGGACCTGTGAGCTCACTGAGACCATTTCCCAACTCTCTTTTAATTTCTTCAAACCATCATCAACCCAAGAAAAACAAAGGACTTAGACGAATCCATAATTCACCTAGGGAATTGAATCTCGTCATGAGGTGTGATGGCCAGAAATACTACCCATAAATGGAATGTCAAGTCCCAAAAATCCTAGCTGCAGACTATCCCGATTGTTCCCCAAATAACATAACCCAAAGAGTTAACTTGAACCTCCTATGATACAATTTTGTCACAAACTGAATCTGGTAACCATCAAAACTAGCACCATACCCATCCTGTAGAAAGTCCTGAAGGGAATTCCTGATCCCCATGGGCTGGCATAGGTGCTCGGGTATCATAAAATGAAAATTGTGAATGATTTACCTGAGTTTATAAACATACAATGACAAACAAATCCAATAAAAAAATCTAGATTTTTCAAGCCAAAACATATTTTACTAAATTTCAGAATTGAATTAAACAATTTAAAACAATGTTCAAAGACCATTATAGAGGTACAAAACCAAAAAAAAGACATCCTAAGAACCTCTACAAGGCAAGAGGCACTACCCTCAAGCCATCTCCACAACACCGCATCACGATGGACCACTAAAAGACCGAACCATTGGCACAAAGGTTGTACCCAAACCTGTGACAAAAATAACCAAGTCTACTTACACCTAAAGGTGTATGTATGGTGTGATAAAAATCCTATTAGGATACCACCACTTGGATATTCCATGTGATAAACATTAAAAGATGAAAATTTTTCAAGTTTTCATAACATGAAATGCTAGTAACAATTTTTAAACGATGCAACTTTAAATAAAAAATAGTTTTCAAGTGTGCTATTTTAAAGAATCAAAATTTTTGAATAAATATCAAATCTACTAAATTTTCCAGCCAAACATATCATATGAAAAAGGTAAGCATAAATAATCTAATGGTCATAAAAAATGGGAAATAACCCCTAGGCACTAGCTCGCTGTGGGTCCCAGGTACCTCGCATCTCGGTGAAAGTAACCATCACAATATTCATTCTCGTGCACACAAGCCACTTGAATGGATCATACCCAAAACCTAGTGGTCCCCCATCATCATCATCATAGTTTAGTTAGTGTTTTCATAGTCAAACTTGCTATGCTAAACTAAGGCCAAACCCCACGGGATCACTAGCATACTAGTACACGTCCACCCACTTAGATACCTAAGTTTCCCTCTTATGCTAAAATAAGTTCATAAAGACCTGAAATATAATTTGAACATTAAAATACCTTTTACACATCACACATTAACCAAACATCCCACATGTGTATCAAACAATTCACATAATCCCTTTTTTCATTCAAATTCATTTTGAAATCATACTCATACCAAAATATCCCACAACACTTTTCACATCTCCTTAACACTTCAACAAATCCTTTAAAAAATTTTATAAAACCTTTCCAAGATACTCCAATTAACATATCATCCCACACACATATCACATAATACTTCTTTCATAAACAAAATTCATTTTTCACATCACACTCACACAAAACATCCCACAAACGTGTTTTACACCTTTTTTTCCATTTGATAAAAAATTTCAGAAATTTATAAAACATTATAAAAATGTTTAACATCGCAAATCCCCAATTTAACTTTCAAAAACCCATCTTAAGTGAACAAACTCACCAAAAAATTACATGCACATCCTTTTCCCACTTTGTTTAACCCGATAAATAATTTACAATTTTTACAAAACAATCCCAAGGAGTATAACTATGTTTTGCACACAGAACCCATTTCAAAACCCTCTTTTAAGGATAAAATTACTCCAAGAAGCTACCAAAGTAGAATTTTCAGCCAAAAAAACATTTATAAAACCATTTTAATATGTTATAAAATAAACCCAAACATTAACACAAGAGTTACAGATGGAAAACACCCAATTTGAAGAAAAAGTGAAACTCTTAAATGAACCGCATAACAAAATCCATGAAAAATGGTTTTTGAAAAATTCATAGAATATAAGGAACATAAAAGATAATTAAATCAAGTGTGCTAACTCATTAATAAATTCTTACACATGGAATCACCTACCGAAGGTGTCGAAACCCTCAAATCTTGCTGCGAAACATCAACTGCTCCACTGCCACACCTCAAGGAAGGTAAAAGCAACCTAAAACCTCAATATTTAACCAAAAGGATCAAAGTTAAACCTTAGGTACGAACCCTACCTTCTAGAAATTTTAGAACTCATGAAAGGGTGAAATAAACCCTAAGTAAAGGGAAGAAATCAAATAGAGAAAGACTTACTTGCATGATTTTGAAGTTTCCTCCATCAAATCTCCATTCAAAAATGAGTTCCAAGGGAGGGAGAGAGACCTTGGAGGCTGTCCATATAGGTATGGCACGAAATGGGGAAGAAATTGACAGATTTGGGTTTATTTTGAAAGGAAAAATGGGAATTAAAAAATATTTTTAATGACCTGGACACCCTTGCACGGTTTGGGTACACAGTTTAGTAAACCGTGCGGCCAAACCGTGCGGCCTGTTAGGTCCTACAAAAACCATGAAATTCTCCTACAATTTTAGGGGGGGTACAAGGGGGAAACTAAGGGGTAAATATAGGCCAAGGATATGGGAGAAAAATTCCCAAAAGAAACCATCATTTTCACCCAAAAAACCATCCAACACAAGGGTAAAAACCACCTCCACAATTTACCCCACAAGTGGTTCCACTAGGAGTGTCACTAATCCAACTCCAAAACACCACAACCTCATACAACCCCTTTGAAAAAATAACAGTCCAAGTACCACACAAGACCTCCAATACTAAGGTCATAGACCAGTAACACATGAGACACCAAAATTTCAAACCCGAAACACCCAGAAACCAAGAGAAAGCTAAGAATAGAAAGAGGATTTGAATCAAAGCATGGAATTGAAAATCTGGGTGTGAAAGTTCTACTACAGGTTTATCAAGAGAGGAGTCACTACATTAGTCAAATGTTTTCTTCATGCTACAATGTCTCTCAGGCGCGGTACCAACTTCATCACCACATCCCTATAAAATGGGGTGTTCACCACTACCTCATGTACGAGGGTGACAATGTCTGTTTGTGGATTAGTGGAGTGATCACCATCATATGAGGGAGTCATAAAATATTCCGAAATATCCAAAAATTCTTATGTGGATATAGAGAGGAGGGAAACTAAAAATTACATTGACAACTACATTGTGATCCCCTAGAAGGGTTCTAGAACATCCTCCAACTACAAGTATTTGTGGAGGGATCTGGGGATCCCGTGGACCTCGACTTCCGAAATGGTATTCCCCAATCACTAGGATTCTTCCCTAGAATCTTGAAACTAGGGTAAAGGTTTGATCATCGACTCATCTATCACCTTAAAATATGAGGGGACAATGATGATGTGATAATTCCTAAGGTTTCGACTTTGATGAAAAGTGTTCTCCCTCCTACCCCAAGATGCCTCTTCAGGGTAGGTTATGTCTTCGGAATGGTTAGGACCTCCGTTTTGGTTGGTGTTGGAGTGGATAGAACCTCCTCTTTGGTTGAAAACAACACTGGGAGGGCCTCCTTATTGAATGGTGGTGGAATAATGGGGAGGAACTCTATATTGATTGGTGGGAGAATGGGGAGGAGTTACATGTTGAATATTGAGAGTATGGGGAGGAACTCCATACTGACTATCGATAGAGAAGGGAGGAACTCCACTATGATTGGTAGAAAAAAATGGAGAACCACTATGTTCACCGGTGAAGCAGTGGAGAGGAACTCTACCTTGGTAAATGAGGGTACGGTGAGGACCTCATTTTTTCCTGGTTAGAGTACGAAGAGGAACTCTGTACTAGCTATTGTAGGATTGGAGAGGACCAACACTCTGGTTGGTTATGTCTTGTTAGCTCAAACCTTATATACAAAATCATGTGATGATATATAGGTATTATGTATTATATAGGTTCCAGGTCTTATTTAGGCTGGTTGTCATATCTCTTAGGCTGGTGGATGGTTTTGGATGTGGAGAGTAACTTTGGGTTTCATGGAGTGTGTGAAACTGACCTTAAGCATTACATATTCTAGTTTTTTTGAACCAAAATTCAAATTAATACAATCTCAAGGATATTTTCTGTTTATATTTTTAGATAATGTGGTCATAACTCATAAATAACTACCCATACATTACAAGTGGACACTTTTACCCAATATCCATTTTTTCATAATATGAAACTTTTAAAATAAAACATGACTTCTTTTTATAAAAAATATTCACAACTTTAAACTTGAATTCTTCTTTCCCTTTAACCATCCATAAAACATATGAAAAAAATTAAAAAAATTGGGATGAGCACAAAAATCTCAGAAAGGAATATAAAAATAAATAAATAAATCATTAGTCCATAAATTCTTATAAAAATCTTCCTTTTTCAAATTAAAATTCACGATCCAAATAAAAATTTTCTTACCCAATAAATAACCTTTTCATCCCAAATATCTTCATAAAACAATTCATAAGAAATCATAAAGGAAAAGTAAATCCCATATGGTTTTTTAAAAACATGATAGAATAATAATTTTTTTTCATGAAATTATACTTTTCACCCTTAAGAAGTAACATAAGCTTCCATTTGAACATAAACTCAATAACTTACCTTGTGAAAACATGATATTTTTTTGTAAATACATAAAAATAATAAATAAAATATATAGTAAACTTGAGGAATAATTTTATTATCATAATTACTTATGATGTAATCCTCACAACTACCATGAAATAATCCTCACATTTATACTTGGCATAACCCTCATGATTATACTTGTATGTAACCATCACAGTTACACTTAGAATAACCATCATGGTATACTTCCAATATAGCCAATGCATTAGAGGGATATAACCAAACCACATGAATTTGGTTTATAGTGGAACCACCTGTAATCATAAATAATGACCATGAACCATAACATAATCATAACACTTATAAAAATATCTTTTTTAACCATAATAAATCATTTTCAGATATTGAAATATCCATTACATTTTAAAAAGATCTTTGGTAAATAACTAAAACATAGGAAACCATGAAGTCTTATAAAGGAATCCACAAATCAAATAATGTTTATAAAGGTTATAGAAATATTTTTCACCTATAATTTACAATATAACATTCCCATTTCATTTTTGTAAATAGAGTCAATTTTTTTTGTAAAAATATTCCTTTTGAAAACCTTGGAAAACATCATTTATTCAAATAAAAAATTGCACAAATAATTAAGAAACCATTTTATTTAAAAATAACCATGGAAAATAATAAATGAAACATAAAATAATTAATTCCTCATGATGGTGGGAAATTCTATTCATGCTGTATATGTAAAAAAATATTTTAAAAGATAATTTTTAAAAGAATGTCCCTTACTACTTTGGAAACATTTAAATATTAATATCCATGAAATAATAACATTAAAAAAACATTAAATACCATGATAATAGATGAATTTATGATATAACATGTCAAAGGGTCTATATATACACCTCATAAAATAAGATAGGTGTATAACATCAAAATATGCGTTAATGAAAGGAGATTGAGATAAAGTTCCTTACCTCAAGTCTGAAACATCACATAAGTTATTTTTATTAATTAATAATAAACTTATTTTAAATATTTACCTGTTTTTAGAACCTTTTTAAAGTTTATTATTTCATTTTATATCACTTATTACTGTGTTATAATAATTACTTAATTATTTAAGTTCACATTGGATGTTTTGACAATATTCTATCCATAAGTCCAAAATGACTTCTATAATTTGAATACAGTCAAAGTGATATTTATTAAATAATATATAGAATAATAATCATGGAATATTTATTATTTTTATACATAATTTTAAATCCAACCATTAAATATGTTTATTAAAAATTAACTACATTACGATTTTGGAGACTGTAGGTCGTACGTATGCATGTGTAACATTTCCATTTTTCAACGATCATTATGGAAAGAAGGTAAATATTATTTTATATTTATATAATGATAATAGTATCATATATATCATATATATCATATTATTTATTTAAATACAATTATATATATCATCCAAATGATGTGATGATGAAAAATGAATAAATCGTTTCGTGGAGGTGGTAGTCCATACATACGCACGAACAATGTTATCATTTTTCAATGCATGAAAAGGTAAGAAGGTAAATGATATATTTTAGTTTAGTAAGGATAAATATGTCATTAGTATAATATATAAACATTAATACCATCATTAAAACCAGTATTTAGATATGTTTATGGAAAAAGAATTTCATCGTTTCACGAGGTGGTAGTTTGCTGTACACACGAACAATGAATAATTTTAACATTTGATGGAAGTGGAGATGGATAAATGTCATTAAAATAACATAATAAAATATAATTATATGTATAATAAATTATTTTTTATTTTATCATGTTTTAAGAAGGTTTTAGGGATGTGGAAGAAGAAACAAAACAAAAATGCTTAATTAAAACAATACCTCTTCTTTGGAAAACCTTTGTTTCTTAACACCTTAACACCTATAAGATTATAATTCTACCTAAAAAAACCTATAGAATGTGGGTAGGTATTATATTAAAGTATTTTTATAGGTATTTAATGAACTAAATGGGTTTTTATCTTTGAATGATTATGAAGAAAATTTTCCCTTTTATAAGAGAGGTTAGGGGCACTCTTGAAATTTCTCAAAATATTAAAATTTAATAAGAATATTCTAGATCCAAATGTTTAAAATAGAATATAAATTCACAGGGGATGGAATTTTAGACTATATATTATAATTTTTTTATTTAATATTTTTGTATTTTTAAATAATTTAATAAAATATTAATCCCATAAAATATCATTATTGTCAAATTTGATTCATTACTTTGAATTTAAAAACATAAAAACACTGAATAAATTTATAAAAAACTATTTTATTATTTCATAAACATGTCAATGTAATCTATAAAATTATTTTCTTACTTTAAATACCTCAAATTATATTAATTTTAATACTTTTAATATTATTTATTTGAATTTTCCATTAATTAAATTATTACTGCATTAGCATTGTGCAATCATTTAAGGTAATTATTTATTCACTAAAAATTAAAAATAAATTAACAATATGAAGATAAATATATTATAATTAAAAATAATATGTATAATTGGACATAACCTATGGATAAAACCATATTAAAAATATTACACTTATTAAAAATAATAGTGTAACATGTTTGGCTTCTCATTAAATAATATACCATAAATGCCATAATCTCATCCATGGGGATCTAAAAGGTCATAAATTCAACCCATGTTTGATTATGTTCTAGATATACACATAAAATAATATTTAGTTAAGTTTTTGGGTTATTTAATAGCTCTTATCATTTTAATTTTGGAGTTTAAAATAATTTTATTGATTTTTCTTCTGCTTGCACAAGTACTGCGTTAGTGTTACATAAGCATAAAAGGTAGTTATTTCATATATAAAAATTTAAAATAAATTAATATAATAATAATAAATTAATTAGTCTCAATATAGTCTTTTATATTCTTTCATTATATATATTTACTCATATCCATGTCAAAAAAACTTATTTATTTATTTTATTTGACTTTTCTAGCCTTCTGCAAGCATTGCATAGTCATTTGGATAAGATTCTTGATATATAACTCCAAAATTATAAATTACTAGTAAAAATAATTATTTATGGATGAAATTTAATAATTTTTTTTTAAAATTCTTGTTACTAATCAATTATTAGCTATAATACACCAAATTTAACTTTTCCATTGTTGCGCAAGCAATGCGTCAGTATTGAAAGTGATTTTCATATTTATCATGAAATAAATTATAATCTACATGTTATGAATTTTTTTATAGGAGATATATATTATAATTCCATAAATGAGTCATTAAATAAGTTTAATTAACTTTTATATCATAATTTTGTCATGACGATATCCCAAAAGATACCGTATTTTATAAAAAACTGTATTTTTTACTATTCACAAAAAATTTAACCTTTTTAGAATATCACCAAAATTTTACCATATAATAATTTGAATATGATTAATTAAAAAATCCAGTTCATTTTATTTATTAAGTTTTCTAAAAAATCTAGAAATTAATTATAATATTCACCCATAAAAATAAGAAAAATTCATTTTTTCAGAAAACATATTTCGGTAGAATAAAATGACTTTACCAAAATTTATGTTATTATTTTTTAATAATTTACCAATAAATTTATATTGAGTATGAACTATATATTTAATTCATACATCAATCATTTCTATTCATACCCACAAAATTAACAGCTAGGTTATAAGAGTCACATTTAAATAATAAAATTCTGTAGTTCATTTAAGACTGACATTGTGTATCTTGTATGTTATTAAACATAGTATTTTTTTAAATCGTAGGTTGTTAAATTATAACCCACATAGTAAATTAATTCCTCAAAAATTTAACTTGGGATAAAAAACTAGGGGTTTGAATTTTTAAAATACCTTTATTGAAATCCCACATCGTAAAAAGGATTAATAAAACTTCCACTTAAAAAGAGAGAAAGAAAAATATTAAGGTCACCTAAGACGACACATACTAAGTTCCAAAGTAGTATAAAAAAGTGGGAAATTAAAAAATGGATATAGGATAGGAAATATAGATCCCGATGACTGATAGAGAGTGATATAGAACATGGTCATGAGAAAGCTAACCATCATAAAATTGTAAATTTGTGATGGGTTAAAGGCCATTTATTTCTATATAAGAAAAGTAAATGAATAATTTTTTTGTTTAGGAATATCCTTCCTAGAGTTGAGGAATTTCTTTACGTACTATTATAAGAACATAAAGAAATATTCTTACTTGAAAAGAATAATTTCATCCTTTGATCCATTTCCACCACAATCTCTTTTTTATCCAAACAAGGAGTATGAATTATTTTATGCCTGAATCAATAGAATCAAATTCTATGGATCACAAGATAAAAAAAATATAATTGATATATTTCTCATTTATTTATACATTATCCAAAACCAAAATGGTTAAGATCCCAAAAATAATAAACGTTTAAACAAAGAAAAACTACCTTAGTCTACAAAATTCAACAGTAATACCCAAAGTTAAACTTAGATCATTTGATAAATAAATATCGTTAAAATTCCTCAAAATAGTACATACTAATATTGAAACCCAAAATTAATAAGGATTCAATTACATAGTCTTCCAAGATAAATTTTATATTTATTTCCAAATAATATTAATCACTCTTATTGTATCATACCAAAAATATAATTTCCTAAATCACATAATCTCCAAGATATGCTATCACAACCCGTCCCCCGGGGCCCGTGCCATGACTACCCCAAGCCCGCATTCCATAGGCTAGGTGTGATGACCCAGACTCTCTTGGTCCTTCCCTTTTCCAAAATCTGGGTCCTAAAGGGGTGGCGTCTCGGTGAGACCGATCGGCATAACCGACCGGTGAGACTGATCAGCGTCACCCGGCCTTGTCGAGTTGTTTCCAGTAGCGCTTCTTTTTGCACAAATAGGGTTTTAAACCCTATTTTGAACTGTTTGAGCGTGTTTTAAAGACCCATAACGCGCATAAGAGTTTTAATTAAATACTTAATGAATGAATGAGTCAGTTTAAACCACCCGACCCCCTTTCATAACGTATGAAATGCACGGTCAACCCATGACCCCCACTCCTTACGCCGTTTCGCATTTTTATCTCAACCATCCACCGGCCTTATAAAGCAGAGGGTTAGGCATGGATTCTTCCTCCCTAAATCGCGGCTTCTCACGAACATCTTTTGGTGCATCGAGCGCACCGAATCTTTTTGCGTAAAGTTCCACACCCAGCCTAAGAATCGATCGTCGATCAACAGGTAGGGAATTTCTCCTTCGTCTCTCTCCTTTGTGTATCATGTGGGGTGGGTGTGCTTTTGATTCTGTGGAATTGGATAAACCAGACCTACTTAAATATAATGAATGAATCCTGTAAAGAAAGAAGGGGGGGGGGGCTGTGATCGTTGATGCCATTTTACATTATGATCTTCTTGTTGAGTTGTTCTGGATTATGCCTTCTGAAAATTGAGGCCGTTAGTGGTCGTTGTTTGTGCATTAACGAACCCTGGTGATGTTTTGAATGGCTTATTTGTGGTTGTAAACTCCTACTGTGAGAAGTAAGTTGGTTAATCATGTATATCCGACTGAATGAATTGAAGCACCAGGATCAACCCCTCTGTGCTAACCCCGGTCAAAACGGAATTGAAATCATGGAACGTGTAAAATCTTTTAAAGCTAAAGATACAGGCTTGGCCCTGCTTAGTTTTGGTGGCAGTATTTCAGTTGTTTTCTCTTACGGGCCCATTGCTGGAGATGTGGGAGGGGATGAGATCCCCTTTTCTTTTTATGAATTCGATGGTTGTGAGTTTTAAGACCCGGTGGTAACTTGTTTATATCACGAATTGGGGTGAGATCCTCTGTTGATAGAACCGGGTGTGGGTGTTATGGTTGATTCTTGGCTGGTTACTTTCCTTGGTTATGCTTATGGTTTAGTTTCCCAGTAGTGCATAAACATATTTGAACACTTTTACTGAACATGAAAACAAGACTGGGACAAATGGGTTTTGTTGGCGAGAGTCGTGACCCGGACTTGGGTGTCGGTTGTGTCCTTTAGGTTGGATGAAGAAAAACCAGAACTTTGGGTGAGTGCTTGTTACCTATACTCATATATATATTTTTAGTTTTGTGTTTCTTATTTGTGCCCCACCCAAGTTGAGCACTTAGTGCCGAACACCCCCATTTTATGGGGGAGGGTGTTTTTCCCAACACTATTCTTAGTGGCTGGTTATTTGCTCCTTTTCTGCTCCCTTTCCCGAATATCCCAAGTATCTTCGGGCAGGATGTGATGGCCTGAGGTCCATTTTAGCCCAAGAACCTTCGGGCAGGGTAGTGCGGTGGTTGGCCAGGTATGTGCGGCAGGTGGTTTCCTAAGTGTCTTCGGGATGAGGCCCAGGTGTCTTCGGGCGTGGCAGTTGATCTTCTAGCCCAGGTGTTTTTGGGCGTGGTTACGTGAGACAGTTGTGGCCCAGGTGTTTGCGGGCGGGATTCGGCAGTGGGACTACGTGTGGTTGTGGCCCAGGTGTTTGCGGGCGGGATTCGGCAGTGGGACTGCGTGTGGTTGTGGCCCAGGTGTGTGCGGGCGGGATTCGGCAGTGGGACTGCGTGTGGTTGTGGCCCAGGTGTGTGCGGGCAGGATTCGGCAGTGGGACTGCGTGTGGTTGTGGCCTAGGTGTGTGCGGGCGGGTGTGGCAGTGGGACTGCGGTGAGAATGGCGGGATTGGTTCGATGCGTAGGATGTCTTAATAACTAGTGGGAAAGTGGTGCGGGGTACCCAAACATCGATGTGCTATTATTATATATTTTACTTGACTTGCGTTATTTGGGGAGTGTGCCTTGGTGAGGCTTGGGTGGATAGTTTACCTTGTTAGGTGTTTGGTTTACTTCTTTTTTTCACGGGACTTTAGCACGTTCCCCCACTTGTGCACGAGAGTCTTTGGTTTCCCTACTGAGCATACTTGTATGCTCACCCTACGTATATAAAACTGTTTTCAGGTTTCCAGGAGGACTTCGGGGATCGCACAAGACCTTACTAGATTGGATCTTTGGAGCAGTTGCAGTTGTCGTTTTTCTTTCTTTGGTACTTACCTTTGTAGACACTTTTTGCACTTTGTGGATTTTACTTTTGAAACATGCATGTGGGAATGGTTTACTTTTGACTTTACTTTTCTTTCTACCTTGGTGTTGTTGGGTTTTCTTCTTCTTATCTCTCGATCCTATAAAATAAAAAGGGTAATGCCTTCCATTTGTGTGAAATTTCCATACCCTTGGTGCCAGTCGCCACTCTGGGACCTATTGAAGGCGGGTTTCGGGGGTCATTATCTCTGATTCAACTTAAAGAAGGAAGGGACTGACAATCTGCTGACCGTTCCCTCCTTTTGGTGAAGGCGGGTCGTGACACAATGGTATCAAAGGAGAGGTTGAGAGATAGGATGGAGTCTGGAGTTAGGCACAGTGAAGATTGCATGGGATGGTAGGGAAACAGTGTTGGGTGACCTTGGTGTGTGAATTAGGTCAGGGAAGACTGGCTAGGACATGTGATTTTAGGGCCCCCCATGATCCGACACAAGGACTCTGGACCTACCGAACGACCAAGTGATGTCGCACTGATTGCAGGGTAGAGACCATAGGAAAGGTACATGCATCATAATGACTTGTGTTCTTGTGTTTCTGGGGTATTTTTGGGAATTAAGAATAAACGAAAAGTTTAAGAAGTTTTAAAGACAATGATCTGCACTACTTGGGCTTAGGCATTCCTTGTTTACCTTGCATCCATGGCACCTAAAAGGTGACCGCGTGTGGTACAGGCGATCGAGACCCCACAGACTACCTTGACTGATTGGCAGAGGGCTGACCGAGAAGAGGACGACCAGTGGCAGAGGACTCTCCAGGCCTTCCAGCGACAGACCCTCGAAAAGTATGAGGGTAGCACCTCCGACATGAAGACAGAGGGTTGGCTAGAGGAGCTAGTTATAGCTTTTGACCTGATTCGGGCCCCGATCGAGTACTGGGTTCCTCTGGCCGTCAGCCAGATGCGGGGAGCGGCGTGTCAGTGGTGGACGCTTTACTTGGGGGAGAGGAAAGAGGCTGAAGTGGCTTGGGTAGATTTCGAGAGGGAGTTCCGGGCGGAATTCCTCTCTTCGACGATGAAGGCAGAAAAGAGACAGGAGCTACTCTCCCTCCAGCAGGGGAGTATGTCTGTGAGGGAGCTAGGGATTAGGTTCAAGGACCTCCTACGTTTTGCTCTGGACCTCTTTCCTGATGAGGAGTCTTGGGCAAGTCGTTTGGAGGAGGTGCTCCGACCCTCCCTCCAGTATGCTGTTACCCCCTTTACCCTACCGACATACTTGGAGGTCCAGAAGAAGGCCGAAGTGGTGGAGAGAATGCACACTCTAGGAGGTGTGTCACGAGAGGGGATCCAGCTGGGGCCATTGAAGGGGAAGGCCGTCAGAACTAGGCCTCCAGCGTTAGGATCCTCCAGGTTCCGACTCGCAGGGAACAGGCCGTAGCAGTTTCAGTTTCGATCCTCTGGTCCTCACCCCTTTTCTTCGGGCCTAGGACCACAGTGCTTCATCTGTGGGAGCCCTGGACATCTCCATAATCAGTGCCCGGACCAGATGCAGTACAGAAGTGGCGGATATCCCCAACACCCGCCTCAGCAGCAGCTTCCAGCCAGGCCTTTCCAGTAGCAGCAGCAGGGACAGCGAGCTCCCGCTCCTCCGAGGGAAGACGTAGGAGGAGGAGGCTGACCTCAGGGCACTCCATAGGGACCTCGACCAGGGCATGGTCGGGGAGGTGGCTGACAACCGAAAGGCAGAGGAGCCGGGCGTGGACAGCTACACGCCGCAGAGGCAGTAGTTCCAGCAGGGCCGGAGGTTGTTCGAGGTACGATCAGCTTGTTTATCACTCTTGCTTATGCCTTGTTTGATAATGGAGCTTCACACTCCTTTGTTGCACCCAGTCTAGCCCGTGCCTTGGGTCTAGATGCCGAGAGACTTCTAGTGCCCCTGGTGTTGAGTACACCGGTCGGAGGTCAGACCGAATTGTTGTTTGTTTTTCAAGGATGTAGACTGATGATAGGGCCACATCAGTCGGTTAGGGATCTTCTTCTGCTACAGATACAACCATACGATGTCATCCTAGGCATCGACTGGCTATTCTCTATGTGTGCCGTCATCGACTGTTTCCGAGGAAGGGTCGTGTTCTCAGACTTGGACGACCGACGTGTTATTTTCACAGGAGAGAAGAGCAGTCAGAAGGGTAGCAGGCGAGAGGAACCCCTCCTCTCCTTGCTAGCTGAGCTGTCAGTAGGGTCAGTAGATGTTGAAATTGTGGAAATACCAGAGATTGTCCGTGAGTTTATGGACATATTTCCTGAGGAGGTGACGACTCTACCCCCTCGACGTGATATCAAGTTCGGGATAGACCTGCAGCCTGGCGTTCATCCGATCTTGATGGCCCCTTATCGGATGGCACCTTCAGAGCTACGGGAGTTGTGGATTCAGATCGACGATCTGATAAAGAGGGGTTATGTTCGCCTGAGTGCGTCACCGTGGGGTGCTCCAATCTTGTTCATAAAGAAGGCAGATGGTGGTCTCAGGTTGTGCATAAACTAGAGGAGGCTGAATCAGGTGACGATCAAGAATCGCTACCCTCTTCCGAGGATATACGATCTTTTCGACCTGCTGAAGGGGGAAGGATGGTTCTCGAAGATCGACCTACGGTCTGGGTACCACCATCTAAGGGTGAAGGAGGGCGACATCCCAAAGATGGTGTTCAGGTGCAGATATGGACACTTTGAGTTCGTGGTTATGCCCTTCGGCGTTACGAACGCCCCAGCTATGTTCATGGGGCTTATGAACTCCATCTTCCGGGAGTACCTGGATCGGTTCGTAGTTGTGTTCATCGACGACATCCTGGTCTACTCCAGATCAGAGGAGGACCATTCGGAACACCTGAGGACGGTTTTGGAGGTCCTCTGACAGCACCATCTCTATGGGAAGTTGTCGAAATGCAAGTTCTGGACACGAGAAGTGCACTTCCTCGGGCACGTGGTGTCTGAGCAGGGAGTAGCGGTGGACCCATCAAAGGTTGAGGCAGTTGTTTCTTGGGAAGCACCCAGGAATGTGGCAGAAGTATGAAGTTTTCTTAGGTTGGCAGGCTACTATCGGAGATTTGTACACAACTTCTCCAGAGTAGCAGCCCCTTTGACAGCCCTGACCAAGAAGGACCAGGTTTTCGCATGGAGTGAGCAGTGCGAGTCAGCCTTCAACTATATGAAGGAGAGGTTGGTTAGTGCCCCAGTGCTGAGATTACTAGAAGAAGGGGCGGCCTATGAGGTATTCTGTGATGCTTCAAGACAGGGCCTGGGATGTGTGCTGATGCAGCGACAAGGGGTGATCTGTTATGGGTCCAGGCAGCTACGCCCCCATGAGTGTAATTATGCCACCCACGACCTGGAGCTTGCAGCGGTCATTTTTGCGCTAAAGTTATGGCGACACTACCTCATCGGAGAACAGTTTGTGGTCTTCACGGATCACAAAATCTTGAGGTATAACTTCTCCCAGCGAGACTTAAACTTGCGACAACGGAGATGGGTAGAGTTCCTCCAGGATTACGACTTCGAGATCTCTTATACTGAGGGCAAGGGAAATGTAGTGGCCGATGCCTTGAGTAGGAGGACACAAAAGGATGTGGTTCGAGAGTCGGCGGATGGCTGGAAGGCGATGGAGGAATTCGCTGCCTTACACCTGGATGCGAAGGTGGATAGCGGTAGAGGTTGCCTATATCAGATGACAGTGCAGTCATCCCATTTTCAGTAGGTGGAAGTGTCTCAGTGGGGAGACCTAGAGTGCGAAGTGATGCGTGACCGAGTTGACCAGGGCAATGCTCTGGAAGGATGGACAGAGGATGGTCAGAACCAGATGCTTTTCCAGGAAAAGCTGTTTGTCCCGGAGGCGATACACGGAAAGGTTCTCAGTGAGTTCCACAACTCACCACTGGCGGTACACCCAGGAGTTTCCAAGATGTACCAGGGACTGAAGAGGCAGTTTTTGTGGCCCAGAGTTAAGCGAGAAGTGGCAGAGTTTGTGGCCAAGTGCTTAGTGTGTTAGCAAGTGAAGGCTGAATACCGAGTTCCAGGCGGCCTACTGCAGCCTCTAGTTGTTCCCGAGTGGAAGTGGGACCAAATCTCAATGGATTTCGTCACGGGACTACCCAAGGTCCAAGGGGGATACGACGCCATCTGGGTGGTAGTGGACAGGTTGACGAAATCGGCTCACTTTATGGCGATCAGGGAGTCGAGTGCAGTGGATGCCTTGGCGCGAAGGTACGTGGATGAGGTGGTGCAGTTGCATGGAGTTCCGAGGTCTATAGTCTCAGATAGGGATGAACAGTTTACCTCGCGAGTCTGGAGAGGATTGCAGCATTCTTTTGGCACCCAGCTGCATCTTAGCACTGCTTTCCATCCCCAGATGGATGGAAAGACAGAGCGCACCATCCAGACCTTGGAGGATATGCTGTGGGCATGTGTTCTAGACTCGGGGGGATCATGGGTGCGATACTTGCCTCTGGTAGAGTTTGCCTACAATAATAGCTATCAATCTACCATCGTTATGGCCCCGTTTGAAGCTCTGTACGGGAGGCCATGCCGTTCGCCTGTGTGTTGGACCGAAGTAGGAGAGGCAGGCATCCTTGGCCCGGAGGTGGTGCAGAGCACCACAGAGAAGGTTCAGCTTATACGGGAAAGGATGAAGGCAGCCCAGGACCGACAGAAGTTGTATGCGGATACCAGGAGGAGGCCCTTGGAGTTTGAGGTTGGAGACCACATGTTCTTGAAGGTCTCCCCTCGGCGTGGGCAGCAGAGGTTCGGCAAGGGGAGTAAGCTTTCTCCCAGGTTCATCGGACCCTTCGAAGTGTTGTGACGAGTCGGTGAAGTATCTTATCAGCTAGCGTTACCACCACCGCTACTGTGGATACATGATGTCTTCCATGTGTCCCAGCTCCGTCGGTATCTGCACGATGATTCACATGTCCTTGATTGGGGTGAGCTGGACATCGAGGACGACGCGACCTTTGTGGAGAGACCAGTGATGATCAAGGATCGGAAGGAGAAGTTGCTTCGTGGGTGAAGCATTCCCTTGGTTCGTGTGTTGTGGAGACATGGTGGGCTTGAGGAGAGTACGTGGGAGAGAGAAGCACAGATGCATACCCAGTACCCAGAGTTGTTTTAAGTTTTGTTCCTTGTTGTACCTGTTGTAGTAGAACGTTCTGTATTTTGGCTATGAAATGTACTGGTTTCCTTTCCTCTGATTGTGTGTGAAAAGCCCTGGCTATGGGGGAGGAGAGAACCCGACCCCTAATCAAGACGCATTAAGGTGGATGCGATTAAACCCATGCGGGCGAGTCAGTGCCGCCCAAAGCGGATAATATCTTGACATGGGAGGAGGAGACTTCCCAACTGACATGCCTGGGCAGTTTGGCCTGATATGTTGCTTGGTTCATGACAAGAAGGTGTTCTTAGTTAACAACGAGGTTCACTCTTGAGAGGTATCTTTCGGGGTGGTTGTTCGGACCCGCCCTTTCCTTCTGGGTTGTTTAAATTCTCGAGGACGAGAATAGTTTGAGAGGTATCTGATGTGATGACCCATACTCTCTTGGTCCTTCCCTTTTCCAAAATCCGGGTCCTAAAGGGGTGGCGTCTCAGTGAGACCGATCGGTGCGACCGATCAGTGGGACCGATCAGTGAGACCGATCAGTGAGACCAATCGGTGAGACCGACCGGTGAGACCGATCGGCGTCACCCGGCCTTGTTGAGTTGTTTCCAGTAGCGCTCCTTTTTGCGCAAATAGGGTTTTAAACCCTATTTTGAACTGTTTGAGCATGTTTTAAAGACCTGTAACACGCATAAGAGTTTTAATTAAATACTTAATGAATGAATGAGTCGGTTTAAACCACCCGACCCCCTTTAATAACGTATGAAACGCATGGTCAACCCATGACCCCCGCTCCTTACGCCGTTTCGCGTTTTTATCTCAACCATCCGCCGGCCTTATAAAGCAGAGGGTTAGGCATGGATTCTTCCTCCCTAAATCACGGCTTTTCACGAACAGCTTTTGGTGCATCGGGCACACCGCATCTTTTTGCGTAAAGTTCCGCACCCGGCCTAAGCATCGATCGTCGATCAACAGGTAGGGAATTTCTCCTTCATCTCTCTCCTTTGTGTATCATGCGGGGTGGGCATGCTTTTGATTCTGTGTAATTGGATAAACCAGACCTACTTAAATATAATGAATGAATACTGTAAAGAAATAAGGGGGGGGGGCTGTGATCGTTGATGCCGTTTTACATTATGATCTTCTTGTTGAGTTGTTCTGGCTTATGCCTTCTGAAAATTGAGGCCGTTAGTGGTCGTTGTTTGTGCATTAACGAACCCTGGTGATGTTTTGAATGGTTTGTTTGTGGTTGTAAACTCCTACTGTGAGAAGTAAGTTGGTTAATCACGTATATCCGACTGAACGAATTGAAGCACCAGGATCAACCCATCTGTGCTAACCCCGGTCAAAACAGAATTGAAATCATGGAATGTGTAAAATCTTTTAAAGCTGAAGATACAGGCTTGGCCCTGCTTAGTGTTGGTGGTAGTGTTTCAGTTGTTTTCTCTTACAGGACCATTGCTGGGGATGTGGGAGGGGATGGGATCCCCTGTTCTTTTTATGAATTCAGTGGTTGTGAGTTTTAAGACCTGATGGTAACTTGTTTATATCACGAATTGGGGTGGGATCCTCTGTTGACAGAACCGGGTGTGGGTGTTATGGTTGATGCTTGGCTGGTTACTTTCCTTGGTTATGCTTATGGTTTAGTTGCCCAGTAGTGCATAAACATATTTGAAAATTTTTACTGAACATGAAAACAAGACTGGGACAAATGGGTTTTGTTGGTGAGAGTCGTGACCCGGACTTGGGTGTCAGTTGTGTCCTTTAGGTTGGATGAAGAAAAACCAGAACTTTGGGTGAATGCTTGTTACCTATACTCATATATATATTTGTAGTTTTGTGTTTCTTATTCGTGCCCCACCCAAGTTGAGCACTTAGTGCCGAACACCTCCATTTTATGGGGGAGGGTGTTTTTCCCAACACTATTCTTAGTGGCTGGTTATTTGCTCCTTTTCTGCTCCCTTTCCCGAATAGCCCAAGTATCTTCGGGTAGGTTGTGATGGCCTGAGGTCCATTTTAGCCCAAGAACCTTCGGGCGGGGTAGTGCGGTGGTTGGCCAGGTGTGTGCGACACGTGGTTTCCCAAGTGTCTTCGGGATGAGGCCCAAGTGTCTTCAGGCGTGGCTGTTGATCTTCTAACCCAAGTGTTTTCAGGCGTGGTTAAGTGAGACAGTTGTGGCCCAGGTGTTTGCGGGCGGGATTCAGCAGTGGGACTGCGTGTGGTTGTGGCCCAGGTGTGTGCGGGCGGGATTCAGCAGTGGGACTGCATGTGGTTGTGGCCCAGGTGTGTGCGGGCGGGATTTGGTAGTGGGATTGCGTGTGGTTGTGGCACAGGTGTGTGTGGGCGGGTGTGGCAGTGGGACTGCGGTGAGAATGGAGGGATTGGTCCGATGCGTAGGATGTCTCAAAAACCAGTGGGAAAGTGGTGCGGGGTACCCAAACATCGATGTGTTATTATTATATATTTTACTTGACTTGCGTTATTTGGGGAGTGTGCCTTGGTGAGGCTTGGGTGGATAGTTTACCTTGTTAGGTGTTTGGTTTACTTCTTTTTCTCACGGGACTTTAGCACGTTCCACCACTTGTGCACGAGAGTCTTTCGTTTCCCTACTGAGCGTACTTGTATGCTCACCCTACGTATATAAAACTGCTTTCAGGTTTCCAGGAGGACTTCGAGGATCGCGCAAGACCTTACTAGCTCGGATCTTTGGAGAGGTTGCAGTTGTCGTTTTTATTTCTTTGGTACTTACCTTTGTAGACACTTTTTTCACTTTGTGGCTTTTAATTTTGAAACATGCATGTGGGAATGGTTTACTTTTGGCTTTACTTTTCTTTCTACCTTAGTGTTGTTGGGTTTTTTTTCTTCTTATCTCTCGATCCTATAAAATAAAAAGGGTAATGCCTTCCATTTGTGTGAAATTTCCATACCCTTGGTGCTAGTTGCCACTCCGGGACCTATTGAAGGTGAGTTTCGGGGGTCATTATCTCTCCTTCAACTTAAAGAATGAAGGGCCTGACAATCTGCTGACCCTTACCTCCTTTTGGTGAAGGCGGGTCGTGACACTAGGGGCTGGAGACTAGCACCAAAGGCGTAAATCCTTATAACTGGGAAGGAATTGCCTTTATTAAATGTAAAAACACACACAACCAGAGTACAAGCGGAAGCAAATAGTAAGTAAACATTATATAACAAAAGATGTGCTGGAAAGCAAAGGGGCCAGAAATACAAGCCCAACAGTTAAGTACAAGGTACAGACAAAACAACAGGATGGTGTCAAGCTGCTCCTGGATCATCCTCTGGAGTTCCTACCTGAAGGGTAGGTACAGATGACCACCTCATCTCCCCACGTCCATCTATCACCTCCGGGTACCGTCTCGTCGTGAATTCCACCTCCAGGTACCGTCTCATCGTAAATTCCACCTTCAGGTACCGTCCAGCTCTACAAGCCTCAACCATGATCAGTGCTGTCTGTCGTCTGCATCCAACACAACGAGGTGCGGGCATAGCCTGTGCATGGGTGAGTATAACGATACTCATTAGGGACCCCAAGAACCTCAAGGTCTCACTAAAACCAAGTAGTATAAATCAAAAAGAATGATCTCAACAGATAACCTTTACTTAGGTATATTGCCCTTACATATACCTAAGTTATCAAGTAACCCATCTCAATCACGAGGAAAACACAAGGGTCAATGAATCAGATCAAACCAGGATTTTCATTATCAAAACCACAACTACTAGAGAAACTCTTCCTCTGTTGAGTACAGTGGCCTTGTCACGACTTCGAGGTGCTACTCACAAACCTTAAACTCCTGAGGTACTCCTCCTATAGAGTACTGCGGGTCTGCTGCCAAATATTGGGTGCTCCGTCCACTGAAGGTCTGCCGCCAAACACCGGGTGCTCTCCCTAATAGCCTACAGAGGTACTCCTCCTGTCGAGTACCACGGGTCTACCGCCAAATACCGGGCACTCCGTTTGCCGTGGGTCTGCCGCCAAATACCGGGTGCTCCGTCCACTGGGCTAACCGAATCACTACGAGTCGAATCGGTCAAGCAGTCATCAGGTCTACAGCTACTCGGTCTCCACACTTCGTACGCTCGTCTCCGGGAGGGTCCGCTCCACGAGCTATAGGTAGTTACTTCCAAGTGTCACGAAGTCTCACGTAGAAGTATCATAAAGGACCGCCTCGTCATAGGGGTCTTAACTCAATATACGACACGTCAATCAGACGCCTGGTTTGTGAGTTATTAGTATTTCCATTCCAGGGGCCTGGTTGGATTTTGGGTACAATCCAACCCGGACATACTACAACTACATCCAAACCTTAGGTGAAGTATGCCAAAAGAACCGTCTAATTAAGAGGAATCCAATAAATTTGACGGCATGTCAATAGGACATCTGGAGCTCAAGTTATAAGCGTTTCCGCTCAGAGGGCCCGGTTGGTTTCGAGTTCGAACCAACCCGGCCATACCAAAACTTCACCAAAACCTTGGGTGTAAAATACCGAAACGACCGTCTCAATCCAAGGAATCCTACTCAACTGACGGTGCATTGATCGGAGGTCCGTATCTCAAGATATGTCCGTTTAACTGAAAACGGTCTAAAAATAGGGGGTCTGGGCCCGGTCCGACCCGGCCCAACACCCCCTGGGATGGCCCGAACCGGGTCCGGGTCCAACCCGGTAGGGTATGGCCCGACCCAGCTGGTGCAGCCCGGCCCGACCCGCGTGTCCCACGCGGTTGGCCGCGTGGCTGGCCGACCAGGCGGGGTGGCGGCACCCAGTGGGGCCCGCCCTAGCCACTAATTGGGGGTGTTACCCCACCCCGGTTCTTCGAAACGGCTGGCCGTGTTGGCCGCCCCTTGGGTAATCGCGAGACGCCTCGGGTCCCACCTCTTGATGGCACCGGCGGCCGGCACA
Source organism: Viscum album (assembly GCA_963277665.1). Classification (NCBI taxonomy): domain Eukaryota; kingdom Viridiplantae; phylum Streptophyta; class Magnoliopsida; order Santalales; family Viscaceae; genus Viscum; species Viscum album. Next base: position 550,001,751 of record OY728148.1, read on the forward strand.
ACCGACCGCCCTTCCGGATCTGCTGCGACTTTGTTCAACCGGTGCGACGCTTCAGTGCCATGCCCCACCGCTGTGGCCCACCCTGGCCGCGACCCCTGTAGCTTCGGCGTGGAGCGACGGCACCGCGCCCCTCCCCTGCGGCCCGTTCTGGCCGTGGTCTGACTCTGCTCTGCGTGGCACAATGGTGGCGTGCCTTTGTGGCGACCCAGCAATCATGTGCTGACGATCCGCTCGTGGTCGGCCCGATGCCGGCTGGTTCTTCGCAGTCCGCCTCCATCGTCCACAAACAACAAACGAGAGGGGAATGGTCGGACCATGTTCGTGCGGTCCGAGGCCTTCCTTGTCAAGATGGTATCATGCGGCCAAAAGAAACTCAAGAATTGAAGAATGATATTAAAACTTGAACATAACAACCCCTACCTTGTAAAACGGCATTAAACGATGGTGAGTCACAGAAGACGGGCATCACGGAAGACAGGCGTCATTCCATCAACGTCAGGAAGGAAGGAGCCGAGGGTGGCGTCGACGTTCTTCGTTCTTTATTCTTCGTTGGAGGAAGAGGAAAACTCTCCAAGTGCTGTGCACCATGCTTCTCTGCTAGCGTTCCGCCGCTTGAAGAATCCATCCAGAACTCCTTCCCCTAGCCTCCTTTATATAGGAGTGAGAGGGTTCATCGTTGGCACGCAAGTCATAAATGGAAGATTTATGATAGAGGGCTCCACCCAATTAATCTGCTGCGGTGGCGCATTAAAATGGGGAGGAAGTCAGAAAGGGGGTTATTGGCCCGGGTGGTCCCCATAGAAGAATATCCTCCAAAGGGAGGATATTTCCTGGCGAGCCCCACCATTAATTTACCACAAAAAGGAAAGGGGGGGGGGTGGTTAATGCTTGGGTAGTCCCCTCATTAAAAAGGGAGGTTTCATCCTCCTCAATTTAGAGGGGGATTTAAACCTAGAGGCTCTCCCTCATAAATGAGGGGGGAGTCAAGGATTTATGATTCCCCTCTCATTAATGGGAGGCCTTGTGTGGTTTCCACCACAATCAACCTCACATGGGAGGTTGGATCTCGGTGGGCCCCACCACCATAGCCTCTTATGGGGGGTTAGGGTGTGGCGGTCCCACCACCAACTCCCAAGTGGAGCTTCTAACCACTTTATCCGCACAACATGTGTTTAACAAAATAAAATAAATTGTTCACTTATTTTATTTTATTAACCCACGTAAAACCCCAAAAACTAACTTTCATACTCAATCATCTGCCATCAAGGTGAAAGTATTCTTAAGCAAAAACCCATGCTGAGAGTTCAACGATGCCCTTAGATTTCAATTCCAAGCACCGGTTCAAAAAATAAAAAAACCCATTCGTTCGTTTGCTGAACGTACTCGAGCTAAACTTCAGAAATTGATTTCGGGCACACCGGGCCTTGGAATCAAGTGCCTTCAGAAGCCACATACTTGTAAAATTCCAAAGAAATTAAGAAAAAAAAATTCCTTGAAATTTCTGGGTCTTTACATATGCTAACCATTTCCATATATCACCTAAATCACCATAAATCCATAATAAAATCATATATACTTACAATATATAATTCAAAATTTATTCCTAAAATAAAATCCCATATTATTATATTTACCTCAATTATATAGGGTTCCCAAAATATTAAATGTTTTCTGAAATAACATTAATCACCTAATCACCAAATCAATTTTTAATCCCATGAAAAAACATATGTTCCTAAAATAAATATAATATTTATCCATCAGACTAAAAAGAAAATATCTTACTAACTAGGAATTCATGTAGGCCAGTGGTTGGCATTTCACCCTTGTAATCCTTCAGTAGTGGGTTCATTCCCTATAGTCTTTCCAGATGTGATGGGTTCTTTCCCGACCTACAGATTTTCCTATTTATGAAACTATATAATTCTTATAAAATTCGTAGATATTTGGAAACATCCTAATAAATAACCATAATATATTAAATATTAAATAAATATTTTAACCTAAATGGTTATCTCATCTCATACCTTTCATTTTTCATCTCTAAAATGTAATAAACCATAAATACCTCAAAAATAAATGTCTCTAAAAATATCATTAGTCACCTTAAAATTTTATAAAATTAAGTGTCAAAAAGCTTTTAAGGAATTAAAATTATCATCAAACTTAAAATTATAAACCCATGATGTTATCTATTACTTTTATGATAACCTCTCATGAAAACATCATAATCTCCAAATTTATCTAAACCCTCATCTGATACTAATCATAAAGACCTAGCCTTAGGAATTACATATTCTTGTGTTTTTAAACTAGAATTGATATTCTTATGATCCTAAGTATATTTTAAGTTTATAGTTGTAGAGAATTATGTCATAACTTATACATAACAACTCATACATCACAAGTGGACACTTCTACTCAATATCCATTTTTTCACAATATGAAAAATTTAAAACAAAACATGACTTATTTTAATAAAAAATATTTACAACTTTAATTTCGACTTATTTTTCTCCTTTACCCATCCATAAACCCTATGAATTTTTTTTAAAACTTGGAATGAGAAAAAAAATTCTAGTAAGGAACATAAAAAAAATAATTCCATAAATGCTTATAAAAATTTTAATTTTTCAAATTAATTTCTAGGATCAAAATAAAAATTTTCTTAACCAAGAAATCACATTTTCATCCAAAATATTATCATAAAACATTTCATAAAAAATCCTAATGGAAAAATAAATACCACATATTTTTTTTGAAAGAATTAGAAACTCATTATTTTTTTCACTAATTTATACTTTTCACCCTTAAGAAGTAACATATGATTTTTTTGGACATAAACCCAATAAATTACCTTGTTAAAACATGTTATTTTTTTAAAAACATAGAAATAATAAATAAAAAATATAGGTAACTTGAGGAATAGTTTTATTATCATAATTACTTATATGTAACCCTCATGACTACCATGAAATAACCCTTATGGTTATACTTGTCAAGACCCAACCCGTACCGGGGCTCGAGATGCAACTACCCCAAGCCCGCCTCTATAGGCCAGGGGATGGCGACTAGCACTGAAGGCACAACAGACTTGGGGAGGCCTTTGCCTAAGAACCTACACACACACACAACCAACTCATTGCAAAAGTACAGAGGAAAAGAAAGCAAGGTACCATACTGCTATAAAAAGAGAACCAAATAGAAATAAATCGACTTATAAACATTACAAGTACAAGAAAAGTAAAGCTGGAAGGGAAAGGGGAAAAATACACACACAACTAGAAAAGTGCCACAACCCGATAACATCCCACTCCTGAATCTCAAGCTATGACCACTGCACACGGCCCGAGAACCCTGTATCCCTAAGATCCTCTGATATCATGATCAACCTATTCATCATCTTCAAGGGCACACCAAATGCAGGAAACTTCTTACTGGAGTGACTGAGATATCATGGGTTAGACTGGATTAATGTTCCCCCAACTGAATGCAGTTGTGAGGAGTGGGCCTCCTCACTTGGGTTACCTTAGTCTTGCCTCAGGCACAAGACCATGACAGCGAGACCTCTAGTGCAGGGCATTAGAGGCATTTTTAGCATAAAGTTCCCAATGGGGCACGTCCTTTCAGACATACCATTAGGAATTATTGAGTTGTAACTGATGGAGTATATCTCTTAGACGGGTGCCATTAGGGATGGCCAACTCATGGAGCATGTACTCCTGATCCTTGAGTTACTCTTTGAGCCTTCTTTGGAAATCTTGGTAATGGCTTCAAGGTTGGAGCCTTATGTTTATTTGTGGATGAGACGATTATATCTGGATTCCCTGGGTATATGTAAAAGAATATACCTGGTGTAAGCTGTGAGATAGATATCCCTTAATTCTCTTATTTGGGTTTCTTTGAGCGAGCATTTCTACTATTGGGTGGAACTGTACTCTTTCTATTCACTCTTGTTGTACCTTGTTCTATCTTACTGCTCCCCTCTTCAGTACATCTCTTGTTGCTCCCTAGAGCCTTCAGGGAATCCAACTGAGTATTCTTATACTCATCCTTTCTTGGGCTTTGCCCTCATTTGGTGTGCCCTTGCAGACAACGAACAGGTTGATCGTGATATTAGTGGAGATTTAGGATACTGGGAGCTCGGACCGTGTGCGGTGGTCTTAGATTGGGATTCAGGAGTGGGACTCTTTCGGCTATTTTAATTTTTCACCTGATTCCAGGTTATGGCACTTTTCTAGTTGGGTGTGTATTTTTCCCCTTTCCCTTTCAGCTTTACTTTTCTTGTACTTGTACTGTTTAGAGGTTGATGCATTTATGTTTGGATCCCTTTTTATACCAGTGTGGTACCTTGCTTTCTTTTCCTCTACACTTTTGCATTGAGTTGGTTGTGTGTGTGTGTGTATAGGTTCTCAGGCAAAGGACTCCCTGAGTTTTTTGTGCCTTCATTGCTAGTTGCCAGCCCCTGGCCTATGGAGGCGGTCTTGGGGTAGTTAGGCTCGAGCCCCGATATAGGTCGGGATAGAAATTTAGAACTAATAGAAATTTAGAGATCTTTAAAACTTAACTAAATCATAGTTGAAAATATTTGAAAAAACTTTGAAACTTTTGAAAATAACATTTTAAAGACATCCTCTGATACCAAATGTTGGTCAGAGTAGGACACTCAAGAGGGGGGGGGGGGTGAATTGAGTTCCTATAATTTTTTGTTAAAAAAATTATTTAAAGGTCCCCTAATTTGAAAAAAATACTAGCCAATTAATCAAATTAGTGAATTTATAATAGTCTGAATGTTTAAATAGTTTCTCAGAAGATTGATTATTTTACAATTATAACAATATGAAATATTGGTATAACTTTTGAAACTAGTCTACTAAATCAAAACATTTATAAATACTATCCAAGTCTAACTATAAAAGAAAAAATTAGTTTTATGAATTATGAATTAATATAGAGTAAAACTAAATTTGAGAACACAATAGATTACAAAAAATGGTTCTGTCTCAAGCCAAGACCTAATCTACTCCACTTAGTGATTACCTTCCACTAAGAAAAAAATATACAAAGCTTTGATCCACACCATGGATTGGGGTTTACACAACAGTAAAAAAGACTGTCCTAGTCACTTGACCTTTACCACAATTCTACATGGGAAAATATAACCTCCAGGTCACACAGGACCTCTTCAACAAATATACATGGTAGAAACAAGCTGTAAAAGGATTTTTGGGTGAGGATATCTTGTATCCTTCAGTTCAGTGTAGGAGACAATGTGTGTTTTTAGTATACACACACACATTACTTGAAAGTTTAATAAAACAGTAAAAAATAGAGAAGAATATAATAAAAAGGGATTATAAATGATCTGAGTGTTGTTAAATACATATCTAGACTTATATGATGTAAAATATTTTCTATTTGAGTCCTCTTCTGAAAGTAGACTCAGAAACAGAGTATCATGAGTTATGTGTTCTAGTTTCGGTTTTGTGAGATGCTCTTTTTTCTCTTCTATTTTTTATTGCTACAAGGATGTTTGAAGCTTTGACCTACAACTCACAGAAAATGAGAGTTCTTTATGTGTTCCTCTATGTGTTCTTTCATGCATTTATATTTTCTTACGTTTCTTTTTCAGTAACCACACTTCAATTCTTGTCAACTTTTCAACTCAAGCACCACCTTTTATTTTATCTTCAGGTGTTTGTATTATGGATGAAAAGGAGAATGATATATTTACCTTTTACCTCATACTGTCAGGTGTCATGTCTAAAAAAATATCATTAATTATTCCAGTGTTATTAAATGACTCAAATGTGACAATTAAAATCAACTTTTAAATTTAATTGAAAAAGATAGAATATTTTAGGTGAGGAACAATGTCATAGTTGATGGTGAGACAAAAGTGGCTCCATAGTCACAGTGAGTCTGAAGAAGTTCCACAATTAGTAATAATATACTTCATGAGTTCAAGAACTAGTAGAATAGATATGGTGTTTAGTCCTTTACAATCTTTGGAACCGGTAGTAGGGTTACTATGTCAGGGAAATGATGTCTCAGGTAATGGTGTCTAGTCCTTGGTCAAAATTCTGAATGGTTTCCAATTATGGTGTCTTGGAAATGGTAGCATGGAAATGGTGTCAGGTCTTTTGCAAGATCTGGAACTGGTAGCAAAGGTTACGGTGTCACAGACTTTGTTGATTTCCAGACTTAAAGGTGAGACAATTTGATCACGGAAACAATGTCTCTTACTTAGTCAAATATCTTCCATCTGTCTTAAGAGGTAATACTCACATAATGGATTAAGGTTAATCATAATCATAATAAAACATAGTATAACAAGATTAATCATGATTTATAAGATTTAAACATTATTCCCATGACTTATATGATTTGGGAGTTACACGATTTACATGATTTGTGAGTATTAAAACAAGAGGAGTCCAAAAATTTTATTTTATAAAATATTTTACATATTTGAAATCATAACTTCCAAATTATATAATTCGAGTATTTTAATTTTTAGTTATAAAAAGTAATTACTGAGGTTAAAAATGTAGTTACCATGATAAAGGTAAATTAAGGTAATGAGAGTTTAAAAATGTATAAAAGAGAAAAAAAACATTAAAATCATATCTTAAATTTAATAGTGAAGGATAATGTCAAAAAAATTATCATCTCTCTATTATTTTCCACTTTAGATTTCACTTTCCATGTGAAACATGTTCTCCTTTAATATTAAGAAGTTTTATTTATAAAAATGTCACCCCTCCACTTATAAAATGGTCCTTCCACCACCCCTTTAAAGCCACACAAAAATTAAAATTTCTCTTTAATATTTTCCTATTTCACTAATCTAAGAAGCCTTTAGTCTCTAAATGTTGTCCTAAGCCCTCCATTTCAAAGAAGTGATTCATGAGAAACATAAGTACTAATCACTCTATAATATTTTTTCCTTATCCATTTTTTTCATCCAAACCCATATTAATAATTAAAAAAATGAAGATATAAGTATTATTTATGTATTTATATGTTTTTATATTTACGGAATAAACATTATCCACCTTTACCCTTTTACCTTAAAAAATAGAATAATTGTTCATGTGTATGTGCAGATTACCACCTCCATGACAAGACATGATTTATTTTTCATTCATTGATATAAAAGAATGGTTAAAAAAAGGTATTTAATGAAATAATATGGTATTTATAACCTGATAACTATTCTCAAAATATAAACCATTTTCTACCATTCTCCTATTCTATTGAAAATGAAAACATCATCTGTGTGTACACACGAACTACCACCTCTATGAAGCGATATATTTCATTTTTCTTCTCTCTAATATTTTATTATTTGTCTAATTCTCTTAAAATATAATTATAAACCTTAAAAAATTTAAATATTACCATTATAACTATTTAATAATGATATTATTCAAATAAAACCACTTTCTTAAGCATACCCACCCATCAATTATAACAGGTTCCTTTTTGGGTCGGTTTAACCACTTAGATGAAAAATGTTATAAATTTCTATCATGTATGATTATAAAAAATTAAATACTAGTATTATTATGCATTAATATTAAATAATACTTGTTTTATGTTTCTGAAAATTTTATATTAGTATCTAACTAATTATCAATATCACCCTTTATTCGTTAAAAAAATATCCAAAACAAGATTTTCACCGATTCCATTTTCACAAACCGAAACTAAAAGTATCATGAAATGAAATTAGAAAATTATAAATAATTATAAAATATATATTCAAGTACCTTGAATAATCTTATGATAATTTACTTGTATTAAATTAACGATGATCGACATTGACGTTATAAGTGTGTGCAAAATAATTAAAATTACCAACACCTGGTCATAAAAATAAGCTATAATTTACTAATATATTTGTAATAAATGATAATAAATTAAGTATATAAAAGGTTAATATAAATTAATAGGGTTTGAAAATAATTTATTAATAGATTTATGTTTTAATAAAAGAATTTAGAGCACGTTTGGCTAAGCAGGAATATAAGATACGAATTTTATCTCAATTTTTTTTATTTGAGACATGTTTTGTATTATGAAACTATTTTTTCATATGGTGTATATTTCAGATCTTTGAAGTACTATATCATGATTATATATTTATTATTTTTATTTAATTTTTCATTTCAATTTTTATCTTTCAAGATATTTTTAATCTAATATAATAAAAGTCGTGATAGTTTTTATCTCAATTTCCTTTCTTTGAGACACATTTTGTTCAATCACCTAATTTAATTCAAATGGTGTATATAATTCCTATTGGATATATGATATCATCAATTATATTTTATTCATTGAATTTGAATTTGAATTTCAATCTATATCTTTCAATGGGTTTATTTTAAAATGTTTCTTAATCCATAAGGGGTTTTCTTGACTCAACTTTTTTTTATTGAGTCATAATTATTTCCTCTTTGATTATGGTTTTAAAATATTTGGTTATTTTGACCTATGATGATATTATAATTACTTTCTTCACTATTTTATTAGTAATTTTATTTATGAATTTATTTATTTATAAAATTTGACGTTGTTTGTCACGACCCGTCCTCGGGGCCCGTTCCGTGACTACCCCAAGCCCGCCTTCCATAGGCCAGGGGCTGGTGACTATAACCAAAGGCGTAAATCCCGATAACTGGGAAGGCATTGCCTTTATAAAAGTAACAAAACACCACAGAGTACAAGTGGAAGTAAAACACTAAGTACAAAGAGAAGTGTTGAAAGGTAAATGATCCAGAATACAAACCCAAATAAAAGTACAACTACAACTGAACAAAGTACAATAGGAAAAGACAATAGCTGGAAGAACGGAAGCGGCTCCTGGGTAGTCCTCCTCGAATCCTACCTGAAGGGTAGGTACAGATGGCTCAGCTCCTGGATCGTCCACCACGGATCCTACCTGAAGGGTAGGTACATATAGCCTTCACAACGCTCTCGCCCGTCAACCTCCTCCGAGTGTTGTCTCGCCGTGAAGTCCACCTCCGGATACTGACTCGTCATGTAGTCCGCCTCTGGGTACCGTCCAGTCCTCGAACACTCGACCTCCGTCAGCACTGCCCGTCATCTGCAACCAACACAATGAGGTGCGGGCATAGCCCGTGCAGGGGTGAGTATAAAGATACTCAGTAGGGACCCTGAGACCCTCAAGGTCTCACTAAAACCAACAAGGACAACCACAAAGAACCTCTACTTAGGTATATGCCCATACATATACCTAAGTTATCAATTAACCCATCTCAATCATGAGGAAACACAAGGATTATGAAATCAACGGATAACCACTACCCAGGTATATGCCCATACATATACCTAAGTTATCAAGTAACCCATCTCAATCATGAGGAAACACAAAGGTCATAGACTCAGCTCAAACCAGGATTTTCATTATCGAAACCGTAACTGCTGAAGACCTCCGTCTCTGGAGTGTATAGTGGTCCTGTCACGACTCCGAGGTACTGCTCACTAACCTAAGACTGCTGAGGTACTCCTCCTGTCGAGTACCGTGGGCCAGCCACCCAAACACAGTAGTGCTTCCCGCCGGGGTATGCCACCCAAACACACTAGTGCACACCCCCTAGTAGCCTGCTGAGGTACTCTCCGGACGAGTACCGCGGGTCTGCACTGTCACACAGGTAGTGCTCCGTCCGCCATGGGTCTACACCCAAACAAAGTAGTGCTCCATCCACTGGGCTAGTCGACTCACTCCAAGTCGAGTCGGTCAAGCAGTCGTCAGGTCTCAGTCGGCTAAACGATCTCCGTACTCCGCACGCTCATCTCTGGGAGGGTCTGCTCCACGATCTACAAGTCGATACTCCAAGGATCTCAAAGTCCCACGAAGAAGTATCTCAAAGGACCGCCTCGTCATAGGGGTCTCAACGCAACAGTAGGCGCGTCAATCAGACTCCCGGTCTGTGAGTTATTAGCCTTTTCGTCCTAGGGGCCTGGTTGGTTTCGTGAGCGAACCAACCCGGCAGTATCTCAACTATACCCCAAACTCTCATAGGGTATACTCATAGGGACCGTTTCTCAACGTGATCATCAACGCCGCTGACGGTTCGTCAAACGGACGTCTGGTCTGAAAGATATCAACTTTTCCGTTCCAGGGGCCCGGTTGGATTTCGAGTGCAATCCAACCTGGCCATAATCCAACTGCGTCCAAAACTCGGGCGGAGTATGCGAAAATTTCTGTCTCATCAAGAGGAAATCAACGAGATAGGCGGCGCGTCAATCGGATGCCCGGTCTGTGAGTTATTGGCTTTTTCGTTCCAGGGGCCCGGTTGGTTTCGTGAGCGAACCAACTCGACCGCACTCTGACGACATCCAAACCACGAGTGGAGTAAGCCAAAATATCCGTCTCAATTAGAGGAACTCAACAAAGTTGACGGCACGTCATTCGGACGTCCGTAGCTCAAGATATGAGCGTTTCCGCCCCGAGGGCCCGGTTGGTTTCGTGTACGAACCAACCCGGCCGAAATCAAAGTATTCCGAAACCTTGAGTGCGATATGTAAAAATGACCGTCTCATTCCAAGGATCGTGTCTCTACTGACGACGCGTCGATCGGAGGTCCCTAGCCCGAGTTATGGGCATTTGAACCCAAACAATCCGATAACGGGGGTTTCGGGCCCGGACCGACCCGGTCCGAGACCCCCCGGTTGGCCCGAACCGGGTCGACCCACCCCGGTCCGGGTCGGCCCGGCCCAGCACGGCCCGACCCGGCTGGGCGCGGCCTAGCCCGGCGCGGCGCGGCTCAGCCCGACCTAGGCGCGGCCCAGCCTCGCAGACCGGCTGGGTACAACGTGCCCAGCGCGCTGCCTGCTCGGCTCTTGGCCGAGCCGTTTCAGCAAAGGGGGGGGGGGAGGGGGGCGCCTGCCCCCTGTGTAACCGTGGCCCCCCAAAAATTATGGGGGGCCGTTTGAACTGGCCGGGGGAATTTAATTCCCCCGGCTCCTCCCCTTTCCGGCCGGCCGACCTGGCCGGCCGGTTCCTTCTCAACGGGACCGGCGGTGGCCGGTCCCCTTCCGGCTCCGACGCTGACGGCCCGTTCCGGCCGTCGGTCACCATGCTCCGCCGTGGCCTGGAACCGGCCGCGGCCCTTGTCATCCGGCGCTGTACGACGACACCGCGACCCTCCGCCGCGGCCCCGCTCCGGCCACAGCGCCTTCGATTTCCTTCAACGCGGTGCGACGACGTCGCATTCTTGTTTGACTTCTCGGCGTGGCGCGATGGCGTCGCGTAATACTTGCCGAGCGATTATCGCGTGGTTCGACGACACCACGCCATCCCATTCCATTCACAAAGTAACAATCATGAACAAAGGAGGGGGTTAGGCCGTGTTTGTGCAGTCCGGCCCCCTCTCGTTAAATGATAACATTTAGTCGATTAACCACGAAGTTCGACATGATAGAATCAAGAACAGAGATAATTTAATAAAATAAAAATAATCCCCTACCTCGGTTCAGGAATGATGTTCGTCAACGACTCGCGGAAGACGAGCGTCACGGAGGTCGGGCGTCGCGGAGAAAGAACGTCGACGTCATGAAGCGAGGATTCGAAGTCGTTGACGGTGATTTCGTTGCGGAAAACCATCATGGAAGAGACGACGCGGAAGAAGAACGTCGCGTCGCGGATACGGCGTCACAGAAGAACCGTGTTCTTCGGCGGAGAAGTTCTTCGTTGAAGAACGGTGTTCTTCGCGTTCTTCGTCGAGGAAGAAGGTGCTCCTTAGCTTTTTCTCCAAAAATCTCTCAAACAACCTAAAACCAACCCCTAATAAAATAAGTTCTAAACTTATTTTATTAACACAACAAAGCATTTGAAATTCAATTGTTTGAATTTCAAAAACTTACATGTAACTCACCAAATTAATTACAACAAGTTGTCAAATATTAATGAAAGTGAGTTAATGGGGAGTTAAGAATGTGAGGGGTTAGGGAGTTAGGGAAAATTGAAAAGGTGGGGGGGGGGTTCATGTGGGCCCCACCCTTTTAATTATCCACACATGGGAAGTTTGGTGTATGTGGGCCCCACCACCAACTTCCCATGGGAGAAACTAACCACCTTGAAAAAGAAATAAAATTGATTCAACAATTTTATTTACTTTTTAATTAAACCCCATTAATTAACTTCTTCTCCCGCACAAATGCAACTACGATAAAGGTTCCATTAAGCGATTACCGGTGTTGCGAGTTCATCGGTGCCATCAGATTTCAATTCCGAGCACCGGTTCAAAAGTTAGAAATTCCCGCTCGTTCGTTCACTGAACGTACCCGAGCCAAACTTCGGAAATTGATTCTGGGCACACCGGGCCTTGGAATCAGGTGCTGTCAGAAACCGCGCTCTTGTAAAATTCCAAAGAAAATTAAGAAAAAAATTTCCCTTGAATTTTACGGGTCTTTACATTACTCCCACCTCAGGGATTTACATCCCCGTAAAGAAACATCAAAACTAGGGAAACAAATGAGGGTACTGAGCACACATTTGAGCCTCCCGCTCCCAAGTGCTCTCTTGGAGGTTCCCGTGCTGCCATCTGATGCGCACTAGAGGAATCTACCGTCCACGTAGGACCCGCTCCTGTCGATCCTCGATCTCCACCAGGACCTCCGTAAAAGTCGTCCCATCGTCAACGTCAAGCTCCCCATGGTCAATGATGTGCGTCGGGTCGTGCACGTATCTCCTCAGCTGAGATACATGGAAGATATCGTGCACCCGGTGCAACTGAGGTGGTAGAGCCAGGTGATAAGCCACCTCGCCAATCCTGCTGAGGACCTGGAAGGGTCCGATGAAGCGTGGAGATAACTTGCCGCCTCGGCCAAATCTCCGTAAAACTCGTCGAGGTGAGACCCGTATAAGGACGTGATCGTCATCCTCGAATTCCAGAGGTCTCCAATTCCTGTTAGAACTAGAACTCAAATGACTGCTGCCACGAGGGTAAGGTTGACCGACTCAAGAGTGATCGGTCACACCCTCCTATGCATGAGCTATTCTGTGCTGCCTGAGGTTTCCTTTTCACCGACCAAGGAAAACCTGTCCCGACGTCGTAGTTAAACCACAACCTTTTTGCCTAATACCGTCAATTTGTGTATGAACTGTGATTTCCCAGTCCATACTCAAACCAACGTCATAAGGCCTCGACGCTGCCACCAAGAGATTCCAACCGAAACTCTTGCCTCGAGGGTCTGACCACACCATCGGCGTAAGTGTGAGTATCGAGTCTCCTCCCAAGGTATCTCCAGACGTGAGGGTCAAGTCCATGGCTTACCTGAAAATCTAGGTCTGGGACAAGATTTTTGAAAGCGAGGAATGATTCATATCAACGTCTGTTACTACAACAGCTAGTAGTGGACACAGACTATCCCTTGAATCATTTTTAGAGCCATTCGGTCACACTCCTTGACCGCATGCAGCCGCACTCTTCCTCCGCCCTTCAGCTCCCTGAGCCTGGCGGGAATAACTAAGGTGGGTGGTTGTAGCATGTTAAGATGTACACCACCTCATGCTGATCTCCTAGCTCTACCTCCACGTCTACCGCTTCGCAGACTCATCTCTATTTAAAGCTTCCTCTTCTTGAAACATTTAACATGCCCGAGTCTCTAAGACTGGCACCGGTTTCCTGTTTCTTACTGCACTGTGCGGTCTTCATCCGCTCCTGGATGATCTGCACCTTCTTTGCCTACGGTCTGGAAGATCTGCTAAAATTTCTCCTTTGCCGAAAAGAGAAACCCGGTCTCATCCCCCTGGATGAACCATGCCCATTGCCTAATACAGTCAATCCTGACATGAAGGATGCATTCATGCCATGGATGACGTCGTAAGGCCTCGACGTAACTACTAAGAGATCCAACTGTCACTCTCACCTCCAAGGGTCGAGTCACACTGTCGGCATCAGTGTGAGGTCATTGGGTCTCCTCCAGTAAAAATCTCGAAAGTGAGGGTCAAGTCAACAGTTTTAACCGGGACCACTCAGTATCAACCAAAAAAAGGACAGGAAAGCAAACAAAGATAAGTGTCTTTTTATTATTGTAGCTCTTAGTACAAAGACACGAATACAACAGCAAAATGGAACTAGAAGTACAAGGGATGTATCTACTAGTTCCGCTTCTGTCCACCTGCTCCAGGAGCTCTATTGCCTTGTCCACTGCTCGGCTGTTGCTCAAGTACTCGCCGCTGCTTCTGCCTCGGTGGCTCCTCCAACACCCGCAGATCAACTGTGCGGGGGGTCATACAGTAACATGCCAGGTGACCCTTCCTTCCGCAGGAGTAACACTGTCCGTTTCTGGCACGCCTGGCTCTGACCCCACCCCGGGTGCCCCACACCACCGATCCAAAAACCCGAGATCGCCCAACTGCTGGTCTGGTCCTCCTGGACCTCTGCATCGTCTGTCTACTACCTACAGATGACTCAACTACTGATTGAAAAACACGCGGCAAAGGCAGCAGCTCCTGAACACGCTCAGAGTGTAGAGCTACTGGCACAAACTCCACCCTGAAGAAGGTCTCGAAGTCTTCCCATGTGAAGGCCATCCCATCGCAAAACTGGAACAAGTGGCTCCACCACCTGCCTGCTTCTTCCTGAAGAAGGCTGGCAACAAAGATCACCATGAAGTCTGCCGGCGTCCCCACTAGCCTGAAGACTCTCACCACAGCCTCCAGCCAATCCTCAGCCGTCTGCCGGTCCGTCTCTCCCTGGAACCTGGGTGGTCTCTGGCGCTGGAACTCGTGCAGCGCGCTTAAGTGGCGTGCATCGCCTACTGCTGGGGCTGGTGGCATCAGTGACCCAACGTATGGTAGTACCGCTGGTGCCTCTGCTGTAGCCTCAACTACAAGAGGGGCCTATACCGAAGGCTCGTCGCTCGACAGGCTGTCAGTACGCACATCCTTTTGGGCTCTAGCTGGTCGTCCGTGAAAAGGCATCCTGAAAGAAACAACGTGACATGGTCAAACGATTATACCTGGTGAGCTGACCTGGTTTGAGCTGACATTTAAAAACTTCTGGAAACACACACAGAACCAGTGTTTTCGTGCACAAAGTCATAAATTAGTTTTCAGGGTCCTGGTGTATGGATACGTCAGCCGCCCGCACCAACACTAGACTCCCTGAACTGAAAACCACACTCGGTACTCTTAACACTATTGCTTCATAGAAAGAAAATATCAGAGTTATAAGTTCTGCGGTAGAACCGACCACCTTTGATACCAATTTGTCACGACCCGTCCTCAGGGCCCGTATCGTGACTACCCCAAGCCTGCCTTCCATAGGCCAGGGGCTGGCGACTAGCACTAAAGGCATAAATCCCGATAACAGGGAAGGAATTGCATTTATAAAAGTAACAAAACACCACAGAGTACAAGCGGAAGTAAAACACTAAGTACAAAGAGAAGTGCTGAAAGGTAAATGGGCCAGAATACAAACCCAAATTAAAGTACAACTACAACTGAACAAAGTACAATAGGAAAAGACAACAGATGGAAGAACGGAAGAGGCTCCTGGGTTGTCCTCCTTGGATCCTACCTGAAGGGTAGGTACAGATGGCTCAGCTCCTGGATCATCCACCACGGATCCTACTTGAAGGGTAGGTACAGATAGCCTCCACAACGCTCTCGCCCGTAAACCTCCTCCGAGTGTTGTCTCGTCATGAAGTCCACCTCTGGATACTGACTCGTCATGTAGTCCACCTCCGGGTACCGTCCAGTCCTCGAACACTCAGCCTCTGTCAGCACTGCCCGTCGTCTGCAACCAACACAACGAGGTGCGGACATAGCCCGTGCAGGGGTGAGTATAACGATACTCAGTAGGGACCCTGAGACCCTCAAGGTCTCACTAAAACCAACAAGGACAACCACAAAGAACCTCTACTTAGGAATATGCCCATACATATACCTAAGTTATCAAGTAACCTATCTCAATCGTGAGGAAACACAAGGATTATGAAATCAATGGATAACCAATACCCAGGTATATGCCTATACATATACCTAAGTTATCAAGTGACCCATCTCAATCATGAGGAAACACAAAGGTCATAGACTCAGCTCAAACCAGGATTTTCATTATCGAAACTGTAACTGCTGAAGAGCTCCGTCTCTGGAGTGTACAGTGGTCCTGTCACGACTCCAAGGTACTGCTCACTAACCTAAGACTGCTGAGGTACTCCTCCTGTCGAGTACCGTGGGCCAGCCGCCCAAACACAGTAGTGCTTCCCGCTGGGGTATGCCACCCAAACACAGTAGTGCACACCCCCTAGTAGCCTGCTGAGGTACTCTCCGGACGAGTACCGCGGGTCTGCACTGTCACACAGGTAGTGCTCTATCCGCCATGGGTCTGCACCCAAACAAAGTAGTGCTCTGTCCACTGGGCTAGTCGACTCACTCCAAGTCGAGTCGGTCAAGCTGTCGTCAGGTCTCAGTCGGCTACACGGTCTCCGTACTCCGCACGCTCGTCTCTGGGAGGGTCTGCTCCACGAGCTACAGGTCGATACTCCAAGTATCTCAAAGTTGCACGAAGAAGTATCTCAAAGGACCGACTCATCATAGGGGTCTCAACGCAACAGTCGGCGCGTCAATCGGACGCCCGGTCTGTGAGTTATTAGCCCTTTCGTCCCAGGGGCCCGGTTGGTTTCGTGAGCGAACCAACCTGGACGTATCTCAACTGTACCCCGAACTCTCATAGGGTATACTCATAGGGACCGTTTCTCAACGTGATCATCAACGCCGCTGACGGTTCGTCAAACGGACGTCTGGTATGAAAGATATCAGCTTTTCCGTTCCAGGGGCCCGGTTGGATTTCGAGTTCAATCCAACCTGGCCATAATCTAACTGCGTCCAAAACTCAGGCGGAGTATGCCAAAAGTTTTGTCTCATCAAGAGGAAATCAACGAGATAGGCGGCGCGTCAATCGAACGCCCGGTTTGTGAGTTATTGGCTTTTTCGTTTCAGGGGCCCGGTTGGTTTCGTGAGCGAACCAACCCGACTGAACTCCGACGACATCCAAACTTCGAGCGGAGTAAGCCAAAAGATCCATCTCACTTAGAGGAACTCAACAAAGTTGACGGCACATCATTCGGACGTCCGTAGCTCAAGATATGAGCGTTTACGCTCCGAGGGCCCTGTTGGTTTCGTGTACAAACCAACCCGGCCGAACTCAATTATTCCGAAACCTTGAGTGCGATATGTCAAAATGACCGTCTCGTTCCAAGGATCATGTCACTGCTGACGACGCGTCGATCAGAGGTCCCTAGCCCGAGTTATGGGCATTTGAACCCAAACAGTCCGATAACGGGGGTTTCGGGCCCAGACCGACCCGGCCCGAGACCCCCCGGTTGGCCCGAACCGGGTTGACCCGCCCCGAACCGGGTCAACCCGCCCCGGTCCGGGTAGGCCCGGCCCGGACTGGGCGCAGCCCGGCCTGGCGGACCGGCTGGGCACAGCGCGCCCAGCGAGCCGAGCCGTTTCGGCAAAGGGGGGGGGGGGGTTGCCCCCCTGTGTAACCGCGCCCCCCCCCCAAAATTATGGGGGGGAAATTGAACTGGCCGGGGGAATTTAATTCCCCCGGATCCTCCCCTTTCCGGCCGGCCCGACCTGGCCGGCCGGTTCCTTCTCAACAGGACTGGCGGTGGCCGGTCCCCTTTTGGCTCTGACGCTGGCGGCTCGGTCCGGCCGCCGGTCACCATGCTCTGCCGTGGCCCGGAACCGGCCGTGGCCCTTGTCGTCTGGCGCGGTGCGACGGGACCTCGCCCCTCCACCGCGGCCCCGCTCCGGCCACGACGCCTTTGATTTCCTTCTACGCGGCGCGACGACGTCGCGTTCTTGTTTGACTTCTCGGCGTGGTGCGACGGCGTCACGTAATACTTGCCGAGCGATTCTCGCGTGGTGCGACGACACCACGCCATCCCGTTCCATTCACAAAGTAACAATCATGAACATAGGAGGGGGTTAGGCCGTGTTTGTGCGGTCCGACCCCCTCTCGTTAAATGATAACATTTATTTGATTAACCACGAAGTTTGACATGATAGAATCAATAACGGAGATAGTTTAATAAAATAACAATAATCCCCTACCTCAGTTCAGGAACGATATTCGTCAATGACTCGCGGAAGACGAGCGTCGCGGAGGTCGGGCGTCGCGGAGAAAGAGCGTCGACATCGCGAAGTGAGGATTCGAAGTCGTTGACGGTGATTTCGTCGCAGAAAACCGTCGTGGAAGAGACAACGCGGAAGAAGAATGTCACGTCGCGGATACGGCGTCGCGGAAGAACCGTGTTCTTCGGCAGAGATGTTTTTCGTTGAAGAACGGTGTTCTTCGCATTCTTCATCGAGGAAGAAGGTTCTCCTTAGCTTTTTCTCCAAAAATCTCTCAAATAACCTAACACCAACCCCTAATAAAATAAGTTCTAAACTTATTTTATTAACACAACAAAGCATTTGAAATTCAATTGTTTGAATTTCAAAAACTTACATGTAACTCACCAAATTAATTACAACAAGTTGTCAAATATTAATGAAAGTGAGTTAATGGGGAGTTAGGAATGTGAGGGGTTAGGAAGTTAGGGAAAATTGAAAAGGTGGGGGGGGGGGGGTTCGTGTGGGCCCCACCCTTTTAATTATCCACACATGGGAAGTTGGGTGGATGTGGGCCCCACCACCAACTTCCCATGGGAGAAACTAACCACCTTGAAAAAGAAATAAAATAGATTCAACAATTTTATTTACTTTTTAATTAAACCCCATTAATTAACTTCTTCTCCCACACAAACACAACTACGATAAAAGGTTCCCTTAAGCGATTACCGGCGTTGCGAGTTCATCGGTGCCATCGGATTTCAATTCCGAGCACCGGTTCAAAAGTTAGAAATTCCCGCTCGTTCGTTCACTGAACGTACCCAAGCCAAACTTCAGAAATTGATTCCGGGCACACCGGGCCTCGGAATCAGGTGCCGTCAGAAACCGCGCTCTTGTAAAATTCCAAAGAAAATTAAAAAAAAAATTTCCCTTGAATTTTACGGGTCTTTACATTGTTAATAATAATTCTCATTCTCTCCAAATGAGTTATTTCTCTTACATATCCATGTTAAGTCTTCACATCAATATTATCCTTTATTAATTTAAAAGTCAAATATTTTTTTATTTTTGGTGATATTAAAGTCTTCCTTTACCTATTTTAAAATGAAAAATTTATTACTCTTTATGACGTGAGTTAAAATGAAGGTATTTTTAAAATACTTAACATATTTTTCCTTTTCTAATTGTGCATTTTTTCTTACACTCTGCATTTACATTAGAAAAACCTTTATATGTTTTCTCAGGATCCATTATTGAATATTATTTTTAAAAGTTCATGTTTTCAAATAATTTCACTCCACGTTTTTTAAAATGAATTTTTAATGTGACCCATAGATTTATCTTTTACGACTATGGTGAAAATATTTTATAAAATCTCTTTTATGGTTTCTTTCTCTTTTATGAGCACTATTTTTTTGAAGTTTTATTTTATTATTTTAAAATGTTTTTAAAAATTATTTTTATTCTTAATTATTTTTAAAAATAAAGGAAATATTGTTATACTTTTCAAAAGAAAAACTTTTATTTTTAAAAGGAATTATTTATTTTAAAATGGATTTTAAAGGCTTGTGTTTTTAAGAAGGAATTATTTAGTGTTTTTATGTCTTCTCAAAGAAAGTTTTTGAAGTAATATTTATTTTATAATTTTTTTAAAAACATTTTTAAGGGATAATTTTTATTTTTTTATCAATTTCAAATTATTTTGTCTTAAATGAATCATCTTAAAGAGTTTTCAAGCATTTCAAAAATGGATTTTCTTTTTCAAATAAAATAGTCCATTAATTTTTAAAAGGTTGTTTTACATCAATTTCAACATCCTTTTACATTAATTATGTTATAATTGGAAATGTTATTATGATACCATATACCTTCATTATTTCGATGACTTATGAAATGTTCTATTAAAGTTTTCATGAAACATGTATCTTTTAAATAGTTTAATTAAGTTATGTTTGAAATATTAATGTTTTCACGTTCTCCTTGGAAAAAAATGAATAAATAATTACTATGTGGTGGGTGACGTCCTATAAAAACTATAATTCATTGGGATTTATATATAATGAGATCATAATGGGAAATGAGTAATGATTATTAATCCATAGTGGGAAACATGTTGGGTTGCTTAATACATTATGGGAAATAAGTTGTGATACAAAATCCATATAGGGAAATAGAAATTGATTAAAAAATAACAATGTTATGATTCTTATGACTATTTTAGGCCAAAAGTCTATGGAATATTTATACATTATGCTTAATGGATCATGCAATATCTCATTCTAGATTCCACTAAAATTGTACCTCAAGCTAGTTGGTTATGAGGTCTCAAGCGAGCCTCCCTATATTCCAGAGGATGCCGAAAAGAAGTGAGGTCCTTGGTTATAATAGTGGGCTGACTATTCCCTCGTACTAGAGAAAGAAAACAATGGAATAACTAAGTATCATAAACATAAGTAAATATATAGTGTGGAATCAGTAAATAAACTAAAACAGAACATACTGTAATAATAAATGAAATGTTGTAAAATCCTGAATAGCTATGTAATACATATAACACTGGTCACCCACTAGGTTGACCATACAGATATAGAAGTTTAAAATAAACTAAAATAAAAGTATATATATTTACTACCAACACTAATCCAAACCACATAATCGGTCTTTAGACACTATTGAACTACACTACAATGATTAGAAGAACCCACTCAAGCATCTCTGCTCAATCATATAACTCTAGGCCTCAACCCTAACCACCATGCAATTATTCCCAACTTGAAAAGAAGATATAAGTTCTATACATACACCTAGGTGCATATGCAGGGCTGAGAAATAATCTTAGTAGGACACCCCAATAATGAACCTAAAAATACACTACTATAAGCACAATGAATATGAAAAATGAATATGCTTAACCTAGCTGAGACTCAATTGGAAAGATAAGTAAATCCAATAAATTTTAAACCACAGTCGAACCCTCGTATATAATCCTGATCAATTGGGAAAGTTCCACCATGGATGTACATATCTATATGAATATAAATGTATGGTCACATACCTATTCACATATACATAAATATGAATATTCACGAGTAAGGTGAATTAAATATCATAAAATCAATCAGCTATCGATTCTTGGTTCTGTAATCCAGATTGCCTAGATATCCTGTAAAAGGTAATTAATCTTAACATCATGCCACTCAAGCTGTGTATCATTAAGTTGATCTCTATGTTTTTAATACTAATATACATATACCTACTTTGACCAACAAAGAAAAAAAATCTATGAGCAATCCATGTCACCATAGGGGGATACTCATCCTACACTTGGGTTCACCCATACTCACCTCCAATAATTGTAAACTATGATTCTAAGGAAGTATATCCAGACATCATGTAAATGGTCAATGATCTAGACACCACACTTCTCATGCCATTTAAGTCCATTCCAATGTTTGATCCCTAGGTCCTAGTCTATAGGTGATCACAAAACTCAAAACTTGGATAATACCTAAGGGTCTTCCCCTTAGGCGATCTATAGGGAGAACTCACTGGTGAAATTCCATTCCCACCCCTAGAGTCTCTAAGAAGGGAGACCAGAATCATCCCTACAATCCATAAGAGTGTAATCATTACGGGTATCCAATGATGCAAAATTCCAAGCCCAACACTATTTTCAAGTAACCAATCAGGGAGATCATAATCATCCCTATCATAAGACAATGGTTAAGGAGAGCATAATCATTCTCATTGTATATCAAATAGGGGACAATAGAATATTACTTGTCATTAGGGATAGAGGAATCATCCATGAGTATAATTACTTGGATTCTATGCCCGTATGTCATAGCAGTAGGGTCAATATACGAATTCCAGGAAGAACATATGGAAATACCAATAATCTAATAATCAAATATATAGTCTCAATATCCAAGTCCTAGGTAGTACCTCTATGTATACTAGTAAACATAGGAAATAACATGGTCTAATAATATGAATCCTAGTAAGAATTTTCAGGAATCCCAAATATAAAGAAATAAGTCTCATGTTAGGATCAATGATCACAAAATAGAAAGCACCTCTAGTAATCATCACTGCATCAACAATAAACATGTGAAAAAACAAACAAAAGGGTGAGGGTGGAAAAACTCTTAAACCCAAAACTTCTTCTATATCCCCACGGGATTAAAATTTTGACATGAGTTATAAGTTGACACCCACTACTATATCTACCCAAACTCAACATACTATCTCAGGGTCAGTCTAACAACAAGGCACCCATTGGGTCCCTCAAGTCAAGCACTGAGAGGAATCCTACTTGGGATCCTTGGAAGAAAGGTAAAGGAGGAATCCTACATGGTATCCTCAAGGTACATTCATAAGCTGAGGAATTCTACTCAGGATATTTAGCTAGAAAGGTAAGGGAGAAATCATACATGAGAACATCAAATATAAAGGTAAAGGAGGAATCCTACACGGGATGCTGAAATGGTAATCAAATAGAGTCATCATACACATGATCCTAATAATGGTAAAAATTAAAGGGGATCCTATATGGGATTCCCTAAGTCAGCATGCAAGTGAAGGTAACCCATATGTGTCCTTTGATCACCAATAAGAAGATAGAGGAATCCTACTCAGGATCCTATAGGTCGAAACGTAAATACAAGAATCCTCGATAAGAACTAGTTTCACAAGCTCTTAGGAAATAAGGGAACATATCTCAAGGGTTATTTCTTTAATGGAAATTATAAAAAGAATTTTTCAATAGAGAAAAATCATTTCTCATATTAGAATAGGTCTCAATCTCATGATTACTAGAGGAAGAACCTATCCATTTGGGAAAAAGTCAAAAAATACCACCTAGGAATACTTAAACCTCCAAGGGTTTCACCATTGGGATATATGTGAAAATATACTCATAATGGACTACTCATGGGTCCAATTATGAATCCTAGGTGAAAAGATAAGAAAAACCCAAGGAGGGTTGAAAAAGGGGAAGCACACGACGTGTCTCCCTAAGCACACAATATGTACTCCCAAAGCCCCACCTATAAGTGTACTCTGAATGAACTTGGAATGTAAATTACAAAGTACACAACATATAATATGGGTACATAGTGTGTACCCTACATGATGTATCTACCCGTGTCCCTCATTTGGCCTAGCCATGTAATTTTCTAGCTGTGTACTTCTACACGGCGTGTGACCCACACAGGTTCTGGCTGTATACTCTACACGACTTGTTCCCCTCACACGAGAAACCTAGCTGGGTACTCAACTACACAGATGAGTACCGGTACATGGAATGTATGAACCATACATGTATTTTACTTTGAAAAGTTTTTCTTCCCCAAACATGAAGAACATACTACACGTGTTCCCTAAACCACACGCTGTGTACAAAGGTTTTCTCCAATGGAAAATCCTCAAAATGCCTCGAAACTCCAATTTTCAACAAAAAATAGTAGATTGACCCTCAAGGGGTACTATAAAGAATAATAAGGATTTAAAACCTGAAAATAAAAAATCTACAGGGATTTATGGAAAAACTTTAAAATATTATAACTTTGGGTAGAATGCGCTAATGCTTCATCCATTTCCACAGTCCACAATTATCGTACGATGATTTGGCACGTCCTATGCTTCATAGTGGTACCTCATTCTCTATTTTTATCTCTTTCTATCTCTCTCTATTTATCTCTCTACATATACCTCTCTATTATTCATGCAGCAAAGGAATGCCCCTAGGGACGTACGTAAGAATCCATAGCAGAAAAGAAGGAAAGAAAAAGAAAAGAATGAAAAGAAGAAAAAGAAAAAGAAGGGGGGATACCCATCTTGAGTATATGAAACAAATAGGAAAAAAATTCCTTTTATGGACTCAAAAATGAAGAAAAAATCTCAAACTGATGCTCTATTCAAAAGATATCACCTAATGAACATGCACGAATAATTTAGTATTTATTTAATTACATATTAAAAATTATCTATTATGCTAAAATTAGAACGACTCAGATATCTAAAAAGATATTTTTTCTAGGGTAAAAAACCTAGTTAGGGACCAATAAAGTGGTTATAAAAATCATCTAAGATCATATTCTAGGAGAAAATACAATTTTACCCCTTAAAATCATCCGAAAGAAAAAAAATCAAATTTCTGCTTAAAATTCTCATTCGAAAGAACACATAACCTTACAATATCACAACCATAAACCTTCTCATACCCAAGAAGACTAATGTTAAAACTATAATCCATGATCTAAACCTTAGAATCTGAACAACCTATCTATATGAATATCTAATGACTAGTCTCATAGATTCATCATCTCTCTTCTACATGCGATATGTTCAATTATGGCCGATCTGGTACTCCCCATAATATGAATACTCTTATCATTATATAAAAACCAAAATCCAAGATTAGTAGACCATGAAAATTATAAATTTAAATTTAAAATGAGAGTCACAACCCTCAAATTTCCAATGGTTCACTCCCCACAATATGGCTTACCTTACACCGCTCCTAGAGCGTAACCTCAACAGGTTTACTCTTCCTAACTAGAAAGGACATTTAAAATGAAAAGAAGATCAGTGTAGGGATGATGATCTCTCAACATACTCAAGATTTTGTAAATATAGATCATGATAATATCTAATATTAGTACACTAAGATTACATGAAAAGGAATGTACATATCTCTCTGAGCCACGATCACATTAAACTAGGCCAACCCAACTTTATCCAACACCTGACACCACATCTCCCTAAAATGTATTTCCAGGTTCAATATGGGTCGACCATATTATGGTACCTGATTTATTCCAGATGTCACCTATAATATAGAGGGACACTAACCATTTAGCAAAAACTCTTGGGAAACCATGACTATGAAATGTATTGAAAACATTGGTCCTTGGCTCACACATATCCACTCACTAATTTATGATTTAATGGAACCACACACAACTAGCATGTACCCTTAACACCCAAATCACTCCAATGAGTCATCCATTACAAGGATAAGATGATTATGATATATAGAACATCAATATCATTAATCTATAAGTTCCCTTGGAAATACTCTTCAAATTTTTTCACCTCACCTATACCATGATTTATTCTATGACAACCCATTACTCGACATCATTCTAGTCATGAGCATCTACCTGCACTTTTAATTCATTAGAAATAGCAGAAACACTAATCATCTAGTCTAGTAACCCGAACAATCCTTTCCATCAAATCTTGTCTTGATTCCAAATCACCCAAAGTTATTATCAAAAGATAAAGGCATCAACATTTTTATATCATAAAACTCAAGAACCTATCATGCATTGATCTCAAAAACAATCATTAAACCAACTAACTACATAAAAGGTAATCTGAAAACATGATCCATCTTCTCTCACATAGTTGACCTTGAACAAAATGGACATCTACCTACAAGGGTCCAAGTCAAAACTAAGGGTCTATAGGTCTCCCACATAGCCCTACAGATCATGTCTCATAACTAGGTCACAAGTTCAAACCACCTAAACTAGAAGATAAATCCTATTTGAATAAGGTAAAGATCATAATGACCTATATGGGTCAAAAATGAAAAAATAACCTACATGGGCCTAATACTTATTGAGAATCCTCATAAGGAAACACTCTTTGAAGGTCATGATACCAACATAGAAGATACTAAACTAACACTTACTAGGAATCCACATATGGTAATTCCCCTGGAGGTCCAATTCACAAGAAACATCTTGGTACCTATCATCATTGTACTCAACGATCTAAATAGATAGATGATACCTAAGAAACAACACCCTACAAGGGGTACAAAATAAAGGAATCACATTCCATATCGATCTACTAGGGTCACTATACCTTCTGTACATGAGGACCGAGTCATCATCCTCATAACCAAATGCCACAACATAGATCCGCATAACCTGCCATCAGAAGGAAATATATATATAAGCCCAATTGAATATGCCTTAGTCTTAAGTAAAAATAAAACACTAGAAGGAATATATGATGTGAATCCTATATGCCAAATATGACGCATGAGACGCCTCTTACCTTTGCCGACCAAGAGTCAAAATCCATCACTGGCCTCTTGAAAATGACCAAGATCTAGAGATCCAAAATAAATCATAAAATCCAAACAAAATGTGCATTGCTCAAGGAGAAAATCATGTATAACTATAACATTGCAGACTAGAATAGAAAACTTATACCCCTGGAAACCTAGACTTCTTACCAAAACAAGTTTTCTCGATGCACCAGTTTGATATCCATCACAGGTTCAGACACACTACTAATACACTTTTCTACCATATCCAAAATAGTAAAAACATAGAAAATAATTTCTATAACACCACTTTTTAAAGTCTCATCCTAAATTATACTAAAATGGTGCCCCGATCTGGTTGGTTACGAGTCCTCAAGTGTGACTCCCCAAATGAAAGAGGCTTCCGACTATTAGCGAGGGAATAGGGCGTGATAGTGGGGAGACTATGCCATCATATAAGATTAAAAAAACAACATAATTGCTATGTATCATGAAAAAAGTAAATAAATAGTGTGTACAATTAGTAAATATAATGAAATAAAACATTCTATAATAATAAATGAAATGTTTTAAAATCCTGAACCACTATTCCATATATACCATTCTGGTCACCCACTGGGCTGACCTTATAGATACATGAGTATAAAAGAAAATGAAATAATAGTATAGGGATATACTAATAACACTGATCCAGACCACATACTCATTATCTAGACACTATCGAACTACAATAGCTCGATCAAAAGAAACCACTCGAGCATCTCCGCTCAATCATGCAACTTTGGGCCCTATCCCTGACCCCCATGCAACTATTCTCAACCTAAAAAGAATACATAAGGTCTACACGTACACTGAAGTGCATGTTCAGGGGTGATAAATAATATCATCAGGACAAACCAATGAAGAAACTTAAAATAAATTGATATAATTGCCTGAAAAAGCAATATGATTAGCCTAGCTGAGACTCAACTGAAAAGATAAGTAAATACAATAAACATGAAACCACAGTCGAACCCCGATACGTAATCCATGTCAACTGGTTAAGTTCCACTATAGATGTCCATATATATATATATGTATACATTTATAGTCCCATACCTATAAACATATACATAAATATGAGTATTCATGAGTAAGGTGAATGAAATAAAATAAAATAAATCAAAAGTTGATCCTTGGGTACGTAATCGTGATTGCCTGGACATCCTATGAAAGGGAATTGATTTGGACATCATGTCACTCAAGATGTTTATCATTAAGTCAATATATGGGTCTGTAATCCCAATCAACATATAATTACTTTTGAAAATGTCTAAAAAATATATAAGAAAGCTACATCACTATAGGGGGATACTCATACTACACCTGGGTTCATTCGTACTCGCCTCCAATCATTGTAAAGAAGGATTAAAAGGAAGTACATATGAACATCCTATAAATGGTCACTGAGTTAGATGCAATGATTCTCATGCCATGTGAATATAGTTGAATTTTAAATCCTCCTGTCTCAGTCTATAGGTGATCACGACATTCAGAACTCGGATAATACTGAAGGGTCTAACCCTTAGGTGATATGTAAGGAGAATTCACTGATGAGATTCCATGACCACACATGGAGTCTCTAATAAGGGAGAGAAGAATCATACCTACTATCTGGAAGAGTTTAATCATTTTAGGTATCCAATAATATGAGATTCCATGACCAACACCACAGTCAAGTAACCAATTAGAGAGATCATAATCATCTCAATCATAAGCCACAGGATGGGGAGAGCATATTCACCCCCATCAAATTTGAAACAGAAAAGATAGGAATCGTCCTCATCACTTGGGAGAGTGGAATCATCCATGAGTATCATTATTAGGGATGCAATTCCCATATATCATAGTATTAGGATCAATATCCATATTCAATTAAGTACCTCTAGAAATACCAATAATATAATAATCAAATATACAAGCTCAATAGCCAAATAATAGGTAATACCTATGGGTATACCAGTAAACATAGGAAATAACATGGATTAGAAGTTGAATCCTAGTAATAACTTATTGGCATCCCAAAGAGAAATAAAGATTCCTCATGTCAGGCTCAATAGCCACCAACTAGGAATCACCTCTGGTAATCATCACTGCATGAGGAATAAACATGTATAAGCATAAAAAAAGGGTGAGGGTGACCGAATGCCTAAAAACAACACTAATTCCAAATCCCTATGGGATTAAAAGTTTGGTATGGGTTCTAAGGTGACACCCACTACCATATCTACCCAAACCCAATATACCAGCTTAGGGTCGGTCAAACAATGGGGCACCCATAGGGTCCCTCAAGTCAAACACTTAGATGCATCCTACTTGGGATCCTTAGTAGAAAGGTAAATGAGGAATCCTACATGGGATACTCAAGGTCCTTGTACAAGTGAAGGAATCATACTTATAATCCTTACCTAGAAAGGTAAGGGAGGAATCCTACATAGGATCCTCAACTGTAAAGGTAAAATTAGAATCCTATATTGGATCCCCAAATTGTAAGAAAATATTGGAATCCAACATGGGATCCTCAGAATGTTCAAAAGTTAAAGGGAATCCTATAAGGGACTACATAAGTTAGAATGCAAGAGATGGTAACCCATAGGGGTCCTTCGGTAACCAGTAAGAAGATAGAGGCATCCTACTCAGGATCTTCTAGGTCGAAATGTAAATAGATGAATTCTATAGGGGATCCTCAATAAGAACTAGTCTCATGACCTCTTAGTCAAGAAAGGAAAATATCTCACGGGAGACATCCTCAAAAGAAAATATAAAAAAGTATCAGTCAATAGAGATAGCTCATGGATCATCTCAGAACAGGTCTCACTCTTAGGAGACACATGATACGATTTCTGGAGGAAGAACCTCTCCATTTAGGAAAAGTCAGAAATGAAACCTAGGAGTCCTTAAACACCCACAAGGGTTTCAACATCATAATATATGTGAAAATATACTCATAATGGACTAATAATGGGTATGATTCATAATCATGGACTAAAATATACAAAAAAACAAGGATGTATGAAAAAGGGGCAATACACAACATGTCTCCCTAAGCACATGGAGTGTACTCCCAAAGCCCCACCTGGGTGTGTACTTTGGATAATCTTGGAATGTAAACACTGAGGTACACAATATATAAGATAAGTAAACAGTTTATACCATAAAAGGGGTACATTCCTGTGTCCCTCACCTATCCTAGAAATGTAATTGTTCTAGCTATGTACTTATATATGGTGTGAAACCCACGCAGGGTCTGTCCGTTTACTCTACATGACTTGTGCCCCTTAAATGGGAAACTTGACCGGGTACTCAGTTACAAAACAAAGTACCAGTACACGGAGTGTATGAAACATACATGGCATGTACATCAAAGATTCCACCTTCTCCAAATAGGAATAACATAGAGTTTTTTTACCTAAACCACACACTATGTACACGATTTTTCTTGAATGGAAAACCCTCAAAACGCCCCGAAGCCCTCGTTTTTCCCCAAAAACAATAGATATACCTTATAAGGGTCTTAAACAAGCATAATAGTTCTTTAAAACTTGAAAAATAAAAATATTCAGGGATTTATAGAAAAAATTAAAATGAAATACATTTGGGAAGAATCCGCCAAAGCTTCGCCAATTTCTTAGGGTCCACAGTTGTCACACGGTGATCCTATGTATCCTGATCCCCATAGAGGTACCTCATTCTCTCCCTATATATTTATATATCTAAATATACATCTATATGGGTCACATAGTAGAGTAATTACCTCAGGGTAATATATGGTAATCCATAGGATGAAATAAGAAAATAAAAAAGTAAATAAAAGAAGAAAAGGAAAAGAAAAAGAAGGGGGGGGGGGACCCTGACGCCCAACTCGAGTTTATGCACCACCTAAGAAAAATTCCTCATTCCAGAATCCACAGTAGAGATGGAATCTCAATAAAAAACTCTATTCAAAATATATCACCAAACGAACCTATGTAAATAATTTAATATTTATTTAATTAAATATTAAATATTAATTATTCCTCTAAAATTCAAACGACTCATATATCTACCAAAATCCTGTCCTAGGTTAAACACCATATTTCAAGACCAATAGAGAGGTCAAAAAATTTATCCAAGATCATCTAAATGGGTTAAAAAAATACCATTTTAGCCCTTATAAGAATTATAAATAAAAAATTCAATTTTTTTCTCAAAATTCTCATATGAAAAGAGCACGAAAACTTATAGATCATGTTTATTATCTCATGATTTAAAAATATTATTCTATGGTATATGTTTGATCATTTTATATTACATGTAATTATATTATTCATTATGGGAAACTCTTATTGAACCATGTTATTTTAATAAGATATTTCTCCCATGCTCATATATTATAACAATATTATGATTTAACTCTTGATAACATGTTGATAATTTTTACCTTACTATGCATTTGAGTTCAAATATTTCTTATGGCTCTATTCCATAGGTTATGAAGATGATTATAACCCATGAGGATTATAAAAGGGTTTCTAGTGTGGTTAGATTATAGAGAAATGTTCACAAGTATTGTAAATTAAGTTACTTATAGAGATAGTCCTCAAAGACACTTAACCATTTTTTCTTGGTATTGTGTGACTATTTATGGTATGTAATGGTTAAATTATGAAAATTATGTAAAATAAATTTATGTTCATATTGGTTCATCTCACTTGGTTTCAAATCATATGTGTAAATAATGAGTTTTTAGCATTGAACCCAAAAGTGTGGCCCCGAGTCTCTTCAATTGGTATAAGAGAAAGGTTTAATTATTTTTTTGATTATTTTAGTTATTTATAGGGATCCTGATGAGTGATATTTAGTGAAGATATTAGGGATAATAATAAATGTAGGATAACATCCTAAAATATTTGTAAATTATGGATTGCATGGTTTTATACAAATGAAATCCATGTCTGGATAGTTGAAGTGAATGCATGATCTAGAACAGATATACCTAAGGGTATTTGTAACACCCCAAGATTTTATAATATATTCCTCTTTTAATATATTATTTTTATTTTATTTCAATAGATTTCCTTACATAAAACACCACGTTTATACGAATCGTGAAATATTATTAAAATATTATGGGATGATTATCACCTAGCCATTGGATTATAGGGTAATAATAGTAGTAAATAAATTATAAAAAATTTATGAGTTATACATGTATAAAATAAATTCATTGTTTTATAATTTATTATAAATAAAAATAAAATCATTTGAAAGTAAAAGTGATATTTTTCTAGAAAAACATTTTTATGTTCACAAACACATTTTATCTTAATAAATTAAATAAATCACTTTTGGTGAATAATTTTAATGAAATTTATATATTATAAATTTAATATTTTTTTTAAAATTAATCTAATTTTTTAGTTATGGAATAAGAATAAAATCCAGCTTAATACTTAAAAATGTATTTTTATAAAAAGATAGTTTTCATCGTGTGTTCCACACTTATTTTAGAATTAATTTATACAAATTATAGGTATTAAAATTGATAAAATTAATTCCATATTTAGAATTTAGAGGTATAAATTTTGTAAATAAATATATGCTATTTATTTTTTCAATATAAATAGTAACCTTAGTAAAACTTATCACCCTGATAAAGGGTAAATTGTGTTAACCTAGGTTAAAATAAAGTGATAAGGAAATATATTTTTCATCATAATTCTTATTGGATAAATTTAATTCAACCCTTATAACCATATTCTTGAAATTTAATTATTTAATGGGCACTTGTCCATGAAAATGACCTATAGAATATTTAAATTAAATAAATTTACAAAATGTCACTCTCTTAGTTTTAAATATCTCATATGTGTCCACACAAGGATAAAATCAAGTTATGAATGAATATAACCATCTATTTTGAGATTAATCAATTTATTTTCATGATATAAAGTTGTTTTTAATTTTTAGTAATGATATAATGACCTTAAATTCTTATGCGACAAATATGCAATATTTCTCCAATTAATAAAAAAATATAGTAAATTATTTTAAAAATATTAAAGGTAATATAATTTGAGTGAGTAAACATGTTACATGAATTTATTAGATGAATAAAACATTTTATTGTTATTTTAAATGAATATATTTGAATTCTAACTTGGTATTTATGTCTTTTAATTCAAATTAAATAAATAGTGTCTAAATTAGAAATAATGATATTTTTTGGAAACAATATTTTATTAAATTACTTAAAAATATTAAAAATATTAAAAGTTGAAAATGAGGATAATATATGGTTAAAAAGTTAACCCCTTTCCCATTTATAGGCCATTTGGAACCATTTTTCTTGAGAATAAATTTAACATATTTTACTCATTTAAGAAATTTTAAGAGTGACCCTCCCCTCAATTATAAAAGGGAACACCTCATTTCTCTTATTCACACCAACTAGACATATTTTATAGGTACTGGTATTCCCAAAAGGCCAAACCTAGATCCCTTAAGAGGATATCTAAAGGATTTGTTTCAAAGAAGAGGTAATTTACTTAACCAATATCTTTATTTTAATTATTCTTTTACCTTATATAAATATATTTTATTCTTCATAAAATAATAAATTAATCATACTAAATATACTAAAATGTTATTATGATTATGAAACCAAATTTATTCACCATATTTCCATCAAATAGGAAGTGACGTTATCACTCGTGTGCATATATGGCTTACCATCTCCACGTAGAGATTCAATTCATTTTATATAAACGTATTTCATGGATGAATATTATGATGGGTTGAAGTTTATATATGATATTTATGACATAAGTATATTTATATAATTATAATATCACATCTACCATCTTACCTTTCAAAACATTGTATAATGATAACATTGTTTGTACGTATGTGTGGACTACCACCTCCATGAAGTGATATTATTTTTTTTCATTTCTATTTTAATTGAATGGTAATAAAAATGGTTTTATGAATATATATTATATATATATATTATATAATAATTATTATATAAATTTGAGTTATTATTTACCTTTCTTTCATTCCACCTGTCGAAAAATAGATACAAGGTTCATGCATACGTAGAACCTACCGTCTTTAATAATGATGCAATTCATTTTTCTATCTCTAACCTTTATATATGACTCTAAATATTTATAAAATTAATATATATGATATTTAAATATTTATTATAATTATATATATGATGGAAACATGATAAAAGTACAAGGAATAAAACTACAAAACTAAATCATCCATGATAAACGAAGCAGTTATCACCCAAAATAGTGATTTTAAAAAATAATTGTTAATGAACGGATGATAAAAGGTTTTAAATAAATAATATATGGTATGATATATATGATTATTGTTCTATATTATATATATATATATATATATAATCAATCAATATTTATTATACAGGATTTTTGAACACATATGAAGGAAGTCAGACTTGAGGTAAGGGATTTATGTTTCAGTCCTATTTTAATCGGGATTTTATATGGTTGAATTTTTATTAAGGAAAATTATATTATCCTTATTTAATTAATACCTTTAATTTTAATTTTAATTTTTTTATAAATAATAAAATTTTTCCTTTAATTTCCCTATCTTTAAATACTCAAGATACTGAACAAACATTTTAAAGGAAAATCGACCATGTTTTACTATTAAGCCGGGAACCTTTTCTTCCATATCCATGTTTTTATAAAACATTTAAAAGAATGTATTTAATATTTTAATATGATTTTTAAATAAATTTTTACCCATGATTATTTTTTTTAAAAAGTTTTAAAAGAAGTTTTCTTTTCATTGTTTGAATTAGGCATTTTTGACTTCTTACCAAAAAACTTGAAAGGAATGTTTTCTTTTAGCTTGTATTGAATGAATAGAATTTCATGTGTTCATGAACACTCAATGTTTTGAATATTCCTATACAATTTCCCATATTTATTTTTAAATAAAATGTTTTCTATAATATTTTGGAAATATTTTTATTTCAAAAGTTATTTTCAAAGTGGAAAGTTTATTTTCCTCAAGAAATATTTCAGTGATATTTTAAAGGAATTTTAATATATGATAACATCCTCTGATATTAATTATGATTTACTGGGGATATGATCTATTGATACCATTATTAATCTTTCTATATATGGTTAATTTTTATTTTGATGATATGTTTATGAAAACTATTTATTTTCCATGGGTTATGCTATGATGAATTGAGGAAATGTTTATAACAATCATTTTATTTTCATAGGTTATGATGTGATGATATGATGAATGATTTATTATTTTTTGTAACACATATTAATGGTTTTCATTATGTGATTAGTGGTTACATTATAAAACATGGATGGTGGTTATGTTATATACCAAGGATAGTGGTAACATTATATCCAATGATGGTGGTTACTATAGCGACCTAGACTTAATATACATGGATATTACATCATTTTATATGAATATTCAGTACATTACAAAAAATACCTGCCTAAGGACCATAATAGTTTAGTGTCTTTGGAAACATAGACACAAAATCTTATATCCTAGTGAATGATCTTCAACATCTCCCACAAATATCTTCACCTTTATTACTTCTACCTAAAACCTATCTTCATAACCTTAAGAAAGTAAACATAATAAAGGGGTGATCTCAAATTATTAGTAAGGATAAATAAAGGAAATGATTAAGCATAACACGAATAAAAAGGTATGGAACTTGAGCATAACATATGAAGATCATACCCTTCATATCAAATATCATAATAATGATTGGAAGTTCATAAGACATAAATCATATAGAAATAATTAACATAATCCATGAAAGCATAGAATAAGAATAAAACATGGAATTGTGGAAAACACTTATGCATATAAAAAGACTATGCCATAGTGTCCTACCAAGGCCTTTGTAACATGTTAGGATTGGGTTAATCACCCGTGTAACTTCTTCGGCCATGGGATTCCCTCCCATGTACACTCTTGTTTCGGGCTTGGGGTGTCCTCCCATGTACCCTCTTATTTCGGGCATGGGATGTCCTCCTGGTTACCCTCTTGTTTTAGGATTGGGATTTCCTACCATTTACCCTCTTGTTTTAGGATTGGGATATCCTCCTATATACCCTATTATTTTAGTATTGGGATGTGGTCCTGTATACCCTCTTGTTTCAGTCTTGGGATGTCCTCTTGTATACCCTCTTGTTTTAGGCTTGGTATTTCCTCCTGTATACCCTCTTGTTTTAGTCTTGGGATTTCATCCTGTGTACCCTTTGAGCTCATAAAACATTTATCATTACCTAATTCATTATTTGGAGATATAGGTCCCACCCGTTACATAATCAAATCATACATTCTTATGCCAAACAACATTCATCATATCATGACCCATGAAAATTGATGGGTTTTATAAACATCAAATCATAACCCATGAAATAAAATGGGCATCATTAACATTTCATCACATCATAAACTATTTAAAATATATAGGTTTAATAATAATTTCATCAAATCATAACCCATGAAGAGAAACAAGTTTTAAAAGCATATAACCTGTGGTAGTGAAACATGTTTCATAAGAATTATTACATCAAAACATAAACCATTAAAGAATGAATATGGATAGAACCATTGGATCATTTCCTAGAAGGTATTGATTAATATCAATGGATGTAATATTAGATGGAAAAATACTTGAAAAGATATTTTCAAAACATTTATTTAAGAAAATATACTTTCTTCTTTGAAAAAGTATTTTTAAAGCATAAAACCTTTTTTAAATTGATTTTGTTTGAAAATAATTTGAAAACATAGAAAGAAGGATTGAAATCATTTTGAAAAAAATTTCCCATGAAAAATTGTAAAATAATCTTGAAAACATTTTTAAAATCATTTTACTTGAAAATTATCTTCAAAGGTCATTTGAAAACATTTTTTAAAACATTTTTGAAAACATGATTTTGAAATAAAATAGATTTCTGACCAAAGAGAGAGATACAATCAATTTTTTATTAAATACATTTTCATAATTATCTTAAGTATTAAAGAGTGTAAAAATGGTAATAATACATGGATATATCTTTAATAAACATAGTATAATGAATATCCTGAGTTTTCTTGAGAGATGGATCATTATATTTCATCAAAAGAAGCATAATCATTAACAATCTCGAAAAATGATGATATTGTTTCAATAAAATCTTACCACTTGGTTACATGGGATCATACTATTCATATAAGAAAAAGAAATTAAATTAAGAATAAAATATCATGAAAACAAGTATACTAATGATATAAAATTTTAATTGGAATCATATACACCTTGTTAAAGAACATAGGTGCATAACAAAACATGTGTCTCAAAGAAGGTAATTTGAGACAAAACAACTTTACCAATTTGGTAAAATTTGAAACATTAACCCCATGAAATAAAGATCTTATAATGGATATGTAAATACCCATAAATTTTAGTATAAGATACATATAATACAATCATGGTCAGTATATACACCACATAGAAGAAGTGAGTGGCGAATAAAGCATGTATCTCATGGAAATAAAAAGTGAGATGAAATCCCCTTACATTGTGTCTTTAATCTCATCGTAATCATTTAAAACTACTTTTTAATAAATATAAATTTATTATAAATATTTTTATGAACCATATTCTTACATATAATACCATATATGGATTTATTATGACTTTATATTACCTGCTTGTTAGCAATTTCATGTTAAGGTGACGCTTTGGGTAGTATTCACTTTGTTTTTTGCTTGTGTCTTAATTTGTAATATCATTGGAAATTATAATTATATCATGATTACATAATTAAAAAAATGATATAAATATAATTTATTTTAATTATATTCTTATTATAATAATCTATATAATATATAATTATGAAATGGAATACACCGCTCATGGAGACGGTAAGCCATACATACACATGAAAGTTGTTCCCTTTTTTATTGTTGTATTGAATGAAAGAAAGTAAAATACATATATGTGTATATATAAATAATTATTAAATATCATTACAATACCATATATATCATATAATTTTACTAAACCTATCCTAAATATATTCCATGTAGTGTTTTAATGAATCACATCACTTTGAGGGGGTTCTAGTCCACAGTTCCTCAAATGAAATTATCATATTTAAAAAAATGGAAAGTATAAAGATATGTGTTATAAAAGGATTTTAGAATATTAAATACATAATAAATATAATATATAACATATATAAATATAGGTAGTTGGGGTTTGTCTTAGTGGTATGCACCCCATAATCCTACATGAAAAATAGGGGTTCAAAACCCATTAGGCACAGGTACTGTAGCAGTATTGTAGCGGTACTATAGCAGCAGTGATGTTATAGTAGTAGCGATGATATAGTGGAGACATGACATTATAACGGCGGTAGGGCACTGTATCAGTGGCATGTACTATAGAATGTGGTTACTGTAGTAGTATTATTCACAAAATAGGCCTTAGGCCAAACAATTGGGCCTACAAGCTAGGTGATGGGCTACATACCCACTGAGCCTTCAAGCTATGTAATGGGTCTCCCTCTACCCGGTTAAAACAAGGTATTTTATTTGATTTAATAATAAAATGAGGTTTTGGCCCCAACCTTTTTTTAAAAAATATATAAAAACAGAGTGTCCATCATAATATACACTTTGAAAGGCGGTAAGGAAAATTAAATAATCATTATTTTGTGTGGTGGTAGTTCTCCGTACACATAAACAGTATATTAATTACCCATTAGATGGATGTGTATGTAATTGTAGGTATAAAAAGTAGTATAAAATCATCCTATTATATTTAATATACTGGTTTTTTTTATACAATAATTAAATAAAGAGAGTGGAGTCGGTGGAGAAAGAAAATAAAAGAAAGGAGTTTGGGAGAAGACATTACCTCTTAATTGGGTAATTCCTTTTGGTTTGTGACAAAAGGATTCCTTTGATTGATTTATACCAAAGAATAATCTTCTAATAGGAAGGTACAAATTTTGGGAAGTGTATTGGACAGATCTTGGACAAACCAAAGTGTTTTGATAGGTGTAAAGAGGAGGGAGAGTTCTTTCTTTTTTTATAATAGAATGGGAGTGACACTATTATAAATACCAAAAGGTATTCATTAATTAGAGGCATAAATTACCTAATGTGCTTCCAAAATTTAAAAATAATGGATTAAATGGGAATAATGGTCATGAAAAAACTCCACCACACAAAATATGTGCATTTTAATAATTTGGTTTCTTAATTTCTATGATTTCCCAATTTTATCATTTTGGTTTTTATTAAAGCTCCTAGTTTTATAACCTAAGTAATTTAAACATTAATAATAAAATAAAATGAGATTTATTATAAAATATAGAGCCAATAAATTATTAATATGGTGTTTAATTTATAAAAAAATCCCATGTTTTTTGAAAATTAATTTTAAAACAAATGCATGTGACACACATAAACACTGCTTAAACCCAGACCGTGCTAACACTGTTTTTATAATATACGGGTCAATATATTAATTATAAAATATCAATTAATCCATTATTATTAGGTCCACTAGGTAAAATAATCTGAGGGGGGGGGGGTAAAATAGGGTATGAAAGATTAAAACAACTTCCCCTTTTTATCTTGTTTCATTGTTAAACAAAACTATCTTCTCTCTCTTTCCCGTAGAAAAGTATGAATAGAAATTAAAACATGCACGAGTCAAAAAAAATTGGTTCAACCTCAATGGGATATTTCCAAGGATCATACAATAGTGATGTACCGATGTACCAAATACACTAAAAGTTCGCTTCTGTTTACAAAGTTCGGAGTGGACTCACTATCCCTCTTAGTTTACAACTAATCACAATTTGAAAGCTCACTGCTCCCTCAACTAAAGTGTTCTCACTGCTTCATCAGAGGATCCAATAATAGTTTATAGACATGTAGGTCCCTTAATTATCTTTAATGAATGCATCTTCCACTGTATATAGATTCTATATTGATGTCCCACCTTTATCCACTGATGAATTACCACTTTACCAAAGATGTACTAGGAAACTCCAAATATTTCGCACAACCTTTACTACGTCTTGTGTAAAAATTTAATTTCTTGAATGCAAGATTCTATTTTTGTTTTGAAACACATTTTTCACACAAATTCAATCTTATGTGCAACTCAAATCTTACATGCAACTTACTTTGGTTGCGTGCAATTCCCAATATTTCATGCAACTCCCTTTACTTAAAAATTTTATGCGATTCGGAGCTCAGATTCTCTCTAAGTGTTGAGTTGCTTCAAATGAGGGGGGTCACCACTTATTTATAGGCATCTCCAACCCTTGAGCAGAAGATTCGACGTGTCATGCAAGATCCCCTCTGTGAAAACAAAACCCCATTTGACGTCGCATTGGGCATGCACGTTTCTTTCACACAACCTCATCTTTTATGCACATTTTCAAATCTTTCTTGCATATCATGACTTTACCATTTTTTGACGTTCTAATCCTAAAAAATACCTTTCACACAAGTTTAAAAATCACCTTCAATCTTGCAGACAACTTCCTTTTCCAAATATATGTTTCTCTATTTTCTTATTTTGAGGCTCAAAAATTTGGTAAAGATAGGAAAATGGGGCTACCTTGTATCTATTATTTTTGTACCACCTCCAGATCATCCATTTCTTTTTCATGGGTCATTTTCAACATAGGTTGTAAAAAATATCTCTAGAACACCACAACTAACCAATGAAACCCTCTTTGTCAACAAACACAATCTACCCAAAAATGCTTCAATGTTACCTTGAGTGTTTTTTCCCAACAATTAATAGACCATATTTAGTATTTTTAACCCTTAAAAATCACTTGGATGAATATATTATTTAAATTAATTATCAATCATTTAATAAAATATAATTTATTGTAAAATAACAATAATGTAATTTTTGAAATTATTTATTTAATTTTAATTTTAAAATATAAAAATAATATTTTAATTATAATAAATTAAGTCTACTGATGTTTAAAATGATAAATTAATCTTAAAAAACAATTAAAGACCAAAATTGAATCAATTAACTTAATTTTTAACATTTATAGCATCATTTATTTTAGTTAGTTATTACCTAGATAATCATTACTTTGGCTTTTCATAAGAATTTTATGTAACTAAATCATATTTAAAAATTATTGATAAATTATTATAATAAAAATAACCCATTTATATTTCAAAATGATAAGTATAACCTAAAATATGATATTATTTACATATCTCAAATTTTTATAAATATTAAAGGTAAGGAAAGTTCCCTTTTTGTCTTTTTCCTTACTTAACCTTTTATATAGGGCACTTCCATTTAATAAGGTCACAATAACCCATAAAATTAGAACCAAGAGGGGATATGGTCTAATTAGTGGCATCCAATTTCCTTTGAAAAAATTTCCATGTCATTTTGGTCATTATGATTAAGGTTTAGTCCTTAATTAAGTTTAATCATACCTTAATCGATGTAATTAATTTTAATCACTTTCAATAATAATTTTGGTCAAAGATTAGGTTGATCTAATTGGAAAAAAATAATATACTAATTACAATAATATATTTTTGTTTTTCAAAAATAAAATCATAGAAGTGAGAAAATTATGTTTAACGCTAATCTCATAGACACGACAAGAAAGAGACTTTTTAAAGTAAAACATTCTAAAGTTCAATAAGTGTTTATTTCTAATTTCTATATAAATATATTAAAATGTAATATATTGGAATAATATATGTATAAATGATATATTTTTAATTTATAAAAAATTTAAAATATAATTTATCATTAATAATTATTTAAATGAATAGGCAGTATTTAACTAAATACAGTATTTTCACTCTTTATTAGAAAATGAAGTTTCTTAGAAAATTCCAAACAATTCACCATAAGATAATTTTGATATTTTTAATTCAAAAATAAAGTTCAGTTTGACAAATAAAATTTATAAAATTTATAAAATTTATAAAATTTAGTTTTAAAATAGGTGTTTCATTAAAAGGTGGTAAAAACTTGGTCTTCTATATAACATAAGCTAACCTTGGTGTTCCATGTAGAGAAAGTTAGAATTTATGTTGTGTGTAGTGAACAATTAAATTTATGTTGCACATAACACAAGCTATACATATTGATTTAAAATAAAATAAACTGTTTTTAGTGTTTCATGAAATGAAAAATATTAAAAAGATTAAATTAATTCACAATAAAATATTTTACCAAAATCATAGGGTGTTATAGTTACATTATAAACCTAGAAAAATGATTACATTATAACCAAGTATAGGTTATCCCAAAATTATATATACATACAATGAATTGGAAAATGATTGGTATCTCATGAAATAAAAAGGATAGGAATAGGGATAAATCCTAGTTTAGTAAGATAATTTTTCTACTATGATAGTCTTGGGAGTAAACCTTGACTACTATGATGAATGAGGAGTAAACACAATCAACTATGATAGTATTAGAATTGATACTTGACTACTAAGGAAATTATTTTCGATTCTTATTCCAAAATTCCATGTATTATTCCAATGTTATGCTATCATGGATCATAGTCTATGGGAGTTGGAATGAAAAATCTTATTACTAATCTCACAAAAATTACTCAATCCATGAATCATGACGAGCTTCCAAATGATTAGAAGAAGGAAAAAATTATTTTTTAATATTTTATGAGCTTCCATCCTCCTTCTTTTAGTGGATATTTTTGTCCATTATTGTCTTAATTAAGGATTAACGCCGTTGAGAAAATATTTTATGTTATCCAGTGCTTTGAACCTAAAAATGATATTATAATAGTTTATCATTTGGAATGTGAAGTAGATCAATAGTGGAATATTATTAAGGATATAAGTCAAGAGTAATACATTAAATCCATGGAATGGGATGAGTTTAATAGAATATTTTTCTATAAGTACGTCCCTCTTATTTTTCATAAAAGGATGGAGAATAAATTTATTGAGCTCAAGAAGAAGGATGATGAATCTATTGGTACCTATGAAGACAATTTTACAAGACTTGAAAGGTTTGATTTTGGTTTAATCATCTATCCTGAAAGAAAAATTGATCAATTATTTATTGAATTAAAATTATGTCTCTAAAAGGTGTTAGCTATAAGAGACTTTAGTATCTATAAATAAGTCATTTGATGTGAACTCAAGGTAGAAATGGAAATTGTAGATTCTCACAATTCCCATGTTTTTTATAAGAAAATGAAGATCATGTCTCATGGTAACTAAAATAAATCACATAGTAGAAAAAATCTAATCACTTATATGCAAGGAATGTGGGAAGAAACATCATGAGAATTTATTTAGTGGAAGTAGAAAGTGTTTTAAATGTGAGAAAGATATTCATAGATCCAGTGAAAGTCAAAAGGTTGTGGAAGGTTCCAACTAATTTACCACCCATGGTCAAATATTTTAAATGAAATGAGTATAGGAATTATGCCAACCAATGCATGAATCCAAATGTTTTTATGATAATCATCAATAGTCTCATAATCCCAAAGATAAAGGGAAATATCATGGGATCATAAATTCCAAATTGGGTTATGAGAATGAAATGGTGAAAGGTATACTTATTTCCACTCTAGAACAACTAATGTATTATTTAATTATAGCTATATCCACTCTTTTGTATTTAATATATTTTCAAGGGGTATTTAATTTCTAGATCAATGATTATATTTTGAGTTAACCAAGAAAACTTATAATGTTACAATAGTTTCATCTCAACTCTATAGTTCCTCTTTGATTGAAGTTTTTGAAAAAGTGCTTCCTATAAATATTGTGATTCTTCGTTTATTTGGATTTGATGTGATTCTGGGAATGGATTAGATTTATTTTCATGGATACCATATCAATTTCTAAGGAAGGGATGTCACATTTCATATTGAAATTGAACCCATGAACATATATTGATATGAGGATGAATAAAAACTTCTAATGAAAACTACTTCTACATTGTGGGTCTTAACTCCTATCCATGAAGGCTATTTTCCTCAGGTGGTTAGGGAGAACTCAAAATAGAAGACATTCCCATTGTTATGGAGTTTATTTATATATTTACATAATATTTTACTTGTATTCCACTTAATTGTGAAGTTGAGTTCTCAATAAAACTGATACCTGATTCAATACCTATTTCAAAGTCTCCATATAAAATTGCCC
Organism: Viscum album; assembly: GCA_963277665.1. Taxonomy (NCBI): domain Eukaryota; kingdom Viridiplantae; phylum Streptophyta; class Magnoliopsida; order Santalales; family Viscaceae; genus Viscum; species Viscum album. The sequence continues at coordinate 550,045,178 of OY728148.1, forward strand.
TAATTGAGTTGTAAGAACTGAAGAATCAACTCTAGGAGAATATTGACAATGGATTCATTCTGTAAAATTTGTCACCTTTGGGTACACATATTCTTTTTATTAAGAATAAATATGGATCAATGTGTCTTTGAATTTATTATATAGAACTTAACAAGATCACTATCAAGAACAAGTATCCTCTACACCGCATTGATGACTTGTTTGATCAACTGTGTAGAGCTCAATAATTTTCTAAGATAGAACTTCATTATGGATATAATCAATTTAGTGTTAATAAATAAGATACGACCTGTATATAATTATGTATAAGGTATAGGGACTATGAACTTATAGTGATGAAATTTGGTCTTACAAATTCCCCCACCATCTTTATAGATTTAATGAATAGTGTATTTAGAGATTACTTTGATCGGTTTTTGATAGTCTTCATTGATGATATTCTTATATATTAAAATACTAAGGAAGATCATAAATATAAATTTAGGATTGTGATTAAAACTAAGAGTATGGAAAATAATTATAAATCATTTACCAATTGTGATTTTTTGATTTAGAATTTTTCACTCTTGGGTCATATAATCTCAAGTGAGGGTATATTAGTAGATTATTCAAAGACATAAGTTATTGAACATTGACCCAGAACGACCACTATGAATAATATCCATGTTTTTATTAGATTGGTTGGATATTATTTGTGCTTTATGGATAATTTCTCATGTATTCCTAATCCACTCAAGAAATTAATGTGGAAAGGAGACACATTACTTTGAATGGATGAATGCGAGGAGGATTTCAAGGAGTTGAAGAGAAGGTTGGTTAGTGCACCTATCCTCACACTACCTTGTAGTGGGGAATGATATGTAATCTATAGAGATTCACCTAATAAGGTATGGTGATGCCTTCTCATTCAAAATGATATGATGATAACTTATTCTTTATTCCAATTGAACGTTCATGAGAAAAATTAACCAACTTATGATTTGGAGTTAACAACAACAAATTTTTCATTAAAAATATAGAGGAATTGTATTTATAGAGAAATGTGTGATATATATACATATAATAAATATTAAAGTATATTTTTTATATATTGAGTTGAGTATATTCCAAAGAAGATGGTTGGATCCAATAAAAGATTATAACTACTCAATACATTACCACCCTGGGAAAGAATACAAGTTGGTAGATGCATTGAGTCGAAAGGTTTCTTCTATCACACCTATGATGATAATCATGGAAGATATTATATTTATATATTTATAAAGGATGGATATGGAAATATTGAAGGAAGGGTATTGTTCCTATCGTTATCTAATGATTGTTCAACCATTTATTCAAGTGAGTATTGAAGAGGCGTAGAAGTAATATGTGGAACTAAAAAAGAAGGGGAGAAATGTTCTTAAGGTTAAACTTGATTATGATGAGATGATAAGGTTCAAGAATTGTGTATGTGTTCTCTCAATACTAGATTTTTTGAAGGATATTTTGGATGAGGTTCACAGTTCATTATTAACTATTCATCCTGGAAGTAGAAAGATGTATAGAGTTCTGAAATAGTATTTCTAATGGGAAAAAACGAATAGATATTTTGTTGAGTATGCATCTCAGTGCTTGTAATGTTAGTAAGTTAAGGCTAGGAGATAGAAGTAAAAGGGGATACTGCAACCATTACCCTTAGCAGATTTGAAATTGGAAATCATTACTGTGGATTTTGTTATCCAACTCCCCAAAACATCTAAAGGAAATAATTCTATTTGTGTTTTAGTCAATCACCTTACAAAGTTAGTACACTTTATTCATATTAGAGAACATTTCTCTCTAGATCAAATTTATGGGATATACATTAATGAAGTGATATGCTTTCAGGGAGTAAAATATTCCATTATATTTGATCAGTATTCATGGTTTACCTAGAAATTTGATGAAGTATTTAACATGATCTGGATATAAAGTTGAGTTTTAGAATGACATATCATCCTTATATAGATAGTCAGTCTGAGAGAACCATTCAAACCCTAGAGGATATGCTGAGATCTTATTCCATGGATTTTAAAGGTGGTTGGGATAAACACCTTCCTCTAATTGAGTTTTATTATAATAATATCTTTCACTCAATAATTAAAATGGCACATTATGAAGCTCTTTATGGAATGTAGTGCAGAACTCCAACATGTTGGGATGAAGTTGAAGAGAGAATGATATCAAGACTCGATCTAGTAGAGGAAATGACAGGGAATGTTAGATCTATTCCACAACACATGAGTATGCACAAAGTTAGAAAAAAATATATACTAATAATCATTGATGAGATCTAGAATTTGAAGTCTATGATAAGGTATTTATACGAATATGTGATGAACCAACCTAGATAACCTCACAAACTAGTACCTGACCTGAATGAACACATACTCCAAGGAAATTCCCAATCCATATGGACTAACAATTATCACCTAGACATTAATGAAAACTGAAGGGAATTATTTTCCCCAACCTGAAGAAGAAAACATGGAATATATATATATATAGAATAGATACACATTAGAAGATAAAATAAGGAAAAAATTTATATTCCATAACAGAATGAAAACAATAAAAATTATACAACTCAAATATAGCCAAACAAACTTAAAGATATGAGTCCAACAACAAAGGATTTAATCAAAATGAGAAACAACTACTCCATGTGATAGCATGAAAAAACACCCACCATTTCACCACTAGCTACCCACACACAACTGAAATAAACCTAACTAACTCATTGTGGTACCTTGAATTTTCCTACATCAAAATAGATAAGTAGGTCTGCAAACTATTGAAGGGGTGTGCAGGGTGTGAACTATACAAGCTTCATAGGATCCCACCCAAGTGTTCCATAACAAGTCTTTGTATAACAATCCAAACATTCTAAAATTTTAAAAAACAAGTCATTATAATTTGTTAAACAATTTTTATATCAATAGAATTATAGAACATTCCACTTTTTTTCACAGTTCCAAATAATCTAGGTAAAAAAATTTCAAATAATATCACATATATCAATGAAATTAAAATAATGTACCATATATCATATCATATAAAAAATAGTACAAACCAAAAGCATAGGTTACATCATGAAAAGTATCACTACAGATCATTCTAGCTATAACACTCATACCCAGACATAGAAAATCACTCACATCAAGTCTCTAAACATATCCATCAAATATAGAGAGTAGAGGAATGCCCAAAAAATTGAATATCCCAATAGTGTCTAATAAGTCCCTAGAAAAATGAGACTATGGAGAAGAGGAATACCCCATGAGTGACCCCCCTGATAGTATCAATAGATGAGGCCTATTACCATACATTCCACCTATGTACCCCAGGCTTCCCATGTGCTACATTTTCAAAATCATTTCATCAAAACCATTATTTGAAAAAAATTTCATAAATCCATTTCAAAATTATTTGAAAATACCATTTTCTTTTACCAAAAGAATGGGAAAACCATATTTTCTTAAAAACCCATTTTCACACACTCACAAATCAATCAATCAATTATTCCATTTTATTTATATTTTTTTTATCAAAACCAGAGAAATCAAGGTTCATTCAACATAGGCTAGATATAGAACCACCTAACTCAAATAAGGTCACACAAGCCCAAAATAGAAACCACTAATAAGAATGCAATACAAAGAAAACAATAGGGTCCCTAGAACTGATCAAAATATCTTAGAATCAATTTAAAAAGTGAACCTATTAGTGGAGAAGATAAACAAAACATACCACAAGGAATTATTATGCCATTAAAAAACTAACACATGGGTTAACCCCTATGATAATATCACATAATGGATATTTAAAGGATCAATAAGAACATTATCACAAGATCAAAGGATCCAAAAATGTAGTGCAATTATGATACCACAATCAATAGAAATAAAGAAGTAGAATGATAACTTACCCAGGTAGACACATTGTAAACAAAATGAAGATTAGGGATTGAACAAAGTGATTTGGAAATAGCGGAGATCCCCAAAATCACATGGTAGAGCTATTAGGTTTTGAGAGAGAATCCTATATTTCAATTGAGAAGAATCATATGTGCATAATGATAAAAACCACTGGTTTCAAACCACTCATGATGTGAAACCATTTGATGATGTAGATTTCATGATTTACAAGATACTTAAAAAAAGGTGTCTCATTGGATTAAAAAACCCAATCCTAAGAATCTCATGATGTGAACTAATTTCATGACTTGTAAACTTTTCATTTTATGAACTAGTTCACAACACATTCCTTCCAATGAATTCACCCCATGTAACCTGTTCATGACATGAATGTTTCTACCAAGAAGATTCTATAGAAAAGAAAATCCCCATAGGTCAAATTAGACCCCAAAGAACATTCTATTAAGTCTTTGACCCATTTATACTCAGACTCAATTAATTCAACAAAAATATACCTCAAACTTTAGATTATTTTCTTCAAAAAATACCCTCATCCTCAAAAGGCATGAAAGACACCCAAAAAAAGAGGGAAACAAAAAGAGTGATAATTCATACTTGAAATAAGGTAACAAGATGTTAAAAACTCTCCACTATAAGACTTTCCATCCTTGGGAAGTCATGTGGAAGAATGGTGCTCCAGATAGAGGTGAGGACACTACTCCCTAACCAATGTTTCACACTCCCATGTCTCATGATAATTTGATCCATGTCACTATAACACTATAACTAATGGGATATAATTACCATTCAATAATTTCACTTGAGATTCAATGATATCAACTGACTTATCTACAACAATTTTTTTTGGATCTAACTCAATCTCTTCTCAACTCAGAACATGTTAGGTATTAATATGATACTTCCTAAGCTGAGATATGTGGAATACATCATGAATACCTATCAACTGAGTCATTAATTCCAACCAATAAACTACCTTTCCAATACTCTCAGTGACCTCAAATGGTCCAACATATCTCAGATCCAACTTTCCATATTTCCCAAGATAATGGTGACCCAATCGAGGGGAAACTTTGAAGAAAACTCGATCACTAATGGAAAACTAAAAAATATGATTTCAACGATCTGAATACAATTTCTACTAAATCTGAGCTATAACAAGACACTGATATATATCATGAATCCTCATTGATATCTCTTTATAGAGACTTAGTTTGATAAGAGAGGCCTCACCCACCTATTCCCAAAATAAGGTGACTTACAAGGGAAACCATACAAATCCTCGAAGGGGCCATTCTAATTGATAACTGATAACTTTTTTTTTATAATAAAACTCAACTAGTCCTAGATGGATATACCAAGACTACCAGAATATAAGATAATTGTGTGAATAATATACTCTATGATCTAAATAGCATGCTCTGTCTAAATTTATTTCTATGGATAGTAAGCGATACTCAACCTGACCTGAGTCCCCATCACCTCCTAAAGAATCTTCCAAAGCCATGAGGTAAACCTAAGATCCCCATCCGAAACCAGCAAAGGGAACCCCATGTAACATAAAATACTCATTCATATAAAACTTACCCATATCTTCAACTTTATAGGTGTCCCTAATCAGAATGAAATGAGCCAGTTTCATCAACTGATCAATTACCACCCAAATAACATTCTTTCCTCAGGGAGTTTGTGGTAATCCAAGAACAAAGACCATGGACACCTCATCCAATTTCCAATCCAACATCATAAGAGGTTAGATCAAAATGTAAGTTTTCAAACACTTTTCCTTTATCTATTGTAAGGTGTAATAATGAGACACATAACTTGAAATGTCTCACTTCATACCCTACCACCAGAATCACTATATCATTTCATAATATATCTTCATAGTGCCTGGATGAAGAACCTGGAAGAAATATGATAGTTAAACAAAACTGAGCTACCCAAAGATGATGGGATGAAAAATATATCCCCAAATTAGAAAATACCATCAGAAGAGAGAGACCAACTAGAAATGGTCTCCCCACCATAAAGGTTTTCTAAAATTCTTCTGAAATCATCATCCTACTATTGAACCTATAGAACAAACTCAAGGATAGATGATGATAACTGAACAATAGTTAGAACCATACCTGAAACATCTTCTTGAGCATCTATATGAAACTGAGTGAAGATTATTATAAGGCTCCACTATTAATTTTATTGAAAAAGACATTGTTATGGAACTTTACTTCTAAAAGAATATATAAAGACATTCCCCTTCCCTAGTGTATAGATGATGCCAATGTCAAACATCTGAAGGTATTCCACCCACCATCTCTTTTTGAGATTCAATTCTTTCTTTGAAAAGATATATGATAAAACTCTTATGATTATAAAATACTATAAACCTCTTTAAAAAGAGATAATACCTCCAAAATTTAAGTGCATTCATAATAATGAAAAGATTCAAATCACAAGTGGGGTAATTCCTATCATGTGGCTGAAGATGATGAGATTTATTGGCCACAACATTATCATCCTACAGAGGAATGAAACTAAAACTAGAACCAGAAGCATCAAAGTAAACCACATACCCTTTACCAGGCTTAGGTAAGATCAGAATACAAGTCGATGTCAGAAGACATTTCAGTTCATCAAATAAAGCCATACATTTTGCATCCCAAGTGAATTTCACCCATTTATGTGTAAGAGTAGTCAATGGTGATTCCAAATTTGAGAAATCCTTGATGAAAATTCGATATTATCCAAAAAGACCAATGAATCAATGATTCTAAAATTTGTTTTGTGGATCATCCCTTGAAAATATTAACTTCAACTTCTCAAGATCAATTGATAATCCATTCCATGAAATCACATACCCCCAAGAAATTCACTTGATGGGTCTAGAAGATACATTTCTAAAGATTTCCATACAAATAGTGACTCCTTAGGATATCCAAAACCAAACCAATATGGTTCTCATGGTCATGCTAAAATATAAAATAAAACAAAATATCATCTATGAGCACTACTAACAAAGTTTTGAGATACTGGTTGAATGTCTGGTTCATCAAATCTATAAAAACTACTGGTTCGTTAGTCATCGAAAAATGCATCAAAAGATATTCATAATGGACATACCTTCCTTGGAAAGTTTTATTTGGTATATCAAACTCTCTAACCCTAAACAAATGATAACTCAGATGAAGATCAATCTTTAAAAACCAATTTTCCCGCATTAACTAATCAAAAAAATCATCCACATGGGTTAAGGGATACTTATTATTAACCGTCACCCAATTTATCTTCTGATAGTATACGTACAATCGATGTGAACCATCAGACTTCATAGAAAAGTGTACTGGGGATTCCCAAGGTGCAACACTGGGGAGAATGAAACCATTCTCGATCAGATCATCCAAATGAATCTTGAGCTCTTTCATATATTTTGGTTCCATATGATAAGTGGGTATGAAGATCAGATTCGTACCCAACATTGGATCAATATTGAACTCCACCTCCCTCTTTGGAGAAATAATGAAGATTTCATATAGGAAAATGTCAAGAAAGTCCCGAATAATCATAGTAAGAGCAAAAATAGAAGCAACATCATCCAGATAAACTATAATAGTTGATAATAAACTCCTATTCTCTAGGTGGAAAAGTCCTACATGACCATAACTTAGACCCCACTCTTCCTAAAAAACCCATGATCACCCATAAATAATAAGGAATAATAAATTATGATGATTAAAATCAACCTCAGCATGATTATTGATAATCAAATCCATCCAAATGATGGATTCAAATAAATCCATACTAGGAATAAGGAAATCCTAGACTAACTCCACATTAGCTATCAATAAAAAACAAGGACACAAAAAACCCTTCTTTAAAGGACATGAGTTCCATTGTAATTTCAATCACATCAATAAAATGAGAAAAAATGAGTAAGAGGAGCCGATATCAAATAAATTAGTCACTATTGTAATAAGGATGATACCTCTCACAGTCACTAGACCTGGAATCAACCTTCATCAGATTCTCATCCACTATATGAAAGTGTTTCACCCCCTCACAATGATGACTTTCCTTTCCCTTTATCAAAAGGAATAACCAGGTCTATGCAATATCAAAGGGGTGTATAGAGTGTGTAATAAATAGGTTCAGTAGAACCCCACGCAGGTGTTTTATAATAAGTCTTTATACTCAACATTCTCAACATTAAATAAAATAATGCATGAAAATCAGTTAAATAGTTTTTATTTCAAAAGTATGATAAAACATTCCCTTTTTTGCATAGTTCCATATAATCTTGGAAAAATAGTTTCAAATCATATCATAAATATCAAATCAGTTCAAATCATGTACCACATATCATATAAAATCCAGAATATTACAAACTAAAAACATATGTGAAATCATGCCAAAGATAAATACAGGCCTTGCTAGCTAAAAATATCATATAAAAATACAGAAAATCATGCACATAAAGTCTATAAACATAGACATTTAATCTAGAGAGTAGAGGAACACCCCAAAAAGTGAACCACCCAATAGTTTCTAACAAATCCCTAAGACAAAGAGCTTAGGGAGAATAGGTACACCCCATGAGTGAACCCCTCGACAGTATCAACAGATAAGTCCTATTACCACACATTGGAACTAAGTACCCAAGGCTTACCTTATGCTACATTCTCCAAATAGTTTCATCAAAACTATTCTTTGGAAACCATTTCATAAATCTATTTCAAAATGAATTGAATACAACCTTTTTATTTTACCAAATCAAGGGGAAAACCATCTTTAAAAAAACCTATTTTCACACACACACCCAAATCAATTAATAAATCATGCCATTTTATTTATAAAATGATTTATAAAAAGAAAATAAATCAAGTTTTATCCAACATAATCTAATGACAAAACCACCTACCACAATTCAGGTTTTAGATTCCCACAATGGAAACCACTAATAAGGAAGGAACATAAAGGTAACAATAGTTTCACTAGAATTAATTCCAATATCTTATAATAAATTTAACATGCTTATCAGTCAGTGAAGATGATAAAAGAAACATATATCAAGGAACTCACATGCTACACCACAACCAACATATGGGTTAGCCCTTAAAATATCACACAATTGATCTTGAAAGGATAAAGAAGAAAAAAACTTAAGATCAATATATCCACAAACAGATCATAATGATGTTTCCATGATCAATGGTAACAAAGAAGTTTAAAGATCTCTTACACTAAGAGATATAATGAAACTACAGAAAAGATCAAGCATCAAACAATGCGATACATAAGTAATAGAGATCCCCAAAATCTCTAGGGATAGTTCTTAGGTTTCCATATAGATTCCTACATGTCAAATGAAAAGAATAATATATGCAGTGTGGTAAAAACCATTGGTTCTGAACCATTCACATTGTGAAACCATTTCATAATGTGAATCTCATGACTTACAAGATACACCAAAAAAGGAATCTTCTTAGATTAGAAGTACTGATCCCAACCATATCACTATGTGAACCAATTTTATAGAAAGTATACTATTGATGAACTGAAATAGTTCAAGAAATATTCCCTATAAAAAATTTATGTCATCTAACAAGTTCACGATATGAATGTGTACAATAGGTAGAATCTATAGAAAAAAATAGAACCCCCAAGTAAACCGAGAAACCAAAGGACATCCTCTTAAGCCTTTAAAACATTTATAACAATAATCCATTAATTCAATAACATACATACCTAAAATTTAAGTCATTTTATCTGAAAAATTATCCCCATATTTAAAAGTCATGAAACACACCCAAATGAATAGGGAAACAAAAAGAGTGACAATATATACCTGAAATAAGGTAATAAGATATTATTGGATATCTCCTTGTAATAAGGTTATGAGGTTTGTAAAGAAAGTAAGGTTTATCCATAGATATATTTTTTTCTTTAGAATTATTGATCATATCAGGATAGTAGCTTATCATTTGGTGTTTTCATTGAATCTCTCTCAAGTTCATGATGTAATCTATGTACTTATCTTAAAGAATTATATACCTAATCCTTCACATGTACTTAAATTAGAGGTTGTACCTCTAGATAATGTTCATTATTATAAAGAATAACTAATAGAAATTTTGGATCATAGAGAGAAATTATACAAATCAAGGCACTCACCTAGTCAAGGTTTTATGGTGAAATATTAAAATTAAGGAAGCTATGTGGGAACCCTGAGATGTGATGATATAGAAGTATCCTTATTTTTTGTATCAGAATAAAAAGTTTCAAGAATGAAATTCATTTTAAGGGGGTAGAATATAACACCGTACAATTTTATAACATATTTCTATTTAAACAATTTAATTTATTTTTTTTAATATCTTGCGTTACACGCAACACCATGTTTAAATGAACTGTGATATGCTATTAAAATATTTTGGGATGGTTATTTCCTATACATTAGATTGGTGAGTATGAATAGTACTAACTAAATTATAAAAAATTTATGTCTTATAATGTAAAAAATACACTCATTATTTACCAATTTATTAGAAATAAAAATAAAATCATTTGAAAGTAAAAGCAATATTTTTCTAGAAAATTATTTAAATATGAACAAATGTGTTTTATATTAATAAATTAAAGGAATCACTTTTAGTGAATGATTTTAATGAAATTTATATATTATAAATTTAATAATATGTTTTAACATTCATCTAATATATTATATAGTCCTAGAATAAGAATAAAATTTAGCTTAATACTTAAAAAATTATTTTTTGAAAATAACAATTTTCATCATGAGTTGCATTCTTGTTTTAGAATTAATTTATTACAATTATAGGTATTGAATTTGATAAAATTAATTCCATATTCATAATCAGGAAGTCCTAATTTTGTAAATAGGACCCTTTTATTTTTGTCAATATGAATAGTAACCTTAGTAGAATTTATTACCCCACTAAAGGGTTAATCAGGTTAACCTAGGTTAAAACTAAGTGATAATGCTATAATTTTTCTTCTTAATTCTTATTTGATGAATTAAATTCGACCCCTAGAATATTAGGCTTGAAATTTAGTTTTTTTAGAGACACATGTCCTTCAAAATGGTCTATATAATATTTAAATCAAATAAAGTTAAAAATACAACTCTCTTAGTTTTAAATATATCTTTTGTGTCCACATAGTTAAAAAAGAAAGTTTTGAATGAATTTTAATGTATATTTTTATATTAATTAAATTATTTTCATGATAGAGATTTATTTATAAATTTTAGTAATTATATAATGACCATAGTTTCTTATTAAACACCAATGTAGTATTTCTTAATTAATAAAAATATATAATAAATGATTTTAAAAATATTAAAATTACTATAATTTGGGTGAGACAACGTGTTCCATGAATTTTATATATCCATAGAATTAAATCTTTAATTTTATTAAGAAACAAATTTATGGATGAGTTAAAACCTTAAAATATAGGATTTCAGAATTAATTAAAAGTATCAACGACAATGTATAATTCAAAATACTATTACAACTGAATACATGACACCCCACCAAATTCAATTTCAAATTTTAAAAAACCAACACATGTAATTTCATTGATATGTGTTCTTAATCAAGATGAAAACCTAGAATACATTCCACCATAATCATTACTCAACCCATTGTTCCCACAAGGACCTTTTGGATGCCCATCGATATCGCCACATGCTACCAAAAGCATCATACTCCAAAATCACTCAACCATCCACAAAATACCACTATCACTTCCATAGACATCCCTACCACACTGAATCATGCCAAATGACAAGTATATCCACCAAAAAAACAATTACCATGAAAACCAGAATCATCTTAAACTTTAGGAAGAAACACTGGAGCTAAAAACTCAGGGCCAACAAGAATAATGTCTGCAAGGCCACACCTCCAGAAAAGATAACACCTCTCAAAACATATATCCCAATAAATCCATGAGAACCATATAATCAGAAAAAAACGGAATGGTATCAATATAACTAGAGTTAAGAGTAGATATTGTAGTGGACCAGGACTCAACAATCTGCATCATTCAACAATACCACTAATCCCTTCCTTCAAAACCATGAACTAGAGGAAAAAAACCATCCATAAAAGAGGGATACCATAATTTATATTATTCACACCACTTTGGGACTTATAGCTTGACCAAAATCTACAATTTTATATAATAACCCCTTAGAAACATTTTAAAGGTTTGCTTATTCCCAAAAGTCTAACCCTTTAACCCTTAAGAGGTTGTCTAAAAGAGTTGTTTCATAGACGAGGTAATCAACTTAAATGATCACTTTCTTCTTAAATCTTATTTTAACTCCTCTATATCTATTATATTGTTCATAAGATAATTAATTTAGTATCATAAATATACTTAAATGTTATTATGATTATGAAAACACCTTTATTCACCCTCGTTCCATCAAACGGGAAGTGAAAGTATCACTCATGCGTATGTATGGGTTACCGTCCTCACATAACAATAAAAATAATCTTCCATAACCATATTTTATAGATAGTTATTATGATGATTTTAATTATTATATATGATATTTATAAAATAATTATTCTTATTTAATGATAATATCATATCTACTGTCTAACCTTCCAAACCGTTGGAAAATGATAACATTGTTCATTTGTACACGTGGACTACCACCTCCACAAAGTGATATGATTTGTTTTTCATTTTCATTTTAATTAAATTATAATAAGGATGGATTTAATGAATATATATAATCTTCATGATATAATAATTATTTTTTAAATGTGATTTATTATTCACCTTTCTTTTGTTCCAGCCTTAAAAAAATAAAAACAACGTTCATACGTACCTATGACCTACTATCTCTATGAATATTGCAATTCATTTTTCTATCTATAACTTTTATCGATGAATATAAATATTTATATAATGAATATATATTAAATTTAAATCATGATTAAAATTTTGTATATGATGGAAACATGATCAAATTACAATAACCAAAACTACCAAACTAAAGCATACATGAAAAATGAAACAGTTATCACCATGAATAGTGATTATAATAAAGAATTGTTAATAAAAGGGTGATAAAAGGTTATAAGTGAATTAGATATGGAATGATACATGTGATTATAGATATTTAATATATGTATAATATATAAATATTTATTATACATGTTTTTCAAGCACATATGAAGAAATTCATACCATAGGTAAGGGATTTATGTTTCAATCATATTTTAATCAGGATTGTTTATGGTTAAATTTACATTATAAGAAATTATATTACCATTATATGATTAATACCTTTATTTTTTATTATTATTTGTTTATTTAAGAATAATAAGTGTTTTCCTTTCATTTCAATCTCTTTAAATACTCAAGAGTATGAAAAAATATTTTTAAGGAAAACTAACAATGTTTTACTATTCAGTCAGAAACCTTTTCTTACATATCCATGTTTTTATAAAATATTTTCATGAATGTTTTTAATATTATCCTATGATTGTTTAAATATTTTTTTAACCATGATTTTTTTCACAAATAGTTTAAAATGAATCTTCTTTTTGTTTTACAAATGAGGTACTTTTGGACTTTTTACCAAAAATTTGAATGGAATGTTTTCCTTTAACTTATAAAACATGAAATAAATTTCCCCCATCATAATAGCTATTTTTTTTAAGAATTATTTAAAAGTTTCCAAGGATCTTTAAAATGAAAATTTCTCCACAATAATTTGGAAATATTTGTATTTCAAGTGATTTTCAAAGTGGAAAGGTTATTATACTCAAGAAATATTTTAATGATCTTTTAAATGAATTTTCATATATAATAAAATCCATTGATGCTAATTATTATTTACTAGGAATTTGATCCAATAATACCATACTTTCTCTTTCTATAGATTATTAATGTTTATGTTGATGAAATCTTTATGAAACCCATTTATTTTCCATGGGTTATGCTATAATGAATTGAGATAATGTTTATGAAAACAATTTTCTATGACTGGGTTATGATGTGATGATATTATTAGTGTTTTATGATTTTTGGCACATGTGTGTATGGTTTTCATTATGCAATGGGTGGTTATGTCATAAACCAAGGACGATTGTTATGTTATAAAACAAGGATATTGGTAACATTGTAACCAAGGACGATGGTTATGTTTTAAACTAAGGATAGTTGTAACATTATAATTGAGGAAGTGTGGGACCAGAATTATATAGCTCTCCAATGAACTGGGTAATGATTGATATATCATGGGATAAATTAGATTGAAATGGGTAGTGAACCTATTTTAGTTAGGGTCTTTCTCTACTATAATAGTCTTGGAAGTGAACCTTGACTACTATGATGGAATGTGGAGTGAATCCAATCCACTATAATAGTCATGTAAATGATCTTTAACTACTAAGGAAATTATTTTCCATGATTATGGAACAATTTCACGTCTTATGACAATTTTATGCTCTCATAGATCATTTTATTTGATACCTTTATGATTTATATCGTATGAACTACCTAGATTTATGACATGAATCAGGATTATGATCTTTGATATGTAGGGTATGGTTTTAAAATGTTATTATCATGTTCTCATTCTCTTATGTTCATGTCAATTTTAAGTGATCATTGATATATACCTTATTTACCCTTATTGAGCATATATGCTCACCCTTTATTATGTTTTATCTCCGCGGGTTATAAAGAAAGGTATTAAGTATGATATTTACAAGAAGGGTGATATTTATGAAGAAATTAATGGGAGACACTTATGAACCAATTTTTTATGTGTCTATGTTTCCAAATATACTAGACATATATGATTTTGTAGAGGATCATAATGATATGTAACAAATATTCATCTAATAAGATGTAATATCTATGAAAAAAAGTATGGTAAATTATAGTAGTAACATTGATAGGGGTGTATTAAGTATTAACTCAATCGCTTCTAAGTGCACAACAAAGAGGCTCGACTACCCACCTGGTTTGATACTCCTAGCAGATTTACTTGGGTGATTCACAAACTCTTTCTAAACCATTATAAAGGATTTAAATCAAATTTTAGGATAAAATATAATTTTTTTAAGTTAGAAAACTAAATAGGAATATGAATATGGATAACTGAGGTTAAACTACAAGTGTTATAGGTTGATCCAATTGTATAATAGTTGAACCAAAAGCATCATAGGTTGAAATGAAGGTGTCACTGGATAAGTCATATTTGGATTGATTTTTCATATTCAAATGATAATTTAATATGATTTTATTAGATATTATCATAACAACTTTGGTTCCAGTATTTGGTTAGAAATAGGATCATGAAAATGAATCTCTGAAAGGTATTCCCCCAGAAACCACGATAACCAACTAAGAAAACATATTTTATAAAAATTGTTAAGATAAGGGAAAATATCAATGCACACCTATTATGAGGGAAATGATGAGTCTCCTTGTATCTAATTTATGAGGTTGATATCTCAGTAAAAAATATATATTGAGTTTTTTATGGATCCCTTGGCTTCTTTTATTATTGAATGATAATTAAAATTGTGAGGATGTAATTTATTTAGGGGATATAACACCCTAATTTTTTTGTTTTAATTTCACTCTAAATAAATGTTATTTTTAATAGTTGGTAATATACACAATACCAAACTAAAATAATCCACTCCATACATTATTAAAACAATGTTATATGATTTGAAACATCAATAAGAAAATTACAATAAGAATAAAGCTTCATGTAAATTAAAAGATGATAAATTTATTCATTATTAAAAAAATTTATTTAAATTCCATACATAATATTATTATTTTAAAAGAATTATTGATTTATTTATTAAATTTAATGGTTAAAAGATAAATAATTGATGAAATTTGATTAAAATTATTAAATATTAGAAAGCAATATTTTTAAATGGACTTTTTTAAAGTGATGTGTATTTTACCTAATAAATTCAAATTTTCACTTTTAAAATATAATTATGATAATAATTGATATTTAAAAATAATATATTAATAATAATTTAATGATAAATTGACATGAAAAAATATTAATATCATTTAATGATTAAAAGTCAATTATTCTATAAAAATAATTTTTATTTTTATTTTGTATTTTAATTTCATGAAATGAACTTAATTTTTTAATTAATTATGTCAAAATTATCTTAGATAGGTTTTTTGAATTTTTATGAAAAGAATGATTTTTAGGTGAATAAGTGAAAAATTGAGTTTTTTTAATATTGTTTCATTTTTAACTTTATCATGATCTAATCAGAAATTAAAATTTATATAATTTTTTTAATGATAAGAAATGTTTTTAAGGAGTAAAATTATTCATTTAAAATTTCTATTTTTTCTTTTAGAAAACATACATTTAATATTTTGAAACTTAAGTAATTTTTTATTATAATAAAAAACCAATATTCATTTTTTCTTTTAATTCTATTTTCATAAGGTAGAATTATATTTTAGTTTAATTTGAAAGAAAATAAAGTCTTATTTAGTAAATAATAGACTAACTAATGTCATTAAATTCAATAAAATTGATAATTTTATCCTAAACCCAATTTGTTTTCTTAAAAATACACTTTGGTTTTTACATGTAATGTATACTCATATTAAAATTAATTTCCCCCACCCTTAAAAATTTTATTTGGTCAAATGGTTTCCATATTTGAAATAAAAAATTCCAAATTATTTAATATGTTTCTTTTTATTTTTATACATAAAAATTAGTTTCTGAGGTTAAAATGTAGTTACCTAATAAAGGTAAATTAAGGTAAACAGAGTTTAACCAAGTGTAAAATAGCTAAAACATGTTAAAAAATAGTCTTGAAATGAATGGTTGAGGTTTTAATTAATAAAAAATTATCTTTTATCCATTATTTTCCATTTTGGATTCCATTTTCTAGGTGAAACATGTGTTTTTTTCAATTAAGAAGTTATATTTATAAAAATGTCACCCCCTACACTTATAAAAGGGGACTTCCACTGCCCCTTCAAAGCTATAAAAAAATTTAATTCTACCTAAACATATTACCATTTAAATTCTCATATAATCCACATGAATCTTCCAAAGCCTTTAGTCACTATATTTTTTCCCAAGTCCTAAATTTCTAAGAAGTTCTTTAAGTGAAAGTTTAAATTCTCAATGAAAGTATTAATCATTCTCAAATCCTTTTCTTTATCTATATTTCTAGAAAAAACTATATTACACATTAAAAATTAATTAAATTATTATTTTTTATATTTTGATATGTTTTTATTTTTATAGAATAAAAATTATCCACATTTTTTCCTTTCCCTTAGAAAAATGAAAATGTCGTTCATGTATACGTGCAGACTACCACCTCTAGGAAGTGACATGCTTTGTTTTCTTAAAGTAACATACATAGTTTATTATAAAATATTATTTAATGAAATAATATTTTATTTATAACATGATTAAAATTATGAAAATATAATACAATTTATACCCTTATTTAATTATATGGAAAATGAAAACATCATCCATGTGTATGTACAGATTACCTCCTCCATGGAGTGACATATTTCGTTTTTCATCTCTATAGTATTTAATTATCTTTATAAAACTCTTAAAGTATTACTAACCACCTTTAAAAATCTAAATAATATCATTATTCTTCTGTAATAATGATATTTTAAAATAATCAATTTCTTAACCATACCCACCCAACGATTATAACATGTTATTGTATAGGTAAGTTTAACCACCTACATGGACAATGCTATAAATTTATATCCTTGATGACTATAAAAACCTAAATATTGGTACTATTATACATTAATGATAAAAATAATTTTTTGTTTTTTGTTTTTTAAAGGTTATATTTTTCTTTATATTATTATTAATAACACCCTTTATTCGTCAAAAAAAATACTGAAACAAACTTGTCACATATTCCATTTTTACAAACCAAAAATAAAACTATCATGGAATGAAAGTAAAAAATTATAAATTATTATAAAAAATATATTATAATACAACTAATAATATATTAATTATTCACTTTTAGTAAAGTAATGATGACCGACATCGATATTACATGTGTACGCAAAATAGTTAAAATTATTAACACGCAATGGTAAAAATAATCTAGAATTGAATAATATATTTGTAATAAATAATTATAAATAAATTATATAAAATTTTAATATATATGAATAAGGTTATGAAATAAGTTATTAATAGAGTAATTTTTTTTATATAGAGAGTTAAATGGCATCCGACTAAGTGAAAATACAAGGAAAGGATTTCATCTCAAATTTCCTTCTTTGAGACTTGTTTTGTATTATGAACATGTTTTTATATGGTGTATATAATAAATATTTTACATATTATATCATGATTATATATTTATTAAGGGGATTTAATGTTTCATTTCAATTTTTCTATTTCAATGGATTTTGTATCAAATGGTATAAAATTTGTAATAGTTTCTTCATCTCTATTTCTTTTCTTTGATACATGTTCTTTACATAGACCTAATTTATTTAAATTCTGTTTATAATGCCTATTGTATATATAATATCATGAATTATATTTTATTTATGGTATTTGAAGTTCAATTTCAAGGTATCTCATTCAATGTGTTTTTATTAAAACATTTATTAACTCATAAGGGGTTTTATTGAGACATAATTATGTCATATTTAAATATGGTTTTAAAATATTAATTTATTCTATTATATAGTGATATTATGATGTATTTCGTCATTATTTTTTGGGGAATTACATTCATTAATTTCTTTCTTCATAAAATTTTATATTGTTAAGAATAATTTCTATTCTCTTCAAAAGAGCTATTTCAGTTCCATATCCATATTCAATCATCCCATAAATGTTATCCTTTATTAATTTAAAATAAAATAATGTTTTATTTTTTTTAATATTATAATATTCATTTAACTCTTTTCAAATAAAATATTTATCACTCTCTTTATGATGTGAGTTTCAATAAATGAATTTTTAAAAATATTGAAAAGGTTTTGGCTTTCCTTATGGTACATTTTATCTTACACTCTACATTTATTTTGTAAATAACTTTATTTATCTTAAAAGGATATTTTATTGGATATTATTTTCAAATGTAATTTTTTTGAAAGGTTTTTACTTCAATTTTTTGAAAATAACTTTTAAAAATGACCCATCAGTTATTCTTTTATGACTATAGTAAAAATGTTTTCTAAAAACTCTTTTATGATTTCCTTCACCATTATGATAATTATTATTTATCAAGCATAAATTCAATATTTTTAAATGGTTTTATAAATTATTTTAATTATTAATTATTTTTTAAAAAATAAATATTGTTATGTTTTTCAAAAGTATAACATTGATTTTAAAAATGAATTATTGATTTTAAAAAGTATTTTAAAGGCTTGCGTTTTTTTAAAATAATTCTTCGGTGTTTTTATGTCTTCTCAAATTTTTTTAAAAGAATATTTATTTTATAAAAGTTTCTTTCTGAAAATTAATTTTGGTTTTAAGTGATAATTTTTAAAATTTTCTATCAAGCTCAAATTATTTAATTTTATGAAAACATTTTTATGTTGTTTTCAATCATTTCAAAAATTTGGTATTTATTGATGCATTTCAAAATGAACCATACAATAATATTATAAATGGTGTTATATATATATATATATGTATATATCCTTTGAAATTTCTTATGTTATAGTTGGATATGTTCTTATAATACCATCTACCTTCCTTCTCTGGATGGATTATGAAATGTTTTATTGAATTTTTCATGAAACCCGTATCTTTTCCATGGATTAATTAAGTGATTTTTGAAATATAAATGATCACATATTCTCTTACCAAAAATATTTTTGGATGATTATTGAATTATGGATAGGGTCCTATATAATCCTTCAATTACTTGGGTAAATCTTTACATATTATAAGATAATATTATGAAATGAGTAATGATGATCAATACACTATAAGAAATATGTTTTGATTCCTAATCCACTATGGTAAACGAGTTGTGATGAATGATATAGTATGATAAATAGGTTTTGATTCTTGATTACATAAAGAAAACATGAAGTTATTCCTGATCCACTAAGGGAAATAAAAGGTGATTCAAAGTCCACTCTTTTAGGATTCCTATGCTTATTTTTGTGCTATATTTCTATGTTATATGCCTATATTATTCTTCAAGGATCATTTCTATTATCTAGTTATTTTTCACTATTATTAAATGGTATATGTTTGATAATTTTAGATTACATGTACTTCTTTTATGACTTATAGATAACTCTTATTACTCTATGTTTTTTAATAAGGTATTTATCTGTTGATATTGTATTCTAATAAATTTATGATCTAATCTTTGATAACATGTTGATAAAATTTCCCTTAATGGGAATTTTAGATCACCAATTTTTTATGCTTTCTTTCCCTAGGTTATAAAGATGATAATAATCTATGGGGAGTCTAAAAGGGGGTTTAGTGTGGTTTGGTTGTGGAGAAATGTTCAAAAGTATTGCAAGTTAAGTTTCTTATGTATATAGTCTTGAAAGACACTAATACTTTAGTTCTTGGGGTTGTTTGATTATTTATGAGATATAATGTTTAACTTATAAAAATTATGAGAAATAAATATAAGTTTTTCTTGGTTCATCTCATTTGGTATAAAATCCTATGTGTAAATTATGAGTTTTTAGCACCAAAACTGAAAGTTCAGGTCTTGGTTGCCTCATTCACCCCGAGCTTGTTTATGACATAACTACTACATCATGTTATCCATAACCTCTCTAGTTCTGATCAACTCATGATATTACTTCTTAGAAATTCACAAGTGAAAAATTACATTATGAACAAACACATGAAACCTTGATCATAAAACATAGTGCACACATGGATTACATAGTTTAGACATTATTTAATATATCCATGGTATAATGAAAAATTATATTTAATTACATTATAAATATATTACATATGAGCTATAATGATTATAAAATTCTGAAAACCTTACTCATAGGAAGAATACTAACCAATAACTTAGTGGTTTCATCTTTCAGTGATCCTCTTTCTGGTCATCAGCCTTTAGCATTTTAACCTTAATCACTTGGATACACCAAGGTGTGATACTTTTGGAGACACCTCTACTTAAACCCTTCAATACCTGTTATTAATTATAAAAATTTTTATTACACTTTTAACATGTGAAACAATTCAACTTATATAGTGATCCCATCCAATCATCCCATCAAAAATACCATCTAACATTCACGGGGGACCTTCTATTGACTTAAGTGATGTTAGTTTCGCTATAACACTTCTAATATTGAACACTATATCCAAGTGAATAGTTTATATCATTTATACTTCACTCTAATTACTTTTATTAATATCCCATTACCACATTATCTGGGAAATACTTCCATGTCCCACCATCAATGTTTATGAAACTTATAAACTTTATTATTGTACATCATCACCTATTGAAATTAATTCAATAGTCAATATATTTACCTTATATCTGATTCATCATTACTATAATAACATGTTTGACTTCCAATTATAATAATAATATGATCATACTAAGAATTTACACACCTGGACACCACTGTGCTTAACCTACTAAACTCATTTTTCCAACTACCATCCAATGAATTTACTTTTCAATGATTTCATCATCCAGTGTGATTCCAATAATCTATCACCATAAGGTCCTCATCAAACTTCTGTTCAATTGATTATGTTGCATCTAGTGAAATCATATCTACTACCTGAATCTAGATGTCCCATGTAAATAATGTAATGTCACTATATGAGTTCCACTAAGTTTAACTTCCAGTGAATAAACTCATAAAATATCTAAAACTTAACACAAAAAATAGTTATAATACTAAATCCAAAAATATCCCACTTGAAAATTATTTTTTATGGTTTATTCTAATAATATAACACTTGAAAACTATTATCATTCCCATAAAGAAGTCATACCAACTAACTTCCATTCAACCTCACGCAACACATTCATGACTATCATTCATTATCTTTACGATCATTCAAGATTCCATTGATAGAATTCCTATTTAGTTATATAGAATAAGTTCTTCTATTGTGATTCCACTACAAAAATACTTTGAATACCTCCATGAAATCTCCAAAATAAAACAATAAACAAATTTCTATCCTCTAAATTTGTTGAAATTTCCATCAACAAGTTTCATAGTGAACGAGTTCCATGAACTCTCTCTTCTGAATGTTTACTTCAAATTCTTTAATCTCTAAGATCCAAAAATCTGATAGATTTTACATTAAATCTTCCATAAACTTCATAAATGAGAGAAAACCCCCCTGCTTCTAGATTTCTAGAGTATCCTCCAAAATATCCCACCCCAAACATAAAATGAAACTTATTAAAACATGTTTCAAATGAACCCAAACATCCTGTACTACTATTTATGTAACCCACCACCTAACCAACCCATCGAGAAAACTTTAAATTCAATATTTTCCATGGATCCAACACATGATTCTGAAAAATGAATATCCACTCTAGGACACCCTTATTTTAGTGTTCTAGGCTAGTATTCTTTGACTTAGGAAACCCTATTAGTAGTATTTATAGACTTTAAATCTAGTTCTTAACTTATTTTCCTTTGAACTAATTTACATCCCACCTACATCATGAATCTTCTTAATTAAAAAATGAATATACATTGAAGTATAATGTTTCTCCATGAGAAAAACCCCCAAAACATGAACACCATCCACTACTACCAAATATTTCACTCATTATCCCAATTTTTTATAAAATTTTCACATAACTTAGGATTATAATCCTTCCTCATCTCTCACTCTTGCACAATCACGATAACCATGACCTAGAATCCATCTTATGGTCATCTAATTCATATAATTCCATTGCATGTTGACTTGAACCGATGAAATATTTCTCTTCTGAAAACTATTTATAGGAACATTCATCATATATATTAATAACAAACTTCTGAACAATAACTATGATTATTGTTGTGGTCTTTTAGTTTAATTTCATGATTTTTGCTTACTTCTCCATCCAATGAAATTATAAACCCACTAGATATAACAAAAACAACATTATTTATGATAAAAAAATTCCACTATCAGATTATTAGACCATGCCTAACACATTTTAACACTATCCTATAGAGACATGAGATCCCACTGAATATTGACAACATAATGGATCATTTGATACCATCATAATTTCAGTAGCCTTCCACTAAGCTAAAAAATTCTTTCAAATTATTGGAACTTGCTGCATGAATCTTACCTGTAAATTAGACTTTTGACATTCCTAGATTCTATCTATAACTACCTATATATTCCAATGAAATCCTTTAGATAACCTTATAGAACACCTGACCATGAGAACCCAATAATATTCCAAACAAGCTCTGATTGTATCCAATAAAAGAACATTACTTGAGACACATTATAGTCTAGATAAATTTTGTTAAACCCCTAAGAATTTGGTTTGGATTTGTTGAAAATGTGTGTTGTTGGACTCATTGTTAATGTGTGGTGATAGAATTTATGAGCATATAAATGTAACATAGACTAAAGTTTTTTTTGGAAAATAGAGGATGCATGAAAGAGAGGATATCAACTACATCAAAAAATCAAAGGTTATTCCATGGTTTTTAATTTATAGGTTAAGTCTACATTGTAATAACCTTGGTTGTGATGTAGAAGTAATTTGATTAGTGAAGAATCTCTATAATATTGGTGTTGTCTATTCCATATAAGAAATTCTATTATAAAACATAAATATTATGCTAGAAATGGAGGCCACATAATTTTTTTTCCTTTATTGTTGTTCATAACACTATTTCATATGAAAGGTTTCATGAGTATAATGGATGAAATTTGTAATGGTAGACCAATAAATATTGAATCTATGTAAGGGTATAAAAAGTTTTTTACATTGTATTAATAAAGTCTAAATAATAAGGGAAGGATTAAAGAAGGTAATATATTAATTTAATTACCTACAAAAGTATAAATAGGTGAATTAAATAAGGGTAGAGGAGTACACCATGCTACTAAAAGGTAGTATAAAGTTTCCTATTCCATAGTACTCAAGGATACAACATAAAGTAAGGTCGTGTGAAGGTAATATATAAATTTCACTACCAAGATATGGCTAAAAAGGTGAATCATGTAAGGGTATAATAGTAGAACACACCTCAAAAGTTGTATTTATATCGTAAGTATATTCATATAAGGGTGATTTTTTATTTGTGTAAAGGTCATTCAATAGGATTATAAATAATGGTAAATTCATTGAGTAAAGTGACTACACCATAGCATGAAGACCTAGATTTTGGAGGAACTAAACCAAAAATTCTGTAAGGGTAGAGTTATCATAACCCCATCATTCTAAAGATACCACTCATAAGATGGAAATGAAGGAAGAGAGATAATTAACCATGAGTATTTCCTTTAGTAGGCCTTGGTTTGGCGACTAAAACTGAGGGTATAGAATCACACATATAGAAGGCATTACCCTTAATAATAAAAATAGAATTGGAAGATAGGATATAAACCACAAAACAACTCCATCCCATAATATAAAAAAAAATGAAACCAAACCATCCCACAATACATGTAAAAATTTATAAAATACAATGAAAGTATCCAAGTGAAACAAAAAAGATAACTCCTATAATAATGAATCAACAAAAGCTCCAATATGAAAGTTAGTAATATCCATATTGGTCCTTGAAGTCCCCTTGGAAATATTAAAAACTTTATATTTATATATGTAGGTTTAGGATAACATGTATACTCAGTGGGATCATACCCAAGGTATCTCATGCACATGTGGTAAGATCATACTAATGCACCAGTAAAAAAACATTAGGACCAATAAGCACCTAAACAGGTCCACTAACCAGTCCCATTCTCACCACGACACACTCCCCAAAAAACACATCCATGTTTAATAACATATGATCAAAATTATTAAAAAAGGGTACTCCACACCACCTCCCCATTAATTTTTCTCCCTCACTCCCCAGTTCAAAACATCCGAGTTCTCTCATCCCATCCAAATCCATTAACCTAAAAACCATTACAACAAAATCTGATATGGGTCAGACCATAGGCTTACCTACCCTATTCTCTCATAGGGATCAACATCCTATGTTGACATTGGTCTATAGTACATGATTTACATATCACATACCACTATCACTGTATCCTAATCATCCAAAAACCACCACCACCCAACCAAAATAGTAGGGTATCATGATCATTAAGGACATAAACCTAATTCCCTCCCCATACAATGCATGAATCCCACCATAAAAAACCTCATAATCTCATTAGTTGTCACCACAAGTGCACTATATCCACAAACCATCACAACCCATGCATAAAAACCTCACATGAAAGAGAGAGTGGTGAAGAGGGTTTAGTGATCGATCCATCCTCACCCACCTAGATGTTTGGGGAAGACACCCAAATCCCAAAACCTTTGGGTGTCAATGTAAGCACACGACTTGGGTGGGGTGAATAAATAAATCAAAAGAAAAATACAATGTAATATAGATAACACACAAGAAAAACCTATGAGTTCATAATAAGATCACCAATATTTATCACAACATCACCACAATGTTAAACAACATTTACAACTAGCCACTATCACCAATAATGTTGTACACCACATAACCAAACCACAAATAATCCACATTTCATTTTTAATTTTCATTTATAAGCCCTACCATTTTTAGAATTAATGAGTTTACCCTAACTCCCTTTTACTAATACATTTCACTTCACAATAAAAAACTCAATCATTTATCATTAAATTTTATTTTAGGCATTAACCACATATTAGTTTCATCCCATGTTCATATTTAAATATCAACCCATGATTATTCATTTACCAAACCATGACATTTTAGTTTCAAAATTTCAAATTCATTCCATGGATAACTGTGTGATTAACTCAATCACACTATGCCACAACTCATCTACTCTATATCAACCAATATCACATACCATGAAAACCAACCATGGATTCACTTACCAACACATTCCTCATTTGAACTCAGTCACCACCATCACTGAACAACCCCCGCAATATCTTCACACAACACACAAGAAAAATGAAACATGAAAACATGACCTTAGAATTATATTAAACTTATAAGATAATTAAATTTTCATATTCATAAAAAGGTCTTTAATCATATCACTTTATTACTTCTATATATATTATTACATAATTCCAAAATTAAATCATTAGCCGATTTATTATCCATGTATAAGTTATTGGTCATTTTATGTATAGTGAGTTTAACCTATAAACATAATGAATATTTTAAAAATCACATCAATCATAACACAAATAAGTCCCCCAACAACCATGAGTTTTATTAGCAATAAAAATGGAGAATCCTTTAAGAAATATCACAAAATATGAAAAATAATTACATGGACTCCCATCCCCTTAAATTTTATATTAATATAATTATTTATCTGATTATGGAAACCCATACTATCTACCCAAAGGAATAAAAAACCTGAAATTTTCATTGATTCATATTAAAGAAGGAGAGAAAGAGGTTCCCCTACCTCGATTAGAGTCTCAAATAGAACCACACTCATAAAAGAATAATTAAGGGATCAAAATTCACCAAGATTTAGAGGAAACCACTTGTAACATCTAGTAATTTCCATGTATTATTTATATATATATATTATATTGAATTATTACGGGACTGGGTGATAAGACGACGTGTGATTCTGAGGCCTGGTGTGCTTAGAAAAATTTCTTAAATAATATTAAACATATTAAATAGCAAAAACAAATAGTTTTCCAAAAAAAGTGGAATAAGTTCTAAATGAGTGTAATGATCAGAAACCCATGGATACTATTGCGTTCAAAGTAATGACTTTACCTTAGGTGGGTCCTAACATCGACCAGCATAGGTCGATTGTGAATGTTAATTTTTGGACGCATTGGTAATAAAATATTTAATAAAATTATTTTATTTCGATGCAACAACTCATTTTATTTTTTATTAGTGTTTTTCAGGAATCCATGGTCATCACCAGAACCCTATAATTCCCTTGAGATAAGGATAAGGAAGTTATCTTAACATCAAAGATGGATCGAAAATTGGAACATGGATCTACAATCATTGATGTGCCTCAGATTCAAAGGATCTCACCAATGATGATAACACGATGATCAATATTTGGAAGCGGGTTGTCCAAATCTAGGTAGAGTGTTTGATATCTTTGTGATTTCTTAAACATTATTAGAATCAATAATAAACGAGAAGCAACCAAAAAATAGTTTATCGGACGTTCGATCATTATTGTGATATGGTTATTATTGGGAATTGTTAATGGGAGTTTCATTACTCTATTCATTCATCCCTCTAATGAGAAAGAATCAAGGATGACATGAAAAAAATTTGAGGTTGATTCCTCATATTTTCTTGGTGTCTTTATCCTTTCCCATTCTTATCTTTCTTCACTGTTGGACCCTCGTTGTCATGGATTGACTTTCTAGGAGGCTCTAAACATGATCAGACCCATGGGGAAGAGGAAAATCATTTGAAAAAGCTACAACAGTGTAGATCGGGACCCGATGAGGCCAAATCTATGACCGTGAAATTTTCTAGGCATCGAAGGAGCCCTTTTAGTCCACAGAAGGGACCACCGGAGCACCTATGCCAATGGTGGTATGCGGTGACGGCCACGTGTGGGTGCGAAAGAAGACGATAGGGTGACGATGGTGGGCTGCGGGGTGACTGATGATGAAGAAGGGGCCATTTGGGACATGAGGTGATGTGAGGACCAGGGGGGAGGAACACAGTTGGGGATGACCGTGTAGACTAGGGTGGCATGCGATTAGGACAGACCGAATGGACCAGGTGGGACGCGGCTGGGGTGGGCTGTGTTTAGCACACAATCTGGTCTACAGTTCAGCAATCCCAGCGAGCCAGGCTAGAATAGATCAGCTGGAATGGGTTGGGTCGGCCAACAGGTTGGGCTAGGTACGACGGGTCAGATCCGACCCAAATCAGGCTTGGGTCATACTTTTTTTTTTCAAAAATAGCTATAAATTTCCAACTGTGTGTCCGTTTGATGAGAAATTTACGGCGTTGAGACCTTGTAATGAGAGGTTACTTTTGAGATACTCTAATTGGGTTTTTGTGGAATTTTTCATACAACCTAATGTCTTAAGGAGTAGGTTCTCCCAGAACAAGAATTATATGAGAACAATCCTATGGTTGGCTCTGATGTCGAGACTAAGTGTCTTATAGAGACTATGTTTTTTATCGAGACTAAGTGTCTTATTGAGAATATGTGTCTTACCAAGAATCAATGTCTTATAGAGACTATGTTTCTTACTGAGACTGACTGTATTATCGAGACTAAGTGTCTTCTAGGACATGACTGAAAATCCTAATTTTCATACTATAGACTTATTCCTGTGTGAACTAACTATACTCTGTGCATTTACTAATGGTGTACTTCATGAATTTTCTTGTGGTATACTTTATGTATTTCCATATGGTATAATTTGTGTATTTCCTTGTGGTTTCGGAGTGTCCTACTGAGTATTGTTTTACTCACCCCTACACAGGCTTTCCCCACATGTGTCGACTCTTGTGTAGACGATTGATGCTTTGATGGAGTCCTAGGTGGACCAGGACCAAGTGGTGATTAGTGATATCAGATAGACAAGGTGTGCTTCTATGGCTTAAGATAGCTGTTCAGTACCTTTCCCTTCAGGTAGGGTTTTCTGTGGATGAGTTTCAGGAACTTGTACTTTAAATTTTCAAGACTCCTTTTTTGGTGGTATTGTATTCTGGATCTGTTTACTTTCTAGTTTTCTACTATCATACTCTATTGTAGCTATCTTAGTGGTATGCATGCTTGTTTACTTATTGTTTTACATTTAATCATTTTGATCTTAGAGATGTGTGCGTGTGTACATGAACTTAGGGAAATGACTCCCATTCAAGGGACATGCCAAGTTGATGCTAGTCACTAACCCCAAGCCTATTAGAGGTGGGATTAGGGTAGTCATAGCATGGGACCCTCTAGGATGGATCATGAAAGAGTGATATCAAAGGGGGTAAATTCTACCTAAAGAACCAACTATCTATGAGATTGTTTTGGGGAAACAAGTTAAGTGTTTCGAGTTCAGATTTTAGGCCAGGGAATCGAGTGTTGGTGTGGCAGATGATGTATCCATACACCAGGACTCTAAATTCTACTTTTATACTCGATACATGACAAAATTGCTTATAGGGAAAATAATGGTACATGCCTTATATAGGATTTGGGTGTGTTATCATGTACTTCTTGAATCATCTCACCAGGTATAATCTATTGAGTGTGGTACATCTTATTATATTTCAGGATGCCTCCAAGTAGAAAACAATCTAGTATTCTGATACATGATCATGAGGATGATCCTCCTAGTGAGGAGGCATCAGTATAGAGGCTTGTACCATATATATCACCTCTGGGTGGTTTACTAGTGATACCACTACCCATCAAGCAACAGTTACTACTAGCGCTATTGGTTAAGGATGCACAAAGGCTGAGTGCATTGCATGAGTTCCAGTGGCAGCAACCTCTTAGGTTTTAGGGTGAGACATACCCCTAGGTAGCTGAGTATTGGATGGAGGCAGTTACACATGTCTTCCTCCTTGTAAGGATTCCTTCCAACCAAATAGTAGTCCTAGCCACATGTCTTATTTAGGGATCAGTGGGGAAACAGTGGATCATAGTGACCGAGACACATGATGAGATGAATCTATTTTGGGAAAATATGAAGTGTATCCTTAGATAAAAGTTTTTTTACAGCTACATTATGCTCAATGCACATATAGGATCTTATTCATCTATAGTAGGGAATTCATACAGTGGTGGAGTACTCTGCGAGATTCACTGATCTTTCTTGCCACTCTACAAATATGGTACGAGACCTGTTATTTAGGTCTCAGACCTTCGATCAGGGCTTAAACGGGTATATCATGGCATCCATGATATCCTTTATCATTCCTACATGTTCTAGGGTACTGGAGCAAGCTCTACTATGAGATATCTTTTTAGCGGAGTAGACACTAGTAGTGGGATCTACCACCAGGAACCGAGTAGCTGAGTCTTCGGTAGTAGGAAGCCAACAATAGTCACAGTGACCCAAGAGGGTTAGACACTCTAGGGGAAAACCCCTGTACACATGATCAATGGTGAGGGGATCCCAAGGAAGAGGGATTCAACTGAAGGATAAGTTGTGTTACTCATGCGATGTTTGGGGACATCTAACATGAGATTGACTAAACTGTCGTACAGATGATCAGGAGATGGTTGAGGGACCACCGAGATAGAGGTGGAGGTAGGAGAAGGGTGGTACAATGGGTGTATGTTATGTAATAGGAGAAGGTAGGGCAGTAGGAGGTGGGATGAGGTTTGGTGTATTACCAACACCACCCCAAGTGGTCCATGATAGGTTCAAAGAGCTTGTGGACAAGAAAGAGGCCAACTTTAGGCGTTGGAGGCTTATGACCATGAGGCTCTAGGGATGGTTAGTGGTACAATCTATTTATTTTCCACCTTAGCTGAAATTTTAATAGACATAGGTTCCAGTCATTCATTTTTTTACCACAACCCTTATTTGAGACTCAGAGATTTCAGTGGAACCGTTGACTCAACCCTTACAATTAGATACTTATAAGAGAGGGGATTAGATGATCACATATTGGTGCTAATAGTATGAACTTACTATTAAAGGTGAGAGTTTCAGTTGTGATCTCTTGGTTGTGGTGTCGAGGCCTTATGGCACCATTCTCGGTATAGACTGGTTATCCACAATCTATGATCAGATTGACTATTTTAGGCATAGAGTATGACGTTTCCACAGTAATGCGACCATGTTTTCCTTCTTCGGTGAAAAGGAAACCCAAGTAGCATAGGATGTACTCACACAGAAAAGGTTCTAGATGATCACACATTAGTTGTCTAGCCTGAACCTTGATGTAGTGAATGATATGAGTCCCCAGTTTCCTATAGTGGTAGAGGAAACAATGACATCTTTCCTAAGGATGTTCTAGGATTACCTTCTCATAGAGAGAAATACTTCTACATTGATCTATACTATGGAAAAAAACCAATATCTACACATGAATATCACATGTATCCTATGGATATTCATGAGATGAGGGTACAATTAGAGTACCTAAAGAGGAAGGGATTCATAAGACCTAGTGTTTCACCCTTGGTAGGCACAATTTTGTTTTCCAAGAAGGAAAAAAGGAGATTGATGTTATGTTTGGACTTCTAGTTCCTGAACCAGGTAACCATGAAGAATAAGTATCCACTACCAAGGATTGATGAACCCTTTGATCGGTTGAATGGGGTGTGGTGGTTCTTGAAGATAGACATCAAATTTGGCTATCACCAGCTTTGAGTTGAAGATGAGAATGTACCAAATATGACCTTCATATTTTGGTACAACCACTAAGAGTACTTGGGGATGTTGTTTGGATTAACGAATTCCCCAATAGTGTTCATGGGACTCA
The DNA here is from genome assembly GCA_963277665.1 of Viscum album. Classification (NCBI taxonomy): domain Eukaryota; kingdom Viridiplantae; phylum Streptophyta; class Magnoliopsida; order Santalales; family Viscaceae; genus Viscum; species Viscum album. The sequence goes on from OY728148.1 coordinate 550,076,755, forward strand.
TGAATATGATATTATATCCTTACTTAGATTATCTCATGGTGGTCTTCATTGATGACAACCTAGTGTACTCGGCGTCCAAGGAGGAGCACACGATACACTTGAGGATGGTCCTGGACACACTCTGAGAGCACTAGATTTATTGGAATCTCTCGAAGGGTCAGTGTTGTATATGACCGATCCATTTTATGGGAAATGTCATTTCAAAGGCTAGAGTTTCTGGGGATCTAGCAAAGATTGAAGCAGTTCTTTTTTGGGAGCTACCCAAGAGTGTTACTAAGGTGAGGAGTTTCTTTGGTTTGGCTAGGTACTATCAGAGTTTTTTACCTAACTTTTCTAGATTAGAAGCACCATTTATAGCTTTTACATGAAAGGGGTAGCCTTTCATTTGGATGGATAAGTTCCTAAAGATTTTTCAGTAGCCGATTTATAGTTTAACAAGGGCTCTTATATTGAGATTTCCAGAGGAGGTTGTCAAGTATGTGGTGTTCCACATTTCATCAGGAACCAGTCTTGGTTTTGTATTGATGTAGGGACAAGCCATTATTGCCTATGGTTCGTGCTAGTTAAGACTACATGAGTAGAACTACACAACCCATGATCTTGAGTTAGCAGCGACTGTCTTTGAATTGAAGATGCAGAGACACTACCTGATGGGCAATTAGTTTATCATCTAATATGACCAAAAGAGTCTCAAATATATCTTCTATTATAAGGATCTATACTTGAGATAGAGGTAATGGATAGAGTTCCTCCAGGACTATGAATTTGAGATTGTCTATACTATTGGGAAGGGGAATGTGGTGGAATATGCTCTCAGCAGGGGATCCAGTTCATAGTTTCTGAGCGAGGTGTCAGAGAAGTTATCCTCATTGCAGATATCCTTTGTAGATATAGATGGAGTAGCTTTCCTCCAGTCAATGGTTTTTAATCCTCCACTCTTACAGAAATTTAGGGAGGCACAACTTGGGGATACTAACTGTGAGACTTTACATAATCAAATGTCCAAATAGAATTCCCCTAATGTATATTTGAAAGGTGGGGAGAACAAAATTATTTTTAGAGGATGCATGGTAGTGCCAATGGATTTATTAGAGGAGGTCTTGAGGGAGTTCTATACATCCCCATTTTCAATATATATAAGAGTGAAAAAGATGTATCAGGAACTCCAATGTCAGTTCTGGTGGTTGGGGATGAAGAAGGCGGTTGCAGAGTTCATTTCTTGATGCCTCACTTGTTAGCAAGTGAATACTAAGCACCGGGTTCTAACGGGTTTGACTCAACTCCTTGAGATTTTAGAGTTGAAGTGGGATGGGATATCGATGAACTTTTTGAAAGGTTTACCATGTAAGTCCATGGGACACAATACCATCTCGGTGATCGTTGACCGACTCACCAAGTCAACCCACTTACCAGAAATTTGGGGGTAGAGTTTAGTAGAGAGATTGTGACACCTCTATGTGTAGGAGATAATTTAACTCCATGGAGTTCCATAAACAATAGTATTAGTTTGTGATTCTCATTTCACATACCCGTTTTGGAAGGGATTGTAAGAGGTGTTTGGGACTTAGTTATGCTTGAGAATAACATTTCACCCATAGAAGAATAGACAAACTGAGCAGACCATTCAGGTTATGGAGGATATGCTTCGTGCTTGCATCGTAGACTTTGGCGTAGTTGGGAGGATCACCTACCACTGGTGGAGTTTTCATAAAACAACAGATTCCACTCCACCATTGGTATGGCACTATTCAAGGCCTTCTACGAGTAACCATGCAGGTCACCAATTTGTTGGATGGACCTAGGAAATCCACCACTCATGGGATCAGGGTTGGTGCAGGAGACTATAGAGAAGGTTTAGTTCATCTAGGAGTGGATGAGGACTGAAAAGATCCATCAAAAGTTATATGCAGACTGAAGACAGAGGCCTTTGGAGTTTGTGGAGGGTGACCATGTGTTTCTTTGGGTCTCTTCTCGATGCAATATACATATATTTGGTTGAGGAAATAAGCTATCTATGAAGTTTATTGTCCCTTTATAGATACTACACAGAGTTTTCAAGGTGTAATACCACTTAGCTCTATCACAATAGTTAGATCAGGAGCACAATGTCTTCCATGTGTCATAGTTGAGGAGATACATACATGATCCATCACACTTCATTGACTAGGACGAGCTGAACATTGACTATGTAGTGAATTTTGAGGAGTACCCAGTGGATATTGAGGACAAAAAGGAGAGGATCCTTCATGGGTAGTCATTTCCTTTGGTGTGTATTCTATGCTAGAATGAGAATCTCCAGGAGAGCACATGGGAGGTGGAGGCTCAGAACCATGCTTAGTAACCCAACATGTTTTTATAGCCTTTTATTTTGGTTTTCAGGGACATAAATCCCTAAGGTGGGGGTTAATGTAATATCTCAGAATTTCCATGTATTATTTTTATATATTATATGGAATTATTATGGGACTAGGTGTTGAGACGAAGAGTGATTTTGAGGCCCGATGTTATTGAAAAAATTTCATGAAGAATATTAAAAAAATTAATCAGCATACACACATAGTTTTCTTGAAATGTGAAAGAACATATAAATGAGTGTCCAAATTATAAATATGAGGGAACCATTATGTTCAGAGCAACAAATTTACCTTAGGTGGGACTTAACATCAACCAGTGTGGGTCTTCTGTGAAAGTTAGTTTTTGGACATATCATTAATAAAATATTTAATAAAAATATATTATTTCGACGTAGTGACTCATTTTTGTTATTAGAGTTTTTCAGGAATCTAGGGTCATGAACATAACCCTAGAATTCCCTTGACATAAGGAGAAGTATGTTCTCTAGATGGATACATTGGATCAGATATCTAAATTTGGATTGATGATCAGTGATGCACCTCGTATTCGAAGGATCTCACCAATAATGATGACAAGAAGATAGATCTTAATCATAAAGTGGTCCAAATATAGGTTGGGTGTTTGATCTCTTTGTGATTTATTCCCCATTATTAGAATCAATGAATAATGAAGACCAAGGAGATTGAAGTTCTTTATACAGCGATGATGGATCTGAGATCGGAATGTAGATCGACGATCAGGGATGTGCCTTAGATTCGAAGGATCTCACCAACAACAATGACATGATCAATCATCTTAAGCGAGTGGTCCAAATCTAGGTATGGTATTTGATATCTTTGTGATTTCTTCCTTGTTCTTAGAATCAATGATGAACACAGACCAACCAATGAACATGTTGATCCATGGTTCGATCGTTCATGTGGGATGGTTAGGAAAACCTTGTTTGTAGTATTTATAGACTTTAACTCTAGTTTTGTAACTTATCTTCCTTTGAACTAATTTACATCACACCTACATCATGTATCTCCTTAATTAAAAATTGAAGATACATTGAAGTGTAATATCTCTCCATGAGAGAAACCCCCAAAACATGAACACCATCCACTACAACCAAATATTTCACTCATTATCACAATTTTTTTTATAAAATCATCACATAACTTAGGATTATAATCCTTCATAATCTCTCAATCTTTCACACTCATGATAACCATGACCTAGACTCTATCATATGGTCATCTAATTCATATAATTCCATTGCATCTTGACTTGAATTGATGACAAGTTTCTCTTCTGACAACTATTTATAGGAACATGCATCATATATATTAATAACAAACTTCCAAACAATAACTATGATTATTGTTGTGGCCTTTTAGTTTAATTTCATGCTTTTGGATTGATTCTCCATCCAATGAAATTATAAACCCACTAAATGTAACAAAAACAACATTATTTATGACAAAAAAATTCCACTATAAGATTATTAGACCATGCCAAACCCATTTTAACAATATCCTATAGAGACATGAGATCCCACTGAATACTGACAACATAATGGATCATTGGATACCATCATAATTTTAATATCCTTTTACCAAGATAAAAAAGCACTTCAAATTAATGGAACATGCTACATGAATCTTACCAGTCAATTAGACTTTTGAAATTCCTAGATTCTATCTAGAACTACCTATATATTCCAATGAAATCCTTTAGATAACCTTATAGAACACCTGACCATGAGAACCCAATAGTATTCCAAACAATCTCTGATTGTATACAATAAAATAAAATTCCTTGAGACACATTCTAGTCTAGATAAATTTTGTTAAACCCCTAAGAATTTGGTTTGGATTTGTTGACAATGTGTGTTGTTGGACTTGTTGTCAATGTGTGGTGTTAGAATTTCTAAACATATAAATGTAAAGTGGACTAAAGTTTTTTTTTGGAAAATAGAGGATGCATTAAAGAGAGGATATCAACTACATCACAAAATCAAATGTTATTCCATGGTATTTAATTGATAGGTTAAGTCTACATTATAATACCCTTGGTTGTGATGTAGAAGCAATTTGATTGGTGAAGACTCTTTAGAATATTGGTGTTATCTATGCCATATAATAAATACTATTATAAAACATCAATATTATGCTACAAATGGAGGTCACATAATTTTTTGTGTGTGTTGTTGTTCATAAAACTGTGTCATATGAAAGGTTTCATGAATATAATGGATGAAATGTGTAATGGTATACCAATAAATATTGAATCTATGTAAGGGTATAAAAATTCATATACATTATATTAATAAAGTCTAAATAATAACGAAAGGATTCATGAAGGTAATATATTAATTTAGTTACCTAAAAATGTATAAATAGGTGAATTACATAAGGGTAGAGGAGTACAATATGCTACTAAAAGGTAGTATAGAGTTTCCTATTCCATAGTACTCAAGGATACAACATAAAGTAAGGTCATGTGAAGGTAATCTAGAAATTTCACTACCAAGACATGGATAAAAAGGTGAATCATGTAAGGGTATAAGATTAGAACACACCTAAAAAGTCGTAGTTATACCATAAGGATATTCATATAAGGGTGATTTATTATTTGTGTAAAGGTCATTCAACATGATTAGAAATAATCATAAATTCATTGAGTAAAGTGACTACACCATAGCATGAAGACCTAGATTTTAGAGGAAGTAAACCAAAAATTCTGTAAGGAAAGAGTTATCACAACCCCCTCCTTCCAAAGATACCACTAATATGGAAATAAAGGAAGATAGATAATTACCCACAAGTCTTCCCTTTAGAAGGCCTTGGTTTGGCGACTAACACCAAGGGTATAGAATCACACATATAGAAGGCATTACCCTTAATAATAAAAATAGAATTGGAAGATAGGATATAAACCACCAAACAACTCCATCCCATAATATAAACAAAATGAAACCAAACCTTCCCACAATACATGTAAAAATTCATAAAATACAATGAAAGTATCCAGGTAAAACAAAAAAGATAACTCCTACAACAACGAATCAACAAAAGATCCAATATCAAAGTTAATAATATATATATTGGTCCTTGAAGTCCCCTTGGAAAGATAAAAAAATTTATATTTATATATGTAGGTTTAGGATAACATGTATAATCAGTGGGATCATACCCAAGGTAGTGAACAAACATTAGGACCAATAAGCACCTAAACAGTTCAACCGACCAGTCCTATTCTCACTATGACACACTCACCAAAAAATACATCCAAGTTTAATAACATATGATGAAAATTATTAAAAAAGGGTACTCCAAACCACCTCCCCATTAATTTTTCTCCATCACTCCCCAGTTCAAAACATCATAGTTCTCTCATCCCTTCCAAATCCATTACCCTAAAAACCATCACAACAACATCTGATATGGGTCAGACCGTAGGCTTACCTACCCTATCCTCTCATAGGGATCAACATCCTATGTTGACATCGGTCTATAGTACATGATATCCATATCACATACCACTATCACTCTATCCTCATCATCCCAAAACCACCACCACCCAACAAAAATAGTAGGGTATCATGATCATTAAGGACATTAACCTCAGTCCCTCCCCATACAATGCATGACCCCCACCATAAAAAACCTCATACTCTCATCATTTGTCACCACAAGTTAACTATATCAACAAACCATCACAACCCATGCATAGCAACCTCACATGAAAGAGAGAGTGGTGAAGAGGGTCTAGTGATCCATCCATCCTCACCCACCTGGATGTTTGGGGAAGACACCCAAAACCCAAAACCTTTGGGTGTCGATGAAATCACATGACTTGGGTGGGGTGCATAAATAAATCAAAAGGAAAATACAATGTAATATTGATAACGCACAAGAAAAACTTATGGGTTCATAATAAGAGCACCAATATTTATCACAGCATCACCACAATGTTAAATAAAATTTACAACTAGCCACTACCACCACTAATGTTTTACACCACACAACCAAACCAAACATAATCCACATTTAATTTTTAATTTTCATTTATATTCCCTACCATTTTAATAATTAATGAGTTTACCCTAACTCCCATTTACTAATCCATTTCACTTCACAATAAAAAACTCAATCATTTATCATTCCATTTTATTTTAGGCAATAACCACATATCAGTTTCATCCCATGGTCATATTTAAATATCAAACCATGATTATTCATTTACCAAACCATGCCATTTTAGTTTCAAAATTTCAAATTCATTACATGGATAATTGTGTGATTAACTCAATCACACCATTCCACAACTCATATACTTTATATCAACCAATATCACATACCATGGATTCACTTACCAACACATTCCCCATTTTAACTCAGTCACCACCATCACTGAACAACCCCCCACAATATCTTCACACAACACACAAGGAAAATGAAACATGAAAACATTCCCTTAGAATCACATTAAACTTCTAAAATAAATAAATTTTCATATTCATACAAAGTTCTTTAATCATATCACTTTATTACTTCTATATATATTATTAAATAATTCCAAAATTACATCGGTAGCAAATTCATTATCCATGTATAAGTTATTTGTCATTTTATGCATGGTGAGTTCAAACAATAAACATAATGAAGGTTTCACAAATCACATCAATCATCACACAAATAAGTCCCCCAACAACCATGATTTTTATTAGGATAAAAAATGGATAATCCTTCAAGAAATATCACAAAATAAGAAAAATAATCACATGGACTCCCATCCCCTTCAATTTTATATTAATAAAATTATTTATCTAATATGGAAACCAATAATATCAACCCAAAGGAATAAAAAACATGAAATTTTCACTAATGCATATTAAAGAAGGAGAGAAAGAGGTTCCCCTACCTCGATTAGAGTCTCAAAGAGAACCACACTCATAAAAGAAGAATCAAGGGATGAAAATTCAACAAGATTTAGGGGAAACCACTTGTAACATATAGTAATTTACATGTATTATTTATATATATTATATTGAATTATTACGGGACTTGGTGATAAGACGACATGTGATTCCGAGGCCTGGTGTGCCCAGAAAAATTGCTTAAAGAATATTAAAAATATTAAATAGCACAACCAAACAGTTTTCTAGAAAAAGTGGAATAAGTTCTAAATGAGTGTATAGATCAGAAACCCATGGATACCATTGTGTCTAGAGAAATGAATTTACCTTAGGTGGTGCCTAACATCGACCAACATAGGTCGATCGTGAATGTTATTTTTTGGAAGCATTGGTATTAAAATATTTAATAAAAGTATTTTATTTCGATGTGGTGACTCATTTTATTTTTTATTAGAGTTTTTTAGGAATCCATGGTCATCACCATAACCCTGTAATTCCATTAAGATAAGGATAAGGAAGTTCTCTTAACATCAAAGATGTATCGATGATTGGAACATGGATCGATGATCAGCGATGCACCTCAGATTCGAAGGAACTTGCCAACGATGATAACACGATGATCGATCTTTAGCAGCGGGTTGTCTAAATCTAGGTAGAGTGTTTGATATCTTTGTGATTTCTTCCCCATTATTATAATCAATAATTAATGAGAAGCAACCAACAAACAAGTTTATCAACAGTTTGATCATTATTGTGATATGGTTATTATTGGTAATTGTTAATGGGAGTTTCATTACTCACTTCATTCATCCCTCTAATGTGAAATAATCGAGGATGACATGAAAAGAGTTGAGGTTCATTTCCCAGATTTTCTCAATGCCTTTATCTTCCCCCATTCTTATCTTTCTTCACTGTCGGACCCTCGTCGTCATGGATTGACTTTCCGGGAGGCTCCATGTAGCACCCGAGATTTCTATGAGAAATATTTTGTTTTTATGTTATATACATCATCAAAGGAATCCTTCACTACACACAACACTATCTTGGCTTTCTTTACACGCAATCACGACCTTCCTCGATAGCTTGCGTTATACGCAATACTAAGTTTCACTAAACAACGATATGCTATTAAAATATTATTATAACTAGCCGTTATGAATAATAATAACCACTTTTTGAAATTTTATAAATTTTATCTTTCAAAATGGACTTAATTTTTGGATTCGAAATATCAAAATTAGCCTAGGGTGAAATTTTGGTATTTTTCTGAAAACATTCAATTTTTGATGAATAGTGAAAACACTGAGTTACTATTTAAAAACCGACTTTTTATTTAAATAATTATTTATTTTATTTAATTTTATTTTAGGTCAAAATTAATAAATAATACCTATATAAGTTCAAAGTAATTCATTGGAGGCATTTTATAATAATTTTAAATATATAAAAATTTTATTGAACTTTTCACCGTCTTTTACCCACCTCCTAGGAGAATTTGAAAATATACATAAAACTTAATTTTACAGCTTCTGTGAGTGGAATTTAGAAAATCCGAGAGACACGGTTAATATCAAGGAGTAAAATTTGGTTCAATGAGATGAAAATAATTTTTGGTGAATAGTAACTTTTTACTTTTATTTACCACGGTTAAAAGTAAATAGGGTAATTAAGGGTAAAAATGATATTATTATTACCATAACACATGTCCTAATTCTATTGTATAAGTTTAATTCGACCAAAAACAACCTTAGGAATAAAATATGACCATTTAGGTCCACTTGGATTAGATTAGAACATTTATTATTATTTTATTTAAAGAATAGTTAACATAGTTAAAATCAAAGTTTAATAACTAATTTTTTTTTAATATAGGGTTATACATAAGATAATTCAGACTATAAATATTCATTAAAAATATAAAAATATTTCCTACATAATGGTATTTTATTTATAATTTTTAGATATTAAATAAGTTAATTTATTTATGACACAATGATGATGCAGTAATTTACTTATTAATGAAATATTGACATAATTGATATTATAAATACCCAAATAAATGTAATTTGAGACTTTTTTATGAATTAAATTAATTTTATAGGTTAATATGACATATTAATATTGATTTAATTAACTTTTTTCGAACTAATCATGCTGTTATAATTTTTCACAAAAATCAATTACCAAATAGTGTCAAAATTGACATAAAATAGTTTTCAAAACAAATATTATATTATTAATTGTTATTTTATTCCTAAAAATATAAGGTTCAGCCTAATAACTTAGATAAGGTTATATATATTAATAATAAACAACTTGGGGTTTGTTTGTCTTGTTATAGTAAGTTTAATAACCATATAGTGTAAGAAAACAAGAAGACACGGTAAAAGTTAAATTATTTAACTTAGAGTTAAATCTAAATGATAAGGTTAAAATAGTAACCTAAACTTGTCCAAATTCTATTGGATGAGAGGATTTTGACCCATACCCACCTTATCTTAGAAATAAATCAATTTGGAGCTATTAAAAACCGAATATGACTTTATAATAAAATAATATTTTTAGTTTTTCCAAAGGTGCCCCTCTCCTCCCTTATAAAAGGGCACCTCCTCCCTCTCCTCCTCACACCACTTTGAGCCATAAATCTCGGCCAAACCCTACCAATTTATCTTCTCCACTTCCCTAGAAATATCCTAGAGGTCCTGGTCTTCTTAAAAGACCAACCCTAGTTCCCTAAGAGGAGGTTAAGAAGAGGCGCGTCAAAGAAGAGGTAATATCCATTACCGATCCTTTCCAATTTCTTTCTACTTCAACTTATTCTTATTTAGTTGTTTAATTATGAATTAATAACATCAGTATCAATAATATAATGATATGTTATTATAAATATTAAACAACCCTAATTCACCTTCTATCCATCCTACGGAAAATGAAATAACCGCGTGTGCGTACGTACGGAATACCGTCTCCACGCCGTGGTGTAATCTGTTTTCCACCACCAGCTTACTTGGATGGGTATAATGGTATAGAGAATAACTATATATTATTATTATAAAGTGATGTTGATTCTGAAATAGTATACATACACTCCAATACAATTCCACGATCATGGGAATGATATCATTGCTCGTGCGTACGTACAGAATACCATCTCCATGATGTGATGCAACTCGTTCTACATGATCTTCATTGCATAATGATTATATAAATAAATGAAATGAATAAATATGATATATATTACACTAATACCATTCTGGAAATGAGGTATCTATAACCTAAAAATAAGAATAAGAATTTATTTGACAAAACATGCATAAGAACAAAAAGTAATAAACACCCGAATAACAAGTAGCAATGAAATATTACTAATAAGAAGCTAAGAATATGACCATATATGATATCATAACAATGATTATGATTCTGTAATAAGTCAATGACTTTATTTAAATCATTATATAGGAGGTTCAGACACTTACGAAGCAAATCAGACCTAAGGTAAGGAAAAATCCCGCAATCTCAATTTTTATCCGAGATTGTTTATACTTCAGAATTTAATGGGGAATATTTATCATCCAAATCCATGTTTCCTTAATATGTAATATTATTTATATCCTACTACAATTTTTTAAATCCAATTATACCCTTCGGTAAGTTTTTAGTAAAGGATATGAAATGAATATTTTGTCGTTTTTTGTACGAGGTACTTTTTGATTTTTCCGGCCAAAGTATGAGAAAAATGTTTTTTAACTTATAAGACATGAATGGATTTTTAGAACATTATTTCCATGAATATTCCTTTACAAGTTTTCAAGTTTATTTTTAATCAACTTCTTTTGGTTTAAAATTATATGACATGTTAAGAAAGGAAAATGTTTTTGAAGTAGAAGGGATATTTTCCTCAAGAATGGAGTTCAAGTGTTTTATCAAAATTATTTTCCATCTAAGATAATATAGGGTTCTGTTTCTATCCATATTTTTACATTGTTTTTATTATGTTATGATGGAATTATTTTTATGATGTCCTTTTATCTTATATGGATTGTGTTATGATGGCATGATGATTAAGAATCCCATTTTTATTACATGGGTTATGCTATGATGTATGATTTATGATTTTGTGGCACACATAAGAATGGTTTCATTATGAGATGGGTGGGAACTATATCTCCCTCCAATTCATTGGGAAAATATTTATATCTCATGAGATAGACATGGCTGGAATGGCAAGTTAAACCGGTTCAGTGATACAGGACTAAAACGAGGAGTGAACTCAGTTCAGAAATGGACTTTGTCCACTAAGATAGTCTTGGCAATGAGTCTTGACTACTAAGAAATTATTCTCTATGATTATGTGTGTATGCCACAAAGTTTCATGTTTTATGTTATGATTATTGGGATTACATTTCACTACTATGATTTATCCCATGTTATAAAATTATGATTTCTTTTGCAGGTTAAGATTTCCAAAATGTTATGTTCTTATGAATATGATGTGATTGATATTTCTTTTGTTTACCCTTACTGAGCATTTGAGCTCACCATTTTGTATGTTTTCTCTCCCCAGGTTTGGAAGAAGGTTATTAAGTAGGATATACCAAAAGGGACTCTAGATATGATGAAATAAATGGGAGACAATGTAGATGCTTTATGAACCAGTTGTTTATGTTTCCCAGTTTCTAAAGACACTATACCAATACGGTCCTTTCATGGTTTTATTATATGTTTTAATAAGTGTGCTTAAATTTTGAAGCAATAACAATGTATGTAAAGTATGGGTCGTTATACTCCAAACACGATCAGACCCCTATGGAAGAGGAAAATTAACCACAAAGGCTGCAATAGTGTAGATCGGGACCCGAAGAGGCCAAATCTGTGACCGTGTAATTTTCCAAGCATCGAAGGAGCCATGTTAGTCCGTAGAAGGGACCACCGGAGCACCTGTGCCAATGGTGGTTTGAGGCGACGGCCACGTACGGGTGTGGCAGAAGATGATAGGGCGACGACGGTGGGATGCAGGGTGGATGATGATGACAGAGGGGCCGTTTAGGACATGAGGTGATGTGAGGACAAGGGGGGAGGAACATAGTTGGGGATGACGATGTAGACTAGGGTGGCATACGGTCTGGGTAGACCAAATGGACCAGGTGGGACGTGACTGGGGTGGGATGTGTCTAGCACACAATCTAGTCTATGGTTCAGAAATCCCAATGGGGCAGGCTAGAATATATCGGTAGGACTGGGTTGGGTCGGCCAGCTGGTTGGGCTAGGTACGATAGGTCGGATCAGACCCAAATCAGGATTGGGTCATACCTTTTTTTTCAAAAATAGCCATAACTTTCCAACTGTGTGTCCATTTGAAGAGAAATTTATGGTGTTGAGACCTTGTAACAAGAGGTTACTTTTGAGATACTCTAAGTGGGTTTTTGAGGAATTTTTCATACAACCTAATTGCTTGAGGAGTAGGTTCTCACAGAACAAAAATTATACGAGAAGAATCCTATGGATGGCTCTGACCTCGAGATTAAGTGTCTTATAGAGACTATGTGTATTATCGAGACTAAGTGTCTTATCGAGAATATGTGTCTTACCAAGAATTAATGTCTCATAGATACTATGTTTCTTACTAAGACTGAATGTCTTATCGAGACTATGTGTCTTCTATGACATGATTGAAAATCCTAATTTTTGTACTATAGACTTATTCCTATGTGAACTGACTATACTCTATGCATTTACTAATGGTGTACTTCATGAATTTCCTTGTGGTATAATTTATTTATTTCCCTGTGGTATACTTCGTGTATTTTCTTGAGGTTTTGGGGTGTCCTACTGAGTATTGTTTTACTCACCCCTACAAAGGCTTTGCCCACATGTGTTGAGTCTTGTGTAAATGATCATTGCTTTGATGGAGTCCTAGGTGGACCAGGACCAGGTGGTTATTAGTGATACCTGATAGATGAGGTGTGTTTCTATGGCTTCAGGTAGCTGTTCAGTACCTTTTCCTCCAGGTAGGGTTTTCTATGGACTAGTTTCATGAACTTGTACTTTAAGTTTTCAAGACTCCTTTTTTGGTGGGCTTGTATTATGGCTCTATTTACTTTCTAGTTTTCTACTGTCATACTCTATTGTAGCTATCTTAGAGGTATGCATGAATATTTACTTAGTGTTTTACATTTAATCATTTTGGTCTTAGAGATGTGTGCGAGTGTACATGCACTTTGGGAAATGAATCCCATTCATGGGATATGCCAAATCGATGCTAGTCGCTAGCCCCAAGACTATTAGAGGTGGGATTAGGTTAGTCATAGCATGGGCCCCTCTATGATGGATCGTGAAAGAGTGGTATCAAAGGGGGTTAGTTCTACTTAAATAACCAATTATCTATGAGATACAGAACACCACATACTTGACACCCTCCTCTAGAAATCTCAATATAAGATCCCTTGTCAAACTCTGAATTAGCTACTGAAAACTCTTCGAGAACTTATCCATCCAAACGAAAGGATACCCATTTCATGTCAAAGCTGTAAAGGTTGCTTCTACTATAGAAAAGTTATGTACAAACCTCTAATAGTGACTAGCCAAACCAAAGAAACTCCTCACCTTAGTAACACTCTTGGGTAGCTCCCAAAAAAGCACTGCCTCAATCTTTGCTAGATCCACAGAAACTCTAGCCTTTGAAATGATGTTTCTTAGAAAATGGATCTCTTGTATAAAAAACCGACACTTCGAGAGATTCCAATAAATATAGTGCTCTTGTAGTGTGTTCAGGACCATCCTCAAGTGTATCGTGTGCTCCTCCTTGGATTCCGAGTACACTAGCTTGTCTTCAATGAATACCACCATGAACTAATCTAAGTAAGGATATAAGATCATATTCATGAGTCCCATGAACATTATTGGGGAATTCATCAATCCAAACAATATCCCCAAGTACTCTTAGTGGTTGTACCAAAATCTTAAGGTCATATTTGGTACATTCTCATCTTGAACTTGCAGCTGGTGATAGCCAAATCTAAGGTCTATCTTCAAGAACCACCACACCCCATTCCAAAGATCAAAGGGTTTATCAATCCTCGGTAGTGGATACTTATTCTTCATAGTTACCTGGTTCAGGAACTTGAATTCCAAAAAGAACCTCAATCTTCTTTCTTCCATCTTGGAAAACAAAATTGTGGCTGCCCAGGGTGAAACACTAGGTCTTATGAAGCCCTTCCTCTTTAGGTACTCTAACTATACCCTCATCTCATGAATCTCCATAGGATACATCTGATATTCATGTGTAGATATTCATTTTTTCCCATAGTATAGATCAATTTAGAAGTCTTTCTCTCTATGAGAAGTTAATCCTAGAACATCCTTAGGAAAGATTTCCTTGTATTCCTCCACCACTGCAAGAAACTGGGAACTCATATCATTCACTACATCAAGGGTCAGGCTAGACAACTAATGTGTGATCATATAGAACCTTTTGTGTGTGAGTCCATCCTAAACTACTTGGGTTTCCATTTCACCGAAAAAGAAAAACATGGTCACATTATTGTGGAAACGTCATATTCTATGCCTAAAATAGTCAATCTGATCATGGACTATGGATAACCAGTCTATATCGAGAATGGCGCCATAAGGCCTTGACACCACTACCAAGAGATCACAACTGAAACCCTCACCTCTAATAGTTAGGTCATACTATTAGCACCAATATGTGATCATTGAATCCCCTCTCGTATAAGTATCTAAGTGTAAGGGTTGAGTCAATGGTTCCACCGAAATCTCGGAGTCTCGAACAAGGGTCGCGGTAAAAAAAGAATGACTGAAATCTATGTCTATTAAAATTTCAGCTAAGGTGGAAAAGAAATAGATCGTACCACTAACCATCCCTAGAGCCTCAAGGTCGTAAGCCTCCATCTCTTGAAGCTAGCCTTTTCCTTGTCCACAAGCTCTGTGAGCCTATCGTGGACCACTTGGGGTGGTGGTGGTAATACACCAAACATCATCCCACCTCTTACTACCCTGTCTTCTCCTATTCCATATCTTCCACCCAGTGTACCCTGGGATATGGAATAGGAGAAGACAGGGTAGTAAGAGGTGGGATGATGTTTGGTGTATTACCACCACCACCCCAAGTGGTCCACGATAGGCTCACAGAGCTTGTGGACAAGGACAAGGCTAGCTTCAAGAGATGGAGGCTTACGACCTTGAGGCTCTAGGGATGGTTAGTGGTACGATCTATTTATTTTCCACCTTAGCTGAAATTTTAATAGACATAGATTTCAGTCATTCTTTTTTTACCGCGACCCTTATTCGAGACTCCGAGATTTCGGTGGAACCATTGACTCAACCCTTACACTTAGATACTTATACGAGAGGGGATTCAATGATCACATATTGGTGCTAATAGTATGACCTAACTATTAGAGGTGAGAGTTTCAGTTGTGATCTCTTGGTAGTGGTGTCAAGGCCTTATGGCGCCATTCTCGGTATAGACTGGTTATCCATAGTCCATGCTCAGATTGACTATTTTAGGCATAGAATATGACGTTTCCACAATAATGTGACCATGTTTTTCTTTTTCGGTGAAATGGAAACCCAAGTAGTTTAGGATGGACTCACACACAAAAGGTTCTATATGATCACACATTAGTTGGCTAGCCTGACCCTTGATGTAGTGAATGATATGAGTTCCCAGTTTCTTGCAGTGGTAGAGGAATACAAGGAAATCTTTCCTAAGGATGTTCCAGGATTACCTTCTCATAGAGAGAAAGACTTCTAAATTGATCTATACTATGGGAAAAAATGAATATCTACACATGAATATCAGATATATCCTGTGGAGATTCATGAGATGAGGGTATAGTTAGAGTACCTAAAGAGGAAGGGCTTCATAAGACCTAGTGTTTCACCCTGGGCAGCCACAATTTTGTTTTCCAAGATGGAAGAAAGAAGATTGAGGTTATTTTTGGAATTCAAGTTCCTGAACCAGGTAACTATGAAGAATAAGTATCCACTACCGAGGATTGATGAACCCTTTGATCTTTTGAATGGGGTGTGGTGGTTCTTGAAGATAGACCTTAGATTTGGCTATCACCAGCTTCAAGTTCAAGATGAGAATGTACCAAATATGACCTTAAGATTTTGGTACAACCACTAAGAGTACTTGGGGATATTGTTTGGATTGATGAATTCCCCAATAATGTTCATGGGACTCATGAATATGATCTTATATCCTTACTTATATTAGTTCATGGTGGTATTCATTGAAGACAAGCTAGTGTACTCGGAATCCAAGGAGGATCACACGATACACTTGAGGATGGTCCTGGACACACTACAAGAGCACTATATTTATTGGAAGCTCTCGAAGTGTCGGTTTTTTATACAAGAGATCCATTTTCTAAGAAACATCATTTCAAAGGCTAGAGTTTCTGTGGATCTAGCAAAGATTGAGGCAGTGCTTTTTTGGGAGCTACCCAAGAGTGTTACTAAGGTGAGGAGTTTCTTTGGTTTGGATAGTCACTATTAGAGGTTTGTACATAACTTTTCTATAGTAGAAACAACCTTTACAGCTTTGACATGAAAGGGGTATCCTTTCGTTTGGATGGATAAGTTCTAGAAGAGTTTTCAGTAGCTGATTCAGAGTTTGACAAGGGCTCTTATATTGAGATTTCTAGAGGAGGGTGTCAAGTATGTGGTGTTCTGTATTGCATTAGGAACTAGTATTGGTTGTGTATTGATGTAGGGAAAATCCATGATTGCCTATGGTTCATGCTAGTTAAGACCACTTGAGCAGAACTACGCAACCCATGATCTTGAGTTAGCAACGATAGTCTTTGCATTGAAGATGTGACGACACTACCTGATGGGCGATCAGTTTATCGTCTACTATGACCAAAATAGTCTCAAATATATATTCTCTCATAAGGATATATACTTGAGATAGTCGTAATGGATAGAGTTCCTCTAGGGCTATGAATTTGAGATTGTATATACTATTGGGAAGGGGAATGTGGTGGTATATGCTCTCAGCAGGAGATCCATTTCATAGTTTCTGAGCGAGGTGTCAGAGAAGTTATCCTCATTGCAGACATCCTTTGTAGATAGAGATGGAGTAGCTTTCCTCCAGTCAAAGGTGGTTACCCCTCCACTCTTATAGCAATTCAGGGAGGCACAACTTGGGGATACTGACTGTGAGACTTTACGTAATCAAATGTCCAAATGGAATTCCCGTAATGTATATTTGAAAGGTGGGGATAACATCATTATTTTTAGAGGATGCACAGTAGTACCAGTGGCTTTATTGGAGGAGATTTTGAGGGATTTACATACATCCCCATTTTCGGTATATATAGAAGTGACAAAGATGCATCCGGAACTCCAATGTCAGTTCTGGTGGTCGGGGATGAAGAAGGCGGTTGTAGAGTTCGTTTCTAGATGCCTCACTTGTCAGCAAGTGAATACTAAGCACCATGTTCCAGCGGGTTTGAATCAACCCCTTGAGGTTATATAGTGGAAGTGGGATGAGATATCGATGAACTTTGTGAAAGTTTTACCATGTATGTCCATGGGACACAATACCATCTGGGTGATCGTTGACCGACTCACCAAGTCAACCCAATTACTAGAAATTTGGGAGCAGAGTTTAGTAGAGAGATTATGACACCTCTATGTGTAGGAGATAATTTAACTCCATGGAGTCCTATAAACAATAGCCTTAGATTGTAATTCTCATTTCACATACTAGTTTTGTAAGGGATTTCAAGAGGTGTTTGGGAATCAGTTATGCTTGAGAATAGCATTTCTCCCATAGAAGAATAGCCAAACTGAGCAGACCAGTCAGGTTCTGGAGGATATGCTTTGTTCTTGCATCATAGACTTTGGCCGCAGTTGGGAGGATCACCTACCACTGGTGTAGTTTTCATACAACAATATATACTACTCCACCATTGGTATGGCACTATTCAAGGCCTTGTACGAGCAACCATGTAGGTCACCAATTTGTTAGATGGACCCAAGAAACTCACTAATCATGGGATCAGAGTTGGTGTAGGAGACTATAGAGAAGGTTTAGGTCATCTAGGAGGGGATGAACACTGAAAAGATCCATCAGAAGTTATATGAAGATTGATGACGAAGGCCTTTGGAGTTTGTGGAGGGGGACCATGTGTTCCTTTGGGTCTCTCCTCGATGCAAGATACATAGATTTGGCTGAGGCGGTAATATATCTATGAGGTTCATTGTCCCTTTCTAGAAACTACACAGAGTTTTCAAGGTGAAATACCACTTAGCTCTACAACCACAGTTAGATCAGAAGCACGATGTATTCCATGTGTCACAGTTGAGGAGATACGTGCATGATTCATCACACTTCATTGACTAGGATGAGCTGAACATTGATGATGTCGTGAATTTTGGGGAGTACCTGGTGGAGATTGAGGATAAAAAGGAGAGGATCCTTCATGGGTAGTCATTTCCTCTAGTGTGTATTCTATGCTAGCATGAGAATCTCTAGGAGAGCACATGGGAGGTGGAGGCTCAGATCCATGATTAGTAACCCAACTTGTTTGTATAGCCTTTTATTTTGGTTTTCGGGGACATAAATCCCAAAGGTGGGGAGAATGTAATATCTCATAATTTACATGTATTATTTTTATATATTATATGGAATTATTATGGGACTAAGAACTAAGACAAAGTGTGATTTTGAGGCCCGATGTGCCTAAAAAAATTGCATGAAGAATATTAAAAATATTAAACAGCATACACACATAGTTTTCTTGAAAATTGGAATAACATCTAAATGAGTGTCCATGTTATAAATATAAGGGCAACATTATGTTCAGAGCAAAAAATTTACCATAGGTGGGACCTAACATTGACTGGTGTGGGTCTTCCGTGAAAGTTAGTTTTTGGACATATCATTAATGAAATATTTAATAAAAATATTTTATTTTGATGCAACAACTAATTTTTGTTATTAGAGTTTATCAGGAATATAGGGTCATGAACATAACCCTAGAATTCCCAGGACACAAGGAGAAGTATGTTCTCTCGATAGAGACATTGAATCAGATATATAAATTTGGATCGATGATCAGTGATGCACCTTGTATTCGAAGGATCTCACTAATGATGACGACAAGAAGATAGATCTTCATCAGAATGTGGTCCAAATCCAAGTTGGGTGTTTGATCTCTTTGTGATTTCTTCCCCATTATTAGAATCAATGAAGAATGAAGACCAAGGAGAATGAAGTTCTTTATATAGTGATGATGGATCTGAGATCAGAATGTAGATCGAAGATCAGCGTCGTGCCTTAGATTCGAAGGATCTCACCAATGACAATGACATGATGATCAATCTTCTTCAACGATTAGTCTAAATCTAGGTAGGGCATTTGATATCTTTGTGATTTCTTCCTCGTTCTTAGAATCAATGATGAACGCAGACCAACCAATGAACATGTTGATCTATGGTTCAATCGTTCTTGTGGGATGGTTAGTATTGGGAATTATTAATGGGAGTTTCATTACCCTCTTCTTTCATCCCACTAATGGAAACGAATTGAGCAAAAAATGAACAAAGAACATGGTTTGTTCCTCATATGTTCTTGGTGCCTTTTGCTTCCCCTGTTTTGGGAGTTCTTTGCCGTTAGAACCTCATGGACACAACTTGACTTCCTAGGAGGCTCCGAATGTGATCGATTTCTGAATCATAGGAAAATAAACTACAGAGGCCAAATTAGTGTATATCAGGATCTGATAAGGCCATATCTATAATCATGTAATTTTATGGGCATTAGAGAACCCCGATGGTTTGTGGAAGGGACCACCAGAGCGCCAGCACCAATGACCAGTGCCGGTGGTAGCACACGGAGACAGCCGCGTGTGGGTGCAGTGGAAGATGCCGGGGTGGATGGTGGAGATTTTGAGACTACATAGGATATGGGGAGATGCAGAGACTAAGGAGGAGGAACATAGTTGGGGCAGACCGTGTGGATTGGGTGGGATGTGGCCAGGGCGGGTCACGTCTCACACACAAGTCATCCCACTATATGGGCCAGACCAAGGGAGTCTGGACTCTCTAGGCATACCTGTGGGCTAGACCTAGCATCCCAATAGGACGAGCCCAGTAGTCCTGCCCGGGTCAGGTCAGACAGACTGAGTTGGGTCAGCCAGCAGGTCAGGCTGGGTATGGCTGGTCAGATCGGACTCAAACCGGACCCAGGTCATACCTTTTTATGAAAACAACCATAACTTTCTAACTGTGTGTCCGCATGATGATCTATTTGTGGCATTGGGACCATTTCAATGATAGGATTCTTTTTAGATACTCTAAGTGGGTTTTTTTTGAAGTTGGAATATGACCTAATGGATTGAAAAGTAGGTTCTCCCAAAACAAGTGTGCTATTTGCAAAATCCTGTGGGTGGCTGTGACCTCAAGACTAAGTGTCTTACAGATTCTATGTGTCTTACTGAGACTAAGTGTCTTATCAATACTACATGTCTTACTGAGACTAAGTGTCTTATAGAAAACATTTCTCTTATCAATATTGAGTTTCCTATTGAGACTATGTTTCTTATGGGACACGAAAAAAATCAACCTTTTCTTAATATAGACTTATACCTATGTGAGATGATTATACTCCATGTATTTCCTTATGGTGTAATTCATGCATTTATTTATGTTATACTTTTTTTATTTCTATGTGGTATACTTAATTATTTTCCTTCAGGTTTTAGGGTAGCCTACTGATTATTGTTTTACTAACCCATGCATGGAATTTGCATACCTGTGTCATGTCTTGTGCATATAATCAATGATTTGATGGAGTCCTAGGTGGACTAGGACCCAGAGGTGATTAGTGAGACTAGATGGTTGAGGTGTACTCCTAAGAATTCATAAATTTTTCAGTACCTTTCCATTTAGGTAGGGTTTTCTGTAGATGAGTTTTGGGAACCTGTACTTTTACTTTTCTAGACTCCTTTTTGGGTGGGCTTGTATTCTAGCCCTATTTACTTTCTAGTTTTCTACTATCATACTCTATTTTTGGTATCTTAGTGTCATGAATTATTATTTACATAGTGTTTTACATTTTATAATTTTGGGATTGGAGATGTGTGTGTGTGTGCATGTACTTAGGAAAATTCATCCCATTTGTGGGATAGGCCAACTCAGTTCTAGTCACCATCCCCTATACTATTGGAGGCCGGCTTGGGGTATTAATGACCCAGGACCCTCTGGGATGGGTCATGACACCAGTAGAACCTCAAATCATGTGAAATTGATCCTTTATAATCCAAGAAGTTGGAACCCTCAATAGAGATGGTCAAAGGTCACCAATGGGGTATAGAGTCATCCAAAGCTCAAGTGGGAAGAAAGGTAACCAAAACAAGGGTGGTAGGCCCTCTATTTAATGGGGTATACTAAATGGACTCACAATGACATGTAAATAATTATCTATGCAATGGTATCCATAATAAAAAGGATATTTGAATTTTCTACAGTCATTTCCCCCCATTTCTACATGTTTTAAAAATATATATTTTTTCATAACCATAATGTTATACAAGATGTGGTCAATGGAATGTAGGATCCTCTAATGGCTCCATGACCATACACTATGGATTAGTAAAAAAATATTGTTTATTTCCTCCTCACCATTCCTAATACCCTGATATGGTGATCTCCAACTCCCCGTGTTATACAAGTGGTCACAAAAACACTATGACCTTTACTTAGTGTTTTTAAACTACCTGTGTTACATTGGATAACCTAACAAGAACCACACCCAAAAACATGACTAACCATGATTTTTATTTCACCATGTTGTATCCCAACATCACAAAACAAACTCCATGACCAACCTCCAAGAACCCAAGACCAAAATGTCTAGAACCAGGACCACCACTACAATGTGGTGGCTTTATCAAAGAATAAAACTCTCCACTATCCCCTGAAACACCATTAAGCTACATCCCAATACCACCAAGCCCCATAAAAACACAAATTAAGGGTTTTTATGAATTTTTTCCCTAAAAAGTGTGAATGAAAATGGAAAACCTTCAGAAACCAAGTCGTAGTTCATGCCATAATCAAAGTTGTGAACTTTAGAGTGTTGAGGGTGCCTACACTATGGATAAAGGGATACATTAAAACCATTTTGTAGATGAATATTACCATGATTAAGAACTATTTTCTATTTTGGAAGGTGTGTTTTTTGGTAAAGAAAATAAGTTGATGATTTCTAAGGCTACATGTGTCCACACCATTGAAAATGGATTATGCCACAACTAATTCAGTGAATCAAATAAGTTGAAGTTGATTATGATATATCATGGGTGATTTATGAGGAAGTAAATAGTGTGAGATTTTGGGATCCAATCAATAGAAATCTATTTTGTAAGATAAGTAGACCACTCTAGAAGAATTGTTGACTTCACATTTTATGCCATAGTAGAACGTAGTACATCATGGTGAAGGCATGTGAGAGATGGTTCCCTGTGGAACAAAAAACCACTTTGTAATCAATCCATTTTCTAGAAAACTAGAATGTATGGACAAGGAGTTATTTCTTGCTATTTTAGTTCCTTAACTAAGATTTAATGACACTAAATAAACACATTAAAATATGCTGTAAACCTAATGAAAAATGAATAAGAGAAAAGGAAGGAAGATTAATATGAACCATCATATTAAGGGATACTTGTTTATAAAACTTCATATAATAGATCTTGAAAATGAATCTAAAAAACCATATTAAGAGATTCAAATTTCATAAATAGATAAGTAATTTGTGATGTTCAGTAAAGAATAATATGAAGGAAGAATATCGACACTTATTGAAGATCATTCCAAAGAAGAAGAAGATGCTACAAGTAGACGAGTTAATAGATTCTCTATAAAGAAACAACTATAGAGATCAATAATGCATCTATCTAGAATAGTAGTATGCAAGTGTTTCTGATAATCATGGACCTTCATTTCCATATAAATTAGTTTGACTACACTTTTTAAACTATGGGTGATATTCCCAGAGTAGTGTATGAAGTAGAATATGGGCAGCGAGCCTTAGGAGAGGAGGTACCTTGTCCTTAAATAAAATTTAAAAGGTAGGTGAGCCCTGAATAGTGTGAACTATCCCTATGTTTTTATATTTAGTGGTTCAATGCATCGAAACATTTCTAACTTCATAATCCTTAGATTAGCTCTTATTGGTGAACTATGTAAAATATCCTTGTGTCATTGTACATGATTGTATATATTTCTACAAGACACAAACGAACTAAATGGGCTAAATAAACATTGATAATATCTATTAAAGGATATTTCAAGTGAAAAGGTAATTAGATCAATGGACCACCATAATTAAAAGAGGTGACCCTTAGAGTTAAGAGGTCAATATCATTAGGGTAGTGAGAAGAAAAGGAAAACGAATTTAAATTGGGATTCTGTTCTATACCCCAATTCACCCTCTTAGGGAATCTCTCACTTAATCCCATTTGAGGGACATATAAATTTCAATATCTGATAAACATATTTGGTACTGGCACTATTATTCCAGTGACATCTTTTTGAGTCCTTGATAAATTGATCCATTAGGAACTCTACTACTATTCTCCACCACCATACACTACAACTAAGATGTAATACAAATGGTTTTCGATGAGGGAATATATTCATATCCCCAGAAGTTCATAGTTCTAATAACCAAGTGTAATGAATCTATAACCATTAGAAGTCTATTCTCCAATCAAAAATCCTCTACAACATCGAAAACCAGATCTAGGAATTCAAAACACCCAAACCACCACATCTAGTCATTCTTTACCTATTTGGTTATAGTCACCTAAAGATATTTCTTTTGGAAAGTACACTTGGGAACAAGTACATTAATAACACACACATGAAAGAATAAGTAAAAAAAAGTTCACACAAGGATTATATAGTTTAGAAATTATATATTACATCCATGGGAGAATAATAAAATCTTTTTTATTTAATAGAAAATAAATTTCATCTAAATTATACAGATTATAAAATTCTGAATACCATAGTTATATAACCATAAGATATCTCACTAATGAATTATTGGTTTCATCTTCAAGTAATCCGCCACTTAGTTTTCTTCCTTTAGTATTTCATCCTCTGATAACTTGATTCCATCATGTGTTCTCCTTTTAAATCCACCTATACTTCACTATGTCAACACGAATCATTCCTTGTCCACATTTTCCCAAAAATTTTCACATATAGACCAATACCACTTATATAATGTTCATAGCCGATCATACAATCAAAAAATCCACCCAACATTCACAGGTGACCATATATTAACTTAAAAAACCTCTTTTTCCATATAAGACTCATTTCATTGACCTCTAACTCCCAGTAAAAAATTCATATTAGTTCCATTTCAGCTTAATATATGTGAATAATCTCACTTTGATGCATTTTCTAGGAAATAATTCCACTTCTCATCATCATGGTTCATGGAACTCATGAAATTCCATGCTATACTTCACCACCTCTGAAATTTCATTTATAATTTTATGGATGACCATTTTATCTAATTTCCTCCTTCTTATGAAAACATGACCGAATCCTAAGTATAAGAATCAGATGACCCTCCTTAGTATTTTCACACCCAGAATACACTATGATTGACCTACTAAAATCATCTATCCAACTTTCTTCTAGTGAACTCACCTTTCAGTGATATCATTATTCAATATTATTCTACTAATTTGACACCTTGAGGATCTTGTCAAACTTCTGTCCAGAAGACAATGTTTCATCTGGTTAGCTCACATATACTTGATGAATTTGGATGCCCAATGGTGCTGATATAACATCTCTATATAGTTGCCACCATTTTTTGTTTTAGTGAATAATCTTTTAGAGCTTCCATCACATAACCCAAATGATAGTTCTAAAAAAAACCCAACATATGATTCATTTATTCTTTGTATGAGTGTCCAATACCACTTTTCAAGTAGGATATGTTCATAAATTACTGAAATCCTAATGTGGGACCCATTACTACATCTTTTATCACTCTATTTTAATTTAATACTTTGGAAATTGGGAAGTGTGACTAATGTGTTTTGATAGTTTGGGTTAGGTAAATGGATGATTTAAGTCATATTTTTACAAAATGATATTAATTAATGAACATCCTAGACATAATGGAAATTCATATTGGGTATAGAAACCTAGGATTTTTTTTAATATATGAATAATATGAGATGTACATGAAGACAAACATCGGAAAAATCAAAATTAAATTGAAGATTAATTGAAAAAAAATGGAATCAAGAAGAGAGGAGGAAGGTACATGAATACATACTAGTTAGAACCAATATTTTTCATATATGGAGATGTATTTTTGTGTGTGTTTGTTATAAAAACACACTAGATTGATCAAGGAGTTTTCAATCCAACTGATCTTATGTTTTTGGTGGCTTTAGTGTTATTAGTGGTTCCATTTACTAGTGTTTTAAAAATTTTGGGTACTCAAAATTAGAAGGAAGGTACAAGATTTGTGAAAATGTATTTTTATTAATACCTCATTAAAATATGGAAAAGTAATGGATTTATTAAAGGTTGAAGTTTTGTGAAATAATCTTGTGTCATCAAGGTTTGAAGGTTCTCAAAAGAGGTTTCAAGAAGAATAACTGAGGCATGATGGAAATATTGTAAGGTATGCGATTATGAGAATCATTGAAAATATTAAAATTTCACTAAAGTATTAGGGAAAAAGGTTATTCATTACATGAATGAAGAGGTTTAAAAAAATATCATGGTGAGCTTGAAATCTTCACAAAGAAGACGATGTCTATAAATAGGTTTCTATTCATCATATGGATGATGGAGGGAGTTTGGAAAAATGGTGAATCACCCTGATTTTGAAAAGGTCTTACTTCAAGATAATTATTTCATGAATCATGAACATAATTTTTTTACAAAAAAATGTTTAATAAATTATTATCACTAAGTCATTTAAGATAAAGGAGTTTGGAAAAGGCTTTGATTTTTTGTTATAGTTTGGAGTTCCATGAAAGCCTCGAGTTTCATGAAGGCCAAGAGCTTCATATAAGTATGTAGTTTCATGAAATATAAAATATATTTGAAATAAAAGGGGGTTTCATTAAGGAGGGATTTTATCAAAAGGTACTTACATGAATAAAAGTTTATGAACATCTAGTATTAGTGAATAGTGTATACAGGTGCATCAATTTAGGACAATGGTGCAAGAAGAGTCTTGTGTTAATCAGGTAAAAATAATTATATACCCAATCTATTGATGTAACCTTAATTTTGATAAACTGAGTAAGATTTCTCCTAGGGAAGTGAGTAAGGGGGAGTCTATAGATGTGATCTGATGGAGGCAACGTGTTTTCCCAGAAATTCTTGATAAGGTAGTGTGCTTAGTACAAAGTGACTCTATGTAATCTTTTGTAATCCACAATATCTATTGAAGCCTGGTGGATTTAGGTTTGACTGACACACTATCAACATATGCTCCTTGGACTAGCCCACATTGGTGAACTAAGTAAACCTACTACTTTGTGTTTCTATTCCTACATATGGTTGTTTTATAATTATAAGATTCCATCAAATAGTTTTAATAATCTCCTACCAATGTGGGGATAAGATCCATCTCATTGAAAGAAATAGTTGACACCACAATTAACCCCTCCCCTCTATGGATGTTATAGGGTCTCACATGTGGTATCAGAGCCATGTTATAGGTGTCATATCTATCCTCTATTGTTGTTTTTCATGGATAATTTAGTGAATGTTAGGGTATTTCCCCTTTTTATGGAAATAACTTCTATATTTGTAAGAATAGAATGAAATATCACCTGTTATCTCTTATGATGGAGGTTCTATATGCCATAGTTCAAGGGATTTAGGGAAGTGATGCGATAGATGATTCTATGACTAAAATAGATTGGAAAATTCTTAATACACATTCTAAATCTCAAACTATTCTAACTGTAGCACAATCTGATCAAATCTTTTTGAAGGTGATGAGTTTCACTAAATCCAAGTCTATGTGAGAGAAACTGTAATATATATATAAAGTAAATAACAAAGTGAAGGTGTCTAGACATTATGTATTTCATAATTAGTTCGATGATATAAAAATTAATCCAGATAAAAATTAAAATAGTTTCTTTAATCGCATTACTGAAGTTGTTGGAGCTATTAGAGGACTTGGGGAAGAAATTAAGGATATCATCATTTTGAATAAATTCCTAAGAAGTCTCCCACCTCTATACAATCCAAAAGTGTTTTCCCTTGATGAATGAGATCTGTCTAAACTTTCACTTGATGATCCACTAAGAAGATTGGTGGCTTATTAAATGAGTGTCAACCTAGAAGATACAAAAATTTGTGTAAGCAAGGAAATGAAATTACAATTCATGAAAAAAAATTACATTTCCAAAGTCAATGATGATGGATAAAATGTGGATGAATAATTTATTTATCTTTTTTCCAAAAAATTAAAGAGAGGAAAAGGGATATTTGTAGGCAATCTTATTTTGGCTTGTTTTTAGTTTGGTAAAGTAGGGAACATTATCGCTCAATGATTAAGGATATTTGATGATATATAAAGTGAATTAGAAATCATATAGAGACCTTAGAGGAGGTTCCCAGAAATGGGAGACTTCAAATTAGGAAATAAAATTTAGAGAAAGAGCTTCCTCTACAAATAGGAACAAGATAATAATTACTTTTTGGAGGATATTGAACCAAAGTTTAAATCTAATATTGAAGATTCCATGATGGATACTATTGAAAATGGGGTACCTAAAAAATTAAGGAAACAAGTTTAATGGTGTTTCTAATATCAAGGTAAAACTTGCGAGTGATATTGATGATCATGACATTCAAACATTAAAAACAAGAAGATGGGAGATTTTTTTAAAGAGTATTCAGAGTATGTAGATCAGTTTGAAATAGAAATTGATCAAATATAAGGAGAGGCAGAAGAAAATTTGGTAACTCTTAAAAGCTAAGAAGAGGTTTTAGAGTTTAAAATCAGGATTTAAGAGTAAGAAAAATTCATCAATGACCTTACATAGAGAGTGGGGGAAAATGATAAGATATTTGAGATCCATGAAGAAGAATTCATTTCCTTATGTAATAAATTGGAAACCGAATCCAAATAAAGGGAAGCGAAGAAGTCATTATTGTTTGGAAGGTTTTTAGATGAAGAGATTTTGGAAAGAGCTAAATGTGGTTCTGAAGGAGTAGAGAAAGACGTGAATGATCAAAGATCAAAATTTATGGGAAAAAGTGGAATTGGATATGATATAAAACATCCAATGCCAGAAATAGGATGAGCCAAAGAAAAGGGAGGATGAAATTTAGACATATCAAAAAGGTTCCTGGTGTCTTAATAGAGATATCTTCGAACCAAATAGAGAATAGATTAGAAAATAATCCTTAATTATATAGATAAGATCTCTAGTCGAATACTTGTACAAAATAAGGGGACATATGGAGGAATGTATGTGAGAAGATATTCCCTCTTATGAAATGTCAATTCTATGGATTTTTGGGCCATGTCATGTCTTACTATGAAGATAAAAGAAGCTATCTTGACAGGGAAGTACCTAGAAGTCAATAAAGGAGAATGATACCATGTCCTTCATCATATAGAAGAAATAATTTTTATGTAAATTGTTTTCAATGTTCTAACATTGGCAATAAATCTATTCATTGTAGGTAGAGGAAACATGGTACCAATAACTAAATAACTCCAAGAATAATAAATACTAGTCAACTAAGCATAATTTCCCTTGAAAATAGGTATTCTCTTCTAAAATAAGAATATAAGTATGATTCAACCATTCATGTTAAAAAGATATTAGAGAGGCCATATTTTTCTACCACTTAATTAGGTATCTCATGGAAGAAAAAGAAGAATATTGACAAAAGCCAGCATATAGAAATCAATATCAATGCTACAAATGATAGTAGCACCTGGATTCTTGATAGAAAATTCTCATACCTCATTAAAGGAAATGTAAATATTTTGAAAAATTTTAAGAAAATGGTTCATGGAATTATGAGATTTAGAAATAGTGGTGCCTTAAATATCAAATATAGTGGAAATATAGAGTTTTCAAATGATAAAATTATGAATAACATGAGGAGATCATATGATGATATGATTGAAGATGAAAAAGAAAGTGTAAAAGGGGAAGCTTCAAATATAGAAATTGAGGAAGGGCTGCGTAATGTTCAGGGCTCTCAAAATGATAATGATTCATAAGTAGAATCAAAAGAGGAAACTATTGTTAAATAAACTGTACCCAAACCAAACAGGTGAAATAGAAGATAAAATTTTTATTAATCCAAAATTATTAGGGATTCTAATAAACCTACTACAGATAAAGAGGATGAGTAATGAATCACATTATACTCTCCTATAAGATGTGGAACCAATCACTTTTGAAGCAAAAACAAAGGACGAATCATGGGTTAAGGATATGACTGATGAAATAGATCAAAATGATAAAATTTGGACTTAGTATTTTGTTAAGAGACCATAAAATAGAATGTTATTGGAACAAAAATTATCTTAAAAAAATTTGTGAGTTAAGAAATGTGTTCAAAAATAGGGCAAGCCTAGTGTGTGAAGGCTATGCATAGATTGAAGGAATTGATGTTGAAGAAAAATTTTCTCTAGTAACTCGATTGGAGTCTATTAAGATCTTATTAGACATATAAATTCAAAGATGTTAAAAATTGTATCATACATAAGTCAAAATGGTATTATTAAGTGGTGTTCTTGAAGAAGATGTCTACATTGAACAACCAATGGGATTTATAATTGGAAATGATGAAACAATGGTATATAGATTTAATAAGGTTCTTTATTTTCTAAATTATGAACCACAAGATTGGTATTATCAACTAGATTCTTATCTAATGAAGGTATAATTTAAAAGTGGCGGTGTTGACCATAATCTATATGTAACTAATTCACAGGGAGATCAATTTATTATGATTATTTATGTGAATGAGATAATATTTAGCAGAAGAAGGCATGGATTAGTGGAATAATTATCTATCACATGAAATCATAATTTTAAATGTCCATAATTGGTGAACACACTTATTTTTTTCGGATACATGTGATTCAAAGTAAGAAATGCACACTCATTTCTCAGGAAAAGTATGCAAGAGTGCTTTTGAATAAATTCCACATGAATAAATGTAAACCAATGTTGAATTTGATTGTGTTCATAAGAAAACTTGGAAAGCATAGGTTTGGAAAATATTTTGATCCCACCTTGTTTAGGGGGATCATTGGAAGCTTATTATATTTGACTCTAACATGAACATATATCATCTTTGTAATTTGTTTAGCAGATCACTTCCTGTGTACTCTGAAGGAAGTGTATTTTTATATAGTTAAAAGAATCCTGTGATATATTCAAGGTACTCTCAATTTTTTATTATAATTTATAGTAGGAAGAAATAATGAATTATCAACATTTTATGATATTGAATGGGATGGAGATGTGGTGGATCAAAATTCCATAAGTGGGAGTGATTTATTCATTGGAAACAAATGTGTGAGATGTTTGAGAAAGAAAAAAGAAAGAAATTCTCTTAGTATGGATGAAGCATAATATATCTCTGTGATATAAGAATGAACTCATATATTATGGATGAAGCTATGACTTGCTGATATTGGCAATAAGGTGAAACAACTGATGGTGACACAATGTGAGAATGAGAGTGTGATCAATCTTATGAATAATCTTGTTCAACACTCTTGTACCATAAATATTGATATCAGATATCACTTCATAAAAGGAAAAGTTGAACATGATGTGATTAAAGTAGAGTATGTTGGAACTAATGATCATGTGGCCGATATCCTCACTAAGCATTTGGCAACACCAATGTTTTAGAAACATCAATTGAACCTCAGTGTTCATCCACCTACAATTTCCTGAGGAAGTTATTTTTTCCCCTATGCCCATTTTTGTTAACTATTTTAATCATTTTTATGTGATGTAGGTCTATAATGGATATATGACCTAGGGGGTGTTTGATTCTCATACAGTTTCTTTGGGTTTATTTCCAAAGGGGGAGAATAAAATTTAATTAACTTTAGGTTTTTTGGATAAGTCTATAGTACCTCAAGTAATGAAATTATCCCTTTCTACTCTTTTTTATACATTTAGAATTTCTCATATATACTTAGAGTGAAAAATGAGTTATTAAATACCTGTTATATTTTTTTGAGGCTCGTGCTTTATTGAATTTGTATGCAGATTTCCAAAAAACCCAAAGGGGGAGATTGTTGGAACCAATATTTTTCACAAATAGAAATAGATTTTTGTGTGTGTTTATTTTCAATCCACATTGGTTTTATCAAGGAGTTTTCAATCCAAGTGATCTTACGAGGTTGGTTCACAAAATAATTTTTATGAAGAATGGATGAGGCGTGATGGAAAGTCAGTAAGGTAAGTGATTTCAAAAAGATTCATGAATAGGAAAATTTCACTAAAGTATCACAATGAAAAGTATATTAATGAACATGAATGAAGAGGTTTGTGAAAAGTCCATAGTGATATTGAAAGCTTCATGAAGGAGGCAGTGACTATAAATAGGTGACCTCTCATCATATGGTTGATGGAGAGAGTTTGAAAAAAAGAGAATCACTTTGATTTCTTGTAGATTTTACTCAAAGACAATTATTTCATGAATCAAGAATTTTAAAAAACATAATATTTATGAAAAAAATGGATAATAACTAATTGATATTAAGGAATTTCATAAAAGGGATTTTTGTGAAGGATGAAATTTTTGTGATAGTTTGGAGTTCTGTGATAGCCTGGAGTTTCACAAAGGCTTAGAGCTTCACAAAATTATGTAGTTTCACAAAAGGTTGAAAGATATTTAAAAAAAGGGGGTTTCATAAATTATGGAGTTTCATGAATGGTTTTTACATGAACAATAGTTTTTGAACATCTGTTTTGAGTGAACAATGTATTCAAGTGCATCAATTCAAGACTAAAATGAAAGAAGAGTGTCATTCTAATCTGAGATAAATACTTATGTGCCCAATCAAGTAATGTGACCTTCTAGTCCATAAAAGGATAAAGTCTTCTCCCAAGGTAGTGATCGGGGGGGGGGGGGGGGTTGATGGAAGTAAACCAAGGGAGGTAGTGTGCTATCCATAATATTTTTGTAAAGGTAGTGTGACTGGAATGGAGTGAACTTATCTAAAGGTAGTGTGACTGGAATGGAGTGACCTTATCTAAAGGGAGGCAGTGTGCTATCCCTAATATTTTTGTAAATAGTGTGACTGGAATGGAGTGACCTTAATCTCACATGTTAAGCATGATTCTGCTGAGATATAGCTATAGTTTTTTTTCCACCACACTACTAGTGATCATTATACTTAGTAAGACCTATTTACTCCATGAAAATAACTTAAGATATTATATTAATATGTATATATCCTTTTTTATCCCAGAAATATTGGATATTACTATAGTTAAAATTCATCAGGATATGATTAAATTTTACTATCTTGGTATAGCTCCAAAATATGGAATAAATCATTTTTAAACTCATTTATTAAGCTACATCCTGAATCACAACATACATAAGAAAATATAGATGTAAAAACTTATAGCTATAATAATTATTATCCTTGTATATTACCTTAACCTTACCATGATTATAAATCCAACTGATCTAAATAAGGATAGTTTTATATTCCCTAAAAACTAGTATTGCTATTTTACCAATTTTTAGGAAATCATCCAATTTTGATTTCTCAATCACTATCAGATAGTTCAGTTTGATAGCCTGTTCATTTCTCCTATTCTTGTTTAATATAATCATTCTATGATTTTTTAATAATCAAAATGAAACATGTGCACATATAAGAGCATGTGAGATAGATTTCTAAATCACCCTTAAGCATATGTAGTATATAAATCACAAGAATCCCATGTAACACTAAAACAATTCATTTAAATTATTCTATCTTGTATTTCTCAATACCATGTCAACTGTGCACTATGAATTGGATTAAGAAACACCTTGATTTATACAAGTATATCTTGTTCCCTAGAATTTAAGTTGCTACTTAAGTCATCCAAGTTCAGTCGTTCCATTAGAAATTTAGATATCACACCATGATTGATATTGAGGAGATATTTATTGGAATGTTATAATCCACAATGTTACGTTACTGATATCATATTAACTCCTAAAATAAAATGTTAATAAGTAAACTCATAGTGAAAACCATTGGTCCATGATCCATGATTAAATATGAGTGAAGTAAGACAAATCGACAAAACCACTATAATTTTTTGTGATCTTTTGATTTTTTATTTAATTTTATATTTCAATTATAAATTAATAATATCAATTTTTTGTTTAAAATAGTTTTAAAAATATAGAAACAACTAATTCATCCTCTATAGTTTTTATTATATTAGGAAATATTTCTCATCAAGCCTGACTATTGATATTTAATAGGGAGTTTGATAAAAAAATGAAAACTAGTGGACTATATTGTTTAGTTAAAGGATCATAAATCATTACCAAAATATTTTAAAAGTGTTTATTATAATTACTAGAAGACCAAGATGATGGTTTACTAATGCACACCTATCATAGGATGTGGAAAATTCAAATTTATAAATATTTCCTAGTATAGTATAGAGATTGACTAGTATTATCTCACTTGAGTAGCAATAAATCCAATCAAAAAATTATTTATAATTCACTTAAACTATATATTTTTGTTTTTTTATTAGTTTATTAAAACAATGAAATTTTTGGGTTTTCATTTTTTAATAAATAATGAAATGAATAATTAAAACTTAAATGAATATGAAGACATAATTAAATTAGGGAGAAATGTCTTGGTCCAAGGTTTGATAACATAGGTTCATTCATTATTATTTTTTGTTTTAATTCAATTTTACAATTCATTTTATTAAACCTAATTAACAAATTACTTTACTTTGATTTATTGATTGTGTGATTTTAGCATTCCTTCACCACACCAAACCCCTCCTCCTTCAACAGTCAAATAGTATAACACCTCAACTAAGAATGAAACTCCTAAAAGTATAATTTCCACCATATTTCGTTTCACCCCTTCAATAAACCCCAACTCCACTATATTAAGGTTTTTCTTAATAAGAGGGATGATAAATAATGAATCAAAAATAATTAATGGAATTATAAATAATTCCATGGTGGATGACCATATCACCAATAAAATAATCTCAAACCCACCACAAATAGAATAAAAACGTGGTGAATTGAAGAAAAATAATTAAGAATGTAGTAAAACCTCCCCTAGGAAAGACTTGGGTTAGTCACATTCCATTCACAAAGTGAAAAGAGATAATGATGGAACCATGGAAGAGAGATAGAATGAGATTAGGGTTGGAAGAGAAAGGGATATAGAAGAGAAAATTAAAACACTTGAATTAAATTATGCATATGTGTTACACTATAAAATTAATTGAAAAGAAAAATAAAAAGGAAATTAAAACCCTAAAGCAGTGATATCCATAAATCATAGAAAAATGGTAGATCCTTGAGAACCGATCCAGAATCCTCTATCCTAGCTTCTTATTTATAGTGCTTCCAGGTGCTCAGGACATCATAAATGGCATCATAAATGGGTCTTTGTGGACCCAGATCATAAAAAGGGTCCTCCATTATTATTATGTTGAATCTGTTTGATCTCAGTCCTATAAAATGGTTTCATTTCATTTAATATAATTTCAAAATATGTAATGTTTGTGTCCAAAATTTTGATTTCAAAAATATTCCATGTCGCAAATAGTGGATTCACGATGTGTAGTGTATGGGACCATACATTTCATTGCTGGTTGAATGGATTGCTTTAAAATCCAGAATACCTTCATTTTACACATTGTGAATGACTTACATGATTTGTAAAGTTGATTTCTAGATAGTTCCATTCTGAATCAACTCGGTTCTTCATTTTCAATCTTAGTACAGGGTCCATGAATTTCCATTAACTCTAATGCAACATCATTCTACATTTAAATATCTGATGTCATGCGGCACTGCTTTTCGAATTTGCACAGAGTTTATTTAGACTAATTAATTCATTTTATATCCATTTTTTATCAACCTCAATATACTTCCATAAAATATAAAAACCATTAAATAATATAATAATAAATTAATTAAATTGCCTAAAAATTGTTTTTAAATAAAAATAAACATGAAAAATATTACCATATCAATTCCACCAAACTTATAAATTTCTTATCCTCAAGCATGTAATCTCAAAAAAATTCAAAGGAATATCATTCTACTAATATTAAAATTTCAAATCAAAATAATGAGATGTTTGATAATAAAAAATAAATGTTCAAATTTTACACAATGAAAATTTTTCAACTCCTCATTCTTAAAGGAAACAAAGTCAAATAAGTATTTTACTTTCCTTCTTTTGAAAAAGAAAAGATATTACTTCTGTTAACTTCTATTTATTTATTCAAAATTAATGTGCATTATAATAGCATTTTACCTCAGATTTTATTATTTTTACACATCTCTCAAGGTAATAGATATAACTATACTTGTGCTAAAACCTTAAGTGCATGTTACTACCCTAGGATTTCAAGGAATCTAACATGTCCACCATGATGGGTCATGAAAGGGTAGGATTTTTCATCCCCCACATTGAGAAGATTCTATATATGGTAGAGCTAGAGGATGCGATCTACTCCCATGGTACCACCTGTCCATTGACTGACCATGAAAAGGTGTTGTTGGGCATGTACTCCCCTCCACACGTCTCTGTGGGTCACAAAATTTCTAGCATGAACAAGGGAGAAGGATCAGGAGAATCATACGGATGTGAAGCCTACAAGGAGTCAACTAGAGATGAAGATCCTATTGTCCATCAGGTAGATCTTATGAAATTCATGCATCCTTTGGATATCACTCATTCATAATTTTTTTATAATCCCTTATTTTACTTGTGTAGGATTAAAAAAGCATGGGGGTGGGGGGGGGTTTCTGTGGCTATGGGATGGTATGAATATAATGTCCAAGAGAGAGAAGAAGAGGGCTAAAATACCAACATAGAAAAAGCAATGCACATTTTTTTTGAAATAAAACATGGAAGGAAATGAAAACACATATTTACAAGGGAATGATTGTGTGAATAAAGACACAATAGAGGAAGAAAATATGAAGGTAATGAGAAGATGTAATATTTACAAAACAAAAAAAAAACTTCTCCCAACAAGAATATAATGCAAGTGTTCTTTTTTTTCTTTTCCTTTTTTTCTTTGTTTTTTCGAAAGTCGACCTTGAAACAGATCTCACACTCATATCCCAGCCAATGTTTGATCTCCTCATGACACTAATTGTAATAGTTATAACAAGATCAAAGGTTGAGGAAGAGTGATTTTTGACCTACCCAAGACACAACCCATTTTTTCATTTTTTTTCATTTTTTATTTTGATTTTTTTTTGAATTTTTTTTGAACACTTTTCAATATAATTTGTACAATACATTCCCAAATCCCACTGAATAACAACATCCCCCCACACTAAAATGGATGCTTGCACTTAAGTATATGATAACACACCGAAAATTAAGGAATGATACCCAAAAATGAAATCCATTCCCCCCACACTTAAATTTCAAAAACTTATCCAATTAAAATCTATGTTGATATTGTGTGGGATAAGGTATTGGGATTGTAATTTGGCTATCAAGGAAAAGGTTTTCATAGGCTTGAAGTGGCTTTCAAAAGTAGGATTAATGTAAGGGAAATGGGAGGCTATTTGGCTATTGTGATTATCATGTGGTTCAGAAAATGCCTCTATCATATTAATACACACTAAGGTAGGAAATTCAGCTTGAAGGTCCACAAACTCAAGACTCCCAAATGGGGGTGAAAACACACATTTTGAAAAGTTGGCCATAGGTGGCCTTGGAATGAAAGCAAATGTTGTTCCTCACGGTTCGGGAAAATCATTTTCCAAATCAAAAAGTGAGCATTAAAAATTTATTAATTTTGACACAAAATTCTTTATCCAAATTCATGATGAAAATACAAAATTTTTGAGATGAAAACATGTATGTTAACTCCCCAAAATGGTTGGACAAAATTTCAAAACACAATGGTGAGTAAGCATGAATCTTTTTTTGTATTTGTGTTTTTTGGTTTTTTTTAGTTTTTAAGGTTTTTTTTAAAATAAAAACCCACATAATAAAGAAAAAAAGGTTTTGATGAATAAAGTGGTAAAAAGAATGAAAGATAGAGGAAGAAGAAGAAATAGGTAGAGAGAGGAATAGATAGAGAGAGTTAAAGGGAAAGAGGTGCCCCCTGCTTTGGATTTGGTGGGTCGCCTTCTCCATCTAGTGGTAGGTCGGCTAGAGAGGTTGGGGAGCCAGTGGAAGTTGATGTTGATCTAGGATTGTGCATCCTCTCATGGTGATGCTTTAACCGATGCCCATTAACTGTGAATGTCCTTTTGGAAGGAGGGTCTTGGACTTGCACTGCACCAAATGGGTAAACGTTAGTAATAACAAAAGGACCTTCCCAACGAGAATTAAGCTTACTTGGGTGAAGTCAGAATCTAGAATTGAAGAGAATTACCTTTTCACCTTCATGAAATACCTTTCTCAGGATGTGTCTATCATGGAGTACCTTAGCCTTCTCTTTGTATAGTGTATAATTCTCATAGGATTCAAGTCAAAGCTCCTCCAGTTCAGCCAATTGCAACATTCTTTCTTCACCAAATTTTTCAAGATCAAAATTACAAGTTTTTACTACCCAAAATGACTTATGTTGGATTTCAACTGGTAGATGACATGCTTTACCAAAAACTAGCCTAAAAGGAGACATCCCAATGGGTGTTTTATAGGCAGTTCGATAAGCCCAAAGGGCTTCACCAAGTCTCTCAGGCCAATCTTTTCTGGTGGGCTTAACAATTTTCTCAAGTACCCTTTTCACTTCTCTATTAGAGAGTTCAGCCATGCCATTTGTTTGAGGGTGATATGCAGTTGAAGTTTTATGTACAACCCCATTCTTTTTCAGAAGAGATTCCATCGTTCTATTACAAAAATGGGTTCCTAAGTCACTGATCAAGGCACGAGGTGTGCCAAATCTATGGAAGATTTATGTCTTTAGGAACTCACTAACAGTATGAGCATCATCCTTCCTTGTGGGTTTGGCCTCAACCCACCTTGAAACATAATCGACCACAAGAAGAATGTATGAGAATCCATTCTAAGGGGGAAATGGTCCCATGAAATCGATGCCCCAAACATCAAAGATTTCACAAAAGATTAAGGGTTTTGGAGAATTTCATTTCTTTTAGAGATTGTTCCAAACTTTTGGCAAGTGGGACATGATTGACATAACTCATGTGAGTCCTTGAAGAGTGAAGTCTAGAAGAATCTAGAGTCTAGGACCTTTCGGGAAGTGAGTGACAGAATTCTAAGATGGAAGAATGCTCATTTTCTTCAACACATCTCCTAATTACCATGTCTGCCCCAATTTTCCAAAGTTTATTTTCTTCCCAAAAATAGTATTTTGAATCACTTTTCAACTTCATTTTTTGTTCTTTTGAAAAATTTTCAGGAAAAACACCATAAACCAAGTAATTTACAATTGGGGCATACCATGGTATTTTTGGAGTGAGATATGAAAGGTGCTCAGTGGGGAATTCAGGATCGATGATTTCAGATTGAGAAGAATTAGAAATTCTACTCAAGTGATCAGCCATAGGGTTTTCTTTTCCTGGTATATCTTTTATTTCAAGGTCAAATTCTTGGAGCATTAGGATCCATCTTATTAGCCTCGGTTTGGAATTACTTTTCTTGAGTAAGAACTTTATAGCAGAATGGTCTGTGAAGATGATGATTTTGGCACCTAAGAGATAGGACCCGAATTTATCTAAGGCAAAAACCACTACTAAAAGATCCTTTTCAGTCACAGTGTAGTGATATTGAGTTTCATCCAATGTTTTTGAGGCATAATAGATTACATGAGGAATTTTTTCTCTTCTTTGACCAAGAAGAGCCCCAACAGATATATCAGAAGCATCACACATCAATTCAAAGGGTAATGACCAATCTGGGGGTTGGATTATCAGGGCAGATGTAAGATCATTTTTGAGTTCAATGAAGGCTCTCTTGCAAACCTCATCAAAATGGAAAGAGACATCATTTTGGAGCAAACGAGTGAGTGGGAGAGAAATTTTGCTAAAGTTATGGATGAATCGCCGATAGAAACCAGCATGACCGAGGAATGATCAGATGTCTCGAATAGAAGAGGGTTGAGGAAGTGATTGGATCACTTCAATTTTGTTAGGATCAACTTCAATACCATCTTTTGAAACTTTGTGCCCTAGAACAATCCCATTTGCATCCATGAAGTTACATTTTTCAAAATTTAACACAAGGTTACACTTGACACACTTTTGGAGGACTAGAGAGAGTGAATGCAAGCATGACTCAAATGACTCACCATAAATGGTAAAGTCATCCATGAAGACTTCCATGCAGTGTTCTATGAATTCTGAAAAGATACTCATCATACACCTCTGGAATGTTGCAGGAGCATTACAAAGGCCAAAAGGCATTCTTCTATATGCATATGTTCCAAAGGGGCATGTGAAAGTAGTATTTTCTTGGTCTTGAGGTGTGATTGGGATTTGGAAGTAGCCAGTGTATCCATCAAAAAATCAATAGTGTGACTTTACGACCAATCTTTCTAGCATTTGATCAAGGAATGGAAGAGGGTAGTGATCTTTTTGGGTTTCAACATTCAATTTCCTATAGTCGATGCACACACGCCATTTGTTATTCACTCTAGTTGTGACTACCACTCCATGTTCATTTGTGAAAACAGTTATCCCACCCTTCTTAGGTACAAATTGAATTGGACTAACCAATTCACTATCAGAAATTGGGTAGATAATACCAGCTTGAAGAAGCTTGGTGATCTCTTCCCTAACTACCTCAAGTATGAGTGGATTGAGTCTTCTTTGTGGTTATCTAATTGGTTTAGATGATTCCTCAAGATGGATGTGATGCATGCAAAGGGCAGGGTTGATTCTTGATATGTCATCTAGGGTCCAACCTAAGGATTTTTTCTTTTCCTCTAACACTTGAACAAGTTTGGACTCCTCGGTTTCAGTAAGTGTGGTAGAGATAATGACAGGATACAAGTGATCATGGAAGAGGAATGCATATTTCAGGTGTGTAGAAAGAGGTTTCATATCAGTCTCATCTTTCACTTTTGGGATAGATAACTCAGGAATAGAAGAAGGGATTTCATTTGCTTCAGATTCATTTTACTTAATACTGTCCAAGGTGGAGCAATAGATATTAGAGTTGATGTGGGATTCAAGAGAGTTTTCAAGTTCTTCTAGATTGATAGAGTCTATGAATGAGAGGTCCACATAAACTTCACCATTTATGACTTGGTTAATCATGGTGCAAATTTCACAAGATCCTTTGTCATTAGAACATGAAGAACATGGTGGATTGGGGTTCAATTGAATATTAGAAGTGTCCTCAGAAGCATGGATTGAGAATGCAGAGTGATCCTCAGATGGGTATCGCATGGTGTGGAAAATGTTGAACTTGACCAGTTGGTCACTGAATTCCATGGATAGGATGCCTGAATGGACATCAATCTTGGTTCTCGCAGTCATGAGGAATGGTCTTCCTAGAATTAGGGGAGATCGAGAAGAGTTCGTCTCACCTTCCATGTCAAGGACATAGAAATCATCAGGGAAGATAAGATCATTGACTCGGACAAGGACATCCTCAATTATTCCCTCAGGACTGGCTGTGCTTCGATTGGATAACTGAATGACAACACCCATTGGGTGCAAGGGACCTAGACCAAGGTTGCAGAATATGGATTTAGGCATGACATTAATTGAGGCTCCTAGGTCTATGAGTGCATCATCAAAGTTGGAACTCCCAATTTGGCATGGAACTGTAAAGGTACCTGGATCTTTGCACTTAATGGGTATGGACTGCTGGGTGGAAACATTTTCGAAGGTCCTAAGTTGCCTCTTATGGGTACACAAATCCTTGAGAAACTTGGCATACTTAGGAATTTGTTTTATGGCATCTAAGAGGGGAATGTTGACTTCAACACGTCTAAACATGTCGATCATTTCAGGATCAGGTTCAAAGGACTTCCTTGGTTTAGAAACAGCTTGTGGAAAAGGAATTGGATTCCTAAGTGGAATGGAAGGAGGTGAGGGAATGGATTCAGGTTCTTTTTCAAGTTTATTTTTCTTTTCATTTTCTAGGTCAGCATTCAAAGGAGGGTTTGAGGATTTATCTTGAGTCATAGCAAGTTGCTTTCATGATCCATGTGCAATTGCACTTGCATTACCCTTGGGGTTGGGTAATGGTTGAGCTGGGAGTTGGGAAGAATTTGATTGTTGTTACTGGCTCAGGTGGGATGCAAGTTGACCTATTTGAGTTTCAATGTTCTTGAGACTAGAACGGGTGAAGGTGGCAAGATCTTCCACTGCACTTTCCCATGGTTGCTTGGAAGAAGAGGCTTGTCCTGTATAGGGATTGCCTTGATTTTGGTTCTTGGGAAATTGATTGTATTGGTTTTGGAATTGGGATGGCTCACTAGGATAATGGAATCTCGGAGGAGGATTGTTCCTTTGAGGTTGAGGAACAAAAGGATAAGGTTGATGGAAGTTACCCCCACCTTAACCATATTGGAATTGGTTTGGGTTTTGAGGAGGTAATTGAGGGGGGTGAGACATGGGGTTGCCATACCTCAATCCTTGGTTAAAGTTAGAGGAGAAGGGCTCAGAGTGAGGTTGGTTGAAGTTTCTAACAAACTGACCTGTTAGTTGAGGATTGGTGTTCCGCTGAGCATATGCTTCATTGAGCTCCATTGGTCTAGATGAATCGGATTGATCCTCTTGAAGTTGTGGACATGTGTCAGTTGTATGAGATGGAGAGTTGTAGATTCCACAGTTTTTGATAGGTCTAGGAAACATTGATTGCAGAGAAGACGAGGTTGGGGATTTGGTGGCCACATCTAGCTGTCGCACAAGACCTGTAAGTTCACTCATCCACTCGGTCATTTTGTTCGGCTCAATTGATTGATTATCTTGGGCTTGTTTGACTTGAGCATGTGCTCGAGTATGGAATTGTTGTGTGTTTGCAGCCATGTTACTTATGAGATCTCTTGCAGCTGCAAGAGTTTTATCAACAAGAGCACCACCACTTGCGGCATCTATGAGAGTTCTCTCCATAGCCAAAAACCCATCATAGAAGTATTAGATCAAGAGTTGGTCAGGGATTTGATGATGTGGGCAGGTTGCAACAAGCTCTTTGAACCTCTCCCAGTACTCATGGAGTGATTCACTTGGGAACTGACAAATACCACTTATTTCCTTTTGGATAGAAGCAGTACGAGAAGTAGGAAAGAATTTTTCTAAGAAAAGCCGCTTCATGTCATTCCATGTGGTTATGGAACCAGGATGTAGGTAGTAGAGCCATGACTTGGCAGAGTCAGCTAGGGATAAAGGGAAGGCTCTAAGTTTGATTTGTTCTTCAGAAACCCCTTGAGGCTTCATGGTAGAGCACACAACTTGGAACTATTTAGGGTGGAGATGTGGATCCTCACTGGATAGCCCGTGGAAATGAGGAAGAAGATGAATCAAACCCAATTTGAGTTTGAAGTCAGCCTCTATGTTTGGATATTGAATACCAAGGGGTTGGTAATTCATATCAGGGGCAACAAGTTCTTTCGATGTTTGTTCCCTAGGATTGGCCATATCGAATTCAATTGGTAGGGCAATGATTGGTTCTTGGGTGATTTGGTTATCCCTAATGGTCCTCCTAAGTCGACGAAGAGTTCTATCAATTTCAGGGTCAAACAAATCCGAGGGATTGTTTGGGAGGCTACTGGGCATTCAGAGAGATTTTGGAAGAAAGAGGAAGATGTGTTTTCCTTTGTGTTTTTTTTTCAGTTTTTTTTAAATTTTGTTTTTTTGGGATTTTTTTACAATAACCAGAAACTAATGACTACATAAAGCACCATCCACAGTGATGGTGCCATTTGAAATGCACGGCCGATTGTCGCTTATCGACCGGTCAAAATTCCGGTGCTCTGCTAATGTGTATAGCAACACTCGGGTCGAATCCTTGGCGATGATACTTTGTAATAGTCATTTGTTTTTAGTTGATTGTATTTTGATTAGGGGGGTTTGTTTGCAGAGCTTAATTGAAATGATTGATTGACTATAATTGATTTAACAAATTGATAAATATTAGGGTGATTTCATTATTAGGGTGTTAATCTTGTGATATCCTTGAGCTTTGCTTTATATTGCATTTAAATTAACACCCACTTCACAAGTTGACGTCGATTACAATTCCTAAGTGTTAAAGCTTTAATCCAAGCCTTAACTTAACTATAATTCTAAACTCAATCAGTACTTGTTTATGGTAGTGTATTTATGGTTCCAATAATCCATGGAAACCACATGCTAAACAAAAGATGTCATTAATCAATGACATATTAAGTCCAACATACACAATGTTAAATTAACGAATACTCATCGAGCAAATACTCTCAATCACTTAACATCCCTAAATTTTGACTCACCCCAATGAGATATTTACTCAGACATTTGGGTGTTTAATATTCTGGTTAAAATAATTATGATGATAAAATATGAATAGAAGAAAAAGAAAGGGATTAGAAAAGAGTGGTAAACCGGACACACACACACACGAACAATGATGATAATTAAAAACAAAATTTTGATTGAATGAGAAATCAAAAGAAGGGAAGGGGATTCAAATTAATTTAAACTATTTTAAGAACATAAATATTAAACTACAGAAGGTGGATGAGAATAAGAGATATTGAATAAGTAACTTGCATTAAAACAAAATTACAAAGAAAGAGAATTACAAGATTACAAAAACGAAGAACACGAAAGAAAGTGAAAACAAAGAGAGGAG
Organism: Viscum album; assembly: GCA_963277665.1. NCBI lineage: Eukaryota > Viridiplantae > Streptophyta > Magnoliopsida > Santalales > Viscaceae > Viscum > Viscum album. The sequence continues at coordinate 550,121,049 of OY728148.1, forward strand.
AAAAGGTATCTCAAGTGAAAACTTGAGTATGGAAGGTCCTCCCAATCCTTTTTCAAGGATTTTGTCGTGCCAATATGATCTCCTATATTCTGAAATGCCAACCCCTCTCAAGGAGAGAAGGGGAGAGTATTTATAGCCCAAGGAGTGGACTGTTTGCATTCCCAATCTGTCCTTCCAATTGAATCGCAAATTTGGATATTCAGGCAGCCGAATCATCAAATATCCCCTTCTTAAAAGTTGTATACAATAATGTTGACCGACGAATCTCAAAATATGGAGTCATTTTGACTTCATAATCAAAAGTTATGTCCGGTTGATTAAACAATGTTAAACTGTCCATTTCAATCCAGTCTTTTTAAAGTCTATAATGTGAAAGGGTTTTTGAATATGAATATGCCTTCAAATACGAATGGTTTCTTCAACAAAGTCGGCCACATATATCTCCTATTTCACACTGAAACATCTCAGCTCGATTTGATGCTTACATCATGAGATATGTCATGCATACTATACTGATTTTAATTATCGTCCAGAATGGTGGGATGGAATTAAAAGCATATGTTGGGCCCCTTGTTTTTGGATTTGGGCCTTGAAATTTTTATCCAAGATGACATGTAGTGTCCCCCGAATTATGGTGGAGTGTTAAGGTTTTTGGACTTCTGTATTGAGCCCAGTAAATCAATCTTCATGAATAGTCCAGTTTCTTCACAGATTCTTTGGTCTTGTTTGTGAGGACCATATAACCCTTCAAATGGAAGAATTGGCTCATGGTACCTTCTAATGAAATGTTTTATATTGAAATGAGAATCCTAAAAAACAAGAACCACACAATTTGGATTAGTATAGTGATAGTTATTATTAAAACATTAAACTGACTCAATTGGATTACTTCTAAAAATGCTCAAAAATTATACTTAATATTAAAACATTAATATTTCACACAAATTATACACATTTCATATAAAATAAGTAAAGAGGAAATATAATAAATCATGAAAATATTAACAATATCATGGATCCATAGGGGTAATATTTTTTTACTAGGAAAATAGATAGAATTTTTTATGTGGATATCCGTCACATACTTAAGATCATTTTTCATACTTTTCTTATGCCTAGACATGTTTTTATTTATCTCATTTTACTGTCACACTTAAATCATATGAATGAGACAACCAATGATGAATCCCTAAGCCCACACGAGTCATTATCATTATGAGAAACAATATATAATCATATGATTTCTCATTTATAAGAGATTGTTGATACAAGGTTGGACACTCACTGTCTAAATTTGTTGATTGACCACTCGGTGTGTCTTGTCCAAGGAGGGATATGGTTGGAGAGAAGGTCTCTCTGAACAAGGAACTTTCTTTTACAATGTGTTTTAGTTCATGAATTGGGTAACTCCAAGGGAATTGAATTCTACCTAAATAAGGGGGAATGGGAATATAATGAATTATGATAATGAAGATATAGAACACAAGGGAAGTTCCATGATGATATAGGACAACTATTGACCATGTTCAAAACAAAACATTCATTGTAATTTTTATGAGGATGGGGACAAACAAATGAGGTTTGACCATTTTCCATGTTAGAAACATGAAACCTATCTCAAAAGGTCATCCAAATACTTATGGGGTGTGAGCTTGGGACATTAGGTGATCTAATATAGCATGGGACCATGCTTTTAAGGGGGACTTATTCATATGTAGAGAATGAAGAGGATCCAAATAAGGGGACACATGAAGTTTGGGGATGAAGTGATGGAATTTTATAATGGATTTCAACCATATTGGAATTACACCACCATATATTTGAGAACATTGGTTAGGTGTATAGTTTTGAACAAAGGTCAAACTCATCTTCTAAGAGGAGTGTCATCTTGGATGATGAGTGACAATCAAAGAACATGAATGATGTAGTGTGTGTCTGTCACCGAAGGAAATAACTTTTTAGAAAAGGGATGAAGATGATACACAATTTAATATCATGCAATCAGGTTGATGGACATATAGTTTAACATCATATGGTTAGGATGTTAGACATGTAGTTTAACGTCATATGGCGAGGATGTTAGACAATAATTTTAACCTCATACGATGAGGATGTTGTACATGTAGTTTAATGTCATATAGAGAGGACTTAAAATTGCACAATTCAAAGTTATGTTATTGGGATGTGAAGCCGGGAAGTTTTATTTCTTATAGCTTGGATGTGGTCATATGTCATGAAAAATTCCCTCCCATCCAAAGTGGAGGGAGGTGTAGGAGGATATCACAATAGTATTGCTCCCTAGAGAGGGGACTATGTGGAAAAGGGATCTTGGAAGACTCTGGACTAAGAAAAATAATTTGGGGAAAGTTAAACATAGTTTAAGTTAGTGATGGTTAGACCTAAGAGTTCTGTGTGTTAGAGGGAATATGTGTGGCATAGTGGATAGGTGACCCACTGTAAATTGAGGTGCCTAGGGGGACCTAACACATAATATGTCCTAGTAACATCTCGTATGCATATATTTTAAGGTCATGGTGCTTGTACCATGAAACTTAGTTTTAATGTCATAAATCTTGGACCGTAAGGTGACTATCTCCAAAAGGATATGTGTAGCATGGTGGAGTTACAACCCAATGTGAAAGGAAGGACAAGGGATACCTAATACCATACAAAACATTCTTAGGGGGACCCAATCATAGTTTAAAATCATGATTCTTGGACTTGGGATCCATGTTTAAGGTCATAGAGTTCATACCATGTGACATTAGTTTAAATCTATAGAGTTTGGACCAATGGGAACCCTAATGTTTTTAGCAGGAAAGAATGGGAAGTAACCCAATGTAAAAGGAGGGCCAAGGGAGGCCCATTCCATGAAAAAATAAGGGGAAGGTTGAAAATATTTTAAGGTCATAATTCTTGGTCCTGGGATCTTAGTTTAAAGTCATAGAGGTCATACCATTGGAAAATAGTTTAATAGTCATAATCCTTGGACCAGATGGATTTGTGTCTCAAATGATTATTCAAAACTTTGAAATGGTTACCCTATATAAATTTATGGGCCTAGAAGTCCACCTAACACCTCAAAAACCACCTCTAAGGCAACTTGTACCCAATTTTATGGTCAGGATTCTTGGACCTTGGGGTAATCATCTCAAATAGTCATGTATATTGTAGAAAAGTGAAAAATATGACTTGAATTGAGGCCAAGAAGACCCAAAGCCACATAAAAGATTCCTAGGATAACTTTCACATAGTTTAAAGTCATGATACCAGGACTTGAGATCCTAGTCTAAGTTCTTAGAGTTATAACCAATAGGGTACTTATGCATCTCAACCTTTTTGGAAGAAAACCTCCCCCAAATCCTAAGCCCACATGAGATATGATTAGTGTGAGAAAAAAGGAGTGGTATGGATTACCATTTATTTTAGGGGAGAACACAATGAGGGATGTAACTGATCAATGAATTCCATGAGGGTGATTGGGAATTTTAAGAACTGTATAGTGAAAGTAGAGTAACCCACATAGGGGAACAAAGTTTGACCATGTTTGAAACATAGGTTTTATATCTATGTTGGTTTAGGAAGGGGTAAAAAACACAAGATCAACCATTGAATGAGTTCAAAACACAAGAAACACTATTTGTATCAAAATATCCTCTGAGGCGTGAGACCAGGATGGTATGTGATCCAATGTGTCATGATACCATTCTACTAGGGAGCCTGTTTAGATCGAAAGGATGATGAGTATCCAAATCGGAGAAAGAATGAAGTGAATAAGTTGAATTAGGGAATGTTACAGAGAGAATATTATATTTCCTAGTATATCTTCCTCCACATGTTTAAATGCATTGGATGATCTTGTGGGTATAAGAGAGTCAAGCCTGATACAAAGGGATAAGAACCTAAAAAGAGTATATGGTTGGACTGGCCCCAATATGAAATATCCAGGTATCACTATGTATAACATGAGAATGGGAATCAATCCACACATAGTTCTAGGATATAGCATGACAGGTGACTGACATTGGTGAGGCGATGTCCTCTCTGTAGAGGATGTAAAATTATCTCATATTATGAGGTGTCCTTATTTTATACTGTGTACTATGCAATTCATCTCTAACCTATCATAAAAATCATTCAAGTTTTATACAGTGTATTTTCTAACATCTTGTGATTATCATATGAAGAATCCAGATTTCACATGGGGTAATTTTTTATCATCATCCCATACTTATCAAATTTTTAATCCTACATTATTCAAATAGGGTAAGTTTGTAGTTTATGGTCATGAACTAAGGACATAGGGCTTGGTAGTTTAAAGTCATATAACAAGAACTAGGGAAACTACTAGTTTAAAGTCATAGAGCTCAGACTTTAGGGTAAATTTCAAGTTTAAGGTCATGTATCTTTGACCAATGGAGGGTACAATTGTCCTACGGGGGGTTGTGTGGCACTAAAGAGTGACAAACCAATATGGAAGGAGGTCCAAAGGGCCTCCCTTCCACACAAAACTTGAGAAACCATACCTGAGTCTTGCCTTTTGTTAATAGGAGAGAGATAATGTCATAACAAGTTGATGAAGAGGGATGGACCTAAGATAAAATATTCAAGCATCTCTATGTATCCCATAAAGATGGGAATCAATACAGTTGTAGTACTGGAACACGATGTGGTAGGAGACCGACACCAGTAAGGGGATTTCGTCTCGAGCAAGGATACTGAATCATCCCATATTTAGATATGTGGCATCCCAAACTTATATGGGGTAAGGCTATAGTTTAACATCATTTTCCAAGGATGTTGATGTTTGTTCATCCCATATTTTTCATATGAGGAATCCTAATTTTGTATGGGGTAAATCATCTCATATTAAGAAGAATATCTATATTATATAGGGTAAGATCACAATTTAACATCGGGATCTAGGGGAATTGGGGGTTTTTATACCATATTTATGATATATGATAATCCCGATTTTATACAAGGTAAATCATCTCACATTAAGAGGAATATCAATTTTATACAGGTTAAGGATATAGTTTCATGTTGTGTGTTGAGGATGTTGGTGATTCTTATGCATTGAGAGACCCATTATTTCTTCCTCACACTGGGTTGTGAGGGTATCTCAACCTACTAACAGGTCAAGGAAAATGAATGTTGATTAAACCTAAAAATGAGTCCCATGAGAAAATTTTGGGGTCATAGATCCATAAGTAACATATGGATTTGCGATGAATCTACAACTGGTCCTAGGGACTGAAGGTCAAGGTGTGACTATATATCCCATGTGGATGGAAATCAAGCTGCACATAGTTTTTGGGATTAGTGAAGGAATAGGCTTGCTGATACACCATGGACGAAGTAAACCATGAAAACGTTGGAATAATTCACATAGTTTAGGGTCATAATACTTATACCAGGGATCATTGTTTGAGTTCATAATGGTTGTTCCAAATAGGTAGGGGGGGGGTTGAGGATGTTCAGGTGGTGAAAAAGAGTCAAAAATTTTGTAACAATTTCCAAGAAGTCCATGTACCACATAAAGTGTTCTAAAAGCCAGTTGAACACAATTTAAAGTTTATGCTGACTAGAATATGGATAATAGTTTAAAGTTATCATGAATGGACTATTAGTTAATAATTTAAAGTCACGATGTTTGGACTAGTAATGAATAGTTTAATGTCATGATGCTCAAAATAGGGAAATGTTCATTTTAATGGAATTTTTGTGGTGTAAAAATGGTAGAGCCTGATGTGAAAGGAGGGAATGTAGGCCCACATAGTACAAAAATACCTCAAAAAAATGGAACATAGTTTAATGTTGTAATTATTTGACTGAAAATGGGGCCAAGGTGCTGAAGGGTTGATAAGTTTGTCGCTAGGATCGATGATGGGAAGTCTAGGCACCATTACGTATCCCATAAGAATGGGAATCAAGCCCCATGTAGTTCTAGATGGGAAGAGTGGTAGAAGACCAACACATGAACTGGGGGAAATCCTCTCTGATGAGAGAATTAAGGCACCCCATGGTTTTTGTGGGGCGTCACATGCATATGACATGGGGTAATGCTATGGTATATCATTGTGTATTGAGAACACTGATCTTCATTCATCTCATATTAAATGAGGCATCATGATTTCCTAGGGGGTAAGGTTCTTGACCATCTCATACTAATTGTATGATGCATCCTAGTTGTATATGAGGTAGGACATTGGGATCTTCCCATACTCATTGCATGAGGCATCCAAGTTTTATATGGGGTAAGATCACAGTTTAACATCATGTACTCTATATTTTAGGATTTTTAGTTTAAATTCAAAAAACTTGGACTATGATTGATTTTATTCTAAATTCCTAAAGCTCAGACTATAAGAGATACAAATAGTTTAAGTTCATAATTATTGGACCGATTAAAAATAGTTTAAGGTTATAATTCCTAGACCCATGAAAATAATTTATGGTCATGTTTCATGGGACATGCTCCTCATGTGAAGTACAACTTAATAAACTTAGCTTTGGTGGGTGGTACAATATGATCTATATCCATGGTGATCAAAGATTGTGCTCCATTAGAATAAGAATTATAGATGATGTAATGTCCTTCCCATTTGGGTTACAACTATAGTAGATTATTTCTGGGTATCATTAGTGTTATGAGATCCAATATAGTGTCACCTTGGAGGAAGGAGTGGAGGTGAACCTTTTTGTTGAATGCTCACGATATTCTATCCTGATGCCTCTCTAGATTGTGTAAGGCCTATAGAATATTCTCATTATGGGATTTCAACTCATCTATATAGACTTATTACATTATTTTTGGTGTTTTTGGTAGTATAAAATAGTTTAGAGTGATGAAAAATGAACCTTTATGGGAATGAATGCCTATGCTCCATACACCAGGGAGTATGTGGTCACCTGGGTGGAATTTTGGTTCATCATCTGATAGGCCTAGAGGGTGTTTGGGAGCTTATACAACAAAATAATTTTGTTATGGTCCACCATATTCTATAGTTTATTATATAGGGTCTTTTTGAATGCCTTAATATTCCCATTTTCTTAGGCATGTTAGTGAGAATTATAATTGGATCAAATTTTTTACTTTGTGTATAATTTCTTCAACTTGATAGCCCAGAAGTCGATGCCATTGTTGGTAAGAAAAGTGTGGGGAACTCTAAATTGGTGAATGATGTGGGAGATCATGAAATAAATCATAGATTAGGATTTTAATTGAGAGAAACTTCTTCCCCCCCACTTAAAGTAGACATCTGTTGCGATTATAATGAACCTATACTAGCAAGATGCCACTAGCAATTATGGCTCCATGACATCAAGTACTCATAATGAAAAGTGATAAGTGTATTTGGTGGTACGAAGTAGATTTGGAGGTTGAGTAACAAAGTTTTAATTGATCTGACAAACATGAAACCTCTTTGAAAACTCGATGCAGTCATTTACCATAATGGGACAGATGTAACCCATCCTCTGAATCTAGTGGGATAAATTCAATCCTTCTTGATGGTTTCCACAAGATCCGACATGGTATTCATGAATATTCTAAGGTATCTATTCTCCTTGAATTAAAAAGAGGATAATTCCATAAAATCATCATCTCTATAGATTATTATTAAGGTTGATATCACTCTGGAGGGTAAACTACACTCCATGCAAGTGGATTCACTCACACTCATCTTGGTCTCACAATAGAATTCCACACTGGAGATACTAAAAAAGGGACTCATCCAATCAAAAATTTGTTATACTGTAGGGGGATATGAGGTCCCTAGTGTAGAAGTACCAGAAACTAGTTGGTTTACATACCGGTTATCATTATCTAAAGTGGATGTGGAAATGCCCCTCTGATGTGCCATGTGAATGAACATGTCATCATGGTTAAGCTCTACATGAGATGTAGCCAAAATTTCCAAGGTGTAATGTTGATCATTATGTTACTGAGGAACATATGGCACCTCTAGTTGGGTAGGGAACTAATCCATCACCTGATGAGTATGCTTCAGTAGGAGAAAAACACTTTATTCCTAAATATGTAGTCACCATTAATCTTCTTGATGACTAGTTTGGAGTCTCCCTTCATATAAAAGTAGGGGACATCATTCTAGAGGACCAAATCAAGACCAGTGATGATAGATTGATACTCTCTTTTGTTATTGGTGTAGCCTTATATCAACCAGAGAGAGTAGGAAAGATTGCCTATGTTGGGGTTATTAAGACGATCACTAAGACTACTCTTTTTTTCTTGGGATTTTCAGACTTATACTAGTCAGGATTTAGGTGGAACCATTGAAATACATATTTCAACATTGAATGGAATAATCCACTGGGAGGGTAGCCTCATAAGAGAAATCAACATCCATGGATAGTTGTTCAGGGTCCGAATGGGTGGGAAGGAAGTCTTACAATGCTTAGCCTATGATGTATTTCTATGGGAAAACCCCAATGTTGAACTATTGGAGGATCACTACCCAACATGATAATCATCCCTTCAACATGATATGATTAATTATATACTTCATCTAGTCTACTCATGACACCACCTATATCTCATGGTGTTATAGATAATAATGAAAACTCTACACTATGAAAACCAGTGTGAGGAAACTCTTTCGATGGGGGGGGGGGTATATGGTATCCATGTTAAAGAGAATGCAACTGAGATATTATAAACTATTTTCTCTATTGTCATTGTTTTTTTGAGCTATAATGTTGTCAAGGGACCATTAATGGGTGGTCATGTAGAGGATCAAATGTTTCTATGATATGGGAGGCATCATAACTAGAGGCTACATTAGCTAATGCCTAATATCTCCAAAACACAATATGAAACTCCTCATACGACTAATAAAATTTACCTTTATTTAAGATCCTAAAGAATGGATTTCACTTGCCGGAAATATTTTTGATAAATTGGCGTATGTTGGCTAAGTGGAATTGGAATCCTCACAACTCCCATAGGTTTCTCAGGGGAAAAATTTTATTGATATCCATTATCTTCTCTAGGTCTATCTCATTTCCACTATATCTTGTGATGAAGCTGGGAAAAATCCGAAAGGTAACCCTGAATGTGAACTTCAAGGGGTTCATCTTTATGTTATGAGAGCAGAGGAATCCAAACAATTTCTCAATATCCTTGATATAGTCTTGAAACTAGTGGGATTTGAATACCAAATCTTCCATTTATCACTCCAACAATGTTCTAAGGACTGGCTTGAAGATGTGGTGCATGGACCAATGACAAGTGGCTCTAAAATTTTTAAATTCGAAGGGTATAACCTAATAGAAAATGTCCCTTGGGTCACCCTAAAGTTTATAAAATCGTTATCCTCCAGTTCAATCTAGATCTATTTGTACATAAAATATAAATCCATAAAGGATAGGGCCTGAAATTCAGTTGTGGAATCAATCAAAAAAATTGTCACTAGAATTGGAAAATCATCATTCATATAATGGTAGTTAAGGTCCTAGAAGTTTATAGAGACTCCAATCATCACATTTTTCTTCCTGACCTGGATGATTTTGGCTAGAAATTTTGGGTACTAGACTTCCCTGAAAAAGTTATATTTGATAATATTTTCAACTTCAGCCTCGACCATAGCATCGTGAGAGGGGTGTATCTTTTTTGGAGGTTTTTTGAACACTTGATGACCTTCTCAAAGTCCAAGGGTATATACAGTTACCTGTGAGTTTGGTGCTGACATCTCATTATATCTCCAAGAAAATATTTTTTGGTGCTTCTTTAAGAATCCCATATATTATTATTGATCCTCTAGAGACATGGCTATAGTGATTAGCAATGGTCTCAAATGTTCCTTGATACAAGGGTTCACCTGAGTTAACTCTTCAATGGTGGTGGAGATACCCTCTTAAAATATTGGATGGGAATATTCTAAATCCTCTTCGTCTTCTAAGATAGGACAATTAGTTTGAGGAGGAGGATCTTACAAGACATTAAACTCAGGGGAAGCACTAGTGTCTACTCTGGAAGACATTAATCCTCACTAAGGGGTTACCATTCTACTAAAATTGTAGTGACAAAAGTTGTCTAGACAATTATTCCTAGCCTCCAACCATGAGTTATATGCCTGATTTAAAATAAATGGTGATGATTTGAATTTTTTTGAGTTAGATCTGATATATGGAACATGAGGGTATGCTGTGAACTAGTTGTCATAGGGTGAACTTCCCGGTACTTCATAGGAGTAGGGGATTCTAGTATCAGCTGTGAATTTATAGTGTAGGAGTATAAGGTAATATATGGGTGCAACTTTTTCTTAAGGATTAAAAAAATATTTTTTGGAGACAATGAAGTATCCCATGAGATCTGGAATTGTGTCCTCTAACTGATGAATTAGGATAATGAAGCTTTCATTTAAGTCTACCCAAGGATTTACTGTAGTGGATGTCGGATTATTAGAAGCATTGATGTGGTCAACCCCATTGGTTTGGACCTTATTTACTTCTATATTTTAGTATCCTACATCCATATAGAAGGCTTCAAAAGAGTCAAATGGGGATGCATCACCCTATAACACCCCTACTTGACCATTAAGAAAGTATTTGATGCACTGATGATAAAAAGAAGGGACCACTCTGTGCAAAATGAAGTCAAGGTTTTCCCAGTAGCGCGTTGTCAGTGGTATCCTAAAGGACTAACATAAAGTTGGTTCTTGATATCAAGAAACTAAATTGGGTATTCATATGAACCTTACCATGTATATTATGCTCAATATTATCATAACCCTAAACCATTAGATTAGAGGGATTCAGATCTGCTTCTTTCAGTCTCAGCTTGCAGAGTGTTCAGGTTGGGATGAGGTTGATCCTGGTGCTAGTATCCTATGAGAAGTGGTGTATCTCAAAGCCATTGAACTGTTCTATGATGTACAATGGTATTATGTTCCCCTATGTGATAAAAATCTCGTAATTCCTAGAAAATGATACAATGGATCAATATTCCTCTTTCTTGGTCTCTTCTGCATAGTAATCCTCAGTACTAGCTACCTAAGCTTTGAACTAGAGGAGAATTCTCAAATATTTATAAAGATACTTATGCATTTACTTCATCAAATAGATATCCTAAAGGGTAAAAATCCTCACATGTATGCTATCGATGTGTTTTAACACTTCATATTTCCACACCAAGGGAATATTCTTTATTGTAGAGGGTCGATCTTTGGTTGCGGTGAAACATATGTAGATGGATGATTTGCTAGAGCATGACTAGTACTAGAAATATTCTACTTCTGACTAGTTAAAATACTATGAAAAACTTATGGTTTACTATTGGTTGGATGAGTTTTGTCTTTGAATAGATGTGGATGATCAAGTTGTGGTCATGGCTAAGTTACTCGATGAACTAACATAGTCAGCTATTGAGACATACATGATGGGGTAGACTAGGGAGGATAATGCCTTCCAATATCTATGAAAAACCTAATTCCTGGTCTCAATAACATAAATGGATTAGTTTTAGGTGCTATATTGAGAATTATGGATGATTTCATATTCTCTATCTTTCCTTTGATGGTATCCTCTAGAGGCACTTGAGGGGTTTACATGGTAGTAATCACTATAAAGTGTCATGAATTGGTACACTAGTGTGAAAAAATTCACATAGGCATACTTATTCTCATCCTTCATGAAATATTTTTGGGTTGATAATACCCTAGGTGTATCTTCTAACTTAGGAGACATGAAATCGATGAAAGTATGATATGTCTTCAGAGCCAACATGGGACTCTGGTTTCCCTTGCGCTGTCAAAACCTATCCTTCAGATACTTGAAAGTCCATGAAGTAGATGTGGGAGAAATGGAAGAAGGAGGTGTTATAAGAAAATGAGGACCTTTATTTCTCAAATGATCATGGATGACACCACAATAACAAGATACTACCATGTGAGCCAACCAGTCATTATATTTTTACATCCCGTGACAAAGAGCCTACTGCCATTTTCCAGTTCATTCACTTTCATTGTTGGGATTGGTGGAGACATAGGTTAAATATGCTAGAACATCACCCAACTTAACCAGACCATGAAGCACTTGATCCTGGAGGAAATATTTGAATATAAATCATTCCTTGATGGTGTGTCTGAGGATCCTGTGGTATGTGAAATGATCAACATGACCAGTTAGTTTGGTCTCCTAGGGCCTCTTGTACTATATAAATTTTAGTATTCCTTTCTCCAGTGTATATATGAAATAGTTTTGAACCTTTTAATTCCTAAAGGAATATGTTTGGTTTATTCTATTAGGGAAGGGGACTTTGAGATCCTATCTTAGATGGGGACTAGAGCCACATTCTCTTGTCAAGGAGGTTATGCCCGATGTGGTAGTGTCAGACAGTTCTACACTTGGTGAGGCTACAATTATTAGGGATATGTAAGGTGAGGTCATTATTGGTAGGTATTCACTCATTAAGGATCTTCTATTAATGGGTAAAACAAGTGTATCAGCTCCAAAACCTTTGTATTCAACAACATCGACAGTCTTCACTTGCAGGTCTTCTCATAAGAGTCAGAAGAGGGAACATGTGTGACTATTTCATATTCTGATAAAAGTATTCCTCCAAACATTGGGTCTTTTCTAAGAAATCTCAGAATTCACCTGGGTAGTTCACTGTGATGAGGATATGAACCAACTAACACTGAACATTCCCCATGCACATCATAAGTAGTTGTTCCTATGACAACGACATATCAAGTGAGTACTTGAGGCCCTTCCATCGAGCAAAAAAGTCTTTGAATCACACATCAATCCTCTGATTTCAGTTGAAGAGTCTAAAAATACTTATTTTGTGTGTGGTGTTTATAAAATGATAGAGAAACTACCATCTATGATCCCCCCAACCGATAATAGACCCTATGGAAAGATGGCTATACCATATGAACATGAGACCATCCAGCATCTAAATGAAATATAAGATATTGGAGGCCTCTTACTATTCTACGGTTCCTATCATAGGACCACAACTTAATGTAAAGTTGGATAGATTTTTCAATGTGTCACCCATCCCATTTAAGTGGGTAAATATGAGATTCCCAAACTTTGGGGGTTCTTAGACACTATCCACCCACACTGAGTACAAATTTACACCAGATGGTATCACCACCTATTGGGGTTTCAAGGAATCAAGGTGAGTAGTGAGAATTAATATTTAGTAATCTTGTGGAGGTAATCTATACACTAAGGTGTTAACAGGATCATCTACTTAGGGAGAAACATGGACTTGATCCCGAGGTGGGTAATAGTGCTGCTCTAGTAGGGTCAAAGAGTCATACCTTGGTCTCTTGGAATATTCTTCAAAATCCACTGTAACCAGATATGAAAGGATACCAAGATGAAATGGGGATACCTAGACATGGAGGACCATATGATCCACTATAGAAGAGATTGTGTCCCTTAGGACATTTACATGATTTGGGGGCCACTCAACATTGAGTTTGACAATGAACCTTTTGTATTCTTTGACATGTTGGAGTAAGGAAGATAGTGTGGGTTTTATCTATCCTTTTGTCACAACCATGAATAATTTGTAAGGTTTAACATATCTCTTTCCCTTGTCAATATATTGGCTATGAGGTAGAAATTCCTCATTTGGAGGAATTTTGAGTCTAAGTACCTTTCTCTCCTGATGAGTGGGGATTCCTGTCAATTGATCTACATGATAATATGCCTCCCCTTAGGTGGGTACATCTTATCATTCCCTACATTAATAGACTTATTCTTTTGATCCCAAGGAAGTTTTGGGATGACTATATTTTCCTTGGCAAAATCCAGAGGAGAATTTTCATCATTGATGAATAAGACAGTCTATCCAAAGATGGTGCTGAAATGGAGAGAAGCATACTGCCCTAACCAATGATATGAACATGTGGATATGCCTATTCCATAACCCAATATATTACAATAAGAATATTAACACATTTCTATTGAAGATTATATAAGTATCAATATAACTCAGGGTGCTGAGATACCAGGGGCATTGAAATATCTACCTTTTTTCACTACATATTTACTACATCGAGGTGCTTAGGGCTCCCATTGGTAGGTAAACTATTGATTAGAGAGGCAGTGGAATGTAACCCAAATGATATAGAGAAAAAATCTACCTAGTGCTCTATAAGGGAATCTATGATGACAAATTCTGAAGTTGAAGGTGGAAAAAACACCACTGACAGCTGATCGGTGGCCAAAACCTCCCTCAGTACCTCTTACTTAGAGGAGGGGTATTTTACATGGTCAGACCAATCCTATTTTAGAGAAAGCTGAGATAGGGAAGGTAGTGAAAATGTAGACCGGTTCTTCTTGTGTTTTACCAGGAGAGGACTCACTATGCAATTCAAATGTCTCTTGCATGCTGGAACATCTCTTCGGGGCGGTTACAACTGTATCATCACGTCACTGTTGGATGGGGTGTTAACCACTACCTCATGTACAAGGGAGGAAGTTTCTATTTGTCGCTTAGCAGTGTTATCTACATCATATAAGGAAGTAATCCCAGATCCTAACATTTCTCTAACTTTTTATGTGGAGGTAGAGAGGATGGAAACTATCCTAGATGGATATGACTAATCTGTGATCCCATGGAAGGGTTCCAGAACATCCTTCACACAAAGGTATCTGTTGAAGGATCTAGGGATCCTATGAACCTCATATTACACAATGGTAATACTCAATCACAAATATTCTTCCCTAAACTCTAGTATTTGTGGTGAAGGTTTGATCATCGAGTCAAATATCACCTCAAAATATTAGGGTACAATGATGATGTGGCACTTCCCAGGGTTCCGCCTCTGACAACAGGTGTTCTCCTTCATGCCCTGGGTTGGTTCTTCAAGGTAGAATATATCTTCAACATTGGGAGGACCTTCATGTTGGTTCATTTTAGAGTGGATAGGGCCTCTAATTTGGTTGATAACAACATTGGGAGGACCTTTTTATTGACTGGTGGTGGAAGCATGGGGAGGAACTCTGTATTGATTGGTGAGAGCATGGAGAGGAACTACACATATAATAGTTAGAGTATGGGGAGGAACTCCATACTGACTATCGATGGAGTAGGGAAGAACTCCATTTTGATTTATAAAATCACATGGAGAATAAGAATGTTTTCTGGTGAAGGGTCGGGGGAGGGGGGGGCTATGCCTTAGTTTGCTGACTGTAAAGGGAGGACCTCATTGTTTTCTGGAGGGAGTATGGAGAGGAACTCTATACTAGCTATTGAAGGAGTGGGTAGGAACCTTCTCTAGTTGGTGATGGTATAGAGAGGACCTCTGCACTAATTCTCCTCATCACGGGATTGCCCATAATGAATGTCAGTGGTGTCGGTGATTGAGAGAGTCAACTTGACCTTCTAAAGAGGTAGATGGGGTATCAATAACAAGAATAAGAAATAGATCCATGTTCACCTATTGTAGGGATCTATAGGGACACGTTATTGGTGGAAGGAGCTATATGATCCATGGAATGTTTCACTTATTTGGAATTGTCTCAGGTCTGGCCTGGATGTCGGCACTAGGTTCTCTTGACTGGGGATGGTGGAGAGGGGAATGATTCAACCTATTCCAAGTCTTTTGAGACCATTTGGTGCTGGAATTGATGAGGCTTGGTGAGATCCCTCCTTGGTATCCCTTAGGTGGTTTTCATTGTAGGCATGACTCAAATATTCCCTACTTCCTCAGCACATGGGAGTGATTCATCTGATCTATCTGTGGAGAGACTTCTAAATCAGTTGATCATCAAAATGGGGGGTGGTTGTCCCTTGCACGTCCCTCAGGGGCTATGGTTTCAACAAGGAACTAATACCTATAGGTCTTGGTGGTCTATATTGTAAGGACCCGACCCCAGTTGCCTAGAGATGATGCCTTATTTGATTACGTTGGAATACATACAAGGAATACGATTCTCAAATGACCGAGTAGTTTAGTATTATTGGAAACAAGTTACATATATAAGTTTATCATTACAACATGAAGGGAAACAAAAACACTATTTTATTCCACTAGAAACATCACGTCTCCTAGATTATGCTTGCAAGTCATTTATAAATTACTTCTTCATATCCTGAGAAAATGAAACATAAGAAAGGGGTAAGCTCAAATGCTCAGTAAGAGTAATCAATATAGTGGAAGATAATATAAACATTAGACATGGTGAATAATTGAAAACACATGCCTTTAATAATAAATATAAACACATTATGGCAGGAAAATGAGCTGAGAAAATAATGCCATAATAAAAAATAATCATGGGTATTATAATAGTTTAATAACCACATGAACATTCAATTACTAGCTTCATAATGAGGGAAGTTCATATGCTAGACATTCTGAATCATTTTTTCATGGCCTCGACCAAGATATCTAGTGATTAAGGCCTCAACCAAAATTCATATCACATTGGGAAAGGCCTCGGCCAATTCCATGTCTATTTGTCTCATGAGACCTACCAATTCATCGAGGAGCTATAGAGGGCCCCACCCATCACATAATAAGTCCAATTCATTCCTCATATGAGTGGGGATAAACATAAACAACATATACATTCATATTGAATCTATCATATAAAATGTAATTATCTTTCCCCAATCATTAAACATAAAACACTAACCATTCTTAGTAGTATGGTGAATGGTTTTAGGATAGATAATCCACAATATAAACCATTAAATAAAATATGGTATATGACCTCATAAATTATTAAACCCAATAATACCATGGAATCAACAAGAGTGTTGAATTAAATGAAAAACACTCTTATAAAATCATTAAGCAATTCTTGAGATAAATACTCTTTTATTTTGAAAAGAAGAGTTATTTTGGAAAAATATTTTTGTAAAACCATAAGTGAGGTAATATAGTATTTTAATAATAAAATTAGGGATTTTATAAAGATAAAGGTTTCCAAAATCAGATCATAGACTGTCCTTGAAAATAGGAAAGAATTTGAGAAATTCCCTTAGATCGGGCTTGTATTTTGGAAACAACTTTGAAAGTTCCTTTACAAATGTGTAACTATCCATAAAATAAGGAAGAGTTATTGTTTGTACACATATATATGGTACTAACACAGAATATATGATGAGTACATAACAATACATAATAATTTCATTTAGGTAATTAGATAATGAAAGTATCCCGAATGAAAATGGATGTTCGGGTGGAAAAACCCTTACCTTAACTCCAAACATGTTCCTCTCTTGTACTTAAGCTCATGGAATATGAAATTATACTTGTTAATAACTTATTTAAGAACCTATTATATATGTATTTAGTTTACCATAATTATTTTTAGTTCATTTATGTATTTATTTACAAGTTATTGTATTGAATTCCGTCATTCTAGAGTGTTCATTTCCTTTATTTTCATATTCGGTTCACTTGTTTTTATGTAATGAAGTTCATGTGGAATGGTTATAAATCTCCAAGATTGTAATTACATATTATTAATTAATATAAAGAATTTATAATGGTAATCTTTATCATTTGGTTTCATGGAATGAGGATGAACCATTAGATGAACAACACTTCGATTATTTGGTGGTATTTGGAATATTATGAACTAGTTTTGTCATATAACTTAATTATATGTACATATTATGGTTCCTGAATTTTAATTAGGTTATAAAACATATATTATAGTCTGGTTCAATCATGAATATGGTTTCATGACCAGTAATGAAGAATAAATTAAAGAACGAAACTTTTTCATCCATGAAGGTTATAAATCAGAACCTCATGGACGTCGATTTCATTTATAAAAAAAGGGAGGGAGTAAGAATATTTATGATGGTTCTTCCATTGAAATGATATAAATCCAGTGTTTAGATGTTACTGGAGCTATCATGATCATTTAGATAGAGGAGGTGAGGAGAGGATAGCAAAAGTAGATAAATTGAAATAAAACCAAATGAGAAAGAAGGGTGCTTTACCTCTTGAAATAACCTCCCTGAGAAACTTTTTAAGGGAAGGGGTTTTGGTCTTTTGGAAAGAAAAAATGATTCCTAATCGTGGGGAGTGACTAGGGAAGGGTAATTGGGCAGAACTTTGAGGAGATTCAAGGATTAGAGGTGTGAAGGGAAGAGGTAGTGGTGGGGGGTTTTTATAGTGGAGGAGAGGAGTAATTTTTGAATATTTAATTAATTATTTTATTATTTCCCTCAAGACAACCAATTGCATTGTTTCATGTGACCCCTAATAGTAATAATGGCATGTGAGTTAGAACCAAGTGGGCTTACATCATCCTTGCATCACCAATGATGCAGTAAATCAAGTATTTAGCATTTATCATATTTTATCGTATTTTACTATTCATAAAAAATTCTAGAATTTCAAAAAAATCCCAAAAATTCACCCCCACCATTTTTTGACATTTATAATTCAAAGTGAAGTCTATTTTTGAAAAATAATTTTCTAAATATTATTAATTTAACTTTTAAATAAAAGCATACTTAATTAAAAAATTAACAGTTCTAATTCTATAACTACTTCTTTATCACAATGAAAAATTAACCAAGATGTTATTATCTTCTATCCTCAAGAAAATAAAATAATAATAAAATTTACTATTCATTAGGGTCATATTACTATTCATATTACTATTCATAAGGGTATGTTACTATTCACTAAAAAATCAAGTTTGTTCTATCGGACTCCAAATGACTTACTGAACACAACTCTAGAAGACCATTTTTTCGAAATTCAAAACATAGAAGAGGAAAAGTTGTGTTTCATGATTTGATTATAAAATTGAATTCTATATTTATTTTCAAAACCTTGGGGTGTTACATTCTCCCCTCTTTACAAAAATTTTGTCCTCGAAATTCACAGAATATTACCTAAAAAGATTCAGTTATGTCTTTAACATAAGCTTCTTAGGATCCCATGTTGCTTCCTCCATCTTATGGTTCCTCCATAGAACCTTCACCAGACGATTTGTCCAATTTCTCAATACTTATTCTCTTGTATCAAGAATCTTGATAGGTTCTTCATAGTAAGATAGATCAAGCTCAAGTTCCACTTCTTCATAAGTGAGTACATGTGTTGGGTATGGAATGTACTTTATTAACATTGACACATGGAACACATTGTGAACCTTGGAGAGACTTGGAGAAATTTCCAAATGGTATGCTACGACTCCAATTCGGTCCATAAATTAAAAAGGTCCGATGTATCTGGGACATAACTTTCCCTTCTTACCGAATCGTATAATACCCTTCCATGGAGATACCTTCAAGAAAATGTGATCACCTTCTTGAAACTACAAATCCTTCTTTCGGTTATCCGCATAGCTCTTTTACCTACTTTGAGCTATTTTGATATGGTTCTGGATAATCTTTATCTTTTCTATTGTTTCTTCAACAAGTTCTGGTCCCGCGATCTTTCTTTCACCAACATCATCCTAGAAAGTGGGTGTACGACATCGACTCCCATATAATGCTTCATAGGGTACCATCTGTATACTTGAATGGAAGCTATTGTTGTAGGAAAATTATACGAGAGGTAAATACTGATCCCACATGCCTTGAAAATCAAGTGAACAAGACCTCAACATGTCTTTTAATGTTTGAATAGTTCATTCTGATTGTCCATCAGTTTGTGGGTGGTAGGCAGTGCTCAAACGAAGATCAGTATCTAGGGACTTCTGAAGAATTTTCTAGAATATTGATGTAAAATGTGGATCATGATCATAAAAAATCAATATGGGTACTCCATGAAGTCTCACAACTTCATTAATATATAGTATTGCTAGACGTTCAAGTGGAAGATCTTCTCTTATAGCAAGAAAATGTGCTGACTTGGTAAGATGATCAATAATGACCCATATTGCATTGTTCCTTCTAGGAGTCTTTGGTAGTCCCATGAAAAAGTCCATCATGATATTATCCCATTTCCACTTAGGTATGGGAAGAGGTTTCAATACTGATCCAGGCTATTGCCTTCCAGCTTTCACTTGTTTAAAAACCATACATCTTGACACAAAATTAGAAATCTCCCTCTTCATGTTGTCCCACCAGAAATGTTCCTTCAAATATCTATACATTTTAGTGCTACCAGGGTGTATAGAGAAATTGGAACTATGAGAATCATCCAATAATTCCCCTTTTTATATCAGGTATATCATGAACACAAAGTCTCTTCCCAAATTTCAAAATTCCTTCTTCATATACGAAGTCACTCAATCTCCCATCATTCGCAATTTTAATCTTCTTTTGAAACTCCTCATCATTATCCTGAGAACTTTTTATCCTTTTAGTAAAGATGGTTTGGAAACCATTTGAAAAAGCATTGATGTTTCACCTTACACGGTTATTCCCATATCCATCTTTACTAGATCCATGAAAATAGGATCCCTTTCAACTGTCATCTTGTTCAAAACTCCATGATCCTTTATGCTTAAAGAATATTCCACCTTATTTTCGTTCCCTGGGTGGTAGTGTATCGTGTAATCATAATCCTTGAGCAGTTCAAGCCATCTCCTTTGCCTCATGTTGAGTTCTTTCTGTGAGAAAATATAATTCTAACTCTTGTGATCAGTATAAATCTCACATTTTCACCATAGAGATAATGTCTCCATATATTCAAAGCAAAGATTACAGTATCTAACTCAAGATCATGAGTAGGATAGTTTTTCTCATGAATTTTTAGCTGGCGTGATGTATAATAAATAAACCTATCATTTTTCATAAGGACACAACCAAGTCCTTTCTTTGAAGCATCACTATAAATAACAAACCCTTCATTCCCCGATGGTATAGTCAATATAAGATCATTGACTAATCTTCTCTTTATTTCTTTGAAAAATTCTTCACAATCTTTTGTCCAAAAAAATTTAACCCCTTTATGTGTGAGCTTCGTTAGTAGGTTAGCCAGTCGGGAAAAATTCTGTACGAAACGTCGATAATAACCTACTAGGCCAATAAAACTGTGTACCTCAGTTATGTTTGTTGGCGTGGGCCAATCTTAGATTGCCTTTTTCTTTGTAGGATCAACTAGGATTCCATCCTTAGAGACAGTATGGCCAAGAAAAGAAATCTCCTAAATCCAGAATTCACACTTGCTAAAATTCCCATATAATTCATGTCTTCTAAGAGTCTTCAAGATAATACGCAAGTAATTTTAATGATATTCGTAGCTTTTGGAGTATACCAAGATATCATCAATAAATACCACTAAAAAATCATCGAGATATTTTTTGAAAACTCTGTTCATTAGATCCATGATGACAGAGGGTGCATTAGTCAATCCAAAAGGCATTACTGCAAACTCGTAATGCCCGTACCTAGTTCGAAACACTGTTTTCATAATGTATTCCTTCTTCACACTCAATTGATGATATTCAGATCGAAGGTCAATATTTGAAAAGTATTGAGGTCCATGCAGTTGGTCAAATAAATCATCAATGAGAGGTAGGGGATACTTATTCTTTATTGTAATATCATTGATTTCCCTGTAATCAATGCAAAGCCTCATGGATCCATCTTTCTTCTTGTCAAAGAGGACATGGGCTCCCCATGGGGAAACACTAGGTAGAATAAATCTTTTTCACTCAAATCCTCTAGTTGTTTCTTTAGCTACACTAATTCCATAGTGGACATTCTATAAGGTGTCTTCGATATGGACCTTGAACCATGGATTAAATCAATGGAAAACTCAATTTCTCATTCTGGAGGATGTCCAGGTAAATCTTTTGGAAACACATCAACATATTATCTCACAATATGTATATAATCTATTTGAACATTTCTTTCCTCACCCAAAATTATTTCATTCTCTTCCTCCCCAATAATTGAATTTAGTTGAGCTACTGGGGGTTGATCTAGATAAGAATTAGGTGGTGACAATTCTGCTCTAAAGATAAGGTGTTCTTTATCACTGTCATCAAAAATCGTAACCTCATTCTTCTTATAATAAATTTTTGCATCATGGTCCAAAAGCCAATCCATACTGAGGATTATATCAAACTCAATCATGGGTATGACAATGAGATCAGCAGATAAAGAACATTTATATGCCTTAATGGGAACTGATTTATAGAACTTTGTAGCAATGATACTTCCCTTAGGAGTTTTGACTGACAACTCCCTTGTTAAATCAAATTGGAAATATCTAATTTTCTTAACAAACAGGGAAGATATGAAACAATGCGATGATCCAGAATCAAATAAAGAATTGGCTAATTTTGAGGAAACAATTAAAGTACCTACCACCACGTCATTAGGAACTTCAACCTCTATAGTTGTTATTGCATTAGCTTTTCCCTGATCCCTTGGCCTTTTCTGTTGCATATTACCTTGATGTTTTGGAAAATCATTAGCATAGTGTCCCATCTATAGCATTGAACATCATTGGCTTCCTTCTTCCCTTTTCAATCACTAGCAAGATGGCCTTTTTGACCACATTTTTAGCATACTCTTTTTCCTTTTAAGCATGCACCAGGGTGTTTCCTTCCACAATTGTCACATGGTGGAAATTCAACTCATACCTTCTTCCCCGTTTCCTTATATCCATTCCCAGGGTTTTCAGCAGCCCTATTATTTTATTGATTTCCCTTAAAGTCATAAGACTTAGATAATTCATTTTATATCTTGATGGAACATGAAACTATATCCTCATATGATGAAAAAATTTGGAAGACCAGTGCTCTCCAAAGGAATGGCTTTAGACCATCAAAGAATCGATCAATTTTTCTCTTTGGATTTCGTATGTAGTCTACATCATGTCTTGCTAATCTTGTGAAGTTAGCTTCATACCTTGGAATATTATCATCTTCCTTCTACCTCAGATTCAAGAATTGTCTCTCCATATCTGCCCGCTGCTCACGAGGGAAATATTTTTCTAAGAATATTTCCTTAAAATCCCTCCATTACATCTCTTCTATATCTTTATCCTCCTTTGTGTTTTGGATTAATTACCACCGCTACTCCGCATCTCCTGATAGACAATATACTGCCATGACAACCTTCTCTCTTTCATTACATCCCAAAGTGATAAATATATTCTCAAGGGAACATATCCAATGCTCTGCTAAAAACGAGTTTGTAGTCTTGTTGAATGATGGAGGTTGTTGTCACATAAAGTGATATAGCATGGCTCCTCCACGTGGTGGATCTGGATGCTCTAGATGGGTAAGGTTATTATTCATAACCTGAGTAGGTTGTCCCAGTATAGTTATGAGTCGCTCAGCACCAATCATAGAACCAAAGCCAATATCATTGTCTTGCATCGGAGGAAAATCCTTATAGGGGACACTTGCATTCATGCAATTTCCACTCCATCCACTAGGCGCCATATCTAGATAATGACATACACTATATTAGGTTATGAATCATAATTTATAATCTTAACTTAAAAATACTCAGAAAAATTGAGATACTACACATGACTAATCCCATATTCACAAAAATGATTTCCTTGAGGAATATTTACATTAAACTCCTTCATAATGTCTTGTAAAGAACATGTGAATTATCCTAATAATATCCCCCGGGAGTGTCGTAACCAAGAGTGCAGCAAGGGCCATTGTTGTGCACCAGTTCCCGTTCGAGTCTAGGTCAAAGCGGTGTTTTTGGGTATTACCCCTAGATACATCTATGACAGATCTGCCTCTACCTGCTCGTATCTAGACAGGGATGTATTGCTTGAAAGATCTACATAATCTATTCCTTACCAAAATACCAGGATGTTATTGTATGTATATCCTAAAATACCAACTTAGGGACTCTTCCCTAATTATATGTTTTCTAAATCTAGTTTCCAAGTATTCTACTAAACTTCTTCTGATACCAACTGTAAGGACCTGACCCCAGTTTCCCAGAGCCGGTGCCTTATTTGATTACATTGGAATACATACAAGGAATACAAATCTCGAAAGACCGAGTAGTTTAGTATTATTGGAAACAAGTTACATACATAAGTTTATCATTACAACATGAAGGGAAACAAAAACACTATTTTATTCCACTATAAACATCACGTCTCCTAGATTATGATTGCAAGTCATTCATAAATTACTTCTTCATATCCTGAGAAAATGAAACATAAGAAAGGGGTGAGATCAGACGCTCAGTAAGAGTATGAAATATAGAGGAAGATAATATAAACATTTGACATGGTGAATAATTGAAAACACATCCCTTTAATAATAAATATGAACACATTATGTTAGGAAAATGAGCTGAGTAAATAATGCCATAATAAAACACAATCATGGGTATTCTAATATTTGAATAACCACATGAAATTTCAATTACTAGATTCATAATGAGGGAAGTGCATATGCTGAACATTCTGAATCATTTTTTCATGGCCTTGGCCAATACATCTAGTGATTAAGGCCACAACCAAAATCCATATCACATTGGGAAAGGCCTCGGCCAATTCCAAATCTATTTATCTCATGAGACCTACCGATGCATCGAGGGGTTATAGCAGGCCCCATCCATCACATAATAAGTCCAATGCATTCTTCATATGATTAGGGATAAACATAAACAACATATAAATTCATATTTAATCTATCATATGAAATTTAATTATCTTTCCCTAATCATTAAACATAAAACACTAACCATTCCAAGTAGTATGGTGAATGGTTTTAGGATAGATCATCCACAATAGAGTTAGTCATAAACCATTAAATAAAATATGGTATATGACATCATAAATTATTAAACCCAATAATACCATGGAATCAACAAGAGTGTTGAATTAGATGAAAAACACTCTTATAAAATCATTAAGCAATTCTTGAGATAAATACTCTTTTATTTTGAAAAGAAGAGTTATTTTGAAAAAATCTTTGTATAAAACCATAAGTGAGGTAATATATTATTTTCATAATAAAATTAGTGATTTTATAAAGATAAAGGTTTCAAAAAACAGATCATAGAGTTCCCTTGAAAATAGGAAAGAATTTGAGAAATTCCCTTGGATCGGGCTTGTATTTTGGAAACAACTTTGAAAGTTCCTTTAAAAATGTGTAACTATCCATAAAATAAGGAAGGTTTATTATTTGTACACATATATATAGTACTCACATAGAATATATGATGAGTACATAACAATACATAATAATTTCATTGAGGTAATTAGACAATGAAAGTATCCCGAATGAAAATGGAAGTTCGGATGAAAAAACCCTTACCTTAACTCCAAACATGTTCCTCTCTGGTACTTAAGCTCCTGGAATATGAAATTATACTTTTTAATAAGTTATTTAAGAACCTATTATACATGTATTTATTTTAATATAATTATTTTTAGTTCATTTATGTCTTTATTGATAATTTATTGTATTGAATTCTGTCGTTCTGGAGTATTCGTTTCCTTTATTTTCATATCCGGTTCACTTGTTTTTATGTAATGAAGTTCATGTGGAATGGTTATAAATATCCAGGATTGGAATTATATATTATTAATAAACATAAAGAATTTATAATGGTAATTTCTATCATTTGGTTACATGAAATGAGTATGAACCATTAGATGACCACCACTTCGATTATTTGGTGGTATTTGGAATATTATAAACTAGTTTTGTCGTATAACTTAATTATATGTACATATTCTGGTTCCTGAATATCAATTAGGTTATAAAACATATATTATATTCTGGTTCAACCATGAATATGGTTTCATGACCAGTAATGAAGAATAAATTGGAGAACGAAACTTCGTTTTCCACGAAGGTTATAAATCGGAACCTCATGGACGTCAATTTCGTTTATAAAAAAAAGGGAGGGAGTAAGAATATTTATTATTGTTATTCCCTTCACATGATATAAATCCATTTTATAGATGTTACTGGAGCTTTCATGATCATTTGGATAGAGGAGGTGAGGAGAGGATAGCAAAAGTAGATAAATTGAAATAAAACCAAATGAGAAAGAAGGGTGCTTTACCTCTTGAAATAACCTCCTTGAGAAACTCCTTAAGGGAAGCGGTTTTGGTCTTTTGGAAAGACTAAGGGATTTCTGTTCATGGGGAGTGACTGAGGAAGGGTAATTGGGTAGAACATTGAGGATCTTCAAGGCTTATAGGTTTGAAGATAAGAGGTAGTGGTGGGGGGTTTTGTAGTGGAGGAGAGGAGTAATTTTTGAATATTTAATTCATTATTTTATTATTTCCCTCAAGAAAACCAATAGTATTGTTTAATGTGACCCCTAATAGTAATAATGGCATGTGAGTTTGAACCAAGTGTGCTTAAATCATCCTTGTATCACCTATGATGCATTAAATCAAGTATTTAGCATTTATCATATTTTATCGTATTTTACTATTCATAAAAAATTCTAGAATTTCAGAAAAATCCCAAAAATTCACCCCTAGCATTTTTCGACGTGTAGAATTAAAAAGTGAAGTCCATTTTTGAAAAATAATTTTCTAAATATTATTAATTTAACTTTTAAATAAAAGCATACTTAATTCAAAAATTTTCAGTTCTAATTCTACAACTACTTCATTATCGCAATGAAAAATTAACCAAGATGTTATTATCTTCTATACTTAAGAAAATAAAATAATAATAAAATTTACTATTCATTAGGGTTATATTAATATTCATATTATTATTCATAAGGGTATGTTACTATTCACTAAAAAATCAAGTTTGTTCTATCAGACTCCAAATGACTTACCGAACACAACTCTAGATGACCATTTTTTCGAACTTCAAAACATAGAAGAGGCAAAGTTATGTTTAATGGTTAGATTATAAAATTTCATTCTATATTTATTTTCAAAACCTTGGGGTGTTACATATATTCCTTGTGGTAATGAAACCCTTCTACTTGTATTGATGAACTATAGTGTCGATCACCCTCTTCAGGGTGATATTAGAGGTTAAGAGAGGGCGTGGGTTCCTAGTAGCCAATGGTGAGGTGGAAGCCATGTCATAGGCATAGTTGTGAGAAATTATTGAATTAACGTTTCTCCTACCCCGACACCTATGAGCTCCATGTTGTTGAGTTCCTGTAGATTAAGTCCTGTGAGGAATGTGGATTCATCAGTTAGTATGGGTATAAGGAAAGTTATGCCTAATGCCCTAACATTTTTCAATATCCCTAAAATGAAGGATGGATCCATGATGATAATGTCATAGACCAAGGATTCCCAACACTAACTACCCAAATTCATAGACGATTTTTATATTGGGCCCGCCATTTTCTTGGTGTGTCTGTGTGCTATTTATAGATTTCGTAACATGTAAATTGGTCACTTCACTAGATGTTACTAGTCCCCATGGTTGAGGATAATAGATTCATATTAGGTTCACAATTTCTTTTTCTGATGCTTTCATCATGGCGTTAGTGCATTGTGTACACAACTTCTACTACCCTACATTCCCACTTTCCAAATGTGGGAATCTTTCATCCCTTTCCTTGGTTATTTTTTCTCCATGATTGAAGCTAGATGATCAGATATCAGTTACTCCTTCCATATATTTCTACATGGAGCTCATTTCCTAGTTTGGGCCTCCATGATAGATTAATTCATGTTCATGGAACTCGTTCCCAATGCCATTTTGAAGTGGACACCTGTTAATTACACCACTTCTATCTTGACAGGGCATCAATCTTCAGTTATGGTGAGTAGTCAAATTGGGTACTTCCGAGAATGTATGGACATTGGGTATATTAGAAACCTATAAATCTTCATCCTTTAGAGGTAATCTATTATGAGACATCTTAGGTATAGAACCCAAGGCATTCCATGTCGATCCATAGGTAATTATGCTTGGAGGCATAATTCTTATGAGGATTTTTACCTCAATAATCCCATGTTTAATGAATGGAGCATAGATTCTGGATCATGGAATGAGTTTAATATCAAGTGGATATGGATTAGAAAGTATTATTGAGAGTGATCAATTCCAAAGTTTAAAATCTTATGGATAAGGATTATGATAACCTATTGAGGTGGATCAAGAAACTGTCTCCCTAGGAGGGAAGATTTCACACTAGGATTATGGATCAAAATTCACTTTTGAGGTGGATCAAGGCATGAGTTTAACAACATGTGAAGATGGATCAATACACCCTATTGGAGTAGATAGGGTCATGGGTTTAGTGTCCTATGAAGATAGATCAGTATGACCTATTAAGGCTGATCGAGGCATGGGTTTAACATCCTATAGAGACAGATATGTACACCATATTGGGATAGAACAATGGGATGTGTCCCTAGGAGGGAATATTTAACAATAGGATTTGATGGTTGTTGGTATTGAAATTTTGATAGGTATCCTACGTGACCTATTTAAGTGATAAGTATCAAAACCCACATAGTTCAATGCTAGAGTTTAAGGTCGTGTGTATTGATTGATCCATGCCATTTAATATCATACAGTAAGGATGATTGTGTCCTGAAAGAAGCATTGATGAGGGATGGGATGGGGATTACACATGGAAGATGCTTGGTGCAAGAGGATCACTCTTTAGGGATCTGTATGGGGATCACACATGGAAAATTCCCAGGGATGGAGTATCTTTTTATGGAGGGGAAGGATAGTATGAGGATTATGCATGGAATATTCCCATGGTTGTAGCATCATCTTTTGGTAAGGGGGGACGGTAGAATCAAATGATGACCATACAATGGTCATCCTATGATTATTACACAAATTTGGAGGTGTGGGGTCATCCCATGTGAGTCATACATAGGGAATCATTTATTTATCACACAGGGTAAAGCTATAGTTTTACATCAAGTTCTAAGAAAGTGGTCTTGTAAGTTAGTTTCATATGACTAAGAAGTGGAGTTAGGAAGTTTTATGTTATGTAACTCAGAAACTGATGAGGCTTACATCCTGAGGGGGACTATATCATGGTGAGAAGATGATCCAACATAATGAACCTCAACTAATACAAGTACATATTTTCCATTAAATATTCCACATATAAGGCTTATGTGTCCACTACTCATTCATTTTTAGGCATGACATGGGGTTGGCACTACCATGGAGGAGCGACCATTAGGAGGCCTGATGTTAGGGTGCCTATTATTAGAATAAATAGGCATTAGGGTATCTATTATTAAAATTAATAGTTAGTATGGGGGCCTAAGACACACTTGGAGTGAGGTCAAAGAACATAGGAGTGGGTAGTACCAGTCATGTAGTCATTCATGGTGTGGTTTATTTAGTCATGTTTTGGTATGGGGGGCCTAATAAATTGAATTTTTCAAAAGGGTGTTAGATAATAGGATAAACCATGGAAATTACAAGAGGAGGGGATTCAAGAAGGCTGAGGATTCACAATTGAGGGTATTGCGAAGTCTCGAGGTCTCATGATGGTGTATGCTTCATGAAGCATAGTGACCCTACCTTGGAGTAAACCCTGGTCCCCATGGGGTGGGTTTCACAAAGGATAAGCTCCTCAAAAAACCCCAAGTACCTTAGTGTGATTTCATCCTCTATAAAGGAAATTATCCTTAACAAAAGGAATATATAATTTGGGTTGAGGGTCTCAAAAACCCAGGGGATGTGGTTTCAGAAGGGATAGATACATTTGGTGGTCCATATTTAATTTTACTCATAGAGCTCAAGAGTATCAAAAACTACAAGAATTTCTTAAAAGTTTAAAGGTCACATCCTCTTGAATGTCAGAAATAAGGGGATATTTATAGGCCCTATTGATGCAAGCATTTGGGTTTCATAAAGACTAGAAACTTTCATAAAGATTTATGAACTTCACTCCTGGATGAACTCTACGAACCTGAATTTCACTACCTATAGGTTACTATCAAGGAATATCATGCCCATAGAGGGGCTTTACAACCATGAACTGATGTTGTGTAGATGTTACTATCATCTCTCTACATGTTTGGGTCCTTTACAAGCCACATTCATTCATGATGGTGGGAAGCTTCACGAATCTAGTACCTTAAGTGTATTTTTTGGGCTGTTTTGGGCCAGATTCACTCAGAATCAGTCATGGATTCCTTAATCATTACGAAGACACATGGATTTTGACATCAACATTGATATTTTTATACATTATAACCAAAGTATTTAAAGAGTTACTCTCACTCCTTTCCTCATCCCAACTGTAATATTAGATCAAATTGATATATAGGATACTAGTTTGCATCTCTTTGTTTAATAGTGTTCCTTTCTCTATAAGTATGAGACGCATATCAATTATACTTTCTCATGTTCCATTGGATAGTTCTAAATGCTACCTATATAGTTCACCTAGATTTATATGATATTTTATTACTATAATATATGTATTGGAAATATCAGACCTAGTAAATAACATGAAATATATGATAGATCCATCATATAAGAGTATGGGGTTATAATCACTATATTAATATCTTTCTATGACATATACATGTCTTCATGGAGATATCTATTCCATGTGACATTGGAAAAAAATTATCTTTTTAATTATTCCAACCTTTGATTTTCAATACCTTGTTAGTTTGTGTACATTGACTTGGTTAAAGTATCCCATTAGATATATTATAGTAGATATTGCCACCAAGAACATAGTTTACCCCATAAAATCAATCCTTGGAGTGTTAATTTAAATATTTTCTTAATTATCTATAAGGATAAAAAATATTTTACATATATCAAAAATATTTCTTTAGAAAACTATGGAACTCCCACTAACTACTTGTAGAAACATCGAAACCGTTCATTCTAAATAAATATTCTATGATTATTGATATTGTTTCGAACCCTAAATGGATCCTTTAAACTTGTATCCCATAATAACATTATTTTATATTACTAAACCTTTTTAATCATTCCATATAGAAATCCCCTTAAGGTCCTATTCAAGGAAGCTAACCTTGACTTCTAAAGACTAATCTAACGATTATAGAATGTTTCTTTGAAAAGTTGAATTCTAATGGATTTAAGCACGAATAATTGGTATAACTAATCAATCCTTATTGGTACCATGATTTTTCAACCCATGTTTAATTTCTATTTAATATCCACCAATGGATTTACATCAATACAAGAAACTACCAAAATACAGATTTGATTTTAGCACATGGAATCTATTTGTCCTAAATTTATATTTACTTGTAAATTTATATTTTTTATATTTACTATATACCATATGATAAAGATTAATTATTCTCATTGAATAATATATTACCTTGACATGGTGACCATAAAACCATATTTATTGGTTTTATACTCTATTACATAGTGCGTGTCTCTAGATGATTCCCTTTTCAAAATATCTTATGGAATTATTTACTTTTCCAAATCCTTGAATTTATCCAAGTCTACATTTCTCCCAATTAAAAAATAGAGATGTAAACCCTTTTATATAATTATAGTCTTTTAATTGAATATAAATTTTATATATTAGGCATTTATATAATATCCTATATATAATTTAGGATAATTATAGCGATTCACTTTATGTATTTCTTGATGCGAGTTTGTTTATTGACTTATGATTAAGAAAATCTTTTTATCTAAATGCATGTTTTGTGACATAATGGATTTATTTCGTACTATAAATCATATGATATCCATTTATCATTATAATTACCACATGGTTATGGTTTAACATTTTTATTTTCAAAATATGTATAAAAAATATAATGGAAGAATTTTTATGACTTATAAGTCTCATAATTAATTATTCTTATACTTATGTTATGGATATAAAGTGTATAGAAAAATGAGAATTTACAAATAAATACCCTCTACATTTTAGTTATCAATTAATTCATGTAAGGATCATCATAAATCAATTATTTACTAACAGTGTAGGCTTGATGTGTATAAGGAAATGTGAGTTTTTGGAATAAATCAACTCTACATTTTTATGATCGATGAATGCTTGGTTATGATATTGTTTGGATCACCAGACTAATGCATCTCATATATTATTAACAAGAATATTCCTTTATTTACTTTTACATTCCTTCATTTTCTTAAATTAATCTCATGAAAAACATGATTCTACCACTGGATTCTACTTGAAATAGTTCACAAGTATCTTGTTGAACTAGTTATAAAATCCATATGGATTTATCAACATTAATTATTATTTTTCCATGGTCATTATACCTTATAATAAATGATATCGAATAACTAATATTGTTTATCTCATGAAGATTCTAAATACCATTCTTAGTATTTCCTTGAAATTTTATTTTTTATTTACTTGAAAAAGTTTTATCTTTCCACAAAAGGGAATTATTGATTCTTACATTTTATATTCATCATTTATTACTGATGATTCAAGTATTATTGAACTATTATTTGAGTATGATACACCAAAAAAATATTAATTACAAAATTATTTAATGTATCAATGTGTTCAATGAACACATGTGATAAATATTTTGGTTATAATCAATGTCAAATAATATTTTAACTAGATTCAATCAAATTACCAAAAGAGAAGTCATGCTCTTCTCACTACTAACATAGGAACCATCCTTCATCAACTACATCGATAATTCAATTTAATTATTTTAAAGTTATTGAACATTATTAGTTAATATTATTGGATACAAATGTGTGACACATATATAGTATCTAATACTCATGAATTATGATAGAAATACTACATGAAATGATGAATATAAATGAAGCTAAATCCTCTTCTTGCCTCTAGTTCAATTCATTGTAGTTTTTCTTCCAGTGACCTTTATTTCCACATGAAATTTATTTAGTAACATTTCTGATACAATCCAAATTTACCTGTGTCTTATTAGAAATATGTTTTAAAATATCCATTTACTCAAAAATAGTTATGGGTTCTTAAACCATAAATTTCAATTTAATCACCATAAGAACTAGATATTAAAATTTTTTAAGTTCTTATCAACTTGGTGAAACTAACACAAAAGATATTAAAAAAACTTCTTGATACTATTTGTTTAATAATCCTAAAAAACATTAACTGGTTAGTAAGGATTAAATAATGGGATGTTATAAAATCTCATGATTCATATTTTTATTTACACATGTTCTATGTAAAAATAACACCATTCATTTGTTGCTTCAGTAGCGTCATGAAAATTTCTAATATATGATAAAAAATTGTAAAACCATCCATATATTGATTTTTCCTTTAAAACTCATTAGACATTAATTATATTTTTATGATATAAACATCAAATTAATCATCCATGAGTCTCCTATAAGCTTTACTTTCTACCTCGCTTCCTAAGGTGGCTCAATAGATAGTAGGGACTCTAACACATATAATTTAATTTCATATCATATAATTATGTGCAAGGTCTTATACTACTTTTTTAAATTAGTTATGGTTAGGGCATTATCTTTTTCCATAATTTATCATAGTGTTTCTGTGGAATCACTTTCCAATATTATACAATAAAACAATATAAGATTAGTACTTTTGTCTGGATTATCAATTATTATATATTAAAAATATATTTATATTAAATGTATCCCACTATATTATGAAATCCTAGTAGCTCTCCAAGATAGATTTAGAATACTCAGTCACTTGAGTATTCTAGTGGGAAGTATCCTTAAAAAAATCTCTGTATAGATTAAGATATGGATACACCACTACTTAGAGAGTTTCAAGGTATACTTTTGTCTAGACAATTGCATTGTCTCATAGACCCTTGAACTGTTGAGTGAAGTCTCAATTTTTTTAAATAGTAACCTTGAATTACTTAAAACTTTTCATCTAAAAGTACACTAATATATCTTTGGAAATTTCTTTAATTCCAATTTTACTTAAGTTGACCAATCACCATTTTTAAAACTCTTTAAAAGGAGGAGGCACCCTCAACAATGGTTGAAGAGAACCTCATACTATGGTTTTGTTCAAACATAAGTGATGGATGATGTTTTCATCTTAATATTTACTTTGAAGAATTTTAATTCATTTTCGACGAATGAACTACTTTTTTCTATTTAACTTGATTGTTCTATGTGATTTCACTCACAACTTAACCATGCTTTAAATAGAAACATTTATGAAATATTATTATGATTTTATTGATGCATGGTCATTTATTATTCTGTGTGATCATGTAAACATAACAAATTAAAAAAAAAATAATAAATCACGAATAAAAAAATAAAAATGGAATTATCATGAGCATTTTTCTAATGTTTGATCAATCATGTGGTAATTGATCAACCAAGAACCTAGGTGTAATCCAGAGTTATGAGTGTTTCAAGTTATAGTGACCAGCCCATCCAACGCAGCTAGACCCATCTGGTATTTCATCACATATGAATGCAATTTCTGTCTCCCTTTATCATAATCTCAATACATAAATAATCACACATTTTTGGGGGGATCTTAGAAATGTGGGACACACAAGAAGAAAATTACTCAAGGACACAAAACCCCTTACACATATAATGATTGGTTAGTGATGATGCACAAATTTTAATTCATTAATTAATTATTACAAAAATATGTACATTGCAATAAATAAATAAATTAATAAAATACCATACATAAATTGGTCAGTCATTCTAATAATCAATCGATATGAAATAAAATTTCAAAATAAAATTAATTTTGTAGATAAATCGACTCAAGGAAATTAATTATGAATTAAAATAAAATAAAATAATTTTAATTCATAGTTTTCTTATCACACAGTCCAAAAACTATTTTTATAAAATTTAATATATAATATTTATTTATTTGGACATATTGGGTATTTAAAACCCCCCATAGGGGTTTTAGGTGGGCTGAGCATGGTCGACCCGACTTGGTCTAGACCAGGGTGACCCAACTGAGTGGCCATGTTGTGGATGACATGAAATGTTCAACCTGGGAGTGCCCAAAATTTATTTTTGAAAAATATAATTTTATATTTTTTTATATTAGGTAGTACCTATGGAATTGTCTTCCCCCTTGACTTGTCCCCCCAATCAGTGGGGGTGCGTTGTAGCTACAAGGGTATAAAATCCTCCCACTATATAATATATTTTTGTATCCTATGGTTAACATTCTATGCTTGTTCCTCCAATTTTTTAATTTTATCTAGCACGTTTTAATCCAAATCCAACATGTACTATTCACCTAAAAGTACTATTCACCCATGGGGTACTGTTCACCCATGGGATGATATGCCATGGATGAAAATATCCTTACTTTTGGGAAGACTATAGACACACATATATATAATACGATTTTAATATAAAATTTAAGCCTAAAAATTAAATATTTTATCTTTATATTGTTATATCTCAGCCATCCAACCATTGATCAATGTGTTGTTAATAGGATCTAGACAATAACAATGAACTCTAACCGAATTCCTATTTTCTTTTAATTAAACTTAAGCAATCACATGATCACTATGATACCAATTTTTGACACTGAGAACATAGATGAAGTCTAAAACTTGGTAAATTAATATATTTATCACTAGATCGAATGTTGTAATGTCATAATTTTTTAAGATCCACCTGATAATCAACCCAAGGATCTTGTTCAATTTAATTAAGTAATGAAAACAAAATCAAAACCATACCTTGTTAAATTTTTATCAAAAATTCATCCCACTCTTCATTGGTGATTGTTTATCAAAGTAAATGAATCTAAAACCTTCTATATTGTGAACATATTCTTCAAAAAGTTACTTTATCATTGATATTTAAAATATGAGTGCTAGTGTATAGATTTGAAGATGCATTTTACGGTGACATGATCACATAAGCACCATTTCATTAATTCAAGAGGGAGTTCTTGGATCAATGTTCCCCAAACCTCCCTATATCTCTCTATAACTTGAGATAGATAAGGGATAACCTCTCAAATTCATGGGATAAAGTAGTTCCATATAATTTGGGTGAAATATTATATATATAATTAGTTTATAACTTTTTAAAATTACATTCGTTTCTTTTAACAAGTGTGAACTTATAAATAAACCCTTAATGACACTTATGACCTAGAAAACATGTTACAATTTTCATAAATATATTATCACCTACTTGTAACATCTATAATATGTTTCATGATAATACAAAAATTATTAAATCAACCCATATATACCATAAAATATTAAATGAACCTTGAATGATAAATATTCACTCAATAAATATTTTCCTTATACTCACTAAACAAATTGAAAATATAATGAGTTACTAAATTCAAAATTTATTATTATAAACTTGAATATTATTAAATTTATATATTTCTTATGATTGTTCAAATATAGAACTTAATTGAACACCATCATGGGGCCCACTGAGTAATAAAATCCAATTCATTAAAATTGATCAAGATTTTGAACATGCTTTGTATGTGACCCTATAGTCAATTATCTAGAAAATAACGAGTCATACTCACTAACCACAAGTAGTATCTAGTAAAAAATAACTGTACCAAAGGATATAAGGTTTTTTTATAGAAATGAAAAAATTCTATGACCATGCACCATATAATATAATATCATTATATAGAGATATCTCATGAAGCAAGATGCAAAAATTATGATACCATGCTTAAATGATTTATTTATTCTTTTAATGAGCATTACAAATGGATTTTCCTTCTTCTATCATGACCATGGATTTAATAAAGGCACCTACATCCTTTTTAACTAGGAATAAGATATATATTCATTTTTAGAAGTGATAAATTCTATATTAACCATTCAATAAAGTCCATATCACCAATAAAACACTCAACCAAACCTACCTTTCCACACCATAAATATCATGGTTTTCTTCTTGCATCAAAGTACAAAAACAAATGGTACAAATTGATATTGATCACAATTTGAGAGACTAATACGTATTACTATAAATAGGAACACCTAGTGACACTTGAAACATGTGGTGTTCATATTGACAGGATAATTATCATGATATTCTCTACTTGAGATCTCCAAGTGTCAACTTAATGAGAAGAATTATCAATGGATATGGGACCCCAATATCAGATATTTATACATCATCTATTTCCTATCATCATGGTAAATTTATAGCATAAGATATATTCTAATATTACTTCCACAATATCTCTAGGCTCTCATTATAGTTAGGAACTTATATAACAATTTTATATGACAATTAATATAATTAAATGACCACATAAATAGTTTATGTATAAGCATCAAAACTATTATGGTAAGATAACATCATGTATAACTCTCTGTATAAATGAATGGTAATCAAAAATTAATATTCTTGTCTGCTCTGGGACACTTACACCATTACAAAAAATGAAACCAAGTTATACTTATCAAGGATCCAAAGGGAAAAATCATGGTAATTATTGATGTAAGTTCAGTAAGATCTACTAATTTTACAGTTATTTTATTTTAATATGTACTAGAATATAAAATTATAGTTCTTTTTTTATTCTAGAAGTTATTTTTTATTAATAATAAATTTTAAGGAAAAAATAAAAAAAACTTTTATACATTTAAGAGAGGGTTATCACCCTAAAAAAATACTAATAGAATAATCCACTTACTTTTTGGAAATATCATTTATATATATACATTAGAATAAAGACTTTCTTCTATATGATTAATAATATAATTGATGATCATCACATATTCTTGAATATTGGTATTCTTAAAGTTAATTCTATTGTAAATCACCCATCATGGGAGTAATACCATGTTAAAATTTCATTATTGATAATAATTATTAATCTATCTTCTATAGTTTCCAAATACTAATAAGGAAAATCAATTTCATTTTTATCCACCTCAATGTATTAATTTTTTGAAAACTTACCCAAGTCATTATATGTCTATTTCATGGGAGGAAATTATTTTAGAGATAAATTATTTAAAAATATTTTAGGAAATGTTAAAATTATAATTTTTATTCATACATTAGAAAAAAATATTCATGGAAAGTTTCTTGAGATGTTCCAAGAAAGATTATTTTTAGATAAATTTTTAACTATCATCCTAATTATCTGAGAGTAGTCATTAGGATTACTTGAATTTTTAGAAAGAACGAAAACAAGGACATATGAATCCAACAATATTTTTCCCTTCATATGAATGTGAGTGATAATATTTTTAGATAAATCATGGTAGGAGAAGTTAGATAATCCATTCTAGAATACTCTTGTTCTATATGTAAAATTTGAGAAGAAACCAGGGATTCATTCCTTCCCTCTATCACTGCCCTTTCCTGTTATATAACCACAGGTGATAATCCATTTCCCTCACATAACATTAAGATAAATTTTATAAAACTAAAATTCTAACTATCATTTGTGTATTAATATTTCCTTCTTGGGTTGTTGAAACTTCTTTGGGTAGCGGGTATATAAGAATAATAGAAAAATCTATATTTTCTCTTAGAGTAGTTTCCCAATAAATATGTTTTCAATTTATTGCTCATTAATTTATTTTAATATTT
Organism: Viscum album; assembly: GCA_963277665.1. Lineage (NCBI taxonomy): Eukaryota > Viridiplantae > Streptophyta > Magnoliopsida > Santalales > Viscaceae > Viscum > Viscum album. Next base: position 550,159,386 of record OY728148.1, read on the forward strand.
GATCCATTGATAATAATTTATTCTCGATGCCAATAATATATCTAATACTAATTCAAAAAACACTATATGAAGAGGTTTGCAACTTTCTTAATGACATAGTCTATATCTCAACAAATATATAGTAATGGGTCAATAATAGTATTCTACTTTTATCACCAATTTTACTTATTGTCTATCCATAATAAAGATAAAAGGGTAAGGAACGAAATTGGATTGAAAAATTTTAATAGTATATGTTATATTTTGGAATCTAATTTTATTTGGATGGTGTATCAACAATAAAAAATCTGATCGAGACTAAGTGTTTTTTCTTCTTGTAATTGTATCAATGTGTTTATTATTATTGATAACATAGATTTAAATTAGTTATTTAACAAAGGAATAAAATATCTAAACCATTTTTTTAATGAGTTATGTAATGAACATTCCCCATTAGTAACAAATCCTTGTTTAGTAGTGAAAATGGGTATACCCCCGATGCCCACCTCCATTAGGCCCCGAGTTGGTGACTATCATTGAGGGTATAAATCAAAAAAATGGGAGGAATTAACTCATATTTTGAGTAAAATATAATGAAAATCTCCAATAAAATCCATAATATAAAATGAAATCCAATACCCCCTAATTCATGTAATTTCATATAGAATCAAATCTATAAAAAATACCAAAAGGAAACCCTTACGACTGAGACTCTAATAGTTGCTCCCAATATCGATCAAGAAATTTTCATATATATCTCAAAATCCCTCCTAGAAACCTAGAAAATAGTTCTTTATATATGGATGATCATACATGTGTACTCAATATGATCCTCATCAAAACCTCTCATGAAAATGTGTTGGAATCATACCAGTTCTTTAGTGAATAAATTACAGAATCAACATGCACCTAATCTAGGTAAACAATCACTCAACCTCAGTAAGGACCACTACTAAAATATTTCATCCTAGTATACTAACATAATATAGAAATAATATAGAAATAAGGTACCCCACAACCACTTCCCCACTTGGTTGGCGTTCTCACGCCTCAATGAAAAATTTCTTATGATTCCATCCCTTCTATAACTATAATATCACAAGACATATCCCACTTCAAAGCCATAAAACTCTTAAAATAGCCATTAAAACATCATTATCATATATCCACCACCACATAACATTCCTTAACCACATATCCCAACCTATCACAGTAGGGTAATGTGAACATGAAGGACATCAACCACATTCCCTCATCCTACCATGCACATAACCCACCATGTAACATCATCAAGACCACATAACCATGCCAATTAATATATTTAATACTAAAATTCTATGACAATATAAGTCATATGAATATAATTACAATGATACATCATAACCCATGACACACCTAGAAGGGAGAGTGGGGAAGATGGAGTAGTTATCCATTTATTCACTCATAAACCTAGATGTTAGGGAAAACACCCATACCAACAATATTTGGGCATTGGTAAGGTTATTTGACTTAGATGGGGTGCATCATAAATCAAAAGGAAAATAAAACATATATTATATACACCCACAATCACAAACCAAGAGTTACAAGAAAACATTACTAAGGCTTATAACCATCACCACACAATCAATACCTTTCACTAGCAACCACTGCCATCTCTACAACATAAACTAGCCCCACCTTCCACAAAAATTAACTATAACAATATTCATAGTCTCTCAGTTAAGAATATAATTATAAGTTTATAGATTTACCATTTACCATCCATATTAAATTCATTATGCAATTAATTTATCCATATTTATTTTCAAATAATTTATTATCTATCACCCATTTTCATCATAGACATAACCTGTTCATTTCAAACATTAATAGTTCATTATCAACTTCTTATTATTATATTATATCCCAATTACCATTTAAATATTCCTAATTTCCAATAATATTCTATGTAACACCCCAGGTAAATAATGAATATGACATTTTCATATTTATCTATATTTTTGAATAAAATATTAATATGACTTTAAAGGGGACGCTATGCTCGATGGCGTACCCAACACGCAACAACGAGTTTCTTGGGAAGCTTACGTTGCACTCTAATAATAAAATAATATTATTTCAAATGGTAGTTAAAATTTAGCCGTTGTATTGGCGGGAATGGATAGAAATAACTAAAATATGATTATATATGTTTTATAAATGTTTTTACATTTATCCAATAAAAGACAAAGGCTTAAAATACGGAAAGAATTCAATTTTAGGTGTATATGCCCTAGTTTTTACTAAAGGTTCACTTATCGCCTTTTTAATGGAGAACTATCATTAAATATAGTTTTGATCACTCTTATACATTCTTTTGGACCAAATAAAACTCTTATTATGAATCGGGACATCAAATTTTACTTTGTGTAATTTTTTGGTATTTTTCCAATAAAGTTCATTGTTTTTAATGAATAGTGTAAAATGTGCTATTTTAATTCAAAACCACTTTTTAATATAATTTATTTATATGATTAGATAATATTTTGAATTGGTTTTAAAGTGAAATTAGAAAATATTTTTACCATAAAATCCAATAGTGGTCGTTGGAATTAATTTCACTTTGAAATCAGACTTAAACTAGTGTCAATCTTTTGATACTTATTGTTTATAAAAACTCGCTATTTGCGCTGACAGCGGGAATTAATTATTAAATTAATTAATTTGACTTATATGTTTTGAATTTTGTAAAATGTACTTCATTTTTGAATTCGGAATATCAAATATAGCTTAGGGTGAATTTTTGGTAATTTTCTGAAAAACTTCAATTTTTGATGAATAGTGAAACCACTAAGTGGTAATCAAGCAAACTGATTTTTCAGTTAAATGAAAGATTACCACTAATGTGTTTTCAATTTTGAAAATCCGACATACATGGTTGTCATTAGTATGTAAAATGTGGTTCAATGAGATTAAAATAATTTTTTGGTGAATAGTAACTTATTAAGTTTTTAATCGCGATTAGAGGTAATTAGGGTAATTTAAGGTATAAATAGTACTTTAATAATATGAAATGACCTAGACACATGTCCCAACCTCATTGGTTGTGTCATGGCCGACAATGAAAAGCCATGGTTCAACTTGGGGACCCCATTGATCCACTTTTGTTGGGAAATGACATAAATTACTTTTTATTTAATGTTAAAGTGAAAATGACACAAACATAATATGTTTTACAAAAACAATTTTTAAGTGGGGTTATACAAGTCCAAATTTTGATTATAAATAGTCATTGGAAAGCTAAAACGATTTCCTATATCATAGTATTTTGTTTATAATTTTTAGACATTAAATAAATTTAACTATTTATGACATAATAATGATGCAGCGATGACATCATTATTTGACGATTTAAATAAAATAGAAAGATAATGTAAAATCTATGAACTAGACATGTCCAAAACCAATTGGATGAGTGGATTTAGAACCCTTATCACCTTATCCACGAATTATATCAATGTGGGACCTTTTAAACCGAAACACATTTTCAAATAAAGTAACGTTTCTTACTTTCCAAAAGTGCCCCTCCTCTCCTCTTATAAATGGCCCCCACCTCTACCTCTTTTCCCACACTCCTCAAGCCTTTGGCTCGGCCAACCCCTACCCATTTACTCTCCCCACATCCCTCTCCTCATCCTAGAGGATTTCCTTTGGGCATAATACTTTCAAAGGAAGCCTTTAGGCTCAAATCAAAAGGAGTTACACTTTTAAAGGTAATTCATTCTCTCATGTTCATTTGTTTTATTTTGCTTCTCCAACCCCCTAATCTCTTTTTATTCACTTCTTTTGTAAAAAAACAGTATCTTCAATATACTAGGATGTTGTTATAAGATTTATTTGAGCTACACTCTCACACAACTACATAAAATGGTTAAAGAATATACGGTTTCTGTGGATGGCGAAATTCTGCCTCCCGAAACGATGATTGTTCAATACTCATTTAACACCTTCAAAGGTGGCCATTATGATGTCACTATTTTTATATATGATATATAATATGTTTATGTTTTCCTTAAGCTTCTGTTTTTTTCATTTTGGGAAAACCTTTATGGTTCCCATTATGGGTAAACACGATATCTTCATTTAAGGAAGTGCGGACTACCGCCCCCTCAAAGTGATTTGATTCGTTAAATACCATATGTGGGACATATAAAGGATGGCACTATGATATTACATATGATATTATAATGGAATTATAATTTACCTTTATATCATTATTATTCCATTCTATAAAATATGAAATAGAAATGAAAGTAGCGTTCATGCGTACGTACAACTTACCGTCTCCATGAACGGTGCATTTCATTTCTTACCTCTAAATGATTATGTAATGTTATAAATGCATGCATGTACTGGATATATATGACATATATTATATCTAAAACATGAATACAATTCTGGATATAATAAACATTTGGCCACATGAACAACATGTAATTGTAAGAAGTCCACTTTCGACTTAAGAACCAAATACCGACAAAATGAACATTATTAACTTAAATGATTACATAATGTTTACAACATGTAAATAATTGATATAAAAGGAATAATGAACTTGGAAAAGGTTCTTAAGAAAATCGAAATTAACTCAAGTTTATTATTCAGGACGTTAAAGAACGATCGAATCAAGTCGGACCCGAGGTAAGGGATCCTACTCCTCTCTATCTTTTTAAGTACACACTTTTATGTCATTCCTTTTAAAGCTCATATTTCTTGTTATTGGGATGATATTTTATATTACACTTACTGTAATTTTTATGTTCATTTGATGAGAGACCCTATTTTCTCTCATCGATCCATATTCGGAAGTTTTATGTGGCGCTGTTAGGCTGCCGAGTTTTCGTAAGGGATTTTTCATCTCACTTTTATTCCTGTGAGATTTATGCTACATTTGCCACAAATTACATTGAGTGGTGTATGTACTGCCCATTATTATACTATTTGTGTAATATAATTTCGTTTATGAGTATTTACATCAATGATCTATTGTCCTTCTTTCATGGGGTGTATGTTTTGAAAGATACCCAAGTCGGTAAGGGAACCTTTCACCCTCCTCTTTTTTAAAAGACTTATTTTGTTGGGTCTTTTAATTTACATATTGTTATGTTGGGATGTGTTCTCATATATCCTTATTGATGTAAATTTTATGTCCAAGTGATGAGATACACTTTTTATCTCTCATCAACTCATTTTGATGTGATGTCGTTCAGCTGTCAAGGGAACTTTTTAACCCAATTTCGATTTCTTTGGGTACAACATGTAGTCATTGAATATGTTATCCATTGAATATGTGTTAATGACATTTTATTGTTTTACACTTAATATCCACTTATATTGGGTGTATTTATATTTGTCACACATATTTTTGAGATTGATTTGTCCTTAATTTAAGTATACCTTCTTTATAAGGGATCTCATCACATTTGACATTTATATTGAGGGTTCATTGTTGTTATGCACCAATTCACTCTTATATGGTGTATATACCATCCTTTGGAGTATTATATCATGAATCCATTTATTCTCATGATATTATAAAGTTCTGACTAAATGTTATTCCTCAATTATTGCATTCAAGTGTCTCTAATTTTGGTAAAACCCCTTTAACCAAAATATCGTTTTAAATGTTTTAATTATTTGTTCTTATTAATATCCATGTTTTAAAAATGGTTTTAAGGATTCATTTATATGGATATTAATGGTTTAAAATTTTTAAGCTTCAAGGTGGTATGGGACACTTTGATTCAAAAATCTCTTTATTAAATGTTTTAAATGGTTTTGGAAATGGTTTCTTTTTGTATGGATTCATTATTTCAAAATACTAAAATGTTATATTGTGATTGAAATGTGGAAATGTTTTGTTTCCTTTATGCATGTTTTATGTGATACGTTTATGTTATGGTTCTTGGGCATTGCTATGAAAACGGGTGGTTCCGTGATAAACTAAGGGCGGGTGAGCCCGATATAGCTCTCCAATGCATTGGGTAACGCGAAGGAGTGAAACGTTAAGGTTTCTCCGAAGAGATTTTAGGGAATATACTGTGATGGGTATTCCAAACGTAACCAAGAGGGTTACTCCCTACGTAAGAATGTTATGAATGCCTCAAGTTACCTTTATGTCTTATGATTTCTATGATTTATTCATGATTTGATGAGGTAGGTTAAAGTGCCTATGTTTTATGGGTAAATTATGATTTCATTCTTATGTACATATGAACTCATGTTTCCTTTCTATATTTTTATAACCCTTACTGAGCTTTTTATGCTCATCCCAAGTTTTTGAAATGTTTTTCATAGGTCAAGGGAAAGGTACATGATGTGATGATAGTGTCAAGGATGTGTCAAGAAAGAATCCATGTTTTATTTTCAATATGTTTCCGTTGATGGGAATAATGAATACAGTCTTTTATGTAACCACTTTGTTTAAATGTGGAATGTAATGCAAGTTTCATGATCTAATTCTCTAAAACTCTAAACCTGAAAAGATCCTCAGTGTGTAATCCTGTAATAACTCAAGGTTAAGTAAGGTTTAAGGTTGGGGCCTTATAGTTGGTATCAGAGGTCGGTTTAGATAACTTTAGAGGTTAGGGTACTCTTTAAGCATAAGTGACATTACCATAATGGTTAGGATTTCAGAAAGAGTCCTGGTTTTAGATAAAGTGAATGAGTAAGTATATCTTAGTGTTTATCTTACTCATTAGTACATGATGGTTTTGTTGATATACTCACACTGACCTTTTTGGTTTTAGTAAATGGCTGGATCTAGCATGCACCAAAGTAACAGTGGATGTGAAGGAAACTGTGACAGTTTTTTGAGCAAGAAACTAAATGATATGGGAGCTGCAATGAGAACTCTTGTGATTATCCTCAACCAACTATCTGGAGTCATGATTGACCACCTAAACCTTGGAGATTTCTCTAAGGCATCATATATGCAAGAAACAAATCCCTACGAAAGTACAGGTAATAATCATAAAGGTATGTGTGTTCAAAAACCTATGTGTGAAAGATGTGGAAAGAAACACCTAGGAAAATGTTTCAAAGGGACAGAAATATGATATAGATGTGGAAATGAAGGTCATAAAGCAAGAACCTACCATGGAAAAAGGAATCATCCAGTTGACTTGAGGAAAGGGAAAGAAGTTATTTCTGAGGGATCAATTGAATGTTTTAAATGTGGTGTGCATGGTCATTATGTAAACACATGTCCTATGAAGAAGTTTCATGAATGGGATCACCAAGAGCGTACCAATATTCGTTTACCAATACCTAATGCCATTCAGATTGAGGATGAAGAAACTGACAATGACCAATCAAAGGTATGTACTATTTCATGAATATTGTTTTCCTATTTTGGAATCTTAGGATATGATTCATGATTTTGTTTGTAGGAAAGAGGTATTTCGGAATAAGTTGGAAAGGAATGGATAATGGATCATGAAGAATGTTGAATGAGTAAGATGTCAACATATAAGGGCTTCAAGAGTTATGGTGAAATTCTTAAGAGTATTAAGTCTCTTTTGATGATGGGGTTACATTAGAAGACTTATTATATTATGTGTAACCCTGATGTTTAATATAGGCAAATTCTATCCAAGGAATATTTATCTTTTCTTTTGTGGACAAAGTTATAAAGAACCATTTGGGTTTATATGATCCTTACTTTTGAGGTAATGATGGGTTACTAAATGTTATAATTGAAGTGAAAGGCATGAGATAAAATTGAGGTTAAAATATGTTATGATTATTTTTGAAGATTTTATCTCTTTTTGGGGAATGATTTGAGAATTTTATAGTTTCGGAAAAAGGAAAACACGCAGACCGTGTGACAACCCGTCGCATCGGACAAAGCTGCGGGAATCGAACCCACAACCAAAGTGCGATTGGTATTTATCGCCTACCACTGGACTACGTGAAGTCCCTGGTTAGTTTGACTGATTCTTTCTAGTTATATGATTTTATGAATTAAGTGTAAGTTGATTTTGGGTTATTTATGAAAATGATTAACCTATCATGGAGGATATGTGATTAGGTTAATTACTTTTCAATACGAGACTTTAGGAGCAACTGATGTTGTTTGGAGATAAATGTTACGATTTAACTTGGAAGACTATGTGACTAAATCCTTCAAATATTTGGGTTTCGATCTTATATTGGTTTACTTTGAAGAATTTTATGGACAAATTGTTTATCGGATGATCCTTGTTGAACTTTGGGTTTTGTTTGACAAATTTTGGAGGTTAAGAATAGATTTTCTTTTTATAAAGGGTTATCCTTTTCTGGATTATCTGACCTTGTACTAACCTTTTTGGTTTTGGTTTTGGTTAAAGCCTAAGGACATGGGATGTATATAGTTCTCTTTTGTGGATTGGGTGATTCTCTAGAAGTTGATTATAGTACTCTTAATGTGAACAAGTCTCCCTAAATACTCGTCTTTTGGAAAAAATATGAGTTTGACTAAGGAATCTAGTAAAAGTTGAAAGTCAACATGATAAGTGATTATGCTTCCTTATGAATAAATTCTTCAATAAAAATTAACTTAAAAAAAAAATTTTTTCTATTAAATTTTCCTACTGGGAAACCCAACACCGTTTAACCCATCACAAGTTTGTGATTTTCTTATTGTTAACTTTCTCCTAAACATGTTTTCTATCACTGTCCATCAGAACATGACCCTATGTTTTCTCCTCTATGTCCATGTTTTCCAACATGGAATCCTAGTATGGGTTAACTCGGGTGACCTTTGTACTTATCTTTCTTTATTTTAAAGTGATTGTTTTACCGACTCTTGTTCCAATGTGGGACTTTCAAGGATGTTTCCAAATGCAATTTTAAAATTGCGAGGACACAATTCCCAAAAGGGGGGAAGGATGTAACACCCCAGGTAAATAATGAATATGACATTTTCATATTTATCTATATTTTTGAATAAAATATTAATATGACTTTAAAGGGGACGCTATGCTCGATGGTGTACCCAACACGCAACAACGAGTTTCTTGGGAAGCTTACGTTGCACTCTAATAATAAAATAATATTATTTCAAATGGTAGTTAACATGTAGCCGTTGTATTGGCGGGAATGGATAGAAATAACTAAAATATGATTATATATGTTTTATAAATGTTTTTACATTTATCCAATAAAAGACAAAGGCTTAAAATACGGAAAGAATTCAATTTTAGGTGTATATGCCCTAGTTTTCACTAAAGGTTCACTTATCGCCTTTTAATGGAGAACTATCATTAAATATAGTTTTGATCACTCTTATTCATTCTTTTGGACCAAGTAAAACTCTTATTATGAATCGGGACATCAAATTTTACTTTGTGTAATTTTTTGGTATTTTTCCGATAAAGTTCATTGTTTTTAATGAATAGTGTAAAAGTGGTATTTTAATTCAAAATCACTTTTTAATATAATTTATTTATATGATTAGATAATATTTTGAATTGGTTTTAAAGTGAAATTAGAAAATATTTTTACCATAAAATCCAATAGTGGTCGTTGGAATTAATTTCACTTTGAAATCAGACTTAAACTAGTGTCAATCTTTTGATACTTATTGTTTATAAAAACTCGCTATTTGCGTTGACAACAGGAATTAATTATTAAATTAATTAATTTGACTTATATGTTTTGAATTTTGTAAAATTGACTTCATTTTTGAATTCAGAATATCAAATATAGCTTAGGGTGAATTTTTGGTAATTTTCTGAAAAACTTCAATTTTTGATGAATAGTGAAACCACTAAGTGGTAATCAAGCAAACTGATTTTTCAGTTAAATGAAAGATTACCACTAATGTGTTTTGAATTTTGAAAATCCGACATACATGGTTGTCATTAGTATGTAAAATGTGGTTCAATGAGATTAAAATAATTTTTTTGGTGAATAGTAACTTATTAAGTTTTTAATCGCGATTAGAGGTAATTAGGGTAGTGTAAGGTATAAATAGTACTTTAATAATATGAAATGACCTAGAAAAATGTCCCAACCTCATTGGTTGTGTCATGTCCGACCATGACAAGCCATGGGTCAACTTGGGGACCCCATGGATCCACTTTTGTTTGGAAATGACATAAATTACTTTTCATTTAATGTTAAAGTGAAAATGACACAAACATAATATGTTTTACGAAAACAATTTTTAAGTGGGGTTATACAAGTCCAAATTTTAATTATAAATAGTAATTGGAAAGCTAAAAAGATTTCATATATCATAGTATTTTGTTTATAATTTTTAGACATTAAATAAATTTAACTATTAATGACATAATAATGATGCAACGATGGCATCATTATTTGACGATTTAAATAAAATAGAAAGATAATGTAAAATCTATGAACTACACATGTCCAAAACCAATTGGATGAGTGGATTTCGAACCCTTATCACCTTATCCATGAATTATATCAATGTGGTACCTTTTAAAACCGAAACACATTTTCAAATAAAGTAATGTTTCTTACTTTCCAAAAGTGCCCCTCCTCTCCTCTTATAAAAGGCCCCCACCTCTACCTCTTTTACCACACTCCTAAAGCCTTTGGATCGGCCAACCCCTACCCATTTACTCTCCCTACATCCCTCTCCTCATCCTAGAGGATTCCCTTTGTGCAGAAACCTTTCAAAGGAAGCCTTTAGGCTCAAATCAAAAGGAGTTACACTTTTAAAGGTAATTCATTCTCTCATGTTCATTTGTTTTATTTTGCTTCTCCAACCCCCTAATCTCTTTTTATTTACTTCTTTTGTAACAACACCAGTATCTTCAATATACTAGGATGGTTTTATAAGATTTATTTGAGCTACACTCTCACACAACTACATCAAATGGTTAAAGAACATACGGTTTCTGTGGATGGCGAAATTCTGCCTCCCGAAACGATGATTGTTCAATACTCATTTAACACCTTCAAAGGTGGCCATTATGATGTCACTATTTTTATATATGATATATAATATGTTTATGTTTTCCTTAAGCTTCTGTTTTTTTCATTTTGGGCAAACCTTTATGGTTCCCATTATGGGTAAACACGATATCTTCATTTAAGGAAGTGCGGACTACCGCCCCCTCAAAGTGATTTGATTCGTTAAATACCATATGTGGGACATATAAAGGATGGAACTATGATATTACATATGATATTATACTGGAATTATAATATACCTTTATATCATTATTATTCCATTCTATAAAATACGAAATATAAATCAAAGTAGCGTTCATGCGTACGTACGGCTTACCGTCTCCATGAACGGTGCATTTCATTTCTTACCTCTAAATGATTATGTAATGTTATAAATGAATGCATGTACTGGATATATATGACATATATTATATCTACAACATGAATACAATTCTGGATATAATAAACATTTGGCCACATGAACAACATGTAATTGTAAGAAGTCCACTTTCGACTTAAGAACCAAATACCGACAAAATGAACATTATTAACTTAAATGATTACATAATGTTTACAACATGTCAATAATTGATATAAAAGGAATAATGAACTTGGAAAAGGTTATTAAGAAAATATAAATTAACTCAAGTTTATTATTCAGGACGTTAAAGAACGATCGAATCAAGTCAGACCCGAGGTAAGGGATCCTACTCCTCTCTATCTTTTTAAGTACACACTTTTATGTCATTCCTTTTAAAGCTCATATTTCTTGTTATTGGGATGATATTTTATATTACACTTACTGTAATTTTTATGTTCATGTGATGAGAGACCCTATTCTATCTCATCGATCCATATTCGGAAGTTTTATGTGGCGCCGTTAGGCTGCCGAGTTTTCGTAAGGGATTTTTCATCTCACTTTTATTCCTGTGAGATTTATGCTACATTTGACAAAAATTCCATTGAGTGGTGTATGTACTGCCCATTATTCTAATATTTGTGTAATATAATTTAGTTTATGAGTATATACATCAATGATCTATTTTCCTTCTTTCATGGGGTGTATGTTTTGAAAGATACCCAAGTCGGTAAGGGAACCTTTCACCCTCCTCTTTTTTAAAAGACTTCTTTTGTTGGGTCTTTTAATTTACATATTGTAATGTTGGGATGTGTTCTAATATATCCTTATTGATGTAAATTTTATGTCCAAGTGATGAGATACACTTTTTATCTCTCATCAACTCATTTTGATGTGATGTCGTTCAGCTGTCAAGGGAACTTTTTAACCCAATTTCGATTTCTTTGGGTACAACATGTAGTCATTGAATATGTTATCCATTGAATATGTGTGAATGACCTTTTATTGTTTTACACTTAATATCCACTTATATTGGGTGTATTTATATTTTTCACACATATTTTTGAGATTGATTTGTCCTTAATTTAAGTATACCTTCTTTATAAGGGATCTCATCACATTTGACATTTCTATTGAGGGTTCATTGTTGTTATGCACAAATTCACTCTTATATGGTGTATATACCGTCCTTTGGAGTATTATATCATGAATCCATTCATTCTCATGATATTATAAAGTTCTGACTAAATGTTATTCCTCAATTATTGTATTCAAGTGTCTCTAATTTTGGTAAAACCCCTTTAACCAAAAAATCGTTTTAAATGTTCTAATTATTTGTTCTTATTAATATCCATGTTTTAAAAATGGTTTTAAGGATTTATTTATATGTATATTAATGGTTTAAAATTTTTAAGCTTCAAGGTGGTATGGGACACTTTGATTCAAAAATCTCTTTATTAAATGTTTTAAATGGTTTTGGAAATGGTTTCTTTTTGTATGGATTCATTATTTCAAAATACTAAAATGTTATATTGTGATTGAAATGTGGAAATGTTTTGTTTCCTTTATGCATGTTTTATGTGATACGTTTATGTTATGGTTCTTGGGCATTGCTATGAAAATGGGTGGTTCTGTGATAAACTAAGGGCGGGTGAGCCCGATATAGCTCTCCAATGCATTGGGTAACGCGAAGGAGTGAAACGTTAAGGTTTCTCCGAAGAGATTTTAGGGAATATACTGTGATGGGTATTCCAAACGTAACCAAGAGGGTTACTCCCTACGTAAGAATGTTATGAATGCCTCAAGTTACCTTTATGTCTTATGATTTCTATGATTTATTCATGATTTGATGAGGTAGGTTAAAGTGCCTATGTTTTATGGGTAAATTATGATTTCATTCTTATGTATATATGAACTCATGTTTCCTTTCCATATTTTTATAACCCTTACTGAGCTTTTTATGCTCATCCCAAGTTTTTGAAATGTTTTTCACAGGTCAAGGGAAAGGTACATGATGTGATGATAGTGTCAAGGATGTGTCAAGAAAGAATCCATGTTTTATTTTCAATATGTTTCCGTTGATGGGAATAATGAATACGGTCTTTTATGTAACCACTTTGTTTAAATGTGGAATGTAATGCAAGTTTCATGATCTAATTCTCTAAAACTCTAGACCTGAAAAGATCCTCAGTGTGTAATCTTGTAATAACTCAAGGTTAAGTAAGGTTTAAGGCTGGGGCCTTATATTCTATACCACCAAGCATCTATAAAACAGAAGCACAATAACTATCTAATCACTACAACAACAGCCACATGAGAAAACCACCACTATTTCCACCACAAAACACTTAGTTTCCATATAAATATATATTCTACCATTCCAAACCACATAACAGACCATCCACCACTACCATATCAGTGACCAATTCTCTCCTTACCACCCAGGGGAAATCATCCACAACAATCCACTACCATAACCACACTAATCTAAACTTAAATAACACAACCAAAATATAAAACCATATAAAAAAACTTAATTAACCACATAAAGGTATAAATTTTAATAATTATTTCATGTAAATTATTTTTGGATAATTTAATCACCATTACCAAAATTTAAAAATTTCCAAATGACTATTTCATTACAATATTTAAATGATTAACCTTTTATGGGAGGTTATTTTTAATGACCCGCCAATTCTCATTGGATTGAGAGTGTAACAAGTCATTACTTAGCCTTAAGATACATCCCCAAGGCGCCAAAGGCTGGAAATAAATGATGAAGGGTTTCAAAATACTTAGGGGAAAATTTACCCTTTAAATGAAAACAACCAACCAAGAGATGAACTAGATAAACATCTCCAAGCAACCACTATATGATGCATGATGTAAAACCAAAACAACTCAACCATTAATTTTATCAAAAACCAACCAAAAGTACCATAGCGAAAACCAACATTAAATATCAGAGTAAACAGCAGAAAGATAACTCAAAGACTACAAGAAAATAACCTAACTCCATGCTCTACAAGCTCCAAGCTCCAACATCACGAACCAACCCAAGTATCATGAAGCAGTGCTCTAAACATGTGACACTTTACCTTTTCCAACATCCCAGTATATGACATATGCAAAAGAACCAATGCGCCAAAGTAGGGGGCTAGTAATTAAACTCAGTAGGTTTTCCCCGATGACTTCCAAAACCATGCCTCTAGGATAAAACATGTTAGCACATTTATATAAAACAATTTATATAAAATAATTCTAAAAAAAGTTCACAATATAACAAGTTCCATGTCAAAACCATTTTCCAACAAAACTCTTCTTTCTCAAGGAAAGAAAAAAAGTAAAGTTCCCAATTTCATTCACATTTCCATTAGGCAAATTTGTTCCATTTCACCAAAGGTCTTCTTTTCACTTATAATCCTGTCTGTTTTAAACAAAAGAGACACAGTTAGAGTGGTTTCGGCCACCCCGTGCCTCCTATTGAGGCAGTGTTGACTCTTACATGTCACATATGACTCATGGATCGTTGTGCTAAAGTATCGATACATTCCGAATGCGTTTGGTTGGTTTTTCGTACGCCAGTTGATGTTTTTCACATAAAATGTTGTCCATTTGAAACAAAAGACTGACACTTTGAGTGGTTTAGGCCACACCGCATCTCAGATTGAGGTGGGGTTGATTTGTACACGTCACATATGACCCATGGATCGTTCTCCTAAAGTTTCAACGGAAACCGAATGCGTTTGGTCAGTTTTCCATATGTACTTAAAATGTTGGCCATTTTAAACAAAAGAGAGACACTTTGACTGATCCCGGCCATAACACGACTCGGATTGAGCCCAGGTTGGCTCGTACCCGTCACATATGACCCATGGATCATTTTTCTAAAGTATAAACACAATCAGAATCTATTTGGTCGGTTTTCCGTATGCCAGTTGTTCTTTTCACTTATAATCCTGTCCATTTTAAACAAAAGAGACATAGTTAGAGTGGATTTGGCCACACCACTCCTCATATTGAGGCAGGGTTGACTCGTAAAAATCACATATGACTCATGGATCGTTGTGCTAAAGTATCAACACATTCTGAATGCGTTTGGTCAGTTTTTCGTATGCTAGTTGATGTTTTTCACTTAAAATGTTGTCCATTTTAAACAGAAGAGAGACACTTAGACTGATCCCGACCACACCGCGACTCAAATTGAGCCCGGGTTAGATCGTACACATCACATATGACCCATGGATCATTGTGATAAATTATAAAATGATTTCGAATGCGTTTGGTCAGTTTTCATTATGCCAGTTATTCTTTTCACTTATAATCCTGTCCGTTTTAAACAAAAGAGACATATTTAGAGTGGTGTCAGCCACACCATGCCTATTATTGAGGCAGGGTTGACTCGTACATGTCACATATGACTCATGGATTGTTTTTCTAAATTATCGACAAATTCCGAATGCGTTTGGTCAGTTTTTCTTATGCCAGTTGATGTTTTTCACTTAAAATGTTGTCCATTTGAAACAAAAGACTAACACTTTGAGTGGTGTCGGCCGCACCGTGTCTCAGATTGAGGCGGGGTTGATTCATACACATCACATATGACCCATGGATCATTATCCTAAAGTTTCAATGGAAACAAAATGCGTTTGGTCGGTTTTCCGTATGTACTTAAAATGTTGGCCATTTTAAACAAAAGAGAGACACTTTGACTAATCCCGACCATACCGTGACTCAGATTGAGCCTCAGTTCCCTCGTACATGTCACATATGACCCATGTATCATTGTGCTAAAGTATCAACACAATCAGAATCTGTTTGGTTAGTTTTCTGTATGACAGTTGTTCTTTTCACTTATAATCCTGTCCATTTTAAACAAAAGAGACACAATTAGAGTGGTGTCGGCCGCACCGTGCCTTGTATTGAGGCGGGGTTGACTCTTACACGTCACATATGACTCATGTATTGTTGTGATAAAGTATAGACACATTCCAAATGTATTTGTTCGGTTTTTCGTATGCTAGTTGATGTTTTTCACTTAAAATGTTGTCCATTTTTAAAAAAAGAGAGACACTTAGATTGATCCCGACCACACCGCGACTCGGATTAAGCCCGAGTAGGCTCGTACACGTCACATATGACCCATGGATCGTTGTGATAAATTATCGATAGATTCTGAATGCGTTTGGTCGGTTTTCCGTATGCCAGTTTTTCTTTTCACTTATAATCCTATCTGTTTTAAACAAAAGAGTCACAGTTTGAGTGTTGTTGGCCACACCACGCATCTTATTGAGGTGGGGTTGACTCGTACACGTCACATATGAGTCATGGATCATTGTTATAAAGTATCGACACATTCTGAATGCGTTTGGTTGGTTTTTTGTATGCCATTTGATGTTTTTCACTTAAAATGTTGTCCATTTAAAACAAAGACAGACACTTTGAGTGGTGTCGGCCAAACCATGTCTCAGATTGAGGAAGGGTTGATTCATACATGTCACATATGACCTATGGATCGTTCTCCTAAAGTTTCAACGGAAACTGAATGCGTTTGTTCAGTTTTACGTATGTACTTAAAATGTTGTCCATTTTAAAAAAAAGATTGAAACTTTGACTGATTTCGGCCACACCGCGACTCAGATTGAGCCCAGGTTGTCTCGTACATGTCACATATGACCCATGGATCATTGTGCTAAAGTATCAACACAATCAGAATCTGTTTGGTTGGTTTTTCGTATGCCAGTTGTTCTTTCCACTTATAATCCTGTCCATTTTAAACAAAAGAGACACAGTTAGAGTGGTGCTGACCACACCACGCCTTGTATTGAGGCGGAGTTGACTCGTACACATCACATATGACTCATGGATCATTGTGATAAAGTATCAACACATTCTGGATGCATTTGGTCAGTTTTTCATATGCCATTTGATGTTTTTCACTTAAAATGTTGTCCATTTTAAACAAAAGAGAGACACTTAGACTAATCCCGGCCACACCACAACTCGAATTGAGCCCGAGTTGGCTTGTACACGTCACATATGACTCATGGATCATTGTAATAAATTATCAATAGATTCCTAATGCGTTTGGTCGGTTTTCTGTATGCCAGTTGTTCTTTTCACTTATAATCCTGTTCATTTTAAACAAAAGAGAGACACTATGAATGGTGTCATCCACACCGCACCTCAGATTGAGGCGGGGTTGACTCATACACATCACATAAAATACCCATAACTCAAAACCTCTGATCGTTGGTAAGTTTATCCAACTTTGGTTGGGAATGTGTAGGAATAACATAAAATACATGATAAATAGATAGCACAAAATACCCAACCTATGGGTTCACATTAACTACATAATCACACAATTTACTACTACCATACAACACATAAACCATCACGACCACTTTCACCACTATATACAACACACCACACCACCACCACAGAAGATACATAACATTTTCCACTTTCATTTATAAGCCACTTCATCCACACTTACATTGTCCATTCATTTAATGTTAAATTAATTAAATCCATTTACCACACATCCATTTATATTCCATGTCATTTATTTACTATCTTGTTTTTTGTTTTAACAGCATAATTGATTCCATATATAACCATGAAACTAATAAAACCACCACACAACAACTCACCATCTCACAATAACCATCATCGCCATGTTACATCGGCCAACTATCTCACCAAAACAACCACATATCACAACAAAAATATTGCACATCACAAACCACCGCACAACCAAAACCACCTCACCACATCATACACCACAACCTCATCATACAACACCTCCACAAGGCACAACACCACCACACATCATCATTTTCACACAACTTCACATGTCACATCCATGCCCACTAACCATAACATTACAACCCCATATATCACAAAGCCCAACTGGTCACCTCAATCACCATACAACAGCCTACAACATACAATGAAACACAACAAAAAACCTCTCATCAAAGCAACATACCCCAAATTCCACAATTTATTCAAGGTCTTTTATTACATTACCCCTTAATTTAGCATGGACATTATAAAACAAATGATATTCCATGGGAAACTAATTAATTAACAAAATATTCGTTCATTTCCAAATTTTTCACGATGAAATCACATCAAAATCCAAACTTAAAACTAAAATATTATACCAATAATAATAAAAACAAGGTAAAATATGTGTATAAAGAATAAAATACCTGATTTGAGATGATTCATACGGGTTTTCACCTGTTCGGATGGAGGAGTTTGTGAGAGGAGCAGAGCGCCAGATTGATTTTAGGGTTCTGTTGCGAATGGGGGAGAGTAGCGACTCGACTGTATTTGGGGAGAATATTTACCAACGGTTTTTAAAAACTGTTGGAGAAGGGGTGTTCAGGGTACCCTTTCCCAACAGTTCTGTAAAACCATTGGGAAAGGGTAACATAAACACCCCTTTACCAATAGTTTTATGAAACCGTTGGCAAAGGGGTACCCTTTCCCAACGGTTTGATGAAACCTTTGGGAAAGGGTTACTTAAACACCCCTTTCCCAATGGTTTTATGAAACCGTTGGCAAATGGGTACCCTTTCTCAACGGTTATAATGAACCGTTGGGAAAGGGTAACTTAAACACCCCTTTCCCAACGGTTCTAATGAACCGTTGGGAAAGGGTTCCCTAAACCTTCTTTACCAATGGTTTAAGAAAACCGTTGGTAAAGAACCATTGGTAAAACCCACATTTCTAGTAGTAGATACCATTAATAAAAAATATTCAATACCATGATTCTAGAATTACAAAACCTAAACACTTAAATTTTTCCACTTAAATGATTTTCATAATATAGGTCATTAGGAATTAATACTTTGATTAGGTAATTGGATTAGATAGTGAATAGGTTCTTCACATCTATAAAATTGAACTGTTAGTGGTACCATAAGTTGAACATTATTTCTACGCATCCTATTAACCAAAATATTCATTTTCCTTCAGTAATTATATGCTTTGTACCCTCATTTACCAAACATAAATCATCTTCTAGTTCCATTAAGGAATTTTTCATGGTGCATTATCCCTAATTTTTTACATATAGGAAATTGAATTTTCTTTTCTTTATCATATTTAACACTTGAACATCCATGATATTCTATCCTTATATTGTTTGATGTATTTATAAATTCAACTGTGCATCAATTTTTAATTGTAATCTGATATATATCATTTGGAATGATAATAAGACGTCTAACTTCAATTATCATTAGGTAAGGAATATCTTTATGAAAATCATTACATTTCCCATCACATTAGTTATTGGAATTATTTATCCCATTTCTCATCATTAACTGAAAGAATAAAAACATGATGAGAATACATTAAATGATAAATTTACAGAAGGGAAAGTTAGAAACTTGGAATGGATAACTTATAAATGATAAGTATATCCTAAATTATGTATGTATAGGTATCAATATAGGGTATACAGGATAATTTTACCTATTATTATTTTATAACCTAGAAATTTTCTCATGTCCTTTATAATGGATCATAAAGAGTTTTTGAATTTTAAAATAATATCCCCTGGGTGTGTCAAAATAGGTGTGTTTCAAGACCCTTTGTCATGACCTAGGTGACAATCGAGTCCATCTCAATATGTTAGTTTAGTTTTAATTCCCCTTGGTATATCTATTCTAGGTGAACATCCACTTATAGTATATTTTTAGGGATGTAATTTCTTGAAAACCACTTACTCTATCCTTCACTAATATTATAGAATATTTTACTATACTTATAATTATCTATAGAATTAACCCTATGGTTGTCACTAAAATTTTATTATACTAACCTCCAAAGGATGACTAAATGTTGCTCTGATATAAAATATAGGAATCTATGTCTTTTACACATATTATAAAATTATTTCTAACATAAAAAATCATTAATTACAGCACAAATATCACGAGACATAGTTTATTTAGATGAGTAGGTTTATAATACATCAAAGTGAGACTAAAAAATAAAACCTTTTTATTTTATTCTATATAATGAGATCATAAATTCTTTCAAGCTCTATAAATTTCTTTGGATAACCTAGAGGATACATAAAAAAAATAGTTGAAGTAAAACTCTCACTAAGGGAATAAACTTAATAAGGCATGAATGGACCAAAGGCCTTATTATTATTATTTTTGATAATACACATTTCAAGGGGTGAGGTGGAACCCTTACAAGGCCTTAAGGCTTAAGAGAAAATTACATGACATGTAGGTCTTAAGGGAATCACCCAGATAAGACAACTTGGAACTGATCCTCCCTAACAAAGGTCATGAATTCCATGATTCACCTTTGAAAGGCTGGTCAACTATTTGTCCTGTGCATAGTTGCACAAGCCCTGTATCGATGTAAAATCCATACCCTCTCATTATTCTAATTCCTATTAGCTCTTCTCTTGTTAATGTGCCTACTTTGAATCCTCATATGGAGCCTTGTACCTTGTAATCTGCCTGGTATATCTGCATATTTAATGTGGTCCAAAGGCCTTGGGGTGGAATGATAGCCTTGAGGTGGCCCAAAGGCCTTGAGAGACAACTGACCCGAAGGGCTTGGGTGGCCCAAAAGCCTTGTAGGACCCGAGGAACAAACTGGTGGCCTGAAGGCCCAAATGGATGAATAGTTACGACTGCAACAGTATCGAACGATACCTGCAAAAATTACTTCTACAGTACTACTACAATATCACAAGGGATAATAACATAAATAAAATGGTATTATAAGATAATGGCATCATAGGAAATGTTGAGGAAACATATATAATGACAATAATGTGATCTGAGGATAACTACCTAGAAAATATCACATCCTGGAAAAAATCACATAATGGATTAGGTTTAATCCTTAATCCCATACATGAAACCTCACATGACTAAATATTTACCCAATGAATGAGACTACAGTCTGGGTACAACTATTATAACATGTTCATGACTATGTGTTCCACAAAAAGTTAATCAATCATAAGGAATAAAAATAATAATTACCTAAGAATGGGTTGCATAATATTGTCTCATATCATAATCAAAGGAAATTTGGTAATGAAGTAATTTTGAATATAAACATAAGGAATTAATTAAACCCTAAAATTAAAGGATAATAATCTAGGTCTATATGTGGAAGAAATATATACATAATTTAGAAATGATCCATAACATAAAATATTTTCATTGTTGATGACAATGTATTTAAAATATTATATGGAATATTTCATTAGAAAAATATCATTTTCACTTCAAAATCACTTCTTAAAATATAAAAATTTAAGAAATATTATAGATTTTTTTAAAAATAAACATGGAAACTTATAAATAAATATTCAAATAAGTGAGTGGTAATTATGATGAGTAATTTCATACATTCCATATAAGTTAACAAACACACCTTTCACAATATTATAAGACAGTTAAAAAGTATCTTGATAAAAAACCGATCGGAAGATTCATTCAAAACCATTTTATAAAAATTTAAACCTGCGTAAAAAATTATTAAATAAATTATTTTTATAATGTTAAAAATAGTCTTGAAAATATTTTTATAAAACATGGATATAGAAGAATAAGGTTTTTTGAATGTAGAGTGAAATAAAGTAATATTTTCTTAAAACATGCTTTGAATCACTTTAAGTACCAAAGAAATGAAATGGTTTTATTACTAGAAAATTTCATAAATAACTAGGGATAAGGAAATTAAAGGTTTTTATTAATAAATGATAAAACAATTTCCTACAACATAAATTCAATCTTAAAAAATACTAATTAGAATGATATTAAAACAAAAACCATTACAACTTTTGGAACTTTTAAATCATAAATGCCATGAATGAAGTAAATTAATTTTAACTTAAGATATAATGAATTATAAAGGATTCGAAAAATAATATGTACAGGTTTAGTATATACACCATTAAAATAAATTAGGTTTATAAAATAATAAATCTCTCAAAGAAGGATGTTTTGAGACAAAACCCTTACCTTAAGTTGAGACTTTCCATGTATGTCCTTTATCTATTGTATAATAAAATATTATAAAATATTTTTTTCTTGATAAAAATTTTCAATGTGAAATAAATTATACTTGAACCATTTAACACATTTATTTTAATGGTATATTTAATTACTTATTATTTTATGTCCACATTGAGTGTTTTTGGGGATGCTTAGTTTTTAATTTCAAAATAGAACCGATGTGTTGAAAATGGTAAAATGGATAATTGTTCCATCATATTCAAAATAAAAATCATGAAATAAATATCATTTTTATACATCAATTGTAATTCTAAAACCCACAATGAAATATGGTTATGAAAAATGAAGTATGTTGTAATCATGGAGATGGTAGGCCGTACGTATGCATGTGTAACGTTTCCAATTTTCAATGATATTGATGGAAAGTAGTTAAGTGTTATTTTTTAATTAATAAATTATAATAATATATTAAATATAATATTATTTCCTTAAATACACTTACATATACAATCCATGTGTTGTGGTAATAAAAAACAAATCATATCACTCTATGAGGCGGTAGTCCACCGTACACACGAATGCTGTTATAATTTTGAAATGGATGGTAAGGTAAAAATATACATGACATATTAATTTTAAATGATGATTAATATTTCATTTATATTTTATATAAATATTAAATTCATCATTATAATAGTTGTTAGATTCAATGATAGAAAATGAATTATATTGGTTCATGAGGCGGTAGTCTGGCGTACACACGAATAATGGTTTTTCTCCCCATTAGGCCATGAAAATAACATAATAAAATATCATTATATAGGATATATATATTTTATTATATTTTAATTTTTTAAAAATAATTTAATGTTGAAAAAGATGATGTAAAATGAAGTATCTCAATAAAGACGATTAACTTTACTTAAAAGAACCTCATTTTGATCTCTTATTGAGGACCCAAAGATTAGTATTTGAGAAGAACAGAAGCTCTATAATGTGTATAAGGATTATGGGGAGAAATTTTTATAAGTTTATTTCAAGAAAAATATCTTTATAGTTTTTAATAAGTGAGGGTATGGCTCCCTTTGGTAATTGGGGAGGAGTGGAATTCTTGTAAATACCCAAACTATTCAATAATGGGATGTCACTATCAAGAAAAGTACCTCCAAAATTAAAAACTAATGGTGTTTAAGAGTGGTATGGTTTATAAAAATCTCTAACATTTGAAAATAAAAATGTTTTAAACATGTTACTTCCTCTACCTCTTTATTTTAACCATCAGACAAACCAATCTTAACATTAACTCTAGTAGCACATTTTTACTATTTTTCTCTTTATTATGAAAAAAATTTAAGATGAAATTATTATATAATATTTATTATTCTGATTTAAAATATGGAATCCATTTTATTAATTTCATTTTACATAATTTTAAAAATTTAATTTAAAATTAAACCCACAAAACATATTGAAAAATGGGTTTTCAAGAAATGTATTTTTCAAGCCATAAGATTATTTTACATTAACTAAATGACTTGTAATAATTAGTATATAAATTTAAATTCATATAATATATATATAATATATATTATAGTAAAATATTTTTTATTATTCTTTATTTTAATTAATTAAAATGGATATAATTTATGCACTTAAAAACAGTTTATAGTGAACCCTATTTTAAGCATAAAAAATAATCTTTTACAAAAATTATGAAAATTGATGATTAAAATGAAATTAATTATATTTTTATAAATAAAATGGTTACTATTTTACTTTTATACAAAATCCAAAATATAATTTATCTTTTAAATTACATTATTTAATGAAAAAAATGATAGTATTTGAAAAATAATAATTTTTCACTATTCAATGACAAAATCAAACATTTCAGAAATAACCCAAAATTTTAGTCTAATTTTATTTTTATATTAAAATTTAAAAAATTATGTTCATTTTATAAAACAAATTTTATGAAATTTCAATAAATTAATTATAATATTTTCTCACAAAATTCATTACATATCATTTTTGAAGGAAACAAATTTTTTAAAGAATAAAATATCTTTATTAAAATTTGAGGGCTTATTTGCTATGAATTTATCAATAAATTTATATTGATTAGGACCTTTATATATACTTAATAAATTAGTTAATGCTATTTATACCTAAAAATTTAATTTCTAGGTTTACCAGTCACATTTAAATAGTAATATTTTAATATTATATCGCAGTTCATTTAAAATAAGTGTTGTGTCTTGAATAATTTATCAAACATAGTAATATTTTAAAATCTAATGGTGTTACTGAAGGAGTATATAATAAGTATATCCTCAATTCTAGCACCTAAAACTAAAAAAATCCATTCCATTGATAAAAAAGTGGTGTAATTATGGAATGAGCTTAACAACCTAGTACGATTTTACCGAAGAGTCGATGCATTACCTTTTTCAAAAAATCCCATAAAATATATAAAATTATTAAAATTATATTTTAACATTTCAAGGGAAAAAATCACATATGTATTATTTAAATTCCTTTTTGAAAGCTTGAACATTTATTTAAAACAAAAAATTTTAACTTTTCTAAAAACCCATATAAAACTATTATTTCAAAAAAATTACAAAAAAAATATCAAAATCCCTCTTTAGGAAACTATAAATTAGAGATATAAAGTGACCAAAAAAATTATAAATCAAATCTTGATATGATTGAATAAATTTTAGAAAAAAAGTAATTTAAAAAAACCCAGAAATGTATCAAAGATGAGTAACACATATCATGATGGAATAATAAAAGAAAAATAAATAAAGATTCCATAAAGGATTAGTAGTAGAGAAACTAGAGTATAGAATCTATATAATCATGGAAAAATACCTAGTTACTAGTGATAAAATCCTAGACATACTCTGGTGGAACCATTTTTTATCCCATCAATGAAGTTTATATATAATTACCTTCTGATTCTATCTAACATAAATTCTTGGTGTAACTACTCATTATTGAAGCATATAATATAACAGAGGTTAATAGTTATAATGTAGATATAACTAGTATAATAACTGTCTCTCAATCTACCACTTAATACTCATGGTACCTATATATTTAGCTAATGGAAGTGGGGTAACATCTATAATACATCAATCACATATCAATCACTAAACTTATACCATTGTATTTCCATAACGTACCTCATCCCACTACCATATACCATTTTTTATAAAATACCCGACATTTTAATTAAAGAATCATAAAAAAAATAAACACATTCAAATTATAAGTTCCACAATTCCACATACACAGGATTTCATGAGGATTAAACCATGGGTATAACTGATTTTATTAAAACCTCTAGTATATGGTTTTAAACAAGATTTTATGAAATTTTATGAATAAAACCATAAAATTAAATTGAAAACACTTTACTAAATGAGATTTTTTTAATGAGGAAAAAACACTTCAAAATTCATTTTTAAATATTAGTTTAAAAACCAAGGTTTAATTTGAAATTCATTTTTAAATTAAATAATCACTTACTCAAATCCCATAGATCATAAATTTATAAATAAAACTCCTTGATTAGTATAGATAAGGTATAACATAAATCACATATAATTTACCTAAACATATATAAAGTGACTCATAAAATTCTACTAGTAATAAAATCCAAGATCAAAAAACATTTAAAATGAAATATAAAATTATTAAGGAGTTGAAAACATATTTTAAAATACTAAATTATTTGAGAAAATCCTCTTTAGAATTTTATCAAACACTTAGTATGAAAAATCCTTAGTTAAATGAATATAAAATTAATAAACAACGAAAACTCCCTACCTAGTCAAATTTTAGGACCATGAAACTAAAATAAAACATTCGTAAGTTTTTAGGGTATAAAACATAGTTACTTTAAAGGGAATTTTTTTTAGAGACCTATGCATGATATGGAATATCCAGGAAAGGATATCTCATGGAACCACCTGCCTCAAACAAGTGTGGATAGTGAAAAATATTTAAATATGAAGAGATGGGGACCAAAGAACCAACCCACACACCATATTCATTAAGAATCATAATTTTAAAGAATCCCATAATCTAATATTTGATTAATGTCATGTCATAGTAAGAGTAAGGAGAAGAAAAATTTATGGAGGAAGAATGAGAGAAATGGAAAACAAATAAGGCATTGTCTGAAATATAAAGAAGTAATCAAGGACAGTGAACTTGTGGACTATAAGGATGAAGGATAAAATTCCAAGATATTTTCTCTTAGATTCCTAACACGATTAGGTAACAGAATACAAAAACATAGGTTTTAGTCCATGAGGGTAAAATCTAGAATTTCAAAATTTTAAAGACATGAAAAAATCACATGGTTTGTCTGAACAATTTACCAAATCATGTGACAAACATTCAATCGAAATGGGAGATGAACTTGAAAATGATGTATGGTTTGGTTTCATTGTTTACTAATTCATGTTCCAACCATGAATACATTCATTATATGTGAAATTAGTGTTTTTGGTTTGGTATCACATTTTAGTAAACTGTGCGACAACTATGTGATCCCCTCTGTGATGTGATGGAGGTTCTTCTTGACCAGGGCATACAGTTTGCACTAATAATGCACAAATCATGAAACATGCACCACTCCACAATTTCTTCTCTGATTCAAAGAAAAAATACCCAGAACACAAATCTAAGGATAAAAACCAATAAATAAATAAAATAATTGGAAAGCATTATGTAAGGGTGTGACATTTTTCCTATGTTGCAACACATGAACCAAAACATAACTAAACCATTTCTGAAGAGACACACCCTACTATAAAAATGAAGTTTTCTTCCAGACATCCCTTATTACTAAACAAAAATTGACACATCACAACACCTACCTTCCTTCAACCTTCTACTAAAACCTCTAACATTTAAACGACACAAAGTAAAAATGTGAAAAATTCTAGATCATTACATTAGATACCTCTGAAATGGTTCTCATCCTTGAGAACAAAAAGATAACTAGGTGAGAAAATAAATATAAAAAAACAAAAGCACCCCCAAGAGATACCTCTCAAATATAGAAAACATCATTACTAAATAATAATTCTACATAATAAGTAAACAACCTAAAGAAAATTAACTCAAATTTAAACATATCATCATTGAAGAAAAACTATTTCAAAGTAGTTGAGGAAAATGAGTGTGAATATATAACTAAAATTCCTACACATATTCATACAAACCAATATTCCTCTATATAACACAAACCAAGGTAATTACATATTCTAACACCAACTTCTCCCAGTGATATTGAATCAAAATTAGTCGCTCGATGATTGTTGTTTCATCATTTATAGAGAACTCTCTCTGATCAATGACTTGGTGGTTTTCATAAAGACACTGAGGAATTTATGACACAAGGAAAACATCACAAATACTTTATAAATTTGGTGGAAGCCAAAATCAATATGAAACATTATAGTTTCACTCAAACACCAAAAAAGGACCAAAAAATTCTAGAGAAATATTACTCCTTTAGACAAACCACCATTTTCCATGACTATATGAAACCCCTGAGAATGGATGATCCCCAAACTATAACTCTATAGGCATCCTCCTTTGATAATAGTAAGACTTATGATAATCCCATTCCACATTCAGTTTTCTAAAATCATTTGTACCTTCTTAGTCATGATCTGCAACACAACTTATCAAATGATCACTGAATCTCCAAGATTTTTCTAGCATAATGGAGATTTTCAAGGTAATACTTATAGTTCCTTTAATGGTTCCATTCTAATGGAAGAGTTATAGTTATTCTTATAGAAAAAATCAACTAAGAAAATGTGTGTCACCCTATTCAGATGATACCCATAACACAGAACAATATTTGAAAACTAGTTTGTTCCCTTTAAATAATTGAATAGATAATATATACTTATAAAGGGATAATAGTTCTTAAAAACCACTTTATTTAACCATCTATAGTCATTAGATAGCATCATACCACCATCTGTATTGTTAGAGAACACTGAACCACCCCACAACTACTCACAAGGATGAATGAACCCAGTTTTCATCAAAGCATCAATTTGAATACTCAACTCCTATAGCTCATAATTTTATATATGATAAAGACCATCTATATCAATTAAGAAATAGGATATAATTATATCTAAAACATGATATAAGGTTGATGGGGTATCATCACAATATCACCTGGAAAATATACAAAAACCCCTAACCAAACCTATGAAACACCACTGCCTATGCATCTATTTAACCCAATGAAAAATATAATAACTAAGATAATAACGTATTTGAATGCCTATGACCCATCTGATGTTCTCACTCACTAATAACCACCACATGTTATCCTCCCACATCATAGAACACAACTCTCATGTAAAAAAAATACATGTTTGAATAATTAGAATATAAACAATCCAATATAAGGATGACATAATATAGATGAATTATCTATATGAAGATTCCCCCAATTACTAATGATTCCCCATCATCATCTCACAAAAAAAAACACACTGACTAAACTAAATTTAACACCAATTATCATAATCAACACCAAGGGCACTAGAATCCTCTCCCTCACGAGTTCTAAGGGGAAGACTAAGGCAAGTATAATGAAGGAATGTGATGATCTGAATCAAATGAATAATAATAAAAGGTGAAATATAAATATATGGCACCTAAATATATATTTTTTCATCGTAGTGGTAATATATCCATGGATTGAAGCTAGTCATGTCCCACTCCTCTACCTCATTGGCCCTACCAATGAACACCTTTATGACTACTCTTAGCCCTATTTCCCTAAGGATGTGAGACATCATGAGCTTATCCTATACCTTCTCTATCTCCCCTTGCATGAAAAAATTCCTACTAATCTTATTGTTGATGATTATTCTGAGAGAACTAATACTAGTGCTAAAATTGTAACCAAATTTACACATTGAGATGGCCCAAGATAATGGTTAGGTAGTAGAACAGATGGTGACCAAGACCTCTATAAGGAAAACACATATGAATAGGGCTCCCTATGAACATATGAGAATAACCTACCCTAAAAAAAGATGAGAAATACAATTTATATCAACTCCCATCAATTTTTAACCTTAACAATCCAAACATCTGAGACCCTGCATAAATAGATTTTCTCATTAGGAAACTCTAATGACACCCCTCTCGAGGATATCCTAACTATGAGAGAATCCTTTGGAACACTTATAACTTCTTTAAAACCTCCATATTTATAGAAAATTTAAATGGGGTAAATCTATTTTAAATAACTGGATGTGGCTGCTCCTTAAAACACCATACTCCATCCTCCTCATTCAAAAAAAGATTGGTGGGAAGTGAATATGATCATTTAATTGAATCCTAGGCTCTTGTACACTTAAGCTTTACCACAGGAGGGATAGAAACTACTATCCATTTTTCCCTTCATCATTAATGAAAATTACTTTACATGGAAATGATTTTAGAAATCATCCCGTTAAATCTATGACTCCATGTACTCTCTAAGAAACAAAATCCACAATTGGCATGCATCCCCTCTCATTTGATTAATAGCCAATGGGGCCAGATGCCCTATCCTAGCACAAATCAAACTAAAAGTGATATCTAGTTCCTAAAACCAGTGACATGTGTCCAAATCAAAGACACTACCCTCATATTTCCCCAAAACCCTATGAAAGGAACTATGTATGAAAATTATTCTGGAAATCATCCCATGAAATATTTGAATCCTTGTTCTCTCTGAGAAACCTAATCCACCATTAGTGTGAAACCCATCTAATTTGACTAAAAACAAATGAGGACCAATTTTCCATCCAAGTATGTGTCAAAATGAAAGAGATATATTGTTCCTCTAACTAGTACTCTATATCTAATTTGGATACACCACCCCCATACTTCTCCAAACCTCAATGCTGTAACTCACACATCCTCCTACTCCTCCAAGACTGACCCTCCTTAGCTGGGTGAACAATCCTATAGTTAACCGGACCATCTTGTTGCACCTATAAAATCTGTACCGCACAAATATGATGAAAATGAATCATATCTGTAAGAAATAAAGAAAAATCATAATCTCGGTTGAATGATATTTATAAAGGGTCATTTAATGAGATTCATTTTAACTTCCCATGATCACCCTAATTCAAAAATAAGTGAAAAACATGATTCTTGGACCTATACTAGGTATTTATCCTTGAATAAAACATTACCTCTCCTGGGGTATTTATTCATCTTAAGGTCCTTGCATCAGAAAACAATGGGGCCTAATAGCTTGTGTACCAACCTATCTCTCTTTCTACATAACCCACTAAGTTTAACTAATGATGATTTCCTAATAAAACCTTAAAATACTCAATAATTATTAAACCCTGTATCCATAATAACTCTCATGAGTATATCTAAGACCACATTTTCAGGAACTACCCCCATTGGGAAATCATCCTGGGCCAACAGTGAATATGAGTATAGCCCATGAATCCCTATAACAACAGGGAATGAATTGACGACTATCACTTAGGGTATAAAACAAAAATCAGAGGAATTACCCTCATAATCCCAAGAACATATAATTAAAATCACTAATAAAATCTATAATATAAAATAAAATCTAAAATACCATGATAAATGTAATTTTATATATAATCAAATCACAAGAAATAAAAAACCAAAAAGAAACTTCTATGGTTGTGACTCTGATAGTATCTTAGAACATAAAGCTTGTAATGTATAACTCAGTCACCAAACTTCTCTCAAAAACCAAAAAAAAATATATTTAAGGGTGATTATACATGTATACTTAATAGGATCCTACTCAAGACCTCTCATGAAAATGTGGTAGAATCATACAAATTCTTTAGCGAATAAACCACAAAACAATGCACACATAAGTGAGGTTAACTATAATAAAACATCACCAAGGACCACTCCTCCAATATTGGATCTAAGTATAATAAAATAATATCAAAATAATATAGTAATAAGGTACCCTTAAACAACTTACCCACTTGTTTTTCAGACTCATTCCCCAATAACCAACTTCTTCTGATTCCATCCCTTTCATAATCATTCTATCACACATCATATCCTATAACACAACCATATTCCACTTACCATAACAATTACATCATCATAATCATAATAAATACAACACCACATGAGATACTCTAACCACACATCATGACCATATCATAGTAGGGTAACACAAATATGAAGGATATCAACTTCATGCCCTCTGCCTACCAAGCATATCCCCCACCATGTATCACCATCATAACAACACAACCAAATAAGCCAATATATTACATACCAAAAAGAATAATAATTACATATTGTATGAAAATACCCACCATGAGTCATCAAAACATGTACCAAACTTGGAAGAGAGAGCGGTGAGGAGTTAATAGGCACCCATCCGTTCCATCACCAACCAAAATGTTGGTGAAAACAAAAAAACCAAAGACATATGGATGTAAGTAAGGTTATCCAACTTGGTAAGGTTGAATATGAAATGAAAAGGAATATGTGATATATATTATAACCACAAAAAATCTCAATACAATAGTTTATACTAATAAAACACTACTAAGAACCATAATCATTAATACTGTTCACAACCAACCATTGTATCTCTACAATAAAAACAAACACTACCTTCCACAAAAAGCATCCATAACAACACTAATAGTTTTCCATTTAAACATATCAATATAAATTTACTTATTTTATATTTACCAGCCACATTATATTCATTATGCTATCAATTTATCCATATTTAATGTCAAACCATTCATTAGTCACCACCCAAGTTTATCCCAACTATAAATTTCCCATTTCAAAAATTAACAGTTAATTAATAGAAACCACTTATTAGATTCTATACCAATTACCATTACCATATTCATCATTTCCAATCATATTCCATGTTTCTAGGAATCTATAACACAACCTCACAATAGCTCTCTAATCACTGCAACAACCACCACACAAGACAAACACCACCACTACCACCCAAGACAATTATTTTTCATATAACCATCCATGACACTGTTTGAAATCACCTAACCTACAACACACAATTTTGAAATAAATAATCACATCTCCACATACAACATAGGATAAACTAACAACAATAATACATTACCAAGACTACACTAATCACCACATGGGTACCAAATAAAACAACAAAAACCTCATCAAAACCAATAGTGAATCACATAAAGAAATCACTTATAATCATTGTTTCATTTAAATTATCTAAAATAATCATAGAAATAATTAATAGGATTTATATATTTCCAAAAAATAGTTTCATCACTATCTTTTAATAATTAATGCAAGAGACTTGATTTTATTGACCCCTTTATCATTTTTTGAATGTTGAGGGTTCATAGAAGTTATCATTTAATAACTATTAGCATTTTATTATGTATCAAAAGTTTAATAAATAGTTAGAGGATTTTATTAGATATAATTTTAAATTATTTTATGAATTAAAGAAAAATTTTCTTATATATTATTTTATTTTAAAAACATTACTTATTAATAATTTCTTATATGTTAGTTATAATTTTTTATGCAGTGACTAAAATTTATTATGTATCTCTAATACTGATAAAATACATTGCATATAGTTATTTCAAAAAATGAAATTATATTCTATATCAAATATATATTTCAGAGTTTTAGTTTAATTAATCATTAATTGAATATTTATTTAAAATAATTTGGAATTAATTATTTTATCTTTATTATTGGGTTTACAATTATTATTAAAATTATTTGTCGATATGTTTGTAATTTAAATAATTGTTGGTAAAATTTATTATTTAAATAATTTATTAAATTAATTTATTTGGTGGTATGTTATTTATGTTACATGGTTTTTTTAAAGTAATTATTTTACTATATTGTTAATGTTTATGTTTAATTTTTTTTTCAGATACTATTTCAAAATTATTAATTTCAGTAAAATTGATTTTATCTGAGATGAATTTATTAAATATATTTAGATTATTTAAAAATTTATTAATATATAAATTATGATAATTATAATAGAATTAAATTATGTTAGATATGGGATGAAATTTATGAAAAAAATGAGATGTCATCATTTTAAAGAGAAGTAGAAGTTTTTGTATTGCGTATGAAAATAAAAAATAAATATAGGAAGTTAATTAAAAAAATAAATTCTAAATAGGGCGTGATATCCTCCTATTCATTATTCCATGTGTAAAAAAAAGATAAAACATAAAATTGAATAAAGAAGAAATATATAACATATTTTTCAAATGAATGTGGTCTGTTAATTAAAATATAAATAAATATATGTTAAATATTTCTATATAACACATTTTATAATAGAAAAGTTTATATTCAAAGATTTATAAGTAAAAAAAAGATTAAAATTTTAATATAAACTATATATATATATATATAAACACACATTTATGAGGTCTTTAAAAGAAAAATAAAACGTTTTTGAAAATAATTAAATATGAAAACTATTATATGAAAAATGTTTAAATTTTACATGATAAAATTTGGTTTGATAACACATAAATATATTTATATATTATGATAAAAAATAAATAAATAAATAAATTTTTTACATGGGTTATTTAAATAAATTCCCAAAATTTATTTATCTTATTTATATAGGGATTTGAAGGATTTTATGGAATTTTATTTTAAGGAAATTAATGTTAAATGTTATATTTCTATCATAAATAATGGTATTTCTAGTCGAGTTTATTCATGCTTCAAAAATGTATCTCCTCCCATAGATTTTACCATTTCTTCCTTCTATGGTGAAACATTGATGGAGTGGAATAAAGAATATAATTTGAAAAATACATGTCATGAATGATGAAAAAAGGTGTACAATAAATGAGATATTAAGGCTAAGGGTTTCTAATACTGTTTCATCAATGCAATTTATGATTCTTGATATGTCATGGAACCATCCAAGATGCCTTAATTGATTATGAACCTATTTTTTTATCTATTCAGATCTGATGACAGAATTATCATTATTCTTGTTTTGATTGTTAATAATTTTAAACAAATGATTGTAATTACCATTATTCCTCTCAAATAACACTCTCCCATAGAATCCTAAGTGCCATAATTATTATATCACTTTACCATCATTAAACTATATATTCCAAATAAGCCTTCAGATATTATAATTTATTACTCTCTCCTCAGTCTCAGTGGTGATGATTTGGTCTCAAGGGAGGGGTAGTTATTTTTTTGTCACTTTACGATATCAATCTTCTATCTAACCATTTTTTGGTCATGAGTAAGGGGTTATTTTATCTTTCCTCTTAGATTCAATTTCTACACTATTATTATATTTTTTCCATGATTCTCCTAGTTTTTCCTTCTTTATTTAGATAATTATTAAGAAATGAGATATCAATTTCAATGCTATTTGTATGATTAAGGAATATTTGAATAATTACACAATGATATGTTATCTCCCATGAAAAATAGTAAGTGTTCTGAAAATGGAATCATGTGGGGAAATCTAGAATATAAATGAAATATGGAAAATTAGATATTATTCTAGGTCATTTTGACATTATTAAATGTGCGGTTAACATATAATGTTGTGTTAAATTGATATTATTATGCCGAATTATTTGTGCATATGATTATGTAGTGGGATATGATGAAAAAATATATTTAAATGAAAGGAAACATGAAATCAATAATTAAATGTAAATTTAGAAATATTATTAAGTTAATATATATTACCTCATGAATGAGTATAAATAGGTAATTTAGAATTAATATTTCTTATATGAGAATAGTTTATAGAGAAGTAATTTAGGGGTTATAGAGTAGAATGTGTTTATTTAGTTGAGTGGTATTATAGTGTTATTACAGATGTATTCTTTGGATAAATTTTTATTTTAGTCTTTTAATGAGATAGTTTTTTCATGAATCCCTCACTAATAAATTCTTATTTTCCTAAGAATGTATCATAATATGCACTGTGTGGTTGATCTCTCGTGGATTCCACTCAAACAGACCATTTTTTATTATCACTATTAATTTAATAAATAATAAGATATTAATTAATTAAATAATTTAATTATGGAAAGGTTTCAAAATAAATGATATAAATAAATAAATAAATGATATAAAAATATTGTAAAATTATTTAAAAAAAAAACAATGATGTTAGTGAGAAGATATTGTCATTATTTGTATTTCATGATGACACTATCATTTCTCTTTAGAAGCTTAATCTCATTATCTCATTCAATATTGAGATCAACCAAATCAAACTACACCATCCTATTTTAATTTTAATTACCCCACACCGACCCTCCACATGTGGGATAATCTCTCTCATAGCACCACCGCAATGCTACACCGACCCTCTTTATGCAACATTGTTGTAATTGTGGAGAGGAATGAGTGTGAACATGAAGAATAATATAATATAAAACAAAGTAGGGTGATACCTTCAACCAAAATATTTTATCTACTATTAAAATATTCAAAAAAGAATAAAGATAAATAGTGAAGCATAATTAACTTAAAACATCACCACTTTCCACCAAACAACAAAATGAGTTAGTTATCTATTTTCATAGAAACTAAAACAAGAACAGTAGAGGAAACCAAAATATTAAATTAAATAGATGATAATAAGATGAAATAAAATATATTGAACATGTAAAACACTATTAAAACATCATAAAAATCACCTCTACTTAAAATGGATAAAAAATAGCCAACCCTTGACATAGAATTGGAGGTTTACATTTATAGGAAAAACTGTTACAAGATTTCCATCATAAACCATCATCTAAATGTTATATTCTTTTAGTCCCATTTAATTGTTGAATATAGAATTTTTTTATTCACTAATGTTTTTCATCTATGTGTCCTCTCTCCACCCACATAATTTGAACTCTATTGGATATGTATAAAATGCATTATGATAGTTTTAACCCTGAAACTTTTTTTGTCTTAGAGACTATCCAAATTCCAATGTTCTAACTTCATTTAAATTTATGACCATAAAGGAGGCTTAATCAAGAGAATAACACAGTTAAAGAAAATACCCCTTTAATGTTTTATACATCTTTGTGAATTTTCAACACATTTTGGCTTCAATTTGTGAGATATTTCTCCATATTCAAAATTCATTCAATCTGGGCACATATTCCAAGGACCTACTTGCATACTACTTTTGGGATACATAATATTGAATTTGACTTTGATTCCAATTTAATTAAATTTATAGTATAATGTTTTGAATCCTAAAAAAAATAAATTTCAAAATTTGTATTAGTGTAGAATATTTTATGGATGAAATACCAATATGATATAATAATATTTAAATTCCAAAATTAGGCCATTTTTATATTTAAGATCAAATTATTAATAATACTTAAAATTATGACAATTAACCTTAAAATATGAAAATATTTGGATAAAAAATGAATTGTATAATAATATATGTGAAATTATGATCTTTATATACCCCACACACTTAAACATTAGACTCTTGGGCAATTATCAAATATCTGAATCTAATTCCCCCCAAAATAAAAAGTGATAAAATTCCCAAGATCTTTTTCAAAATAGAATTTCATCATGTGTCATCTATGAAAAAAAATTACATTTAATTTTAATATCTAAAATTTAAATTCATTCAACCGAAAAATCAATCCATGGACCAATATACCCTACCTCACATTGAAATTCATGTCACTCTTCACTCAAGAGAAATTAAATATCAAGTTATGATCATACTTAGAAAGTTAATGTATCACCATTGGATTTTAAAATTATGATCTATCCACATCATGAGACATAAAAATATTATTAAACATCAGAACATTTTTGTGGTCAATTCTATGGATATGGGTTGATGGGTAAAATATTTAAAAATCCATGGCTAGAAAGATGTGGTAAAACTCTTAAATACTTATGGATGAATATTCTAATGAAAACCAAGAAATATAGCTCACTAAATTTCCTTAAAAAATGTTCACCACACACATTTTAACATTGGTCATGAATTTAAAAGGATATATAATGAATTATTTCCTTTAGAAAACCCCTTTTATTTTTTTGTTATTTTTTGTTATTTTTTTCATAGAGGATGAGTTGACAATAAAATACAGTCCAAGAATAACAATCATTACCTAATTTTTTTGAATAAAATGAGTTATAAATTCAATCATAATTAAAAATTCAATCTCACATCCATTTTTTCCATTATATATTATTTTGTATATTTTTAGAACCAGATGAGATAAATGATGCATAATGAATGAAAGTGACTCATGCCCATTCTTTAAATGCCCAGAATAATGGAACACACCTCACACACCGAACAATGATTTTCATCACAAATAATAGAGATGAAAAACCCATACTTGACAATAAAAATTGAAATATTCATGTAAAAATAATAAGAGTGAAGGTAGGTAAGGAATAATTGGCTAGTAATATGGCTTAAATCAATAAAGAAAATTCAAGGATTTAAGGAAAAATATGGGTAAATGTAATGTCATGTTTCAAGTTAAAATATGACGAACCAAACAAATGATTCAATCAAATCAAAATAATTTTATAAACTCTAAAGGTTTGAAAAAGAATAAGCACAAGTTTTTATTTTCAAACAAAATCTATGTTTCTATTAATAAAGTATGGGTATTAGGAAGAATATGTCAAAAGGAATTAGAATACCCTATAGGATGAGAAAAAATAATTTAAGATAGTGGTTCATAGGAACGAATTTCATAAAGTGGTCATACTCATAAAAGTACTAGAAATTAAAAATCTAAAAAAATAATCTGACATAAATAATCATTTAAAATAAATTTTATTAAAAATAAAGAAAAATGACTTAAAATCAATTCAAGTGAGAAAAATGAAATGAATATTCATTAAAGGTGAATATTCCTAAAAAAATAAAATGTAAAAGAGTCAAAGCCTACCAATAAGGAAGAAACTACCCCCCTTACACACACACTTTAAATTTAACTATCTATCAATTAATGTAAAAAAAGAAGAATATATGGGTAAAAAAAATCAAAGAGATGGAATGATATAACCTAAATTTATTTTCTAGTGGTAGCCTTGAGTTAACATCCTATCTGCTGCCACATATAACTAGAAATCAAGAACATAATAAAAATATGATAAATATTGAAAGGAAATGGAAGGTAAAAATAAGTTGGATAAAACATAATTTCACCCCCTAATTGGGCACTAGTTTTTGGAGACCTCTAGTTAGTAGTTTCAATGGTCACCCATTTTCTGATGGTGGATGTGGCTAATGTGATTGGTTCCACCACATTTTTTTACTTATGAATTACACTCCTTCACACATGTTTTAGATTACTCCATGGATAAAGTAAAATGATTCTATACCCTTAGCAATGTAGTATAACATTAAAGGTAGGAAAAAGAGAAATAATTGCCCCACCTTATTTACTACCACTACTTGTGTGGACTCTTTAACTTTAACATCTAGGGATTTGTCATGTGATGCTATTTCAAAAAAAAATCAGTAAAGGGGAAGTCAGAAAAAAATTAAACATAAATATGATTAAAACATTAATAATTAATAAAAAACTATTAAATTTTAATTAGGTCAAATTGGAATGTGATTTCTTTCAGCAGGGTCAATGGTAACTTAGTCTCAATAGATGTATCATATTCTTCAACGCCATCCTCTAAGCATATTTATGTATTAGCCAAATCTGAAAAATTAATGTAGTGGGAGGTAATACTCCATTAATTTTCAATAAAATCAGAAGAAAATTAGTTTATGAAAATATTATATCCTAGAGTAGTATTTAATTTTAATTCTTCTTCTTTGATCAATTCCACTTAGAGTAGGTTTATTGTGGATAAAGGTCGATATCCAATCTCCTAAAATTTTTCTTCATGTTTCACCACATGGGTAGTGTCTTCTTGGAAATATAGAGAGAGGTATAGAGATAATGATTTTTTTAATGAAGAATATGGGGGAATCATATACCTTTTTATATTTTTTTAAAATCATCAGAATATTCATCCAATTCATCTTGATCTCCCACATGCGTATCAATTGGAATGACTTATTCTTTAACCTCCTCTAAAAATGGTATGAAAATATTTGAGACTTGTTCCTTCATAATTTCTTCTTTACATAGGGTTTTAATTGGAAATAAGGGGAAAAAAGATTTGATTCATCCTTTCTCCAAGCCTCTTTTTGAGATTCCAATTTCTTCAAAGAAGAGAAAATAATTTCCATTTTATTTCTCACCTATTCAATCATTATGAAATTATCTTAAAATTGATTTTTTTGATGATTTTTAACTATAAGAATAAAAAAATTGCTAAAATATCCCCATTATAATAAAACTCACTATGATAATTTATTTTGATCAAGTAAATTAAATAAAAATTATATACAATAATGTTCTATTTTTTAATTTGAGAGATTTATGGTTTTTTTATTTTTTGATAGAAAATGTGTGAAAGTGATTTAACACCCCAGAAATAGTGCCGAATTGATGAGATTGATTTTTTTGTAAATAAATCACCATTAAATTCTTATTTTTATAATAATATAGCATAGTATTAACCC
Organism: Viscum album; assembly: GCA_963277665.1. Lineage (NCBI taxonomy): Eukaryota > Viridiplantae > Streptophyta > Magnoliopsida > Santalales > Viscaceae > Viscum > Viscum album. The sequence continues at coordinate 550,199,335 of OY728148.1, forward strand.
TAGGGTTGATCTCTTGTGGAGTCCATTCACACACACTATTTTTAAATTTTCACTATTTATATAATAACTAATATAATTGTAAATAATAAAATAATATAATGATGGGGGGAGGGTTTTAAAAATGAATTATATAAATACATACATACATACATACATACATACATACATACATACATACATACATACATATATACATACATACATACATACATACATACATACATACATACATATATATATATTATATAAAAATATTGGAAAAAACAAAACCAAATACATAAAGATGTTATTGAGAAAATGTTTTCGTTCTTAAGTGTCTATGATGATTCTTTCACAACTATTTAAAAATTTAATATCATTATCTCATTCAATGTATAGATCAAACCTATAACTCTAAAACTTCCAATTTTAATATTTATTACCCCACACTGACCCTCCACTTATTGAATAATATCTCTTTTATCATCACCACAATGCTACACCGACCCTCTACATGCAACATTATGATAAAAATAGAGAGGAAGAAATGTGAATGGGAAGAAGACCACAATATAAAATAAAGAAAGTATATCCCTTCACAATTTTTTTAATCAAATAGTTAAATTATATCAATATAATAAAGATAATAATTTAATCATGATGAGCTCAAAACATCACTAATCCCACCTTGAACAACAATGAGGGTTGGTTATGCATTCTCATAGATATTAGAAGGAGAAATATGGGGGAAAACAAAAGATAAAATGAAATAGAAGAGTAGAAGATGAATAAAAATATATTGAACCTGTAAAACACTATTATAGAATCATAACACCTACTTATACTCAAAATGGATAAATAAATTTATAACCACTAACAAGGAAGTGGTGGTGCACATTTAATGGAAATTTTTTGGCTAGATTTCCCTAAAAAATAGTAATCAAAAATATGGATTTTTGTGCCTACTTAATGGAATAATATTGGAATTAGGTCTTCATTGAAGATATTATTATATTTCTCATCTATCCTCTAATAAAAAATTAGATCTATTGGACTTGTGTATCATGAGTTATGATAAATTATATTGAGAAACCATTTATGTCCTAAAGACTATATAAATTAAAATTTTCATAATTACTAGGAATTTATGACCATTAAAGAGGATTAATCAAGGGATGATTCAATTAAAGAAAATATTACTTTATATTTTTTTTTATTTCTCGATATGAATTTTAAGCTCAATTGGATAGCCCATTTTTGAGATATCATCCCATATTCAAAATTTATTCAATCTGGGCACATATTTCAAGGCCCTACTTGAATGCTCCTCTAGGGATTTATATTGTTGGATTCGACTTTTGGTCCAGTTGAATAAAATTCATACCATAATGTTTTCAATAAAAAATCACAATATATATTAGTGTTTAAACAAAACAATCAAAAAACCTAAAATTAGGAAAAAATACAAAAAACATAATAAAACTAATCATAATATATATTAGTGTATATTAGTGTGTTTTTATAATGTTTTTGGTGTTTTTTGAAAATAAAAATATGATATAAACATATTTAAATTTATAAATTAGGCTATTTTCAAAATTTAGCTCAAATTATTAATAAAACCTAAAATTGTGATAATTACCAATAAAATATTAAATCTATTGGATTAAAACATTGAATTATAGAATAATATACGTAAAATTATGATCTTTATCAGTATCCCACACTTAAAAATTTAAATCCAAATCAATAATTATCAAATATCCAAATCAATATCCACACCAAAATAAAAAGTGAGAAACTTTCCAAGATCTTTTCCTAAATGGAATTTCATCATGCCCCATATATGAAAAATTTAATGACTCAAACATTTATAAATTATATTCATTTTTAATGAGTAAATTCATTATTATTAAATGAATTTATAGAAAACATATGCACTAATTTGGTTATTTTAGACTGTTATATGGTCTATAAAATTCAAAAGATCATTAAAAATAATAACCATTGACAATATAGATGTGTTACAATGGAAATTAGGATTATTATATTATGGTTTATGAGAAATTATATTTGAAACATACAAAATAAGTGATAACCTCAACCAGTAGGATCATACCTCATAAAACCCATTTATCAAAACTTCCAAGGGGGAAAAAAACTGCGCTTTTTCCTTGATTAAGTCAAAGTATATATTCAAAAACTAAATAAGTAGTGAAACCATTTATAGGATAAGTACAATCTTATCATGTTAATGACCAAAACCATGTTCACGAAACCACCCCATGAAAATCTCATGATCACACACCTTACCCTTAGGGTATTCTCTAGTGCAATAATGGTATATATATCTAAAAATTAACAATTTTAATTTGTATGATTTATTTTAATAAAAAAATGATTTTATTTATCCATTTTCAATATTAGTTTTTATAATTATTAAATAATTAGTGTGATAAAAATTAAATTTTGATACGATGAAACAATGATTTTATTTTTGGGAAATATATAGTTTTAATCAATACAATATTTTTTATGAATTTAATACTTTTTAAAATAAAATAAATTTTAATAAAATATTACTATTTAATAATATTTATTAAATATAAATGATAATATATTTTTGTTAATTCAAATGTAATTTTTTTATGGGAAAGAAAACAATTAATGTCAAAAAAATTATTTTTCTAATTATTGAGGTCCTTTAATTTATAAGTGTAAATTCTCATATTTAGGGATTTTTTAATAAAAAAAATTATTTTTGAAATCAACAAATTCAAATTATTCAATTGTTAATTTTTCATAATTTTCTGAGATAGTTGAATTTTTGGGTAAAATTTAAATAAGGTATAATTATATGGTATGTAATATGTTATCATAAAAGAAAAAAGTTATTTAATAAATAATATAAAGAGTATACATGAAAATATTATATATAATATTTAAAATATTGTGTTTTTGAAGTTATTTGATTAATTTTATAAAAATTTAATGAATCCTCAAAAACCTATATTATATTTTTTAGGTTTTAAAATCAATTCTTTATAAACATGACTCACTTCCACATCACAAAGGAAATTATTTTAAGGTTTTTGGTTACTAGACTTATAATATAATTAAAACCAATTATATTTGGTATAAAACATGAGAAATAACCATGTTAAGTTTTTTTTTGTTTTGATTACATTATCATATAGTGTCTAAAACCTATGTTTCGAAAAAATTTAAAAATCACCCTATATTTCACTATATAAAATCACCCAACCTCCCATTAATCTTCACTAAAAACTCTTGGTGTAGAAATTTACTCTTTATTTACCTCTCTATATTCTCAAAAAGGTTCCCCAATCTCTTAAGAAGCTCCTCCTAAGATTTAAGAAGCCCCTCTCAAGGTAAGGGGGCCTCTCCTTATCCTATTTATTCAAGCACCTTCTTGAAATTATCAATTTGTTTTCCAATTTTTCATGTTGTGATATGTATTAACATATACCTATTATTACAATTAATGTTTCAAAGTGATTAGAGAAAAAATTATCTATCATTTACCCCTATCATGAATCTTTATGTACCCATGTCATGCTTCTGAAATCATCATATGATTTTCCATTCCAATTTTTTAGTGAATACCTAATCACATTTCCACTTAATGGTATTCAAATAGTTTCAAATATCATTAAATGATTGGTTATTTCCATGTATATAACCCACACTCCTTAATCATGGTGTTAAAAGTTATAAAATACATCCTTATGTTGTATGATCTATGTTACACACTTATGCATGTACATGATATGAAAGTAAGGGGTGGACCTAGAATTATATTTCCACCCAATGTATTGGGTAACATTTTTTATCTCATGAGATTCCATGTTTTCTTCATGGGATGTTATCCTAAGATCACAATGTTATTATGCCTTGGCAGTTAGCCTTGAATTAATTTTATGATGTCATGTTTTATGTTGTCACCACAATTCTATGTTTCCTTCATGTTATCATCATATATATGGATTTAATGTTAATGTTTATGATTATTACCCCTTTTATATTTCTTTTATATACCTATTGATTCAAATTTATTACTTTTATCATGTTATTATTTTCATATTACCTTACTAGTATTTGTAGCACTCTAATTTCTTATGTACATCCCTAGGTTATCTCATGCAGTTTTAGAGGATCTAAAGAATATAATGGATTATTTCAATGTTTTTAAATAATGATGTTGTACCACTGTTTTAAGTTATTATGGCATGCAACTAATTTACCAAAGACACTAGTCCTTAGGATCTTTTTAGGTTGTATTATGTTTACCTTTATGTAATAAATCATGAATTAAGGTGTTTTAGAATACTTTTTTTCATAGTTGGTATCAGAGAAAAGTTTGGTTGTTTTTGGGGATTAGGATTACAAAAATATAGTAAAATACTTAGGGATAAGGCTAAATATAATAAAACATCCATAATTTTTTTAAATTATAGATTAAGTGATTTATAATAAAATGCATCCCCTCCTGGAAACTACAAGTGGATGTGGCTCTAAAAAAGTTATACATAGGGATAATGAACCCAAAAAGGGCACATTGAGTTGGACTCAATCATCAATTAGTGTAATAAAATAGGCCTTATTGCATACCTATTTTGACACTATGGGCGGAAATTATTTTTTAAATTCACAAGATCCTTATGAACTATTATTAATGGAATAAAAATACCCATAATATTTTATGTTAGGAAATAGATCACAGATACATTATATTGAATCCTAGAAATTCATGGTTTAAAGAATATATATCATTGATGAGTTATCCCTTTCATTTTTATGGTTTCCTTATTATATTTTTCATAGTTTAAAAATACTCATCCCTAATTTTTCCTTTATTTTTAGTTATTGGATGAAAGTAGGAGAAATCGAGTCAACAACCAATGTGAAGGGTAATGTGATGACTTCCCAAATGAGATAACCAACCAGATGTTATCAAGATTTTAGAACCTTATGAGAAAAATTTCTCAATTATATCATGTCTTGAACTAAAATTTGAATTATGAGAAACACTTAAATCCCCCCCAAAATACTAATTTATAATTGAGACCTTTATGTGAAAATGGCCTCTAACATTCAATGGATCTACTAATAACTTAATCACGGAACAATAGTTTAACTTCCCTAAAAATATATTCTCTATAATTTAATTCTCTAGGAGAGAGATAGTCATGATGGTTATTTATGGCGTGGAAGGAGAATCTAATCAATTGGGTAATTTAGTAAAAAATATGAAGCCTGAGGAGGAGATTGAAGCGATGGAGTGGAAGGAATTATTGAGAATGTTTTTTCAGAAAATATTTTCCTCATAATCAATGAATTAAAATGGAGAGGTACCTCTTTACCCTTATGAAAAAGGATGATGAATCCATATGGTCTTATGGGGAAAATTTCAAAATACTTGCATGATATGCCTTTGGCTTTGTCATTTCCCCTGAATATGAAGTTTACTATTTCTTTGGTGGAATAAATTCAAAACTATAAAACTGTTATCTATTCTAGACATTGAAAGATATGATAAAATTTTCTTATGTTCCCTCAAAGATAAAATGGTGATAAAAAAATATCAAGGGTCTATTGGGATTGGAGATAAGAAGCAGATAATGGATTTTAATTCTAGCAGTGCGATGGATAAATCACACGGGGGTAAGAATGTCAACCATCCCACTTATCTAAAGTCTCAGAAGAAGTATCCCAGAAATTTTTTGACGGAGACAAGGAAAATTTTAAGGTGTGGGAATGAAGGGTATGTTGCTAGTTGTTTTATATAATAATCCCACCAATTTCATGTCTGAAAGTAATTATCTAGTCAACCATCAACATATCATCCAATTCTTTAACTTCAAGGAATATGAACAATATGTGAATAAATACCCTAATCCAAGAGCTATCAAAGATAAATGAAGAAAAAAACCTTCAAGTCCTAGAGAGCATGGGTGAGAGTATTCCATCACAACTATTTAGGAGGATCCAAAAAATGTTGTGACAAATATACTAGTTATTAATTTAAGGATTAAAAATTTACTATTTGATTTTGGTTATATTAATTCTTTCATATCACACAAGTTTATTAGAAATATTTAAACATAACCTCAAAAAATGGAAGTTGAGTTATTCTTGAAGTTGTCAAATGGTTCATTTGTTTCATATCAATCATATTAATCATCCCCTATCCAAATTTGTGGGATGAATTTCCCATAAAACGTTTTTCTAATCCCCTTAGTTGAATTCAGTGCTATCATGGGCATGGATTGGATTTCCAATTATAAAACCAACATATATTATTAAGATAATTAAATCATCGTCTGTATCATAATTATCCCTCTAATTCTATATAAGTGCAAGGATGAGGATAAATCATTGTTCTTACTGACATCTCATGCATGAATATTACTGACTTGTGAGAAAATGTATCGAGATTAAATGATTGAGACTAAAGAAAAACCATCCTTGATGACATAAAATTTTAAAGGGATGTATTTCATATTGAATTTCTTCATATTCCTCCTAAGATTGAGGATGAGTTCTTTGTTGATATCATACTCAGATCGTTTCCAATATCCAATAATCCATATAGAATAGTTGTCATTGAACATGAGGAGCTGAAAAAAAATAAAGAGATTTAAGATAAAGGGTTTATATGCCTTAGTGCTTCATTATGGGGTGCACCAGTCATCATTGTTAAGAAGAAGGATTGGTCAACATGAATCTTCATTAATTATCTTGAGCTCAACAAGATCATGATAATGAACAAGTATTTTCTACCATGGATTGATGAATTGTTTGTTCAAATACATGGATCCCACCACTTTTATAAGGTGGATCTCTAGTTTGGATATTATCATGTAATGTTGAAGAAGGTGGATATCCCCAAGACTAATTTTCATACAAGTTATGAGTACTAAAAGCTCATACTGATTTTATTTGGACTCAATAATGCTACAAAAATATTCATGAACTTAATGAATAGATTATTTAGGGATTATCTCAAAAAATTTGTGGTAGTATTTATAGATTATATTGTTATCTACTCCAAGATAAAGAAGGGACATGAGGATTATTTAAATATTTTAATAAGGGCCTTTTGAAAGAAATGTTATATGAAATTATACAGAATGTGAGTTTTGGTTGGATCAAGTAACTTTCTCGGGGTCTTTTATGACCAACAAATCAATATTTGTCAATTCGTAAAAAATAGATGTAATCAAAGTATAGACTAGACCAATATATGTGATAAAAATCCACAATGTCCTGGGATTGAGAACCATAATATATTTTTTAGAAACTTCTCACGATTGATAATCACACTATCCAAGCTTACTATGAAGGAATTCAAGTTTCTATGGACTAATGAATGCGAGGAGAGAATTAAAGTGTTGAAGAAAAGGCTAATCACTAGACCTATGCTCACATTACCCACTATTGGGGAAGTATTTGCGATATAAAGTGATTAATCAAAAAAAGTATTGGGTTTTTTACTCATTAATGATAATAAATTGATATTATATGCCTCCCACCAATTAAATACCCATGAGAAAAACTACCCAACACATGATGTTTAATTGGATGTAGTGATCTTGTCATTGAATATTTGGATACATTTTTTCTATGGGGAGAAGTGTGAAATTTATATGGACTAAAAATGCCTCAAGTATATGCTCATAAAAACGAGGTCAATATATATCAATGGAAGGATTATCATTGTTTAATACATTACCATCATGGTAAATCAAATATAGTGGAGGATATTTTGAGTATAAAAGATCCCAAAATTGTATCCATGATGAGGATTTGACGGGATCTAATTTTATTGGACATGAAAAGGATGGGTGTGGTAAAAATAAAATAATATTCATACTAACTTACTCAAATAACTTCTCAAACATATATTATTGAAAGGATAAAAAAACCTACAAAGATGAAGAGTTTCTATATAAGAAGGTAGCGAATATTTTGGAGTTCAAATTTTCCAAATATGGAGTTATAATGTTTGAAACTTGTATATGTGTACCTTCAAAACTAGAACTGAAGATGGAACTTCTGGATGATGCGCCTAACTCATCCTTCTCTATTAATCTAGGAATAATTTATATGTATAGAGATTTGATGTAAAAATTCTAGTGGGTTAAAATGAAGAGGGGGATTTTGGAATTTGTATCTTGATGAATTATATACCAAAAAGTGAAGGAAAATGATAAAAGTATAAGGGTATGATGCATCCATTTCTCATACTAGTATGGAAATGGGAAAAATAACCATGGATTTTGTTGTAGGACTTCTTAGAACACCTAAAGGTAATAACACCATTTGGGGTACATTCTATTGCCTTACAAAGTTGGTACATTTCATTACTATCAAGGGATATTTATCGATTGAATAACTTTAAATGATATAAATAAGGTAAGTGGTAAGAATACATGGAGTTACACTCTCTATTGTATTTAATCAAGATCTAAGATTCCCATCAATGTTTTGGTTAATACTTTGATAAGAATAAGATATAGAATTGAGATTTTGCACTACTTATCACCCTTAGATGGATGGATAGTCTGAAAAGAACATTAAAACTTTGGAGGATATACTGAAATCACATTCAACCTATTTACATGGATTTTGGGACCAAAAAATTCCTCTACTGTAGTTCCTATATAACAACATCTTCCATTCTATAATTCAAATGGAAACTTATAAGGCTCTTTCTGGGAGAAGGTGTTGTAATTTGACATGATGGGATGAGGTTAGAGATCAGAAGATTATGGGAAAAGTTTTTATACATGAAATTACTGAGAAGGTTCAAACCATTCAGTGCCATATAAATTTCACAAAAATTCAATAGAAAATATATGCAGACAATCGTCGATGCAACATGGAGTTTGAGGTTAGAGATAAAGTGTTCCATTATATATCATTGTGGAAGACAATCACAAGGTTTGTGGAAGAGGAAAATCTTAGTACAAGATACATCAACCCATTTGAGATCCTTGATCGCATTGGAGTGGTGGCCTATCGACTAGAACTCCCACCTAACCTATCTAAATTACATTATGTGTTCCATGTATCCATTTTAAGGAAGTATATACCTAACCATTCACATGTAATAAATCCATATGTGTAATTGTTGTAGAATAATATTTCATATTAGGAGTAGACGATGAATATAGTATATCATAGAGACACAGTTGTACAAAATAAGACATCTCTCACAGTCAATGTTTTTTAGAAGAACCCCAAGTTTGAGTAATAGAAAAGGAACCAGAAGGGGTGATGAAAAAAGAGAACCATTATTAGTTTTATTCTATGAAATGAAAATTTAAAGGGTGAAATTTCTGAAGGGGGAATAATTTAACAACCTGAAAATTTACAAATAATATTACTTTATAAATTAGAAAATTATTTATTAAGAAATTAATTTACAGAAATAACATGGAATAATTTTTTTATTTTGGTAATATTATATGGTTTTCAAATTTATAAGAACATTAAGAATCAGAACCATTGAAAATATATACTTTATATAGTGATCAAAATGATTTTTATTAAGGGTTATGATAATTTCTATTTAACATAGATAAAGGAAGTGATGGCCTTGACTAGTAGGATTATACCCTAAGAAGCCTATTTACTAGAGATTTTGGGGGAGATAGAATCCCTAGTATTTTCCCTTAACTAAACCCAATTCAAAATTTAACAAATGAATCACAATCAAAATAATTTATAAGATAAGTTCAAGCTCATCAAGATTATGAACCAAACTATGTCCGCCGAACCACCCCATGAAAATATCACCATCGCACACCATACCCTTAGGAAATTCACTAGTGTAATAAAGGGATATGTATCTAGATGATTATAGAATAAATTTTTAAATTCCCTTTTAATAAAATAATGATTATATTTTTCCACTTTTAATATTACTTTTTATAATGATTAAATAATAATTTTTAAAAAAATTAGATTTTGATATGATGAAACACAAATTTTAATTTTGGAAAATATATAGTTTCAATAAAGAAATTAAATTTGATGAATTAAATAACATTTTAAATAAGTGAAATTTTAATAAAATATTTTTATTAAATAATATTTATTAAATATAAATGATAATATAATTTTATGAAGTCAAATGTAATTTTTATAACAGTCAGAAAACTGTGGTTTTAAAAAAACCATCATTTTTCAATAAATATGGATTTTTTATTTAAAAATGAAAATAATCATATTTAGATTAATTATTTTCGATGAAATAAATATTATTTTTGAAATTAACATATCAAAATTATCCAATGATGAATTTTCACTAATTTTATGAGACAATTCATTTTTTTTGGGCAAAAATTAAATATTGTATAATTATTCAGTGTGTATTATAGGATCATAAAATTTAAAAAGTGATATAATAAATACTATAAATAGAATTCTAGACCAAAATTTTTTCCCCTTTCAAATAATTTTTTTTAAAATTATTTTATTAGTTTTATAAAGCCTCAATGAATTCTCTAAAACCCATATTATATTTTAATGTTTTGAAATCAATTCATTATAAACATGACTCAATTCCACATCACAAAGGGTATTATTTTAATGTGTTTAGTTATTATCCTTATAAATTAATTAAATCCACCCCTCCTTGGAAGAAACCATGGTAAAAACAATGGGAAGGATTTTGGTTTTTATTACTTTGTAATATAGAGTCCAAAACCTTGATTTGAAAATTAATAAAGAATTACCCTTCCTTTTGCTATATAAACACATCCAACCTCCCATTTTTTGTTCACTCAAAAATCTTGGATACTGAAGTTACTCTATAATTTCCTATCTATATACTTTCTAAGGTTACCATAATCTCTTAATATTATACTCCCAAGCTTTAAGAAGCACCCTCTCAAGGTAAAGAATCTTCTCCTTCTCCACTTAATTTAAGAACATTCTTTAAATTATTCTTTTTTTTCATTTTCCATGTGGGGATAAGTTTTCAAACATACATATTACTTAAGTTAATAGTTACATGGGATTATAGACCATATTCTCTCTCATTTAACCCTTCCATGAATTTTTATGTACCCCTGTTATGCTGTCAAAATCATCTTGCAGTTTTCCATGGAAAACATTTTTTAGTTAATACTAATTCCCATTTCCACTCAAAGGTTTTAAAATAGTTTTAAATAACCTTAAATGATTGTTTATTTCCATTTATTTAACCCAAACCCCTTAATAATGGTGTTAAAAGTGATTAAATACATCTTTATGTTTAATGATCTATGTGGCATACTTAGGCATGCACATGATATGGAAGTGATGGGTGGGCCCAAAATTATATATCCCTTCAATGCATTGGGTGATGTTTTTATATCATGATATAACATGTATGGTTCCTAAGATGTTATCCCATGAACACTTTTTTATGAGCTCTTTGTGGTTTTCCATGACTTATATTTATGATTTCATGCTTTATCTTGTTTCCATATTCTCATGTATAATTCATGTTATCATCATATATCATTATTTAATGTTCATGTTTAGGATTATCAAACCTTTTTTAAAGACTCAAATTATCATAAACAAATTTTAAATATTAATGTATTAATATTCATTACATAACAAAACAATTCATTTCAATATTTTTTATGTCTAGTGGCTTTGTAAAATTGGAAACATAAATAATTGTTCTATAAGTGAGATAAATTATCTACCACAATGTTATTCATAACAAGAACCCATTTTATACATATCATACATAATAACTTTAATTATAATTTGAGTAAAGGAAATATAAAAAAGTGTGATCTCAGATGCTCTTTAAAGGTAAAAAAGGGATATATCAACATATCGTGAGCATAAGTATATGAGAACTTAAGAATAAAATTTGAAAACCATACCATGTATATCATAGATCATAAATTTGAGTCATGGAATAAATCTTGGTATCTAATAATACATGAATCATATTGGAATAAAATAACATGTACAATGAATACATAATATTAACATAAGGCATAGATTTTTGTAATGCACATAATTATAGAAAATGATTTTCTTAGTAGTTAAAGGCTTATTTCCAAGGCTATAATAGTGGAATGGCTTCACTATCCAAACCATAATAGTAGTCAAGGTTCACTCACATGATTATCCTAGTGGATATATTTCCTTAATAAATTAGGTTCACTCTCCATTCCAGAATTATTTATCCCATGACATATATATATATATATTTACCCAATGCATTGGAGGAATATATAGGCCCCTCTCATCACATAACCCATAAACTTCTGTGATAAAATATCATAAACATTTATCATATCAAAACCCATGAAAATAAATGGGCTTCAGAAAATATTTGTCACATCAAAACCCATGAAAAGTAATGGTTTTAATAAACATTTCATCATAGAAAAAACTATGGAAAATAAATAGGTTTCTTAATCATTTAATCATTTCATCATATCATAAACCATAAAAAAAGACAGTTTTATAATAATTCTATCATGACATATCTCATGGAAGAGAAATGAGCTTCATAACAATATTTTTATCATAATCATAAAATATTCAGAGAAATAATAATAATGGTATCCTTGGATCATATCCAATATATATAAGTAACATGAAAGGATGTTATCTTAGATAGAAAATGATTTTGAAAGATCACTTGGATCATTTCTTTAAGAAAACAGACTTTCCACTATAATTTTTTTTTTAAAACATAAATTTTTTTAAAATATTTTTATTTGAAGTTAAAATATAGAACATATAAATTAATCTTCAAAGAAAATAATTTTCATGATGGTAGTAAATTCGGTTTGTGCCATAAATGTTAATTTGGCATTCCTTTCACATTTTTAGTAAAAGTTTAATGAGACTTGTTTGGAAAATGACATTAAGATTCCTTTCAAAACAATTTTTAAAAACTCAAAAAATGAGTAAAACTTTATTTAATAATTCATTTTGTAAGTGTAGAAACTTTTTTTAAAACATTTTTAGAAAACATGGATATGGAAGAAAGTAGAGTTTCCAACCGAAGAGATAAATAAAGACTTTTTTTTCTTAAAAATATTATTTTGAACTATTGAGTATATAAATATTTGAAAATTAATGGATAGAATGTATTATAGTGAAATAAATATACTATAATAAATTTCATTAGTTTCTTGAGAGATAGATCATAATATTTAATCATTAGAAGCATAATCACAAACAATTTTGATAAACGATGAGTTTATAACATAAAACCCTTACCACTTTGGTAACTTCAAATCATAATCCCTATGAAAGAATAAAATTAAATGAAAATAATAATATCATGAGAATAAATAAATTCCACATTTCACATGAAAAATGTTCTATATATAGACCTCATAAATGAAGATAGGTGCATAACATAACATATGTCTCAATGAAGGAAAATTGTGACACAAATCCATTGTCTTAAGTCTTGAATTTTTTTATACATGTTGAAATATAATGTATAATAAATATAAGTTTATTATAAATACATTAAAGAACAATACATATATATATCATACCATATATGGTTTACTTATGATATTTTATTACCCATTTATTAACAATTCAATGATAAAGTCACATTTCGGGAGAAACATCTTTTTTTCCTATATGTTTTGATTTTTTATTTTTGGTCATATTACATTGATTATGGTTAAATAATCTATAGAATTTTAAAAATTATATAAATTTCATATATATTAAGTCTATATGTATTCAAGTAAATCCATAAAATTTAGAGATAAAAAATGAAATACAACGTCCATGGAGACATAGGCCGTACGTATGCATGAACGTTGTTTCCATTTTCTTGACAAATTGAAAAAAAAGTTAAATAATATATTGACATAAAAAATAATTTATATATCATATATATCACATATTTTCATTAAAACTATCATTATTACCTTCCACGGAAATTTTGAATGAATAAAATCACATCGCAAAGCGGTAGTCCACAGTACACATGAATGACATTTGCGTATGCACCATAGAATTAAAAATAAGAATATATATGTGATATATTTCTTAAAAAGGTATAATTATGTTACAAATATCATACATATACATTATATCCACCATAATACCCTACTGTGAGAGGTGTTTATGGAAAACATATCACATCGATTCTCGAGGTGGTAGTCCACCGTACACATGAGGGATGTTGTTGTTTCCCATTTGAGGGAAGAGGAAATAGATATAGGTCATTCCCATAACATAATAAGATCTCATTATATGTAATTTAATGAGGTTATTATATTATAATGGTTCAGTAATATTTCAATTATATGGAGGAATAAATAAAATAAAAATACATGTTGAAGAACGCCACCTCATCTTCAAGTAACCTACTTTGGTTTTCACCAAAAGGATTTTTAAGATAGATTTATGATCAAAATAAGGATTCTTGGATTATATGAGAGAATAAATAAAGGGATTTGGGTAGGAATTTGATGAAATAAAGGGTTTTTTATATGTGAAGAGGAGAAGATAGAGGTGCACTTTTATAAGTGGGGAAGATGGCATGTTTAGAATTTTTGAAAAGAAAAAGGTGTAACCATTATCATGAAAAAAGGATCCAAAATGGAATTTTATAGATATAATGTTGAGATATGGACATCCAATGAGTTTTTTACAAGTTTATAGGCCATTTTACCACTTATCTTTTTAGTTTAACAAATAGTAAACCTATTTTCTCATAAACCATGGTAATTTATTTTAACTTATTTTTCTATTGATAATGGTCAAAAATTAAGTTTGTAACATCTTAGTTTTTAAAAAGGTATGTTATATTTTATTTTTGTATAAATATAGAGACAACACATAAGGGATGGTTGGTTCGTTTCAGGAAATGAGGTTGCAGGAGTGATGAAACCTAGTTGTAGGGAAAATACATGACATGTATCTAAATACATGATGTGCGGTTAATACACAACGTGTATTTGTCTAGCCAGATCCTTTTCAAAATATGTATTGGATTTTACCTAAGATGGAATTCCTAAGAATTACACAATGTGTAATGAATTTACACATTGTGTATATTCCTAGGTTGTGTTTTTAAAATAGGGAATGACTTATTTTAATAGATCACAATTTTTTCTCCTATATAGAAGAAGAGTCATGTGAGAGTCCTACTCTATTCCTAGGCTAGGGGTCCTTCTACACCCTCTAAACAGACCCTATTTTCATCACCACTAGGTTCATTGGATTCCTCTATGTATTATCTACACTCCACCTCCTTCTATTCCTAGTTTTCTTCTAATATCTTGTGTTATTTTGGTGCGAGATGATATGAAATATTTTAGAGTTTTTGTATTCTTTTCCATTTTATTCTTTTCTAGCTTGAATTAAATGTCTGAAATGAATGATTGACCATTTATGAAACTAAGGTAGGTGGTCTAGATTCTATCCCTATGTTTGGATTCTCTTATACCATAGACCAGTGTGTCATAATCCATACCCTTTTAGTGAATCATCTAAAATGTCTAATAAACTAAATAAAATGGTTTTACTTACCCACTATGGTTAGAGCTAGGGGTGAATCTACCCTTGGTAGATTTCATTAACATGGGTCACCCCCTAAGGGTATTCCCTTCATTGATGGAATTTTTTACACTTTATTAAATTTTTCAACCAACCTTGAGGGGTGTGTTTTAATGTAGTAATTGTTTTTGGAAGTATGAATTGAATTTAGAATGATGTTGTCCCTGAGTTAGGCCCCATGAACTATGCCTAGATGAATTGATTGAACTAAATTAATTGGGAAATTTAATTTAAATTTCTAAAAGTGATATTTAGGTCTAAATGGATGAAACATAATAGTTAATACATACGTTATATTCAAGTCGAGAGAGAAACTTGTATCTTTATAGGATGAATGGCATGGGATCATTGAGCTTTATATTTATAGATTTTATATGTATTTTATATACACCAAGAGAAATACTAGGTATTTCTGGTATAAGATCACCGTGCATTTACCTTATCTTAATGTGAGAAATACCGGTTCCTTAGGGAATACACCATGGATGTCCATGGAGTCTAGATGGTAATACACAATCATGAGTGATACTCGATCCCCTATGTGAGATACTGGGGATGAGCTCAAAGAGCTTGTTTCATTCCATGTCTGGATTGATACTTGGGATTCCATTTACGGATCAACTTGGATGAACTCTTATAGTATTGGGAATATACAGTACCCCTGGAGAGATACATGAGATTCTTTATAGATCTCCTTGGATGGGATCATAGTGCCTCTTCTTAAATTATAATGATTAAATTATATTAAAATAATACAAATATGGAGTTGAAATTCTAGGGATTCATCCACCAAGATAGATCGCATGCTTACAGATGGTCCACCTTTTTATAATTTATTTACAACAACCCAGGTATACATTATATAAAACTTTTACAGGTTCACCTCAGTTCATAGGCATATGACTTAGGCTGATGCAGGTAGAATTGGTCTGTTAACCCACGAGGAACCCAATATGATTCAATTATTAATTAATGACCTTCATTTACTATTATTGACACACTGCTCATTTTATATTCACATAAATGCTTGATATAGACACTGTTGGTGGTGGATTAGTGATTATATATCACACCCTAATTGGTCTGCTCTTGGTACCCAAGAATACTTATTGATTATAATTATGGATAAATGGAAGCGATTAGCTTTTAATGCGTGATTTTTAGTTCAAGGCTGGAGTATGGGAGTAGAGGATTGAGCCTATGCTTGTGATGCTAGTTGTAACTGGATTTGGTATTTTTGGTATTTTGGTATAAAATGTGGCATATGCCCATTTCCATTTATCCATGTGTACCCATTTTTGAATAACTACAAGAAATCATGATCATGATCATTTGAATCTATTTATTTATTAAACTTCTTCCTATTGTTTATTTCTCTTGTATGGTTATTCTGTATTATATATACTAATTCATGTTTATTGTACTTCTTTTATTACCATTTATTATATACCACTGTGCTACACTCTAAATCAAGAGAGAATAGTCTCTCAATGGACACACCTTAGGCTCTCACCACTAGTCAGCAACCTTAATCATATAGAGAGGCATACTTGAGGTCATGTGTCTAATCGTCTTAGGGAAACACTAAGTTTCTTCCGAGTGGGATGCTACAAAGTAGTATTAGAGTGGTATTTTTACTTTTCTAATATAGTTTTGGTATTATAAAAGAGACTAGGATTTATTAGAATTTGGTAATGATCTTGTGCTTGGGAGTAGCTTACCCATTTATAGAGGAATCCGAAATTATCTGGGATGGGTTATTACTATTTTTGGATTACCTCTATTATATTTATCCTCATTTCACCATTGGTTTATGAATGTTTTTAGTGATTTTATCATTGTTGATATTATTATGATAAAATTTATTTACCTTGGCCCAATGATATGAGGGAGTATAAAATTCATGCATCAGACTAGGCACCATAAGACTTAAGTTTCATGAATTATATCATTCCATATTTATATTATTGTGTGAATTTTCCTATATTTAATTTTATTTTGGTCTATGACTTGGTTGTTATGGATTGAAATGTGCTAGACTTTATTTTTGAGATAATATAATCAGATTAATTAAACTACCTACATAAATCAAAATAGTGTTTTTATACATAGATTGATTATGACACTTTAATTAACCAATTATGCCATTGTTTATCCAAGAACAATCGGTACTATGGGCTGAAATATTAGTGGATTTGATTGATAAATGAAAATTTTAATATATGAAGTGAGTACTTCCATTAATTTGGAATGGTAGTTAATTCACTCAAATCACTATACATGAATTGTTAAATCGTTATGCTAGATGTAAAGGTCAAGTCATAGTTACATGACATACTAATTCCAATTTATTTAGAGTGTGGACCTTTATAAAATTTAAAATGGTGATGCTTTTAATAGGATTGAAATATCTATATCAAAATAAAGAAGAATAAAAACTCAATAAGTTAAAATTTTAAAATGAAATGGTCACTGCTAAATGGGATACTAATTGAAATGTAAAGGGTGTTTTCCTCTCTACCTTCCAATTGAAACTCCATATACTAGAAATTATACTGTGTTATATGAGACCTTAATCTTGAACTGACATTAGTAGTGGGAAGTAGGTTGTGTATCTTATGGTATTTTACGATCTCTTCCTAGTCACCTAGGCATAGTTTTTTCAGAAGGATATTCATATGAATGTTTCATACCTACCCTTTTCTACATTAAATATTTTATTATCTACTATAAATAATATTTGAGGTGTGTTCTTGGAAATTTTAGACCTATGTGGGTTCGATGTCCTTGAGTTGTATTCCATGAGGGTGGAAAAAACCATGATAGAGGTGGTGGGACCTGAGCCACTAATATTACCTCCTATAGTTCCAACCGATTCACCTCCCATTGATATTACACTTGGAGATGATGATCAGTTTTTAGATGGTTTCTATCAATTTATATAGTATTTATAGGGTGCTCCCTGACCTAGCCCTACTATGATAGAGTTGACCCATTAATTATAATTGTATAATCCCCCACCTTCTTAGGGGAAGGAGGACCTCAAGATGATGATTATTAGATAGAATCCATGTTGTATGTCTTTGAGGATTTAAAAACACCTCCAAAGTGGAGGGTCAAGTACACTGCCGACATGGTACATGATCCTTCTAAATGTTGGTGGGATGTCATTTCCCAAGTTAGATGACATCAAGGTATGCTCAGTGCAGACTTCCAGAGAGCCTTCTATGAGTACTTTTTTCTACATACATTGAGTGAATACTGAATCAGATAGTTTAGAAACCTACAACAGGGTGTCATGTCAGTGATGGAGTATTCTTCTCATTTCACCAAGCTTCATCATTTTGTGCCAAACTAGACCGACGATGAGTTGATGATTGTGAGATGTTTTGAGGATGAGCTTGTGTAATCCATATGACCATAGGTGGAATTTTTTGGATTTCCACCATTACATAAATAGTGAACCAAACCCCCATCACAGAGAAAAACTAGAGGGGGGAAGCAATGTGATCCAAGGTAGTTCAGCTTCCAGGAAAGGTGTTGGTTTGTTTAGCAGTAGAAGCATCATTTTGAGGGTGCATGTGGGGGGAAGTTCTAGATAGATGACATGTACTGATGATTATGTGGTGTGACACTAGTGTGGCAGGATGGTTTATAAGAATCCCCAGTGTATGAGGAACCTAATAGAGTGTTGATCTAGTGGTAGGATAGTTAACCTATAGTGCTTCTACCGAACATTCCCTTTAATTTCTAGTGATAAGTAATTTGTACCAACATTGTTTTTAGGTATAAGATCCTCAAATCTACATCAAGATAGGAGTTGGTCAACTACTGACCAAATATGTGGAGGAGGTGGTCCTGGCTGAGGTAGTAAAACATCATAGGTTCATCGCTAGTAGAGTGGACCTACCCAGGTTAGTCAGGTTGTGTCTCAAGGCTAAGATTTAAGCTATATAAATGTAGTTCAACCTTTTCCCGAGTAGCCTAGTCCAGGGCCTTAAATAGTTAGAAGTACTTTTTTTGTAGCCTTTACTTTATTTTTTTCCTATATTTTACACAAGTTCATCACACTCCTTCATATCAACTACAATTATGGAATGTTTTGGCCTAGAAATGGAGTTTCTAGTGGCATTATGAATCTTGAAATAACATTAGGGGTTTGATCAGTAGAAATATACTAGTTCAATGAGTTTCTCATTGATATAGGTGGGTTTTTATTCCTATAGAATTTCATTGTCCTCGAGATGACCAGAATCGATGTAATTATTAGTATGGACTATATAGTACCTTATCAATCCCATGTTGATTTCTATCATGAGAGGGTGTTTTTTAGATCACCTGAGGGTAGATCTTAAATTAATAAGAGTGAATGGGATATATAGGCTTGTTGAGATGGACTCATGCATCATGGTATTGGTAGAGTGACATCTCATATTGCTAGTTCATATATTAGTGATCAAGGATTATAACTTGTAGAATTACCTCATGTTGTAGATTTTTTTTGGAACATCTCCTTAGATGATATTTCTAGATTACCTTATTTGAGGGAGGTGGATTTCACCATCGAGCTAGTGCTAGGTGCAGCACTGATGTCCATTCCTCCATTTATAACGGAACCAAAAAAGCTTCATGAACTCAAGAAGAAGTTTTAATATCTAGAGGAAAAGGGTTTTATATGACCCAACACTTTTCCTTGGGGTTGACCTATCCTTTTTTTAAAGAAAAATAATAGTAACCTCAGGTTGTTAATGGATTACAGTTGGTTGAACCAGCTTATGGTGAATAACTGATATCCAATTACTCATATAGATGATATTTTTAACTAGCTTCAATGAGTGGAAATTTTCTCAAATTTCTATTTGAGGTTAGGATACCATCAAGTGCATGTGAGACCATTAGACATACCATGTATGGTGTTCTAAAGTAGCTATGAATTGTATGAGTACCTGGTTGTACTGTTCGGCCTTAAGAACACACTGACTATATTTATGGATCTAATGAATAGAGTTTTACACCTATATATAGATTCATTTGTTGTAGCCTTAATTGACAACATCTTAGTTTATTCTCGCACTAGACATAACAATGCTACCAATTTGATATCATGTTGAATACTTTAAGAGAGCATTAACTATACATAAAAAATATAACTTATTGATCAATAATGTTCACTTGCTGGTTCATAAAATTTCAGAGACAGACATATCAGTTGACCTAGATAAGGTGAGTACTGTGGTTTACTATGACTAGACCAAGAATGTATTTGTTGTATTTAGTTTCTTGGGGATAATTGGCTATTATAGCCTGTTGATTCAGGACTTACCATACGTAGAAGAACCTATTATGGGATTGACTAAAAAGGGTGTGAAGTTTATATGGTAAGAATATTATGAGACATATTTTTAGGAATTAAAGGGAAGTATGACTTTAGTTCCAATCCCGATCCTTCTAGAGTTTGGAAGAGGCTATACTATTTACTATGATGGTACAAGAAATGGTCTAGGGGCAGTTTTGATACAGGGTGATCAGGTTGTAGTGTATGGGTCCTGCAAGCTAGGATCTCATTAGTGGAACTACCCTATGCTTGAACTCGAGCTAGCATCCATGATTCATTATTTATGCTATTGTAGTAATTATCTATTGGGTGAGCAGTTCGTTGTTTACACGGATAAAAAAAATTTGAAATACATCTCCACATAGTGTGACTTGATTCTAAGGCCCCACAGGTGGGTAAAATACCTGCATCCCTTTGATTTTGAGTTTAATTATAAACTTGGAAAGGGTAATGTAGTGGATGACACCCTGGGCCCGAAGACTCAAATACAGGCCTCCCAGGAGGCCAATTGCGAGTGGAGGTTGTTGACCTTGTTTTCAGATATTCATATAGAGGTTCAAGAATATCACATGAAATCTATTTTTTGCATCTCTAGTAGTGAAATAATACAATAGAGAGAAGGTATGGATGAGATAGTTATCATATCCAGAGGGCCTCATATTAAGGGAGAGTGTCTCAGGTGATATTCTACTATCTGTTTTGGTGGTTGATGAGAATGAGATCTTGAAATTCTATGGGAATGTATGGGTTCCTGATGATATACGATAATAGTTGATGTGGGAATACCATGGATCTATTTGGCCAGTTCACCCAAGGACTACCAAGATGTACCAAGATGTATGTTGTTAGTATTAGTGGCTGGATATGAAGAAGTAGATAATATGTTTCATCATGAGGTGTTCCACCAACTAGTAGGTGAAGGTAGAGAACCAAAAACCTGGTGGAAGATTATAACCTTTATCTATTTCTGAGTGGAAATGAGATGATTTCACCATGAATTTTGTGATTGGATTTATGAGATCCCCTCTATGGAGAGTTGTAGTATGGGTGATAAATAAAAGGTTGACCATGTTTTCACACTTTCCACCTATCTAGGATACCTTATCAGTTGATGAGCTTGTGGGGGGGGGGATAGGGTTATATCTTTGAGATTGTGCACCTTAAATTTTTTACCTATTCCAATATATCTAACCAGGATTCTATGTTTACATCATGGTTCTGGCCAGGGCTACAGAAATCACCGGGTTCACCAGTGTTGTTGAGTACAATATACCACACACAGACTGAGAAGTAGTCTAAGTGGGTGATACAGGTGTTAGAGGACATGATCATGCATGATTATTTGATTTTATAGGTTCATGGGAGAAACATATACCTTTCATTGAGTTTTCCTACAATAACAGCTTTTAGAAAATGATTTAGATGGATCCGTATGAGGCCCTTTATGGTAGGACATTCTGTTCACCTCTGTGCTAGTTAGAGGTGGGTGATGTAGCTATACTAGTTCCTCATCTTGTTTAGGAGTCTTCAGAGAAAGTACATATAATTTGTAAACATATGGCTACAACTCAGTCCATTCATAAATCTAATACTGATCATCACCATAGACATATAGAGTTCAAGGTGGGACATTGGGTCTTTCTATGAGTTTCACATAATTAGGACATAGACAGATCTTGATAAAGGACAAGCTATCGACCCGTTACATTGAAACTTTTTAGATTATAGAGAGAGTTGGGATGGTAGACTATCAGTTGTAGTTACCTTCATGGTACCATTCCATTCATGATGTATTCCACACATCACAGCTTCACCATTACCATTTTGACCGATCTCTTTCATTTTATCCAGAGGATATTGAGTTGGATGTGGATGTATGATTTGTGGAGATTTCGATACGTATCATTGATTGATGCATTAAGGATCATTGAGGTATGTTTATTCCTTTTGTTCAGGTTATATGGTATCACATTTATCTATATGATGAGACCAAGGAGAGAGAGGTCGATGTACGTACTTAGTGGAAGGAACTTTTCTCAGATGATTATTTATTATGCTCATAATGGAAACTCAGTGATGATTTATTTTAAGAAGGTGCGGTTTTAACATCTCATATTCTCAACATGCAATGTTCTACTTTATATTTAGATTAATCCAGAGACCATACCTGAGGTCTAAATAGTTTGTTTCTGAAAAAAAGGTAGCAAGATGGTTGGAACCTGGATGCAAACCAGATTCATGGTGTGTATCTAAATACATGATGTGTAGTAAATACATGATGCATATTTGGATGGCTAGGTCAATTTCATGAAATGAAGTGGCATTTCATTAGGAAGGAAATCCCATGAATTACACAATGTGTAATGCTTGTACACATTATGTAAATAACCGGGTCATGATTTTTAAAAAGGGAAGGGGATCATTTTAGTAGAGCCCGTTTTCTTACCCCAAAAAAAGAGGAGCTACATGAGAGGCCCCTTCCTTTCCTAGTCTAGGGATCATTCTTTCTCCTCCATTAAGACTCTGTTTTCAACATTTCCAGGTGTGTTGGATTCCTATTGGTAATATCTATACTCCACCTCCCTATATTCCTAGTTTTTCATCCCCTCTATGGATCTATTTTTGAGAGATAATATGCACTTTTTTCCGGGTTTCTGTCCTCATTTCTATTTTCTCTCATTTAATCTTGAATCAAAGGCCTAAAATGGATTAGTGTTTATCTATGAACCTAAGGTTTTTGGTTTAGATTCTTTCCATAAGTTTGGTTTCTCTTATACCTTGTGTTGTGTTTCACAGTAGACCTTTTTTGTGATGCATCTAAAATGTTTAATAAAATAAATCAAATGGTTTTCCCTACTCTACAGTCTTAGCTAGTGGAGAATCAACCCTTTATTGATCGCCTTGACATGGATCACCCCTTAAGGGTGTTCCCTTACTTGATGTATTTTTTACCACTTCCTTAAGTTGTTAAACAATTGTTCAGGGGTGTGTTTTCATGTAATAAGTGTTTTTAGAAGTATTAATTGAATTAAGAATGATGTAGCCCATGAGTTAGGCCTCATTCCCTATGTCTAGTTGAATTGATTAAACTAAATGATTTAGAAAAATTAATTTAAATTTTTATAAGTGAAATACCGAGCTAAATGTAATAATAGTAATAGAAAATCCATACCTTATATCAAACTAAGATTGATACTTAGATACTTATGGAATTCCTTGTATGGGCTCATCAAGCATTATAATTAGAACTTGTATATGGATTGTAAATACACCAGAAGTGATATTAGGTATGGATTGGATGATATCACGATGTGTTTAACTTACATCCTTGTGAGCGACACAAGTTCCCTAGGGGAGAAACCATGGATAGTCTTAGTGTCAAGATGGTAATACTAGGTTACAAGTGATACTTGATTCCCTATGTGAGATAAGAGGGATGAGCTTAGTGGGTTTATTTCACTCCATGTTGAGAGTGATACTTGGGATTTAATTTATGGATCGCCATGGAAAACATTTTATGGTATTAGGTATCTATAGTGACCCTAGAGAGATACTTAATATTCCTTCCAGATCACCTAGGATGAGCTCATACTTCATCTTCTCAGATTATAAAGATTAAATTAAAGCAAAAGAAAAATAATGTGCAGCTGAAAATCTAGGGACATGTATGCCATGCCAGATCACATGCTTTGAGACAATCCACATTTTGATTTTTTATTTCTGATGACCCATGTATACATTATACCACACTTTTACATGTTCAACATGGTTCAGAGGCATCCGTCTTAGGCTAAATTAGGTATTATCGATGGGTTATATAACCACCCTAATATTTATTTCATATTTAAACATGATTTATTACATAAAATTTCACTTAATACAACTCATAAGATCAAGGGGACTAGAGTCTTTGGGGATTAGGAACATTACATAACAACTTAAAATATGAAATACACAACTTTACTAAAAAATTATTTTACATGACCACAACATTCCTTCGTACTTAGCATTGCATGGGATAACCTGAAGACATATATAAGAAAAGGGTGAGGTATAAATCCTAGTAAGGGAGTAAAAGAATAATAACATGAAGAATACAATACATGTTAAGAAATATTCATATCAATAGAGCATAATAGAAACATGAACATAAAGGCATGATATAACAGGATTATCAAAACATGGAAATGTGTCAACAACTTAAAACACAACATCATTAATATAAAAGAATTTGGTAATAACTATCCCATAATGGTGGAAAAATCCCTATAAAAGAATCAGGTAAACCCTAGTTCAACATGATATATCATTATACTAAACATTACCCAATGCATTTAAGTGCTATTAGGGTGCACTCTTTATAGTCATTTCAATATGATACTTAAGTGTGCCACATAGATCATATAACATGGATTCATTCAACATCATCATTTATTCCAAAATCAAGGAATGTGGAATTCATATATTTAAGTCACCATTTGATAAGTACGTGTTAATAATGGTGAAAACCCTTGATAGAGGGGGTATGGTATTCATTATATGATGATTTGGGCATGGAAAATCATGGGGCTATTTTGGCAGCATAATGACGTAATATGGAAATTCATAAATTGGGTTAATGAGAGAAAAATTGGTCTATAATCATTTATACATGGGATGTATAGTAAGGGGACCATGTAACATAATATCATAAAATGTGAAACGAAATTTATATGTATAAAATAAAATAAATGCTTGAATGGAAATGAGAAGAGAGAAATCCCTTACGGAATTTCGATATAGTAACAGGTGGGTTTATAGGATCATATGGGGGATTAATGGAAGTTAAATGAATATATAATAATTTATAAATAAAATGTGAAGCAAGGAGTTATTTAATAACATATCCCAAATCAAGAAAATGTAAAATAAATGGCATGACATAAAAGAGGTTCTTGAAGAAAAAGGGGAGAGGGAGATCCCTTACTTGGATGTGTGATCCCAAAGGCTTGGGAGAGGCTTATTAGGAGCTTTGGGGTAAATTTTAAGGACTTTAAGGATTTTGCGATATAGTGTGGTAAATATTAAAATATATTTAGTGAATATAAATGGGTTCTTATTTGGGTTTATATAGGAAATGTGGGGGAATTTTTTATTATTTTGGTTTTGGACACTACACACTAAAATATTCCAAACCACAAAACAAACCATTGTTTTTACCATGGTTTCTTGAAAATCATAGTGGTATAATTTATTTTAAAAGGATAATGGTCTAAGTTATTAAAATATTTCCCTTTCTTATGTGGAGGTGAGTCACACTTTTAAGGAAATGATTTTAAAATCATAAAAATATTTTAAATGTCTTAGAGGATTCACTAAGGCATTATAAAATAAATAAAATAAACCTAAAATTACATTATTTTAAAGTAAAAAAAATATATTTGTCTTAATATACATTTTATAGTATTTTGTTACATCACTATTTGGTCATTATGATGTCATAAAACACATTATATATTTATAAGGTATTTAGTTTTTTACCCAAAAAATTAAATGTCTCAGAAAATTATGAAAAATTCACTGTTGGATAATTTAGACATCCTGATTTCAAAAATAATATTAATTTTATATAAATAATATATATATATATATATATGTGTGTGTGTGTGTATTTTCACTTTTAAAATAAAAATTGACATTTATTTAAAATTGACGGGTTTTGGAAAAAATAGTTTCCAAACCGTAACAAAAATTACAATTGACTTCATAAAAGTTATATGATGTTTTATATTTAATAAAAATAATTTTATAATAATGTTTTATTGAAATATAATTTTATTAAAAAATCCATTAATTCCTCAAAATATATTTCTTCTTTGAATTTGAATATTAACCAAAAATAATATTTGTGCTTTAAAAATCATTTACAGACCAACAATAATAAAATGAAAGTATATTAATTATTATATAAAACAAATAACGTAAAAAATATTAATGATAGGGTATTTTTACATATCCCTTTATTACACCAGCATACACCCTAAGAGTAAGGTGTGTGATGGTGGGGCTTTTATGGGGATGTTCGGTGAACATGGTTTGGGATGTGATCTCGATGAGCTTGAACTTATCCTGTAAATAGTTTCAATCATGCTTAAGTTGTTGGATCTTGGATTGGTCTTGGTTGAAAGAAAATCCCTGAAATTCTATCTCTCTTGGAAGCTCTGATAAATGGGCTTCATAGAGTATGATCCTACTGGGTGAGGTCATCACTTCCTTTGTGTGAGTCAAAAGGATTTCTTAAAACCCTATATTTATGCTTGTCTTGTGATCACTGTTTAACGACTATATTATAAATGGTAAGGATACTTAAAAATAATTTAAATCCAATTTTATATCATAAAACAAAATAAGTTCATGCATTTTCCTATACCCATAAGACATTTAATTAAAAGAAATGGAATTTTATTCATAAATTTTTCAGTCATTACAAACTTTCCCCCTTAAGAAATTTCACCCAAAAAATTTACTTTTCCCAGACTAAAACAGATGAGGGTAATTCCATCTCATCACTTCCTCTGGTTCCCAGGTCACTTCTTTAAACTTGTGATTTCTCCACAATACTTTAACGAGAGGCATTGTCTTATTTCGTATAAATTTTTCTCTACGATCAAATATTTTCACCAGATTCTCCTCATTGGATAGGTCATTATCCAATGGTTCCACCTATGGATTGAGTACATGTTACGGGTCTGGCATGTAGTTCCTTAATAGTGATACATGGAATACATCATTTAATTGAGATATGTTCAGTGGGAGTGATATTCTATAGGCCACTACTTTGATGTAATCAAGGATCTAAAAAGGGACGATGTTCCTTGGAATAAGGTTTCCCTTATTCCCAAATATCATAAATCTATTCAATGAAGATATGAGGATGAATACCATGTCTCAAACTTCAAACTCTAGGTCTCATTGATGATTATTAGCATAACTATTCTGTTGACTATGAGTAGCTTTGATGTGATGCGGGATGGTCTTAGCCTTATCCGCCATTTCTTAGACCATTTTCAGACCTAGAAGTTTTAATTCCCCAACATCATCCCAACATGTCAGTGTTTTTCACCTCTTCCCATAAAGAGCTTCATAAAGATACATTTGGATGCTTGAGTGGAAATTTTTTGTTATAAGAGAACTCCACCAAAGGAAGATGTTGGTCCCATATACCTTTGAATTCCATTGAGAAAGCTATCAACATGTCCTCAAGTTTCGAGATAGTCTGATCAAATTGGTCATCAATTTGAGGGTGATAGGCCTTGATGTAGTTTAACTCGGTGTTCAGAGAACATTTGAGACTCTTCTAGAACATAATGGTGAATCTTTGATCTCAATCAGACATAATCGATATGGTACTCCATGTTATCTTAATACTTCTCTAATGTATATTTGTGCCTGTTTATCTAGTGAGAAATCCTCTCGAATTACAATGAAGTGTCTAGTATTTGTAAGATGATCCACAAAAACCCAGATAACATTGTTTCTTTTTGATGTCTTCATATGTCTGGTGACAAATTCCATGGTGATGTTTTCCCATTTCCATGTTGTTATGGGTAATGGTTGCATCACCCCCTTAGACTTATACCTATAAACCTTTACATTATAATATACTAGGCACTTTGATGCATATTTAGAGATACCCCCCTTCGTGTTATCTTACCAATATTTCTCCCAGAGATCTCGATACATCTTCATGTTTTTTAGGTGAATGGATAAATTCAAACTATGTGTATCATCCAAAAGCTCTTCCTTTAACCCTGGATTTTATGGAACACATAGTCTTTATTCAAATCTCACAATTCCTTCTTCATTAACATTAAAATCTAAGGAGTTCCCTTTTTTGATAGTTTCCCCTTTCTTCTGAATTCCCACATCATCTTTTTGAGCATCCTTTATCATTACAAAAGAGACGGTTGAGGAATAATTTGTGAAAGGATTTATTATGTTCCCTTCTTTATGATTTCCATGTCCATATTCATCAAATATAAGAAGATTGGATCCTTTTCAATTCTCATCAATGATATAATTGTAAGGTCCTTTATACTTAGATCATCCACCACCTTGTTCACTTTCCCAAGGTGGTAATGGATTGAGTAGTCGTAATCCTTAATGAGCTATGACCATCTTCATTGGTGCATATTCAAATATTTTGTGTGTGAATATATATTTGATACTTTGGTGATCCGTATATATTTCACACATCTTCCCAAAGAGATAATGTCGCAAGATTTTCAATGAAAATATCATAGCTGCCAACTCCAGATCATGCATGAGATAATTTTTCTTATGAATTTTCAACTACCCTGGGGCATGGGCAAGGAATTTTTCATTTCGTATCAACACATAACCCAAGAACTTCTTTGAGGAATCACTGAAGATTATGAAAATCTCCCCACTCATGGGTAGTGTGAGCACATGGGTAGTTAAAAGCTTCTTCAATATTTTTTCACATTCATCATTCTAATAAAACTTGACTCCCTTACGAGTTAGCTTGGTAAGAGGGTTTTATAATCATGAGAAATTTCTCACAAATCAGTGATAATATTCATCTAACCCTTCGAATCTATAGATATCCATCACAAATGTTTTCCTCATCTATCCCTCCATTTCTTTTTTTGGAAGGATCCATAGATATCTCATTTCATGTGATGATATTCCCAAATAATGAGACTTCCTTCACTCAAAAATCACACTTGATATACTTTTCATAGGGCTAATCCTTTCACAGGGTCTCTAGTACAATTCTTTGATTATCTTCATCATCCTCATTGGTTTTGTATTATTTTAGAATATTGTCTATAAATACTACCAACAATTTGTCGAGGTAATCTCTAAAGACTCTATTCATCAAGTCTACGAAGATTTCTAGAGCATTAGTGAGTTAAAAAGGTATTAATATGAATTCATAGTGCCTATACCTTGTATTAAAAGTAGTCTTAAGGACATCCTCCTTCTTCACACTTACTTGGTAATATCCCAACTGCAATTCCACCTTGGAGAAGTATTATTCTCCAAATATCTAATTGAACAAGTCATCAATTCATGGAAAAGGATAATTTTTCTTTATTGTGATATTTTTTGAGCTCATGATAATCAATGAAAAGGTGTATTGACCCATCCTTCTTCTTGATTAAGAGGTCTAGTTCACCCCATGGTGAAGCACTTGGGTGTATAGATCCATTATCCAGATTCTCCTGTTGTTTTTTCTTTAGCTCATAAATCTCCACAACATCCATTATATATGGATTCTTGGATATTGGAAATTCCCCATATATAATATCAATTGATAATTAAACATCTCTTATAAGAGGAAGACCAAGCAATTCATTGGGAAATAAATCATTTAATTCTCTCACAATATTCATGTCTTCAAGGATGGTTATTCCTTAGACTCAATCATATAAGAAATACATGAATTCCCATTGGGCAGTAATATCCATTCTTGATATGATGGTTCTAAATAAGATTTATCTCCCTCCTTGCACTTGTATAGAATCGGGGGATGATTTACCATATGGAGAGTGATTTAACTCTTGTGGAAATTAATGTTGGATCTATATAGGTAATCCTAATCCTTGCCAAAAATTTAATCAAATTACACTAAGGGATGTATGATGAGGTTAGTTGGGAAGTTCAGTCCAAAAATTGCGATAGGGGAGGAGTCCTATGAATGGGATGCTATAATTTCCCCATTTTCTATTTTCAACGACATCTCTACTTCCATGCTTTGTGGTGGTGTTTGGATTGTTCTACAAAAAATCAAGATATAAATCAATGTGTAGAACCATAATCCAAAAGTATGTTCACTACCCTTGAATGAAATGATAGTGTACCTATCACCACTTCATTGTCTGGATTCACTTTGGTAGTAGTGATGAAAAAATCTTGCACTTTCTACCTTGGAGGTTGTTGTTTTCCTCCGAAAACCCTTGGATTAGTGCATTGGTTCGCAATGTGCCCTTATTCTTTGTAGTTGTAGCAATGAAAAATTCATTGATGATCGAATAGAGTGTTACCTTCCTCTATCACAATAGTGGGTTTTTCTTGCTATAAATCTCTAGCTATGTGACCTTCCTTCTCACACCTAAAGAATTTCCTTATCCCCTCATGCAATTTCCAGGGTGCTTCTTTCCACAATTTTGAAAAGCGAGGTGATAATTTTTTACCACGGTTGGATTTATCAATATAAACACCATAATTAAAGTCCAATTTCAACTAATTATCCCCATGATATCTATGAGATTATCCAATCTCCATCTTGAATTTGAACACACATCAGAAAATATCCTCATAGCTCTCAAAGTTGCGGATTTTCGGGGCCTTCCGTAGGATGAGTTTTAGCTCACTAAAGAAGTGGTCAACCTTACATTTAGGGGTAATGAAAAAAACCATAGGTGTATCATTCAATACTTGTGAATTTTTCCTCATAATCCACATGTAATAACCCGACCCTAGATACCCAGAGTCAATGCATTATTACATAACATTGGCATGATCACAAAGGATCAAGTCTCGAAAGACCGATTAGTTTAGTAGTCTTGGAAACACTAGATATATTCATAAGTCTTACATTACATCATAAGGTAAAAAAAACTACAAAAAAATCTTGTCTTCATATCCCCTCATACTATCCCTGCAGGTCATTCATAAATTACTTCTTCACAATCCTGGGAAAAATAAAACATTAAAAGGGGTGATCTCAGATGCTCAGTAAGGATAACAATATAGTAGAAGCTTTCATAGTTAAGCATAAACACTTAAAGCAATTTATAACTAAAACCAAAGCCTTTTAAACTTGAACTTCAGAATAATATGGCAATGATAAAATGAAATAATGCCATTTACTTATTCACATGGATATTCTACTAGTCGAACAATCACATGAAATATCAATAACCACTTTCATAATGATGGAATTCATAATGCCAGACTATCATAACCACATAGCCAAGGCCTCGTGCCAAGACTAAAAATAAGATTTTTTCTAAGGCCTTGTGCCAAGACACTAGTTTGTCTCATGAGACCTACCGATGCATCGAGGAGCTATAGCGGACTCCACCCATCACTTATTAAGTCCAATGCATTCCTCATACGAAAAGTTTGAAACATAACAAAAACATTCGTATTAAAACTAGCATACTAAATGTCAATACTTATCCACAAACCATGAATGGTATAAAAATAGCACATCCACAGTCAAACATAACTCATTCGATACAATATAGAAAATTGTATTGTATCAAATTAACCTCAATCGAGAATAATGAAGGATATTGAAATAGATGAAAATAATCATCAAAACTATTTGAGAGGAATATCCCCCTTTTTCTTGAAATCATTTAAAAGTCACACTATTTGTCAAAAAGCCATTTAAAAATAGATTTTTAAATCAAAGTGTCCAATACCACTTTGAAACATTTAAAAGTAGTTTTAATTTTAAAACTTTAATGTCCATATAAATAAATCCTTAAAACCATTTTTTAAAACATGGACATTAATGAGCAAGATTTAGAAGAATAAGTCTTTAAAACATTTAAAAATGGTATTTTAGTTAGAGTTTCTAACCAAAAGAGAGACACTTGAATAATAATAATTGAGGTAATCAAAACATTATAATATCATGAGAGTTAATGGATTCATGATATACTATGTCAATGTACATTATATACACCACATAAAAGTGAATTGGTGTATAACAACAAAGAAGCCTCAATGGAATGTAAATCAAGATGAAATCTCTCATAAAGGCCGTATGCTTAGGTTAAGGATAAATCAAGACATAATTGTGTGTAACAAATATAAATACATTAAATATGATTTGATATTCAGTGTTAAACAATCAAAGTACATTCACACATATTCTTGTAAAAACAACACCAAAGAATTGGATGTTTATCTCAACAAATCGAGATTGAGTAAAAATTACTCTTATCAAGTTCATACTGATGACTTGAGAATTTATAAATGGAGTGATTATGTGTATAAAAAGTATATCCATAGAAAGGGGAGTGGAAATTATGACATAATCAAATTAATAGTGATTCCACACATAATCTTGGAGTAAAGTAATCAATGAAGTATGCGTAAAGACGAATGAGTGGAAATTGAAATTTCAAATTCCCTTATCGATTAGGTAACTTATGAAACATACACCCATGAAAGAAGGATCATACAATGATGATTTAAATACCCAGAAATTAAATTATAATACAAAATTAATACAATTATGGGTAGTACATATACACCACATGCAATAAATAAGTGGTGAACAATGGAATTCTCACCAAATTAAGAGTGAGATAAGAAACCCTTTACTTTGTAATTTCTCCTTGGTCGATGGTAGGTTAAATTCCTGTATAATGGTGAAATAATTGTTATTTAATTACAAAATAGTTTTTTACATTAATATGATATCATATATGATCTTTTAACATTTATTTTTTAATAATGTCTTAGTATTATTGTCGTTTCGGGTGTTAACGGATTTGTTTTACTTTATACTATTTGTTATGCGAGCCGTATTTGTTATGGATGAAATGTATCTTATTCATATCCAGAATGATATCATATCTCTAAAAATTATATTTAATCATCAAATGAGAATTATACTTGAATTGATACGATGGAGAATGAATTTCATCACGTTCATGGAGACGGTAGTCCGTACGTACGCACGGGCGACAATATCACTCTTTTGATATTAAAATAATATATAATTGGATGGTATATCATATATACAAAATCATTATCATGTTATATTTATTATTTAAAATAATTACACATCATTATTATACCCATCCAAAGAAAAAGTTATTGAATAACTATTACACCACGACGTGGAGACGGTAAGCCGTACGTACGCACGTATGGTGACATGTCATTCAAAGGATGGATAGAATACTGAATATGGTTTTACTATATTTATAATAAAATCACAATATATAGAATATACTGGAGTTATTATTTTAGAATGTAAATAACAAATAAATAAGAAGTGGAAGAAGAAAGGAACTTGAAAGGGGGTGGTTAAAACATTACCTCTTCTTCGGGTTCTTCCTTTTGATTTGATCAAAAGAACTCCTTAATTTGGATTTCTGACTAAGTTAAGGCCTCTAGGATGAATTTAGGGAAGTTGAGAGAGTATTTGGGCAGGGGTTGGCCTAACAAAAAGGCTTTGAATGTGTGATGTAATGAGAAGGAGGAGTGCCCTTTTATAGGAGGGGTGAGGGGCACCTTTGGAAAAGCTAGAAATATTATTTTATAATAAATTTATATTCGGTTTATAATGGCTCCAAAGTGTATTACTTAAATTTTAAGGTGGGTATGGGTTGAAAACCACTCAACCAATAGAATTTAGACAGGTTTGGGTCATTATATTAACCTTATCCTTTAGTTTTAACTCTTAGTTAATTAGTTTGACACTTACCATAACACTTTGTATTTTTATATTATATAGTTAATAAACTTACTATATACATACAAGAGACCACCAAGTGGTCCATTAATGATACAAATATCATGATATAAGTCTCTTGGATGAATGTTATATTTTTAAGAATTTAATATCAATTAATAATAAAATATTTGTTTTAAAAACTCTTTTATGTCAATTTTGACACTATTCAATAATTGATTTGTTTAAAAATCATAACAGAATGAATACTTCGAAAAAAGTTAATTAAATAAATACTAACATGTCATATTATCCTATAAAATTATTTTAATTCATAAAAAGTCTCAAATTATATTTATTTGGGTATTTATAATATCAATTATTTTAATTTTTCACTATTGTGGTAATTACTACATCATCATTGTGTCATAAATAAATTAAATTATTTAATATCTAAAAATTATAAATAAAATATCATTATATAGGAAATTTTTTTATATTTCTAATGAATATTTATAGTCTAAAATCCAACATATATAACCCTATGTAAAATTTTGTTTCTAAAAGATATACGCCTATGTCATTTTTGTATTCATTTTAACTTAATTAAAATAAAGTGTCCCTATCACTTACATGTGGCTCCATGGGGTCCCAAAATCGACTCAAAGATGCCCATGGTTGGAGAGGTATCAACCAATAAGGTTAGGACATGTTTTAGGGTAATTTGTTATTATTATAATATTATTTTTTAACCCTTATTTACCGGTTTTACCCTTTAACCATGGTAAAAAAAATATTTACCGAAGTAATTATTCAAAATGTATAAAAATAAAAGTTACCTATTGACACAATTTAGAAATCCTGATTCAAAAAATGGAATCCATTTTTCCAAATTCAATACACGGAAGTGACAGAAATTAATTTAAAATTAATTCCCGTTGTTAAAACAAAAAGCGTGTTTTTAAGAAATAATAACTATCAAAAGATTGACAGTTGTTTATGTTCGGTTTAAATGTGAAATTATGTTCAATTACCCAAATTGTATTACATGGTAAAAATATATTCTAAATATAATTTAAAACCACTCAAATTCATAATTTATCCCTATTAATTATTTTGATTAAAAAAGTTGTTTTTAATTAAAATGTAGTAATTTTCACTATTCATCAAAATATAAAAGTAATCTGAAAAGTACCAAAATTTCACCCTAGGCTAATTTTGTTATTTCGAATCCAAAAATTAAGTCTATTTTATAAAATTAAAAACATAAAAGTTTCATTTATTAATTTAAAATTGATTCATGCTTTCAAAACCAAAAGGTGTATTTTTAAG
This sequence comes from Viscum album, assembly GCA_963277665.1. Lineage (NCBI taxonomy): Eukaryota > Viridiplantae > Streptophyta > Magnoliopsida > Santalales > Viscaceae > Viscum > Viscum album. The sequence continues at coordinate 550,234,989 of OY728148.1, forward strand.
AAATAATAACTATCAAAAGTTTGACACTTGTTTATGTCCAATTTCAAGGTGATATTACTTAAAATGACAATAATTTCATTAAATACTAAAAATATAATCTATTTATACTTCCAAACCATTAAAATTTATAATTTAACAATATAAATTATTTTGATTAGAAAAGTGATTTTCAGTTAAAATATAGTATTTTTCACTATTCACACAAATATGAAAGTTATCAGAAAAACACCAAAACATTATTGAAAATAAATTTTTATGTCCCGATTCTAAATAAGAAGTTAATTTTGTCAAATTGAATATATATAAGTTTCAAATATTGGATTTAAAAAGGATTCTCCATTAAAAGGCAGTAAAATTTCATTTTTTGAAGAATACTTCTTTTATCTGAAAAAATGAATTTGTTCATCAATCATGTCTTAGAAAATCATAATACAGATTAAAATTATAAGGATAATATAAAATTTAAAATTCAGTTAATAATATTCATAACCTCTTTTGAACGGCTAGTTTGGTAAGTCGTGGTGCGCTTGAAATCAGTGTTGCGTACAACACACGCTATTGTATAATTCAAAGAGAAGTGTACCATGGAAGCCTGTGGTGTTATATTCACCGCTCCTTTAATAAATTGCATCCTCGAAATTTTAAAAATTGGGCCTGAGAATATAATGGAATTTCCCACATCAGAAAAAGAGTCAATAAAACTATCACTTTAAAAGAAAGAAGGAGAGGTATAAAGGTCACCCAAGATAACCTATACTAGCATTCCAGGTAGGAAAACATGGATATGGATGATAAACTAAGTGTCAAGTTCTGATGGAGAGGGATAGAAGTCATGATCAGGAGAAATTTAACAATAAGAAAACCACAAACTTGTGTTGGGACAAACGGTCCTTAGTCTCCCAGTAGGAAAAGTAAACGGACAACATTTTTTGGTTTTAAGTTACATTACATAAGGACGAGGAATTCGTTTATGATATTGACTAAGAACATAAAGAGATATACTTACTTTTTAAGTATAGTTTCATTCTTTAATAAATTTTTACCACTAACTCATTCTTTTTGAACAATGAGTATTCTAGAAGACTTTGTCACAATGAAAGTGCTAGAATAAAATTCTATAGAAATACATGATCCATGTAGGATAAACTATATATTCACCTTGTATTTAGAGATTAATCAAATCCAAAATAGTTAGTATAATATCTGATGATCCCCCAAAAGGATATTCCTTGAGGGAAATAAACACTAATCTTAATTTCTAAAATTAATCCAACAATACCCCAAAGTTAAATAAATACCATTCAATAATCAATTGTCCTTAAATCCATCAATATAATCCAAACTAATATTGAAACCCAAAACATAGAAGAATTTGATTATGTAGTCTCCCATGTTAAATGGTATCTCCAAATGACATCAAATACTCTTAAAGTCACATACTTAAAAGTAATTAACCTCATCATATATTCTCTATTATAGGTTAATCATTTCCATAAATAACCCAAATCACTATAAATCCATAATAAAAACGTAGATAAAAATCCACCATTACTCCACAAATGAAACCCCATAGTATTCTATTTTCCTTGGGCATATAGTGTTCCCAACAAAGTGAGCATCTTCCAAAATAACTTTTATCACTTAATCACCAAATCATTTTCTTATACCAAGGGAATTCATTTTATAAGACATAAGAACCCAAATCAACTTATTATTGATCAATAAAATCATTTAACTAAAAATAATTAGTCACACTATCCAGGGACTTCACGTAGTCCAGTGGTAGGTGATAAATCTCAATCGCACTTTGGTTGTGGGTTCGATTCCCACAGCTTTGTCCGTTGCGACGGGTTGTCGCACGGTCTGCGTGTTGTCCGTTTCAAAAACAATGTTTTATAACATTACCAAAATGAGATAAATTTATCAAAATAACCATAACATAATTTAACCACAAATCTTATCTCATACCTTGCATTTTCATCCCAAATTATAATAACTTATAATTGCCTCAATCCCAATGATCATATAAAACCAAATGGTTATTTATAACTATATCCACAAGAGAAAATATAATTCTTCCTCAAATATCATTCTCACATGGAAAACTGCAGGGTTAAAAATACAAGAGAAAATTATTCCAAAGTAAACCCATCAACAAGGAGCACTAATAATTTTTAAACATTTCTCCAACCATTTATTTCCACATAGCTTCTTATTTGAACAATAAAATATCCTATAGAATAGGGCATTCACTCAGGTAATGGCCAGGTCTCCTATATTTACGACAAATGACTATAAATGGATTCTTGGGACCATTTTTGTATTCTTCCATAGTACTCTTCATTTTTCTTTGGAAATTATTCATTTTATGTCCTTTTTTCCCAATCTTAAAGAATTTATTGGTCCCACTGAGACACTTTCCTAGGTGTCTTCTACCACATTTCTTGCGTGATGGAAATTGAGGGATCTTTTCTCCATGGTCTCCATTGCTGGAGCTCTTATCATTCATCACCTTTCTCTTCTTTGTTGAGTCCGGGAGTTGGTTAATATATATGTTGTTGATCATATTTTTTGAAAAATGATTTTTTTATAAAGATGATATCTTTTACACCTATCAACATTCCATTTTGTTGCTCATTTCCACCATCGTTCCCACCTTGTACATCATTCTCAAAGTCACTATGACTTCCTTGGAATCCATCCATTGACTAAAACCAGAAAGCATTGTGTGAGTAATAGTAGTCATAAAATCATTTAGTGATTAACATGTCACCATATTCTCAATTTGAAACATATAAGGATTATCCAAGGTCATTTACTCTCATCTTATATATATAATAGTTCAAATTGGTTTGTAAAGAAAATGTAAATTATCCTATGCATATCCCCCAGGAGTGTCGCAACCAAGAGTGCAACAAGGCCTGTTGTCGTGCACCAGTTCTCATTCGAGTCTAGCTCAAAGCGGTGTTTTCAGGTTTTACCCCTAGGTACATCTGTGCCAGAGCCACGTCTACCTGCTCGTATCCAGACAGGGATGTATTGCTCGGAGAACTCACAAAATCTCTACAATACCAAAATTATAGGAAGTTATTATATACTAATCCTCAAAGTTCATCTTATGTCTACATGCTCTAATCAGATTTTATCTAAATATAGCTTCCAAGGTTTATACTAAACTTCCTCTGATACCAACTGTAACGCCCCGACCCTAGATACCCAGAGTCGGTGCATTATTACATTACATCGGCATGATCACAAAGGATCAAGTCTCGAAATACCGATTAGTTTAGTAGTCTTGTAAACACTAGATATATTCATAAGTCTTACATTACATCATAAGGTAAAAAAACTACTACAACATCTTGTCTTCATATCCCCTCATACTATCCCTGTAGGACATTCATAAATTACTTCTTCACAATCCTGGGAAAAATAAAACATTGAAAGGGGTGAGCTCAGATACTTAGTAAGGATAACAATATAGCAGAAGCTTTCATAGTTAAGCATAAACACTTAAAGCAATTTATAACTAAAACCAAAGCCTTTTAAACTTGAACTTCAGCATAATATGGCAATGATAAAATGAAATAATGCCATTTACTTATTCACATGGATATTATACTAGTCGAACAATCACATGAAATATCAATAAACACTTTCATAATGATGGAATGCATAATGCTATACTATCATAACCACATATCCAAGGCCTCGTGCCAAGACTACAAATAAGATTTTTCCCAAGGCCTTATGCCAAGACACTAGTTTGTCTCATGAGACCTACCAATGAATCGAGGAGCTATAGCGGGCTCCACCCGTCACTTATTAAGTCCAATTCATTCCTCATATAAAAAGTTTAAAACATAACATAAATATTTGTATTAAAACTAGCATACGAAATGTCAATACTTATCCACAAACCATGAATGGTATAAAAATATCACATCCACAGTCAAACATAACTCATTCGATACAATATGAAAGATTGTATTGTATTATATTAACCTCAATCGAGAATAATGAAGGATATTGACATAGATGAAAATAATCATCAAAACTATTTGAGAGGAATATCCCCCTTTTTCTTGAAATCATTTAAAAGTCACACTATTTGTGAAGAAGCCATTTAAAAATAGTTTATTGAATCAAAGTGTCCCATACCACTTTGAAACATTTAAAAGGAGTTTTAATTTGAAAACTTTAATGTCCATATAAATAAATCCTTAAAACCATTTTTTAAAACATGGACATTAATGAGCAAGATTTAGAAGAATAAGTCTTTAAAACATTTAAAAATGGTATTTTAGTTAGAGTTTCTAACCAAAAGAGAGAAACTTGAATACTAATAATTGAGGTAATAAAAACATTGTAATATCATGAGAGTTAATGGATTCATGATATACTATGTCAATGTACATTATATACACCACATAAAAGTGAATTGGTGTATAACAATAAAGAAGTCTCAATGGAATGTAAATCGAGATGAAATCTCTCATAAAGGCCGTATCATTAGGTTAAGGATAAATCAAGACATAATTATGTGTGAAAAATATAAATACACTAAATATGATTGGATATTTAGTGTTAAACAATCAAAGTACATTCACACATATTCTTGTAAAAACAACACCAATGAATTGAATTTTTATCTCAACAAATCGAGATTGAGTAAAAATTACTCTTATCAAGTTCATACTGATGACTTGAGAATTTATCAATGGAGTGATTATGTGTATAAAAAGTATATCCACAGAAATGGGATTGGAAATTTTGACATAATCAAATTAATAGTGATTCCACACATAATCTTGGAGTAAAATAATCAATGAAGTATGCATAAAGCCGAATGAGTGGAAATTGAAATTTCAAATTCCCTTATCGATTAGGTAACTTATGAAACATACACCCATGAAATAAGGATCATACAATGATGATGTAAATACCCATAAATTAAAGTATAATACAAAATTAATACAATTATGGGTAGTACATATACACCACATGCAATAAATAAGTGGTGAACAATGGAATTCTCACAAAATTAAGAGTGAGATAAGAAACCCCTTACTTTGTACTTTCTAGTTGGTCGATGGTAGGTTAACCTCCTGTATAATGGTGAAAAAATTGTTATTTAATTTCACAAGAATTATTTACATTAATATGACATCATATATGATCTTTTAACATTGATTTTTTAATAATATCTTAGTATTATTGTCGTTTCGGGTGTTAACGGATTCGTTTTACTTTATACTATTTGTTATGCGAGCCTTATTTGTGATGGATGCGATGTATCTTATTCCTATCCAGAATGATATCATGTCTCTAAAAATTATATTTAATCAACAAATGATAATTATACTTGAATGGATACGATGGAGAATGAATTTCATCATGTTCATAGAGACGGTAGTACGTACGTACGCACGGGCGACAATATCCCTCTTTTGATATTAAAATAATAAATAATTGGATGGTATATCATATATATAAAATCATTATCATGTTATATTTATTATTTACATGAATTACACATCATTATTATACCCATCCAAATAATAAGTTATTGAATAACTATTACACCATGACGTGGAGACAGTAAGCCGTACGTACGCACGTATGGTGGTATGTCATTCAAAGGATGGATAGAATACTGAATATGGTTTTACTATATTTATAAAAACATAACCATATATAGAAGATACTGGAGTTATTATTTTAGAATGAAAATAACAAAGAAAGAAGAAGTGGAAGAAGAAAGGAACTTGAAAGGGGGCGGTGAAAACATTACCTCTTCTTCGGGTTCTTCCTTTTGATTTTATCAAAATAACTCCTTAGGTTGGCTTTCTGAGTAAGTTAAGGCCTCTAGGATGAAGTGAGGGAAGTTGAGAGAGTATTTGGGTAGGGGTTAGACAAACCAAAAAGCTTTTAATTTGTGATGTAATGAGAAGGAGGAGTGCCCTTTTATAGGAGGGGTGAGGGGCACCTTTGGAAAGGCTAGAAATATTATTTTATAATAAATTCATATTCGGTTTCTAATGGCTCCAAAGTATATTATATAAATTTTAAGGTGGGGATGGGTCTAAAACCACTCAACCAATAGAATTTAGACAGGTTTGGGTCATTATATTAACCCTATCTTTTAGTTTTAACTCTTAGTTAATTAGTTTGACACTTACCATAACACTTTGTATTTTTATATTATATAGTTAATAAACTTACTATATACATCAAATAGACCCCCAACAGGTCCATTAATGATACACCTATCATAATATAAGTCTCTTGGCCGAATTTTATGTTTTTAGGAATTTAATATCAATTAAAAATATAATATTTGTTTTAAAAACTCTTTTATGTCAATTTTGACACTATTCAATAATTGATTTTTGTAAAAATCATAACAGAATGATTATTTCAAACAAGGTTAATTAAATAAATTCTAACATGTCATATTATCCTAGAAAATTATTTTAATTCATAAAAAGTCTCAAATTATATTTATTTGGGTATTTATAATATCAATTATTTTAATTTTTCACTATTATGGTAATTACTGCATCATCATTATGTCATAAATAAATTAAATTATTTAATGTCTAAAAATTATAAATAAAATATCATTATGTAGGAAATATTTTTAGATTTATAATTAATATTTATAGTATAAAATCCAACATATATAACCCTATGTAAAAATTGTTTTTCTAAAAGATATATGCTTATGTCATTTTTGTATTCATTTTAACATAATTAAAATAAAGTGTCTCTATCACTTACAAGTGGCTCCATGGGGTCCCAAAATCGACCCAAAGATTCCCATGGTCGGAAATGTATCAACAAATAAGGTTAGGAAATGTTTTAGGGTAATTTTTTATTATTATAATATTATTTTTTAACCCATATTTACCGGTTATACCCTTGAACCATGGTAAATAAAATATTTACCGAAGTAATTATTCAAAATGTCTAAAAATAAAAGTTACCTATTGACACAATTTGGAAATCCTGATTCCAAATATGGAATCCATTTTTCCAAATTCAATACACAGAAGTGGCAGAAATTAATTTAAAATTAATTCCCGTTGTTAAAACAAAAAGCGTGTTTTTAAGATATAATAACTATCAAAAGATTGACAGTTGTTTATGTTCGGTTTCAATGTGAAATTATGTTCAATGACCCACATTGTATTACATGGTAAAAATATATTCTAAATATAATTTAAAACCACTCAAATTCATAATTTATCACTATTAATTATTTCAATTAAAAAAGTTTTTTTTAATTAAAATTTAGTAATTTTCACTATTCATCAAAATATAAAAGTTATCCGAAAAGTACCAAAATTTCACCCTAGGATAATTTCATTATTAAGAATCCAAAAATGAAGTCTGTTTTACCTTATTCAAAACATAAAAGTTGCATTTATTAATTTAAAATTGATTCCCACTTTCGAAACCAAAATGCGTATTTTTAAGAAATAATAACTATCAAACGTTTGACACTTGTTTATGTCCAATTTCAAGGTGAAATTACTTAAAATGACCATCATTGCATTAAATAGTAAAAATACAATCTATTTATACTTCAAAACCATTAAAATTTATAATTTAACAATATAAATTATTTTGATTAAAAAGTCATTTTCAGTTAAAATATAGTATTTTTCACTATTCAAACAAATATGAAATTTATCAGAAAAACACCAAAAAATTATTGAAAATAAATTGTTATGTCCCGATTCTAAAGAAGAAGTTAATTTTTTCAAATTGAATATATATAATTTTCAAATATTGGATTTAAAAAGGCTTCACCATTAAAAGGTGGTAAAATTTCATTTTTTGAAAAATACTTCTTTTATCTGAAAAAATGAATTTGTTCATAAATCATGTCTTAGAAACTCAAAATATGGACTAAATTTATAAGGATAATATAAAATTTAAAATTCAGTTAATAATATTCATAACCACTTTTGAACGGCTAGTTTGGTATGTCGTGGTGCGCTTGAAATCAGTGTTGCGTACAACACACACTATTGTATTATTCAAAGAGAAGTGTACCATGGAAGCCTGGGGTGTTACACCACAACATATTTTCAAACCATTTTTTTGAGTATAAGGAAATATATTTCTATCTTAATATGAGGGTGAGGAAAATATTTTATTGAATTTTTTTTCTATAAATCCTTCCATCCCATTGTCTCGATCTCATCCTCAGGCTTAATATTTTTGATCAATGTCAACCATTGATCAGATTCACCCACCATATAATAAGCATTTAGAAGAACCTTATATTTTTTGGAACACTAAATGATGGATAATATCTTTTCAATGGAGTTGATCCATCATTCGACGATTGAGGTATCAGACGATCCATTGAAAATAAGAGTCCTTTGTCTCATGAATCTCTCAATTGCAACATGTTATTTCCTTGTGTGTGGGGGGGGGTGGAAGTTTTTCTTTATCAATGTTTATATTAAAAACAAGAGTTAACTGAGAGCGTATCATGACAAAGTTTTCAATTCACACTCCCATCGGATTGGGCATGTCATTAGAGTAGTCATCTCATTGATCTTCACATTAGTTGTTGGCCTGATTACTCATATTAATGGCCATTGGATAGAATAAAAGGAAAACTAGGGTTAAATATTTTAAACTATTAAAAACATAAAGGGGGATCCAATGACAAAAAGGGATAACATATAAATTATATTTATCCCTTTAATTATAGAATTTTTAAGCTTCCACCTAAGTTATCCATGATATAATTACTAACATATAATATTATGGGGTTTTTTTATTCCATTAATAATGGTTCATACTAATATTATGAATTTATCAAATCATATCCCCTGGGAGTATCAAACCAAGAGTGAAACAAGGCCTGTTTTCCTGCACTAGTTCCCATTCGAGTCTAGCACAAGGCAGTGTTTTTAGGTTTCACCCCTAGTTGCATCTTTTCTAGATCCACCTATACTTGTTTATATCAAGACAAGGATATATTTTATTTATAAACCACTTACTATATACTCAAAAATATTTAAGGATTATTTTATTATACTTAGTCATATTCCTAAGTATTTCACTAGAGTTTTATAATCCTAATCCCAAAAATAACTAAACCTATTATCTGATACCACCTATAAAAACCCTTCTCTTTATTTCATATTTAAACATAATTTATTACATAAACTTGCACTTAATACAACTCATAAGATCAAGAGGTCTAGTGTCTTTGGGGATAAATAACATTACACAATAACTTAAAATATAAAATTCACATCTTTATTAAAAACTTCTTTTACATGACCACAACACTCTTTCGTACTTAGCATTGCATGGGATAACATGAGGACATACATAAAAAATGGGTGAGATATAAAGCCCAATAAGATATTAAACAAGAAATAACATGAAGAATAAAATACATGTTATTAAATAGTAATATCAATAGATCATAAGATAAACATGAACATAAATTCATGATATTGAATGATTATCAAAGCATGGAAATGTTCCAACAACTTAAAACACTACATCATTAACATAAATGAATCAAGAAAACCCCTATCCCAAAAATGTGAAAAATGTACTATAATGGAATCAGGTAAACCCATATCCCAACATGATGTATCATGATACTAAAAATTACCTAATTCATTGGAGCACTATCACGGTTCACCCTTCATAATCATTTCAATATCATACTTAAGTGTTCCACATAGAACATAAAACATTGATTTATTCAACTTAATAATTTATTATATAATCAAGGAATGTGGAATTCATAAATTTAAGTCACCATTATATAAGTATGTGGGCATAAAATCAAATAACCTTGATAGAGTAATGGGTATGGTATTCACTACATGATGATTTTGGTATGGAAAATCGTTGTGTCATTTTGGCCGCATAACATTGTCATATAAAAATTCATAACTTGTGTTGATGAGAGAGAAAGGGGTCTCTAAAAATTTATAAATGGGATGTAAAGTAATGGGATCGTGTAACATAATATCCCAACATGTGAAATGGAATTTAGATTCATAATATAGAATAAATTCTTGAATGAAAATGAGAAGATAAAAATCTCTTATGAAATTTTGACCTAGTAATGGATGGGTTTAAAGGATCATAAGGGGGATTAATGGGAGTGAAAGGAATATCCCGTAATTTATAAACCAAGTGGATATTTAAGATGTATGTTATAACATATACTAAATCAAGAAAATGGAAATTAAAAGGCATGACATAAAAGAGATGCTTGAAGAAAAAGGAGGGAGGGAGATCCCTTACATGGATGTGTGATCCCAAAGGCTTGGGGAGGATTATTAGGAGCTTGGGGGTGCCATGGTAGGACTCTAGGGTGTAAGGGGAATAAGGTGGTCAAGGTTAAAAGATATTTAGTAAATATAAATGGGTGCTTGAGTGGATTTATATAGGAAAGGTGGGATAATTCTTTATTATTTTGGTTTTGGACCCTACACACTAAAATATTCAAAACCACAAACCATCCCATGGTTTTCACCCATGGTTTCTGAAAAAGAGGACTATTATATATTATTTTAAAAGGCTAAGGTCCTAATATATTAAAATATTTCCCTTTCTTATGTGGATGTGAGTCACACTTTCAAGGAAATGATTTTAAAATCCTAAAATATTTTATATTTCTTAAACAATTCACTAAGGCTTTATAAAATCAATCAAATAAACCAAAAATTAAATTATTTTAAAGGAAAAACATATATTTGTCCAAATATACCTTTTATTGTATTTTATTACATCACTATTGGTTCATTATGATGCTATAGAACACATTATATATTTATACGGTATTTAATTTTTCACCCAAAATTTGACTGTTTCAGAAAATTATGAAAAATTATTTATTGGCTAATTTTGACATCCTAATTCAAAAATTAATATTCAATTTATCTAAATAATTTTATAAATATATGACTTTTTTCTTTAAAAATAAAAACCTAAATTTATTGAAAATTGATGGGGTTTGTAAAAATAGTTTCCAAACCATAATAAAAATTAAAATTGATTTCATACAAATTATACGATCACTTATATTTAATAAAATTCATTTAATTATAATATTTTTCTAAAATATTATTTAATTAAAAAATACATTAATTCATAAAAATAGATTTCTTAATTTTATTTAAATATTTACCATAAATATTATTTGTGCTTTAATTACAAAGTAATGATAATAAAATAAAAGTATATTCATTATTCTATAAAAAATAATGCACATAATCATAATGATAGGGTATTGTTACATATTCGTTTATTAAACCATTATAAGCCCTAAGATTAAGGTGTATGATGGTGGGGATTTTATGGGGTCATTTGGTGAATATGGTTTGGGTCGTGATCTCGATGATCTTGAACTTTTCCTATAAACAGTTTTGACCATGCTTAAGTTGCTGGATCTCGGCTTGGGATTAGTCTAGGGAAAATCCCAAAAATTCAATCTCCTTTAGAAGCTCTAATAAATGGGCTTCTAGGGTATGATCCTACTAGTTGAGGCCATAAATTCCTTTGTCTGTTTCAAAAGATTTCTTAAAACCCAATATTTAAATTTGTCATGTGATCACTATTTAACGACTATATTATAAACGGTAAGGATACTTAACGGTCATTCGAATCCAATTGGATATAATAAAACAAAATGAATTATTGTGTTTTCTATATCCATAATAAATTTAATTAAAATAAATTGAATTTTATTCATAAATGTTTAGGTCATTAAAGGGTATCTCATGAGGAACCCAGTCCAATAAATTAATTTATTTGTTGTATTGCATTTACTATTATTAGCACACTGGTAATTTTATATTAACATACTTGTTTGACATGGACACCATTGGTGGTGGCCTATTGAGTATATCTAACAATATAATTGGGATTATCTTAGTAACCAGGAAGACTACATGATTATAGGTATAGATAAAGGGAAGTTACATGATTCTAAAACATGATTTTTAGTTCTAGGATGGAGTATGGGAGAATTAGATTAAGCATATGCTCATGATGCTTTTTGTAACCATTTTATGATATTTTTGGTATTTTTTAAAACATGTGGAATATTTTTATTTCCCTATATCCCCAAGTTACCATTTTAATATAGTTAAAATATATCATAATCATCACTATTTATATATATATATATTTATTCAGGTTCTTCTTGTCATTTATTTCTCTTAGATAGTCAATCTATATTATATCTTCTATTGTATATTTATTATGCTTCCACTATTATCAGTTATTATATACTGCTGTTATAAACTCTAAATCATGTAGGAATAGTCTCCCCATGGTCACACCCTAGCTCCTCGATTCTAGTTGGCAACCTTTGGTGTATGGGGAGGCACACTTGAGGTCATGTGGCCAACTGTCTTAAGGGCACTGCTAAGTGGATTCCAGGGTAGGATGCTAAATGTTTTACCACATTAGATAATATAATTTAGGATGATTGCAAAAATGGAATAATTTTTTTTAAAATCCATTCACATAAATATAAACAATTAATTTAAAATTAATTCTATAGCTATGATGAGAAAATGGTTTTCCAAATATAAAATCTTCAAAAGTTTAATTTTTTTTATATAAAATGTCAACATTAAATTGATTCCAATGATCTAAATTGAATTAATATATATATAACAAAACTAATTTTACTTTTCAAATAATATTAAAAAAATTAACCTTATTAATTCTATAAATAAAAATACATTTTTAGTAAAAATAGTTTTTTTCACCATTCATCCAAAAATTAATCATTCTAGAAAAATCTCAAAAAATCACCCTATATAATTTTACATGATAATTTTAAAAACTATATTTATTTTTTCAAACTAATTTTCAAAACGTGTCAAAAATAAATTTTATTATTGTTTAGAAAAATATGTTAAAATATATTTTTGAGAAAATATTGTTTTTGAAACATATAAAGAGTTTACAGAAAATTATGTACTTTTTTATCAGTATGTTTTATTTATATAAAACCATTATAATTAATTTTTAAAATATAATTATTCTTATTAATTATTACAAGTTTAATTGTTAGGTAGTAACGGTCATGTTGAAATAATAATATTTACAGTTTGTCATGGTTTGTTAAAAATTAGTGTTGCGTGTAACACAAGATATCAAAAAAATTTAATTTATTCAAAAAATATTTTTCATAAAATATCATGGTGTTACCACTTTTATTTCTAGTTGATATTAATATTGAATCACATGTATTAATTTCATCATGTATTGCTTATATTATTCCTAGACTGGGCTTTGTATCTCGCCCATTTCTTATGTACTTCCCCAAGTTTTCCAATAAAATTTTAAAAGATCCAAGAAATATAAGGGCATGTTCAAAAGTTTTTAAATAATGATGTTGTAACTATGTTTTAAGTTATTTTTTCATGTAAGTAATTTTCCATATACACTTGGCCTCATGATCTTCCTAGGATTTATTAGTGTACCTTTATGTAATAAATCAAGAATTAAGGGATATTAAAATATACGTTGACATAAAAAACGATTAAATTTAATTTTTATCTCTTTAATTTAATTTAATTAAACCTAAAAAATCCATCCATATTTAAATAACACCTACTAAAAATTAAAATTCATGTCACACATCACTCAAGTGAAATTAAATTTATAATTATTGTCATACATGGAATGTGAATTTTTCAGTATGGTCTTGTGAAAATTCTCATCACTCCACACTGCGAGACATAAATTTTATTTTAGTCATGAGACCATTTTCAAGGTAAATTTTGTTGTTATTGGTTGGTGGGTAAAATATTTACAAATTAAAGGCTAGAAAAAGGAGGTTGAACTATTAAATTCCAATTCATGAATATTCATGTAAATACTAGGAAATATAGGTAACTCAATTTCCCTGAAACATATACACCACAAACTCTTTAACATAGGACAAGATTCAAATTGTTAACATAATGAATGATTTCATCATAATTTTTTTTTTCTTCAATATTTTTTAGGGAGGATGATATGATAATAAAATAAAATGAAATAATGAAAATTGTGCCCTCAATTTTTGGAAGGTACATTAGAAACAAATGTAACCAAAATTAATAATTCAATATTACATCTATTTTTCTCATTTTATATTCATATTTCTTTTTTATTTATTTTTTTAGAGAATCAATTGATAGATTTGAATCACAATGAATGAAATTGACTCGTTTTGATTCTTCAAATTTTTAGAATAATTTCACACACCTCACAATCCAAAAGTTGTGATACATACCAAACAAAACACATGAAAATACATTCTTCCACACTCAAACATGAAATATTCTTTAAAAAATATTATGAGAGGAGGTAGTTAAAGAATAATTATCTTTTAAAGTAGCTTAAACCTCGAAGGAAATTTAAGGATTATAAGGAATAAACAAGGGTAAATTTAAAGGTGGGTCTCAATTTAAAATATGACTAGACAAATAAATGCCTCAATTATATCAAATCCATTTTATAATTCAAAATTTTTGAAAGTGAAGAATAATTTTTTTTTATTTGCACAAAAAATAAAAATTTATATCAATAAAGTTTGAGTATTAAGAAAAATTTATAAAAATATTTCATAACACCTTATAAGATGAGATAAAATAATTTGAGTTAGTGTTTCATGGTTATGGAATTAAAAAATTTCACAAAGTCAAAAAATTTATTGAAAATAAAAATCTATGAAAAAATTTCCACACTAAAATAATTTAAAATCCATTTTATCCAAATTCAATGAAAATAACTCAAGGTAAATATAAGTGAGAAATATGAAAATCAATATTCAATGAAGCTACTTATTCATAAAAATGTAGGTAAAATGTAAAAGGAAAAAATACTCATAAGCAGGTTTCCACTCCCCCAAACTTAAAAATATTGCTACCCATCAATTAAGCTTAAAAAAATAAGAATATTATGGTAGAAAAATCAAAGATAAAAAAATATAAAACCATAATTTATTTTGTAGTCGAAGCCTTTATTTAATATCCTAGATTATACCACTTAGACTTGTAAATACAGTACAAAAAATGAAAAAAATATTTAAAAATGGAAGGGAAAAAATAGGGATAGAAATTGGTTTTACCCCCAAGTGGGTATTGGTTTTTGTCTATGACTAGTTTGCAGTTCCAATGTTCACCCAAATATTGATGGTGGATTTAGCTTGTATGATTTGAACTAACACATTTTTTCCTTCCATATTACATGCTTTTATATAGGTTATATAGGACTCTAGGGATGGAGTAAAATAATTCCATACTCTTAGAAATGTTGTATAACTCATAAGTTGGGGGGAAGATAAATAATGTGTCTTATTCATTTCCTGATACTACTTGTATGTCCTCTTCAACTTTAACATCTAGGGCTTTCTCATGTGATGCTATTTTAAAAAATTTATTAAAGGTAAAATTTAAGGGCAAATAGGAAAAAAATTCAAAATTAATATGATTAAATTAAAAAAAAATCAATAAATTAATATTCCCCTTCATGTATGTTAGAATGGAATATGATTTATTTTGGATGGCCCACTAGTAACTTAGTGTCAATAGGTGTATCATCTTCTTCATCACCATCCTCCAAGGACATCCATGCATTAAGAAAATTTGAAAACCTAAATTAGTGGGACGTAACAATAAATTAATTTTCAATAAAATATAAATAAATTGTGTTCAAAAAAATTATTATCTCTTAGAGTAAGCATAAATTTTGATTCTTTTTTTTCTCAATGCCACTTGGAGTATGTTTCTTATGGATAGAGGTAGGTAGTCAGAATCCTTTAATTTTTATTAAAAAAAATACCATTTGGGTAGTTTCTATTTATAAATATAAATAGAGGTATAAAAGTATGGATTTTTCATTATAATATATAAGATAATAACATAGCTTGTCAGATTTTATAAAATCAGACCAATATTCATCCAATTCATCTTGATCTACTACATGAACATTGGTACGTAAGTCTTCTTTTTCAACATTCTTAGGAAATGGTATAGACAATTTTGAGACTATATTCTTCATAATTCCTTCATCACATGGTTATTTAATTTAAAATGTTGAAATTTTAGGATTAATTACTCATTTTATTGAGCCTCTTTATGAGAATCTAATTTATTCAAGGAAGAGGAAATAATTTCCATTTGATTACTCAACTGTTCAATCCTTATATCATTCTCATGAAATTTATTTTTCCATTATTCTTCACTGCAAGACTCAATAAAATAATAAAAAAATTCCATTACAAGAAAAATTACTAGATAATCTATTTTGACTAAATGAATTAAAAAAATTTAATGAAGTTATATTTTTTATTTTTTGAAATTTAAGATTTATTAATTTTTTTTTAAAAAATATTGTTTCTAAGATATTGTAATCCCCAAAAATGACTACAAATTTATGGGAGGCATTTTTATTAATACCTCGCTGATATATTCTTATTTTACTAATAATGTAGCATAGTACACACCCTAGGGTTAATCTATCTTGGATGCCACTCACATACACCCTTTTTTCTATTGTAACTATTTATATAATAACTAATATAACACTAAATAAAAAAATAATATAATAATGGGGGGAGTGGTTTGAAAAATTAATGATATATATATGATATAAAAATATCATAAAATAAAAATGAAAACAAAATACATAAATATGTTAGTGAGATGATGTTGCCATTCTTAAGAGTTCATGACAATGTTATCATTTCCCTTTAAAAAATCATTCTCATTATCCCATTAAACTTAGAGATTAATCCTATCACTATAAACCTTCCTATTTTAATTTTAATTACCCCACAATGAACCACTATGTATGGTATAATCTTTCTCACATCACAACCATAATGCTACACTAACCGTAGTTATGTAACATTTTAAAAACTACATAGAGGAATAAATACGAATGGGAAGAAGAACACAATAGCTGATAAAGAGAATATATCCATAAAAAATAATCGTTTTACCCACTAATAAAATTATAAAAAAATAATGAGAAATATTGAATGAAAATTAACTCAAAACATCACTACGTTTCCCTCAAACAATAATGAGAGTTTGTTCTCCATTTTCATTGAGATTAGAAGGAGCACGGTCGAGGAAATAAAGAAAAAATAAAAGAGAATAGTGGATGATAAAATATAATATACTGAACATGTAAAACACTATTAAAACAACCTAAGAACTAGTTCTACTAAAAATTTCTAAAAAAATATCCAACCCTTGACATGGAGGTGTAGGTGTATATTTATAGGAAAAAGTGTATCTATATTTCCCTCCAAAAAAATCCTATGAATTTTGGATTCTTTTCAACCTAATTAGTGTAATAATCTCATAATTTTTATTAATATATTTTATTATTATATGTATCTTATCTCTAGCTACTTTTTTATCTCTATTGTAAATATGTATCACACTTTATGATAGTTTTACATGAGAAACCTTTTCCAGATTGGAGACTATCTGAACTCAAATGTTTAACTTCTCATGAATTTGTGGCCATAAAAAAGGCCAAATATATTTTAGTTTGTGCCTTAGAACCAAATTATGTGTTTTTTATGATTAATAGAACTAATAGTTTTAAATATTAATGAACTACTTATCACCTCATGTTTTTTATTATGCATGACCAAGTATGTGATAATATTCTAAGAGCAGCAGTCACCCTAAAAGGTCATTGTAGTTATTTGGTATGATGAGAAAATTAAAGTTCCATGAAATTATTCTTAAATATATTTTCTATATCCATAATAAATCATTTAATGGGAACAAAGGATATAGGCTATTAGGGGTGGATACTTATAGGACTTTGAGGCACATTTTCAGAGTGTATTCCCATGGAAATTTATAGTGTAGGAGATTATGAGAATGAGACCCACTAGTAGGAAATCCAAATTTATATATGTCATTGAATGTTTCTATCTATGGATTATTGTATTGATACTTATATGTTATGATTATTATTAATGGATATTATGAATCATGTAATTTTATGTATTGATGAAAACTGTGATGACATATGTTCACAATAAAGTAGGATATGTTCTTTGCATCATGAATAATATTTCTTTAATGAATAATGTGATAAAGGATTTTTACCTTTTGTTCGTTAATACAAGTTTATATATTAATAAATTTTATGTAAATTATAAAACCTATATAAATCCATATCCATGGTTTTATATGAGAAATTTCTTTTCTAAAAAGTCAAATAAACAGAAATCTAGTATACTGGTTTATGAAATTATTATGAAACCAACTTGATTATAGATATGAAAATAAATGGATTATATTACACAATAAACATATGTATGAGGTTTTATGTCATTGAGACATTTACTTCTTTCTCGATGAGTGAATTGGCATTTTTCTGGATGCTAACCTTGGACTTTGAACCACTTCACCTAATGCCACCATGAAAGAGGTCTAAAGGGTCACACACTATGTTTATCTAGAACTTGAGAAAAATAAAAAAAATATTTAACATGTTGAATAAATATTATTTATAAATGTGGTTTAATAATTATTTATGTTTTTCTTGATCACATACATTCCGTCACTAGTTATTCGATAGAATATTTTGTGAGAAAAATATTTAATGAATTTTTTTCTATTTAGTGAATATAATATTTATTATTTATTAATGAATAATTTAGGTATATTTATTTATTAAATAAATATTCATTATTCAAGGGCTGATAAATATTGTGGAGTAATAGAGGATCGATTTTAATGGTCTGATGAAAAATAATATATATTAAATAATATTTATATAAATAATACTTAATTAATTCACAAATTTTTTACTTTAAAAGAAATAATAAATATTATATTTATAGACATGGTGTTTTTAGGGATTAAGGAAATAATATGGGTGTATGCGCAATTATAATTTTTCTAACCTAAAAACAATTTAAAACCAATTATATTATCTTTAATAGTGTGGATTCCATTGGATTTACTGTGAACAATAACATCTGAAGAATTATATTAAAGTCATAGATAGATCCCTTTCTAAGAACGCTATAAATAATGGAGAGAAATCCTATCCTCCCCCACTCTTGATTCTAGAGAGATAAAAGAGAATTCTTTTTAATGAGATTCTCAGTGGGAGATAAAACACAATGATTTAAGGATTATGATCTATTATGATAGCACCTATATATTCATATGATGATGTTTGGAGGTTCATGGAGTACATGTGGATCACCATTGGAGAGAATCAACGCTTGATTTCTACAATGCAATGAAAATATAATGTAGATACATTTTTTGGATTCATTAATGAAGAAATAATTCATCACAAGGTAATTATCTAATTTATTGATCTTATTATAAATCATTATGTGATGATCCAACATTTTGGTTTCAAAATTATCACATAAATTAATTTTTCATTCAATTTTTTGATCAAAACCTTTATCATTGATGTATATCTCAGATTTATCATCAATTATAAAAAAAGAAAAGTTGAGCATACCCCATCCATGTGTCCAAAACCTTTAAGTGGTATTAAATGGATCACATAATTATTTATAATAATTTATAGATCATCTATTTATTTATGTATTTGACATTAGTTTCAAATTCTAGTTTAATCATTCTTAAATCCAAATTGTGATATATTCTCTTATTCCTATTAATTATAAAAAAATAATCAAAATTGATTAATTTTATGAATGAAAACATTTAATTACCTCACTTAGAGGTTTCGAGGATTATGGATGGATAACATTATAGTACATGCCATGTATCCTATTGGTACACATTGTATTCATGTTTAATGCACAATGAATTAATTTGAAATTAATTGAATCCATGTGAATTTATTACATAAATTGTACATTTAAATACAATGCATGATGACCTGGCCATCCCGGTGCACATTTTTCCAGATAGAACGATATGTAATATTCTTAAATGACATCTAGTCCATTAGTTAAATATGGCCCAAGTATTTTCTTACACGACCTACATGACTAGTGATTGCGTAACTCGGAGAACAAAAAATATATAATCTATGTACACATCATGTACTACATTAATTTCCATTGCGTGCTTACATGCTAGGAATAAGGTTTTTTATATGGATAGATGGTGAGGAATATACAAGAAGTGTAGATGGATTATACACACTATGTATATTAAAAAATATCATGACCTGGCCCATCAGGGCCTATTAGGCTAGTGAAAGGTCAAGTCACCACAACCGCAAGCCCACTACTTATAGGCTACGGGATAGCGACAAGCACCGATAATATATAAATAAAATGGGATACCTTTTTATAATGCACTTGTATGCATTTTCCCAAACATATCCTTGAAATGGTAAATAAGAATATAAAATAAAATAATATATAGAGTGTAAACATACATGTTATAACCTCAAGGGAAATACAACTAAGTACATCATTATAAAATAAAATTAATAGGGAAAAATAAATTCCCAATAATAAATGAAGTCAAAACCTAGAAAAAATAGAAATAAATTAAAACTTAGAGATCCCAACTCTAAATCTCCAATTCTTGTACACCGTAAGTGGTCAATGCACCAAAGTTTTCCTAAGATCTACTATAGTCATCACTGATCTATCTGCGGTTTTCATAAGAAATGACATGTGTGGGAAAAAACCATTTTGGGGTGAGTATATACATACAAATTAGGACACCAATAAAACCATAAAAGGAAATATAGGGAGATACAGAAAAAGTTAATCTCAACCAAAAGTAAGAGGGAAAGAAAAACCAAGATATATATATAGGCTCGTAAACAATCCCAGTAGATAGAGAAAATAGATTTTCCATATCACAACCTGGATAAAGTCGATGAGTATTCTTGTAGCCCAAAAACTCCACCAAAAATTCCCAACATCAAACACAACCAAACCAAAATCTATATGGAGGGGCTTGTTCCTCACTATTGTACTCTACAACCAATGGAGCCACAACTATTGTAGAGGAACTGTATGCCACTAGAGCTCAAATATGGGGGAGTTACCTTATATTGATTAAGTAATCTTTCCTAGTGTAGGGTAGTAACATCTCTAACTATTTAAAGTGTATAGGGAACCTATGCCCTAGTGTTACATGGAAGTTCCAACCCCAGCATATCTCTGATGATCTTTCCCTTCTCACTTTCATCATTTATTATCACCTAAAGAAGAATCATGCTCAGAACACCACACATCATAGATAAAATTCCACAACAAAGTCCACAATTTCATTCTATGAAGAAAAATAATTCTAATAGGCTAGTCATGGGAAAAAATCTGAGTCCCAAAGAAGTAGATATTATGGGTATAAGTTTTTGAGATAAGTACATGATGTGTATGTGGGTCCACATGTCATGTGACCCCACCTAATCACCTTGCTTGGTTCTACTCTGAACATGGTTTGGGAAGCCATTTCTATATGGTGTGTATATATGGTACACAATGTGTTTCATCCACTCATGGCCCTCTCGTGTGCTCCTGGTCATGCCTGTTTACTTCATTTCATTCTCATGTACATATGGGAATGTTCATAGACTCATGGAGTACACATCATGTCCGACCGCATGAGGTCTTGGGCACATGACAGATGGCACATGCCATGTCCACCTGACTATGGTAACATGACATGTAGGCCTAGGAACATAACATGTGATCCTTAATTATCATAAAAACCATACTACCACAACCATGGGATAACATTATGTGTGTTCTTTTAGACTAAATTAAATTTATTTGAGGTTTCCATTGGCCAAAAAAAAAATAGTTTCAATTTGTCTTCATATCCACTTAAATCACTATTATTTCAACTATTTTACAACTCAAAATATATATAAAATTATTCTATTTGTTGATTCCCATCCACCAATGGAAAAAAAAATCAAAACCCGACAATCTACATGAATCTTACAACACCCGTTATGCCCCTCATCACCTTCCACTCAATCCCATTTCCATTTCAGATCTCAAATCCACGATGTATCACCCAAAACCCAAGATCCATCTTGATCCATCCATTATTCACCAATCCATTCATCATTTTCAAATCAACCATGAATCGTTGGGTTTGATCATGATCAAAACTGTAAGACAATATTGAATTGTGACCCAATAGGGAAATTGTTAAGAATGAATAGAAAAAAGGGGGATGGAGAACAAAAAAAAGTAAAACTATCATTTTCCAAGTGTTCTTGGAAAAATATCATAAATAAAGGATATCAAGGTTAATAATAAGTGTAACAATGGATTTAATTTGATAAATTAAGTAAATAATTTGGTAGGGATCATGTGAAGGTTGGTAAATTCTAGGAATTTAAGAAGATTAGAGATTCATGTTTTATTAATAAAAATATGTTTGGAATCCAATTTTTTCCCTATATCAATTTATGATCAATTATTGTTTAATAATTAATTCACTAGCAATGAAAATCATTTACTACATTTGATTCCTCTCAATGAAACTCAATTCGATTGTCCATCATTCACCAATATTGATCCAACAATGTATAAATTTGAAGAAATTATATAAAATCCTCCCCAGGTTATGAGGATAATGCTATAGATTTATCATGAAGAGGTATAAATAGAGGAATTTAGGTCATGGGAATTTAAAATAAAATAAATAAATTATTTATTAATTTTAATCAAATTCACCTACCAATGAATTCCTCAACCAAACATCTAGTGCCAAACAAAATTAGGTCACAATTATGGCAAACCCCACATTTTATATTCAAATATTGTCCTATATTTTCTATTTGAGGTACTAAGAAATGGTAAAAATAAAAAAAATGTGCATGTGATGTAATATAATTGATATTTTTAATATATTAACTACAAGTCTCTTCAAGGCATAGAATCTTGCACAAACTTAGTGTTTTAATTTAAAAATTTTCATTAATATATTCTAATCTATTACAAGGGAAAAAGAGTCACTAAATTCTCCACTTCTTTAAGGTTTTTCAGTCCAAAAAGAAAAATCTAAAAAATGGTGGGGATACTTAGCCCGCGCCTAGATCTCTCATTCCCAGGAGCTCTCCTACATGCTCTCATGCTGTCATAACACATGAACAAAGGGAATGTTTTTTCCTCACATGATCTTCTCCTACTGATACTTGATCACCACCAAGTACCCAATGAATATGGCTCCATCCATGACTTCCAAATTTACCTAGTCAATAACATGCATAGGATCATAAAAATATCTATTTAGATATGAAATTTGGAAGATTTCATGAACCTGATCCAACTTTGGATGTATATACAAATGGTAAGAGATCTTACAAAAAATCCATAAGATCTCAAACGGTTTGATAAACCTTGGATATAGCTTGCCTCCCCAGATGAATCTCTATAATCCTCAACATTTGGATAATCTTATGAAAAAATTGTTGTCCTGATCTAACTCAAAAGGCCTATGATGTCGATATGCATAAGATTTTTAGCATCTCTGGGATATCCTCACATGATCTCAAATTACCCGAACCTTCTCTATCATCAGCTTCACCATATCTAGCCCAAAATAGAAGTCTTACTAATATTGGTCCATCATAAGGGTGACCATAAAGGTCTCCTGTACATTTTCTCAAAAGGAACCATACCAATAATAGTGTGTTAGATATTATTATAAGAAAACTCAATTAATGAAAAGTGATTCTCTCGGCTCCAATCAATGTTGAAAACCCATGCTCTCATTATATCCTCCAAAACATGGATAGTTCGCTTGATCTATCCATCCATCTGTGGGTGAAATGCTATACTCATTCTCAACTGGGTCTCAAAAGTATCCTAAAATACTCTCCATAACCTTGATATGAACCACACATCACATTTGGAGAAAATCATCGAGGGTACCCCATGGAGTCATATGATCTCTTGTATGTAAAACTTCTAGAAACTCTCCACCAAAATCTTCTCTATGATAGCATGAAATTACATCAACTTGGTAAGTTGGTCAACTATTATCCAAATAGAATTATGGCCTCTAACTATCTAGGTAATCCATATCATAAATTCTATAAATATTCCATCCTATTTCTAATATAATATCTCAAGAGGCCGCATCAGACCTACTAGAACATGTTTCTCATCTTTTAATTGTTGACATGTGAGACCTTGAGAGATGAACTCAATGACCCTCCTCCTCATTCCAGCCCATCAAAAAAAATCATAAAAGTTCCATTTACGTCTTCTCGACTCTATTATGTATATTTAAAGGATATTTATGATACTCCCACACAACCTCCTCTTATATAATTACCATAATCACCATCCATCCCTGAAAAAATAATGACATGATCCTCTTCTTTATAGAATCCATCTGGCGAATCCATTAAGGATACCTGGTTATGGGGAACCTCATAGTTTATGTTTCCCAACCGAGCCTTTATAATGAATTGAATTGTTATAAATTAAATTTCCCTTTTGATCTAAATAAATTTATAATTTGGTAAAATAGTTATATAAAACACATGAAATTCCTTGGTTTTATGTTTTTTAATGTAAAAAAATATTATAAATGTTCACCATTGTTAGTATAGACATTGAGAAGTGATCACATGATCAGTATAAATATAGGGCTTTAACAAATCAAATTCACTCAGAAAAAGGAAGTGATGGCCTCAAAAATTAGAATTGTGCCCTATGAAGTCCATTTAACAGAGATTCCAAGGGAGATAGTATCTCTGGAATATACCCTTGACCAATACAAATATGAGATCAAGTGACTTAAGCATGATTGAAACCGTTTACGAGAGAAGTTCAAGCTCATCGAGATCACGACCCAAACCATGTTTACCGAATGACCCCATGATAATATCAACATCACACGCCTTACTATTAGGGTGTCAAATGGCTTAATAATGGTATATGTATCAAGAACTTAATAATGTGAATATGAATATAATTTAATAATGTATATATTTTTATTTTAATTATTTATTTTAAATGTTTTTTTCTTTTGATTCAATTAAACAGAAATTGTATTTTTGGGTAATAATCAAATTCAATTAATGGGTTTATTTTGATGAATTAATGTTTTTTTGAAATAAATAGTATTTTTATAAAATTTTATTATTAATTAAGTATTATTAATTATAAATGGTCATGTAATTTTTATGAAGTGAAATGTACTTTTTATAAGGGTTCAAAAAAAAACTATAATGTTCAAAAGAAAACATTTTATAATAAATGCAAAATACTATTTTAAAAGTAAAAATGCAAATATTTAGAAAAATATTTAGATAATATTATTATTATTTTTTGAATCAAAATGTTGAAATTATCCAATGGTTAGTTTTTCATATTTTTTGCGAGACAGTAGGTTTTTAGCTAAAAATTAAATACCGTATAAATATAATGTGTGTTTTATGACATCATAATGACCCCAAAATGAAATAATAAAAAATATAATGGGTATTATAGGAAAAATATATGTGTTACCATTAATATAATGTGATCTTAAGATAATTTTATTATTTTTTATAATTCCCTTATGAATCCTCCAAAATGTATAATATATTTTTTGATTTTAAATTCATTTATATAATAATGCAACTCACCTCCACATAATAAAGGATAATATTTTAATATATTTGTCCCTTTTCCTAATAAAATAATGAAAAAATATCCTCTTTTTAAAAAAACCATGGGCAAAAACCATGTCAACATTTGTGGTTTTGAATATTTAATTATATAGATTCCAAAACCTATGTTTGTGAAATATTAAAGAATTCCCCTCTTATTTCCTATATAAAACCAAAAAATATCCTAATTTAATTCAATAAAAATCCTTTGATAACATACTTAACCTATTCCCCATTCTCTAGAATCATCCCATGATGCCCCAAGCTCTCAATAATCCCCTCTGCAAGCTTTTGCAGTCAGACACTCAAGTAAGAGTTCCTTCCATTCTCTTTTTTATTCAAGTTTCCTTATATTATTACACCCTTTTATTTTCAATAAAACATTATGGGTATGTTTTCAAAAATACCACCATACCTAAATTATTATGTTTTAATGATTAGATACCCCTTTATCTCTCATTAATCCCTCCCATGTACACCAATTACCTGACCAAAATTTTCGTAAGAGTTATTCCATTTTTTCCTCTTTCTTAAAGTTTCTTTATTATGTTATGACTTCTATTTCCTAATTAATTATGTTGGTACATGTATTTATATTAACATATTATTGTAAATTTTATTTATATATGATTATACACCCTTATGTCTCTCATCAACCCTTTCTATGAATTTTTATGTCACGTCGTTAGGCTACCGAAGTTGCACCACGAATTTTCATTCCAAAACAAGTGTGTAGTGAATACCGTACCAATTAACTATTATGGGTGTTCACTTTTATGAATATATTACTTTTTATTTAATAACTAAATGTATGTATTCTACATTAATTTATTATGGAATAAATTATAATGATGAATGAATCCATGTATTATGATTTATGTGGAAAACTTAAGCTTGAGAATGAAATGAATGAGACAGGTGCGCCTTGAATTATATAGCACTATAATGAATTGGGTAATGTTTAGTATCATGATAAGTAATGTTGGGATAAGGGTTTAACTGATTCTTTTATGTAACTTTTTCCACTATGATTTCTTTTCAGTTTATATTTGACTTATGATTCTGTGTTTTAATTTTTTGCCACATTTCCATGTTATGAGTATAATGCTATATCATGCTTTATGATTCTTGTTCCTTTATTAATCATTGATATTACTTTGTGTAACATGTATTATTATCTTCATGTTATTCCATGTTTACTCCCTTAATGGGATTTATATCTCACCCCTTTCTTATGTATTTTCTTCAGGATATCCTATGTTGTTTTAAGCTCGCTAATGTTAAAGAAGTTTTCAATAAAGACATCTTTTTTATGTTTAAAGTTGTAATTCAATGTAACTAATTCCCAAAGACACTAGTATTAAAAATATTTTGGTTTTTATATTGTTTAATTTTATTTAATTAAATAATGTATGAATTTAATAAAAATAATAGGGTCTCTATAGTTGGTATCAAAGGAATATTTAGTTATTTTTCGGATTAGGATTAGAAAATTCTAGTGAATGCCTTAGGGATAGGACTAAGTATAAGAAAAACATACCTAAATTTTGGTGAGTATAGAGTAAGTGGTTTATCAAGAAAATAGATCCCTATCTGGATAAGAACTAGTGGATGTGGATTTGGGACAAATGTTTATGGGGGTAAAACCCAAAAATACCTCTTTGAGCTAGACTCGAATAAGAACTGTTGCATGAAAATAGGCATTTCTGCACTCTTGGTTTGACAATCCTAGGGGATATACTTTGATAAATTCATAAGATTATTACTAACCATTATTAAGGAAATAAAAAAATTCCATAAGAATATATGTTAGGAAATAGATCATGGATAACTTAGTTTGAAGCCTATAAATTGATAAGTTATGGAAATAAATTTAATTTATAAGTTATCCCTTTAATTTCATTGGATAACCCTTTATGTGATTAATAGTTTAAAATAATTAACCCTAATTTTTCTTTTATTATAGCCAATGTATGAAAATAGAAGGAATCATGCTAACAACCAATGCGAAGATCAATGTAATGACTGCCCTAATGAGATACCCAATCGAATGGGAAAAATAATTACATACTTTGTCATGGTACTCTCTCAGCTAACTCAAGTTTTGAATAGAAACATGGATCAAGAGGAACACCTCCCCCTTTAAGAAATAACAAGTCACAATTGAGAGATTCATGAGACAAAGGCATCATACTTTCAATGGATCATCTGATCTTTCAATTGCCGAATAATGGATCTACTCTATTAAGAAGATATTATACATTATAAAATGCTATGAAAAACAGAAGGTTCTTTTTTTGGTTATCATATAGAGGTTGAAGCTGATCAATTGTAGACATTGATAAAAAATATGAAGCCTAAGGAAGAGATCAAGGTGATGTGATAGAAGGATTTCCATAAAATAGTTTTTGATAAATATTTTCCTCGCATAATCCAAAATAAGATGGAAAGGGATTTACTTTCCCTCAAGAAAAAAGATGATGAATCCATTAGAGTGTATAAGGAAAACTTCACAAGGTTTGCATAATATACCATCATATTTGTCATTAACCATGAATTTAAGGATAACCGCTTCTTTTATGGGCTAAAATCTAGACTATATAAAGATCAGGCGATCCATGACATTGATAGCTATGAAGAAATTGTCTGATGATCCCTCAAAGGTGAAATAGAGATTGATGAATCTCAGGGGTATCATGAAGATAATAAGTGGAAGGTTGAGTCAAACATAGGTGGATTGATAGAGAAATATAACAGTGCCAATAAATTTCAACATCCCACTTGTTAAATGTGTGGAAAGAAGCACCCTGAAAGATACCTTAAGGGGAAAAGGAAATGCTTTATGTGTGGGAAGGACACCTTGCCAGTGATTGTTGGTAATAAAAACACGTTACTACAAAGGAGGAAAGGAATGCTCCGGTAAACCATCAGTGCATTGTTCATTGCTACAACTATAAATAACCATGGAATTTTGCAAACCAATGTACTAAGATAAGGGTTTTCAGAGGAAACCAACAAACTTCTAGGTTTAAAGGGAGAGATTTTTCTATCACAACAACCAAATTGAATACCAATAATAAAGTGGGGATATGTACGCTAGTTATTCATTTAGGAATAGTAAATGTACATTTTGATTATGGTTCCACTCATTCCTTCATATCATGAAATTTTAGTAGAATTATTTAATCACCATCACAATGCTTAGAAGTGGAGTTATCTGTGAAATTAGAAAATGGGGAAATTATTGTATCCCAAGTATATAAATCCTCCTCTATCACAATTTTTTGGCTGAACATCCCATCGAATGATGACCAACACCCTTTGATGGAATTTGATACAATTATAGACATGTATTGGATTTACCTACATAGATCCAATGTAACACCCCACAATTTCATAGTACATTATTTCTTCAAAGTATTCCAATAACATGCACTACATGCAACACCGAGTTCTAGCGCACCACGACTTACCAAACTAGACATTCAAATGCTGTTATGAATAGTATTAAATGAATTTTGAACTTTATATAATCCTTATAATTTTAGAATCCATATTATGAGTTTCTTAGACATAATGTAAGAACAAATTCATTTTTTTTCAGATTAAAGAAGAATTTTTCAAAAAATGCAATTTTACCACCTTTTAAGGGAAAAAACTTTTTAAATCCAATATTTGAAACTTTTATATATTCAATTTGAAAAAATAAACATTTTATTCAGAATTGGGACATAATAGTTTAGTTTCAATAATTTTTTGGCGTTTTTCTGATAACTTTCATATTTGGGTGAATAGTGAACAATACTATATTTTAACTGAAAACATCTTTTTTAATCAAAATAAATTATAGTGTCAAATTATACATTTTAATGGTTTTTAAGTATAAATAGATTATATTTTTATCATTTAATCCAATTCTGGTCATTGTAAGTAATTTCACTTTGAAATTGGACATAAACAAGTGTCAGTCTTTTGATATTTATTATTTCTTAAAAATACGCTTTTTGGTTTTGACAATGATAATTAATTTTAAATTAATAAATTCAATTTATATGTTTTAAATTTTTTAAAATAGACTTCATTTTTGAATTCGGAATATCAAAATTAGCTTAGGGTTAATGTTTTATATGTTTCTGAAAACATTCAATTTTTGATAAACAAGGAAAAATACTGCATTAAGGGTTAAAACCGACTTTTCAATTAAATAATTATTTATTTAATTTAAATTTATTTTAGGTCAAAATAGATACATAATACCTATATAAGTTCAATTTAATTCATTGGAGTCAGTTTATAAAAAATTTAGATATATAAAAATTTTATTGAACTTTTTACCGTCTTTTTCCCACCTCCTAGAGCATTTGCAAATTTACATAAAACATAATTTTACCACTTCTGTGAGTTTAATTTCAAAAATCTGAGAGACACAATTGATATTAGTAAGTAAAATTTGGTTCGATGAGATGAAAATATTTTTTGGTGAATAGTAACTTTTGACTTTTATTTACCATGGTTAAAAGTAAAAAGGGTAATTAAAGGTAAAAATGATATTGTTATTACCCAAACACATGTAATAATTCTATTAGATAAGTTTAATTAGACAAAAAAACCTTAGGAATAAAATATGATCCTTTAGGTCTACTTGGATTAGATTTGGACATTTATTACTATTTAATTCAAAGAAGAGTTAAAAGTGTTAAATTAAAAGTTTAATAACTAAACCATTTTTAATATAAGGTTACACATAAGATAAATTAAACTATAAATATTATTTATAAAGATAAAAATATTTCTTACATAATGTTATTTTATTTATAATTTTTGGACATTAAATAATTTAATTTATTTATGACACAATGATGATGGAGTAATTACCTTATTAATGAAATATTAAAATAATTGATATTATAAATACACAAATAAATGTAAATTTTAACTTTTTTTGAATTAAAATAATTTTATAAGTTAATATGGATTATTAGGGTTAATTAAATGAATTTTTTTCTAAGTAATAATGCTGTTATAAATTTATCAAAAAGAAAATACCAAATAGTGTCAAAATTGACATAAAAGAGTTTTTAAAACAAATATTATATTATTAATTGGTATTCTATTCCTAAAAATCTAAGGTTATTCCAAAGAGCTGAAATACTATTATATACGTCATTAATAAACCACTTGGGGTTATATTGGATGTTTATAGTAAGTTTATTAACCATATAACATAAAAATACAGAGACATGGTAAATGTTAAACTATTTAACTAAGAGTTAAATCTAAATGATAATGTTAATATAGTGACCCAAAACTATCTAAAACTTATTGGTTGAGTGGTTTTAGACCCATACCCACATTATCATTTAAATAATTCATTTTTGATCCATTATAAACCAAAAATGAATTTATTATAAAATAATATTTTATGTTTTTCCTAAGGTG
This sequence comes from Viscum album, assembly GCA_963277665.1. NCBI lineage: Eukaryota > Viridiplantae > Streptophyta > Magnoliopsida > Santalales > Viscaceae > Viscum > Viscum album. The sequence continues at coordinate 550,266,039 of OY728148.1, forward strand.
CCTTTCACCCCTCTTATAAAAGGGCACTTCCCCTTCTCTATAATTCACACCTCTAAAGCCCTTTTTATAGACCAAACCATGCCCATATATCCTCCTTAATATCCTATATTCATCCTAGAGGCCTTAATTTTGTTATAAAACCAACCTAAGGATCCATTTTGATCAAATCAAAAGGAAAAACCCAAAGAAGAGGTAATGATTTCACCACCCTCTTTCAAGTTCCTTTATTCTTCCACTTCCTCTTTCTTTGTTGTTTCCATTATAAAATAATAACTCCAGTATCTTATATATACTATGATGTTAATATAAATATTATACAACCATATTCATTATTCTATCCATCCTTTGAATGACATGTCACCATACGTGTGTATGTACGACTTACCGTCTCCACGTCGTGGTGTAATTGTCATTCAATACATTATTATTTGTATGGATATAATAATGATGTGTAATTGATGTAAATAATAAATATAACATGATAATTATTCTGTATTTATTATATACCATCCAATTATATATTTTTTTAATATCAAAATAATGATATTTTTGCTCGTGCGTACGTACGGATTACCGTCTCCATGAACGCGATGAGATTTATTTCCCCTCGTATCCATTCAAGACTAATTTTCATTAGATGATTAAAAATAATGTTTAAAGACATAATATAATTATGAATATGAATAATATACATCCTATTCAAAACAAATATGACTTATGTAACAAAGCATATAATGGAAAAAAAATCAGTTAACACCCGAAACGACGATAATACTAAGATATTATTAACAAAGCAATGTTAAAAGATCATATATGATAAAATATTATTGTATATGATTCTTGTATAATTTAATAACAATTATTTAACAATTATACAAGAGGTTACCCTACCCTCGACCAAGGAAAAGTACAGGGTAAGGGTTAATTCTACAACCTCTACATTATTCAAGGTTGTTTATATGTAATTATCTACTGGGACCTCTTTATCATCCACATCTGTGTTTTCCTAAAAATGTATTCCAAAATTTTTTTACTACTTATTAAACTATGATTTAAAGTCATTTATACCCTTATTTGACCTTATATGTTTTTGAAGGAATATTTCTGTCATTTTCCGAACAAGGTACTTTGTGACCTTTTCGACAAAATTAAGGTAAGAATGTTTTTTAACTTATACGGCGGGTGTGGCTATTTTCCACTGTTATAACATCGTCAAAGATTCCCTTACAATATTATAAGAATATTTTCAAAATAAATGTATTATTTATAATTATGTGACTCTTAAATGATTTCAAAATAGAAAGTTATATTCCTTTAAAAAAGGTTTTGATTTCATCTATGTCAACATTCTTTGATGGATTTTAAGCTTGTTTGAAGTTAATTTATTATGATACAAAACTTCCAATTGTATTGAAGGGTTTGTGATATGTTTGACTATGGATGTTTTATTTTATACCATTCATGGTTTATGGATAAATTATTGACATTTTGTATGCTACTTTTAATATGAATGTTTTTGTTATGTTTAAACCTTTTCATATGAGGTATGCATTGGACTTAGTAAGTGACGGGTGGAGCCCGCTATAGCTCCTCAATGCATCGGTAGGTCTCATGAGACAAACTAGTGTCTTGGCACAAGGCCTTGACAAAATCTTATTTGTAGTCTAGGCACAAGTCCTTGACTATGTGGTTACGAAAGTCTGGCATTATGCATTCCGTCATTATGAAAGTGGCTATTGATATTGAATGTGATTATTTGACTAGTAAAATATCCATGTGAATAAGTAAATGGAATTATTTGATTTTATTTTTTCCATATTATAATGACGTTCATGTTTAAAAGGATTTTGTTTTAGTCTTATACATTTTCTTAAATGTTTATTGTTATTAATAAAAGTTTCCGCTATATTGTTATCCTTACTGAGCATCTGAGTTCACCCATTTCTATGTTTTATTTTTCTCAGGATATGAAGAAGTATATTATGAATGACTTGCAGGGATAGTCTATGGGATATCAGTGTTGTCTATGGAAACAATGTTGTTGTAGTTTTCCATTTTATGATGTAATGTAAACCTTATGAATATATCTATTACTTCCAAGGATACTAAACTAATAGGTCTTTTGAGACTTGATCCTTTGTGATCATTCCAATGATACATAATAATGCACCGACTCTGGGATTCTAGGGTTGGGGCACTACAGTTGGAATCAGAGGAAGTTTAGTATAAACCTTGAAATCTAGATTTAGATAAACTCTGATTAGAGCACATTAAACTAAGATAGACTTCGAGGATTAGTATAAAATAACTTCCTAGAATTTTGGTAATGTAGTGATTTTGTGTATTTTCCTAGAAATACATCCCTGTCTGGATACGAGTAGGTAGAGGCGGATTTGGCACATATGTACCTCGGGGTAAAACCTGAAAACACTGATTTGAGATACACTCGAATGGGAACTGGTGCACAACAACGAGCCTTGCTGCACTGTTGGTTATGACACTCCTAAGGGATATGCTTAGAAAAATTCACATTTTCTTTACAAACCATTAGGAAGGGTTTATGAGTATATACTTTATCAAAGAAAACATTTGTATGATTATTGATTATATTCATAAACTATTCAATTTATGTTTACTATTTTATAAGTTTAGAATTATGAATTGTGATTCATAAATGGACCTAATGTATGCCATTGTTTAAAAATGGTGCCCAGTAGAAGGAATGAGAACTCCAACAATACGTATGATCCAAAGAGTAAGAAGGATCATATCTTTCATAGTATTAATCTGACATTTAGAAGGGAAATAGTATCCCATGTATTCTCAACATATGAATAAATATTATCTTGTGTTAATAAGAGTAAAGAATTCTCTGAGTCCTATGGCTTTAAAGGGAATCCAGAGAAGAAAAGGATTGTAGAGAGAAAGATGCATAAAGGGAAGAAGGGAAAGAAGGATTTTACCATATGTGATAATTGTGTAAAGAATAAACTTGGTAAATTCTTGAAGGGAATGAGAGTTTGTTATGAGTGTGGAGGAAAAGGACACCAAGTACGTGATTGAAAGGATAAGAAAAAGGTTTCATGTGTATAATGCTTCATCTACAAGGAGTTGGGTCACTACGTGAATCAATGTCCAAATCATCCGAGTATACCCCAAATGATGCTATTAGATAATAATCAAGTTATGATACTACCACATATGAATAGTAATGACTAGTGTTCTTATGTTTTTGTTAAAATATTATGTTATTTCAGTGTTGTATCAATGATATACCAGTCATATGAATTATGTAAATAAATAAGGATTGTACTACAATACTATTTCATTGATGATTTGAGATTATATGGTTTTATGAAGTGTGACTCAACAAAAAGTTAAATTTTTTGGAAAATACATGTTTGGAGGAAAGATAAACCTTAATATGGTCCTGATACTAAGGTAGTAATTTTGGAATAAGAGATGGTTGATTTGGATAAATTATATTGGATATTCTTGACTATCTTGGAACTGATTAATGATTTGTTTATTCCATTATTGTTGGAATATTCAATTTTTTTGGATATAAGGAATATATCCAGTATTATATAAAGTATAAGGAAGAATTAATGTAGTCAATAAGGTTTTATGGTAATTCAGGGTGTTACCATGTTTTAAAATAATATATGATGAAGGTTTTCACATGTTATTACATGGAAAAAAGTATCTTCATTGTGTTTAACTTCCTTATAAATTTTGTACTATGAGTTTGAATAGAAGTATTTTGGATAAGTATAAAGGTTGAATGGATTAAGTTTGAAATCAGATATTATTGTTAAGGTTATTTTTGGATTGTTATAAAAAGAACAACACACAGACCGTGTGACAATCTGTCACATTGGACAAAGCTGCGAGAATTGAACCCACAACCACAATGCAATTGGGATTTATCGCCTACCACTGGACTACATGAAGTACCTGGATTGTATAATCAAGTTTTTAAAGGGTATTATAGGTGAATTATAAATTCATTATTTTTGTAACCCTATATGATTAGGATAAATATAATATTTTTTGAAATATTTTGGAGTGAAAGATGAGTTTGTGGTAGGAATTAGTTGAAGGATGAAACTCTACTTGTCAAGTATATATATATATATATATATATATATATATATAAATTTTTACCTCTTATTTTATGGGTAAATTAGTTCCTAAACTTTAGGGATGGGATCTTAAAACCAAAAATGTGTTATCCTAATACCTTATGTTTTGTTGAACCGATGGTATTTCAAATCATCATAGATTGATGTATTTGAGGCCCTCAATTTTACACTTGTTTGTGATTGATAACCTCAATCAATCCCTATAAATATTTAAATTTTTCCTCTAATTCTGTGCCTCTAATTTCCACCAATGTTCTTCTAATTGAGATCATAATTTGGTGGTGACCCTTTCATTTCCCTTTTCCCCTTATTAAGACAAAAATTTTATTAACCTAATTTCCGATGTGGGTTTTCCCACTAAGGTATTTTCTATTTTCAACCTTTTATTTTATTTTTTTTTCAAATTTCGAGGATTCAATTTATTTGAGGGGAGAATGTAACACCCAAATATTTCGTAGTAAATTATTTCTTCAAAGTAATCCAATAACTTGCACTACACGCAACACTAAGTTCTAGCGCACCACGACTTACCAAACTAGCCGTTAAAAAGTGGTTATGAATTGTATTAAATGAATTTTGAACTTTATATAATCCTTATAATTTTAGAATCTATATTATGAGTTTCTTAGACATAATGTAAGAACAAATTCATTTTTGTCCAGATAAATGAAGTATTTTAAAAAAAACGAAATTTTACCGCCTTTAAATGGAGAATCCTTTTTAAATCCAATAATTGAAACATTTATATATTCAATTTGAAAAAATAAACATTTTCTTTATAATCGGGAAATAATAGTTTAGTTTCAATAAATTTTTTGTGTTTTTCTAATAGTTATTATTTCTTAAAAATACGCTTTTTGGTTTTGACAACGGGAATTAATTTTAAATTAATAAATGAAATTTCTATGTTTTTAATTTGGTAAAATAGAATTCATTTTTGAATTAATAATATCAAAATTATCTTAGGGTGAATTTTTGGAATGTTTCTAAAAACTGTCAACTTTTGATGAATAATGAAAAATACCGCATTATTAGTTAAAACCGAATTTTCATTTAAATAATTAATTATTTCATTTAAATTTATTTTATGACAAAATATATAATAATACCTATATAAGTTCAATGTTATTCATTGGAGTCAGTTTATAATAATTTTAAATATATAAAAATTTTATTGAACTTTTTACCGTCTTTTACCCACCTCCTAGGAGCATTTGCAAATTCACATAAAACATAATTTTATCACTTATGTGAGTTTAATTTCAAAAATTTTAGAGACATATTTGATATCAGTAAGTAAAATGTGGTTCAATGAGATGAAAACAATTTTTGTTGAATTGTAACTTTTGACTTTTATTTACCACAGTTAAAAGAAAATAGGGTAATTAAAGGTAAAAATGATATTATTATTACCCTAGCACATACCCTAATTCTATTAGATAAGTGTAATTCGACCAAAAACAACCTTAGGAATAAAATATGATCCTTTAGGTCCACTTGGATTAGATTCAGACATTTATTATTATTTATTTCAAAGAAGAGTTAAAAGTGTTAAATTCAACGTTTAATAACTAAACCATTTTTAATATAGGGCTACACATATGATAAATTCAACCATAAATATTCATTAGAAATATAATAAGATATCCTATATAATGGTATTTTATTTATAATTTTTAGGCATTAAATAATTTAATTTATTTATGATACAATGATGATGTAGTAATTACCTTATTAATAAAATATTAAAATAATTGATTTTATAAATACCCAAATAAATGTAATTTAAGACTTTTTATAAATTAAAATAATTTTCAAGGTTAATATGACTTATTAGGGTTTATTAAATTATTTTTTTCTAAGTAATAATGTTGTTATGAATTTAGAAAAAAAAACCAAATAGTGTCAAAATTGACATAAAAGAGTTTTTAAACAAAATATTATATTATTAATTGGTATTATATACCTAAAAATCAAATGTTCGGCCAAAGGGATTAAATAATATTATATATTTTATTAATGAACCACTTGGGGTTCTCTTGGAAGTTTATAGTATGTTTATTTACCATATAATATAAAAATATAAAGAGACATGGTAAATGTCAAACTATTTAGCTAAGAGTTAAATCTAAAAGATAAGGTTAATATAGTGACCCAAACCTGTTTGAAACCTATCGGTTGAGTGGTTTTCGACCCATACCCATATTAGTCTTTAAATAATTCATTTTGGATACATTGTAAACCGAAAATGAATTTATTATAACATAATATTTTAAGTTTTTCCTAAGCTTGCCCCTCACCCCTCTTATAAAAGGGCACTTACCCTTATCTCAAATTAAAACCTAAAAAGCCATTCGGCTCGTCCAAAGTTTAACAAAATATCCTCCCAACTATCATATATTCATGATAGAGGAATTAAATTGGTCATAAAGCCAACCTAATGAGCCCTTTTGATCAAATCAAAAGGAAGAACCTGAAGAAGAGGTAATGATTTCACCACCCTCTTTCAAGTTCCTTTCTTCTTCCACTTCCTCTTTCTTTGTTGTTTACATTATAAAATTATAACTTCAGTATCTTATATATAAAATGATGTTATTATAAATATGGTACTACCATATTCATTATTCTATCCATCCTTTAAATGACATGTCACCATACATGCGTACATACGGCTTACCGTCTCCACGTCATAGTGTAATTGTTATTCAATACATTACTATTTGGATGGGTATAATAATGATGTGTAATTGATGTAAATAATAAATATAACATGATAATTATTCGGTATATATGATATACCATCCAATTATATATTATTTTAATATTAAAAGAATGATATTGTCGCTCGTGCGTACGTACAGATTACCATCTCCACGAACGCGATGAGATTCATTCCCCATCATATCCATTCAAAAATAATTTTCATTAGATGATTAAAAATAATTTTTAAAGGATTAATATCATTATGAATATGGATAAGATACATCCTATCCATAACAAACATTACTTATGTAACAAAGCATATAAATGAAAATGAACCAGTTTACACCTGAAACGATGATAATACTAAGATATTATTTACAAAGCAATGTTAAAAGATCATATATGATATCATATTAATGTATATGATTCTTTTATAATTTAATAAAAATTATTTCACCATTATATATGAGGTTAATCTACCCTTGACCAAGGAAAAGTACAAGGTAACAGTTAATTCTACAACCTCTTAATTATTCAAGGTTGTTTATATGTAATTATCTACTGGGACCTCTTTATCATCCACATCCCTGTTTTCCTAAAAATGAATTCCAAAACATTTTTAATACTTATTAGACTATAGGTTAAAGTAATTTATACCCTTATTTTACCTTATATGTTTTGAAAGGAATATTTCCATTATTTTCCAAACAAGGTACTTTATGGCCTTTTCGATAAAATTAAGGTAAGAATGTTTTTTTAACTTATACGGCGGGTGTAGCTATTTTCTGCCATTATAACATCTTCGAAGCTTCCCTTACAAGATTATAAGAATATTTTGAAAATAAATGTCTTCTTTATAATTATGTGACTCTTAAATTATTTCAAAATAGAAAGAGATATTTCTCTAAAAAAGGTTTTGATTTCAACTATGTCAACATCCTTTGATGGATTTTAAGCTTGTTTGAAGTTAATTTATTATGATACAAAACTTCCATATTGTATTGAATGGTTTGTGATATGTTTGATTTTGGATGTGTTATTTTATTCTATTCATGTTTTATGGACAAATTATTGGCATTTAGTATGCTAGTTTTAATACGAATGTTTATGTTTTGTTTAAACCTTTTCATATGAGGAATGCATTAGACTTAGTAAGTGATGGGTGGAGCCCGCTATATCTCCTCAATGAATCGGTAGATCTCATGAGAAAAACTAGTGTCTAGGAACAAGGCCTTGAAAAAATATTATTTTTAGTCTTGGCACAAGGCCTTCACTATGTGGTTATGAATGTATGGCATTATGCATTCCATCATTATGAAAGTGGTTATTGATATTGCATGTGATTATTTGACTAGAGGAATATACATGTGAATAAGTAAATGGAATTATTTGATTTTATCTTTTATATATTATTCTAAATTTAAAGTTTAAAAGGATTTTGTTTTAATCTTATACATTGCATTACAAGTTTATTCTTATTTATGAAAGTTTCTGCTATATTTTTATCCTTACTGAGTATCCTAGCTCACCTCTTTCTATGTTTAATTTTTCCCAAGATGTGAAGAGGTATATTACGACTGACCTACAGGGATAGTCTATGGGATCTCAGTGTTTTTTATGGAAACAATTTTGTTGTAGTTTTCCATTTTATGATGTAATGTAAAACTTATGAATGTATTTAGTACTTCCAAGGCTACTAAACTAATCAATCTTTACAGACTTGATCTTCTGTGATAATGCCAATGATACGTAATAATGCACCAACTCTGGGCTTCTAGGGTCAGGGCGTTATATCCAAAATAAATTTCCATGAGATAGAAATCACTTTCCATTTTGAAAATCTTCCACTGATTCTATACAAATAAAAGGATACAGTTGAATCTTTTTTAACACCATCATCTCAAAAATAGATATTATACCACTATGAGAAAGCATATCTAATAAAAATTACTGAGGATAAGGAAATAACCATCCATAAGGACATAATAATTTTTGAGGGAATATGGTGATGTGTTTCTCATGGAATTTCTTGGTCTTCCTCCTAGATGAGATGTTGAATATTCAATCAAAATTATTTATAGGGTGTTGCCATTATCCAAGAATCCATATAGAATAGATTTTTTTGAATATGAGGAGATGAAGAAACAACTACAGGAGAATCTGGATAAAAGTTTCACACACCCAATTGCTTCACCTTAGGGTGAACTAGTCCTCTTCGTTAAGAAGAAGGATGGGTCAACATGCCTTTGCATTGATTATCATGAGCTTAACAAGATTACGATAAAAAACAAGTTTCATGTACCACAGATTGATGAATTTTTCAAATAGATACATGGATCATAGTACTTTTCCAAGGTGGATCTACAACTGAGATATTATGAAGTTAGGGTGAAGAAGGAAGATATCCCAAATACTTTTTTTCGTATAAGGTATGGGAACTATGAATTCATAGTAATGATATTCATACTCCCTAATGCTCTAGAAATATTCATTAACTTGATGAATAGAGTCTTTAGAGATTAACTCAACAAATTTGTGGTATTTTTTATTGATTATATTCAAATATACTTCCAAATTAAGAAGGATCATGAGTAATATTTAAGTACTATGCTAAAGAATTTGTGAAAGGAAAAGCTTCATGCCAAGTAAAAAAAATGTGGGTTGTAGTTGAAGGAAGTATCTTTATTGGGTCATATCATTACAAGAAATGGGATATCCATGGACCCTTCAAAGTATGAGGCAATTGAAGGATGGTTGAGGGTAAAATCTACGACAGATATTTGTAGTTTCCTTAGATTATCTGGGAATTATCGTCGATTTGTGAGAAATTTCTCATGATTTTCAATCCATCAAACCAAGATAACTCAGAAGGGAGTTAAATTTTCTTGGAATGATGAATATGAAGAGAGATTCAAGGAGTTTAAAATGAGGCTTCTCACTATGCATGTGCTAAATCTACCAACATGTGGATATATTTTCATGCTATTTATTGATGATTTGAAGAAGGGCATGGGCTATGTGTTGGTGAAAAATGAAAGTCATTTCCTATGCTTCAAGGTAGTTGAATGTTCATGAGTATAAGTATCCAACAAATCATATGGAGTTGGTTACAAAGATCTTTGCTTTGAAAATTTGGTGAAATTATCTCTATGGATAGAAGTGTGAAATATATATAGATCACAAAGTCCATAAGTATATATTCAAACTGAAAGAGAAGAATATGTGATAACAAAGACAATTTTAGCTGATCAAAGACTATGATTATTCAATTCACTACTATTAGGGGAAAGTGGATAAAGTAGATGATGCTCTAAGAAGAAAGGATGTAATGACTCTTTCATTAATGGGGATTGAGAAGGATCTGATCTTCTTATACTTAAAGAGGATAGACATGGGAACCATAATAGAAGGAACATCATCAATCCTTTCACAAGAGATCACTCAACCATCACTTTTGTAGAGGTTAAAGGATGATCAATGAGATGATGCAGGAATTAAGAAGAAAGTTGAAACTATTAGAAAAGGTAAATCCTTGGAGTTCAATGTTAATGAAGATGGTGTTGTAAGATTTGGTTCAAGAGTATGTGTACCATCAAATCCAGAGTTAAAGGAGTTGTTGGATGATACACATAGATCAACCTTCTCTATCCATCCTGGAAGCACACAGATATATTGAGATCTCTAAGAACACTATTGGTGGGACAATATGAAGAAGGAGATCACAGAATATACATCAACATGTCTCATATCTCATCAAGTGAAGGTGGAAAGGAAAAACTCTAAGGGGATGATGCAACCATTACCCATACCTATATAGAAATTGGAAAATATCACCATGGGCTTTGTCACTAGGATTCCTAAGACATCAAGAAAAAAAATTCTATATGGGTTATGGTAGATCATCTTATAAAGACTATACAATTCATTGGGATTCAAGTCAATTTATCATTAGATCAACTTGCAAGGATATACATTAGATAAGTGGTGAGGATTCATGGTGTACCACTATCGATTATATTTGATCGAGATCCAAGATTCACTTCTATTTTCTATAAGAGTCTCCAACATGATCTGAGTACTTAGTTAAACATCAGAAAGTCTTATCACTCTAAAACTAATGGACAATCTAAGCGGACTATCCTAACACTTGAAGAAATGTTGAGAGAATTATAAATGAACTTTAACGGAGGATGAGATCAACATCTTCCTCTGGTTGAGTTCTATTACAAAAACAATTTCCACTCAAGCATCCAAATGTATCCCTATGAAACCCTTTATGGGAAGTGGTTAGAACATCTGCACCTTCAGATGATGCAGGGGAATGAAAATTTCTAGGTCTGAAAATAGTTGTGGAAATGGTGGAGAAGGTTAAGACCATTCAACAACACATCCAGGATGCTTATAGTCAATAGAAAATCTATGCTGAAAATCATTGATGAGAGCTAGAGTTTGATGCTGGAGACATGATACTACTCCACATACCTCCATGGTAGAAAGTTATGAAATTTGGGAAAAAGGTAAAGCATAGTCCAAGATACATAGGCCCCTTTGGGATCATTAATCGCATCAGAATGGTGGACTACTGATTAGCACTCCCACCTAACCTATCTCAAGTACATGATGTATTCCATGTATCCCTATTGAGAAAGTATATACCAGACCCCTCACATGTATGAATTCAGAGGTGGTACCATTGGATAATGACCTCTATTATGAGGAGAATCCAGTGAAGATCTTAGATTATAGAGACAAAGTTCTATGCAATAATACAATACACCTGATCAAAGTGTTGTGGGGAAACAACATGTTTGAAGAAGCAACATGGGAACCAGAGGAGGATATGAAATAGAGTTACCCTCATCTGTTTTAATGTGGGAAATGGAAATTTCAATGGTGAAATTTCTTAAGGGGGGAATATTGTGATGACCGAAACTGTTATAAATGAAATTTCCCTTTAAATTTAATTAAATGTATTATTTTGAAAATAGATAAATAAAACACATGAACTTAAATGGTTTTAATGTTTTGAATGTAAAATACCATTAAGAATGTTGACCAATTTTAATATAGTCATGGAGCAGTGATCACATGATTAGTATAAATATATGGTGTTAACAAATCCAATAGACTCAAACAAAGGAAGTGAAGGCCTCAAAAAGTAGAATCATGACCTACGAAGTCCATTTATCAGAGATTCCAAGGGAGATAGAATCTATGGTCTTTGACCTTGAACAATCCCATGATGATATCTAATGACTTAAGCATGAATGAAACATTTTACGATAGAAGTTGAATCTCATCGAGATCACGACACAAACCATGTTCGCCGAACGACCCCAAGATAATCTCCTCATCACACATCTTACTCATAGAGTGTATGCAGGTGTATTAAAGGGAGATATATAACTACCCTAAAGATTTGAATATATATATATATATATATATATTATAATAAAGTATATATTTTCATTATAATTTTTCCTATTAAATGATTTTGGTTTTGATTCAGTTAAATAAAAAATGTATTTTTAGGTAATAGTAAAATTAAATTAAGGGGTTTATTTTGTTGAATTAATGGATTTTTGAAATAAATATTATTTTAATAAAACATTATTATAATGTAAGGATTATTAATTATAAATGGCCGTGTAATTTTTATGAAGTGGAATTTACTTTTTATAAGGGTTCAAAAAGCTATTATTGTCAAAAACCAAGCATTTTTCAATAAATATAAAATATTATTTTAAAAGGGAAAATATAATTATTTATAAAATTATTTAGATAACATGAATAATATTTTTGGAATCAAAAAATCTAAATTATCTAGTGGTGAATTTTTCATATTTTTCTGAGACAGTGAAATGTTCACCTAAAAATTAAATACCATATAAATATATTGTGTGATTTATGACATTATAATGACAAAAAAATGATGTAATAAATACTATAATGGGTATTCTTTGACAAATATATGTTTTCCTATTAAAATAATTTTATCTTTAGATAATTTGATTATTTTTATAATGCCCTTATGAATCCCCCAAAATGTATAATATATTTTTTGATTTTAAATTCATGTTGTTAATAATGTGACTCACCTCCAAATAAGAAAGGATAATATTTTAAAATATTCCACACTTTTCCTAATAAAATAATTAAAACTGACCCTCTTGGAAAAAATCTATGGGCTAAACTCATGGGATGGTTTGTGGTTTGAAATATTTAATTACATAGATTCCAAAACCTAAGTCTATGAAATATTAAAGATTTCCCCTATCATTTCCTACATAACCCACCCAATATACCACTTATCTTCACTAAAAATACTTTAAACACGTCCATACTCAGTAATACCATCTCTATAATCATCTCATGTCTCCCCAAGAACTCAAGAATCCCCTCTTCAAGCTTTTGATGTCACACACTCAAGTAAGGGTTCCTTTCTCTTTTTTTATCCAAGTTTACTTATATTGTTACACCCATTTATTTTCATTTAAAAATAATGAGGTATGTTTTATAACCTCCCCTATACTTCTATTATTATGTTTTTATGTTGATATATCCCTTTCTCTCTCATTAATCCCTCCCATGTACTCCTGTTACCATGCCAAAATTTTCATAAGAGTTATTCCATTTTTTCTTATTTCTTCAAGTTTCATTATTATGTTATGCCTCCTATTTATAAATTCCTTGTGTTGGGATATGTATTTATATAACCATATTACTATAATGTTCATGTATATATGATTATAAACCCCTAAATATATCATCAACCCTTTTTATGAATTTTTATATAACGTCATTAGGAAGCCAAAATTGCACTGTAAATTTCCATTTGAAAACAAGTGTGTCGTGAATACCGTACCCATTACTTATCAAGGGTGTTCTCTTTTATGAACATATTTATTTTTATTTAGGACTTACATATATTTATTACACATTCCTTGATCATGGAATAAATTATAATGATTAATGAATCCATGTTTTAGGATCTCTGTGGCACAATTAAGCATGAGAATGGAATGAATGAGACCAGTGTGCTCGAAATTATATAACACTCCAATGAAGTGGGTAATGTTTTAATATAATGATATGTCATGTTGGGATAGGGGTTTACCTAATTAAATTATAGGAATTTCTATACTATGATTTCCTTTTGGTTTATCCTTGAGTTATGATGCAATGTTTTAAGTTGTTTCCACATTTCCATGTTATGAGTATCATGCTATATCATGCTTTATGATTCATGTTCCTTTATGCCTCATTCATATTCCTTGACTAAAATATATTATTATCTTCATGTTATTCCATGTTTTCTCTCTTATTAATCTTTATAGCTTACCCCTTTCTTATGTATTTTCCTTAGGATATCCCATGCAATTTTAATCTCGAGCATGTTAAATAAGTTTTTAGTAAAGATATTGTTTTTTTACATTTGAAGTTGTAATGAAATGAACCTAATTCCCAAAGATACTAGTCTTCTTGACATTTAGGATTTTTTTATGTGTAATTTTATGTAATTAAATAATGTATTAATGAAATAAAATAACAAGGTTGTTTTATCCTTCCTCACACACTAGAGGATCATAGGATTCAATGCCCTAAACTAATGAAAATATGTACCCCTCTCTTATACCAAGGTTAGATACAAAGAAGAAAACTACTCAGATGCCTCCTTCAACAAGTGAGAATGGGAATTCATACTAAGTATATCTACCACTATGATTCCTTTAATATGAGTATAGAATATATATATAATTAATAGTCCTACAAGAACTCTAACTAGTTCCTCTATCTCAGGTTAAGATATTTCAGAGTGAAGATGTACCTGAGACTTTGGTGGTCTGATTAAACAACAAAACTCTCACCAAGAAGATAATGCCTCTACATAATTAGAGATAATACTAACACTTCCAAATATATTTGGAGTCATCTAGTTCTTCTTATGGGGTCTCAATTTCCTTAACCTATATACTATCACTACCTACCTCTTCATCAATATGTAAATCAACCCCAATCTAGAGGCATTGAAAAAAACTATGCTATTAACACCCTCCTCCGATAGTCTCAACAAAGGAGAATTTTTTATCCTTATCCTTGACTACTAAAAGGCTCTCTGCTACTACCCATTCCTATTAAACAACCACCCTTTATACTTTAGGGTGGTTGACATGGCTTCAATACTAGAAAGGTTTTCTATAAAACTCCTATAGTACCATGAAATGTTTGGAAATATTCCTTCCCCAGCTACAATCTTGGGTGGATCTCAATAAAGAACCACATTAATCTTCACCAAGTCCATAGCTAAACCATGTTATGAAATGAAATTACCAAGATAGTTAACCTCACAGATCAAATACTAGAACTTCAAAATCTTACCATAATGATGGTGCTCCCGGAGTAAGTTTAAGACCAAGATGAAGTGCTATGTGTGATACTACTTTTACACAGATTAGATGAGTTTTTCATTAACGAATAAAACCAAATATCAGTCCATGTATAGATGGAATATACTATTCATCAAAGCCATAAAAATAGTGTGGGAATTCGTCACATTGAAATGAATCACCAGAAACTCATAGTGTTTATAGAGACATTAGAATACTGTCTTCGGAATATCAGCCTCACAAACCCTCACCTGGTAGAAGCTGGACATGAGATCAAACTTCAAGAACCAACCTGTGCCTCTCAATTGGTTGAATAGGTTATCAATCATGGATAAGGGACACTTGTTCTTAATCGTTACCTGGTTTATGTGATGATAATCAATATAAATCCTCAAGCTCCCATCTTCCAATTTCATAAACAATATTAGAACTACCTAGGAGACAAACTGGGTTTGATGAAACCCTTCTCTTGAAGGTCCCCAACTACACACTCAACTCTTGTAGCTCATTAGGGACCATCTGACATTCCAAGGAAGATATTGGTGTGATCCTAAGGTTCAAGTCGATGAATAAGTCCACATTCTATCGGACCTATGGCTATACTATGCATGAATTGGAGTATGGTTTGTGTTTGCTGTCAATACTCAGTGGAAGTTCAGAATGTGTGCCAGTAAAGTGATCATACAGTTTAAGAAGACAACAATATTAAAGGTGGAGCCTTTTCCCAATGTTTTACAAATTTTTGGGACTCAAAATTGGAAAATGAAGACATGGATTGTTGGTAAAAGGAGGTATTGGAAAAGAGTAAGTAGTGCATGAAAAAGGTGGGCTGTGCACGAAATATGTAGGTTGTGCGTGAAAAATAGCAAGGTGCGCGAAATAGTGGAGAAAGGTTTTTTGTGCAAATAGTATTTCGGAATCAGAACGTCGAAAAATAACAAAGGCATGGGATGTGTGAAAATTTTTGAGTTGTGCGCAAAAAACAATACCTGTGTGAAATATTACGTGCCAAATGTGAGGTTTTTCATGCCACAGGGGGTTTTGTGTGTAGGGGTCAGAAACGCCTATAAATAAGAGGTGAACCCCCTAATTCCATATGGTTGAAGACTTATAGAAGATCTGAGGTATGATGCTTGTAAAAGGTTTTCATAAAGGGAGTTGTGTGAAAAATTGAGGATTGAGTGAAAGATTCTGGCTTGTACGGAAAAATTTAGAGTTGCGCGAAATATTTTGGATTGCGCAAAAAATTCCAAGTTGCGTGAAATATTCCAGCTTGCGCGAAAAATTCCAAGTTGCATGAAATATTCTGGATTGCGTGAAAAATTCAAAGTTGCATGAAATATTCCGGCTTGCGTGAAAAATTCCAAGTTGCGCGAAAAATTCCAGCTTGTGCGAAAAAGGTGAAGTTGCGCGAAAAACTTGAGGTTTCACATAAAACTTGGTGTTGCCAGAAATTGTTAGTGAAACCTATTTGTGAGTTTCTGATTATCCGGTTCAGTGGTTCAATGCATTCAAGTGCATGATTACTGGTCTTCGATGCAAGTAGAGTCTTGTGCTAAGTATAGGCAAAGAATTCAATTCAAATCTATTGAAGAGACCCACATGTCTATAAACTGACTGAGACTTCACCAAGGGTAGTGAGCTAGGGGGAGTCATTGGGAGTGACCCGAGGGATGCAGCGAGCTATCTCTAAACTTTTGTAAAGGCAGTGTGCCTGGGACAAAGTGACTGTACCTGAGCATTGTAATCCGCATCTAGTGAAGTTTAGTAGAATTAGTTATGATCGACAAACTGTCAGTGCATGCTCCTTGGATGTAGCCCTTTATGGTGAACCAAGTAAAAGTGTTGTGTCAGCTTCCTACTTTCATTTGTTTTATAGGTTTAACAAGTTCCTACCAATGTGGGAACAAGATCCACAACTTTAAAAAGATAAAGTTAACACCTTGATTCACCACTCCCCTCTCAGGGTGTTCCGGGGTCCTTCATATTCCACCTTAGAGGAAGTCCTAGAACATATGTGGGGATGTAATCTAAAAATTACTTAGATACTAAATGAATCTATATTCCCAAAGAGACTACTATTCCTAGAGCCAAACTCTCTTACTCATGGGTGATGGGTTACAACTTCCTTCGTACATGCCTCACTCACTCTGCCCTGAGATATCTCTCGACAAAAAAAGAGAATATTGTCCAATCTATTCAGAGGAATCTATTTTTCCTATGATGAAACTCAATTTGGTTCTAGACCATTTAAAACCAATCCATACCCAAGATTATTTTAAAAGGCCTCATCAGGATGTCCAAGAGTCCCCATATGAAACTCTCCACTAAGTGGTAGCTCGTACTGATGATATATATGTGATAAAGAATAATCCTTCCATGTAGGTACCTCTAGACACAAATTCTCAATTAAAGTATCAACTGAAAGATCCATATATTTCACCAAGAATAAATAGATGAAGTATTGAATCACACATGTGTTTAATAGTACTGATCCATGAGTTGAATAAATATATATCATACCTCATATCATCTCATGTGCTGCTCGGTCATAGCCCTCCATGGAATAAAACTTCCCATGACCCTAAAAACCAGATTCACAAGCCTGAAGTGGGCCACCAAGTGGTGGTGGAGGTATCTCATAGTGTCTTCCTCTACCAATTGATCCTCCCCCTGAAGAAGATCCTACTCCTCTACTAGCGCCAACTCTCCAAGGGCTACCTTGACCACATTTTGAAGATCCTTGATCACGACATTGCCTATACCATAGGGGTATATCCATTGTCTCTCTATCCTTATTAGCATGATAGGTTGGGAAATAATGAGACAAGTGACCTAAACCACCAAAAGAATAACATTTTCCCTCTTTGAGTAGGCTAGATCCACTATGAAATCCTTAAGACTCATACCCACATTTTGGAGGCCAGGAATGAGTATTCATCCTATTCTAAGACCACTATATCTGATTCTCATTAGATGTTACCGATTAATTATCCACATGGTGTCCACTTCTTTCCCTAACATCCTAACTCCCCTCTTTTTGGAAGATATTATTCACTAGATCCCACTCATTCACTCCAGTAAAGGTTAGTAGACAAAATGATACTACACTGTCTAGAATTTCTCTACGGAGATCCTTCTTGAAACTCTTTTCCTAGAATAATCCCCCTCCCACCATATTAAGGGTGAATCTATTGAGTTTAGTGAACCTCACGGCATACTCAATCACTTTTATACAACCCTGCTTCATCTTAAAAATCTCTTAGATCCATATTGAGAACAAGCACAAGAGGTAATACTCCTCATGAAATAGCATTAGGAAGTTGAACTATGAGAGTACAACCTCATCATGGGTTTTCATCACTAGACACCACCAGTTCCATACTGATCCATGGAAAGGACCTGATTCCAGTGCAACCATATGATCAGTTGGGGTCTGAACTATCCTGAAGACTCAAAATTGTGACTCAAGACAATCCTACACTTCTTAGGGATTTAAAACATCATGAAACCATATTATTATATCATGTTAGAACTCATAGAGTATGTTAATAATGCATGTATCCTTATCCTTCTCTTCTGGTATTAACAACTACACAAAAGGTGGGGTGTTTTCCACTACCCTATTAGAGGAAAAAACTCCTAAGATATCCCCATAACTGATGCGCCATCACTCATTAGATCATCCTCATGATCCTAAATTGTCAACCTATTCGGCTATCATTATGGAGGAATCCTAAAAGTGTTCTAGAAGTACCAAATTTATATGATCAGATATATATGGAGAGTTTAATCAATACAGAAAGTAAATGGACTCAATCCTATATGATGAACGTACCATTTTTCACTACAAATAATGTCTTGGTATGCCGAGTTGGCAAGTATGTAGTTAGAGTCCTAATGTATAGATACGTCTGCCTCTGCACCGCAACTGGGTTCCAGGGACTAAAATCTTTTTTGGAGAAACTTTGAAAATGTTTCCCTATGTCCCAACCAATCCTCATATGAAGAAGACTCAGAACACCATTGTAAGGAATGAATTTCTATTATACCACTCTTTCATGACCTAAACCACCAGAGCCTACCTGATCGGTGGAAGGCAGAGCCATTATATCCCCAAGCCCACCACCAATAGGATAGGGGAAGGTGAGAAGTACTGAGACAACATAAATGAACTGAGATTCCTTTTGCTAATGTACCTGTACACAGACACCAAACCATTACCATGAAAACGTGTAGAGGAATATAAAAGACATAAAAATTTAGAGTTTAAACATGCATGAAATAAACTCTAGATAAATACCATAGAATAAAATAGTATAAACCAAATATAAAGGAAAAAAATACATTCTAAACCATAAATGAAGTAACAATTTGAAAAAAATAGAATAAATGAAAAATGGGAGAGCCCTAATCCTGATCTCCAAGTCCTGACCACCATACATTATCAATGCACCCAGGTATCCTTAAGCTCCACTAAAGTCACTACCGATATATCCATAATTTACATAGGACACGACACATATGGGAAAGTCCCATATAGAGGTAATTATATACATACCTATTAGGATTCCCCACAAATTTTAAATGGGGAAATAGATAGATACAAGAAAAGTTCAGCTCATCCCAAAGAAAGAGGGAAATGAAACCCAGTATATATATATATATATATATATATATATATATATATATATATATATATACTAATAATGAAACCCTGTAGAGAGAAAAAGGGGATATATATCTCATATCCCAACCAATGTTGTTGAGTCTATCCTTAGATAAAAAATCTCATAATCGATGACCAACATAAAACAAAACCTCAAGAGAATCTATCTGGAGGGACTCACACCTCGCTACTGCGTTCCACAGCCGATGGAACCATATCTTCCATAGAGGATCATAATACCACAAATGATCAAAGATGTGGGAGTAACACATCATATATATAGTACATTAAACTAGTTAATGATATTACCATCTCTATATGTATAAATAGTAGTGGGTACTTACACTTTGGTGTGACAAGGTAAGTTACAACTCTAACATATCTTTAATGATGTTTCCTTAATCACTGCCATCGTCAAGCATCAAATAAAGAATATTCTTGTTCGAAAAAACATATACCATATCTTGAATACAAAAAAATTTCCACCATCAAATTTTACATTAAAAAACACTCAGGATAGGCTAATCACAAGTCAAAATATGATCCCCAAAGAAAAAGATATGAGAGGTATAAGTTTTTTGGGATAAGTACATGATGTGTATGGGGGTCCATACAACATGTGAAACCAGTACATAACCCAAAACCTTTCTGGTATAGGCATGTATTAGGAATCTATGTCATAATACACAACATGTACAAGTGGTACACAACATGTCTCAACCACTCAGGGCCTGCCCGTGTGCTCCTATCCATGGACATGTACTCCAAGTCCTTCTCATGTACATGAAAATGTACCTGGATATGATCAAGTATCGAGTATGACCATGCACCTATGAGAATTCTAATTTACTCTCGGAGTACATGGTGTTTCCTACTACATAGTGTCTTGGGAATGTGACGGCTATCGCATGTCTTGGCCACCCGAGGAGGGTCACATGGTGTGTGATCCTTAACTCCGCCCGAAACCCTAGCACCATGACCAGATGATTAAATGACACGTGTTCTTCGGAACTACATTCCATGTAATTTGTGTTTTTGTAGGCTGAATGTTATGTTTTTCCATTACCTCTAGATTCACTTATGATACCACCATTTCTACCATTTGACCACATAAGATTAGTGGAAAATTCCTCTGGCCATCAATTCTCAACCTTCGATGGCCAAAAATAGAAATATAAAAATCTTCACAAATCCCACAACACCACTCGACGCACCTACTATCACTTTTTTCCTAATAAAGTTTCTACTTTGGATCTTTGATCCACAAAGCATTTCCCAAAACTCGTGATCTATCCCAATCAATTCATGATTCATCAATCTGTTCTTCATTTGGTAATCTGATATGAATCCAGGGGTTCTATCACACTCAAACCTACCCTAGAATGTCGAATTGTATCCCCATAGGCCAACATTGAAGAATGATAAGAAAATAGGGGGATAAAATACATAAAAAAGTGATACTACCATTATCCAAGCATTTCTACCGAACGATCATAAATTGAGGACATCAATGTTTATAACAAGTGCAACAAGGGATTTAATCAGATAAATTAAACCAATATTTTTTAGGGCTCATTTGAGTTAGAAAATTTTATAAATCTAATAATATTAGATATTTAATCTTGATTAATAAAAAAATGGTTGAATCTAACCAAATATTTTTCTTACCTCAATTTAGTATTAATCATTGGGGAAGAATACATTATCCAACAATGAGGATGATATGCTATATTCACTACCTCTCATTCTAACTCAATCTGATTTCCGGTGATTCTCTGATCTTAATCTACCAATGAAGAACACCAAAGATCTCCTATAAAATCATTCATTGGTTTTGTGGATATACCTAGCGATTCTTCATAATGAGGTATAAATATATGATTTTAGGTCAGAGGAATTTAAAATAAAATAAACCAATAAATTTATTATTTTAATTAAATGTACCCTCTAATGATTGCCTCAACCGAACATCCTATGTTGACCAACCTTAGGTCATACCTAGGATAAACCCCACATTATGGATTCAACCAATGTCTTGGATTTTATATCTAAGGTCTTGAATAATAGGAAAAAATAATGAACATGCATTATATAATATAATTCTTATTTGTAATATATCAATTCCAAGTCTCTAAGGGGGCCAAAATATTTCATTGACCCTATATACACAAATATTCCTAAACATATTCCAATGTTCTACAAGTCAAAAAGGATTCACTACACCAAATTACAAAGAATTAATAATTAAATTATTAAACTATTTAAACCTTTTCAGTATGTGTTCTGTGTGTCATTTTTACTAATATTTAGATTCTATGTGATGAGTTATATATATGTATATTAAATGTATAATAAATTTATACATAATTTTTAGAACTGCATATCATGTATAAGTTATAATACAGTCATTACTCTACATGCATCGAAACATAACACACTACATAAATAACATGTGTTCTGTGTGTCATTTATTTGACTACATACATGCCATGAAATTACATGATAATTAATGTATTCCACATACCACGTGATTAAATATTATATGAATATAATACACATCAGGTTGTTTGGAAGGTTACTCACTGTGTTTCCTCTGAGGTTTATTTTTTACATATAAATTTTTAAATAAATAAATTTAATTTGTTTAAAATTATAATGGATGAGATCCCACGAAACATTAGATGATAATTAAGACAAATAAATTGATTAACTAAATAAGATAAATAATTGATTCAAATGAGATTTATCATAAACAATACTGATTGTAATTTAATTGTAATTATATTAAATGCATAATTATTTAGATGTATGTGGATGATCATGAGAATATACCATAACTTTGTATGTGATTGGTTTCCTTTAAACTTATTATTAAATTAAATTTATGGCATGAACATCATACATCCTCTCATTAGGTAAGGGACTATGTGCCCATGTTTTCTTTTTATGAAAACCCCTTAATAAATCTTTTATTTCCCCTCATCTATGTCTTGGTAAATTCTTTTGTAATGGATGGATCTACCATGTGATTCGAGTTAATTAAATTTTAGAGATGAGGTTAAACCAATCTGTACATGGGTGGAAAGGTGGAAATATTCAACATGAACCAAGTCACGAGTCAAGGTGTTTTTACCATAGGTTGACGGTTAATTAATCATCTTCTAGATAAACTAAACATTAGTAAAATATCATAATTGTAACACTATATTGTTTTATTTCTATTAAGATTCATGGTTAATTTAATTATGGATGTTTTTTTCATGAACACATGAATTAATGAATTAACAAGTGTGCATGATAGAACTAAAATAAATTAGATTACATGTAAACATTATCTAAGACATGGTTAATCACTTATGTAAATCCACTTAATATTAACCAGCATGTAATAAAGTTAAAATGGGAAATTTTCACATGAAGATAAAAATACCTCAATTATATATATTAAATCGGTATATATGTCAAATAATTAAGATAAAATTAAACCATATTCAAAAGTGCTTTAGTGACCCAATTTGGGGTGATTTCAATTATTGAGGAATTCTAACTTGATGTTTTGGGTCAACTTAAATTAGTTCACATAAAATTTTGACTACCCAAATAGGAATTGGTTTCACTAAGAGGAAAAGTTTGGGGAAATAAAATTTATGGATTTTAGGATTGGGGATTTCACTCAATAGATCAAGGAACTATGAGTTATTTCAGTTTACAATTTTATGTATCCCTAAAACCCTACAAATAAATTTTTTGAACCATTTTTGGGTTATGATAAGGGGAATATGTTTCTTTTCCAATATAATATACAAGAAATGGGATATTCTGAAACCTATGGAAAGGGGTATTAAATTTTGATAAAATAGTGAGAGATTAATAAATATAATATTTATTACCATATTTTATTAGATGAATTACTAAAATTATTCTCTTCTAAATTGAAGAAATATAAATAAATATGACTTCAAAAAATATCATTGTGATCCATACTTGAGAGTGATAACCTTCTCATTGGTACTAATTTCTAAGAATAAAAAAAAGGCACTTACACATTATCCTATGACAAGAATGGAAATTACACATGATAGAAACCCCTATTATTGAAGAGCATGACCAAAATCCTGGTGAGTAAGAGTTTTCTATTTATGAAAAACATTTATATGTTTCTATAGATGTCCAATGTTCCATGTTATAACCCATGAACAATGAAATTCTAAAGAAACATTAGCAAATTGGTACGTATTGCATAATTTATCACAATCATGATCTATATTATGGTAAGGTGATACAAGAGAGATACCATATTTCAATCCACTATTTACATGTATGCTTGGAATGTCAATTTTAGTTGGGACCCATGTAGTCAAGATTATTGGATACATAAAATATTTAGACATCATGGGAATTAAATTCCCCAACGAGTTTCACACAAATCTCATGCTTTCCTCACTACCCAAGTATTTCTCAAGTTTTGTTGTTAATTACGACTTAAAAATAAGAATAAGAATCTTTAAGTACTTATTACTATCATTTTATTTGTTGAAAAGGATATAAGGCATAAAAAAAATAATTATGTTAAATAAGAAAAGGATTAATGAGGAAAAGGGACCCAAGACTTCAAAAAATTCTAAAGCCCTTGAGCACTTCCCTTCTAAGAAGAGGAAAATCCAATTTTAGGAAAATGAAAAGGAAGTAGTATGTTTTTAATGTGGTAATAAAGGAAACTTGATAAGGAACATCACCTTGAAGAAAGTAGAAGTTAAAGGTACCTTTGTTATCGGGTGTAATATTTTGGGTATTAGATATTTCTTATAGTGCTCATATATGTATCAAAATATAGGAACTAAGTAGAATATGAAATATTTCTCTAGGAGTGGTGGGTATGTGGGATTCAAATGGTTTGAGGAAGGATGATATAGTTATAAAAGACAACCACTTTCCATAGACAACAAGAATGATCTTTTTTTAAATGATTGTTATTATGTACTAACTATTACCAAAAACATAATTTCTCTATAGATATACATGGTTTTATTTTCATTTTTGGAAATAAAAGATATATCTTTTATAAATACAAAATATTTTCTGGTATGACACATTTAAATAATGGTATGTGTATTAAATTATGAAAACCTTGTATTGGAAATTGACAACGAATTATGTTCTAATGACTCATTGGACACTCAAATATGGAATCACCATCTTGGTTATGTAAATGAGAATAATTTGAAAAAAACTATACTAATAAGGTTATATAGACTCTTTTGAGCGAGAACCACTTGAAATATGTCATGAATTTTTATAAGGATAAATGAACAAACCACCATTCTATTGACAAAGTAAAATGGACAAAAAGCTTCTTGGATTGGTACAGACTGATGTATGTGGACCATTTCCAATAGAAACTAGAGATGTTTATTACTAATTCATAAAATTTAAAAATGAATTGATTTGATATGCCTATTTCTACTTCATGATTTATAAGCACATGTCCTTTGATAAATTCAATGAATTAAATAATGAAGTAGAGAATCATCTTGGAAAGAAGATAAATATGTTTCGATCTGATCGATGTGTTGATTATCTTAACCAATAGTTTATTGAATTTCTACAATAGTTTTGGATTATCTCTCAACTAACTCCACCATACACACCATGGTGGAATGACGTTTGTTAAAGGATTAGATGTGTTGGTTGGATTAGAGTACTAAAGAGGTGGTGAATTTAGTATCTATTCAAAATTTCTGTTAAAAAGTTTTCTTAAAAAGGTTCCCCAATAAAAATAAATACAACACTATTAATCAAGGTAATACGGTTCTAAAAGTTTTACTATTCAAATACCCTTTCTGAAGATTGTTTAATTATTAGTAATATCAATGTGAGTTATTGATACTATTTTTGAAGATATTCTAATAAGACAAAATAATTATAACTTCTATCCAAGATTAACTATCAAAGTAAAATCAAGTGTTTTCTAAAATATATAGTAAGTAAAAGAAAAAATAAATTAAAAGACACATCAGATAAAACAAGTGTTTCAATCTCCAGCCAGGACCTAATCCACTCAAATTGGTGATTACCTTCCACTAAGTAGATTATATTAATAAACTTGATCCACACCCTAGATCAGGGTAAACAATAGTGCACAAGACTATCAAGGTCACATGACCTCTTCCACAGTTCTTCATGGGAATAAACTACCATGCCACATAAGGACCTATTCTATACTTATCCATGTGAGTAAACAACTGTAAAAAGATACGAGAGGAAGGATATCTTATATCCTCCAATTTTGTGTAGGAGACAGTGTGTGTTTTAATACTGACACAAACATACAGCTCAAAATCTAAAAATAGTACACAATAAGGAAAAGATGATGAGAAAAGGTTAGAGGTGCTCTGAGTGTTATTCTATGAAGCTCTAGACATGTAGGATGAAGAAGATGCGAGTATAGATTCCTCTTGTGAGAAATAGAGTATCGCAAGTCTGGTGCTTTGGTTTCTAGTTAGATCTAGCTCATGTTCTTCATGGAGTTGGTACTATAAAGTTTATTTTGATTATGACCTATAGTAGTCTAGCCTTTGTATCGAGAGTGGTTTTTGTGTTATTTAGTTGTATCTTATTTCATGTATCAGTTCACTCTTCTAAAAAAATGCCCGCATGTATGTTTCTCTACTTCTCTGTAAGTGTATGTTGCAACCCATCTTATCTTACTTTTTAATTGTGAGTGCACACATTGGAGATGATAGGATGCATGTTTTTTTACCTCATACCTCGTACAATCAGGTGAAATGTATACAAAGAAACATTAATTATGTCAGTGCCTTCAAATGACTCAAATATGACCGTTATAAATTAAATTGAAAATGATAAAATAGATTAAAGAATGGTGTCACAATCTATCTAGAAACGGTGTCACTTGGAAATGGTTTCACCACAAAATAATGTATTCTTCTTTGATTTTGAGTAGTGAGACAGTCATGATGTCATAGTTGTGTTAAAATTAGGAACTATTAGAGCATATGTAGTGTTAGAATCACAGTGTTTGGTGCTTTTCCAAACATTGAACGGTGTCTTAGTGATGGTAGCATGGAACCGGTGTCACAGAATTCATGAGATCTGAAACTAGTCATAGCGTCTGGGTCATGGTGTCTGGGTCACGGTGTCTAGGTCACGGTGTCTGGGTCACAGTGTCTGGGTCATGATTTCTCAGACTTAGCCAAATATTTGTATAAATACTTAAGCAGTAATGTTCATAGAATGAATTATACTAAATTATTCATATAAAAAATCATTATAGAACAAAGTTAAACATAGATTGCAATAATCAAACATGGTTTAGGACTAACAAGATCTAGTGGAAGTTTATTTAAAGCATAAAGAAACCAACCATCTCTACACATTATTTTAGAAATATTAAATAGGATTAATAATATTTACAGGATGTACAAGATTTGTGATCATTAAAACATGATTAAAACATGAGGACTCCAACAATTTATCCCTTTTTGATGATCACAAATCATGTTAATGAGATATTTTTTTGTATATGTTCATAGTGTTCTTTTCTCCATTTTTTGAGATTATATAAAAGAGTACTATAAGAAAAAAGAAAAAAATGAAGATAAATAAAAGAATAGAAAACAACATTTCACATTGAATTAGAAAAAGAGATGTGTCATTACAAATAGTAGGAAAAAGTTAAAAATATCCTTATCAAAATACAATTGTCACCTTTCTTCAGCACTAGTTTTCTTCTCTTTAACCTTGGCAGCAATATCAGAAGAATCCATAATAGTAGAAGAAGAATTTGAAGAAGGGAGTGAGCCAATGGTAAGAGAAGTAAGAGGGATTCCTTAAAAAACAGAAGGTGACAAAGTAGGTTTAGTTGAAGACTAAGGCATGTGTTGGTCAAGGATAACAGGTACGATCTGACTCAGAGCCTTTGAGATAGACATTGAGGTAGAGGAAAAGGCAGTGGATAAAAAAAGAGTTAAACCAGACCACAAGGGTGCTACTGCAGGAGCCACAATAGAGGTGATTTCACATGAAGATAAGGCTTCAACAACTAAATGAAATCAGTAATAATCTCACCACCATACTTTATTACCTTCTCGAAATCATCTTTTTTCTCCATAAAAAAGTCCAATATAGGAGTGAAATCTTTCATCTTTTGAACTTGAGTCTTGAATTCTGGAGTGATAGGAGAGATTTTCAAATTCTCTACAAGATATTTGAAATTATTGGTCATATAATACTTAGAGAAAACCCTATTAAAGTAAAAATCCACATTCATAGTAATTTTTTCCTAAGCATCATTTGCAATATTTGAATGAATCCTCACCAAATCAAGTACTCTGTCACTATTATTGACAACAGTAGATAGAATCTCCTTGTCAAAACACTAAACATTGAATGAAGTTCTTCCTTAACCACAGTTCTAAGAAGATCAATGTCAACGGATTAAGATGACTGTCTAGAGGAACTAGAGGATGTGATCACTGAAGTGAGGGACTTAAGTTGATTTAGAAATTTCTATATACATCCCTTATAATCATAAGTAAGTTTTTTGAGACCAATAACATGCTCACACATCTCTTAGTCTATTTGTCTGTTTCTATCATCCACTTTTTCAGCTAATTAAGTCAAGTTTGGTTGAATTAGAGAGAAAACTTGTTGTGTAATTTGACCACTAACATCCTCAATAGGATGAGAAACATGAGCTTGTCCTGATTGCAATACTTTTTTCATATATTCAACCATATATCCGAGAGACTTTACCTCATCACTTAGCAGTTTGTTCTCAATTATGAACTCTTTAATTCCATGAAGCATTTTTGGATGAATCTTCCATATATGTTCTCTAACAGCAAGTAAGCATCTCTTTCACTTAGGTTTCTTACAAGAGCAGGTTGGGTGTTCATGATCTTATCAACTCCATCCAATAAATTAGCTCTAAAGGCTTTCAAATCACCCTGACTCACAAAATTAGGAGGTTCTTGTGAAGGTTCAAGAATAATAGCTGAGACTGGCTCAGGTTCCTTTATAGACATTACTTCTAGAATAGAAACAAGCTTTAATTGAAACATAGTAGATAAGTCTATGCCTTTAACCATGTTTTTCTGGGTATCATTCACATCAGAATAGCTAGGGAACTTATACCAGGTATCCACAGTTCTTTGATCAACTGGATTAGTAATTTCAACACTTTCTAGACTAGGGTTTGGCTCCCCCTCAACAAGAGCATCTCTCACAGGACTAAGAGATTCAATTCCTTGATCTCGTTCTAAAAGATCATCTCCAATTCTCTAACCCATTTATTTTCTAGCCATCTAAAAGTCTTGTTCCATTATTTTCTCAGAAGAAAGGATAATTATAGGATTACCTTGTTCTCCCAAATGTTCTTCAAACACATCTTCTTCATCAAGAGAAATTTCTTCTTCTAGATTCTCCTCAGGAACAACATTTTCCCTTTTATTAAAAATATATTTTCTTCTAGAAGTATGTTCTTTTTCCAAATCAATATTTCTTTCAATAATAGGTGCATCATTATCAACTATGTATTGTGGGATAGGTTCACTGTCTTCCTTATCCAAGACAGTTTCTTCTAGAGGTGAAATAACTTCCTCTTATTTCTCTTCAACAGGATAGTTAACAATTTCATCTATTTACAAACCAAGATTATATTTGTTCTAAGGTTTTGATGGATTCTCAATTGGATTAAAATTTTCATATACCCTTTCATTATACTCTACTCAAGCCTTTTTCCACATATTCCAACTAATTTTCATTCTTTTTACTATACCCTTTGAGATATATAATTCACTATCCTTGATGAATTATTCATTCAGTCCAACCATTCTTTTAGCATATATCATAGCAGAGATTAACGTTGAGTAGAAAAAGTAGGTAGACTTTGAGGTTGTCTTAATCAACCCACACATATGAAGTATAACATACTTGCATAGGTTAGTATTGTGTCCATTCCTCATAAGATGTATCACAAATACATCCTGATATTTTAGGGTAGAAAAATATCCTTTCCTTGGACTAATCAGATTTTGAATAAACTTACACAGCAATCTGGTTTCAACATCTAATTCAGAAACAATGGATCTTCTTTTCTTTTTTATTTCCAGTCATGCTTCCCAAGGCCAATTCCATAACAAAAATATCACTAAGAGGAGGAGGATCTATCTGGTAGTCCTAAAAATTTAGTTCATGAGGTATCTCTAGGTAGGTAGGCTATAACCTCAAGGAAAAGGTGCATCTTTATCCATTAATCTAGATTCTCACAACAAAACCATCTTTTATATCAAATGAGAACTGGACAAATTGATAGAACTGAGAAATAAGCTTTGGATAAATCAGCCTTGTCTCCTTTGTGAACCAATCCATCCATCCCTGATCTTTCAGTACTTTCATCACTAAATATTTACTTTAAAGCAACTATTTAGGGAAAATTTCCTTTTCTGGTACCACTATTCTATCAATGAGTTTGGGTTCAGAGGTCCTTTGGGCACTACCTTCGATGATCTTTTCACTTTCTTCATAGATCTGCGATTCTCAGGAGTTAAAAAAGATGGGTGATTCATTTTTTGCATTCAACAAGGGGTTCATGAGAGAGAGATATATGAAGGAGGTCTTATGGTTTGAGAGAGAAGGGTTTGAGTTTTGAGAAAAAAGAGATCAAGTGAAGAAAATAGTGAAACCTATTTCATTTTTATCATTTAGGGATATCAAGAGTCGCAAATTCAAAAGCATGGGATAAAGCTAGTAAAATAATCAACACAACAATATAGGTAATAAAATAAAAATAAAATGAAAAAGTGTCATTACGGTGAGACCGAAACAGGTTGTCACGGTGAGACCAGAACATGTTCTCACTGTGAGACTAGAACAGGTTCTCATGGTGTCATATTTATGGTGTAACTGTACTATTTGAGACAGTGATTGTAAGATAGTAACCAAGAGATAGTAACTGTGAGGCTTTAAACATGAAACAACAACTTCAAGACAATAAACTATAGAATTGTGAGAGTGATATAGTAATATTAAGATAGTGACTTGTGAAACCGTAAATTGTGAAACAATAAGTTGTGAAAAAAGTACACTTTCTACTTAATATTTATCATTCCTAATTCATGTATGATGTAATCTATCCTTTAAAAATTTACTGGTTTGGTGAATATATCATCAAGTTAATATTCAGTTCTAATTATTTCCAAAGTGATATCACCATTTTGATAATGGTCTCTCAAAAAGTGATGTCCTACATCAATATGTTTTGTCCTAGAGTGTGAAACATAATTTTTTGAGATCTTAATAACACTTGTATTGTCACAATTTATAGTTATATTCTTGAATTGATGTCCATAATCTAGTAATGCTTGTTTCATACATAAGATTTGCACCTAACAACTACAAGAATTTATGTATTCAGCTTCGGAAGTAGAGAATGCAACATATTTTTGTTTCTTACTACACCCTGATACTAGAGACTTTCCTAAAAAGTGACATTTTCCAAAGGTTATTTTTCCTACCTAACTTACAACCAACGAAATCAGCATCATAATAGCTAACTAACTCAAATGATTGTCCTCTGGGATAGAACAGACCTAGATTGGGTGAATGCTGGAGGTATTTGAAAATCCTTTTAATAGCATTTAAATGAGATTCATTGGGATTTTCTTGAAAACAAGCACACATACATACACTAAACACAATGTCAGGTTAGCTAGCTGCTAAGTAGTGTAAGCTTCCAATCATTCGTCTCTAAGTGGTCTGATTGACATATTTTCCATCTTCATCAAGATCCAACTTACAAGTAGTACTCTTTAGAGTAGCACTACTTTTAGTGCTATCCAAACCAAACATTTTAGAAGATATTTAGTTTATATGCTTTGATTTAAAATAATACCATATTTATTTTGAAAGATTTGAAGTCCAAGAAAGTTTTTTAGTTCCCCCATTAAACTTATTTCAAATTCATTCTACATCATTTTAGAAAAGTCAATACATAAATAATTTTTGGATGATCCAAAAATAATATCATCTACATAATTTTGAACAACTAAAACATCATTGGAAATTAGTTTTATAAAAAGGGTAGGATTATCTATGCCTTTTGTAAAAACTTTGGAAATTAGAAAAGTACTTAATATTTTATACCAAGCTCTTGGAAATTGTTCCAAACCATACAAAGCTTTTGATAATTTGAAAACATGATTTAGAACGAGAGGTTTTTTGAAACTAGGTGGTTGTTCAACAAAAACTTCCTCAACTATATAAACATTTATGAATTAACTCTTTACATCCAATTGATATAGTTGGTAATTCCAATGGGAAGCATAAGAAAGCATGATTCTGATGGATTCAAGTCTAGAAACAGGCGAAAAGGTCTCCTCATAGTCAATTCCTTCTTCTTGACTATAGCCTTTTGCAACCAATCTAGCCTTGTTTCTAACTATATTACCAATTTCAACTACTTTATTTCTAAACACCCACTTAGTAATTTTGGTAAATATGTCTTTGGGTCAGTAAAAAAGTTTTCAAACATTGTTCCTTTCAAACCGATTTATTTCTTCATGCATAGCCATCACCCAAATACATCATTGATAGAATCATTAATGTTTTTAGGTTTAGGTTGTGATAAAAAAACTTGATGTTCAACCTGATTTCTAAGAGAAGCTCTAGTTTTATTTCCAATATCAAAATCTCCTATAACACCATCTAAAGGATATTTCTTAAGGGTTCTAACATCTCTAGAAAAAGAGGGACTAGTGATTTTAGGTTCTTTACCAGGTTTAAGTTCACTTTGACTTGAATATGGAGAATTTACAGTACTAGATGTTTTCACATATTCCTTTTAGGATGATTAGAGGATTTAGAATTAATGTCCAGATTTGAAATATCATCCTCTAGGATCTCTAGAGAGGTCTTAGGATCAGGTCGATCTGTCTCATCAGACTTGACATGGAAAGATTCTTCCACGCATTTAGTTATTTTGTTAAATACTCTATAGGATTTACAAGAGATTTAACACCCTAGATAAATCCTTCATCACTCTTGAATAGAAACTTGTCAAGATTGTAATTTTTATTAAGGATATAGAATTTGAATCCAATGACATTAAAGTAGATTACTTTGGGTTTTCTATTATTCCATAACTTATATGGAGTTCTTTTAATAATACATCTAATCAAAACTCTATTAGTAATATATCATGATGTATTTACAACATCAGCCCAGAAATAAATGGGTAAGTCATATTCACTAATCATGGTTCTAGAAAATTATTGCAAGGTCTTATTTATTCTTTTTACAACTCCATTTTGTTGAGGTGTTATAGGGGAAGATAAATCGTGATTATAGCCATTTTTTTTAGAAAAATGATTCAATCTATTGATTTTGAAACTCACATCCATGATCAATTCATAAGGATTTAATTCTAAGTCCACTAAAGTTTTCTATAGTTTTATAATAGTTGGTGATATGAGAGAAGGATTCACTTTTGTGAGCCAAAAATAAATTCCATGTACATCTAGAAAAGTCATCTACAGGAACATAAACATAGTGATTCCCATTTAAACTAGAAAATATAGATGGTCCTAAAAAATCCATGTGAACCAACTTGAGAGGTTTATAAGTTGATACTTATTTATTTGGTTTGAAGGAAATTTTTTATTGCTTCCCCTTTTAACAAGGATTACACACTTTATCATTTGGAAACCCATGTTTTGGTAGGTCTTTGACTAACTTTTTCTAGTTATCTTTCTAAGGGAGTAAGTATTATTCTATCCTAGTATCCTATGCCAAAGCCAGGATTATTGTTGAAATAAACTTAAACATAAAGGATTTTGAGAAACTAAAGAATCTAAGTTAATATATTATACATTTTAATTTCTCAATGCAGAAGAAAACTCATTTTTAGAATTAAAAAAATTACAAGCATCATTTTCAAATTTAACATGAAATCCATCATCACATAATTATGCAATTCTAAGCATGTTATATTTCAGTCCATCACCAAAAAGTACTTTGGAAATTAAAAATGAGTTAGATTTACTGATTTGGCCAAGGCTAATGATTTTTCCTTTCACAATTTCACCAAAGGTGACATATCCACCATCAATTTTTATTATGTTCTTGAAGTATGAATAGTCTCCTATGATGTGTCTTGAACACTAAATGTCCAAGTACCATAAGCTTTTATAGGAGCTCTTTAAACAATTTTTCTATACAATAGTCAAATAAAAACAGAAATTGGTACCCATATTTGTTTGGATCTAGTAATATTAGTGACTAGTGCTTTAGGAATTCACATCTACCTCAAAGGTTTCCTATAAGAATTATGTAATGTGCTTGAAAAATAAACTCTATTTCATCCAGAAAATATTGAAACAGTAGAGAGTGTATCATAATTTGAACTAGAAGAATGTTTTCCAAAACTAGGAGTAAAGCAGTATGTTCTAGATTTAGAAACAAAATTGGATCTTCCAAAATTTCTTTTACCAAGTTGATATCCAATACCAGAAGTGTATTTAAGAGAAATTTGTTTACCTAGAATTTGTACCCTGGTATCTTTACAATTCATAAAACATTCTAGGTCCTTTTTCAATTGCTGATTAGGTAACTTTAGTTCATTTTTTTGCATAATTGAACATTTTTCTCTCTTTCTATAGTAAGTTCAGATTTAACAGCTGAGGTAAGAGCATACTATTTATTTAAAGAATGGTATTTATCATTTAGTTCATTACATGCCTCTTCAAGAATATTGCAATACTCAAACACTTCTTCATTAGACATATTTTCAGAATCACTTTCATATCCTGAATAATAGGAATTGTGTACATGATATTCTAGTGTTACCTATGATTTGTTTTTTATGAAACAAATATTAGCTTTGTTATCCTATTCAACATGTGAAGATTTTGAGTCACTTGAACAATCCTCAGCAGCACTACAAGTTGCTTTCATTTCCTTTTTATACTTTCTATATTTGAACTTATATTTTTTTATACTTGATCTTGGTACAATCAGCCTTTACATTTCTCTTTCTCTTACATTCATAGAATACTATCTCATCAGACTTGTCACTTTTTTTCCAATCTTTCTTACATCTCCCCTTTTGATCATATCTTCCTTTAAAGTTAGTATTTCTAAAAAATCCTTCTTCTTGTAAAAATTCTTAATCCTCTGGATAATTGAACCATCTCCTCATCACTATCAGGTGATGATTGTTCACCATTGAAACTTTTTACAGTGATTTGCAGTCTCTCTTTTACTTTGTGCTTAGAGGTAGTTGCCTTGAATGCCATAGATTTTCTATTAGGTTCATCATCCTCTTAATTGTTGACTTCTAACTCCTCTTCATACATCATTAGTTTCCCAATGAGTTCTTTGAAAGGTAATTTTTTGATGTCACATGACTCTCTAATAGAGATAGAGGTTCCTCTCTATCTATCAGGTAGGCATATGAGAATCCTCATGATTTGTTCTTTAGAAGTGACTTATCTTCCAAGAGAAATCATTGTGCTGACTATTATGTTGAACCTAAGATACATGTCATATATTGGGTCATAAGGCTTCATTTTAAAGTTATCATATTTAATAGTATAAATATTGAGTCTCATTTCATTCACAATAGAAGTTCCTTCAAGTGAACAGACAAAGTATCCCAAATTTCATGTGTAGTTTTACATGTAGAAATACTTTAAAATTCCTCATATCCTAAAGAACAATATAAATCATTAATGGCTTTGAAATTTTTATTATAGGAAGTCTTAGTTGGGTAATCCCATGTAATTCTCTTATAAGTTGGAATTTTATACTCATCTATTATTTAAGACCAAATTTCAAAGCCCTTAATTTCTAAATGCATTTTCATTTTAATTTTCCATTGGGCATAATTTTTTCCATTTAAGAATGGTGATTGGTTTGTTGCACCACCTTCCAGTCTATTTTCTATAATAAAGAAACACTTTTAAAGAGATATAAATTTAGAATTAACAGAAATTTACAAATCTTTAAAGTACAACTAAATTCATAGTTGAATAGATTTAAATACAGAGTATTAATAGGAATAAAATCGCTTCTGATGCCAAATGTTGGTCGGAGTAGAGTACACAAGATGGGGGTGAATTGAGTATCTATTCAAATTTTCTATTAAAACAATTTCTTAAAAAGGTTTCTCAATAAAAATAAATACAGTCTAGTTTATCAAGGTAATACAGTTATAAAATTTAGACTATTTAAATACCCCCTCAGAAGATTTATTAATTCTTAGTAATATCAATTTGAGTTATTGATACTACTTTTTATGCTATTATAATAAGAAAAAACAATTATAACGTCTATCCTAGATTAACTATCAGAGTAAAATCTCGTGTTTTATGAAATATATAGTAAATTAGAGAAAAACTAAATTAAAAGACACAGCGGATAAAACAAGTGGTTTAGTCTCTAGACGAGACATAATCCACTCCAATTGGTGATCACCTACCACCAAGCAGCATATATTAATAAACTTGATCCACACCCTGGATCAGGTTAAACAAAAGTGCACAGAACTGTCTAAGTCACATGACCTCTTCCATAGTTCTTCGTGGGTATAAACTACGAGGTCACACAAGGACCTATTCCACACTTATACGTGGGAGAAAACAACTGTTAAAAGATATTAGAGAAAGGATATCTTGTATCCTTCAATTTAGTGTAGGAGATAGTTTGTGTTTTAATACAGACACCCACACACACTACTCAAAAAGCTAAAAACAGTACACAATAGAGAAAAGATGATGAGATAAGGTTAGAAGTGATCTATGTGTTATTCTATGTGGATCTGGAACTATAGGATGAAGTAGATACGAGTATCGAGTCCTCTTGTGAGAAACAAAGTATCACAAGTCTAGTGCTCTGGTTTCCAATTAGATCTAGCTCATGTTCTTCATGGATTTCGTACCACGAAGATGATTTTGATTATGATCTACAGTAGCCCATCTTTTGGATCAAGAGTGCTTCATGTGTTCTTTAGTTGTATCTTGTTTCATGTATCTATTCACTCTTATAGAAATTTTTTCACACATATGTTGTTCTAATTCTCTTTATGTGTATGTTGCAACCTGACTTATCTCCCTTTTTAACTGCGAGTTCACACATTGGATCTGACATGATGAATATATTCTACACCTTATACCTCTTACTATCAGGTGACATGTCTACAAAGAAACATTAATTATGTCAGTTCCTTTAAATGACTCAAATATCACCATTATAAATTAATTTGAAAATAACAAAATAGATTAAAGAACATTGTCACAGTCATTCTAGAAACAATGTCACTTGGAAACTATGTCACCACGAAATGATGTCTTCTTCTTTGCCTTTAAGCAGTGAGATAGTCATGATTTCATAGTTGTGTTAAGACCAGGAACCGATAGCATAGATGCATTATTAGAATCACAGTGTCTGGTGATTCTCCAAACTTCGAATGGTGTCTTACTGATGGTAGCATGGAACTGGTGTCACAATATTCATGAGATCTAAAACTATTCACGATTTCTGGGTCACGGTGTCTGGGTCACGATGTCTTGGTCACGATGTCTTGGCCACGGTATCTGGGTCGCAGTGTCTGGGTCACGGTGTTTGGGTCACAGTGTCTGGGTCATGGTGTCTGGGTCACAGTGTTTGGGTCACGGTGTCTGGGTCATGGTTTCTCAGACTTAGCAAAATACTTGTATACATACTTAATCAATAATGTTCACATAATGAATTTTACTTAATCATTCATATAATAAATCATTATATAACAAAGTTAACCATAGGTTACAATAATCAAACACAGTTTAGTATTAACAATATCTAGTTGAAGTTTATTTAAATTATAAATAAAAAAAATAATCTACACACATGATTTGAGACAGATTAAATAGGATTAAAAAGATTTAAAAGATTTACATGATTTGTGATTATTAAAACATGATTAAAACATGATAATTCCAACAATATGTACAACTATAAACATAGTATGATCGATAATGAGTCATGTATACCTTCCATTACCCTTTTTGGGATATGAATTACAAATTGTTAGATACACACTAAAACAAGTACCTACTAAATTGGAAAACTAAATTCCATTTGAGTTATGGATTGAAAAGAAATCCATTTTATCACATACATGTGTATTGGGCTGGGAAGGATTTGTTAAGCCAATATCAGGCAAAATACTAACACCTAGAAACACAAAGTGTATCATTATAGGGTATCATAAGGAAACAAGGATAAAATATCTCTAAAACCACTTAGATAAGAAAGTGTCTATCATCAGAGAAGACATATTTATTGAGATGGAGAACATCCTCGAGAAGGATTATGGGAGAAAGATTACCTCTGATGAATTTGGTGCTCAAGATACCCCATATTTGGTACATGAAAAGATTATATAGGTATTCAGGGAAGAAGTTGTTCTTAAAGAACAAGTACTATATATGATCACTAGAGAGGTAAGAGAACCAGAGAGATATTGATTTATAGTAATTTAAGACGGTGACTTATTATTGGTTGAAAATAATAAACCTCTATCTTATAATGATGAAGTAGGGAGATCCGAAGTGCAAGATGGAAAGAAGCCATGCATTCTGAAATGGATTCCATGCATCAAAACCAAGTTTGAGTATTGGTCGATCCTCCAATTGATGTAAAATTTTTTAGGTGAAAATGGGTATTCAATTGAAAGCTGGACATGGAAGGTAAATTAAATACCTATAAAGAAATAAAAGTGGATAAAGGGTTAAAATAGTGTCAGCGAATTGACTATGATGAAACATTTTATATAGTTTCATGTTTAAATCATTCATAACTATACTTGCTATAGTATCTTACCATGGCTTTGAAATTTGGCAGATGTACATAAAAATATCTTTTGTTAATGGGAACCTTCAGGAAGATGTCTATGTGACAAAAAACAGAAGATTTTGTGACTCTAGAAGTTTCCAAAACGTTATACAAGTTATATTGATCAATATATGGATTGAAGAAAGCATCAAGGTTAGGGAAAATTCAGATTGATGAAGCTATAAAAGAATTTGATTTCATTAAGAAAGAATGTGAGACATGTGTTTAAAAGTGGTTTAGTGGGATTGAGGTCATTATTCTAATAGTATATGTTGATGGCATATTACTTATTAAAAATGACATACCAGTCTTACAATCTGCTAAGGATGAGTTAAATAAATGCTTCTCCATGAAGGAATTAAGTAAAGTTGCCTACATTATAGGGATCAAGATAATTTGTGATAGAACTAAGATTATTCTTGGACAAAGTCAAGGTACACACAATTAACATACAATAAATAAATTTATTATGGGATAATACATGAGGGGATTTGTTCCAATGTCACATGGTATACATCTTTCAAAGAAAATGTTTCCTTAGACACAACAACAAAAAGGGAGAATGAGTAAGATACCATATGCTTCAGTGATAGGATCAACCATGTATACCATGTGATGCAATAGAATTTATGTTGCCTATGCATTGAGAATGGTAGGAAAATCTCAAGATGATCTAGGTGATCAATATTGGTATGCTGTTAAGGATATACTTAAGTATCTAAGAAGATCTAATGATATTATCCTAGTGTATGGTGGAGAATAGAATATAGTAATCAAGGGTTATAAAAATATTAGTTTTCAAATAGAATATAATGATATGTAGACATACTTAGGATATTTCTCAAGTCTCAATGGAAGAGCTATGGTAGGGAAGAGTTCAATGAAACCATTTTTTTATTCTACACTAGATTCTAAGTATATATTAGCTTCTAATGAAACTAAATAATCCATTTGGATATAAAAATATATTGAGGAGCTTGATGTGGTAACTAGAAGTAAAGAACCAATCACATTATACTATTATAATACTGCACTAGTGGCTCCAGGAAAAGATCCAAGTTCACACCAATAGAAAAAGAACATACTTTGGATGTATCATATCTTGAGGGATTTTTCTTAGAGGATTGAAAATGTAGTAAGATTTTTTTTTTCATAAAATAAAACATGATATACCCCTTTAATAAATAATTATATCAATAGAATAATTATTATTATGTGATAGTTAGTAGACAAAATGTTTTTAGCTATGGGATCAAGTGCAAGTGAGAGTATGTTGGAGTTGGTTCCCTATAGCTATCATCAGTAAAATTTAGGATTTCTTGTATTCATAGTGTTGAATATTAATAAAATAGTTACCAAATTATGATTATTCTTATTAATGGCATAGTATATAATAATGTACTAAGAGTAGGTGTCCCAATGAAAGGTCACAGTAGTTCCCTACTATATAGAGAACCCATAAGTGCGATGATATAATTCTCAAATATAGTTTCTATATCTAGATGAATTAATTTTAGGGTCATAAATGATATAGTATAACATGGGTAAAGACTCATAGGACTCTAAGGCACCTTATCGAGGTAAATTCCCTTAGTAGTTTCCATTATAGGAGACTATGAGAATGAGACTCTCTAAGAGAAAACCCACATTTCTATGTGTCATTAGATGTTATTTTTTGACAACATGTGTACTAATACTAATAATTTAATAATATTATAAATAGATATTATGATTCATGTACTTTTATATATGTGTGAAATACATGATGAAATATGTTCGCGACGAAGTAAGATATGTTGGGTGTGTCACTGGTAATATTTCATTAATGAATAATGCAATAAAGGATTTTTCCTTTCTATTATTTAATGTAAGTTTATATCTTAGGCACCTTTATGGAAATGATTTGGCATAAATAAATCCATGGAAATGGTGTTATGTGGGTAAGTTAAGTTTCAGAAATTCAAAGAAAGATACATCTAGAATATACGTTGATGGCACAAACATGAAACCTGCTTGATTAGAGATATTGAGATAAAGGTATTAAAATACATAGGAAGAATCTATAAGGTTTTCTATGTCATTATGACATTAATTTATTTCTTTATGGATTCCTTGGAATGTTTCTAGATGCTAACCTTGGACTTTGTGCTACTTTACCTAATACCACTATGAAAGAGTCATAGAGGGTCACACACTAAGTGTGTCTAAAACTGTAGTTAAATAATAATGATATTTAACATTTTGACTAAATATTAGTCCCGAAGATGGTTTAATAATTATTTATTATTTCTTGATCATATATATTACATCACTAGTTATTCGAGAGAAAACTTTGTAATAAAAATATTTAATATATATTTATTTTCTTTATATTTAATATAATATTTATTTATTTATTAGAAAATAATGTAGAGATATTTATTTATTTAATAAATAGTCATTATTCAAGGATCAATAAACATGGTTGAGGAATGTAAGACCAATTTTAATGGTCTGGTGATAAATAGAATATATCAAATATAATTTCAATATATAATATTTAATTAATTTTATAGGTTTTCACATGTCAAGAAACAATAATAATATTATAATTATAGACATGGTGTTTTGTATGGATTAAAGAAATAATATGGGCACATGTGAAATTATTATATTTTAACCTTAGAACTGTTTAAAGCCAATAATATTATTTCTAATGGTATGTTTTCTATTTTTTTTGTTGTGCACAACAACATATGAAGAATTATCACCATGAACTATAGAGCTCCCTCTATAAGAACACTCTCAATAATATAGAAAAATCCACGTAAACCACCACTCCTAATTCGAGAGAGATTAAATAGAATCCTTCTTGAAGCGATTATTGTGG
The DNA here is from genome assembly GCA_963277665.1 of Viscum album. Taxonomy (NCBI): domain Eukaryota; kingdom Viridiplantae; phylum Streptophyta; class Magnoliopsida; order Santalales; family Viscaceae; genus Viscum; species Viscum album. Next base: position 550,307,703 of record OY728148.1, read on the forward strand.
TTATCAAAGATGAATGATGCAATAATTAATATATACCATGCTAACACTTAGATATTCCTACAAAAATGTTCATAGGTTCAAGGAGCATGTGTGGGTCACCTATAAAGGTAATATAGACTAGATTCGTACATAACAATGGAAATACAATATAGAGAAATTGTTAGATTCATCAATAGATAAAGAATTAATTGTAAGTTAATTATTTAATTTCTTTAATTAATTATAAATAAATGTGTTATAATCTTTCATTTTGGTTCTAGAGTTATAACATAAATTAATCTATTATTAAATTATATTTATCATGTAATTTATCATTGATGTGAATCTCATAATAACCTTCGATAATGAAAAATATCAGAGTCGGGCGTAACCCATTTGGCTCTTCCACTACACTCAAAAGCTTTAGAATATAGGGATTAAACAGTTAAATAAAATATTACTCGAAATGATTTATATATATTCTTGAATATTAAATTCATTTGGGCTTCTCATTTATGAGATATCATACCATCATCAAAATTCATTCTATATGGGAATAAATTACAAGGACCTACTTAAATTCTCTTTTTGGGGTTCATAATGTTGGCTTCAAATTTGGGTCTAGTTTAATGAAATGAATAACACACTATTCTAAATCCTATAAAAAGTAATTTTACAATTTTTATTAGTTTATATGTGGTTATGGATGAAATACCAATATAATATAAAAATAATTAAATTCCAAAATTAGTCCATTTTTACATTTAAGTTAAAATTATTAATAAAACCTAAAAGTGTGACAATTACCCTTAAAATATGAAATTTTGGGGATTAAAACATTGAATTAAATAATAATATATATAAAATTATGATCTTCATGAACCCCTCAAACATAAACATTACACTCCTAGGAAATCATCAAATATATCAATCAAAATCCATATCAAAATAGAAAGTGAGAAAATTTTAAATATCTTTTATAAAATAGAATTTAATCATTTATTATATATATCGAAAAATACCTAAATTTTTATATCTCACATTTAAATTCCTTAAACCTTAAATATACTTCCATTACTCAATCATACCTACCTCACATTGATATTCATGTCACTCTTCACTCAAGAGAAATTAAATATTTAGTGATACTCATAAATGGAATGTAAATTTTTCCCCATAGGCTTGTGAAATGTTTAATCCCTTCACACTATGAGACATAAAAATGTTATTAATCATGAAGTCTTTTTCAAGGTCAATTTTATGTCTATGGATTGGTGGGTAAAATATTTAAAAATTCAAGGCTCGAAAGATGAGGTTTAAATATTTAAAATCAATTTATGAATATCTAAGTAAAAAATAGGAAATATAGCTCAATAGATTGTTCTTATTAATATAAACCATACACCCTTTAACATAGGACATGTTTCAAAAATCAAATACAATGAATGATTTAACCCCAATTATATATATATATATATATATATATATATATCTATATCATTTTTTCCATGGAGGATGAGATGAAAATAAAATATACTGAAATAAGGAAAATAAAGACCTCAATATTTGAGTGGTAAATGATTCATAAATGTAATCATAATGAATAATTAAATCCCACTTCAATTTTTTCATTTTGCATTTTGTTTCTATTTTTTGATAGAATCATATGATAGTAATGAAGAATAATGAATTAAAGTTACTCATGACCATTATTCAAATTCAAATATTAATGACACACATCTCAGATGCCTAACAAAGAGTTGTATCCAAATAAAAACACTTGAGTATCCCTCCCCCACACCCAAACTTGAAATATCCATGCCAAAATATTAATACTAAAGGTAGTTAAGAAATAATCCACTTGTAATGTGGCTTAAAATTATAATAAAACCCACATATTATAAGGAATAAATGAGTTTAAATGAGAATATGGGTATTAAGTTAAAATATTTCAAGCAAAATAAATGCCTAAATCACATCAAAAACTTTTTATGAACTCCAATTCATTAAAAGAGAATAATCAAAATTTCTTATTTACACATAATATCTAATTTTCTCTCAATAATGTGTGGGTATTAAGGAGAATATGTCAAATTTTTTCAAAATACCACCCATAATGGGGAAAATAATTTGATTCAACATTTCATTGGATTGGATTTTAGATTTTTTCTAAAGTCATAAAAATGAATGAAAATAAAAATCCAATAAAAAATTCGACATCAATAAAAATTTAAAACCCATTTTATAAAAAATCATAAAAAAAACTCAAAAAAATTCAAGTGAGGAAAATAAAATTTTGTATTAATTGAATCTCAATGTTCCTAAAAATAAAAATAAAATTTAATAGAGAAAAAGAATCTTAAGAAGGTCTGAACACTCCTACACTTAATATTTATCTACCCCTAAATTAATCTCAACATAAAAATAAGATAAGGATAGAAAATACAAAGAGATGGAAAGATAAAACCTGAATTTATTTTCAAATGGAAGCCTTGACTTAAGATCCTAGATGATACCAATTAAACCAAGAAACCAAAAATAAAACAAAAAATAATAAAAAAATTAAAAATAAAGAGAAATGAAAAAGTAGAGGGACATTACTTGGTTTGACCCCCCAAGTGGGTACTGGATATTAACTGCCTCTTGTTGTTAGTTCCAGTGGTCACCCAAATTCTAATGGTATATTTTTATTACATGATTTGAAACAACACATTTTTCCCTAAAAAGTACAGTCCATTACACAAGTTTTATTGGAGTCTATGAATAGAGTAAAAAAATTCCATCCCCTTAGCAATGTATTATAACATGCACGGTGGGGGAAAAGAGAAAGAATGAGTCCTATTTGTTTACTTCCACACATTTTGTGTACTCTAAAACTTAAAAAAACATGGAATGATTATGTAATATTATTTTACATAATTCAATAAATGGGAAGTTAGAAAATAATTTAACTTGAATATGATTAAAACCTGAACAATAAAAAAATAAATCTTCCCATTCAATTAGGTCATCTTGGAATGTGATTTCTTACAGTAGAGCCACTAGTAACTCAGTCTCAGTAGGTATAATATCTTTATCATAACCATCCTCTAAGAATATCCATATATTAGCCGAATCTGAAAAATTTATGTATTGGAAGGTAATAATCGATTCATTTTCACTAAAATCAGAATAAAACGAGTTCAAGAAAATATTATCTCCCAGATTAGTCTCGACTTTTAATTATCCTTCTTTTCTCAATGCCTCTTGGAGTAAGTTTGCTGTGCATGGATATGAGGCCCCGACCTTAAACACTACTTAATCGTGAATTAAATGAATAATTCACATATATGATTTTTTCAGGTTTAGAGTTTTAGAGAATTAGGTCATAACTATTACATCTCAAAAGGTTACATAGTAGACACTTATACTAAGTTTCCATAAAATAAAAAAAAACACTTTAAAAGAAACATGTCTAGTTCCATGTTTTAGATATAATTACTTTCCTTGATCCCATCCTTGACCCTATTCATCTTTAAGTCTTGTGGAAAACATTTCAAAAACTTGGGATGAGCATAAAAAGCCCAGTAAAGGATACACAAAGAAGGAAATCTGTTAGTTTTTCAAAACAATAAGTAAACCATGAGTAATTTAACAAAGTAATACATTTCATCTTTATAAAGTAGTATAAACTCTTAAATGAATAAAAGATCATTAATTAACCTTTTGTAACCAAATGATTACCATAAAACCCATATACATAACATATAAAGATAACTTGGGACATACACATACTTAAATGGAATAACCATACGGTCGACTTCCACACATATTACTTAATGGAATAGCCATACGGCCGACTTCCATGCCCAATGAATTAGAGGTTATAACGTAACCACCCGTCCTGGTATTCACGGAACCACCCATCATATGGTTTATCACATAACCACCCGTCAAATGTCCAAGTACCATTATAAAATCATAAGACATAAAACAAATATAATGGAAAGAAAACATTTCCACACATTGATCACAATATATCACTTAAATATATTGACATAACAAATCCATTATAAAAACCATTTTCAATACCAAAATAAAAGAAAATAAAAACATGGTATTTATTTTTTATTAAAAAAGTTATGGCTTGTAGAGGAAGCCGAAGTTCAAATAATGGTCACGGCGGTGGAGAAGTCGTTGTCGCCAAATACGTACGAAAAAAACATTCCCTTTTGTCATTTAGTAAAATGATTTGTATAAAAAGATTCCTTTTGAATAAATGTAAAAGTCAAAGGGGTTTATACACTGTATAAAAGAAAGTGGTGTATAAAACAAAAAAATATGCCTCAATGAAAGGAGATTGAGACGAAGTCCCATACAAAGATGGTATCCATGGATTAAGGATAAATCAAATACATAATTATGTGTGACAAACGAATACACCAAATATAAGTGGATATTAAGTGTAAAACAATCAGAGGTTATTCATACATATTCATAGAATGACATATTCAAGGAGTACAAGTTTATCCCAAAGAATCAAAATTGGGTTAAGAAGTTCCCTTGCAAAAATTTGACAGCCAAACGACATCACTTCAAAATTCATAAAATTAGTCGACGAGAGAGAGAATGGCATCTCATCACTTGGAAATAAAATATACATCAATAAGGATATAGACTAACATATCCCAATATAAAAATATGTAAATTAAAATACCCAACAAAAGGAACTCTTTTTAAAAAGAGGAGGGTGAAAGGTTCCCTTACTGACTTGGGTATCTTACGAAACATACACCCCATGAAAGCAGAACAATACAACATTGATGTAAATACTCATAAACAAAATTATATTACACAAATATTAGAATAATGGGAAGTACATACACCACTTAAAAGAGATGGTGGAAAATGTAACATAAATCCCACAGGAATAAAAGTGAGATGAAAAATCCCTTACGAAAACTCGGCAGCCTAATGACGCCACTTAAAACTTCAAAAAAAATGGATTTATGAGATAAAATAGGGTATCTCATAATATGAACATAAAAATTACAGTATTATTAATATAAAAGAAAATCCCCAAACATAATAAAGATGAGCTTAGAAAGAGAGAGGTAGGATCCCTTACGAAAATTCGGCAGTGTAACGTCGCCACTCAAAACTTCCAAAATGGATTGATGAGAGAAAATAGGGTCTCTCATCATATGAAAATAAAAATCACAGTAAGATTAAAATAAAAAAACATCTCAATCATAAAAAATATGATCTTAAAAGGAATGACATAAATGAGTGTTCTTAAAAAGAAAGAGAGGGGTAGGATCCCTTACGAAAATTCGGCAGCCTAACGACGCCACTCAAAACTTCCAAAATGGATTGATGAGAGAAAATAGGGTCTATAATCATATGAAAATAAAAATCACAGTAAGAGTAATATAAAAGAACATCCCAATAATAAGAAATATGAGCTTAAAAGGAATGACATAAAAGAGTGTTCTTAAAAAGAAAGAGAGGGGTAAGATCCCTTACCTCAAGTCCGACTTGTCTTGTTCATTTCTTTATATTACAGAATAATAAAATTTGGTCAATTTATAATTTATTGAGGTCCTCATTTAAATATTATTATTCAGTTCATATCACATATTATAATGTTATAATAATTTTTGTAATAATGTTAGTTCATATCAGACGTTTTTTCCGATTTTGGTACATGAGTAAAAAAATGAACTTGTTTGAAAATTATTGGCCATGTTTTTATAAGAAAAACATCTCCAGAATAGTATTAATGATTTAAATATCATATATATCCAATAAATATTCATTTTATACTACTCCATAACATTTGGAGATAAAAATAAATGAAATGCACCGCTCATGGAGACGGTAGGCCGTACGTACGCATGAATGCTACTTTCATTTCTTTGTCATATTAATGGAATTAAAAGTAATTGAGAGATACATATATTATAATTCCAGTATAATATATATGTTATATAGGTCACATATGTTCATTAATTTCATTCTTTATACATTCCATGTATTGCATGAACGATTCATATCACTTGAGGGGGCGATAGTCCACACTTCCTCGTATGAAATTATCGCTTTTGCACAACATGAAAAGCATAAAGGCATGTTTTAAATATAAAATTCAGAAGCATATAGAAAAAATAAAAACAATATACATCATATATAACATATAGTGACATCATAATGGCCACCATGAAAGGTGTTAAGAGAATATTGAACAATCATCGTTTCATGAGGCAGAAATTCGCCATCCACAGAAACAATATGTTCTTTAACCATTACACGAAGGTGTGTGTAAGTGTAGCTCAAATAATTCACATAAAAACATCCTAGTATATTGAAGATACTGGTGTTGTTACAAAATAAAGGAATAAAAAGAGTTTAGAGTGTTGGAGAAGCAAAATAAAAAAAATAACACAAGGGAAGACATTACCTTTAAATCGGGTAACTCTTTTTTATTTGAGCTCAAAGGCTTCCATAAAAAGGATTCTGCCCAAATTTGAGGCTTAAATGATGAATAGAGGGATGGGGATAGATGAAATGGGCAGGAGTTAGCCGAACCAAATGCTTGAGAGGTGTGGGTGAGGTGGTAGAGGTGGGGGCCTTTTATAAGAGGAGAGGAGGGGCACTCTTGGAAAGTTATAAAAGGTTACTTTATTTTCAAATGAGTTTCAGATTTTAAAGGTCCCACATTGATGTATTTCTAGGATAAGGTGATAATAGTTATAAATACACCCATCCAATAGGTTTTTGACATGTGTAGGTTTTATATTTTACATTATCGTTTCATTTTATTTAAATTGTTAAATAATGAGGTAATCGCTGCATCATCATTATGTCATAAATAATTTAATTTATTTAAGGTTTAAAAATTATAAAAAAAATATCATGACGTAGGAAATATTTTTATCTTCATAATTAATATTTATATTCAAAAATATGACTTGTATAACCCCATATAATATTTTTTTAGTAAAATAACTCATGTTTGTGACATTTTTATTTTAACTCTAAATAAAAAGTTATTAATGTCATTTTCCGACCAAAGTGGCTCCATGGGGTCCCCAAGTTGAACCATGGATTTTAATGGTCGTAAATGACACATCAAATAAGTGTAGGACATGTGTCAAGGTCATTTCATATTATTAAAACATTATTTTTACCTTAAATTACAATAATTACCTTTAATCGTGATTAATAAAACTTAAAAGTTACTATTCACCAAAAATTATTTTAATTTCATTAAACCAAATTTTACTTCCTAATGGAAACCATGTATGTCAGATTTTTGAAAATCAAATCACAGAAGTGGTAAAGTTTCATTTTAATGAAAAATCAGTTTCTTTAACTACCACTTAGTGGTTTCACTATTCATAAAAAATTGATGTTTTTTCAGAAAAATACCAAAAAATCACCCTAAGCTATATTTGAGATTCCGAATTTGAAAATGATGTCTATTTTAAAAAATTAAAAACATATAAGTTTAATTAATTAATTTAATAATTAATTCCTGCTGTCAAAACAAATAGCGTGTTTTTAAGAAACAATATCTATTAAAAGATTGGCACTAGTTTAAGTCCAATTTCCATGTGAAATTAATTCCAATGACAACTATTGGATTAAATGGAAAAAATATATTTTAATTTCACTTTAAAACCAATTCAAAAGATAATATAATCATATAAATAAATTATATTAAAAAGTGGGTTTGAATTAAAATACAACATTTTTCACTATTTATTAAAAATTGAACTTTATCGGAAAAATACCAAAAATTTACACAAAGTAAATTTTGATGTCCCGATTCTAAAGAAGAATTTTATTTTGTCAAATATAACACATAAAATTGTCAAAAAGTGGATTTAAGAGAAGTTCGCCATCAAAAGGTGGTTAATCGACCTTTTAAATAATATTAGAATGTTTATGCTTAAAATTGGATTCATTTGCATTTTTAGTCCTCTGACATTTTTTGTAAAAAGTAAAAATATTTGAAAAACATATATAATTATTTTGTAGTTAGTTCTGTTCATTCTTGTCATTACAACGGCTAGGTGTTAGCTACCATTTAAAATAAAATTATTTTATTATTAGAGTGCAACATAAGATTTCAAAGGAACTTGTTGTTGCATATTGGGTAAGCCATCGAGCATAGAATTCCCTTTAAATTAATACTAACATTTTATTCACAAATATATAAAAATTTCATATTCTTTATTTACCTGGGGTGTTACAATGGAGGTAGGTAATCAATAACCTCAAATTTCACTTCATATTATACCGCATTGATAGTGTATTATTCAAAATCTATAGATTGGTAAAAAGGTAATTATTTTTCATTGAAAAATATGGGATAATAACATATATTTTCAGCTTCTACAAAATCCTCACAATACACATCCAATTTATCTTGATCTTTCACATGATCATCAGTTGGAAAATATTCATTTTCAACCTCCTCTAGTAAGGATATAGATTTTTTTTATAATATTTTCTTTATATTCTCTTTCTCACATGGTTATTTAATTTTAATTTTTTTAAAAAAAAGTTGTAAGGAACCATTTTCTTGAGCCTTTTTTGAGTTTCCAATTTATTCATGGAAGAGAAAATAGTTTCTATTTGATTCTTCAAATCTTCAATAATTATGGAATTATATTGTAATTTATTCTTCCATGATTATTAACTTTAAGAATCAATAAAATATTAAATTAATATTCCCATTATAGTAACAATCACTACAATACTTTATTTTTACCGAAGAAGTTCAAGAAAATTGATATCTAACGAAGTTATATCTTTTAAAATTTGAGATTTATGGTTTTTAATATTTTATTTTAATTTTTCTTATTCAAGTGGTTGAACTCCTCAAAAATTGGTCTAAATTGTTGAGAGGTATTTTACCTGAATCTATCAAAAGTAAATTCTTATCTTCCTAAGGATGTAGTATAGTATGCACCCTATAGTTTATCTCACATGGAGGCCACTCACACACATAGATTTTATTTTGTCACTACTTATATAATAACAAATATAATAATAAATAATAAAATAATATAATAATGGGGTTGGGGGTTTGAAAAATTATTGATTTAAATAAATAAATAAATATAATATAAAATTATCTGAAAATATTAACAAAAAAACACACACAAAGATGTTAGTGAGAATATATTTTCGTTATAGGAGTTTGAAAAGATGCTATCATTGTTCTTAAAAAATTTAATCTCATTATCCTATTTGATATATTGATAAATCCTATAACTCTAAACCTTCCCATTTCAATTTTAAGTACCCCACAAAAACCCTTTGAATATGGGGTAATCTTTGTCAGATCATTACCACAATGCTACACTAAACATTTTCATGAAACATTATGATAACGACAGGGGGGAATAAATCAGAACATGAAGAAGAACATACTAACATATAAATTAGGGTGACACCTTAACAAAAAATTATTTATCTAAAACTAAAATTATCATAATAGAATATTGAGAAACATTAAATCACAATGAACTCAAAACATCACCCCCGCTAAAACAATAAAGAGGGTTAGGTATTTATTTTCACAGAGATTAAAATGAGAATGATGGGTGAAAATTAAATATAAAATAAAATATAATAAAATAATATGAAATAAAATATATTAAACTTTTAAAATAATATTATAATAGCATAAACCCTAATTCTACTAAAAATGGTTAAATAAAATAGCCACCCATTAACATGGAAGTGGGTGTGTACATTTTTAGGAAAAATTTTGTCCATATTTCCTACCAAAGAATACTCTAAATGTAGTCTTATTTTTTGGAAACATAATGGAATAATATCATAATATTTTATTTAATTAATTTTTTCTTACACGTCTCCCCTATTCACCCAAAATATCAGAGCTCTATTGGATATGTTTAGCACAGATTATGGAAGTTTTACTTGAGAAAACGTTTTTAGACTAAAGACTGTCCAAATTCTAATATTCCAACTTCCTAAAAATTTATGGCCATGAAAGGGGCTGAGTATAGAGATTAAATAGTTAAATAAAACATTATTTAAGATTTGTTTATCAATAAGTGAATTTTAAGATCATTTGGGCTTCCTATTTGTGATATATTATGCCATCTTAATTTTTTTATCAATATGGGAATAGATTTTATGGCCCTACTTACAAGATCCTTTTGGACTTCAAAATTTTGGATTCAACTTTGGTTCAAGTTGAATAAAATTTATTCTATAATATTTTTAAGTATAAATAAAATTATTTTAAAATTTTTATTAGTATAAAATAATTTATGGCCAAAATACCAATCTGATATAAAAATATTTAAATTTCTAAACCAGACCATTTTCACATTTAAGAACAAATTATTAAGAAAACATAAAATTTTGAAAATTACCCTTTGGATTAATTTCTTATAGAATAATATATATGAAATTAAGAGCTTCAAAAACTTTATTATTTGAGTGCTAGGGGTGGTTTGATATTTTATAGGGAATTTGGGTGAGTTTTGGTGTAGGGAAACTTTTCAGAATATTATGGTTGTATTCTTGGTGTTAGCATTATGGCTCAAAGTAGATATTAGTAATTGGTTATTGTTTTATTGGGATTTTTTTAGATTTTATAATCCTAATTTTCATGCTAGAGGTTTACCTTAATTAACTTCATTATTTAGTGAAGTGAAGTAGAGAAATAATTAATGTTATATAAATATTAATATGACATATAAAGTAATATTTAGTGGTGATTTATTTCATGATTAATATTATTATAAATTATTAATTTGTTAGTTATTTAATAATTATTTAATTTTATTGTTTGTTGTAATATTACATATAATTTTATTGCATGTGCTTATATGATTGATTGATTTATTTCAGGATTTTTTGTTTATATGTTTCCTTATTTGTGTTTGTTTGATTTAATACATGTAGCATGCAATGGATTTTAGTTATATATATAACTGCATGATGTGTAATGGATTGAGGCATAATGCACTTATACATGGTTTGTGAAGACTCAAAGTATTCATATGTATATTATTTTCTTGGATGTAATGGCACATGATTATAAAATTCACTTATATACATACACATGCTATAATGGATTGGTGTCTAGTGTATGCATATATATGTGTGTGAGATGTAATGGATCAAGGAAATGACACATGAATCTTTCTATGGTATGTAATTTCTTACAGTTATAACATGTTCTCATTCCCCTTGGGATATAATTTATTAGGGTTATGCCATGTTTTTGACCATGATGGGTTTGGGATATAGAATATATTATTGAGGTGATGATGTGGTGATATGATGGATGTAATATGACTATTATGTGAATGATTTTGTGATGATTGTCCCTATTTGAGAGTTGGAATTTCCTCTTTTAACTTATTATAATGATGATTTAGATGATGAGGTAATGGTATGATGGTTGTGGCTGTGGGTAATTTGATTATAATGGTGAATTTGATGACGAGTTGTGGTCATGATATGTAATTTATATCATTAATATGATGAATGTAATATATTTTCAAGAACATATTCTTACTCTTTTTTTATTATGGAAACTTATTATCTTCTTTATTTAATTATATATGAGAATGTTTTTAAAATAATACTTTTATTGTTTGATTCAATTAAAATAGGAAATTACATAAGATATTGAGAATATAATTACTTCAAACTTTTATTATTATATTATTTAAAGTATTTATTATTGATTTGTCTTGCTTGGTTGAGTTTAATCATGTCTATATCAACACATTTTTTTCACATGGATATATAAATTCTTAAAAATATCATCTTACGGAGCACTCCCAAGTGATCCCCATCTACAGTTTTTGATCTATTTAGTAGGAAATACTGATGGGGAATGTACATACCAATTTTTGGGTAGCTGGAGTGGATTCTAGTATGTATTCATGCATTTTTTTGTTTAATTACACATGATTCATGTAGTGTTAGTTTGGTAATAATAATTGTTAAATATTCAGTTTATTTATTAGAATATTTTTTTTTAATTTTATGCAAATTTATGAGGGAAATTCCTCCCATTCAAGTAATGGATATCCATGGTTCTATTTTCTTGTAACAACCCAAAATTTTATAAATAAAATTCCTAATGTGGTTGAATTAAATTACTTATTATGTATTATGGTTATATAAAACACATGCAGTTATTTGGTTTTTTTATATCCTATAAGATTTAATAAACCGTTAAGCATCATAACCATTGATAATATAACTGTTAAATATTGATCATATTGTTAGTGTAAATATAGGTTTTTAAAAAATCCTATTGATGTAGACAATGTATGTGATGACCTCGACTAGGAGGATCATGCCCTATAAATCCCATTTATTTGTGATTTTTTGGGTCACCGAATCACTGAGATTTTCCCTTTACCAATCCGAAGGTGAGAAATAGTAATTAATGAATGATCAAAACCATTTATTAGATAATTTCAATCACATTGAGATCGTGACCCAAACCATGTATGCTGAACCACCCCATGAAAATATTACAATTATGCACCTTACCCTTGAGGAGTTTTCTAGTGTAATACATGGATATGTTTAAAGACCTTAATAATATTAATCTATATATTGTGTTCTCAATACAAAAATGGTTATATTTACTTATTATTATTGTTACTTTATAAATGATTTTTATTTTGATTTGATAAAAATAAATATATTTTGGGTAAGAAACAATTTTAATTAAGACATTCCTTTTTATAAAATAAAAAATTTTCAAAATAAGTTATATTTTAATAAAATATTATTACTAAATAATATTTACTATGAATAGTAGGTAATATAATTTTACTAAGACACAAATAATCTTGTATAAGGGTTTAAAAAATATTATTGTATAAAACCCAACATTTCTCAGTAAATATTGACTCTTATTTTTAAATTGAAAATTAAAATATTTATAAAATAATTTGGATAAAATAAATATTATTTTTGGAATAATAATATCAAAATTATCCAACGACGACTTTTTTCAAAATTTTATGAGCCAGTTAATTGTTAAGGTAAAAATTAAATATGATATAAATATATGGTGTGTATTATAAATTCAGAATGACTAAAAAGTGATGTAATAAATGCGATTAATGGTATAAAAGACCAAATATATGTTTAAAATTTAAAATAAATCTATTTTTAGGTTATTTTATTAATTTTAAAAATCCTTTATGAATTCTCTAAAACCTATATTATATCTTAATATTTTAAAACCATTTCTTTATGAAAATTAATCACTAACAAATAACCAAGGGTAATATTTTAATGAGTTCATAAATTTTATACATAAAATAATTAAAAAAACTTCCCAATGGAAGAAACCATTGGAAAAAACCATGGTAAGGTTTGTGGTTTTGATTACTTTATTATATAGAGTCCAAAACCTATGTTTAGGAAATAATAAAGAACTCCCCTATCTTTTCCTATATAAACCCACTCAATATCCCATTCCTCTTCACTAAAAAACCTTGGATCATGTTATTACTCTTACCTAACCTCTATATAATCCTATAATAGTGCCCCAAATCTCTCAAGAAGCTCCTACTAAGGTTTTGGAATCACCCTCTCAAGGTAAGGGACCATTTTTTCTCATCTATATTCAAGCATATTATTTATTTTAAGCCTTTTATTTATAATTTATAATGTTGGAATATGATTTTACATATAACGATTACTTTATATTTCATTTATAAGTTATTATAGGCCCCTTTATTTATCATTTAACCATTTTATGAATCTTTATGTACTGTCGTTATGATGCCAAAATTTCATTGTGATTTTCCCATACCAAACCTTTTATATTGTCAATACCATCACTATTTCCACTGAATGGTATTCGACTAGACATACCTATACATATTTTATATATCATCCCTTTCTTATGTATTTCCCCAAGTTATCCCATAAAAGTATAGTGGAATATTATGAGCATGTTAAGGATGTTTTCATTAATGGTACTGTACCACATTTTTTAATATGTTATGTAATATACCTAATAACCCCAAAAAACTAGACCTATCGATCTTATGGGTTGTTTTGTGTGTACATTTTTTGTAATAAATCATTAATTAATGTGTAATAAATACAAGGGTTTTCATAGTTAATATCAATGAAATTTATAGTTATTTTTGTGGATTAGGATTAGAAAACTCTAGTGAAAGTCTTAGGGATAATACTAAATATAAGAAAACATCACTAAATTTTGATAAAGTATATAGTTAGTGTTTCCCAAGAAAATAAATCCCAATCAGGATACTAAAAGTTGGTGTGGTTCTGATAGACTTACCTAGGGGTAACACCACAAAGCAATGTATTAAGCTAGACTCGATTGGTTCCTAGTGATTATCAATAGACCTTGATATAATCCTAATTGGACATTACCAAGGTATATGATTGGATAAATCATAATCACATTATGAACTATTATTTATGGAAAAAAATTACCATAAGTTTTTATATTATGTAATATACCATGGATAACATAGATTGAAGCCTAGAAATTAATATATTGATGAAATAAATTTCATTTATAAGTTATCCATTTAATTTTTTTAGATTACCTTTTTTGTGTTTAATAGTTTAAAATTACTCATCCCTAATATTTCCTTTATTCTAGAAAATGCATGGGAATAGGAGGAACCTAGTATAAATACAATGTGAAGGGAAATGTGATGACTACCGAAATGAGATGCCCAACCTGATAGGAGAAGTAATCATGAGCTTTGTGATAATAATATCTCTATTGAATCGTGTTCTAAATAGAAACATGGATCAAGATGAATTCCCAAACCCCACTCAGAAATAAAAATCTTAAATTGATCCTTTTATGAAAAAGGCATTCGACATTCAGTGGATCATATGATCTCTTAATTTTGGAATTTTGTATCAACTCCATTGAGAAGATCTTATCAATTATTCAATGTTTTAAACAAGAGAAGTTTATAATGTCGATTTTATAAATGGAGGGAGAAGATAATCAATTGTGTACATTGATCAATAATATAAATATTGGGGAATATATTGAGGTTTTGGGGTGAAAGGAATTATAGGAAATGTTTTTTGATAAATACTTTCCTCACACTCTCTGAATTAAAATGGAAATGGGTTCCCTTTACCTCAAGAAAAAAGATGATGAATCCATTAGAAAGTATGTGGAATTTTTCCCAAGTCATTGGTGATGCCTATCCAACTTTTTCATTACACCCAAATGAAAATTTGAAAACATCTTTAGTGGGATAAAACATAGTCTATGAAAATCCATGGAAATATGAGACCTTTATATCTACGAGAATTTTTTTGATGTTCCCTCAAAGTAAAAATAGTGATCAATGAAATTCAAGGGTATCATGGGGATAAGAATAGGAAATTAGAGTTTAATTATAGAGATGTGAAGGGGAAATCTAACAGATTTAATGAATTTCATCATCCCACTAATCAAATGTGTGGAAATAATCACACTAGAAATTTCCTGAAGCAGAGAAAGAAATGATTTAGGTGTGAGAAGTAGGGGAACCAAGATAGTGATTGTTGATGGGAGAAACCGACTAATGAAATGGAAGTGAAGAATGCTCCAGTCAACCCTCATCCTTTTTTGGGTATTTTAACTAAAAGGAAGAAGGTCACTTTGAAAAAAAATACACCAATACAATGTTGTTCAGAGAAAATAAATGCTAAGAACCTCCAAGGTAGAAAGGGTGAGAATATTCCCTTATAACCGCTTAGGTAGATCCTAATAATGAAGTGGTGATATATATGTTAGTTATTCATTCAGGAATACTGAATTTACTTTTTGATTCTCATTTTTCACATTAATTTATATCACACAAGTTTAGTAGAACTATTCAAACCCCACCACAAATTAAAGAAGTAGATATTTTGTTAAAAATGAGAAATAGGGAAATTTTTGTATCACAAGTATATAAGTACTACCATATAAATATTTATGGGTTGAACTTCCCAATAAACCTTATAATAGTCCATTTTCTGGAATTTGATGAAATTCTGGGTATGGATTGGATTTTCTTATATAGACAACATAAATTACCACAAGAATAAAATCACTCTTCATGTCACGAATCTTTCTCTGATTCGGTACAAGTGAAAGGAGGAGGATGAATCTTATTTTTTACCAATATCCCAAGAATAGATATTATTTATCTATGAGTAAGTGTATCTAGCTCAAATGTTTTATTCAAAGGAAAAGATCACCCTTGAATACATTCCCATTGTGAAGGAATACACTGATGTGTTTCTTAAATAATTTCATGGTCTTCCTCCTAAATAAGAGGTTGAATTTTTAATCAAGATTATACTTGAGAATTTTCCAATATCCAATAATATATATTGAATGAATGATTTGTAACATGAAAAAATGAAGAACCAACTACAATAGAATCTTGATAATGGGTTTGTATGCCTAAGTTCTTCACCAAGGGGTTCACCGGTCCACATCATTAAGAAGAATGATGGGTCAGTACACCTTTTCATAGATTATCATAAGCTGAATAAGATCTCAATAAAGAACACATATCATATTACACATATAGATGAATTTCTCCATCATTTATGTAGATCTGATTAATTTTCTAAAGTGGATCCTCAGTTGGGGTATTTTCATGTAATGATGAAGAAGTAGGATAACCCCAAGACTATTTTATATACACGGAACAAGCACTATGAGTTCATAGTAATGCCATTCAGACTCACCAAATCTCTAGAAATATTCATAGATATGATGAATAGAGTCTTTATAAATTACATAAAAATTTTGTTAGTATTTATAGATGACATTATAATATACTCCAAAACCAAGGAGTAACATGAGGAGAATATGAGAATTATGATAAAGACATTACAAAAGTATAAGCTTTATAAAAAGTGCAGTTAATGTGGGTTATAGTAGAAGTAAGACTCATTCCTAGGGAATGTTGTCACCAAAAAAGGGATATATATTGACCCTCCAAAAAGATATGCAATTGAAGGATGACCAAGTCCAACAACTATGAAGGAAATCCATAGTTTCATTATGTTAGATGGGTATAATCATAGATTTTTGAGGAATTTATCACAATTGTAAAACCCTCTACCTAAGATAACTTTGGAGGGAGTCATATTTTTTTAAAATGATGAATGTGAAGAGAGATTCATGGAGTTGAAAAAGAGGCTCATCACTTCACCTTTACTTACTTTACCCATAATTGATGAACATTTCTTGGTATACATCAATTCTTCAAAGAAGGGCTTGGGCTATATACTAATATAGAATGAAAAAGTGAAAGCCTATGACTTGTTGAATTTGAAAGTTCATGAATAGAACTACCCAACACATTATTTTTATTTAGATTTAGTAATCTTCTAATTTAAAATTTGGTGAAACTATCTATTTGTGGTGAATTATGAAATATATATAGATCATAAGATCCTCAAGTATATATTCAAATATAAAGAGATGAATATGCACTATTGAAGATTGTTAGAACTAATTAAGGATTATAAATACTTAATGCACTACCATCCTAGGAAAGAAAATAAAGTGGTAGACACTCTAAGAATAAATAATCTATAAAATTTATCATTTATGAGAATTGGGAAGGATTCTATCTTCTTAGACTGGAAATGGATGGACATGAGAATCATAAAGAAAGGAAAATCATCAATCATTTCACAAATTATTGATCAACCATCCCTTATAGAGAATATAAGGATGCTTAAAGAGATAATGCAGAAATTCATAAGAATATAGAATCTATATAAAAGGGAAATCCTTAGACTTCCAAATTAATAAAGAGTTTGTAAGATTTGGGTCATGAATATGTATACCATCAAATAATGGGTTAAGTAAGGAGCTATTGGATTATTCACATAGCAAGAACTTCTCCATCCATCTAGGGAGAATAAATATGTATCATGTTCTCCAATAGCAATATTAGTGGGACAATATATAGAAGAAGATCACATAATATACATCAAGGCATCTTGTATGTCATCATGTGAATGTTGAAAGGTAAAAATACAAGAGGATGATGCAACTGTTACCCATACCAACATGGAAATGGGAAAATAAAACCATGTATTTTTTAAATATTCTTTCAAATAAATCAATAAGAAATAATTACATATGGGTTTTGGGGGATCCTCTTACAATGAATGCCCCCTTAATTTCAATTTGATAGGAATTATCACTCAATCAAGTTACAAGGATAAACATTAGATAAGTGGTGAGGATATATGGAATACCACTATAAATTTTATCTAATAGAGACTGAAGATTTATCTCCAAGTTCAGTAAGATTCTACCAAATTCTCTAAATATTGAGTTGAAGTTCAACCAGCCTTTTCACCATCAAACTAGTGGCCAATCTGATTAGACTATTTAGACACTTAAGGAAATGTTTTGAGCATCTTCAATTAACTTAAAAGGTGGATAGGCTAAACATCTTTCTCTAGACGAGTTCTCATAAAATAATAGTTTCCACTCAATCATCAAAATGGATACCTATAAATACCTTTAAGGGAAGAGGTTAAGAACACATTCATGCTCATATGGAGTTGGTCAGTGAAAACTGATGGGTCCTAAAAGGGTTGAGGAAATGGAGGAAAATGTCAATACTATTCAGCAGTACATTAGGGATTCTGATATTCAAAATAAGATCTATGATGAAAATGTTCGATGAGATCTAGAGTTTGAGGTTTGTGATAAGGTATTCCTCCACATATCTCCATGAAAGAAAGTCATGAGATTCTCGATAAAGGGAAATATTAGTCCAAGATTCATCGGTCCCTTTGAGATCCTTGATCACATCAGAGCGGTGGCCTATCAACTATCACTTTGAACAAACCTATCTCATGTACAAGATGTGTTTCATATATCCCTCTTGATGAAGTATATTCCAGACCCCTTATATGTTCTAAATCCAAATGTGGTACCATTGGAGATTGATATTTCATATGAGGAGAATACAGTGAAGATCTTAGATCATAGATACAATGTTATACAAAATAATACAATGCACTTAGTCACTAAGATATGAAGAATCCACATGTTCGAATAAGATATTTGGGAACTATAGGAGGTGATGAAACAAAATTACCATCAACTGTTTTAGTGTGTTAAATTAAAATTTTGAGGGGGAAATTCCTGAAGGGGGAAGATTTTAACTACCAAAAAATTTATAAAGAAAATTCCCTTCATGGTTTAATTAGATCCCCTAACATGCATTATAGTTTTTTAAAACACACACAATTATTTGGTTTTATTATATCCTATCAAATTAGAAGACTATTAAACATCAAAAAATTTTATAATATAACCTTTGAACAGTGATAAAATGATTAGTATAAATATAGGATTTTGAAAAAATCAAATTGACAAAGACAAAGGAAGTAATGACCTTGACCGGTAGGATCATGGCCTATGAATTCAAATTATTGGATATTATAAGGGAAATAGAATCAATATAATTTTACCTTGACCAAGCCCAAGTTGAGATCCAATAACTGAGGCATATGAATAATAGTCTATGGGAGAAGTTCAAGTTTATCAGGATCATGACCCATATCATGTACGCTGAACCACCCCACAAAAATCTCTCCATTATGCACAATACTGATAGGGAATTTACTACTGTAATAAAGATATATGTTACAATAACCTAATAATAATAGTATTTTTTTTGTATTTTAAATATATTAATGGTTATATTTACTTCATATTATTTTTATTTTATTAATGTTTTTGATTTTAAATTGATAAAGCACAAATTGTATTTTAGGTAATAAGTAATTTCAATTAATACAATAATTTTAATGAATTAATGAATTTTTTAAATAAATTATATTTCAATAAAATATATTTATTAAATAATATCTATTAATTATATTATATAATCTAATTTTGTGAAGTCAAAAATAATTTTTATTAGGGTTAAAAAACTATTATTGTCAAAAAACCTAGCATTTATCAATAATTATGGATAATTATTTAAAAACATGAAAATTAAAATATTTAGAAAATAATTTGGGTAAATTGATATTATTTTTGGAATCTAAGTGTTGAAATTATCCAATGGTTAATTTTTTTTTATTTTTTGAGACATTGTAATTTTCATGTAAAAATTAAATATGGTATAAATATACGGTGTGCATTATGACATCATAATAACCCAAAAGTGATGTAAGAAATGCTATTAAGGATATCCCAGACCAAATATATGTTTTCAATTTAATATAATGTGATTTTTAGGTTATTTTATAAATTTTTTAAATCTTTTATTAATCCTCTAATACTTATATAGCATTTTATGGTTTTAGAATCATTTCTTTGGGAACAAGACTGATTTCCACATCACCAAGTGTAATATTTTAATTATTTTATCCCTTTGACTCAAAAAATAATTAAAAAATATTTTATTTTGTAGAAACCATTAGAAAAAACCATGGTAAGGTTTTTGGTTTTTATTACAATGCTATATAGAGTCTAAAACCTATGTTTGGGAAATAATAAAGAACTCTCCCCTATTTTCCTATATAAACCCACCCAATCTCCCCTTGATATTGTCTAAAAAACTTGTTATCCCATCATTACTCTACCCCACCCTCTATAGTTTCCTCCCAAGGTTCCCTCAATCTCTCAGGAAGCTCCTCCCAAGCTTTTTTAAATCACCTTATAAAGGTAAGAGATCATTTCAGTCTCCCCCTTATTCAAGCATATTATTCATTTTATACCTTTTATTTCCAATTCATAATGTTTGGATATGTTTTCCCATATCCATATTATTTCCCATTTTATTAATAACTTATGAGTTACCCCTTTCTCTCTAATTAAACTAATTTATGAATTTTTAAGTAATACTGTTATGTTGTCTAAATTTCCCTTCTGTTTTTCTTTGAAAAACATTTTGTATTGTTAATACCATTGATATTTTCACTCTAGTGAATTATCCTATACATAACTATAATTATTTTATTTTTTAATTTCATTTATTTATGAAAAAATCATTGATCTTGGAAATAAATGTGGTCAAAAATTATTCTATATTGAATGATCTATGTGGCACACTTATGCATGTACATGATATGAAAGTGACATGCACAGTTGGAATTATATAGTGATCTAATGAATTGGGTAATATTTTATTCTCATGAGAGATCATGCAAGGTATTATTGAGTGAACCTACTCTATCATAATAATTTTTCCACTATGTCATGATGTCTTTTCATTTATCCTTGACTGATGTTTATGATGTCATTTTTAAAGTTGTTTCCACTTTCCTATACTGCCATTATGTTATAATGACATGTAATACCTCTTTTTTTATCATTCTGACCATTTTTATGTTCCATTGAATTACCTATTGTCTAACAAGTAATAAATTATTCATGTTATTCCATTTTTATTCCCTTACTCAGCTTTACAGCTCACCCATTTCTTATGTATGTTTGCAGGTTATCCCACATAGTTTTATGTTTGATGGAATATTATGAGCATGTTAAGGATGTTTTTAATAATGGTGATGTACCAATTGTTTTAATTTGTTATGAAATTTACCTAATTACCCAAATACACTCGAGTTATCAATATTATGGTTTTTTTATTTGTACCTTTATGTAATAAATCATGAATTAATGTGTAATAAAGACAGGGGTTGTCATATTTCAAACCAGTGGCTCATTGGAGGTGGGCTTTGGGGGAACACTTATTTTCACTATTAACCTGGGTGGGGTTCTAGTGTCGGTCATGAAAAAGTAGTATCAAAGATTTTGGTTTAGATATATGATAATGTTTGGAGTAAGTAACATGTGAGGCATTCATGAGTTTAGTAGGGAAATCACATTATTTGCCTTAACCCGCGAGGAAGAGGGGGGATTGAAAAGAACACATATATTTAATGCCCCTTGTGATTGATTCTCAAAGTCTTATAATCAAGGAATATAGCTAGGATCAAGGTATCATGCCCCCTTATGATTTCATCTAAGGACCATGAAAACCAACTAATCCTGAAAACCAACTAATAATGTTAAGGTGATAAATTCTATGATTATAGGCTGAATTTTTTCAGAATGATGCATACACCATAGTCATAGGTTTTAATTATCTTAAAATTTTGAATTTTATTTATGATTTAAGTGTTTATATATGTTATCATAAATATTGAAATAATGTAGTATTTTATAATAATGTTACAAATATTTTTAATTAATGAAGTAATGAAAGATAAAATTTTCTCTCCAAAAGTTCAATATATGATATGATGTTTCATTTTATTGATATGACATATTTTTATTAAAATATGAAGATTAAGAGCATGATAATTAAAAAAACTATAATAGGATGTTAGGAACTAAAGGTGTTATTTTAAATTTGTACACTATTATGTTTTAAGTAATAATGATTCATGTTCAAAATATTATTATTACTATTTTTTGAAATCCATCATGTTTAATAATGCCTTATTTTTAACTATCAATTAAGTTAGAATGAAATTGGAATGAAATGTTTTTAGCAGTATGTTTTAGATTCAAATTTTTCTTAATATGAAATTATATTTATGTATTATGTTGAACTCATAGTCTTTAAAATTGTTGAAATGAAATGTAATTTATAATTTTGAGTTCATTTTCTTACAAAGTATGCTAGAGTTAAAAAAATTACATAGAAAATCTGATTTAATGAATGTTGTGAAGCATGCCTATTACATATTATTCATATCATGAATTAATTATTCATAATTTATATTGAGAAGTTTTTTGATATATGTTAATTGATTATTATAGACATCATGTCTAAAACTTAAAAATTCCATAAACAAATTGACATGTGATGATGATAATTACATGACATATTAAATTTTATAGTTCCATGATGAGCATGATTTAATTTTTCTGCATGTTTTATATTTCCACGAATTTATTAAGTATAATGTATGGAAATATGTTAATAAATAAATTAGTATGGTGAAATTATTATGATGTAATGATCTTATAATTTTGGAAGAAAGGATATGAATATAGAAAGGGAAATTTTAATGAAATATTATTTATAATGATTATTGAATGTCATAAATTGATTTATTATCATGGTGATTAAGTGTTTGAAATGCTTATTAATGACATGAATTTATTAATATCGGTATAAATTATGATTTAACCTTTTAAAATAAATATTTATTAAATAAAACATTTTGGAAATGATGATGATATTCCTGAAAGGATTTCATATGATATTTTATAAAGGATGTGGTTAATAATTGAACAATATGGTTGGATTAGGATGAAAGTGGTAGTTAGCTACCAGTGAATTATTTTCTAGTTTCTATTTATCACAAACCAATCTGGGATTCCCTTGACTTGGGTACCTGATCTAGTTCATGGTAAGGTTCGAAGGGTTCTCTTAATTCCTACAGGATAGAAAATAGTGCCTAGGAATCAAGAAACATAACTTGGGAATGGGTTTCCCAATAAATTAATCTATTATAACCTAAACCAAAACACAACATGGTCTTGCCATAATTAAGTGAGTCTTTCATCCAAATAAGTTAAAAAAGATAATAACTCCTCAACCAAACAAAACCATAAATGAAATATAAAAAGAAACCATAACAACCAATATAAAAAATGATTATCCAAACATAACCAAATGTACGGAATATATATACTTGTAAAAACGAATGGGATGTGAAGAAAAACTATAAATTATAAAAATTATTCTATAATAATCCCAAAATGAAAAAATTAAAATATAATAAAAACACTGCTACCCATCTCTGTCTAACAAGTATGCTAACTCCCCACCATGAAATCAACTCTAACCCATGATCTGATATCAGGAGTACTTGTTTCCCCTAAGAGAAACATTTTCTTTACATAAATATATAGAATAAATCCTACATACACTCATTGGGTGTATTTAGTGCGTGATCACAACTAACCCAATAATATTCCACCAAGTGTTTCGTGAGTAACAATTTTCAGATAATTCCAATCATGATAGATTTAAAGTAAACCATAATAAAATTATCTTTTAATTTTTTTAAAGAATGTTACTTACAAATGGTATTTATATAATTCTAATTAAAATAGATAAATACATGCAAATGGACATTCTAATTCAAGCAACATAGGAAAATCCCTAAGATAGCTAAGGTTATAGTAACCTTTGGATCCTCATACCATCTCATGAGTAACCAATAGTATCTAATACATACATGAGATTCTAATTGGGGAATATTTTTATACTAGCAGCATGGTGGTGTCAATCTAATGACCCCACATCCATGTAATAAGAGTTTAGTTAGTTTGGTACAAAACCATTCCAATTAAGCTATGTCATGTCCAATAATAGTTTTCATAGTCTACCCCTAAGAACCTAGTTTACCATAATCTATCCCCTTTTAAGAGTGATAATTCATCACTAAAACCATTTCATATTTATATTTAAAATTATAAAATGACTTTCATCAAACACATAAAACTAAGCCCACATTTACTCATGTAAAATTTCTTTTCAAAACATTTTAGTTTTCAAAATCAAGGGATTGAATTTTGAAACAATAATTTGACATATGTAAGTTATCAAGAATCATATATAATGATTACAAAATTTAAAACATACCTTTGAAACTAAAAAAAGAATAAATGGTTCATCAAACAAGGGAATATCATGAAAGCACCTACCATAATAAGGTGAAATCATTTTCCAATGATTCTAATCTAACAATAGAGGTAGTGAATTTCTAAAGGATGTAATAAAAAACCCTTTCATAAAATACCCATCATTTAGAAATCATGAACTGTGAACCCTAGGCCACTATAATTTTAGGGAGGAAAATAAATCTTGAAAGAGCAAAGAATAGAACCAAGAAATATGGGAGACCCAAATTATTATGAAATTTCATAAAGAACCTAATCCAAAAATTCACTTGAAATCAATAATTAATGGAGGAGAAAGGAGATCTTGATGCATAAGGGGGCTTCAAATTTGAGTGGGTGAACAAAAGGTGGGGGAAAGTGTTAAAAATAGTGGAGTTTTGATAACAAAATTAACTTTTTAATGATCTTAGGTGGGCCACATGGTATAGAAAATAGTGCTCCAACTATATAAAATACATTGTATGCACCTAGTTGAGCCACATGGTTTGGTTGTATTATTTATAAGTCCATACACCAACCATGGAAATATCACTATTAGGTTCTACAAACCTCTACATGGATAAGTTTCATGGGTTTCACTAACTATACAAAAAATGTGAAACATGCTTAGACTTCCCAAATTTTCTTAAAATCCCAAAAAACTAGATAAAGAAGGAGAATAATAAAAATTAATTAATAATAAATAAATACAATAAAATTAAATCATTGTTATTGAAATTATTCTTATAATATAAATTTATACCCATATAAAGTCATCTTAAAGGTGCGTAATAAATAAAGAGGCGAGAACATTACTTCCTCAAAAAATATTTATTCTCCCTAGTTTCATGGGAATCACCTCCATGCAACCATATAACTCGGACCAATAGAATAGATTTCTCATGTGGCACCTTATCATAGTATTCAATTATCGAAACTAGTTTATCAGTCATTGAGACATCTAGATCCATCTTTAAATCTTCCGATTTAATCACATGAGATGGATTGAGATGAAATACCTTTAACTAGGATATAGGGAAGACATTATGAATATATGTAAAATGTATCATTAATACCAAATGGTATGGAACATTTTAGATCCCATCAGTGATCTAAATGGGTCCTTTAATCCTTGGGGAAATTTTCCCCTACCTCCTAGTTCACAAATGACCCAATCAACAAGATAATTTATGAAATTCATAATCACACATTTAAAAATCCAAGGGATAACATCATTGATCTTTTTAAAACTTTTAAAAACTATGATCTATCACCAATAATTGTAAAATAACCTAAATCTTACCTATAATATCTTAGATGATACTAAAACCTACCAATGAAGACTCTCCCACCTTAGTACAATACGAGGAGGTTAATATGGTCAACTATACAATGCCTCAAAGGGAACCATCTAGATATAATACTAGAAACTATTATTTTAGGAGAACCCAAATGGTGCTAGATGGTTGTATTACAATCATAATAAGTCTAATATGCAATCACCTATATCCTCTAAAATATAGATTTCCATATCTATCTAACTATTTGTCTATAGGTGGTAGGATACATTCATCTTTACCTATGATCCCATCACCTCTTGAAGGAATTTCCAAAACCGAGAAGTTAAATAAGTGCCTCCATCAGAAATAATGGTTGAAGTAACCTCATGTTTCATTAAGATATATTACACACATTAGTGGTTCTTTTGATCAGAATAATGTTATAAAATTTTGTTAGATGATTAATACGATTCAAAATTGAATACTTCCCCAAGGGGAATGAGGTATCCCAGTGCTAAAATGTATGGATATATGATCCCACTTCTAGGTGGGTACCATAAGTGGATATAGTAAACTAGAGAGCATGTGATATTCATCTTTAACCTACATATAGGTATAAGATCAAGACACATAGTCAACCATGTCAAGTCTCACACTTCTCCCCCAATAGTATTTATTTTTGTCATAGTACATATTAGTGGTACATGGATGAATGGATGACTAAAAACTATGTAAATACTGTATCAAGGACATCTTCATAGATGAAGGAATTATATATCAGTTTTTAAGTAGATAATACACTTGAGAGATAGATATCCCTTGCTGGTGGTCTCCCCAACATTTAAAATTTTCCCATCATGCTATAATTTGTAATCTTCTAGTAGTTTATAATAAATAATCCTTATAATAGAATATATGAACTAAATTCTAGAAAGAAATTGATTATTCTTCTCATTTTTCACTTCCTAATACATCTAAGAAAATATACCCATCAAGTTAAACTTAGCACTAGGCTCTATCAACACATGTGAAGGAAATTTCATGTTTATGGAATTAAAAACTATATCCCCCTTTCTAGGTATATAGGCGATGTCCAAATATAATGAAAAGAGGTATTTAAACACCCACATATGACTAGGATTCAATACGTTTTTTAGAGTAAACTCACATAAAACCCTTACAATTAGAGTAAAATATGAATCTATCAAAAAATATATAATGTCAATAAAAATTAAGAACTTTCACAACTAAATTAAGGTTTAATTTATAGGTTGAGTAATAATTCTCCTGTGGTTATAGTTGTAAAGAACCATATTCCACCATGTGATCACCCTATATAAGAATACATTAAAAATCCATACCTAAGGTATCATATTAGAAGACATAGACCTGAAAGACATTTGGTATAATCAGAATATGAGATGAGTTCCATAGCCAATTCATATCATCCAAAAATACCTAACACATAGGGTTCCATATGAATTTTATCACTTTTTCAAGTGAGATTAGATAGTGGTGATTCAATCCTTGAGAGATACTTTAAAATTTTGAATAATAACCCATGATAACTAAGAATATTTATACCTAGAAGACATTATTTGGATCTTTCCAAGACATATAAGCTCTCACTATTTTAGGATCAACTAAAGTGCCTTATTCTAATATGAAATTCCCCAATAACATAACTTCTTGGATCCAAAAGCTATACTTTGATGATTTATCATAATGGAGATAATCATAGAGATTTCCCAAAATGATTCTCAAATGATTATCATGATCTTCTTTGATTATTAAATATAAAAAATTGTATCAAAAAAAATCATGACTAATGTGTATGGGTATCGATGAAATATTCATTTTTTGAGTTCCATAAAGTTTTTTGGAACATTAAATAAACCAATGAACATTAATAGATATTAAAAATGACCATACCTACTCATAAAAGTTTCATGGGAATATAAAAATACCTTAAATTGAGTTGATTATATCCCCAACATAGGATAATCTTTAAGAACCACATTTCCCCTTAAACTGATCAAATAGGTTATTGGTGTGTAAAAAGGGATACTTATTCTTAATGGTTACTCAGTTAAACTTTCTATAATCAATGAAAATTAAGATAATTTCATTTAATTTCATAGTAAATAACACCATGGTATCCCATGGAGAAAAATTAGAATGAATAGATCCTTTATATTATAAGTCACATAACTAAATCTTTAATTATTTTAATTATGTGGGTTCTATATGATAAAAAGGCAATGAGACTTTCCAATTAAAAAGTGATAGATTGATCAAGAACTATACTTCCTTATCTTAGGGTAAACATGTGATGTTATTTGGAAACACATCTAGAAACTTCCTTACCATTAGAGGGAGATCATTCCCAGATATAACATCATTAGGCTCAACTAGAAAAGGTGATATTAATATGATGACCTCAGGAAGAGGAAGCTCTTCTCAATTAGACCATGATTCCTAAACTCCTTGAAATACATGATAGCTCCCATTTTGTTAAGTGAAGGATACTTCTATTTGTTGAAATTTAATTTACTTTTTATTTTATTTATTTATTTATTTTATTCCCATAATTAAGTTTCATTTTTTTAGATTCCGAGGGGATCATGCATTCACCTTGATTGGGGGTGGGGGGGGGGGGGGTGAATTAGGGGTGACCAAATTTTCTAATTATGCTAAAAAAACTCTTCATTACTTTATTTATATTGAAAATATGTTATCAATTAAGATGTATGTATATATAGAAAATTTCCCTCTCCAATTTTCCATTATGCTATACAAATGATGTAATGTAAATATATCATAGTATTTTTTACAGGGTTTAAACTTAATGTGAGAGCCTACTATTTTTTTGTTGACTACCATTGAGTGATGAGTCATCTACTATAATATCCATCACATATTACAATTAATGTGAAAATTAATCATCCTTCACCCTAATACCTCACTATATAATGCGAGTAAAGGTTATTTATACTAAATTTGTATAGTCTTCAACATCCAAGTTGGAATGGTGTTGTTTGTAATAGCACCAACAATATTCAAGGATTATCCTCAAACTTCCTTATAAATATTTATTCAACTTACAAATAAAATTACATAATACACAACATACACATTAACCCTATCTATTCATCTGAAAGATAGTTCTTACAGACCTCTCATTGCCTTGATTATTAATGTATAAAACTTCTATAGGTTAGAACTTGATGTTAGTCTGGCATTCCTCTTTATTGTCTTTTGGATCTGGATAACTCACTCAGTACTTTGAATCTTCTGTTTTTTGGTCTTCTAAACTCTTCTAACCTTCTGAGCTTCTGATGGATGTTCATGTTTGGATGTTTTCTATCTATTTTCTTCATGATTATATCAATAGATCTATCAAAACTTCTTGTTCTTCATACCTCACCCAAGTGACGTCCCCTCTTTATATTTCCAAGATTCCTATGATAAATGTGAGAAATTTTTGGGATTTAATTTTAAATTATCACCTAATAAACCCTTGAATTGTCTGCCTTGAATATAATTTATTGATATTAGGATTTAAATTCATCAGATTTCCTAAAAAATGTGGCATTAATAATATTATACTCTTACTCATATCTCATCTTTAATCATGAACTTTACATTCTTGGATATTGAAATTTGAATGTCTAGATCAACATCAAAATAATTTTTAACTTTATAACAATGTAATTTTATTATAGAATCTTTTGATAAATGTTATTTGGATGTAATCAATATGCTCCTTAAAAATCTGAGTTTTCATAAAATCAATATTTAGAATCCTTTAGTACTTAAAATATTCTCCAACATAATTCATGTGCATCTGGTGGTCTCCATCTAATTCACTTACATTTATAGCAAACTTGACATGAAACTCGTTTTTCTGATTGAATATGCTCTACATGCTTTCAATTGAACTCTCATCTAGTTTAATGTCTCATATTTTCAATGTATTGGTTTTTGGATATTGTATGGATTATTTTTGAGACCAAGTACTGAGACCAAATACAATTCCAAGGCCTTGTGTTCCCAAAATAAATGTTTTAAATATATTGAATATATTAAATAAAACACACACTCAATTATACTAAAAAAGTGTAATAATGTATAAATGGGGGCTCAAATCAGAAATATAAGGGCACTGTTGAGTTCAGAATGTGAGGTCTACCTTAAGAGAGAAATAATGTTAGTCGGTATGGGGTATCTATATAAAATTAATCATGGGTGTAAAATAAATAAAATAATTAAGTAAAATTATTTTATTAATCTATTGAATTAGATACATAATATTTATTTTAAATACATGCTTATGATTTTTTAGGGTTTTCCACAAAACAATGAAAATTATTTGAGAATCTTTGGAGAGAGTGGAATTATATTTTGTTGATGGATGATGAAAAGATCAAGGATCTATGTCATGAATGAGATATAACCAATGGATCTCACCAACAACTATGAAGTTGTATCATTATTTCATAGTGATTGATCCGAATAGAGATATGATGTTTGTTTCAATTGGATTATTTCATTGTTATTAATTTCTATGATGAATGTGAATCATTCAATTGAAAATATTGATACGTGGTTCGATCATCTTATGAAATGGGTTATTTGTGGGGTTATTTTAGGAGAATTATATTTTTGATTGTTTATTATTCATTATTATTCTCAATAAAATTATTCAATGTCAACATAAACACCAACCACAGTTCATTCCTCTTACTTTTTATTATTATTTTCTCCCTTGATTCTTTATTCATTGTAGATGTTATTCTTCTGGCCCATGGCTCGACATATCCAAATGAATTGATCATTGCACACCCATTTCATAGCACAATGATACAGAATTGTTGATTTGGGAATGACATGAACTGAAGGTGGTTCAACATTGGGAGTGACAATAGATCAGATGGTTTTGGATATCTAATTTCATGTTATTTGGTGTGTAATGAAGAATGCTGAAAAAGGACTATTTTTAATGAATCAATGGTATGAATCTTATAATTGGGATATGGAAAGGTTTTTTTGTCCTTGAATCACAATTTTATGGATAGGCGGTAACAGAATAAAAGGTTCATCGAATAGATGACAACACAAATTCTAGATAAAGTTTTCTAGAAAATTTTCTCACTACATGACATGTAATGTGGTGCCAAAAATAGTGTGGGACCCCTTATGTGGTGGACAAGGTTTCAGAGAATAGTTAAGTATCAAACGACATGTGACTCTGTCTCACAACATGCAACCTCTTTACGGAGACTTGGTATGTACCTCATAGGGTACATAGACATGGGAATTGCTACATGGTTTGTTAGATGTTCTGTACTCCCTTACATGGACATGGGCTAAGCCATGTACTGGAACATGAGTACTATACAAGGATATCCAACATAAAATGTACTTTTACATGGAAAAATATGTCACTTGAGACATGGTCAATTTACATGGGGAGGACCTGGGGTCAATATACACGATGTGTAACCATTATACATGCCATGTACTTTCTATGACTTGGATTAGATATATTGTCCATTGTATCTTAGAAAAGTATTTTTATGGTGATTTTAACTTATCCTTTTACCTGAGGGTTAGTATAGAATCTTCTTCTACACATAGAACACCAATCCCTTCTATAGGACTTCTTGGAGAGAGTAGTTAGAATCCCTCTATGAGGCCCAGAGTGAGATCCACTATTCTTCTTCATTACCTTGGTAGAGTTCTTGGTATTATCGTGACCAAAACTATGTGAGCACTGATCCTATACATAACGGGTTAATCCATATTGAGTTGTTGGTATCAAACCATGGACTTGGGTGTGATCCTCATTTGTGTATCACATCTCTTCAGAACTTTAGCGTGTTCTTCTAATGGAAAGATCCAATGAACATTTCCACTCAGATGGATGTCATCAGTGCTATCAGAATCAGGAGTGTGTTCTCCTAGACAATTTCTTTGTGGAACCATCGAGCTAGAATCCTAGGATGACATAATATTGTTTTGAATTACCTTTAGACTCTGTGTCATTGATGAGTGTATCTGAAAATTATTGTTATATGTATTATAGACAAAAACCTATGTTGATCAAACTTTATTTTTCTTTTTTGTATGCTTAATTGTTTTGGGGTGTCCTACTGGGTATTATTATACTCACCCCTATATGATATTTTCATGCATATGTCATGTCTTATGTAGATAATCAACCTTTTTTAGAGTCCTTGATGGACTAGGACCAGATTTTTCTAAGAAAGACTGGATAGACTGAGGTGCTTTCCTATGGTACCTAGACAAAATTACCTTTACTTTCAGGTTGGATGTGTTTTCAGACTTTTGTGGTGGGAATTTATTTTTCCATATTTACATTCCTTTACTTCCTGCCTTACTCTATATGTGGGATTTAGATGTATGCATGCATAGTTGTTTAGTTGTTTTTACATTTCAGTATTGTATAAGATTAGAGATGATTTCATGTATACAAGTACTAAGGTTAAGGTCTCCCATGTTAGTTATATTTCTACTCTGTGCTAGTCGCCAAGCCCTGGCCTAGTAGAGGTGTAACATCCCCAAATCGAGATCCACTAAACTAGTTCCCTGTGCCGGGTTGCTAAATGACCTTAGCCATTCCTCCCCATACGCCACAGGTTTCGACTAGCAGTGAGGTTCTAAGAGTTACAAGGTGAGAATATTCCCCCTTTATCATAGTAAACCATAGAAGAAAAGATATAAAATAGAAGAAAAAAAAAGACAATCTAGTTAACATGCATAAATAACCATCACTCGAACTGGGAACAACCCCAACCCAGAGTAAATATAGTCATGTCATGCTACAACACAAAGTGGAAAAAACCGAAACTAAAAAATAAACAATTTTTTTTCAAAAAGTTCATGAATCCAAGTTCGGAAATTCATATACAAAAATCCAAAATCTGACTCAACTCCCAAGCACTAGACCTTTTTCATTTTCCTAACATGCAATAATGAAATCTGATCGGGTACCCAACGATGACCAGATCA
This sequence comes from Viscum album, assembly GCA_963277665.1. Taxonomy (NCBI): domain Eukaryota; kingdom Viridiplantae; phylum Streptophyta; class Magnoliopsida; order Santalales; family Viscaceae; genus Viscum; species Viscum album. The sequence continues at coordinate 550,340,658 of OY728148.1, forward strand.
GGGTGTGAGTACAACTCAGTAGTCCACCACCAATGGTGTCTTAAAAATATACATCCTAAACATATAGTGCATGTAAGTGATATATAATTAAAATTTAATAAAAGGTAATATTGGTAACCATTAGTACTAAATTTTTCTCCCAAGTTATTCAATCATCAAATCCAGATTCTATACTTATTATATCTAAGTGATTAATTCACTTTTTTCACGTGTCTAATGGATTAGGCATGTTCATCAATCACAAGGAATATTGTAATAAATCAATTTCTATCCCACTAGGTTAACACATCACAACAACAACATTATCCTCACCTTGAAGCCTCGTTTTGGGTAGAATGCAACCATTAGGTTAATAGAACTCGGTTTCCTTCCCTAACTCGTGCATTGAGGGTGGAGTTTAAGGACACATTCAAACTTGACCCATGGGTGTAAAACCTCATGCATATAATCCAGTTTACCAAGCCATGTGAACATTCTTATTTATTCGTTCACCACACATAACCACATTAAAACCAAGAATAATCAATATCATAGTAAAATAAAAACAATACAAACTAGAATGGGAATCCATAGTATGCCGCAATCAATTGACACATTTATCATTTATATCATATAACCATTTACCCAAATTCCCATTCCCTGTGCCTAACTCACTAATCATATTCATGTAGGAACATTGTTCATTAACACATTCCCTTTGACCCCATTTACCAATTTACATTCTAAACCAAAAACCCCCTTATCCATAATCCACAACTAAAAAAATGTACCCATAATCCTTTTTTATCATTATATTAATCAATTAACACATTTATCAAGGAATCTACTTAATCAAAAGTCAATTTCACACTTTTTAATTCTATTAACCATGATCGAGAGGGTCGACACACCCCATGTGTGGCCCTAAATTGGTCAAGTTATCCTCCAGGAATCCTAAGGGGATCATGAGGTGGTTCAATTGGTTGTATAGACACTAATTATATCAAATCATACAAATGATACTAATAAAAAATCAAGGAAAGAACAAGAACATAACCCCACATTCACAAATCTATGTAAAAACTAAGGGATATAACTTGTAGAACACCTACCTCAAATCATTTGATGAGAACACTCCTAATGGAAACTTTAGATCCCAATTGAATAACCCCTTAAAAAAACATCCTAGATATCACCGAAAAATAATGTTTTTAGTGATTCAGATGGAAGTAAGAGAAGGATGGAAACCCTAAAGGAAAAAAGAGAAGCAATAGTTGTATTAGACTTACTCGGATCTTTGATTTGTAACCGAAGACACTACAAATGACCTAGGACTGAATAAGAATCACCCTTGGGATGGATAGGTCATACAAGATCACATCTAGTGTTACATGATGAGGATAGGAGAAAACTATCGAGTTATAATTAAAAATATTGAGTTGGAAATTTTGTAATTTTTTCCAACTTTATTGGGACACATGGTTTACCCACATAGTTTTCCGAACCATGAAAAAACCACAAGAAAGACATTTTACAAGGAATATGTGTCACATGGTTACCTAGACAGGACACATGGTTTGATAGACTATATACCTACTTTTCATTAAGCCTCTATCCAAGGCGGAACAGTTAACTGGGGATTCCAAATGGTTTGATTAACAGTGCACCAACCATGCACCTTGCATAGATTGGCCACATTATTCCCTTTATTATGTCTCCAATATTTGGAACACCCCCAAGACCCATCATACTCCTGAAAACCATTTCATTTACAAAAAAATATGTACTGAAACGAAAATTTAAATAGAGACCTACGTACATGAAGTTTGGAATCTTATAAGACGTGGTATTAGGGTGTCATGGTAGGGACCCCTTTAGGATGGGTTGTAACATAGTGGTATCAAATACAGTCTGTTCTACCTTAGGACTAAAGTATGTGATATTGGTTTGGGGAAATGATGTTATGTGTTTCATGTTTGTATTTCATGTCCGGGACACTAGTGTTGGTACAGAGGCCAACATATCCATACACCAGGACTCTATTCACATTATTTTTGACTTAGTGTATGAGATCATTGGATGTAGATAAATAAATAGTACACACATTATATTTGAGTGGGTTGTGGGTTCCATGTCTTTATTGAGTCATCTCTCTAGATATACTCATTGAATAAGGTACATATTGTTTATTTCAGGATTCCTTTGAGATGTAAGTTATCTAGGATTCAATATAATGATCACAATGATGATCCCATCAATGATGATACATTGATATAAGGAATAGTTCCTGAGATTTTAAATCTGAATGTTATACCAGCTATACGACCACCTGTAGAGAAGCATGTGGTACCCACAAAACCAATGGGTGAGGTGCACAGGCTGAGCATAGTTTATATGTTTCAGTGATAGAGACCCCTTAGTTTTCAAGGATAGCCAGAACCATAGGAGTTTAAGGACCAGATTGAGTTAGTGACCCAATTTTTCCATATGGTTAGGAAACCAGTGGGTTAGTTGGTGGTTTTAGTAGTGAGACTTCTTCACGAATTAGTAGGAGGATGGCGGGGTTTAGTGACCCAGTTTTATGTTGAGGAAACTCAAGCATGGTCAGAGTTTGAGATCCATTTTGGAGGGGATATCTCGATAACTATGTTGAGATATGTACGTATCCAAGATCATCTTCAGCTATATTAGGGAGCATTATAGTATAGGAGTATTCATCATGTTTTCACAACCTCTCCAAGTACTCAATGGATATGGTTCACAACCAGTCATTCAAGGTTATGAACTTTGAGTAAAGGATTTATAGAGACATCTATGCTAGTTTCATACCTTTATGAATTCATACTTATGACGGGGTTCTAGAATAAACTTTGGTAGTTGGGAGATTCTTGGATGAGTATATGCAGCTTGAGGTTTCTGGTAGTAGTAATATAGGAGCATGGGACTTAGAATCAAGGAGCCAACCTGAGTCTTAGGGACCTAAACACGCAAGAAATTTTAGGAGGAGGTCCTGGTATATAGGAACTATGGTTTATGGATCATAGGGTGGGTCCATGAATCCAATAGAGAGGTGGTTCTACTCATGTGATGGTAGGTGAAATCTTATACGAGATTGTCCAACCTGTCGTATAGCTGATAGAGAGACCATTGATGGGCCATTGAGGATGAGGTACTAATAGGTTCAGGATTTTTTGTAAGGTAGTTCACATGGAAGAGAAGTTGGGAGAGAAGAAGGAGGTTGTCAAAGCTCTGAATTCTTACCACAACCACCCCTAGCTGGCCCACTCTAGGCTCAGGGTGGTAGATGACAAGGTAATGGATAATTGTTGGTGGTTGAAGCATTTGACCCAAAGGATCTAGGAATTATTTGAGGTATGATATGTGTCTTTTATACCACAGTTTTAGTACTAATAGACAAAGGTTCATGTACTTAAATTCATTCCACATATCTTGTTTGATACTTAGAGATTCATGTTTATCCTTTGGATCAACCATTTCACTTGGAGACTTATATTGGAGAAGATTCAATGATCATACACTTATGTTGGTAGTGTGACCTGACTCTTGGAGGTAAGAGTTTCTATTGGGATCTCTTTGTAGTAATAATGTGGCCTTATGACATCATGTTAGGTATAGGTTTTCTACCCATATTTCATTCCCAGTTGACTATTTTTGGAATGGAATGTGGTGTGACCATAGTGATGGAACTAGGTTTTCCATTTTTAGTGAAATAGAAATACAAGAAATATAGGATAGACTCATGAAGAACAAGAGCTTGAATTGAGTGACCATGAAGAACAAGTATCCACTACTAAGGATCAATGACATCCTTTGATCAGTTGAGAGGGGGGAATGGTTATAAAAGGATAAACTTAGGTCAGGATATCACCAGTAGTGAGTATGGGATGGGAATATACCAAAAAAAGAATTCAGATGTTTCTATAGTCACTCCGAGTACTTATTGATGCCCTTTGGCATAACGAATGCCCCAAAAATGTTCATGTGAGTCATGAATTGGTTCTTTCAGCCTTTCTTAGATAAGATCATGGAATTCTTCATCAACAATATCCTTGTGTACTCATTATATTAGGAGGTTAATGCGAGACACTGGTTTGTGGTTTTGGATGTACTCTCAAAGCACTAACATTATAGGAAGCTCTTAAAGTCTCAGTTCTAGATTCACGTGGTCCAATTTCTAGGACACATTACCTCTATAGATTGCGCAGAAATGGATCAGGACACAGTTGAGGTAGTGTTATCTTGGTATCCACCTAAGATCATGATGGAGGTGCGGAGCATCCTTTGGTTGGAAGGATATTATCAGAGATTCATACCTGATTTATCTAGGATATCAGAACTGCTAAAATATTTGACTCGAAAGAGGTATCCTTTCATGTGAACAAAAAAGTTTCAATAGTGTTTTTAGTAGTTAAGGCATGGTTTGATGATTTCTCTAATCTTAATATTATCGAAGGAGGGTGTAGAGTATACAGTGTTCTATGATGCATCAAGAACCATATTTTTCCTTATTCTAATGTAGAGGCATGTGCTGATTGGATATGGTTCATGTCATTTGAGACCAAATAAGAAGAACTATTTGACCCCTGATTTGGAGTTGGTTGTGGTATTATTCTCAATAAAGATGTGGTGACACTACTTGATAGGTGAGTGGTTCATCTTATACTCAGATCATAAGAGCCTTGAGTATATATTTTCTAAGAAGGATCTCATCTTTAAATAGAGGCAATGGCTAGAGTTCCTCTAGGATTATGAATTTTAAATTTTCTATACTCCTAAGAAGGGGAATATAGTAGAATATTCTCTCAATAGTAGATATTTCTTATAGTAGACAAGTGAGTCATCAGAGAAATTATCCTCTTTGTAGTTATCCTTTGTGGATGGAGATGGAGCATTTTACCTCCAGCCAGTGGTTGTCACCTTCCACTGTTGAAGAAAGTGAGGGAGGAACAACTTGGGGATTTTGAATGTGAGACCTTACATACCCTGATATAAACTGGACATTATCTTGACAGATTTTCTAATGGTGGGGAGAAATTTGTTCATTTTAGAGGACACAAGATGATACTAGTGACATTGTGAGAGGAGCTTCCGATAGAGTTTCATAAATCAAATTTGGCAGTACATACTGGTGTTCCAAATATAAAATAGGACTTACAACTTTAGTTTTGGTGTCAGGAGAAGATTATGGGAGTTGAAGTGTTTGTCTCTCGATGCCTTAATTGTCTGAAAGTTAAGCCTGAGATCCATGTTCCAGCGTGTTTAGCTCAACCCCTTCATGTACCTAAATGGAAGTCGGATTTGATATCCATGGAATTTTTCATGGGATTACCATGTATGTCTAGGAGACACAATTATAACTGAGTTATCTTATGCCACATCACTATGTCATAGCACTTCTGAGCCATACAGAAGAAAATATCTTTAGAGAGATTAGAATGACTCTACGTGCAAGAGATTGTCTGACTCCATGGAGTTACATTGAAGATTATTTTATGACCATGATGCTTGATTCATGTACTAGTTGTGTAATAGACTACAGGAGGATTTTGGGACTCAGTTATTCTTGATCACATCATTCCATGCCAAACTGACATCTAGATCAAGAAGACCATTCATTTTATGCATGACATGCTGCAAGATTTCATGTCTCGACTTTGAATGTTGTTGGGAGGGTCACCTACAACTGGTGGAGTTTTCATAAATAAACATCTACCATTCCACCATCGATATGGAATCATTATATGTTTTTTATAGTGACCCTATAGGTTTCCAAATTACTAGAATAACTTAGGAGAGTCGAAACTCATGGGACCAGAGTTGGTGTGAGAAACTATAAAAAAGGTGAAGATCATCGGGAAGCAGATGAAGACTACATAGAGCTATCATAGGTCTTCTGATAATAGACCGCATAGGCCTTTTGGAGTTAGAGGAAGGAGGCCATGTGTTCTTATGATGTTCACCTCAACATGGATTATGGAGATTTAGATGGGTTGAAAGATATCTTTGAGATTCATTATCCCTTTCTAGGTACTACGTAGAGTTGGTGAGGTGGCATACCACATAGCTCTACCATCATAGTCAGATCAGGTACATGATGTCTTCCATGTGTTGCAGTTAAGGATGTATGTGCATGAACCATCACACATTATTGACTGGGGTGAGCTAGACATTGGGGATGAAGCTACCATTACTGAGTACTTATTATAGATTGATGATAGGTATGAGAGGATCTTCCATTAGAGAGTGATTCCTTTAGTGCGTGTCTAGTGGTAGTATGGTAATCTCCATGAGATAACATGGGATAGGGAGGCTCATATTCATGATCAATACCCACGTATCACTTTATAGCCCTTGTTTTGGATTTTTGTGACGTAAAGCTCCTTGATGGGGAGGATTTAATGACTCATATTTTTTCATGTATTATTTTTTGGATACTGTATGGAATATTTTTAAGGCTAGAAATAGAGATGTCATGTGATTTGAGGCTTTTTATGCTCAAAATAAATTATTTAAATATATTAAATATATTAAATATAAGACACATAGTTTTCTTAAAAATTGAAATAACATATAAACAGTGGCCCGTATCAAAAATATGAGGTCAATGTTGAGTTTAGAATGTGAGTTTTACCCTAGGAACAAAATAATGTTGGTTAGTGTGGGGAGTCTATAGAAATTTTTTCGTGGATGAAAATAAAAAAAATTAAGTAAGAATCCTATACCTTCACCATGTACTTTTAATGGTGAGACCTAATGGGCATTACCTCTCAGACATATTTCATCAGTGCTATCAGACTTAGGAGTGTGTTCTCAAAACCAAGTGCTTTGTGTAACCCTTATGAAAGAATCCTAGGATTGAATAATAAAATTGTGAATTACCTTTAGACTATGTGTCTTTATTGATTATATATGGATATTATTGTTATATGTATTGTAGACATATACTGGTGTAGAGATGACTTTAATTTTTGTTTTTTTATGATTAGCAATTTCAGGGTGTCCTATAATGTATTTTTATACTCACCACTACAAGGTCATTGCCCATATGTGTTGGGTATTGTATAAAAACATACTTTTTGATATAGTACTTGATGGACCAGGACTAGACAGTGCTTTTCAAGACCAAAAAGACTGAGGTGTGTTCATATAGTACCTAGACAATATTCCCATTACTTTTTGGTTGAACTTGCTTTTAGTCTTTTCTGAGGGGATTGTATTTGGCCATATTTACATTCCATTACTTTCTATTTTACTATGGTTTTGGGATTTAGATGTATGCATGCATATTTTTTCATTTTTTTTACAATTCATTATTTTATTGGCTTGGAGATGTGTGTGTGTGTAGGTACTTAGGCTAAATCCTCCCATGTTAGTGATATGCCTACTAAGTTCAAATTTCCAGACCCTAGCCTATTAGAGGTGGGATTGGGGATTAGCGGTATATTCCCCTTTGGGATTGTTCATGACATCGAACTTCTGATGTTCTAACCTTTTTCTTATCAATAATCAAACTAACTTACATCTTAATCTTCTTCTTCTAATTAGATAAACTATATATTATCATTATGAACTATTCTAGATTTGTCTTTTAAGGCCTCCTCCTTGATATTATTCTTGCAAATATTCTTCATATATTAATTACTCGGGATTGATCTTTTGATCATTCTAATCTTATTAATCTTGATATGAACTACATCATTATTCTAGTTATTTGTTATCTCTTCTTCTAACACTCCATATTTCCATAACTTCAAAAATACATGACGTTTTGCATGCATCCTTGACTACCAAAAGGAAGAAATTTATCAAATACTTTCTTTATATTTTTAAAATCAACATAGATTGTATTACTCTTCATATTTTTCCCAAGTGATGTTATTTTGATGAATGTACAAAATAACATCAATGGAATTAGTTCTTCTAAAACCTTTATAAGTTCAACTTTATCATCTTGTGATTATATACACATTAGACTTTATTCTTTATAAAACACCATGATGATCTTTTAGGAACTCATAATACCCCTTTTGAAATATCCTTCAAAACATTAAAAAACTTCAGTTGTATGGGTTTCAATACTTTCACTACAATATAATATTCAAGATATCATTTTACAAATTTTGTTCAGTGTATATTATTATGGGGATATACTTCACACCTTTTCCATATTTATAGAACCAAATATCTTCATAAGGTGAAGGTCACCTTACATTCATCTATAATAAATCATAGAATTTTTTTCAATTCTTAGTTTGGGTCTTTCTTTCAATCATCCTAGTTTATCCAGCTTTATCTCAGATCTTAAATATATTATTTAAGGTATTAAATCACCTTACTTTCTCAAAATTACTTCTTTAACTCAAAATGATGTTGTCAATGCTTCTTTATCCTTTATTACTTGTCATAAATATACTGAGGTTAACCTAAATCAATCAATTGATGTGAATTGATTCTTTTTTATATAAACATTTCCATGTATTTCTATTTTATCCATCAATAGCACAAAATTATACTTTTATTTATTACATGTAGATACATGAGAACCTACAAACATTGAATTAATGGATTTTATATTCTAGAAGTAGATTTTTCTTCTATGGTGTTCCAACTTCTAATGGTTCATCTATCCAAAATATGAATTTCAAGTGAAATTTATTCTAAAACATATATTGGAAACCTCATTTACTTTAACACACTCATTATGTATACCATAAACTATTTAAAACTAATAAAATACATGATCATCATCATCACTATCAAATGGGCACTTTAATCCCCCACTTTGGATTTTTTTTAAAACCCATTCAAAATACTAAATTCTGTAATATTTCTCTACTATTTTGAAAATAAATTAAAATTATCTTTTATCACAGTCTTTTAAGATCATTTTGCAGGTGACCAATTTTGTCTCCCCATTAACGATCTAAATTTGAATCCCCCGGTAGTGAAATATTGTGGAGATGGGTGAGCTTTATTCACACAATTTATTCTCCTAAAAATTTCTTCCATTGGACAGAATATAAACCATTATTTGTTTAGAGAAGGATAACATCATATTTCTTAAATAAATAAGTCAAAAAATAACCAAATATAAGTCTATGTGATCAATGATTTATTTAAAAAATAAGAGTGATTAACTCAAACATTAAAGTTATCCATAAAATTTTCCAAGTGATGCTAAATTTTATAAAATCTTCTTTTAGGGGTAGGTTTATCATATTTATTTTCAATTTATTTTCATGAACCAATATCAATAAATATATCAAAAAAAAGTATGAAAAGAGTCTTTCTCTCTATATGTAAGATAATTCTTATTTTATCATCAACAAATCAATTTTACTGTTTTCATTTAAACTTCTGGATAAGAGAGTATAGACATTGTACCTTACAGATAAAAGAATATTTATTTTTAAGATTTTTAGTATCTATAAATTCGTCAAAATAATGATCTTGCGACTCATAGAACCTTAATCATAAATACAATAGATTTTTTCGCATCCAGTGTTGGAGCACTTTTGTTGTCCAAGATATTATTTTCCACTCAGACTTATAAATATTCTAAAATAACCAACATCAGCTTCAATTCAAGGATCCATATGAATTACATCAAATTCAATTACCTTTTAAATATAGGTTTCCTAAAACATACAAGGTAATTATCTAGTCTTTTCTTGGATAATCAGATATAGAGATTTAGTTGAGAAAGTTTTCTTAAAATAGAAATTCCATTTGATTTAGATCACTTTTTCATCATAAATTCACTATTGGTCTTATAAGCATTGATCTTCATGGTCTATATGGATTTATTCACCTTTCCTATATTATTTCTATTGTGTGTAAAATTATTTTTAACTTTGCACATAAAAGAACAAACATTATTATTTTATTCTTCTTTTAATATCTTTTTTCCTCCAATAGTTCTGGCCTTATGATCATACCATCCTTCATAACATGTTATTCTTTCCTCTTACCCAAAGAATTTTCTTTCACATAAAAATTTTTATGTTATGAATATTATATGTGAATCTCTAGACCTATAATTCTAGGTTCAGTCCATAAAAAACGCTATGTATTTATTTATAAAAGAAAAGAAAAAAATACACAGTTCATTTTACATAACAGTAAATTTTCCAGTCTATGTTTTAGAGAATTCAATATATCCATTAAGAATTGAAAAATCTATACACAAATAAAATAAATCAACTAAAATGAGTTGGATAATTTAACCCTATAATGGAAGCGAACACCTTGAAAAAATTCTATTGAACCTGTGAAAAATAAATTTAAAACATAGGGAGATAATTAATTTTCTTAGTAAGGTGTTTTATAAAAGGCTTTTAAAACATACATCGGTAAAAGACCTTTATATTATAATACATTGAAACTAAATATACTTTGAAAATAATTTAAAAATAATCCAATGATTTTTTGGGAAAAAAATAAGCATGATTTTGAAAACAAAACCATGATGCCACTTGAATCATTAAAGGCTGTTTGGGACTACCCACTTTCTTGAGGGATGATCTTACTCCCCACTCCCTATCATGTTAATAATATCCAAGTGCCAAATTTTATAAAAACATTTTGAGCTTTGTTAATGTATATAAACATATTTCACTAGAGTTTTTTTCTTTAGAAACATAATCAGACATGAAATACCCCTACACATTTCTATTTATGTATAATTATATATATATAAATAATAAATTTCATTGGAAATCACTTGCGAGTCTTGATACAACCAAAATGAATATCATTTTTATTTTTCAAGGACTATTAATAATAATGAACATTCATGTATTCAAATATTAATTTAACAATTCATGAAATATATTTTATATAAAGTGATAACTTTTATCATTTAAAACATAATATTGACTAAAAAATACTAAAGACACATTGATTTAATGGATTTTATTCATACAATAATGACATAAATGTATATACAATTCACATAAAATAATATCAATTATAAATTTTAATTCAAAAAATATAATAGATATTTTATATTATTTTCTAAGAATCATTATGTGAATAATTATATTATACACACAAAATTATATTAAGAATTGTTTTTAAATAAAACATGTCATTTCTTCATAATTTGAATACCATATAATTAAGTAAGATCCTAAAATGAATTTACAGTGAATTATCATGCATATGAAATATTACTTTTTTCAATTCATGCAATGATAATTAATTGTATATAAATAAACATAAACACAGACACACATGTATGAGTGTCGTGAATAATCAATAAATATGGCTATAAATATGATAATGAATGACATGTATGTAAAATGATAAATAGAAATGATATGGTTCCATTTCATTATAATAATACATAAAATACAAAATCATGCAAATATTAAGTTTTTTATATAATAAAATGTAATCATAATTTTAAATTATAATAATAAAATATATGTTTAAAACATCCAAACTCTCTCATGAAATTTAGCAGTCTTAAAAATAAATTTACTTCAAAATTAAATATAGCATATGTATAAATATATTCATATATTATTATAACATAAAATATTGAAAATAATATATATACATATGTTTATACACACTTAATTAATTTTATTAAAATATAATTTCATTATAAATTTTTAAAATAAACTCCTTATTAGGGAACTTTGGAAACAAATTTTTAGAAACCATAAATATATATATATATAATATTTTGAAATGATACTGTTTCCCTTAAAAGTAAACTTGAATAAAAAAATCAAATATAAATAAGTAATTAATCCCTTACCGAGGATTTTTTAGTAACATAATTATAATTCTATATAAATAAATTTATAAACTATGAAAATAAAACCCTTACTTATTTTGTAGAAAAATCAGAAACCAACATTTGAAGTGCTTCAGACACAATCACACTTTCAAAATCTAAGTGGTATTCTTTATTTAACACCCAAATAAAAGTCCATATATAATGATAATTATACTGCACACATAAATATAAAATATATATTTGTCCATTTTTTGAATGATGCACAAATGAGGACTTCAGAGCGAGCTCAATCAGGTTCAATATTTTTATTTATTCTTACACTACCCACACACATTTTCTTTATATATTACACACACACACACATATTCTTAAATATAGGTTAAAGGAAATCAAAATTGGGCACTCCCTTTTGGGCTTCACCAAATCAAAACACAAGTCTTCCACTTTTTTATTCATCTTTTTTTTTCATGAGTCACCACCCACAATGTTTTCTCTTTTTGTGTGTGTCATCCCTCCAACTTAAATATTATATAATCTTAATTTTTTCCCTTTTTCATTATATGACACATCGATTTTCTTGTTATATATTAATATCCTTTTTTTCTTTTAATTAATTTTTAGCATTTCTTTCTAAAAAATCTTATCACATTTTATTTTTTTAAAACATCTTAACGTTTTTAAAATATACCACATTTTTCAGTTTTTTAAAAAACATTTTCGTTTTTAACATATATATATATATAATTAATTAATTTAAGATATTGATATAATTATATATATTTCTAATTTTAAAATTTTTTAAAACAAAAATCATCATGTAATTTCAAATATTTATTTCAAAAATAATAATAAATAATTTTCTTATAAAAACATGTTTCCCATTAATAATTATTATTATGATTTTTATTATTATTATCATCATTACCTTTTATTTAATAAAATTAATATATCCAAATTTAAAAATTTAAAATTATAAATTATTCTTTTCTTTAAATAAAAATCCATTAAATTAATTAAGTAAAAAATTAATTTAATATTCTATGAAAATAAATATATTAAAACATATATAGTTGTAAAATTAACAAAATAAAATCAATTATTTATTAAAACCAATTTAACAAAAAGTAACTAAATTTCATGCTAATAATATTTCTAATATTAATATTTTAGAATGCAATAAAAAGTTAACCAAATTATCTTCTTATACCTATAATTTTAAATAAAATGTAATTTATAATCATAATATACGTTATATAAGAATTGTTTTTCTATAAAAATATTAATATATCCAAATAATTTAATATTAAAACATAATTTTAAGTAAAAAAATTGGATTATTTTAAAAATACATTTATTTAAGGAATATATTAGTTTAGTTTCATTTAAGATATAAAAATCATATCTCTTAAAACAAAGTAATATTTTATAATTGAGATAAAAACATATTTTGATTACACAAAATACATTATTTTCTGAAAATATTTTATTAAAAATCATTATTTTATATTAAAAGTTAATATTAATACATAATTAAAATAAAAATTCTCTTTGGATTCCTCACAAAATTATATTCTTTCCTCCATAAAAAATAATTTTTCATTCGCAATTCATTCAACGAACTCTAGAAAATTCATAATTTTCATCTTTATAATTATAAAAACTAGAACTGCAAAACTTTTATAATCTACTGACGACATATAATCTCCAAAGTTGTCTAGAGAATCACTCTGATACCTAATGTGAATCCCTGAACTCATGCTTCCAAATTCATCCTATAAAAATGCTATGTATTTTTTTTATAAAATTCAAAATAAAAATACATAGAGCATTTTACATAACAAGAGTTTTTCCAGTCTAGGTTTTGGATAATTACACATATCCATTATAAATTAACAAAGTTGTATAAAAATAAATTAAAATAACTAAAACACTTAGGGTTCACTAACTCCATAAGCTAAGAATATACCTTTGGAAAATTATATTGAAACCAGTGAAAAATAAATTTAAAACATAGGGTTGTCATTAATTTTCCCACTAAGGGATTTTATAAAAGGCCAATAGAAAATACGTTTATATTATAATACATTGAAAATAATTATACTTTGATTTTTTTTAAAATGTAGTGGTTGTTTTTGAAAAATATTAAGTAATATTTTGAAAACAAAACCATGATTCCACTCAAAACATTGAATTTTGTCTGGGACTACCCACTTTCTTGTGGGATGGGTTTACTCCCCCCTTCCAATCAGGTTTACAATGTCCAAGTTCTAATTTTTTATAAAAAAATATTGATCTTTCATTATGTATATATGCATCATTCACTGGATTTTTTCTTTAGAAACATAATCATTCATTAAATAAAAATACACACTTTTATTTATTTATAAGTACATAAATATATAAATATGAACTTTCATTGAAAATCACTTATGAGTCTGGATACAAAAAAAAATCATGTCATTTTTCATTTTCATGAACAATTAATAATAATGAACATCCATGTATTCAAAAATCCATTCAATAATTCAAGAAATTTTTTTTATATAAAATGATAACATTTATTATTTAAAACTCAATCTTAAATAAAAATATTAAATACACATTGGCTTAATTGATTTTGTTGAAACAGAAATGGAATAAGTGTATAAACACTTTAAATAAAACAATAGAAACTCTAAATCACAATTCACATAAAATTATATATATATATATATATATTCTTATAATAATGATGGAAATAGTTATATAATACACATAAAATAATAATAATTAATATCTTAATTTTTTTTATTTTTGTATAATTTTAAAATTATCAAATTAAGAACAAAAAATAACTAATTATATATAAACACACAAACACACACATGTATGTAGTGTCATGAATAATCAATAAATATGGCCATAAATATGATCATGAATGACATGCATGTATAATGATAACTTAAAATGATATTGTTCCATTTCATGAGCATAAAACATAAAATTCATGTTCTTAAAAATATTTAGTTTTTTAAATAATACCATTTAATCATAATTTGAAGTTATAATAATAAAATAAATGTTTAAAACATAATAACTATCTCTTGAAATTTAGAAGTCTCAAAAATAAATTAACTTCAAAATTAAATATAACATATGTACAGATATGTTTTGATATTATTATTACTTATAGTACTAAAAATAAAATATATAATTATCTTTATACACACTTAAATAATTTTATTAAACATAATTCCACTATAAATTTTGAAAATGAATTCCTTATTAAGGTACTTTAAAACAAAATTTTAAAAAACATATATAAATATATATTAATTTTTAAAATAATAATATTTCACTAAAAAATAAACTAAAACCCAAAGAAAAAAGTATCAATAAGTAATTAATCCCTTAATCATAGTTTTGTGATAACATAATTATAATTATGAAGAATTAAATTTATAAAATTTGAAAATAAAACCCTTACTTATTTTGTAAAAAAATTAGAATACCGACTTCTACAGTGCTTCAGACACTATCTCACTTTCAAAATATAAGTGTCATTATTTTCTGAACACCAAAATAAAGGACTTTATATAATGCTTATTATACTACACACATAATTATAAAATATATATTTTTCCATTTTATGAATGGTGCACAAATGAGGCTTGTAGAGAATGCTCAATGAGGTATGATATTATTATTTACTCTTACACAAAAAACACATATTTTATTTATATTATATTATATATATATACCTATATATAGGTGAAAGAAATTCAAAAAAATGTATTCCCTTTTTTAATTCACAAAAAAACTTGATTCTTCCACTTTTTTTTTATTTTTTTATTCACGAGTCACCACCTGCAATGTTTTCTCTCTTTTTTGTTTTGTGTGTCACACCTCTAATTCAAATATTCTAATATCTTTTTCTTCTCTTTTTTCATAATTTTTCGCATAAATCCTCTTATTATATATTAATATCCTTTTACTTCTTTTTTTAGTTTTTTTATAAAAAAACACATCATGTTTCTTTTAAAAAACATGTTACCATTTTTTTAAAACATACGCGTTTTCATTTTTATTAAACATTAAATTTTTTTAACACACAGATATATATAATAATTATTTATTGATATTAATATAATTATATATATTTATAATTTGAAAATTTTATAAAATAAAAAACACAATGTAATTTAATATAATAATAATAATAATAATATTCTTTGAAAAATATATTTTTCCATTAATTATTATTATTATCATTAGCTTCAATTTCATAAAATTAATTTAGGAAAATTTAAACCTTCAAAAATATAAATCATTATTTTATTTAAATAAAAATTAGTATAATTTATTTAATAAAACAAAAAAATAAAAAATCTATGAAAATGAATTATATTAAAACATATCATGTACCAAAATTAACTATAGGAAATCAATTTGTAATGCTAAGAGCCTACGCTTCCAGAATCAGTGGTTAAAAAATGTTGTTTACTTTTTTTTTATAAAGGATAACTTAAAAATACACAATTTTTTAAATAATAGATGACCTTTTCTGGTCTAGGTCTTGAAGGATCAGACAACAACTTGCATTTATCAGAGTTGAAACAAAATTGAAACATATGGCTACTACACTTCCATGCACAATAAGTCCTAAAATGATGACATATGAATTTGAACTCAAATGATACCTATGAAAAACATTAGAAAAATTAGGATGAGCATTCAATATCCTAGTAAGGTGTTTTAAAATCGTTGAAATACCTTTTAGGAAATATTTCAATGAAAATACATTTTAGAAGTTTTTTTGAAATAATAGCTAAAAAATAATGTTCAAAATATCTTTTGAAAACTTAATTGAAATTAATTATTATTTAAAATACTATACTACTTTTGAAATTATTTATGTAAAAAAATCGATTTTAATATAATACATTGTTTTTTAGAAAACATAATGGAAACTTTTGAAATAAAAAACATAGTGGCTACTTGAAATGTTTAAGGCTATCTTGGAACTACCCACTTTCTGAGGGATGTATTCACTCCCCAATTACCTACCATATTTACAACATTCAAGTGCTGGATTTCCTAAAAACATTTTAATATTTATTTACATATATATACTTTCACTGGTGTTTTTTATTTTGATATCATATCACTGCATTAAAATACACATTCACTTTAATATTTATATATAGGCATGTATATTAAATAATATATGAACTTTCCTTGAATATCACTTTTGAGCTTGTTTACAACCAAAACTCATGCCACTAATCCTTTGCATAAACATCCATGTTCCCAAACATTCATGAAATGTTATAACTTTAAACATTTTAAAAACTCAATATTTAATAAAAAAATTCAAATACATATTTTCATAGTTGATTTTATTCAATAAATAATGACATGAATTTATAAAATAATAACAATAGTTAACATATAATTTTGTCTTCTAAAAAATAATCAAAAGAAACAGATAATTATGTGTCACACATAAAATTATCAAAGTAACATTTCTTTATTCATCCTTTCATGGATATATTTTTATATGTACATACATTTTGAAGATATTAACTTCAAGTATATATATATATATACACACATAATTAGAAGCCGATCTTGAATATTGAGTAAATCATTTTTGATATATGTTTGAATAATATGTACACATGTATCGTACAACCATGTAAGATACTTACATGATTTAATTGAAGTGTGAAAAAATATTACTTCAATATATATATATATATATATATATATGTATATCAATAATGAACATAAAAATTAAATATAAAACTAAACAACAATTTACATACACCCATATTCAATTAATGAATTAAAAATATAGACTTGGAATTCATACTAGTATAAAACACACAATTGAAATATTTAAATAATTATAGAACCTTGAAGAAAAAATTCTTAATGTTTATAAATAATACTCACACATATATTTTGACAAAGCTAAGGACTTGAAAATTAGAAATAAATTATTTCGACCTAAATAAACCCCTTACAGTAGAATGAATTTAAAAATTGTTTTAATAAAAACATAATTCTTTACATGAACATAAATTTAGAATTTAATTGATAAAAAAAATATTTAAAATATGAACACTAAAGTATAAACCTCCTTTTATGATAATAAAACATTTCATAAAAATAAATATATAGATATTATATTTTCAATTTGAAAAATTATAAATCATAATTTGAAAATTAAATGAATAATAGTATATCCCTCACTAGTTTTATGTGATAATGAAATTTTTTCTTGTTTCCTTTCATTGAAGAACGCATTGAAACATTATCTCTCTATAACTCAAACAAGATGTATATCTTATCCTCATAATTGAAAAATACAAATAAATGAGAACAAGACTTCATCCCTCTACCTCGCCAGACTTGATTATACTAAGAAAAAAAAAGAACAGGAAGAAAATACCATAATAGTGATGCTTATTTCTTATAGTTAATACTCGCATTTTAAAGACAAGCGTCACTATAAAACTATTATTGAGGTAGAAACTTAAAAAATAGATATGCTTGTGTTAAAATTAGGCACCTACTGATAATTTTATCAGCTACAACATTTGGTGCAGTATTAATTTGACACTTTCAAACTATCAAGTTATTTAATACTATTTTTTGGTTAAGATATTTAAGATAAAGACAAAAATCAACAAGATTATTTGTTAATAAACGAATAGACGAAATTATTGAATAGAAATACAAAAACATTAACATTAACAATTGGATGAAATAAAAATTCAAGATAATGATAAAAGGATGTTGGTAGGAATAAGTGGGCAATTAACAACTAGATTTTTTAGAAGATTTGGACACTAAAATTAAATGTATGAAACCTACTTGTAGATATGCAAGATTCAAACTAGGAGGTCTTCTACAAGATCCATCAAATTTAGAAATGGTGCTCAAACCCCTTTGGAAATCTTTAAAAATCGAACCGCCTTTGGGCTCGATTCTAACTCAGATCTAGCTCTGTACACCTCACTCAGATTCAACTTGCTTATCCTCACCTCACACTAAAGACAAATGAGTGCCTGACTCACTACCATCAGCCTAAACTCATGAAGGAGAATCCCTTTCCCTCTTCACAAAACCTTTGAACTTGATTTCATCTGCTCGAATTGAGCTCCTGGTTGAGAAACCCTCAGTCTGATCCACCCCACTATTATGGATTCCCAATTTTTCTTTATTTTCTTTTTCTTTTTTTTTCAAAATACATGATCATTTTCATTTAAATTTTTTTAAATAACATATTGTTTAAAAAAATAATGATAATATATATTTAATATTGTAATTATGAAATAATAATATTTAAAATTTTATGATAAAATTTATTTCATATAAAAAATAATATTCATATATTTTTTTAAAATTATGTTATAATTAATAATTTAGATATATTCAATAATTTTCATAATTATCATTCTAATTTTAATTATTTTATAAGTAAGGAATTTATATTTTGGTTAAATATAACTCTAAACATAATTTATAATTATAAAATAAATTCATAAATATATGTTACATTGAATATAATAAAAAGGTTCTTTTAAATAAAACTTATTTCTTTTAATTATTATTATTAATCTTGTTATTTTTTTTATATTTACTTAATTTTTTAATTATATATATAATTTACATTAGTTTAATTCAAAACTTCATAAAAAAATATTTATAATTAAAAATATTAATTTAATGGAAATATAATTTTCATTAAAGTATGAAATAATTTAAAGTTATATTATATAATTTTAAATATTTAACATAAAAAAATCAAATTTTGTGTTCATTATAATTTAATAAATTGAATAAAATAATTATTACTAATATATTATATTATAGGATGTTACATTCTCCCCATTAAATTAATTTCTCCCTCACAATTCATTTGTTGGACTTGAGAAAAGTTTGAATTCTCCATCTTCAGAATTAAGAAAAACTATGATTTCTAAATGGACTTAATTAACTAATAAAAATTATAATGTGTAGATTTTATTTTTTATAAAAAAACAACATATAATCTTCATAGTTGTCTGGAACCACTCTATGATACCAATTGTAAGGCCCTGATTCTACGCTTCTAAACTCAGTGCTTAAAACATGTTATTTATTTTTTTAATAAAAGACAACTGAAAAATACACAATTCTTTAAACAATAGAGGACTTTTTCTGGTCTTGGTTCTGAAAAATTAGACAATACCTTTCATTTATCAGGTTTGAACCAAAATTGAAACATATTCATGCTATTCTTCCATGTGTGTTAACTCCCAAAATGATTACATCTCAATTTGAAATTCTATAAAACCTGTGAAAAACATTTAAAATAATGGGACGATCATTCAATTTCCCAGTATGGAGTTTTAAAAGCACTGAAATACCCTTTAGGAAATTTTTCATTAAAAATTACATTCATTAGTGTCTCCAAAATAAAAGTTTAAAAATAATTTTTGAAATACCTTTTGAAGACTTAATTGAAATTACCTACGCTTTAAAATATTATACTAATATTGAAATTACTTTTGTATAAAAATAGATTTTAATATAATCAAGTGATTTTTAGAAAACATTACACAAGATTTTGAAAACAAAAACATAGGATTTGAAACATTGAAGGCTATCTTGGGCCTACCTAGTTTCTGAGGGATGGGTTCACTTCCCAATTCTGTCCCATATTTACAACATTCAAGTTCCATATTTTATAAAAATATTTTAATCTTGCATTACTTATAAAAAATTTCATTGGTGTTTTTTATTTTGAAGACTTTTCACTTCATTAAAATACACATCCACTTTTATATTTATATATAATTATATATATACATAAATATAGGAACTTTCATTGCATATCACTTGAGAGTTTGGTTACAACCAAAACTCACGACCCTTACCCTTTACATAAACATCCATGTAACCAAATATTTATAAAATTTTACTACTTCACCCATTTTAAAAACGCAATATTGAATAAAAAAATTAAAAGAAATATTTTTTAAATTTATTTTATGCTTGAAATAATGACATGAATGAATAAAATAAAAAAAATTTAAAACATATAATTTTGTCTTCTTAAAATTAATCAATAGAAAAAGATAATTATGTGCCACACATAAAATTATCAAATTATAATTTCTTTATTAATATTTTCATGGATCTATTTATATATTTATATAAAATTTTAAGACCTTAATATTAAGTACATATATATATATACATGAAATTAGAATTTGATCTTGAATGTTGAATAATTAAATTTTTATATATGTTTCAATAATACGTACACATATATCATACACTCATGTAAGATACTCAGATGACTTAATCAAAGTGTGAAAAAATATTACTTCAATATATATTTATATATGTATATATGTATAAAGCATAAACCTAAAAATTAAATATAAAACTAAACAAAAATTTACATACACACATATTCAATTCAGGAATTAAAAATATAGAATTTGAATTGATACAAGTATAAAACACATAATCAAAATATTTAAGTACTTAGAAAACCTAGAAGAAAAAATTATTGAAATTTAGAAATAATACCCATACATATATTTTGAGAAGTATAAGAATTTGAAAATTAGAAATAAATGATTTTCACCTAAATAAAATTCCTTAGTTTAAAAAATAGTTTCAATAAAAATATAACTCTTTACATGAACTTAAATTTGTACTTGAATTGATAAATAAACATAAGTCTCTAAAATCCAAACACTAATGTATAAACCACCTTTAATAATAATCAAATTGATCTTAAAAATAAATAGATAGATAATCTATTTTAAATTTAATAAATTATAAATCATAATTTGAAAATAAAATAAATAACAGTATATCCCTTACCATTTTTATGCAGAGATGAAATTTTTTATTCTTTATCTCATTTGCCGAATGAAATCAAACATTATCTCCCCATATCTCAATCGAGGCACATATCATATCCTCAGAATTGGAAACATAAAGAAATGAGAACATGACTTCACCCCAATGCCTTGCTAGACATGATTATACTAAGAAACAATAATGAAGTGTAAGAAAATACCATGGCAATGATTCTTATTTATTATAGTTGAGAATCTCATTTTAAAGACATAGTGTCACTCTAAAACTATTATTGGGATGACACAAGAGACAATAGATATGCTTAGTGTTACAGTAAGGGACCTACTGAGAATTTAATTAGCTACAAGTTTTGGTGCAGTATTAATTTTAAACTTAAAAACTATAAAGTTGTTTAGTATTATTTTCTTGATAATGTTAAGATATTTAAGATACAAAAAAAATCAATAAGATTCTTTGTCAAGTAATGAAAAATCTAATTTTTTTGAAAAATTATACACAAAACATTAACATTAACTATTGAATGAAAAAATTCAAGATAATCATAAATAAATACTGGTAGGAAGAAGTGGACAATTAACAGCCGAATTATGTGGAAGATTTAGACACCAAAATTAAATGCATGAAACCTTCTTATAGATCTACAAGATTCTTACTAGGAGGTCATTAACAAGATCTAACTTATTTGGAAACGGTGCTTGAAAACATTTAGTGTTCTTTCGAAATAAAACCGCATTTGGGCTTGACTCGAAGTCATATCTAGATATGTACACCTCACTCGGCTTCAACTTACTCAGCCTCACATCCTACCAAATATGAACTTGTGCCTCACTCAACAGCATTGGCTTAGACTCACAAAAGTGAATACCTTTCCCTCTACCCAACACCTTCAAACCTAATTTCATCTACTCAGCTTGAGCTCATGAGGGAGAAACCCTTGGTCTGATGCACCACGCTATTATGGATTCTAATTATTCATTCTTTTTTTTTCTAATTTTCTTAAAAAATTGACTATAATTTTTATTTAACAATATTTCAAATAATATATTATTTTAAAATTAATAATTATAATATATATATATATATATATAATATTTTATTTTTGAAATAATAATTTTTCAAATTTTATATTAAAATTTATTTTATATTAAAAATAATACACGTACATATATTTTAGTTTAATTATATTATAATTTGTAATTTATATTTATTCAATAATTTTCTATAATTATCATTCTAATTTAATTTCTTTTATAAATAATGAACTTATATTTTAGTTAAATAAAATTCTAAACATAATTTATAGTTATAAGAAAGTTCCTAAATATATATATTACATTGAAAGTAATAATAAGATTATTTTATGTAAAAGAACATTTCTTTAATTATTATTACTAATCTTGTTATTTTTTTACCTTTAGTTAAAAAAATTAATTTACAATATATATAATTTAGACTAATTTAATTCAAAAATATTAAAAAAATATTTATAATTAAAAATATTAATTTAATGAAAATTTAATTTTCATAAATTTATGACACAATTTATAGAAATATTATGCAATTTTAAATATTTAAATTAATAAATCAAAGTTTGTTTTGATTATAATTCAATCAATTTAATAAAATAATTATTACTAATCTCTTAATTTTTAGGATCTTACAAAATATTTTATAAAAAAATATTTAACATAAAGTAAAAAATATTTTAGGCTTATATTATTTCTATTATTAGCATTTTAGAAAGAAATAAAAAATTAATCAAATTTTCTTCTTATACCTATAATTTTAAATAATTTGAAATTTATAAACATAATACACATTTTATAAAAATATTTTTTATTGAAAAATATTAATATATCCAAAACATTTAATATTAAAACATAATTTTTAATAATGGATTTTGGATTATTTTAAAAATACATTAATTTATTGAATATATTAGTTTATTTGCATTTAAGATATAAAAATACTATCTCTTAAAATACAAAGTAATATTTTATAATGGCAATAAAATTTTACTTTGATGACACAAAATTAATTAGTTTCATAAATTTTTTTATTAAAAATTATTCCTTTATTTTATAAGAAAAATACCTAATTAAAAAAATTGTTATTTGGATTTATTGGGATGTTACATTATCTCATTTAATTTACCAACTTTTTCTGTTTAGGTAATATTGTGAGGAAATTTTCAAGAATGTAACCATCCAGCTTATATCATATACACACCTTCCTATCTTTTGGTAAGCTTCACTTTCGAGGTAACTTTTATTGAACGTATACTTCTTTATCAGAGATTTCATCCACCATTCAAATCTCCATGTGTGTCTCTCATATTGATTGATTGATTTCTTATGATTCCTTCTAGTTACTTGAATTTTCATGGAAAGTATTCTATTTTCTATAAAGTGTATTTTTCTTATAAATAAGTGTAATCTTTTATGGGATATGACATCTTTCAAAAATTTCTTCTTAGGTGCAACCTTCTTTTTAGTTTCAAATTGTTTACACCTCAAGGTGGACTTACATTCTATCTTCCTTTAATCTTATTTTAGGTTTTATGGACTCTATAAATTAGTGTTAGTTGAGTTATAATTGATATACTTAATCCAAAAATATTCATCAAATAACCAATTCTTTCAAAATATCCACAAAAATTTTCAACATTTTAAAATCTATTAGATGTTAATATAAATTTCTTCTTCTATGAGGCTTATGAGTGTTTAACTAAATTTCCTAAAAATTTCATTTTTCTACCTTCAATGTTTTTATTATTATTTTCACATACCTCAGAATATTATTTCAATAATAAATAGCCCTGAGTTCAAACATTCCAAAACCCCAATAATTTATGATAAACCTTGAATCATTTTGTTATGTCAATTTTTTACTGGCAAAGTGTTCTTATGAAACTTATTTACCCCATGTAATTTTTGGGAGACTTATTCCATTAATTTTTTCTTTCACTATTAATAAAGTGGTGGTTTTTTATATAAATTTATTCACCCATATTTTTGGGTACTTAAATTATAACCTACACTATTAAAAGGGTAAGAATTAGTGCAATTTTTTCTATAACTTAGTGTGAATTATTTTTTTTGTCTTAGCAGAAGATGATACTTATGATTTAATCATATTTTTCTTACTGATATGTTCAGTCTTTCTAGAAGTAATACTCCATTTAGTAATATAAATAGTGACTATTCTATTATATTTATGGGAAGATTCAATTTGAGTGGCTTTTAGGATTTCTAATTTTATTCCCAACTCAAGAAAGTTCAAATTGAATGCGTTCTTCTAGTTTTCAAGGACCTTTACTTTCTCTTCACATTATTCTTTTACCTTCCTAAAATTTTCATCATAGATCTTAATATATTCTTGAAAATAATTTTCATGATCTTTAATTCTTATTTCTTTTTTCTCTATCTAAGAGTTCTTGGGATTTATAGTTTCTTTCATTGCATGGAATAAATCTGTTTTTTTAAAGTGATATATATATCATACAAACATTCCTATGAAATTTTTATTTGATTAAGAGAGATTTTTCATTACAAGGTATCATTTATTATTCATTATCTTTCTTAAGTTTAATTAGAGTCTTACACTTATGGAAATTCCAACCTAATTCCTATTCCATTCCATTGGATTTATGTTCTAACCATGTGATTTCAACCTACTTTCCCTTAATATATTCAAGTATATAATTAATAACTTATATAGGTAAATGTTTAATGTAAACCAGAATTTCATAATTAAAATATTCAATATTTTAAATTTATTCATTGTCTTTATAGCTTGAAAAATAATATTCTACAGTAGAATTTATTCTCAATGATTTTTCATTCACTCACTTTAACTTCTGATAGTGTTATATTCCCCCTTTATTGATTTTTAAGAGATTAACTTCCACTTTTTTTGAGATTATTTCTACTTCCAGTTCATCATGGTTTTGGTCAAAACTTCCATATTTGTACTACCATGTATGGATTCTATTTTTTTTACCTCATTTGTAACTTCCTTATCTTATTTTGGATTTTTTTAACTTCAATAAAGTCCCACTTTATGTAAATTAATGAAAAAAACTGAGAACAAAAACATGTATATCCAAATAGAGGGAAACATCCCTTTAATATCAATTAATATTCCTAGGGGATCATGTAGTCACCTTGGGGGGGTGATTTGTAGTGAACAATTTTTACCAATTTAGTTCATCTTAAATTATTAATTTCATTATTTGGATTGAACCAATATCATAAATTATATTGTATGGATATTTATAAATATTCCCTCACTATTTTTCCTTTATGCTATAAGGATAATGTAAAGTAAATAGAACATTTGTATTTTTATAAGGTTCTTCCTCAATGTGGGGAACCTACTCCTTTATGTGTTGACTCTCATTGATTCATAAATTTTCTACTATAATATCTATCACAAATTACATGTGTTGTAGGATAAAAACACCATTAACCTTAATGCTTCATAATATAATGAAATTAGATGATATTTATTATATGTTTTCATAAAATCCAAAATATTGACTAGAATGGAGTGGTTTATATTAGAACCACCTGTCTTCAAGGATTATCTTCAAGCTATTTCATGGATAGATCTTTGATCGCCAGATGAACTTCTGCAATACTCAACATGCACGTCATCCCCATTCATGCTTTCAGAAGAATAGAATTATGGAACTCTCACCTAATCACTCTTCAACTTCTATAACTTCTATAATTTATAACTTGAGGTTAATTTATATTTCCTCCTTATCTTGAATATTTGGAGAACTCAATCTGTACTTAGTATCTTCATGTTCTTATCTTCTCAACTCTTTGACCCTTCTGGTCTTCTGATGGAAATTTTTGGTTGGCTGATTCTTATCCCTTTTCTTATTTATTATATTAATATATCTCTCAATTCTTATTTTTCATTATAATTCACTCATGTGTTTTTTCCCTTTATATATCCAAGATTCCCATGATAAATGTGGGGAATAGAGATGTTTCAATTTAAAATTTCAACCCTCTTAACTCTTGAATTGACAGCCTCTAATATTTTTTAAAGATGTCAGGATTTGACGTCACCATAGTTCTCAATAAAAATGGATTCAATAATATTAAAATATACATAATATTTCATCTTGATTCATGAAATTTCCTTCCATGAATATTTCACTTTGTATATCCATCTCAACATCATCATAATGTTTGACTTTACAACAGTGTAATGTCCTAAAATCTTACAATAAATGTTATTCTGATGCAATCAATATTTTATGTCTAGTTATTCCTTTACCCTAACTCAATATTCAATAAAATTTAGTAATTTGAACATTCTCCAGCATAATTCATATTCTTTCACACATACCATGTGTTTGTCAAAGGATGTTTTCATCACTTTATTTTATAAGGGACTGTTTATGAAGCTAAACTATGGGCCATTATTTTTGTGGTGAAGAATGTTATCTAAAAAAATTGGAATTTTATATGGGTTGAATCTAATTTTGATATTGCAATTAATTCTATCAAATCACATTCAAGGGATGTACCACATAAGGTTCTACCTCATGGGATTAGCTGTCTCAACAGAATAAGGTGTCTTAATCTTGTGGTGACCCATGTTTATAGAGAGGCCGACCAGGATGTCATTGTTTTGTCAAAGATATATATCATAAATATGAGTACCATGTGGTCCTTCAGGATACTTGAACACTATGAAAAGTTGGTGGTAGATGACATGAGAGTAGTGGAACACTCTCATCTTTGTAAAAAACCCCTAGTAATTCCCCTTATGTACTTTTACTTTTATTTATTAATTTTTTGGGGTAGTATGTCTGGACCTTGTCTTTTTGAGTATTGGATTAAAACATCTTCTTCTAATTGAATAAACCCTACAAAATATTGATTGACTTATCCTCCAGTATCTAATATTCTAACCTTATTATTATCTAGATTCAACTTAACTTCATTCATTAGTTTCCTCTTTTGATTATCCCAACTCTTGATCATTATTCTGATTAATTCAAACTTCATCATCCGATTCCTCTTTCTAGATATTTTTCTTCTATAAATTCCTAATTATGTATTTAATTAGGATCGATCTTCTGAAAATCCTAATCCTAGAAATCTTATAAGGCACCTCGTCATTATCTTGGAGCATTATTATCCCTTTTGATAATTCTATATTTATGTTAACTTAAAATATCTATGATTCTTTACATGAATCCTCAACATCCAGTGAGGAAAAATTTATCAAATCCTACCTTTGTATTTTTAAACTCAACCTAGCTTGGATCACTATTAGCCTTTTAATAAAGGCATTTTATTCTAATGAATGAAGATCATAACATCAAATGACTTGGTAATTCTAAAACCTTTAGTTGTTTGAGTTTCTCATCTTATGCTTATAGATACTGGTAACTTTCTGTTACACCAACGCCAATATTTATCTTTTTTGAACTCATATAACTCCTTACATAATATCATTTTGGACATTCTTTTGGAATTTCAAATACATTAGTATTTTGTGTTTCAAAACTTTTTCTGTAGTATAATACTCTTGATATTACCCAACATATTTTTTTCAACATATCTTCTAATGGAGCCACAATTTTTAATTTTCCATATTTATGGAAGAAAATACCTTTGAAATATTAATGTAAAATTTCATTCATATAAATAAAACATAGGGCTTTTTCAATTCTTTAGTGTGGTTCATCTATTCAATTATCATAGTTTATCTGGAATTAACTCAAACCTTCAATCTATTATTTGAGGTCTCCAATCTCCCCACTTGCTAGAACTTACTTCTTCAACTCCAAATGATTTTGATAGTGCATCTTCATTATTTAAAACTAGTCATAAATATATTTTTTATTTATATTAATCAATAATCTCATGTAAATATATGATTCTAGATGTAAAAATTACCTTATATTTCTCATTTATGAATCAACAACACTTAACTCAAATTTTATTTATTAATTATAAAGACATGAGTTCCTATTAATATCCAATCAGAGGATTCAATCATATAGAATTTAAAGATTCATCTGAAGTGTTTATTACTCTAATGGTTAATATATATGTAATATGATCTTTGAGTGTATTTTCATCTAGAAAATATATATTAAACTTATTATCCTTCAACTTACTCATTGAATTCATCACAAACTATTGATAACAAATACAATATATCATCATCATCATCATTAAATGTGAACATCACCTTACTTTTTAATGTTTTGGATTATTTAAGAAAATTTCCGACCACATAGTTTTCATATAGTGAAAACTATGTTATAAGGTATATAGTTTATGACATAGTTCTTCACATAGCAAGCACATGGTTTATCCAAAAGATCGCCCAAATTGTATGAATTACCTTTTTGTTAAATGTTGGAATTTCTTAAATAATCTTCTTATGAATTAAATAGTAAAGGGGTCCTTTATTACCTAACTAATTCAATGCACTCCAATATTGAAGCTAACTGTCGATACCTTATTTTGTTCCCTTGATTATTGACTGTTTTACTTTCGGTTCAAGTGATCCCCATAAAGTTTCAACCCTATTTCACATCTCTTTCCTCCTATTCCTCGTTTATTCTTCTTTATCATGCTCTAGTTCATATCACTAAAAGCCCAAGGTGATAAGTGATCTTATGTTTATGATTTTGGTGGTTTAGGGTGAAAACATTATTCCCTCAAGCCCATCTAATTCTTTATTTGGGGATTTTGTGTCATCTACTCTTGCTTGAGGTTGGTGTTTCCATGACTATTCATTTC
Source organism: Viscum album (assembly GCA_963277665.1). NCBI lineage: Eukaryota > Viridiplantae > Streptophyta > Magnoliopsida > Santalales > Viscaceae > Viscum > Viscum album. The sequence continues at coordinate 550,370,061 of OY728148.1, forward strand.
TTTGACACACCGTGAGATTCTTGGGTATTATAAAATGGTTTTCCTTAAAATATTTCATGTATTATGAATTGTGGTGATTTACTATAAAAACAGTAATGTATTTATTGGATTTTAACATAGGTTACATATAAATTTTATTTTACAAAGTTTTTTATAAAAGGGATATGCCCTCCATTTTTTTGATAAAATGATTAGGAGGGATTTCACCGGATATTTGGATATTAAAATTTTTGTCTTTGATTATAATATTATTTCATGTAGTTTCATTTTGAGTTTGAGGTGTGATTTGGTTTTTTATCAATTTTTGATGGGTTTACTTTGGAAATACATTTCATATTCATATGTGATCCCTTTATATGGTTTTACTTATATCAATACACATTATTTGGTTAATTGAATATTATATGAAATAATATTTTATTCTACTTTGAACTCTTATTATTTAAAATTAGATTTTCAAGGATGTTACATGAATTTTAAAAAATTTCTTTGAAAAGGTGTTATAAAATATAATGGATTTGGAAATGGGTTTCAAGGGAATTTTGAGAATATATTACTAGTTTAAAATAAAAGGATTGGTTGAAACCATTTAAATGGTTTTATCAAATGATTTACACCCTCAATCGAATCCTTAAATCCTTATTATATGTGTGATCTTTTAACTGTCTATAATTGTGATGTTTTTATGTATAACCTAGAGGGGTTTTTCATTATAGTATGAATGGAGGATGTATGTAGACATGAATATATGACATATTAATTGTGATTTATATTTGATAAATGTTACCCCACCTCTTATCTCTATCATTTTGGGAATCCTAGGTTTCTTAGTAAGTGATTGAGAGACATATACTCTCTTGTCAATATAAGGATGACTAGATAACCCTTGGTATAGGATATTCCTTTGACTTGGGGGAGTTCCACCAATGAGTCTATGTTTTAAAATCCAAGAGGTTATTGTCAAAGGATGTGTACATCGGATGGGGAATGGTTCAACTCAAGAAAATATAGGCAAATCTCATAGGACACTAAGGAATATATAATGATTATATAGTCTATATTGTTTTGTATTTCCTATAATTTTTTTATTACTATGCCATGTTATTATTATTTTTCTCAGTCATGAAATTTTCTCATATTTTTTATTATATTATGATTCTTCCATAATTTAGTAATTTACTAATACTTCTATTTTATTATTTTCTAAGTACCTAGCTTGTTTTTCTATTTAATTTATGTATATAACTAATTAGTTTTTCTTATTCAGTAGATGTTTCTATATGTTAATTTTGAGTTTTTTTTTGTGTAGTTTATTAAAAATGATTTAAAAAATGGATATCTCAAATACATTTTTTAAATAGTTTATTTAATTTTTTTTATCATTTTCTAAAGCTTGTTCTATGTTTCAAATGGTGATTTAAAAAAAATCTTATGAGTTATTTTTCTTAAGATAATGAAAACATTATTTTAAAATATATAATTTAAAACTACAATTTATGGTTTTTTTTCAAAAATTAAAACTTTCATACTATTTTGTGTAATCCCAGTTGCCTCCTTTTTTATCCTATACTACACAAACCTTTCAGTACTTATAGACCAAGTGGATTTTTATTAGTTCATGTATGGGTATTGAGGAGTTCCTCAATAGAACCCATTTATTGGGAAAAAGTGGGTGTAGTTTTTGAGTTTATTTTTGGTGGGAAAACTTAGAGATACATAGAGATCATAGTTTGATGTTTTAGTACTATTTTGGATTGTTTATAAATAATCGAATCTAACTATTATAGTATTTTGGTTTTTGTTTCAGTTATGTTGTATTTATCTTAAGTACGATATTTATTATTTGGTGATTTTTTGGTTTTATATTTATTTTAAATTATTTATTTCATTTATCATGAACTCCTAATGTATGGATGCCTCATGAATTTTTTTTGGAATAATTATTCTATATAATTAATATTATTTATTGGGATAAATTATTACCCATTGCATATGTTTTTATTTCTTGACACTAGTTTCTAACTTTTGAAGATAAATAATACCTTTGAGAAATTCCATGGGCTAGATTGAGTACCTAATTGAGTGGTAAACAACATTGGTTCCTGAAAAAATGGTATCAAAGTTCCCTTGTTATTTGGGTAGTAGTGGTTGATGCGAGTTAAGAAAATAAGAACTCAATAGGTGGGCTTGACTATAATCTACTTAACTCATAAACAATACAATACTTGAGTTACCATGATATTTTGGGTTATAAGTCTTTGTTTATTAGGATCATATATTTATTTTTGGTATGTTTTGAATAATATTAGTTGTTTTTAAGGTTAGGTTGAATATCTATGGATTGTTTGAAGGTTTTTAGGATTTAGTGGTAATAATGAACGAATAACTGAAGGCAAAAAGTTGTCCCATGTGATCTTAAAAACTATATTAAGCCCAAAAACATGGTTTTATTTTTTATTCAAGTGAAAAATTAAGATTTTTCTAATTGTATGAAAAACCATGTGGCCAAACCGGGCACAATCACTTCTCCCCTTGCAAATTTTCTCATGGATTCTAGTTCATTTATATTATCTTTAGAACTTATGTTAGTGTTATTTAGGATGAATTAAGTAGAGTTTTTATGGTGAAATATTATTTCTTAAATTATTTTATATGTGGTTTAATAATGGAGACTTGGGTTTTAAATAAATTTGAAGTTTTATTTTTGAAAATTTTAAAACTCATTTTTGATAAAGGGTTCTCTTTAATGAATTGTTATTTCGGTCAAACAATAATGGTGGTTTAAACTTTAATAAATGTGGATTTTTAATTATTAAAAATGAACCTTATGATTTATAATTCATAAATTATTGTAATGATGAGATTTTTTTGTTTTAAATTTTTTTCTATATTGGATATTATGATTTTAAAAAAAACTTGATGGATTTTGAAATGGTCCAAAAATAGTTTTCGAGAATTGTTTATATTTTTTGTTTTTCGAAAATTATTTTTATGATTTACCCTCATGAATTATTTTGTTGAATTATAATTTATTTTTGGTTGATAATTACATGAATTTTAGTGCTGAGTGATAGAATATTTTTTTTTCAGAATGGTGGATGTGATTTACCTTCTTGAGTTATTATTTTGGAAGTGATTTTTTTCTGGTTGGGTTGTTATAATCTTTGGATTGTTATTTTTTGAAGCTTATGAATTATTTATATTTATATTATGCCTCCAAGAAATATTTTTTTTAATCATAAGTGATAATTATCCAGTACTTCATGTGTGACTCATCTAGTTGACAACTCTACCTAGAACTATGATAGAGTGATCGAACCCGATTCCTCTTAGAAATTTCCTATCTTCTAAGGTGATAAAGGTCTTATAGAGGTATTATACTCTATAAATAAGACTTAATGTATTTTCAAGTCCTTTAGAACTCCTAAATCATTGAGAAAAAAATGTTATTATGAATTTTTAATGATAGACCTAAATGGGAATAGTGGAAAACTTTCATTCCATATCAGCTACAAGATGGTATGACATGGGAATTATTTAAGATCATGTTCATCCAATGGTATTTCTATAAGGATGTAAATGAGAGGAAATCTATGGAACATATGAATCTTTATTAGACTAAATAAATGATTAAAGAGCATGATAACTATTTTGATGATATAATTTCCTTTTCTTCTGATATAGTATCCAATTATTCCATGAATACAATATGTCTGTGATGCTAATTAGTTTAGGAATTAATTTCTGAGTTACTTTATAGATTTTATTAATTAAAATATTTTGTAACATAATATTGGTTTAAAGAGTTATTTTTTAGCGGGAAAAATATGGGGGGTGTAAAACATATCTCTCTAGGTGCTAGTAAAGGCTTCCAATATGGTGGGAGTCAGAAGATAAAAGAAATAAAGCTTTATAATTTAGATGATTTGTAAGAGTATTATATTTCTCTTTATGATTCTTTATTAAGGAATAGATCTCTTGTATGTTTCCATTGTGGCCATTTTGGGAATTCCATACACTCATGTATGATGATTCTATGATCATATCACCATTGTGGCTAGCTAATAAATATTTATAAATTCTATAATTTGAAGTATTGGAAAGAGAATAAGTCTTTCACACCCTTTAAATTATGATAGTATCTTAAATAATATGTTGAGGTATTTATCTATATTCATCTTATTCTTCTCCTTTTTGTTAGATTGTTGTTGGTTTTTATGAGTGACTTGTGTTTTGTGAAATATCAAACCTTGTGTCCATTTGGAAAGGAACATTTTTTTGAAATTATTAATATTAATTTGATTGATTCATTCTTATTGTGTCTTCTCAGTTAGAAATTAGGGTTTCATTTTATAGTTCCCCTTTTAAGTTAATACCACTTTGTTGATCCACCATGTTAGCATTGTTGTTAAATGGTGGGGCGACCCATTATGAGTCTTAGTTTTATGGAATTTCATGGAACTATCATGTGTGATATTTGAATTTGGGATTTATCTTTGTATGATGGTTCTATTTGAATTTTATAGGATTTAGAGGCCGTGTTAGCAGTATTTCCTCCTTTAAAATTTAAACTCTTTTGACATGTATTTCGTCCTCCTTGAAACTCGGTGACTTTATGGTGGTAGAAAGTGTTATGGTGGGGTGAATTATTAAAACTAAATATTTATTTTACATTTAATATTACTTATTTATTGATTTTATTCTTTTTATTGAGTTTACGGTCCTTTTGTAACTTTTCAATATTGAAGAAAATTTTTATGTCTCGTAGTTAGCACATGGTTAGTGAGAACCATATTATTATTGTGTAGTAAGTTATATATTTTTTAAAAGAGTTATTTTCATGGTTAGTGCAAGGTCTTTCCATCCAAGTTTATAAACTAAGTGACACTCAATTTCTTATCTATTTAGGGGAGAACAGTTGGCTCATGTTACGATAAAATGTGCTTCCAAACCATAAAACATTCCTAATTTTAAATTTTTTTCATTTTCTAATCTACCTTTATATTAATTAAAAAATAAAGGTGTAACACCCTAAGTTATTAAAAAATAAATTTAAATGCATGAAACTTTTTTTAAATTAAATATTTATAACTATACATTAAACATAATTTTTCTGCTTTTGTGATTTGAATTTTAAAAAACGATCATCTAATTTTGTGATCAGTAAGTTATTCGGAGTTTGATAGAACCAACATGTTTTTTTGAATAGTAACATACAATTATGAATAGTAGTATGAATAGTAATATGACCCTTATGAATAGAAAATAATAATATTATTTTATTTTCTTAAGGATATAAGATATTGAGATTTTGTTTAAATTTTCAAGGTGTTAAAAAAAGAGTTATAGATTTAATGTTGTAATTTTGGAATAAATTTTGATTTTATTTAAAAATTTAATTAATAATATTTAGAAAATTATTTTCAAAAAATAGAGGTTATTTTTGAATTCTACATGTAAAAAAATTGTTATGTTGTATTTTTGGAATTTTCCTAAAATTCTTGAATTTTTGATGAATAGTAAAATATGATAAAATAAGATAAATACTAAATACTTTTTTTACTACATCATTGGTGATGCAAGGCCAATGTAAGCTCACATGGTTAGAAATAACATGAAATTATTACTATTTGAGGTCACATGAATCAATACAATTTATATTCTTGAGTGAAAAAAATTAATAATGATTAAAATAATGTAAAATCCCTCCTCTCCTACACTATAAATATCACCCTCCTTCCCCTCTTCCTCCCACACCTCTCAAGACATGAGAATTTCCTATTTTATACCCAATAATACTCCCAAGACCATTACCCATGTCCACGACCTTATTTTTTCACCACAAGACCAAAACCAAGGTCCATAATGAGGATCTCAATGATAAGAGATCAAGAGGTAAACATCATCTTTTGTTTTCTTTTGTTTTCTTTTCATTTTCTTTTATATTTTTCTTATTTTATTAACTACCATTATATAAGATGAATTAATGAAATTGAATCTTAAATAATATATATTTCATCATTTTTATGGAATACTCTCTATTATACTTCTTCTCCTCTCCCACTAATTGAAGAAGTTAAAACACCATCAATGATGTGTCGATTTATCGACATCACGGACGATGTGATTTAAATTTATTTTAATTCCATCAATACTGGTCATGAAAGCATTTTTCAGGTTGAACTATAATATAATTTATGTATTATATATTATATAGTACCCCTGAATCATTTTTCACATGTTATTAATTTATAAAATAAAATGAGTTCGTTACGATCGAAGAATCGCCAAACTGACCTAAAAAATATCAATATTGTTTTAACTTATGAATCATCCTCATGTCAGAATTAAAAATGATAAATATTATAATTTTTGTTTCTATAAATATGTAAATACCATTCTATTCCAATTCTGTAGTTAAAATTCAAGTCGACTAGAATATCCATCATGAACAGATCTTGGAAATCATGTAAAGAACACACCCAAAACAATGGAAGGAACAAAATACTAATAATTGAAGGGAGAAATGATGTATTGAAATTATCATATATGGTATTATAAACATGAATGTTTCTTTTAATATATTAATAACACACTTTCAACAATTATAAAACAGTTTTAAATGAGTTTTAAGTAAGATAAACTCGAGGTAAGGGAATTCTTAACCCAATTTCCATTCATTGGGTTAACCTTATACTTCATCATTTATAATGTATTAAATTTTTTTGTGTGATGAATTTTGTTTATATTATGTTTAATTATGTGTATTTTTAGTGTATATACAAATTCCATCCACTCTATTATGTTTCACTTCAATATATGATATTTTAAAAGGGGTTTTCTTTAAAAATCCTCTTTTAAAATTACGTTATTCAAAATTCAAATGAAATGTTTTTATGTAATTATTAATGTTTTATGATTATGTTATGGTTTTTGGATATTGTTTATGATGAACTATGGGACCTATATTTTTCTCCAATGCCTTGGGTATGTGTAAGTTAGAGGTTGGTTGTATGGTTACTCCAAGTTTATCTGCGATGGTTACACAATTTGTAATGTAGCTGTGAGGGTTACAAATTATAAGGTAGTCGAGAGGGTTATAAGATTATATAAGTAAATATCCAAGATACCTTTATGTTTCTATTTATTTTCTATATTTTTTGTGTAAATTTCATGGAAATCTCAAGTTTCACAAAGTAAGTATATATAGGTATAATTATGTCTTTTTTTGAAAATGATTTCACACATTACAAGTATTCATGGACTAATGTTTTCTTTAATTATTTTTATATACCTTACTGATATTTTGGTTCTCATCCCATTTTTTTTAAATAATTTTCATAGGTTATAAGGATGTGTAAAACAAATAAGGAATCTGTGTTAAATGTTATGAATATTTTTCAAAGAAAACATGTTTTATTTAAAAAGTTTTATATTTTGGAAGATAAAAATACTATTTTTTTGGTATATTAACTATATGAATGAGGAATGTTGTGTATGTATTATATCCCAATTATCTAAAAATATAATCATAAAAATATCATCAATTTTAAAGGAAAATATTTCTTGACTAAAATTCAAGATTATGTATTGTAATAAGGTCGGGCCCTTAAAGTTGGTATTAGAGGATGATTTAGATAAATTTAGGGGTTATGATGATGTTAAGAAAATACCATAAATGATTTTTACTCTATGTTTAATTTGAAATGATATAGAATTTAAGAATTACCATGTTTATTCAACTAGGATATATTTGTTCAGAATGGTTTTCGTAGAAGAAATAGGGAAGCTAAAGATGAGAGGCACCGACAGAACAATATCCTTCTGAATTAGCAGCCTGGAAGGGTTAGGATTGGAACCGAACTATTTTTTTATAGTAATGGATTAGATAAACTAGGAAATAAATGGTGGTTTCATCCATGTAAGAGAACAAACAGAGGTACCACAAAGAAATGTGACGATTGTGAAAAATTTTATGAGACAACACCCTCTGGATTTCAATAGAAATTCTAACCCAATAGCAGAGGAAGGATGAATTAAGGCCCTTGAAAAGATATTCAATGTCATGGTCTATTTAGATAATCAAATGTCAAGTCTTTACATTTATCATTTTTATGTTGAATCTGAAAAATGGTTGTCAATGGTCAATAATATCAGGGATAGATAGGATATTGATGCCTTAGTGTGGGATGAATTTAAAAGTCTTTTCCTTGAAGAATATTTTCCTAAGGTGGTGTGACATAGGATGGAGATGAAATTCCTTAAAATGAATCAAAATTTAGAAGATTAATTGGTTGTGTATGAATAAAACTTCACCCAACTAGCGAGGTATGCTCCAAATATTATTCTGTATCATGAAAGAAAAATCAACCTCTTTTACTCATAATTAAATCCATGGTATCACAGGGCACTGGCCTCTTGTAAATTCAAAAGTTATGAGAATCTTGATTTATGTAATGAGAGGGTATATTTGGATATTTTTGATGATCACATTCACATTGAAAACAAGGAGAAGAAGAGGTCAATATGGAAAGCAATGGGTAAGAATCAACCAAATAAATCTGATGGTAAGAAATTCCAGTTTTCTGTTTGTGAAAAGTGTGGAAAACATCACCCTGGGGAATGTCTTACCAAAATTAGGAAGTATTTTAGATGTGGTAAGTTGGGACATATGGCCCAAAATTATAATGAAAATGATCCTAAGAATTATCATCATTGGAAAATTGTTAATTATTTTAAATGTGGAGAGATTGTTCATTATGAAAATGTTTTCCCAAAGAGAGATCTGAATGATGCAATGAAGACATACTTTAAGAAGAAAGGTGTAGTGAGATCATTTGCAACTAAATCAGTAGATGTTGATCCATCCAATGAAGTTGTATCAGGTACCTTGATTGTTTACATAGACTTTGAGTTTTTTTTGATACAAGGTCTACACATTCCTTTATTTATGAGAAATTTTATTGTAAATTGGAAATATCACCTCAACAAATAAGACTTGATCATATTGTTAAAACACTAGGGGGAAATATTATAAAAAATAGGAATTATAATAATCATTCTATTATGGTCTGTGGAAAGATATTACCTATGAATATTTTTGTTTTTTATTTAGTAGAGTTTGATATCATTCTGGGAAAGTATTGGCTTTTTGTTTATCATGATAAGATTGAATATAGAGCTAAAGATTTTGTTTTAAAAAATATTTTCGGTTTGTATTAAAGAATGAACCCACATAGTTGATAACTTATTGGGAAGCTGAGAAACTGTTGAAATATAGAAATTAATGTTATCTTTCTCATATTTTTGAAAATAAGGTAACTATTTAGATTAATGATGTGCTAGTGGTAAATGAATACCTTGATGTTTTTCTTGATGTGCTACCCAGTGTCATACCTAATCGATAAGTCAAATTCACAATTAACACAGTTCCTAATGCTAATCCAATTTCAAACCCCACTTATATAATGGATCAAATGAACTTTTAGATTTGAAAAATTAGTTTCATGATTTTCTTGAAATATTATTCATTCATCCAAGAACTTCACCATGGGGTGCTCTTATTTTGTTTGTTAAAAATAAAGATGGATCCCTGAGACTTTTCATGGATCATAGAGCCTTGAATAGAATCACTATTAAAAAGAAGTATCATTTTCCTCACATTTATTACTTGTTTGATAAGTTCCTAGGAAGTCAGTACTTTTCCAAGATTGACATAAAATATGGATTCAATCAACTCAAGGTAAAGGAGGATGAAATCTCAAAAACAGCTTTTCATACTTGATATAGGCATTATGAATTTTTTGTTATAAAATTTGGGTTAACTAATACACCTTATCTATTCATGAATGTTTGAATATAATATTTCATGAGTTCTCAGATAAGTTTGTGGTTTTGTTTGTTGATATCATTCTTGTGTTTTATAAAATTAAAGCAGATCATAAAAAACATCTAAGGTTTGTTTTTCAAACATTAATGGAAAATAAAATTTATAAAAAATTCAGCAAGTGTGATTTTTGGTTGCAACATATTTCTTTTCTTTTCCACATTTTAAATAATGATTGAATAATAATTGATACTTCAAAAAAAAGTGTTTGATGAATGGCCAATACCTACAAATGTTATGAAGATTCATAGTTATATTGGATTAGCATGATATTACTGACAATTTTTAAAAACTTTACACAGTTATCTATCCAGCTAACTAAGTTAACGTGAAAAGCGTTAAATTTAATTGGATAGAATAATGTGATGTTTCTTTCTAAAACTCAAGAAAAGATAGGTGAATTCTCTAGTTTTGTACTTATCTTCCTGAAATGGTAAGTTTTCATCTATAGTGATGCTTCATTGAAGGAAATTTGTTGTGTTTTGATGCAGAATAATCAGGTAATTTCTTATGCTTCAAGACAACTAAAACTTCAGGAGTTAAATTACCCCACAAATGATTTGGAATCGGAAGCTATGGGTTTTTATTTGAAAATTTGGAGGTATCATTTATATGGATCAAAATGTCAAATATATATTGACCATAAAAGTTTCAAGTACATATTCACTCAGAAGGAAATAAACATGAGGAAAAAATGTTGGCTTGAACTGATAAAGGATTATTAGTGCATGATCAATTACCATCTGGGAAAAGAAAACAAATTGGTGCATGTATTGAGTTGAAAACATCATGCATAATTAACCATGTTATGTTTGGAACATGATACCTTGATTAATGATTTGATGAATTTTGGATTAGATTTTGTTGCTGTAGGAAATACCTTTTTTTTGTTTTAGGGTTCAGTGCAGTCATTATTATCAAATAGAATTAAGCAAGCACTGAAGTAAGATTGTGAGCTACATAAAAAGGTATAATTAGTTAAAATGGGTAAGTTTCAAAAATTTACCCTTGATAAAGATTGCATTTTAAGATTTGGTAAAAGGATGTGTGTGCCTTGTGATTCCAATTTGAAGAAATAATTATTTTGTGAAGCTCATAGTTCTCTATTTTCTGTTTTTCATGGTAATACTAATATATACAGAGACCTTCAGGAGTATTACTGGTGGGATGGAATAAAAAGGGATATTACTGATTTTACCATGAAATTTTTGACATGTCGATAGGTTAAAGTAGAGAGGCAGTTACCAAAGGGGATTATTTAGCCTTTTCCAGTGCAAGAGTGTAAATGTAAGAATGTATACATGGACATTACGGTGGCGCTACCGAAGAATTCTCGAGGTAACAATTTGATTATGGTTATTTTTGATCAACTAACTAAATCTATACACTTTATTTCTATTCTAGATACAATGTCTCTAGATTAGCTTTTTTAACTGTACCTCAAAGATATTTTCATGTTACATGGAGTTCCTCTTTCCATTGTATCTTACCGGGATCCCGAGTTTACTTCTAATTTTTGGAAGGGCATTCAGAAGTCATTAGACCCAAAATTAAATTTTAGTAAAACTTTTCATCCTCAATAAAATGTGAATCTAGAAAGAACAATTCATAATTTGGAGGATATGCTTTGAGATTGGTCAATATACTACCAGGGATGTTGGGATCAATATCTTTCTTAGTTGAGTCTTCTTATTATAAAAATTTTCATTCCAGTATATAGATGACACCTTTTGAGGCATTGTATGGGAATTGGTTTAAAACTCCATCTTTTTGGGATGGAGATGGGGAAAGGATGTTTATGGGACCATAATTAGTATAGGAAGTGGATAATAAAGTGAAGATGATCCAGCAACACACGAGGACAACTCAGAGTAAGAAAAAAAGTTATGAAGACAATAGGAGGAAAGAACTTTCTTTTGAGATAGGTGATTATGTTTTTCTTAGAATCTCATCATAGAAAAGTGTTATATGTTTTGGTAAAAAAAAGGAATGATAATCCCATGGTTCATTGGAACTTATAAAATCAAATAGAATGTTTTAAAAGTCACCTATCGAGTAGATTTTCCTCCGAGTTTATCTCAGGTACATAATGTTTTTCATGTTTCGATGTTGAGAACATATGTGCCAAATTCATCTCATGTTTTGAGCTGAGAAATAGTTTAGGTGGAAGAGAACCTTTCTTATGAAGAGAAACCTATTCAGATTCTTCATCGAAGAGAAAAATTATTGCAGAATAATATAATCCACTAGGTAAAGGTTTTGTGGAGAAACCAATTGTTGAAGAAGTAACATGGAAATATAAAAATGCTATGAGGGAAAGGTACCCTCACTTGTTTAATAAGTAAATAAAATTGCGAGGATGGAATTTTTCAGAAGGTGGGGAAAATGTAACACAACATATGTTAAAAAAATTGAAATGAATGAAACTTTGTTTTATATAGATATTTATAACTATCCTTTAAACATAAATTTTCCACTTTTATGATTTTAATTTCAAAATATTGTCATCTATGTTTATGATCAGTAAGTTATTTGGAGTCTAATAGAACCAACTTATTTTTTGGTGAATTGAAAAATACCCTTATGAATAGTAATATGAACCTTATGAATAGAAAATCATATTATTATTTTATTTTCTTAAGGATATAAGATAATGAGATGTTGATTAATTTTTCATGGTGTTAAAAAATGAGTTATATATTTAAAATTATTATTTGTGAATAAACTATGATTTTATTTAAAAATAAAATTTATAAAATTTATAAATTTTTATTCAAAAAATGGAGTTTATTTTTGAATTCGACATGTTGAATAATGGTTAGGGTGAATTTTTGGGATATTTCTGAAATTCGGGAATTTTTTATGAATAGTGAAATACGATAAAATACGATAAATACTAAATACTTGTTTTACTACATCATAGGTGATTCAAAGTTGACGTAAGCCCAATTGGTTTAAAATAAAATGAAATTATTACTATTTGGGGTCAAGTGAATCATGACTATTCATAGTCTTGAGAAAAAATATTATAATAATGATTAAAATAATGTAAAATCCTTCCTCTCCTCCACTATAAATACCACCCTCATTCCCCTCTTCCTCCCACATCTCTCAAAAATTTAGAATTTCCAAATTTCTACCCAATACAACTCCCAAGACACTTTTCCATTCCCAAGACCTATTGGTGTTACCAAAAGTCCAAAACCAAGGGCCATAAGGAGGATCTCAAGGAGAAGAGATAAAGAGGTAAACATCCTCTATTGTTTTCTTTCTTTTCTTTTAATTTGATTTTCTATTCTTCTTCTTTCCTCACCTCCCATTATCCAAGAGGAATGAATGATCCTGTATCTTACATATGTATTTCATCATGTTTATTTAAGAATCACCATTATACTTCATCTCCTCTCCCACTTATTTAAGAAATTAAAACACTTTCCGTGTTGTGTCAATTTACCGACATCATGGAATATGTGATTTAATTTTTTTTACATTCTTTAGACTGGTAATGAAACCATTTTAATGGTTTAACCAGATTATAATTTATGTATTATATCTTATATAAAGTTCTGGAATCATTTTTTACACATGTTACTAGTTTATAAAATAAAACAAGTTCATTATGATTGGAGAATCGCCAAAATGACCTAAAAAATATCAATAATGTTTTAACTTATGAATCATACTAATTTAAGAATTAAAAATGATAAATGGAATAATTTATGGTTCTAAAAATATGTAAATACCATTCCATTACAATTCTGGAATTTCACTTCTAATAGACAACAATATACCTCAGGAACCAAACATGGAAATCATGTAAAGATCGCACCCAAAATAGTAGAAAACAAATAATAACAATTAAAGGGAGAAATGATGTAATGAAATGATCATATTAGGTATTATGAAAATGAATATATTTTTTTAAGATATTAATAACACTCTTTTAACCATTATAGAGGTGTTTTAAATGGGTTTGAAGTAAGAAATACCTGAGTTAAGGTATTTCTTAACCCAATTTCCATTCATTGGGTTAACCTTCTACTTCATTATTTATGTGGTATTAATGTTTTTTGTGTGATTAATTTTGATTATATTTTGTTAAATTATATTTATTTTTATTTTATATAAATATTCCATCCAATATATTAAGTCTCACTTCAATATATTATATTTGAAATGGGATTTTCTTTTATAATTCTCTTTTAAAATTTTGTTTTACAAAATTCAAAAGAAATGTTTTTATGAAATTATTAATTTTGTATGATTATTTTATTGTTATTTGGAATTTTTTATTATGAAGGGTGAGACTTATATTTTCCTCTAATGCATTGGGTATGTGTAAGTTGGAGGTCGACCGTACGGTTACTCTATGTGTAACAGTGATGGTTGTACAATTTGTAAGGTATCAATGAGGGTTACAAATTACAAAGTAGCTGAGATGGTTACAAGATTATGTAAGTAATAACCCAAGATACCTTTAGGGTTCTATTTATATTCTGTATATTGTTTTGGAAATCTAATGGAAATATCAGGTTTCACAAAGTAAGTTTATATAGGTACATGTATGTCTTTTTTTGAAAATGATTTCATATGTTACTAGTATTCATGGACTAATATTTTCTTTCCTTATTTTTATATCCCATATTGATCCTTATTTTCTCATCCCAAGTTTCTAAATGATTTTTAGAAATTATAAGGATGTGTAAGACAAATAAGGAATCCATGTTTAATGTTATAATGATTTTTCATAGAAAAAATATTTTATTTAAAATGATTCATATTTTGGAAGATAAAGATACTTTTTTTCTTATCTTATCTATATGAATGTGGAATTTTATGTATGTATTAAATCACAATTCTATGAAACTCTAAACTTGAAAAGATTTACAATTTTAAGGGAAATTATTTTTTACTAAAATTCAATATTATGTAATATAATAAGGTATGGTCCTTATAAAAGTTGTCCTCTCATCCTTTACTCATATGATTTATTATGGGGGAGACCTATATATGGGTCCCTACTCCTCATCCCTCAATTTTTGAATTCTATCTTTGAGTTTAGGGGATTATCCCCATGTTTCAACCCTATTTTTGATTCCCCAAACCCACAATCATGGTTCCAATTCTAAATACAAATTCATTACATAATGGTTTTGATACCAAATGAAGAAAAACAAACTTAAACATCCATAAATACAATAGCAATAACCAATATTGATATATTACATATCCAAGAGCTTTTAGGTCTAGTGTTTCAGAGAATTAGTAAGAACCTTTAATTAATAAAACCAATATATTTCATGTGAAATGGATTTTTTTCACATGAAATCAATGATTCCTTATTTTAAAATAAATATTTAACATCACTAAAAAAATTCTCCAATCATGAAACCCTTATTAACATATCATAGAAAATATCCTTCATCATAACCCAAGTAAATGGAAACGTAATAAGGATGAGCTAAAATACTCAATAAGTGAAAACAATTCTATGATTCATAATAATGATAGATAACATGAAAATGAGAATAATATATATCTATAAGGAACATGGAATCGTTAGAGTTTTAAAGAAGGTATAATATAAATATAGATAAACCTCATAAATAGTTCAAAAACATACCATATCATAAAAAATAAGAGGCACAAGATAATAATCAGAATCTATGGAGAGGAATATATGAATTTTACATAAATTACGTTAAAAATACATGAAATATGAATAGTAAGTTTCATCAAGAAAAATGGGTTTAAAAGGGGGATAATTCTTTCATGATGAAAATTTTTAAAATGAGATTATTTTTAAACTTTTGTTACAAAAATAGAAAATGACCCATGAAAATGATTTTAAGAATATCACTTCTAATTTTTTTTCAAGACATCCAAAGGTAGTGAAAACTGATCTTAAATAATCAATGAAGTATAATTAACAACATTATAGAAATAATATAATGAATACTGACATGCAAGAAATATATCCATTAAAAGGATGAGAATTGTTATCAGCAATATCATATTTTTTGGAGAATGAAATCCATCAATGAAGATAATTTTGATTTAAATATGTGATTTCTCTAGATAGAAATATAAAATATCATAAATTATAGAGAAATCGAATAATGAATGAAACATAGAAAATCATAGTCAGGGAAGGATGTTTATAACCCGATGATAAGGAAATTAAGTCAACAAAACCCATATTAGGAAAGTAAGGTATAAACTATAAATGCTCATGGGAGGAAATGAGACCATAAATTCATTATAAATGAACATAAAATAGTAAGGTGAACATTCAAGAACATGAATTTTTAATGAATTTGTTTTTTTCCATATACATCTTTCAAATATTTATATTTATATTTTCAGAGATATGGGCTGAGATGCTGCAAAATTTTTACGACTGATGATCTTAGAATTGATATTTGAAAAATATTAAATATATTAATATCCAACATAAGAAGTCTTCCTAAAAAAGTGTAATAACTCCAAAATTGAGTCTCATATCAGAAACTTGATACCAAAGTTAAGTTCAAAATGTGTTCTTCACCCTAGGCATGATATAACCTTCATTGACATTAGGAATTTGAAAAAAATGTTAGTAGGAGTAAAAAATGAATGAATGAATTAATTTTATTTTCAGTGATGCAATGAACTAATATTCCTCTATTTAATATTTATTATAAACTATTCCATGGTTTATCTATATAACCCTAATAATTGTTAGTGAATATTGGAGTAAGTCTTGATGAACAAAAATGATAGATTGAGGATCATTCATGCTAAGAGAAATCGAGGATCTCACAAATGAAAATGATACAAATTCATATTTCATTAGTGGTCAATCCATCTAGAGGATGGATGTTTTTTATCTATATTATCCTTGTTTTTTATCCTATTATTAATGTGAATCAATCAACCTACTAATTGATTTGTGGATCGATCATATTATAGGTATGTAATTATTATGTTGGGAATTATGGTATTTTCATTTGTTGAATTAATTTGTATCTCTTCATTCATTATTTTAATAAAAATGAAAAATGATCAATACAAACATTGGATGAAGTCCATTCGACAAGTTTTCTCCTTGTGAATATATTCTCCCATTCTTCATTTATTCATCACTGATGATCATTTTAGCCAGTGGTTTGACGAATAAATTGTGATCAATAAGTTAAAACCCATTTTTTGGTGTAATAGATTGATGATGGTAGCAATATTTGATGGTGATGATAGTGGATCGAGTTCATATTTTTAGATATTTGGTTGTGGTTTTGGTTTGTGATAGTGTAACAAATATACGGTGAATGTCTCCCAATCGATTTGGATGGTTAGAAATTAGATCTCCAGTGGTGATCAAGTTTAGTTGGCTCAGATCCATGGATTGCAACAAGTTTCTTGGAAGAAATTGTTGAAAAAGTGGCGAAGGATAAATCCACATGTTGATTCATGGATTCTGAAAATTTATGGACTATACGACGTGTAATGGATGAACATACATCGTGTGGGTGCCTAATTGTTGTGTTAGGGTTCTGCATGAAGTTAAACATCACATTATGTGTGTCATGTGTCACATATCATGTGACACTTAACTGGAAGCTCAATATGTATTTCATAGGATACATGGACATAGACACAGCTATGTACATGACATGGACATAGTACATAGGCTAATCCATGTACTTGTATATGGCCTGGTACATGAACACTTCCATGAAAATGGACATGGGCATGGGTTGTGATACACGGGTAGACTCGATGCCAAAGGGACATTCTGTATATTTCCAATAGACAGTTTTTACTCCTTCAAATATGACTTAGAGACCTTTTTCCCATTAGTATGGATTGGTTTCCTTAAGGGTGCATTCCCTCAATCCATCCTTGTGATGGTATACTATAGTATTTTTCCTTGAATAAAGAATTATGATCCTCTATAATGGATTAGTTTCAGATAGAGTTATTGGAATCTATCATAGAGTCTAGGTTGAGATACTATATCACATTTTCCTCTAAGTAGAGTTCTTGTAATTAGCATGACCAACTGTACACATGCATCAATCCCCTAATTAGCTGGTTAATACCGATTGTTTGAGTTGGTATTACTGTATTTCCCTGTGTGTGATATCCATCTACGAGCCGATATATTCAATCTTTCAGCATGTACTTCATTATGGTGAGACCAGATGAGCATGATATATTAGGTAGAATCTATCAATACTATTAGGATCACAGATTGGTCTCTCTTGAGTGAGTATGGTTATGGATTCTCAATTAGAATCTTAGGCTGGCAATGTATTTGTGACCATACCTTGAGACTTAGTGTTGACTATGAGTTTATTTGGATGTTTTGTTGTATGTATCATATTATTATTGACATATCCAATGACGAGATGATTAATCTTGATGATTTATGTTTGCGACGTCAATGTGCCATTTTAGGTATTGTCATAATCACCCCTACATGGTTTCTACCCGCATGTGGCATGTCTTATTCAGATGTTCAACCATTCGATGGGGTTCCCAGTGGAACATGATTATAAAGAGATTATATTTGGTCTATATTGACCATGGTTCATTCCAAGTATCACATTTGACTATTTCCCTTCTTACTATCAGGTTGGACTACATTACAGTTTTTGGTGGGATTTTATTTCGACTGTATTTTGTTCCAAGTATTTTGGTGAAATCTAATTGTGTGATCTATATGTATTCATTCATTTGGTATCAGTTGTATTTTTCATTTCATCATTGTATGGTCTTCGAGATGTGTGTGTACAGACAAGTACCTTAGGCTAAGTCCTACCATGTGAGTATTATGCCTACTATGTCCTAGTCGCTACCCCTAACCTATTGGAGGTGGGATTGGGGTAGTCACACATGGATTATCATCGGCCAGGGAGGACCTTATGGGTTGGTTCATGATAGGGTTGTATTAGTAGAGTGTTCCATATTAGTAATAGATTTTTTAGTTTTTTCAAGATATGATATTAGTTTGGATTTTATGGAAAGAGTGTTAAGTGTTTTGAATTTATCTTTTAGTCCTTGTACTTCTGTGTTGGTGTGGTAACTGACGCATCTATACACTAGAACTATGATTCACCCACCATTCTACTTAGTACATGTAGACATTCGTTACAAGAAAAAAAATTTCAAAATGCATATTGAGGAATGGGTTGTGTTTTCATGTCCTTCTTGTGTTAGCTCCCCCGATATACTCATTGATGATGGTATATATAATCTATTTCAAGATGCCTCTATGATGATGTTCATCTAGGATCCAATTGTAGGATAATTTGGATGATCCTCTCAATGATGAGGCTTTTATTTATGAAAATTTTTAGGAGGTAGTTCCTTCGGGTGGTTTTCAAGTCAAACCTCTACCCATAGAGAAAGAAAATAGTACCTATAGTACTAGAGGATGAGGTGTACAGACTGAGCATTCATCATGAGTTTTAGTGTCAATGACCCCTCAAGTTCAAGGGAAATCTAGAACAACCGATATTTGGGGATTGTTTTGAGGAAGTTGTATGATTTTTCATCTCATTTGGACACCTACATACCAGATGGTGGTATTGGTTGTGAGCCTTCTTCATGGTTACATCAGGTGTTGTGGAGTTTGGTGGTTATATAATATGATGAGGAGAATATTTCTTGGATAAAGTTTAATCATCTATTTAGGCATGATTACCCTCCTTATATAATGTGATAAATTTTCACCCATGTGATTATATACCTACATCAAGGAAACATGATTGTGGTTGCGTATTCTTATAAGTTTACAAAACTCTCATGGTACTCTATGGATATGGTTCAAGATCCATTATTTCAGGTGAGTAACTTTGAATGAGATATATACTAAGACATTTGGGCTAGTGTGATACCTTTATGAATTCATACTTATGATAGAGTGTTAGAGTGTTCTTTTTTTATAGAGAGATTTTAGACTGAGCAGACACTGGTAGTGGGTTATATTAGTAGGCACATAATAGATGAGACTTTGACAGTAGTTAACCGGAGAAAGGCATAGGGATATGGAAGTTTGAGATGTTTCAGGAGGGAATATTAGGACCAAGGATATGGGGTTTAGGGATCTTAGGATGGATCAAGTCAATCTAGGGAGATGTTGTACAACTCTTTTGATGGAAGGGGATATCTCAAAAGGGATTTTATAACCCACCTTATAACTGATAGAGAAATAGTGGATTTTTTGTCTATATAGAGGAAGACATAGGAGAAAGGAGTACCACAATATGGTGGATGTGGAAGATGATAATGGAGATTAGCAGGATGTGGAAGATGGTTTCACATGTTTCCACCACCAACCCTAGGTTTCCCCTAACAGGCTCAGGGAGATTGTAGATGGGTGCAAGGAATGATATAAGCGGTAAAGGCATATGATCCACAAGACCTGAGGATGATTATAGGTATGTTCTATGTCTTCAATACCTTAAATAAAATTTGATAGATAGTATAATGTGCCGCTATTTTCTTACTACATCTCTAGTTTGAGACCTAATGTTTTTAGTTAGTTCCTTGGATCGACCATTATGCTTGGAAACTCCTCTTGGAGATGACTCAGCTACCACACACTTTTTTTAAATGTATGATTTTATGATTCAATGTGATAGTTTTTCATGGGATCTCTTTATGGAAATGATGAGGCCTTACAACATCATCTCAGGCATGGACTATCTATACAACATTCATATATAGATTGATTATTTTAGGTGGATGATGTGGTGTGTTTATGTTTATGGGACTAGGTTTTCCTCTATAGGTGATAAGGAGATCCAGGATGAGTAGGATGAACTCATATGTAGGAGGGTGCATCTAATTAATAACCAGATGTCTTCCATGGATCTTGGATTGGTGGATGATATGGGCAATTTGTTTCTTACTTTGGTGGATGAGTATGAGGACATCTTTCTTGAGGACATTCCATTCTTACCTCCACACCGATAGATGAACTTATGAATTAACTTACACCTAGGGATGGTCCCGATATAAATGTTTTCATGTTGAATAAATATCAAATAGTTTCATGAAATGATGGTGAAGTTGGAGGATTTCAACACGAAGGGATTCAATAAACCTAGTGCTTCACCCTAGGAAGGCCCAATTGTTTTTCCAATAAGGTGGAAGTGATATTGAGGTTATGCATGGATTATCGGTGGTTGAATCAAGTGACCATGACGAAAAAATATCCACTACTAAGGATTGAATACTTGTTCAATCAGTTGAGAGTGGCATGTTGGTTCTCAAAGATTGACCTCAGATCAGGCTATCACTAGCTATGAGTATGGCTTGAGGATATACCAAGGATAGATTTAAAATTTTTTTATAGTCATTATGATTAATTGGTTATACTCTTTAGCATAATGAAAACCATTACAGTGTTCATGGAACTCATAAACCAAATATTCAAACCTTTCTAAAACAAGTTTTTTGTGGTCTTCATCGATGATATACTAGTGTACTCAGTGTTTGAAGAGGAGAAAATGATATACTTTAGAATGGCTATAGAAACACTCTAACAAAACAAACATTATGGAATGCTCTTGAAGTTTTTGTTATGGATTCAAGAGGTTCACTTTCTAAGAAATATTATCTATGCTGATGGTGTAGCCATCGACCTAGCAATAGTCGAGGAAGTGTTAGATTGGGATCTATCCAAGAGTGTGACGAAGGTGCTAAGCTTATTTGGGTTGTAAGGCTACTAAAAGAGATTTGTGCCTGATTTCTCTAGTATATAAGTACATTTAATTTCTTTGACCCTGAAGTAATATATATTCTTGTGGAATGAAAGGTTCCATCATGATTTTTAGGATTCAAGGAAGAGGTTGACAAGCATCCCCATCTTGAGATTTTAAGAGGAGGATATTGAATACGTAGTGTTCTATGAAGCTTTAGGGATCTGACTTGGTTGTGTGTTAATGAAATGGTACATTGTGATTTATTGTGGGTATCCGTAATGAAGACCACACAATAAGAACATTGTGACCCATGATCTTTAGTTGGCACTGGTATAATTCTACCTAAAGTTGTAGGGACACTATAATATGGGTGAGCAGTTTATCATCTACTTTGACTATAATTGTATCAAGTATATATTCTCTTAGAAGGATCTTAACATCATATAGAGACAACTACTAGAGTTCCTCCAGGACTATGAATTTGAGACAATTTATACTCTTGTGAAGGGGAATGTGGTGGAATATTATCTCATCACGAGGTAATTTTTTTTTTTCAGTTTTTGGCCAAGTAATTTAAGTAGTTAGCCTCATTAAAGTTTTCCTTAGTGGATAAGGATGATGATTCTTATATTTAGATTATTTTTGTTACCCCACCTATTTTACAACATGTTAGGGAATCTCAACATGGAGATACCAACTACAAGACATTATATACTCAGATATCCACTGAACATTCTCCTGATGGATTTTTATGGTGTGGATCATGTTATCCTATTTAGAGGATAGACGACGGTACTAGTGACATTGTGAGAGGAGGTGGTGAGGGATATTCATAAAACCTCTTTGGTGGTAATTTTTTTTTTGGAAATGATGTACCGAGACCTCTAACATCAATTTTGGTGTCCAGGGATGAATAAGGTCAATGAAAATCTTGTCTCTCAATGCCTTATATGTTAGAAAGTGAAGGATGAGCATTAGGTTCTATCAGGTTTAGCTCAATGCCTTGAGGTGATAGATTGGAAGTGGGATGGAATATCTATGGAATTCATGATATGGTTAGCACATATATATAGAGGACACAATACAATTTGGGTGATCATTGACCATCTAACCAAGTTAAACCTGTTCCAAGATATTCGGGAGTAGAGTTCAGTAGATAGCCTTGGATGCCCTTACATGCAATAGATAGTCTAGCTCCATAGATTTCCCTAAAAGTTATTTTAGATCATGATGCTCGCTTCACATGATGATTACAAAGTGGATTTAAGGTTTCCTTTAGGACTTAGTTGCATTTGAGAACATCGTTTAACCCCCAAATAGATGGCTAGACTGACCAAACCATTCAAGTATTAGAGGAAATGCTGTAGGATTACATGTTAGTATTTGGAAATAGTTGGATGGATACCTACCCTTGGTGAAGTTTACGTACAATAACAACCACCATTTCGCCATTGGTATAGCATAATTTTAAATATCATATGGTAAAACCTGAATGTCACAAATTTTTTGGATTGATCGAGGTGATTCATCACTCATGGGCCCATTGTTTGTGAGAGATATGAAAAAAAGAATAGATCATCCATGATCATATGTGGACTATAAAAATTAATTATAAGTCCTATGCAGATCTATAACATAGGTATTTAGAGTTTTAAAAGGTAGGACATGTGTTCTTGAAGGATAAACCTCGATGTGGATTATAAAGATTTGTTCCAGGTGGAAAGCTCTCTATGAGATTCATTGGACCATTCTAGATACTATGCAGAGTTTCTAAGGTGTAATATTTCTTTAATATACCTCCATAGTTATATAGGATACACTACATCTTCCAAATGTCACAATTGAAGAGATATTTCATGACCCATCACATGTTATCATCTAGGGTGATCTAGACAATGTTGATGGATCAACATTCATAGAATACCCAGTGGAGATCAAGGATCATTAAAATAAGATCTTCTATTTGTGATTAATTTCTTTAGTGCATGTACGACACCAATATGAGAATATTAAGGAGAGAACTTGGGAGTAGGAAACCATGATATGATCTTAGTACCCACATCTTTTTGAATTGTCCATTTTTTCATTTTAGGAAAAAATCCCTTAGTTAGGGAGAATCAAATGTCTTAATTTTTTATAAATAAAGCTTTGAAATATATTTAGTAATATTTTAAGAGCTATTCATTATAATTGTGAAAGTTCTGAGGTACGATGAGCCAAAAATTGATATTTTAAAAATAATAAATATATTAATATCACACATGTGCAGTTTTCCTAAAAATTGGAATAAATCATAAATAGAGACTTGGATAAGAAATATGAGACCGTTGTTGAGTTTATAATATGGTGTTTACCCTATGTGTGACATTATCTTTATCAGCATCAACAGTTTGTGAGAAATTTTTCATGAGAATAAGTAATTAATGAATAAATGAATTAATTTTATTTATAGTGATGTAGTGACATAATATTCCTCTATTTAAGAATGTTTATGACCAATTTCTAGTGTTATTTATATAACCCTATGAATTGAGAGAGATAATTGGAGGAAGTCTTGGTGAATGATGATGGCATATCAAGGATCATTCACACCAATAGAAATAAATGATCTCACTAAGGATAATGATATGGATTCATACTTCATCCTTGATTGATCCATCTCAAGGTAATACATTTTTATACGGATTATCTCTATTTTCTTATCCTTTAAAAACATGAATCAACAAACTAATGGATTGATTCACGTATTTATTGTATTAAGTTTATGATGTTATTATGCTTGGAATTTATGGATTTTGATTTTTTATTTGAGGTCCATTCCTTAGGTTTGTTTTTTGTGAATTTCTTCCATTGTTATTCATTTTTACATCATCGATGTTCAATTTAGTCGATGATTTGATAAATGCAAGATGATAACTCATTTTTAAACTATTTGTTAGTATAACAGATTGATACCATATATCCATGTTCAAATTGATGATAGAATCGAGCTATACTGGAGATGATAGAAAATCATGTTTAGATTTTGGGATATCCAGTTTTGGTTTCAGTTTGAATTGGTGGAATAAATCGATGAAGAAGGTTTCCTGATTGATTTGTATGATCTGAATTTAGATCTCTAGTAGTGATTGAGTTCATTTGACTCAGGTCCATGAATGGTACCAATTTTTATAGAGGAAATAGATTTAGTAGTGTTAGAGGAGGAATCCATTTGAAGATCCATATAATCTAGAAATCTATATGCTACACATTGTATAACAGAAGAACATATGTCGTGTGTGGGGCCCTACCTGAGGTGCTATGGTTCTGCGTGAAGTTAAACAACAAAAACATTGTAACATGTGTCACAAACTATGTAACAGTTACTTGTTGGATTATAATGTATCTTTGAGGATACACAGACAAAGACATGACTAGGTACCAAACACATCTAGAGTATATTGGTTGAGCCGTATACCCAGACATGGCCTGGTACACAGACACAGCTAGGTAGAAATACATAGTTTAGAACTTACATGGGAATGGGACACAATACAAAGTTATACCTAGTGTCAAAGAGAAACATCATGTACTACATGTACATGAAATTCACTCATTCAAAGATAACTAGGAGACCTTGTTCCCATCATCATGGACTAGTTTTCTTAAGGGTGTGTTCCCTCAGTCCATCCTTTGGAAAGAATATTATGGAATTACATCCTGAACAAAAGAATGTGATACTATAAAAGTGATTAGTTTCATATAGAGTTGCATGAATCTCTCCACAAGGCCAGTATGAGATCCTCCATCATCTTTATCCCTTGGTGGGGTTCTCATAATCGGTGTGACGAACTGTACATGGGCGTCAATTGCCTACTCAGTTGGTTAATCTATATTGGCTTATAGGAACCTAGGTGTGATCCCCATATGTGTATTGATAAATTTATAATTCTAGTGAGTATTTATTTATGGTGATTCATGGCAATCACTATATCTTTGATAGACTCCATCAGTACTATCAGACTCACAAAGTGAGTTTTCTCAGGTGAGTGTGGATACAGAATCTTAAGCAAAATCTTAGACTGGAAATGTGGTTGTGACCATGCCATGAGACTTAGTGTTAAAAATGAATATATATGGACGTTTTATTGTATTTATCATATTATTATTGAAATATATAGTGATTAGCTGACTACTCTTGATGATTTATGCTTAGTGATTTCAGGGTGTCCTACTAGATATTGTTATACTCACACCTGCATGGTATTTTCCCACATATATCATGTCTTATGAAGATGACCAGCCATTCAATAGGGTTATCAGTGCACCAAGGGAAGAAATAGGTGATATTTTGGATATATATAATAAGTTTTAATCTTGGAGTTGACTATAATACCTTATTTCTATCATATTGGAATTCTTTACAATCTTTGGAATGCTTGTATTTGGAACTTATTTTCTTCATGGTGTTTTTAGTACTCTGATTGTGTGATCTAGATGTATGAATGTATTTTGTATTAGTTGTATTTAAAATTTCATCATTTTATGTGTTTGGAGATGTGTATGTACATACAAGTACCTAAGGATATGGCCTATCATGTGAGTGTTATGTTTACTCGCTGCTAGTTACCATCACCCAGCCTATTGGCAATGGGCTTGGGGTAGTCACACTTGGATTATCAGCATCAAGGAAGAACATGGTGGGTCAGGTCATGAAAATTTGTGTCATATGAGATGAAATATGTAATTTAAAAACAATACATGTAATTAGTGGAGACTCGGAAAGGAAACCCCTACAAAGAATGTAATATGTGAAGTAAGAATATATCATGTAAGAGATTATGTGAAAAAGATTTATATAATATTAAAAAAATTAAATATAAAATAAAATAATAAATGGTTATAATGAACATGATATTAGAATATTATAATAAATTAATGAAGGATATTAATCAATAAAAGGAAATAAAGTTCTGAAAATACCTTATGAGGTTGAAAATATTTGATTCAAAATCACATTGAAGGAAATTCTGAAATAGAAATTAAAATCACATGAATAAAAGGCGAGTTGTGATAAAATAACTCAATGTATAATTAATACCTCATGAAAAGGTAGAATAAGTATATAAATTGATATATGTATCTTGGAATGTAAATTTAGACAAATTATCTTTCACTTGAACATCTGCTTGGTTAGAAGTTCTATAGCATCCTAATTAATAATCATAGACTCATTAAATATATTTTTTATAAACATATTAATATTAATAAACTTTTTAAAAAAATCTTATATAGTTATTTATTACATATTTATTACATATTTTTAGTTAATAATGATCATAATTTTTTAGTAGTTTTAAATGAACCATGTCTATTTCGATGTAGTAGTTTCATTCATCATTCAATATTATTGAGTTCATCATATAAAAAATAATAAAGAAACTATAATAAAGTTTACATAATGAATTAATAAGTTATTTTTTCATTCTATGGATGTTTCAGGTATAGTTCTCTATGATAAAATCTATAATGCATTTGTTTCATTATTTTCTATGAATCAAAGGCGATATAGTAATAACGAGTTAAAAATTAATATTAAAATCCAAGAACAATAAAAATATTATCTAATTATTAATATCATATCATACCAGCAATTAAGGTTCTATAAATATATATGATAAAAATTTATAGCATTGTTCATGTAGGTGGTTAAACCAACCCAAACAAGAACATTCTATAATAAATTGATGAGTTTGATTATGAAGATATTTTATTATGATATCAAAATTATAGAATTTTAATGATATTATCAAGATATTTATAAATATATTAATAATTATTGAGAATATATGAATGAATTATATAAATGATAAATAATGATAATAAGTTTTCACTTACAACGAATAAATTGTATCTCTGCCCAAAAACCTTGTTGGGTTTGGAGGAATTTTTGAAAAATATTGGGATAAAGTCTACCCAAAATGGGAGAGAATTATTTTGAAAGTAAATATGGTAGATTATGTATGGTAATTATTATTTTAGGTGTGGATTTGAGGGGGTGGTGGAGAGGTCCCTTTATAAGTCAGAGGAGTGGCATTCTTGTAAATATTCATTACTTAATATAAAATAAATCATTTTCAAAGAAATTGGATCCATATTTGAAAAATAATTAAGATAATATGAGTTTATATTAATAAATCTCTCTTATACACATTTTAATATGATTTTTGTGATATTTTAGGAATTTAACTCTTAATTTAATACCATTACCACATTTTAACCTTTATTGTGGAAACTTTTACCTCAGCAAATAATTTTTATTGGTATCAAATAAAATCATCCCTATTAATTATTTTTAAATGGAAATTAAAAATATAAAATACATTTTATTTGATTAAATTTCTAAAAGTGTTAAAAAATAATTTCATTATAATTATACATAATGAAATAAAAACAATATTTATAAAAATGTATTTTTAAACGTAAAAATGAATTTTTAGCTATTTAGGAAAAAATGATAAATAATACTCATATATATAGAATTTATTAGATTATAAAAAAATTAATAAGGTTTATTTTAATTATATTTTAATACATAATTGAATTACTTCGTGTGAATATTTAATTGAAGAAAAAGAATGAAAAATGAATTATTATTAGGGTGAACTACGAATTAGGTTCCAAACGATCAAATAAAGGTTTCTAAATTCAATATATTAATTTTAAATGAATTATTATACTCTTTAAATAAATATCTGTATGGGAAAAAGGTTTCATAAATTTTTAATTTATTCTTATATCATGGTGATCTCATAAATGTTAAAGTATTTATAAAAACTATTATGTTACTATTCACTACAAAATAAACTTTTTTAGGAAATATAAAAAATTTACCCAAATATAATATTGGAATTATGAATCCAAAAATTTTCTATTTTTTTTGAAATTATAATTCTAAAATTTAAGAATATAACTTTTAAATAGAAACATAAAATATAATAAAAAACATTTTTTAAAAGTGAAATTTTAAATTCTTGGTGTTCTTTTTTATATTGAAGAATTTTATTATAATAAACCTTTTAGAGGAATCAATTTGATTTAATATAAAAATACAAAAAATTTTGAAATATATTCTTTGAAAAATACTCCATTTTTATATTAAATGATTTTAATCTCATTCTATTGAATTAAGTCATTTATCTTTTAACCATTAAATTTCATCAATTCATTTGTATCAGAGAAAATCGAATCATTATTTTAAAAAATAATGATATTATATGAGGAATTCATATTACATGTTTTTATTATAATTTTTTAGTTAATTACTATATTTTTAATTACTTGAGGATTTATTCCACTTGCCCTTTTTTATATTAGATATTTTATTCTTATACTATATTAATGATTTTATTTCATTGTAATAGTTTATCTAAATAAAATGCGTCACAATTCATTTTAATTCAGTGTCTCTTATGATATAAGTTATTCAACATATTATTTATTTAAAGTAAGACACATACTAGAATATTAATTTGTCACATTCTCCATATCTTATATAAAATGTGCCCTTGCGATATTAATTTATCTCATCGATAAAAATATATTACGATTTCTTTAATATAGTCATGAGTGGTGATATAATTTCAAATGAGAAATCAACCTCACTTTATTAGGTAAGACTAAGAAACTCATATTTTACCCCCATTATAGATATATGTTTATATATTCATTTTTCATAACCATTTTTTTTAAAAAAATTTCCCCTTATTTGGTTATAGGAGTTTATAGAAACATACCATTGATAACATCATTTTCAGGATCATGAAGTCAACCAAATACTAAAAATAAAATTTTTATGATAATTCTAAATAAAATTAGAGTAAATAACCATATTAAAAAAAAGAGGGGGCTTGAGAATATAATTTGAAGCCTTAGTACATTACATAGGCATTAAAAAATTACATAAAAAATTGATAAAACATTATAGAGTAAACAAAAAAATCCTAGGAAATCATAACTGATACTACATGGAGAAATCATTAATTCCATTAGGGATAACAAATTTCATAATTTATAGAGAAAATGAAACTATAATCACTAAAAATATAATTAAATAGTAAATTAATTTTAATTTCGACAATCAATCCCTTGATTATAGGTTGTAGAATTATAATTTATTTAAATAAAATCAATTGAAATTATGTATGAATTACAAAAAATAAATTTAATTTATTAAGAATGATGATTTTTGAGATTGTGGGAGAGAGAAAAAAACATAACAAAACACACCAAGCATATGATATATGGGTTCATGTATTAATGTTTTTAATGTTTAAGAAATTAATCATACCATTTTTATAATTAAGTCTCCATCAATTCCAATAGTCATGGTAATTAATCTCTCTCTCTTTCTATCTCATAAGTTCTACATTTCGAATGGTCATGTTCTTCAGTTTTTTAGAGAAACAAGTAATATACAACCATTTTGAACATAAAATCCAACCTAACTAATGGTCATGGAGAAGGCCTAGTTTTAGTTATTGTATTATAGAAACCACATTTAATTAGCATTAAATGGCCATGTTATGAAAATAAGAGAGAAATATAGGGAAACATTTTTAAATGAAACTGCACAACATGAATTGAAAATAAAATAATACATACACTAATATAATTTCTATTCAAATAATAGTTTGGAATGAATTAAAATAACCCCTTATAATATCCACGAGATGATAAGGAAAAATAAAAATATAATAACCTAAAAGAACTATTGGAATATGACTAGTGAAGGAATCTACTAGATCTTATCACCTTCCTCATGGTTTTGATCTCTAATTCTTTCCATATAATCCTTTCCCGTGAATTTATAGATGAAAATTGACCCTATGTGTCTTAAATACCATAAAATATTTCATTGAATTTTTCCAATTCAACTATAGGGGTTACCACTTCATAATATTTGTGTCCCATTAAAAGATTCACAAAATTCATAAGTTAGAATTTTTGTAATGGGATTTAACGACATGACGAGGGATATCATGTTGTGAAAAAGTAGGGATTACCCCCTTGTTGGTTCTTTATGACCTGGTTTATGGATGACTTCAAGTGTTATTTTTAGGGATATTCATGGTGTGAATATTAGTGTCATGGTGTGAATGTGTTCTACCCAGCACTATTTTATCTATTTTTCCTCCAACCTCTTCTCTAAGTTGTAGAATAATATTATGAACATATCACAATAAGAATTCAAATTTTATGATTTTAATCTTGGTAATCTCAAACTCTTTTATTTAGCTTCAATTTTTCATTTTATCCTAGACCAATATTAATAAAATAATAAAAATGATGGCATGAATAATGAATTAATTTCCAAAATAATTATATTTTAAATTTAATATGTATGCATGAAATGTAACTATCAAATCTTCCTTCTCTTATACTCATACTTTTCATCAGGAATGAAAATACAACAAATAAAAAAGGACACACGATATATAATGATTTAAATTAAATGTCAACAAAATATACAGATTAAATGTGGAAATAAATGTTCATTAATGAAAAAAAAATTTTCATTGACTCCTATGTTATCAAAGAGAAAATTCAATAATTTTTTTTAACATTTCATATTTTGAATATAACATTCTAGAACATCCTTCATTCATATTTTTAAATTCATTTTCAATTTTCATTACATTCAAAATTTACTTGCCTATTAATTTTTTTCACTCATTTCTCAACAAACACATGTAAATATATCTTTCTCATATCTCAAATCATCCCCTTACCATAATCTTGCAATACATCTACTTTATCCACCCCATAAAGAATAAAATCACAATTAATCCTTAGAGATTCACTATTAGGTTGAAATGACCCTAAGGTTTTAGGGTATATGAGAAATTATATAAAAAATGAAATATAAAAATGCTGTTAATCTCTAAATTACATTTCATGTAAATTAAGAAAAGTTCTATGAAAAATTATCCCTAAAAAATGGCATCACCCTCTTTTTCCAAAATTAAAATAATGGTCACGAATCATTGATGTAAAATCAATGATACACCCTCTTGTATTTTTTTATTTATCCTTCAAAAAGATGGGTTTGAAAAATTTTCACATCCAAAACCAAAACATAAATGAAAAAAATAATTTGTCAACTAAATCATGATTCTAACCCTCCAAAACACAACCCATTTTTATTTTGTTTTATTTTGATATTTAAATTTTAATTTTTTTAAAATTTTAGAGTGTTGATCTGGCAGTGTTTTCAGACTCTTTGCCAAATATTTTTTTGTATTTTTTATTGAATTTTTAATAATAATTTTTTTATTAAATAATTGTTAAATGTTGTGATTTTGTACCTTGCTATGTAAAACAATCAATTTTAGTTTAAATCATCTTTTTTAAGGTGTATTATTTTAATTTTAAATAATTATTAAATTAATTTTTTTTTTGAATTTGACTTTTATTTTTTATTATTTTATTTTTATAAATTTTCATTCTAGTTAGTTTATCAATTAATTAATTTAAGTGATTAATTATTTTTAATTTTAAATAAAAAACTCACTTTAATTTAAATAATTTAATTGGTTTTTAACAATTTAATTTTATTCAATTCTTTAATGTACTTAATTATTTAATTAATTAATTGGTTAAATAATTTAAGAAAGTAACACTAATTAAATTAATTTGTTCTTAAATTAATTAATTTGTAATATTTAATACAAATAAATTCATAATTTTAAATAATTCATCATTAATTTTATTTTTTCGACTTAACTTTGTTTTATTAATTTTTATTAATTCAATTGATTGGTTTATTAATTTGTTTTTTAATTTTAGAAAAATTCTTTTAATTTTTGGTGTTGGTGTATGTTTTGCAGATATTTTAGTAGCACACTATCACAGTGTTAGCCTGTTCTTCTCCTTGCTGTCTCACAACAACTGTGAGCATCACTAACGGTGCCCTAGAAACTGATGCCACATCTTCCCTCACAATGCCTCACTTGTCGTGTCACCACTCAAAACTCATTGTGCCACCATTTCACATCGCACCTGCTGCTCACGACATCACCTTCCTTTTCCACCAGTTCCATTATGGCGCCTATCACTCACCACTTTTACACCCCTACCACCGTGATCATTTTCCAAACTTACAATTGCACCATTCCGATGCCCCTCTGCTCCCTCGTCTTCTACGCAGCACCACAACATCACAAAAAATCAATCATATAACATCAATAAAATTCTCCCAAGCACAAATTGAAAATTGAATTCAACAGTAGTAAACACAACCAATAAAAAGAATCATAGAATTTCAAGAACATATCAAGTGAACAAATCCAAATCAAAACTCAATATCCAAACCTTGACCCAGATATGGCCGACCGTACCTTGATCTACCACAATCCCATGCCTCTATTCAATCCTCTTCCCTAGGTGGGACATTGTGTACACTCCAACATCGCATCCACTATCAAGCATCATGAATTGAAAATTTTGAGAGATCAAGCAGGGAGACAAACATCTTTGTTTTATTTGTTCTCTATTTTTTTTGCAACATATTTCAACATGAACTTCATTGATTTTAATTCTATTTTTTCACTGAATCCAACCATTATGTCCAGCTAAACTTCTTATGGTGGGGGATAAGCTGGCTGGTTAAAATTTGATTACCCTGATTCACTCACTAAACATTTTTCTTGATCATCTCTCTCTCACTTTTTATGGGGTGGTTTTATATTCAAAACAATATGGTTGAGTGAAAACTGATCTTTTTTGAATCTAAATGAAAACTGCTTTAATATGATGAATTCATCAACAAATGAATTATGCTCAAATGAGAGAGACACACTAAACTCAACTGACATGTTGAGCCTAGTGACATGTGAATTTTACCACCATTGAATGGAATGACTTTTATAGTTTAAGGAATGTAAGATCTATTTCATAACAAACTATACATATGAAAAATCTTCCAGTTACGTTAAATCTGATCCATATTTCTTAAAATTTAGTGCATGAACGTGGATAAGAAATATAAAAATCGGCAATTGGATTTTCCCCTACTAATCCATTGGATATTTTCACCACAAGCTTTCTTGAGGTCTTATCTGCTTCCGTGAACTCACCAATAGACGTTCACATCCTCACACACTGATTTCCACTCACTCCACTTCACCAGCACCAACTATTTCTGTTTGTTTTTTCATATGTTTTTGTTTATTTTATTTTTTTGGATCACTAAGAACAACATTAGGCCTCCCTATGGTTCTACCCTATCATGCCACTATTCTATGTAGTAAGTAGGTTATAAAATTTTGTTTTTCACTCGTGCCCAACAATGCATGTGTGTGCAAGTTTTTGGATTATTTTAAAATAAATAAATAATCATGAACCTTTAAAATATCCCATTAATACATTTATAAAATTATCTATTATAATACATACATCCCTTCAACCATGTTTTTTTCTCCCCCACAAAGATTATTTTTTAATAATTACACAAAATAAATAGTATGGGATAAAAAATGATAAAATAGTCCTTTAATGAAGATTTTATCTAACAAGGTTAGTCATGGATTATATTGGATTAATAAGTATTAATTCTAAGGTGGTATCATGATAAGGGATTAATAAAAATATACCTCAAGAATATTAAAACTGAATTAGTATAATAATAGATTCCAAAGATGAAAATAAATTTCTAGAAGAAAATCTTCCCAAGTGTTACTCAAGAAATATATTCATGAAAGAATGTAAAAAATTAGTATGAGAAATTTTCTTGAAAATTAGGATATATAATTTGGAAAATTATGCATGGAGAATCACACTAAAAAAATAAATCCTACAAATATAAAAAATTCAATATATCAAAAATCCAAGAAAAAATAATTTATAAAAACAACATGTCTCCCAAATAATGATTAATTGAATGAAGATACTCATGTTTTTCTTCCATTATTTATTTATCAATTTTTCTAATTCAATTAATTGAAAATTAAACTCAAAGGATGGAATGATTATTATCTTGGACATTGTTTGTTTCCTCCATCAGAAAATAAAACAAAATTCATGTACGGGGAATGAATTTTCAATTTAAATTTTGTTATATATATAAATATAGGAGTAGTATAAAATAGTAAAACATAGATTACCCTTTTGAATTAATTTCCTTTAGCTTGTGAATTCCATATATTATTATTATTATTATTATTATTATTATTATTTTGTCCCTTAATTTGGGACATATCAAATTAAACAATACATCAAAGTGAAAGGTCCATTCAATAAAGTTAAAAAGAACTAGGATAATTTAGACGTAAATTCAAAATAAAAAACTAAATCATTAGAAATAAATTAAAACCTATGGTCTAATAAAGAAAATAAAATCTTTGGTTTCCTTCTAGGAGCTTCTCTTTTTTGTTAAGGCCATTTATAATGTATTTACCCATGTTAGCTTATTAAAATATGATACAAAGGTAACCTTCTAGGGTTAACCTAATTTTGAATTTAGAGTATATCTAGATCATCTATTTTTCTCTTCATTCAAACTAGAATGAAATTCCGAGGAGGTGACTAAAATTTGGAAAATATGAATGTTAATAATAGGAATTTAGAATCTATCTAGATTTGGTATCATTCTTCTTTTTCAATTGTTAGTTGTGTGTGTTCCACTTATACATTGACCTCTTTGTGTTTCGTAAGAAAAATATTATATTAATTATTTTTATATGAATTCTCCTTTTTATTCTATATAACCAATTTAAAATGTATCTATTTATTCTTCTATGTCATCTTCCTTTGGATGTGCTCCATGATTTTCAAGAAATTTCATTAAAAATTTACCAGTTGAGGTCGCTACTACTACTACTTCTTCATGTTCCCCATCATTATGCAAACCTATAGTTTTGAGGACATTTTTATTGAAATAAATATATGTTTGGAACTTACCTGATCTTTATTGACTGTTATTTCAACCTCTTGACACGGCGCCTCAAAATATAGTTGTAGGCCATAGAGTGTTGTTTCTTCTTTCCATATGTATAGTTGTAGGAATTTTTTTCTTGATTGTTCATCTTTCTAAACTCATCGACTATATGTGTAATATCCATATGAATGATGGAAAATTTATTTATTTTTATTATAAATTAATTATAATCATACCATCAAAACCAAAAATAAAAAGTTGTAGTAAAATTAATAAATGATAAAATAAAATCATAAACTAAAATCAAGAAATTTAAATAGATTAGAAAATACCTTTTCAAAATTATTAAAATAAATTATTATCCAAACTTATCCCTAAAAATGGAACCCAAAATTGATACCACCCAAAGGATTTTTTAATTCCTTTGAAGATACCAAATTTGATAATTTTTAAAGAACATGAAACTACAACAACTAATTATATAATTAATTAGTATAGGATTTGAAATTATTTATGCCTATCTGATGAGTAAAGGTTAGAGAATTATAATTAATTTAATAATATGTCCTAAAAATATAATTTATTTATTAGATATAATTCTAATCTACTAAGTATGTGGTTTTTTGATAAATTTGTGGAGAAAAAATAAAAAAAACCAAA
This sequence comes from Viscum album, assembly GCA_963277665.1. Classification (NCBI taxonomy): domain Eukaryota; kingdom Viridiplantae; phylum Streptophyta; class Magnoliopsida; order Santalales; family Viscaceae; genus Viscum; species Viscum album. The sequence continues at coordinate 550,406,215 of OY728148.1, forward strand.
GTACAATGTTTATGATATCTAGGTTCATGTATTAATATTTGTAATGTTTGATTAAATAATCTTTCTATTTAACAAATTTTGTCTCAAATAATTATAATACCCATTGTAATTAGTCTCTATCTCATAATTTCCCCGTTTGTAATGCTCAAAACATTCTGTTTTTTAGTGAAAGAGGTAACCTAAAACTATTTTTAAACATATAATTCAACACACCCAATGGTCATAGACAAGAAATAGTTCGAGAGATATCATTACATAAATCCCACCCAATTAACATTCAATGGCCATGCCATGAAAATAAGAGTGTGATAGGTAAGATAGTTTTAATGTAACCACCCAACCAGAATTTAAAAACAATAAAATATACACTAATACAATTATCCTTAAAAGAATATATTAGAATGAAATAAAATCACCCCCTCATGCTATCCATTAGAGGAAAATAAAAAAATATAGAAAAAAAAACCAAAAATAATTTGTAGGGTAGGATCGATGAAGGACTCTACTTGAACATAACACCCAACCTCAGGCTCTGATCTCTAATTATTTATAATTCCTCCCTAACATTGAATTTATAAGTGAGAATAGATGTTTAGGGTGGCTTAAATGGCAAAAAAATATTCAATTAAATTTTCAGAGTCAAATCCTTGGGTTACTAAGGCATAATTTGTGGGTCCTAATCAAATTTAAAAAAACTAAATGATGGAACTTCCATAACATGATTTCATAGCGTTATAATTCATATAAAATCATGAAAAATTAGGATTTAACACCTTGATGGTGCTTCAAGAAATGGTTTATGATCATTTAAATGTGGTGATTTTTGGGATATACATAACATTGATATCTGTGTCATCTCATGAATGTATGTTTGCTATCTCTATTTTCCAATTTTTCCCCAACAATTTCTCCAAGCTATGGATCATATCCTGAATATCCTATAATGTGAATTAACATTCCATGATGTGAATGTTGGTAATCTTGGATTGTTTTCTTAATTTTTCATTTTATCCAGCCACAATATAAAAAAAATAAAATTGATGGAAAGTATAATAAAATTAATTTCAAAAATTAATGTATTTTAAATTAAATATGCATGAATGAAATGTAGTTATCAATAACATCATGAAAAATTATTACAACAATAAATCCCAAATATATGGCTGTGAACATGAATTCAGGTTCACACATAAAATTATGAACATGTAAAAACAAAAAAAAATTTCTATGTAAAATGTTGTAAACATGAAATCAATTCCACACATAGATTTTTGAACACGTAACTAGGTTCACATCTATCATCATTATATCAAGATATATAAAACATTACCCAATTCATTAGTGTGATCTATAAGACCCCAACTATCATGTAATAATAAAGCATACATATGTGTTCCACTAAAAACCAATCATACAAATCATGAAGTAACACTCATGGAAAGGAAATGGGTTTCATATCATTTCCAAATAGTATAACATGACATTACATGAAGAGTATATCAGTTGATAACAAAAAATTAAATCTCTAATAAATATTAGAAAATTATTTAGAGTATTATCATGAACATTACTCCATTATAGGTAGATCATTTAGATGTATAATGAAAAATGAAATAGAAATAATTTTCAAAATGTTTTTATAACAAGGATATAAAAACAAACTTTTATGCTACTTCCAAAATTTATTTTATGAGGATAAAAAAGGGGACATAAAAAAGTTAAATTATAAAATAATTCCATATATTTAAACCTTTAAAATAATAGAAGCAATTGATAATTAATTTATAGTAGAAGTTCAAAATATACAAAAGTGTAATAAAAATGTTTTATTTCTTCTATCAAAATATTAACCATTATTTTTAAAATAGGGAATTGAAAAGAAATAAGGGATATAAATTACTTTTGAAATATATTAAAAGTTTAATGGGAATGTTTATCAATAATTGTTTTTATAAAAGTGGGAATATTCATTCATGATGTGAACATTTAAAATGAGATTCTTTTTAAAATTCTGTAATGAAAGTTAAAAATGACATGTATAAAAAATGTCAACAAGGTTGATTATATTTTTTTGGAATATAAAAGGTGGGAAAAATGACCTTAAATAATAAAAAAATAATAGATAATAACATTCTTGAAACCATATAGAGAATATGGTCATGGAGGACAAATATACCTTATAAAGAACATGAATTATGTTTAACAGTATACTTTTTTTTGAGAATGAAATCTATTAAAGAAAAATATCTTTATTCAAAGATGTAATTAACATAGAGAGAAAGATAAAAAATATCTATAATAAAGAAATAGTAGAATATAATGAACCTTGAATATCATGGTCATGGAAGAAATTTTATGACCCAATGAAAATGAAATTAAGTCGGCAAAAACATTATGAACAATGTAAGGTGTAAACTATAAATACGCTTGGGAGGAAATGAGACCATAAATTAATTATAGATTAAATTAAAATAGTCATTTAAACATTCATAAATTTTAATTTGATTCTTAAAAGATAAAATAGGGAACAAAAGGATAATACATCAAATGAGTGGAGACTGGGAAAGCAAACCCTTACCAAGAATATAACATGTTAAGTAATAAAATATCAAGGAAGTGATTATATTAAAGGAATTTAAATCCACATAAAACAAGTATAGATACAAAATAAAACAAATAGAAGTTATAATTCATATTCTCTTAGAATAATGTAATCAATGAATGATGTAACTCAATGAAAGGAAATTGAGTTAAGAAAGACCCTAATGGGTTTTCTAATATATAATTCAAAACAACATGGAATGATATCATGAAATAGTATTTTAAATAACATTAATATATGATAATTTATAACAAAAAATTATTTTTATAGTATATACAACATTTTAATTAAGAATAAGTGTATAATTTAAAATATGTCTTAAGGAATAGAAATTAAGATAAAGAACTCTTACCATAAACTTTTACGTGATCAGATGTGTTCTATCCTCATGAATAATAATCAGACTCATTAACTATTTATTTAATAATATTATATATATTAATTACCTTTCATATCAATATTTTATATTCATTTATTACATAGTTATTACTTATTTTATTTAATATCAAATATTGCTTATTAATAGTTTTAGTTATTTATTTTCTGTTTTAGTGTAATGGTTTCAATTATAATTATATGTTCTTGAGTTAATCATAGTTAGAATATTATAGTTACAATAATACAAATTATACAATTATATATAAATTTCAATTTTAATTCGATGGGTGTTTTTGGTAGGAATCTCCAAGATAAAATACATAACACACTTGTTTTTAAAATTTTTAATGAATCAAGACTATATATTAATAGTGAGTTAAATATTAATATTAAAATTAAAAAAATATAAATAATTATTAATATCATATAATATCAATTATTTAGTTTCCATAACCTTCCATGATAAAATTTTATTACATCTTTCTTACAGGTGGTTAATTTGACCCAAAAAGAAACATGCTATAATCAATGTATGAGTATGACTATGAAGTGATTTTTTTATAATATCATCATTAAGGAATCATAATTATATTATCTAGATTTTATTAAGGAGAAAAATAATTTTTTAAGTGTTTGATTAAAAAGATAAATGAAAAATAATTATAAGAAGTTATCACTTACAAAGAAGAAATTGTATCTCTTATTAGAAACAATCTTGGTTTGGAAGGATTTTTGGAAATCCCTTGGGACCAGAAGCTACCCAATGTGGGATAGTATAATTAGGTAAGGAAATAAGGTATAATTTGGAGGGTAATTATTTTTTATGTGTGTCTTTAAAATGGTGTTGAAGGGGAAATTTATAACTGAGAACCGTGGAAATTTTGTAAATACTTATTAGATAACATAAATAAAAAATGTCATTTTCAAGGAAAGTGTATCCAAATTTGAAAACTAATGAAGATAATATGATGATAGGTGTATAAATCCCTATTAAACGCATCTTAAGATCGTTTTTAATGAAATTATAGATACATATCTCTTGATTTAACACATTTAAATTATTTTACTTTTTATTGTGGTGATTATATTTTACATCGGTAAAATATTTTTATAGAACAAAATATAAATTAAATTTAATATTTCCAAGTATGGGTGAATAATTTAGGGGGGGGGGGTGAATTTGTAGTTTTCTTTTACATCTTCTTTAATATATATGTTAACCTATGCGACTTGTTAAGGAATTGATATACACAAGTAAAATCTCATTCTCATCTACATGTAAGAAATTAAACAATAGAGAATGGAACACATAAATTCAATATGGTTTAGCCCCAATATCTGAACTTATTCCTTATAATTTGTAATTTTTTAACCAAACCATATATTTTACACAATAATTTTATTATTAATTGAATTTTTATGATAAGGGACTATCCTTTTCAAAAATTCAATTCTACACTTCTATCCCCCAAAAACCAATGATATGCTCTCCCACTAATAAAAAATATAAATAACCCTTTATCTTTAAAAAATTACACTTTACATCTACTCATAAGTTTCTTATATTGAGATTTTTTAACTTAAATTATTATAACATCATGTATCTAGTGCCTTAGTGTATAGATCTCTTAAAATTAGTTTTTCACATCTTATAATTTCTATGAAATTTATACTCTTCTTCAACCTAGTGAATTATTTACGATTCACATGATTTTTTTCATAGATAAAACTCATCTATTAAGAATTTTTTAACGACCACACCTTTGTTAAGAGTTAACCCCTTTATAATCGGTCTTCATTTTGTAAAAGTAGAGAATTTGTGGAATCCACTTCGAATTGCTGATGAACTTTAAGTCTTCAATCAACAACCATTAATAACTTCTAAAGCTATCAGATGATAACTTCATTAAAACTCTCAAAAAACTTAGTATCAATAATCTCTTAATCATACCAAAAACATGTCTTGAATCATAAGATTTAATTTCATGAATATCTCAGATAGAATGACTAAAATATTACCATCACAATGGTTATGTCTGAAAAATGTTTCAGTGAATATATTTGGATACTTCTATTTATTGTACATATGTAGATTTGAAAATTTTATTATATTTTTTTATCCCATATTTAAACTATATTAATACTTATTTAGTATCCATTAATTTTAATATATTTGATATAAATATTATTTTTTTGATTATTTGAATGCATTTCACTTACATTGTGTTTAAACTCTAGATTGCAGTATCCACCTCTAAATCAATTCATCTTCTAAACGCTATATATTTCTATCATCATCTTGAATCACTATTGATATTCTTTCAAAGTGATTTCCATCAAATGAACAAATAAAGAAAATATCATGTGAATTTACTTCTAGATCATCCTTTGTAAAACTCCAAATTTATATTCCTTCATGATATTTTGATCATTATGACTTTGGAGAGTCGTCATAAATTTTCCTCCAGCAAACTGAAGGTATTTAAGTCGACTATTTCCCATTCACCTAATTAAACAACCTAATATTGTTCTTTTATGTGAAATTATAATTCTATTAGTATTCGGTTCTATAGAAATAAAAACTTTATTCTTATATAAACTCAAAAAATATCCAATGCTTGAAAATATTTTTATCATAAGTTGTTGAAAAAAATATAAAACCTTCGCCAATACATGGTATCTTCAACATCCATATTTGGATTTTTTATAAAATGTTTACCACTCTTCAACATGAAAGTCTTTAAAACAAATAAAAAACATTCTCAAATAGATATATCTTTCAACCATACTACTGAATAAAGTATTATTTTTGAGATAATATCTCCCTTCATTGATAAGTAATATTTTGGATATAAGTTCAATGTACATCCCCTCAATTATATATAATTAATTTTATTATCCCTATATAATAACTATATCTCCCAGATTTATATAAGAGTTATATGTTTCTTCTACCCCTTTAATAAAAAATCCCAAATATATTTAGAAAATTCATTTATCTTTTTCAAAGGGATAGTGTAAGGATTACATGAAGATTCATCCTATAATTCTCAAATATTTCTTTTGGAAGGGCATTAGTGTATATATCAACATTTTTCTATTATATTGTAATTTATTATGGTTTTATTCAACTGTCATGCACTTTTTATTTATGGAAGTGATATTGAATATCATTATTTTTGAACTATATTTTTGTATAAAATTATTTGAAAATAAATTATACATTTATTATCATAATAATATTTTTGTGGAGTTCCAATAATCCATTTTAAATCCTCAAATTAATCTTTTATATTAATTACTTGAGTGCAAGAATGTGTGGTAGAAATGTATTTTGACTTATCTGTACTCAATGTAATTGATATTTTTTTTATAATTATAGAGAATATACATCACCCCAAGAAAAATGTTCCACCATATGTGGGCTTCTAATGATCAGAATCACCGGGCCAATTTATATTTATAAATAAAAGAAAATTCAAATCAATACTTGTTTTATATAATAGGATAAATATTAATGTTCTTGTAATATATCTCAAAATTATTTTGGAAGCCAAAAAATGTAATTATTTTGGATCAGTATGATATCTTTCACATAAATTCAAAATATATGCAACTTCTAGGTGATTTGTTGTGAATATTCAGATCAAATTATGAAAATATCTTTAATTTGGACTTATTTTAGTAGCATAATTCTATATCTTTGCACCTAAAAAATAGGTGTGGTTAATTCATTTGAACCAACCATACTAATATTTCTCTATAAGTCCATATAATGGCTCTCTTATGAAAGGAAGATGAAATGTATCCTTTAAAAAACCTACTGCTTAAGGGAAAATATATCAATCCAAGAATTTACATTAAAAAGTTCTACTTCATATATTTTGAGTATTGATTACAAACATTTTATTTATTACTATGAAAAAAATATCTATAAAAAATATAATAACAATTAATGTCTTTGAAAAATTATACTTCACTTATAAGTATCTATTTATTTTATGTTTAGAAATGTTTAGCTTTCCTATATAGCTATTATGTTTTTATCCAAATATTGAGAAAACTGATTTAACTTGAATAAATATTCCATAAGACTCCATTATATACACCTACTTCATCATAAATAAATATTTATGGTTTCTCAATATAAACTTCTTCCTCTACTTCAATTTTCAGGAAAGATAAATTTATATCCGTTTGATATATTTTATATTATTAATTAGTTATTTCTTCCCTTTTTTGTTAGTATGATGTCCTACAACATGATAAAAATTTTATTCAAAATAACAACCATCCACCAGTTAATAAACCATTCAGAGTAACATATATTTATTTCTCAAAATATTCCCATTTTCATTGTGGTTATTTTGAAACTCCCATTTAGTTTTAATCACATTATTTTCCTCGAGTAATGTAATAATATTACTTATATTATTCTTATCAATTTGATCTAATTAATTATTCATAGCATTTATACATTCCTTGTGTTCATCCATATCTTCCACTAAATAAGATTAAACAGATAAAATAAGTTCTATTTTATTATGTATTATTAAATTCATCTAGTTTTAACTAGATATTCAGATATTTCAATTAGGTTCTTTGCTTCATCTTTTCTTTGAATCATTAAGAATTCATAGTTATTTCTTATTATGGAATAACCTTATTCATAAATAGATATATTAGAGCATGATCATTAAAATTTAGGTTTATTCTATTATTCTAATTCATAACTTCTTATTTTCTATTGTATGAAAACTTCTATTAAACCTCCATGAATACCTTACCCTTCTTCCACTACTTTGAATGAATTCCCAATAATTTGAACATTTCATAATTATATCATTTTTTTCATTTCTTTCTTCTATAACCTTTAACCTTTTTCTATTGGGTTTATTCCCTAGTAAGTTAAATTCTTCATCATGTTTATTAAATTTTACTATGTTATGAATTTTGATTTTAATTAGAAAATTGATCCAAAGAACTTTGAAACATTGCAATAATTTCTTTTTATATGCCATATTTCATTGGAAGTGGATTCGATTTTTAGTCTCAATAAGAACCTATCCTGAATAGGTCCTTCCATGAAAATAACCTCCATCTATAAGAAATTAGAGAGTTTATATTTTATAGGAATAGTCATCTCTATTTTAACTAAGCTTTTATTTTTCCATTTTGAAAATCCATTTTTATGGGGGTGTAAAAAGAACTATATTGATGCCAAATTTCAACATTTTAATGATAATACTAAAGATTGTTTCATGTAAACCTTTTTTATTATATTTTCTTATCTTCCAAATGTATTTATAAAGTTGTTTATTAGACTATATTCTGTAAATCTTGAACATATCTACAACTACAAATTTTTGTTTCATGAACATGAAAGTATTCATCTGGTAGAAATCATCAATTAATGTGATAAAGTCCATATCACCCTTTATAAATTAATTACTCATAAGTCCACAAACATTGGAATATATGGGTTCAATTGGATGGTTAGACTAAATTTCTAAATTCACATGACTTCCATTCACCAAATTTACTTTCGTAAAAATACTAGAAACTATATATCTATCTCTCTTCAATAAAGTTAGATCTCAAAATACTTATACCATGGAAAATGTTACCTTGTTTTAACCCAAAAATACAATTCCTCAATTCAATAACTCATTTACATCTTTTGAACTCAAATAAAAGAAGTCACATATCTCACCGATCTGAAATAGGTTTATTTCAGTACTCACCCCTTCTATTATAGTTTTTTCATTATTAACAAACTATATGTTATAACCATTATTTCATAAGATGACATTATTAGAATCATTACATAATTATCTATCAATGAGAATATCATTATTAAGTTCTTAAAAAAATGAAATTCTTTGTATTTGAGCTTCCAATTATCTTTAGTTTCCATTCCAATTCATATAACCTTCAGGGAACTATAATTTTTAAAGGTAATATCTCCACTACTTTATTATTTTAAAATTTTCATGATCTCAAAATCGCATGTCAAATGTGATGAGTATGCAAAATCATGAACCAATGATTTCCCTTTCCATATTGATTTTAGATAAAATTCTATGAAACTTTTTCTCGATCCATATCACATTTTCTTGACTAATTTTAATTATAAAAAAATGTGATTTTCCTTAGTAATGTGATTAAAAAAATTTCAAAAAATTTACTCGGTTGGTCACATATTCCTTTGGGTTATTTAAGATAATAAAATTGATCCTTTCTTGATGAATCTTTATCTTCTTCCTTCCATTTTCTTCATTATTACTTTTTTTTCTGAGAATTACTTCATTTTATTTTAGGTATTTGTTTCCTTAATTCATGACTTCTTCAAAGGATAGATATATTGTGGAAATAGTTATTGGATTTGTTTTATAAGAAACCATTACCCAAATAATATATATAAAAGATAGTTTTTCAATAATATAGATTATTCCTATGAGAAGTTTCTTAACATCCACTGGTAGTAAGAAATACTGATGATTTTTATAAAGGGAAATTTATCTCATTTTTACAAACTATTATTTTACTATAGAAGTGGGAGGATTTTCATGACCCTTCATCATCCATACCTATTAATTTAGTGATGAAGTAAATGTATTGAGAGTGTAAAGAATTTTTTTTTCTATATTTGATGAAACAATACTCATATCATATTTTGAGTTAACTTTCTATGTTTCCTAGGTTAAATCACCTTTAAATTCCATTATATTGTGTGAAAAATCATTTCTTTTCTTTAGTGAGTTTTCTTGCTTTAGATAACTTGAATATGCATTAATCAACTCATATTATACTGTTTCTATGTTTTCTTTTGTGTCATTCCAAATTTTATCTTTTGAAACAAAATTCAAATTGAGGCTCCTTATTTTCTCAATATATACCTCTTCCTTTTAAAAGAAGTTTATTTTTTTCATCTTTATTTTCTTCTTTCTTATTCAGTTGAATGAGTTACTTTTTAAATTTATTATTCTGATCAAGTCATCCTTTTAATTCTAATCTTAGTATGTATTCTATATAAGTTTGTTTACCACATTCTTATTCTTTTCTTGTAGTTTCCTCACCTTTAATGTATTCTAAAAAGTTCATTATCTTATACTAAATTTATTCATCTAATGATATTTCTTTTCATGTTTTTTATTTTTTTCCTTCAAATTAATATTTCTTTATTCTTCCATAAATAAATAATTTTTCATTTTCCAAAATTTCTATCTTTTTTTTTCTATTTTTACTCTAGTTATTCTTATAAGTATTTTCATCCAACACATCATCATTATATCTTCCACCATTCCTTCTAGGTAAACTCACATTAATGTGAAACATTATGCCACATTAAAAGAATTTTATTTTATATTTACACTTTTATTTTCCTTTTAAATTTTTTATGTTTAATGAAATAAGAAAAATTATTATTCAATGCTCACTATCTAACACATATTTATCTGTTTATTCATCAAATAAATACTTCTTTTTTTTTCATTGAGTTTGAGTTTTTCCATGGAATTTAAATAAATTTCTTCATTCTCATTCTTTTTAAATGTTCATTATTTCCTCATTTCATGTTTCGTGAGGCTATTTTGAAGTTAATTTAGATATGATTTATCTCTATCCATGAAGGTAGAAATTTGGGGATCAAATCAATTAGGGAAATTTCTCATCAATTTGTTCAAAATTATTGAGTCATCCAAGGTGTTACAAAACCATAAGATGTTTCCCATGATTTTGTTGAATTTTTTTATAATAATAATTGGTCGTTTTATTCTCATCTATCTTTAAGACCTCAATTTTTCTTCTAAATATTTTATGTTTTGATTACTTTATATTAACATTTCATTCATGGATTGTCTCTATCTTTTCCCAAGTTTCCCTAGATACCTGATATTCCATAACCATAGTTTAAATTTTATATAATAGAGATATTAAATCTATATTTTAATATTTACCATCAAATTAAATGTTTCATTATCAGGAAATAACATAATATCATTCATGTCTCATAGTGGATACATGATAGTATTAGTATCCACCACCTAAAGGATAAAAAATATGGGATAATGTATTATATTATTTTCACATCTGTGAAATGTTTTTACATTAAAAGTTGGAATTACTTATTAATTAATAATCTTTAAAATCTCAATTTTTACAAAATGCATCTTAGCAGGAACCTATCATTGATGCTGCTTGATATTCCTAAGGATGGGTAACCATTAATAAGGGGGGAAAGGGGTAAATTAGTGGTTCCTATTTACAAATTCATTTAGCTTTAAATTTAACTCTTTTAATTTTTATGGTATAAATCCCAACATGTAAAATATAATTTCCACATATTTATACGAAATAAAATAATAGAGCAGGGCACAATTTTTTACAATGTTCAAACTCAATAAGAAAACTTACTTATTTTTGTGTATAGTTTTTTCCTTAGCCATAAATTTTACAATATAATTTTATTACCAAATAAAATGGTTTTGGAAGGGATTATCCTTTTATTAAAATATGATCCCACACATATGTCTGATAATAAATAATGATATCTTCTCCCACTAGTCACAAAGATAAATATCCCTTTTGCTTAAAAAAATCCACTTATATTCTACCCAAATGTTTCATAACTATAGTTATCTAGAACATAAATCATCTTATATTCATACCTCTGATACCTCATATTATATACCTTAAGATAATAGTCTCATTTTTAAACTAATAATTTCATACTATTTTTTTATCTTCTTGGTCCCAGTGAATTCTTAAAGAATCACATGTTGTACTTCTTAGAAAAAACTCAACTGTTAGTATTTTTTTTAATAAGCTCATCATCCACCTATTAAAAAATATCTCACCCCATTTATAACAAGTATTAATTTGATGAAAGTGGAGAATGCATTGAATCCACATTTAATTTCTCACTAAATCCAAGTCTAAAGTCAACAAACTTTATTTTATTTCTAGGATATCAAATTGTGACTTCAATAAAACTCCCAGAAAACCAAGAATCAATACTCTTTGACTCTCCCCCAAAATGTGGATCCAATCACAAACATTAATTTCATGAATATCACACTTTGAACATAAATTTTATCATCTTTATAATGGTTATGACTTAAAAAAATTATGCATATTCATTTGGAAACCTGTAGTGAATGTACATAAATATAATTCACTTTAACATTCTCCTAATTTATCAAATTATTTTTGTTAGTTAATCCTTATAAAAACCTTATTAATGTGAAAATATTTGGAATAATTTTTTTTCTTTTAGTGGTATTAATCGTATACATGTAAATTCTATCCTAAATATTGATTAAAACATCCACCTTCTAATTAGATCATCTTAGGATATCCATATCTTCTGATAACCTCATCTTGAATCACTATTAGTATACCAAAAAGGTGAACTTATTTCGAAGAAAAAATTTAATATTATATGAATTTAATTTTGGATAATACTCTTATAAAACTCTATATTTCCATTATTTCACAATCTTTCAGTAATTCTAACTTTAGGTCCTCTTTATGAATTGTCTTTCGATAACTTGTAGGTATTTTTAATGAGAGCATTTTCAATTCAACTGACAATTGCAAATTAACTTGTCCCTTATGATGAAATTAATGATACCTTTGGATTCGATTATTTGGATATAACATCTTCATTCATATATGAAACTCAAAAACATTCATTTATATATTGTTAGAAAATATTTATCTCATAATATATTAAAAATAAATAGTATACCCTTACCAATTCATGGGAACTTTAATATTACCTTTTTGGTTTATTAACAAAACATCAAAACTCTTCTCCATGATCATATTTCTAAAAAAATAAAATCTTTATCAGCGAGAAATATCATAACACTACACTACTAGAAAAATCAATTTTTTATGAGAATCCCATCCCTCTATGATAAAAAAATATTTGTTCAAAAGATTCTTTGTACCCCCCAATTCTTAATAATTAATTTTCCTCCCCCTTTTTACAATAAATATATATTATATATTAACCTAAGATTTAGATTTTTCTTCTCCATATTTGAGAACATAATAAAAATCATAGTGGGGAATCATATTCATCTTCTACTAAGTGTGTAGGGGAAGCCTGACTATAAAGTTTCAGCCTATGTTTCTCAAACATTTACATAGGAAGAGAATTAGTGAATATATATGAAGTTTTATATTCTATTGAAATGAAATATTATTTTATTTCATTGGTAAAAAAATTTTACTTTACAAAGTGATACAATTTTTTTTTGATCCGAAGTGTTTTACAAGATTCTTTGTAATGCCAATTTTACTTTGATTATTACAAAACATTTTAGGGGAATTACAACATTCACTTTTAAACTAATCAATCAAACTATTATCCATATTTTCCAAATGAATTAATGTGTTGAAGAAATGTATCCAAAATCAACTATTGTAATTATTATAGATTTTGTTTCTTACAATTCTAGTGAACATATCTTCCCCCAAGAAACATATTCCTCTAGATGTGAATTTATAATCTTTAGAATAACCTACCAAATATATATATGTTAAACCTTGTGATATCAACTAACTAATTATTTTGTATAGAAGGATAAAATTTTCATTTCCCTTAATATATCAACGAATTATTTTCTTATCCAAAAAATTAGATATTTTTGTATCCCTCTGATATATTTCATATAAGTTCATTGCATACATAGTTTCTAGATAAAATATTATGGGACAAAGTAACCTTATAATAAACTTATTAAATTCAATCATATTTAAACTCCATCTAGTATCATACTTTAATATCTTCACACCTATATAAATATGTGAGGTCACCTCCTTGTAATTTTCCATGTAGTTTTTTCTCAATAATTCCTTGGAATAATTCTTCTATAAAAGGAAGATAAAACTTTTATTTTTAACAACCTATATTATGAAGATAAATTAATCTCTTATAGCATTGAAATTTCAACATTCATCTCCACCTTTCTGTTAATTCTTTATAAACATTCCCTTTTTAACAATAAAATTAAATCATAAATATGTGAAATCACAATTAATGTTATAGAACCATTGTACTTCATATATGAGTAGATATTAATTTTCTATTTAATTTTTTTTAAAATTCACATGTATCTATCGTGCTTTTAATAACAATTTCATGGATCCTTCTTTAACCCATATAAATCTTTCTTGATTATACATATCGTACTTCCATCTATATCAAGAATAAATCCTTATGGATGTACAATTTAATCATCTCCCCTTATTTCACTATTTATAAAAGATTAATTTATATCAGTTTGATGTATTTTACACTTATCATCAGCTACTACTACAAAAAAAAATCATAGGGTATCAATTATTACAATGGGGTAAAAATTTTATTAAAAATTAATACCTTACACTTAGGACTATATTTTATAAACTATCGTATATTTGTTTATAAATGATTTTCCCTTTCTGATTTTGATTATTTTAGAACACCTATTTAGTTATAATCACATTTATGTCCTCTGGTCATAAAAAAATTCTATGCACTTTTATTCTAAATTTGATCCAATCCATCACTCATGGAATTTATCATTTTTTCCACCACTTATTCTACTAACATAGGCTCAACATGTGAAATAAGTATAATATGATTCTATATTATCAGTTTTATTAAATTTAGAATTAGATCTTTTGGTCTTCTGATGATAAACTCTATTTCAACTGACCTTTCAATTATTTATAAATTATAATTATTACTTTCTATGGAATCAATTTCTTCATAACTAGTGATATAATCACATAAAAATTTAATGTGATTATTATTATTTTATTCTTATTCATCTCTTTTCTTAGTCATTTTTATTGAATATTATGTTAATGATTGAAAAATAAATTCACATTCTTCTATTGTTTTGAACTAATTATCAATAATTTCAACATCACATGATTCCATTACATTGTGTATCCATTTGTTACTACGCCTGTAAGTTCTTCCATTTGATTCATACCTCATAAATATTAGATCCTTACAATTTAAATCAAAATTTTCTTTGTTATTACTTTTAATTATAATTTGGAATGGGACATCGAACATTTTGAAATATTTCAGTGTAGGTGTAACACCCTTATCAATTTATGGATTATTATTTTTCAAATAAATTAAATTTATTTTATGGATTACATTACAAAAAAAAATAAAGATTGTGCTACAAACAATATTAGGTTAGCTTGCGTTACACATGATAATAATTTTTAATAAAACCATGATATATTATTAATATAGATATTTAAATGCAGTCGTTATAACCAAGAAGTAAAAAACAGATATAGAAATAGTAATAAATATGTTTTAAATATTACATATAATATTACATATAAAATATATTGATAATATAATAAATAATTTTCAGTAAATTCTTTATATGTTTCAAAAATACTACTTTCTCAAAAAAAAATGTTTTTATGTCTTTTTATGAACAAAAATAAAATTAATTTTTGAAACATTTATTTAATGAATTTGATACTATTATCTTTATATTTTAAATAATAATGTAAAAATTATATTAGGGTGAACTTTTTGGATTTTTCAAAAAAAATCAATTTTGATGAATTGTGAAAAATACTGAATCTTAATTGAAAACTGCATTTTTTTTAAATTATTTATAATGTAAATTATATTTTTAAATTTTTTTAAAGTAAAATTTGTTCAATTTCATTTCTATAAACCTAATTTAGGTAATTTTAATATTTTTCATATTAAATTTTTTTATAAAAACCTTGTAAACTTTTGAACAATTTCTCTTTGAAAACTCGCTTCCTCATTATGTATGTGGGATTAAATTTTAAATGGAAATTTTCAACTTATGTAAATGGAATTTGGAAAAATGGATTCTATATTTGGAATTATAATAATTAATATGATCAAATAGGGTCAACAATTTTTTTGAAAAAAATTAATTGAAAATAGTAAAAATTATTTACCATGGTTAAGGTAAAAATGTGTTTACCAAAGGGGGTGGGTAAAAATAAAAATATAAAGATTAAAAATTTAAAAAAACATGTAAACCCCATTTAAATCTATATATAGATCTTATCTCTTCATTTATCTTGAATGATTCATTTTTGAACCTTGTGTCATCATAAAAACATGGGTATACCTTTTTCTTTAAAGACAATTACAAGTGTGCAACTCTCCACACTTATAGAAGGAAACCCCCTCTCATATCCACTTCATACCTTCAAACCATTTTGGTTTATCAATGAATTTTCAAAATAACTTCAAAAAATCCCTCCTATTAATGTAGATCCTTATTTTGGATATAAATCCAACCTAAAAAGGCTTTTAGTGCAAACCTAAGGAGGGTACCAGAAGAAGAGGCAACATTCATTAACAATCATTTTTGTTTTATTTCATCTTCTACCTACTCCAATTAATATTATAACATGATTATATAATTAAATCTATATATTAAATATACTTATATATTTTTATTTTATGTTAATTACCTAAAAAAATATCCACGTCCATAAAATGGTTTACGAAATCATCATTTGTGTGTATAACAGACTACCACATCACGAATCGATATCATTCATTTTTTCCATTAACACCTCCCAAAGATAGAAATAATGATGGATTTAATATTTATATATTATATTTATTATATTATAAAACATATTTAATTATTATATGATTCATACTTTCATACTCTCCATATTTTGGGAATACTATAACGTTGCTCGTGTATATTGTGGACCATCACTTCGTGAAGCGATGTGATTCATTCATGATTTACATTGAAGGTAATAAGGATCCTTTTAATAAACATATGTTATATATATGACATAAAAATGATTTTGTAATGATAATATATCATTTAAATTTCCATTTTTAGTCATAAAAGAAAATGGGATCATTTTTCATGCATACATATTATATACCATCTCCATGAATAATGTATTTAATTTTATATTACTAAATTTAATGGATAACTCTAAATAAATATATATTTAATAAATATTATATTAATATCATGGTTAAAAATTTAGGGATGATTAAATTATGATCAATTTAATAGGACCAAAAATAATAAATCAAAACTTATATGAAAAACAAATCGGTTCTTACCCAAAACATAACTTTAACATAGAATTGTTAATAAATGGGTAATAAAAGTTCTTAATAAAATCATATATTTTATGATAAATATAATTATTTTTATTTAATATATTTATAATATAGTCATATTTATTATACCTGAGTTTTGAACACGTACAATGGAATTAAAGACTTAATGTAAGGTATCTTTTCTCAATTTTTCTTCTTTTAGAAGTATATTATGTTATGCACCTATATTCTTTTAGGAAATCTATATACAAACTCTTTGAAATGTAATATCATGAATTTATTTATCCTCATGTTATTTTACTTTCCATTTATATGTTATTCCTTCATGGGGATTATAATTCAACGTTCCTAAAGTGGTAATGATTTTATGTTACAGTCTAATCATTTATAAGAATTATTTATTATTTTTCTTCTGATGAGGAAATATTATGATCCATATCTCATGAAACTCATGATTATTCTTATCCTATTTTTATTCAGGGTATTTTCAAGTAATATATCATTTTCACTATTTGGTAATGAAAATAATTTAGAAAAGTTTCTTCAACATTATTTCTCTCTTCAGTCATAAATTTGTTTTCTTCCAAACCATGTTTTATAAAAAATTAAAAAATATATTATTATCCTATAATAATTAAGATGAATTTTTACCCAAGTTTTAATTTTTTTAATAATATCTTGAAAGGTATATTCAAGCTTTTTCAAACAATTCCAATTTTTATTTTACAAAAAAACGTGAAATGAATCTTTGTTTTAATGTGTATGGCATGTGAAGAGCTTCCCATCATCCTGAATGTAATTTTATTTAAATATTATTTTATAAATTTTAATTTTTTTTAAAATAAAAATATTTTCAAAATGTTTTATGTTTTATAAAATTATTTATTCAAAGAGGAAAGTATATTTTTATGAAGAAATATTTTTTGAATGATTGGTCAAAGTCATTTTCCATCTATGATGACATCTGTTGATGTTACATATGTTGTTTTGGAGATATTATATAAGGATATCATTATTATTTTTACATTTATTGTTTTTCATGATGTAATTATGTTTATAAAACCCATTTCTATTCAATGGGTTATACAATGATATAATTATTAGGAAACTTGCTTCCTTTTCCATGGGTTATGCTATTATGAAATAATGAAATAATTTTGAAACCTGTCACTTTTATAGAGGTTATGATATGATGAAATTTTTATGAAAATCCTTTAATTTAATGGGTTATGATAATATGCAGTTTTTATAATCTTTTGGGAGACATAAATATGGTATTCATTATGAGACAGTTAGGACCTATATCTCAATACAATGCATTGGGTAAATATTAATAAATCACGATATGGATAGGGATTGAGTGGGGACTGAACCTAGTTCAACAAGGGAAATTTTCTTCTATGATGGTCTTGGGAGTGAACCTTGACTACTATTATATATAGAAGGTGAACCCATTCTACTATCATATCCTTGGATTTATTCCTTGACTACTATGGAAATTATTTTCTATGCTTGTGTTTATTACAAAAATTTATTTATTATACGAATGTTATGCTCTCATGGTTCATGTTCTTTGATTCCATTATCATCTACCAATATTTATTACATGAATAAAGATTATGATATTTTATGTTTATGGTATGGTTTTTAAATTTTTGGAAAATGTTATCATACCCTTATGTTCATGTTATGCTTATGTATCTCTATTCTATACCCTTATTAAGCATCTTATCTCACCCATTATTATGTTTACTTTACCAAGTTATTGAGAAATGTATTAAATATAATGTAATGCCCCGACCCCAGTTACCCAGCGTCAGTGCATTATTACATAACATTGGCATGATTACAAGGTATCATGTCTCGAAGGACCGATCGGTTTAGCAGTCTTGGAAAATATATTACATACACAAATGTTACATTACACTTTATAACATACAAAACAACATAAATAATTCTTTATGAATGCCATTATTCCCTTGGATTAACCCTGTATATAAATCACAATACACTTCTTGGAATCCTGGGAAAAATAAAACATAGAAAGGGGTGAGCTTAGATGCTCAGTAAGGATAACAATACAGCAGAAACTTTCATAAATAAGCATAAAAATTTAAGTAATGTATAACTAAAACAAAATCCATTTAAACTTGAAATTCTTCATAACATGGCAAAGATAAAATGAAATAATTCCATTACTTATTCACATGGATATTATACTAATAGAATAATCACATGAAATATCAATAACCGCTTTTATAATGATGTAATGCATAATGCCAGACTATCATAACCACGTAGCCAAGGCCTCGTGCCAAGGCTGCAAATAAGATTTTGTCAAGGCCTTGTGCCAAGACACTAGTTTGTCTCATGATACCTATCAATGCATCAAGGAGCTATAGCTGGCTCCACCCATCACTTATTAAGTCTAATGAATTCCTCACATGAACAGGTTTAAACATAACATAAATATTCATATTATAACTAGAATACGAAATGTCAATACTTTCTCCATAAACCATGAACGGTATAAAAATAACACATCCAGGGTAAAACATATCACAAAACCTTAAATACAATATGGAAGTTTTGTATCATAATAAATCAACTTCAAATAAGCTTAAAATCCAATAATGGATGTTGACATTGATGAAATCAAAACTATTTGAGAGAAATATCTCATTTTTTGAAATCATTGAAAAGTCACACCTTTATAAAGTAATTAATTTAAAAGATATTTTTGAATCAAAGTGTCCCATACCACTTTGAAACTTTTGAAAAGAAATATCATTTCAAAAAATTCATTTCCATATAAATAAATCGTTAAAATTATTTTAAAAACATGTACATTAATTAAAAGATTTAGAAAGATAAATCTTTAAAACATTTAAAATTCTGATCTTTATAACGAGTACCTTTCACAAATTCTTAAAATATTCATTTTGAAATCATTTAAAAGTAACATAATTATAAAATAAAACATTTACCTTAAAAATATTCTTATAAGCTTGTAAGGGAAGCTTCAATGATTTTATAATGGTAGAAAATAGCTGCACTCACTGTATAAGTTAAAAAAGACATTCTTACATTAATTTTGTCGAAAAGGTTAAAAAGTACCTTGTTTGGAAAACAACAGAAATATTCCTTTATAAACATCTTATAAAAATTCAAAAAAGGGTATAAATGACTTTAATATAGATTCTGTAAAATAGTAAGAATGTTTTGAAATACATTTTTAAGAAACATGGATGTGGATGATAAAGAGGTCCCAGTAGATAATTACGTATAAACAACCTCGGATAATGAAGAGATTGTGAAATAACCCTTACCCTGTACTTTTCCTTAGTCCATGGTATGTTAAACTCATGTATAATAGTTAAAAAATTGTTATTAAATTATAAAGGAACCATATGCATAATTATGGTATCATATATGATCTTCTAATAACACATTATTAATAATATTTTAGTGTTATCGTCGTTTCGGGTGTTAACTTACTAGTTTTATTTTATATGTTTTGTTACATAATCCATGTTTGTTATGTATAGGTAGTATATTATTCAAATAAAAAATGATATCAAGTCCTTAAACATTATTTTTAATCATAAAATTAGAACTAGACTTGAATGGATATGATGTGGAATGAATCTCATCACGTTCATGGAGACAGTAGTCCGTACGCATGCACGAGCGACGATATCATTATTTTGAAGTTAAAATAATATATAATTGGATGGTGTATCATATATAAAGAATCACTATCATGTTATATTTATTATTTATATCAATTAAATATCATTATTATACCCATCCAAATAATAATGTTTTTGAATACCAATTACACCACGACGTGGAGATGGTAAGTGGTACGTATGCACGTATGGTGACATGTCATTCAAAGGATTGATAGAATAATGAATATGGGTGTACCATATTTATAATAACATCAAAATATGTAGAATATACTGGATTTATTATCTTAGAAAGTAAATAACAAAGAAAGAAGAAGTTTAAGAAGAAAGGAACTTGAAAAAGGGTGGTGAAAACATTACCTCTTCTTCGGGTTCTTCCTTTTGATTTGATCAAAAGGGATCCATAGGATAGATTTTTATCAAACGAAGGACTCTAGAAAGTAGTTAGGGAAGTTGAGAGAATATTTGGGCACGGTTTGGCCAAGAAAAAAAGCTTTTAAGGTGTGAATAATTGGTTATAAGTGGTGTCCTTTTATAATGGGGAGGAGGGTCTCTTTAGGAAAAACTTAAAGTATTATTTTATAATAAATTCATATTTGGTTTATAATAGATAAAAAGTGTATTATTCAAAGTATAAGGTGGGTATGGGTCAAAATAATTTCAACCAATATATTTTAGATAGGTTTGGGTCATTATATTAACCTTATCTTTTAGTTTTAACTCTTAGTTAATAAGATTGACATTAACCATGTCACTTTGTATTTTTATATTATATAGTTAATAAACTTTCTATATACATCCAAGATTCCCCAAAGTGGTTCATTAATGATACACCTATCATGATATAGGTAATTTTGCTGAACCTTATATTTTTAAGAAAAAAATATCAATTAATAATATAATATTTGTTTTAAAAACTCTTTTATGTCATTTTTGACACTATTGGGTATTTTGCTTTTTATAAATTCATAAAAGCATTATTACTTCGAACTAAATTCATATAACCAGTACTAATATGTTATATTAGCCTATAAAATTAGTTTAATTCCTAAAAAGTTTCAAATTACATTTATTTTGATATTTATAATATCAATTATTCTATTTTTTCATTAATTAGGTAATTACTGGATCACCATTGTGTCATAATTAAATTAAATTATTTAATTTCTAAAAATTATAAATAAAATACAATTATGTAGTAAATATTTTTATATTTCTAATGAATATTTATAATCGAATTTATCTTATGTATAACCCTATATTAATAATGTTTATTAATTAAACATTGAGTTTAACTCTTTTAAATCTTTATTGAGTTAAATAATAATAAATGTCCTAATCTAATCCATGTGGACCAAAATGATAATATTTTATTACTAAGGTTGTTTTTGGTCGATATACACTTGTCAAATAGAATTAGGACATGTGTTAGAGTAATATTAATATCATTTTTACCCTTAATTACCCTATTTACTTTTAACCGTTGTAAATAAAAGTAAAAAGTTACTATTCACCAAAAATTATTATCTTATTGAATCACATTTTACTCCTTTATATTAATGGTGTCTCTCAGATTTTTGAAATTCCACTCATAGAAGCGGTAAAATTATGTTTTATGTGAATTTGAAAATTCTCCTAGGAGGTGGGTAAAAGTCGGTGAAAAGTTTAATAAAATTTTCATATGTCTAAAATTATTATAAACTGACAACAATGAATTAAATTGAACTTATATATGTATTACATATCTATTTTGACCTAAAATAAATTTAAATAAAATAAATGATTATTTAAATAAAAAAAGTCGGTTTTAACCAATAACTCATTGTTTTTCACTATTCATCAAAAATTGAAATTTTTCAGAAAAATACAAAAAATTCACCCTAGTCTAATTTTGATATTCCAAATCCAAAAATGAAGTCCATTTTGAAAGATAAAATTTATAAAATTTCAAAAAGTGGGTATTACTATTCATAACGGCTAGTTTGATTGGTTGTGGTGTGTGTTACAATAACGAAGTTGCGTACAACACACGCTACGGTATTATTCAAAGAGAATCGTACCGTGGAAGCTTGGGGTGTTACATATAATATGTCTAAGAGGGGTTCAAGTTATAAATATCATAGTGGTAGATGATTTAGGTTACCTATGGACCCGTTGTTTATGTTTCCCTATTTCCAAAGTCACTAAACTATTATGGTCCTTAGGTGTGCGTTTTTGTAATGCAATGAATATTCATAAAAAATGATTTCATATAAATGTATAACAATACGAGGTTACTATAGATTGTATAATAGAATAGGATTAGTTTACATTTAGAAACTTGGATGATAAAACCATAGTAAGATCCCTTAGTACATGTCTAAGGATAATTCTAAGGATAATTCAAAGTATTGGAAAATGTACAAAAATTTTGGTAAAGGATAGAACAAGTGGTTTCTAAGAAATTACATCATTTTATAGATACTACAAGTGGATACAGACTAGGAATAGAGGTACCTTGGGGTAATAACTTTGAAAGGGTCACACCGAGCTAGACTCGAGCATCACTTGGTACATAACAACTGGCCTTACAGCACACCTGGTTTGACTAGCCCAAGGGATATGCTTTGTAAATTCATAAAATATTTACAAACTATCATGAAGGATTTAAATAGATGATGAATATGACTAGCATAGCATAAACAAAAGGATTCATATATAAAAAATAAGGTCTCAGGATTTAAACATCCTATTAGTGACTTATCATGATTATTTAGTTCCCCATCAAGATTACTATTTCTTGCACTATGATTTTTGGTTTTATTTAATGATTGGAACCTAATTGATCTTTGTTAATGTTGGGTGAAATGGATAATGAAATAATTTTATTCATAAGAATCGAAAAATTATGGGATTTGGAATGAAAAATCTCATTGAAATTCTCACACGAATTTCTCAAGATATGAATCATGATGGAATTATAAACAAATAAAGATGTGAACAACATTATGTTGAGTCCTTCATAAGGAAGTGTTCTCCTTTATTCTGTGGGTCTTATGATACAATAGTTTTTATTAAATGGATCAGCACCATGGAAAAGATATTTTCCATTCTCCAATGTTCGAAACATTATAAAGTCAATTTGGATGTATATCATTTGGTAGGTGAAGTGAATCAATGATGGATTCTTATTAAGAATATAATGCCAATATAATGAAATTTACTCTATTTATCAGAATTATTTCAACAATGTATTTCTGAATAAATTCTTTCCCCATATTCTTGATATGAGTATGGAGAAGTAGTTCCTTAATCTAATGAAAAATTATGGTAAATCTATTAGTATCTATGAGGAAAATTTTACAAGACTTGTAGGAACGCCTGTGGTATTATCATCTAACTTGAAAGTATGGTTGATTAAATCCTTAGTGGATTAAAACCAAGAATTTTAAGGGAGTTAATTATAATAGAATTTATTAGATATGAAGAGATTGTTTAATGTCCTATCATGGTGGAAGTTTAGGTTGGATTGGTGTATCAATTTCCTGGTTTTGATAAGAACAAAAAAATTGAATTCCAAAAAAAATATAAAAACCATATAGAGAAGAATATATCCTTCCTTTATTCTCAAAGTGTGGGAATAAGCAAGGAGGTAATTTTATTAAGTGGAATAGTAAATATTTTAAGTGTGCAATAGCTGGTCATTGATAAGTTGGTTATAGAAGTGTTGATTAGAAAATAACTAATGATAAGAATAGAGAGAAAGCTACATTGAATAAACCACCCACACTCTATGTAACAACCCGATATTTTATGATAAGTATTCTTTTTAATTTATTTGATTTATGCTAAAACAAGAATATCTTGTGCTATACGCAACACTGTATTAGCTTGCAGTATACGCAACACTATTCTTAGATTGTGTTACACACAATTTCATGTTCGTTGGATAATAGTCATTCTACGCAACATTGAGTATATATATATATATATATATATATTCAATGTATTAATGAAAAATGGTTGGATTCTATTATAACGAAACAACAAACGAGTCATGCACAACACACAATCCTGACTTGGCTTGCATTACACGCAATCACGACCTTCCTCGATAGCGTGTGTTGTACGCAATACCAAGTTTCACTAAACAATGATATGCTATTAAAATATTATTAAAACTATCCATTATGAATAGTAATACCCACTTTTTGAAATTTTATAAATTTTATTTTTGAAAATGGACTTCATTTATGGATTCTTAATATCAAAATTAGCTTAGGGTGAAATTTTGGTACTTTTCAGATAACTTTCATATTTTGATGAATAGTGAAAGTTACTAAATTTTAATTAAAAACAAAATTTTTAATCGAAATACTTAATAGTGATAAATTATTAATTTGAGTGGTTTTAAAGTATATTTAGAATATATTTTTACCATTTAATACAATTTTGGTCATTGAATGAGATTTCACATTTAAACCAGACATAAACAAGTGTCAATCTTTTAATAGTTATTATCTCTTAAAAACACGCTATTTGTTTTGAAGATGGGAATTAATTAATTAATGCAACTGATATGTTTTGAATTTGGTAAAATATACATCATTTTTGAATTCATAATATCAAATATAGCTTTGTCCTAATTTTTGGTATTTTTCTGGAAACATTCATTTTTTGATGAATAGTGAAACCACTAAGTGGTAGTTAAAAAACTGAATTTTTCATAAAACGTAATTTTAACGCTTCTGTGAGTGGAATTTCAAAAATCCGAGAGACACGGTTGATGTCAGTAAGTAAAATGTGGTTCAATGAGATGAAAATAATTTTTTGGTGAATAGTAACTTTTTTACTTTTTTTACCACGGTTAAAAGTAAATAGGGTAATTAAGGGTAAAATTGATATTAATATTACCCTAACACATGTCCTAATTCTATTGGACAAGTGTATCTCGACCAAAAACAACCTTAGGAGTAAAATATTATCATTTAGGCCCACTTGGATTAGATTAGAACATTTATTATTATTTAATTCAAAGAAGAGTTAAAAGAGTTAAAATCAAAGTTTATTTACTAAAACATTTTTAATATTGGGTTATACATAATATAATTTCGATTAAAAATATTAATTAGAAATATAAAAATATTTCTTACATAATGGTATTTTATTTAAAATTTTTATACATTAAATAATTTAATATTTATGACACAATGTTGATGCAATAATTATCTTATTAATGAAATATTGACATAATTGATGTTATAAATACCCAAATAAATGTAATTTGAGACTTTTTAGGAATTCCACCAATTTTATAGGTCAATATGACATGTTATTATTGATTTAATTAACTTTTTTTGAACTAATAATTCTGTTATGGTTTTCACAAAAATTAATTACCAAATAGTGTCAAAATTGACATAAAATAGTTTTAAAAAGAAATTATATTATTAATTGATATTTTATTTCTAAAAATCTAAGGTTCGGCCAAATGACTTAGATAAGGTTATATATATTAATAATAAACAACTTGGGGTTCGTTTGGCTTGTTATAGTATGTTTGTCAACCTTATAGTGTAAGAAAACAAGAAGACAAGGTAAGAGTAAAATTATTTAACTTAAAGTTAAATCTAATTGATAAGGTTAAAATAGTAACCTAAACTTGTAAAAATTATATTGGATGAGAGGCTTTCGACCCATCCCCACCTTAGCTTTGAAATAAATCAATTTGGAGCTATTTAAAACCGAATATGACTTTATACTAAAATAACATTTTTAGTTTTTCTAAAGGTGCCCCTCTCCTCGCTTATAAAAGGGCACCACCTTCCTCTCTTCCTCACACCACTTTGAGCCTTCAAGCTCGGCCAAACCCTTACAAATTCTCTTCTCCAATTCCATAGAAACATCCTAGAGGTCTTGGTCTTATTCAATGACCAATTTTAGTCCCCTAAGAGGAGGTCTCAAAGAGGCGCTTCAAAGAAGAGGTAATGTCCGTTACCGATTCATTCAATTTTATTTCTTCTTCCCTTCTTCTCCTTTATTTGATTCATTATGAAGTAATAACATCAGTATCACTCATATACTGATATGTTATTATAATAATGAAACAACCCTATTTCAGCATCTATCCATCCTACGGAAAATGAAATCACCGCGCGTGCGTACGTACAGAATACCGTCTCCACGCCATGGTGTAATCTATTTTTCCAAAAGCACCTTACTTGGATGGGTATAATGGTGTAAACAATAACTATACATAGTTATTATAACATAATAATGACTCTGATATATTATACCATCCACTCCAATTCTACTAAATAATTTTGGGAACGATATCATCGCTCGTGCGTACGTACGGACTACCGTCTCCACGACGCGATGAGATTCATTCTCCATGTTAACCATACATGAATGATCATAAAGATTATATAATGAATAATAATGAAATATATGAAATAATAATTCGATTGGATTGATTTATATATATATATGTATGTCATCTATTTAGTTTCATTCAATTCAACAAGGAAATGAAAACATCGTTCATGCGTACGTACGGCCTACCGTCTCCATGAACGGTGTATTTCATTACTTTTATCGATCATTAATATATATGTATATGATCAATATATATTATAAATAAATCATGTTTTACATTATATAATTATGTAAATCAGGATATAAGTAATAATATCATAAACAAAAAGTCGAAACACAAACGATAAATGAAATGATTTTACCCAAAACGCTGCTTTAACATGGAATCTACAAAAGAAAGGGTAATATAACGTCATAAATGAAACATATATGATATCATAACAATTAATATGATTATGTAATAAGTCAATGACATTATTTATATCATTATACAGGAGGTTAAGATCCATACGAAGCATATCAAACCTAAGGTAAAGGATAATTTATCAATCTCATTTTTATCCGAGATTGTTTATTCGTAAGTATTTACTGGTGTTATCTTTATCAATCAAGCCCATGTTTTCAAAAAATGGTTTCATGTTTGTTTAATGTCATTTTTACCCATTTTTACTTTTAATACATTGTATGTAAGGAATATTTCTTTTTTTACGTTACGTGGTACTTTTTTACCTTTTCGACAAAAGTACGAGAAAAATGTTATTTTTAACTTATACGGCGTGAATAGATTTTTACAGTTTCATAACACCTCATTTTCATAAAGTTTCCTCTACAAGTTTTAAGGATTATTTTCAAAAAAATATTTTCTTTTAAAATTACTTGCCCTTTTTTGAAAAGAAAATGATTTTGAAGAAGAAAGGATATTTTCCTCAAGAATTCATTTCATGTGTTTTATCAAAACCATTTTCCATCTAAGATGAAATTATTTAAAATGTGTATGTTTCAAGTATATTGTCTCTATGATTTACATCACTTCACTTTTCTTATTATAAAATGATATCCATTTCTTTTATATGGATTAAGTGATGATGAAATGATGTTTATGAAACCCATTTTATTCTTTGGGTTATGATGAATGTTTTAAGTTTATGTTGTGGCAAAAGTAAGAATGATTTCATTATGAGATGGGTGGGACCTATATCCCACTTCAATGAATTGGGTAAATATTTATATCTCATGAGATAGACATGGCTGGAATGGTAAGTTAATCCGGTTCAGTGTTACAGGACTGAAACGAGGAGTGAACTCGATTCAGAAAGGGACTTTGTCCACTAAGATGGTCATGGCCGTAATGCCTTGGCTACTATGGAAATAATTACATGTGCTTAATGGATGCCACAATTACATGCTTTATTCCTACGATATTTTATCATGATTGAAGATCCATTATAATTTATGCCTTATATACTACTGTGTTTTATGTCATTGCTCAAGATTTTGATGTTTAAATATTATGTTCATGTTTTTATGTTAAAATGTGAATGGTTTGTTTTATTTTCTCCATGCTTACCCTTATTGAGAATTTGAGCTCACCCTTTTTATGTTTTCTTTTCCCCCAGGATTAAAAGAAAGGTTTTAGGTAAGGAAACAAAAAGGGGAAGATCATTATGGGAGATGTTGAAGATATTTAAACATGATTAGAAGTTTATATTCCGAGTTTCCAAAGATACTAAACTATTATTTCCTTGTGTTTCTGTTTTTGTTATGTATTAAGTATTCTAAAAAAGTAATGTAATGTCCATGTACGTCAAGCTTCAGGTCTCTACAGTTGGTATTAGAGGAAAGGTTTAGTCAACCTTTGGAAACTAGGATGCGAAACCATTAGTGAGATTAATAGAGATATTTCTAAGGTATGTCTAGGGATGTCCCTAAGGTTAAGTATACGTATAGGTTATCATCCTACTATTGCGCTAACGATATCAGAATTAAACCTAAGATGTTAGATATTGAAGGTACTCCCCCTTTATTATGTTGTTTTCCCTAGCATGATTTTTACCTCTCACACTATTCTTTTTGGGTTTTAGAAAATGGCTGGAAATAGGAAGATTCATGATAATGGAGGATATGATGGACAATGGAATGATATTATTCATGAGAAACCAAATGAAATGGGATTTGGAAGTCCAAAAATTGTTATTATGCCTAATTAGAAATCTCATAATATGATCAATAATCTCAACTTTGGTAAGTTTCCCAACTTAGATAATAAGAGAAAGATGGAGTTTCATGATGATCATAGAGGAAAGAAAGCTCAATTTCCATCATGTAAATCATGTGGGAAGAGGCATCAAGGAGATTGTTTCAAAGGAACTGGAAGATTCTTTGGGTGTGGAAAAGAAGGACACAAAACCATTAAGTGCAAAGGAAAAGGTTCAGTTAACACCATGGATGAGGATAATGGCATTGCTACGACATCAACAATAGTTAAATGTTTTAAACGTGGAATGTATGTGCGTTATGCAAATGAATGCCCTAAGGGAAAGTCTCATGAAGAGAATCAGTATGGTCGTATGGGTAGTATTTATGTTGATGATGATGAAGAGACTACAAATGATATGTGAGATGAATGAATTGTTAAAGCTCGGTCAATGGTTTAAGAAGGTAGTGGAATGATTACATGTTTATCAAGTGTAATATTGTATAAGTAATCTCATGGTACTATGGAATAAAGAGACATCTATGGATTGTAACACTGTTGTCTTTCCTTAAGTTTCGAGAGTGTATGATGAATGGTACCAGTAACCATGAATTGTTATTCAGATATTTTTGGAAAGTAGATGATATGCGCATAATGAAGGGATAAGGAGAAAATGAAATGTTTGACAGTATTCATGAGATCATGATTGATATAAGGACTAAGTGATATCATGGTTTTAGTATAATGAATTTTGAGGATTTTAGTATGTGGAAAGAGTTAACTTTTGACATCACTCATGTTTTCACTAAGATTCAATGGATATTCATTTTTCAAGAGAATACATGATTAAGGTATTCACATGACTGGAATGTGACCAACAAGATATATGAGGGATAAATGATGGTATTCACATGCTTGTTATATGAACTTTTTAGTAATCATTATCTTTATACAATGAGTTTGGAAAGAAGTATTTTGGATAAGCCTAAACATTGGAATGGATAGTATTGTTTAAGGCTAAAACATTTTGTTATAATAGTATTGTTTTAGAAAAAGGATAACCTACAGGATGAGCGACAACCCATCGCGTCAGACAAGGCTGTGGGAATCAAACCCACAACCAAAGTGCGACTAGCCTTTATCACCTACCACTGGCCTACAGGATGTCCCTGGTTAGTAGAAACTAGTTTTATTTTATTACGCGGTATGATATATGAAGTATAAGTTCATTTTTGGAATCATATACGATTAACCTCACCATAGATGGACATATGTATATTTGATAACTTTTTCTAAACTTTTGTTTGAAACAGATGGGATGACCCATCATTCTATCACATGATTTGCTAACAGTTCACGAATGACAAATTCAACTTCATTTCTTTAAGAGATGATGTGGAAATTGTTCAAGGCACAAACAAAGGTGAGATTATACCGAAATAAAGTAAGTATTTATTCTAATTCAAATTCTTCAACTTTAGGGGAATGATCTTGAAAACCAAAAATGTTGTCCTAGTGCTCTTATATCCAACGAATCAGATGGTACCTTAAATCATCACAAATCTATGGCTTTGTGATTGTTGGCTTTTTCATAGCCATGTTCTCTACCACTCTCCATCAGAACATGACAGTTAGATTTCTCTTCCATATCCATATTTTCACCTATGTTATCCTATGTGGAAACCCAGTGATTAGTTAATTTGGGTAACCGTTAAGTTTAATACTTTAGTTTTTAATGTTATGTTTTGGTATTTCATTTTACAATGTGGGTTTCAATTAAAGAAACTTTCAAGTAGAAAACCATTTATAACCCCGAAGAATTTCGAGGGTGAAATTCATTTTTAAAGGGGGTAGAATGTAACAAGCCGATATTTTATGATAAGTATTCTTTTTAATTTATTTGATTTATGATATAACAAGACTATCTTGTGATATATGCAACACTGTATTAGCTTGCAGTATACGCAACACTATTCTTAGATTGTGTTACACACAATTTCAAGTTCGTTGGATAATAGTCATTCTACGCAACATTGAGTATATATATATATATTCAATGTAGAAATGAAAAATGGTTAGATTCTATTATAACAAAACAACAAAAAAGTCTTGCACAACACACAAACCTGACTTGGCTTGCATTACATGCAATCACGACCTTCCTCGATAGCGTGTGTTGTACGCAAAACCAAGTTTCACTAAACAACGATATGCTATTAAAATATTATTAAAACTAGCCATTATGAATAGTAATACCCACTTTTTGAAATTTTATAAATTTTATTTTTGAAAATGGACTTAATTTTTGGATTCCTAATATCAAAATTAGCGTAGGGTGAAATTTTGGTTCTTTTCGGATAACTTTCATATTTTGATAAATAGTGAAAGTTACTAAATTTTAATTAAAAAAAACTTTTTTAATCAAAATACTTAATAGTGATAAATTATTAATTTGAGTGGTTTTAATGTATATTTAGAATATATTTTTACCATTTAATACAATGTTGGTCATTGAATGAGATTTCACATTTAAACCAGACATAAACAACTGTCAATCTTTTAATAGTTATTATCTCTTAGAAACACGCTATTTGTTTTGAAGATGAAAATTAATTAATTAATGCAACTGATATGTTTTGAATTTGGTAAAATAGACATCATTTTTGAATTCATAATATCAAATATATCTTAGGCCTAATTTTTGGTATTTTTCTAGAAACTTTCATTTTTTGATGAATAGTGAAACCACTAAGTGGTAGTTAAAAAACAGAATTTTTCATAAAACTTAATTTTACCGCTTCTGTGAGTGGAATTTCAAATATCCGAGAGACAAGGTTGATGTCAGTAACTAAAATGTGGTTCAATGAGATGAAAATAATATTTAGTGAATAGTAACTTTTTACTTTTTTTACCACAGTTAAAAGTAAATAGGGTAATTAAGGGTAAAAATGATATTAATATTACCTTAATACATGTCCTAATTCTATTGAACAAGTTTATCTCGACCATAAACAACCTTAGGAGTAAAATATTATCATTTAGGCCCACTTGGATTAGATTAGGACATTTATTATTATTTAATTCAAAGAAGAGCTAAAAGAGTTAAAATCAAAGTTTATTTACTAAAATATTTTTAATATAGGGTTATACATAATATAATTTAGATTATAAATATTAATTAGAAATATAAAAAGATTTCCTACATAATGGTATTTTATTTATAATTTTTAGACATTAAATAATTTAATTTATTTATGACACAATGATGATACCGTAATTATCTTATTAATGAAATATTGACATAATTGATGTTATAAATACCAAAATAAATGTAATTTGAGAATTTTTATGAATTACACCAATTTTATATGACCATATGACATGTTAGTATTTATTTATTTAACTTTGGTTGAACTAATAATTCTGTTATGATTTTCACAAAAATTTATTATCAAATAGTGTCAAAATTGACATAAAATAGTTTTTAAAACAAATATTATATTATTAATTGATATTTTATTCCTAAAAATATAAGGTTCGGACAAAGGACTTATATAAGGTTATATATATTAATAATAAACAACTTGGGGTTCGTTTGGCTTGTTATAGTACGTTTTTTAACCTTATAGTGTAAGAAAACAAGAAGACAAGGTAAGAGTAAAATTATTTAACTTAAAGTTAAATCAAATTGATAATGTTAAAATAGTAACCTAAACTTGTCCAAATTATATTGGATGAGATTATTTCGACCCATACCCACCTTATCTTTGAAATAAATCAATTTTAAGATATTTAAAACCGAATATGACTTTATAATAAAATAATATTTTTAGTTTTTCCAAAGGTGCCTCTCTCCTCCCTTATATAAGGGCACCACCTTCCTCTCTTCCTCACACCACTTTGAGCCTTCTAGATCGGCCAACCCCTGCCAAATTCTCTTTTCCACTTCCCTAGAAACATCTTAGAGGTCCTGGTATTCTTCAAAGACCAATTTTAGTGCCCTAAGAGGAGGTCTCAAAGAGTCGCTTCAAAGAAGAGGTAATGTTCGTTACCGATTCTTTCAACTTTATTTCTTCTTCCACTTCATCTTCTTTAGTTTTTTCATTATGAAGTAATAACATCAGCATAAATAATATACTGATATGTTATTATAAGTATGAATCAACCCTATTTCACCATCTATCCATCCTATATAAAACGAAATCACCACGCGTGCATATGTACGGAATACCGTCTCCACGCCGTGGTGTAATCTGTTTTTCCAACACCACCTTACTTGGATGGGTATAATGGTGTAAAGAATAACTATACATAGTTATTATAACATAATAATGATTCTGATATATTATACCATCCACTACAATTCTACTCAATAATTATGGGAACAATATCATCACTTGTGCGTACGTACGGACTACCGTCTCCACGACGCGATGAGATTCATTCTCCATGTTAACCATACACAAATGATCATAAAGATTATATAATGAATAATAATGAAATATATGAAAAAATAATTCTACTGGATTTATGTATATATATATATATATATTTATGTCATCTATTTAGTTTCATTTAATTCAATAAGGAAACAAAAACAACGTTCATTCGTACGTACGGCCTACCGTCTCAATGAATGGTGTATTTCATTCCTTTTATCGATCTATAATATATATGTATATGATGAATATATATTATACATAAATCATTTTTTACATTATGGAATTAAGTAAATCAAGACATAATTAACAATATCAAGAACAACAAGTCGAAACACAAACGATAAATGAAATGATTTTACCCAAAACGCTGCTTTAACATGGAATCTACAAAAGAAAGGGTAATATAAAGTCATAAATGAAACATATATGATATCATAATAATGAATATGATTATGTTATAATTCAATGACATTATTTAAATCATTATACAGGAGGTTCAGATCCATACGAAGCATACCAGACCTAAGGTAAGGGATAATTTATCAATCTCATTTTTATCCGAGATTGTTTATTCATAAGTATTTACTAGGGTTATCTTTATCATCCAAGCCCATGTTTTCTAAAAATGGTTTCATGTATTTTTAATGTTCTTTTTAACCATTTTTGACTTTTACTACATGGTATGTAATAAATATTTCTTTTTTTTACATTACGAGGTACTTTTTTACCTTTTCGACAAAAGTACGAGAAAAATGTTATTTTTAACTTATACGACATGAATAGATTTTTACAGTTTCATAATGCCTCATTTTCATAAATCTTCCTCTACAGGTTTTCAGGATTATTTTCAAAAAACTCTTTTCTTTTAAAAGTATATGCCATTTTTTGAAAAGAAAATGATTTTGAAGAAGAAATGATATTTTCCTCAATAATTCATTTCAAGTGTTTTATCAAAACCATTTTCCATCTAAGATAAAATTATTTAAAATGTGTATGTTTCAAGTATAATGACTCTATGATTTACATGGTTTCAATTATTATGAAATGATGTCCATTTCTTTTATATGGATTAAGTGATGATGGAATGATGTTTATGAAACCCATTTTATTCTTTGGGTTATGATGAATGTTCTAAGTTTATGTTGTGACACAAGTAAGAATGATTTCATTATGAGATGGGTGGGACCTATATCTACCCCAAATTCATTGGGTAAAGATTTATATCCCAAGAGATAGACATGGCTGGAATGATAAGTTAATCTGTTTCAGTGTTACAGGACTGAAACGAGGAGTGAACTCGATTCAGAAAGGGACTTTGTCCACTAAGATGGTCATGGCCGTAATGCCTTGGCTACTATAGAAATCATTACATGTGCTTAATTGATTCCACAATTACATGATTTATTCCTATGATATTTTATCATGATTGATGATCCATTATGATCTATGCCTTATATACTGCCATGTTTTATGTCATTGCACATGATTTTGATGTTTAAATATTATGTTCATGTTTTTATGTTCAAATGTGTATGGTTTATTTTATTATCTCCATGATTACCCTTATTGAGCATTTGAGATCACCCTTTTTATGTTTTCTTTTCCCCCAGGATTAAAATAAAGGTTTTAGGTAAGGAAACAAAAAGGGGAAGATCGTTATAGGAGATGTTGAAGATATTTCAACATGATTAGAAGTTTATATTCTGAGTTTCCAAAGACAATAAACTATTACGGTCCTTGTGTGTCTGTTTTTGTTATGTATTAAGTATTCTGCAAAAGTAATGTAATGTCCATGTACATAAAGCTTTGGGTCTCTACACTCTAGTGTATAAAATTCAAGGAGTATAAGAATTATTCTTACTAGTTACAAAATATTAATATTAGTGATTGTGATCTTCCTTAGTAACCTCTAAATCCAATATAAAAATGGAAATCTTCTACGATCACTATTTATGACGAGGGGTACGATAACAATGTGGTGAAAGGTATACTTACCACCCACTGTAGAACTCCTAATAACTTATTTGACTCTTGATATACCCATTAATTCATATATAAAGGATTTTATATGGGTATCATGGTACCAAAAAAATTATTATATGCATAATTTATATTGAAAACCTATAACTGTTTGATGATTTAATCTCAGCTCTAGGATTCCTCTCCAATCGATGTTGGTGGGAATGTGCATCATGAAAATCATATCATTATTACTCTTATTGAATTAGATGTCATATTGGTCATGGATTGTATTTCTATACATAAACACCACATCAATTATCGTTCGAGGGAAGTTATATTTTATATTCCAAACCAACATATGATCGTCTATCAATCTAATGATAAGTAAAAACATTTGATTTTGATCACATCTACTGTATAGGTATTACATCCCACACCTAAGGGGTGTTGATCTCAAATGGATGTGGATGAACTTGAATTCAATGATATTCCTATTATTAATGAATTATTTTGATATATTTATAAAACATTTTCCTATACATACACAAAAAAATGAACATGACTTCTTAATAGAACTCATACGTTATGTCATACTAATTTCAAAGACTCCCTATAGAATGGACCCAATTTATTTTTTGGAATTAAAGAAGAAAATCTTGGAAAACCATGACAAAGGATTCATTCATCCAAGTGTGTCACATTTGGGTGAAGATGTTCTTTTTCTTAAAAATAAATATTGATCAATGAGACTCTACATTGATTATTTGGAGATGAATAAGATCACAATCAAGAACAAGTATTTATTTCCCCATATTGATTACTTTTTTGATCAACTTTTCATAGCTCAATACTTTTCCAAGATTTATTTTCGTTTTGGATTTAATTAACTATGGTTTAGGAAGGACCATATTCCCAAGAAAACTATCCAAACAAGTTATAAAAACTATAGATATATAATTATTCCATTTAGTATTACTAATTCCCTCACTATCTTTATGGATTTAGTGAATATAGTCTTTATATATTACCTTGATCAGTTTTTGGTATTCTTTATAGATGATATTCTTATCTATTAAATGATCAAGGAAGTGAATGAGGACCACTTTATAATTTTACTATTGTCCCTAAAGAAGGATAATCAATATTTATAATTTATAAATTGTTAATTCTATAAAGAAAAGGTTTTTTTGGGACTTATTATCTAAAGAATGGGTATATCGGTAGATCCATCAAAGATAAAGGCTATTGAATATTTTCCTAGACCAACAAGAGTGATTGTGATCTATATTTTTCTTGGTTTAGCTGGATTTTATCAATGGTTTGGGGAGAATTTCTCATAAATATATAATCCCCTAACTTAGTTAACTCATAAGGAAGCGACGTTCCTCTAGAAAAATGGATGTGAGGAAAATTTCAAGGAACTAGAGAGAATATTAGTCAGTGCACCTCTAATTAAATTTCCATATAGTGGTGAAGGGTATGTAATCTATAGTGATTAATCCATGAAGGGATTGCGATGTGATCTTATAAAAAATGACATGGTTATAGATTATGCCTCACAAAAATTAGAGATTCATGATAAAAATTACCCAACCTATAATTTGGAGATAACTGTGGTAATTTTTTCAATAAAGATATGGAGGAACATTATTTATAGAGATAATTATGATATATATACTAATCATAATATTTTAAATTATATATTCACATAGAAGGAGTTGAATATATTCCAAAGAAGATGGTTAAAGCTGATTAAATATTGTGACTTCCCAATACAGTACCACCATGGGAAAGTAAAAAAGGCGGATAAAGCATTGATTTAAAAGGACCATGACAGATTATCCATGATAAGGAATAAAAAATATCCAATATTTCAAGATATTTAAAGGATCGATAATAAAATCATGAATGAAGGGGAAAATATTTTCTTACTTAATTGAATGTTCAACCATATATCCATGTAAAAAAGAAAGAGGTGTAGAAGAAAGATGTAGAGCTGTAAAAGAAGGTTAGAGATGTTCTTGAGACTAATATTGATCATGATGAAATGATATTGCCTAGAAACTATATATGAATTTTAATAAAACTTGTTTTGAAGAAGTATTTGATAGAGGAATATCATAGATATTCATTATATATTAATTCTTGAAGTACATAGATGTATAGATATTTGGAAGAGTATATCTAATTGTATGGAATGTAGATAGATATCATAGAGTTGGTACCTTGGTGCTTGGTATTTCAGCAAGTTAAGGATAAAAACAAAGTCTAAGGGGATGTTATATCCATTAACCATTCCAAAATTAAAATTGAAAAACTTTACACTAGATATTTTAGTTTGACTCCCCAAAACATCTAAAGTAAATAATTATATATGTATTATAGTCTATCACCTTACAAAGTCAGTACACTTAATTTCTATCAAGAAAATATTCTCTTAGGAGCATCTTGAGAATATATATATTAAGTAGGAGGTAAGGTTTCATAGAGTACCACATTCCATTTCTTCTTATTGGGATTCAAGGTTTACCTAAAATTTATGGAAAAGTCTTGAGCAAGCTATTAATATGGAGTTGAGTTTCTGCACTATGTATCATCCTTAGATATATGGTAAATCTAAGAGAATAATTCATACACTAGGGGATATGTTGAGATATTTTTATTTGGATTTGAAAGGTGTTTCGGATCAACACCTTCCTCTAGTTGAGTTTTTTTACAACAATATATTACACCCAATAATTTAGATGGATCCTTGTGAATCCCTATATTAAAATAAGTGCAGAGTTCCAATTGTATGGAATAAAGTTAGAGAATGAAATCTATTAGGACCCAGGATAGATGAATATATAGTAGAGAAGGTTTGATCCATTCAGTAACATGTCAAATCATATCAGACTTGGAAGATTTGTTATACTGACAATCACTAGTGTGATCTATAATTTTAAGTTGGTGATAAACTATTTCTAAGAATTTATCTAAGGAAGAAGGTTATGAGGTTTGAGAATAATTGGAAACTAATCCCTAGGTATATCAATCCCTTTGAAATTATTGATTTTATTAGGATCATAGAATATTTCTTGGTGCTTCCACTAAACCACTCTCAATTTGATGATTTGTTTAATTTATCTCTCTAGTGGAAGTACATACCTGACCATTCACATGTAATAAACTCATAGGTCATACAACTATATCAAGGTTTTTATTATGTGGAACAAATAGTGGAGATTATGAATCATACAGAGATAGTTATATGTAAAAATACCACTCACTTAGTCAATGTTTTTTTGGTGAAACCACTAATTTTAAGATGTTACATGGGAACATGAGGGTATTATGAGGTAGAAGTATCCTCATTTGTTTGTATCAAAAAGATGAATTTCAAGAGAGATTTTCATTGAGGGGGGGGGGGGGTAGAATCTTACACTCTGAGTTCCTAAAAATTATTATTATTTGCTAAATTAAATCTATTTTATATCTTGTGTTACACGTAACACCAAGTTAGTCTTGCACTACCTGAAAACCTTGGGTTATCTTGCATTACACATGCCACTATGTTTTAACAAAACCATGATATATTATTAATATAGTTAATTAAATGTGATTGTTATAATACAAATGATAAACATATAAATGTGAATAGTAAAAAATAATTTTAAAATTTTAAGTATAATTATATTATATAAAGAAAATATATTGATAATAAAATACATAATTTCTGAAAATGTGTTTATATGTTTTGAAAATTTTACTTTCTCAAAAAAATGATTTTATGTATTTTTTTGAACAATAATAAATTTTTTTTGAAAATTTTATAAAAATATTTTGATAAAATAAATATTATTTTTTGAATTATATTTTCAAAATTATCGTGAGGTTATTTTTTTATTTTTATGAGAAGATTCATTTTTTGATGAATACTGAAAAATACTAAATTTTAATTGACAATTGCATTTTTGTTTAAATTATTTATAATGTTCAATTATATTTTAAATTGGGTTTAAATTAATATTAATTAAATTATATATATTCATTTAATTTAGGTCATTTTAATATTTGTCATATTAATTTTTCATATAAAACCCATGTAATCTTATGAACTTTTTTTTAAAACACCGATTTCTCACTACATCTGTGGGATTAATTTTTAAAGAATTTTTTTCCACTTCTATTAGTAGAATTTGAAAAAATAGATTATTATTTAGAATCATCATTATTTATATTATCTAATAAGTTAAAATAAATTTTTTACCAAAATTATTAGTAAAAAAAATTAAAATTATTTATCGCAGTTAAGGTAAAAATGGGTTTAACATGGGGTGGGGTGAAAAAAAGAGATAAGGGTTAAAAATAACCCAAAAACGTTCTCAATATAAAATATATATATATATATATATATAAAATATATATCTTTTAATATTATTAATATTCAATTTTGTAACCATGTTTCATGATAAAAATGCGGGCACACTTTTTCTTTTCAAAAAATTAAAACTATGCCACTCAGTTCACTTATAAAAGGCCACCTACTCTCCTCTCTTCTTCACATCATGGAACTATTTTTTTCGGAAAATTAATTCCCAAATAAATTCCAAAAATCCCTCACCCCATCATATATGCCTTATTTTGTACATAAATCCACCCTAGGAATGCTTTTGGTGCAAACATAAGGAGGAGACCCGAAGAAGAGGCAATATTCATCAATGTGTGATTTTGTTTTATTTATTTCTCCACGTCCTTAAATTATTATTATAAAATGATTATATAGTAATAAAAATATATTCCATATAAATAATTTTTTATGTTAAGGTACTTACCCAAAACCATATCCACTTTCATAAAATGGGTTACAAAATCATCATTCATGTGTACAACGTATCACTGTCTCTCAATCTAATGTGATTATTTTTTCCATTATGACCTCTCACTGTTGTAAATAAGGATGGATTTATTTTTTATATATGATATTTATGATATTATTATACTTTTGAATTGTTATATCACACATATATTCATATTATTTGTATTGTGTGAATACAATAACACCGCTTGTGTGTACGGAAGGCGACCACCTCACGAAGCATTGTGATTCATTCATGCTTTACATGGAAGGTAATAAGGTTTAGTTTAATGAATAAATTTGATATATATGTCATAAAAATTATTATTTAATGATAATATATCATTTCAATTTATTTATATCAATATGATAAGAAAATTAAACAACGTTCATGCATACATATGACATACCATCTCAAAAAATGATGTATTTCATTTTCTATCTCTAATTATCATGTATTACTCTAAATAAATATATACTAAGTATATATGATATATATATCAATGTTAAAATCCTTTCTATGATGAAATCATTTTAAAATTAAGTGTACTAAAAATAAAAAATCAATACATATACGAAAAACAATGTTGATATTATAGAAAACATAACTTTAATAGGGAATTGACAATAAACAGGTAATAAAAGGTCAAAATAAAATCATATATGATATGATATATATAAATACTTTCCATTAATATATTTATAATAAAACTATGATTATTATACAAGAGGTATGATCATTTAGGATAGAAGTTGAGACTTAATATAAGAGATTTTTGTTTTAATTTTACCTATTTGAGATATACATAATTTTATGCACCAATATTCTTTCACTAGGTGTATATACAACCCATTTGAATTGTAATATCATGAATTTATTTATAATTAGGATAATTTAATTATCCTTCATTTTATTCCTTCATGGGTCTTAAGATTCAATTTTACTAGCACCATTTATAAATATCATTATATATTTTGCTCAAAATAGGCTGCACCGCCCTCTTCAAAGAATGAAATTCATGTATCACCACCCCCTAAACACAATTAGGAACAAATATATGACCATGTATGTCAAAAATATGACTACCATAAATGGACTAGTAAATATTTATCTCCCCACCATTAATGTTGTCCCTCAATGCCTGATACTCTAGATCCTCATACTGCTTCCTCTAAATCCAGCTCAGAAGAGAGGAAACAACATATATAAACATGTCTATCATTAGTTATTTACTCATATAAACAGCTCTACGAATTATAGAAAAAAAGACCATCATATTACACCAAAAAATAGATTCTTGTATTATCTGATTCTGTTTCCTCAGACTCAAGGAATGAAAAACACTATTTCCTTTTTCTAGTGTATATGCTAGTTCAAAATAAGGATATCTCATGAACTCAACCCACCTTAATTTTACGAGATATAGATAACACTAAGAATGAAAATATTTAACGATTCTATTATTAGTATAAAAAATAAAATTTATATATTTGATATAATGCTGCCAACATTTTAAGGTGTTAGCCATAATTGAAAAATTGAGATCATGCATAGGATAATTATGTTCATGAGGCTTCAAATACCGTAATCTACATGTAATTACTAAATATACCTACATAAATATTGATCTTATAATAATTATATATAATTAAAAATATATACATTACTCTATTTCTGGTTTGGAAAAAATTATAACAGGTGATGTGGTCAAATGCAACTTCATCTCAAAGAAGCGATTCTAGCATGATTCAGACACCTTAGAATTTATTTCCATACAGATTTTGTAAGTGGAAAATTTCCTTGTTGAACCTTTGGTAGTAACCCTATAAACCCAAAAAATTAAGATATCAAAAACATTATTGGTCTAATCCTAAGAATCAAGTACCCATTACTTCTTGGGGTCCCCTAAAACACCTTCTTCTAAGATGATGTGTCTAATGAAATTTTCCTTTTTAAACTAGAAATGGCACTTTTATATCTTCATATAGACTATGATCTCCCATTTTACTCAGGATGGAATCAAGATGTTTAGAATTATCTTCTTATTTCGTAAAGTACAGTAATATTTCATCAATAAAGAGACCCACAAAATGATTGAAGTATAGGAAAATGATTTAGTTTATCAAGGACATGAAAATATAATGAGATTATGTTAGCTCAGATGGAATCACAACCAAATAATACAGGACATACCTACTTATAAAGTCTATTCATGGTTTATTGTAATGTTTCACCATCAAATTATGATACCCATATCATAAATCAATATTGTAGAATACATAGAAACCCCTTATCTACTCAAAAATATAATCAATATGTGGACTATGTTACTGATTCTTAATCATCATTTGGTTTAGTAACTATTAATAAACACCCAAACACAATGTTCCATCATCCTTCTTGGAAAATAAAACTATAGGTCCCCATGGTGATGTACTCAGATGAATAAACACTTTAGCCTCCAATTTCTCTAGTCGAGTCTTAATCTCTTGAATATTCATTGGTACCATTTGATAAGGTATAATGGAAACTATCTTCACACCAAGATTATTCTCAATAATAAACTTGATTTACCCCTCTAGTGTCTTCACTGAAAACTCATCTAGAAACACATCGAAAAATTTATTCAAAATCAATGATAAAACACCCTAATCCATTCCTATTTCATCTATAAAGAGAATCATAATCTATATTATGAGCATACCTAGCTGCTAACAAACTCACCTTCTATGGCCTCTTTTGATTTCTCATTCCCTATAATGAACATAGATTTTTCCCTTATGAGACATGAAATTCAGTCTCCTTCGATGAAAATAAATGTTAAATTAATATAAATCCAACCAGTACATACATAGTATCACGTAAAAATCTATAATATAAAGCATGAAAAATATGAAAAAAATAAAATACTCAAAAACCTTTACAGAACACCCTTTATATATATATTATCTCCAATCACACTCATAATGTTAGTTCGATAGTCATAAAAACAAATAATTACTCCACTTAAAGAGCCAAACCATTCACAAATCGGGTAGATATAAAATAATTTGAATCCCAAGTATAAAATTATATAGTAAAAATCATGCATGTTATAAGAATATTACCTCAGACAGTTGCTGACCCAAACTCAATACAAATGAGTACAGGATAAACTATATATATCTGAACTATCCCTCTACCATGAACTTCTATATGAGTCCAAAGTTCTGAACTACTTTTTTATATAATCAATCGTATATAAGAGTACCTCATCCCCATCCTTGACTAATATGACCAGTGAAAATCCAACTTCTAGACTGTTATGGGGTAGAAGATCCTCTAATGGTGATCTATATTTCCCTAAGGCTTCCATAACTATCCATATGTTGAGGGTTCTTGAAGAACCTATGTATGTTCCTTATCCTTCCACAAGGTCGTCATACCACTGGTGATTAAGGAAACTTGCCTCACATGTGACCAGACCGACCATGCCGATATCATTCCATTTGATCACTTCCCTAAGATGATGATCCTCCCCATGGTTGATCTTCCCACCACTACCTTGGTGATATTTCTCATAATGAATCTTCTTATTATCATAGGACGCACTACTAGATCTTGTAGATGAAACCATAAATCCACCACTAGATACCTCTTTCAGTTTCCACTTAGAAATGAGAGACTGATTCAATAACTCAGTAAACTTATTTTAATGGATAATATTCACCCGTAACTTGATCTCACATCTAATTACATAATAAAATCTTGT
Source organism: Viscum album (assembly GCA_963277665.1). NCBI lineage: Eukaryota > Viridiplantae > Streptophyta > Magnoliopsida > Santalales > Viscaceae > Viscum > Viscum album. The sequence goes on from OY728148.1 coordinate 550,450,544, forward strand.
TTTCATAAATTCCCCATCCCCTATCAACACTAGTACAAAGCACTACATGTATGTTAAGAGAACAAAATATTCCATAAATGATGTAATTCCTTGATTCAGATGCATAAAATTGATTCCCTTTCTTCCCTTAAGGTCTTTAGGTAAAAGTGTTCCAAGAACATCTCTTAGACATCCTTCTAAGCCACACCCACTAACTTCTCATCCTAAAACCGAATATCCCACAAGAACTTTGTTCATATATGCTACATATAATTATTCAAATTAAACCTCTAATCAAATAGTGTGTCTAAGAAATCACTAATCATATTGATAGACTAAATCTATAACTTAGCTACCATAGGTTCACCCACTTTATAAAATGTTGAAGGTTGTTGCAGCTTGAACTCCTTAGTCTTGTCAAATATACTCAACAAAACCTATACTAGATCGGTATCTCTCTATAAAATACCTATGTTGGGTGAAATTATCAATGAACTACTCTTCCTCCCTATCACCAAGATCCAATTGGGTCAATGGTTCCATTATAGGACACACATTCCCAACAATACACTCCTTCCAACCTTCTAGAAAACATTTTCATAAAGGCATAATTCTATATTTCCAAACAAATGTGTTAGGTAAGATAATATTAAATCTACTCAACTTCAGAAAATAGGGGTATAACTATTCATAGATAAGATATTATACATACACTATCCCAATGATCATAACTAAAACACTGACACTACACTCAATCATCCCTATCAAGGGACACTTGCTTACTTGAGGTAAAGAAAACTCCCAAATTACAAGCTTCATGTTTGAAACCATTTTAACCATGAATATTTACATATTTTGATTCAAAGTCATAACATAACATTTACTAAGTACTATCAATTTAAAACAGAAAAATGAACATAAATATTTTAACTTACCATAATCTAATTAACATTTTTCATAGAAAAGAACCATAACATGATTTTCCAAGTGTTTTTAACATTATATATGCCCCATAAATCATTGGGGATATAAAATTACACATTCCTACACAATTATCATTCCATACTATACCATGAGTAAAGGCTCATAAAATAGTGCCATCATATAACAAGTGTATCACCCAAGTTGAAATAATATTTCAACTATAAAAAGTTAACATCAATAACCACAATCTAACCCTAGGTACATGGGGTTTCCCCCCACACATAGATTAACTACTAAGATTCGAAATCTCATTAACATTTCCTGACACATATTAGTCTTTTTTGTACGTTTATCATATAGTAATACAATAAAAAACATCCTAATCTGACACTATCATTTAACATCCCATCCCAACTCACTCTAAAAAATAGTTGAACCTATATTCCACATGACTTCATGCATGCTTCCTCATATGTGAAAGGAAGTCGAATAGAAGTAAGATTCTAATGATGAATGTGGGGAGACTATACCATCTCTATCAGAATACAGAAACATTAGGAATAATATAAAAAAATAAGAAAAAATATCCATGAATCAACCATACATCACATGAAAAAATCCAAAAAACTGGGTAAGTTTTCACAAACCAATAAAATAACTATTCCATGTCATGATAATCTCTTATGTAATATAAAAATAAAAATAAATACTCCATAGAAAAATGATAAAATTTTCCATAACATCAAGAACAATCCACTCATTATTGACCCATAGAATATGTCCTTAATCATCCATCTAACATAGGGCCTTGACCCTTTTCTAGACCTAGAACCAGGAAATCTACTCAGGTACTAATAGTGTCCCAAGAAGGGTGTGACAAAAAATAATATGGTCACCACATATGGTGTCTAAAAAATATCCATTCTAAAATATAGTGCATGAACATGTACACAGGTAGATAATATAAAGGGGAAGTAAGGAAAACTATTTTCATATATAATTTTTTTTAAACTGACTTCTTTGGACCTCGGGTTCCAAGTAACACCAGAGCTAACAAAACCTTGTTCAAATGATGTTGATTTTCAGAACAATATACCATAGGGTTCACACATTTCAAACCCAAGATTTAGAGAACCATGTTTGAAAATACCAATCAATAAGGCTGATTTCCATGTCCAATATCCTAAACCAAGATTCATAGTGCATCACATCCAATTATCCGAATAAATGATGTAGAGCATCATGTCTAACATCCTTACCCATTAGTGTGGTGCTTCATGTACAATACATTTTAACATTCCCTCAGAAACCAATTTACATGGCCCAACATACTTGACCATTAAATATATTAAAACCACAAGGGTGTACCTTTCCATCATTCATTATTTTACAGGGTCTATTATATTCAATACATTTTTAATCCAATTTAACTATTAAACCATTTCATAATTCATTTGTATAGCTCAATATTAAATTTTTATTAAAATCATTTAAAAAGTTATGATAAACCCTGTTAACCATTTATAATTTCTTCCCTTTATCATGTAATAAACCATTTTGTTCCCAAATTAATCCAAATAGCCCCTTATTCCATGCTAATAAGTGATGAAATAAGTCTAATCAGTTTAAAATCAAATACCATATATTATAAAATTTATTTTATATTAATACCATTATCAATGCATTGAAACACCCTATAGGTGGCCATAGGTTTGGTATCATAGTCACCAATGGACACGAAGAAATCCATGAGGGGCATACAACTTCAATTAGAAGACCAATATTTTTTAAAAAATAGAGAATAAAATGTATAGAAAATCAACAGAATTTCACATAATATATAAACATGAATAATAATGAGACTATATGAAATATCACTTAGACTGCCTACCTTAAGTTCGTAGACAAACACTCATCTAACCCCAACCATTGATTGAAGATAAAACAGATGAAAATACAAAAAGAATCTACATGAAAAAGGGTATTATGATAATTAGAAGAAGAGGAAAACCCAAGTTATGAATCATCCAAAAAATATATAGTAACTAGATTATATAATTACTTAGGGCTTTGAATCATAATAAAAAACATTTCAAATGACCCGTAATTGAAGGAGATCCACCCTTGTGAGAGGGGTAGAGTTTGGTTCACGTTCTCAGTTGTTGGGAGTGAAAGGATGGGGAAAATAAATGGAGATGGATATAATCACAGGTGGTAAAATTTTAATATTTCTACTTTTAATGAGGAAATATGTTTAGAAGTATGGTATGAAAAAATTTGTGCAGACAAAGTAATCTCATTTGTATAAGAATAAATCAAGTTTCACGGCCTCCTATGCCACCAACATGGTTTTCTAAAGCATATAAAAGCCATTAAAAAGGAACTAGGAAAATTTTTCACGGTCTCTGAGCCTCATTGCATGGTTTTTAAAACTATGCTCCCCTTTAAACCATGTCACATAGTCCTGGTGCATAGTTAGCGCTAATTGTGTCCTAAACATGCTCTATGAACTATAAGATCTGTTTTCCATAATTTTTAAGTCCCAAATTCATGGAACATTCCCAAAACATTCCTTACTTCCATGATACATTACTCAATCCACTTGAAAGAAGTTTAACTAAAATCAAAATATAAACATACATCATCAAAGGTTATAGATTTTACATTGTGTGCTATATATATTGGTTGATCAAACAATGTGACATGAATATTTATGATATAATCATTCATAAAATAATAATGATTAAAAATATAGAGTATATTAAATGAAATTCTTATGAAAAAACATTAATATATAAATTGATGACCAAGGTTTCCCATTTTAGGTTTATTTGGAAAAATGAGTTCAAGGTAGGAGAGAATGTTATCTTATATATATCATGGTTGAAGTTGATTACATGTAAGATTATTTATCATCTTTTATTCCCATATATTATTTATCATGTTTTTATATATAGTTATATGCATATAATTAATGAATATAACAATTCGTGCTTTATTATTAATGGGAAATTTATGAATCCCTTTCTTAAAAACTTCACAGATCAAGTGGTGGAGGTTGTTGCCCACCACTTTACAAGTTACTAATGAGATCACATGTCATACCTTTCCATGAAACCTTATTTGTTTATCTATATTTTTAAAATAAACGCATTCTAATCATAAATTTATCTTTATTGATGGAAATAAAAAAATTATGTATGGGGATATATTCCTAAAGTTATAGTTTATAGTTTTGGTGTATTTTAATTTTGTTTTCATTTTTCTTTCATTTTCATTTTTTTGTTTTTTTGGGAAAAAACAACATAAAACTAAAACTCAATATCCTAAATAATTTTACTTGATTGAGTTTCTAGTGATAAAATTATTTTAATTTTGAAAACAAAATTCAAATGAGTATTAATGTGGATTTGTTTTCTATATTTTTAATTTTAAAAACATTTTTTAGTTTTTTTATTTCTAAAATCCATTCCTATAAAGAATTTAATAATTCTAATTTACCCTTATATATAGATACTCTAGTCAATTTGTTTGTATTATTCTTAGTATTATACAGTCAAAAACTTTATTTTATCTTTAATTAATGATTTTTAGTACAATAAAATTCGTTATTGTGATTTAGTTATATATGAAGAACTATCTTTTTTACCTAAATTAGAGACCCACCCTTACTTTTTTTCTTGTAATACCTTAGCAGCTTTAAAATTTCTTATATATTAGCAACATTTCTAGATCATTTTCTTTATTTACCCGAAGTGATTAATTTACTACGTGGTTATAGATTAAATATGTGTGTAGAAAATTCGGTTAATTTATGTGCTATTATAGGGAGGGGTAACATTTTATTAAAGTGTGGAATGAAGCTGACATTTGAGGAATACCCAAAAGTTACACATGTAACGCCCTATATTTTTATAAATTTATTTTTATAATTATATAAATTTTCATTGATTAATTTACTTACACACAACCCCAAGTTATTGTTTTATTATACGCAACACCATGTTATGATTTTGCTATGCACAACACTGATATAGATTTTATCACACACAATAATGAATTTTAACAAAATCATGATATATTAATATTTTTCTTATTTAAATGAGACCATTATAACCTAAACATTAAACATAGTGTTATTAATATTGATAGTTTTTTTAAATATTTTGTATATTGGTTTTGTATAAAAAAAGATAATTATAATAAAATATATAATTTTCAGTAATGTAATTATATGTTTCAAAAATAATGTTGTATCATAAAATGATTTTTGTATTTTTGTGAACAATAATAAAATTTATTTTTAAGACTTTTAGAATTGAATTTTTAAAAATAAACTTAATTTTTTAATTCAGAATGTAAAAAATATATTAGGATGAATATCCAAGTCTTTTCTGAAAAGATTCATTTTTTGATGAATAGTGAGAAATATTGAATTTTAATGGATAATTGGCTTTTTGTATAAATTAGTTACGATGATAAATTTTATTTCTGATTATTTTTAAAGTATAATTATGTAAAATATGAATATTTTAAATCATTTTTTTGAAATTGGAGTCAATTTCCCTTTGAAACTGGATTTAAAAACATTGTAAATTTATTTATCATTTTCACTTAAAAAACATACCTTCTCATCACGTGTACGAGATTAATATTAAAATTTATTTTCACAAATTTTGTGAATGTAATTTCGAAAAATGGATTTAATATTTTAAATAATCATAATTTAGCTTGTATAATAATTTCAACTTATTTTTTTCCAAAATTAATAGTAAATGTAATAAAAATTAATTATAGTGGTTAAGGAAAAAATAGGTTACCGAGGGAGGTTAAACTAAAATGTTAAGGGTAAAAATACCATATAAACATTTTAAAAACTATTTTTTATAAATATTTAGACCATTAACCATATATGTATATTGAATGCTTTATTTTGGACCCTTTTGAAATATGGAAAATGTGGGAACACTCAGTTCTTTTCAAAAATATCATGTGTGTCCTCTCCCCCACTAATAAAAGGCCAACCACTCTCCTCTATTATTCACGCCTTCACACCTCTTTGGTTGAATGAATACCCACCAAAATCAGTTCCCATCCTCACTCTACTAATCTTAGAAGCCTTATTTTTGGAATAAATCCATTATAAGAATTCTTATAGTGTAAACCTAAAGAGTATACCTAAAGAAGAGACAATGTTCATCAATGAGAATTTTTGATTTACTTGTTCCCCCATCCACATAAATTCTTTTAATATAATTATTATATAAAAAGCTCACAATATAATAGATAATGGGAATTTTTTATTATAATTTCATGAACTAAACAATCTAAACTTTCATCAAACGATTTATGAAATCATCATTCATGTGTACGGTGGACTACCACCTCGCAAACCAATGGCATTCCATTCTCTACTACCACCTCTCAATGTTGGACTTAATGATTTATTTTTTATTTTTATACGATATTTATGAAGTTATTATGAATTTTTAGCTATTATATCACACATACCTTCATTCTTTCCATTTCTTGGGAATACAATAACATTGTTCATGTGTACAGCGGACTACTACCACATGAAGAGATTTTATTCTTTCATGATATACATGAAATGTTTTAACCATGCATGTAATAAAAATTTGTGATATATATGAAATAAAAATTATTTTTGAATTATAATATATATTATTTATTTTTATTTCTTTCAACCCAACAATAAAATGAAAAAAACATTCATTTGTATGTACAACCTTCCGTCTTCATTAATGATGTCTTCCATTTCCTAGGACTAAATTTTATAGAGTAATATTAATACATATATATTGAAAATAATGGTTTTTTACCATTTTTATCATTATGGTGAAGATTAAATCTATATCAATGTTAGAGAACTAAAACTTAAAAAGAAAAATATATAAAAAAAGTGGTTATTTCAAAAAACATAGCTTTAACATGTAATTATTTATTAAAGATCAATAAATGGTCAAAATAAAATAATATATGGTTTGATATAAGGGAAATATTTTTCTTTAATATATGAATTATAAACATATGTTTTTTATATAGTAGGTTAGAATGTGTTCGATGGGAGTAATGGTTTAAGTTAAGGGATTTTTATCTCAATTTCCCTTCTTTGAGACATATGTTATGTTATTCACCTAGATTCTTCCAAGAGGTATACATAAAACCCATTTTAGATTTAATATTTTGAATTTATTAATCATCCTAATATTTTACGTTTCATTTTATTTTATTCATTAATGGGGACAATTAATCAATGTTACCAAAGTGGAAAATATTTCTTATTACAATCTCATCATTTATCATGAATGTTTATGGTTATGTTTCTAGTTATAATATGTCATGATCCATCTCTCATGAATTATCATTAATTTTATTATAATATGGTTATTCATTATATCTTCAAGCAGTGGTACCATTTTTCCACTCTTTAGTAATTAAAAATGACTTTGAAAATGTTTTCTGACTTTATTTATCTCTTTGGTATGAAATACATTTTCTTCTAAAATTTTTTTTCTGTAAAGTTTTTCAAGTTTTTATTATTATTATATTATAATTTTTAAAATAAATATTTACCCATTCTTGAATTTTTATAAATTTGTCATGTATTTTTCTAAACAAATCCTTTCTGTATTTTAATGAAAATTTAAAAGGAATATTTTTTTTAACTTGTACCACATAAATGAAACTTCCCATAATCATGAACATTATTTTAGTTGATGGTTAATTTATAGATTTTCAATTCTATTTTCAAAGAATTTTTTTAAATGATTAATGTTTTCAAAAATATTTTTTCATTGAGGAAATTATATTTTCCTTAATAAATGTTTTAAATGATTATTCAAAATAATTTTCGATCTAAGATGACTTTCATTGATATTCCTTATTTTTCGTTAGGATATGATCCAAGGATACCATTATTATTCTTTCTCTGAATGGTTTGTGTTTATGATGGCTTAGTGTTTATAAAAACCATTTCTGTTCCATTTTTTATACCATGATATAATTATTTTGACACCAGATTCTTTTTTCTATGGGCTATGCTATGATGAAATGATGAAATGATTATGAAACATGTCACTATTCTATGGGTTTTGATATAATAAAATGTTTATGAAACCCATTTCAATAGTCGGTTTCATTTTATACTACATTTCATATGAATTAACTTAAACATCCAATATTAGTAGGCACCAATTTTATAAATTTAATATTTTTCATACAAGATCCCTCTATAAGAAATTAAAGTGTTTATATTTTGTAAGAATTATCCTCCACAAATATAATTATTTCCTAATTTTACTTTTATAATCCTCATATTTTATTGGAAGTATAGATAAATATATTGATTATTAATTTCATACTTTGAAAGATAGACCTCAAAATAGTTACATGTAAATGATTTTATAGTCTTTATTTGTATCTTTTAAATGTATGTATCAAGTGCTTTCTTATCTCATCTTCATTAAATATTAAACATATTCACAACCTCAAAATGTTTTTCATGAAAATGAAACTATTCATCCCAATGAAATCATTAATGGATGTAATAAATTATAGATCACCATTTGTAGATATATGCCTCATTGGTCCACATATATCAAAATGTATGAGTCTAAGTTGATGGATAGACTGAATTTCAATCCTCGAGTGACATCAATGCATTATCCTTCCTTTATTTCAAACACCGAAAATTTTATTTCTCTCTTTTTTCAATAAAGGAAGTGCTGTTAATACTTCTTAATTTGAAATATTATTCATATTATCTTCACCAAAGAGGCCAATTATTCTATTAAATTACTCATTTACCTATTTCTAACTCAAATAAATTGAGTCATATGACTCACTAATATAAAATATGTTTCTCTTAGTTCTCACTTATTTTAATAGAGATTTTCAATTATTTATATACCAAATTAGGCATTTATTCATTCCTAAGATGTCTTTATTTACATCATAATAAAGTTGAATGGCACTAAAATTATCATGGGAAATTCCACCTATATATAATATTATTTTTATTTAAACATCCAAATATCTATAATTGTCATGAAAATTCCTCTAATCTTTATGAAACTAACACTTCCAAGGTAATAATATCCTCAATTTTGTCTTCAATTTTTTTTTCATATTCTTAACATCACCTATCATATGTAAAGAATCCATGATTTCCTTTTCTATCTATATTTTATTGAAATATCCTTGAGCAGTGAGGTTTTATCCTTATTCCATTTATTGATTTTTTTATTTATTGGAATATGTTATTTTCCATAGTAAAGTATCCATACATTTTTATAAACAGTGACCAGGTTGGTCACATCTTTCATATGTTTATTTAATGTCACATACTAGCCTTCTATATACTTCCATCAAACTACCAACTTATTTCATGACATGGATTGAAGGATTTTCATGATCCCAATAGGATGGAACAAGTGCTTGAGCATCAAGGAAACATAACTTGGTAATGATTTAACCTAATAAATAATTAACAAAAGCTATAGTTTAAATTAAATAAAATTCTAGAATAACCCACCCATATATCATATTTCAATTATAGAGAAAAAACAAACAAATAAAAAACTAATATAAAAACTAGTAATGTAGTAAACAACAGTGAGAACCAAAAACCTCCCTTACCCTTTGATCTTTCTATCCAGTAAGGAAAAGACACCAATCTAATAGATTTAATTCACCCACAAGAAGATATATCCACTATCCATATATAAAAATAAGTGAAATCTTAAGTGGTTGATGTGATAAATAAAACTAAAATAAACTAAAATAAAAATATATGTGCCACCTTGTTACTATACAGGTCATAGAGCAACAAATAAGAACCATGACACCCCATGGGCGAGAATAAAAGATAAGATGAAACCTAATACTATAAAATGATAAAGTTAAAGGCATAAGAAATAAAATCAGCATGGAATCTAAAATATATACAACACCATATTTATTAATAATAAATATAAATACATTTCTTGATAGTTTGAATATATATATAATAATAGGTTTTTCCTTTACTTTTTTTTAAAAAATTAGAAATTCAATACTTATTAAAATGAATGTCCCCATTATCGCTTTCAAAATTATTTCTAAAACATGAAATTATTTCAAAAGAATCCTTTATATTAAATTACAAACAATAAAACAAGAGTTTCAATATGAAACCATAATAGTGAAAACATTTTAAATAAGTGTTGAAAAACAGTGAAAAGTAGAAAACAAGTAAAAATAGTGTCATGAGTTCTTAGGATCATAAAGGGATAATATTAGATATATCCATAAACTCTCAAAACAAATTTATACAGGTTTTAGACACGAATAAAAATTTATTAACACTTAGAGATACCCTCACTTGTTTGACTGAGGGGCACATTAACTAAGAAGTTAGGTCTTCAAATGCAAGGTCAATAGTTAGTGTGTAATATAAATTAGTGTATCAGGTGTACCTACAACTACATACTAACTCCAAAGGATTCCCATTATGTATAAATGGAATTTATTTTAATAAAATTATAATATAAATACATATCATTCACTTTTCACTAAAACATACAATTCACCATATCACCTATGAAATCCATTTTTAGAACATATCATTTCTCACTTTCTAGGATGTAAAAAACAATGAAAAAACCCCTTATCCGGCACAAATCATACATTTATTCATTTAACATGTTTCCCCACTATTAAAAACCAATACTAATTCCAAAAATGGGCCTTCCTTAAGAGGGGTTTTCATTTTCAAGAAAAAACCTCAATGTTCTAACCCTACGTCATTAATTTAAAGAACCTTTTCTCCTTAAAAAAACACTTTTTCTGACAGTATTCTAGTTCAAACTATGCTATTAGGTCAGTTTTATTATGAAGAAGACACAAGAATTGGGGGTGAATTTTGATCCTTTAGTACCATCAATAAATTCAAAATAACCCTGTTGATATGAAATGTATCTTCTTTAGGTAAGATAAGTAGCAAATAAATAGAAGATAATAACAAAATAGTTATTACAGTGGTTCATGGCACAAATATCTCATGTTCCACTCCATAAACACTCTATCATCAATATTAGTAATTTTCACTAGTAATTAATTTTACTAAGGACTTCCAAAATGTAGTACATGCAGTTGATACCATTACAATAAGGCTGTTATAAGGTATTATGTATCATTTATAGAGAACTATAAATACACATCTTATTCTATGAAGCTGACACTACTTCAGCACCACCATTAAGGCTAAGTTGATGATACTCTAATAAATCAATACAAATTAATTTGTTTGGGAAAATAGCTTTTACGCACAGTTTCAGTAGAAACTGACATATATAAGTAATCTTTAATAATTCACAATGGTAGTAAAAGAAATCTTAAATATTGAACATCTTTTCCTTAAATAGATGCAGATAAAATAGTATAAAAATTTATAAACATGTATTTACAAAAATTATATCTCTAAAAAACTTTTTCAAACTTGTAGAAGAAGATTTAACAATATGGTATAACAAAAACAATAATAATTGCAACAATTAGACCAAAACATATATGTATCAAAAGTGTAGATCTAAAGGAAATGAAACACTATTATTTTATAATAAACCATCTTTTTCCTTTTCTATATATATCTGTACACCTCTATATATTTTTATATGATTACCTCCTCAATATTTATATAGATTATCAAATAGTTCAGGTCAAACTAGCTGGATAAATAACACACAACAAATAGAAAATATTTGAATTCAAATCATTCAAAGAGAGTCATAACATTATTTAGAAATTGGAATGATATAATTCATTGAGTATGATCCATTTAATTAGTTGAGGAATAGATTTTAAGAGATATTTACTTCGACTGAGATCTTTATACAGAAAATGGATAACATCTTTAATTAAAAACTCTGTCATTGACTAGTAAAATGCAAGGTTCTTCCACATGATGAAAAACATAAAAATGTAGGTTTGATGATGTATGGTGTTAAAAAATTTATGGTTAATGAACCATACATTTATTTCTTAAATATATGTTTGCTTCCAAATATAGTTTTGATGATCCATACTTCTCCAAATGTATATGGTACATTATCTATACATTTCCCTCTAAACGCATGGTTTCCAAACCATACGTTACGCTTAGAAACATAGGTTTGAATAGTGTTTAAAAAATACATTAAAAACATGTTCATAACATTTAATAAAATTTTCTCCCATGTATAAAAGACTTGTGTAAGCTTCCAGAATAAGTATTCTAATGAATAATATTTTCTAGATATTCACATAATAATAACATTATTAATAAAATAATTATGGGTGTTTGTGAGCATCAAAATCAAAAATAAATTAGTGAAATTCTAGATTTGATACTACTAAAAAATATCCCACATTTATTGAATTAGAAACCCATAAAAAACCCTAAAATATAATTTTTTTTAGAAATTCTTACAAATTTAAACAATTAAATTAATGAAACATTTCATAAATTACTTAAAAAAATTATCCTTCATAAATTTATCCCACAAAAATTTCAAATGAAAATTTTCACGAATTTCCCCCTTTAATATAAATTTTTAATATTAAATGTTCTATATAAATTTATTCCCATTTTTGTGACATCATGAAGGTGTTTTTTTCTATTTTTTAATACATGGGGTAATAAAAATTCCCCCTAAGCCTATACTTCCTATAAAATGATACAATGTTAAAATAAAGGATCTATGAAACATGAAAAATATTATATAATTGATTATAATGTATTAAACAATTTAATTGAAATTAAATATTTAAATTAATTTCCCCATAGAATAGTATGTAAAATAAATCCAAATAATTATAATATTTTCATGAAAGAAATAATATTCAACTTATTTTTTTCAAATTTTATAAAAGCATTAATATAATTTTTATTATTAATAGTAATGGATTAATTTAAAACATATAATGAGATAATAAAACATATAAAGAATTATTACATAAAAAACATAAAAAAATTATGAACCAACTTATAACACATTTTTTTATTTATAAAAACATTTAGACAAAAAGTTATACAAAATATTAAATTCAAATAAGCAAAAGGTATTAATAAATGTTAGTGTTTATAAGAAGGATTAGATAGATTATACAAACATTTCAAACTTCATAATTTTTTTCTTAAATCTCTCAGAACATTCGATAGTTGTTTTATTCTTCTTTACACATCTGTAGATATTTGATATAATAAAGAGGATGAAAATTTCTTAACCAGAAACTCTTTTACACCATCAAGAACCAGCTTTATAATAAAATCAATTGTAAGTGTCTCTATATGACATATCATTTATTCATTAAATGATTTAAAGTATTATTTTTAAATTAAACTTTATATAACATCGTGATACTTACTTTTTAATTTATCAAAAACCATTTTTGAAAGGAAACTTTTTGAAGCACTTCATACGACATTCAAAACCCATTTAGATCAGCATACAACTTTTCATTTTCTTTATTTAAAGTACAATCATTAAAAAATATCTTCATAAAAAATTACAGCTTTAGTTATTCGAGAATATGAAAATTCCATTACATATAACAATGATCTTACATATATTTTTCAAAATATTATTCAAACAAATCCGTAACAAACAAACCCAACTGTTCACATAAAAGATCAGAAGAAGGATTATATTTAATTTTATTTTGAGATATAATTTCCTCTTAACTTGTAGTTTTTGATCAGTTAAGTTTTCTTAAAATTATTTTAATAATATATTTTTATGAATAATAATAAGAGGAAGAATAATACTATAGGTTTTTAACGAGATAATGAAATATTTTTTCCTCACAAATTTTTGAGGACTCTTCACATTGTTGATCTGAAAATATAGGATAACATTTTTATAGTTTATCATTAAAAATAAATTTTTATGTAAGAAACATTTTTTATAAGAAACCATTATATAAATATATAATATTTTCCTATGAAAATTATAATAAAAAAGTAAAAGTTTTATTTTTTTTTTGTTTTTTGTAACCCTATTTTAGACATTCATTTATATAGAGTGGTGTTTAAAAGTGTAACTTAAAGTGGAAGGATAGATTTAAAAATTTGGGGATAAAATATCTTTATCCCATATTAAAATATAAATAAATTTTATAAAAAAAATATGAAAATAGTATTGAAATACTTTATGGAATTAAAGATTCTAGTTCTCAAGATTTTTTATAATGAACTACATCAGAGTTGATTAATCATTTTTTGAGATAGAGATTTCCATATAATCTTTAACAACCACTTAAGGATTTAAATATGCAGTTCAATGGTGTATTCTTGAAACACATTAAATACAGGCTACTTTTAGTACTCATATGATGTTGGGTCCATTAGTGGTAGTAACTAATATTGTGGGAAACCACATTTGTTTATTTTGTGTAGAGATTTTACTATTCTAGTTAAGTAAATATTTTAAAGAATAGAAATTCTTAACACAAAAAAATTAAGGGTTTATAAAGAAAAAATATATTTTATAATGTCTATCAATACCACATTAAAACCCTTTTAATATTAACAAGATCTTTATATTTAATCCAGTAACAAAATAAATCCTATATAATTTTGGTTTCAACCATTACGACCAAAGCCGTGTTTTCTATTATAATTATATTTTTATTTAGAATTTGATTCAAATATTTTTCTATTTTGATAAAAATATTATATTCTTTTTTTAAAGTATCAACTTTGACCAATAATTTATTAATTTTAATTTCATACATATCAGAAGAAATTTTGGAATAATTAGAATAAAAATCTGTTAAAAAAATTGACAAGATTTATTTATCTAATAAAGTGCGATTATAAGATATTCTATGTTTTGTAAACTATTTATCTGAAGTCTATAATTTATCTTATGTCATAATAAAATATGTATATAATTCATTATAATAATTTTTTTTAGATTTAGAGTTTTTATTGGAAGAAGATTTTACCTCATCTGTTTAGGCTATAAGTTTTACCATTTGTTTTTTATACTTATCCTTAGAGCTTATAAATGTTTAATCATTTTAACTAGAAGAATATCTTCAGGTATCCTTCATAATTATCATTCCTTTTTCTTTTATAATCATTTTTTGATCTTTAAGTATAGATATTTATCCTTTGTATAACCCTCATCTTTTCATTCACAACATCTATTTTCTTTAGCCACTTTTGTAATTTTATTGTATATATTTTCAAATGTTTTAGAATGGTTTAGTAACCAATTATCGAAATATGGATGAATTTAATTGGATGATTCATCCATGGTAGCATTGAGGGCATCTTATTCATGTTTGATATGATTATCAACTTTGGAATTCATCTCAACTTTATACATCATTAAGGTTCTAATTAGTTCTATCATTGTCAAATCCTTGACAAGTGTGGATTGACCTATAGAAATAGATATTCTATTCAACTTAAAGGGTAAAAATTTAATTACTATTAATGATTGATCTAATTTCATAAATGAGTCTCCTAATGAAGCCACATTATAGACAAATTATGTCAATATCCCACTAATCTAAGTGATATTTTCACCATCATTCAATATGAAAGTATCAAATTTTCATTTTATAGTATTGTATATCAATTGTCTAATATTTTCAGTTCATTCACATGTAATAGAAATAGTCTATTACATCTCATATGCAATGTAACATTGAGAAAATTGATTAAACTAATCAGTTCATAAACCATAGAGAATAGTATTTATTGCTTTCGAATTAAGATCATATTCCTTTTCTTGATAATCATACAATTTCTCTAGAACATCTATATTAATTATATAAGTATTTAAAACATTAAAATAAAATCTCATTCCAATGTTTTCAAAATAAATAATCATTTTATCCTTACAACTTCCATACTTATCCTCATTGACGTAAGAAGTATAGATCATTGACATACCTTCTTTGAGATAATCCTTTTTTGAGATTTATACTCGTCTGAATCTTTAACTATAGATTATTAGAGACTATGATATATAAACATTGAATAGTTCCACTGATATCACTTCTGGCTATCAAGTAAAAAAGATTAAACCTAACCCTTTGATACTTTTTGTTGGTAAAAAATAGAAACAACATAATATTAAAGGATTTGTACTAAAAAATAAAAATAGATCTTTTCCCCTGGTACCACCTATTAGTTTGGTTTGATTATGACGAAGAAAAAATGTGGGGGAGGAAATTTGGATTCATTAAAACATTAAAAAGATTCAAAATAACCACCATACTATGAATTTTATCTTCTTTTCGTACGTTTAGAAGTTAATAAAAAAAGAGAAGAATAAGACATTTTTTATAGTGGTTTGGGGCATAAGGATCCCCTAGTCCACTCAACAAACATTCCCTCATCGAGATTTGTAATTTTCAATAGAAATTCATTTTACTAGGGACATATAAAACTGAGTAAAAGTAGTTGATACATTTTCAATAAGTATTTTACAAAGCTTATGGTTATTTAAAAGGGAACCATAAACCCATAACATAGTATGAGATGATAAAATTCCTTCCCCAATATGACCGAGTTTGATAATATGATACTCTAATAAATAAATAGAGACTGATTTGATTGAAAAAACATGTTTTACTCACATTTGTAGTAGAAACTGACATATATAATTGATCTTCAATAATGTATAGAAGCAGTAAAAATAATCTTTAATGTTGAATTTGATTTACTTAAACAACAACAGAGAAAAAAATAGAAATATATATAAACATGAATGTTTCTAAAGTGAATCTATATAAAATACTTTTTCAAACATGAAAAATAATATTAACAATGAGAATAATAACATTGACTAGATCAAATCAAATGTATCTCCAAATTGTATCTATAAAGGAAATAACACATTATTATTTTATAAGCACATATATTTTCCCTTTATATGTATATATGTACACCAATATATCACTATTTAGAAGATTACCTTCTCAATATTTATACAGATGATTGAATAGATCAAAGTCAAACTAGCTTCATAAAAACCACATAATAAATATAAAAAATTTGAATTCAAACATTCAAACAGGGGCATAACTTCCCTTAGAAATATAAGTGATTAATATGTTGTGTACAATCCTTGGAATCAGTCACAAAATATATTCAAAGATATGTTTAATTTTGGAGAGACCATTATAGAGAACATATATAATATATTTAATTTAAAACTCCATCATTGACAAGTCAAATGTATAATTCCTCCACATGATGAAAAATATAAAAATGTAGGGTTGATTCTTCATGGTTGTTCACAAACCTAGAGTTAATGAATTATATGTTTATTCCCTAAAGTTATGGTTTATTCTAAATTTAGGGTTTATGGTCTATAATTTTCCAATAGCGTAGGGTACATGATCTATATGTTTCATTCCAAATGTAGGGTTTTGAGACCATATACTTTAAGATTAAAAACATAGGGTATGAACAATGTTTTTGGTATACATTCAAAACATGTTCAAAAAACTTAATCAAATATTCTCCTAGGGATTAATGACTTGTCTAAGCTTCCAAAAGAAATATTCTAATGAATATTATTTCCCTAAGATTCACTTGATAAAAATATTATTAGTAAATTAATTGTCCTGTATTTACGAGCATCAAAATCAAAAATAAATTAATGAAATTATTGAATAAACATTGTTCCACAAACCCTTAATATTTATACACATATTCAGCTTGATATTTATATATATAAAGACCCATTATCCTAATGTATATATTCTCATTGGTATTAAATAATATGTCCAAATAAGACATTTATATATTTATTTGTTAGTAAATATTTTTTAATAATTTAAGGAATTCAAAATCCCTAGAAAGATCATTAGAAAAACAAATATTTCATCAATCTATTATAGAAAACTAATAAAACAACTAAAAACATTTAGGAATTACCAATTGACTTGTTTCGAAATTATTTGTACCACATTTACGAATTTAGAATGTTTAACATTTTTCAATGATCTTGAAAACATACTTTAATAATGAAACCCTTTTCTAAAGGTTATAGGAAAATATGTAAAATTTAATGAAATGCAATAACAAGTTCCATAAACAATTTATATGTTATACTTACTTCATAACATAATATAAACACCCATTAAAACCACCAAGAAATAATTTTTTTAGAATTAAATTCTCATGCATAGCTTAACTTACCTCAAATCAAATAACTCACTACCTTTGAAAACGATCATCCCAATCCACCACAATGGGACATGATAAGCCTTAAGGAGATAATAAAAACCAAAAACAACAAAAAATTTCATTAAAATAGATATAAAAAGTAATAAAAAATCTTATCTTAAATGGAGTAAGATCCATAACCTTTGATAAACGTCGTAAGAATCAGTTTGAAATCACACCACAAGGGCCCTATGAACCAAAAACCGGCCAATAAGAAGCCCAATAATCCATTAGGTTTTGAACATGGTTTGTGAATAGTGGAATAGAAGAAGAAACAGAAGAAGAAAAAATAAATAAAGGGGGGAATAAGAGGAGAAGCCGTTACTCATGAAGATCACAAAAAGAATTGGTGGAGGAATCGAATGATGGATAGAGCAGGAGGAATGAGGCTCAAAAAATGAGGGAACCCCTCATGGTAATTTCTTAAAAATGGTAGGTCTGGTTGGCCTTGGGAGATTTAGAGGAAAAAATAGGGGTAAATAGTAAAAAAGCATTTTATGGGTCTGGACACTACAGACGGTTTAGCCTCACCGTGGGCCAAACTATATTCCAACCATGCACCGCACAAAGAAAGTCATTGATCAACTTGCTCATTGAGGGTGCATAGTTAGGGAAACCATGCATCAACTATGTGGTAGACTATGTGAAGATGACATAAATCCTTTCATAGTTTTTTCACAGTTTCTACTAACCATGTGCTAACCACGTTCCTAAGATTAAAATTCCAAAAAAACTAAAATCTAATAATGTTCCACCAAAAAATCATTATTGATATTATATATAATTAAATAGTAATAAATTGTCAATAACTTAAGATTTCTATAACACTTGTAGTTTTTTTGAAATATTTTTTTGAATTAATTAAATTTTTATGATATTTTTCATTTTTCAGAACATTGAATATAGCTTCTAAAATATGAAATTACTATGTTGATATTGTAGTATATGAAAAAAAAGTTAAGAAACTTCTACATGAATTACTTAAATTAAATTTTTTTATATTCAACAGTATTTTTGTCTTATGTTACCCACAATGCTAATTTCCTTTGACAGCTTTCATTACATGCTAGGCTGAGTTTTACCGAACTAAAATATACTATTAATATTGTTATTAAAATATTATTATATTTATAATAAATATGTTTGAGTGGATGTTAAAAATATTATTAAATAAATTTAATAATATTATTTACACGTGTTAATAATATGTTTTTGTTGGTTATCGATTTGTATGAAATGAATGTAAGAACTATTTAAAAAAAGTAAATTCCTTTTCTGAGAAAATTATTTTTCTATGTACAAAATATATTTTATCTAAATAAATTAATAAAACCAATATTAATAAATTTTTTCAATAAAATTCATATATTATATATTTTATAATTGTTTTTACACTCATCCAATTAGTTTTATAGGCAAAAAATAAGAATAAATCATATTTTATTAATAAAAATATATATTTTTTTAAAAGTTCATTTTACTGTCATTTAATGGAGAAGCCATTTTAAATATAATTTTTGAAAATTTTATATTATTTATTTGATAAAATAAACTTAATTTTTTGAATCGGTATATCAAAATTTACTCTCGGTGAACTTTTTCATATTTTTAATAAAAGTTTCATTTTTTAATGAATTGTGAAAAATACTAAATTTTAATTGAAAACTACATTTTCATATAATTTATTTATATAGCTAAATTAAAAATTGAATTGTTTTTATTTTATATTTAGATCAATTATACATCAATTAATTAAATTTTATTCATTTGAACTAATTTCACATTTAAATTGGATATAAAAATATTTCAATCTTTTGAACTTTGACTTTAAAAACCAATAGTCTCATCCCGTTTGTGGTATTAAATTTAAATTAATTTATTAAACTTATGTTATTATCATTTGAAAAAATGAATTCTATTTTTGAAATCATAATAATTTATAAATTCTATTATGGTCAACTTAGTTTTTGACTAAAATCATTATTGAAAGTAGTTAAAATTAATTACAATTATTAAGGAAAAAATGAGATTAATTAATGACTAAACATAGAAAAAAATGTGTAAAAATGAATCTAAACTGGAATAATATTTTTTTTTCATAAATCATTTTTACCATTACACCTTTATGAATCTATTATGGTCAATTTTGAAACCTTGGGGACAAGTAAAATGTGGATATCACTCAAATACATTCCAGAATACCCAATGTGTCCTTTTCCCCACTTATAAATGGCCCCATATCATCACAACTATCAAGGCATTTGGATCATAAAAAACCTGAATAAATCTCCTCCAAAACCCCCTACATTAATCATATAATCCTCCCTTTTGTTAAAAATCCAAACCAGGAACCCCTTTGGTTCAAACCCAAAAGAGTTACCCAAAGAAGAGGTAACACCCTTCAACAAGAACATAATTTTTATATTCTTCACCCCATAAAATATTCTTATTCTATTATTATATAATAATATTTTTATAAAAATATATTCATATGTTTCTATTGTAAGGTTTTGACTACGCTCACATACACTTCCATAAAATGGGATGCACAGTCATCATTCATGTGTGTAGTGAACTTCCACCTCACTAACTGATGTCAACCATTCTTCCATTTCTACCTTTAAAGGTTGGTAATAATGATGGAAGTATTTTTTTATATGATATATATGATATTTAAGATTTATTTATTCTTATTAAATCATTATATAACACATACCTTCATTATTTCCATTTTTTGTTAATGCGATAACTTTATTTGGGGACGTGTGGACAATTGCTTTTTCAATGCGATGTGATTCATTCAAATTTTACATAGAATATATTGAAGATGGGTTCAGTGAAAATATATGATATATATGAAAGAATAATTATAATTTAATGATTTTTTATATATATTTATATAAATTTGTTTGTGTGTTTGATTTATGTTCATTCTTTCAATACACTATAGAAATGAAAACAACGTTCATTCGTACATACGGCCAACCATCTCCAAGAACTGTATATACCATTTCCAATTTATATATTTTATAGATTAATATAAATACATATATAATTAATATATGTTATATTTATCTCATTTTTTACATTCTTAAAATAAGTAAATTACAATCTAAATAAGAGGATCATGACTAAAAAGTCAAAACATGTACAAAAAACGAAGCGGTTATTACCTGAAACATAACCTTAACATGGAATTGTTAATAAATGGATAATGTAAGGTCATAATAAATAAATATATGGTATGATATATAAGGATATAGTTCTATGTTACATTTATACTAAACTATCTTTATTAAACATGAGGTTTGAATGGGTATGAAGAAAGTCAAGACTTAATGTAAGAGAATTTCATATCAATTTCTTATATTCATGATATACATCACATATTCACCACAAATTTATTATATGTTGTTTATATACTTCCCTATGACATGTTATATCATTAATTAAATTTATTTTATGATATTAAATGTTTAAATTGATGTTATTATTTCATGGGTATCACGAATATAATGTTACTCAAGTAGTAAGGATTTTCTCATCTAACTTTTATTTCTGTGAGATATATGATATATTCAATTGATATTATTACTTTGTGGTGTGTATATTTATTTATTACTGGTTATATCATGAATTGAATTTATTTCATTATATTAAAATTTTCAATTAATGTTATTCTTTCATAGATCTCAGGACTCAAAAGTTACTAAATTTTTAAGGGGATTTATAATCTCACTTTTATTTATACAAGAATTATGCCTTATTCACCAATCATTTATTTTATGTGATATATATAATTCCCATGATTTTATTATATGATTATGTTAATTAAATTTATGAATATTTATATATCCACTTTATATTCATTCTTTCACGGGGTTTACAGTTCAATTTTTTTTCAAATTGGTAAAGTAATTTTGTCTCAACTTGACTTCATTGAGACACATGTTATATTATAAACATATATTAATTTAAGAGTTTTATAGACATAAATTTGGAATTTCTTATCATGAATCTCATTATTTTCATTATATCGTAATCTTTATATAATTTTATTTGTTTATGGGTATCAGATTTCAATATTACCAAAGCAGTAAGAATTTAATTCTACGATTTCATCATTATCAAGAATTGTTTATGATTATTCTTCAATTATTGAAATATTATGATCCATATCCCAATAGTTATCATTATGTTTCTTATCATAAGGATTTTTATGATATCTCCATGTGTTGGTACCATTTTCTACACTTTATTACTTAATATAATTAATATTTTTTTAAAATAAAATTTCATTTCATTTCTCTCTTTAGACAAAAATAAGTTTCTTTTTAAAACCATGTTTTCCAAAAATGTAATTAAATTTGGTTTAAATGATATTTAAGGAATATTTTCTTATAAAAATAAATTAATTGTTTTCAAATATTTTTTATAATTTTTTAAATATATTTTCAAAGAAATGTTTTTCAAAACAATTTAAAGATTCCATCATAATTTTTCATTGAAATTGGTTTTCAAAATTTTTTCAAGATCCCCTTATAAGTTTCCAAGGAAAAAGGTTTTCAAATTTTTTTCAATATTACATTATAAGTATTCATGGAAAATAGTTTTAAAAATGTTTTCATGTTTTCATTATATGTTTTCAAGGAAAATGGTTTTCAAAATGTTTTTACACTTTGTTTATATGTTTTAAATGAAATGGGTATAAAATTATTTTCATGATTACTTTATATGTTTTCATGATAATTTTTAAAGAAATTTTTTTAAAAGTGTTTTATATTTCAAAAATAAATTTTGAATAAGAAAGGATATTTTCCTTAATAACCCTTTCATGATATTCAAAATTACGCCCCATCCAAGGTATCATCTATTGGTGTTACTCATTCCGTTCCGGGGATATGATCCAAGGGTTCTATTCATACTAATTCAATGAATAATTTATATTTTTATGTCATGATGGTTATAAAACCCATTTATATTTCATGATTTAAATAATTTTGAAACCCATTTATATTCCACGGGTTATATACTTTTAGAACTCGATTCTCTTCAAGGGTTATGATTTTCTGAATTTATTATGAAACTTGTATCTTTTCTATAAGTTATGATTTGATAGAGGGATTATGATATCCATTTCATTATATGTATTTTAAAATTATTTAAATGAAACCCATATATTCTTTTGGGTCATGACATCAAGACTGTTTAAAATATTATGGAACATATATGTGTGATTTTATCTTGGATAAGAGAAAATTAAATCTCCATCCAATTCATTGTGTAATGATTTATATCTCATGAGATAATAATGGGAAACAAGTTGATGTGACTGATACACAATGGGAAATAGGTGTGTCTTAATCAAAAATGGGAAAAATCTGTGTCTTGATCCTATATGGAAAGATGGAGAAACCCAATACACTATAGGAAGAAGTGGAAACCTGATCCAATATTGGGAGCTGGGAAAACCTGATTTACTATGGGACGAAGGTGTAACTTGATCCAATATATGGAAACAACTATGGCTGGGGATGGTGGTGTGTCTGCCCCATTATGTTTAGTTCCCATGAAGTTTCCTGATAAGTTTTGAAAATGTTCCTTGACTTATAAAAAATGTTTCTATATGATTATGTTTTTTCCATAAGTCTATGTCTTATGCTAATTTTATTCTCTCATGAATCATTCTCTATGATTTACTTATGATTCATGTCTTATGAACTATTAATCGTTAGTCTGTGACTCATGATTATGATCTTTTATATGATGGGTATGAACTTAAATTTTGTTTCTTGTATTCTGATACAATTGCATCCATGTTATTCTTACATATCACCTTTATTTTCCCTTACTATGAATTTTAGATAACCCTTTATTATGTTTCCTTTACCTAGATTATGAATAATGGTTTTATGTAGGAGTACTAAATAGGAATATCTCCTTGGAAAACATTGAATATATTTTACCAAGAATAGAATATTTTGTTCAAAGTTTCCAGAGACACTAAACTGTTATCATCTTTAAGAACATATTTTTCTAATGCGCTGAAAATTCATCTAAAATGATGCAATATCCATGCATTTTAAGGCTAGGTCACTATAGTTGGTACCAAGTGAAAGGTTTAGCAATCCTTTAGAATCTAGGATGAGGAAACTTTAGTGATATCATAGGGATAATTATAGGGATATATCTAGGGATTTCTCCAAGTATATATTTAAGGATGAGTTAATTTTTAAGAAAATGTCTTCAAATATTGGTAAAGGATCGAATGAGTGGTTTCCTAGTAATAGATCACTCTCTAGATTTTACAAGTGGATATGTCTATAGTAAATATGTAAATAGGGGTAAAAAACCATAAAACACCATAATGACATAGACTCAATCGGGAACTGGTTCACAATAATGGTCCTTGTTGCACACATGGTTTGACACTCATATGAGATATTCTTTATAAAATAAGGATACAAATATTGTATCTAAAAAGGGAAAATAAAACTTGAATTAATGTAATGGATGGAAATAATGGCCTCCCCAAGGTATTATCAACAATTGAATGTTTTATGTGTGAAATGTATGGGCATTATCATAATTAATTCTTTAAAGGGAAATATCATTATATTACACAACAAGGTGGTATGAGTAATGACTTTATTATTGATTATTAAGATATTATAAACAACATAGGAAAGATATGTGTTTTTCTAATTGTACTTTTGATCAATATGATTAAATTAATTTTTTTTGAATGTGAAGACATGATTTATATTTTATATTTTATGGATGTGGTATTAAAGAATAAGATTATGAATCATTGTTAATATCTTAAGGATGAAGTGGAGTAATTTAAGTTTTTATGTATTTGGATTCAAGAGTTATGTTTAAAAAATTGTTAAATATATTAGAATTTTTCACTTTATGTTTTTCACTAAGGATTTACAAGAATAATTTTAATTGTTTTTATGGTATAGAAAAGTTATTTAATAGTAATGTGGTATTAATGGGAAAAACAAGATTAAGGGAAATATAAAACTTAATATGTTACTGATGTTGATGATGTTTGGATAAAGACATATTGGATATGAATAAGTAAATTTTATGGTACTAATTACCTCAGAATCGATAAAGGATTTTATGAAAAATTGGTTTATAATATTGTTGATATTTTTAAACAAAATTTTGGATTTAAGGAATCTATCAAATGACCATTGGAATAAAAAATCATGTATGTTTTCAATAATTATTTTATGGAAACTTTTGTTATTACTATGTTTCAAGAGAATACATGATGAAGTTAGTTTTGGAAGATGATAATCCAGATCTACTTTAACATATATTGTGGATAAATTTTATGCTTCTTTTGAGAAATTTAGTGACCTTATTTCAAATGTTTTGGATTATCATCTTTCTTAAGGGTTAAAAGGTTAGAAAATTATGAAATGGTTTATATTAAACATTAGATGAGGTTTCAGATATTAAAGTATTACATTGCTAATCATTTTAAAGTGATGTAAACTAAAGACTGATAAAATTAACTATAATTATATTTATGGATCTCATGACCAATTAGTTCTTTAAGAAAGAAAAATTAACCATCATTCCTTGGAGTAAGAGTTGATGTGGGAATTGATCAAGGGACAAACAAAGGGTGAGAATGTAATAAATCAAGTAAGTATATCTTATCATGAAAATTAATCAACTTTAGTAAAAGGGTCTTGAAATAACATTTTGTCCTATTATCATTATTTTTTATGGTATCAATGAACTCTTTCATGCTTCTTCAATTTATGGTTTTGTGATTGTTAACTTTATCCAGGTCATCCAATTTCTTATGATAAGTGATCTTTATCAATCAATATGATTATTTATGCTTTTATTACATGTCTATGTTTTCATATCCCACATATGTTCTTCTATATATAAACCTAGTTAGGATTTACTTTGGGTAACCGTTATGGTTATAACTTTCCCCTTTAAAGGAAGATTTTAGTATTCATTTTTACGATGTAGGTTTCTATGAAAGGAAATTTTAAATATTAGACCTTTGATAACCCAGATGAATTTTGATGGTGAAAATTATTTTAAGGTGGTAGAATGTAACACCTTGAGATTTTGTGAAATATATTTTTTCAAAATAATTTAATCTTTTTGATAATTTTCATTTCACAAAAAATTGAATATAGATTTAATTATATGAAATCAATATTCTTGGTTTGAATTATACATAGAAAAAAAATTAATATTATGCAGAATTAAAAACATAGATTATATTTTGGTACAAATAACACTATTTTTGGCTTGTTTTACACAAAATTATTATTTCCTTTGATATCTTACTTTATATGAAATGCCATGTTTCACTAAACTAATATATACAATTAATATTATTGTTGAAATATTTTTATAGTTAATACTTAAATGTGTGAGTTGAAGTTATAAATAAGTTTAACTAAAGTGGAAAAATATTATTACCACATGTATATAAAATGGTTGATTTGGTTATCATTTAGTTTTAAATTAATATAAGAACTATTTGAAAATAAAGAAATACCTTTCATAAGAGAACTATTTTTCTATATAAAAACACTATTTCATCTTAATAAATTTAAAAAACCACTATTTATGAATGTTTTTTAAAAACAATTATATATTATATATTCAATCAATTTTTATTAACACCCATCCAATACATTCTATATGAATAAGATAAGAATAAATCCAATTTTATGAATAAAAAATGTATTTTTTAAAAGGTGATTTTATAGACTTTTAATAGAGAACCCATTTTAAATATAATTTTTAAAATTATTAAAAATTTTATTTGAAATAATATAATTTTTTTTGAAAAAAATTATATCAAAATTTACTTTGGGTGAATTTTTGGTTTTTTGTAGATAATTTTCATTTTTTATAATAGTGAAAAATCACTGATTTTTAATTAAAACTGCGTTTTCATCTAATTTTTTTAATGATATAATATTTTTTAAATTTATATTAAAGTATTATTACATCAATTATATATCAATTAACAAAATTTATTCTATTTTAAAGAATTTCATATTGAAATTTGATGTTACAAAATTTCAATCTTTTAGACCTTTTTTATTTAAAAACCTGTCATTTCATCCTGTTTGTAGGGTTAATTTTAAATGATTTCCTTCCAATTATGTGATTACAATTTTAAAAAATGTATTAAATATTTTTAATATTTATAATTTAAAATTTATATTAAGGTAAAATTAGTTTTTGAATAAAATTAATAGTAAAAGTAATTAAAATTAATTATAGTGATTAAGGAAAACGTGGTTAATTAATGACTAAACTTGGGAATTAATGTGAAAAAATGAACTTAAACATATTTAAAAATCATTATATGGAAATACGTATACCATTAAACCTCTAATATTATATAATGGTCAATTTTTAACCATTTTGGTGCCTGTAAATAGTTGTGAGCACTCAGATCTTTTAAAGAATACCCAATGTTTCCTTTTCCCCATTTATAAAATAGATCATATCCTCCCATATCTTTTCACCTCTAAATCTATATGGATATAAAAAAACCTACCCAAATATCCTCAAAATAAACCTACCTTATTCATATAATTATACCTTCGAGAATAAATCCAACCACAGAATCCATTTGGTGAAAACCAAACGGAGTTACCCAAAGAAGTGGTAACATCCTTCAACAAGCAGATTGTTATTATTTCTTTCTCCACACCATAAAATACAATTATTAAATTATTAAATAATAAAACTAGTTTACTAAATAAAATAACATTTTTATATTTTTTATTTTTCTACCTACACTCACACAAACATCAATCAAATGGGATACACACTCATCGTTCGTGTGTATGGTAGACTTGATCCTCGCGAACCGATGTCGATCGTTCTTCTACTGATACTTTTAAAGGTTGATAATAATGTTTTATTTATATTTTTAAATGATATCTATGATATTTATGATTTATTTATACTAATTAAATTTTTATAAAACACCTAACATTATGATTTAATTTTTTGTAAATATGATAACTTGGTTTTTGGATGTGTAGACTACTACCTTCTCAAAACAATGTGATTTATTCACACTTTCCATTGAACGTACTAAGGATGGGTTCCATGAAATTATATGATATATATTACATAATAATAATACTGGAAATATATTATATATATTTATAAATATATATAATTTACTTTCTTTATTTCAATATTCTATAAAAATGGAAACAATGTTCATGCGCACGTACAACCTACCGTCTCCATGAACAGTGTATTTAATTTTATATTCATACATATTATATATTATTATAAATACATTTATACTGAATTTAAATGATATTTATATCATTTTTAAATTATGGAAATAAGTAAATCATGATCTAAGTAAGTGGATAAAGAATAACAAGTCAAAACATGTACGAAAAACAAAGCAGATATTACCCAAAACATAACAGTAACATGAAATTGTTAATAAATGGGTAATATAAAGTCATAATAAAAATAATATATGGAATTATATATAAAAATATGGTTATTTTTAATATGTATAATAATATTATATTTATTATATAAGAATTTTTAATGTGTATGAAGAATGTCAAGACTCAATGTAAGGGAATTTCATCTCACTTTCTTATATTTATGAGATACATTCTAAATTCACCACCCATTTCTTATGTATAGTGTATGTACTATCCTAAGAAATTTTATTTCATTAATGAAATCTATTTCATGATATATAATGTTTTAATTGAAGTTATTATTCAATGGGGATCATGATTCTAGAGTTACTCAAGTAGTAAGTATTTTCTCATCTCACTTTTATTTATGTGAGATACATGCTATATTCACCACTTATTCTTATTGTGTGGTGTGTATACTGAAATATAACATGTAGTATCATGAATATAAATTATTTAATGATATTAAAAGTTTAATTTAATGTTATTATTTCATTGATCTTATAATTCATATGTTACTCAATTATTAAGGGGATTTCTAGTCTCACTTTTACTTTTATGAGACTTATACCTTAATCACCAATCCTTTAATTTAATTGGTGTATATTCTAAAAATAAATTTATTCTATTATTATTATCCTATAATTTATGGGTATTTACTTATCCATTTTATAATCTGTCTTTCATGGTGTTTATGTTTCAAAAGTTACCAAATCGGAAAAATAATTTGTCTAAATTTTCTTTCACTAAGACACAAGTTGTGTTACGAACGTGTATTCATTTATACAGTGTATATACTTACCTTTGAAATGTATTTTAATGAATATTATTATTTTAATTATATGTTAATATTTATGTACTTTTATTATTTCATGGGTATTAGGAATCAAAGTTAACAATGTGGTAAGAGTTTACTACTATAATATCATCATTATCAGTATTGTTTAAGATTAGGATTTTATTAATGAAATATCATGATATATATCTTATGAATTATAATGATTTTATTATTATATAATTTATCATGATATATTCATGTATTGGTACCATTTATTCACTCTTTGGTACTTAATATAATTAAGAAAATGTTTCTAAGAAAATTTAAATTCATTTATCTCTTCGGATAGATATTTGTTTTTTTAAAACCATGTTTTCAAAAATTATTTTCAAAAATATTTATAAATTATAATTTATTATTATTTTCAATGAAAAAGGTTTTCAATGTTTCTAAATATTCCTTTATAAGTTTTTAAAGCTATTTTCAAAGAAATATTTTTCAAAATATTCTTAATATTATTTTATATATTTTCAAGGAAAATGGTTTTAAAAATGTTTTCAATTTTCATTTATAAATTTTAAAGAAAAATTGTTTTCAAAATTTTTTCAATATTCCATTATAATTTTTAATGGAATGTATTTTTAAAAAAAATCAAGATTATTTTATAATGTTTCAAGAAGTTTTTTTAATATGTTTTGATGATTCATTTATAAATTTTCAAGGAACTTTTAAAATAATTTTGGTTTCAAAAGATTTTATGTATCAGAAATCATTATTCAAAGAAGAAACGATATTATTCTCAAGAATTTTTTTTAAGATAGTAAAAATTATTTACCATAAAAGAGGAAATCTATTGGTGTTACTCATTACTTTTGGGGGATATGATCCAAGAGGTCCATTCATATTACTTATATGAATCATTTATGTTTTGATGGAATGATTGTTATGAAACCGATTTCACTTTCATGGTTTATCTATTTTTGAAACCCATTTCTCTTCCATGGGTTATATGATTTTTTAATCCCTATTATTTAAAAGCTTTATACTTTTATGAAATTGTTATGAAACCAGTATCTTATCCATAGGTTATCATATCATATCATATTTATGATACCCATTTAATTTAATGGGTTATGATATGATGTATATGAAACCCACATCTTTTTATGGATCAATGTATGATGATTGTTTATGATATTGTGTCACACATATGTATGATTATATTATGTGATAGGTGGGCCCTATATCTTCATCCAATTAATTGTGTAAATATTTATATATCATGAGATAATGTTGGGAAACAAATCAAAGGGTTTGGTTCATAATGAGAGATAGGTGTCCCATAATCCAAAATTAGAAATAGGTGTGTCATGATCCACTATGGGAAGATGGAGAAACCCAATCCACTCTGGGAAGAAGGGGGAAAGTTGATCCACTATAAGAATATGGGGAAACCCAATCCACTATGGAAAGTGGGGAAAACTCGATTCACTATGGGGAAAATGGGAAACCTAATCCAGTATGGGAAGAAGGTGTAGCCTAATCCACTATAATGAATGGACTTTGATTGGGGATGGTGGTGTGTCTCACCCAGTAGGTGTAGTCCCTATGAAGTGCCTTGTTAAGTTATAGAAATGATCCTTGAATTATAGGGAATATTTTAATATTCCTATGTGTATGCCATAAATCTATGTCTTATGCCAATTTTATTCCTTCTAGACTGATGCTCTATGATTTCCTTATGATTCATGTCTTATGAACTTATAATATTTATCCCATGACACAAGATTATGATCTTTAATTTGTAGGGTATGAAATTAAAATATATTTTTTCATGTTATGATACCCTTATGTCCATGTTATAATTATATATATTCTTTATTTGCACCTACTGAGCATCTAAGATCACCATTTCTTATGTTTCCCTTACCTAGTTTATAAAGAAAGGTTTTAAGTTGGATTACTAAATGGGAAGATATTTTTGGAAAACATTGAATATATTTCCCCAATATTAAATGATTTCTTCCAAGTTTCTAAAGACACTAAACTATTACATTCTTCAGGCATGTATTTTGGTAATATTCTGAATATTCATCTAAAATGATGTAATATCCATTTATGTTAATCATGGGTTTCTAGATTTGGAATGTGAATATTCTCCCCACCATAATGCTTTCTTCACCCATCAAAAATTTGCATGAAAAAGTTGAATCAAATGGGATGAGGTCCAACTCTCGTAATAAAAATATGATCCAAAAACATAATGATCTATTGAAATTACATCCATTGATTGGACACATAATCAGTAATATATAAATGGGACATAACTCAATTCCCCAATTCCCTTTACTCAAAAAAACTATGAAGGACTCCAAACATGAAGGGTACTCCCAATAAGGTACAACAATGATTCCAAAAGATGAAACATCAACACCAAAGGAACAACTCAATTAAAATGGGAAAAAATAATGGGTTCCCATCCACAAGACATGGCTAAACAACAACAAAATATACAGACAAGATCAAAAGGACAGTGATTTCACAAAAAGGATCACTTCCCTATAGGTTTTCTCTTAGATGTCTCTCAATCATATAAGATTCCCACATAGACACTAAACCTATAAGGAATCCAACAATCCCACAGATAATTATGATCTATATTGTTACAAATAATAGTAAAACTCAATAAAAATAAGAGCACACGAAATCTACCCTAATGAAATGATGATTCACATAGAACACTAAAAAAATACACAAGTGTCACAATAAAAGACTATATCTAAAAAATAAAGACAACCTAGTTTCTAAAATAAGAAAAAAATGATAATGACCATTATGAAAAATCATAAAAAAACTTGAATTACCTCAAATGAGATGTGTTCTAATAAGATCAATTAATGTTATCTTTAAAATAGAGTTGTAATAAGAGGTAACATAGTGCATCATATCAAAAATACCAATACCATGATGGATACATCGAAACTGCCAATGCACTAGCTAGGGTACAACCAATACAGGGGGTAACACTTATTCAACATCTGGTGTGAAGTACTCTCCACCCATTTTATAAAAACCATTTTAGAATTCTAAAACTAAAAAAAATATACAAAATAGTCCCAAGTACAACATGATAAATTTAAAAATTGAAAATAGCCTAATTTCATCTATAAATCAGTCTAAAATTATATTACAAAGATCAAAACAATAAAAATTAGTTTTAAAAAACATATTAAAGCTCAAAAACTCATTATAGTAAATAATTAAATTTTTTGAAAATGATAAATCTTTTCTAATTTTTATGACATGATATTGGCTCAAAATCCCCACATTGAAATCAGTTTAAAAATTCAACAAATCCTTAATCAAAATTTCTATCAAAACCAAAATATTACTATCAATACAAAATATTTTAGAAAACCTATTATAATTTTAAACATTATCTACATTTTAAAATACCCATATAGATTCAAAAATATTATTAAAAACATTAATAAGAATACACTTTATTAATTTTAAATCAAATTTCACCCATTTAAATTAAATTAGACATTTATTTAAGAAAACAATTAGTTGGAAATTCCAAAAAACCAAATTTATCTTTTCAATCAATTTATGAAAAATCTTTTATTACATTCAAAACCAAAACATAACTATTTAAAAATAAATAATTTAATAATTAATAATCACACTTTTAAAAAACAATGAAACTTATCATAATCATAAAAATATCAAACAAAATAATTCCATCACATAATTTCAAGATGGTATTACTTCCAATATGTGCCCTGGCTGCATGTCTTGGTGAATTATGTACAAACTTCACTACTGGAACAAGTAGTTATCATGAACCCTGTCCTTAGGAATAACATGTCTTTATAGCTAGTATATTTTCACATGGAATAATCAGTTCACACCTCTTTGACATCCCCAAAATCAATAATTGATTAAACAACTCAAAAAACAAACAACTCAAAGACTGAATTCCCATGGAAACTTAGGGATCCAAACATGAAAGAGATATCTAAACACTTCTCTCATATACCTCCCAATTCCCAAAAATCCTATATCCATATACAATTAAATAACAAATAATAAAGAGCATTCCAAAACCCCTGAAATCTAAATAACCTAGGCACTAGTACCATTTTTTCATTAACCAACCCTATCAATCCCTAAATTAGACTCACATCTCAGTCCATTATAAGGCCTAAAAGGATTTCCTAATCCCCATGGGCCAACACAAGTGTCAAGGTATCAAGGATACATCACTTGGGAATGATTTATTCCAATTAATAATTGATAAAAGTAGTAGTATAAATTAAATAAGATTATGGAATGAACCATCCATACATTGGATGTCCACACGAAATATTGAAATAAATAGAAACCAAATATAGAAACTAGTAAAGCAGTAAATAGAAGCGAGCACCAAAAACGTCCCTCACCCTCTAATCTCCCTCTCTTCCAAGAAAAAGATGCCTCTACATTGTATTTTCTCCTCCCACTAATATTATAACTACCCTACATCCATAGAAAATAGTAATATCATATGTGGTCAATGTAATAAATGAAATTGAAATTAAACTAAATTACAAACATAACATCCTCTATACGACTAAACAAGACACCATCCAACAAATAAGATCCACAAAGCCCTATTAGAGAGAATAAAAGATAAGATGAAACCTTCAAATTAAAAATGATAGAGATATACTAATGATTAATAATCTTAATTAGGATTCCAAAAGAGATAACGCTCCCTATGATTTACATTTAAATATAAATCCATTTCATTGTAGTTTATAAATATCTATATATAAACATATGGTTTACCATTACTTTCTTAAAAAAATTATAATGTCAACACTTCTTAAAAAACATTTCCACTTTCTCACATTAAAAATTGTTTCTAAAGTATGACTAAATTTCCAAAGAACCCTTTATAAGAAATAACCAATTTTATAATAAGAGTCTCAGTAAGAAAGCGTAATTGTGAAACCATTTTATAGAAGTACTTCAAAATAGAGGAAATTGTCATAAATGTAAACGGGTGTCATGGGATCTTAAGATATGGATTATATAATCTAATACATAGCCATAAACAATCACATAATCATTTTTTATAGGTTCTTGATACTAATAACACAACCTTAACACTCAATTACACCTTCACTAGTTTGACTAGGGGGAAAACCCCTAAGTATTCCGGTTATCTAACTCAGGGCCACTAGTTAGTGTGAAGTCTAAACTAGTGTAATATGTGTACCTAAAGATCCCACCTAAATACAAAAAAATATCATGATGTATAAATGGAAGAGAGTTTTATCAAACTATTATATACATATATATCATTCCCTTTACACTAAAACATACCATTTACCATCTCAACTATGAACTCCCTTTTATGAAAAACCACATTCCCCATTTTTAGGATACAAAATCAATTCATAAGACCCTTACCTAGCTTACATAATAATGCCATTCACTTAAAATGTTTCCCCTCTATTAAACACCCATCATAATTCCATGACCAAAGGGCTTACCTTAAGAGGAGATTTCATCTTCCAAAAAAAATCCTCAAAGTTCCAACCAAGCCTCTTAAATTTAATGAACCATTACTCATTTAAGAAAAAAATATTTCCCAAAGATATCTATTTTCAAAACCAGATATTATAGTTAAACACCTATTTACCTTGATATATATATATATAAACACCCCTTATCCCAATGTAATTGTTACCATCATCATGCTAGAATATGTACAAAGAGGGAGTCTATATATTTAGTGATATTTTTATATGTGTATAATCCATATTTAACAATTTAAGGAACTTAACATCCCTCAACCAAACTGTAATAAACAAAAATATTCTATCAAGAATTTATAGAAAAAATTTTAAAATACCTAAAAAAACTTCAGGCATTTCCAATTCACATGTTAAAAATTATTTTTAACATATTTTAACATTTCAAATGATTAAAATTTTGTAATGATCTTGAAAACATACTTTAATATATAAAAATCAATCCAATGTTTAGATAAAACCATGGAAAACAAAGTAAAACACAATACCAAGCATCATATCCAATTTTAATATTATTAATTATTCATAATATATTAAAAAACTAATAAAACCTCTAAAAAATTATAGTTTCCAAATTAAAGGCCTACACACAGGGTAACATAACTCAAATTGAATAAATCACTACCTTTGATGACAATGAACTTGATCCAACACAATAGAACCCAATAATTCCTATCAGGACTAGAGAAACCCAACAACAACCAAAAAACACATTAAAATTGAGCCAAAATGAAGAACAACGATGACTTACCTTAAATAGAGGGGAATTTATCTTCTTTGATGAATGTTATAATAATTAGTATAAAATGACACCACTATAGAAAAAGGTATCAAAAACCAACCAAAAAATCCCAAAAATTCATTATGGGTTTTACATGATTTATCAATGGTGGAGGAGATAAGGATACACAAGAATAAAGATGTAACAGAGGGGAGCAGAAAAGGGGAAACCCTTACTAGGGAAGTTCACAACAATAACCATAGTGTGAATCAAAGATCAAATAGAGTAGGTGGAGGGAGCTTGTGTATGGGAGTGACCCCCTCCTGGCAATGTTATGAAAATGGGAGGGGGACATGGTTTATTTAGGGATGAAAACAGAGGGGTAAATAAGTAAAAACCCAATTTGAGGGTTTGGAAATTGTGCACAGTTTGGATGCAAGTTTGGAAAAATTGTATGCCAACTGTGTACCCAACACTAGAAGTCCTATATCCCCTTACACTTTTAGAGTGAATGGTTAGGAAATCCATGCTCTATGTGTGTTGTTATATTTCTAAATATGATAGATAACCAAGCATATTTTCTGCACGTTTTTAACTAACTATGCATCAACTGTGAATGTAAGATGAATAACCCAAAAAAAAAATAAACCAGTTTGGCCTAAAACTTAAGAATGAGATGAAATATAATTAAATAATAGAAAAAAATAAAAAACAATTAAGTTTATGGTATATCATTTAATATCATTAATCCCGTTATGTCTTGGTGAATCTTTATCACCCACCTTTAATTTTTTGGTTATTCCTTTATCATCACTGAATTACTAGATTTTATTCTATAGATGCTCCCCCTAAATTCATTCATTATTTAAGGGAGATACACATTGAGATAAAATTTATAGGCTTTATGTCCTATAAAAACACAATCTCAACCATATCTATCAAATATAGGATTTCTCATAATATGAATTTTTTCTTTGAATGAATTTCTAGGATCAACTGGTTATAAGAAATTTTGATGAATTTTTCTAGGTAGATGTTATCTTCCAGTTGAAACACTTTTCATTGATTATAGAAGTGGAAGGATTTTCACAATCCTTCTTCATACTTAAATGTCCATTTACTAATGAAGTACTTGTATTTATAGTTTTAACACTTTTATGTTCTATCTTTGATGAAATTGTTCTCACCTCAACATTTGGGTGAACGTTCACTATTTTTTGGGTTAAATCACATTTAAATTTTATTACATAATGTGAATAGTAATTATTTTTATTTATCAAGTTTTAAGCCTTAATAAATATTGACTTTTTCTTACTCAACACATATTCAATTTCTTTTAAATTTAATTTTGTGTCTTTCTAAATTTTATCTTAATCTGCAACATTTAACTTGAGGTTATTTATTTTCTCAATTCCTGACTATTCATTCTCATGAAATTCTAATTTTATTTAGACATTATTTTCTTATTTATTTTGTACCTATCAAATTTCCATTTTTAAATTATTATTTTAATTAACTAAATATTCTAATTTTAAAATTATAATGTGTTCCATATAAGTTTTATTCCAACCTTATTCTTCTTTTGTTGATATTTTCTCACCATTAAAATGATTCTTAATGTTCAATATCATTAATAGAATTTGATCATGTGATGATGTTTTCTCTAATAAGTATTTTTATTCATTTCTTAGTAAGCTACTTTTATTATTATAGAAATAATTAATTTTTCTTTCCCTTGACATTTTATCTCTTTTTTAATTTTTACTCCACTTCTTCTTCTGGGAATTTTCATATAACTATTCATCTTTATATTATATTCCCTTCCTTTTAGGGTACATCACAACAATATTCCCAATTTACCAAAATTAAAATAATTTCACTAGAATTTTCTCATTTTATTTTCCCTTTCGATTTATGAAAATATATGAAATAAATAAATTATTCTCTAGTTCTCACCATCCAACCCATCCTCATCTTCAAATTCATCAAAAAAATCTTCTTTTGGTAATTTGAGATTGAGTTTTTCTATGGATTTAAAATCCACTTCATCCATTATCATATTTTTAAATTCTAGATATTTACTCATTTCATATTATATGAGGATATTTTGATATTCATATAGTGAGAAATAATCTTTATCCTCCAAGGAAAAAATTTATGGATAAAATATATCTAGGAAATTCTTCATCAATTTTTCTCAATTATTAATTCGGCCAAGGTTTCATAAAACCCTTTGGTGTTATTAATGATTTAGTTGAATCTTATGAAATAATTATTGATATTTTCACCATTTTAAATCTTTATGTAATCAAATTTACTTCTATAAATTTCATGTTTTTTCTTTTACTTTTAAATTTCCTTTAAAGATACTCTACAGCTTAACCTAAGTTTCCTTAGTTGTTTGATGAACCATAATCTTAGTGTAAAATTTATATAATAGTGACATAAGAATTTAATTTTAAAATTTAATTCCAAGTTCCATGTTCATTAGATGTAAATTAAATTTCAATTCAATTTTTTTCACTAAATAAAACTTTAGAGGGAAGCTCACTCTGATACAACTTGAGATTTCAAAGGATGCGTGAACCACTTGGTAGGATAAGTGGTTACATTTTAAAAATTCCTTTATATTAATGTTCACTTATGTGAATTTATAAGGCCTTGATCCAAAAAGTAAAAAACTCATTCTCACATTCATGTAAGAAATTAAACAAAATATCAAGATATACAAATTTATTAAAATTTTTGGCCTCATTGTGAGAACCTACTTTTTACTATGTTTGGTTTTTTCATCAAGCCATAATATTTACACTATAATTTTATTATTACTTACAATAATTTAAGAAGGGATTATTCTTTTTCATAAATGCAAATCCCACACTTATGTATCCCAAAAAACAACGATATTATCTCCCACTACTCATAAATATTAATCTCCCTTATGCCTTCAAAACTTTCACTTATCTTTTACTCACAAGTTTTCCAGATTGATCTCTTCAAAAATTTAATCACCTGGGGGTTAGGTGTTTGGTTCCTAACTATGTAGACCATGAAATTTTAGTAATATTTTCATGCCTCAATTTTTTTCTAGAATTTATACTCTTCTTTGACACAATTAATTATTTGGAACTGTTAGGTTGTTCTTATTTAAACAATCTTAACTCTCATATATTTTTAACAATTATATCGACCAACACTTTAGAAATATCTCACTCCCTTTATAATAATTATTCCACTCATAGATGTGGTGAATTCCTAAACTACAATTTGAATTCCCCCCAAAATCAATGTATTTATTCAATTGAGTTTAATTTATTTCGAAGAAATCAAATCGTGAATTCATCAAAAATATCACAAAATTCAACATAAACAATCTCCAACACTTAAAAAAAACTTGTATTGGATCATGGAAATACATTTCATGAATATAAAATTTTTAATTTATAACTCAACCTCATCATAATGTTTTTAATTCACAATGATTTTGTAAGGTTATTACGAAACATCTAGTAAATGTACTTCCATAGACTTCACTCTACCCCTCTCCAAGTCAGCCTCTACTTTAGCTAAATTCATCTTTCTTTAACCTCTATTACTTTGAAAAACACTGATGAAAATATTTTATGTATAGTGGTCTAATTCAATTACACCTACACTATATCTGAACTAAGACTTGAATCATCCACCACTCGATCAGATTATCCTTTTATTTCCATATCTTCTAATTAACTTAGATTTAATCACTATCAATCTTACACCAAGGTTATATTATGAATGAAAAAACCAACATCTAAATTTACTTATAGAATATCCTTTAGTAAAAATCTAGTTTTCCTTTCTTTTATGATCTTCCAATCTCTAAGACTTTAGGTCCTCTACATGAATTATCTTCTAGTATCCCCAAGGTATTTTTAAGAATTTTTTTTAACAAACCAAATCACCGATCATGTTCATTTTTATGAAATTATTGATGCCTTATCATTAAGTACTTCAGAAATAGAGGCTTCATTCTCACCTAAACCTCAAAATATTCCTTCATCCAAAGATGTCAAATATTTTTTTTATAAGTTGTTGACCACAAATAAAACACCTTCACCAATCAGCAGGATCATATAAGTTATTCATTAATTGAGAAATTATGATTCCAAATATGAAATAAATTTTATTTCATACAACCTATAAATGTGATAAAAATAAATTTCAATATAAGTACACATAACTCAATAATTTAAAAAGTATATATATTTTTAAGCACAAAAATAAATTTATACTTATTTAGGAAAGAAATTATGAATAGTATTGATATCTATTTCATTCATTGGTTTTTGATTTAATTAAATATATTTATTTCACTTTTAAATCAAACCAAAACCTAACAAAATATTTTAAATAATTATGTAAAGTGGAAAAGACCAAAAATATTTTTTTATTAGGATAAAATATAACATAGCTTCCAAAATGTCAAAAATAGGTTTCCAACTAAAAAATATTAATTTTAAATGAATTATTTTACTCCCTAAATAGATCACTATTTAATAAATAGGTTTTATAAAAATTTTGGGGATTCATATATCATGATTATGTCATAAAATTTATGGTATTTATAAAAAAAATTATTTTTTACTATTAATTAAAAATTGAATATTTTAGAAAAATACCAAAATAAATCACCTAAATTTTTTTACCTGATGAATAAAAAATTATATTTATTTAGGAAAATTAAATTTTTTAATTTATTTATTTATATTTAAAAATAAAAGATATATCATAATGAAATTTTATATTTTTTTAAAAAAATTGAATTATTAAATATCATGTGGTCTTAATATTATAAAATATTAATTACTAATTAATTGATTTAATACTTTTTTCTACATTGAAATTTTTTATTAGGGTAATACTTCAAAAGTAATCAATTCAATTCAAGATTAAAATACTAAACACTAAAAAAATAGTTTGAAAAATACCTTCCTTTAATATTAAATGGTTTTAATTAAATTCCATTAAAATTAATTATTTAGATTTTAAAAAATGAATTTCATCATTTTACCGGTATTAAAATGCAAAAAATCATTCTTTAAAAACAATAATGAAATTTTTTATGAAGTTTAG
The DNA here is from genome assembly GCA_963277665.1 of Viscum album. NCBI lineage: Eukaryota > Viridiplantae > Streptophyta > Magnoliopsida > Santalales > Viscaceae > Viscum > Viscum album. The sequence goes on from OY728148.1 coordinate 550,491,345, forward strand.
AATACATGTTTTTAAAACAAATCATTTTAATTAATTAATATCTTTCTATTTATATGAGGACTTATTCCACTTGTAATTTTATTAACAATTTTTTATCTCATATTAAAAAAATGTATTAATGAATATCTAGAATTGTAATATTTTATATGAATAAAATGCATAAGGGTTCATTTTATTTCATTATTGTGTGTGATAAAATCTATTCTACATAATATAAATTTAAAGTAAAATATATACTAAAATATCCTGATGTTACACTATTTCACAGCTCCTTCTTCATCTTACTTGTTTACAGTTATTTCTCTTTCTTTTGTTCATCTCAACCAAACCCTTTGGTAAGGGGTGATATTGTGTTCATAAATTTATGTGGTTTCGTGTGTTTGTATTATTCCACAGGTCCTCCTTATATATTTGAGGATTTCATGACTTTCACACCTGCTTGAGGTAGGTGTTTCCATTATATTTCTTTAGTTGACACCCCATGAGATGCTTGGGTTTCAAAAAATTATTTTCATTAATATTATAATTGTCTTATGATTTTTGGTGATTTTTTATATAAAGTTTAAAGGTTTGATAATATTTTCAAAGAGTTAACCAAGTTTTTTTAGTTTATATAGTTTTATAACAATGAAAAATGTTCACTCTATGTTTGATAAAATTCTTAAGAGGTATTTATTAGAGAATTTGAATATTAAAATGGATGTTTTAAATTCATTTATGATTTTATTGGGATTTTTTGGTTTATGAATTTTTAATGGGTTTACTTTAGAAATACATATCATATTCATATATGAGTTTGGTTTATGATCTTACTTGTGTAGATCCATGTCATTTGGTTAAGTGAATAATATATAAAATATGATTTATTCTACCTTTACCTCTCATGATTTAAAAGTATATTTTCAAGGATGGAATAGGATTTTGATAAAATGGATTTGAAAAGGTTTTTTTTAAAATAAAATTTATTTTGAACTATTTTAAGGTATTTATTAAAATATATTTCTATTTTTATAAGGAAGTTCATGGTTATAAACATATAAATTGTTTTCTTGAAGGAGTTACACAATAAATGGAATCCATAGATCCTAATTTTATGTGTGAGGTTATATGTTTATCTAATTATGATTTTATTAAATATAACCATGAGGAGATTCACTTTTGATGGTGTATGGAGGTGGTATATTGACATAAATTTGTAGTATATTAATTGTGATATGATTAATAATACCCCACTGTATATCTCTATGATCATGGGTATACTAGGAACCTTGGTGAGGGATTGAGAGATGATTACTATCTAGTCATGATGTGACTAACTAGGAACCCCTTGGTATATTATATGTGTTTTCCTTGAGGAAGTGTCATCGATGAGGCTTGGTCAGAGAATCTTAGGGGGTTATTATCTAGTGATTAATTAATAGGTAGACAAATGGTTCCACCTGAGTACTTCTAAGATCATTTGATTGGAGTTTAGGAATCACCCACGATTATCTATCATATATTGTTTTGTAGTTATTTTTTATTATTGTTACATTTTATTTTCATTTCTATCACTGATGATATGTTGTTATAGTTTCACTTTATATTATTACATTTCCATTATTATAATATTTACTTCTTTTTTATTTATTTTATGGTTGTCTTAGTACCACACTTGTTTTTTTGATTATTTTATGCATATTACTGATTATATATTTTATTTAGTTAAAGTTTTTATTTTCCAATATCAAGTTCATTTTATTATAGTTTTTTTAAAAGGATTTTGGAAAGGTAAATCTCAAATAATGGTTATAAATAGTTAATTTAAAGAATGTTTTTATAATTTTTTAAAGCTTGTTTTGGGTTTCAATAGAGGATTTAGGAAAGGATTATTATTTTTTTTCTAAAAAATAAAAAAAACCTATCTTAAAATATGACTTTTCAAAATTAAGTTTATGGTTTATTTTGAAAAATGAAATGAATATTCCCTTTGAAAAATTATACTAGGATGTTTATGCTCACACCCTAAATACACCAATAAATGTCTGTAGTCCAATTGGATTTTATTAGGTTTAGCTTCCTATATCTTGGTGTGCCTAGGTAGATTCTATTAATAGGCTGCATTGGGAGCAGTTTTTGAGGTGGTGGTTGGTGGGTAACCTTGGGGTCACATGGATATGGGGTTTAGTGTTTTAGTTTCATTTTAGACTATATATAAATTTACCAATCCATATATTCCTATATTTTTTTTCATGTTTCAATTTTTCTGTATTTATCTTGATTTGGATATTTATTTTGGGGTACCTCATTTGGTTTGAAAATTATTTAAAATCATTTATTTCATTTAGTATTAAAATATAATGTATGGATTCACCATTCAAGATTTCTAAAATAATTCCACAGTATGATTATTATTATTTATGGATTGGAAACATTACCATTGTGAATATTTTGATTCCCTAACACAAGGTTCCATTCCATATCGATTGGGAATGCCATGCATGCCATTCTAAAGGTGATCATGGGTTCTTTTTTGAGGGGTGACCCAAGTTGGTTTATTTTATTTAACCTATGATGATATAAAGAAATATGAGAATTTCAGGTTTTCATATAATCCATACTGATAATAACATCAAAGAGGTATATTTTTATAATAAGAAAATTGCATAGTAGTTCCACCTTTGATATTAAGACAATACAACAAAGAAAATGAAATATTGGAACCCTGTTATTACTAATTTTAATGAATATATTTATAACATAAGACATAAGATCAAATAGAATATTTAATAAATTAATGATGTTGGAATATATGAATGAATTAGTGGCACCTGTTTCAAATAAATTAGTCTCTATAGATGAGGAAATAAGAAGAATACCTCTCTCTATCCTTGATCCTACATAATATTCCACCAAATCCTACTCTATATCATGAAACTATCTAGCCTCTATATGGGAATTAATCTAACCATTATCCCAATGTGATGATACATATCGTTATGGGTTATAAAATTTATAGTAAAATTTAAATCTTTTTCCTATAGAGGAGCTTTTTTCTTAATGTGGATTCAAATTAAAATTTTGAGAGTTAAAACCTTTTTTGGAAGTGTTTTGGGTGTGGTTTTAGGACCATAAGTCAGCATGGGTTCTTGGGAAAAGATTTGTAGATCTGAGTGTGAGTTTTAGTTTTTATGATATTTTCAATCTAATTCATGGTTTGGTGTGTCTGAATTACTGAAAACTATTCTACCCTATGAGTCTTAGGATGTCTGAAATTTTTATTCTTTTATGGTGTAGTTATAACAAATTTTGCAAAGTTGATGTAAAATCCTGAAAATTCCAATGAAAACTACACATGGTGAGTGGATTTGAGGACTAGCGTGTATGAATTACAAACAGGTATGAAAAAACAATGTGTGATGTTACAGAGGGGTTCTAGTTCTATTTTTCATGATTGGTGCATGTTTACAAAAATGCATTACCAAACCAAATGATGGGTGATTACTTAGGAAGTTCCTACTACATGATCAGAACATGGTTTGGAAAACCATTCATCCAAATAGTGAATCTCACTTGGTTGGTTTAAAATGTGTTAATATACTCATTCTCCCTCTCGATCTTAAGTATTTACCCTCCCCTTTTCATTACTTGTTCTCACATAGACTAGGAAGGTATCCTCCCCCTTTTGAACATCCCCTTATGATATTGGGATGTTTCTTGGGATGTTTGTGGAAATTTCTCTTTTTCATTGAATGTCTTATTCTTCCTACCCTCCCAAATTTTGTCCTTCATTATTATCATATTCCAATTTTAATTGTCTCTTCTTAGGGTCTCGATTTTTATTTCACCCGAGCATGGTGGAATCGAATGAGGATGGTGGATCAATGAAGTGGCATGGTGAGAGAGTTTCATGATATGTGATTTATACACCATTTATTATCGCTTTGGTAGAGGTATGATGCTCAATGAATTTTCATGAATTTTTAATTAAATTTATATAAAATTCCATGTAATTAGGCTTCAAATTTATAGAATATTTCTCTAGTTGGTGTCAGAAGTGCGTGAAAAGCCTTCAATAGATGGTTGTATCTGGTTAATAAGAGAGGATGAGAATAATTGAGTTTTCAATATCTATGAATATTTTAATTTATTTAATAAATTATTTTTATATTTAATTAATTAATTTAATTACATTGTATGGTGTGAGTTAGGTGCTTTAGTTGTTTCCAGATCATAAGTTCTGGCCTGAAACTTTAGTGGTTACAACTTGACATAACATGTATGGTTTTTTTAGTATCATTTCCATTATTTATAACTATTTACATGTTTTTAAATGATTACTCTCCTTTTGAGATCCCCTTTAGGGATTTTGTGTTCATTTTTTGGGAATGTTTTTTGGTTTTGGTTGCCTCTTAGATGGGTTTTGTTTGGAAACACCCTTTTTCATAGCCTGTATTTTGAGAACACAACTAGTTTGTGTGGTTGAAATTAATATAGGTGGTGAAAGAGAGTATCTTGGATTCCCTCATCATATTTTAACCATTAGAGGGATTGGTCATAGTCCACTTCAAGAGTTTCCTCTTAAGTGGGATGGGATGGTGAGTCTTGCGGGTTCTTAGGGGCCACATATTGGCTATTTAAGTTGATTGATGGTGGATAGGAGGTTTCACTAAAGGTTTTTTTATATAATCCTCTAAGTGAGGATTTTGATATTGATAGTTCTCTTAGATTGGGGTGGAAAGAGTTTTTCTTCTTGATTACTATTGAGGGAGACATAGTTATGACCTAGGTTAGGGTCAAAAGACCTTTTGGATTACTTGAAATGGGAGGTGATAAGGGGATTCATTGATGTTATTATAAATATTCCCAAAAGGTGGGATCAATTAGTATCTATGAGGAGATCATGGGTGGTCCTTGAATGTTAGTACTATTTTATTGAGGATAGACCAGTTGATGATAGATTCTGTGTTTGAGGATCAGATCGATTGGAGACATCGAGATGTGTTGACTCCATAGGATGGTGGGTATGACTGGGTTCTAATGATTAGATGTTGATAGAAATCTATGAGGCTCTTACTAATACCCCTCATGGGTGTGGTAATTCTTTTGGATTCTCTTTTGGGCATGCTATTGATCAAGGATCAATGGTTAACCATTAAGGGCAACTTGTAGTTGTTTCTCATGTTAGGCTAGTCCCATTGTTTAGATACAATATAAGAGCCCATAGTTTGGATTTTTAATATCTTTATATATTCTATCATGGGATAGATAGTGGTTTTGGATTGTGTTTGGTTCCAAGAATCCAATTTAGAGTGTTCATGCATCGGTTGTGGCTAGCGTTTTCATATTAATGTGATATGAGGGAGGGACTATGATATCCCTTTATTTTATTGACCCTAAGTGTGGGTCATTGTTATTTAAACATTGGAAACTTTAGGTGACATGATATAACCTATATTACTGGTGGTTTGAGATTAAAGTGACTATTTTAGTGTTTTTGGGACCATTGGAGTTTCAATAATTACTGATCAAGATATGCCTAATGCTAATGATTCAATTTTTTGGATACTAGGTTTAAGAGTTGATTAACAATTGATTTAATGGCATTTGGTCAAGATGTTTGAGGTAGTTCTTCTTACTAATATTTTTGTGGGAGGATACCTTTGGAATTTTATTGGATTGGTATTTGGCCATGATATTTTATTTGGTACTCTCATTTATTTTCTAGAAGTGGTTAAACAGACATAGAGATATAATGAATGATCTGGAGGTGTACAACCCTTCCCTAGGACAGTGGATACTTACCCACATAGAGTTTGGGTGTTCATTACCCAGAACATATTTATAGACCCAAGTTATGGGATATACCTTTCAAAGACTTTATATTCTATATATTTGGTCAGTTCTATAAGACTAATGTTGTTTTCATAAGTACTCTTAATGTTAATAGAGTTCCTATAACAAATTGGGATTATTCTAGTAGAGGCTTAGATCATGTAAGAGTTTCTTTCCATCATTTTGAATACATATGGTTACAACCTAGGTTCAATAACTCATGCCTATTGTGATGTTATATGTAATGGATCTCATATTTAGATCCAGCAGACGCACCTGATGTTATGTGGATGGGTGAGCCACATGCTATAAATCCTCTAGCATGGGCCTGGGGTGGGGGTGTATTTACCATAGGTGTCACCGTAGATCCTAGGGAAAGTTTTTTATATATATATTTTCAATTTATACCTTTCTTGATTACTTTATTATATAATTTTTTTGTTCAACTAGATTTGTCATAAAACATGTTATATTCACTATTTAAGACATCAGATCAGAGGTTTTCTATTGGGGTGACCTATTAATATTTATTTCTCACACCTTATACATGCACCCCAATGTGTGTGCATACAAATAGATCAAATTTTATAATGATCAAAAGTTTATATGTGGTTAGGGATGATGCTTAGTGTTTTCTGATTAAACGGCACTACTTGTGTGGATATTGATGATTAGGATGGAGTGGCTCAATTTATAGAGATTTTATATGAGGTCTATGTCAGTGTTGATAAAAGAGACTTTATATTTTGATTTATTTATTTACTAAAAAATTATAAGAGCAGCCCAATGTGTGATTAGTTGTATATTCTAGCATGAATTTGAGTTTGTATTTTAGTTTTCACATTTCATTTTATATAGTATATGACTAGTATATAAATATATTTTACTTCAATGCTTATCTTGTAGTTTTATTTCAGTTATATTTACTTTTATTTCACTCTAAACATGAGTATGTTCTCCCTACTATATCATTTTAGATACTCTACACTATTCAACATCATCTACTATACGAGGAGACATTCTTAAGCCCTTGTAGAGAGCTGAATAAGGTGAAATGTCTAGTTGAAATGAGATAGTTCATTACAAAATTTTATCAGAGTTTTTTTTATTTTTTTTTTGAATTTGGGAGTTGGTAGATATTTGGTTTAGGGATGTTTCTGAGCGAATGATGGAATTTAGACTACTGAGTCACAACACAATTTTTTGATTAAATGTCTACATTACCAAGGTGATGGGATATCTATAATTGTATTATGATTTTTATGGTATTATAATTTCAAATTTTATGATTCTCTTGTGTCTGTGGATTTAGGGATTTATGGGTTTTGGATATTATCCCCTGGAAAAAAGGATGATGTATATCCATCTTTCTCAAAATGTAGTTTTCACATTATATATGTTGGTTTTTGTGTTATTTTACTTAAAATGGAGGTTTTTTTATTTAAAGTGTCTACAAAGATCAATATGTAAATATCCCATATAACTCATTGGAAGAATTCAACTCAACCAAACCATGAGTATTTTTCTTCTGATGATAGGCCATGTGAATATTTCAGTGATTTTTTCACTGGTGATGTAAATATTATCTCATTTTCTAGGGATGGATGGAATCCCAAGTGGGACAATGAAAAAATTTAAGGCATTGGTTGTGGCTCGATGAAGGAAAGGATGCCTGAGAGGTTTTTGGATCGGGCTTGAGTTTCCATGGTTTTGAGGTTGAGTAATGGGAGTTCTCATTGTTTTAAATTTACTTAAGAGGGAAGGTTTAGTAAGATTCCTAGACCTAGTCATTTATGGTTGGGATTTGAGTGGCTCTATGGGATCATGGTTAAGCACTCATGGTTGGAATTATTACTAGGTGGTGGGTATTCATTTGGTTAGCCTTGTCTTGGGTGTGATGTGCCTTGATTTTGGACGTGGTGTGCAAAGGGTGTGATGGTTTTCAAAATCTAGCATACATTATGATCATGGTCAATTATTTAGTCATTTTGACCTAGTTTTGGTAGTATGTCTCTCATGTGAGAGTGATTTCAGTTTTTTTATTGGGTTACATGATAATGTGAAATCATTATTTTTGGTTGAGTCTATATAGTTTGTGCATGGGTGGGACATACATATTGGTTTTGTATTGGTCATATGAGATATTTTGGGTCTCAAAAATCCCAAGAAGCATTGTTTTAGTGGTTCTATATAGTTTAAAACTTGATGAAAAGATTAATATAATCTCTATTGAAGTGATCCCACCATATTCCATTAGAGGATGTTGTTCCTGTTGAGCTTGGAATGGGATATGGATGCCATTTTTCATTTTGTTACTTAGGTGATAATTGATTTTCGACATCCAATCATCTTATTCAGTGGTGGATGGGTCATGGGTTGTAATGCATGGTGTTATATTATGAGTTGATAATAAGGGTACTCCAATGGTTGGGAGAATCCTCCCAGTCTAGGGTTAATTTTTTGGATTTAGAGTAGTGGATTGTGGATGGATCCAAATGGTCTTGATTATAAGGTAAATAACAAAATAGAATTTAGGATGTAGTTTTTAATGTAAATCAGATGTTTTATTAGGATCAATATGGTTTTGGAATAGCCCTTGTTTTTAAAAAGGGTCGGTGGTGCCATAATAACTAAGGCTTGATATTCTAGATGGTGTCATATTAAAGGAGTATGACATGTGTTTTTCATAACTTTGGATGAAAAAGGATGAAAAACTTATTATGTGTGTCATTTGAGATGTGGTCCCGGTGGTTTGAGGATTGAACTGGGGATTTTTGGAGAGGGTCAATGTTTCTTGACATGGTAGTTAGATCTATATAGAGAAATTGTGTTTTCTCTTTAGAGTCAAAACAGAACCATTTTTTAGTGATATGGTGACTGAGGTAGGTGGGGTTTATAGGCTTTCTATCCACCATGGATTCTCAAGGGTGAAAAAAATTTATGGTGGTGAGTTTTTAATGATCCATTTGATGATGAATTATAAAATTTAGTGGAAAATACAAATATCCGGCTTGTTGAGGTCTCGTTTAGTGAATTCATATTCAGGTTTCAATTTTGGGGTTTGAGGGTCTTTTATAAAGTGTTACAAGTGTGGTTTGAGGCCTGAAATGTAGCTTAGATTCTTAGATGAAGCATAAGAACTTCAAGTGTGTGTTGAAATTATGGGGATATTTTTGACCTAGCGCATGGTTTTTTGTGAAAAGCATAGTGAAATATGTGCATCCCTGTAAGTCTCATATAATTTTTTGTTCATTTATTTCTTGTATGGATTGGTTAACATGGTTTTAGCATGGTTAAGTTCAAACAATAAAAATTATAATGCAAACCATGTTGGGTGAGTGGATTTCAAGTCCAAGGGGCAGGAATTTCTCACGATTTCAGAAAAACCATGTCAGGTGATGCGTAGAGTTTCTAATGTTGTTTTATACAGTTTGGGAACTATTATTAAAACATATAGTTACACAATGTGAGAGTTTTTGACTTGTTTAGTGGCTACCTCATGATTAGTTCACATCTTCGAAAACCATGAGGCCAACCAATATGGATTTTAGGGTTGATTTAAAAAGTGTGAAAAAACTCTTTTACCATGCTAGGATTAATTCGTCCCACATCCCCTCTTCCTCCATTATGTTTAAATTTACTTATAGGGTCTCCTACCCATTTTATCCATCTCCACCATGACATTGGAATGATCTTGGGGCATTCTACTTGGTGTTTGAGGTATAATTATTTTCTCCTCATTTTTTATCCTTCATACTTCTCCTTTTCAAATTTTTATTATTTTCACTTTGTGTTTTTCTTCCTATTACACCTAATCATTGTGGAATTAGCCAATAATGGTGAATCTTGAGTGTGGAATGGAAAACGAGTGTCTTGAGATATGGTGCACAAATTATTGCGCATCATTTCAGTGGAGGTATAATAACTGATTCCTTTTTCATGATTTTTCAATTACACTGAAGGAATCTTATACATAATTATGGACTATTTGTAATGGATATTTCTCTTCTTGGTTTTATTGGTGCATCATGGTCCTTCCACAGATATTTGGTCATTATTAAAATTAAAGGATTTTCATTAATTAGTTTTCAATCTCTATGCTTCTTTTAATTTAATTAATTAATTCATTGATAATTGTTTTTATTAATTGAATTTCATTTAATAGTGTGAGTCATGTGCTTTGATTATTAGTGGAGTGTGGGTTTGAGCCTGAAGCTTTAGTTTTTAATCCTTATGGTTGGTTTGGATTTTCTTAGGCACTATTTCCCTTCTCTATAATCATTTAAATTTTTTAAATGATTTTTTTCATGTTGAGATCCCCTTGAAAGCTATTGTGTTTGGTTTTTAGGAAAGGTGTGGGTTTTTGGGTTCCATATGGATGGGTTTTGTTTAGAACCCACCTCTTTCATATCTTGTATTTCAAGAAGACACTCAATGAATGTGGTGATGATATATAAGGATTTTGAACGAGAAGAGCTTGGATTCCCTCCTCGTCTTTAACTATGATAGGTATTGGTTATAGTCACTTATGAATGTCTCTTTCTGAGTGGGATGTGATAGTGAGTATTGTAGATTCTTTAGGGCCATGTAGCGGTTATTTTGGTTTATTAAGTGTGTAAAAGATATTTCCCTTGAGATTTTGGATATAAAATCTTATATGTGAGCGTTTAGGCATAATGGTTTTATTTGATTAGGGTTTAAAGAGGTATGACATGAGAGATCTATAATGCCCTAACCCTTGTTATCCAGTTTTGGTGCATTATTACATAAAATTGACATGATCAAAAAGAAATCATGTTTCAAAAGACCAACCCCTTTAGTATTATTGGAAACAAGATTCATACATAAGTTCAACTTTATAACTTAAAAAGAAATACAACACATATTTATTTCATTAGAAACATCCAAACCTTCTAGATTATGCATGCAAGTCACTCATAAATAAATTCTTCATATCCTGGGAAAATGAAATATAATAAAGGGGTGAGCTTTAACACTCAGTAAGGGTACAAAATATAGTGGAATATAACATAAATATTAATCACAGTGAATAATTGAAACCATAAACCATTACCAAATATAAACATGAATACATTATGGTAGGAATATGATCTTAGTAAATAATTCAATAATAAAACATAATCATGGGTATTCTACTAGTTGAATGACTACATCAACCAATAGTATTATTTTCATAATGAGGGAATGTATAATGATTAACATTCTGAAACTTTTTCTCAAGGCCTCATCCAAGATGTCTAAAAATGATTAAGGCCTTGGCCAAACCCATATATCAAATTGGGAAATGCCTCAACCAATTCCACATCTAGTTGTCTCATGAGACCTACTAATACATTGAGGAGCTATATCAGGCTCCACCTTTCACTTACGAAGTCCAATACATTCCTCATATGAAAAGGTGGAAATATAACACAAACATTTGTATTAAAAATAGCATAGTAAATGTCAATACTTTAACCATAAACAATGAATGGTATAAAAATAGAACATCCATAGTAAAAAATATCAGAAAAACTTCAATAAAATATCAAAGTTTTGTATCATAATAAATCAACTTTAAATAAATATAAAATCCATCAAAAGATGTTGACATAGATGAAATCAAAATATTTTTAGAGAAGTATCTCAATCTATTTTAAAATCATTTAAGAGTAAAATAATTATAAAGAAAAAATTTATTTTTAAAATATTCTTATAAGCTTGTAAGGGAAGCTTCAACGATGTTATAATGGTGGAAAATTTCTACACTCACCGTATAAGTTAAAAAAACATTATTACCTTAATTTTGTCGAAAAGGTCATAAAGTACCTTGTTTGGAAAATGATGGAAAGATACCTTTCGAAACATATAAGTTCAAATAATGGTATAAATTAATTTACCCCATTGTCTATTATATATTAAAAATGTTTTGAAATACATTTTTAAGAAACATGTATGTCGATGATAAAGAGGTCCATGTAGACACTTACGTAAAAACAACCTCGGATAATAAAGAGATTGTAGAATTAACCCATACCTTGTAATTTTCCTTGGTCAAAGGTAGGTTAACCTCATGTATAATGGAGAAATAATTGTTATTAAATTATACAAGAATCATATACATTAATATGATATCACATATGATCTTTTAAAATGGGTTTGTTAATAATATCTTAGTATTATCGTCGTTTTGGGTGTTAACTAATTCATTTTCCTTTATATGATTTGTTACATATGTAATGTTTGTTATGGATAGGATGTATATTATTCATATTCATAATAATATTAAGTCTTTAAACATTACTTTTAATCATCAAATGAAAATTAGTCTTGAATGGATACAATGGGGAATGAATCTCATCATGTTCATGGAGATGGTAATCAGTACGTACGCACGAGCGATAATATCATTCTTTTGATATTAAAATAATATATAATTGGATGGTATATCATATATACAAAATCATTATCATGTTATATTTATTATTTACATCAATTACACTTCATTATTATACACATCCAAATAATAATGTATTGAATAAAAATTACACCACGATGCGGAGACAGTAAGCCATACTTACACACGTATGGTGACATGTCATTAAAAGGATGAATAGAATAATGAATATAATTTTTAAATATTTTTAATAACATCACAGTATATATAAGATAATGGGGTTATTATTTTAGAATGGAAACAAAAAAGAAAGAGGAAATGAAAGAAGAAAGGAACTTGGAAGAGGTGATGAAATATTTACCTCTTCTTCAGGTTATTCCTTTTGATTTGATCAAAAGGGCTCCTTATGTTGGATTTATGACTAATGTAAGGACTCTAGGATGAAGGGAGTACATTTGAGAGGGTATTTGGGCATATTTTGGAAGATCCAAAAGGCTTTTAAGGTGTGAATTAGAGATAGGGGGTGCCCTTTTATAAGAGGGGTGAGGGGCACCTTAGGAAAAGCTAGAAATATTATTTTTTTAATAAAAACATTTTATGTTTATAATGGCTCCATAATAAATTATTTAAATGATAATGTAGGTATGGGTAGAAAACATCTCATCCAATAAGTTTTAGACAGGTTTGGGTCACTATATTATCCTTATCTTTTAGTTTTAACTCTTAGTTAAATAGTTTGACATTTACCATGTCTCTTTGTATTTTAATATTATATAGTTAATAAACTTACTATATACTTCCTAGAGAACCCCAAGGGGTTCATTAATGATACATAAATCATTATATATGTATTTTGGTTGGTCATTGTATTTTTACGAATAGAATATTAATTAATAATATAATATTTGTTTTATAAGCTCCTTTATATTAATTTTGACACTATTTGGTATTTTTTTTTCTAAATTCATAATAGAATTATTAATTCGAAATAAATTCATTTAATAAATCATAAAATATCAAATTAACATAGAAAATTTGTGGATGTCATAAAACTTTCAAATTATATTTATTTTAACATCTATAATACCATTGATTTAATTCTTTCATTAATAAGGAAAATACTGCATCATCATTGTGTCAAAAATAAATATAAATATTTTATGTCTAAAAAATATAAATAAAATATCCTAAGGTAGGAAATATTTTTAAAATTATAAGGAATATTTATAGTCGAATAGAGAAATTATATAACCTAATATAAAAATTGTTTTACTAAAAGATATTTGCTTTTGTTATTTTTTCTCTACTTTAAATTATTTAATATATAATGTCATTATCACATCCAAGTGGCTCTATGGGGTCCCACAATCTACCCCAAGATGACCATAGTATGACATGTATCATCTAATAGGGTTAGGACACATGTTAGGGTAATTTAATATTATTGTAATATTATTTTTTAACCTTATTTACTAGATTTACCCCTTTAACCACGAAAAATAAAATATTTAATTAAGTAAATATTCCTAATGTATAAAAATAAAAGTTACCTATTTAAAAAATTTGGACATAATGATTCCAAATATGGAATCCATTTTTCTAAATTCAAAACACATAAGTTGCAGAAATTAATTTAAATTTAATTCCCGTTGAAAAAACAAAAAGCGTGTTTTTAAGAAATAACAACTTTCAAAAGATTGACATTTGCTTATGTCCATTTTAAATGTGAAATTACATCCAATGAACAACTTTGGATTAAATGGTAAAAATAAAATCTAATTATACTTAAAAACCAGTAAATAGTATAATTTATCACTATAAATTATTTTGATTAAAAAAGTAGTTTTTAATTAAAATTAAGTATTTTTTACTATTCATCAAAAGTGAATGTTTTATGAAAAATACCAAAAATCCACACTAAGCTAATTTCTATATTATGAATCCAAAAATGAAGTCTATATTTAATGATAAAATTGATAAAATTATAATAAGTGGGTTTTACTATTCATAACGGCTAGTTTGATTGGTCGCGATGTGTTAGAATCTCGAAGTTTCGTAGAATGCAAGCTATTGCATTATTCAAAGGGAAACATACCACAGAAGCTTGGAGTGTAACATTATCCCCTCCTTCAAATAATTTTTTCCTCAAAATTTCTAGAATATTACTGCATAAAAATACTTGGGTGGTTCTTCGTCATAAGTTCCTCAGGTTCCCACATTGCCTCTTCCATCTTATGGTTTATCCATAGAAATTTTACCAGAAGAGTCATCCAATTTCTCATCACTTGTTATCTTGTATCAAGAACCTTGAAAATATCTTCACAATAAGGCATATTGGGTTCCGGCTCTAATTCCTTATAGGTGAGTACAAGCATTGGGTTAGGCATGTATTTTCTCAACAGTAATATGTGGAACACATCGTGAACTTTGGAGAGACTTGGAGGCATTACAAACCGGTAAGCTAAAGCCCCAATTCGTTCTATAATTTTGAAAGGTCCGATGTACCTGGGGCTTAATTTTTCCTTTTACCGAAACTTATAACACCCTTCCATGGAGATACCTTCAAGAAAACATAGTATCCTACCTAAAATTTCAAATCCTTCCTTCAGTTATCGGCATAGCTCTTCTACCTACTTTGAACTATTTTGATGGATTACCTTCACCTCTTCCATCATTTCCTCCACAGGTTTTGGGCCTACGAGTTTTCTTTCACCAACATCATCTCGACAGGTTGGTGTGAAACATCTCTTTCTGTATAACACTTCATATTGTGCCATCTGAATACTTCAATGAAAGATATTATTAATAGAAAACTCAACCAGAGGTAAATATTGATCCCACATACCTTGAAAGTCAAGTGAGCAAGATATCAAAATGTATTCTAACATTTGAATAGTGTGTTCTGATTTTCCATTTGTTTGGGGGTGGTAGGTAGTGCTTAAATAAAGTTTAGTATCAAGGGATTTCTAAAGACATTTCTAGAATCTTGATATAAAATGTGGATCATGATCAGAAACAATCGATAGGGGTACTCTAGGAAGTCTCACAACATTATTAATATATAGTCTTGCTAGACATTCACAAGGTAAATCTTCTCTTATAGAAAGAAAATGTGCTGACTTGGTTAGATGATCAATAATGACCCATATTGCATCCTTCCATCTAGGAGTATTTGGTAGTCCTCTGACAAAGTCCATCGTAATGTTATCCCATTTCCACTCAGGTATGGGAATAGGTTTCATAACTCCTCCAGGCTATTTCCTTCTATCTTTCACTTGTTGAAAAACCATACATCTTGACACAAAATCAGCTGTCTCCCTCTTTATGTTTTCCCACCAAAAATGTTCCTTCAAATCCCTATACATCTTGGGGCTACTAGGGTGTATAGAGAAATTGGAATGATGAGCATCATCCAAGAATTTCTTTTTTAGATCAGGTATATCAGGAACACAAAGTCTCTTCCTGAATTTCAAAATTCCATCTTCATAAAAAAAGTCACTCAATCTCCCATCATTCACAACTTTAATCTTCTTTTTAAACTCCTCATCATCAGCTTGAGAAATTTTTATCCTTTATAATAAAGATGGTTTGGAAACCATTTGAAAAAGTATTTATGATCCACCTTCCATGGTTATTCCCATATCCATCTTTACTAGATCCATAAGAATAAGATCCCTTTCAAATATCATCCTGTTCAAATCTCCATGATCCTTTCTTGTCAAAGAATTTACCACCTTATTTTCCTACACCAGGTGGTAGTGTGTCATGCAATCAGAATCCTTGAGTAGTTCAAGCCATCGCCTTTGCATCATGTTGAGTTCTTTCTATGATAAAATATACTTCAAACTCTTGTGATCGGTATATATGTCACATTTTTTACAATAGAGATAATGTATCCATATATTCAAAGTAACGATTACACCTTCTAGCTCAAGATCATGAGTAGGATAGGTTTGCTCATGAATTTTTAGCTGTCGTGATGCGTAGGCAAGAACCCTATCATTCTTCATAAGGACACAACCAAGTCCTTTATTTGATGCATCACTATAAATAACAAACCCGTCATTCCTTGATGGTAGAGTCAATATAGGATCATTCATTAATCTTCTCTTCAGTTCTTCAAAACATTCTTCACACTCTTTTGTACAAACAAATTTAACCCCTTTATGTGTGATCTTGGTTAATGTGTTAGCCACTCCAGAAAAATTCTTTACAAAACACCTATAATAACCTGTTAAACCAATAAAACTGTATACCTCAGTTACACTCATCAGTGTTGGCCATTCTTGGATCGCTCTTGTTTTAGAAGGATCAACAGAGATATTATCCTTGGAGACAGTATGGCCAGGAAATGAAATATCCCAAATCGAGAATTCACACTTTCTAAACTTCCCATATAATTGATGTCTTCAAAGAGTCTTCAGGATAATGAACAAGTAATTTTCATGATCTTCATAGATTTTGGAGTATACCAAGATATCATCAATAAATACCACTACAAAGTCATCAAGCTATTCCTTGAAAACTCTATTCATTAGATCCATGAATATAGAGGGTGTATTAGTCAATCCAAAAGGCATTACTGTAAACTCATAATGCTCGTACCTGGTTCAAAATGTTGTTTTTGGAATTTCTTCCATCTTCACACACAACTGATGATATCCAGATCGAAGGTCGATCTTTGAAAATTATTGATCTCCATGAAGTTGGTCGAATAAATCATCAATGCGAGGTAGGGGATACTTGTTCTTTATTGTTATAGCATTTATCTCTCTGTAGTCAATGAACAACCTCATAGATCCATCTTTCTTCTTAACAAAAAGGATATGGGATCCCCATAGAGAAACACTATGGTAAATAAATCCCTTATTACTCAATTAATCTAGTTGTTTCTTTAGTTCCACTAATTCCACATTGTCCATTCTATAAGGGGTCTTCGATATGGGCCTTGAACCAGAAATTAGATCAATGGAAAACTAAAATTTTCATTCTGGAGGATGTCTAGGTAAATCCTCTAGAAATACATCAACATACTCCTGCACAATAGGTACATAATCTATTTGAACATTCTTTTCCTCACCCAAATTTATTTCATTCTATTCCTCCCCAATAATTGAATTTAGTTAAGCTACTGGGGGTGGATCTAGATAAGAATTAGGTGGTGATGATTCTTCTCTAAAGATAATGTGATCTTTATCATCGTTATCAAAAATAGTAACCTCCTTATTCTTACAATAAATTTTTGCATCATGGTTCGAAAGAAAATCCATATCGAGTATTATATCAAATTCAATCATGGGTATGATGATGAGATTAGTAGATAAATAAAAATTTATATTCACTAATTGGGACTGATTCACAAAACATTGTAGCAATAATACTTTCCTTAGGAGTTTTGACTGAAAACTCCCTTGTTAAATCAAATTGGAAATATCTAATTTTGTAAGAAAACTAGGAAGATATGAAACAATGCGATGAACCAAAATCAAATAAGGCATTCGATAAACTTGAGGAAACCATTACATTACCTTCCAACAAGTCTTTTGTGGCTTAACCATCAATAGTAGTGATCGCATAAGCTTGGACTTGATACCTTGTCCATTTTTGAGGTAAGTTTCCCTGATGCTTAGGACATTCATTTTTATAATGTCTCATATCCCTTTAATTGTAGAATTAAACATTGGTAGCATCTTTCTTTCCCTTACAATCACCAACAAGATGGACTTTCTATCCACATTTGTAGCATACTCATTTTCCTTTTAGACAGGCACCAGGGTGCTTCCTTCCACAATTATCACAGGGTGGAAATTCAATTCTTCCCTTATTCCCTATTTACTTATTTCCTTTCGTAAAGTGTTCAGAAGATCTATTCTTCTCTTTCTTTACTTTAAAGTCATAAGACTTAGAGAATTCATTTTTTGTCTTGATAGCACACGAGATAGTATCTTCGTATAATGAGAAGGATTGTGATACTAATGCTTGACAGAGAAATGGTTTTAACCCCTCAAATAAACTATGAATCTTTCTTCTTGGGTTACTTATATAATCTGTAGCATGCCTCACTAAACTTGTAAAATTAGATTCATAATTTACGACATTCTCATCCACCTTTGGCCTCAGACTCAGAAATTGTCTTTCCATATCCACTCGATGGTCATGAGGAAATTATTTTTCCAAGAAAATTTCTATAAACAACCTTCATTACATATTTGGTACTTCATCATATTTCTTTGTGCTTTGAATCAATTACCACCACTGATCAATATCTCCGGTGAGGCGGTAAACTGCCATGACAACTTTTTCCCTTTTGATACTCCCCAAGGTGTGGAATATTATCTTTAAAGAATTTATCCATTGCTTAGCTACTAATAGATTTTTACCCCCATTGAATGTTTGTGGTTGTTTCCTCATGAAGTGGTCTAACATTAATCCTCTGTGTTGTGGATCAGGGTGCTCTATATGGGTAAGGTTATTATTCATAACTTGTGTGAGTTTTCTCAGTATGTTGATAAGTTGATCACCACCAGTTGTATCACCAGCTCCACTATAATTATCTTGAGTAGGAGGGAAATCCCTAAATGAAGTTCATTCATTAATACATTTCCCATTCCTTCCACTAGGTTCCATTTCTAAATAATGCCATACACTAGATTAGTTTATGAATTTCAATACATAAATCCAAACTTGTAAAACACTTAACATAAATTAAACAATTTATGGATATAATTAATGATCATAAAAATGTTTTCTTTGAGGAAGTACATAATCATAAACCCTTCATAATGGTTTATAAGGAAAATGGGAATTATCCTATGCATATCCCCCAGGAGCATTATAACCAAGAGTATAGCAAGACCCATTTTCGTGCACCAATTCCCGTTTGAGTCTAGCTCAAAGCGGTGTTTTCAGGTTTTACCCCTAGGTAAATCTGTGCCAGAGTATCCTCTACCTGCTCATATCCAGACAGGGATGTATTGCTTGAAAAACTCACAAAATCTCTACATTACCAAAATTCTAGGAAGTTATTCTATACTAATCCTCAAAGTCTATCTTAGGGTAACGAGATCTAATCAGAGTTTATCTAAATCTAGTTTCCAAGTTTTGTACTAAACTTCATCTTATAACAACTATAATTCCCCAACACCAGTTACCCAAAGTTGGTGCATTATTACATAACATTGGCACGATCATGAGGAAATCATGTCTCTAAAGACTGATCATTTTAATATTATTGGAAAGAAGATTCATACATAAGTCCAACTCTACAAATTGAAATGAAATGCAATAAGAATTTATTCCATTAGAAACATCCAAGCCTCCTAGATTATTCCTGCAAGTCACTCATAACTAAATTCTTCATATCTTGGGAAAATGAAACATAAGAAAGGGGTGAGCTCAAACGCTCAGTAAGGGTAAGAAATATAGCAAAAGATAACATAAATATTAAGCATGGTGAATAATTGAAACCACATGCCTTTACCAAGAATAAAAATGAATAAATTTATGGCAGGAATATGAGCTGAGTAAATAATTCCATAATAAAACATAATTATGGGTATTTTACTAGTCTAATGACCACATGAACAATCAATATTGATTTCGTAATGAGGGAATGTATAATGCCAGATCTTCTGAAACATTTTTTCAATTCCTCGACCAAGACATTTAAAAATGATTAAGGCCTCGGCCAAAAATATATATCAAATTGGGAAAGGACTTGGCCAATTCCATGTCTAGTTGTCTCATGAGACCTACCGATGCATCGAGGATCTATAGCGGGCTCCACCTGTCATTTGCTAAGTCCAATATATTTTTCATGTGAAAAGGTTGAAATATGACATAAACATTTGTATTAAAACTAGCATATGAAATGTAAATAATTTAACTATAATCTATGAATTGTATAGAAATAGAACATCCATAGTAAAACATATCACAAAACCTTCAATAAAATATAGAAGTTTTGTATCTAAATAAATCAACTTTAAATAAACTTAAAATCCATCAAAATATGTTGACATAGATGAAATCAAAACCATTTTTTAGAGAAATATCTCTTTCTATTTTGAAATCATTTAAGAGTCACATAATTATAAAGAAAAAATTTATTTTGAAAATATTCTTATAATTTTGAAAGGGATGCTTTAACGATGTTAGAATTATGGAAAATAGATGCACCCTCTGTATAAGTTAAAAAAACATTCTTACCTTAATTTTGTCAAAAAGGTCATAAAGTACCTTATTTGGAAAATAACGGACAGATTCCTTTCAAAAAATATAATGTCAAATAAGGGTATAAATGGCTTTACCCCATTGTCTAGTAAATAGTAATTTTTTTTGAAATATATTTTTAAGAAACATGGATGTGGATGATAAAGAGGTCACAGTAGACACTTACGTAAAAACAACCTCGAATAATAAAGAGATTGTAGAATTAACACTTACCTTGTACTTTTCCTTAGTAAAGGGAATGTTAATATCCTATATAATGGTGAAATAATTGTTATTAAATTATAAAAAGAATCATATACATTAATATGATATCATATATGATCTTTTAACATTACTTGGTTAATAATATCTTAGTAGTATCGTCATTTCAGGTATTAAGTGATTCATTTTCCTTTATATGATTCATTACATAAGTAATATTTGTTAAGGATAGGATGTATCTTATTCAT
Source organism: Viscum album (assembly GCA_963277665.1). Lineage (NCBI taxonomy): Eukaryota > Viridiplantae > Streptophyta > Magnoliopsida > Santalales > Viscaceae > Viscum > Viscum album. Next base: position 550,512,237 of record OY728148.1, read on the forward strand.
ATTCAGAATGATATTATGTCTTTAAACATTATTTTTAATCATCAAAGTAAAATCAGTCTTGAATGGATATGATGGGGAATGAATCTCATCGTGTTCATGGAGACGGTAATTCGTACGTACGCACGAGTTACAATATCATTCTTTTGATATGAAAACAATATATAATTGGATGGTATATAATATATACAGAATAATTGTCATTTTATATTTATTATTTTCATCTATTACACATCATTATTATACCCATCCAAATAATAATGTATTGAATAACAGTTACACCATGACGTGGAGACGGTAAGTCGTGCGTATGCACGTATGGTGACATGTAATTCAAAGGATGGATAGAATAATGAATATATTTGTACCATATTCATAATAACTTCACAGTATATATAGGATTCTGGAGTTGTTATTTTATAATGGAAGAAGCAAAGAAAGAGGAAGTGGAAGAAGAAAGGAACCAGAAAGAGGTGATGAAATATTTACCTCTTCTTCAGGTTCTTCCTTTTGATTTGATCAAAAAGGATCCATAGGAGCATTTATGAATAAAGTAAGGCCTCTAGGATAAAGGGAGGATATTTGAGGTGGTATTTGGCTAGATTTTGTAAAATACAAAAGGATTTGAAGGAGTGAATTAGAGAGAAGGGGGAGTGCCCTTTTATAAGAGGGGTGAGGGTCACCTTAGGAAAAGATAGAAATATTATTTTATAATAATTTGTTTTTAGATTTATAATGGCTCAAAAATAAATTATTTAAAGTATTAGGTGGGTATGTGTTGAAAAACACTCAACCAATAGGTTTTAGAAATTTTTGTGTTACTATATTAACCATATCTTTTAGATTTAACTCTTAGTTTAATAGTTTGACATTTACCATATCTTTTTGTATTTTTATATTATATGGTTAATAAACATACTATATACATCCAAGAGAAACCCAATTGGTTAATTAATGACAAAAATATTATTATTTAAGTCTTCTGGCCGATCATTATATTTTTAGAAATATAATATCGATTAATAATATAATATTTGTTTTAAAATCTCTTTTATGTCAATTTTGACACTATTTGGTATTTTGTTTTTCATAAATTCATAACAGCATTATTATTTCAAAATAAATTCATTTAATAAATCATAACATGTCAAATTAACCTATAAAATTCTTTTATGGAATCAAAACATTCAAATTATATTTATTTTAACATCTATAATACCATTTATTTGATTCTTTCATTAATAAGGAAAATATTGCATCATCATTGTGTCATAAATAAATATATAAATATTATTTCTAAAAATTATAAATAAAATATCATGAGGTAGGAAATTATTATATCTTTTTAATTACTATTTATAGTCAAATATATCAATTATATAACTTCATATAATTTTTTATTTCTAAACGATATTTGCTTATGTAATTTTTGACTATACTTTAAATTATTTAATATATAATGTCATTAACACTTCCAAGTGGATCTATGGGGTCCCCAAATATACACAAGGATACCCATGGTCGAACATGTATCAGCTAATAGGGTTACGACATGTGTTCGGGTAATTTAATATTATTATAATATTATATTTTAATCTTATTTACTGGATTTACCACTTTAACCACGGTAAATAAAATATTTACTGAATTAAATATTCCTAATGTCTAAAAATAAAAGTCAAATATTTAAACAATTTGGACCTTATGATTCCAAATATGGAATCCATTTTTCTAAATTCAAAACACACAATTGTTAGAAATTAATTTAAAATTAATTCCCATTGTCAAAACAAAAAGCGTGTTTAAAAAAAATAATGACTATCAAAAGATTTACACTTGCTTACATTCAGTTTAAGTGTGACATCACATCCAATGGCCAACATTGGATTAAATGGTAAAACTATAATCTAATTATACTTAAAAACCACTCAATATTATAATTTATCACTAAAAATTATTTTGATTTAAAAAGCTATTTTTAATTAAAATTTTGCATTTTTCGCTATTCATAAAAACTGAATGTTTTCAGAAAAATACCAAAAATTCACCCTAAGATAATTTAGATATTTTGAACATAAAAATGAAGTCCATTTTATAATATAAAATTGATAAAATTTCAAAAAAAGGATATTACTATTCATAATGTCTAGTTTGATTGGTTGTGATGTGTTAGAATCTCGAAGTTACATACAACTCAAACTATTGCATTATTCAAAGGGAAACGTACTACAGAATCCTGGGGTGATAAAAGATATCCTAAGGATGATGTAGTTATTTCCTAGGTGAGGGTCATGGTATTTCAATATGACATGGGATAGGAGGTTCCAAGGGGCTTCATTGTGGTTATTCAGATGATTATCGGAAGGTAAGATTGATTATTATCATTTGATGAGAACATGGATGGTCATTGGATTTTGAGTTTGTTTTCTCAAGGTTATAGTAGTTGAGGATAGATCATGTGCCTAGGGATATGACTAGTAGGAGACTTGAGAGTAGCAATGAATAATTTGATAGTGAGTACATCCAAATTATGGGAAAAAGTTAATCCGCTTCAATGAAAAAAATGAATTTGGTGCATTTATAACAAAGAGGAAATATATATTAAATTTTTCTACACAAAATGATTCACAATAAATTTTTTTATATTCATAAATTTATAATTAAAAAATAATAAATTAAAATTTTAAAATAAACTACATTTATAATTATATATACAACACCACATTGATGATGTTTCAAAAAGGAAAAGAACAAAAACTGTGAAAAAATTAAAAATTAAAATGTTTATATAAAAAATAATTAAAATTTTAACTGATTAAATATATTTAGATAACACATAAATTTGTTTAGATATCATTTTAAAAGATAAATAAATAATTAAAATTATATTTCTCATGGTTTATTTAAATAAATTTAATGAATTTATCTATCGCATTTATGGTGGGATTATGTAGGATTTTATGGAACCATTATTTTAAAGCAATTGATTTCAGGGGTAAGATTTATATTAAAAATAAATGTATTTCTGATCACATTTATTTATGCCTAAAAAAATATATCATTACATAACTTTAAGAATTTATTCCTTCCCTGGTGGTGAATTTATTGTGTGGAAGGAACAATGAAATTCATAAAACGTGTGTGGTGAATGAAGAAATAAGGTAAGAAAAAAACAAGAAATTATGGTTATCGATTATAATCCTTATTTTATCTCTAAAATTTATGATTCTTGATATGATATGGAACTATCCAATCTACCCTTATTGTTCTAGAACCATTGATTTCTATCCCTTTAAAACTAATTATAAAATTATTGTCATCTTTATTTTTATTGTCAAACCATTTGAATGAATAACTGAAATTAGCATCATTCATCTTCATCAACACTCTCCCAGGGAATTATAAGATCTATAATTCTTATATCTCTTAAATCATTGAAAACTCACTTATTCTAGATAGGTCTCTAGATGAAGTAAATTATTAATCTCTCCCCATGATAGGTTGTGATAGTTTGGCATAATGGGATGAGTTGTTATTTATTTTATATATTTTACTATCATACCCATATCTTATAACCTTATTTGATTTGGGGGAATGGATTATTGTATGTTTCATATTATATTTAGTTTCTAAATTATTAGTTTTATTCCTTTCATTTCATAGTCCTTGTATGCCTTGTTTTGTTACATATTTTTAAATGTGATATTATTTTTAATGTTTTTATGATTATTAAGGAATATTTTCATAATTGAACACTATTATGTGATATTCCATTAAAATGGGATGTAATCTAAAAATTAAATTTGGAGAGGAAATATAAAATGAAAAGGAAATAAGGAAAATTAGATATGGATTTATTTTATAATTCTATTATTAAATATGCAGTGAATATATACGGTTATAGTTAATGGATATTACTATGATGGATTATTTGTGAATTTTTTATGGTGTTTTGTTATACATGCATCATATGTGTTAGTAAAATGTAATAATAAGTTATAAACAAAATTTAAACACAGAATTATTGTTAATCTAAGAGAGTTTATCACCCTGATGAGTATAAATAGGTAATCTGGAGTCTAATATTTCTAATGAGAATAAGGTTTATAATGAGGCAATTAAAAATAATATGGAGTATAAAGTGAATATTTAATTTAGTGGTATTATGGTATTATTAAGGTTGTATTCTCAAGATATATTTTTAGGCAAATATTTATTAATTGAGTGATAGGGATTGTTGATTATTTTATATGGATGTTGGGTGAGTTTTTTGGGAAATTAATGGGAAATAATGGTTATATTCCTCTTGGGATTGTGGTGATGGGTATCTATTATTAATTGGTTAGTGTTTTATTTAGAAGATCATGTGAGGGGTTATAAGATTATATTGAATCCTAGAGGTTTAACTTAATTAAATAGATAATTAATTGATTTATTGTAACTAAATAATTAATGGTAGGAAAATATTAATATGTACTTTATAGAAATATTTAGCAGAGATGTCTTGCATGATGAATATAATTATAAATTATAAATTTTTCAATTATTTAATTATTATTAATTATTATTGTGTGTTTCTATGTTTCATATAATTTTATGGTATGTTCTTTCTTACTTTAATGATTTTATATTTATCTGTTGACTTGTATGCGTTCTTTTGATACTATACATAGAGGGAATTTTTTATTCTTGTTATGTGTGTACTAGCATGGGTTGTAATGGATCAATACATAGAGAAACTATACATGGTCTATGATAGATCTTATTATTTTCATGTGTAGTCTATTATAGAATCTAATGGTTCCTGATTGTTAAATGGACTTATATACTTTCACGAGATGTAATGACTTAATGTGGTGTGTATGTATGTATGTATATATATATGGGATTTAATGGCTAAATTTAATGAAATTTCCATATTTTTTATAAGTTGTAATGGATTATGGCTATAACATGTACAAATTCCCTTTGGTCTGTAATGGCTTAAGTTTTAGTCATGTTTTGGGCTTTGATCTATTGAGGTTATAGTATGGGCTATTTATGTGATTATATGGTGATATAGTGGATGACATATGGTCATTATAGGAATGATGTTGGGATGTTTGGAATAATATGGGAGTTTTTATTTCATCTTTTATATCTTGTTATGATGATTGTGATGATGAGGCAGCGGTATGATCATTGTGGATCAAGGCAATGTGATTATAATGGTGAAGTGGATGATTAGTTTTAGTTGTGATATGACATGTATATTGTTAATAGGATAAATTTAATTTTTTGGTGGACATTATGGTTACTCTTTTTGTTTAAAAAAGCTTTTATCATCATCATTTATTAATATATTAGAATATTATTTGAAAAAATCCCTTTTTAGGAGGTGTAGTTAAATGTGGAAATTACATGAGAAATTGAAAAAAAAATTGGTTCCGAATTTTTTATCAGCTTATTACTAGTTATTAATCCATATTTTTATTTCGTAGTTCATTTCACTGATGTCTATATTAACATATTTATTTCACATGGATATAAATTTGGGTAGAGACATGATCCTTTTGAGTACTCCAAAGTGATCACCCTCTATTTTTTGTTGAGTTGTTTATGGGATAGATTGTGGGTAATAGAGCTGTTTATGTTTTGGTATCTAGAGTAAAGTATAATAATTATTCATAAATTTTCTATTATTGTGTTACACTTGTTTTATATTGATATAGTTTGTTAATGGGGAATATTAAATCATCAATAAATTTTCTATCTGATGAGGATGATAATATACTGTTTTTATTATAAAAATTTTATAGTAAAGACAATGGGTGAGTTTAAGTAAAAGAATATTTCTATAGAGGTTCTAAAAGAGGTCCACCAAAAGAAATTTTCTAGAAGGATGAACCAATTGATGGAGGAAATCCCTAGATATATGATTTACTTTTGGAAGATATTTGGATGTAATGTAAGCGCAAAAGAAAAACCATTGGATGTAAAGTTAAAAAAACCAGGATGATAGGATGAAAAAAGCACACAGAATAATTGATGATGTTTTTATGATTTATTCAAATGGAATATAATGTGAACTTCATCTTAGTCTATTATTTTCAGCCATAAATATGAAAAATGCATGAAGTGGAACACCATATAAAGGAGGATTAAAAAGGATAATATGCAAGAATCAATGGAATATGTTATTTCAAATAGAAGAAATAAAATGAAAGGATGAGTTTAATAGTTATTAGGTCTAATTATAGAAGATATATTAGAGTGATGAAGCCGAAATATAAAAATATCATAAGTAATGTTTAAGAAACCATAATGATTAGATAGAAAAAGTACACTGTAAAATTAATGAAGTTATTATTATTCATTCTCAAGGAATATGACATGATATTCACCTTATATTAATTTTTTCCCATAAATATGGAAAATGAATGAATTACTGAATAACCATTAGGAGACACAAAGTGAAGAATATACAAACTTCACTGGGAGAATTTGTAGCTGTAGAAAGTATAAAGTTAGATGTTTCTTTATTTTTCCTCAATGTTTCTAGTATTATGATGACTAAAATGTTATAATGTTTTAAACATAATTTTGTGGGAAAATATTTTTCATAGAGTTCAATATATGAATTCTGTTGAAGTTTGAATGTTATAAAGTTAGAGTTGTGGCTGTACAAAGATCAAGATATGATGTAGTGGAGATAAAACTAATGATTAGACATAAATGTATGCAGTTATGGGAATGAGTACATCGGACACAGAATGATTAGAAATTGTTTTTTCATCTCCAATAGTGGAAGAGTTTATCAATCTATCAAATAGATAAGTATTAAGCATACTTAATAGAGAGAGAAGATCATATAGACATCATAAATATCTATTTGAAAAAGAAATCCATTTCTATCAGATGAACTTTTATAGATGTTTAACCAGACAAACATCAGAGTGATCATCAGAAAAACCAATATCATATAGATAATTATGATTTCATTGGATAGATAAATTCAATTTCATCAGATAGATAAATTAAATATCCATCAAATAGAGATAATATATAATGTTTGAATCACCTATAGTTTGAGGTATTTGGCCTATTTATGCATTTTTATGTGTTTAAAGTGCATGAGACGAGTTGGTAAAAGGTTTAGAGATTTTTTATTGGTTTTGAATAACTTTGGAGGCTTCTCTAAAGGTGCACAGTTTGACCCCAGTTAAGGGAAACCATGTAGATTATCTAAGAAACCGTGTAGGGGGAGACAGTAGACTTCACATGGCCTATGCGTGGTTTTCCAAACCATGTGTGGCAACGGTGCAGACCCCTCCTCTCGAGACAATGGTGTGTGCATGGTTAGCGCACGGTTTTCCAAATTGTACAGACTAACTGTGCAGCAACTTAAATGTAGGGTTTTTAGATTTTGGATCCCTTGGGATTGACCTATTTCACTCCACACTCTCCCACTCGAGCTTCATTCATGATTTTCGGTTCTCAAGGCTTGTTGGGGCTATCCCACACATTTTGGAAGCGATGTGAATGGGTTTAAAGGTGGTTTCAAGGTGGTTTCTCATGAGCAATTCTCTCATCTTAGATACTTTGGTTTCTCTCTAGATATACATCTCCCTCTTTATTGGTTTTACATATCTACATATGTTTCACGTATATCTATGTTTGTGGTTTCTTTGGGTGTTGATTTTAAGGCTTGTGTATGTTAAGGAAGGGGATCTAGAATGGTTTCAGGGGTTTGTTCTCTGAATTTGGGGTGTGGTTTCTTGTGGGTTGAATTCACCAGAACCCTAAATGTCGGTGGCTTCTCTCTCAACTCTACTTTTCAAGAACATTAATATTTGTTAAAATTAATTTGTGTTTCTTAAAATTAATATTGTTTTTTATGTTTGAAATTGGTTGGAAATCCTTTTGGTGATGTTTTGGGGATTTTTGGGGGAAAATGGGTGTTGTGGTTAAATTCTCTTGTTGTGAATTTTAAAATATATATTTTAAAATGGGTTTTTGAGATTTATTTGTGAAAATGGTAGATGGAAAATAGTTTTCAACAATGATTTTGTTTTATTGGAAGGTTTTTGGGCATAGAAAATGATTAAAGGGTGTTTTCAATAAATGGGTGATTTTTTGAAGTGAATTGTCTTATGTTGGAAATGGTTGTGTGCTTATTGTGCAGCCTTGGATGCTTTGTTGTAGTTGGTTGATTGAGATTTATGGTTTGGGTTGGTTGTGTGGAAGTGGGTGGGATGCATCACTCTAAAAGGTGATTTATAGTGGTCTGAAGAAGCACTATTAGGGATGTGGGTGGGAAGTCTCACTATAAAAGGTGATGGATAGTGGTTGGAAGAACCACCATTATGGGTAGTAGTCGGGAAGTACTGCTAGTTGAGAATGGGGTGAACGGGAAGGGAGGAAGCCCCACCGTAATGGTTGCTTTTTTATGTGTTTCCCCAATGACTCACCAAGGCCCTCACTGCTAGTTATCAGCCTCTGGCATTTAGGGAAACATGCTTGAGGTCATGTGGCGAACTACGTATGGGGCACTAGTTGAGTGGCTTCGAATTCAGGTCGTTACAATCATGATGTTTTAAACAAAATTTGTATTAAAAGTGATCATGTATTTATGGATCTAGTAAATATGGATATGGGAACTATCAAAGTAGTCAAAACATCATTACTTATTTAATTGGTTTCCTAACCATATTTATTAAAAATAATTAAAAAATCTTAGTCTAATAATGAGTATATTTAGAAGAAAATTAGAGGCATGAATTATGGGAAGTTAGCTAACATTGCGTTTGTGGATTGAATTCTAATATTTGGGAAGAGGCTTATATACCTGAGCTGAACATGGAGTTATTGTATGATTCCAATAACATGAAGTTCTCAAAACACCATTGTATCACTAAAATGTATAGAGATTTGAAGGAACATTTCTAGTGGGAAAACATGAAGCAGGAAATTGATGATTATGTATCAAGATAGTTAGTCTATAAACATGTGAAGGTTAAACAACAACATCTTATAGGATCCATAAAAACTCTACCTATTTGTATATGGAAATGGGATGAAATCACCATGTATTTTGACATTGTATTACCCAAAACTCTATGAAGTAATGATGAAATATGGGTTATTTTTTATTAACTTAAGAAATCAGCACAATTCTATGCTATCAATGGGGATTTTTCACTAGATCACCTTCCATGACTCTATATAAATGAAGTTGTGAGACTACATGGATTACCTCTCCCAATTGTGTCTTAATGTGATTCAAAATTCACATCAAAATTCTGAAAAAGTTTTCAAATAGATTTGGATACTGATCTTTTATTGAGTACTACTTATCACCCTAAAACTGATGGGAAATTAGAAAAAATGATCCAAACTTTGGAATATTCGTTGAGATCATGTTCACATGACTATCAAGGTATGTAGGATCAGTATTTACCTTTGGTGGAGGTTTCCTAAACAATAGTTTCCATTCTATTATTCAAATGGCACTACATAAAACATTTTATGGACAGATATGTTGTACACCAACATATTAGGATAAAGTTTGTGAAATGAAACTTGTGGGTCAAGAGATTGTGGAGGAAGAAACAATAAAGATAAAGACCATTCAAACCCATATCAGAGCATCTCAAAGTAGAAAAAAGATCTATGTTGATAATCAAATGAAGGATTTGTATTTTCAAGAGGGGGATCATGTTTCCTTACAAGTATCTCCATGGAAGGGAGTTATTAGTTTTAGAAGGGAAGGGAAATTGAGCCCAATGAACATTGTCCCTTTTTAAATTCAGGAGAGAATTGGAGTTGTGGATTATCGACTGAAAATTTCTTATAGCCTTTCTAAGGTACATGATGTGTTCCATTTCTCATTATCGACAAATTACATTCCAAAACCAATGCATTTTCTCAACTCTGAAGGTAATGAATTGGAAAATTACTTGTCTTACTTTGAAGAGATTATCCAAATTATGGACACTAAAGAATAGGTGTTGAGGAAATAGATGACTCATCTGCTAAATTTACATTGGAAAAATTATAAAATTTAAGAGGTGATATGGGATGTTGAGGAACTTATGATAATGAACTACATAAGTCCTTTTATGAGTTATCATTACAGTAATTTCAAGGATAAAATTTTTGTAAGGGGGAAGAATGTTGAACCCCAATAATTTAAAATCAAATTTATTATTGAATGCATGAAACACTGAGGCTCTATTAAACAAAACGTTTTTATAACCTATCCCATAAACATAATCTTTCTGCCACTTGGTATTAAATTCCCAAAATGGACATACACAGTTGTGATAAGTAATATATATATATTCTAATATGATCCATTTACTATTTTGGAAAATAGTAACATAAAACTTATTAATATTAATGTACCATTATGAATATTAATATGGCCCTTCTTAAGATTAACCTCACCCATATAAGTAGAAATAAAATTTAGTCACCTTGTAAATGAGAGTGAATATTTTAAAAATTAATAATTAAGTGTTGATATATTTATGAGTAATTTACATTTATTTATAATTTAAAATTAAATAAATTATTTAATTTTTTTTACATAAAATATATTCATAAATAAATATTTTGTTTTCATATAATTTTATTATAATTTTATGAGACCTCAGTTAATTTCTGAAAGTATTATAAAATCAGTTTTAAATTTAGAATCTGTATATTTCAAGTAAATAATGATTTTTCTGAAAAATTAAATATCACATATATAGAAAATTATTCTGAAAAAATGGAGTCCATTTTTGAATTATATATGTTGAAAAATGGTTAGTGTGATGTTTTGGGATTTTTCTAAAATACATGAATTTTTTTGAATAGAAAAATACGGTAATTTATGGTATAAATACATTATAAGATAAATAATATATTCCTTGAATCATGGATGATGTAATAACAATTATTTATAACATATATTCACTTATTATTGTTTTTTCACAAGAACTAAAAATATTTTTTGTCCTGATCAAAATAATAATATAATGAATAAGATATTCAAAAATCACTCCTCTCCTCCACTCTAAAAGCCACCGTCACTCCCACTTATCTTCACTCCTCTAAGTCTTGAAGCTTCTAAAAGTACTACCCAAATAATTTTCCCTAGTCCCTCACCACATCTTGGAGCCCTTGGTCTTACCAGAAGATCAAAACCATTTCCCTTAGGGAGGTTCTTAATGAGGTTATTTCAAGAGGTAAATCCCCTTCTATTCTCATTTAATTTCATTTCCATTTATCTTCTTTTCTTATTCTCTCATAACCTACCCTATCCAATTGATCATTATAACTCCAGTATCATCTATATACTATAATTATATCGTGTTTATGTAATAACCATTATCAATATCTTTACTCCCCCTCTTCTATTTCTTAAATGAAATCATCACATGGGAGATGCAAATTTATAACATTTGTGGATGACTATGTTTCATTCTTAAAATTATTCATAAAATATGTTCATGAAGCCATTTTAATGGTTGATACAGATTGAAAAATATATTATATAACCTTTTCCATTTTCTGAAATTAATATATTTACATAATACAAAATGATAAAACAAAATGAGTTTGTTATGATCAATAATCACCCTAATAATCTAAACGGTTATAACTAAATGTATTATCTAATGATTAATAAACATAATATGTGACCAAATTATATATATAACCATTTGAAAAATTTTATTATCATGACCAAAATTCTATTCCAATTCTAGAGAATTATACCAATTTTAAATGAACTCCATTACTTATAATCAAGCGAACTGATCATGAAATCAAGGAAACAAATGCTCTCGAATGACGTAAATCAATCATATAACTTAACAATAAATCCAAAAATGAACTTAATGAAATTATAATAAATCAAATACATTTATATAATGTTGTTAATTATTTAATTTATTTATTTAATTTTATTTTCCAAGAAGTTATGGGCAAGTGCATAACATATTCAAACATAAGGTAAGGGTTTTCTACCTGAACCTCCATTTTCTTTCGGGTTACTCTTATTATCTAATTACCTCAATGAAATTATGAATTATTCTTATATAAAACTTATAAATTACATTTTATTTTTTATATATGTTTACCAATCATAATGCTTCTTTATTTTATAGAGAGTTATTTGTTTTTGAAGGATATTTAAAAAAATCTTCGCAATAAACAGTCCCATTTGAAAGGATCTTCTCGAATTCGTACCTATTTAAAAATGCACTCTATATTATTATTTGATCCACAATTATTTTTATAAAAACACTAATTTTATTATATACTAAATTAATTCACTTCTAGTTTTATGAAAATATTTTTTCAAAATAACTCGTCTTTTCAAAGTAAAAGAGTATTTATCTGAAGAATTACTCAATGATTTTATACAAGATTTTTTATCTATTTCAAAACTCTTGCTGATTCTTATGTTTAATTTGGATTAAAATTTTATGATATCATATACCATATTTTATTTAAAGGTTTATTATTATTTTTATTTTGGATGTTCTATCTTAACACCATTCACCATATTGCTCTGAATGGTTATTGTCCATATTTAATGAATGGGTAAAGTTATTTATATTTTATAAGTTAGATTCAATATTAATTTATTTGTTTTTTATGTTTATGTTTATACCATTCATATGAGAAATTAATTGGACTTATTATGGGATGTTTGGGTCCCTCTATATCCCCCCGATTTATCGGTAGGTCTCATGAGAAAAACTAGTTTGGGGTTTTATCTGTTTATGTTTTATCTTGGAACAAGGCCTTGACAGTATGGTTATGATGTCTGGAATTATGAATTCCCTCATTATGAGATTAGTGTTTGATATTCCATGTGATTATTCGTCTAGAAGAATATCTATGGTTATATTTTATTATGGAAATATTTTTTCATCTTTTATTCCTTCCATATTATGCTCAAGTATATTTTTAAAGGAATGCATTTTTAGTTGTTCACCTTGTCCAGTGTTTATGTTTATGATAACTTTTCTATATTAATTAACCTTACTGAGCATATGATCTCACCCCATTCTAATGTTTTTTCCCCTATTTATGAAGAATAATATTTTGAATAAGCTTTCTAGGATGAAGTTTATTTCATTTTATATTTTATCAAGTTATATTTAATTTTCAAAATGTATTTTGGGTATCATGAATGTAATATGGTCTTCCAAGATAAGTAAACTGATAGACTCTTTTGGGACTTGATTCCTTGTAATAATTCCAATTTAGTAAAATAATTCACCAGCTCCATGATTTTGGGGTTGGTGTGTTACAATTGGTATCAATGTAATTTTAGTAGAAAACATGGAAACTAGATATAGAAGATGTAGATTAGGGAACAAATCCCTTAGGAATACGTTGAGGATAAGCATACAAGAACATCCTATAGTTTTGGTAAGGAAGATATTATGTAGATATTCATAGAAAATACATCCCTATCTGGATACTACAAGTGGACATGTTTCGGACACTGATGTACCTAGGAGTAACAACTCTGACAAGGTGTTTTGTCCTTCACCTAGGGTAACCTAGTACATGCAATGGGACTTACTACACACCTCGTTCGACACTCCTTGGGGGTATTCTTTTGATAATTCACATCTTCTTTATAAACCATTATAAAGGATTTAAAAGTAAATTTTTCATCAAGGAAACCATGTTTATGATTATGGGATTAGTTATGAATAGGATTTCATTTTATATTAAGTATTCTGCTAGTTCAGATTATGATATATGATTCATAACCAAATATGGTGTATGCCATAATTTATAAATGGCACATAGTGGAAGGAATAGAAACTGCATGAATTCATGTATCCCATATAGGTATTTCCCCCGTATGCAAGATTGTGACGTTGGTTCTGGAGCTGTGACTGGTGCTGAGTAGCTTATAACTATTTTGGGATAACTAAATCAGGTTATGAACAATAACCTTACCCATATGGAGAACCATAAAACACAATGTGGAGGAGAAATTATAGACCTATTTATGTGACAACATCTTCTATAATTTAATGGGACTACAATCTCATTCGTAGCAGAGCAATTGATAATTTCATTAGAGAAGATATTTCATTCATTAAAATTAATGAAAGGGAGAATGCTATCATGGTAGTTTATTATTTATCAGGAGATATTCATCATTGGTGGTCACAAATGAAAAACACGATGGAGGAGGAAGATATTGAAAATATCGAATGGAGATATTTTAAGGAATTATTATTAGATAAATACCTTCCTTATGAACAATGAGCGGATATGGAAAGGCAATTTCTAAATCTGAGGAAAAAAAGAATGAGGCTGTTGCAAAGTATGAATCTAACTTCACAAGGTTATCAATCATTCCATAGACTACATATGTAATCCAAGATAAAATATTTATGAATTCATAGATGGTTTAAAACCATTCCACCGAAGGGCCCTTGTAACACCCTGAGATTTTATGAGATTTATTATTTTTAATTTCTTTCATATCTTTTGTTGTACACTACACCAAGATTATCTTGCGCTATACGCAAGACCATATTAGCTTGCAGTATACACAACACTATTCATGGATCGTGTTACACACAATTTCAAGTCTATTTGATAGTAGTTATTCTATGCAGCATTCAGTGTATATATATATATAAATATATTCAATGTATAAATGAAATATGGTTAGATTCTGTTATAAACAACAAAAGATGAGTCTTGCACTAAACACAACCCCGACTTTGCTTAAAATACACGTAATCACAACCTTCAATGATAGTGTGTGTGGTACGCAATACTGAGTTTCACTAAACAAAGATATGATATTAAAATATTATATAAAATAACAGTTATGAATAGTAATACCCACTTTTTGGAATTTTATAAATTTTATCTTTCAAAATGGACTTCATTTTTGGATTTGGAATATCAAAATTAGCCATGGGTGAATTTTTTGTATTTTTTTGAAAACTTTCAATTTTTGATGAATAGTGAAAACACTGGGTTACTATTTAAAAACCGACTTTTTATTTAAATAATTATTTATTTTAATTAAATTTATTTTAGGTCAAAATTAATACATAACACCTATATAATTTCAATGTAATTCATTGGAGTCATTTTATAAAAAATTTAGATACATAAAAATTTTATTGAACTTTTCACCGTCTTTTACCCACCTCCTAGGAGAATTTGGAAATTCCCATAAAACTTAATTTCACCACTTCTGTGAGTGGAATTTCAAAAATCCGAGAGACAGGGTTAATATTAAGGACTAAAATTTGGTTCAATTAGAAGAAAATAATTTTTGGTGAATAGTAACTTTTTACTTTTATTTACCACGGTTAAAAGTAAATAGGGTAATTAAGGGTAAAAATGATATTATTATTACCCTAAAACATTTCCTAATTCTATTGGATAAGTGTAATTCGACCATAAACAACCTTATGAGTAATATATGACCCTTTAGGTTCACTTGGATTAGATTAGGATATTTATTATTAATTTATTTAAAGAAGGGTTAAAATAGTTAAAATCAAAGTTTAATAACTAAATCATATTTAATATATGGTTATAAATAAGATAAATTAGACTATAATTATTCATTAGAAATATAAAAATATTTCCTACATAATGGTATTTTATTTATAATTTTTAGACATTAAATAATTTAATTTATTTATGACACAATGATGATCCCGTAATTATCTTATTAATGAAATATTAACATAATTGATGTTATAAATACACAAATTAATATAATTTTAGCCTTTTTAGGAATTAAACTAATTTAATATGTTAATATGACATGTTAGTATTGATTTAATTAACTTTTTTCAAACTAATCATGCTGTTATAATTTTCACAAAAATCAATTACCAAATTGTGTCAAATTGACATAAAATAGTTTTTAAAACAAATATTATATTATTAATTGTTATTATATTTATAAAAATCTATGGTTTGGCAATGATACTTATATCATGATATTTTTATCATTAATGGACCACTTGGGGGTCGCATGGATGTATATGGTAAGTTTACTAACAATATAATAAAAAAAACAAAGTGACATGGTAAATGTCAATCTAATTAACTAAGAGTTAAAACTAAATAATAAGGTTAATATAAAGACCCAAACCGATATAAAATACATTTTTTGAGAGGATTTCGACCCATAACCAATTCATCTTTTAAATAAATCATTTTGGAGCTATTATAAACTGAATATGACTTTATTATAAAATAATATTTTGAGTTTTTCCAAAGGTGCCCCTCTCCTCCCTTATAAAAAGGGCAGCCCTTCCCTCTTCACTTCATACACTTTTGAGCCTTTTAGCTCAGAAAATCCCTGCCAATTTCACTTCTACACTTCCATAGCAACATTCTAGAGTTTATGGTCTTCTCAAAAGACCAACTCTACTTCCTTAAGAGGATGCTTAAAGGAGGTGTGTCGAAGAAGAGGTAATCTCTTCTTCCGATTTTCTCAAGTTTATTTCTTCTTCTAATTATTATTATTTAGTTGTATCATTATAAAGTAATAACATAATTATTACTTATATACTTATATGTTATTTTAAATACGAAACAACCCTATTTCATCTTCTATCCATCCTACGGAAACTGAAATAACCACACGTGCGTATGTACGGAATACCATTTCCACGCCATGGTGTAATATGTTTTCGACCACCACCTTACTTGGATGGGTATAATGGTGTAAATAAATAACTATATATGATTATTTTGAAGTGATATTGATTCTAAAATATTATACATACACTTGAATACAATTCCATGATCACGGGAATGATATCATCGCTCGTTCGTACGTACGGACCACCGTCTCCACAACGCGATGAGATTCATTCTCCATGTTAACCATTCATGAATGATTATAAAGTATATATAATGAATAATAATTTAATATATGACATAATAATGATACTAGATTTAGGTATATATATATATTTATGTCATCTACTTAATTCCATCCAATTCAATAAGGAAATGAAAATAGCATTCATGCGTACGTACGACCTACCGTCTCCATGAACGGTGTATTTCATTCAACTTATCGATCTATCTTATATATTTATATGCTGAATATATATTATATATAAATCATGTTTTACATTCTGGAATTATGTAAATCAGGATATAAGTAATAATATCTAGAACAACAGGTCGAAACTTGTACGATAAATGAAATTATTTTACCCAAAACGGTGCTTTAACATGAAATTTACAAAAGAACGGGTAATATAAAGTCATAAGTGAACCATATATGATATCATAACAATGAATATGATTCTGTAATAAGTAAATGACATTATTTAAATCATTATACAGGAGGTTTAGAAACATACAAAGCATATCAGACCTAAGGTAAGGGATAACCTTTCCAATCTCATTTGTATCCGAGATTGTTTATTCGTAAGTATTTACTGGGGTTACTGTTATCATCCATGTCCATGTTTTCCAAAATTGTTTTTATGTACGTTTAAATTCCTTTTTACCTATTTTTTAAATTTACCATGTGTTATGGAAGGAATATTTATTTTCTTTACCATACAAAGAACTTTTTGACTTTTCTGACAAAAGTATGAGGAGAATGTTTTTTTTACTTATACGGCACGAAAGGATTTTTATGATTTCATATAGCCTAATTTTAAAGAAGCCTCCTATGCAATTTTTAATGGTTATTTTCAATAAAATCCTTTTCTTTTAAAATTTTCTGGCATATTGTGAAAATAAAATGATTTTTAAGAAGAAATGATATTTTCCTCAAGAATTCTTTTCAAGTGTTTTATCAAAACCATTTTGCATCTAATATGACATTATTTCATATGTGTTTGTTTCAAGTATAATATCTTTATGATTTACATGGTTTCACTTTTCTTATGATGAAATGATACCCATTTGTTTTATATGGATTACGTTATAATGGGATGATGTTTATGAAACCCATTTTATACTTTGGGTAATGATGAATGATTTATGTTCATGTTGTGGCACAAGTAAGAATGATTTCATTATGAGATGGGTGGGAACAATATCTCCCTCCAATGCATTAGGGAAATATTTCTATCTCATGAGATAGACATGGATGGAATGGTAAGTTAATCTGGTTCAGTGATACAGGACTGGAATGAGGAGTGAACTTGATTCAGAAAGGGACTTTGTCCACTAAGATGGTCTTGGCAGCAATGCCTTGGCTACTATGGAAATCATAACAAGTGATGAATGGTTTCCGCAATTACATGATTTATTCCCATGCTATTTTATCAATATTGATGTTCCATTATGATACATGCCTTACGTACTTCCAAGATTTATGTCTTTGCTCAAGATTTTGATGCTTAAACATTATGTTCATATTTTTAAGATCAAATGTATATGGTTTGTTTTATCATCTCAATGATTACCCTTACTTAGAATTTGAGCTCACCCTTTATATGTTTTCTTTTCCCCAGGATTTCAAGAAAGGTTTTAGGTAAGAAAACCAAAAGGGGAAGATCTTTATGGGAGATGTTGAAGATATTTCACCATGATTAGAAGATTACGTTCTGAGTTTCCAAAGACACTAAACTATTACAGTCCTTTGGTGTATGTTTTTGTTATGTATTAAGTATTCTAAAAAAGTAATGAAATGTCTATGTACATCAAGATTTGGGTCTCTACAGTTGGTATCAGAGGAAAGGCTTAGTTAAACTTTGGAAACTAGGATACAAAAACTTTAGTGAGATCCCTAGAGATATTTCCAAGGTATGTCTAGGGATGACCCTAAGGTTAAGTACACATATAGGTTAGAATCCTAGAATTATGTTGATGATCGTGAATAACCTAGGGTGAACATAAGGTTTCATGGATTAAAGAATTTTTGATAAGTTAGACATCCCATAAGTGACTTTTAATGATTATGTGGTTCCTCGTTATTTTTACTATTTCTTACACTATGGTTTCTGGTCTTAGTCAATGGAGGGAACGATAAGGAATTCAATTAACATTGATTATAATGGGCAAATTGGCTACTATGATCAACGAAATTATGTTACACCTAGAGAGGAAGATATTGTGATTATGCAGAATCTGTCATCTCGATATATGATTAACAAGCTGACCTTTAGTTGTATTCCTAAGTCATAAAATAAGAGGAATATGGAATTTTATGCATGTTCGTATGGTGAGGAGCATAGAAAAAGGAATATTGAGATTTATAAATAAGGGAAGAAGAACCTTTAAGAATACCTAAAATGGTGGGGAAGATGTTATCTATGTGGAGAAAAGGGTCATAGAGTGACAGACTGTTATGGAGTCCAATGTCTTATCTGTGGAGAACATGGGCAATACCCAACTCAATGCCCTGACCTAATAAGTTAATTCTAAATCAAGGAAGGAACTATTACCAGCCAATCATCAAAGAGGATGGATTGAAGGGCTTAAGTATTGGAATTAAATAATAATGTTTTTGAGGTACTTTTATAGTATATTTAAATATCTGGGTATTGGTCCATTGTGGTTTTCTATAAGAATATGGTATCGGTAACCATGAAAAGTGATTCAAATATTTTGGAAAGCAGATGATATGCACATAATGAAGGGTTAAAGAGAAAATAAATTGTTTGATAGTATTCATGATCTCATGATTGATATAAGGACTAAGTGATATCATGGTTTGAGTATATAGAATTTATGGAATTTTGTTATGTAGAAAGAGTTAACTTTTGACAGCACTCATGTTTTCACTAAGGTTCTATGGTAATTCATGTTTCAAAAGAATACATGATTAAGGTATTCACATGTTTGGAATGTGACCAAAAAGATATATCTTATAGTATATGGGGGATAAATGATGTAATTCATGTGCTTGTTATGTGACATTTCAAGTAATCGTTTTCTTTATACTATTAGACTGGACAGATGTATTTTGGATAAGCCAATAGATTAGAATATATTATGTTGGACATCAGATAGTATTGTTTAAGGATAAAACTTTTTGTTATAATAGTATGGTTTTAGAAAAAGGATAACCTGCAGGACGGACGACAACCTGTTGCATCAGACAAGGCTATGAGAATCGAACAAACAATCGAAGTGCGACATGCCTTTATCGCCTACCACTGGCCTACAGGAAGTCCCTGGTTAGTAGAAACTAGTTTTATTTTATTAAGCAGAATGATAGATGAATTATAAGTCCATTTTGGAACCATATCCGATTAATCTCACCATATATGGACTTATGTATATATATTTTTCTAACCCTATGTTTGAGATAGATGGAATGACCTATCATTCTATCGCATGATCTGCTAACACTTCACAAAAGACAAATTCAACTTCAATTCTTTAAGAGATGAAGTGGAAATTGTTTGAGGCACGAGAAACATTGATATTGTACCAAAATAAAGTAATTATTTCTTTTAATTAAAAAATTATTCAACTTTAGTGAAATGATCTTGAAAACCAAAAATATTGTCCTAGTGCTCTCATATCTGATGAATCAGATGGAACCTTAGATCATCACAATTTTATGACTTTGTGACTGATGGATTTTTCATAGCTTGGTTCTCTACCACTCTCCATCAGAACATGATGGTTATATTTCTCTTCCATATCCATATTTTCACCTATGATCTCCTATGTGGGAACCCAAGTGATGAGTTACTTCGGGTATCCGTTTTGTTTCTAACGTTAATTTTTTAAAAGAATGTTTTTGTATTCCTATTTACGATGAAAAAAACTCTCATGTAATAAACCATTTATAACCCCAATGAATTTCGAGGGCGAAATTCATCTTAAGGGGGGTAGAATGTAACACCCTGATATTTTATGAGATTTATTCTTTTTAATTTCATTCATAACTTATGTTGTATGCTACACCAAGATTTTCTTGCCCTATACGCAAGACTGTATTAGCTTGTAGTATACACAAAACTATTCTTAGATCGTGTTACAAACAATTTCAAGTTTGTTTGATAGTAGTTATTCTACGCGGCATTGAGTGTATATATATATATATATTCAATGTATAAATGAAATATGTTTGGATTCTGTTATACGCAACAAAAAAGGAGTCTTTCACTACACGCAACCCTGACTTCGATTACATTATATGCAATCGTGACCTTCCACGATAATGTGTGTTGTACACAATATCAAGTTTCACTAAACAAAGATATGCTATTAAAATATTATATAAATTAGCCGTTATGAATAGTAATACCCACTTTTTGGAATTTTATAAATTTTATCGTTCAAAATGGACTTCATTTTTGGATTCGTAATATCTAAATTAGCATAGGGTGAATTTTTTGTATTTTTCTGAAAACTTTCAATTTTTGATTAATAGTGAAAACACTGGGTTACTATTTAAAAACCGACTTTTTATTTAAATAATTATTTATTTTATTTAAATTTATTTTAGGTCAAAATTGATACCTAATACCTATATAAGTTCAATGTAATTCATTGGAGTCATTTTATAATAATTTTAGACATATAAAAATTTTATTGAACTTTTCACCGTCTTTTACCCACCTCCTAGGAGAATTTGGAAATTCACATAAAAGCTAATTTTTCTCATTTTGTGAGTGGAATTTTGAAAATCCAAGAGAAATAGTTAATATCAAGGACTAAAATGTGGTTCATTGAGATGAAAATAATATTTGGTGAATAGTAACTTTTTACTTTTATTTACCACGGTTAAAAGTAAATAGGGTAATTAAGGGTAAAAATAATAATATTATTACCCTAACACATGTCTTAATTCTATTGGATAAGTGTAATTCGACCACAAACGACATTAGGAATAAACTATGACCATTGATGTCCACTTGGATTAGATTAGGACATTTATTATTAATTTA
Source organism: Viscum album (assembly GCA_963277665.1). Lineage (NCBI taxonomy): Eukaryota > Viridiplantae > Streptophyta > Magnoliopsida > Santalales > Viscaceae > Viscum > Viscum album. The sequence continues at coordinate 550,534,097 of OY728148.1, forward strand.
TTTAAAGAAGGGTTAAAATAGTTAAAATCAAAGTTTAATAACTAAATAATTTGTAATATAGGGTTATACATAATATAAATGTGACTATAAATATTTGTTAGAAAGATAAAAATATTTCCTACATAATGGTAGTTTATTTATAATTTTTAGACATTAACTAATTTAATTTATTTATGACATAATGATGATGCAGTAATTATCTTATTAATGAAATATTAACATAATTGATGTTATAAACACCCAAATAAATGTAATTTGAGGCTTTTTATGAATTAAACTAATTTAATAGGTTAATATGAAATGTTAGTATGGATTTAATTACCTTTTTTTGAACTAATCATGTTGTTATGATTTTCACAAAAATAAATTACCAAATAGTGTCAAAATTGACATAAAATAATTTTTAAAACAAATATTATATTATTAATTGTAATTATATTCCTAAAAATCTAAGGTTCGACCAAGATAAGTATATCAGAATAGGTGTATAATTAATGGACCACTTGGGGGTCGCTTGGATTTATTATGTAACTTTATTAACTATATAATAAAAAAAGACAAAGTGACATGGTAAATGTCAATCTAATTAACTAAGAGTTAAAACTAAAAGAGAAGGTTAATATAATTACCCAAACCTGTCTAAAATCTATTGGTTGAGAGGATTTCGACCCATCCCCACTTTAGCTTAAAAATAAATCATTTTGGAGCTATTATAAACCTAATATGACTTTATTATAAAACAATATTTTGAGTTTTTCCAAAGGTGCCCCTCTCATCCCTTATAAAAAGGGAACCCATTCCCTCTTATCTTAACACTCTTTTAAGCCTTTAAGCTTGGACAAACCCTACCATTTATATTATAAACTTCCCTAGAAACATTCTGTAGGTTCTGGTCTTCTCAAAATACCAACTCTACTTTCTTAAGAGGAAGCTTGAAGGAGGTTCGTCGTAGAAGAGGTAATCTCTTCTTCCGATTTTCTCAAGTTTCTTTCTTCTTCTAATTCTTCTTCTTTAGTTGTATCATTATAAAGTAATAACATCATTACTAATTATATAATGATATGTCATTATAAATACTAAAAAACTCTATTTCACCTTCTATCCATCCTATGAAAAATGAAATCACCGCGCGTGCGTACGTACAGAATACTGTCTCCACGTCATGGTGTAATCTGTTTTGACCACCACCTTACAAGGATGGGTATAATGGTGTAAATAAATAAATAAATATTATTATTTTAAAGTGATATTGATTCTAAAATATTATACATACACTTCAATACAATTCCACGATCATGGGAATGATATCATCGCTCGTGCGTACGTACGGACTAACGTCTCCATGACGCGATGCGATTCATTCTCCATGTTAACCATTCATGAAGGATTATAAAGTATATATAATGAATAATAATGAAATATATGACATAATAATGATACTATATTTATTTATATATATATGTATGTCATCTACTTAATTCCATTCAATACAATAAGGAAACGAAAACATCGTTCATGCGTACGTACGACCTACCGTCTCCATGAATGGTGTATTTCATTCCATTAATCGATCTATCATATATATTTATTTTCTGAATATATATTATATATAAATCATGTTTTACATTCTGGAATTATGTAAATTAGGATATAATTAATAATATAATGAAGAACAAGTCCAAACTCGTACGATAAATGGAACAATTTTACCCAAAACGGTGCTTTAACATGGAATTTACAAAAGAACGGGTAATATAAAGTCATAAGTGAACCATATATGATATCATAACAATGAATATGATTCTGTAATATTTCAATGAAATTATTTAAATCATTATACAGAAGGTTTGGAAATATATGAAGCATATGAGACATAAAGTAAGGGATTACCTTTCCAATCTCATTCTTATCCAAGATTGTTTATTCGTAAGTATTTACTAGGGTTAATGTTATCATCCATGTCCATGTTTTCTAAAAGTGTTTTTATGTATGTTTATATTCCTTTTTACCCATTTTTGACTTTTACCATGTGTTATGGAAGGAATCATTCTTTTTTTTTACCATACAAATAACTTTTTGACTTTTTCGACAAAAGTACGAGGAGAATGTTTTTTAACTTATACGACATCAACAGATTTTTACGATTTCATATCGCCTAATTTTTAAGAAGCCTCTTCTACAAGTTTTAATGGTTATTTTCAATAAAATACATTTCTTTTAAAATTTTGTGGCATTTTTTGAAAATAAAATGATTTTTAAGAAGAAAGGATATTTTCTTCAAGAATTATTTTCAAGTGTTTTATTAAAACCATTTTCCATCTAAGATGAAATTATTTCGTATGTGTATATTTCAAGTATAATATCTCTATGATTTTTATGGTTTCACTTTTCTTATGATGAAATGATACCCATTTGTTTTATATGGATTATGTTATGATGGGAGGGTGATTATGAAACCCATTTTATACATTGGGTAAGGATGAATGATTTATGTTCATGTTGTGGAAAAAGTGAGATTGATTTCATTATGAGATGGGTGGGACCTATATCTCCCTCCAATGCATTGGGTAAACATTTATATCTCATGATATAGACATGGCTGGAATGGTAAGTTAATCTGGTTCAGTGATACAGTACTGGAACGAGGAGTGAACATGATTCAGAAAGGGACTTTTTCCACTAAGATGTTCTTGGCAACAATGCCTAGGATACTATGGAAATCATAATAAGTTCTGAATGGTTGCCACAATTACATGATTTATTCCCATTCTATTTTATCAAGATTGATGTTTCATTATGATACATGCCTTATGTACTTCCAAGATTTATGTCTTTGCTCAAGATTTTGATGTTTAAACATTATGTTCATGTTTTTACATTCAAATGTATATGGTTTGTTTTATTATCTCCATGATTACTCTTACTAAGCATTTGAGCTCACACTTTATATGTTTTCTTTTCCCTAGAATTTCAATAAAGGTTTTAGGTAAGAAAACCAAAAGGGGAAGATCTTTATGGGAGATGTTGAAGATCTTTCTCCATGATTAGAAGATTACGTTCCGAGTTTCTAAAGACACTAAACTATTATGGCCTTTGGTGTCTATTTTTATTATGTATTAAGTATTTCGAAAATTAATTTAATGTCTATGTACATCATGGTTTGGTTCTCTACAACACTAGTCTCCAAAATTATTTCATCATATGAAGATATAGTCTCATGTGCTATCAAGACAGAAAAAGAATTCTAAGTGTCTTATGACTTAAGGGAATACAAGAGAAGAATAAGACATTATAAAACTTTGGAAAAAGAAATAAGGAAAAGGGGAAGAAGGGATGAATTTTTTTTCATTCATATAATAATTGTGGGAAGAAACACCCTAATTCATTCCTGAAGGGTATGGGTGTTTAAACCAAGTGTGGAGGAAATGGCCACCAATCCCATAATTATAGGGGAAAGAAATAAACCACCAATGTTCAAAGTTACAATTGAAATGATATGGGACATTATGAAAATTATTTTCCTAGGTTTCAAGGAAACATTACCCAGAGAAGGCCAAGGGAGAATGGTTAGGCTTATGCAATCACAACTGCTAAGGATGAAGTTCTTAATGATATAGTGGTAGGTAATTTAATTATTTCTTCAAAATTATCCGATACATTATTTGATTCTAGATCATCACATTTTTTTATATCTTCTCAGTTTTTCAAGAAAATTATACATTTCCAATATGATTTAATAAAGGAGTTTTCAGTCAAAACTTTTAAGGGATGTATCATAACAACAATTATGTGTCAATCAGTCCCCCTTATCAACAAAATATGTGCTTTAATTTCTAATCTTGTTATCATACCTATGCTTGAATTTGATATAATTGTTGGTATGGATTGAATTTCAAATTATGATGTGAAAATATATTTCAAGAATAATGTGGTTAATTTTTTTGAGAATGATGTGGAATCCCTTATATTTATATAAGAAGCATCATCATATTATTAAAGTCTTAAATTGAAATATTTTTATTTAGTTAAATAATTAGATCAATTAATTAACAAAATCGTTCATTGTTCAACCACTTTCTCCAAACGATATATTCCATTTTTTGACCAATGAAGCTTTTAGAAACCTCATTTGAGGACAGTTTTAGCTGTAATAAATCTTAAAATGTCTTTTAAGGGTGTAATAAATCACTTTTCCAATAAGAGACAGATGAAACTAAAATCAAATTATGAGTTTTAATTTGGGGGTTTTCTTGAAGTCGGGTGGTTCTATATCACTTATTTAAATGACCCTTTTATTGAGTTGCAGGTGATATCGAGTCAAGTGTGAAATATTCTGCATGTTCGTTACGTAATCTAGATTCATCTTCCTCCTTTTGAAGACCCGATGCACGACGTCCTCTTGTGTGTGTTTTCCCTATGAACCTCAACCTAGTGTGCACAACTAGGTTTCCTTTTTTATTTTTTTTAAATTTCTTTTATTATCCGTTTTCCTCTCCCTTTACAATGATTTTTTTAAATAGTAGATAGAAAAAATTGAAAAGTAGGTTTTTTTATAAATGATAATTCTTTTTTAAAATGATAATTTCTTGTATTTTTTTAAAAGAAATTCTCAATAGATGATTTAATAAAATAATCTTTTAACAATTATCAGTTTTTACATCTTTTTAAAATAATATCAAACATAATTATAAAGAAATAATATATAATTATTACATGATAATTATATATGGTATTATCATAAGTTATTTATCAGCTAATAACATGATTTTTTAGGTTGTTTGTCTATTCTTCATTTCCGCTCAAACCAGACCATACCACACATCGATATTTTTGATGTGTTGGTTATCATTGGAATACGGTAGGTGATCAGAAATCCAATCCCATAACCTAATTTTGTTATGTACATTCAATTGTACAAATATCATGGTGTAATTAATAATTTTGTTTTTCTTTTATAATCAATTAATTAATTGAGTAAATTAATTAAATTGGGTGACTTTGAAATTAGATATAGAATTGGTTAGTTTAAAAAGTTATATGATAAATTAATTAAGATTATTTTGGGATAAAGGATTTGGATAATAAATTTTGGAATTAATTAATGGTCATGATTTGATTAATTAATTTGGTTGTTTTGAATAATTAGTTTCAAATTAATTTGTAGTAATTATGTGATTAATTAATTTGGTTGGTTTAAATAATTAACTAATTAATTAATTAACAAATTATGGAATTGTAACATGGACATTAAAATATATAAGTGAGTTATGGAATGGTAACATGGAAATTCAAATGTGTGCATGAGTTATGTAATGGTGACATGGACATTCAAATGTGTGCCTGAGTTTTGGAATGGTAACATGGACATTCAATTGTGTGCGTGAGTTATGGAATGGTAGCATGGAAATTCAAATGTGTTCCTGAGTTTTGGAATGGTAATATAGACATTCAAATGTGTTCATGAGTTATGGAATTGTGACATGGACATTTAAAATGCATATATTATGGAATCGTAGCATGGTCACTCCAATGAGTGAAATTTATGAATGGTATCATGCTCATCCGTTGGTGTCATTGAATAAAGAATATTATGTATTATGGTAAACTATTTAATTATGCATTGTTATTATTTCTCTTTATACAACTATATAAACTTGTTATTGAATTTATTTGTTTTAGACACCGTTGGTGGTAGCCTTCTGAGTCATACTAACACCCTATTCAGGTTGCCTAATCAGTAGCAGAACAGACTTTGCTGTTGCAGGATAGGTTAAGGGAAAGGTCCCAAGATTAGATTGCTGATTGGAGATTGGTTGAGGGAACCAGATATGGTTTGATACCCTCTTGGGAGTCACTAGAATTTTTTCTCCCAGTTTCATTTTAGACACATAATACCTATACAGGCATTGCATGCTTCCTTTCAGTTGAGTATTGAATTTCCTACCTCAGTTATTCTTGTGACATTTGTACTGTTATGATTATATATGCTTATTCAATTTCTAATTTACTTCCATTGGTGATTTACTCTAAACAAAGAGGTATAACCACCTCAAAACTGCCTTAACAGACCCTCACTGATAGTCAACAGCCTCTTGTATATGGGGAGGAATGCATGTGGTCATGTGGTGAACTGGATCGGGGCACCGTTGCGTGGCACCAGGTTCGGGACGTTACAAGTGCCTTGCGCAACTCTATTTCAATGAAGTTATGAGACTACATGGATCCCCTATCCCAATTGTGTATTATGGTGATCCATGATTCCCATGAAAATTATGGAAAAGTCATCAAAAAGCTTTGGATACTTAGCTTTGATTGAGTAATTCTTATCACTCTCAAACGGAAGAAAAATCCGAAATGAAGATCCAAACATTAGAAGACATGTTGAGATCATGATCACTTGACTTTCATTGTATGTGGGGTCAATATTCACCTTTGGTAGAGTTTTCCTTCAATAATAGTTTCCATTATAGTATTTAAATAACACCCTATAAAGCATTGTATAGAAAGATATGTTGTACACCAATATATTGGAATGAAGTTGGTGAAAGGAAGATAATGGCTGGAGCCTGTAGAGGAAACAATGATAAATATAATGACTATTCAAACCCATATCAATGTAGCTCAATGTAGGAAAAATAGATATACTTATAATTTAAAATAAGGATTTGAAATTTCAAGAGAGAGATCACATTTTTTTAAAAGTATCTCCCTGAAAGGGTGTTATAATATTTAGAAAGAATGGGATACTGAGTTTAAGGAACATTGTCCCTTTTAAAATTCTGGAGAGAATTGGAGTTGTGGCTTTTCATTTGGAAATATTTCTTTGCCTTTCTAAGGTAGAAAATGTGTTTCATGTCTCATTATTGAGAAAGTGCATACCATACCCAACACAGGTTCTCAATTCTAAAGGTATAGAATTAGAACCTAACTTATCTTACTATAACAAGACTTTACATATTATTGACAGTAAATAATAGGTGTTGAGGAATGGAGAAAATCATCAGGTAAAGGCTCTTTGAAAAAATCATAAAATTGAAGAGGTGACGTGGGAGCATGAGTAACTTATGAATAAGAGCAACCCAAATATTTTTATGAGGAAACATTCTGGTAATTTTGAGGATGAAATTTTTATAATGGGGAAGAATGTAGTACCCAAAGAATTTAAAAAAAATTATATTGAATTCATAAAATATTTATTCTCTATGAAACAATTATTTTTCATAACCTACACAATAATCATAGTTTTTCCAATTCTGTGTTTTGAATTTCAAAAATCAAACATACACAATTGTGATCAGAAAGATATTTATAGTCGGATAGGATCAAATTATATTTTTTGGGAATAGTAACTTTACCCTTATAAATAGTAATATTACATTATGAATATTAATATGACCCTTATGAAGAGTAACCTCACCCATTTAATTAGAAGTGAAATTTAGGCACCTTATAAATTAGAGTGAATATTTTTAAAATTAATAATTAAGTGTTGATATTTATTGATTAATAAATATTTAATTAAAATTATAAAATAATAAATTTATTTAAAATTAAATTCATTTTCATAAATTTTATTCAAAAATAAATATTTTATTGACCTATTATTTTAGGATAATTTTATGAGACCACACTTAATTTTTAAAAGTATTATAAAATCTGTCTTAAATTAAAAATATGTATTTTTCAAGTAAATAATTATTTAATTTAAAAATAAAATTTCACAGATTTACAAAATTATTTTGATAAAATTGAGTCATTTGATTAATTATACACATCAAAAAATGGTTGTGGTGAATATTTGATATTTTTCTGAAATTCTTGAATTTTTTGTGAATAATAGAATACAACAATTTATGGTATAAATATATTATAAGATAAACACTATATTATATTAATAATATCTAATGTAAGAGAACTTTGTTCAAATTCACATGCACTTATTACTATTTTTGGTCAAAAGAATCAACTCTATTGCTATTCTTGAGAAAAATAATAAAATAATGAATAAGATATTCAAAAAGAACACCTCTCCTCTACTATAAAATCTACCCCTCACTCCCTCTTCTCTTCAATCCTCTAATCCTTGAAGCTTTTCAAAGTTATACCTAAGTACTCTTCCCTAGTACCTAATAACTTCCAAGAGCCCTTGGTCTTTCCAAAATATCAAAACCCCTTCCCTTAAGGAGGTTCTCAAGGAAGTTATTGTTTCGGTGCGGATGTGCATCGGGTTTCCGTTCCAACGCTGTTCCGCCAGGACGCGTTCGCGCGTGCGCCCGTTGACCCGAGGGGATGGGCGCGCGGCTTGTGGCCCCGCAGTCCCGCTTTCCAAAGGCGGGCGGCATCCGTCCCTTATTCAGGGACGTCTGCTCCTTGATCGAAACCGAGATGATGGGATGTCGGCTCCTCCTTCCGTGGACGTCTCCTCGGAACTCGTCGCCTAATCCGGGTCTCCCTCATAGATTTAAGAATGTTCGTGAATCTCGTTCCCGGCGCCATGTCTCCATGGACACCGGTTAATTACGCTGCTTCCGCCCGGACGCTCCAAGGAGTCTGGTCGGGGCAGCAACCTGCGGTGAGGAGACCGGGTAGCTCTGGGTGTTGGGGGCGTGTCTTGACAGTGTGGCTCTGCATTCTGCCTTCCTTCCCTAATAGGGCTTCTCGAAGGCGTGGTGGCCTGAGGCATCCCGCGCTGGGTGCGGGGAACTCTGTTACCTGAGGTTTTCCTCAGCTTCCCATGTTTAACACGGGGTATGCCGTGAGTTTAACGTCTAGCGGGGACGGCATCGGACTGATCAACACGAGGAGTGGATCAGGTGACAGAACCCCTTGCGGGGAACCTCTGACGCTGGGGCCAGCTCATGGGCGGCTTCCCGAGTGAAGTGGAGTGGAATGAAATGGCATGACCCCACCGGGATGTGGTGGCCCGGGTAAGGATCAGGATGATGATGGAGTGAAGAGCTTGGAACTCGTAGAGGCTTCCTACGTACCGCGCGTTAGCGCGGATCAAAGTCAGCGTAGTTCGGATATACAGTTTAACGTCATGCTGGACGATGGCAAGCCGACTCACAAGGAGGTCGAGGCCGCCAGGCGGAGGATTGAACCGAACCACCTCGCACATAGGGGGATGGGACGGCCGGGTGGATCACAGTTTCACGTCATGCTGGACGTTGGCAAGCCGACTCACGAGGAGGTCGAGGCCGCTGGGCGGAGGATTGAACCGAACCACCTCGCACAGAGGGGGATGGGACGGCCGGGTGGATCACAGTTTCACGTCATGATGGACGTTGGCAAGCCGACTCATGAGGAGGTCGAGGCCGCCGACACGCACAAAGTGGGTGGATCGCAGTTTAACGTCTTGCTGGACGATGGTGTTTGGGGCTTACACTCTAAGGAGGCCCATATGCGGCAAAGCTCAGTTGGAGAGGGACTTGGGCCGAAGATGATAGACACCTCGATCCCTGTCACGCCCTCTACTGGCTTCGGCAGTGGGGAAGCACAATGGAGATACACACGTGCAGTCTCCCACAAGGGCGGATTCATAGGTGAATCGACGCAAATGTGAACCCAGGTGGGGTCCACTGATGGACGAACCGACGTGAATACGACCGGGACGACCAGGTGGCGGGCATGAACCTCAGAGAGGCTTCCTACGTACCCTGTTTAGAAGACAGGGATCAAAGTCCACGTAGTTCGTTCTTCTGTCAACCGAACCACCTCGCGCAGAGGGGGATTGAACGACCGGGTGGATCACAGTTTTACGTCATGCTGGACGTTGGATAGCCGACTCATGAGGAGGTCGAGGCTGTGGGGAAGCACAATGGAGATACACACGTGCAGTCTCCCACAAGGGCAGATTCATAGGTGAATCGACGCGAATGTGAACCCGGGAGGGGTCCACTGATGGACGAACCGACGTGAATACGACCGGGACGACCAGGTGGCGGGCTTGAACCTCAGAGAGGCTTCTTATGTACCCTATTTAGAAGACAGGGATCAAAGTCCATGTAGTTCGTTCTGTCAGGACTTACGCACTGAGGCAGCCTGAGTGCGGCAAAGCTCAGCTGAGGGGAAACTTGGGCCGAAGGTGAGAGACCTCGACTCCTGTCACACCCTCTACTGGCTTCGGGAGTGGGGAAGCACGATGGAGATGCACATGTGCCGTCCCCCACAAGAAACTAGGGTTTTGTAATACCCTACCCCCATGGGCGAAGGCCACTCCAACCCCGACATCCCTGCAGAGACGAGCGGGTGGGGGCCACATCCAAACCGGGGGGAGGACCCTGCGTGCGGGGCACAGGATCGGGTGATGCGGACGGTTTAACGTCTTGCCGGACGAGGTACAGTTTAACGTCGTGTGTTGAGGACGAAGATGCTTGGTAGTTTAACGTCTTGCAGTGCGGACGTGGTGCAGTTTAACGTCATGTTGGATGAATGCTGAACAGTTTAACGTCTTGTAGCTCGGAAAAAGATGCGTTGTAGTTTAATGTCTTGCCGCGCGGATGAGGATGCGTGGAAGTTTAACGTCTTGCCGTGCGGATGAAGATGCGTGGCAGTTTAACATCTTGCCGCGCGGACGAAGATGGTGCCGCCAATGGGTCCGTGTCACTTCGCGCGAGCCTGGAGGGCCGTGCGGAAAGACAACGCACGGTGCGGGCACCCAGGATGAGGATCATCGGGCGCCACGCAGGCGGGTACCCTCAAGGGGTCAAAGGTGGCGACCCCGGCGGTTTGCGCGCAAAAGAGGAGCTTGGCGCGCAATACCGTGGGTCGGCGCGCAATTGGGCGGGCTGGCGCACAATTGGGCCAGCCCTTTGCGCGCGGATGCTTGAGTTTGCGCGCACCGGGCTTCGTATAGCGCGTGGGGGCAACGGCTCATTCTTTAAAGAATGACCTCTTTGCAAAAAAAGGGGGGCGCGCGCAATCAGGCTGGATTGCGCGCACCCGGGGGGCAATTGCGCGCAAGAAGCTTCTTTTGCGCGCGGAAGGCTTCGGGTCAGGGATTTGTTCAAAGGAAAGAAGCCAACGGGATTGCGCGCGGAGGCGAACCCCGAGGCTTGATTGCGCGAAATGAAGAGGTTACCTGAAGATCGGAATTGCGCGCGGAGGGGGCTGGATTGCGCGCATGAGCGACCCTTCGAATTCTGGCAACCTTAAAAACGTCGGGGGTCGCCTTATATTTATAGGCAACCCCGGGCACAGAATCCGGTTCGCGGGCGCGTAATTTCCTTCGCGGGCGCGGAATCGGGGCCCGGCGCGCAAGGGAGTCGCACGGGCCACGGTTGCGCAAAATTGCGCGCCGGCCCGGCGCATTGCGCGCATCCCGGGAGGCTTGCACGCCAGACTTAAACTTTGCACGCGGGCCTCCAAAATTCCGCGCAGGGCCTCCGGTCCCTCAGAAACGTGCTTCTGACTCCGAATATCACTTCGCTTTCCGCATCCGGGACTTCGTTTGAGGAGCAACAGACTTTTCCGGCATCTACAAAAGCCCCCCCTCGGAATCTGATCGGCGAGAGGTCGCAACGATCGGGTTCCGAGGGAGACGCCGGAATACAGAAGTCCTGGGCGGCGCGGGACCTGGGCGCGCAAAAAGGGTGTCGGGCGTGAAATTCGCTGCCTCGATCGCGCAAAGCGCGTTTCGTGCGGCACGGAATCCCGGCCTCGCCTATAAATGGGGGCCCGGGGATCCGCGTGCCGTACATAGGCTTTTCCGCGCGATAAGCTTCCAAGCTCTCGTGCGCGAAATTGCCTCCTTCGGCGCGAAATCCGCCCGTTCAGCGCGCAAAGCCATCCAGATTTCGGCCTGATTTTGCGCGAACACCCGGGGCTTTACGCGACTGACTTCCTGATTGCGCGCCGTCCACTAGGATTGCGCACCAGCCTTCAAACTTCTCTACCAGCCTCTCCCGATTCCGCACACTTCATCCCTTAACCCACACGACCCCCGGAGCTTCTGAGATGGCCGCGAATCAAAGGAATGAGGGGGATGCCACCATTCGCAGAGCTGAGATGGCGGCGAACGGGGAGGTCTACGGAGCCAAGGAGATTGTTTCCAACAATCAATCCTTGTTCGACTTGCTGACGCTGGCCCAGAAGACATATCCGCTGTCGGACAACCTGCCGCTCTGGAACTATGGCATCCTGGATGAGGTTCCGGTGCCAGGGTTCGAGGTTGATGCGCCACGGACCTGGGTGACTCGGGAGGACGAGCTGCCCCGCTATAACATCACCAACAATGGGCATCCTGCCAGGGAGACCAGGCACCTAGATGTCTATGTCCTGAACCCGAGGACGCGAACCATTGCCGGGAGTGAGCCTACTGCGGAGAACTCTCCAGCCCTCTACTCGAGCACATACCGCCAGAGTGTCACTGACGACACCAAGGGCTAGCTGAAGGACTGGGACTTGCGGTCTGGGGGCAATTTTACCAGTGAGTGGGCTTGGGCATTCTGGGTATGCCACACCTGCGATCACTTCGCAGAGGAGCTGCGGTACATCGGCCTGTTTGAGGCGGTGTGGACGTCGCAGTTCCACTTCTACCAGCAGTCCGAGCTCGGGCCGGAGCTGTTCACCCGCTGGTCCCCGGATACCAACACCTTCCATATTCACCATGGGGAGGTCAGCATCGGTCTCTGGGACATCCACTGCATCGGAGGTATCCCGCTGGAGGGTTACCAATACGACGAGTTCCTGCCTCCGAGGAACACCTGGGGTGATAGGTCACGGACTCCCATCCTGACATGGCATCTACTGGACCTGGCTACGGAGCGGCTCGGGGTCAAGGACTTCCACAAGGACATAGCCTACAAATAGTGGTTCAGCCAGTTCTTGGAGCATGACCCCGCGGTCAGGATGCCAGGTAGGGGGAAGCGGTGCCCTACCGCGGCTCAGAGGAGACGGAACGGGTCGTACTGGCGGGTCCTAGAGACGGGCGACTACCGCTCATGGGGGTACCACGTCATCGAGGCCCGGGACCCAAATGTCCGGTACGCGGCGTTCCTAGCCGCCTTTCTGAGTGGGTGGCTCCTTCCAGTGCGGGACGCGAGGATGGGTGTCCGCCCGACAACACTGGTGATGGCGGGCGCCATGGCAGCCAACAAGAGATATAGCCTCGGGGTCCCAGTGCTGGCTAAGCTGTACGCCATCCTGGGACGCATCTCGCGAGGGGGGTCTCCACGAAGGATCTGTTGGCCCTTTCAGTTCTTCCACGGCTGGGTGGCTGCTCACCTCGGTGGGTACACGTTTCCAAACGACGTCATTCCTCCGGGCAACGGCCTGCGACCCTCCCTGCTGAACATCGCGGGGGTCGCTCCGATAACCCTAAATGAGGAGGGCATGAGGATTCGGATTGGCAATCATGCCAATTTCAACTTTGGCCCGTTCCCCACTCCCGTCGGCCAGATTATCGACAATGGGCAGGGTCCGCTGGAGCAGCACGAATACTTCCTGAGCATGTGGGGCGGGGTGCTCGTGACTCGGATCGACGGGAAGGTGATCTGCGAGCCGTACGTGCCAACCCGGTTTTCCAGGCAGTTCGGGTGCCTTCAACGGATGCCGAAGAGGGTATTCACTGCCGTCCGGGATGAGACGAACCCTTGCGTCCTTCGCCAGATGTGGCTAATGTTTGCCGCTTTTGTCTTTGGCGACGTCATCACTCTCCCTCATACCGGGGTCGACGCATGCTTGGAAACCGAGTACGCCGAACACTGGGCCATCGCGTACCCCGAGGGGCTTCTACGGAAGCCAGTTCGGCGGCTCGAGGTCACCCGTACGGAGACCGGGCGTCAAGGAAGGAGGCGAAGCGCCGTTATGCGGGGGAGAACGGAGGCGCGCCCAGCAGCGGAGCCGGCGCGAGCAGGGAATTCGGCGGCAGGCACATCGCAGGCTGCCGCCACGACTTCAGCGCCCGGAGAGGGGACACATGCGGCGGTCGGGGAGCGGCCCGGGAAGCAGGTAAGGCGTCTGCTCAAACCCTCCCACGATGCAGTCTTCCCGACGCTGTGGTCGGCCTGGATGACCCTGCGGCAGTCGCTGGGGACCGAAATCATCTGGAAAAAGATAATCAGTGAAGGAATCCATCTGCCAGAGGTCGGGCGCCTCCAGGTCGCCGATAGGGTGAACTTCCACCGGCGGTATGCGTATCTAACGGCCATGGACGAGTACGCGCGCCAACGTGGTCAGCGTGCGGAGCCATCCCTTCTGGTGAAGGTGATGCTCGATCTAGAGCCTGTTCCAGAACAGATGCCGCCGGTAGAAGGTAATAGTGACGATGACTCCGAGGAAAAGGAGGAGACGGGGGAGGATGAAGGCTCTGAGGGGAGGTCCCATCCGGGGAGCCCGCGGGAGAGCGGCGAGGTGGCCGGCTCTAACAATATTGATATCACTGAGCTCCTCGAGGTCCGCTTCTATCCCTACTCAACCTGCTTCATCCATTCTCTTATGCAGCTTCTAACCCATTTCTTCATCTTCCTCAGGAGTGCACGGATGCTGGTCAAGCATCCTCAGCAGGAGTATGAGAGGCGCCAGCAGGACAGGGCAGGGGCTAGACACCTATCATTGAATTGATAAGCGCCGAGGGGTCCCCTGCTGCAACTGCTCCTGCGGCGGCTGGGACAGCGAAAGACGACGCTCTGGATTCCCGTAAGTCTTCTCCCTTCACTGTTGGTGCTTGCCGTTGACGATCCGTGACTAACCACGGCATGCCTTGCGCATTGATCTCAATACTGGAGGCTCGTCGGGCTGTCGAACCCGGGCCATCCACGAGTGGACCAGTGGCAGACATACCGCCTCCCCCGGAACAAGCTTCTCACACCGAGTCGGCCCCACCAACTGCTGATCAGGGGGCAACGGACGCCGGAGGTGCTTCCATCGGAGAGAGGTCGGGGGCTGACGAGGGTGTCAACGCCGCTGGGGCGAGAGAAGGAGGTCGCCAAATGTTGGGGAACCTATCCGCCATGAGGACATCCCAGGGGCGGACCCTGCAGCAGACCTGCTGGCTGCCTTCCCTGCCTACCGGCCTGCCGACCCTGAGGAGATGGACGAATCAGACACGGAGGCGGTCGAGGAGATCCGAATAACGCACTGTAGGGGGTGGAAGTGAATCCAGCGCTTCCTCACGCCAGACCCATCGGAGTGGCTGGGGTGCATGGGATCGCTTCAAACCTGGCTGCGCTTCCTGTGTGTCGGGGGAGCTGATGCTCAACGCCTCCATCTAACGGTCCATGATTTCATGGCCGAAAAGATGCGCGAGAGCCGCTGGCGTGCCGACGTCGCACAATGTCGGGACATGTCGGAGAACACGCGGGCGCTCCTTGTGGCGGAGCAGGAAGTCCGGCGCCTCGAAGGGCAGGCGGCAGAGAAGGAGGCCTTCGTCGCAGCGTGTACTGAGCTTGTGGAGCAACTAACGGCCCAGCTGGATGACGCTCAGGTACAGCTGACGGAGGCGGGCCACCAGATGGTCACACTTCAGGTCGAGCGGGAGCGTGCACAAGCCCGGATCGGCGAGTTGCGCGCTGCGGCCGCCGACGAAGAGAGGGCATGCAGGGAGCGAGAAGCAGCTCTGGAGGCTTCCAGCCAAAGGGTAGCGGCATTGGAAAGACTCATTCAGCACGCTAATCCCTAGGGGCTTCGTTTTTGCCATTTCCAGGACATTTTGCTTCTGCTACTCAATGTATGAATCACCATATTTATCTGCGTCTCTTGGCTTAACATGCTCAACCACAATTTGTTATCTCGCGGGAGCGTTAACCAAGCTTCAGGCATCCATAATTGGGCCTGGATTTCTAAGGAAAAGAGGGAGGTCATTCCTAGGAAAGGAGACCTCAGACCTAATCAATGTATCGTCACCCCAACTTGTTCCGACACACGAGCGGGACAACGCTAGGGGCGTTGAGATTTCATCCGAACATAGGGAAATGAGAAAGGGTGAATCGCGTCTCCCGAATTCAGAAATCCACGATGGTCGGCCTTCCAGGGAATGCCCAAGACGGCAAGCGGACAATGGATCAATTGACCATACTACTGCAATAGATAGACCGAAGGTCATCATTCGTATTGCTGGAGGCGGATCACATGTCAACGTCAATACCGCTTTGGGGGTTCCTTCAGGCACAAGGGTGGAAATCCGGATCAACAGGGCATGCGAAGCATGGGGCGAAGTGATGATTTGTTCGGACAGAATCTAACACACCCAAAATTGCGCCACCGCGGGGAAATCGTATTAGGCGGATGCACTAATCTGGCCGTGGATCACCCCAATTCTCAGACAGAACCTCTTTGACGAGGAAACTGTCGCTTCCCATCATTGCAATGGGGCATCCCGAGCCGAATCGGGGAGAATATCATAACTGCACCACTCTACCAGAAGTCAGGCCAGACGGTCGGCGACGAGGAGGGGCGGGACTTAGCGACCCTTGAGGCTGGACCCGAGTCGAGATGCCCGGGCGTTCCTACGCACTCCATCAGGCTGGAGATCAAGCCACACGTAGTTCTGGGAGTGCAGTTTTAACGTCATGCGGGACGTGGAACCCCGTTTGGGGAGATCTTAGTTTAGGGTCGTAGAGCTCGGACCATAGGGGCAGATCTTAGTTTAAGGTCTTAGAGCTCGGACCATAGGAACCTCAAAGTACGCCACATCGTTGTCCTATCCCCTGGATATGCGAAGATGCACTGAGGGATAGTGTCAAGAGTGTCGAGGTTTCACCTGGTCAGAATGGGAGGTGGAAAATGCAATGTGAATCATGCGACCATTCACTCAAGGACTGGGGACACCGGCGTAACGATATGGGAGTACTGCCGACCGTGGCGGAAAAGCAGCATCAATATCGCACTGACCGTTGATGGAATGAGGCAGCAAACGAGCATCAACTCCTCAATCGCAGGATTCATATCGACTTGCTGCCCGAGGCCCTTGGGGGTACCAGCCCGAGTTGGTGGGAGAGCACTGAGGCATTGTGTCCAGACCGCTCACGGGGGCTCCACCCAGGGCGTAGGCGATGAGTCCGAATGAAAAGGGGCATGAATCCTGGAAAGTGGAAGGAACCTGACCAAGCTGAACCTGACCCTCCTGGAAATAAACCAGAGTACTCTTGACACCGGTGGACCACTGCAAGGGGTCGAGGGACACGCCTTGAGGGTGACCTGAAGGCGGCGGATTCCCCAGAGAAGGGGGAATCTCTAAGAGGTGGGGCTGGACCCGAAGTTTCAAACATCCGGGCGTTCCTACGTATCCCATGAGGATGGGAATCAAGCCACATGTAGTTCTTGAAGGGCGGAACAACACAATCGGGCACCAGCGCGGGGAGGGGTGCGGGTCTAGTCCTCGCACCCAGAAGAAGCGGCATTTGATATTTCTTGTTTGTCCTTAAAAGTGGATGGTTTTTCTTTGTGCAGCGACAAGCCTGTGATTAAGAAATCTCTAGCGTCGCCACAATAATCAAGCCATGAAAGGCATTGATAAATGGCGTGGTTATTAACCAACGCCCAACGTGAGTGTCCCCTGAGGAGAACATCACGATGCAGTGCCGTTTCTCGTCGGGCGACCAAGACGATCACAGTTTACGGTCGTGTGGTAAGACCAGGCAACACAGCAGAGGTGGGGACACATCCCAGCCTTGCGGTCACGCACGATTCCAGGAGAAGGATCCTGGGATAGGGGCCTGCGTATGCCCATCACCTGAGGGGCGGAGATGCTAGCCTCCAGCTATGCTGGGCCCAGAACGCGATTGTTCGGGCGACTCCTTCATCCTTATGGGGACGAGGGTCCAGCTACACATGGCCCTTAGGGAGGACATCAGCATATATACCTGGTGCTCATATCGTGGGAGTCTCGAAAGACACCATTACCCTGGTTGGTCTGCCTAACATGTAGAGGTGTACTGAAGGTCAGTATGAAGAGAGTGTCGAGATTCCACTACAACGCACAAAGGCGGAGTGTGATAAGTACTGTGCAACCAACGTCCAGAGCCCGAAAGAGCCGACATGGCGATCAAGGATGTCGCTGGCCATATTCGCAACACATCATCTGATCACGTCAGCTTAGGATGAGGCAATAAAACGAGCATCAACAGCTCAAGCGCAGGATTCATATCGATTTGCGGCCCAGGACCCGCCGGTAAATCGACCCGGAGCGGCAGGAGAGCACTGAGGCATTGTGTCGAAACCGCTAACGAGGATCCCTTTGAGTGAAGTCATGAACAAGAGGAAGCGCAAGGCCTGACAAGTAACACAATACTGGTCGGGATTTAATCTGACACTACGGGTCATAGACCGGAGTACCCAAAACACGTTAACAGATCACCGGAAAGGGTCGGAGGACTCACCCTGAGAGCAACCAAACGACGGCAGATCCCCATGATCAACCAAGAGACGGGGCTGGACCTGAAACACAAGCGTTCAGGCGGTCCTACGTATCCCATAAAAATTGGAATCAAGCCGTACGTAGTTCTTGAAGGGCAGTTTAACGTCATGCAGGACGAAAAAGAGAGGGGGAGCGGAAGGCATCCCCAAACGTGGGGGGCGTATAGCGTGGCAAGCAAACCGACGTGAATGAGGGCATAGCTCCACGTTCACACCATACGCCATATACCCAGAGGAGCTTGGGCCAAGGGGCCCGAGATGGGATGGAAATTCCCGAAGGATGGGGCTGGGCCTGAAACATTAATGTTCAGGCGTTCCTACATATCCCATAAGGATGGGAATCAAGCCGCACATAGTTCTCGAGAGGCAGTTTAACGTCTTGCAGGACGAAGTACAGTTTAACATCATGTTGGACGGGAAAAGTGAGATCTTAGTTTAAGGTCGTAGAGCTCGGACCATAAGAACCTCGAAGTATGCCGCATCGTGGTCCTATCCCCTGGATATGCGAAGATGCACTGAGGGATAGTGTCAAGAGTGCCGAGATTTCGCCTGGTCAGAATGGGGGGTGGAAAATGCAATGTGAATCATGCGACCATTCACTCAAGGACTGGGGACACCGGCGTAACGATATGGGAGTACTGCCGACCGTGGCGGAAAAGCAGCATCAATATCGCACTGACCGTTGATGGAATGAGGCAGCAAACGAGCATCAACCGCTCAATCGCAGGATTCATATCGACTTGCTGCCCGAGGCCCTTGGGGGTACCAGCCCAAGTTGGTGGGAGAGCACTGAGGCATTGTGTCCAGACCGCTCACGGGGGCTCCACCCAGGGCGTAGGCGATGGGTCCGAATGAAAAGGGGAATGAAGCCTGGAAGGTGGAAGGAACCTGACCAAGCTGAACCTGACCCTCCTGGCAATAAACCAGAGTACTCTTGACACCGGTGGACCACTGCAAGGGGTCGAGGGACACGCCCTGAGGGTGACCTGAAGGCGGCGAATTCCCCAGAGAAGGGGGAATCTCTAAGAGGTGGGGCTGGACCCAAAGTTTCAAACATCCGGGCGTTCCTACGTATCCCATGAGGATGGGAATCAAGCCACACGTAGTTCTTGAAGTGCAGTTTAACGTCATGCGGGACGAATGCTGAACAGTTTAACATCTTGTAGCTTGGACGAGGTGCAGTTTAGCGTCATGTAGGACGATTGCTAAACAGTTTAACGTCTTGTAGCTCGGACTAGGTGCAGTTTAACGTCATGCAGGACGAATGCTGAACAGTTTAACGTCTTGTAGCTCGGACGAGGTGCAGTTTAACGTCATGCAGGACGAATGCTGAACAGTTTAACGTCTTGTAGCTCGGACGAGGTGTAGTTTAACGTCATGTAGGACGAATGCTGAATAGTTTAACGTCTTGTAGCTCGGACGAGGTGCACTTAGGCAAAGTACTGCTTGAGGAACCTAGCGTTGGTGGGAGGAGTAACACGCTCACCATCCATAGTTGCTAGGGAGTACGCTCCATTGGGATAGACCTTGTGGACGACAAAAGGTCCCTCCCACTTGGGCTCCAACTTGGGCGGCTTCCTGCCAGGGATCATTGGCGCTCTCAGGGCCAGTACTAGGTCACCCTGCATGAAGGAGCGGAGGCGAACTTTCTTATTGAAAGCTCGAGCCATCCTGCTTTGATGACTCTCCAAGTTGTGCAAGGCGCGAAGTCTATTCTCATCCAGTGCTTCCAAATCGACCAGACGGGCTTCAGCAGCTCTATCCGGCGCTTGCTGGTCATAGACCGCAGTACGCAAGGACGGTAACTGGATCTCGATGGGCAGGACAGCCTCAGCTCCATACACCAGGGAATAAGGGGTCATCTGGGTGGAATTGCGAGTCGTCATTCGATAAGCCCAGAGGGCGTTGGGGAGCTTGTCTGGCCAACTCTTCTTGTTCTGACCAACCATCTTTTGCAGAATGTTAGTGAGGGTTTTGTTAAACGCCTCAATCTGTCCATTCGCCTGCGCATGATAGCGAGATGTATGGTTCGAGCGAATGTTGTACTTGGCGTACAACTTCTTCAACTCGGCCGCTCGGAAATTGGCTTCGTTATCCGTGAGGATAGCGTGAGGCACCCCAAATTGAAAAATGATGTTATAGGTCACGAAGTCTGCGACAGAACAGGATTTGACCTCTCTGAGCGGGATCGCCTCTGCCCATTTGGAGAAGAAGTCGGTGGCGGTCAGAATGAACCGGCACTGGCGAGCCGTCGCCGGTGGGTAAGGTCCCACAACGTCCAACCCCCAGACTGCAAAGGGCCAAGAATACCTGGTGGTATGGAGAAGCTCCGGCGGCCGATGCACAAAGTTCGCATGAACCTGGCACGCATGGCACTTCCTGGCATACTCGATGCAGTCATGGATCATGGAGGGCCAGAAGTATCCCAACCTCCAAATCTGGTGGGACAGCTTCGGCCCAGTCTGGTGGGCGCCGCATGAACCAGCATGAACCTCTTGCATGACTCGCGGGATCTCAACTCCTTGAAGGCAACGGAGGAGAACACCATCAAATCCGCGTCTATAGAGGATCTGCTCCAGGTCGGGACTGCTCTGGAGGACAAACTGCAATGCGCGGCGTCGAACTCGCTCGCACTCGGCTCGATCCGACGGGAGAATGCCATGTTGGAGGTACTCAACCAAAGGCGTCCTCCAATCATGGGCTGGTTCGACGGCCATATCTGTGGTACCCGGGGCTCCAGGCACAGGGGAAACCGTGGTGAGATTACTTACCGACGGGCTGCGATCTCCCTCCAGGATAACGGGAGTGATGAGCCTGCGGTGCATCACGCGGACGATCAGGTTGTCCTGTTCAGGCTCTGCAAGCGACGCGACAAGGCTGGACAAAGCATCTGCTCGACCGTTCTGCGACCGGGGAATATGGACGACTGCTGGCCGAGAAGGAAACTGGGCCATCAGGAGGAGGGTGCACTCCAACAATGGCACAAGTTCCGGCTTCCTGACAACATAGTCGCCATTGATCTGCTTAACGACCATCTCGAAGTCCCCTTTCACACGCAGATGGGGCATGTCGATCTCGAGAGCTAACTCGAGGCCAGTGATGAGGGCATGGTATTCCGCCTCATTGTTGGTACAACCCTTTGACAACAGGAAAGAATATGGCAGCACAGCTTGCTCCGGGGTAATGAAGACGATACCCAAACCCACTTTGTTGAGCTTAGGATTATCAAGTCTTTTATCGGTGGGGCTCCGGGAGGCACCGTCAAAGTGCATCTGCCAGCATGGATCGACATGATCGACCGAGAGAATGGCCTCATCAGGAAAGCCTAGATCCAGCGGCTGATCCGCGGAGGTTGGGTGAGAAGCCAGAAAGTCCACCAATTCTTGCCCTTTGATGGACTTCTGAGACACGTACCTGATGTTGAACTGCTGGAGAATCACAGCCCACCGCGCTAGACGACCAGTCAACATAGGCCGACTCAGGATATATTTCAACGGGTCTACCCGAGAAACCAACTGTACCTCATGGTGCTGCAAGTACTGCCGTAATTTCTGTACGGCAAATACGAGCACCAGGCAGCTCTTCTCGACGGGGGAATACCTCACTTCCGCATTGAGGAGCATGCGACTGAGGTAATAGAGGCTATTCTATGTTCCCTCATTGTTCTTCTGGGCGAGAAGGGCACCAAGGGACCGTTCCAGGGCGGTCACATAAAGGACCAGCGGCTTTCCGGATACGGGCGACATCAGAACAGGAAGTTGAAGCAAGTACTGCTTGATTTCCTCGAAAGCGGTCTGACACTCTTTATCCCATACATAGGTGGTGCCTTTCTTCATGAGCCGAGAAAAGGGCTTACACTTGCCGGCCAGATTCGCAATGAATCGGCGTATATAGGCTAAGTGGCCTTGGAACCCTTGCAGCTCCCGGATGTTACCTGGGGGAGGCATCTGGCTAATCGCCCTGATCTTCTCCGGGTCGATCTCAATACCCCGGTACCTTACCACAAAGCCAAGAAACTTCCCATAGGTAACCCCGAAGGCACACTTCAACGGGTTCATCTTCAGACGGCGAGACCGGAGGAAGCCGAACATTTTCTCAAGATCTTTGAGATGGTCCTGACGCCGGTGTGATTTGACCACCAAGTCGTCGACGTAGCATTCCACCAGTGTGCCGAGGATTGGCTTGAATATGCGGTGCATCGCCCGTTGATAGGTGGCACCTGCATTCTTCAGGCCGAAGGGCATGACCTGGTAACAAAAGATACCTTGGGGGGCCTTGAAGGCAGTGAACTCCTCATCCTCAGGGGCCATCCGGATTTGGTTGTATCCGGAGTATCCATCCATAAAGAAGAGGGCTTGGAATCCTGTCGTGGCATCAATCAATAGCTCTGTCACCGGAAGGGGAAAATCATCCTTCGGACAGTGGCGGTTGAGATCGCGGAAGTCGATATAGACTCTGATCTGCCCGTTCTTCTTCCTGACCGGCACAATATTGGCCAGCCATTTGGGGTACTGAACTTCCCTCATGAAGTTGGCTTTGATAAGCTTGTCAACTTCGGCCTCAACCATGGCACCGTGGGATGGGTGCATCTTCCTGGGAGGCTGCTTGAACCCGCGATGGTTTGCCGGGAGACCAAGGCGGTGGACGGCTACCTGAGGATCTAGACCCGGCATCTCATCATAGCCCCAAGCGAACACATCACGGTGCTGCCTGAGAAAGTCCACGTACTGCTGCCGCTCCTCAGAGGGCATGGCGGCGCTGACCAATGTGGGTCTTGGATCTGCCTCGGTTCCAAGGTTCACTTGTACTAACTCATCGACCGTGGAGAAGACGCCCTCCTCAAAGGCTGGGGGTGCATCTTCCATGTCCTCTCCACTCGGGGAGGGACCGTCCACGGGAGAGACTGTGTTGGAAACTGCATTGGGGCTACCAGATCCTGCTGGGCCGCTGGTGCTGGCACGGGCGTTCGCGGTCATCTCATCAGGAGACTCACAGGCCGTCGAAACCATGGCTACGTCCAACCGATGGATCGGGAGGATGTAAGCGTTATCCAAACTTGCCCAGGGATCGCTTGCAACAACGATAGGCTCAACCTCACCTGCCAGGATCTGCTTGTCCTTGCTCTTGTAATAGTCCGCGTCTAGATAGCGAGCTTCACATGAGGAAAAAGGAGAGGCATCTCCCTGAAGCACGCCTACTCGACCATTGAGGGAGTATTTAAGGCCTTGGTGGTATGACGAGGGAACCGCCGCAAGAAGGTGGAGCCATGGCCTGCCCATCAATGCGTTGTATGCAGTGTCCTGAGAGACTACCATAAATTCGGTGTTGGCAATCAGGCCACCGAACTGGGTCTTCAAGCGTATCTTTCCGACCGGAGTTTGCTCGGTGCGGTCGTACCCCTGGATCCTGAGGTCGGAGGGAATCAAGTCATCCTCTGACAACCCCAATCTCCGGAGCGTCCGAGTTGGAATCAGGTTAATCCCGGACCCCATGTCGACAAGACAGCGCCGGACTTCAAGGCCATTGAACTGGCCAGTGACATACAGCGGACGAATGTGCCCCTGTATAGGAGGGTCTTCATCCTTACCAGAGAACGAGATAACCGCCTGGCATTCGGCGTCCTCAATCGTTTCGGCGTGAAAGGCCTCTGCAGCCGCAATCTCCGTCTCAAACTGGTGGGGGCTCTTTAGGGCTTCGGCGAGCGCCTCGCGCATTTCAGGTGACATGCGCAAAGCCTCAAGGATGGAGAGCCTTGCTGGGATGTTAGCCAAGTGCTTTAGGACATCATACTTCTTGGCCAAGCACGATCCCCTGGTTGCAGGAGGTTGCTCTGCGGTTGGAGGCATGAGGGGCCTCGCCGTTTGGACCGACGGCCGACTGGTGCTTGGCGCATCTCGCTGTTCACTGGTTGAAGCCCGGGAAGTGGTCGCCGTACTGGGGCCAGGAGGCCTGGATGGACTCGTGGCAGGACGGAGCTGGTCGCGGCGCGGCTGAGGTGGTTCCGCCTGGTCCCACACCACAAATGGTGGCGGAGGCGAATCCGTCATCCCCTGGATGGGGGGGCTGCGCGCGCTGAGCTCGGTTTTGAGCATGCTGCCTAGTCTCAGTGGCGTGCACGGCCTGGCTAGAGGTACCAACTGCCGTGCCCCAGCGACTCCTGTTGTTGCGGTTCCTCCGACGGTGGCGACGACCGGGGACACTAGGGGGGTCCACCTGGTGTTCTTCAACGTCGGGAACCGAAAAGGGATTTACCAGCTCGACGGTATTAACCGAAGCGTACCCAATACTGTCATCGGACGAATCATGCATCACCGGGCGGATCCGAGGAGGGACCCCCATCCACGGGGGCATGAAATCACCGAGAGTGCGGGATAGTGGCAGAACTGGCGGGGTGCGCTCTTCCTTCTTGCGCCGCCGCCGTTTGCTCTTCTCGGAAGAGGCAGACTGGGATGACGATGCCGAAGCGGCACCCGCAGATTCTGGGGGCTCAGGCTGATTCAAGCGCGCACGAATGATTCCATGGGCGTGAATGACCATCTTGCGGGCCATCCAGTTATTATACTTCTGGGATCCGCGGTCGGAGACTAGCTGCCATTCGTCCTCGTCGCCACTATCATCATCTGATCCTACGAACACACCCGCCACTTGTGCTGGAGCTGGGCCCAACCTGATTACATTGTTGTTAATCTGGTCTTGGAGCCAGTCCTTAAACACGTAGCACCGCTGGATAGTGTGCCCCAGGGTCCGATGGTAAGGGCAGTAGCGCAGGTTATCCGTGAGATGCGCCTCCTCTGGCCTCCAGCACTCAGGCAGTCGCACAATCCTCTGCTCCAGGGCGCTCCGGAAGTAACCGGGGACCTGATCCTTGTGGAATGAGTAAGTCAAATATCGCGGGCCCTTGGGATCATGGTCTTGACGAGGGGCTGGGGGGGCCAACCGAGGAGGTGGACCCTGATTATCTCGCCTGGGTTGTGGCGGTACATTACGCGGAGGGGCCGGCCGGTTCTGGGGCTGCCGCTGCTGGGCCGGGAACTGAGCCTGTGGAGGCGGATTCCTATGAGGCTGTGGAGCTGGCCTCACCGGCAGCAGCTCCAACTGCTTGGGGGCCTCTATCTGGGCAACAGCGGTGGGCTCAGCCCTGCCGACTCTCCTTGCAGGGATCATAGGATGCGGCGGGCGTGCCTGACTGGCCTGTTGCAGGGCTTCCTCAAGACGTTGAGCTTTGTCTGAGAAGTCCCTGAACCCTCCGGGGTAATTCTGAGTGATCAAGGAAGGGACCAGCTCGGTCTTGACGTTCCCGACGCACATTGTCAGCAACTGCTCCTGAGTCAATGGCATGTCAAGGGAATACGTGAGACCCTTCCATCGGGCGACGAAATCTGTGACTCGCTCATCAGGCCATTGCTTGCACTTGAAGAGGTCCGCGATATTCGTCTTCCGGGTCGTGGAACTGAACTGGTAGAGGAACTGTCTACGAAGGTCCTCCCAGCTAGTTATCGACCCAACGGGGAGCTGGCTGTACCAGACAAATGCTGGCCCTTCCAGTGTTTGGACAAAGCAGCGAAGCTTAGCGGCCTCCTGCTGTGCCGGAGTTCCCAACATAGGCCCGCACCTCGAGTTGAAATGGGCCAAATGCTGTGGTGGATCTCCAGTCCCGTTGAAGGGGGCGAAAGTGGGATTCCTGAATCCCGGAGGTGCCGACATGTCATCCACCCATGCCGGGTATGGCTTGCTGTCCGGTGGGATCGCCACTTGCCGAGTCTCCAAGGCTTCCAAGCGGGCGATGAGTGCCGCCATTGGATCGTCCGGACATGGGTTCCAGTCCTGGTGAGGATCTCTAAACACGAGCACATTACATGGCTCTTCAATCGGGTCGTTGACCGGGTCGTCGAACTCGGCAGCTCGTGGGATGGCGGGCGGAGCGGCCCTTGGGGCAGCGGGAGGAATCTGAGCGGGGTCTCTCAGGTAGTCACGCCACCCGGGAGGGTGTGGTGAAGCGTACCGCGCCCTCTTGCCATAGGCAACGACCTCTCCCCTGTCGGAAAACACGGCACAATCACGGTTGCCCGGGAGAGTCTCATCGAGGAGTGGCTGTTCCTGTCCCTGCTGTCCTGGCCTAGGATCACCGTAGTCAGGCCGCCGCTCTGCAGCGCGCTCGACGAGGAGCTGGTCAACTAGCTTCTTCTGCTCGGCGAGCTGTTGACGTAGCGTGGCCTTCTCGGGATCCTCATCCGCCCTCTTCACGGAGGCAGATGGGTTGGCGTGCTTTATAGCCCCACCGTGCTCTTTACCTTTGCTGACGTTCCGGCTCAACGTCAGTGCTTCAGTGGGTGTGGGGAGACCCAGGAGGTTCCTCTGGTGACGAGTAAATCTCACTGAAGGATCCAACGATGGCTTGTCTTCGGGGGGAGAGCCCCCGCCGAGAAGTTCCAAGTCGTTCCCCTATCCCGACAGGTCCGCCATATTGACCGTTTCCGTCCCTGGGGATGTACCCTCAGGGCCACCCCGTGAATCGGGCTGTCGGCGAATCGCACGGAAGCGTAGGGCAGCGTACTGACCCCATCCACGGATATACACGTGGGGGTGGCTTCCTCGATAACCTTGCGGAGTACTTGAAAACACTCAACGCATAGCTGTTGGAGGGCCTCGTGGTGCCCAAATGACCCGGGGTGGCGAACCGCGGGGAGCGTGGCCAAGTCGACCTGACGGCACTGCTCACCAAGATCTTCCAGGTGCACTTGACTCCCGGGATATGGCATTTGTAGGCAGTGAAGACGGGAGTGAGTCTCCCGGAGAGTTCGGTGGAAGCATTCGAACACATCTGGGGTGAGTGATTCGGGTGCATCAAAGTCCGGTCCTGCGACTGGCCAGAACTTCTCAGGGAAGTGGCTCTCTGCAAGGACGGTCCAGAAGCTCCACGACTCAAACTTGGGACCCAAGTCCTGTTGGTCCTCTTCAATGACTGGGAATGGACGGGGAACCGGCAGTGGTGCCGAGGCGGGCCGCTGTGCCGGCGGGCTGGCCGACGGTGAATACGGCGAGCAGGCCGATTGGCCTCCATATCCCGGGCCGCCCTCTGAGGGTTGCGGTGCCCCAGCTACCACATCACGATAGGACGGGCCGGCGAGCGAACATCCTGCCGTAGCGTTGGTGCTCTCCGGGGGTGCACTAGATCGTGGTTCGACCGTCGGTCCCCAGAAAAAGTCTCCAGCTTCTCCGATCGAGGCAGAAGGCGCTTCCGGAGGGGCCGGTACCAACCGCAAGCTTGATCCTTGGGGGTCTACCAGGCCCTCGCTACTCCGGATATACCTTCGGAGGGAAGCGAGGATCATATCGATCTCACTTTCGGGGAGTACGAGGCTGACGTGCCGCATTCCTACCCCTGCCCTTGACTGGCGGGGGGGAGAGGGCTCTGTCGCCGAATCATACTCCGCCTCTATATCAGAGAAACGGACCGGCCGGATCTATGTCTAAAATTCCCTAACATTCCTCCCTCGACGTCAACGCCTCGCCATCCTGCCCCTGGGTGGTTCTTCGGGGCACGGCTGATCTCTGTCCTGGTGTCCTCTGGCCGCACCGGTGCTGGGGCCAAGAGGACTGGAAACCAAGGTGCGAGGAGCACCGAGACAGATATCAAAGGGGACCTGGGAAGAGATACTTCCGGGCAGGCCTTCAGGCCGGGATCGAAAGGTGGGATCACCCATACCTCTTGGATCGGCCGCACGGAGTAGACCCTGCTGGTGAATAGCGCTACCGCGAGATGGTCCGCGGTGGCTATTTCTTGTGCCAGCAACCGGGAGAGCCGACCCAACCTGCCTTTGGGGAGGTCGGGGCCTCGATCCAGGTCGGGCATAGAAGTGCCCCTGCTCAGCATGCACATGGGTCTAGTGACTAGAGCTAGCAGTGGCTTGGGCCAATGCAGCTGCTGATGCTAGGGCCCCAAGGTGGGCATCCTCTTCCGCTCGTGCCTGACGTTGGCGTCGAGACAGACGAGTCGGGATCAGCAGTGCAGGCATGTGGACAGCCCGCTCTTCGACTTGAGAAGCCTGGCGGTGGTGTCAACGTGGCCTAGCGGGAGCCCTTATCGTGGATCCCTGGAGCGGACCTCGGACAGGGTAGTCCCGGACATCCTCCACCTCATATGCATATGGGAGGGAGTTGTCGGAGCGTTCCGGGGATAAACTCCCGAAGCGGTTGGACGTCGAGGTAGGCAGCGGTGCCTCCTTGCGCGGCCCTTGGGGGCGGCGACGGTGGCGAGGTGCAGCTTCCTCGAGGTCTAGGCGAGCCATGTCCCTGGTGGGGATGACTCCCTCTTCCTCATATCTCCGCACCAAGTTGTTGATCACGCTTCTCTGGATGACCTCCGAGGGGGAGAGAGGGCGTGGTTGTCCCGCAGTTGCGGCTGTTGGGACGGCTGTGGAACGGGTGGGACCGCGCGGAGTAGCCGCGTCGGTGTTTCCCCTACCCCTGCGCCAGTGGGCGGGCGGCGATCGTGCACTGGACTGGGCGACCTGATTCCTGAAAGCAGGGAGAAGAACCCATTAACACTGACAGGAAAAAGAATCGACAACCAACCGTTAGTGCCACGACGCCTTCCGTGGGGGGGGGGACCCAGGCCATCGACGTCATGAGACAGAGTGCCCGATTTCCCTTCCCCAGCCCCTGGCGGGTTCCGTGCCCCGGCGTTGAATGCTCGACCGGGCAACATGCTAGTCTTCCAACACCTCTGAAAGCTATCGGTCTTCGTATTGAGGAGAAGAAATTCACGTCGGGTTCACCATTTTTCTGTTTCGGTGAAGATGTGCATCGGGTTTCCGTTCCAACGCTGTTCCACCAGGACGCGTTCGCGCGTGCGCCCGTTGACCCGAGGGGATGGGCGCGCGGCTTGTGGCCCCGCAGTCCCGCTTTCCAAAGGCGGGCGGCATCCGTCCCTTATTCAGGGATGTCTGCTCCTTGATTGAAACCGGGATGATGGGATGTCGGCTCCTCCTTCCGTGGACGTCTCCTCGGAACTCATCGCCTAATCCGGTTCTCCCTCATAGATTTAAGAATGTTCGTGAATCTTGTTCCCGGCGCCATGTCTCCATGGACACCGGTTAATTATGCTGCTTCCGCCCGGACGCTCCAAAGAGTCTGGTCGGGGCAGCAACCTGCGGTGAGGAGACCGGGTAGCTCTGGGTGTTGGGGGCGTGTCTTGACAGTGCGGCTCTGCATTCTGCCTTCCGTCCCTAATAGGACTTCTCGAAGGCGTGGTGGCCTGAGGCATCCCGCGCTGGATGCGGGGACCTCTTTTACCTGAGGTTTTCCTCAGCTTCCCATGTTTAACACGGGGTATGCCGTGAGTTTAACGTCCAACGGGGACGACATCAGACTGATCAACACGAGGAGTGGATCAGATGACAGAACCCCTTGTGGGGAACCTCTGACGCTGGGGCCAGCTCATGGGCGGCTTCCCGAGTGAAGTGGAGTGGAATGAAATGGCATGACCCCACCGGGATGTGGCGGCCCAGGTAATGATCAGGATGGATGATGGAGTGAAGAGCTTGGACCTCGTAGAGGCTTCCTACGTACCGCGCGTTATTGCGGATCAAAGTCAGCGTAGTTCGGATATACAGTTTAACGTCATGCTGGACGATGGCAAGCTGACTCACAAGGAGGTCGAGGCCGCCGGGCGGAGGATTGAACCGAACCACCTTGCACAGAGGGGGATGGGACGGCCGGGTGGATCACAGTTTCACGTCATGCTGGACGTTGGCAAGCCGACTCACGAGGAGGTCGAGGCCGCCGGGCGGAGGATTGAACCGAACCACCTCGCACAGAGGGGGATGGGACGGCCGGGTGGATCACAGTTTCACGTCATGCTGGACGTTGGCAAGCCGACTCACGAGGAGGTCGAGGCCGCCGGCACGCACAAAGTGTGTGGATTGCAGTTTAACATCTTGCTGGACGATGGTGTTTGGGGCTTACACTCTAAGGAGGCCCATATGCGGGAAAGCTCAGTTGGAGAGGGACTTGGGCCGAAGATGATAGACACCTCGATCCCTGTCATGCCCTCTACTGGCTTCGGCAGTGGGGAAGCACAATGGAGATACACACGTGCAGTCTCCCACAAGGGCGGATTCATAGGTGAATCGACGCAAATGTGAACCCGGGAGGGGTCCACTGATGGACGAACCGACGTGAATACGACCGGGACGACCAGGTGGCGGGCTTGAACCTCAGAGAGGCTTCCTACGTACCCTGTTTAGAAGACAGGGATCAAAGTCCATGTAGTTCATTCTTCTGTCAACCGAACCACCTCGTGCAGAGGGGGATGGAACGGCCGGGTGGATCACAGTTTTACGTCATGCTGGACGTTGGATAGCCGACTCCTGAGGAGGTCGAGGCTGTGGGGAAGCACAATGGAGATACACACATGCAGTCTCCTACAAGGGCGGATTCATAGGTGAATCGATGCGAATGTGAACCCGGGAGGGGTCCACTGATGGACGAACCGATGTGAATACGACCGGGACGACCAGGTGGCGGGCTTGAACCTCAGAGAGGCTTCCTACGTACCCTGTTTAGAAGACAGGGATCAAAGTCCACGTAGTTCGTTCTGTCAGGACTTACGCACTGAGGCAGCCTGAGTGCGGCAAATCTCAGCTGAGGGGAAACTTGGGCCGAAGTTGAGAGACCGCGACTCCTGTCACACCCTCTACTGGCTTCGGCATTGGGGAAGCACGATGGAGATGCACATGTGCCGTCCCTCACAAGAAACTAGGGGTTTGTAATACCCTACCCCCGTGGGCGAAGGCCACTCCAACCCCGACATCCCTGCAGAGACGAGCGGGTGGGGGCCACATCCAAACCGGGGGGGAGGACCCTGCGTGCGGGGCACGGGATCGGGCGATGCGGACGATTTAACGTCTTTCCGAACGAGGTACAGTTTAACGTCGTGTGTTGAGGATGAAAATACTTGGTAGTTTAACGTCTTGCAGCGCGGATGTGGTGCAGTTTATCGTCATGTTGGACAAATGCTGAACAGTTTAACGTCTTGTAGGTCAGACAAAGATGCGTGGCAGTTTAACGTCTTACCGCGCGGACGAGGATGCGTGGCAGTTTAACGTCTTGCCGTGCGGACGAAGATGCGTGGCAGTTTAACGTCTTGCCGCGCAGACGAAGATGGTGCCGCCAATGGGTCCGTGTCACTTTGCGCGAGCCTGGAGGGCCGTGCAGAAAGAAAACGCACGGTGCGGGCACCCAGGATGAGGATCATCGGGCGCCACGCAGGCGGGTACCCTCAAGGGGTCAAAGGTGGTGACCCCGGCGGTTTGCGCGCAAAAGAGGAGCTTGGCGCGCAATACCGCGGGTCGGCGCGCAATTGGGCGGGCTGGCGTGCAATTGGGCCATCCCTTTGCGCGCGGATGCTTGAGATTGCGCGCACCGGGCTTCGTATAGCGCGCGGGGGCAACGGCACATTCTTTAAAGAATGGCCTCTTTGCAAAAAAAGGGGGGTGCACACAATCAGGCTGGATTGCGCGCACCCGGGGGGCAATTGCCCGCAAGAAGCTTCTTTTGCGCGCGGAAGGCTTCGGGTCAGGGATTTGTTCAAAGGAAAGAAGCCAACAGGATTGCGCGCAGAGGCGAACCCCGAGGCTTGATTGCGCGAAATGAAGAGGTTACCTGAAGATCGGCATTGCGCGCGGAGGGGGATGGATTGCGCGCACGAGCGACCCTTCGAATTCTGGCAACCTTTAAAACGTCGGGGGTCGCCTTATATTTATAGGCAACCCTGGGCGCGGAATCCAGTTCGCGGGCGCGTAATTTCCTTCGCGGGCGCGGAATCGGGGCCCAGCACGCAAGGGAGTCGCGCGGGCCATGGGTGCGCAAAATTGCGCGCCGGCCCGGCGCATTGATCGCATCCCGGGAGGCTTGCACGCCAGACTTCAACTTTGCGCGCGGGCCTCCAAAATTCCGCGCAAGGCCTCCGGGCCCTCCAAAACGTGCTTCTGACTCCGAATATCACTTCGCTTTCCGCATCCGGGACTTCGTTTGAGGAGCAACAGACTTTTCCGGCATCTACAGTTATTTCCAAAAGTGAATCATCTTCCTTTCTCATTTAATTCCATTTAAAAATATCTTCTTTTCTTATTCTATACTTATCCTCTCTATCCAATGGATCATGATAACTCAAATATAATTTATATACTATAATTATATCATGTTAATTTAATAACCACTATCAAACACCTTACTCTTCTTAATTTATTTTATAAACAAATTTATTGTCCAGGAGGTTCCAATTTACAAGCTTTGTGGACGACGAAGTTTCGTTCTTCAAATTATTCTCCAAATATATTCATGAATCAATTTTAATGGTTGAGAAATATTTTAAAATTTATAATATAAACCTTTTTATGTTTTTTAATTAACATATTTATATAATAAAAATCAATAAAACAGAATGAGTTCGTTATGATCAATAATCATCGTATTAATCTAAATGATCATCACTAAATGTATTATGTAATGATTAATCCTCATAATATGTAACAAAATGATATATATAATCATTTAAATTTTTTATTCCCATTAAAGTCATGCAATTAAAATTCTAGAGAAATATAACAATTTAAATGAACTTCATTACTTATAATCAAGAAAACCGATAATGAAATCAAGGAAATGAACTCTCTAGAATGACAAAATTCAATCATGTAACTTATCAATAAGGCCATAAATGAACTTAATAAAAACTATATTGAAGAAAATAAATGTAGATATGGTTATGAATTATTTAATTAATTGATTTAACTTTTATTATCTAGAAAGTTAAGGTTATGTGCAGAACACCGTCAGACATATGGTAAGGGTTTTCTACCCAAACTTCCATTTTCTTTTGGGTTACTCTTATTATCTAGTTAACTTAATTAAATTATTAATTATTCTTAAATAGTCCTCATAAATTCTATTTTAATTTTCTATATATTTTTACCAATCATAATCCTTCTTTTTTTGGGGAGTTATGTGTTTTAAATGGACCTTTCATAAATTCTTCTCGATAAAAAAGCCTGTTTCAAAGGAAATTCTCAAATTCGTGCCTATTTACAAACTTAATCTACATTTTGTTTTTATCCACCATTATTTTTCTAAAATAACTCATTTTATTATTAATAAACTACATCATTTCACTTTTATTTTTATAGAAATATTTTTTTTGAAATAACTATTCTTTTTAAAGTAAAGGAGTATTTATTTTAAGAATTACTCGATGATTTTATACGAGTATTTTTATTTATTTCAACACACTTATTTGTTATTATGTTTAATTGGGATTAATTTTTTATGATATCATGTACCATGTTTTATTTAATTTTTTATGATTATTTTTATTATGGATTTGATGTCTTGATACCATTCACTACATTATACTGAATCGTTGGTGTTCATATTTAATGTTGGGGAAAGTTATTTGCATTTCATAAGTTAGTTTCAATATGAATTTATATGTTTTTTAGGTTTATCCTCATTCATATGAGGAATTAATTAGACATATTATGTTATGGGTGTTTCCCTCTTTATCCCCTCAATGCATTGGTAGGTCTTATGAGATAAACTACTATGGGGTTTTACCTGTCTATGTATGGTCTTGGCACGTGGTCTTTAAAGTATGATTATGATGTATGAAATTATTCATTAACTCGTTATTAGATTAGTATTTGATATTTCATGTGATTATTAGACTTGTAGAATATCCAAGGTTGTGTTTTATTATGGCATTATTTATTTATCTTTTATTCCTACCATAATATTTCCAAGTAAATATTTTTAAAGGCATTTGTTTTTAGTTGTTCACCATGCCTAGTATATATGTTTATGAAAAATTATGTTGTATTACATATCCTTACTAAGAATATATCCTCACCCATTTATTATGAGTCTTTTCCCGAGGTTATGAAGAATAAAATTTTGAATAAGCTTTCAAGGATGAAGTTTATTTCATTTTATATTGTATCATGTTATATTTTATTTTCCTAATGTATTATGGGTATAATGAATGTAATATGGTCTTCAAATACTACTAAACTGATCCATATTTTGAGATTTTATTCCTTGTAATCCTTCCAATGTAATAAAATAGTTCACTAGATCTGGGATTCTGAGTTCAGGGAATTACACTATTTTTATTAAAAATTGTTTTTTAGTTTAAAGATTTTAAAAAGATCATTTTTTGAAATGGTTTTAAATGTAAAATTAGTTCAATTATATTATTATTAATCCAATTGAGTTAATTTTAATCAATTTTATATTTATTATTTATTAAGGAAGCTTTTTATACTTAGGAAAACCTTTTCTTTGGAAATTTATTCTTCATCATAATTGCGGGTTAAATATTAAATTAAATCTAACTACTTTTATGAACTGAATTTGATAAAATGGATTCCATATTTTTAATAATAATAATTAATATTACGTAATATAATTATATTAATTTTTTTCATAATGAATAGTAAAAATATTAAAAATTTCATCACCAAAGATGAGGGTAAAGCTGGTTTACTAAGGGTTAAACTAAAAAGATAATGGTTAAAACGAACTAAAAATTGTAAAATTTATATTGGATTTACATTTTTTACCTTATCCCATCTAAGGTTATGTAATGATCCATATTGGAGCCATTTTGTGTGAATTAGACATTAAATTAATTGATTATTTTAAAAAAATAAAATTATGACCTCTCCCCCACTTATAAAAAGACACTCATATTCTTTCCTATACACACATAAAGAGCCTTTTGGTTTATCCAATACTTTACAAAAACCCTTCCGTACATCTCTCTATTTGAGCAAGACTCTTTGGTTTTATTATAAAACCATCATAGGAAGGCCATAGGTATTAACTGAAATATGATTTCTTAAGAAGAGGAAGTTCAAACACATATGGAGGAAGTCGAACCTGAGGTAAGAGATATTCATGTAACTGTTACTTATATGAAACCCAAGCTATATTACCCATTGGTTTATTTTATTTGGTTTATATAATACCCAATAATGCCTTCTATGATGATACTCCTGAAAATTATAAGGATACAAATACCCCCTAAGTCTCACTCTTTCTTAAGGTTTTCATTTTAGAGTTACCAAAGTGTAAAGGTTATTATATTATAATCTCATTGTTTAGTGGAATTTTTTATTAGCTTTTTTATGATGATGAAAAATTATGATATACGTATCAATAAACACTAATATTTTATTCTACTCTTATTTTTTCTTAATAATTTAGGTTTTTGTTTTATTTTCCTCTCATTATGTACTTAAGAAACCAAAGAACGTTCTTAACGAAAAATTAATTTTTCTTCTCTTCAGTCGAAAATAATTTTTTCTTATATATCCATATTTTCTATAATTTTTTTGAATAATTTTATTAATATTATAATATTATTTTTGAATTCATTTTTACCAATTATTTACTTTTAAAAAATGGTCTAAAAATAATATTTTTATCATTTTTCGAATCAGTTAGTTTTTTTCAGAAGTGTGAAAGGAAATTTTTATTTTAGTATATATGGAATGAATTGAATTTACCACCATCATGACCACTCAATGATTTGAATATTACATTATAATTTTTCCATGGGTTATTCTATAGTGAATTGATGAAATATTTTTGAAACCCATCTTCTTTGCATTGGTTATTATGTGATAATATAATGAATGTTTTATGATCTTGATTTAAACATATATATGGATTCCCTTATGTAAAGGGTGGGCCTGGATTTATATATACCTATAATGCATTGGGTAAAGTATTATATCTCATGAGATAATTATAGAAAATTAGTCAACATGCATGATAAACTATTGGAAAGAAGTCATTTTTCTTAATCCAATATGGGAAATAATTCTATGTTATTGATTTCATATGGGGAGAAAGTTTATCTAATTGATACACTATGGGAAACAATTCAATGTTCTTGATCCCCTATTGGGGACTAGTTTATGTAATTAATCCTCTATGAGAAAAAATTATTTATCACTGATCTATTATGATTTGAGTTCTCAGTAGTTTTCCATTACATATAAAATGGTTTATATACTTATGGTAGCTCCAGACATTTATGACATAGCCTTATGGTTCATGATTAATTTATGATGATTTCACACTCTAATGATTCATGAAATATGAAATGATAAATATTTATTCCATTACTCTTGTTTACTATCCATGATATATTGGGTATGAAATTTTTAAGTTATATTCAAAATATCATTCCCTAATTCATATCATATTCTTTCATATTATTATAAATTCATATCTCCCACATTTAACCTCACTGTGCATCAGGGCTTATCCTTTCTTATATTTTCTTTACCCAGGTTTTATGAAAGGGTTTATAAAGGGTATGTCTACAGATAGTGATAAATGTGAATATCCTTATGAGGGATATTGAAGATCTTTCATGAAATAAAAATATTATTAATCAAGTCTCCAAAGACACTAAACCTTTCAGTCCCCAAATGATTATTTATGAAATATATTAAATATTCATCTAAAAGTATTTAATATTTTTGTATGAAAATATTGGGTAACTATAGTTGTTATTAGATCCATGTTTAGTCAATATTTGGAGATTAGTATTAAAAATATTTTATGAAAACTCTGGGGATAAGTATAAGTGTATGATAACATCATAATGTTTTGGTAATGATAATAGATAACCTTGGTTAAAACTAAGGTACCATAGATTGAGAAGAATGTGTCATGATTTAGAAATACTATAAATGATTTTTCATGATTATTCACTCTGAGTGATGATTCTTAATGATCACACAAACCATATTACTTTTAGTATGGGATTGATGATATAATATTGAAGTTGAGGTGGTTATAATCAAGACAAAATATTGATGTACCCTATTTTAGATTACTTATTTTAATTCCTATAGATCCTGAAAAGTATTTACAAATGTTAATTATTACACTGAATGATTATATGGTTAATATTCAGTGAGAACCCCTATTGGCATGATTCCTACATATCTGGTATATGATTTTTCTTTGGTTGAAGTTTTTGGGAAAGTGATTCATGAAAATCATGTGATTTTCTCTTTATTTTAAGTAGATGTTATTATAGTCATGGATTACATTTAATTATATGGATTCCATATCAATGTATGAATAAGGGAAGCCAAATTTTATATTCCATGAACCTATGATCATTTTTTGTTGTGAACATGAATATGAACTTATAATGTAAATAATTTCTTACTATTTTTCTCATACGACTGGTTGGAAACACAACATAAAATATTTTCTTATTTTTAAATATTTTTTTGATGTCTTTTCTGAATAAATAACCAATATAACTAAAATTATAGAAGTTGTGTTTTGAATTAAAATAATACATGGTGTTACACATATTTCAAAGACTCCTTATAGAATATTCCTAATTGAGTTACAGGAATTGAAGAAGAAACTGTAAGAGAATATTAATAAAGGGTTTATTAAGATAAGTGTGTCACCTTCCGGTGCAACGATTATTTTTGATATAAAGAAATATGGATCAATGTGACTCTATAATGATTATAATGAACTTAACAGTATCTCTATCAAGAAAAAGTATCATCTACCCCATATTAATGATTTTTTTGATCCGTTATAAGGAGCTAAACACTTTTCCAAGATTTATCTTCAAATTGGGTACTAT
Organism: Viscum album; assembly: GCA_963277665.1. Lineage (NCBI taxonomy): Eukaryota > Viridiplantae > Streptophyta > Magnoliopsida > Santalales > Viscaceae > Viscum > Viscum album. The sequence goes on from OY728148.1 coordinate 550,572,141, forward strand.
TATTTTAGGGTTAAAAGTGAATACATACCCAAGACAACATTCTATACCAGTTATATGCAATATTAATATATAGTTATTCCAATTGATCCTAGAAATGCGCATTTAATCTTTATGGATTTAATGAATAGAGTCTTTAGAGATTACCTTGATCAGTTTTTGGTAGTATTTATAGATGATATTATTATATATTAAAGGGGAAAGGAAGGTAATGATGCTAACTTGAAAATTATACTAAATAACCTAAGGAAATATAATATATATAAAAATTTGAAAAGTGTATATTTTGGCTTTATAATATTTCAATTTTGGATCATGTAATCTCAAGATAGGGTATATATATAGATCCATCAAGGAAAAAACTTATTGAATATTGAACTATAAAAACCATGGTGTCTGAGATCCATATTTTTTCTGGTTTTTATGGATATTATAAATTATTTATGCAGAATTTATCAAGACTATCTAATCCACACACTAGGGATCTAAGATCCATTATATAGATTACTGCTATTTTTTTCATGAAACTCAATAAAAGGTTTGTTAGTGCACCTATTCCTACATTATCCTATAGTGGATTATATTTTGTAATATATAGTGATGCATTGAAAAAGGTTCTGTGATTTATTCTCTTGTATAATGAAATGGTTATAGTTTATACCTCATGCCAATTAAAGGTTCATGATTAAGATTTTAAAAAATTATAATTTAGAGTGAGATTCCATAATTTTTTCATTAATGATCAAGATTAATTTTATTTATAATGAATGATGTGATATGTATATTGATCATTAAATCTTAAATTTTTTGTTCACTCAAAAAGATGTGAATATTCTCTAGAAAAAATGGTTAGAACTGATTAAATATTATGAATTCTCATTACATTATCACACTGGGAAAGAGAACAAGGTGGCTAAATCACTGGGTCAAATGGGTCATGGTATATTATATATGATGAGGATTACAAAAGATCCTATATCTATATATTTTCAAATAATGGACATGTAAATATTGAATGAAGAGTGAAAATATTACCATTATCAAATGATTGTTCAGCTGTCTCTCGATGTGAAGATTAAAGAGCTAGAAAAAAAGTTGTAGAACTAAAAAATAACGTGATAAATTTTTTCGATTTTAACCATTATTGTGATGGAATTTTAAGGTTCATGAACCATGTATGTGTTTCATCAATACTGGATTTTATGATGGAGTAGTAGAATGTGGCTCATAGTTCATCATTCTCAATTCATCTAGGATGTACAAAGATGTATATGGATTCAAAAGAGTATTAAATGTTGAAAAACATAAAGATATATATCATTGATGTTGTATCACAGTTCTCAGTTTGTCATAATGTTAATTTTGAGAGACATATTTCAAAGGGTATTTTAAAACCATTACCCATATTTTAATGGAAATGGGAAAACATCTCCATGGATTTTCCTATTGGACTCCTCAAAACATCTAAATGTCGTAATGCTATTTGGGATGTATTTGATCACATTATAAAGTAATAACACTTAATTTATATAAAATATTAACCCTATCTTGATCATATTAATATAATTTATGTTAAGTAAGTTTTAAGGTTGTTTGCAGTATCACATTATATTGTATCTGTTCAAGATATGAGGTTTCCTTGATATTTTGGACATATTTTCAATATTCTATGGATACATAGTTGAATTTTAGCACTGATTAGAATAATAATATTGATAGTCAGTCTAAAAGAAAAATTTAAACCCTATGGGATATGCTAAGGTATTTTTCTATGCATCTAAAGATGGTTGGGATAATCACCTTCCTCTAGCCGAGTTTTCTTACAACAATAGCTCTCACTTGAGCACTAAGTTGTCTCTTTAGGAAGCCCTATGCATAATGAAATTTATAAATCCAACATAATGGGATGAATTTGGATAAATAAAGGTATGGGGACCTAATATATATTTGGAAATGAATGATAAAGTTATAATAATTAAACACCACATTGGGGTAGCTTATGATCTATAAAAAATTATGTTGATAATTATTTATGAGATTTGTAGTTCAATGTAGAAGAGAAGGTGTTTCTAAAAATTTATATATAAAATATGTTTATGGTATTTTTAATGAAATTAATTTCTATACCTAGTTATATTCACAACTTTTAGATTCTCAATTGAGCAGGGGTGGTCTATTATTACTTGGAACATCCACCAAACCACTCTCAAGTTCACAACATGTTTTATGTATCTCCCCCAATGAATTAAATACATGATCCTTCACAAGTACTAAAATTATTTTTTTATGACTGCATCATTATATTTTCTATGAAGAATATGAAGTACAAATATTGGATTGTAGAGATAATGTGATAGAGAACAATAATACCCACTATGTTAAAGTTCTCTAGAGGAATCATAAATTTGAAAATGCTACTTTGGAACCTGAGGATGTGATATGAAAGAGGTACACTCATTTTTTATTATCTTAGTTACATAATTTTGGGATATAAATTCATTTTTATTTGGTCGAATTTACCACCCTGAGAGTTTATGATACATTTATTTTTAAATAAACTTAATATATTTGATAGCTTGTGATTCACACAACTCTGAGTCTAAATAAACTACAATATAGTATACCATTATAATATGGCTATTATATATAAGGTTATGAATAAGGATAAATAAATTGGGAAATATATATGGTATACACATGTGTAAAAAAATTCACCAGTTATCAATTGATTAGAAATAACAATAAAAATATTTTGAAAGTAAAATAAATGTTTTTCTAAAAAACTATTTTTATGAATGAAATGTGTTTTTATATTAATGAATTATATTAATAAATATTATTAAATGATTATAATAAAATTTATATATATTATATATTTAATAAATATTTTTATCATTCATCTACTATTTATCTAGGCATGGGTCACAAATAAATCAAGTTTTTTTCTTAAAAACTATATTTTTCTACAAAAAGGATTCATCTTGTTTTGAGAACTTATTTTAAAACTAACCATTTTCCATTTAGAGACAATTTATTTTAAAAAAATTTATTTTTTCTATATAAAATTGTAAAAAATATCCTAGGGTAAATTTTTGATAATTTTCTGAACAGATTAATTTTTTGATGAGTAGTGGAAAATATTGTATTTAGTAAAATAATTATTTCTATTTAATACATTTAAATAAAATTCTTTTAGTTTTAAAATTATTTTGAAAGTAAAATTAGTAAAATTATATTTTTATTAATAGAAATATATTTTATTGGACTCATTTTTATGTTGAGTTTTGATATAAGAATGATTATACTTGAGGAAACATTTTCTTTTGAAAACTGTTTTAATCACAATTAGAGTTTTAAGTTTAGAGTAAATTATGAAAATTTTGTGAATTGAATTTGAAAAAATAGATTAAATATTTAGAATAATAATTAGTAATATTAGGAAATAGGGTTAAAATAATTTTTGGTCATAATGAATATTAAAAAAATTAAAAAAATTGTTACCACGGTTAAGGTTATAACAAGTTTACTGGGGGTTAAAATGACCTCAAAATGATATTTCTATTTTATATCAATAATCTGACCATATATCATCTACGGTTTAGTAATGGTCCATTTTGGATCCATTTTTTTGAGCAATACATTAAAATATTTTATTCTTTCTAAAAATTTCAAGTGTGTCCTCTCCACCACTTATAAAATGACACCACCCCTCTTCTCTCCTATCTACACTTCATTGAACCTTTTATTCCAAAAATAACAAGTGAAATAACTTCATTTAATCTCTAACGATGACATAGAGTACCTATTTTGATCATAAAACCATCCCTGGAAGGCTTTAGGTATAAACATACAAAGGTTGTTAAAAAAGAGGAGCTTTAAACACGTATAGAGGAAGTAAGACAAAAGGTAATGGATTTTCGACTCACTATTACTTCTATAAGACACATGAAAAATTTACCATGTGTTTATTTTATATGGTTCATATAATTTCAATTAATTTATTATATGATTATTCTAATGATAATTATGGGGATATACACATCCACCTAGGTTTCTCTCTTTCTTGAGGTTTTTACTTCGAAGTTACCAAAGTGGTAAGGGTTTTATGTTTATAATTTCATTATTTGTCAAGATTGTTTAGGATCACATTTATGATGATAAAATACTACGATCTACCTCTCAAAAAAATTATGTATTTTCTTATCATATTTTTATTTCTTTAAAATAAATATTTTCCTATGATTTTCCTCACATTGTGTACTCAAGATACCAAAGGAATATTTTGAAGGAAAAAATAATTTATCTCTTTAGTAATAAATCCTTATTATCACATATAAATGTTTTAAAAAAAATGTTTTTAAAAATGTTTTTAATATTATAATATTATTTTTAATTTATTTTTTACCAATGATTTGGTTTTTACAAAATGGTTTAAAAATAATATTCTTGTAATTTTCAGAATGAGGTACTTTTTTAATTTTTACAAAAAGTGTAAAAATAACATTTTCTTTTACCCTATAATGAATGAATAAAATTTACTTGTATCACAAAAAATAAATGGTTTGAATATTAATTTACAATATTCTTGGATTATTTTCAAATAAAATATTTTTCTTTATATTATGGAAAATGTTATATTTAAAACAAGTGATTTCAAAGTGAAAAGAATATTTTCCTTAGGAAAAAATCCAATGATTATTTGAATTAAATGTGATATATGATAAAATAATTTTTTTGTTAATTATTATTTACTAGTAATATTATTTAATTGTACCATCCTATTCTTTCTATGGATGTTCTATAATGATGCAATTTTATCAAACCCATTTACTTTTCATGGGTTATGCTATGAGGAATTTATAAATTGTTTATGAAACACATTGTCAATTTCATGGGGGCTTGATGTGATGATATTATTAATGTATTATGATCACAAGGCACGAATATGTATGGTTTTAATTATGTGAAAAGTGGGAATGGAATTATATATCCCTCTAATTCATTAGAAAAAGTATTATGTATCATCAGATAATTATGGGAAACAAGTCGATGTGCTTAATATTTTATGGAAAAATAGTTTATGTGATTGTTCTTCTATAGGAAACAAGTCAATATGATTGATATTATTTGGTAAAGAAGTCAGTATTCTTAATCCTTTATTGGAAACAAGTCAATTTTCTTGATCTTCTATAAGAAACAAGTTGATATTTTTTATCAAGTATGTGAAACATGTGTTGATGCCTAAGACATTGTGATTTTATGGTCTCGGTAGTTAACCTTGATGTATGAAATAGTTTCTATACTTATTATATTTAAACACTTTTATAACATGGAATTATTTTTCTTGATTTATATATGATGATTTATCACTCTTACAATTCCTGAATTTGAAATGATAAATCTTTATGCCATTACACATGTTTACGATCCATGATAGGTTGGGTATAAACTTTTAAGTTTTGTTCATAGTCTCATACCCTTATACTTATCTTATAATTTCATATGATCATTGATTTATATCTCCCATGATTATACTTAATTGAAATTTAAGCTCAGCCATTATTATGTTTCCTCTCAAAAGGTTAAAAAGAATGTTTTATACAGGGTATGTCTATGAGGAGTACTAAATGGGAAGATCATTATGGGAGATGTCGAAGATCATTCATGAAATGAAATTATTTTGTATCTAGTATGAAATGAAAATGAACATTTATGTTCCTTAGGTGTTTATTTGTGAAATGTATAAAATATTCACCTAAAAATATTTAATATTTATGTATGGAAATATTGGGTCATTATGGTATCATTTTCTACAGATGAGTTCACTACATTAGGAAAAATTATCGACCATTTATTAGTTTGGTCATCCTGATTTATCTGAAAATTTACCACTGAGGCATGTATATATTATATCTTTTACTTCATATTGGTTTTGAATTTATTTTAATATTTTTAAATTTATATATTTATCTATTTTTTATATGAATACATTAATGTTAAAGAAAAAATGTATGGATAAGAAAAAGTATATAATTCTTTGACTTTAGATGTTATTTCTTCTAGACTTAATAGATTATCAAGATACTCATATTTGTTATTGGATGTTTATAAACATAAAATTGATGATAAAATTTGAGGGTGTGAAATGACTGTGATTATTTTTATTATATATACCATGGATCTTTTAATTAAATATTTTTTTGGGAATCAATGTGATGGAAGACTTTTCCATGTAAGTTGATTATAATATATATCATTCAGTTATATAATTTTTTTGAAACATTGTACTTATAATTTCTATTAGCTATCTTTATAAACATTGTATTTAGTATAATATAACTTCAGTACATGGATTTTTAGACCCACAATTTATTTCACCCGAAGAGATGACAATTAAAGATATAAAAAGAATAGTATATATTGCTTAATTATTTCAAAATAATGAAATTTTGTGTTGGATTCTTGTATAAATCCCAACTCCAATAACCAAAATCTGGTGTATACATTATTACATTTGAATAATAAATAATGTATTACATTGACAATTATTGATCCATTTATTACTCTTAAGGGAAATGATGCTTACAATATTCCCTTATTACATTGGAAATATATAAACAATAAAAAGATACATTCTCACATCGTTGATATTATTCATAATAACCTTCTTCATATCATGGTTAATGGAAAATAAAAAAAATGGTGAACTCATTTTATTATTAAGGGTTATGTAAAGTATAATTAATAATGAGTAAATGTAACAAACAGACCTAGGTTTCCTTACCCGACTCGATCCGCCACATACCTGAAGGGCATTCCCAATCCCAATGGGCTAGTGACAAGTACCCAGGCATCGAACAACAAAACTGAGGGAACGATTTCTCCCAACCTGAACAACCACACAACACACACACACACACACACACATATATATATCAAGAAGGAATATTGAAATACTGACAAATATATGTGCCAAAATTGTAAGAAAAACAACAGAAACATAACAACTGTAATAGTAGCTAAGACCCAAAGGACAAGTCTAACTATAGAGGACTCAAAACCAAATAGTTACTCTAATGATGGCATGGAAATACTCCAAAAATTTCACCAAAAACTACCCATCCCAGCTGACATAAACCTTGCTATTTCACTATGGTGACTTGCCTTTCCCTACACTGAATGACAAACGAAGGTCTACACACCATCGTAGTAGTGCACAGGTTGTGAGCTAACAGGATTAGAAGTATACCCCCTCGATGTTCCATAACAAATCTCTAAATAACAATCCTCTTTGAAAATTTTAAAATAAATCATGGCATGATAAGCAGTAAGCAGTTTTATAGAAAACATGGTAAATTTCTCTTTTTCCACAGTTCTAAACAAAAGCAGGTATAAAAGTTTCAAGAAATGTTTCCATATAATCTTTCACAAGCATAAACATGCATATCAAGGATAAATTAGAAAGATAAGTATTATAAAACACAAGAATATGTATCCCAACACCAAGTAATACTACAGGTCTAGGTAGTAGACTACTCGTACGAAAATAATCAAGTGCATATAAACTAATCCTAGAACAACGGGCCTAGGAAGCAGAGGAATACACCTTGATTAAACCCATCCACTAGTGCAGAATACATTTTTTACAATGGATATTTTTTAGTTTTTACGTTGGTTTTTGGTCGCTATTTTTACATAAGACGTCATTAATATTTTTTTTACGTCAGTTATTTTAAAATCGACGTAAAAAATAGAAAATTGAAGAATTTTTCATGTCGGTTACTCAAAAACCGACGTGGAAAATGCTTCAAAGTCATGACGTATTATGTCGGTTATTTAAAAAACGACGTTGAATATACTTTATCACATAGTTTATTGTATAATTGATGTCCTAAATCACGCCTCCGAGGTATTTATCACATCGTTTATGAAAATAACCGACGTGATAAAGCAGTCTGCCAAAAGGTTTTCCACGTTTAAATAATAACTGATGTGAGAACATATCTACTATGTCAGTTATTTTATAACTAACGTAAAAAAACATTCCTTTCCCTTTATTTATTTGGTTATGAAATAACTAACATAAAACCCATTCACATGCATATGTTACATCAGTTTTCAAATAACCGACATTAAAACCAATCCCGGTGCATTTTTTACATCAGTTATAAAATAACCTATGTAAAAACAGTTTTTTTAATTAAACCATTGAACCACAATTATGCCCAGCCAAAAGAATACCTGAAATAGAACAAAAATAGACCAAAACCCCCCATCCCACTAGACATCCCTCCAAACCCACCCTTGGAAACCCCCCCACCCCACTAGACACCCCCACACCCCTGGACTTCTCCCCCCCACACTCCTAGACAACCCCCTTACCCATGGACACCCACCCAAAACTATGCCCAACTAAAATAATACCTAAAAAATAACAAAAATAGACCCCCCACCACTCCACCCCACTGGACATCCCTCCCCCACCCCCTGGACATCCCTCCCACACCCCTGTAACCCCCTACCCCACTAAATAGCTTGCCCACAACCCTGGACACCCCCACCCTCTTGGACAGCCCCCACCCCCTAGACAGCCCTCCCATCCTCCTGGACACCCCCACCCCCCATGGACACCGTGGACACCCCCCACAACCCTGGACTACCCTCCCACACCCCTAGACACCCCTACCCACCCCACTAGACAGCCCTCCCACACCCTTAGAAAGCCCCCACCCCACTGAACAGCCCTCCCCAGAACCATGGACATCCATCCCACACCCCTAGAACCCTCCCTCCCACACACACCCCTACACACACCCAGGACTCCCCCCCTCATAGACACCCTGGATACCCACCACCCCTCTAGATAGCCCTCCCACGCCCATGGAAAGCCCCTTGACGCCACTGGGCACCCCCACACCACTGGAATCCCCCCTCCCAACTATGCCCAATGAAAAGAATACTTGAAACAGAATAAAAACAGAACAACCCCCCCACCCCACTAGACAGCCCTCCCCCACCCCTGGAAACCTCCCAACCACAATAAATAGCCTGCCCATAACCCGGGAAACCCCCACCATCCTAGATAGCCCCCAACCCACCTGGGCAGTCCTCCCACCCTCCTGGACACCCCCATCCCAATGGACACCCCCCCCCCCACACACACACCCCTGGACTGCCCTCCCACACCCCTTGAACCCCCCCCCCCCACACCCCTGGACACCCCTAGACTACCTCCACCCTCATAGACACCCTGGACCCCCAACCACACTAAACAACCTCCCACACCATTGGAAAGCCCCCACCCCACTAGGAAACCCTCCAACACCCCTAGAAAGCCCCCACCCTAATGGAAAGAATTCCCCAAACCCTCAAACAGCCATCCCACACCCCTACACCCCCCCCCCCCCCCCCCCCGCACAGACACCCCTGGACACACCCTAGACTTCCCCACCCCCTTAGACACCCTAAAAACCCTCCCCAACCTCCTTGAAAGCCCTCCCACACCCCTGGAAAGCCCCCTAACCCCACTGATCACCCCCTTCCCCCCTACCTTGGACACCCCCTGGACAAGCCTCCCACCCTCCTGGACACCCCCACCCCACTAAACAATCCTCCCTACCCCCTGGATAGCGCTCCCACACCCCTAGACAGCCCATCCCACCCCCTGGACAGCCCTCCCATACCACTGGAAACCCTCCCCCACCCCCTGGATAGATTGCCCACAACCCTGGACACACCCACCCTCTTGGATAGAACCCACCCCCTGTATATCCCTCCCAGCCTCCTGGAAACCCCCACCCCCATAGATACCCTGGGCACCCCCACACCCCTAGACACCCCCTGGACTGCCCCCACCCTCATGGACACCCTACACACCCCCATCCCACTGTAAAACCCTCCCACACCCCTAAAATGCCCCACCCCACTAGAAATCCCTCCCTAGACCCCTGGACATCCATCCCACACCCATAGACCCCCCCCACCACACCCAGGACTGCCCACACCCACATGGACACCTTAAACACCCCCCTCCCGGACAGCCCTCCCACACCCCTTAAAAGCCCCCTGACCCCACAGGGCACTCCTCTACGCCCCCATACAGCCCTCCCACCCTCCTGGACACCCCCACCCCACTGGAAAACCCTTCCCATTCCCTGTACAGCCCTCCCACACCCCCTAGACATCCCTCCCACACCCTTGGAAAACCTCCCACACCCCCTGGACAGCCTGCCCACAACCCTGGAAACCCCCACCCTCCTGGATAGCTCCCACCCTTGGACAGCCCTCCCACCCTCTGGGACACCCCCACCCCCATGGACACCTTGGACACCCTCCACACCCCTTAACATCCCTCCCACACCATTAGAAACCCCCACACCCCTGGACACCCCTCACCCTCACGGACACCCTAGACACCCCACACCCCCCTTGAATAGCCCTACGACACCCCTGGAAAGCCCATGACCCCACTGGGGAGCCGCCCACCCTGGACACCCCTAGATAACCCTCCAACCATCCTGGACACCCCCCACCCCACTGTACAACACTCCCCCACCCCCTGGACAGCCCTCCCACACCCCTGGAAACTCCCCCACCCCACTAAACAGACTGCCCACATCCCTGGACACCCCCACCATCCTGGAAATCCCCCACCCCCTGGAAAACCCTCCCACCCTCCTGGAAACCCCACCCCATGGACACCTTGGACAACCCCCCACTCCACTTGAAATCCCTCTTACACCCATGGAAAGTCCCCTAAACCCACTCGGCACCCCCCTGTTCACCCCCTAGACAGCCCTCCCACCCTCCTGGACACCCCCCCACTAAACTGGACATCCCTCCCACACCCCTGGAAACCCCAACCCCACTAAAAACCTCCCCACACCCATAGAACCCCCTCCCCTAGTCTAGAATCCATACCAGAAAAAACATCAGAACTAGACCAAAAAAAGAGGTATCACAAAATTAAACAGTCACATATATAACATTCATAAGTTAAAATGTCCACAAAAAAAACCTAAATCAAACATAAATGACGACCAAATTCACAATTATAATGACAATATTCAAAATTACATTTTACAATATAAATAAACTAAAATCCAATCAAACCTGTAAAATAATTTTACCATTCCACTTGTAAGTGTTTGACCTCATGAGCGTTATAAGGTTGTGGTTTATCAAAGAGATAAAAATTAAAAGGATACTAGTTAACATGTATAATGAATAAATCAAATGAAATATTATGGAAAAGTATAAAAGGAAATCTTGCAATGTCAATGTTTAAAAGGAAATCTTACCATGTAAAAGTTCACAAGTGTTCTAGTTGTAATTATTTCATACATAAATCTTAACATATAATATCTGCATTCGACGACACCTTTTTGTTCATGAAAATTCTGTTTGAATGAGTGTAAATTTAAAATATTATTTTTACGTAATATATCAAAAAGTATAAATTATAAATGGAAATTTACCTTTACTTCTACATATTTGATCTTGGAACTCCTTTTATTTGTGTTTTTCTGAAAGTAGAACCATACCTTGTAATAAAATAATACGAATAAAATAAATTTATAAGTCATTAAAATATATACAACTATTAAGAAATTGAAACTTACTTTTCCAACATATTCATAAAACATTCCCGCACATCACCATGGATAGAGCATATCCAATAAAGTGTTTTATCCCTTGGGAAAAAGACACCTAACATTCAATAGTCACTGATAAAAGATAATTTAAGTTTAGTGGGGTTTTATGTTAAAATATAATAAACTCTTTTCTAGAGATATGTTTCATACCTCTCCCAAAAAGGCATCATCCAACTCTGTATGATTATATTCTGTTCAAATGTTTCAGCAATATAAAGCATTCTTTGTTCCTCATCCAATGCATGTGCTTCGGGGGAAATAAAATGTGGGTCCATGAATCCATATACATCTGTCCACTCATTCTTCTCACACATGTTATAAATATACCAAATAAAAAAGAGAAATAAGTATACCGTTTTAAAAAATATAACACAGAGAAAAGGTGTTAAGACTTGCATGGAAAAAATTTGCACCAAAATGATGCCCAAAATATTTCTAATAACAAGATCCCTGATATTAGTTTTCACAATCCCCATAGTTTTTGTACATCAAAAAACATGAGCTTCCATTGGAAACTCATAATGATCCCTTAAAAAATTTGAATATCTTGACAATCTGTCAAGACTACTAGAATTTATATATGATGTCATAACCATTTGCCTTTGTTATTGTCTATACAGTATTTCTTTACCATTAAATTATTCTAGTATAAATAAATATAAAAATATATTTGTTTTCAGATGTTAAAACAACTTTAATAAAAAATAAAATAGAATATATAACATACATACCTCTATGGTAATGAGTTGCAGAAGTCTAGATGGCCAAATTAAAAAATGACCAATACTATGTCCAACTATCATCACCTCATCTGTAGGTAATGGTACTCGAGCTGATATATCTATAATATCTTGTGTAGTGACCCTATTATTCTCTACCTGTAACTGTTGATGATGAACTATATCTCCTATACAATATACCAGCCCATATGCACCTATATGATGTTTAGGATCATCAACATACAACTCGCAACAAGTAGGAAGCTACGACAGAGGAGTAGGATAAGAAATGGGGTCCGCAGGCTGAGGTTGGGGAGTAAGAGATACTGGAAGAGGAAGAGAATAGATAATGGGGTCTGTAGGGGGAGGTGGAGGAGTGGGAGCTATAGTATGAAATTGTCTTTTCATGTTTGCAATTATAGACTATACCGATGCTCTAATCTTTCCCTCAATCGTTGCATTAATATTATGAACTTCAAACTCCAAGGATTCAATTTTTTTAATAACACCTTCAACAGAAGAAGTAGAATAATTTAGAAACACCTTTTTTACTAATACACCCATCGTATATCATCGTACACGACCAGGATTTTCTTGGTTTCCCATTGCTGCAGATAAAATATATTACCTCCCAACAGCTGTAAATACCTCTTGTGAGCTCTGATCCTCAAGAGAATCCAGTATTAATTAATTGAACATTTCTATAATGATTCAAATTATATTAAGAATATAGTTAACATAAATAAAATAAATATCTTACAATCCTCTCAGCTATGATTCTTGAATCATAAGAAATATATTGCCCCTTTTTTCCCATCCGAGCTCTCTTCCATTTTTCATGTCCAGATGGAGGGGATGGAGGGGAAATCTCTCCAGAGCTTGAAGACTCGGCTGTCAGTTTTTGTAAATTTTCCACCATCATTTGTTATTCCAATAATGTATATCCTCCCTGAGATAAACTATGAGGGTATAAATTTTTAGATTAGATCTCCTAATGATATTTCCTTATTTTTTGTAAATTCAGAATAATAAATCATTAACAAAACATTAATAAGATAATTTATATAAGAATTCTTATAAAAGTTTGCATTGCCCTTAACAAAAATGAATCATTTATTCTAATTTCAACAAACTATCTCCATGTGTCTTAATTTATGAAAGGATATATATGACATAGATTGTCATGAATCTTATGACCAAAAATGAAATCAGATGTGAGGATTGATTTGAAATCCTAATATCTTCTAGCAGCAATCTATAATAATTTCTTCCTGACTCCTCCAGTGTTAGGAATATCACATTTCATCTGATAAATAAGAGGTAAAACATATTATACTAGAAACATTTAAACAATAGGCACACAATAGAAAAAGAACTTACCTAAATTGTCTCCCACCACTGAGATATTATCAATTTTTCCACACTTCTCCAATCATCAAACAAAATGTTTACCTTGCTCTTACCCTGAGTTGATACAAAAATCTTAAAATCTTATGCATTTGGACCTCTAGGAATATCATCTTCATCAAACTCAACGAGTATCCTCTAGTCCTACATATAAGCAAGTGATAATTTTTGTAAATGTGTGCACCCACATTTACCAACTCTTGAACTCTTTGTCATTATGGGAGAACATTAGAAAGATTGGAGAACATCAAGAGGAGCATGTTAATGTTCCTCCCCAAAGGTATGATAATTATTCTCATTTCCATAATCATGTGGTTGATCAACTAATTTATCTGTCATTATCCTTCAAATCAAAAAAAACAAGCATTAGTTCACAAATATACAAATTCAAATATTACAATACTAATGTAAACAGAAAATGGAAAATTGAACTATGTTATGTAATAGTAAACAAGGTTAATATGGTAATCATGTTATACAATGGTAAATATGGTAAATGTAGTACCCCTATATTGAGGTATGTGACCCTTGTTTCAGTTTGTTTGTGTTTTTTGAAGTGGTTGGTTGAATTTTGGACAATTTTGGGAAAAACTTGTAATGTTGTGGAGGTTGTGCAGGGGTGCATGGTTGGCGCATGGTCTGAAAAAATCGTGCAGCCAACCCAGGTAAGCATGCACCCTTGATAGTGGGATCTGCATGGGTGGCACACATTTTTTTAGACTGTGTGAGAAAGCCGTGCGAAGTCCCTGGGTGAGACAGTGGAAACCACACGGTTTCCACAAAGTTTTCCAAATCATGCGGGGTAAATATGGGACCAATTAAAGTTTGGATTTTTATGTTCCATGCCACTAGAGATTTCCCATTTTTCCTCATTCTTCCTCACACTCGCGGCTCGCATGGGATTTCAAGTTTCCATAGGTTGGTGGATCTCCTTAACTCATTTTAGAGGCAAATCGAAGGGGGTTCCTGGTGGATCGAAGGTGATTCACCTTGGGCAAGTCCCTCTTTTGGTTATTTGAGGTTTTGGTTAGGGTTATCTCTCTACCTCTATTAGTTTATTTGATCAACAAGCATTTCGTGTAGATCTAGGGTTGTGTTTCCATTATGTGTTAAAGGATGAGCTTGTTTATGTTAGGGAAGGATTTCTGAGGTGGTTTTGAGGAGGTGTTCACCCAGTTTGGAGTGCATTTAGGAGAAGGGTCGATTTCATCAAACCCTAAGAGGTAGGTGACTTCTCTCTCAACTCCACTAGGTTGAAATATGGATTTAATTTATTATTAAATTGGTTTCTTTAATTTAATTTTAAGCGTATCATGTGAATTTTTTGGAAAATCAAATGGGTGATGAATTAGGGGTTTTTGCATGAAATTGAGGTTTTGTTGAAATGGGATCAATTGTTTAATTTTAAATTGGATATTTTAAAATGTTAATGATTGTGAGCATGAGTATCGATTTCAATAAATGGTGATAATGAAATGTGTTTGGCATGGAAATGGTATTTGTTGGTATTAACAATAATGCATGATTATTGTTGTGGATTGTGTAAAAATTGGTGATATCATTGGGTGGATGATATTGGGACATGGTTGTGTGGACAAGAAAGTGCCACTATAAAAAGGGGATGGATAGTGGACGGAAGGGACACCATCAATAGAAAGTGGGTGGGAAGTATAGATTGAGTGGATTGGTAATGAATGGGTCGGACGGGAAGTGCCACCATGGTTTGTTGTGGGATTTTTTGGTGATGTTTGTTGATGGGGATTGTGAGTGAAATATGAAAATGGTAATCGTCTTGTGGAATTGTTTAATTAGATTCCTTCTGTGGCATGGTTTATTTGGCTTCCTTGTGTGGCATGTTTGAATTATGGCATGTTAGGCTCATAAACAATTTTTAGCTTGGTTTTTCTTTATATAAAATGTTTTATATAAATGTGCTAACAGTCTTATCCTAGTGGTGTGTGTAGGGAAGTCATTTGGTGAAATTATATTGAGTAGTTGTACTCACCCCCTGCTTTGGCACTTTGGTGTCTTTGCAGATGTCGTGTACCGTGATATGGGTAAAGGTAAGGCATCACCCTCCTTTAGTGGTGCATTGTGATGTTTTGGTAGATCTTAGAGCTTGGAGATTGGTGTGGATATAAGGTGATGTCATGGCTCATGGTGTTTTTTAGTTTCTGATTTGTACTCTTATGTTTTGTGGAAATTTCTAATTGAATGGTTTTGGGGTTTGTGATGGAATTGTTAGTATCACATGGTTGGGTTTAATAGTGCATGCATCTTTAGTTGTTGGTTGGTTCTGTTGGGTTATCTTCTTAAAGGAAAATTATTCCCCACTATTCCTTGAAGCCCTCAGCATTTATTGCCAACCATTGGTGCCTTGGGAACATCACTTAAGGCCAAGTAACCCTCACCGCCTCCTTAAGCCAATGAGGTGGGGGGTAGGGTGTTATAGTAAACATGGTAAACATGTTAGTGTAGTTTTCATTCAACAAAATCGATAAATATATAATATTACATAAAGGAAAACTATGGTTAATAACTGTAAACTATGGTAAACATGGTAAAATACACTAAAAAAAATTAAAATAAACAAAAACATATACTTATTTGTTTTAATACGCATTTTAATATATGAAAAAATTACAATATCAAACATTTTATGAAAATAATAAATATAAACAAGAAATAAACATATGTTACCTGTAATATTAGCAATGTAAAAATGGATTTTTTCCCAAATTCATTCGTCATGATCATTCTTTATTGCACAAAACATGTCTTCAACATGCTCATCATTAGGTTCTATTAATCTTTCCATGGAAGTAGTTATCTCACATAAATCAGTATCTTCATCAATTTGATCCTCACCAACATATTGTTTTTCCCATGTAGAACAACAAACCACTGCATATCTGATTGATCAAATTCATAGAAAATCTTTTTTTCATGTGTTTACATTATAAAAGAATTAGTTGTGTCTTCCAATATATTCAGATTAACAATTGTCATTCCAAATTCATCGTGCCAGACACTGTTGTTACCGATAAACCATTTACAGTTAAAAACAAGAACTTTAATTTTAAAGTAATCTACCTTCCATATTTCTTCAATAACTCCATATTATGTACTTGATACAGAAATTGGGTTTTTATCTTTAGAACTCGAAAAATGCATTGCTTCTCCAAACACCAATACACCATTATTATAAACTGCACTTCTGTTGTCCTGAGATTTTATATAAAATATATAGACATTAATTTCATAACCATACCATGTTATCAAATTTAAACATGGACCACCCACTATCCATCCTAATGTCTCTGATATATTTGAGCTAGAAAACAAAGTATTTTTAATCCATGACAAAAATGTATTGTTGTGCTCATTCAAATCCATATTTCCTTCTTCACTGGATGACATTGTTTCAACTCATTAATATGCAATGTGATATACAATTGAGCATCAGTTATGTTATTCAAGATGTATAATTCTAACTTATTCATCTGTTCAGCTGAAAACGATTTTACATTCATGCCATGAATCCCCTTTCCCTCATTATTAACTCGTTCATGGTGAGATGGAGGCAAACCTATGTGCTCCACCGCAACCATGTAGCTCGTACAAAACTCCAAAAACTTCTCAGAAAAATACTTTTCAATAATGGAGGTTTTAGGTTGATATAGATTCTTATCATACCACTTAAATATTTTCATATAACTTTCAAGAGGATGCATCCAATGAAGATCTATAGGTCCAAAAATCTTTATTTCTCGAACCAGATGAGTCATCAAATGCACCATTATATCAAAAAAAGATGGAGGAAAATAAATTTCTAATTGAAATAGTATATAAATTTAATCATTTTCTATAATATTCAAAGCATTCACATCAATAAACTTATTAAAAATTGAATTGAAAATATAAAACAACTTTTTTATAGTCTTTTTAACACGGATGAGAAATATTCCATGCAATGAAACTGGTAGAAGTTATTACATCATTACATGACAATCCTAAGATTTCATACCTATAAACATCAAATCCTTAAATGAGACAAAAAATTTTACATTTGAAGAATAAACATGAGGCACTTTGATATCATGTAGACACTCACAACATCAAATTTTCTCCCTCTTGGATAATGTATGACAAGTCAGGGGAAGAAATGTTCATCTTCTATTAGGAGTGGGAGCTAACTCTATTTTTATTCCCATTGATAGTAGGTCTAATCTTCCATTCAACCCATCTTTTTGTATTTCCTTTAATATCTAACAATGTTCCAATCAAACTATCACAGATATTATTCTCCACATGCATGACATCAATATTATGTTTAACTTCATGATATCTCCAATATGGTAGCTCAAAAAATATTGACCTTTTCTTCCAAATATATCTATCATTACCAGATATCTATGTCTTTCCAAATGTCACATCAAGTTTATCCTCCCTCTCAAAATACACATCAGTGGATATAGGTTTTCGAGAAATATCAAATTCTTGTGATCCATTGAATGCCTTTTTTATTCTTCTATACGAGTGATCCATAGGTAGAAACATTCGATGACCCATGTATGTTGTTTTCCTCCCATGATGCAATTGACAATATGAAGTATGTTGTTCACAAATTGTACATGATTTATGCCCCTTAACACTATATCTAGACAAATTTCCATATGCCAGGAAGTCATTTATATGGAACATAAGAACTTCATATAGCTGAAAATATTCTAATTTATAAGAATCATACACCCTAATACCACCCCCCCATAAACGTTTCAAATCATCAATCAATAGTGACAAGAAAACATCAATATCATTTTTGGGTTGCCTCAGACTAGAGATCATTATACTCAACATGAAATATTTTCACTTCATACAAACATTAAAAGGGAGGTTGTAAATTACCAGTAAAACAGGCCATGAACTATGTGTGCTACTGAGGGTCCGATATGGATTCATTCCATCGGAGCACAACCATAGTCCGATATTTATAATTTCATTTTTAAATATAGGATACTGCTCATCAATTTTATTCCATTGTGGACAATCATTTGGATGATGTATTTTTAATCACATATCTTCTCATTAGAATGCCATATTAACCTTTTTACATCATGTTAATTAGAAAATAAATGTTTCAAAAGATGAATTATTGGACGATACCAAAATACCATGTAAGGGATATTTGTAATCTCTACATCAGCTTGTGATTTTTCTTTCAACTTATACCGTGATGTCCAACATTTTGGACACTCTATCAAAAATTCATATTTCTTCCTATATATCATACAGTCATTTGGATATGCATGTATTTTCTTGTATCCCAATCCCATCGGGCATAATATTTTCTCGTCCATATAATGTGAATCTGGAAGATCGTTATCTTTTGGATGAATTTCATTCATCAATTGTAGAAGCTCTATAAAACTTATGTCACTCCATCCATGTTTCACCTTCAGGTTAAACAATCTTAACACCACCAAAAAAATCATAAAATTTGTAAAACCAGGATGCAGTGGTTTTTTAGAATCACCATATAGATGTGCAACTGTCGGTTCTATCTCAATTTATTCTACTGCAATATCGTGAATCATTTATTCAATTCCATCGAAGATACCATCTTGCGAATCATCATCATCAGTAGATATGACATTCTATCCAATTTCACCATGCCAAATCCATGGGCTGTAACTTGGATTAAAACCATGACAAATCAGATTATCTTTGATCTCTTTATTTTTCAACTTCTTCATATTCAAACATTTCAAGCATCGATAGAAAAAAATTCCACTTCTTGGAACATTTCGTTCAGCAAATTCCAAAAAGGCATCAACACCATCCTCATATTCATTACACATTCAATGTGCCACAATCCAACTTAGATTCATTATTAACCTATAAAAAATATCAAAATTATACATCTTGTTAAGATAATGAAAATATATATTTATATTTAAATATTTTAATTTTAATGTAAAAACAATTTTAAAATATAAAACAAATCTACACGTATTTGAAAAAAATATACATGAAAATAAATTTAAAAAGAAAATATAGTTAGATATAACAGTTTTAAATTCATCTTGGATCCTTGCTTTTTTAAGGTACACAAAGAATACATCCTGGTGTAACTAGATACCAAATCCACCATTTTGTAAAAAAGAAATATGAAGTATAAATATTAAAATATGTATACATTCAGTACTAAAAATTACACATATCCCAACGATTTGAAACCATTTGGATTACCCTTGAAACTGTTTGGGTACCCAACGGTTTCACACACTATTCTCATGATGTTCGTTGTAATTGCCCTATACCAACAATTCTACAGGAACCGTTGGTATAGACTACTTGAAGTTAAAATATTCCAATGGTTTCAATGAAACTATTGGGATATATATATATATATATATATATATCAAGAGGGTGTCCAAGGGGGTTGGGGGATGACCAGGGGGATATCTAAGGGGGTTGGGGCTGTCGAAGGTGGTAGGGGGCTATCCAGGGTGTCCTGGGGGGTGGGGGTGTCTAGGGGGTGGGGGCCTGTCCAAGGGGTGGGGGGTTGTCCATGGGGGTGGGCAGTGTCCAGGGGATGGCGTAGTGGGGACTAGGGGGTGAGGGGGCTGTCCAACCCCATAACCCATTGGACACCACCCCCACCCCCTTGGACACACCCTGGACACCACCACCCCTGTATAGCCCCCACCCCCTAAATAGCACCCCCACCCCTATGGAAATCCCTCCCACCTTCTGGACAACCCCCTACCCCCTTGGATAGCCCACTCACCCCTGGACACCACCCCCACCCCCTGGACACCCCTACCACCTTGGACAACCCCCTCACCCCTGGAAACCACCTCCTAGATACCCCAACCCCCTTGGACAGCGGCACCCCCTTGGACACCACCACCACCCCCTTTGAAACCCCCTACCCTCTGGACAACCCCCACCCCCTGGACAGCCCCCACCCCTCTTGACATCCCCCACCCCTGGACTCCCCAACCCCCCCTGGACACTCCCTACCCCCTTGGACAGCCAACTCATCCCCCTAGACACCACCCCACCCCCTTTGACACCACCTGGACACCCCATCCCTATGGACAGCCCCCACCCCCTAGACAGACCCCCGCCCCTTTAGATAGCCCCACACCACCCGGACTCTCTGCAGCCCCAGACACCCCCTAGCTCCTTGTACTTCCCACTCACCCCCTAAAAACCACCCCACCCCTGGAAACCCCTACCCCCTTGGACAACCCCCTCACCCCTGGACACCCCCCTTAGACACGCCAACCCCCTTGGACATCCCCCGCACCCCCTGGACACCCCCACCCCCTTTAACAACCGATGGACACCCCCACCCCTTTGGACTACCCACACCCCTTGGATATCCCCCACCACTCCAAACAGCCCCCCAACCCCCCACCCCACCCCTTGAACACCCCCGACCCCCTTGGACAACCCACTCACCCCCTGAACACCACCCCACCCACTAGACAGCCCCACCCCTCTAGAAAGCCCCATGAACACCCCCCCACACCCCCTGGACAACCCTACACCATTGGAAAACCCACTCACCCCCTGAACACCCCCCCTCGGACACCCCTACCTACTTGGACATCCCTCTCACCCCCTAGACACCACCCCCTTAGACACCCCAACCCCATTGTACAGCCCCCGCACCCCCTGGACACCACCCCCACCCCCTTTGATGCCCCCCAGACACCCCCATCCCACTGGATAGCCCCCCCACTCCTTGGACAACCCCCACAACTGTAGAAAACCCCTACCCCCTAAACACCCCCTCCCCCTGGACACCCCTACCCCCTTGGACAGCCCAATCACCCCCTGGACACCACCCCCACCCCTAGACACCCCTACCCCCTTGGGCAGCCCTTACACCCCCTAGACACCCCCACCACCTTTGACACCCCCTGGACACCCCCAACCCCTAAACACCCCCTACCCCCTGGATAGCCCTCACCCCTCTAGACAGCCCCACCCCCTTCGATACCCCCAGTACACGCATACACACATGATGGAACACACAAAAAGTATAATGTTTCATGATATCACTTCCATGGTTTCTTTTACCAGAAAAGAATTTATCAAAGTATAAATGAAAACTATGAAACTTACTATGATAGTAAGAACAAAGATAGAACAATAAAATCTCAAAAAATAATTTTAGGGCATCATGACAAATAAAAACTGAAACCGATCTGTGTGAAGATTACTTGAGTGTTGTGAGTCGACTTGCTAGATCTAGTGTCAATAAATACAATGAATGATGTTGGAAAAATGAGGTAGGAGGTCATGATTTTGAATAATACATTCTAGGTTTTACACATGGGAGAGACGAGTCGTAGGTCTCTAGAACGAATAAAATAGAATGAATGAATACAGGGTGGAATAAATCATTTCAAAGGTTTATCACAGTGGTTATTTTATAACCGACATGATAAACTATTTGTTTATGTTTATAACATTAGTTATTTAATAACCAACGTAGAAAATAATTTTTCACATCAGTTATTTTATAACCGACATGATAAATGGAACTTTATCACATCGATTCTTTTGATTACTGACATGATGAATTTCCAAGATTTCCTTTATCAGGTTGGTTATGTTATAACTGATGTGATAAAATGGCCAGATTTAATTTTTACAGTAGTTATAAAATAACCACCATGATAAAGCTAATCTCAGTATTTTTTATGTTGGTTATAAAATAAACGATGTAAAAAATGGATTCTTATCGATTTATCACCTTGGTTGTTTTATAACCAATGTGATAAATCAATTTTTACATCTTTTCACATCAGTTATATAGAACCAATTTGAAAAATGCCAACGTGTTAAATTTTTTTTCCACTAGTGCGCAAAATTCACTACCAGTCTTCTCGAACAATGGTCCTAAGAAACAGAGGAAAGCCCCAAGACAAACCTCCTTGATAATAACAATGCAATGGATGATGGCCTCAAGATAAATTTCCACCTAAGTACCCAAGGTAACCCATGATCTCAATTTCACAAACCAATTAAAATGAATTTAGTACCATTAAAAACCATTAAAAACCTTTTCACAATACATTTATCAAAATCTAGGGGAAACCCATTTTCTTTCAAAACCCTCTTTCAATACACACAATCAATCATACCAATTTCATAAATTAGCAACTACGATCATTATCATAGGCTAGAGACGGAACCACCTACCTCAATGTCCAGGTCGAACACACCCACAATGGGATCCAAAAGCAACTAAACCCAACAACATTGTCATTGAAGGCCCTATAATCAAACCCTCACCTCAAAGGATTGATTTAAAATATAAGACTAGGTGTTTGCGGATAGAAGAAATTCCACGTACCTAAAGACCGAACATCTGTTGCACCACAACTGGCCAAGGAAAAGACTTTGAGACAATATCTCATAGTTGATCTTGAAGAAGAAGACAAAGATCTACCAAATTATATCAATGGGTCTGATAATGCAAGGTAAGGGCGC
Organism: Viscum album; assembly: GCA_963277665.1. Classification (NCBI taxonomy): domain Eukaryota; kingdom Viridiplantae; phylum Streptophyta; class Magnoliopsida; order Santalales; family Viscaceae; genus Viscum; species Viscum album. The sequence continues at coordinate 550,595,434 of OY728148.1, forward strand.
CACCACGATCAACCACAAAGAAGAACCGGAATGAACACTTACTCGGAGAGAAACACTATAGAATAAACGATGAAACATAGATGATCAGATCGATCCAGAAGGTGATACACCTCTAAAAAAGGACAAGAAGAAGTTTAGGGTTGAGAGACATGAGGTTAGGGTGAAAAAGGCTAACCAAAACTTAAAAACATGTGACTTAAACCTGGGCGTGGCCTGGGTCATGATATGTACCCCTTAGTCACGAGGTGTGTGCCTCACTGGATAATATATGCCGAAAAACCCATCACCTCAAGCTGAAAACCAAATATTTATCCCCTATACAATGTGTACCATAGGTACATGATGTTTACTAGCTCACGACATGATCCCACAATTCACGACGTGATCTCCCAGTCCTCGACATGCAACCAGCACCAAGTACACGTGGAGTACTTTTTGTACAAGGCGTGTACCTATTCAATAGTCTATAGTAAACCTAGAAAAATAACATAAAAGTATTCTTTTAAAATAGGACAGAACATAGAAAAACGAAACTTACTGGATCAAGTTAACAGGATTTTACCAAATCGCCACCATAAAGGCTTTCTGCCCCTGGGAAGTCATATGGAAGATGTAGTCCCTAGAAAAAGATGAGGCCATTGATCCCTCATCAATGAATCTCATTCCCAAGTCTCATGAGAATATGATCCTTATTTCTATATAACTCTGACCAATAGAATCAACTACCCATGCAAGAATTTTTCTTGAGAGTCAAAAATATCAAATAGTTTCTCTAAAACAAAAGCATCTAGCTCTAACTCAATTTCCTCCCAACTCAGAATGTGAGCGGGATCAGGGTGATACTTCATGTGATGAGATATATGGAAAACATAATAAATGCATGTCAACTGAATCAACAATTCTAACCGATAAGAAACCTACCTGAGCCATTCAATGATCTCAAATGGTCCAACATATCTTAGGGCCAACTTTACATATTTTCCAAGCCGACGGTGACCCAAACATGGAGAAAAATTCAAGAAAACTCAGTAACTAATAGAAAACTCAAAAGGATGATGCCACCAATTTTCATATGATTTCTATTGACTCTATTCTGTAACCAGATATCGTCGCACCTCCTGAATCTCTGCCAACATCTCCGGAACCATACATTTTCCAACCAAAGATACATCTCCCACCTCCTCCCAATAAAGAGTTGATCTTCATGAGTGACCATAAAATGCTTCAAGGGGATCCATTCTGATAAAATACTAATAACTGTTGTTGTAAACAAACTCAACCAGTCCTAGATGTCTATACCCAGATCCACCGAAATCCAAGACATAGACAAGAAGCATATCTTCTAGGATTTGAATCACATGCTCCTTCATGACATCTATATGTGTATGGTAAGTTGTAATCAACTTGAAATGAGTCCCTATTTCCTCTTGAAGACTACTCCAGAACATTTAGGTAAACTGAGGATCCTTATCTGAAACAACATAAGAAGGACTCTCATTCAACCTCACAATCTTCTGCACATACAGATTACCTAGATCATCAAAATTAGTTGTTTTTTTATCAGAATGAAATGAGTAGAGTTCATCAATTGGTCAACAACCACCCATATATAATTTTCCCTCAGGAAATCCATATAAAACCAACAAAAATAATCCATGGACACCTTGTACCATTTCCAAACTAGAACCGGAAAAGGGTGAAGCAAACTAGAGGGTTTCAAGTGCTCTATATTTATCCATTGGCAGGTGTAACAACGAGACACATAATCTGAAATTTCACGCTTTAAACCTAGCCACAAAAATCGTCCTCTCATGTCATAATACATCATTTTAGAACCTTGATGAATGAGCCATGAAGAGCTATGACAATCAAACCAGACTTAACTCCTCATAGGTGATGGGATGAAAACTCAGTTTTCGAATTGAATTATGCCATCGGGAAAAAGAGACTAACCAGGAATGGTCTCCCCACTATAAAGGCTTTCCTAAGTCTTCTAAAACTCATCATCCTGATGCTGACCTTGAAAAATAGACTCTATGAGAGAAGATGATAACTGAGCACTGGTCGAAACCATACCTAAAGCATCCTCTTGATCATCCAAGTGCAACTTAGTAAAAATCACTATAACATTCCACTCCTCCATTGATACTAGAACAGCCTGTGATGGTACCTTCTTGCATAGTGCATCTACAACAACATTTCCATTCCCTAGGGTATAGGTGATGTCAAAGTCAAACTTTTAGAGGTATTCCACCCATCATCACTGTCTGATATTCAAGTATTTCTGAGAAAGGATATAGTTCAGACTCTTATGATCAGAGAACACTATGAACTTTTCCCTAAAGAGGTGGGGTTACTAACACTTAAGCGCATGCATCAACGCAGAAAGCTCTAAATCATGAGTTGGGTAATTCTTCTCATGCGATCGGAGTTGACAAGAGACTTAAGCTACCACACGATCATCCAACATCAGTACACATCCCAAAATAGCACTAGATGCATTAAAAAACACCATATACCCCTTACCGGGCTCAGGTAAGATCAGAACAGGAGCTGATGTCAGTAGTCATTTCAGTTCATTGAAAGAAGACTAACACTTTACATCCCATGAGAATATCACCACCTTCCTGGTTAGAGTGGTAATAGGTGATTCCAGCATACATAAATCATTTGTGAACCATCATTAATATCCATCATGTCTATGGAAGATTTGAATCTCAAAGGCATTTTGTGGTTCCTTCCAAGAAAAAATATCTTTTACCTTCTATCAACCATCTAACAAGCCAATATTATAAATTTTGTTCCCCAATAATTTCACTTCACAAATCCAAATACTACACTTTTAAATCTTTTCATACAAATGGTGATTTCTCATAACTCCCAAAAACAAACACAGATTGTGATCATGCTCATGCTCAGATTTTGAATAAACCAGAATATCATCCACAAATACTACCACAAAAGTGTTTAGATACTGATGTAATATCTAATTCATCAAATCCATAAAAACATCAGGAGCATTAATTAGATCAAAAGGAATCACTAGATATTCATAATGGCCATACCTACTCCTAAGGTACGTCTTTAGTATATCAGACTCTAAGACTCTGAGCTAATGATAGCCCGACCAAAGATCAATCTTCTAGAACCACTTTTCCCTATTTAACTGATCAAAAAAATCAACCACATGAGGAAAAGGGTATATGTTCTTAACAGTCACCCAGTTCATCTTTCGATAGTCCACACACAACTGAAGTGAACCACCCGCTTTCTTGGAAATGAGCATAGGGGCTTCCCAAGGAGGAAAAACTATAAAGAATGAAACCATTATCTTGTAGGTCATCCAACTGAATCTTGATCACTTTAATCTCTGCTAGTGCCATACGATAAGAAGGCATCAATATTGATTGTGCACCTATCACCAGGTTAATCAAAAAATCTACCTCACTCTATGGATGAAGAATAAAGTAGTCGTCTGGGAAAATGTAAGGAAGTCCTTGAATGACAACATAAACATCACTAAAAGAAGAAAATTCATCAATATAAAATGCAACAACAACCAACAAACTCTAGAGATCAAGGTGGGAAGGTCCATAATGACTTGACCATGGGTCCCACTCTCCCTGAAACACATGAGAGATCCCATCGGCCACAAGAAACGAAACACACAGATGATAACAATCAACCTCAACTTGATGAGAAAAAAATCCAATCCATACCGATGATGACATCAAATAGATCAAGATCAAGATGAATAAAATCCCATACCAATTTTGTATCAGATTTTGTTAACGAACAAGAAGGAAACCAAAACCCTTTCTATTTCCTCTTTCCAAGAGGTGTCGCTAACTCCATTGAAAATGGCATAAGTTTCGTTGGAAGATTACGAATATCAACAAAACATGAAGATATAAACGTGTTGGAGGCACCAGTATCAAAAAATGTAATAGATACTCAAGATTCAATAAGAAGTGTACCTCTCACTATTTCTAGATTTGCATCAACTTCCATTTGACACTCATCTACTACATGTAAATTCTTTACTCCTAAGGACTGTGGCTGGAGCCCTATAGTCTTTGATGCTTCTGGCTGCACCATAGTAGCCCTTAGAAGTGATGAAACCTGACCATAGTGAGGCGTATTCATTTCTGGATAGAAACACTACAAATGACCAACACATCCACATCTATTGAAATTATTTGCAGACATAAGAAAAGAAAGTCTAGTGTTTCCTCCCTTGCCACATCGATAGAAAGTCAGAGGCACACTACCAGCTACAACAGGTGGTACAGACGATGCTCACTGCTGAGACACACCTCCACCACTTCTGTGATGGTCCTTCCACTTTCTCTTATTCTCATATGCCACTAAAGCAATCACCTATTGGAAAAGAAGAGGTGGTAAAGCTGACTTTTCCTGCCATGTTCATCTCTTTCACCATTTCTCTATCTACTATCTATACATAGGTAAAAAGATTCAACATGAACACCTGTGATTGAATTCCCAGTCACAAACCCTGTATGTGCTTTTGCACCTTCATCTAATCATTCTTTATCACGTCCAGAGAAAAATGATAAAGCTAAAAAAAATAGTTGGTGTATGACAACACAGAATGCTCTCCATACAACAATTATAAGAACTCTAGATATTTTTCCAATATCACTAACTCCGAAAAAAACTTTTGAAAAAACAGGGTCTGGAAACCTTTCCAATCTAAGCCCACATGTCTGCCTGCTTGGACAATAGAGTCCCACCATATTTCGCCAGAACCCCTGAGTCTGAACACTGCACACTTCACCCTTATATTATTAGGTTTCCCCAAAAATTCAAATATTTGATTGATCATTTCCATCCAATCCCCCACCTCTTTAAGTCTAGTCGTCCATTTAAAAGATGGTGAATTCTCATGCAAGAACTCACGTGATTGATCTCTTTCTCTTCCAGCTCCTGGCCGAACCTCTACAACTGCATTCTGAACTTGTGGAACATCCTGATCAATAGCATGGACTGCTCATACGATAGTCCTGATATGATTCTAATCCATAGGTATATTTTCCTCGAGGATCATCAGGTGTAGCCTTCTGAGGAACCTGTGGAAGGCATCTCATAGGAATATAGTTGCACACTGAAACGTAAGAATGATTAGACATAAATAAAATCTCAATTAAATCTTGAAAACCCACAAGAAAAATTGAGATTTTAAAACCAAAAACCAACACTAGAGACAAATATCCCAATAACCCATAGTAACTTGAGTCTAGTTACAACAATAGTTTACCAGGAACTTATTGCTACATACCTCCCAGGTCCCGAAAATCCTATCTCCAATCTATGAAAAGTCCTATGAAAAAGATTATTGAGGAAAACCCACCCTTTAATACCAAATTATAATGAACCAACACGGGTTTCCTTGAAACCCAGCACCTGACCCGATCTTCCACATTCCCAGATGAGGTTCTTAATCCCCACCGGCTGGAGACAAGCACCCGATCATCGAACAACGAAACTGAGGGAAATATTTCTCTCAACCTGAACAATGAACCTCCACACACACACACACACACACACACACAGAGAGAGATATATATATATATATATAAAAATAAGGAACAATGAAATACTAACAAATATATGAGCCAAAACAGTAAGGAAAACAGTGGAAACCTAACAACTATAAGAGTAGCTAAATCCCAAAGAAAAATTAAGACGAAAAAGGAATCAAAACCAAATAGCTACTCTAACAATGGTCTAAAAAAACTCCATCCATCTCATCACCAACTACCCATCCCAATTGACACAAACCTCACCAACTCACTATAGCATCTTGCCTTTCACTGTACTGGAAGACAAAAAAAGTTCTACGCACCACTATAGTAGTGTGCAGGGTATGAGATAACAGGCTTAGTAGGATCCCACCTAGGTGTTCCATAATAAGTATCTATATTACAATCTTGTATGCTCATTTCAATAAAAAAATGGCAAGATAAGTAGTAAATCAGTTTTATAGAAAACTTAGTAAATTTCCCTTTTTCCACAGTTCTAATCAAATGCAGGTATAATAGTTTCAAGAAATGATTCCATATAATCTTTTACAAGAATCAACATGCATATCAGGGGTAACTAAAAAATCCAAGCAGTATAAAATAGAAGAATAGGTATAATAACACTAATGAATACTACCAGTCTAGTAAGCAGAATAGTCATACCAAAATAATCAAGTACACAAAAATTGATCCTAGAACAACATGCCTAGGAAGCCATGTAATACCCCATGAATAACCCCCCCGAAGTCACTATCAGTCCCCAAGAACAACGGGCCAAGGAAATAGAGTAAATTCCAAATACTAACCTTCATTATAATCACAAAGTAGTGGACGATGGCCTCAATATAACTTTCCACCTATGTACCCGAGGTAACCCATGTGATCAATTTCACAAACCAGTTTAAATGCTTCGAAAACTATTCAAAACCATTCAAACCCATTTCACAATCCAATTATCAAATTTCAAGGAAAACTCATTTTCTTTCAAAAGCCCCTTTCATCACACACAAACAATCATGCCAATTTCATAAATTAGCAATTAGGATCATTATCATAGGCTGGATATGGAATCGCCTACCTCAAGGTCTGGGCCACACATGCCCAAAATGGGATCCAAAAGCAACGAAACCAAAAAATGGTGTCAAAAAATGCCCTAGCCTCTCTTCAAAGGATTAATTTATAATATAAAACAAGGTGTTTGTATATAGAATAAAGTCTACGTACCTCAATAAAGAATGGCTACTGCACCACAACTAGCCAAGTAAAGGCATTTGATACAATTTATCACAATGTATCTTGAAGAAGATGATAAGTATCGACCAACTTAGATCAAAGGATATGATAATGCAAGGCAAGTGTGTTAACGCGATCAACCGTAAAGAAGAACCAGAAATAACACTTATCCAGAGAGATGAACTATATAAGAAATGATGAAATAGAGTTGATCGGATTGATTCGAAAGGTGAGACACCTCTCAAAAATGTCCAGGATAAGTTTAGGGCCGAGATCCAATAGTTTGTAGAGAAAAAGGACAATCAATACTAAAAAACTTGTGACTTAAACCTAGGCACGTGCCGGGTCACAACATGTACCCCTTGGTCACGATATGTATGACTCGCTGGATAAGTTACACCAAAAAACCAATCACCTCAAATTAAAAAACTGATATTTATCCCCTACACAATGTGTACCTCAGTTACACAATGTGTACCATCTCACAGAATGATCCTCCATTTCACAATGTGATCTCCCACTCCTCGACATGCAACCATCACTGAGTACATGTCGTGTACTTTAGGTACATAGTGTGTACCTATTCAACAGTCTGTAGTAAACCCAGAATAAGCACATTAAATTATTTTTTGAAAACTAGGAGGGAATTTAGAAAAAGGAAACCAACACGATCAAGGTAACAGGATGTTACAGTAAATAATTCATAATCAACATAAAAAGGTATATAATTGAAAAAAAATTCCCTTTAATGAATAACTTGAGAAAAAAATGCCTCCACAGATATTATAAATGCAGTAATCTCATGGATAATAACAAATGAATTCTCAGATAAGGATATGATTAATATTGTACATCATAAACTCAGAGATCATAAAATCATTACAAACAAGTCCTTATTCCAAGATAGTTTAATTGATGGGTTTGTAACACTAAAAACCGATTAAATAAGGCCATCCAACTAATTTTTCTCATGAGACATGTTGATGCATCGAGAAACTATATATAAATGGGCCTAATCCATCACTGTATGTATAATTAATTCTTCATATATTTCATGATCTTTTTAATTTATCAATAATATTCATTAAAAATAAATGAAATTATTAAATATATTACATGTATTATCAATATTTACTTATTCAAACTTTTAAAGTAAAACCCCATGTATATAAATGATATTTGGTTAAGTAAATAATAATTTCCACGAAACAAAGAATATAAATATTTAAGAGAAATTTAATTTCAAGTGATCACAAGAAATTGAATGTTTCGAGAGAATGTTAATGACCACAAAATTGATATTAGAAAAATGATGACCATCAATTTATCATACAAGTAGATTGTGTATTAAAATCTTGTCTTTTGAAGATAAAAATGGGAGTGAACAACCTAAATATGATTTTAGTAAATATTTTTCTTTTTAAAACAATTGAAAACATGAATAAGAATCAAAATAGTACAAAAAAAAACCTGGGGTGTCAGGAAAATCCATTAATGTCATATATGTTAAAAAGAAAAAAATCATTTTGACTTCTAAAAAAGAAACTTGAAAATGATCCTTTCATAAAAATTTAGATATATTCTTTTAAAACCTTTTAATAATTAAGGAATAAATTAATATTTCCTAAATAAATAATTTTAGTAAATAAAAATTAGTTTTCTAATTTTTTGATAAAAACATAGAAATAAAATGTAACATCCCGACCCTAGATACCCAGAGTCGGTGCATTATTACATAACATTGGCATGATCACAAAGGATCAAGTCTCGAAAGAATGATTAGTTTAGTAGTCTTGGAAACACTAGATATATTCATAAGTCTTACTTTACATCATAAGGTAAAGAAACTACAACAACATCTTGTCTTCATATCCCCTCATACTATCCCTGTAGGTCATTCATAAATTACTTCTTCACAATCCTGGGAAAAATAAAACATTGAAATGGGTGAGCTCTGATGCTCAGTAAGGATAACAATATAGATGAATCTTTCATAGTTAAGCATAAACACTTAAAGCAATTTATAACTAAAACCAAAGCCTTTTAAACTTGAACTTCAACATAATATGGAAATGATAAAATGAAATAATGCCATTTACTTATTCACATGTATATTATACTATTCGAACAATCACATGTAATATCAATAACCACTTTCATAATGATGGAATCCATAATGCTAGACTAGCATAACCACATAGCCAAGGCCTCATGCCAAGACTACAAATAAGATTTTTGCCAATGCCTTGTGCCAAGACACTAGTTTGTATCATGAGACCTACCAATGCTTCGAGGATCTATAGCGAGCTCCACCCATCACTTATTAAGTCCAATGCATTCCTCATATGAAAAGTTTGTAACATAACATAAACATTTGTATTAAAACTAGCATACGAAATGTGAATACTTATAAAAAAACCATGAATGGTATAAAAATAGCACATCCACAGTCAAACATAACTCATTCGATACAATATGGAAGATTTTATTGTATCATATTAACCTCAGTTGAGAATAATGAATGATATTGACATAGATGAAAATAATCATCAAAACTATTTGAGAGGAATATCCACCTTTTTCTTGAAATCATTTAAAAGTCACACTATTTGTCAAGAAGCCATTTAAAAATAGATTTTTGAATGAAAGTGTCCCATACCACTTTGAAACATTTAAAAGGAGTTTTAATTTTAAACTTTAATGTCCATATAAATAAATACTTAAAATCATTTTTTAAAACATGGCTATTAATGAGAAAGATTTAGAAGAATAAGTCTTTAAAACATTTAAAAATGGTATTTTAGTTAGAGTTTCTAACCAAAAGAGAGACACTTGAATAATAATAATTGAGTTAATCAAAACATTATAATATCATGAGAGTTAATGGATTCATGATATACTAAGTCAATGTACATTATATACACCACATAAAGTTGAATTGGTGTATAACAACAAAGAAGTCTCAATGGAATGTAAATCGAGATGAAATCTCTCATAAAGTCTGTTTCCTTAGGTTAAGGATAAATCAAGACATAATTATGTGTGAAAAATATAAATACACTAAATATGATTGGATATTAAGTGTTAAACAATCAAAGGACATTCACACATATTCTTGTAAGAACAACACCAATGAATTGGATGTTTATCTCAACAAATCGAGATTGAGTAAAAATTACTCTTATCAAGTTCATGCTGATGACTTGAGAATTTATCAATGGAGTGATTATGTGTATAAAAAGTATATCCACATAAAGGGGAGTGGAAATTATGACATAATCAAATTAATAGTGATTCCACACATAATCTTGGAGTAAACTAATCAATGAAGTATGCGTAAAGCTGAATGAGTGGAAATTGAAATTTCAAATTCCCTTATCGATTAGGTAACTTATGAAACATACACCCATGAAAGAAGGATCATACAATGATGATTTAAATACCCATAAATTAAATTATAATACAAAATGAATACAATTATGGGTAGTACATATACACCACATGCAATAAATATGTGGTGAACAATGGAATTCTCAGGAAATTAAGAGTGAGATAAGAAACCCCTTAGTTTGTACTTTCTCCTTGGTAGATGGTAGGTTAACCTCCTATATAATGGTGAAATAATTGTTATTTAATTACACAAGAATTATTTACATTAATATGATATCATATATGATATTTTAACATTTATTTTTTAATAATATCTTAGTATTATTGTCGTTTCGGGTGTTAACAGATTCATTTTACTTTATACTATTTGTTATGTGAGCCGTATTTGTTATGGATGGGATGTATCTTATTCATATCCAGAATGATATCATGTCTCTAAAAATTATATTTAATCATCAAATGAGAATTATACTTGAATGGATATGATGGAGAATGAATTTCATCACGTTCATGGAGACGGTAGTCCGTACGTACGCACGAGCGACAATATCACTCTTTTGATATTAAAATAATATATAATTGGATGGTATATAATATATATAAAAAATTATCATGTTTTTTTATTATTTAAATGAATTACACATCATTATTATACCCATCCAATTAATAAGTTATTGAATAACTATTACACCACGACGTGGAGACGGTAAGCCGTACGTACGCACGTATGGTGACATGTCATTCAAAGGATGGATAGAATAATGAATATGGTTTTACTATATTTATAATAACATCACAGTATATAGAAGATACTGGAGTTATTATTTTAGAATGAAAATAACAAAGAAAGAAGAAGTGGAAGAAGAAAGGAACTTGAAAGGGGGTGGTGAAAACATTACATCTTCTTCGGGTTCTTCCTTTTGATTTGATCAAAATAACTCCATAGGTTGGCTTTATGACTAAGTTAAGGCCACTAGGATGAAGTGAGGGATGTTGAGAGAGTATTTGGGGAGGGGTTGGCCGAACTAAAAGGCTTTGAATGTGTGATGTAATGAGAAGGAGCAGTGCCCTTTTATAGGAGGGGTGAGGGGCACCTTTGGAAAAACTAGAAATATTATTTTATAATAAATTCATATTCGGTTTCTAATGGCTCCAATGTGTATTATTTAAATGTTAAAGTGGGGATGGGTCGCAAACCACTCAACCCATAGAATTTAGACATGATTGGGTCATTATATTAACCTTATCTTTTAGTTTTAACTCTTAGTTAATTAGTTTGACACTTACAATAACACTTTGTATTTTTATATTATATAGTTAAAAAACTCACTATATACATACAAGAGACCCAAAAGTGGTCCATTAATGATAAAAATATAATGATATAAGTTTCTTGGCCGAATTTTATATTTTTAGGAATTTAATATCAATTAATAATATAATATTTGTTTTAAAAACTATTTTATGTCAATTTTGACACTATTCAATAATTGATTTTTTTAAAACTCATAACAAAATGATTACTTAGAAAAAATTTAATTAAATCCATACTAAAATGTCAAATTATCCTATAAAAATTATTGTAATTCATAAAAAGTCTCCAATTATATTTATTTGGGTATTTATAATATCAATTATTTTAATTTTTCACTATTATAGTAATTACTACATAATCATTGTGTCATAAATAAATTAAATTATTTAATGTCTAAAAATTATAAATAAAATATAATTATGTAAGAAATCTTTTTAGATTTATAATGAATATTTATAGTATAAAATCCAACATATATTGCCCTATGTAAAAATTGTTTTTCTAGAAGATATATTCTTTTGTCATTTTTGTATCCATTTTAAGTTAATTAAAATAAAGTGTCCCTATCACTTAAAAGTGGCTCCATGGGGTCCCAAAATCGACCCCAAGATGCCCATGGTCAGACATGTATCAACCAATAAGGTTAGGACATGTTTTATCGTAATTGTTTATTATTATAATATTATTTTTTAACCCTCATTTACCGGTTTTACCATTTAACCATGGTAAATAAAATATTTACCGAAGTAATTACTCAAAATGTCTAAAAATAAAAGTTACCTATTGAAACAATTTGTAAATCCTAATTCAAAATATGGAATCCATTTTTCCAAATTCAATACAATGAAGTGGCAGAAATTAATTTAAAATTAATTCCCGTTGTTAAAACAAAAAGCGTGTTTTTAAGAAAAATACTAACTATCAAAAGATTGACAGTTGATTATGTTTGGTTTAAATGTGAAATTATGTTCAATGACCCACATTGTATTACACGGTAAATATATATTATAAATATAATTTAAAACCACTCAAATTCATAATTTATCACTATTAATTATTTTGATATAAAAAAGTTGTTTTTAATTAAAATTTAGTAATTTTCACTATTCATCAAAATATAAAAGTTACCCAAAAAGTACCAAAATTTCACCCAAGGATAATTTCGTTATTACTAATACAAAAATAGAATCTATTTTACCAAATTAAAAACATAAAAGTTTCATTTATTACTTTAAAATTGATTCCTGCTTTCGAAACCAAAAGGCGTATTTTTAAGAAATAAAAACTATCAAAAGTTTGACACTTGTTTATGTCCAATTTCAAGGTGAAATTACTTAAAATGACCACAATTGCTTTAAATAGTAAAAATATAATCTATTTATACTTCCAAACCATTAAAATTTATAATTTAACAGTATAAATTATTTTGATTAAAAAAGTCATTTTCAGTTAAAATATAGTATTTTTTACTATTTACACAAATATCAAAGTTATCAGAAAAACACAAAAACATTATTGAAAATAAATTCTTCTGTCCCGATTCTAAAGAAGAAGTTAATTTTGTCAAATTTAATATATATAAGTTTCAAATATTGGATTTAAAAAGGCTCGCCATTAAAAGGCGGTAAATTTCATTTTTTAAAAAATACTTCTTTTATCTGAAAAAAATGAATTTGTTCATCAATCATGCCTTGGAAACACATAATATGGATTAAAATTATAAGGATAATATAAAATTTAAAATTCAGTTAATAATATTCATAACCTCTTTTGAACAGCTAGTTTGGTAAGTCATGGTGCACTTGAAATCAGTGTTCCGTACAACACACGCTATTGTATTATTCAAAGAGAAGTGTACCATGGAAGCCTGGGGTGTTACATTCACCCCACCTTAAATAAATTGCATCCTAGAAATTTTAAAAATTGGGCCTGATAATATAATGGAATGTCCCGCATCGGAAAAAGACTCAATAAAACTATCACTTTAAAAGAAAGAAAAAGAGGTATAAAGGTCACCCAAGATAACCCATACTAGGATTCCAGGTAGGAAAACATGGATATGGATGATAAACTAAGTGTCAATTTCTGAAGGAGAGGGATAGAATTCATGATCAAGAGAAATTTAACAATAAGAAAACCACAAACTTGTGTTGGGACAACCAGTCCTTAGTCTCCCAGTAGGAAAAGTAAACAGACAACATTTTTTGGTTTTAAGTTACATTACATAAGAAAGAGGAATTCATTTATGATATTGACTAAGAATATAAAGAGATATACTTACTTTTTAAGAAGAGTTTCATTCTTTAATTACTTTTCACCACTAACTCATTCTTTTTGAACAATGAGTATTCTAGAAGACTTTGTCAAAATGAAAGAGCTAGAATAAAATTCTATATAAATACATGATCCATGTAGGATAAACTATATATTTACCTTGTATTTAGAGATTAATCAAAACCAAAATGGTTAGTATAATATATGATGATCCCCCAAAAGGATATTCCTTGAGGGAAATAAACACTAATCTTAATTTCTATAATTAAACCAACAATACCCCAAAGTTAAATAAATACCATTCAATAATCAATTGTCCTTAAATCCATCAATATAATCCAAACTAATATTGAAACCAAAAACATAGAAGAATTTGATTATGTAGTCTCCCATGTTAAATGGTATCTCCAAATGACGTCAAATACTCTTAAAGTCACATAATTAAAAGTAATCAACCTCATCATATATTCTCTATTATAGGTTAATCATTTCCATAAATAACCTAAATCACTATAAATCCACAATAAAAACGTAGATAAAAATCAACCATTACTCCAAAAATGAAACCCTATAGTATTCTATTTTCCTTGGGCATATAGTGTTCCCAACAAAGCGAACATCTTCCAAAATAACATTTATCACTTAATCACCAAATTATTTTCCTATACCAAGGGTATTTATTTGATAAGACATAAGAACCAAAATTAACTTATTATTGATCAATAAAATCATTTAACTAAAAATAATTAGTCACACTATCTAGGGACTTCACATAGTCCAGTGGTAGGCAATAAATCCCAATCGCCCTTTGGTTGTGGGTTCGATTCCCACAGCTTTGTCCGATGCGACGGGTTGTCACATGCTCTGCGTGTTGTCCGTTTCAAAAACTATGTTTTATAACATTACCAAAATGAGATAAATTCATCAAAATAACCATAACATAATTTAACCACAAATCTTATCTCATACCTTGCATTTTCATCCCAAATTATAATAACTTATAATTGCCTCAATCCCAATGATCATATAAAACCAAATGGTTATTTATAACTATATCCACAAGAGAAAAGATAATTCTTCCTCAAATATCATTCTCACATGGAAAACTGCAGGGTTAAAAATACAAGAGAAAATTATTCAAAAGTAAACCCATCAATAAGGAGCACTAATACTTTTTAAACATTTCTCCAACCATTTATTTCCACATAGCTTCTTCTTTGAACAAGAAAATATCCTATAGAATAGGGCATTAACTCATGTAATGGCCCGGTCCCCTACATTTACAGCAAATGACTGTAAATGGATTCTTGGGACCATTTTTGTGTTCTTCAATAGTACTCTTCATTTTTCTTTGTCAATTCTTCATTTTATGTCCTTTTTTTCCCACACGTAAAGCATTTCTTAGTCCCACTGAGACACTTTCCTGGGTGTCTCCTACCACATTTATTACATGATGGAAATTGAGGGTTCTTTTCTCCATGGTCTCCATTGCTGGAGCTCTTATCATTCATCACCTTTCTCTTCTTTGTTGAGTCCAGGAGTTGGTTAATATATATGTTTTTGATCATATTTTTGGAAAACTGATTTGGCATAAAGACGATATCTTTTACGCCTATCAACATTCCATTTTTTTGTTCATTACCACCACCATTCCCACCTTGTACATCATTCTCAAAGTCACTATGACTTCCTTGGAATCCATCCATTGACTAAAACTAGAAAGCATTGTGTGAATAACAATAGTCATAAAATCATTTAGAGATTAACATGTCACCATATTCTCAATTTGAAACATATAAGGATTAACCAAGGTCATTTACTCGAATATTATATATATAATACTTCAAATTGGTTTGTAAAGAAAATGTAAATTATCCTATGCATATCCCCCAGGAGTGTCGTAACCAAGAGTGCATCAAGGCCCGTTGTCGTGCACCAGTTCCCGTTCGAGTCTAGCTCAAAGTGGTGTTTTCGGGTTTTACCCCTAGGTACATCTGTTCCAGAGCCGCCTCTACCTGCTCGTATCCAGACAGGGTTGTATTGCTCGGAAAACACACAAAATATCTACAATAGAAAAATTATAGGAAGTTATTCTATACTAATCCTCAAAGTTTACCATAGGTCTACATGCTCTAATAAGAGTTTATCTAAATCTAGCTTCCAATGTTTATACTAAACTTTCTCTGATACCAACTGTAATACCCCGACCCTAGATACCCAGAGTCAGTGCATTATTACACATCATTGGCATCATCACAAAGGATCAAGTCTCGAAAGACCGATTAGTTTAGTAGTCTTGGAAACACTAGATATATTCATAAGCCTTACATTACATCATAAGGTAAAAAAAATACATTAACATCTTGTCTTCATATCCTCTCATATTATCCCTACAGGTCATTCATAAATTACTTCTTCACAATAATGGGAAAAATAAAACATTGAAATGGGTGAGCTCAGATGCTCAGTAAGGATAACAATATAGCAGAAGCTTTCATAGTTAAGCATAAACTCTTAAAGCAATTTATAACTAAAACCAATGACTTTTAAACTTGAACTTCAGAATAATATGGCAATGATAAAATGAAATAATTCAATTTACATATTCACATGGATATTCTACTAGTCTAACAATCACATGGAATATCAATAACCACTTTCATAATGATGGAATGCATAATGCCAGACTATCATAACCACATAGCCAAGGCCTCGTTCCAAGACTACAAATACGATTTTTGCCAAGGCCTTGTGCAAAGACACTATTTTGTCTCATGAGACCTACCGATGCATCGAGGAGTAATAACGGGCTCCACCCATCACTTATTAAGTCCAATGCATTCCTCATATGAAAAGTTTGAAACATAACAAAAAAATTCGTATTAAAACTAGCATACAAAATGTCAATACTTATCCACAAACCATGATGGTATAAAAATAGCACATCCACAGTCAAACATAACTCATTCGATACAATATGGAAGATTTTATTGTATCATATTAATCTCAATCGAGAATAATGAAGGATATTGACATATATGAAAATAATCATCAAAACTATTTGAGTGGAATATCCCCATTTTTCATGAAATCATTTAATAGTCACACTATTTGTCAAGTAGCCATTTAAAAATAGATTTTTGAATCAAAGTGTCCCATAACACTTTGAAACATTAAAAAGGAGTTTTAATTTTAAAACTTTAATGTCCATATAAATAAATCCTTAAAACCATTTTTTAAAACATGAACATTAATGAGAAAGATTTAGAATAATAAGTCTTTAAAACATTTAAAAATGGTATTTTAGTTAGAGTTTCTAAACAAAAGAGAGACACTTGAATAATAATAATTGAGGTAATAAAAACATTGTAATATCGTTAGAGTTAATGGATTCATGATATACTATGTCAATGTACATTATATAGACCACATAAAAGTGAATTGGTGTATAACAAAAAATAAGTCTCAATGGAATTTAAATCGAGATGAAATCTCTCATAAAGGACGTATCCTTAGGTTAAGGATAAATCAAGACATAATTTTGTGTGAAAAATATAAATTCACTAAATATGATTGGATATTCAGTGTTAAACAATCATAGGACATTCACACATATTCTTGTAAAAACAACACCAATGAATTGGATGTTTATCTCAAAAAATCGAGATTGAGTAAAAATTACTCTTATCAAGTTCATACTGATGACTTGAGAATTTATCAATGGAGTGATTATGTGTTTAAAAAGTATATCCACAGAAAGGGGAGTGGAAATTATGACATAATAAAATTAATTGTGATTCCACACATAATCTTGGAGTAAAATACTCAATGAAGTATGCGTAAAGCCGAATGAGTGGAAATTGAAAATTCAAATTCCCTTATCGATTAGGTAACTTATGAAACATACACCCATGAAATAAAGATCATACAATGATGATGTAAATACGCATAAATTAAAGTATAATACAAAATGAATACAATTACGGGTAGTACATATACACCACATGCAATAAATAAGTGGTTAATAATGGAATTCTCACGAAATTAAGAGTGAGATAAGAAACCCCTTACTTTGTACTTTCTCCTTAGTCGATGTTAGGTTAACCTCCTATATAATGGTGAAATAATTTTTATTTAATTACACAATAATTATTTACATTAATATGATATCATATATGATCTTTTAACATTGATTTTGTTAACAATATCTTAGTCTTATTGTCGTTTCGGGTGTTAATGGATTCATTTTACTTTATACTATTCGTTATGAGAAGCATATTTGTTATGGATGGGATGTATCTTATTCATATCTAGAATGATATCATGTTGCTAAAAAATATATTAAATCATCAAATGAGAATTATACTTGAATGGATACGATGGAGAATGAATTTCATCACGTTCATGGAGACGGTAGTCCGTACGTACGCATGAGCGACAATATCACTCTTTTGATATTAAAAAAAAATACAATTGGATGTTATATCATATATAAAAAATCATTATCATGTTATATTTATTATTTAAATGATTTAAACATCATTATTATACCCACCCAAATAATAAGTTTTTGAAAATATATTACACTACGACGTGGAGACGGTAAGCCGTACGTACGCACGTATGGTGACATTTCATTCAAAGGATGGATAGAATACTGAACATGGTTTTACTATATTTATAATAACATCACAGTATATAGAAGATACTGTAGTTATTATTTTATAATGAAAATAACAAATAAATAAGAAGTAGAAGAAGAAAGGAACTTGAAAGGGGGTGGTGAAAACATTACCTCTTCTTCGTGTTTTTCCTTTTAATTTGATCAAAATAACTCTTTAGGTTGGATTTATGACTAAGTTAAGGCCTCTAGGATGAAGTGAGGGAAGTTGAGAGAGTATTTGGGCAGGGGTTGGCTGAACCAAAAGGCTTTGAAAGCGTGATGTAATGAGAAGGAGGAGTGCCCTTTTATAGGAGGGGTGAGGGGCACCTTTGGAAAAGCTAGAAATATTATTTTATAATAAATTCATATTCAGTTTCTAATGTATATAAAGTGTATTATTTAACTGTTAAGGTGGGGATGGGTCAGAAACCACTCAACCAATATAATTTAGACAGGTTTGAGTCATTATATTAACCTTATCGTTTATTTTTTACTCTTAGTTAATTAGTTTAACACTTACCATAACACTTTGTATTTTTATATTATATAGATAATAAAATTACTATATACATCCAAGAGACCCCAAGTGGTCCATTAATGATACAACTATCAAGATATAAGTATCTTGGCCGAATTTTATATTTTTAGGAATTTAATATCAATTAATAATATAATATTTGTTTTAAAAACTCTTTTATGTCAATTTTGACACTATTCAATAATTGATTTTTGTAAAACTTATAACAGAATTATTACTTCTAAAACAGTAAACTAAATCAATAATAACATGTCATATTATCCTAGAAAATTATTTTAATTCATAAAAAGTCTCAAATTATATTTATTTGGGTATTTATAATATCATTTAATTTAATTTTTCACTATTATGGAAATTACATCATCATCATTGTGTCATAAATAAATTAAATTATTTAATGTCTAAAAATTATATATAAAATATCATTATGTATTAAATCTTTTTATCTTTCTAATGAATATTTATAGTATAATATCCAACATATATTACCCTATGTATAAATTGTTTTTCTAAAAGATATATGCTTATGTCATTTTTGTATTCATTTTAACTTAATTAAAATAATGTGTCCCTATCACTTAAAAGTGGCTCCATGGGGTCCCTAAATCGACCCAAATATGACCATGGTCGGAAATGTATCAACCAATAAGGCTAGGAGATGTTTTAGGGTCATTTTGTATTATTATAATATTATTTTTTAACCCTTATATAACGGTTTTACCCTTTAACCATGGTAAATAAGATATTTACCGAAGTAATTATTCAAAATGTCTCAAAATAAAAGTTAACTATTTAAACAATTTGGAAATCCTGATCCCAAATATGGAATCCATTTTTATAAATTAAATACACATAATTGGAAGAAATTAATTTAAAATTAATTCCCATTGTTAAAACAAAAAACATGTTTTTAAGAAATAATAACTATCAAAAGATTGATAGTTGTTTATGTTCAGTTTAAATGTGAAATTGTGTTCAATGACCAATGTTTTATTACATGGTTAAAATATATTCTAAATATAATTTAAAACCACTCATATTCATAAATTATCACTATTAATTATTTCGATTAAAAAAGTTGTTTTTAATTAAAATTTAGTAATTTTCACTATTCATCAAAATACAAAAGTTATCTGAAAAGTACCAAAATTTCACCCTAGGATAATTTCGTTATTATGAATCCAAAAATTAAGTCTATTTTACCAAATTAAAAAAATAAAAGTTCCATTTATTAGTTTAAAATTGATTCCCGCTTTCGAAACCAAAAGGCGTATTTTTAAGAAATAATAACTATCAGAAGTTTGACACTTGTTTATGTCCAATTTCAAGGTGAAATTACATAAAATGACCATCATTGCATTAAATAGTAAAAATATAGTCTATTTATACTTCCAAAACATAAAAATTTATAATTTAATAATATAAATTATTTTGATTAAAAAATTCATTTTCTGTTAAAATATAGTATTTTTCACTATTCAGACAAATATGAAAGTTATCAGAAAAAAACCAAACAATTATTGAAAATAAATTCTTATGTCCCAATTCTAAAGATAAAGTTAATTTTTTAAAATTGAATATATATAAGTTTCAAATATTGGATTTAAAAAGGCTTCGCCATTAAAAGGCGGTAAAATTTCATTTTTTGAAAAATACTTCTTTTATCTGAAAAAAATGAATTTTTCATCAATAATTTCTTAGAAACTCATAATATGGATTAAAATTATAAGGAAAATATAAAATTTAAAATTTAGTTAATAATATTCATAACCTCTTTTAAACGGCTAGTTTGGTAAGTCGTGGTGCGCTTAAAATCGGTGTTGCGTACAACACACACTTGTATTATTCAAAGAGAAGTGTACCATGGAAGCCTGGGGTGTTACATAAAATAGAAATATACCTAATCAAAATAGAAATAATAGTAGGTTTTATTTTCAACATCTATTTTATTGATTCAAGTTTCAAAGAGAGGATACATTAGAATGGAATATGTTAATTACTTAAGTATCTATAGGATAAAAAATATATTAAGATTATGAAGGATAAATTAAAATATCCCTTTAATGAAAATTAGAGAAAACCCAAAAAAATGATATTGTAATATAAATTCTTACCAATTTGAAAACATTAAAATTTCTACCCCTTGAAAGAGTAAATTTTAATTTATAAATTAATAATCATTAATAAATATATATTCATATAAAATATATAAAATGGTTAGTATATACACCACATATAAATAATTAGGTTTACAATACAAAATATGCCTCAATGTAGTGGAAATTATAATGAAATCCCTTAAAAGATATTATCATTGAAGTAAGAATTAATAAATTAATTGATAATGTGTTTCAAATATAAATAAACATAAGATAGTGTAAGTAAATTTTAAAACAACTTAGATTTAAATTTTCACATAATCATCTCATAACAAAGTCAATTGAGAAGTAGTATATCCCAATGAACTGAAACTGACTTAAGAAACCCATTACCTCAAGTTTGAATTACCACATAAGTGATTTTAAAATCAGTAATAATTAATTTATATTTAATATAATTATATAAAAAACCATATATGTATCTATAATATCATATGTGATCCATTTATAACATTTTTCACAAATTTATTAATAATCATTTATTATTATCATTATATTTTGTGTTAAGTGATTATTTTTTTCTGTATATTTTAATATGGTAGTTTCGGTTCTTGCATATATATCATGGTTCCATAAATTCAAAAATATTACTCATTATATAAATATCGTATATATTAAATATATATATAGTCCTATAAAAAATATAGAGATAGAACCTTGAATTACACTATTCAAGGAGACAGTTGGACATATGTACACATCAACATTGTCTTCACTTTTTGAATAATGAAATGAAAGAAAAGTAAATAATAATAAAAATTATAGGATAATTTTAATATCATATATATATATATATTATATTCATTTAATATATCCATATTTCCGTCCATGTAAACCAAAAATGAAAAATTAATCACATCACTTTGTGGAGGTAGTAGTTTACACATATGCATGAGCCACATTATCATTTTCCAATAGATTGGAAGATAATGAGGTAGGTATGATATTGTAATTACATATGTATAATTATTTCATATATATCATATATATATATTAGTTTCATATTTATAACAATCAAATTAATGTGATGATGAAAAATGAATTACCACACTATGTGGAGATGGTAATTCGTGCATATGCAAGTGTGATATTTTTTCTTTTTATAGGATGGAAAAGAGTTGTGAAATGGTTATAAAATTATTATAATAAAATATAATTATATTTATTAAACTGTAATTATTATCTTGTCATGGTTAAAATATATTTTGAATAAGTATAAGAAGAAATAAACTTGAAAGATATGGAAAATATGATTACATCTTCTTTGGTATACATCTTTTATATTCATTCATGAGAAACCTTATAATTGTATTTTAAGAATAAATAACCTAAAATTAGTATATAGGTATGTTTTGAAAATATTTGGTAAGGGTTTGTTTAAGTAATATTGTTCGATGTTTTGTAAATAAAATAAAATAGGGGTTCTTTTTATTTGTGAGGAGAGGAGAAATCATGGAATTTCTTAAAAAATTAATTATATAAACAAATTATTCAAAATGTATACAAATTCAAAAATAAGGTAGGGTTTTCTTAAATTCCATCACATAATAACGTTTTTATAATTTTAAGTCGTGTTTCAAACCCTAACTTTTAGTTTAACCCTTTTGTTAACCAATTTTATCCTTAACCACAATAATAACTTTTCACTCTTAAAGGGTTATAATTTTAATTATAAGGTGAAAATTGGCTCATAAATGGAAAATATATAAGATCTTGTAAAATATATTATATTCATTGTCCTCTTTTAAGTTTTTTATGATTTTTAATCATTTAACAAAATAGGATTTTAATAAAATATTAGTAACATCATTTTTAACACTATTAATTTAATTTGAAATTAAAGACACCAATACAAAGATTTAGTTATAAAATGATCCTTTTAAAGGTACCTAATATGATATATACATATATAAAATTATTTAAACATAATATTTAATCCATATTGTATTACTTTTAATTTTTTTAAAAAATATATTTTTTTCTCTATTAATTTAATAAATACCATGTCGGTGTTGTGTAAGCATTTAAGTTGATCATTTAATAACTAAAAATAAAAAATAAATTACCATGATAAAAAAATAATATATATTTCAAATTTAAATTTAAAACAAAACAAATTTTTTTATCCTTATGAAAAATATTAAAGATATTAATGAAAAGATTGTTAAATTTTTTGTTTATTATTTTCTTAAAATAATATAAAGGGGAATATCAAAGAAAAAAGGAACCAAGTGGACATATTTTTGAGACTTATTTAGAAATAGATAATATTAATTTATAAAATATGAGAAATTAATGTTTTTTAGAAATTTTAAAGCCTTATCCAAATTCTTTAACCCTATTTAACTGTTTTACCACTACCGATGTGAAAAATATTCAGCAAGGATAATATTCATAATTAAAGAAAATAAAATGGACATATTTACCAAATTTTGTCATCATTATTTCAAATATGGAATCCATGTTTGAATATTCAATTCATATAAGTAGAATGATTTAATTTTAAATTAATCCTACAAAAACCTGAAGAAAAACACTTTTCTTGAAAAATCTTTTCTAATGTATAAAAGTTTTTATACCATAATATAACAGAAAATAAATTAAAATGAAATTAATAGGATTAATAATAATTTAAATTAACATTTATAAATTTTTACCTCATTTAAAACACAATGTAACTTTGTAAATTCATTCAATAAAAAATGATTTTAAATAAAAATCAATAATTTCCTCTATTAAAAAAATTCATATTTTTAAAAAAATATAAAAAAATCACTCCAAGAAATTTTTTACATGATTATTTAAAAAATTAAGTTCATTCTAGAGAGTTAAATTTTTAAAAGTAGAAAAAATAATTATAATGTTCGTGCACAAAATGTAATAAAATTTATTTTTGATGAAAATTCATTTTTACTGTAAAAAATGACTTCACTAAAAATTGATTGAGTGATTTGTAAGAATTAATAAATTAATTTATATTGATTATGAACCTTATATATATATTATAATTTTTTTACTCATATTCATACATAACAATTCAACTGTTAGTTTATAACATTTAAATAATAATATTTTTTATAATACATCCCAATTAAAATAATGGTTAGTGTTTCATGTTAACAAAGATATTAAAAATTTTAAAAAATTTAAATATAAATATATTTTAAATTCTCAATATTTTAAATTATACCCTCTTTGAATAAATTTTTCCCTCTCAATTTTATCTCATTTATCAAAGGTCCAATATTTGTTGAAAACCCACATCATATAAAGGGATAACAAAACTTATTTTGAGAAGGGAAAGTCTAGAAACATAAATGTTAACTGAAATATAACATATTCAGGTTCCTAGAAAAGGAAAACATTTGTGGGAAGTTAAAATATAGACATAAAATAGAATTCTATCATTCAATGACTAATCGAGAGTGATCGAGAACATAGTCATGAGAATGTTAACGACCAGAAAATTATAAATCATTGAGGGGTTAAAAGAAAATCAATTCATCTAAAATAAAGGTAAAGGTATAGTATTTTTATTTCATGTTACTTTTCTTAATGTTTTTGGATTTTTTTTTGTGATAGAGGATAAAATAAATTGTAATTACTTTATTTCTTTCGAGTTCATTATCACAATTTCATTTTTGGTGGTGATTCATTTAATCTTAACTTCATATATTACTCCAATAAATGAGTATTAAAAATGAATTTTTAATTTTGAAATCACAATAATTAATATTTAATAGATCACATGATATTTAAAAGAAATAAAATTCATTCCTCCTCTATCCATATATTTACCAAAACTAAAAGGATTAGAAAAGGTTATCCAATATTGATAAATATTCATGTGTCAAATTAATGAATGAATCTCCAGAATTCAAAATAAAATAAACGTTTTAACCTAGATAATCTTGTAAATAAATAACCATATATCATAAATAACATCAATAACCTCAACATTATAGATAGTTTCAAACTAAATGGTTTTCCCATACACTTCATCACATATCTCTAAAAATGTAATAGTTATATTTCCAAATAATCCTTTAGTTCATTTACTATGGGATATATATATATATCAACCCAATAAGACATCTCATGGAATATCATTAATCAACATAATATCCCAAAAAATTAAAAATGTTTAAATCCTTAAATATGATTCCTAAAATCAACTTAATATTTGATCACCAAATTGTTTAAATAAAACATTTCATACCAAATAGAACATAATATAGTCTAGTGGTATTCATTTAACCCTTTTTATATTTTAGTTATTGGTTCAAGCCCTGGAGCCTTTCCATATGTGATGTGTTTTTCTCGACAAGTGGGTTTTACATTTTATAAAAATATAAAAATATAATTTTTATAAATTTCCCAAAAATATTATAAACAACCTTAAAAATAACATTAATCATGAAATAAAGTTTTAATAAGTAAAGTTTTATATAAAACATGTTGTTTCCAAAAAAAAATAATCACAACTAGATATTATTTCCTTAAATCAATGATCATCTTATAAAAACATGTTAAACTTATTTCAACAAAATATAAAAGCAATATTCCTCAAATAACCTTCTCACTAAGATATATACTAAACTAAAGGGTTGTATTATTAGAAATATCTCCAAAAATATAATTTAGCATGTTAAACCTTCGGTGCATAAAACTTATAAAGGATTATTTATGAGTTTAAACTTATGAACAACCTTATAATTATCAACCTAAGAAACTGTAGGTTTCTCCCATATCATTATAGACTATAATATGTTTCCATATGTTTTATTCTCCCATTTTTTACAATGTTTGATAAATAAAATGTGAATCAACACAATAATATTCCTCAATAGTGTATTAATAGATGAATAATATGGGGTCATTCACCATGCACTAGAGTGATTGATAAGATATACGTGTATAACTATTATTGGGGCTAGTATCCCAAGATGCATATATATAAGAAACACATCCACTAATAGTATCCAGACATGGATATATTTATAGGAAAAACAAATTATCAATACCTTATAAAACCCTTTTTGATATTCTATTACAATTAGATATATCATTAATGTTTTTAATAGGGTTATGTTCCTTAATCTATGCTTTCCTAAATATATTTACAAATGTTTCTACTAAACTTCCTCTAATATCAATTATAGAAAACCTTACTCCAGTAAACTAGAGATGGTGTATACTTTATTACATTAGTATATGATACAAGGGATCATATCATCAAGTGTCATATATTTTATAATTCTTGAAGAACCTCATACATGCAGTGTTCTCAAATTACATTGGAAATATTTAAAAAAGCATAAAGATAATATTTGTATTATTGATATTATTTATAATATCCTTATCCATATCATGAGTAAAGGAAAACCAATAAAGAATGATATCATATACTCAGAAAGGGTTACATATAGTGGAATCTATCATGAGAACACAAGACAAGGTATAATCAATATGAATTGGTTTAAAACTGGAAAATATTATGTTTAATTAATGACATGAGCATGAAATGCATTCATTGATAATATCAATGAAGTAATATCCTGGATAATAATAACAACTAAATACTCAATTAATGTAACGAATAATATAGGATTCCATGATGTCAAAAATAATAATATATTTACCATTAGGGCCTTATTAAAAGATAGTTCAAGTAATGGGTAGGTATACACCAAAAACCCATTTAGTAACGTTGTCCAACTGATTTTTTTCATGAGTCCTATCGATTCATAAAGAGGTTATCTATAACTTGGCCCCACTCATAACTTCATTCCCAATCCATTCATAATATATTTAATGATTAATCTAATTCACCAAAAAATTACTTATCAATAAATGTCAGTATCATGCAAATAATATGAATTATCAATATTTCCCCAGTCAAAAAAATAACACTCAAATTAAGACACTATATATAGAAATAAAATTTAGTTTAGGAAGAAATAAAATACTTTGTACATAGAAAATGGAAATTTAAGAGAAAATTAATGTTTAATGATCGTAATAAAGTGAATGTCTCAAGAGAAATTTAATGAACACAAAATTAATAAGAGATAAACGATGACCATTAATTTATCATAAAAGTAGATTTTGTATTAAAATCAAGACTATTGGAGAAGAAAAGAAAATAGAAGTTAAAATTTAAAATATCATTTAATTAAATATCACATTATAAAAAAATAAAATATTATATAATTAGTAAAATTATGTAAAATGGTTATGAAGGTGATAAAATACATTAATTCCAAATATATTTAACACAAAACATTCCTTTTGAGTTTTAAAAATGAATTATGAAAATGACCCAATTTGAAAAACATTATAATGATTTCTTTATAACCATATAAAAATTCATGGATAATTTAAAATGTACTTAATAAATCAATTCAGTAAATAAAAATGGATTTTGTTAAAGAAGTCAGAAATGAATGGATATATAAAAAAAATATACCTGATCAAAAGAGAAATAAGATAATATTTTATTTTAAACATTATTTTTTTTGATTTAAGTTCCAAAGAGAGAAAAAGTTAGAATAAAAAATTGTAAATACTTAAATATCTAGATTATTAGAAAATAGTTGTATTTTAGGAAGGTTATATTATAATATTCTTCATTGAATATAAGAATAATTTTTAAAAAATGAGATCCTAAAATATATTCTTACATATTTGGTGGATTTCAAATTGTAACTCCTTAAAATAATAAACATGAATTTCTTGTTAAATAATAAATAATAAATATATATTTCTGATAAATCATAAAAGGGTCATTATATACTCTAAATACAAATAAATATGTGTGTAATACCAAATATTTCTCAATGGAGTAGAAATAGAAATGAAATCACTTACAAATACAATATCATTGAAGTGGGAATTAATAAATTAAGTGATTATGTGAAACAAGTAGAATTTTACATAAAAAGTGTAAATATATCATAAAATACATAGATATAAATTCACACATAATCATGGAATAATAAAGTCAATGGATAATTAGAATAACCCGATGAATTGAAATTGATTTATGAAATTTCTTACCTCAATCTTAACATGCCTTGTAAGTGATTCTAAAATGATGTAAAATAAATTTTGAGTTATTTTAATAATATAACAGATCCATATAAAGATATATAATATCATATACGATCCATTTATAACATTTTATCTACCATTTATTAATAATTTTTATTATAATAATTATTTATGAGTTAATTGTGACACTTTTCAAGTGTTATTTGATTCAGTAGTTTCAGTACCTGTGTCTTGATCATGGTCCCATCATATCAAAAGTTTTACTCATGATATAAGTATCATATTTAATCAATATATATATATATATATTCACTCATAAAAATATATATAGAAAAATTAATTACACCATTCATGGAGATAATAGGTCATATGTACGCATAAACATTGTTTTCACTTTTTGACATATGTAATGAAACAAAGGTAAATAATAATTAAAATTTTTAAGATCACTATAATATCATCTATATCATATATATTCATTACATTTATCCTTATTTCCATCCATTTAAAAAAAATTGAAAAACTAATCACATCTCTTCGTGGAGATGGTAACCCACACGTTTGCAGGAGCGATACTATCATTTTCCAATAGATTGGAATATGAAAAGGTAGATATGATAATATAATTTTATAATAATAATTATTTCATATATATAATATATATCCATTATTTCCATGTTTAAAAATATCCATGTAATTTGGGGATGAAAAACTAATTACACCGTTATGTGGCGACGATAATCTTTACATATGCACGAGAGATATTTTCATTTTTCATTAGATGGAAAAGAGATTTATAATAGTTTTAACCATATAATAATAACATATGAAAATATTTATGATACTTTATTTATTATCTTAGTATGTTTACAAAACATTTATAGGATGTAGAAGAAGAAATAAAGTTGAATTATTCGGAAATGGAGATTACCTCTTCTTCAGTAAACTTCCTTTGGATTCATTATTAAGGAAAATTGGAATGGTTTTTAAGAAGAAAATAATGTAGAATTGATATATATATATATATATAGGTTTATAATATATTTTTTTATGTATTTGATAAATATATATGGATTAATATGGTGTAATTAAAAAATGAGGGGTTCCCTTTTATAAATTAGGAGAGGGGCACTCTAAAAATTTCTTTAAAGGTTAAAATATATTTAAGTAATTATCTAGAAACAATTATTATAATTGGAAAGATTATAATATCATGTATTATTTTTTATAAATACCTTTAACATGTAAAATTATGTTGTATTTATTTGGTGTTTTGAACTATATCTTTTGGTTTAACCCCTTAGAATGCAAATTCAAACCTTTATTGTATTAGCAAACTATTCACACATAAAGGGTTATAAGTTTACTTATAATTTGACAATTATCTCATAAATAGAAAAGGTATGATATTTTAGATCATATATTTCATCCTTGTCCTATTTAACTATTTTAATGGTTTTTAAATAAACTAATAAAATTTTATTTTCATAAAATATCATTAATGTCTTTTTTGACAATATTAATTAATTTGACATTAAAGACATAAAACTAGAGATTTAATTCTAATATAATAATTTAACAAATAATTGATATGATATATTCATCTATAAAATCCATTGAATAAAATGAATCATTGAAATTTTATTACATTTACTATTGTAAAAATAATTTATATTATTTTTCTATTAATTGAATAAATACTCCATTGGTGTTGCATAAGAATTTAATGTAATTATTAAATCACAAACAAATTAAAATAAATCACCATGATAAAAAATTAATTTATATTTAAATTTGACATGTATAACTGAACATAAAATCTTTTTTCCCTTGTGATTAAATTTTAGAAACGTTGAAGTCAAGAGAGTGAAATTTTTTATTTTTTTATAAATGTAATATAAAGGTCAATATCAAATATAAATGAAACTAAGAGGCTATATTCCATATAAATGTATAAAAATATATGAAATTAATTCATAAATAGGATAAAGGTAATATATAGATAAATATTAAAGCCTTATCCCAATGTTTTAACCCTGTTTTACCTGTTTTACCCTTACTGAGGTGAGAAATATTCACCAAGGATACTATCTATAATGAAAAAAATAAAAGGGACCCATTTAACAAATTTAATCCCATTTATTAAAAATATTGAATCCAAATTTACATATACAATTATTATATATGACTTAATTTTATTTAAAATTAAGTCATAAAACATGGTGAAAATTTGTTTTCCATAAAATGATTTTTGACTTATAAAAGTTTTTAAACCAAAATCTAATATAAAATTAATTAATAGGATTTTAACTGGATTATTAATAATATAAATGAACTTATGTTACTTTTAAACCAATATAAATCAAAATTTATCTTTTTAAAATTTTTAAATGAAAATGAATTTTTACATAAAAATCAGTATTTTTCATTATTCATAAAAAAAATATTTTCAGAAAATTATCACAAATTAACTCTAAGATAATTTTGACATGCTAAATTTTTAAAAAAGTTTATTTTTTAATTTTTTTTAAATTTGAATAAAATTAATTATCATTTCCACATAAAGATGAAATAAAGATTATTTTTAAAGAAAATTCATTTTCTAAGTACATAATGACTTCACTAAAAATTGAGTGAGTATTTATTTATAATTTATCAATGAATTTGTATTTATTAGGACCATTATGCTTTTATTTTGTAATATAGTTACAAATATTTATACCTTCTAATTCGATAGCTAGGTTATTGCATTTGAATAATAATATTTTCTATAAAATATCTCAATTTGATTAAAGCTCAGTATTGAATGTTAAGAAAGATATTGAACACATCAAATTATTTAAAAATAAATAAAAATTTAAATATTGGGATGTTAAAATGATTCCTTCTCTTCAATATTATAGAACATATACTTAATAAATTGTTATATCTCTTAATGGAATACAACTCACCTTATATTTTCTATATATTAGTGTCCATTGGATGTTGTGTGTTATTTGTCCTAAAGAAAAGATGTATTACTAGTTATTCTCTATACATGGTGATGCGTGATAAAATCTTATCCAAGTATTGAAAAGATAAGTTTTATTATTTTAATACTTTTATTTTATAATTACTTTTAATTTCATCTCATATGTATCATTTTCAAATGGCTAACAATATTATTTTTAAGAAACAATAGGAAAGAGGAGCACAAAATTAAAATATGTAAAAGAAAATGTGGATTCTCATTTATAATTACTATATTATGGTTTAAAGTACTTGAATTGTTATTTTGAATTGAAAAATTCTTTTAAAATAGAATATTAATATTCATAGATAAAAGGAATAAGGATATTATGTTTTAATATTTATGTTTAAAATAATTCCAACTAGGATAATTAAGAAAAATTACACAATGTTAGATTATATTATAATCTTTAGAAAAAATTATCTTAGGATTACTTTTAAAATACATATTAGATTATTTATTTTTAATTTTTAGCATTTTGATAACCCTTTTACTTATACTGAATAATAGGTAAATCAATTAACAAGGGAATGTGTGTATTATTTCACAGGTCTGATTGGGTTTTAGTTTATTTGTAATTTATATTGGAAAGTTGAAGTTTTAAATTGTAAAGTTAAAATGATTTGAATTTGGGATGATGTTTTATAGTTGTTATGTTAATGTTTTATCATTATCATTCTCTTATTGAAATTATGGGATATTATATTTAAATTTAATATTAAAATAATTAGTTTTTCTTTTTATTAATGATATTACCAATATAAAAAATATAATTAAATATTTTTTCACATGGATATTTTATAACCGAAGTGAAAAAATTGTTTATCACATACATTATTTTAAATAACTGACATGATAAACTATTTTAACATCAAATTATATATAACTTATGTTAAAAAACCTTCAAATTATGAATTTTTAGACCAGTTTTATTGATGATTTTTTTACAAACCATCAAGAAATATAATTGTCAACATTAGCTAACAATAACCAATGTAAAAAGCATATTTACAACATCACATCCCATAATGTTTCAAGGTAACCAACACTAGAAACCTAAAATATCTAACATGGGAAAACATTTCACTAGTGATTTCATTTTTATACATTAAATACATTTTTAAAGTCATCCATGTTATATCAAAAGGGAAAATAAAATGAATCATTCTGTGTAAGTTATAGTTAGCACGTACACATAGATGACACTATCATTTTTTATAGATTAATAGGGGTATAAATATAAAATTTTTAACATTTAAGAATATTTATTAGGTTATAAGTACTATATTTTTCATTAAATAACTCTTTTGAATAAGTCATTAAATTTTCTTATGAAAAAAAGAACACAACGTTCATGGAGGTGGTAATCCACAAGTGTACATGATTATAGATTCATTTTTCAAACATTTTTCGAGGAATGTAGAAATTTGATATTCTATAGGTATAATAAAATCTCCAAATATTAGTAATACTAATTTCATCATAATTTAGTTGATTATATTTTGTTTTAGTGTGTAAAGGAAGAAAATATATAAGAGAGTTGGCTTGAGAACATCACCTCTCCCTTTGGATGTTCTCCCTTGGGTAAAACCTTAGGGCTTATTTTCTTAGTCTTTTAGAAAGTACAAGTATTCAAAGAAAAGGGAATAATTTATAAGAGATAATAGGGATGTTTTTTGGAAGATCTAATTTAGCGTCCTATCTAAATTCAATGCATGAGATGTTTTTTTATAAAAATCTTCATCACCATGTTGGTTATTATGTGATATGGGTGTTTAGGAGGATAGTTTTTAGTGAAATGGGTATGAGAAATTAAGGTTGGAAACTTGGATTGATGTTGGTTTGTGTGGATATTGGAAAACATTTCTTACCTCACTATTGGGACCCACCATACTTCTAATGGGGTTACAACAAATCCATAGTTTTCTACAGACCCCACATGTTAGCTAGTGGGGTACCATCAGCTTGTTGGTGTTTCTTGTAGAACCCAGGTAATTCTAATTAGCACTCTAGTTGTACGGTGTAGCAATGATAGAATTTTATTAAATGCACCTTATTAATTTTAATTTAATTTTTTTTGACCCATATTTAATAACCAATTCCAACCGAAACCCCCATATTATGAATTTGGGACATCTTCCCATTATACTTGAGCTCTCCCATTTGTCTCCCCTTTGGTTCACCATAGTTGCATCAAAATTATGATGCTATAATGGTGAGTTTTTTTCTTGATATATACCAATTTATCCTGTTAATTGATAAATTTGCACAGATCTTTTATGGATATATTGTTTTTATACTTACCTGATGATTAATTATTCCCCCCATTATATATTGGTTATAGATCTGGAATTTGACAATGTCACTTGATCATATCAAGATCACGAATTGATTATGGTTGTCTTAAGTGCATGTGTTTAAAGAAAATCTTCTTAAACGTCTTATGGATAGAAAATTAAAAACTGAATTATAATCCATTGATAGTTATTTGGTGGATTGGTGGTTCATGAGATGTGTTAATGGAATCCCTTTGATGGGAGCCTCCCTCGTGAATAGTGGATGCTTTGGGTATGTTTAATTTGACTGAACTTCTTGAGACATTCTTCTTATTAAATATCATATTATATATCTTTTCTTCTTATGGTTTGATAATGGATCAATATTAATTGTCTAGAACCAATGATCTCTTCATAAACTGATGAGGAAAACACAATATGTTCTTGATTTAACAATGAATCTATTGTATTAATGTTTTCTATTACATAACAAAGAACTAGTAACAATGATTGATTAAATGAGGTTTGTGGTTCTAGAATTAACCTTGTTGCCATGAATTTATCTTGGGGATCTCCTATAAAGTTCTTATTTGATAATTGAAAACCTATGATACACGTGCTTAACATTTGACGTATTTCTTTGTGGGTGAGAAACACAATTTAGGCTTTGATACTTTAGTGAATATTGGATTACTTCATAAATGATATTTACGTAGGAATTTCTTTACCATATAGGTCCCTTTACATGATGTTTTAATTTAATGATGGATTATTCATGATACACTTTCTTGATGTATGTTTCTTATAGATTTTTAGTGTCCATTGAAATCCATTATTTAGATTTTACCATTTGATTTGTTTATTGGAACTTGAGAACTATTCTTGGTATTCTGTAGCGTTTCTTTCTATGAAAAATATTTTTTTTGGTATTTCATAGACAATATAACATTACATCAGGTTTAAGTATGTTCTGTTGTATTGATTTTAAATAGACATCCACTTGGTGAGGGAACCTGATTACATGATGATGCCTACAGACTATGGATCATTTGATGGATTGGGTCAAATAACATATATGTATCCTAATGTACAATAATACCAAGAATGAGAATCTAGAATCCACTAACAAGAGGATTATGTGGGACAATTCCATGCATGGGTGATGTATAATCCAATTATATCAAGCATCCTAGGTAGGACTTTCCGTCATTTGAAGATAATTACCACTATCTAGGTTGGTCATGTAGTTTTCCAGATAACAAAAAATATCATGGTGGGGTATGTGATTTTTACTTAAAGGATGAACACTTACTGATAGGTGTAGGGTACCAACAACCACTGGAACTTTTGGAACATGTCGTGATATGTGGTGAAATAAATTGACATCATTATTGACACCACACTGTAGAAGGTGGGGATTTAGTTTTTGGAGGCATGATTAGCACATGAAAACTCATCTCAAATATATATGTAAGTTTATTCAATAATTTATGTTATGTCTTGACGTACACAGTAGCGCCAAGATGTTTTTATGAAATATTTTTTTCTAAGTAATTTTAATTCGTTGATAGCTTGAATTACATGCAATAGTGAGTTTAAACGAACTGAGGGATACCTTTAGTATAAAATAAACATTTTAACCTCTCTTTTAGGTCATAAAGAATAAATATAACTAACTTATGAAAATATATGGTGAAGTCATTTGCTACCAATTATTTATAAAAAATATTAATCAATTATATATTTATATTTTTTAAATTGATTTTATTACTATTAGTAAATAAAATTAATGAAATATATATGTTATATTCTTAATAAAATATTTTTGATATTCATCTAAAAGATATTTTTTCATAGGGTACGAATAAACACTATTTGATGTATTAAAACCTATAGTTTTCAAAAGGGTAATTTTCACCCTTTTAATGGAGAACCCCTTTTAAATTAATATTTTTACACATTAATAATTTTTATATGAAAACGTATATATTTACTTTTTAAGAGGGATATGAAAATTTATTTGGGATAAATTTTCATTATTTTTCTAATAACATTATAATTTTGATAAATTGTTAAAATACAATAAATTTTAATAGAAAACAATTATTTTCATCAAAATAATTTATATGGTTAAATTATAATATTTAATGGATTTAAAGTATAAATAGAATATTTTTTTATCATTAAATATAATTTATGTCATTAACATTAATTTTAAATTGAATTCAGAAGTAAAAACATTTCAAACTTTTGGACTGTTTTAACTTTTTAAACTCGTTATCTATTTCTTACAATGGGATTAATTTAAATTAAATTACAAAAAATTATGAGTTTTTAATTTTTAAAAATGGATTCTATATTTGGAATCAGTAGGCTCAAATTATTTAAATAGCTTTGTTTTATTTTTGGGAATTATGAATAGCATCTTCGATAATTTTTATTAATACGGTGAAATGATAAATCCGGTAATTAAGGGTAATAATACTATTATAAAGTTATCCTAACACTTTTATTAATATCATTATTTGAGTGTTTTCCTACCTAAATCATACTTATTTTGAAATGGTGTCCTTTGGAAGCCACTTGGTTGATTTTAGTACATTTAATTTATTCTATTTAAGGAAAAATTAAATATGTCTTACTCGAATTTTAATAAATGTATCATTTTTTATATAAGGTTATACAGAAGATAAATTAAATTATAAATAATTATTTCAAAATTAAATTTGATTTATTTACCATGATAATTTATTTGTAATTTTTAGGAAATAAATAATCACCTTAAAGAATTATAATTTGATTATGTAAAAATTAATTAATTGATGAGAAATCAATAATTTTTTTTAATAAAATACTAACAACCATAAAAAGAGCCAAAAACTGTACCAAATCTTTTTAGTCTAGATAATCATGACCATAACCATCCAATAGTCAAGTTAGTGACCATTTGAATCCATATAGAAGATATTGTGACACTTATAGTATTTTGTTTAATGTGATGTTAAAGTTTTCATATTTATAATTTGATAAGTATAACAATTTAAATGTCAGGTTTTAGAGAATATAAATTCAAATAAAAATATTATTGTGAAATATTCTATATCTACCTTAATAATAGTTTATTTTTTAACATTTTATTCAAAAAATAAGTATATTAAATAATTACACAAAATTGATTTAGTAATTATTTTATTAATAGAGATAACAAATAAATATCAGTAAAAATATTAAAACAAATATATTGAATTAAATTTCTAAAATGAATTTGAACTCCTATAAATATAATTAAATAGTTGGTTCAAAGTTAAATTTTTTATCTTAATATTTTTTAAAATCAATGAATCGAATAGTCTAAAAATTGACAGCATTGATTGTTTATCAAAATTAATTTTTATTAAAATATTTTAAAATCATAATTCTTTTGATCATATATAATAATTATTATAAGGTCTAAAATTTTCTAATATATTTATTTATTATGTAATTGACATCAAATTAGTAAATATTTCATCCTTTTAATATTGAAATATTTTTTACCCTAGATAAAAATTAAATAGAATAAATAAGTGTTAATTAAACTGATAAGGTTTAAATTGATAGATAAACTTGTCTAAAATCTATTTTATGAAAAGATTACAACTCTATGTCATCTTATATTCTAAATTGGAAGATTTTTTATGTTTTTAATGTGTTTGAATTAATTATAAATTAATATTTTTGGAGATCCTAAAAGTACCCCTCACCTCAATTATAAAAAGGAACCACGTCACTCACCTCTTCTCTTCACATTCATCCTTCAATATCTGATATGCACTTCCCTTATCCCTTATAAACATTCCTAGTTACATTATAGAGGTTTTTTTCTTCTTCAAAGATCAACAGTAGTGCTCTAATAGGAGATTTAGAGGAAGCACGTCAAAGAAGAGGTAATCATGGAAACCGATTCTTTCAACCTTTCTTCTTATTCTAATTACTCTTTATGAGTTGTTTCATTATAAATCAATAATTACAGTATCACATATATAATGATATTTTATTATGATTACGGAACAAAAATATTTCACTTTCTAACTATCCAAAAAAAAAAACAAAATCACCACATGGGCGTACGTACGACTTACAATCTCCACGTCATGGTGTAACATTGTTTTCACCACCACCTTACTTGGATGGGTATAGTGGTGGAAATAATAACTATATATGATTATTATAACAATATATTTATTATTAAATATTATACACCACTCACTTCAATACCATTCATCAATTTTGGGAATGATATCGTCACTCATGCGTACGTACGGCCTACCATCTTCCGGATTCAATGTGATTCATTGTATATGATCATCGTTAAAGAATGATTATGTAAATGTAAAAAATTAATAAATATGATATAAATAATTTTAATATTATTTTTTAATGATATAACTATGGCCTATGAAGGGGAACCAAAACTTTTTTGACAAAACATGCATAAGAAAATGAAGTAGTTAATACCTGAATAACAACTAACAATGAAATCTTATTAACAAAAAGATGATAATAAGGACATATATTATATCAAAAAAATTCGTATGACTATAAAATAAGCCAATGACATTATTTAAATCATTATACAGGATGTTCAGATACATAAAGAGGAAATCAGACCTAAAAGGTAAGAGATAATTTTTTAATCTCATTATTATCCCAGATAGTTTGTACGTAAATATTTACTAGGGTATAACTATCATCCATGTACATATTTTATAAATATGTAATATTATTTATATTATTTTGAAATGGTTTAAATTTCAATTTTACCCATTGGTTTATTTTTATTTAATGGTATGAAAGGGATCTTTTGTCGTTATTGGCTATGAGGTACTTTTTTACTTTTCCAACAAGAGTACAAGGATAATATTTTTTAACTTATAGGGAATGAATGGATTTTTAAGTCTTCATAATGCCTTATTTTCATATATCTTACTCAACATGATTTCATGTTTATTTTCAAATAAATTCCTTTCTTTTAAAATTGTGCAGTATTTTGAGAAAATCAAATATTTTTGAAGAAGAAAGGACATCTTCATCAATAATTTATTTAAAGTGTTATATAAAAATTATTTTCCATCTAAGATGTAATTATTTACTAAGGTTTTGTTTTGAGTACAATATCATTTTTTTTAATGGTTTTATTGTGTTTATGATGGAATGCTATTTACAGAATCCATTTGTTTTACATGGATTATGTTATGGTGGAGTGATGTTTAAAGAAACCCGTTTTATTCCTTTTCTAATGATGAATGATTTATGTTATTGTAGAACACATGATAATGATATCATTATGATATGGGTGGGACCTAAATCTCCTGCT
Organism: Viscum album; assembly: GCA_963277665.1. Classification (NCBI taxonomy): domain Eukaryota; kingdom Viridiplantae; phylum Streptophyta; class Magnoliopsida; order Santalales; family Viscaceae; genus Viscum; species Viscum album. Next base: position 550,634,244 of record OY728148.1, read on the forward strand.
AATTTATTGGGTAAATATTTATATCTCATGATATATACATGGCTGCAACGAGAAATGATCTTAGTTCAGTAATAGAAGGCTGCCACGAGAAGTGAACTCAGTTCAGTAATGGAATTTGTCCACTACTATTGTATTGGAAATGATATTAGACTAATATGAAATGATTTTAATTACTTATGTGTATTCCACAAAACTTTATTTCTTATGTTATGACTTTTGGGGTTATGTTCATTTATTCCTACGAACTTTCTGGATTTATCCCATGGTATGATATAATGATCTTTTATATGCAGGATAATATTTTCAAATGTTATGTTATTATGTCTTATGATTATTATATGGTTGATATCTCCATTTTTTACCCTTACAGAGCATCTAATACCACCCTTTCATATGTTCCATTTCCCCAGGTCACGAAGAATGGTATTAAGTAAGGTATGTCAAAAAGGTGTCTAGTTATGACTAAATAAGTGGGAGACAATGAAATGTCTTATGAACCAGTTGTTTATTTTTCCCAGTTTCTAAAGAAACTATACCTATACTATCATGTAATTGTTTTTTTATTTTTTAATGATTATTATTCAACTTTGAAGTAATATCAATTTATGTAAAGTATGGGCCGTTATATTTTGTATAAGAGGAAAGGTATAGTTAATCGTTGGAAACTAGGATGATAAAACCTTAGTAAGAACCCAAAGGTAGAAATGAATAAAATATGATAAAACCTATAGTTTCATAAATTGAAATTTTGTTCTTGATTATGTGGTTTTTCCATTATGATTAGTGTTTCACACACTATGCTTATTGGTTTTATTTAATAGAAGGAACCTGAAGGAACAACATTAATGATGAATGAGTCAGGAAATGAAATGATTGTCCATAAGAGAAAACAAATGTTATGGGAGCTAGAATGAAAAATATAATATCTATGCTGAAAAAAATTTCTCCAGATTTGAATCATGGAGGACTTCCAATCAATCAAAGGAGGGAACAACATTCTGTGGATTTCTTCATGAGGTAGTGCCGACCTTCTTTCAGTGGGTCTTCTAATCCATTAGTTGCTGAAAAATAGATCAGTTCCACTAAAAAGATATTTTTAGTTCTCCAATTTTTAGAACATGATAAAGTAAAATTATTAGTCTATCATTTGGATGATGAAGCTGGTCAATGGTGGAACCTTGTCAAGATTACAAGACAAAGATATGTAATTGAATCCATCGAATGAGATGAGTTCAAGAACTTATTTTTCAATATGTAGTTTCCTCATATTCTTTGAATAAATAGAGAGGAGTTCTTTGAACATAAGGAAAAGAACTATGAATATGTTGGCACCTACAATTTTTTTTTAAAAAACTTGTAATGTACGCTTCTGGAATTTTTTTCCGACCTGAGAGTAAAATTGATCGATTCTTTAGTGCCTTAAAACTATGTCTCGTAAGGGAATTATCTATAAGGGAAATTAATAGATATAAATAAATTTTTTGATCTACTGTCAAGGTTGATATGTATATTGGTGTAATCCATCAATCCTCTGGCTTTCATAAGAAGAGAAAAATGGAATCAAGGGAAAATCTAAAGACCATACTAAAAAGAAGATGAGTTTTACCTTATTCTCAAAGGGTAAGGAAAAATGAAATTATCTTAATGGGGATAGTAAATATTTTATGTGTGGAAAATAAGGTCATCAATAAGATGAATTCTGAAGTTATGGGAAAAAAAGTCAACTGATGAGAAGAAAGTAAAGGTTATACAGAATTCACCTCCTACACATCAATGTAACAAGTGATATGAAATGGGGAATTATTTAAATCAATTCCAGAATCCAAGGGTTATTGATGATGATTAACATCATAAAACTCATAATTCCAATAAAAATTCATGTCATGTGTGATCACAATCATGGATATGGAGTAAAATAATGATGTGGTTAAAGGTACACTTATCATCCAATCTAAAGTAGAAAATGTTTTGTTTTATTATGTATTCACACAATCTTTTATTTCTGATGAATTTTCATAAGTGTTTCTCTATATTACCTCAACAATTAGATGATGAATTAGCTATGTAAACTAATAATGGAACAACGGTCGCATAAAAAGTTTTTAACACTTCTCCAATTGAATTTTTTAGGAAAGTGATTCATATAAATATTGTGATCCTTCATATTGTGGAATATTATGTGATTCATGGCATGGATTGGATTTCTCTATATGGAGTATATATTAGTTTCCAAGGAATGGAAGTCATATTTCATATTCGAGATCAATCTATGATCATCTATCAATGAAAGGATGAGTATTACCTTCCTGTGAAACTTTCTTCTATATTATGGGTCTTTATTGCTATAAACGAATGTTATCCATCAAAAATGGCTCGGGAGTAACTCACAATTAAGAATACACCCATTGTATGGGAGTTTGATTGTGTCTTTTTAGAATAATTTCCGGGTCTTCCACCAAATAGTGAGGTAAAGTATTCAATATAACTCATATCAGGAGCTATACCTATTTTAAATACACCTTAAAGAATTTCCCCAATTGAGTTATAGGAATTGAATAAGTAACTCTTAGAGAATATTGAAAAGGGTTTCATATGCTCAAGTGTGTCACCTTGGGGTGCACTTATTCTATTTTTTAAGAAGAAAGATAGATCAATGAGACTCTTCATTGATTATCGAGAACCTAAAAATATCACTATCAAGAAAAAATATCCCATTCCCTATATTAATGTCTTATTTGACAAACTACATGGAGATCAATACTTTTAAATTATAGATCTTCATTAATTATACCATCAATTAAAGGTCAATAAGGAGGATATACCAAAGATGACATTTCATACATGGTATGGATACTATGAATTTTTAGTGATGCCTTTTGGTCTTATTAATTCCATGTTTGTCTTCATGGATCTAATTAATAGAGTCTTTAGTGACTATCTTGATCTATTTCTGGTAGTCTTTATAGACAATATTATTATCTATTCTACCAAAAGGAATAACATGAATATCACTTGTGAATTATACTAAAGACCCTCAGAAAGGAGAAGATTTATGAAAAATTTACCAGGTGTGAATTTTGGCTTTAGAAAGTTTGATTTTGGGTTCCCATAATCTCAAAAGAGGGGATATCTTTGGATCTAGAAAAAAATAGAAGTTATTGAAAGTTAGCCAAGACGAACAACAGAAACAAAGATCTAAATTTAACTTGGTTTAGATGGATATTATCGATGTTTTTTGAATGATTTTTCACAATTATCTAATACACTCACCATGTTGACTCGGAGAGGAATTACGTTCATGAAGACAGAGGAATGTGAAGAGAATTTCAAAGATCTCAAAAGAAGGTTTTCCAGTCCACCTATTCTCACACTATCTTATAGAGGATAAATGTTTGTGGTCAATAGTGATGCATCCAAAAATGTTTGGGATATGTTCTCATGAAAAATGATATGGTGATCACTTATGCCTCACAACAATTGAAAATCAATGAGAAAAATTGCCCAACTCATAATTTGGAGTTATCTTCAGTAATCTCTGAATTAAAGATATGGAGACAAAATCTTTATGATGAAAGGTGTAATATTTATACTAATCATAAAATTTTATATTTTATTTTCACACAAAACGAGATGAATATATACCAAAAAATATGGTCATATTTGATTAAATATTATGGAAATTCAATACACTACCACCTTGGGAAAGATAACAGTGTGGAAGATACTTTGAGTTGAAAGGACCATGCTAGCCTATCCATGATTATGATAATAAAAGATCTAATATTTATGAATTTTCAAAGGATGGATCTTAAATTTTTAAAGGAAGGGGATAAATCTTATCTTTCTCAAGTGAATGTCTTACCATCTATACAAGTGATGATTAAGGAGGTGTAGAAGAAAAATGAAGAGTGAAAAAAGAAGTTGAGAAATGTTCCTGAATATAACCTTGATTGCGATTGAATTATATGGTTTAGGAATTGGGTTTGTATTCCTACCATACCAGAATTAAAGAAGGATCTATTGGATAAGGCTCATAGTTTATCATTATCTATTCACCATGGAATCAAAAATATGTATAGGGACCTAAATGGGTATTTCTAGTGGAATGGTATTAAAAGTGTTGTTTCCAAATATGTCACTATATGCTTTGTTTTTCATAATGTTAAGGCTGAGAGGTAGATGTCTAAGGGGATATTACAACTATTACCCATACGAGAATGGAAATGGGAAAATATCACTATGGACTTTATCATCAGACATCCCAAAATATCTAAATTCCATAATTCTATATGGGTTATAGATGATCGCCTTATGAAGTTGGTACACTTAATTTCTATTAGATAGAATTTCTATCTTGATCAGATTTCTTGGATATATGTAAAATAAGTGGTATGATTTCATGGAGTACAACATTCCATTATATCTAATTGTGATCCGTGTTTTGCCTAAATTTTTTGGAAAAGACTTCAGTATGCTCTAGATACAGAGCTAATTTTCATAACTTCTTATCATCCTCAGACATACAATCATCCTGAGAGGAAAATTCAAACTCTAGAAGATATGTTAACAACTATCTCTATGGGATTCAATGTTTTTTGGGTTCAACACCCACCTTTGGTGAAATTTTCATACAATAATATCATTCACTCAAGTATTCATATGGATCCTTATGAAGCCCTCTATGGAAAGAAGTGTAGATCTCCATATTGATTGGATGAAGTTGTGGAAATAAAGCTTTTAGGACTTGATATTATTGATGAAATAGAAAAAAAGGTTAGATCTATTCAACAACACATAAGAGTAGATCAGAGTCAAAAACAAAGTTATGAAGACAATTGAAGAAAATACTTAGAGTCTGAATTGGGTGAAAAGGTGTTTATATGAATATCTCCCTATAATAGAGTAATAAGATTTGGAAATTAGGTTAAGCTGATCCCTAGGTATATCGGTCCTTTTTAAATTATGGATCATTTTGGGAAGGTAGCTTATTAATTGGAACATCCACCAAATCTCTCTCAAGTACATGATGTGTTCCACATATCTCTCATATGAAAGTACATACCTGATCCTTCACATGTACTAAACTCATAAGTCATACCATTTGATAAAAACCTTTCTTATGAAGAACAACAAATAGAGATTCTAAATTGTAGTGAAAAAGCTTTTCGAAATAAGACCACTCACTTAGTAAACATTTTCTAGAAGAACCACCAATTTGAAGAAGCTATATGGGAACTTAAGGATATTATGAGGGAGAGATATTCTCATCAGTTTTTATCCAAGTGATGAATTTTGAGGGATAAATTCCTTTTAAGGGGGGTAGAATGTAACACCTGGATTCTTTTATGAAATATTTTTTCTAAAAAATTTTAATTCTTTGGTAGCTTTTATTTCATGAAATCATGATTTTAAACGACTCTTGAGAAAACCTTAGTATAAAATGACCATTTTACTCTATCCAATAGGTTAGCGGGAATAAATATAACTAACTTATGAAAATGTATGGTGAAGTCATTCACTACAAATTATTTATATAAAATATAAATAAATTATATATTTTTTATTTTTTAAAATTGAGTGAATTTCTATTAGTAAATGAAATTAATTAAATATAAATGTTATATAATTAATAAAATATGTTTTATATTAATCAAATAGATATTTTTGTCATAGGGTATGAATAAACCCTATTTTATGTATAAAAATCTATATTTCCAAAAGGGTAATTTTCTATCATTTAATTGCGAACCCTTTTAAAATTATTAGTTTTACACATTAATATTTTTTATATGGAAACATAAAAATTTTATTTTGAAAGGTGATATAAAATTTTTATTTTGATGAATTTTTAATATTTTTCTAATAACTTTCAAATTTTTATGAATAATAAAAATACATTAAATTTTAATCGAAAACAACTTTTTTCATCGAAATAATTTATATGGTAAAATTATAATATTTACTAGTTTAGAAGTAAAAATATAATCTTTTTTTATCATTCAATATAATTTATGTCATTAGTATAAACATTGCATTGAATTCATATGTAAAAAAACTTCAATATTTAATAATCGTTTATCTTTTAAAACCCGGTCTCTTTTTCCGACAAAGGGATTAATTTTAAATTATGTTCAGAAACATTTGTGTTTTGAAATTTGAAAAATTTATTCAAAATTTCGAATAAGTATGTCCAAATTATGTAAATATCTTTATCTTATTTACAGTAAAAGGGTAAATAGAGTAATTAAGGGTAAGAATACTATTATAAAGTTACCCTAACACTTGTATTAATATCATTGGATGGGTTTGTTTCGACCTAAACTATCATGGGGTTGAAATGGTGTCCTTTTGAAGCCACTTGGATGAGATTATGACATTTAATTTATTTTATTTAAAGAAAAATTAAATATTATCTTCTGAAAGTTTAATAAGTATATAAATTTTTCTATAAGGATATATAGAAGATAAATTCAATTATAAATACTATTTTTAAAGATAAAATATTTTTATTTATCGTGATAATTTATATTTAATTTTTAGGAAATAAATAATTACCTTAAATTGTTTTACATTGATGATGTAAAAATTAATTAATTGATGAGAAATAAATAAAACAATTTTTATTAAAATAGTAATTACCATCAAAAGACCCAAAAAGATGATCAAATATTACTGTTTGAGAATATATAGACAATAACCATCCAATTTCCTAGTAAGTGACCATTTAAAACCTTATTCAAGATATTTTTACTGTTATATTATTTTATTTAAAGTGATGTTAGAGTTGTCACATTCATAATTTAATAATAATAAAATTTTAAATGTTGGATTTTATAGAAGATAAATTTGACTACAAATCTTATTTTGATATCTAATAGATATTTCTTCACCATATTATTTTATTTATAACTTTATTCAATAAAAATGTATATTTAATAATTATAAAAAATTGATGTAGTAATTATTTTATTAATAGAGATAACAAATAAATGTTATTAAAAATAATAAAAAAATATAATTGGGAGAAATTAATATTTATAATGAATTTTATAAATGACCTTAACATATTAGATAAAAAATAAAATATTTGGTTTGAATTTGAATAGTAATCTTAATATTTTTAAAAATCTATGAATCGAATAGTGTCAAAATTGATACCATTGATAGTTTATCAAAATAATGTTTTATTATTTTTTTAAAAACTATATGAAATTTTTAAAAAATGTTTAATAATTATGATATGGTTTAAAATATCCTGAGGTATTTATTTATGGTCTAATTGACATCAAATAAGTAAATATTTTACCCCTTTAATATTAAAATATTTTTTACCATAGTTAAAAATAAAATAGAATAACCAAGTGTTAATTAAAATGATAAGGTTAAAATTGAATGAAAAACATGTGTAAAATATATTGGATGATGATTCTAACACCCTATATCATCTCATCTTCGTTATTGGGTGATTTTTGAGGTTTTTTATGGGTTTTGATTTTATTATAAATTATTAATTTTGGGGATCCCAAAAGTGCACCTCACCTCTATTATAAAGGGTACCTCCTCCATCACCTTTTCACTTCAATTTGATCCATCAATTTAGACCATAACCTACCATTTCCCCTTATAAACTTAACTAGTCACATTATAGTGGTTATGGTATTTTTGAAAGACCAACTCTAGTTCACTAAGAAGAGATTTAGAGGAAACACATCGAAGAAGAGTTAATCTCCAATATGGATTCTTTGAAAATTATATCTTCTTCTACTTTATATTCAAGAATTATCTCATTATAAAGTACTAAATACAATACCACTTATATAATGATATGTTTTTATGATTATGTAACCACAATATTCCACTTTCAATCCATCCTATGAAAAATGAAATCACCACGCATGCGTAAGTACAACTTACCATCTCCATGCCATTGTGTAATCCATTTTTCACCACCACCTTACTTGAATGGGTATAAAGATGTAAATAATAAATATTTATGATTATTATAACATGATATTAATTTTTAAATATTATACACCATTCATTTCAATACCATTCACTAATTATAGAAATGATTTCGTCGTTCGTGCATACGTACAGCCTACCGTCTCTATGATGAGGTGTGATTCATTCTACATGATCTTCATTAAAGAATGATTATGTAAATGAATATAATGAATAAATATGATATATATAATTTTATTATAATTTTTTAATGATATAAATATGACCTATGAAGAATAACCGGAACTTATTTGACAAAACATGCATAAGAATATGAAGCAGTTAATACATGAATAACAAGTAATAATGAAATGTTATTGACAAATAAATGATAATATGATCATATATGATACAATAAAAATGACTATGATTCTAAATTAAGTAAATAAAATTAGGTTAATCAATATATAGAAGCTTTATATACATTTAATGTAAATCAGACAAAAAAGGTAAGGGATAATATCACAATCTCATTATTATTCGAGATTGTTTTTAGGTAAGTATTTACTGGGGTATATTTATCATTCAGGTCCATGATTTGTAAATATGTAATATTATTTTTTATATTATACAATTTTTTAAAATTAGCTTTTACCCAATGTTTAATTTTTAATAAATTATATGAAAGGAATATTGTTTTGTTATTCGATACAACGTACTTTTTGACTTTTCTAAAAAATGTAAGAGCAAAATGTTTTTAACTAATATGGCAGGAAAAGATTTTTACATATTCACAAAGACATATTTACATGAATTTTAATCTATATTATTTCATGTTCATTTTAAAATAAATGCTTCTCTTTTAAAATTGTTTAAAATTTTGAGAAAAGAAATCATTTTTGAAGAAGAAATGATATTTTACTCAAGACTTTATTTCAAGTGTTATATCAAAATTATTTTTCATCTAAGATGGAATTCTTTTATAAGGTTATGTTTCATCTATAATATCATTATTTTTTCTATGGTTTTATTGTGTTTATTATGAAATTTTATTTATGAAATCCATTTGTTTTACATGGATTATGTTATGGTGGAATTATGCTTAAAGAAACTGATTTTATTCCTTGGGTTATGATGAATGATTTATATTATGGTGGTACACATAAGAATGATTTCATTATGAGATGGGTAGGACCTGTATCTATTTAAAATTCATTGGGTGATGATTTATATCTCATGTTAGAGACATGGATGGAATAGGAAACGATCTTGGTTTAGTAATAAAGGGATGAAATGGGAAGTTAACTCGGTCCAGTAATGGACTTTTCCCACTATGATGGTCTTGGAAATGAGATTTGAATAACATGAAAGGATTTTTTATGATTATGTATATACCACAAAACATCATGCCTTATGTTATGAATTTTGGTATTATGTTCATTGATTCTTATAAACTTCCATGATTTATCCCATTGTATGATATCACAATCTTTCATATATAGGATAATATTATCAAATGTTATGTTCTTATGTCTTATAACAATTATATGATTGATATATCTCTTGTTTACCCTTGCCAAGAGTCTGAGCTCACCCTTTCATACGATTCCTTTCCCCCGGTCATGAAGAAGGGTATTAAGTATGATATCTCAAAAAGGGGTCCTGTTATGATGAAATAAGTGGGTGACATTGAAGATTTCTTATAAACTAGTTATTTATATTTCCTAGTTTCTAAAGACACTTAACTATACAATCATATCAGGTTTTTTTTATGTTTTATAACAAATATTCTGTAACATTGAATTAATATCAATGTATGTAAAGTATGTTCCATTATATACACTATTATATATCATGTGTACTTATGTTTGGGATGCATTGGTGGTCTGTTACTGGGTTTATTAGTCAAACCTTGCATGAATATCTTGATACATGTGTAGATTTCATGACCAGGGATCTAGTAAAGGGAAAAGGACCTATGGAAAGGATTTGAGGATATTGATTCTTGGATTCATATGTGATACTGGTAAAAACTCTAAACTATTTTTTCTATATTTATTTTATCCCATTATTGATTTCTTAGGTTGAATTGCCACAATAGGGGTCCTTGGTTTATTTTTTCTATTTGGCAGGATATGCCTACTATTACATTTTTCATAAAACTATTTATTCAGATTCATTATTATATTTTATTACTTTTTCCTTGTATTTATTGATAATGATTTTATAGTATCCCAACTTATATAACTATGACTCTCACTACTAGTTCTAAAACTCTTGTGCGTGGGGAGGTGCACATGAGGCCTTTTGGCTACGTAGATCAAACCTGATGGTTCATGTTAGGGTGTTACAAAAAGGTAATAATGACCCATTTTCTTTTCTTATTTTTAAATAACTCGAGACATGGTATAAAGGATGTAGGATATGTGGGAATCAGGTAGGGTATTTTCCATGTGCTTTTCCAGCATGTATATGAGATACCTCAGAGTTACCATTGACAGTTTTTTTGTTATAATTTTATGGGAATTGGGGTACGTTCATCCACTATATGTAGTCACATAGGAAAAAATTCCATATATATACCTTTTGTGGAATTCAAACTCATTATTTAATTTAATACCATGATTTTTGATATCTTTTTAGGATATACCTACATTCATTGATTGAGTGATATATAGGTATTCCATGTTGATTTGATAAATCTATGCCAGAATTAGTTAGTTGGACCTGTGAACGCTGGTATGTTTTGTATATATGTGACTATAACTAACATTCTGGGATGGAGGACCTTGGTTAGTGATAGGAGGTATATACCATGGGTTACAGGTAGCCTCATAGGAGAACCTTTGTGTGTTTTGGTATACTGGTTTTATTTATTCTTGAACTAATAGATTCATATGTTTTAAATGTACTATTGTAATTTAAAAAATGTGATTATAATGAATTTTTAAAGGAACTACAACTATGGTAGTCTAGGATTCTCTCATTAGGGGGGGATAACCTATTCCACCACCACTGGTGCATGATGATGTACCCTAGAATGTTCTTATACTTACATTAGTGTTTTATGATACACCACCACATAAATTTGTAATCTTTCAGATTATTCTACTTTAAGATGGAAACATTCATAGTACCATTAAAAATAATGATAAAAACTTACATATTTAGTATCCACTATAATTATGAGGTATTAGTGGCCAAAATGGTTGGATATTATCCATAGAATTTTCTATCTGGTTGTCTAGACTTTTGAGGATTAGTGAGTTATTCTGGGGATCTTCATGTTCCAAGGACCATCCAGTATATGGAGGGCTATCATGAATCAATTTTGAAGATAAGGGGTTCACACTTGTGCCATCTTAAAGGATTTGTTTCATAATAATTTTTTTTAAAAATGTAGATGGACCATCCCCAGGTGTTCATGGAGTTACAAAATGGATTTATGTCTTTCTCTATATATTCTTCTTGATTGAAAGAGTTTGTTTTGTCATATTTTGACTAGAAATATATCATATAAGTCTAGGATTGTTTGTGGTAGGTATTATTATAGAGATAGATTCTATGTAAGGGAATTTTACCTAACAAGATACACATCGGTGCTTCAATGGCATGAGATTTTGAGAAGGGTCTATAGGAGGAAATGGTAGCAAGATTTCTTATAGTTTAAATGAGATTGGTTAATGAGCTTCCTCTCACTAATAAGGCCTCTTTAGGTATTAGGAAGAAGACTGATGATCAATAGAAGCAAGGTATTAGTTAGAATGGGCAGAGAAAACATTCATCAGTGTCCTCTAGGGGATATGATTCTATTAGTTACTTCAACTATAGTCAAAGGCGGAATTTAAAAAATACTTGTAGGAATCCATTTCTGGAGAGTCATAATTGTGGAAGGGATGTTCATCATCGATGTTTTTACTTGATGTATTCTTAGAGGAGTGTTGGAAGATTTGGGTAAGATATATGTATCAGACCTTAGTAGAGGATACAGAATTCCTAGACATTAATGAATCAGGGGAAAGGAAATGAAGTTGAGGTTGGCTGAGTGTATGTAGTGCATCGAGCTCCAATATATAGTGGGGAGAGAACATCTATTGTTCAAAATATGTTCTTTAATCAATTATATGATATCTAATACTTTTTTTTATAAAGTTACTTCTTGTTCATTTATATTTCCAAAACATGTTCCAAGACATTATTTACCAATGAAGTTATTTTCTTAGTTTCTTTCCCTCAATACACCATTCTTCATGAAATTGGACTATATTTAGTGATGAACAGAGTAACCTGTAGTCATTTTCAATAATGGAAATATGAGATAATTCATAATTCTATAGATGAAAAGCTTCAATGTAATTCTTTTTAAAGATTGAATTACTAGTTTTTAAGCCCACGTTTATTTCTATTGGATATGTGTATTGTTTACATCACCCCAAAAATTGATTTCTTTGATGACCAGTGAGTGGGAGTTGGAAGTAGGTAGATTAGGTCCAGACATGATCCAACTTGGGATGATCATGACACAGATTTTAGGATTGGATATTTCAGAAGATTAGTGGTTTCCCTTTAATCTTTTACTCAAGTTGTATATCAGTATCAAGATGTCATAAAACCCCACTACAATTTACCAAATAAAGGATTTTATATTGAGATAGATCTCATTCAATGTATGAAATTCATTTCGATAACTCCATATCATATGGTTCTAGAAAATTTGAAGGATATCCTGGTGTGTTTTAATGACATTAAAAAGAAGGGATTTATCAAGCTCTTTACTTCACCATGGGGTGAACCTACTTTATAACCAAGAAGGTAGATGATAGTATTTAACTCTACTTCAATTAATGGATGCTGAATTAAATGATAGTAAAGACTAGATATTATTTACCCATGTTCACTGGAATCTTTGATCAATTATTGGGAGCATGATGGTTCTCTATGGTTGATCTCCAATGGGGCTATCCCCAGTTGTGGGTTAGAGAGGAGGAAATTTCAAATACGATGTTTTAGAGTAATTGTGGGATATATGAGTACATAGTGATTCTACTTGGAAGGATGAATGCACTCTAAGTGACCATGTCTCTCATGAACAGGATATTCCACCCATATATTGACTTGTTCATCACAGGGTTCATGATGGATTCATGTATAGTGAAAGCGTGCAGAGGTGGGAGATATATTATAATTTATTTTAATAATATTTGTTTGAAACCACGAGTGAGGATCTTTCACATAAAATTTATAAATAATTTGAAAAATATCTGATGAAATAAATACATGGGATTAATAAATCTTATCACTAGTGAATGTTGATTATATGAAAAGAACCTTTCCGATAACCTTTGTTATGCTGTGAGGATCTAAGGATATAATCCATCTAGAGGTTATCCACACGTTCTCATAGGATCTCTAAGCAACACCACTCAATCTCCAGCGGCTAGCATGGTGAGTCGAATATTTTGTGCAGTTTATTCTTGATAATTCATTCTTCAGTCTTGAATAAATATATATTTCACTTCTTGTTCTTGAGATGGAGAGAGAATTAATATTTGAGAGAGAATTCATTGTGTGCAATAATTCTCTATTCTCATTTTTTGGATAACCTACATAATAGAATTAACTTATTATTTATAGTGTTGGGATTTAAGTTAAAATATTATTCAATTGCATACCATACATTAAATAAAATTTATTACCTTTAATAAATCTCATGATGCATAATAATAATAGTTATATAATTATTTTCTGTGGCACATACAAAATTGTGTAATAATAAATATTATGTAACAGATCTTATTAATTAAAATTTATCAACATGCTTTTTCTTGGTCCATTCGAAATCCTCTAGAATTTACTGAATATATGAATAAATATTTTATTCACAAGAAAGAGAATGAATATTTATTAAAATATTCAACAAGTAAAATAAATATTTTATTCACAATCTAAGAATAAATATTTATTTAAGATATGAAATCAATATAACTTGTATAAAATTATTATTCAATTGCGAGAATGATAATTATTCCATTAATTAAACTCAATAGAATTTAATCGAGATTAATAGAAATACATAGTGTGTGACCCTCTAGGATTCATTCTCATTAGCATTAGGTAGGATTTCCTAAACTACAAGATTAATGTCTATTAGTGGGTCAAGGAACCTAGGAGAAATAACTTTATGTCACACTCACTGTGTAATATAATCCCTTTACCACAATATCTCATCAAGAAAGATTCAAATCTCTATCACCAACCTATATGCTCGATATTTCATTGTTTGAATATCTGAAATAATAAAAACATTACACTACGACCATATAATTTAATTCCATAGCTCTATTCCAATAAAAGGTTGAGATATCAGATTCCGTAAATATGGAAGGGACAAATATTACCTCATCTTATTCATTAATGAAAAATTACTCACAATGCACCCAATGTATCCAACTTCACCATGAGATATTATCATCATGGTTTATAAAAAACATCTAATTATGCATGTTGTAACAGGAATTAATAATAATCATAATTTCTAGGGACCATCACACATGCTCATAGATATGAATATATAATGACACCAAATCATGAAGAATTCCTACTCATAGGTCTATTCTCATAATATCCCATATTTAATTTTACCTAATGTGAATTTCATGAGAAGAAGAATCATCTGCTTATAAGTACTCATACATGAAAATATATGTACTATGCATCCCGACATATTATGTTATCCAACCACAAAAAATTATTTGAGAATATCGTCATAACACATCAAGGTTCTCATCATGGTGAGGAACTACTATGAACTTATCAATGGGATATATAATCTTGGAAATTATTAAAATATATTCATGTATAATAAAAGACAATACATAATAATAAGTGTTATTAATATTCAATACATCATATATTCATGAAATCAATGTACAAAATTTTTTTCCTAGGAGACAAACTCTGAAAAATTCACACTTGGACTAGATCCAAATTCCTAAAACCATAATCCTGTTAGACCTCACAAGATAGTCATGTTGCTACTGAGTTAAAGATTTAGTTAAGGGTTTCACCACATTGTCTTATGTGGAAATAAGAATTACTAAAACTCCAGCTCTCTGAGAAAAATTATTCAAGAGATGATACTTCCAAAGTATGTGCATCATCCGCTGATGTCAGCATGGCTCTTTTGAAAGAGCCACCACTATAGTATTATCACAATAGAGTGTTATAGGATCTTTATTACGGGGTAAAACATTATGTTTTTGGACAATGATTCACATCCATACTGCTTATTTAGCTGTTTATAAGCTAAAATATACATGAAATCTACTATAGAATCTGCAACCATAGCCTACTTTGAGCTTTTATAGCTCACAAAACATCCATTCAATGTTAATATGTATCCAGTTTGTGACCACATGTCATCTTTATCAGTTTGGAAACTAGAATATGCATATCCTATGATGAATAGTTTCTTATCTCAACCATAAAAAAAGAACATGTCATTAGAAAACCTTAGATACATAAGGATAGTCTTGGTTCCCATCCAATGGTGATCACCTGGATCAGCTTGATAACTTTCTACCACACATAATGCTTAGGTGACATCTAACCCAATATATATCATAACATACATGACTAACCCAATTGCTGATTCATATGGAATCCTTGAAATTATATTTCTTTCTTCATGTGTCTGAGAACACATTTTTCCTATAAAGATGAATTCCATGTGATGCTAGAAACAATCCCCTCTTGTATTATTCCATTCTGAGTTTGTTTAGTATCTTGTCAATGTATGTAATTTGGATTAGGCTGAGAAATTTCATGAATATGTCATGATAGATTTTGATGCCACGAATATATGATTCCACGACCATGTTCGTCATAGATAATCCTTTATTCAACCATTTCTTAACATACTATAAGAGTAGTATTTTTTTACTAAGGAAATTTTTTCATCAACATATACTATTAAGAAAACGACTGCACTCTCACTAAACCGTCTGTAGACACACACCTCACATTCATTATTTATGAAAGCAATTTTGTTATCACATCATCAAAATTAATTTTCTATGACCTGGATGGTTTCTTTAATCCATAAATGGATCTTTTTAAATTGAATCCCCTATTTTTATCCTTTATATTCATAAACACTTTGGGTTGTTTCATATAGAAATCTTCATAAAGGTTCCCATTAAGGAAGTATATTTTGTCATCCATTTTCCAAATCTCATAATCATGGAAATACATTATGGAATGTATAATTATGATGTCTTTTTTCATTACAACTAGTGAAATGGTTTCATCGATGTAAATGGATTACCACTATTTAACCCCTTTGGTTACCAGATGCCTCTTACTGGTACTAAATTTTCCTTGTTCAATTTATTCCTGAATACCCATTTACAACCAGTTGGATTTACATACAATATAGTGTCTACCAAAATCCATACATGGTATAGGTACATGGAATCTATTTCAAAATTCATGGATTCATTCCACTTGGGAACATCTATTCCATTTACTACATCCTTATAGGTTAAAGGATCAATATTATCAACTAATAATGAGTCACCATCCTCAGTGACTATAAAACCATATTGTTTCGGTTCTCTAACCTCTCTGGTACTCCAATGTAATAATTGTGTATCTGGAACAATTTCTTCTACCATAGAGTTTTGTGGAATTTTTTTCTATATAAAATCTTTTGTATCTTGATCTTGGACTTCTTCGAAGAATATCTCACTCTAACTATCAAATTTATAGATAAGATCCTCTATAGGAAATATGGGACTTCAATCCACCACAACCTTTTTGTCTGATGTATTTTATAGTTAGTATACCATTTTTTCTTTGGGATATCATTAAAAGATACACTTTATTCCTCAAAGTGAAAGATTGTAACCTAAATATGACTCATCAAATGCTACATAAACCCACACATGTAATTAACACAAGATTGTTTTTCATTCAATAATTGGTATGGTATACCATCTATTTATTTATTTGAAACTCAGTTTAGTAAGTATGCTACTTTTGTAATGTGTATCCCCAAAAGGATAATGGAAGACTTTCATGAATCATCATTGATCTCACCATGTCCAACAATATACAGTTCCATCACTCACATACACTATTCCACTGAGGCGTATAAGGAGGATTCAGTTGAAAAAAATCCCAAACTCCCATATATAAACAATGAAGTCTTGATTAAGATATTCTGCACCATGATATGAGTGATGTTTCTTAATGTTTTTAACAAGCTAGTTCTCAAATTAATTATTTTAATCCATGAATTTTTCAAAAGAATCTGACTTATAGTTAATTAAGTAGACATATCTATATCTACTAAAATCATTAGTAAAATTTATGAACTGTTACTACCAACCCCTTTATTAAATAAGAAATTTTCCACACACATTACTATGAACTAATTTAAGAATCACTTTAGACCTTTCATCTTTCCCACTAAATGGGGCTTTGGCTAATTTTTTTTATAAAAATGCATGAATTACACTAAGTGGTTTTAGTTCAAAAGAATCTAAATATCCATCTTGATATAATTTATCCAATGGATTTTCATTTATATGACGTAGATGGTGATTCCAAATTTGGTTGTGGTATGATTCAGGTGAAGTAACTTTAGTATCGATTTCTGTTATTCACTTCATGTAATACAACACATAAAGATCATTATTTAAATGTGTCTTTACATAAAAATAATATGTTAAAAAAATCATCATTTTTCAAAACATTTGAAGATAAATCCATACATATCAATTCTAGATACTTAAATACTGTTTTTGGTAATTCTAGTCACATAGTAACAACCCTTTAATACCAATATCATTTCGGTTGGCAATGTGAGGAGGTAGTCCCTGATGGCTACAACAACAAGTGTAACTTTGTTGAATGCTCTATGATATACCTATACTCAATTAATATTTCTAAATCAATTTGGTTCTTATATTTTAATACACATGTGAGAACCAAAAGATATATCTAATACTAAATTTTTAGAAATAGATAAATTTCACTTGATAAAAAATGCACCTGAATATTATCATTGCTTCTTTAAATGGGTTCAATTTTTATTCCAATGGCCCATCTTGCCACATGTGAAAAAGATAACATCATTTTCCCTTGATTTCCCTTAGATCTTTCATTTCATGGAAGGGTGGGAGGAATGTTTTGGATTAAATATCTTCACATTCCCTTTCCATTTATTTACTATAAGTATAGAAGGTTTTTCATGATTCATATCCTTATCTACATGGAGAAGATAGGTAAAAAGATCTAACAGAGTCTTCTCAATGGTGTTTATATTAAAATTCAAAATAAATGTAGAGAATCTCTAAGGGAGTGATTCTAGAATGAGGTTATTTCCCAGTTCTTCCAGGAGTTTAAACCCTAGAACCGCTAGCCTCTGAATGTTGCCAGTGATCCTGACTACATGAGGCCTAGATGGGGCACCCTCTCAAAAATTTATTTGAAAGATTTCCTTGGAAATTTCAAATTATTCCTGTCTATATCTATCCTGTTAAATACCATAGAGATGCTCAAGCATGTTGTATGAATCCATGTTTTATTGAGATTAATTATTTCACTTGACATTGATGAAAGAATAAAACATTGAACATTTAATGCATCATTCAAATGATTTTCATAGAAAAATAACTCTTCATTACTCACCTCTTTAGTAGGAAAATAAATTATTAAATATTCCAACACATAAGATTTCTTTTCATGGAATAACATAACCCAATGACATTTGAACCAATCATTAAAGTTACTTTTAGTTATGAGGTCATGTTTCTCCGATATAGATAATAGGGATTGTGTGGATGATGAACTTATCATTTTATTCTAAAATTAAAAATATAAGATTATTAACACTTTTCTTGATTAAAAAATAAGTCATATATAATAAATTAAGTGTATTTATTTATTTATTTATTAAATATCCCACTATTTTATATTTTTTGAATATCCCTCACCACTGAACATGAAATGTCTAGTTTCATTAACATTCTAGTGTGAAGGATCATAAACAATTTTATTAATTATCCATAACTTGGCCATGAAAACCATAATAAAGTAATTAGGTGGACGGTCTTAGAAACTATGGATATGAAGCTTTGTGATTTATTGAGTGGATTCCACTAACTTAAAATCCTAACTTGTATTTTCTCAACACATGCCTCCAAATTTTTATTGGATAGACATTGTCCATTAAAATTGATATAATTCTTGTTAAGTCAACCCAAAACAATGATGATAACTTCCTAATAAAAGTAACTGTACAAAAATTAGCAATGTACTAAACTTAGTTTTTTTATTTCATTCCTAATCTAGTAATTAATTAATTAATCTTACATAATATTTAATTGAGAGATTTTAATTTATTATAAATAAATTTTGTCTTTTTTTACCCTTTACATATCTTGTAAATATTAAGTGCATGTTACTTAATTAATTAACCATGAGGGATAAAAAATTTACACAGAAATGATTTATTTAATTTATGTCTTTTCACATTAATTAATTTATTTTTTTGATCATGGTAATGCATCCATAAAATAAATAATTCCGTAAACAAAAATAATTAATTAATTAAATGAACCATTAATGATCTTTATCTAATAGTTGGTTTAATGAGAATAAATTAATCCAACATTTATCATAAGATAAATAACTCATATTTCTAGTCATGGAATGAGTTAAAACATTCCTCATGTCCACCTATGTATCACCTAGGTAGGCATCATTATGGTTTTATCTTGAACTGCCTTCAAGCACCATGGGTTACTCTATTAATTACAAATATTTTTTACCTACACACAGGTGAGGGGAACCCAAGGATTGGTTAATGGGGGTTACATAAATATATTTGGACATATAGATCTTACATAATAATGGATGGAGGGATGACTCATAGGATATCATTTTATTTAATATTAAATAATTTCAAACTCATGAAATAAATTAAATTAAAACATCCAACACATATATAGGTCTTGGTCAAGCTAATGAAGGTTCATACATGCAATGAATAGGCAAAAGTATGTGAGTAGGATTTATTTAATTATTTATCCTTTTATTATTTAAGATAAACATTATTTCATTAATTAATTAATTAATTAATTCCCTTTCAAATTAAGGATAATATGTTATTATTTGGAGATACCCATCATTAATGGAATCAATTACATATAAAAAGTAAAAGCAATAATGTTATAATAATTATAATAAATTAATTAAGCATTTAAAATTATTTGAAACCATTATTACATTTTCAAACATGAAATAGTGTTCCAATAAATACAATACATTTTTGATTATTCAATTTCAAATTTAATTTAATTTTATTTTTTACAATAAGAAGATACTACATGGAGTTTCCATGCAGCGACACGCAATTTACCTCGATTTCCATATATCCAAGTCACACACCTGGGGATTTGATGTGTTGAATCGACTGAACTACATTGTGTTTACATTCTAGTTACACACCATGTGTTCACTTTTTGTGTTCCAAGTTAGCCTGGTCATTACACAGTTTGAATTACAAGCACCACATGTAAATAATTTCTCAATGCATCTTAATACAATGTGCATGGGCATATGGAGTGTCCTCCAACTACATGTTGTGTAACCTAGTGTTATCAGAGTATGATTTGGCACTCTCAATTGAATCTCTAGTTATTCTTCATTTGTTCTTAGCCCTATAAGAAAATGAAACATTGGACGAACATGATTAATATGTTAATAAAATGTTAATTCAAATTAGATTAAATAAAAAATAGCATGAAATTAATATTTAACCAAAATTCCTCATATATGAAAGATAAAATAAATAATTATAAATTTAAATGTTACCCCTATGTTACAACTTGATGGTTTTGAGTGTAGTGGAAGCATGTGGAGGTAGGAGATATATTAAAATTTATTTTAATAATCATTTCCTAAAACAAAGAGAGAGGATCTTGCATGTAAAAATTATAATTAAGTTATTTAATATATAAAGAAATAAATAACTGGGCATAGGAATATTCTTCACTGGTGAATGTTTATCTTCCTAAAATACCCCTTTGTATTACATTAGTTGTAGTATGAGGATCCAAGGATATAATCCCTATAGCGATGATCCACTTGTGCTTCTGTGATCTCTGATCAATACCACACAATATTTGAGTGATAACATGTTGAGGAAAATGTATTTCATTATTCGTTCTTGATCACTTGTTCTTTAGGATTGAATAAATCTCTCTTACACTTCTCATTCTTGATAAAGAGAGGGAAGAAGGAGTGGGAATACAATTCATTGTGAATAATAATTCTCTATTCTCAATTTTTGGATACCCTACATAATAGTCATATATGCCTACTTAGAGAGTTGGGATTTAAGTTAAAATATTATTTAATTGTATAACTAACATTAAATAACATATATTACCTTTAATAAATCCTATGACACATAATAATAATTATATAATTATTATATTTTCAGGTGTCCCAACTTCCGCAATAACAAATATTATGTAACGGCCTTGTTAATTAACATTTTTCACTAAATTCGATCTTCATCTGTTTGAACTCATCTAGAATTTATTGATTAATTGAATAAATATTTTATTCATAAGTAAATATTTTATTCACTAACATGAAAATAAATATTTTTTAAAATATTAAATAAATAAAATAAATATTTTATTCTGAAGCCAATGAATAGATATTTGTTTAATACATGTGATCAATATACATTGAATAAAATTATTCCCCAATCTTGATAATAATATTTCTTACATTAATTAAACTTAAATAGAATTAAATCATGATCAATAGAAACACTTATTGTGTGATCCTATTGGATTATTTCTCATCATCATTGGATGGGATTTCCTAAATTCCAATATTACTTTCTCACAACGATTCAGAGCCCCCAAGAGAAATTGAAAAATTTCACAACATCAATAACCACATAAGGATTCTTACTATGTAATATAATCTCATTTTAACAATATCTCATCAAGCAGGTTGTGCATCTATGTCACCAACCTATATGGTGGACATTTCATACTTTGATAATCTGAAATAAACACGTTGTTACACCATGGACATGGAATTAATGTGAAAGTTCTATTTCAATCAATGGGATGAGATATCAGCTTCCATAAATAAGGAAGAGATAGATCCTTCCTCGACTTCTTCATTAATAACATGTCACTCATGATGCACCCAATGTATCTAAATTTTACATAAACTATTATCATCATGGTTTACAAAATACATCTAAGTATGCAAGTTATAACAGGCATTAATAATAATCTTAATGTCTAATGACAATCACACATGCTCGTAGATGAAAATATCTGATGACACCAAAACATGCAGAATTCTTACTCGAGGGTCTTTTATTATAATCTATTATCATAGAGATCATCAAGTTCAAAATTCATGAGAAGAAGCCTCATTTTCAAACGAGCATTGACACCTGATAGACTAGGTACTATGTGTCCCATGATAGAACATTATCAAACTATAGAACATTATTTGAGAATATCATCATATCACATCAAGGTTCTCATCATAGTGCGGTACTGCTAAAACCTTATCAATGTGACATATACTCTATGATATTATTAAATTAGAGTCATAAAGAACACCAAGAAATATGTAATAATATGTTTTTTTAATAATCAATACATATAATATTCATACAATAAAAGTAAAAATAGTTGGTCCTAGGAAATCAACTCCAATAGTTCATTGATGATATCCTCATTTACCCACTATCCCAATAGATGAATTCCAAACATTTTTTGATAGTCCTGAGAAAAAATTGAGCGCATAATTTATATTCCAATCTATCTAAGTATCAATTTTGGATTTAGAAGGTGAAATTCATGGGTCTTGTGGTTTCTAAGATAATTTATCTGGGGACCAAGAGAAAGTAGAGGCAGTGATGTCCTAGACACATCCCTATAATGTTTTTAGATACAGATATTTTGAGGTTTAGTGGGGTATTATTTATGTTTTATCTAAGTATTATCTTGTTTATCGACACTCATGACCACACTAATGAAGAAATCGGTTGAGTTTTAGTTTTTAGTCCTATATAAGTGGGATTTTGTTTCATTTAAGAGGAGTCCAAATAAAATTCTAACATTTCTTCTTTATATGTATGGGATTGGATATGTCACATATTGTAATGCATCATGAGTTTTTTTGGGAGTAGTGTTAATGAATAAGAATCAAGTACTAGCTTACATTTCATGTCTATTGTAACCCCATGTGATGAACTATCATACCCATGAATTGGATCTAGAAGTTGTGGCCCATGCTATGAAGTACTAGTGACACTATTTAGTGAGAATATTTCTATCTATACAGACCACAATAGCCTTAATTATATCTCCACATATCAGGACCTCAATATGAGGTAAATTTTATAGTTATAATTTGTTCGACATTGAGATAGACTATGAACCATATAAAGGTAACGTTATTATAGATGCACTTATTCATAATATGTAGGTGACCTAGGAACTTGGTGAATGGTCTTATGAAGATCATTGGAACCTGATGAGATTTTTGGTCAATTAAAGGATGAATGATTTATAGGAACAAGGATTTATGACATTTTCCCAATTTTTAATCACATATTTTTTTGTAGGACAATCAAAATCTCATCAAGAATCTAACCTCGAGTGTGTTTTGATGTAGGAACATGTAGTAGCTAGTGACCTGATACTTGGGTGTTCATTAGATGATGATGATTTGATCCTATAACATGGGAGAGTTTTTTCCCTTTCTTCCATCATGGAAGATATAATAATAGACTTATATACCTATAAGTGGGCGGTGAAACATTGGGATAAAAAGATGCACCATGACTCTTGGAAGTTATTCTAGTGGCCATGGATGAAGAGGGATATTCAATGATTTGTTTCCATATGTGTTACCTTCCATAGGATAGAGGATGTATCCCAGTGGTTTGCTCCACCCACATCTTATGCCCATATAGAAGTGGTAGGATGTTATTATGGACTTTGTGATGTGGTTACCCTAGCCCCTGAGGATTTTTGATGATTTTGGGTGATTTTTGATTGGATAATTAATGCTGATCATTCTTACCAATCAATCGGGCTCACTCATTTAATGATCTAGGAAAGATGTATATCTGTGATGTAGTTTTCTTGAATATAGTTCCCATGAGAATTGAATCTTAAATAGAAGAAATTTTTATATCATGGTTTTAGTATGTATTATAGAAGACCTTAGAGACTCATCTAATATTAATCACAATGCTACATCTCCAAAGAGATTAACAGTCAAGGAAGTTGATTTAGATATTAGATGATATTCTATAGGCCTAAATAATAAATTTCATTGGATCACATGATGATAACCTACCCTTGGTTGAGTTTTCATACATTAATAATTTTGTTTCTTTGATTTAGATGACACCTATGAGGGTTTTTATGGCAGTCCATGTCACTCATCACTTGGTTAGTATGAGGCTGGTAAAATAGAAATTGTGGGTCCCAGTGTGGTAAAACATACCTCAAAGTGAGTGCAACTGATTTGAAAGAAATTGAACACATATCATATTAAGAAGAAGTCTTATTCCTAAAATAGGAGTATACCTTTGATGTTTTTTTATGTGACCATGTTTTTCCGAGAGTGATTTTTCAGTTAGGTTACTAACATTTGAGAAATAAGGGAATCTTGTAGCATGTTTTGTTAGAACCATTGAGATCACTGAGTACATTAGAATAGTATCATGTCATCTAGATATCCCTTATTTCTACCAAGGTATTAATGATGTGTCTCATGTGTCTCAATTTCGAAGATAGATTCCTAATCCTATGCATGTCATTAGTCATGAGGATGTTGAGTTGAAGCATGGTGCATTATATGTTGACCACCTGATGAGGATTTGTGATCAGACTGAGAAATTACTATGATGTAATACCATACAAATTTTCTAGATTCTATGGAATCATGGATGAATTTAAGTAGAGATATTGGAGAATTAGGTATATGTTCTTCCTCAATGGGATGATTTTTTTATCAAAACCATTGAAGGTACTTCTTGTGGATATGAATTCATTAGAGGGCATAATAGTAGAATCCGCACAAAAAATGATGTTTGGTATTTTATATGTTGAAAAAAATTATCTTATGCCCTATTGGTTATTATATTATGTGGGTGTTGAGGAGGTTGGGATTTAGTAAATAGGTTCTAGGAACTAAAGGTTTGAACATATTTTAAGGTTGGTTTGTGTAGTGGCTAGAAAGTTTCCACTACCTCAATGGTGGAATCCACAAGACAAAAGATGAGGCTATATGAGTTTTTTAGTTTTTATAGACCCCATAAAATTTATATCTAGTGGATCTGGTGGAACCTAGGTGGTTTTTCCCAATACACTTGTGGGTCGGGGCCATACATTATCTAGCTATTGTAACATTAATTAGAGCGTATTAATTACACCATGAAGAATTTTATATCACAAAGTTTTGAAAATTTATAATATTCAATTAGGTAACAAAGACACTATTTTTAATCAGAGACACCTCCCCCTGATCTTTGATCTTTCCCATTCATATTCCCTTGGTTATTCATGGTTGGATCAACCCAATGATGCTAAAAAATGAGTTTTCTCTAGATCTACACAAATTTTCTCTTACTATTTTAAAAATGTGTGTGGATATATGATTGATATATGGTTTCTATGCATATGTGATGATGGATTATTCACTACATTATATATTTCAAACAAATATAGTGTTTTATAGTTTATCTTGATTAGATCAATATTTAGAAATGATTAAAGAGGTCTTACGGGTGCATGTTTATGGATTATATTCTTAAACCAATTCTTCATGGAATAGAGATGATAGAAATATAATCCATTAATAATAGTTTTTTAGATTAATTTTGGATTCTGAATGTCAATGATATCCATTTGAATAGATATTTCCTCATAAACTATGGAAGTTTCTATGTATGTTTCCTTAGATCAATCATCTCGACACTCTCATCTTCTTGAATATAATCTTGGATCTCATTTCCAATTATTGTATTCTTATGTATCGATGTTAATTGACTATCCCTAAATTTATATTCTATAATTTAAGAGTAAATCACAATCTGTTCTTAAGTAGATAATGGTTCCAATGTATTGAAATATTCTTCTTTGATATATCTTAAAACGAGTTCTTTTCCTTCACTTCATGAGGTATGTGGTTATAATATTACTCTTCTTAGCTTGAAAGTATCTTGAGTATCTTCTTTAAACCTATTATTTAATTAAATAGATCCGGTGATAGATATTCTTGACATGTGAGCTAGTTCTTTAGGGCTATGCAATAAATTTTTGGCTTTAATCCTTTGGAAAATATTGAAGTACTTCATCAATGAGATTTATGTAGGATTTTCCTTCCATATAGGTCCTTGTATATGATACATCCATGATATTATTGTTTATTCTTGATTCCCTTTATCGATGTTTGTTTATTTATGGTGTGTGAGTGTCCCTTGAGATACATGTTTGAGATTTTACTATATGATTTGTTTGAATAGTATTGAGAAATATTCTTGATATACCTTACTATTTCTCGCTATGATACATATTTTTTGTTTTATTTCATAGCCTATGTAACCTTGGTTTATCTACAAAGATGATATGATTTCTAGGTTTTGGAAAATTATCCCCTTGGAGGGGGAGCTTGATGACATGATGATGACTATATAATATAGATCATTTGACTATAGGTTCAGGCCACAAACATGTATCCAGACATGGGAGTAGTCCATGCATGAGAACTATAAATCCCTATGATATATGTTCAACGGGGGGAATACCTTGTATTGGTGATTTATTGTCCAAATAAATTAAACATGTTAAGTGGGAATTATCACCATCTAAGAATAACAACCACCATCAGCTTGGCACATGTGGTGTTATTGATTATGTCCACCATTAGGGTGGGGTGTGAGGGTTTTCCTTAATGGTGTAACATATTCTGACAAGCATATGGTACCAACTGTCATTGTAACTTATGGCATGTTTTGGGATATGTTGTGATAGAAATTGACATCCCTACCAAAATCATTCTCAAGTAGGTGTGGTCAGGGTTCATGTAATATTGGTTAGTGTATGATGACTTAATGCATGTGTGGATGTATTTTTATTTAATTATTCACTTTATTCTGTGACAAAACAGTTATATATCATGTGTGATAATGTTATGGACACATTAGTGTTGTTATAATGGGTTTATTACTCACTCCCAGCATTGGTATCTTGATGTTCATGGAGAATTTATTACTAGGGATCTTGTGAAGGGAATAGGCCCCATGATATGGAGTTTAGGATATTGATTCTTGGAGTTGGAGGTGATTCTAGGAAATACTCTAGACTATTGTTGTTTCTTTCATTTTATTATATTCTTGATTACTTGGTTTTACTAACCACATTTTTGGATACTTGGTTTACTGTTTATATATCAATTGAGACACATATTATTCAATTTGTTATAACAATATTTATATTTTCCACCACATTATTCCATTTAATTATTATTTCTGGTCTTTGTTAATTTTAATGGTATAATGTCCTCACTAATGGCTTTAGACCCTAACTGCTAGTCGGTGATCTCTTATATATGAGGAGGCATGCATGAGGCCTTACGTCTCTTTGGCTCGGACCCGATGGTTTGGGTTGGGGTGTTATATCCAAGGATTGGGAAAGGATAGATAAATGTTGTGAAGTGATATCCCTTTATAAGTTAATAAAATGACACTATTGTAAATAAGAATTTATTTTTCATCGATAGAATGACACAATTCAATGGTCAATGACTCCAAAAGTGGGAATTAGTGAGGTTTGTGGTTATATAATTTCAAGAAAGCCTCTACCACTAATTTTCACACATGCTTTAAAAAAAATTCAAGTCTTTTATGACTATATCTTGGCATTTTACCAATTTGGTTTTTTTACATTGGTTACGAGTTTTCAACCTAGTAATTTTTATTTTATTAAAAATATTAAGTAAAAATTCTAACCAAAATTTATCATTCTAAACCTATTCCATAAATAGTGTAAATAAATTTAAAATTAAGATAAAATCAATTTATAAATTAAAAAAATTAATATACAGAAAAACTACCTTTTAAAAAAAATCCATCATTAATTAATCTTAATATTATATAAAACTAATTCTTAATTAAATGAGTGATATTTTATTTTTATATATTTTCAAATATCACATCCAATTCATTATATAAAATAAATCAATTTA
The DNA here is from genome assembly GCA_963277665.1 of Viscum album. Taxonomy (NCBI): domain Eukaryota; kingdom Viridiplantae; phylum Streptophyta; class Magnoliopsida; order Santalales; family Viscaceae; genus Viscum; species Viscum album. The sequence goes on from OY728148.1 coordinate 550,662,498, forward strand.
ATTAAATAAATAAAAATTAAACAACATTAATAAAATAATTCATTAAAAATAACCCTTTTATAATTATCATGGTCATTAAATTTAATAATAGTAATAATAATTTTATACTTAAAAATAAAATTAAACATAAAACATAATATGAACATATTTATCAAAAACATGAAATTAATTTTTATAGATTTAATTTCTACAAGTGATGAAATATAATTATTAATATATGTGGATAAAATAGTTTTTAGAGTAAAATATTATTTATGTTTCTAAAACATTAAACAAAGGTTTAATATATTCAAAATAGTATTTTTCTAAAACATTATCTCTAATTATAAAATGTAATATTTTCATTATAAAGAAACTATAGAATAATGTACAAAAATTTATTCAAGAATGAGATTAAAAACTAATTTTTAAAATTTCTAATTTAAATTTTATGAAATGGATTTTATTTTTTAATTCATTATTCCATATTTATCTTATTATAAATTTTTGAGATTTTTTTGAAATAGTTGATTATAGGGGTGAATGGTGAAGAATATCTATTTTAAAATTAATATTACATTTATGTATTTTTAGGATATATGAATGAATTATACATTTATGAAACATTTTTTATAAAGAAAATATATATTTAAAAAAAATATAATGCATTTAAAAATATAATGTTGCACATATAACTCTATTTTTAACATTTTGGAAATATAAGTAATGTTTTTAATCATTTTGAAACTATTTTTTTCTTCTTATCATTTAATTATGTATTTATGATGATAATTTCTTTTTGGTTTGATTTTAAAGTAAAATAAGTCACATTTGATTTAGAAAAATATAAATAATTCAATGGTAATAAAAATTATAGATGATTTTGGTATGAAATTTATTTTATTCTCAAAACCAAAATTTTTCTAAAATGATTTTTTTTGATTTTTTGAAGTTATATTAATTTTCATTTGTTGTATTTATAGAAATTTGATCTTATAAAACATATTTAATATTTATAATATTAATAATTAATATTCGGTAATTATTTTAAATTAATTTTTGATCATAAAGAATAATAACTATGGTAAAAACTTATCACTATGGAAATGGTTAAAAACGATTAAAAAATGGGTTAAACAGAAGTGATAAAGGTTAAAATATCATAAAAAATTCTCCAAATCAAAATAGTTTCATGTATTTAAACCCTATCTCATATCATGTTCTAAATCAATCCCCTCCAGAGTTACTTTCCATTAGGGTGACTTTATTATATTTTATGGTTCTTAATATTTACAAGTTTTCCACCCACTTCACTCATAAAATAGAACCTACACTCCTATATTCTCCATACTTATTTAGGTACTTATCATGACCATGTACTATCAATATATATCCACAAATTTACTTTTCTATACCTGTAGTTTCTATAATTCTAAAAACACCACTTTATGAGGATTAATGTTTAAGCCAAAGGAGCATACCAAAAGAAGATGTATATGGTCATACAAAGTTTTTTCAAGTTCATTTCATTTCAAACCGCATAGAAATATTTAATAACGATATTAAAATAATTAAATAATTATATTTACCATACTTATATAGTTATATGTTATGTTATATCCATTTAATTTCTCATTTCCATCCAATAGAAAATGAAAACATCGCTTGTGCGTGCGGATGGACTACCGTTTGTACATAGCAGTGGAATTTTTTTTATAATTTTCATTTAATTTACATGGTTATAAATATGGAACTAATGAGTATATATGATATTTATGTAATAATTAAGACTATATAAATATAATATATCATCTACCATATTACCCTTCTGTCCTTTGTAAAATGATAACATCACTTATGGGTAAATCTGGACTACCACCTCCGTGAAGTTATGTGAACAATTTTTCTATTAACAAATTGCACAAATTAATCTAAAATTATATACAATGAAGAAAAATTATACTAATGAACTTAATAAAATTATTGATATAATTTAACCATTTCAAAACATATTTAACCATTGTCAAAACACATATTAATTTTTAGGAAATCGATTGAACAATATTAAGTGGTTAACATAATCAAGAACTATTCATTGAATAGAGTCTAAATGAATTTAAAAGGTCATTAAAATAGAATATAGATAAAAAAAGTTTCTAAAAAGTGTATTTAATAAATTTAATGTTATTATTCAAGTGAACATAATGTGTACGACCAAGATGGTGTGGGTTTTTTAATAAAATGTAACTCTAATGTGAAATATTTTACATCATGCACATAATTTATTATATATGGTGTATATACTAACCCATTGAAATATAATAGAAAAAATTACTCTTTATTCCTGGTGTTTAAATTTTCAATTAATGTTTTCTATTTTAAGGTGTTTTTATTCAAAATTATTTAAAGTTCTAAATGTTATCATACAATCTCATTCTTATTCCGGATTGTACATGATTAAATTAATTTTAGAGAAATTATATTCTCTTTAATTTTTCAAAACACATCAATTTTATTCTCCTCTATGTATTTTAATGGTTTCAATTTTCTTTTCCTAAATTTTCCTCTATTTGGTACCTAAATTCCTAAATAATGTTTTTTGAGAAAAATATACCATATTTTCCTTTTTTAGTTGGGAAAAATATTATTCCATATTCATATCATTAAAATTATTTTATAGATGTTTTTATCAACTATTATATGATTTGAAAAGTTATTTTTATACTACATTATAGTTTATCTAATTTTTTAAAAGGAATATTTTAAATGTTTTCTAAACATTCCATTATTTGACTTTTTTGAAAAAAAGCGTGAAATGAATGTTCTTTTTAACATATATCGTGTGATTGTCTTTTCCACCCTCCAAGACCATTATTATCGATTTATCTTCAAGTGAATGTTAATAATTTGTTTTCAAGAAAAATATTTTTATATTATTTTGTGACATTATAGTTTTTATATTTAAAATATGTTATTATTTTTTAAAATTTAGAAAACAATTTTCGAAATAATTTTTAACTATGTTTATTACTTATAAGATACACAATATTTAAAGAATGTTATTTTTAATGTTTTTCATTTATGGTTCTAAAAATAATTTACTTTAAAGACATCATTTCTAATGAATTTATGGTATTCTATAATCCTTTACTAATTTTTTGATTATAAATTATTTTGATATAATCCAATTTCTTATAATAATGATCCCAATCACTCTCCATTATTCATGGGAAATTATGTTTCTTCTTAATTTAAACATTTTTAGTATAAAGTATATATTTATTATCATTTCTACTACATCAATATTGTCTAAACTGTATACCATTTTAATATTATTTTATAGTTAAAGGAGGCTGGTTAATATTTTTTTCAATTTACTAAGGAAATATTGATGTTTTATATTATTGATTCAATATATATACTTTCTAAATGATAAGAAATATTGATTATGTATTATATTTTTGGTTCAATATAATATGAATACATTGGGAATATGTAAGTAATGGTTGGGGACGGAATATTAATGGATCTTCAATGCATCTATAGTTCTCATGATTTTATAAATCAATCAAGTCAGTTGAATATTTGGTGTATACCTATCAATTTATTGAAATGTCCTGTAACAAGGCCTTGATGATAAGGTTCATGATGTATTGGCATACTAATTTTATATAAAGATCTAGATGCTCAATTATTACTCATTTACTTCATTAATATTTTATTTATTATTTTTCATGTGATTATTACATTGACATTTTCCATGGATAGAATTTTACTCTCACATTATTGATTAAATATCATATTTATTGATTACCCACTATGATATATTGTTAATTCCTTATCTATTCATGATAGCTTCTATATTACTATTTACCTAATAAATAATTTGAGCTCACTCTTTTTTAAGTCTTCATTTAGTAATGATTTGAAGAAGGAATTTTTGAATGATATATAAGGATGTAATAATTTTTTTCATTTTATGTTTTATTTTAAAAAAATATGGAAATAATTTATTTATCATGTCTCTCAATAATGTTTAACTGATTGGCCCTTTATATTGTTATCCCTTGTATCTTTTATCAATGTAATAAAGTAAACTTTGACTCTAGGTTATTAGAATTGAGGTTATTATAGATTATATCCACGGAAGCTTAGTAGGTCCTTTGGGAACTATGTTTTAGAGTAACATAGAAACCATATGTATTTTTATAATCCCTTATAATATTTGAGAACTTTTTGGGTTTTTATTACATAGATTAATATTAGTGACGTTATGAGTTAATTATGCGTGTTCCATTTTTTAGATATGAAACAATATGGATGTAAGGGAAATCATGTCAAAAAAACATAGTTTTTGTTTGGATTTATGTTATGGGTATTCCAATACAATGAGTGTTGGGGATTAGAAGATCATGTCATATTGGGACAACTAACCCAGGTTGTGAAAAATATCCTTTCCCATATAAAGAAAATTTTTGTTTCATAATTATAATAACCTTTTTTAGATCACATTATAAGATAGAAGCCTCCAGAATTTATTGGAACTACCAATCCATTGGTAAATGAGAATTTGATGAAGTCCATTGAAATAATATTCTAGGATTCTGAATTTAATGATAGGTAAAAGGGTATAAGGGTAATATATTTTTTAAAGGGGTATGATGATCAATGATGATAATTGATCCATAATACTAAATAAGATGAGGTAATATAATGTATGTAATGAATAACTTTTAAAGTTGTATTCTTTGAGAAATAGGTTCCTCAAGAGAAATGAAATAAAATGGAGAGGAAGTTACTCAATCTAAAGCATAAGAAGGAGGAAAATATTTTTGAATATGAGGCTAGATTCACTAGTATAATAAGGAAAATAAAATATTATATATGTAATCCAGAAATAATAAAGAACCATTTTTTACGGTATTATAAAGAAACTATAAAAAAAAACTGTTCTCTCAAACATTTTTATCATATGATGATTTTTTATCATATACCATCAAGATAGAGAAATAATTTTCTAAGTCATATATATTCAAGGTAATTTAATACAAGAATAGTTTATATAAACACAAAGTAAAAAATTAATGTGTCAAAGAGGAAGAAAGGAATGATTTGAGTTCCATAATGTGATAATCATGGATTGACACATCATGGTAATCACTTAAAGGGAATACAAGTCTATTACAACTATGAAGATAAAGTCCATATGACTCATAAATTCAATATAAATAAATAAAAACATTCATTCAATGATTAAAAAATATAGAGAAGTGGAATATTTCAAAAAAATAACCCATACATCAAGGGAACCTGCTCGAGTGGAGTCTAATGGGAGAAGTCTATGCTTATGTGATTTCTACTGCTAAAGTTGAAGTTTCCAAAGATATAGTGATAGTTAATTGATTATAAAATTAAAGTTAGATAATGATTTATTTTTTATAAACCTTAAATATAATTTATATCATCTATGTTTACCAATAACATTAAATCATTCTCTAAAAAATTAATAATGGAGTTTTTACTCAAGACTCCTAGTGGGAATCTTATTTTGACAAAGATATGTCTGTCAGTCCCCATTTTGATTCATATACATGTATTATTTAGAAACATGGTAATTATTCCCATTCATGACATTGATATAATCTTTTCTTGTATTGGATTTCAAAGTATAATGTGAAAATTTATTTCTAAGATAAGGATATTATGATTTATAAAGGAGATGTGAAATCCATTTTCATTAGAGTGGATTATAAAAATCATGTCAAGATCACTGAACATATCTCTCTATAAAGCAATTTTTGGGAGAATAATTGCATACAAAACCTATGGATGGTATATTTAACAGTGTAATAAAAGATCCACATATTTTTCATGTATAAATTGATGTGTTTCTTTAAGAGTTACATGGAAATTCACCTGAGCATGGAGTTGGGTTTTCCATTGAACTCACTACTAGTTAAAAAAATTATATCTAAGACTCCCTATAGAATAGACACAAATGAATTATTAGTACTAAAAAAAGATAAAATAATTATTTAAAAAGGGATGCATTTACCCTAGTGTTTCACATTGGGTATCCCATGATCTTTTTATTAAGAATAAGGATTTTTATATGAGGTTATACATTGATTATAGGGAAATTATTTAAATTAAAATAAATAAAAAGTATCATCTACCTCATATTTATGACATTCTTGATCAAATTTAAGGATGTTAATATTTTTCATATATTGAACCTAATTTTGGGTCTCATAAATTGGCTGTAAGAAAATGATATATTCTAAACATGACATTTCACACAAGGTATGGACATTATGATTTTACAACAATTCTATTTGTATTGCCTAATTCATCCTTCATTTTTATGGATTCAATGAATGAAGAATTCGAATATTTTATTGAAAATTTAATTAGGGTATTTATTTATGAAATATTGGTATAATAAAAAATCTATGAATATAATAAAAACCATTTGATAATCACTGTTAAGACACTCAAATGAATGGATTTATATGGAAAATTTTGAAAGGGTGAATTAGGGATGGATGAAATTTCTTTTCATGGCCATATTTTCTCTCAACATAGAATATAAATTGATTCTTTAAAGGAAAAAATTTGTTAGGGATTGTATTATACTGATAAAAATAACTATGTTATGTAATTTCCTTTGATTGGTAAGTTACTATCAGTGATTTGTTAAAAAATTTGAATGATTATCAAACTCATTAACCTTGTTGACACACAAAGTGTTTATGTTTATATGGTTAGAAGAATACAAATAATTGTTTGAAGAACTATACAGGATATTAGCCAATTAACCACTAATAAAATCACTACAACGAATGGATAGTTTTGTGATATATGATGAATTAGAAAATAAAGGAATCAAATTCATAGTTATACAGAATGAAAATTTTGTTTCTTATGCATTGAGATACTTAAATATTCATGAATAGAATAATACAACTCATAATATTTAGTTTGTATCTGTAATATTTTACTTGAATATATGAATTTATTATCTCTATAGTGGTATATGTGAGATATATATGGATAAAAAATGTAAAGACCCGTAAATTTCAAGGAAAGTTTTTTCTTAAATTTCTTTGGAATTTTAAAAGAATGCAATTTTTGACGGCACCTGATTCCGAGGCCCGGTGTGATCGGAATCAATTTCCAAAGTTTGGCTTGGGTACGTTCAGTGAACGAACGAGCGAGATTTTTTCTAACTTCTGAACCAGTGCCCAGAATCAAATTCTGAGGGCACCGTTGAAATCGCAGTGCCAGTACTTGCTTAGAAACACCTCTTCCGGAGTTGCGTTTGCTCAGGTGTGGTTTTTAAATTTTGGGCTTAAAGTTAAGAAATAAAATAATTGTGCAACAAACTTTATTTTATTTCACTTAAAGCCACTTGGAAGCCACTTGATGCCACTTAAAGTGGCATAAACTGAGTTGAAACAGATAGGGTACTATCCAAAAATATCTTACCCTCTTGGTAGGATATTTGTGAGGTGGGGCCCGCATGAGCCCCACAGTTTCTTTTCCGCTAAGTAACGCACCCACGAAAACCCATCATTATGAAAGTCAACTGACGCGTTTTCTTAAATTCTTAACGCACCATTTAATTGGGCGGTTTTATTCGTGAATTAAATGTGCGGTTTCTTTCGATGAATTAATTCTACGAATTAATGGGTCGTTACCTACCTCGTATTCGTTTGTTGGCGTATTAATAAAATATGACCAACACGACTTTGGAGGTTACACCTTGAGTGGTTTTTGACAGATTTTCTTGTGCCTTCACCCCTCTTCGTGAAGAACGTGAAGAACGCGAAGAACGCCAACCCCCGACGAAGAATTCCGAACCCGCGGAAATCGACGACGCGATGCCGCGTGCCACAACGCCGACGTTTCCTCTCCCGCAACGTTCTTCGGCGACGTTCCTTCTTCCGCAACGGAATCCTCGAACCATCTGTTTGAGGTGAGTGATTTCTGTTTTCTTTTAAAACTTCTTTGTGGTTTATAAAAATACAAATATTTAATTATTTGTAATTAAATATTTTGTTTCTTGAATCTCGGAATTCGTCGATGCAACACCGAATACCGCGACGAACCCCTCCTTCTGCGACGATCCCCAATTCCGCGAAGGACCCGTAGACGACGACTTGGCGAGGTAGGGGTTGTTGTGAATATTCTCCTTTATATTCCCGTGAAGGTTCTTTAAAATTAAAGAACCGGATTTATATGAACAATTTTAATTTATTAAAATTGTTGTTTCATTTGTTGAATTTTTCTCTCGTTGTTTTTATCTAACGCGGAGGGTGCGGGCCAAACGAACATGGCCCGACAACCCTCCGCCGTTCTTCGCAGTTCTGCGGATTCGACGGGCGACGACTGAACGTGACGCAAGAGAAATTTGATGATCCTGCAGTGAAGAACGGAACCCGGAAGGAACAACGGCGCAGACGGGAAGGAAAACAGACTACCGGAGTGACTCCGGTGGCCTGCGGAAGCCGGCGGCGGCGCCCCGGCGCACCGCCGGAAGAACCACCGCGTCGGCGGCGCCCGCTTACCTGCGGCCGCATGGGTCCGGCGCGCATGGGACGCGGTTGAATCCCCGTCCGGCTGTTCAGTGCGACACCCCACGGGTGCCGCAGGGTTGTCACGCGGGGGCGGAGGCTCCCCCCGCGTCGCTCGGGTCGTCCAGGGCGACACCCCGCGGGTGCCGCGGGGGTGTCACGCGGGGGCGGCGGCTCCCCCTCACGTTGCTCGTCCGCTTGGCCGAGCCGGGCCGGGCAGGCCGAGCCAGGCCGGTCCGACCGGCCGGGCCGTGCCTAGTCCAGACTCGACCAGGTTCGGCCATGTTGGACCGGGTCGGGTCGACCAGGTTCGGGTCGACCTAGTTTGGCCGACCCAGGGGGGGGGTCGGCCCGGGTCGGCCCGGGCCCGGACACCCCGTTTTCAGTCAAATGCCCGTAACGTGAGCTACGAGACTACAAACGAATCGCTGTAAGTGGAAACACGATCCTTGGATCGAGATGGTTATTTCGGCATATAGCACTCAAAGTTTCAGAATACTTGGAGTTCGGCCGGGTCGGTTTGTACACGAAACCAACCTGGCCCTCGGAGCGGAAACGCTCATATCTTGAGCTACAAACGTCCGATTGACGTGCCGTCAGCTTTGTTGAATTCCTCTAAGGGAGATGGATCTTTTGGCTTACTCCGCCCAAGGTTTGGATGCATGTGGAGTACGGTTGGGTTGGTTTTTCCTTAAAAACCAACCGGTCCCCTGGGACAAAAAAACCAATAACTCTCAGACCAGGCGTCCGATTGACGCGCCGTCTGCGACGTTGAGTTCCTGTTGACGATACGGAACATTTGGATACATTAACTTCAGAATTTGTGTCAGTTGATGTATCAACCTCTCGGCTCGTGGAGCGGACCCTCCCGAACGAGCTTGATTTGTGCGGGAACCCTAGAGCTGGCTGCGACTGCTACTTCGACAGCGACGACTGTGCAGAGATCCTCAGTGGACTGCGACGACGACTGTGCAGAGATCCTCAGTGGACTGCGATGACTACTGCACTCAGCGATCCTACGTGGATCAGTGCTACAGGTCCTGTGTGGGTCCGATCCTGTGTGGGTCCGATCCTGTGTGGGTCAGCGCTCAGCGGTTCTGTGTGAGCCAGCGCCTACAGGTCCTGTGTGGGCCTGATCCTGTGTGGGTCATTGCGGGGGTTAGTTACCAATCGATCCTTTGTGGGTCCGACGACTTAGATGGATCAATGATCATCTTTATCGTCATCCGAAGAAGTATACCTGTGTGAGCTGAATCCTGTGTTACTCTCCTTTCTGGATTGTGTTGAGCTATCCTATGTGGATTTACTGTTTACTCTCCTTTGTGGATTGTGTTGAGCTATCCTATGTGGATTACTGTTTACTCTCCTTTGTGGATTGTGTTGTGCTATCCTGTGTGGGTATACATTTGCTTTCCTGTGTGGACTGGTTTGTGCTTGGGCTCGGACGTTGGAGCCGAATGGGAATTGATGACTTAGGTACATGTATGGGCATATACCTAAGGCGTGTCAGATGTAACTTCGTGATTGTATCTTTCCTTTGTGGATTATCTTTTGTGGATTTCGGGAGACCTTCGGGGGTCTCGGGGTCCCTACTGAGTAGCTTATACTCACCCCTACACGGGCTATGCCCGCACTACGTTGTGTTGGTTGCAGACGACGGACAACGCTGATCGTGGCAGAGGCCTGCGGAGCAGGACGGTACCTGGAGGTGGACCACTGGGCAGGACATACTCGGAGCGGTCAGGTGGACCCGAGGAGTAGTGGAGGCTATCTGTACCCACCCTCCAGGTGGGACTTCGAGAGGACAGCTCGACGCTGCGACTTTTCTTTTCAGTTGTATTTTTTTCTTTTCAGTTGTACTTTACAGTTGGGCTTTTATTTCCGCCCCCTTTAATTTCAGCACAGCTTGTTACAGTTTTTACTTAGTGTTTACTTTTCCGCTGGCTTACTATGTGGTGCTTGTTTACTTTTCAAAGGAAATGCCTTCCCTTTTGTTGGGATTTACGCCTTGGTGTTAGTCGCCAGCCCCTGGCCTATGGAAGGCGGGCTTGGGGTAGTCACGGCACGGGCCCCGAGGACGGGTCGTGATAAAAAATATCTACAATAAATATTTTTACAATAATATATCAAAATGCGACTAAGGATATGGCTCTACTTACTCAAGGATTAAAATTACTCAATAAACTACCTCCTTAGAAAGGCAAAAAAGGTGTATGTTGCATTGATTTGGAAAGTTAATGGAGTTATTCCTAAAATGAAGATTGAAAAATTTCTTATAATCTTTGATTTATTAAATTTGGATTTGAAAATTGTTAGGGAATGAGAAGCATCACTCCTTTTACAAATGATTTCAAAACCATATTTATTAGAGAAGATAAGAAGTCCCAACTTCATGATAATAGTTTACAAAATAATGTTAATGCCATGAATGATGTGAATTTTGAAGAAATTTTTTTATGGAAATGGTTATTTAAAATATAAAAATAGGCTATTAGTTTCATTAATATTAATATAAATATCTAATCACTTGATGAATCACATAGATAAAATTTATCCATACACCCTAGTAGCACAAGGATGCACAGGGATTTAAAAGAACATTTTTTGTGGGATATTATGATGTGAGGAATTGATGAATATATATCAAGATTATTTGTTTCTAAATAGGTAACAGTTGAGATATATTATCAAAGAAGAGTCATGAGAAATATTCTTATTCATATGTGGAGGTGGGATGATATTACTATGGAATTTTTCATTTTATTTTAAGAAAATCCTAAAATAAATGATGAAATATGGGTTATTTTTTATTTACTCACCAAGTATATATATTTCCTAGTTACAAGGGAGAATATACCTCTTAAGTTCCTCACACGAATCTATATCAACAGATTTGTGATACTTAATGGTACACCTATTTCGATTGTATCTAATCATAACCCATAGTTTACATTGAAATTATGGAAAAGTAATCATAATTCTCCCAACACTTAGCCACATTTGAATACTACTTATCACTCTTAGATATATAGATAGTTTTAAAGTACTATTCAAACATTATAATATATTATAGGTCTATACTCACTTGACTTTCAAGGTATGTGGGATCAATATTTTCCTTTGATAGAATATTCATATAATATTAACTTAATTTAAAAAATTTAAATAGAACCATAAAGAATGTTATATTGGAAAATATGTTGTACACCGTGTTTTTTTAGCATGTTGGTTAATGGAATATTTTAGGCCTTGAACTTGTTCAGGAGATAATGATGAAACTATTAACTATTCAAATACATATCAGGGAACATCAATGTAGGAAAAAGAATTATGTTGATAACCAAAGGATGGATTTGGAATTTTTAGTAGGGGATTATTATTTTTGATGTTATCTCCATTGAAGGGTTTTATAAGTTTTATCAAGTGGGAAATTAATTCCAAAGTACATTGAGCCTTTTGAAAATTTTGGAAGAATTGGTGTTGTGGCTAACAGTTTAGAAATACCACCCAACCTCTCTAGAGTAAAAAGTGCTTGTCATATCTCATTATTTAAGAAGTATATGACATACTTAATTCATTTACTAAAATATTATTAAATAGATATAAATCAAGATCTATATTATTTTGAAGAGATTATCTATATTATTGACACTAGAGAACAAGTGTTGCGGAATTGAATGATAAAGGTACTATAGAAAACTCATAAGATAAAATAGGAAATGTGGGAACCTAAGAAATTTATGATGAATAACTAACCACATTTTATATGAAGTACAATTTTAGAAATTTTGAGAATGAAATTTATAAATGAGGAAGAATGTAACACCATAGGTTCAATTATAGTGAGTAAGATTTTCCATTCTAAAGAAACTATAGAAAAATGCACAGTACTTTATTAAAGAATATTATAGAAACATTGTTTAAAAAATTTTAAAATTTTAATTTGATGAAATTAATTTCATTTTTTATTAAAAAAATCAAAATTTCACATAAGGTGAATTTTTTATATCCTTAAAAAATTGTTGATTTTGGGTGAATAATGGAAAATACTGATTTTACAATTAATGAAACTTTTAGGACATTATTAAGATATAAGAAAAAATTTAATGTTTATGAAATATTTTTTATAGAAAAATAAATATATTTAACAAGTAATATAATTCATTTAAAATTGTAATTTTTATCTTATATATCTTTTTTTACATTTTTAAATTATAAGTAATGTTTTATTCAAATAATATTTTTCTGATTCTTTTCTTTTAATCACGAACTCACTAGGTTCATTTCAATTTTAGTTTTATTTTAAATTCAAATAAGTCTCATTTTATTTTAAGGAAAATGAATTCCATATGAACCAAAATTAAACAATAATTTGGTATAAAATAATTTTTATTTTTCAAATGGAAAATTTTCTAACAATGGTTTTCATTGTATCATGCAAGCTTTTAATAAAATTAATATCTAAAGATTATAGGAATTTAATAATGTAAAATGGAATAAATATATAGAATAAACACACATAATATCATGTAATGGGGTCATCTTAATTTTTTTATAATGAATAATAAATGTGGTTAGACCTTACCACTATGGAAAGGGTCAAGAAGGATTAACAAGGGTTTAAACTAAAGTGATAAGGCATAAATTAACCTAAAACTTGTTTAAATACTATTTTTTTCAATATATTCATATTCTATATCATTCCATATTATAAATTTATACCCTTTTGATATTCTTTCCAAGGATAACGACATTATTATATTTTAATTTTCTTAATATTTTCAAGTTTTCCACCCACCTCACTTATAAAAGGGCCCCCCTTATCCTCTATTATACACACTTCAGGAAACAATTATCTCAAAAACTATATTCCCAAATACATTAAAATTTTTATTTTTCTTAATCTATAAGATATATTATTCTAAAAATACCACTTCATGAAGGCTTATGTTTTAATACAAAAGTGGTCACCAAAAGAAGAGGTAGATGTTCTTACTGATTTTTTTCATGTCCCATTCTTATTAAGGGTCCTAAAAATATTAAATAACCAAATTAACAAAATTATTTAAATATAATTACATTAATAATATGTTTTGTTTTATTTTATATCCATCTCATATATGTTTTCCATCCTATGGAAAATAAAAACATCACTTGTGTGTACGTATAGACTACCGTCTCGATATAGTAGTGGAATTTGTTTTTCATCACCATTTCACTAGAATGGCTATAAAGATGGAATTTTATAATATTTAAAATATTTATAACATAATAATTATTTTTTTGAAATTTAATATACCAACTACCATCTCACACTTCCATCTATTGGAAAATGATAACTTCCATTATGGGTACATGTGGATTACCACCTCCATGGAGTGATGTGATTTTTTGTATTAAAAACATTCATGGATTGTTCTAAAATTACATATTATGAATAAAAATTATATTCAGGAAATTATTAATATTCTAGAGATAACTCATCGACATCATTACACGTTTAACCATGATCAATATACAAAAGTAAAATTGCATAAATTGACCAAACAACCTTAAGTGTCCAACATAAGAATGAACAATTAAATAAATGGATTACAAATGATTATAAATAGAATATATAAAATGAATTATATATAAAAATGGTTCTTAATATGGTAACTAAAAATTTTAATTTATTCTTCAGGAGGATATAACACATCTGACTAAGAAAGAATCCAAGGTAATGGTTTTCCATCTTGATTCCACTCTAATGGGACATATTTTATATTATGCTCATAATTTATTTTATATGGTTTAAATACTTTACTTTGAACTATTATATAATTAATTACTATTTATTTAATGATATAATTCAATTTTTCTCATTTAATGGGTTTTGTTTCAAAATTTATTAAATTCATAAAGGTTTATTTTATAAGCTCACTCTTTTTAAAAAATTGGTCATGCTTAAATTAATTTTTGAATAAATATATCCTATTTATCTTCTTAAAACCAAATTATTTTATTATAATATAGTAATTTTATGGGTTTAAATAATTTTCTTCTATTTTTTTTTTCTATTTGGTACCAAAAGATTGAAAAAAGTATAAAAAACAGACCTTATTTTTCTTTTTTAGCCAGGAATCATTGTATCCCACATCCATATTCTTGAAATTGTTTATGGATGTTTATAGATACCATTAAATGATATTTATTTATCATTTTATACTACCTTTATATTTGTATAAAAATATTTAAAAGGAAAATTTTAATGATTTTCCAAATAAGTATTTCTTGACTTTTCACAAAAGTGTAAAGAAAATGTTATTTTTAACATATAATGGGAAAACAGATTTCCCCACCACTATAACTATCATTATATATTTATATTCCAATATAATTTTCCATAGTTTTTCAATGAAAAATTGATTTTTTATTATTCTTTGACATTTTTTATTAAAATAAAATTGAATTTTTTTCTAAAAGGTTGAAAATAATTTTCAAAATTATTTATCTCAATGTTTTTTTAATAAAGTCACAAAAGATTCAAGGAATGTTATTTTTAATGTTTAACTTCTATTGAAATCTATAATTATAAAAATAATATACTTTACATTAAAACCCTTGTTTCTAATTAATTGATGGTGTCTACCATCCTTTTTTGACATATGGATTATACATTATTTTGAGATTATTCACTTTACATGATCATGTTCTATATCACTCTCCATTATACAATGGAAATTATTTTTCTCCATCAATTTCATATTTTTAGAATCCAAGATATATCCAGTTAAAATTTTACTATTTAGATATTATTGTAACCACATACCAATTTAATATATGGTGTTAATTGAATGAATATATTTTAGAAAACTATTTCATTTACTTGAGAAAATCTAAGGTTCTATATCCTTGATTCAATACAGATATTTATTAATTGATAAGGCATATTAAATATGTATCATATTATTTATTCAATATATGAGTAATTTACTATAAATATATTAGTGATGGTTGGGGATTGATTACTTTTATCCCCAAGATATATCAACAGGTATCATGAGGAAAACATTTGGCCAAATCAGTTGGGTATTTTGTGTATACCTACCCATTTATTAAAAAAATATTAACATATGGTGTTTATGGAAAGTTTAATGATGTATTGGAGTGAGGATATGAGGAAAATATAGTAATGCCAAATATTATTCATATCCTTAAAATTTTAGTTCTCATTATCCATGTGATTTCTTTGTTGATATTTTAAAGGGACAGGTTTTAAAGCTCATGTTATTTATTAAATAGAATTTCTATTTATTAGTTAATTTGAGATATTTTTAATGATAATCTATTCATGAATGATTATGTTGTATGATTTCTATCACTGATAATTTGAGTTCACACTTTATTATATTTTCCATTACCTAAGATATGAACAGGGAATCATTGAATGATAATTAAGTATGGAATAAATTTTTTCATTCCATGTTTTATTTTTATAATAAAATAAATAAATAATGTATGAATATATTCTCCCAAGATTACTAATCTGAATACTATTTCATGTTATGATCCCGTATATATTGTAACAATGTAATAAAGTAAACACCAACTCTGATTTATTAGAGTTGTGGTTAATATAATTATTAATTATTTATTATACTTTATAAATATATATTCTTATATAAAATATGAATCATAAAATTTAAATTAATTCTTGTATTTTGAAAATTTTCTAAAAGTAATGGTATTAGAAAAATCACCATTTTCAATATTCACTTAAAAATCAAATACTTTAAAAATATATAAAAAAAATTTCATTATGTTAATTTTGAAATGATGAATTATAAAATTAAGTTAATTTTAAAAAATATATAATTATAAAATTTATAAATTTATATTTTAAATTAAGATAAAATCTATAAAGAAAACATACTTTTATTAAAAAAATATCCTTTTAAGATTTTATGTGCTCTCTATTATATTTTTTATGAATTTATAATTTATTATGATTATTTTCTATACTAGAGGTTTTATTATTCTTATATTTATTAATAACAATCATATAATATATTAAAGGTTTTTTTAGTTCAACATTTCTTATGGAATAGTTTATTTAGTAATATATTCTAAAATATTGGGGTGTTACATCCCCCCTTAAACAAAATGTGTCTCCACAATTTTAATTTTGATTCACTACTAACACATAAATAACCTTAGATATAATTTATAAAGACATATCAACACTAATAACATATGAAATATATCTTTTCTCCTTAGAATAGTTCAATCATAATATTGAGAGTAAGATATAGGCCCCATAATTCACATAATGAAAACCAAATTTATGTGTAACACAAGATTGTAAAAAAATCATCATATCATAACCTATTAAATGAATTAGGTCTTATAAAAATTTCATCATTTCATAACTTATGGAAAATTTACACGTTTAATAGTCATTTCATTGTTGCATAACCCACAGAAGAAAAGCAGCTTTCATAAGAATTTAATCCTTGTATAACATGTGGAAGAGAAATAGGTTTCATAAAAATCATTCCATAAGAACATTAACCATTCATAGAAATAATAATAATTTAATACTTGTATTATATCCCTAGTAATGCATAGGAAACATCAATAGATGTTATCTTACATGGAAATAAATTTCTGAAGATCATTCAATGCATTTATTAAGGAAAATATCTATTCTTCTTTTAAAAATTATTTTTAAGACATAAAACCTTTTTAAAACCATTTTATTTTAAAATAAACATGAAAATGTATAAATGAAACTTTGAATAAATTATTTTCCATGAAGTAAAGAAGTCATTTTTATGTCGCACACATTAAAATGGTTAATCCCTTCACATTTTTAGTAAAATCCAAACATGAATTGTTTTGGAAAACAATATGAAGATTCCTTTAGAAACCATTTCGAAAAAGTTTTATCATTGGTAATAATGTCTTTAAAAATTCATATGAGGGTAAAAAATTGATTTATGATATAATCCACGGTTTTGAAAGATTACGGATTTTTGTCCCGGAAAAGAAATAAAGTTAAAATTTTTTAATAAAATTTTCAGAATTATTTTAACTACCAAAGAGTGAAAAAATGGTACCATTAATTTAAGATACCATTAATATCTAGAGGATAATAAAATTTATGTGAATTATATATGTTTGTATCATAATATTTTATCATAAAAAATATAATTATAAACAATCCTGATAAACAATGAGGTTGTGACATAAACTTTCTTCCAATTTAGTAACATTGAATCATAAAATGTTTGATAAAATAGTATAAAATAAAGCTTATAATATCATGTGTATAAAAAAATTAATTATATTTCAGGTAAAAGTGTAAATATATACACCTTTTTAATGAATATAGGTGCATAACATAGCGTTCATATTGAAGAAGGAAAATTAAGACAAAAATACCTTTCCTTATGTCTTGACTTACATCTTACTGATTGAATCATTTTGCATAATAAATATAAGTTTATTATAAAAATATTGCATAAAAACATAGACACAAACACATATATATAATAATATTTATTATTTTCTTATGACCTTTTGTTAATAGTTTATTAACAATTCCATGTTGAAGTTGTATTTTGGGTAATAACTGCTTTGTTTAATGTTTATGTTTTGATTTGTTATTCTTGGTCCTTTTAATAGGACCATGATTGAATAATCTATAGAATGTTAAACATGATGAAAAAATAAATATATTTATTATATCTATATTTATAGTAATCAATAATATTGAGTGATAGGAATTTATATATAGCTTTTATTGAGACGGTAGGTTGTATGTACACACGAACACTAATTCCATTTTATTATCCTATTGAAAAAAAGAAAAGTTATATATATATATATATTATAATTCAAGTATAATTATTATTTCATATATATCACATATTTTTCTTAAATCCATCCTTAAAAAATTCTATGTAAAGCGTGAATGAATCACATCACTTCACGAGGTCGGTATACGCCATACAAACGAATGATGTTATCATATTCCCATTAAATGAAAAGTATGAAGGATTGAGTGATATAATAATTAAATATGCATAATAACAACATAAATTTCATATATAAACTATAAATACATCATTAATCCCATTTTTGAGATGATTTAATGAAAAAATGAACGACATCAGTTCGTGAAGCTGTAATCCACAATACACAGAAACAATGATTTCATAACCCATTTAGTGGAATTTTGTGAGGTTGTAGACCATACACTTAATATAAAAAAATCTATGTTTATGGAATATATTTATTCAATTTTATAATCATGTTATGATAATAATTTAATGGGGTGGAGTAATAAATAAAAATTATTGATGAGTGTTACCTCTTCTTTGGGTATCCTTCTTAGGTTTTCACTAAAGCCTTGATTGGTTTGATATATGTCCAAAATAAGGATTATTGGGTGAGGTGGGGGGTTTTAAATGTTTTTTGGGTCAAAAATGGCTAAACAAAATGGCTTGATAGTTGTTAAAATTATAGAATAGTGGGTGACCACTTATAATTGAGGTGAGTTGAAAACTTGTATATTTCTTAAAATAATTATGTGATCCCATGTTTCACCTTGAAAAATCGTTAAAAATGGATCTAATTAAGACATTAGACATTATAAGGTCTAAATATGTTAATAAAATACTTTTTACAAGTTTATATGTAAATTTGACCTTGGTAAACCCATTTTACCATAACTATGATAAATAATTATTACGGTGTTTACTCTACATATTGGTAAAAAAATAAACTGCAAATTATTATAAATTAAAAATTATTACTATTTAAAATGTAGAATAAAATGTTTCAAATTCAATTTACATAAGTTTAAAAATTTTATTCAAAATTAATCATACAAATGTGATGAGAAAGCGGGTTTTTAAAGTGAAAATGATCAACATTTTATGAGGTTTTCATATCGAATTTCTAGGTGAAATTGATACCAATAACTTGAATTGGATTAATTTATTTATAATTTTACTAATTATACTTCAAAAAAATTTAAAACAAAATTAAATTTTATAAATAAATTAATCAAAAATATAGTTTTCAATAAAAATTTTGTATTTTTCACTATTCATCAAAAAATGAAACTTTTTAGAAAAATCTCAAAAATTGAACCTAATATAATTTTTAAATAATGAATTAAAAAATTTATTTTATTTTATAATATTCATTTTTTATAATTTTTAAAAATTAATTTTATTATTATTCACAAAAAAGGCATAAAAACATTATTTTGAGAAAAATAGTATATTTAAAACATATAAAATCAATACTGAAAATTATTTATTTTATTATCAATATGTATTATTTATATAAAAACATCATTCTTAATATTCAAAAGTTGTTTTTACTATTAATCTCATTATATATAATGTATATGTTATAAAGGTCATGTTTAAATAATATTAGTAATATATCATGATTTTGTTAAAACTCAGTGTTGCATGTAATGCTAGTTAATACGTTGTTTCTTATAAAGAAATCTTAGCTTGGTGTTGTGTATAATGCAGTCCATAAATTAAATTAAATTTAAAAGGGAACAAATATATTCATAAAACCGGTGGTGTTACATTCTAAACCTCTAAAAATGAATCTCGCACTTGAAATAAGTCACTATGGTACAAAAAAATGAGGACACTTATGCCTCGTCATATCCACAAGTTCTCATATATCATCATAAAACTAGTTGTTTCATCATAAATATTTGACCATGTGAGTGTCCTTGTTTCTCTGAAATTTCCATGTATGATCAAGAATCTTTGCTCATTATTCCTAATTAGAATGACTTTACTCTAATGGTAAGACCCATAATTTTAGTAAAGGTTTCTGATGCTTTCTCTTGGGCATGACCTCATTATTCACTTGACAGATGGGCTGAATTTTACCTCACATTTCTTCTTTCAAAATGTGTGCTTCATTCATCACCTTCTCAGCGATGTCTGCTCCTTTGATCGAAATGGGATGATGGGGTGTCAGTTCCTCCTTCCAATGATTCCTCCTCATAATTCATCGCCTATTTTGGGTCTCCCTTATAGTGTTGAGTCATAGTTTATGAGACTCATTCTGGGTCCATCTATTTGTTGACACCTATTAATTAAGTCACTTCTTTCAGGACATTCCAAGGGGACTAGTCAGGGTAGAAACCTTCGGTTAGGAGTGTAGTCACATTGGGCATCAGTGGCATGTGTGGATGCTAGAACAATAGAGAACTTGTATTCTTCTTCATAATATGGATTCTCAAGGGAATTAAAATTTAGGAGTGCTATGGTGATCAAAAGTTATCTTATTCCTGAGGAATGTCTTTCATGGTTTTCCTCAAGCAACCCATTTTTAACACGGGGTAGGCCACATGTGTAACGTTCTACGGGGACAAATCAGAGAGATGGATTATACCATAGGAACATATTGGAGAGGTAAATACCAATGAGGGTGTGCCTAGAAGGTTTACTATATTGATGGATTAAAATGCCTAATGAGGGTAGACCCAAGGTGGTGTGTCTCATAAAGAGAATATTTCTCACCCTGAAGGCGGATCTATAATCCACTATGGTTGGATCAAGGAGATGAAACCCAGGGAGGGGGACACCAAGGTTTACCATCGGTTGGGATTAAATCTCATGGAGGATTCCTATGTACACTGTACACAATACAGGGATCAAAATACATGTAGTGAGAAGGGGTGGTATGGGGATTATGCACTAAGACAACCCATCGCAAGAGGATTTATATTGGTTGGATGGTGTGGATTGTACGGGGATTATGCACGGAGACAACTCCAGTACTTTTAAGAGTAGTGATGATGTGGATGAGGCTTACGCACTTAGATAACCAAAATAGAGGGAATGATCTCATTGGGATGTGGTAGACCAAGTAAGAACCAGGATGGATATAGAGGAAGTGTTGAAATAGAATGGATATAATGAAAGAACATAGAGGGTGATGGGATTAAACCTTTTGAAGACCTTCTATGTATCCTAGTGGCTAGAAATAAAAGTCCATGCAGTTTAGAATGAGGTGATGTGACACCTAAGGAGGTAGCTCTTTAGAATGGAGAACATGGATAATGACTTTACTAAATTATAACCTCTAGGTTGGGTCATGATCCTCCAAAGATATGGAGACTCTATGGAAAGACCATTATGGGAATTGATGGTTGCCTTGAACATCATGGAGGCTTCCAACATATCCTAGTGGCTAGAAATCAAATTTCACATAGTTTTTTATGGTGTTTTGGGGTTTATTCACTGAGACAACCAAAATGGATGGAGGTGGAAGAAGTGATATCACTAAGATAAGGGTGAGTTAATGGATTAAATGGTGGTGAATGGATCATAACACCCCACAGAGGTAGATTTTGGGGATGTGTTCTATAAGTGGAAGATGTAACATCATGAGGTTATATTCCTAGGAGGGAGCACCAAAGTTTACCATTGGTTTGGATTAAAAATCATAGAGGCTTCCAAAATACCCTTTTGATAATATAGGGATAAAAAACGATGATGTTCAGATATGAGGGGCATGAGGCATACTCTTAGAGGGATTCCAAAATGTTCCATGGTATCTTTTTATATCTAATCCCACATGATTTAGGCTCAGTGTAAGAAACAATAGAAAGCAGTATACCTGATGGTTTTTTCATGAGAGGTGCATCTGTGAGGGATGGTGTGGGTATTACGTAGTTGATATTCTTGAATCATGACACCCCATATGCATTTCATGGGGTGAGACTACTATTTAACTTCATGTACTAAGGATGATGGTTCTTGGATTTATAATTTCCTATATCTCAGATGGAGAAGGCTCATTCCTTATCCCCTTAGACTTACATGGTTGTAAGTTAAACACATTTGAGCAGTGAAAAGCCCAAACAATTCCTAGTGGGAGGTGGTGGAGGTGTGGTCAGTCATGGGGTCCATGTCATCATAGTTGTTATAAAAAGAAAAATCAATTAGTATACCTATTACAAAAAGAAATAGGCAGGGAAGATCAATATAGAACAACACATGAGGGACCATGAAATCACTATACACAAGACTGGAGGGCCGCACAGAAGAGGGCCTTATGAAGAAAGCGGCTTCGCTGACAGGGGATTTATGAAGCTCTAATTCATTGTGGAGAACTGAGGATGTGTGAAATAATTATATTCATGAAGTATAGGACCATTGCCTTAGCATGGAGCCCCAAAACAATAAAGGAGTTCTTTTTAATACTTAATGATCTGTTAAATCTCAAGTAACCCAAAGGGTATCTTTCTTTTGAGAATGGGTGTAGGCCTTCCTGAAAGGAATACCTACTATATGTAGGGGAAAATAAGAACAAGGGGATCAGAGGATCGTGATGCTCAAGTACCTTGGGTGATCTATTTTTGGTCTATGATCGTGGTGTTGAGGAGCATTGTGAAATGGGATCTTGGAAGTTAAAGGGTTGGAGTAACTGTACCTTTGAGGGGGTGGTGAGACATTAATTTATAGGAAATTTTGGATAATGATTCCCAGTGGTGTGCTATGAAGGAAAAAGGGTCTTCACAAATGGGATTTTATCTATCAGAGTCATGGATTCATCCTTCATTTGTCTTGGTGCAGTCATGGAGGTTTTTATACTCAAGGGAGTTCCATCATCAATCTTGGTGTAGTCACAGAGTGTTCTAAAATCATGAGTGTTCCATCAGTGCCCCACGCATTCATGAAGTAGAGGGACATCACATGGGAGCATTGTATGGAAGACCTCTTTGATGATATTTGGGCCTGTTAAACTTGAATTTCATCCCAAATGGTTGTGACCGTACTCAACATATCTTTGAGAAAAAAGGTCGGCACCAAAAAATCCCCCTCTCCCCCTCATAAGGGTAGTTGATAGGAAAAGGAGTGTCATATTTTGAGGGTAAATCTCTGATAAACATTTCTAGTTGTGAACATGGATTATGATGATAGGATGCAGAGAGCACATATGTGAGGTCACTGCGAAGCTCATGGGGTGATTGTGTTTCCACAAAGCTCGATCAACCATCACATATAAGTAAGTTAATAGGGGCCCATTATTCATAATGTATCTCCATGAATTACTATTCTTGGGATCTCTTTTCATTAATCCATCCTCCCTGTGAATGAATCTTCTTGAATTGGGTTTCATGGTGCATTTCTTCATGAAGAATTATTTATAGAAACGAGGCATCACAATCTGTTACTACTTCAAAATGTCAGTAGAGCCTGAGGTTGCTTCGTGTCCCATAGCTCTACAAATGAACTTTGTGGGTGATCTTTAGGAATATGTCAGGAAAATTAACTCATCCCTATATAGGATAGCTTCCCTGGAAGCTAATTGGGAGTTCCTTGTAGACAGTTCCTGATGAGGAGAAATAGAGAACAATAATATGATTGGAGAGTACATTTGGATCCATTTGGACCATGAATTCATACTTGAGTTGCATTTAGAAGCTCGGAAGGACTATCCTATGTTTAAGAGGATAACTTTATATGGATTTGGTCTGAGTAATGATGTCTTAATCCTAGAGGAATGATTTCATGAACTGCCTTACTAGTTTAGAGGTGCACATGGGAAATATCAGTGGTATATGGTTTCTGGTGACAAAATCAGGAATGACCACATGACCATCACTACTAACTACCCCTAAAACACCTCAACAACATTGTTAGAAAACTATTGGAAGAATAATAGTATCCTCCAAAATATAAGAAAATCATTAACTCTGGTCTTGGGAATCCAGAGAAAGGGTGGAATGATGACTAGGATTTTCACGAGGGTGACAACTTTATAGAAGAATAGGCATGTGCCTACTGGGCATGCACGTCCTATGAAGAGTTCAGGATGGTTTTGAGGCATGTGGTTATATATAAAGAAACATGAACTTCCTGATTCTATGTCTACCAACCATGGGATATAATACCTAAGTTTCTTAGCTTATGGTCATTGTACGCCAACACATTTCATTTTCACCATGGATAGGTTGGAATCAGCCTCTAGGATCTCTATAATTTTTCTGGAATCCTGATTCCGGGGAAATTTATGATGAGTTTATCCCTATGGATAATTATTGGGAATATGAAGAGAAGACACCATGTCTAGATAACATGCTTCTAGATCTGGTGTCGATCATGAATAATAACATGTAGATGAAAAGGGATATCCACTTAAATCATTGGTTTGACTAATTCTTGAATTTTCTTGTAGTGGATCCGGACGAGGGTGAGGAGTGACCCAAGAAATTCCAACAAGGCCTAATACATGTATGAGAGTCCTTTGGAGAGTAAATGATGGCTATTATTGGATGATTTTGGATGAGATCTAGTGGTAGTTGTGTGGGTACATCATCATGGATGAGCAACGACCGATAGTCATGCTGGACATATTTATTGTTTCACTCATCCACAGGTTGATGCTTCTAGTAAGATATGTGAATATGGGGGCACTAAAATGAATAATTATTATGGTGGTGATGCTAGTAACTGGACATCGCAACAATCTGGGTATCTTGGTGTTATAAAGCTCTATAAGTTGGTCTGATATATCAGTGAGGGGAAGAATCCTCTCTATGTGTGTGGGCCAATTCACTATTGGTAAAACTGGGTAGTGAAACACATGGGAGTCTATGAGTCTGTCAATATCATCTCCCCTCTTGACATAAACTTTCGACCAATGATTTTGAATATCGTGCGAAGTTTTCCAATCAGGTTAGGCACAACTGTGATACTAATCAAGATTGTAAAGCATATCAATTCATCTCTCACTCATTCCCTATACTAATAGGTGTAATAAATGTTGATGTAATAAAAACTTTATAGAGGTAATCATATATCCTATCCTTTCTAGGTGGAGTTCTAGTGGCGTCTGTGTACTATGAGCCGATATGTAAACTATACACCCCACACTAATTTTTGTGGTAGTTTAGGTGTCTATAGATGTTGACCCAAAGGGTGTATAAGGGAGTAAATTATTAATATCACTCATTCATGATGAATTATATTTCTCTCATTTTCACATAGGAATATAGAAAGTTTTGTAATGATCTTCTTTCATCCACTGCTACATTCGTACTAGTCCATATGTATGCATAGAGCTGGGAAGCTACCCATCTGAGGGAAATGATGAAGTAGTGAACAATGTGGGTCAATGAAGGAGTTTCCTCTCTACCTCATGTTTGGGGGAAAACATTGATTAAAGGTAGACATGGGTGCATGGATGATGCACATCTTGGTGACAAAGCAGCAGCAACAAGTTTTTATAGTCTAAGAATCTACACCGATTAGAGACGAAAGAAGCGGAGCAGTATTAACTGATCTTGTGCTCCTAGCTGAGAAGGCCTGGGAGGAAGGGGATCCATCAAGGGGGATAGGAATATTACATATGCAATCTCATAGGAAACAATTTCACCTTGTGGAGACTTCTAATTATGTTGTCTACCCTGAGGCTCAGAAAACATAGGATACCTGTAGACATTCCCTCAACACTGGAAACCTATTGGACAATATGAACAGGTATGGGATGAATATAGAAGGGATCACCTTTTCTAAGGGAGGATTCATTGAATCCTAGGAAAAGGGGGAAAAAATTCAAGGTGGAATTAGAGGACCCAGTTCGTTCTCTAGGAACTGTTCATCCAATGAAAAATCAAGTGTGGGTGCTACAAGACATGACATGTCACTCGGTTATGTTAGCATCTTAGCTGGTAGAATGATTCTCTTTCCCCAATGTATTAGGTGGATTATGGGGGAAAGAATCCAAAATAAGTAATCCAAAATGAGGATGTCAAGGACATAGCATTGATAGAATCCTCTCTGGAGGAAGGTGAGATAGTATTCACGGAGGACACTACCTTTTCGGTATTTGATGAAGCTCTTGAAGAAAGATTTAGCTCATTTCATAGTGATATCACCCTTCTCATTATTTTCCTAGATTCATAAACTAACATCTGTTCTATATAGGATAATATTTTAGAAGATACTCCCTCTCGTGGGGATGAAGATGACACCAATGGAGAGAAGCAAATCGCGAGGTTTGTGCCTGAAGGAGAAGAAGCTGGTAGGCCAATTAGAGCTAAAGAGGATGGATGTACCAACCTAGAGTCCCTAGAGCCCTCTATTGTATACAAGAGACCCAACCTTTGTATCCCAATGAAGAAAACCCAAGAACATGAGCAACCATCACTTGAATTTTGTAAGTTTACTACCACACCAAGTCATAATTTTTTCTTACTCGACCAGACTGAATGATATGAACCTTTTTAGAATAGTTATGAGAATGGAGGGTGATATGATTGTAAGAATGGTTGGAATTACTAAGTATCCTTTCCTAATAGGTGTTCAAGTCCATGTGGGTTTTGGTGTCTGAGCCAACCAGGCAATAGATTCTGGAAAACAATCAATCCCGATTGCAGGTGGCATCACTGGTGGGGCAGAACCCCGGGTTGGAAGGGACAACTATATCAAGGGGGTATCAAGTGATGATTATCATCCTCATGATATGAAGCTTAACCCATCTGACATGATGATATAGGATTATCATGTGAGTGAATTCATGGTCGCATTTCCAGATTATGAACCTGCTAATCCGGAGGAGTTGGATGAGTCTGATTCTGATGCTATCAAGGAAAGCTGGGCTACCAGATGTTGGGGTAGGAATTTGATTAAGATTATATTAAAAAATACTCCATAACCATAGTGGATAATCCAAATGGGATGAATTTTCCATTGGTTATGTGATCTATATGCTAAAGGTGCAGACGCATGAGGTCTGCACATGTTGATTTGGGACTACCTCCTAGAGAAAATAATGGAATGCAGTCACCATATGGATGTCGATTGGCATCAATAGAAGTGAATCATCATTTAGAAGCTTTAGAAGTCTAAGAAATAGATTCAATATCCTTATGGGAAGCTGAATGAATGTTCTTCCTTTGATACCATCCAACCAAAACTTATTTCATGATTGATGGTCCATTTGATGGAAGCTTAAGAGTAACCGAGGAAGGTATCTCATCAAATGGCTAATCTTTGGGCTGATCAGGACTAGGTGATAACCTAGGATGGTGAGATCCATCTAGAAAAAAATGTAGAGGAAAGTGATCTCAAGAGGTGAAATGGGATTCTGTAGGCCACATGCCAGAAGGTGGTGGAGCTAAAGCGCTCCATTGAAGAAGAGAATCCAAAAGGGATGTATTTTTTCCAAACTCATGAGACATACTTATTATTTTTTCTTTGAAGTTAATGCATAGACACATTATTTCTTATTTCAATTATCAGGCATTTATGTATCTTTGAAACAACCAATGATCAATCTCTAAGATCACATGGGTCATGCCCGAAGTGAGAAATAAGGGATGACGACATAATCGTTCCCTTTGTATTAGTGTTTTGGATAGTCATTGAATACCCATGGTCTAATATTATTGACTGAACATGTTAAGTGTTTGGTTCTAGGGAAACTCTGACTGGAGAATGAGGATCTCAGGAAAACCAATTTTCTTTTCCCAATGTGTGCTACTGCACGATCAGGATAACTCTAGGGGAATTTGAATCGATCAGAACAAAGGGAAATGAAAAGAGTGAATCAAAATGACCAAAATTAAGAACACAAGGAAGATGAAATACTTGTATGAAATAACTATGAATCATGTTAAAAACATTGTATTTACACAACTAGCCTAGAATGGGGAAACAAATTAGGGTCAACTGCTGACCGTTTTTGAAACACGAGATCTAAATCAAAATTTCACCAGATTTATTCAAAAATGTTGTCTGGGGAAGTTATATCAGTTGAAGAAACATTGGACCAGGCCATTAGGGGGTCCATTTGGATGTAAAATAGGATGAGAATCTTAATATAGGGGTTCGAAAAGATAGGTAATTGAGTGAGGTAATGTTTGAAATGATTCCAAAACTCTTGATGTTACACCGCCTTGACTTAGAGAACATTGATGTAAGAACATTGGTCAAACAAAATATCCAACCTATCTTCTAGGGGTGCATCTTCTCAGATGTCGAGGGATAACTGAATATGTATAAAATTCTGTGAATGATCAGTATTGAGGCATAAGATCTCTCAAAAAAATATGCTGATAATTTGAAGTTTCACCTCATATAGGGAAGGATGATGAAAACACCATTTAATTTCATATATAGAGGATGACACATGAACAATGGAACTACATGTGCTCGGAATGTATCTCATAGTTTAACGTCATATGATTTGGTTGTTGAACATAGTTCAAGGGAACACTATCTGGACCCAATAAAAATATTTTAATGTCATGTTGTAGGGAATATGGAGATGTCTATTCATAGAATATTTGGGTCGAATAGAGGGAAAATAAACCTTACATAAATGATCCAAAGGAGTATTGTACACCACACAATTATCAAGGAACGAGTGGGATGGAATCACATGTGATTTGGAAAGAGGAAAATATCACAGTGAGGCTATTAGTTTAAGGTCGTAAATTTTGGACCATAAATGAGGAATAAGGGACCAAAAAGGTTGTTGAACCTATGGTTGGGACCGAGACAAAATGTATGGGAATTTCAAAGTATCTCATAAGGATGTGAATCAAGTCATATATAGTTCTTGAATTCCATGAAGCTTAATTCATACGGTGAGGATGATAATCGATTTCATAATATGAAATAATGTAGTGGTGGGACCTAAGATCAATGACTCGGGGATCACTATGTACCTCATAAGGATGGGAATCAAGAAACTCAAAGTTATGAAAGATAAATTTCCCAATGTAGGTCTGAACCATACAAAGAGATTGGGGAAATTAGATATTTCTTATTTGTGCATCAATTTTTTATGAGACGTTGGACCAGGATTGGGAGTTAAAATGTTGATATAAGAATCAATCTATATGTTTGTCTTGAAAGGTGGAATGGTAGATGAATATTCCCAAGGATTAATTCATCTCAGGAAAGAACACCACAATTTTGTGCCATTTTTCTTCATGTGGGCAGGACAATGATGTTGTAGTTTAAGATCTTTTAAAGGACCGTTCTGTGCATTTTAACCTCATTTGGTAACTGTAATGCCCCGACCCCAAAATATTAGAGTCAGTGCATTAATTATTACATTGGCATGATTTAGATGAATGAAATCCTGAAGGAAAAATCAGATTAGTTTTCATGAAGAAACTAGATACATAGATGTAACTCAAATTACATTGGGAAAGGTAACTAAATTAATATATAACAAAAACTAAGAAACTACATCCACAAAAATTCAATAAATGGTATGCTATTCATAACCTATTGAAGGTAAAAAATTAAAGGGGTGATCTCAAATTCTAGGTAAGGGTTATAAGTATAAGAATAATGAATCAACAATAACTGAATCATAAACAAATATGGAATGGTGAATAAATGAAAAACACACACCATTAATAAACCATGAATGAACCTGCATCCATAGATTTTATCACAGTGAAAACCTCATGGATAGTAATAACTGAAAATGAATCAAATTAATGATTATAAGTTAGATGTCATGAATCTAGAACATGATACCACTATACTATCAAAACGGTTTAATTCTGTGCATAGAAACATGGTTGGTTTTTTTTTAAAAACTTCAAGGATTTATCACCAAGTGATTTGTCTCATGAGACCTTTTGATGCATCGACGAGTTATAGTGGGACTCACCCATCACTGCATGTATAAATAATTATTTATACATAGATTTAATAAAAGTAAAATCTTCCCTCTCAATATCCGTATAGAGTATAGAATACATATTCATCAATATTTCCATAGTTTAAACAACATTCCAAATAAACACCGTATATAAAAGGGTTTACAGCTTAAGAAAATAATCATATCCAGGAAACCAGAATATGGATATATAATATATTTAAATTTTCAAATGAAAAATTATCTCAAATGGGTAGTGGATACATCACATAATAAATATTATGTGCACAATACCAAGTAAGTATCAATGAAATGGAAATTGAGACAATGTCAATTACCACATTGTAATCAATTTAGTCGTATGAAAAAAAATTAATAACCACCATAAAAATCATATATTACCATAAATATAAATAGAATCATGATAATATATATCAAATGGAAGTACCTAATACACCACATGCCAGAAATAAGTGCTGAACAATGAAAATCTCACAGAATTAAAAGTGATATAAGAAACCACTTACAAACATTTTAGCATGGTAACAGGTGTTCTTATGAGGGATTAAAGAGAGGTAATTGGGTATCCCATCATTTATATATCATAATTTATGTATAAGGTTGGTGAAAAAATATACCGCATCCTTAGTAATTAAAAATATAAGGACATAGCATAGGGGGAATTCTTGAACAAAAGTGAGAGAGAGGACTCTTACCTTATGTCTGAAGGTGTTCTTGATTGATCTTAATTACCTGAATAATAAAATTTAGCTTCATTAATTAATAATTACAGAACCTCATCAACATTTAATTGATATATAATAACTTTATTAGGTTCATTAAATCTCTTTTGGAGGGTTTAAGAGATTCAACTTAATTGTTTTTGATGCATTTTCTTCCTTGGTTTTCATGACCGGTTTACTTGTATTCATGAATGGAAGTTCATTTGAAATGTGGATAAACATACAGAATAATATATATAATTAGTGACATTATAAATGATATTATAATTATTTTGGGTTATATACCTTGAGGATGACTCATTAGTTAAAAGTTTTTGATAAGCACATGGTAAACATGGTGGTTTTCTGCATAATGAACTTGTTTTGTATTATTATATTGATTCTGAGTGTGTAAGGATTATAGGTCATTGAATAAGATAAAATAAATATATTATGATATGAATGAACCATTAAAAAGGTTTCCTGACCAGTCTTGAAGATAAGAGTATAAATTTAAAACTCATCTTCCTTGAATGTGATAAATTAACACATCTCATACAATATTTTCATTTTTGTTGTAGGAGGTTGGGAAAAAGAGGGACGATGATGAAATATTAAATTAGCATAATAAAATTACATTACATGTAAGGTAATAGAATTATCATAGCATTTGGATGTGGGGAGGTGGGGATAGAGCACCAAAATAATGGAACATGTAAAATAATTTGAAAGAAAAGAGAAGACATGTTCATTGCTTGAGTACCCCTCCTTGAGAATCTATTTAAGGACTTTGTTTTGAGACTTTTCATGGGAGAAGGTCTTTGAAGTGGGAGATGATATTAGGGAGATATTTTATCATATTTTAGGTAACACTTGAATCTTAAATGGTGTGGGAGGAATAGGGGGTGAGGGGTGGTTTATATAATGGATGGAAGGAGGGATTTTACATTATTTTAATCATTATTTTATTTTTTTTGCTCAAGACTATGAATAGTCTTGATTAATTTAATCCAAAATAGTAATAATGGCATGTGATTTAAAACCAAGTGGCCTTAAAACATCCTTTCATCACCTATGATGTAATAAATCAAGTATTTAGCATTTATTATAATTTATCATTTTTTACTATTCATCAAAAATTCACGCATTTGAGAAAAATCCCAAAAATTTACCCTAAACATTTTTCAATGCGTAGAATCAAAAAATGAACTCCATTTTTCAAAAATAATTTTCTAAATATGGAAATTTAATTTTTAATTAGAATCATTATTTAATCAAAAAATACCAACACTTAAAATATCCATCTTCATTTTTAAGGTGCCTAAATTTTATTTATACACTCATGAGTAAGGTTACCATTCATAAGGTTTGTATTACTATTCATAAGGGTAGGTTACTACTCATAAGGGTGTGTTACTATTCATAAGGGTATGTTACTATTCACCAAAAATTAACATGATTCTATCAGCCTCCAAATATCACCCTGATCACAAATATGTTTGTCCTTTTTTCAAAATTCAAAACACAAAAGTAAAAAATTTATGTTTAATTTCTTGGATATGACTATCTCCTAAATAACCAAGTGTTTTTTAAAGGAAACTCAGTTCTTAATGAAATATAGGTTGTGAATAGAATGTATGGAAGAAAAACATACCATAAAATGTTTGGTGTGTTATATTATTTCAACCTTCGGAAATTTCATCCTCAAAATTTTTCATGTAGATAGCCTTCAAAAATATGTGGGTGGTTCTTCTTCATAAAATCCTTAGGTTCCCACATTGCTTCCTCCATATTATGGTTTCTCCAAAGAACCTTTACTAGGCAAGTTGTCCAATTTCTCAATACCTTCTCTCTTGTGTGAGGAATATCGATAGGCTCTTCCCAGTATGACAAATAATGTTCTTGTTATATTTCTTCATATGTGAGTACATGCATTGGGTCTGGAATGTATTTATTTAACAATGACACGTGGAACACATTATGAACTTTGGAGATACTAGGTGACATTACTAAATGGTAATCTACAGCTATGATCCTTTCTAGAATTTCAAATGGTCTGATGTACCTGGGTCTCAGTTTCCCTTTCTTACTGATAGACTGGGTGACATTACAAAATGGTAAGCTACAGCTCTGATCCTTTCTAGAATTTCAAATTGTCTGATGTACCTGGGGCTCAGTTTCCCTTTCTTACCAAATCATAAGACACCCTTCCATGGAGATACATTTAGAAATAAATGTTCTCCTACTTGAAATTCCAAATCTTTTCACTTTTAGTCAGCATAACTCTTTTTCCTACATTGGTCTTCTTTAATATGGGCCTGAATTTTCTATACCTTTGCAGTTGTCTCTTTGATAAGTTATATTCTTAAAATCTTCCTCTAACCAACTTCATCCCAACAAGTTGGATTTCAACATCTCTTACCGTATAATGCTTTATATGGTGCCATTTGAATGCTAAAATGGAAGCTATTATTGGAGGAAAATTCCACTAAAGGAAAGTATTGATCCCACATACATTGAAAGTTAAGAGAGAATGATCTCAACATATCTTCCAGTGTTTCAATAGTTCTTTCAGACTATCTATTGGATTGGGGGTGATAAGCAGTACTCAAATGAAGCTCAGTATCCAAAGATGTCTGGAGACATTTCATAAATTTTTATGTAAACTAGAGATCTCGATCGGACACAATCGATAGAGGTAAACCTTGAAGTCTTACAAATTCATTAATATAATGTCTTCTAAGGAACTCAAGTGGTAAATCCTCTCTTATAGTAAGGAAATGTGCTACTTTGTGATATGATCAACAATTACCTATATTACATCATTCCTTGTAGGTGTCCTCACTAGTCCTATGAAAAAATACATTGTAATGTCATTCCACTTCCACGTAGTAATAGTTAAATTTTTTATCACCCCTCTAGGATGTTGTCTCTCTACCTTCACTTGTTGACACACTAGAAACCTTGACACACAGTCATATATTTCTCACTTCATATTATCCAACCAAAAAATTTCCTTCAGATCTCTATACATCTTTGTGATACCAGGGTTTATAGATAAATTTGAGCTATGAGAATCATCTAATAGTTCCCTTTTTAGCTCAGGTAATGATGAAACAAATATCCTTTTCCCAAATTTCAGAACTCCATCTTCATACACGAAGTCTTCCAATCTCCCATCCCTAACAGCATTAATTTTATTATGTAGATTCTCATCATCAGATTGGGAGCTTTTTATCTTCTATAGTAATTATTATTTACCAATCACTTGAAAGATAAAGATGTTTCACCTTCATTAACAATTCCCATATCCATATTTAGTAGATCTATTAATTTAGGATCTCTCTCAATCCTTATTTGGGTCAGAAGTCCAGGATCTTTCTTACTTAATGCATCTTCCACCTTATATGCCTTTCCTGTGTGGTATTGTATTCAAAAATCATAATCTTTGAGTAACTCGAGCCATTTTCTTTGCCTAGTGTTGAGTTTTTTTTGTGTGAAAATGTATTTCAAACTCTTGTGATCTATATATATCTCACATATTTCACTGTAGAGATTATGTCTCTATATATTCAGAGAAAATATTATAAATTCTAACTCAAGATCATGAGTTGGGAAATTTTTCTCATTAGTGCTCAACTTCCATGTTCCATAAGCAATAAATTTATTATTTTACATAAGGACGCAACCCAATCCATTCTTTGATGCATCACGATATATCAAAAATCCATCATTTCTTGATAGAATAGTCAATATTGGGGAATTGACCAATATTATTTTCAAATATTCAAAGCCTTATATACATTCTTTCATCTATAAAAACTTAACCCTTTTACATGTGAGCTTGGTTAGAGGGTTATCCAATCGAGCAAAATTTTGAAGGAAATGCCTATAATAACCTATTAATCCAATAAAACTGCGTACCTCAGTTATGTTCATTGGCATGGGCCATTCTTGAATAGACTTTGTCTTTACAGGATCAACTTGGATTCCATACTTAGAGAAAATTTGGCCAAGAAAAGAAACTTATTGAATCCAAAATTCACAATTGCTAAACATCCCATATAATTCATTTCTTTGAAGATTTTATAGTATAATCCTCAAGTAATTTTCCTGGTTTTCATAACTTTTAGAGTATACTAGGATATCTTCAATAAAAACCGCAACAAATTTATCAAGATATTCTTTGAAAACACTATTCGTTAAATCCATGAAAATAGTGGGTACATTAGTCAGTCCAAAAAGAATTACTATAAACTCATAATGAACATTCCTAGTTTGAAATGCTATCTTTGGAATATCTTTCTTACTCACACATAGACGATGATATCCATATCAAAGGTCAATATTTGAAAAGTATTGTTCTCTATTAATTTGATAAAATAAATCATCAATTTTTGGCATAGGATAATTATTATCTGTATTAATAGCATTGATTTCCCAGTAATCAATGCATAGATTCAGGGATCTATATTTCTTCTTGAAAAGGAGGACAAGGTTTCCCCATAGAGAAACACTAGGTCGAATAAATCTGTTGTCAACTAATTCCTCTAGTTGTTTATTTAGCTCCACTAATTCTACAGTGGCCATTATATATGGAGTCTTTGATATAGTTCTATCACCAAGAATTAAATCAATAGAGAACTCAACTTCCCA
Source organism: Viscum album (assembly GCA_963277665.1). NCBI lineage: Eukaryota > Viridiplantae > Streptophyta > Magnoliopsida > Santalales > Viscaceae > Viscum > Viscum album. Next base: position 550,698,094 of record OY728148.1, read on the forward strand.
CTCTGGAGGATGTGCAGGTAAATCCTCTTGAAATATTTCAATGTATTCTTTCATTATATGTACATATTCAATTTGAATATTTATTTCCATACCCATAGGTATTTGGTTCACTTCCTCTCCAAGAATTGAATTCAATAGATCTACTTGGGTGAATCTAAATAAGAATCAGATGGTGAGGTTTCTACTCTAAAAATAAGGGATTCAACACCATTTTCAAGGATTGTAACTTCCAACTTCTTGTAATAGATCCTCACATCATAATTTGTTATCCGATTATATTGAGAATTATATCAAAGTTAGTCATTAGTATGATGATAAGGTTTGTAAAAAGGCATGTTTATGTGTCATTAGGGGGACTCATCTACATGCCTTTGTTGCAATGATACATCCCCAAGGAGTTTTCACTCACAACTCCTTTATTAAATCAAATTGGGCATGTCAAATTTTCTTGGAAAACTGGGAAGATATAAATGAATTCAATGATTCCTAATCAAATAATGTATTGGATAAGTTTGCGGGAATATTTAAATTACCTTCCACCGCTTCATTAGGAACTTCAACCTACGTAGTTATAATCACATAACCTTTCCCTTGCTCTAGTGGCCTTTTCTGTTGCAGGTTTCCTTGGAACATATGACACTCATTTTCATAGTGTCATATCTCTCTAAAATTGTATCATTGAAAAAAATTGACTTATTTCTTCCCCATGCAGTCATTAGATCGATGACCCTTTTCTCCATACTTATAGCAGGCTCTCATGCCTTTCAACCATTTCCTAGGATGATTGTTTCCACAGTTCTCTCATAATGGAAATTTCTTCATTCCCTTGTTCTTATTTGGGGTTTACCTTTTCCAGGGTTATTAGATTACTGATTTTTATCTTGGTTTCCCATGAAAAAATTGATCTAGAAAAATCTCTCTCTATTTTCATGGAAATTAATAAAATTTCATCATATGATGAAAATGTTTGATAATTTGGTTCCCTTTGAATACTTCTCTTAAGACCTTCAAATAAATGATTAATATTTTCTTCTGAGTCACATACGTAATCTATGGAATACCAAGCTAGTCTTTTGAAGGTAGCCTCGTACTCTACAACACTGTCTTGTTCCCTTTGCTTTAAGCAAAGAAATTTCTTCTTTCTTTTGGTTTGTTTCTAACAAGGGGAAATTTTGTCAAAGAATATTTCCTTAAAAGTCCCATATTCCATATCTTCTATTTCTTCTTCCTCTGTGGTATTCTGGATCAAGGACTATCATTGATCAGTGTCTCCCTTGAGACAATATACTTCCAACACTACCTTTTCATTTTCATTGCAACTTAATACCATGAATATATTTTCAAGGGACTTGATCCAATACTAAGCTATCACAATATTAGTAGTCCCACTAAAATATGTGGGCTTCTGCCGCATGAAACAACCCAACACGGGTGTAGAATGGTTATTCCTCACAACCTAAGTAAATATTCCCAATATAGTCATGATCTGATTCGATCCAACATTGATTATGTTGGCTTGCTAATTGGGAAAATCCTTACATTGTGCATGAGTATTGATTCCCCTTATTCCATTAGGTACAATTTCTAAATAATGGTATACACTAGACTATGTTATGAATCATAATTTATAATCTCAACATAAAATAAATCAAAATTCTATGCATAACTAATCTCATAAAAAAGGTTTCTATGAGGAAAAATTTTACTTTTAAATCCTATATAATGGCTTGTAATGAAAATTTGAATTATCCTAAGTATATCCCCCAGGAGTGTCAAAACAAGAGTGCATAAAGACCCATTGTCGTGTACCAGGATACCCAGGGTCAAGCCCAAAATTCCTTGTCGGATTTTTTACCCGTAGGTACATATGTTCTGGAGCCACCTCTGCCTATTTGTATCTTGGAAGAGATGTATTTTCTAGAAATATCCACATAACATATTCCTTACCAAAATTCTAGGATGTTATTTTATGTTTTTCCTAAAATACTACCTTAGGTATTTGTTTCCGAATCTACATCTTCTAATCTAGTTTCCATGTTTGCTACTAAAATTTATCTAATACCAACTGTAATGCCCTGACCCCAAAATCCTAGAGCTGGTGCATAACTTATTACATTATCATGACTAAGAGTTATGAAATCCCGAAGTAATGATAATTTTATTAGTCTTGAAGAAACTAGATATATTGATGTAACTCAAATTACATTGGGAAAGGTAACAAAAACAATACATAACAAAAACTAATAAACTACATCCACGGAAACTCAACAAATGGTCTCTTCTTTATAAATTATTGAAGGTAAAAAAATTAAAGGGGTGAGATCAAATTCTCAGTAAGGGTTATAAGTATTGTAAGAAAGAATCGATAATAACTGAATCATAAAAAAATGAAATAGTGAGTAAATAAAAAACAGACGCCATTAATAAACTGAGAATGAACCTACATCAATAGATTTTATCATAGTGAAATTCTCATGGATAGTAATAACTGAAAATGAACAAAGATAATGCTTATTAATTGGATGTCATGTATATTTCACATGATACCACTATACCGTTGAAATGTTTTATGTTTGTGGCTGTAAACTCATCTGGTTTTTTTCAAACAAACTCGAAGGGTTTATCGCCAACTGATTTGTATCATGAGACATGTTGATGCATCAAGGGGCTATAGTGGGCCCCGCCCATCACTACATGTAAAAAATAATTCTTTATAATTATATTTAATACAAGTAAAATATTCCCTCTCAATATCCATATAGGGTAGAGGATACATATCCGTCAATATTTCCATATATTATACAAGATTACAAATAAACACTGTATGTAAAACGTTATACAACTTAAGACAATAATCATATACATGAAACCAGAATATAGATATATAAAATATTTACAATTTAAAAAAAATTATCCCAAATGGGAATTGTATACACCACATAATAAAGATTAGGTGCACAAAACCAAATAAATCTCAATGAAATGGAAATTGAGACAAAGTCACTTACAACGTTGTATTCAATTAAGTCATTTAACAAAAAAAATAACAAACATATTAATCACACAATACCATGAATATAAAAATAATAATGATAATATATATCAAATGTAAGTACACAATACACCACATGCAAGAAATAAGTGGCGAACAATGAAATATCACAGGATTAAAAGTGAGATAAGAAACCCCTTACAAACATTTCAGCATGGTAACGAGTTTTCTTGTGAGGGATTAAAGAGGGGTAAAAGGGTATAACATCATTTATATAACATAATTTATATATGATGGAGGTTATAAATCATATCCCATCATTAAGGACACAACATATGTGGAATTCTTGAACAAAAGTGAGAGAGATGATCCCTTACCGTATGCCCAAAGGTGTTATTGATTGATCTTAACTACCTGAATAATCAAATTTAGCTTCATTAATTAATAATTAAATACTCTAATAAACATTTAATTTATATATCATAAACTTATTAGGTTCATTCATTCCCTTTTTTATTGGTTTAAGAGATTCATTTTTATTGTTCTGGAAGCATTTTCTTCCTTGGTTTTCATGACTGGTTTACTTGTATTCATGAATTGATGTTCATTTGAAATGTGGTTAAACATAAAAAATTGAAAATATAAATTATTAGTGAAATTTTTAATGATATTATAATGATTTTTGGGTTATATACCTTGAGGATTAATCATTGTTTAAAAATTATTTATAAGCGCTTGGATTAACTTGGTGGTTTTGTGCATAATGAATTTCTTTTGTATTATTAATTTTTATTATGAGTGTGTAAGGATTCCAGAACATTTAATAATGTAAAATAAATATATTATGATATGTTTCAACCACTAAATATGTTTCATTACTAGTATTTAAGATAATATTATAAATTGAAAACCTGTCATTCTTGAATGTGCTAAATTAACACATCTCAGAAGGTATCATCATTTTTAGTGTAGGGGTGGAGAAAAAGAGAGATGATGATGAAAAATTCCATTGGAATAATAAAATTTCAGTCCATATATTTTAATGGAATTATCATATAATTTGGATGTGGGGAGTTGAGGATAGAATAACAAAATAATGGAACCTGTAAAATAAATTGAAAGAAAAGAAAAGAGGTGTTCACCTCTCGATTACCCCTACTTGAGAATCTTTTTAAGGCCGTTGTTTTTGTCCATTTGGTGAAACCAGAAAGTATTGGACGTGGGAGAGGAGATTAGGGAGATATTTGAGTAGAATTTAGGCAAGTATTGAATCTTGAGTGGTGTTGGAGGAAGAGGGGGTGAGGGGTGGTTTAGATAGTGGGGGAGGAGGAATTTTACATTATTTTAATCATTATTTTAATATTTTTGCACAAGACTATGAATAGTCTTGATTCATGTGATCCAAAATAGTAATAATGAAATTTTAGTTCTAACCAAGTGTCCTTACATCATCCTTACATCACCTATGATTAAATAAATCATGTATTTATCATTTATCATTTTTTATCATTTTTTACAATTCATCAAAAATTCAAAAATTTCAGAAAAATAAAAAAATTATCCCTAACAAATTTTTGATATGTAGAATCTAAAAATGAACTCCATTATTCATAAATAATTTTATAATTATGATAAATTTAATTTTTAATTACAGTCATTTTTTAATCGAAAAATACCAACACTTAAAATATTAATCTGCATTTTGATGGGGCCAAAATTTTTTTTATACACTCATGAGTAAGATTACAATTCATAAGATTCATATTACTATTAATAAGGGTAGTTTACTATCTATAATGGTATGTTACTATTCATAAGGGTAATTCACTATTCAGCAAAAATTAACTTGATTCTATAAGAGTCCAAATATCACCTTGATCATAACTTTGTATGTCCATTGTTCAAAATTTAAAACACTGAAGAAGAAAATTCAAGTTTAATTGCTAGGTTATGACTATATCCTAAATAAAAAAGTGTTGTTTCAACAAAACTTGGTGCTTTATGAAATATAGGCTTTGAATAGAATGTATTTAAGAAAAAAATACCATAAAAAGTGTGGGGTGTTATATTATTCCCACCTTTGGAAGTTTCTTCCTCGAAATTTTCATTTATATAGCCTTATAAAAAGATGTGGGTTGTTCTTCTTCATAACAACTTCAGGTTCCCACGTTGCTTGTAGCGACCCGAAGCCTGACGTACATGAAAATTACATTAATTTTTCGGAATACTTAATACATAATAAAAACAGACGCACAAGGATCGTAATAGTTTAGTGTCTTTGGAAACTCAGAGTATAAACATATAATCTTGTTGAAAGATCTTCCTCATCTCCCATATCGATCTTACCTTTTTCTTTCCTAAAACCTTTCTTAATATCCTGGGGAAAATAAAACATATAAAGGGTGATCTCAAATGCTCAGTAAGGGTATGCATGGATAAAATAAAACAAATCATATACATTTGAGCTTAAAAACATGAACATAATCTTTACACATCAAAAGCTTGAGGAATGACATAAAACATGGAAGTACGTAAGGCATAGATCATAAAGAAACATTAAGCATGATAAAATAGAATTGGAGTAAAACATGTAATTGTGGAAACCATTAAGCACATGTTATGATTTCCATAGTAGCCAAGGCATTGCTTCCAAGACCATCTTAGTGGACAAAGTCCCTTTCTAAATCGAGTTCACTCCTCGTTCCAGTCCTGTATTATTGAACCGGTTTAACTTTCCATTCCATCCATGTCTATCTCATGAGATATAAATCATTACCCAATGAATTAGAGGGAGATATAGGTCCCACCCATCTCATAAGGAAATCATTCTTACTTTTTCCACAAAATAAACATACATAATTCATAATAACCCATTAAATAAAATGGGTTTCATAAACATCATCCCATCACCACATAATCCATATAAAATAAATGGATACCATTTCATCATAAGAAAAGTGAAACCATGTAAATCATAGAGACATTATACTTGAAATATACACATATGAAATAATTTCATCTTACATGGAAAATGGTTTTGATAAAGCACTTGAAATGAATTCTTGAGGAAACTATGATTTCTTCTTGAAAATCAATTTCTTTTCACAAAATGCCATGAAATTTTAAAAGAAGGAGATTTTTTTTGTAAATATTCATGAAATATTTTGGAGGAAACTTCATGAAAATACGGCTTTATAAAACCATAAAAATCCGTTCGTGCCGTATAAGTTAAAAAAACATTCTCCTCGTACTTTTTTCAAAAAAGTCAAAAAGTACCTTGTAACGTAAAGAAAGGAAATATTCCTTACATACCATGTAGTAAAAGTAAAAAATGGGTAAAAAGGAATTTAAACATACATGAAAACAATTTTGTAAAACATGGACTTGGATGATAGAAATAACCCCAGTAAATACTTACGAATAAGAAATCTCGGATAAAAATGAGATTTGCAAAATTATCACTTACCTTAGGTCTAATATGCTTCGTATGGATACAAACCTTCTGTATAATGATTTAAATAATGTAATTTGATATTACATAATTATATTAATTGTTATTATATCATATATGTTTCATTTATGACTTTATATTACCCTTTCTTTTGTAGATTCCATGTTAAAGCAGCGTTTTGGGTAAAATCATTTCATTTATCGTCCATGTTTTGACTTGTAATTATTCATATGATTACTTAGATCATGATTACATAATTCCAGAATATAAAACATGATTTATATATAATATATATTCAAAATATTCATATATATAATAGATCGATAAAGGAATGAAATACACTGTTCATGGAGACAGTAGACCATACGTACGCATGAATGTTGTTTTCGTTTCCTTATTGAATTGAATGGAATTAATTGGATTACATACATATATATATACATAAATCCAGTATAATTGTTATGTAAAATATTTCATGATTACTTATTATATATAATTTATAATCATTCATGAATGGTTAATCATTATGAATGAATCTCAACGCGTCGTGGAGACGGTAGTCCGTACGTACGCACGAGCAATGATATCGTTCCAAAAATTATTGAATTGAATTGGACAGGATTATAGAATATATCATAATCAGTATGATGTTATAATAACTATTTACAGTAATTCTTTACACCAATATACCCATCCACGTAAGGTGGTGTTGGAAAAACAGATTACCCCACGACGTGGAGACGGTATTCCATACGTTCGCACGTGCGGTGATTTCATTTTTCGTAGGATGGATAGATGGTGAAATACGATTGTTTCATACATATAATAACATATCAGTATATTAGTGATACTGATGTTATTACTTCATAATGAAACAACTAAAGAAGAAGAAGTATAAGAAGAAATAAAGTTGAAAGAATCGGTAACCGGCATTACCTCTTCTATGAAGCGCCTCTTTGAGACCTCCTCTTAGGGCACTATAATTTGTCTTTGAAGAAGACCAGGACCTCTAGGATATTTCTATGGAAGTGGAGAAGAGAATTTATCTGGGTTTTTCTGAGATTTAAGGCTCAAACTGGTGTGAGGAAGAGAGGGAGGAGGTGCCCTTTTATAAGGGAGGAGAGGGGCACATTTGGAAAAACAAAAAATATTATTTTATTATAAAGTCATTTTCGGTTTTAAATAGCTCCAAAATGATTTATTTCGAAGCTAAGGTGGGGATAGGTCGAAATATTCTCACCCAATATAAGTTTTACAAGTTTAGGAAATTATTTTAACCTTATCATATAGATTTAACTTTAAGTTAAATAATTTCACTTTTACTGTGTCTTCTTGTTTTCTTACACTATAAGGTTATGAAAGTAACTATAACAAGCCAAAAGAACCCCAAGTTGTTTAGTATTAATATATATACCATTATCTATGTCATTGGACCGAAAATTAGATTTTTAGGAATAATATAACAATTAATAATATACTATTTGTTTTAAAAAACATTTTATGTCAATTTTGACACTATTTGGTAATTGATTTTTGTGAAAATCATAACAGAATGATTAGTTAGAACCAAGTAAATTACATCAATAATAACATGTCAAATTAACCTATAAAATTATTTTAATTCATAAAAAGTCTCAAATTACATTTATTTGGATATTTATAACATTAATTATGTCAATATTTAATTAATAAGATAATTACTGCATCATCATTGTGTCATAAATAAATTAAATTATATAATTTCTAAAAATTATAAATAAAATACCATTATGTAAGAAATATTTTTATCTTTCTAATTAATATTTATAGTCGAATTTATCTTATGTATAACCCTATATTAAAATTTATCTACTTATTAAACTTTGATATTAGCTATTTTAACCCTTCTTTAAATAAATTAATAATAAATGTCCTAATCTAATCCAAGTGGGCCTAAATGGTCATAGTTTATTCCTAAGGTTGTTTTTGGTCTAATTACACTTATCCAATAGAATTACGACATGTTTTAGGGTAATAATAATATCATTTTTACCCTTAATTACCCTATTTACTTTTAACCGTGGTAAAAAAATGTAAAAAGTTATTATTCACCAAAAATTATTTTCATCTCATTGAACCACATTTTACTTACTGAAATCAACCATGTCTCTCGGAATTTTGAAATAACATTCACAGAAGTGGTAAAATTAAGTTTTATGTGAATTTAGAAATTCTCTTAGGAGGTGGGTAAAAGACGGTCAAAAGTTCAATAAAATTTTTATATATCTAAAATTATTATAAAATGACTCCAATGAATTACATTAAACTTATATAGGAATTATATATCAATTTTTACCTAAAGTAAATTTAAATAAAATAAATAATTATTTAAATAAAAAGTCGGTTTTTAAATAGTAACCCAGTGTTTTCACTATTCATCAAAAATTGAAAGTTTTCAGAAAAATACCGAAATTTCACCCTAGGCAAATTTCGATATTACGAATCCAAAAATGAAGTCCATTTTCAAAAATAAAATTTATAAAATTTTAAAAAGTAGGTATTACTATTCATAACAGATATTTTTAATAATATTTTAATAGAATATCATTTTTTAGTGAAACTTGGTATTGCGTACATCACACGCTATCGAGGAAGGTCGTGATTGCATGTAATGCAAGCCAAGTCAGGCATGCGTGTTGTGAAAGACTCCTTTGTTGTTTCATTATAATAGAATCCAAAAATTTTTCATTTATACATTTAATATACATATATATATTTATATACACACACTCAATGTTGCGTAGAATGACTATTATCCAACAAACTTGAAATTGTGTGTAACACAATCTAAGATTAGTGTTGCGTGTAACAGCCCGAGATTTTATGAAAACTATTCTTTTTAATTTTATTAATGTCTTGTGTTGTACGCTACACAAAAATGAGCTTGCACAACACGCATCCTTGACTTGCCTTGCATTACACGCAATCGCAACCTTCCTCGATAGCGTGTGTAGTACGCAATACAGAGTTTCACGAAACAATGATATGTTATTAAAATATTATTAAAACTAGCCGTTATGAATAGTAATAACCACTTTTTGAAATTCTGTAAATCTTATTTTTCAAAATGGACTTCATTTTCGGATTCGGAGTATCGAATTTAGCCTAAGGTGAAATTTTGGTAATTTTCGGATAACTTTCATATTTTGATGAATAGTGAAAATTACTAAATTTTAATTAAAAACAACTTTTTTAATAAAAATAATTAATAGTGATAAATTATTAATTTTAGTGGTTTTAAAGTATATTTAGAATATATTTTTACAATTTAATACAATGTTGGTCATTGGATGTAATTTCACATTTAAACCAGACATAAACAAGTGTCAATCTTTTGATAGATATTGTTTCTTAAAAAACACGCTATTTGTTTTAACAGCGGGATTTAATTATAAAATTAATTAATGAAATTTATATGTTATGAATTTGGTAAAATAGACTTCATTTTTGAATTCGGAATATGAAATATAGCTTAGGATGAAATTTTGGCTTTTTTCTGAAAACTTTCAATTTTTGATGAATAGTGAAACCACTAAGTGGTAGGTTAAAAAACTGAATTTTGCATAAAACTTAATTTTACCGCTTCTGTGAATGGAATTTCGAAAATCCGACAGACACGGTTGATATCAGTAAGTAAAATGTGGTTCAATGAGATAAAAATAATTTTTTGGTGAATAATAACTTTTTACTTTTTTTACCACGGTTAATAGTAAATAGGGTAACTAAGGGTAAATATGATATTACTATTACCCTAACACATGTCCTAATTCTATTGGAAAAGTGTAATTCGACCAAAAACAAACTTAGGAATAAAATATGACCATTTAGGCCCACTTGGATCAGATTAGGACATTTATTATTAATTTATTTAAAGAAGGGTTAAAATAGATAAAATCAAAGTCTAATAAGTAAATCATTTTTAATATGGGGTTATACATAAGATAAATTCGACTATAAATATTCATTAGAAAGCTAAAAATATTTCCTACATAATGGAATTTTATTTATAATTTTTAGACATCAAATAATTTAATTTATTTATGACACAACGTTGATGCAGTAATTATCTTATTAATGAAATATTGATATAATTGATGTTATAAACACAAAACTAAATTTAATTTGAGACTTTTTATGAATTAAACTAATTTTATAGGTTAATATGATATATTAATGTTGATTTAATCAACTTGGTTCGAACATTTAATTCTTTTATGACTTTCACAAAAATCATATATCAAATAGTGTCAAAATTGACACAAAATAGTTTTTAAATCAAATATTATATTATTAATTGTTATTTTAATCCTAAAAATCTAAGGTTTGGCCAAATGACTTAGATAAGGATATATATATTAATAATAAACAATTTGGGGTTCGTTTGGCATTTTATAGTAAGTGTATTAACCATATAGTGAAAGAAAACAAAAAGACACGGTAAAAGTAAAATTATTTAACTTAATGTTAAATCTAAATGATAAGGTTAAAATAGGAACCTAAGCATGTCTAAATTCTATTGGATGAGAGGATTTCAACCCTTCCCCACCTTATCTTCGAAATAAGACCCTTTGGAACCATTATAAACCGATTTTGACTTTAATATAAAATAATATTTTTAGTTATTCCTAAGGTACCCCTCTCCTCCCCTATAAAAGGACACCTCCTCCCCCTCCTCCTCACACCAATTTGAGCACTCAAGCTCGGCCAAACCCTGCCAAAATCACTTCTCCACTTCCCTAGAAACATCCTAGAGGTTCTGGTCTTCCTCAAAGACCAATTTTAGTGCCCTAAGAGGAGGTCTCAAAGAGGCACTTCAAAGAAGAGGAGGTTCGGACACGTACAAAGCAAGTCAGACCTAAGGTAAGGGAAATATCACAATCTCATTTTTATCCGAGATTGTTATTCGTAAGTATTTACTGGGGTGTATTTTATCATCCAAATCCATGTTTCATCAATATGTAATATTATTTCCATCCACCTACAATTGTTTAAATCCATTTTTACCCTTCGGTGAGTTTTTAGTAATATGTATGAAAGGAATCTTTTGTCGTTTTTCGTACGAGGTACTTTTTTGACTTTTCCGACAAAAGTACGAAGAATGTTTTTTTTAACTTAAACGGAACGAACGGATTTTTACGGTTTTATAAAGCCTTATTTTCATGAAGCTTCCTCCAAATGATTTCATGACTATTTTTAATAAAATCTCCTTCTTTTAAAATTGCATGATGTTTTGTGAAAAGAAATTGATTTTGAAGAAGAAAGGATATTTTCCTCAAGAATTCATTTCAAGTGTTTTATCAAAATTATTTTCCATCTAAGATAATGTAGGGTTCTGTTTTTATCCCTATTATTACATTGATTTGATCATGTTGTGATGGAATTATTTTTATGAATTCCTTTATCTTATAGGAATTGATTTATGATGTCATGATGTTTCAAGAATCCCCTTTTTGTTACATTTGTTATGCGATGATGTATGATTTATGATTATGTGGCACACATAAGAAAGGATTCGTTATAAGATGGGTGGGACCTATATCACCCTCCAATGCATTGGGTAAAGATTTTATATCTCATGAGATAGACAGGGCTGGAACGGTAGGTTATACCGGTTCAGTGAAACAGGACTGAAACGAGGGTTACTCGATTCAGAAAGGGACTTTGTCCACTAAGATAGTCTTGGCAATGAGTCATGACTAACAAGAAATGATTTTCCATGATTATGTGTGCATGCCACAAAGTTTCAAGTTTCATGTTATGATTATGGGGATCTCATTTTCACTTCTATGATTTATCCCATGTTAAGATATTATGATCTCTTTTGCAGTTTATGATTTTCAAAAAGATATGATATGATTTTTATTTCCTTTATTTGCCCTTGCTGAGCATTTGAGCTCACCCTTTTATGTTTTCTTTTCCCCAGGATATAAAGAAAGGTTTTAGGTAAAAAAAAGTGGAAGATCTTTATGGGAGATATTGAAGATCTTTCACCATGATTAGAAGATTACGTTCCAAGTTTCCAAAGACACTAAACTATTACGATCCTTGTGTGTGTGTTTTTTTTGTTATGTACTAAGTATTCCACAAAAGTAATGTAATGTCCATGTACGTCAGGCTTTGGGTCTCTACAGTTGGTATCAGAGGAAAGGTTTAGTCAACCTTTGGAAACTAGGATGCGAAAACGTTAGTGAGATCCCTAGAGATATTTCTAAGGTATGTCTAGGGATGTCTCTAAGGTTAAGTATACGTATAGGTTATAGTCCTAGAATTGCTCTAACGATCTTAGAATTTAACCTAAGATGTTAGATATTCAGGGTACTACCCCTTTATTATGTTTTTTCCCTAGCATGATTTTTGCCTCTCACACTATTCTTTTTGGGTTTTAGAAAATGGCTGGAAACAAGGTGATTCACGATAATGGAGGATATGATGGACAATGGAATGATATTTTTCATGAGAAACCAAATGAAAGGGGATTTGGAAGTCCAAACATCATTATTATTCCGAATCATCAATCTCATAATATGATCAATAAAGTAAAATTTGGTATGTTTCCTGACTCAGCTAATAAGAGAAAGATGGAGTTTCATGATGATCATAGAGGAAAGAAAGTTCAATTTCCCCTATGTAAATCATGTGGGAAGAGGCATCAAGGAGAATGTTTCAAAGGAACTGGAAGATGCTTTGGGTGTGGAAAAGAAGGACGCAAAGCAAGTAAGTGCAAAGGAAAAGGTTCAGTTAACACCATGGATGAGGATAATGGTATTGCTACGACATCAACAATGGTTAAATGCTTTAAATGTGGAATGTACGGGCATTATGCAAACCAATGCCCTAAGGGAAATTCTCATGAAGATAATCAGTATGGTCGTATGGGAAGTATTTATGTGGATGATGATGAAGAAACTACAAATGATATGTGAGATGAATGAATTGTTGAAGCTCGGTTAATAGTTTAAGAATGTAGTGGAATGATTACATGTTTATCATGTGTAATGTTGGAATAAAGAGACATCTAAGAATTGTTACACTATTGTCTTTCCTTGAGTTTTGAAAGTGTATAATTAATGTTACCAGTATCCATGGAAGGTTATTCAGATATTTTTGGAATGTAGATGATATGTGCATAATGAAGGGATAAGGAGAAAATTAAATGTTTGACAGTATTCATGAGCTCATGATTGATATAAGGACTAAGTGATATCATGGTTTGAGTATATAGAATTTTGAGAATTTTGGTATGTGGAAGGTGTTAAATTTTAACTGCATTCATGTTTTCACTAAGGTATTCAAGAGAATACATGATTAAGGACTTTGAATGTTTGGAATGTGACCAATAAGACATATCTTATGATATGTGGGGATCAACGACAGTATTAAATCTCTGGTAATCATTTTCACTATGTTATGAAAGTGGACTGCAGTATTATGGATAATCCTAAAGATTGAAATGGATTATGTTGGACATAAGTGAGTATTGTTTAAGGATATAAGTTTTTTTGATATTATTGATGGGATGTTATAGTAATGTAGTTTTAGAAAAAGGACAACCTGCAGGAAGGACGACAGCCCATCGCGTCGGACAAGGCTATGGGAATCGAACCCACAACCGAAGTGCGACTGGCCTTTATTGCCTACCACTGGCCTACAAGAAGTCCCTGTTTAGTAGAAACTAGTTTTATTATATTAAGCAGTATGATATATGAAGTATAAGTCCATTTTAGGAACCATATATGATTAATCTCACTATAGAATGACTTATGTATATTTAATAACTTTTGCTAACCTTTTGTTTGAGACAGATGGAATGACCCGTCATTCTCTGATAAGATCTTCTAACACTTCACGAATAACAAATTCAACTTCATTTATATAAGAGATGAAGTGGAAATTTTTCAAGGCACGAACAACAGTAAGATTGTACCAAAATAAAGTAAGTATTTAGTCTAATTCAAATTCTTCAACTTTAGGGAAATGATCTTGAAAACCAAAAATGTTGTCCTAGTGATCTTATACCTGATGAATCAGATGGTACCTTAGATCGTCACAAATTTATGGATTTGTGATTATTGGCTTTTCCATAGCCATGTCCTCTACCACTCTCCATCAGAACATGACGGTTAGATTTCTCTTCCATGTCCATATTTTCACCTATGTTCTCCTATGTGGATACCCAGTGATTAGTTAACTTGGGTAGCCATTACGTTTTATACTTTAGTTTTTAAAGATAAGTTTTGGTATTCCTTTTTACGATGTGGGTTTCTATTAAAGAATCTATCAAATAGTAAACTATTTATAACACCGACGAATTTTGAGGGAGAAATTCATTTTAAGGGGGGTAGAATGTAACAGCCCGAGATTTTATGAAAACTATTCTTTTTAATTTTATTAATGTCTTGTGTTGTACGCTACACAAAAATGAGCTTGCACAACACGCATCCTTGACTTTCCTTGCATTACACGCAATCACAACCTTCCTCGATAGAGTGTGTAGTACGCAATACTGAGTTTCACGAAACAATGATATGTTATTAAAATATTATTAAAACTAGCCGTTATGAATAGTAATAACCACTTTTTGAAATTTTGTAAATCTTATTTTTCAAAATGGACTTCATTTTCGGATTCGGAGTATCGAATTTAGCCTAAGGTGAAATTTTGGTAATTTTCGGATAACTTTCATATTTTGATGAATAGTGAAAATTACTAAATTTTAATTAAAAACAACTTTTTTAATAAAAATAATTAATAGTGATAAGTTATTAATTTTAGTGGTTTTAAAGTATATTTAGAATATATTTTTACAATTTAATACAATATTGGTCATTGGATGTAATTTCACATTTAAACCAGACATAAACAAGTGTCAATCTTTTGATAGATATTGTTTCTTAAAAAACACGCTATTTGTTTTAACAGCGGGATTTAATTATAAAATTAATTAATGCAATTTCTATGTTATGAATTTGGTAAAATAGACTTCATTTTTGAATTCGGAATATGAAATATAGCTTAGGATGAAATTTTGGCTTTTTTCTGAAAACTTTCAATTTTTGATGAATAGTGAAACCACTAAGTGGTAGGTTAAAAAACTAAATTTTGCATAAAACTTAATTTTACCGCTTCTGTGAATGGAATTTCGAAAATCCGACAAACACGGTTGATATCAGTAAGTAAAATGTGGTTTAATGAGATAAAAATAATTTTTTAGTGAATAGTAACTTTTTACTTTTTTTACCGCGGTTAATAGTAAATAGGGTAACTAAGGGTAAATATGATATTACTATTACCCTAACACATGTCCTAATTCAATTGGACAAGTGTAATTCGACCAAAAACAAACTTAGGAAAAAAATATGACCATTTAGGCCCACTTGGATTAGATTAGGACATTTATTATTAATTTATTTAAAGAAGGGTTAAAATAGATAAAATCAAAGTTTAATAAGTAAATCATTTTTAATATGGGGTTATACATAAGATAAATTCGACTATAAATATTCATTAGAAATCTAAAAAGATTTCCTACATAATGGTATTTTATTTATAATTTTTAGACATCAAATAATTTAATTTATTTATGACACAACGATGATGCAGTAATTATCTTATTAATGAAATATTGATATAATTGATGTTATAAACACCAAACTAAATGTAATATGAGACTTTTTATGAATTAAACTAATTTTCTAGGTTAATATGATATATTAATGATTATTTAATAAACTTGGTTCGAACATTTAATTCTGTTATGACTTTCACAAAAATCATATATCAAATAGTGTCAAAATTGACACAAAATAGTTTTTAAATCAAATATTATATTATTAATTGTTATTTTATTCCTAAAAATCTAATGTTCGGCCAAATGACTTAGATAAGGATATATATATTAATAATAAACAATTTGGGGTTCGTTTGTCATGTTATAGTATGTGTATTAACCATATAGTGAAAGAAAACAAAAAGACACGGTAAAAGTAAAATTATTTAACTTAATGTTAAATCTAAATGATAAGGTTAAAATAGGAACCTAAACTTGTCTAAATTCTATTGGATGAGAGGATTTCGACCCTTCCCCACCTTATCTTCGAAATAAGACCCTTTGGAACCATTATAAACTGATTTTGACTTTAATATAAAATAATATTTTTAGATATTCCTAAGGTACCCCACTCCTCCCCTATAAAAGGACACCTCCTCCCCCTCCTCCTCACACCAATTTGAGCACTCAAGCTCGGCCAACCCCTGCCAAAATCTCTTCTCCACTTCCCTAGCAACATCCTAGAGGTTCTGGTCTTCCTCAAAGACCAATTTTAGTGCCCTATGAGGAGGTCTCAAAGAGGCACTTCAAAGAAGAGGAGGTTCGGACACGTACAAAGCAAGTCGGACCTAAGGTAAGGGAAATATCACAATCTCATTTTTATCCGAGATTGTTATTCGTAAGTATTTACTGGGGTGTATTTTATCATCCACATCCATGTTTCATCAATATGTAATATTATTTCCATCCACCTACAATTGTTTAAATCCATTTTTACCCTTCGGTGAGTTTTTAGTAATATGTATGAAAGGAATCTTTTGTCGTTTTTCGTACGAGGTACTTTTTTGACTTTTCCGACAAAAGTACGAAGAATGTTTTTTTAACTTAAACGGAACGAACGGATTTTTACGGTTTTATAAAGCCTTATTTTCATGAAGCTTCCTCCAAATGATTTCATGACTATTTTTAATAAAATCTCTTTCTTTTAAAATTGCATGATGTTTTGTGAAAAGAAATTGATTTTGAAGAAGAAAGGATATTTTCCTCAAGAATTCATTTCAAGTGTTTTATCAAAATTATTTTCCATCTAAGATAATGTAGGGTTCTGTTTTTATCCCTATTATTACATTGATTTGATCATGTTGTGATGGAATTATTTTTATGAATTCCTTTATCTTATAGGAATTGATTTATGATGTCATGATGTTTCAAGAATCCCCTTTTTGTTACATTTGTTATGCGATGATGTATGATTTATGATTATGTGGAACTCATAAGAAAGGATTCATTATAAGATGGGTGGGACCTATATCTCCCTCCAATGCATTGGGTAATGATTTTATATCTCTTGAGATAGACAGGGCTGGAACGGTAGGTTATACCGGTTCAGTGAAACAGGACTGAAACGAGGGTTACTCGATTCAGAAAGGGACTTTTTCCACTAAGATAGTCTTGGCAATGAGTCATGACTAACAAGAAATGATTTTCCATGATTATGTGTGCATGCCACAAAGTTTCAAGTTTCATGTTATGATTATGGGGATCTCATTTTCACTTCTATGATTTATCCCATGTTAAGATATTATGATCTCTTTTGCAGGTTATGATTTTCAAAAAGATATGATATGTTTTTTATTTCCTTTATTTTCCCTTGCTAAGCATTTGAGCTCACCCTTTTATGTTTTCTTTTCCCCAGGATATAAAGAAAGGTTTTAGGTAAAAAAAGTGGAAGATCTTTATGGGAGATATTGAAGATCTTTCACCATGATTAGAAGATTACGTTCCGAGTTTCCAAAGACACTAAACTATTACGATCCTTGTGTGTGTGTTTTTTTGTTATGTACTAAGTATTCCACAAAAGTAATGTAATGTCCATGTACGTCAGGCTTTGGGTCTCTACAGTTGGTATCAGAGGAAAGGTTTAGTCAACCTTTGGAAACTAGGATGCGAAAACGTTAGTGAGATCCCTAGAGATATTTCTAAGGTATGTCTAGGGATGTCTCTAAGGTTAAGTATACGTATAGGTTATAGTCCAAGAATTGCTCTAATGATCTTAGAATTTAACCTAAGATGTTAGATATTGAGGGTACAACCCCTTTATTATGTTGTTTTCCCTAGCATGATTTTTGCCTCTCACACTATTCTTTTTGGGTTTTAGAAAATGGCTGGAAACAAGGTGATTCACGATAATGGAGGATATGATGGACAATGGAATGATATTTTTCATGAGCAACCAAATGAAAGTGGATTTGGAAGTCCAAAAATCATTATTATGCCGAATCAGCAATCTCATAATATGATCAATAAAGTAAAATTTGGTATGTTTCTTGACTCAGCTAATAAGAGAAAGATGGAGTTTCATGATGATCATAGAGGAAAGAAAGTTCAATTTCCCCTATGTAAATCATGTGGGAAGAGGCATCAAGGAGAATGTTTCAAAGGAACTGGAAGATGCTTTGGGTGTGGAAAAGAAGGACACAAAGCAAGTAAGTGCAAAGGAAAAGGTTCAGTTAACACCATGGATGAGGATAATGGTATTGCTACGACATCAACAATGGTTAAATGCTTTAAATGTGGAATGTACGGGCATTATGCAAACCAATGCCCTAAGGGAAAGTATCATGAAGATAATCAGTATGGTCGTATGGGAAGTATTTATGTGGATGATGATGAAGAAACTACAAATGATATGTGAGATGAAAGAATTGTTGAAGCTCGGTTAATAGTTTAAGAATATAGTGGAATGATTACATGTTTATCATGTGTAATGTTGGAATAAAGAGACATCTAAGGGTTGTTACACTATTGTCTTTCCTTGAGTTTTGAAAGTGTATGATTAATGTTACCAGTATCCATGTAAGGTTATTCAGATATTTTTGGAATGTTGATGATATGTGCATAATGAAGGGATAAGGAGAAAATGAAATGTTTGACAGTATTCATGAGCTCATGATTGATATAAGGACTAAGTGATATCATGGTTTGAGTATATAGAATTTTGAGAATTTTGGTATGTGGAAGGTGTTAAATTTTAACTGCATTCATGTTTTCACTAAGGTATTCAAGAGAATACATGATTAAGGACTTTGAATGTTTGGAATGTGACCAATAAGACATATCTTATGATATGTTGGGATCAACGACAGTATTAAATCTCTGGTAATCATTTTCACTATGTTATGAAAGTGGACTACAGTATTATGGATAAGCCTAAAGATTGAAATGGATTATGTTGGACATAAGTGAGTATTGTTTAAGGATATAAGTTTTTTTTGATATTATTGATGGGATGTTATAGTAATGTAGTTTTAGAAAAAGGACAACCTGCAGGACGGGCGACAGCCCATCGCGTCGGACAAGGCTATGGGAATCGAACCCACAACCGAAGTGCGACTGGCCTTTATTGCCTACCACTGGCCTACAACAAGTCCCTGTTTAGTTGACACTAGTTTTATTATATTAAGCAGTATAATATATGAAGTATAAGTCCATTTTAGGAACCATATATGATTAATCTCACTATATAATGACTTATGTATATTTAATAACTTTTGCTAACCTTTTGTTTGAGACAGATGGAATGACCCGTCCTTCTCTGATAAGATCTACTAACACTTCACGAATAACAAATTCAACTTCATTTATATAAGAGATGAAGTGGAAATTGTTCAAGGCACGAACAACAGTAAGATTGTACCAAAATAAAGTAAGTATTTAGTCTAATTCAAATTCTTCAACTTTAGGGAAATGATCTTGAAAACCAAAAATGTTGTCCTAGTGATCTTATACCTGATGAATCAGATGGTACCTTAGATCGTCACAAATTTATGGATTTGTGATTACTGGCTTTTCCATAGCCATGTCCTCTACCACTCTCCATCAGAACATGACGGTTAGATTTCTCTTCCATGTCAATATTTTCACCTATGTTCTCCTATGTGGATACCCAGTGATTAGTTAACTTGGGTAGCCATTACGTTTTATACTTTAGTTTTTAAAGATAAGTTTTGGTATTCCTTTTTACGATGTGGGTTTCTATTAAAGAATCTTTCAAATAGTAAACTATTTATAACACCGACGAATTTCGAGGGTGAAATTTATTTTAAGGGGGGTAGAATGTAACAGCCCGAGATTTTATGAAAACTATTCTTTTTAATTTTATTAATGTCTTGTGTTGTACGCTACACAAAAATGAGCTTTCACAACACACATCCTTGACTTGCCTTGCATTACACGCAATCACAACCTTCCTCGATAGCGTGTGTAGTACGCAATACTGAGTTTCACGAAACAATGATATGTTATTAAAATATTATTAAAACAAGCCGTTATGAATAGTAATAACCACTTTTTGAAATTCTGTAAATCTTATTTTTCAAAATGGACTTCATTTTCGGATTCGGAGTATCGAATTTAGCCTAAGGTGAAATTTTGGCAATTTTCGGATAACTTTCATATTTTGATGAATAGTGAAAATTACTAAATTTTAATTAAAAACAACTTTTTTAATAAAAATAATTAATAGTGATAAATTATTAATTTTAGTGGTTTTAAAGTATATTTAGAATATATTTTTACAATTTAATACAATGTTGGTCATTGGATGTAATTTCACATTTAAACCAGACATAAACAAGTGTCAATCTTTTGATAGATATTGTTTCTTAAAAAACACGCTATTTGTTTTAACAGCGGGATTTAATTATAAAATTAATTAATACAATTTCTATGTTATGAATTTGGTAAAATAGACTTCATTTTTGAATTCGGAATATGAAATATAGCTTAGGATGAAATTTTGGCTTTTTTTCTGAAAACTTTCAATTTTTGATGAATAGTGAAACCACTAAGTGGTAGGTTAAAAAACTAAATTTTGCATAAAACTTAATTTTACCGCTTCTGTGAATGGAATTTCGAAAATCCGACAGACACGGTTGATATCAGTAAGTAAAATGTGGTTCAATGAGATAAAAATAATTTTTTGGTGAATAGTAACTTTTTACTTTTTTTACCGCGGTTAATAGTAAATAGGGTAACTAAGGGTAAATATGATATTACTATTACCCTAACACATGTCCTAATTCTATTGGACAAGTGTAATTCGACCAAAAACAAACTTAGGAATAAAATATGACCATTTAGGCCCACTTGGATTAGATTAGGACATTTATTATTAATTTATTTAAAGAAGGGTTAAAATAGATAAAATCAAAGTTTAATAAGTAAATCATTTTTAATATGGGGTTATAAATAAGATAAATTCGACTATAAATATTCATTAGAAATCTAAAAAGATTTCCTACATAATGGTATTTTATTTATAATTTTTAGACATCAAATAATTTAATTTATTTATGACACAACGATGATGCAGTAATTATCTTATTAATGAAATATTGATATAATTGATGTTATAAACACCAAACTAAATGTAATTTGAGACTTTTTATGAATTAAACTAATTTTCTAGGTTAATATGATATATTAATGATTATTTAATCAACTTGGTTCGAACATTTAATTCTGTTATGACTTTCACAAAAATCATATATAAAATAGTGTCAAAATTGACACAAAATAGTTTTTAAATCAAATATTATATTATTAATTGTTATTTTATTCCTAAAAATCTAATGTTCGGCCAAATGACTTAGATAAGGATATATATATTAATAAAAAACAATTTGGGGTTCGTTTGGCATGTTATAGTAAGTGTATTAACCATATAGTGAAAGAAAACAAAAAGACACGGTAAAAGTAAAATTATTTAACTTAATGTTAAATCTAAATGATAAGGTTAAAATAGGAACCTAAACTTGTCTAAATTCTATTGGATGATATGATTTGGACCCTTCCCCACCTTATCTTCGAAATAAGACCCTTTGGAACCATTATAAACTGATTTTGACTTTAATATAAAATAATATTTTTAGTTATTCCTAAGGTACCCCTCTCCTCCCCTATAAAAGGACACCTCCTCCCCCTCCTCCTCACACCAATTTGAGCACTCAAGCTCGGCCAAACCCTGCCAAAATCTCTTCTCCACTTCCCTAGAAACATCCTAGAGGTTCTTGTCTTCCTCAAAGACCAATTTTAGTGCCCTAAGAGGAGGTCTCAATGAGGCACTTCAAAGAAGAGGAGGTTCGGACACGTACAAAGCAAGTCGGACCTAAGGTAAGGGAAATATCACAATCTCATTTTTATCCGAGATTGTTATTCGTAAGTATTTAATGGGGTGTATTTTATCATCCACATCCATGTTTCATCAATATGTAATATTATTTCCATCCACCTACAATTGTTTAAATCCATTTTTACCCTTCGGTGAGTTTTTAGTAATATGTATGAAAGGAATCTTTTGTCGTTTTTCGTACGAGGTACTTTTTTGACTTTTCCGACAAAAGTACGAAGATTGTTTTTTTTAACTTAAACAGAACGAACGGATTTTTACGGTTTTATAAAGCCTTATTTTCATGAAGCTTCCTCCAAATGATTTCATGACTATTTTTAATAAAATCTCTTTCTTTTAAAATTGCATGATGTTTTGTGAAAAGAAATTGATTTTGAAGAAGAAAGGATATTTTCCTCAAGAATTCATTTCAAGTGTTTTATCAAAATTATTTTCCATCTAAGATAATGTAGGGTTCTGTTTTTATCCCTATTATTACATTGATTTGATCATGTTGTGATGGAATTATTTTTATGAATTCCTTTATCTTATAGGAATTGATTTATGATGTCATGATGTTTCAAGAATCCCATTTTTGTTACATTTGTTATGCGATGATGTATGATTTATGATTATGTGGCACACATAAGAAAGGATTCATTATAAGATGGGTGGGACCTATATCGCCCTCCAATGCATTGGGTAATGATTTTATATCTCATGAGATAGACATGGCTGGAACGGTAGGTTATACCGGTTCAGTGAAACAGGACTGAAACGAGGGTTACTCGATTCAGAAAGGGACTTTGTCCACTAAGATAGTCTTGGCAATGAGTCATGACTAACAAGAAATGATTTTCCATGATTATGTGTGCATGCCACAAAGTTTCAAGTTTCATGTTATGATTATGGGGATCTCATTTTCACTTCTATGATTTATCCCATGTTAAGATATTATGATCTCTTTTGCAGGTTATGATTTTCAAAAAGATATGATATGATTTTTATTTCCTTTATTTGCCCTTGCGGAGCATTTGAGCTCACCCTTTTATGTTTTCTTTTTCCCAGGATATAAAGAAAGGTTTTAGGTAAAAAAAAGTGGAAGATCTTTATGGGAGATATTGAAGATCTTTCACCATTATTAGAAGATTACGTTCCGAGTTTCCAAAGACACTAAACTATTACGATCCTTGTGTGTGTGTTTTTTTGTTATGTACTAAGTATTCCGCAAAAGTAATGTAATATCCATGTACGTCAGGCTTCGGGTCTCTACATTGCGTATACTGCAAGATAATACAGTGTTGCGTATAACACAATATAGTCTTGTAGTAGCATAAATCAAATAAATTAAAAAGAATACTTATCATAAAATATCAGGTAGTTACATTCTACCCCCCTTAAAAATGAATTTCGCCCTCGAAATTCGTTGGGATTATAAATGGTTTTCTACATGAAAGTTTCTTTAATTGAAACCAACATTGTAAAACGAAATACCAAAACATAACATTAAAAACTAAAGTATGAAACATAACAGTTACCCAAGTTAACTAATCCCTGGTTTTCTACATAGGAGAACATAGGTGAAAATATGGATATGGAAGAGAGATCTAACCATCATGTTCTGATAGAGAGTGGTAGAGAACATGGCTATGAAAAATCCAACAATCACAAAGCCATAAATTTGTGATGATCTAGGGTACCATCTTATTCACCGGATATAAAGGCACTAGGACAACATTGTTGGTTTTCAAGATCATTTCCCTAAAGTTGAAGAATTTGAATTAGAATAAATACTTACTTTATTTTGGTACAATCTCACTATTGTTTGTGCTTTGAACAATTTCCACTTCATCTCTTAAAGAAATGAAGTTGAATTTGTTATTCGTGAAGTGTTAAAAGATCACGTGATAGAATAATGGGTCATTCCATTTGTTTCGAACAAAAGGTTAGCGAAAGTTATACATAAGTCCATAAGTGGTGAGGTTAATTGTATATGAAAAAATGAACTTATAATTCATCTATCACGTCTCTTAATAAAATAAAACTAGTTTCTACTAACCAGGGACCTCCTGTAGGCCATTGGTATGCGATAAAGGCCTATCACACTTCGGTTGTGGGTTCGATTCCCACAGCCTTGTCCGACGCGATGGGCTGTCACCCGTCCTACATGTTGTTCTTTTTCTAAAACTACATTACTATTACATTCCATCAAAAATATCGAAAAAAGTTATATCCTTAAACAATACTAACTTATGTCCAACATAATCCATTCCAATCTTTAGGCTTATCTAAGATACTTCGGTCCAAGCTCATAGTATAAAGAAAACGATTACTTGAAATGTCATCAACCAAGCATGTTAATACCATCATTTATCCCCCATATATCTTGTTGGTCACATTCCAATCATGTGAATACCTTAATCATGTATTATCTTAAAAAATGAATACCCATTAAACCATAGTGAAAACATGAATGCTGTCAAAAGTTAACTCTTTCCTCATACCAAAATTCAAAAATTCTATATACTCAAACCATGATATAACCTTCTCCTTATATCAGTCATGAGTTCATGAATACTATCAAACATTTAATTTTCTCCTTATCCCTTCATTATGCGCATATCGTCTACATTCCAAAAATATCTGAATAACCTTTCATTGATACTGGTACCATTAGTCATACACTTTCAAAACTCAAGGAAGTATAATAGTGTAACAATCCATAGATGTCTCTTTATTCCATAGTACCATGAGATTACTTATACAACATTACAATTGATAAACATGTAATCATTCCACTACCTTCTTAAACCATTGACCGAGCTTCAAAAATTCTTTCATCTAAAATATCATTTGTATTCTCTTCATCATCATCAACATAAATACTACCCATACGGCCGTACTGATTCTCTTTATGAGACTTTTCCTTAGGGCATTGGTTTTCATAATGCCCATACATTCCACATTTAAAACATTTAACCACTGTTGATGTCATAGCAATACCATTATCCTCATCCATGGTGTTAACTGGACCTTTTCCATTGCACTTACTGGCTTTGTGTTCTTATTTTCCACACCCAAAGCATCTTCCAGTTCCCTTGAAACAATCTCCTCGATGCCACTTCCCACATGATTTACATGAGGGAAATTGAACTATCTTTCCCCTATGATCATCATGAAACTCTATCTTTCTCTTATTATCTGAGTCGGGAAACTTACCAAAGTTGAGATTATATATCATTTTATGAGATTGATGATTAGGCATAATAATTATGTTTGGACTTCCAAATCCCTTTTTATTTGGTTTCTCATGAAGAATATCATTCCATTGTCCGTCATATCCTCCATTATCATGAATCTTTCTATTTCCAGCCATTTTCAAAAACCCAAAAAAAATAGTGTGAGAGGCAAAAATCATACTAGGGAAAACAACATAGTAAAGGGGGAGCACCCTCGATATCTAAGATCTTGGGTTAAATTCTAATATTGTTACCATAGTCCTAGGACTATATCCTATACGTATACTTATCCTTAGGGACATCCCTAGACATACCTTAGAAATATATCTAGAGATCTCACTAATGTTTTCGCATCCTAGTTTCCAAAGGTTGACTAATCCTTTCCTCTAATACCAACTGTAGAGACCCGAAGCCTGACGTACATGAACATTACATTACTTTTTCGGAATACTTAATACATAATAAAAACTGACGCACAAGGATTGTAATTTTTTAGTGTCTTTGGAAACTGGGAATATAAACATCTAATCCTGTTGAAAGATCTTCAACATCTCCCATATCGATCTTCCCTTTTTTTTACCTAAAACCTTTCTTTATATCATGGGGAAAAGAAAACATATAAAGGGTGAGATCAAATGCTCATTATGGGTAAGAATAGATAAAATAAAACAAATCATATAAATTTGATCTAAAAACATGAACATAATGTTTAAACATCAAAAGCTTGAGAAATGACATAAAACATGGATGTACGTAAGGCATAGATCATAAAGAAACATTAAGCATGATAAAATAGCATGGGAGTAAAACATGTAATTTTGCCAACCATTAAGCACATGTTATGATTTCTATAGTAGGCAAGGCATTGGTGCCAAGACCATCTTAGTGGACAAAGTCCCTTTCTGAATCAAGTTCACTCCTCGTTCTAGTCCTGTATTACTGAACCAGTTTAACATTCCATTCCATCCATGTCTATCTCATGAGATAAAAATATTTACCCAATACATTGGAGGGAGATATAGGTCCTACCCATCTCATAATGAAATCATTATTACTTTCTCCACAAAATAAACATACATCATTCATAATAACCCAATAAATAAAATGGGATTCATAAACATCATCCCATCATCACATAATCCATATAAAAGAAATGGATAGCATTTCATCATAAGAAAATTGAAACCATGTAAATCATAGAGACATTATACTTGAAATATACACATATGAAATAATTTCATCTTATATGGAAAATGGTTTTGATAAAGCACTTGAAATGAATTCTTGAGGAAAATATCATTTCTTCTTGAAAATCATTTTCTTTTTACAAAATGCCATGCAATTTTAAAAGAAGGATATTTTGTTGTAAATATCCATGAAATATTTTGGAGTAATCTTCATGAAAATAAGGCTTTATAAAACCTTAAAAATCTGTTCGTTCCATATAAGTTAAAAAACAATTCTCCTCGTACTTTTGTTAGAAAAGTCAAAAAGTACCTCGTAACGTAAAGAAAGGAAATATTCCTTACATAACATGTAGTAAAAGTCAAAAATGGGTAAAAAAACTTTATACATACATGAAAACACTTTTATAAAACATGGAAATGTATTATAGAAATAACCCCAGTAAATACTTACGAATAAGCAATCTTAGATAAAAATGAGATTTGCAAAATTATCCCTTACCTTAGGTCTGATATGCTTCGTATGGATCTGAACCTACTATATAATGATTTAAATAATGTGATTGACTTATTACATAATCATATTCATTGTTATGATATCATATATGTTTCATTTATGACTTTATATTACCCATTATTTTGTAGATTCCATGTTAAAGCAGCGTTTTGGGTAAAATCATTTCATTTATCGTCTATGTTTTGACTTGTAATTATTCATATGATTACTTAGATCATGGTTACATAATTCCAAAATATAAAACATGATTTATATATAATATATATTCAGAATATACATATATATAATAGATCGATAAAGGAATGAAATACACTGTTCATGGAGACGGTAGACAGTACGTACGCATGAACGCTGTTTTCATTTCCTTATTGAATTGAATCTAATTAATTGGATGACATACATATATATAAATATATCCAGTATAATTATTATGTCATATATTTCATTATTACTTATTATATATACTTTATAATCAATCATGAATGGTTAATCATTGAGAATGAATCTCATAGCGTCGTGGAGACGGTAGTCCGTACGTACGCACGAGCGATGATATCATTACCAAAATTATTGAATTGAATTGAAGAGGATGATAAAATATATAATAATCCGTATGAGGTTATAATAACTATGTATAGTAATTCTTTACACCATTATCCCCATCCAAGTAAGGTGGTGTTGGAAAAACAGATTACACCACGACATGGAGACGGTATTCCGTACGTACGCACGTGCGTTGATTTCATTTTCCGTAGGATGGATAGATGGTGAAATAGGATTGTTTCATACTTATAATAATATATCAGTATATGAGTGATACTGATGTTATTACTTCATAATGAAACAATTAAATAAGAAGAAGATGTAGAAGAAGAAATAACGTTGAAAGAATCGGAAACAGACATTACCTCTTCTTTGAAGTGCCTCTTTGAGACCTTCTCTTAAGGCATTAGAATTGGTATTTGAAGAATACCAAGTCCTCTAGGATGTTTCTAGGGAAGTTTAGAAGAGAATTTATCATTTGTTGTTCGAGCACGAAGGCTCAAATTGTTGTGAGGAAGAGAGGGAGGAGGTGCCCTTTTATAAGGGAGGAGAGGGGCACCTTTGAAAAAACTAAAAATATTATTTTATTATAAAGTCATATTCAGTTTCAAATAGCTTCAAATTGATTTATTTAGAAGATAAGGTGGGGATGGGTCTAAATGATCTCATACAATATAATTTGGTCAAGTTTAGTTAATTATTTTAACCTTATCATTTAGATTTAAGTTTAAGATAAATAATTTCACTTTTACCGTGTCTTCTTGTTTTCTTACACTATAAGGTTATGAAACTTACTATAACAAGCCAAACGAACCCCAAGTTTTTTATTATTAATATATATACCCTTATCTAAGTCATTTTGCTGAACCTTATATTTTTAGGAATAAAATAACAATTAATAATATAATATTTGTTTTAAAAACTATTTTATGTCAATTTTGATACTATTTGGTAATTGAGTTTTGTAAAAATCATAACAGAATTATTAGTTCGAACCAAGATAATTAAATCAATAATAACATGTCATATTAACCTATAAAATTATTGGAATTCATAAAAAGTCTCAAATTATATTTATTTAGGTATTTATAACATCAATTATTTCAATATTTCATTAATAAGATAATTATTGCATCATCATTGTGTCATAAATAAATTAAATTATTTAATGTCTAAAAATTAAAAATAAAATACCATTATGTAGGAAATATTTTTATCTTTATAATTAATATTTATAGTCGAATTTATCTTATGTATAACCCTATCTTAAAATTTATCTACTTATTAAAATTTTATTTTAACTATTTTAACCCTTCTTTAAATAAATTAATAATAAATGTCCTAATCTAATCCAAGTGGGCCTAAATGGTCATATTTTATTCCTAAGGCTTTTTTTGGTCGAATTACACATATCCAATAGAATTAGGATATGTTTTAGGGTAATAATAATATCATTTTTACCCTTAATTACCCTATTTACTTTTAACCGTGGTAAAAAAAGTAAAAAGTTACTATTCACCAAAAATTATTTTCATCTCATTGAACCACATTTTACTTACTGACATCAACCGTGTCTCTCAGATTTTTGAAATTCCATTCACAGAATTGGTAAAATTAAGTTTTATGTGAATTTGGAAACTCTCTTAGGAGGTGGGTAAAAGACGATCAAAAGTTCAATAAAATTTTTATATATCTAAAATTATTATAAAATGACTCCAATGAATTACATTGAACTTATATAGGCATTATATATCAATTTTTACCTAATTTAAATTTAAATAAAATAAATAATTATTTAAATAAAAAGTCGGTTTTTAAATAGTAACCCAGTATTTTCACTATTCATCAAAAATTGAAAGTTTTCAACAAAAATACCAAAATTTCACCCTAGGAAAATTTTGATATTACGAATCCAAAAATGAAGCCATTTTCAAAAATAATGTAACACCCCAATCTTCCACGGTACAATTCTCTTTGAATAATACAATAGCGTGTGTTGTACGCAACACAAAGTTCAAGCGCACCACGACATACCAAACTAGCCGATCAAAAGTGGTTATGAATAGTATTAACTGAATTTTAAATATTATATTATCCTTATAATTTTAATCCATATTATTAGTTTCTAAGACCTGATTTATGAACAAATTCAATTTTTTCAGATAAAAGTAGTATTTTTCAAAAAATAAATTTTTACCGCCTTTTAATGGAAATGCCTTTTTAAAACCAATATTTCAATCTTTTATATATTCAATTTGACAAAATAAAATTTTTCTTTAGAATCGGGACATATGAATTTAGTATCAATAATGTTTTGGTGTCTTTCTGATAACTTTCATATTTGGGTAAATAGTGAAAAATACTATATTTTAACTAAAAATAACTTTTTTAATCAAAATAATTTATATTTTTAAATTATATATTTTAATGGTTTGGAAGTATAAATATATTATATTTTTACTATTTAATCCAATTATGGTCATTTTAAGTAATTTCACCTTGAAATTGGACATAAACAAGTGTCAAACTTTTGATAGTTATTATTTCTTAAAAATGCGCCTTCTGGTTTCGAAAGCGGGAACTAATTTTAAATTAATAAATGCAACTTTGATGTTTTGAATTTGGAAAAATAGACTTTATTTTTGGATTCTAAATAATGAAATTATCATAGGGTGAAATTTTGGTACTTTTCGGATAACTTTTATATTTTGATGAATAGTGAAAATTACTAAATATTAATTAAAAATAACTTTTTTAATCGAAATAATTAATATTGATAAATTATGAATTTTAGTGGTTTTAAATTATATTTAGAATATATTTTTACCATGTAATACAATGTGGGTTATTGTACATAATTTTACAATTAAACCAGACATAAACCATTGTCAATCTTTTGATAGTTTTTATCTTTTAAAAACACGCCTTTTGTTTTAACAACAGGAATTAATATTAAATTAGTTTCTGCCACTTCTGTGTTTTGAATTTGGAAAAATGGATTCCATATTTGGATCAGGATGTTCAAATTGTGTAAATAGGTAACTTATATTTTTAGACATTTTGAATAATTACTGGGGTAAATATTTTATTTACCATGGTTAAGGGTAAATCCGGTAAATAAGGGTTAAAAAATATATTATAATAATACTAAATTACCCTAAAACGTATCTTAACCATATTGGTTGATACATGGTCGATCATGGGAATCTTTGGGTCAATTTTGGGACCTCATGGATTCACTTGTATTTGATAATGACACTTTATTTTAATTAAGTTAAAATGAATACAAAAATGACACAAGCATATATCTTTTAGAAATATTTTTTTACATAGGGGAATTTATGTTGTATTTTAGACTAAAAATATTCATTAGAAAGATAAAAAGATTTCCGAAATAATTATATTTTATTTATAATTTTTAGACATTAAATAATTTAATTTATTTATGACGCAATGATGATGTAGTAATTACTATAATAGTGAAACATTAAAATAATTGATATTATAAATACCCAAATAAATATAATTTGAAACTTTTAATGAATTAAACTAATTTTATAGGATACTATGACATATTAGGATTGATTTAATTGACTTTTTTTGATGTAATAAATCTGTTATGAGTTTCAGAAAAATCAACTATTGAATAGTGTCAAAATTGACATAAAGGAGTTTTTAAAACAAAGATTATATTATTAATTGATATTAAATTCCTAAAAATCTAATGTTCAGCCAAGAGACTTATATCATGATAGGTGTATCATTAATGGACCACTTTGAGGTCTCTTGTATGTATATGGTATGTTTATTAACCATATAATATAAAAATACAAAGAGACATTGTAAAAGTGAAACTAATTAACTTAGAGTTAATACTTAATGATAAGGTTAATATAAGTACCCAAACCTATCTAAATTCAATTTTTTGAGTGGTATTAGACCTATACCCAACCTAAACTTTGAATACTCAACTTTGGATCCATTAGAAACTTAATATGAATTTATTATAAACTAATATTTCTAGCTTTTCCAAAGGTGCCCCTCACCCCTCTTATAAAAGGGCACTCCTCCTTCTCATTTCTTCACACCTTCAAAGCCTTTTGGTTCGGAAAAACTCTACCCAAATACTCTCCCAAATTCCCAAACTACAACCTAGAGGCCTTAGTTTGATCATAAATCCAACCTAAGGATTCCTTTTGATCAAATCAAAAGGAAGAACCCGAAGAACAGGTAATGATTTCACCACCCTTTTCCAAGTTCCTTTCTTCTTCCAATTCTTCTTTCTTTGTTATTACCATTCTAAAATAATAACTCTAGTATCATATATATACTGTTATGTTATTATAAATATTTTACAACCATATTCAGTATTCTATCCACCCTTTGAATAACATGTCACCATACGTGCGTACGTACGGCTTACCGTCTCCACGTCGTGGTGTAATTGTTATTCAATATATTATTATTTGGATGGGTATAATAATGATGTGTAACTCATGTAAATAATAAATATAACATGATAATTATTATTTATATATGATATACCATCCAATTATATATTATTTTAATATCAAAAGAATGATATTGTCGCTCGTGCGTACGTACGGACTACCGTCTCCACGAACACGATGAGATTCATTCTCCATCATATCCATTCAAGTATAATTATCATTTGATAGTATATGAGGACTTCATTTAATTTTGGATATGAATAATATAAATCCCATTAATAACAAATATGGCTCACATAACAAAGAATATTAAGGAAAATGAGTAAGTTAACACCCAAAAGGACGATAATACTAAGATATTATTAACAAATCAATGTTAAAAGATCATATATGATATCATATTAATGTATATGATTCATGAATAATTTAATAACAATTATGTCAACATTATACAGGAGGTTAACCTACCCCAACCATGGAAAAGTACAAGGTAAGGGTTTTCTTAACTCACTCTTAATTTCGTGAGAATTCCCTTATCCGCCGCTTAATTATTTCATGTGGTGTATGTGTACTGCCCATGATTATATTCATTGTGTAATATAATTTAATTTATGGGTATTTATGTCATGATTGTATGATCCTTCTTTCATGGGTGTATGTTTCGTATGTTACCTAATCGATAAGAGAATTCAAAATTTCATTTTCCACTCATTCGGCCTTACGCATACTTCATTGACTATTTTACTCCAAGATTATTTGTGGAATCACTATTCATTTGATTATGTCATATTTTCCACTCCATTTTATGTGGATATACTTTTGATACACATAATCACTCCATTGATAATTTCTCAAGTCATCGATATGAATTTGATAAGAGTAATTTTAACTCATTCTCCATTTGTTGAGTTAAACATCCAATTCATTGGGGTTGTTTTAACAAGATTATGTGTGAATTTCCTTTGATTGTTTTACACTGAATATACAATAATATTTAGTGTATTTATATTTTTCACAGATAACTATGTCTTTGATTTATCCTTAACCTAAGGATACAACCTTTATGAGAGATTTCTTCTCAATTTAAATTCCATTGAGATTTCTTTGTTGTTATACACCAAATCACTTTTATGTGGTGTATATAATGTACTTTGACAAAGTATATCATGAATCCATTTATTCTCATGATATTACAAAGTTTTGTATTACCTCGATTATTTGTATTCAAGTGTCTCTCTTTTGGTTAGAATCTCTAACTAAAATACTTTTTTTTTAAATGTTTTAAAGACTTATTCTTCTAAATCTTGATCATTAATGTCCATGTTTTAAAAATGGTTTTAAGGATTTATTTATATAAAAATTAAAGTTTTAAAATTAAAACACCCTTTAAAAGTTTCAAATTGGTATGGGACACTTTGATTCAAAAATCTATTTTTAAATGGCTTCTTGATAAATAGTGTGACTTTTAAATGATTTCATGAAAAAGGGGGATATTTCTATCAAATAGTTTTGATGATTATTTTCATCTATTTCAAAATCCTTAATTATTCTTGATTGAGGTTAAGGTGATACAATAAAATATTCCATATTGTATCGAATG
The DNA here is from genome assembly GCA_963277665.1 of Viscum album. NCBI lineage: Eukaryota > Viridiplantae > Streptophyta > Magnoliopsida > Santalales > Viscaceae > Viscum > Viscum album. The sequence goes on from OY728148.1 coordinate 550,732,045, forward strand.
AGTTATGTTTGACTGTGGATGTGCTACTTTTATACCATTCATGGTTTGTTGTTAAGGTATTGACATTTTGTAAGCTAGTTTTAATATGAATGTTTATGTTATGTTTAAACCTGTTCATATGAGGAATGCATTGGACCTAATAAGTAATGGGTGGAGCCCGCTATAGCTCCTCGATGCATCGGTAGGTCTCATGAGAAAAACTAGTGTCTTGGCACAAGGCCTTGGAAAAATCTTATTTGTAGTCTTGGCACGAGGCCTTGGCTATGTGGTTATGATAGGCTGGCATTATGCATTCCATAATTATGAAAGTGGTTATTGATATTGCATGTGATCATTCGACTAGTAGAATATCCATGTGAATAAGTAAATGGCATTATTTCATCATTATCTTTGCCATTTTATTCTGAAGTTCAAGTTTAAAAGGCTTTTGTTTTAGTTATAAATTGCCTTAAGTGTTTATGCTTATCTATGAAAGCTTCTGCTATAATGTTATCCTTACTGAGAATCTGAGCTCACCCCTTTCAATGTTTTATTTTTCCCAGGATTATGAAGAAGTAATTTATGAATGACCTGTAGGGTTAGTATGAGGGGATATGAAGACAAGATGTTTTTTTTATGATGTAATGTAAAACTTTATGAATGTATCTAGTGTTTCCAAGACTACTAAACTAATCGGTCTTTCAAGACTTGATCTTTCTTGTGATCATTCCAATGTTATGTAATTATGCACCGACATTGGGTCACTGGGGTCGGGGCGTTATAGTTGGTATCAGAGGATGTTTAGTACAAACATTGGAAGCTAGATTTAGATAAACTCTGATTAGAGCACGTAGACCTAAGATGAACATTGAGGATTAGTATAGAATAACTTACTAGAATTTTTGTATTGTAGAGATTTTGTCAGTTTTCCGAGAAATACATCCCTGTCTGGATACGAGTAGGTAGAGGCTGCTCTGGCATAGATGTAACTAGGGGTAAAACCCGAAAACACCGCTTTGAGCTAGACTTGAACGGGAACTGGTGTGTGACAACGGGCCTTGCTGCACTCTTGGTTACTACACTCCTGGGGGATATGCTTAGGATAATTTACATTTTCTTTACAAACTGATTTAAATTAATATATATATAAGTTGAGAGTAAATGACCTTGGTTAATGCTAATGTGTTTCAAATTGAGAATATGGTGACATGTTAATCTCTAAATGATTTTATGACTACTATTACTCACACAATGCTTTCTGGTTTTAGTCAATGACTAGATTCCAAGGAAGTCATAGTGACTTTGAGAATGATGTACAAGGTGGGAACGGTGGTGGCAATGAGCAACAAAATGGAATGTTTATAGGTGTAAAAGATATCATCTTTATGCCAAATTAGTTTTCCAAAAATATGATCAACAACATATATATTAACCAACTCCCAGACACAACAAGGAAGAGAAAGGTGATGAATGATAAGAGCCCCATCAATGGAGACCATGGAGAAAGGAACCCTCAATTTACATCATGCAAGAAATATGGTAGGAGACACCCATGAAAGTGTCTCAATGGGACCAAGAAATGCTTTACGTGTGGGAAGGAAGGACATAAAGTGAAGAATTGCTGAAAAAATGAAGAGTACTATGGATGAAGATAAAAATGGTCCCAATATTCCATTTACAGTCATTTGCCGTAAATGTAGGGGACCTGGCCATTACCCGAGTGAATGCCCTATTCTATAGGATATTTTCTTGGTCAAATACGAATCTATGTGGAAATAAATGGTTGGAGAAATGTTTACAAACTATTAGTGCTCCTTGTTGATGGGTTTACATTGGAATAATTTTCTCGTGTATTTGTAACCCCGCAGTTTTCCATGCGAGAATGATATATGAGGAAGAATTATCTCTTCTCTTGTGGATATATGTATAAATTTCTATTTGGTTTTATATGATCATTGGGGTTTGAGAGAATTATAAGTTATTATAATTTGGGATGAAAATGCAAGGTATGAGATAATATTTGTGGTTAAATTATGTTATGGTTATTTTGAGGAATTTATCTCATTTTGGTAATGTTATAAAACATAGTTTTTGAAAAGGACAACACACAGAGCACGTGACAAACCATCGCATCGGACAAATCTGTGGGAATCGAACCCACAACCAAAGAGTGATTGGGATTTATCGCCTACCACTGGACTACGTGAAGTCCCTGGATAGTGTGTCTAATTATTTTTAGTTAAATGATTATATTGATCAATAATACGTTGATTTGGGTTCTTATGTCTTTTCAAATGAATACCCTTGGTATAGTAAATGATTTGGTGATTAAGTGATAAATGTTATTTTAGAAGATGTTTGATTTGTTATGAACACTATATGCCCAAGGAAAATAGAATACTATGGGGTGCCATTTGTGGAGTAATGGTAGATTTTTATCTACATTTTTATTGTGGATTTATAGTGATTTGGGTTATTTATGGAAATGATTAACCTATAATAGAGAATATGTGATTAGGTTAATTACATTTATGTATGTGACTTTAAGAGTATTTGATGTCATTTGGAGATACAGTTTAACACGGGATACTACATAATCAAATTCTTCAATGTTTTGGGTTCAAATATTACTTTGGATTATATGGAAGGATTTTAAGGACAATTGATTATTGAGTGGTATTTATTCAACTTTGGGGTATTGTTGGTTTAATCTTAGAAATTAAGATTTGTGATTATTTCTCTCAAGGAATATCCTTTTGGGGAATCATTAGATCTTGTACTAACCATTTTGGTTTTGATTAATCTCTAAAGACAATGTAAATATATAGTTTATCCTGCACGGATCATGTGATTCTATAGAAGTTTATTCTATCTCTTCCAGTGTGGCCAAGTCTTCATGAATACTAATCGTTTAAAAAAATGAGTTAGTGGTGAAAATTTATTAAAGAATGAAACACTAATAAAAAAGTAAGTATATATCTTTATATTCTTTGTCAATATCATAAATGAATTCATCATCCTTATGTAATATAACTTAAAACAAAAAATGTTTTTCGTTTACTTTCTTACTAGGAGACTAATGATCGTTTGTCCCAACAGAAGTTTGTGGTTTTCTTATTGTTAAATTTAACCTGATCATGATTTCTATCCCTCTCCATCATAACATGACACTTAGTTTATCGTCTATATCCATGTTTTCCTACATGGAATCCGAGTATGGGTTATCTTGGTTGACCTTTATACCTCTCTTTCTTTCTTTTAATGTGATAGTTTTATTGACTCTTTTTCCGATGTGGGACTTTCCATTATATTCCCAAGCACAATTTTAAAAAAATTGTGAGGACACAATTTATTGAAGGAGGGGAGAATGTAACACCCCAATTTTCCACGGTACACTTCTCTTTGAATAATACAATAGCGTGTGTTGTACGTAACACAGAGTTCAAGCGCACCACGACTTACCAAACTAGCCGATCAAAAGAGTTTATGAATAGTATTAACTGAATTTTAAATATTATATTATCCTCATAATTTTAATCCATATTATTTGTTTATAAGACCTGATTTATGAACAAATTAATTTTTTTTCAGATAAAAGAAGTATTTTTCAAAAAATAAAATTTTACCGCCTTTTAATGGAAAATATTTTTTAAAACCAATATTTGAAACTTTTATATATTCAATTTGACAAAATAAAATTCTTATTTAGAATCAGGACATAATAATTTAGTATCAATAATGTTTTGGTGTCTTTCTGATAACTTTCATATTTGGGTGAATAGTGAAAAATACTATATTTTAACTAAAAACAACTTTTTTAATTAAAATAATTTATATTGTTAAATTATACATTTTAATGGTTTGGAAGTATAAATATATTATATTTTTACTATTTAATCCAATGATGGTCATTTTAAGTAATTTTACCTTGAAATTGGACATAAACAAGTGTCAAACTTTTGATAGTTATTATTTCTTAAAAATGTGCCTTCTGGTTTCGAAAGCAGGAATTAATTTTAAATTAATAAATGAAACTTTGATGTTTTGAATTTGGTAAAATAGAATTCATTTTTGTATTCTAAATATTGAAATTATCCTAGGGTGAAATTTTGGTACTTTTCGGATAACTTTTATATTTTGATGAATAGTAAAAATTACTAAATTTTAATTAAAAACAACTTTTTTAATCGAAATAATTAATATTTATAAATTATGACTTTTAGTGGTTTTAAATTATATTTATAATATTTTTTTACCATGTAATACAATGTGGGTCATTGTACATAATTTTAAAATTAAACCGGACATAAACCAATGTCAATCTTTTGATAGTTTTTATCTTTTAAAAACACTCTTTTTGTTTTAACACAGGGAATTAATATTAAATTAATTTCTGACACTTCTGTGTTTTGAATTTGGAAAAATAGATTCCATATTTGGAATAAGTATGTTCAAATTGTGTAAATAGGTAACTTTTAGTTTTAGACATTTTGAATAATTACTGCGATAAATATTTTATTTACCATGGTTAAGGGTAAATCCGGTAAATAAGGGTTAAAAAAATATATTATAATAATACTAAATTACCATAAAACGTGTATTAACCCAATTGGTTGATACAGGGTCGACCATGGGCATCTTTGGGTTAATTTTGGGACCTCATGGATTCACATGTATTTGATAATAACACTTTATTTTAATTAGGTTTAAATGAATACAAAAATGACACAAGCATATATCTTTTAGAAAAACAATTTTTACATACGGTTATTTATGTTTTATTTTCAAATACAAATATTCATTAGAATGATAAACAGATTTCCTACATAATTATATTTTATTTATAATTTTTAGACATTAAATAATTTAATTTATTTATGACACAATGATGATGCGGTAATTACTATAATAGTGAAAAGTTAAAATAATTGATATTATAAATACCCAAATAAAAATAATTTGAAACTTTTAATGAATTAAACTAATTTTCAAGGATACTATGACATATTAGGAATTATGTAATTGACTTTTTTTGAAGTAATCAATATGTTATGAGTTTCACAAAAATAAACTATTGAATAGTGTCAAAATTGACATAAAAGAGTTTTTAAAACAAATATTATATTATTAATTTATATTAAATTCCTAAAAATCTAAGGTTCAGCCGAAAGACTTATATCATGATAGGTGTATCATTAATGGACCACTTGGGGGTCTATTGGATGTATATGGTAAGTTTATTAACCATATAATATAAAAATACAAAGAGACATTGTAAAAGTGAAACTAATTAACTTAGAGTTAATACTTAATGATAAGGTTAATTTAAGTAACCAAACCTGTATAAATTCTTTTGTTTGAGTGTTATTCTACATATCCCCACCTTAACCTTTGAATAATCAACTTTTGAGCCATTAGAAACCGAATATGAATTTATTATAAACTAGTATTTCTAGCTTTTCCAAAGGTTCCTCTCACCCCTCTTATAAAAGTGCACTCCTACTTCTCATTTCTTCACACCTTAAAAGCCTTTAGGTTCGACCAAACTCTTCCCCAATACTCTGAAAACTTCCCTCACTACAACATAGTGGACTTATTTGGATCAGAAAGCCAACCTAAAGATCCCTTTTGATCAAATCAAAAGGAAGAACCCGAAGAAGAGGTAATGATTTCAGCACCCTTTTCCAAGTTCCTTTCTACTTCCGCTTCTTATTTCTTTGTTATTAACATTCTAAAATAATAAATCCAGTATCATATATATACTGTGATGTTATTATAAATATGTTACAACCATATTCAGTATTCTATCCACCCTTTGAATAACCAGTCACCATACGTGCGTACGTACGACTTATCGTCTCCACGTCGTGGTGTAATTGTTATTCAATATATTATTATTTGGATGGGTATAATAATGATGTGTAAATCATGTAAATAATAAATATAACATGATAATGATTCTTTATATATTATATACCATCCAATTATTTATTATTTTAATATCAAAAGAATGATATTGTCGCTCGTGCGTACGTACGGACTACCGTCTCCACGAACGCGATGAGATTCATTCTCCATCATATCCATTCAAGTTTAATTATCATTTGATAGTATCTAAGGACTTTATATGATTTTGTATATGAATAATATACATCCCATTAATAACAAATATGGCTCACATAACAAAGAATATAAAGGAAAATTAGTAAGTTAACACCCAAAATGATGATAATACTGAGATTTTATTAACAAATCAATGTTAAAAGATCATATATGATATCATATTAATGTATGTTATTCATGAATAATTTAATAACAATTATTTCAACATTATACAGGAGGTTACCCTACCCCAACCAAGGAAAAGTACAAGGTAAGGGGTTTCTTAACTCACTCTTAATTTCGTGAGAATTCCATTGTTCACCACTTAATTATTGCATGTGGTGTATGTGTACTGCCCATGATTGTGTTAATTGTGTAATATAAATTAATTTATGGTTATTTATGTCATCATTTTATGATCCTTCTTTCATGGGTGTATGTTTCGTATGTTACCTAATCGATAAGGGAATTCGAAATTTCAATTTCCACTCATTCGGCCTTACACATACTTCATTGACTATTTTACTCCAAGATTATGTGTGTAATCACTATTCATTTGATTATGGCATAATTTACACTCCCTTTTATGTGGATATACTTTTGATACACATAATCACTCCATTGATAATTTCTCAAGTCATTGATATGAATTTGATAAGAGTAATTTTAACTCATTCTCCATTTGTTGAGTTAAACATCCAATTCATTGGGGTTGTTTTTACAAGATTATGTGTGAATTTCCTTTTATTGTTTTACACTGAATATACAATAATATTTAGTGTATTTATATTTTTCACGCATAACTATCTCATTTAATTATCCTTAACCTAAGGATACGGCCTTTATATGAGATTTCTTCTCAATTTAAATTCCATTGAGATTTCTTTGTTGTTATACACCAAATCACTTTTATGTGGTGTATATAATGTACTTTGACATAGTATACCATGAATCCATTTATTCTTCTGATATTAAAAAGTTTTGATTACCTCGATTTTTTTTTTCAAGTGTCTCTCTTTTGGTTAGAATCTCTAACTAAAATACCTTTTTTAAATGTTTTAAAGACTAATTCATCTTAATCTTGATCATTAATGTCCATGTTTTAAAAATGGTTTTAAGGATTTATTTATATGGACATTAAAGTTTTAAAATTAAAACACCTTTTAAATGTTTCAAAGTTGTATGGGACACTTTGATTCAAAAATCTATTTTTAAATGGCTTCTTGACAAATAGTGTGACTTTTAAATGATTTCAAGAAAAAGGGGGATATTTCCCTCGAATAGTTTTGATGATTATTTTCATCTATGTCAAAATCCTTCATTATTCTTGATTGAGGTTAATGTGATACAATAAAATATTCCATATTGTATCGAATGAGTTATGTTTGACTCTGGTTGTGCTACTTTTATACCATTCATGGTTTGTGGTTAATGTATTGACATTTCGTATGCTAGTTTTAATACGAATGTTTATGTTTTGTTTAAACCTGTTCATATGAGGAATGCATTGGACTTAATAAGTGACCGGTGGAGCCCGCTATAGCTCCTCGATGCATCGGTAGGTCTCATGAGACAAACTAGTGTCTTGGCACAAGGCTTTGGAAAAATCTTATTTGTAGTCTTGGCACGAGGCCTTGGCTATGTGGTTATGATAGTATGGCATTATGCATTCCATAATAATGAATGTGGTTATTGATATTGCATGTGATTATTCGACTAGTAGAATATCCATGTGAATAAGTAAATGGAATTATTTCATTTTTATCTTGCCATTTTATGCTGAAGTTCAAGTTTAAAAGGCTTTTGTTTTCGTTATAAATTTCCTTAAGTGTTTATGCTTATCTATGAAAGCATCTGCTATAATTTTTACATATTGAGCATCTGACCTCACCCCTTTCAATGTTTTATTTAACCCAGGATTATGAAGAAGTGATTTATAAATGACCTGCAGGGTTAGTATGAGGGGATATGAAGACAAGATGTTTTTTTATGATGTAATGTAAAACTTTATGAATGTATCTAGTGTTTCCAAGTCTACTAAACTAATCGGCCTTTCAAGACTTGATCTTTCTTGTGATCATGCCAATGTTGTGTAATAATGCACCGACTCTGGGTCACTGGGGTCGAGGCGTTACAAATAGAATTTATAAAATTTCAAAAAGTGGGTATTACTATTCATAATGGCTATTTTTAATAATATTTTAATAGCATATCATTGTTTAGTGAAACTCGGTATTGCATACAACACACGCTATCGAGGAAGGTCGTGATTGCGTGTAATGCAAGCCAAGTCAGGGTTGCGTGTTGTGCAAGACTACATTGTTATTTCGTTATAATAGAATCCAACCATTTTTCATTTATACATTGAATATATATATATATATATATATACTCAATGTTGCGTAGAATGACTATTATCCAACAAACTGGAAATTGTGTGTAACACAATCTAAGAATAGTGTTGTGTATACTGCAAGCTAATATAATGTTGCGTATAACACAAGATAGTCTTTTTGTAGCATAAATCAAATAAATTAAAAAGAATACTTATCATAAAATATGGGGTCGTTACATTGCTTCCTCAATATTATGGTTTCTCCAAAAAACCATTACTCCATGAGTTTTCTAATTTCTCAATACCTTCTTCCTTGGGTCAAGATTCTCGATAGGCTCTTCACAGTATGAAAAAAATAGGTTTCAGTTCTATTTATTCATAGGTGATTACATGCATTGGGTCGAGCATATATTTCTTTAACAAATACACATGAAACACATTATGAACTTTGGAGAGACTAGGTGGCATTCCTAAATATAAAGTTACATCTTCGATCATTTCCAAAATTTCAAACGGTGTGATATACCTGGGGATCAGTTTCCCTTTCTTACCAAACCGTCAGACACCCTTCCATGGAAATACTTTTATAAAGACATGGTCACCTAATTGAAATTCTAAATCTTTTCTCCAGTTGTCAACATAAATCTTTTTCCTACTTTGGTCTACATTAATATGGGCCTGGCTTTTCATTACCTTTGTAGTTGTCTCTTAGATAATTTATGAGCCTAAAAGCTTCCTCTCACCAACTTCATCCCAATAAGATGGATTTTGAAAACTCTTCCCATATAGGGATTAATATGGCACCAATTTAATGATAGAAAGGAAACTATTATTGGAGGAAAATTCCACCAAAGGAAATTATTGAACTCACATACATTGAAAGTCTAGAGATCATGATCTCAACATATCTTACACTGTTTGAATAGGGCTTTTAATCTATCTGTCAGGGGTGATATGTAGTACTCATATGAAACTCAGTATCCAAAGCCTTCTGGAGACGTTTCTAGAATTATGATGTAAATCAGGGATCCCGATCATATATAATCGATAGAGGTGCACCATGAAGTATTTCAACTTCAGTAATATAAATTCTTTCAAGGCTCTCAAGTGGTAAATCCAGTATTATACTAAGGAAATTTGTTTCTTTTGTGAGATGATCAACAATTACCCATATTGTATCATTCTTTATAGGTGTCCTCAGTAGTCCAGTGAAAAAATCCATCATAATTTCATCCAACTTACACATAGGAAAAGGTATAGGTTGCGTCACCCCTCTAGTATGTTGTCTCTCTACCTTAACTTATTGACAAACTAGACACCTTGACAGATAGTCAAAAATTTCTCACTTCATATTATCCCACCAAAAAATGTTCCTTCATATCACTATACATATTTGTGCTACCATAGTGTATATAGAAATTTGAGCTATGAGAATCATCTAACAGTTCCATTTTTAGCTTATGTAATTATGGAATGCATAACCTCTTTGAAAATTTCAGAACTCATTCCTCATACACAAAGTCCTCCAATATCCCATATCCTTAACAGCATTTATTTTCTTGTGTATATTCTCGTCATCATATTGAGAGCTTTTTATCTTATGTATAAATGGTGTTTTAGCAATCATTTGAATGAGGAAAGATGTTTTCCCATCCTTAACAATTCCCATATTCTTCTTTAGTAGATCCATAAATATTGGATCTCTCTCGATCCACGTTTGCATTATAAGTCCATGATATTTCCTACTTAATGCATCAACCACCTTATTTTCCTTTCATAGGTGGAAATGTATTGAAAAATAATAATCATTTAGAAACTCAAGCTATCTTCTTTGCCTCAGGTTGAGTTATTTCTGTGTGAAAATATATTTCAAACTCTTGTGATCCATATATATCTCACATCTTCCACTGTAGACATAATGTATCCATATTTTCATAGAAATTATTACAGATACTAACTCAAGATCTTGAGTAGGGTAATTATTTTCATGAGTCATCAACTCCTTTGTTGCATAAGCAATAACTTTATCATTTTTCATAAGGATGCAACCTAGTCCATTCTTTGATACATCACGGTATATCAGAAAACCATCATTTCCAAGTGGAAGAGTCAATATTGGAGCATTGAAAAATATTCTTTTCAATTCGTCAAATCATTTTATACAATCTTTCATCCATACAAACTTAACCCCTTTATGTGTGAGCCAGGTTAGTGGGTTAGCTAGTCAGGCAAAATTCTGAAAGAAACACTGATAGTAACCTGCTAAGAAAATAAAACTGCGTACCTCGATTATGTTTGTTTGAATGTATTATTCTTTGATTTCCTTTGTCTTTATAAGATCAACAATGATTCCATACTTAGAGATAATATGGCCTAGAAATGAAACTGATTGAATCCAAAATACACCCTTTATAAACTTCACATATAATTCATTTCTTCGATGATTTTCTAGAATAATCCACAAGTGATTCTCATGGTCTTCATAGCTTTTGGATTATACTAGGATATCATCAATAAATAACACAAAAAGTTACCAAGATATTCCTTGAAAAACATTATTTATTAAATCCATGAAAACGTAGGGTGCATTAGTCAGTCCAAAAGGCATCACTATAAACTCATAATGTGCATACCTAGTTCAAAATGCTATCTTTGGTCTATATTCGATCCTCACACATAGCTTATGATATCCAGATTGAAGTTAAATCTTTTAAAAGTATTTTTCTCAATGAATTCGATCAAATAAATCGTCAATTAGTGGAAAAGGATACTTATTTTTTATTGTAATAGCATTGATTTCCCTTTAATCAATGCATAGCCTCATGGATCCATCTCTCTTATTGAAAAAGAGGACATGGGCTCCCCATGTAGTAACACTAGAATGAATAAATTCATTGTCACCCAATTCCTCTTGTTATTTAATTACACTACAACAGAAATTGCCTTTAATGGTAGTTATGGGAACCACCGCTAAACCCTTTTTTAAAATGGTTTTGTGACAGTTTATAATAAACCACCACAAAAAAAAAATTCAACATTGATGACCCTTACCCCCAACCACGACCCCTTCTCACCCCGCGACCCCGCTTCCCCCAGTCCCCCGCTTCCCCCGTGACCCCGACCCCACGACACCAGTGACCTATATGAACCTAATGATTTGAATTATATGTTCAGACTTGTTTATGAATTTTGAAATCATTTTATATCCATACATGATTTCAAAGAATGGTTTAAGAGATGTTTCAATTCTATTTTGGAAAATAATACGTGTTTATCACTTTACGAAGAAAAGATTTTCAATGGAAAGTTGTGAGACCCATTTTAGCCACAGGTTATTAATGTTTCTCTTATCTGGAATGTAATACCTTGAGATTATTTCTTATATTGATTCATCTTTATATATTTTCTATTATTTGATGTGTTTAAGATTGATCTTGTGAGTTTATAAGGAGGTGATTCCTGAGTTTTTTAAAATGTTTTATATTTAATTCATGTAACGATTTATTTTTTCACACCACCATTTAACATTTCATAGGATTCCTCAGATTATTTAAGATGGATTGTGCATTGGAAAACTCTAGTATATTTTCTTGGATGAATAGGTAGTATTTTATGGATAAACAATGATGGATATCCAAAAAGGGATAACATTCCTTTAAGTTAGAGGTATTGTTTTTTTCATTTGATAGTGATGAAGTGATAAGGTAATTTATTTTTCAATAGTTTAATAGGACTACCATGGAAAATTATAGGTTCAGTAGTTTCAAGAAATGTTCATTGTCACCAACTCAAGTCATTATTACTTGATCCATAGGTCAATACCTGTGAACTTAGGATTCTTTTTAGGATCATTTTTTTGGGATTCCCATTTTTTTAAACTTTGTCATTTTCTTCACAAAATAATTTATGTCACCAATGTATTTTTTGTCTTTTTCTTTTCCTCATGACCTTAATTTAGTAGTTACAGCATGTGTACCTTACCCATTTTATTTATATTTTTTTAATATTTGAAAAAGGACTGTTAAAATATTTTTCGCATAGTGGTAATGGTTTGATATAAATGTGCCTTCAATATTCTCTAAAATAATTTTGAAAGAAGTTCAATTGAAATGTTAAAAATTATATTATAATAATTATTTGAGTGTTTTTTATATGAAATTTGAAACTATTAGATTTTTAAACCCTAGTGTTAATGGGGTTTAGAAATGTTTCTTAGGCAATTTCTCATTGTTTTACAAGTAAATCTATTTTAAAAAGATGTTTTGAAAACCATTTAAAATTTTGAAACATCTTTGTTGTTTTAAAATGATTATTTTTAGAGTATTTATTTTGTAGAAGGTTTTTATGTGGTTCTAAGAAATGATTTTTTGGTAAAAAAGAAACATCAGTTTTGGAAAAGTTATTTACAAATGACTTTTTTCATTTAATGACAATTAATAATGTATTTTTTGAAACTATTTATATTATTCTTTACAATTTCTCTTATATAAAATGAGTATTTCTTTATTTTATTTAAATATATAATTTTGTGTAATCGAATTGAATTTGACATGTATAGATTCTGGAAATGATAACCAACTAGGTTGTTTAGCACATTCATATTTTATAGGTCCATGTTCATTTGAGTCTAATTAATTCATTATGATCTTTGATGGGTCATGTGGAAATTAGATGGTGACATTGGGTCATTTAATTATTCTCAATAACAGTAGAGATTTTCTTTAACTTCGGGATTCATATTGGCCATATGACCTGTTTTATTTTATGCATATATTTTATATTTTTCTATTTATATATAGAATCATGTATATAACTATTGTATATTTTTTATCAGATGTTTCTCTATTCTTATATATTATAGTAAGGTTTGTTTGTTTTTGTTATAAATATCATTTCATGAGGTAAAAATCATTACCAATGTATGTTTTATGATTCCTAGGTACTAGTAACCTTCCTGTGGTTGTTGGGAATGACCTTGAATCTATGTGGAAGGCTGAGTTGGGAGAATGGTTAGATGGTAAACCAGGACAGATATATAAATCTAATATACATAACACCTTAGAGACATGAATTTTTTTACTAATTGTATATTGGTGAAATATTTATGTATTCCCAATGTAACATCCCATCATTGATTCTACTAAAAAGTGTCCCTGATATAGTGGATTATGAGGTCAGAATTTGTATATTGTTACTTAGAATTTGTAATCTTTTCTTTTCAGTAAAATGTAATGTTGTAGTGTTTCTCACTTAGAATCCATAATTTCAATCCAAACAACATAAAACCTAAGTGTTCTTTCGTACTGTCATTTACTTTAGTTTTCATAAATTTATTTTGTGTGTTGAAGTGAATGGTATTGAAATCATTTTAACATATTTTAGTGGTTTGGATGAATATAATTCTTCCAAGTTCCCGAATATAATGTTTAGAGAGAATTCCTTCTAGGATCTATTTACACCTATGTGATTCTGATTATCTTATTATGTTGTCCTGGAGGATAGTACCAACACCCCTCATTTCATCTCTAAATTCCCAACATGATTCTACTATGAAACTCCAAACACCAAGCCCAAACACATCAACTATTCTTCAAATACCCTAGTTTGATCCCTAAACCACATCAGTCGCATCTTTAACGACATTTTTGATGTGGTCTCCACCTTACCAAATTATTTTTTATGCATCAAAACTAGTAAGTACTTATCTAGATGAATTATACCAAAGGCGCACAATCCCACCCACCAATGCGCTATCATATCCCAACCATAATTCCTTAAAACTCAATGAATAAAAAAAATGTTCAATGCCCACACCGAAGTCTGAATCCGACTCTTAGTTCAACTCCAGGGTCAGATCCTCAATTGTCCCATTTAAGCATAACTCTCCACTCATGAGAACTAACACATATATGATAAAAATCACCCTCATGTCACACCACTACTCTTTTCTATGTAAATACTCTAAAGAGAGGTCTAGGAATTCAATCCACACAAGGTTTGTAGAACCTCAAAACCTAATCTCCCAAGTTATTTCATCATGCATTTACATGAACAACACCACTTATCATGCCTCAATACAATCATCCATCATTGTTTGTTCTATTGAAGATATTTATTATTTCAGCAGCTTTTTCTTAACCATTCATTTCCAAGAAAACCATTGGGATGAATATACTATATCATAGATGTTTTCTCATACCTTATGAATGATTTTTATATCCACATAGCTTTTCCAAATTAACAATGTGCTTTAGTTCTCATGGTAAAGTAGCTACCACATTGTTAGCACATTGTTTCTCTTTAATAAAGAAACATTCACTATCCTAAACACAAGAGGGTTCATATCTAACTCAGGGGATCATATTTATTATATTATGTTTCTGTAATCTTACACTATCATATATATGAATCTATTTCTCTATTTAGTAGTAACTTTGTGTTTTAAATTTTTTTATTATTGTGTAAGCACGTTGTGATATATATGGATAAAATATGGATAACATTACTGAGGAACAAACATCAGTATGTTAAGGGTTTGAATGAGTTTTTATATTTTTCAATTTCTAATTGATCCGTTGAAGGTACAATAAGATACCCATGTCCTAAATGTAAATTTAGAATATGGTTGAAGAGATATAATGTTTATGAACATTTAATACTGAAGCAATTCCCTAGTCAATATTTTTGTTGGATTTGGCATGGATAATCAAATGTTACAGAAAGATTAAGCATTGATGTTAATCAACAGAATGAGGTCCCAAGTTTGTTGACAATGGAAAATGGAATGAAAAACCTTATAAATGATGCATTCAGCACTGCAATACACCACTATCAGCATTAAAACATATCAGAACAACCAGAAGAGGTTGCTACAAATTTCAAAGTGAAAAGTGATATTTTTGAGACTATAACATAAGCTAATCAAGATTATAACATAACATTGGATCCTCCTCTTGATTCTGTGGAGGCAAATGTAAGATAAAACTTCATTGAGGAAAATGTGTTTCATGATTTAGTTGATGATGGAAATCAAGAACTGTATAGTGGGTGTTTGAAATATTCAAATCTTTCATTTCCAATGAAGGTGTACCATATCAAATGTCTATGTGGAATTACAAATAAGGAAATGTCCATGATATTGGAATTGATTCGTGATTCATTTCCTAAATAAAAAATCTCATAATATTTTTATGATATGAAAAAAGTTGTTAACAAGCTTTGTATGAATTATACAAAAATTTATGCGTGTCCCATGATTGTATGCTTTATTGGGGAGAGGATTCAAGTAGACAGAATTGCAAGAAATGTTCTTCTTCTACATGGCAGTAAAAGGGTGATGTTGGAAGTCTGAATGAACATAATTTCATGGATAAGAATAAAAGGAACACACTTGCAAAGGTTTTCTGTTACTTTCATTTGAATCCTTGATTGGAAAGATTATTCATGTCATCGAAAACCATTGAACACTTGAAGTGGCATTTTGTAGATAATAATAATGATGGGTTAATGAGACATCCATGAGATTCCAAATCATAGAAGACATTTGATTCATTACATCTTGATTTTTCAGCTGATCCTTGGAATGTTCGACTTGGATTGGCTGCCGATGGATACAACCCATTTGGGACTTTGAGTACTAGTTATCACATTTGGCCAGTTGTTTTGATCCCTTATAATCAACCTCCATGTATTTGTATTCAACAAACATATTTTATCATTTCGATGACTATTCCTAGAAAAAAATTCTTAGAAATGATATTGATGTATACTTGTAGCCTTTGATTGATGAATTGCAGGAGTTACGGAGCAACAATGTTGAGATATTTGATGCTTCTTCTAAAACAATGTTCAAAATGCATGCTACTTTAATGTGGACCGTTAGTGACTTCCATGGGCTTAGGAATTTATCTGGTTAGAACACTTACATGGGTTTGTCTTTTCCTATTTGTAACTTTGATTTTGAGCCCAAATGTCTACCTCACAGTAGAAAATGGTGCTTCTTGTGCCATCGTTGATTTCACGATGTATATCATAGATTTTGGCTGAAAAGATCTAAAATTAATGGTTCCATTTATCATAGAACACCTCTAAAGTTTTTAACGGGTTCTAAAATATGGACACAACTTGAAAATGTTGAAATAAAATTTGGGAAGGTTCATCATTTGAATGATAGCAGAAAATGGGATTGAAGTGCATCGTCAAGTGAAATCAGAATGCAACAATGGAATAAAAAAGTATATTCTTCAAATTTCCATATTGGGTATTTAATTTGTTGCGACAAAATCGTTAAGTGATGCATATTGAGAATAATCTCTATTATAATTTGATTTTCAAATTACTTAATGATCATGGAAAGTAGATGTATCATCTCAATGCTCGCAAAGACTTACAAGTAAGGAACATAAAACATGATCTATGGCCAGATGAAAATGAAAAGTATGCTCCGAGCATTTTTTCAATGAAAAATAGAGATAAATATACATTCCTTCGAATTTTAATGAATGTGAAATTATCTTATGGGTATTCAAGTAAGATCTCGAGGTGATTTGACTTAAAAAATCATAAGTTACATTGATTTAAAAGTCACGATTCACATATTTTGTTACAACAGTTACTTCCATTGGCATTGCGTACATTATTAACTGAAAAATTTATTATTGTTGTACTCCAATTTTGCACATTTTTCAGGCAATTATGTGGGAGATATCTATATCCATTTTAGCTTGAAAACCTCCTGGAGAGGGTTTTATTGACCCTTTGTGCAATGTAGACGATCTTTCCTCCATCATTTTTTACTGTCATGATGCATTTAACTGTGCATTTGGTTGAGAAATCTAAATTAGGTTTTCCCATTCATTATCGATGGATATATGCAATTGAGAGGTATTTTATTTATATTTTTTTGGTGTTAAGTAAACAATTTTTGGCATTTAAATAAATGCATAATATTATTACTTTATTTCATAGATATCTTGGTTATTTGAAAGCATACGTGAGAAATAAAGATCAACCAGAAGGATCTGTTGCTGAAGGCTATTTGGATAAGGAGAGTCTTACCTTTTGTTCCAGATATTTGGATTATATTGATACAAAATTTAATTAAGTTGGACATATTGATGACACATCAACTCAATCTAAAATGCATCAGAAATCAAAAATATTTCCTGCTATTGGCCGATCAGTTGGGAGGACCTCAAATGTGACACTGCCATAATTGGAATTATTACAGGCACATAGATATGTGCTGAAGAATTGTGAAATTGCAGATCCGTTTATTGAAGAGTTGAGGATACAAACAAAGAGACGAATGAGAGGCCTAACACGAAATGAGAAAGATATAATGAAAGTTGTGAATAAAGAGCTTATAGAATGGTTTGCATGATGTGTAAGTTCATAAATATTGCAATAAATATGAATATTAGTTTGACACATATATTTTGTAAATCTATTAAATTATATTTCTTTTTTCAGATCATGAATACTGATACTCAAGAAAACATTTGAGAATATTTGATGTTTCTTGCTAGAGGTCCTATACAACAAGTTAGAAAGTTATACCGTTAAAATGTGAATGGCTTTAGATTTCATACAGTCGATTGGGAAGTGGGTTTGAAAACACAGAATAGTTGTATATTTACATTTCCTGAAGTGGGATACTATGGAAAACTGCATGATATTATTGAATTAAACTACCACATATATTTTTATGTTGTTTTATTCAAATTTTAATTGGTCGATATTATCAAAGGTGTTAAATCGGATTCCTTGCAATTTACATCTGTGAACTTCTCTCGCTTCATGGAAATTGGTGATCGTGTACTGCATGATCCATATATCTTATCATCGTAAGAGAAAATGGTATATTATCTAAATGATGTTTTGGATGATGGTTGGAGTGTAGTTTCACATGTAATACAAAGATATTTGTATGATATGGTTGATGAAGTGGAAGATTTGACCTCTGAAATTGAATTTAATCAACAACAGGAAGCAGAATTATTTGTCCATCATGATATTGAAAATATTAGTCTAGTAAGGTTGAATGAAGTGGATGAATAAATGGAGTGGTAAAATGACATTATTGAAGGGGAAATGATTGTATGTATAATTATGTATTCATTCAGCAACCACTTGTTTCATTTCTACAGTCATTCATTATAATTGTTATATATATTTTTTCTATTAGGACTGGGCATCTATTATCATTTTTAATTTTTTTTCTGCAAATTTTTTTTGAAATATATATTTTGAACTTAATTTTATTTGATTAAATTACAGGAATTCAAAGGGAAAAGCGGTACATTATTTCATCTAGTTTTACGACAGATGACGATCCATATGGCTCCCTCCCCACGGCATCTGAGGCACCAGCTGCCTACACCCCAACACCATCTCCCCCTACACCATCTCTAACACCATCTATGGATGTCCCATTAGATACTAAGTCATCGAGACCCACTTTAGGATCCTCTGTAGTGGGGTAGTGACACGCCTCTTCCAGTTCATCATGGACATACTAGAGTGTCACTTTCATAGGTACAAATTTTAATTAAATAAATTTATTGAATTTTGTTTATACTAATTGTTTTCTCATTTAAGATGATAAAAATGCCACCATGGAGAAGAAAATAAAATGTTTAGATGTTTGGAATATGAATGGAGAGAAGATAGTCAGGCCATTTGATTCTTATGGGGTACCTACAGATGACGCCATGAGGTTACATGGCCAGATTCTAGGCCAGCTGGCAGCGGAGCCCATTTCCCTTCCTATTTATTATGATGATTGGGGGAATATGCCTCCAATATAGAAAATGATGTTTTTCACTCCCAAATAAATGTAATTTTTTTACATTATGGTTTAATTGACTGTCATGTTACTTATATGTTCAAAATGAATTTTTGTATACAGATGTTCTTACACTTTATAGTTGCTGATGTGATAGCACGGAAGTGAATGTTGAAAAATATTAGTAAGAAATAGAAATATTTAAAATGGAGATTGTGGTGCAATGTCAACAATACTTCATTGACAGTGCAAAAAATGTACGAGAAGCTACCCAGTGGGGTACCAAAATAACAGTGGAATGTTTTTGTTGACAGACATCATGATGAAAAGCAGATGGTATTGAACTATATATTAGTATATTATCCTCATTTTACATTTATAAATGTATATGAAGAGGAGATGAGATTGGATAGATTACTGTTAAATTGAAATTTATTTATTTCAGGATCTCTGAAGATAGAAATCATCAAACAGGGATAAGCAAGTCATCCCTCACACTACGGGCTCAAAAAGATTTTCTAGAAGATGAATGACATTGGTAATCTTTCAATTAGTTTAAATATTTATAAGACAATATTATCTGTTTAATATATTGAATTTTTGATTTATCTTTTCTTAATTCGGTCACAGAGTTTAGGGCATGAAGCATCCTGAATTGAACTGTCATTGGATGTTCACAAAAAAATAGATGGAAGTTTTGTTAATTATACTGCCAAAGAAGTTGGGGTATGAAGTCAATTTTTTATTATAATAACTTATTATCAGCTTTTACTGTGTTAATATATTTCTATATTTGATTTATAGGTAAAAATTAATGAACTATGGGATGTCAATCCTAGGCAGTCCTACTCAGTCTCCCTGGATGACCCAGTTACTAAAGTCCTTGGGAAGGAGCATCCTGGTAGAGTGCACGGGATTGGTTTCGGAACCGTACCATCTGAGGTCTTTGGCATGCCACCAGGAATTCTAGTTGCATCTACTTATGGTTTTATTCAGTCCATACCCAAAGATGTTCAGAGGGATATTGCTTCTCTAAAAACCATAGTTCAAGACCAGGGGGTTCAGATATCCGCTTTGCAGAAAGAGATGAATGATATACATCGGCAAATGAGAAGATATGCCCCCGGTGGTAGTACATCGACTGGTGGTATGCATGTAAATCAAAAAAATCAAAATCATTTTGTTTTGAAACTTTCATTGGTTTTATGTTTTAATATAAATATGAAACAATATTTAATTTTCAATATAATGTTCTTACAGGTGACAGAAGAATGTAGAGATAGAGGTAGAGAGGGTGACGATGCATCATCGGACCATGAGTAGTTGTATTGTTGATGTGTTGAACAAATATGGGAACATTTGGTTTGTAAATATAACATGTGTGGCACATAGTTTCCACGAAACATTTTCATGTCCTATCATTTCCTTGATTTCACATGTTTCCTTTTATGCATTTTATTTATTATTGATGTTTCCTTTTATGTCTTGATTTCTCGAGTGTGGGATACATCATTCTATTTAGGCCTGTGTTTGAATTGGTAGTCGAGATTTTGGATTACTAGGAGTTAAACCCATTGTTTATGTGTTGAACAAATTGGGTAATTTCATAGTGATCAAGGGGATAGTGTGGTGGAGACTTTGGTGAGGCAGAATTTGTAGACAGTGAATCATCATTCGTTTTTAATGGTTATCATATTCTGTTCATGATGATAAAATGTGGTCATATTCCATATAAAACATAGGTTCCTCTAAATGGGAGATGGTACTAAACCGTATAAAACCAGGATTCATTGTACGATGTGTATTGGATGATCTAAAAGTCTTACACTATATAAAATTTGGATTCCTCTTATGATAATTATGATATGTTCAAAAAAATTACCTCAAATAAAACATGGAATCATCACATTAGGTGAGATGAAAAGAATCATTTTCTTCAAGACATGACATTAAATTTTTCATCATGGTCTTGGTTGTATGATCTTACACTGTGTGCAATCATATTCAGGATTTCGTCATGGGTTGAAGGGCCTATTTTATCCTCTAACCCTAGGTTTTATTCACCACAAAAACATTCTTGATTCTCCCACCTCACGAATATATACTATAACAGTTTATATAAAGAGATCTATAGTTCAAGCATTATGACAATAAAGTATGCTCATACATCCATCACATAGGTTTATTCCTCCCTGGAGTTTCATCAAACATCTATTTCCACAATTTTCTAGAACTATGGGTGGATTGATTCCCATTTCCCTAGGATACATATTGATTCATATATCTTCTATCATTGAGCCTAGCTGATGATTCACCATGTAATAATCCATTACATAAGGTGTAATTACCCCAAAACCCTCATGTGAGCCTCTTTTTTGGCAATAATCTCATTTCATTTATGTTGACACATCAGTGGGCCAATATTCTCTCATTTCCAAATATGAAGAAGTAAATAATGGGTATATAGATGAAAAATACCTACTAAAATCCTACTAAGATGAATTTAAACTATATCATTACCCCGTGTAAAATATATATACCTATTAATGATAGATAATTTAACCCCAGACAAATTGATATTTCTCTTAAAGATAGATAATTTCACCTCTTATAAATTCTCAATGCCTAATATTATAATATGTAATTATTCAATATCATCATCCAAGAATGTAAACCCTTCTGGAGTTGGTATCCTATGACACCGTGAATCATAAAAACATGTGGATTGATTCTAATAATCATGATATAAGTAGTTACATATAAATATTTAATCTAGGGAACAACCCTATCACCGACTCATTATAGGTTTCTCCCTTTCCTATCTACTTTGGTCAAAACTTGGAGACCTTTAACTCAAACCTATTCCAATATTTGGAGCTCTAGGAATTTAAACTAGTTATAGTCACAGTAAATGTTGTATGATTTTAAACATCAAAGCCCAATTTCTTCAGCACACAATAATAATTAACAACCATACCCAATTAAATGAAATAATGATTCCTCATCTGGTAAGTGTGGGATGATAATAAAAATAATTACCATGTATAAATCTAATATTCTTCATATGATAAGTATGAAATGAACCACACATTACCTGTATAAAACTTGTATTTCTCTAAATATGAGATTATATGATATCATTTCCAGAGATAGAATCACTCCACTGACAATAGTCTCTTACTATTTTACACATAGAAACGATGTTTTTCTTGATGCCCAAAATGAGGAGACACATATTGATTCATGTATATTTCATCTTAGTCCCATTTCTACCAGCAACTCATCATGGGGATGTTTCCCTCTGGGCCAGGCTTGAATATTGTCAACCCACATGTTTAAATAGATCATTTCAGAACATAAGGAATTATCTCCCATGGAACATAATATTCTATATGGTACATCCCCACATACACTTGTGCAATTCACACATTGTACTATTTGGATAATCCTTACCCTACCAATCTGAAAAGGATCTCTAATGAAATGATTTATGGACAGAGTGCCTTACTTACCAACTCATGATCATTCAATGAATTACACTTACTAATAAAAAGCATATATCAGGCTTTGATCTCCATAAATAGTATATCATGATATTTTTCATCCTATCTTCAACCAGCTCATGTATCCTATGTTTCAAACATGGTCAATAATAATTCTATTTCTGTCGATTACTCCCATTTCAGTTCCCTGTTCTCAAAATTTGTAATTGTCATTGTGATATTTTTCAGGTAACTTCTTCCCCTCATTGGGTTCACCCCTATAATCAATTATAACTATACAAATATCCTTGATTTATGAATCAATCATGGCTCAACTGGTCTTTGGGGTTTGGAGGAAGTCCACCTCAAGCAAGGTTGAGTTACATGATCACGATATGGTCCTAATTATATAACCTTAAATAAGTATTCCATGTCCATGAATCACTAATCTAAAATAATTTTAAATCAACCTTAGAATGTGTGGTGTGGTGTTTTACCCATTCTCTATCAATTTAGGTCATGTTTTTTAGTCCTCCTCACTGCACATATCCATTTATGATGTTACAATATATTTTCCAAGCATCATGACCATAAATGTTTTACTAGTTGTCTCCATTATTCTTTAAATTTTGTGTGCATTAATCTGTTAGACTATTGGTATTTTTGGTTTGATTTGTTTTTCAGGGAAGTGGTGCAGTGGAAGCAGATTTTTTTTTTCTGGTCAGCTTTTCACGGCGGTTTTAACCGCCGCGAAAAGTATACAGGTAAGACAGTAGCGGTAGATAAAATCGCCACTAAATGTAAGTATTTTTTACATTTATCAGTGGTTAAAACCCAGCTACACAGTCACATCACCCGCATTCATTCCACAGTGGTTCTCATGGATTTAGTGGCGGTTTTACAACTGCTGGATTTTATTTTATTATCGACGGTTATAACTGCCGCTAATAAAATAAAATCCAGGGTTCGTAAAAACCGCCGGTAAATCAGTAAAACCACAAAAAAATGGGGTAGCTACGATGCTTTCTAAAAACTGACGCTAAATGGAAATAACTGCTGCTAATAGATTGTTGATGCCCAATTTAGCAGTGGTTTCTAGAAACCACCACCAAACCATGTAGCGGCTGTTTAAACAGCCGCTACATGCAAATATAACCACCGCTAAATGGTGTTTTTCTTGTAGTGTTATCTCCATTAATTCTACAGTGGACATTCGATTGGGAGTCTTTGATATAGGTATTTTACTAGGAATTAAATCAATAATGAACTAAACTTCTAGCTCTAAAGGATGTCTAGGTAAATTCTCTATAAATACATCAATGTATTCTTTCACTATATGTACATCTTTAATTTGATGATTTATCTCCTCACCCATAGGTATTGGGTTCATTTCCTCTACAAGAATTGCAGTAAATATAGATACTGGGGGTGTATATAGATAAGAATCAGATGATGAGGTTTTTACTTAAAAAAAATTGATTATACACCATTTTCAAAGATTGTAACTTCCTTATTCATGAAATAGATCTTTGCATTATAATTTTATTTCCAATTCAAACTAAGAATTATATCAAAGTTATTCATTGATATGGTGATAAGGTTAGAAACTAAATCATTTTTATGTGTCATGAGGGGGACTGATCGACATGCCTTTGTTGCAATGATGCATCCACTAGGATTGTTGACCGAAAATTCCTTCATAAAAAAATTGGACATGTCTAATTTTCTTGGAAAAATGGGAAGATATAAATGAATTCAATGATCTAGAATCAAATAATTCATTGGATAAGTTTTAGGAAATAATTAAAGTACCTGAAAAATTATCATTAGGAACTTCTACGACTGTGGTTGTAATCACATAAGCATTCCCTTGCTCTCATGGCCTTTTTTTAGGACAGTTTCCTAGTTTCTTAAGACACTCAATTTCGTATTGTCCCATCTCTATAAAATTTTATCATTGAACATTATTGACTGGTTTCTTCTCCTTGCATTCATTAGATCAATGACCATTTTCTCCAATCTTATAACAGACTCCAATGCCTTTCAATCATTTCCCAGGATGATTCTTTCCGTAGTTATCACATAATAGAATTTTTTTTCCCTTATTCTTATTTGGTGCTTCATCTTTTCCATGTCTATCAGAGTACCACTTCTTATCTTGGTTTCCCTTGAAAAAATTTTGATCTATCAAACCCCCTCTCTATTTTTATGGAACTTAATACAGTTTCATCATATGATGAAAATGTTTGAGATGACAGTGCCCTTTGAAGACATGGGTTAATACCTTCAATGAAATGATAAATCTTTTCTTCTAAGTCTTGTACATAATCTATGGAATACCTGGATAGTCTTGTGAAGGTATCCTCATACTCTACAACACATTATTCTTCTGTTTGCTTTAACCCAAGGAATTTCCTCTTGATTTTGGCTCATTGCTCACTAGGGAAATATTTGTCGAAGAATATTTCCTTAAAATTCCTCCAATCCATATATTCTATTTCTTCTTTCTTCGTGGTATTTTGGATCAATGACCACCATTTATTATCATCTCCCTTGATAAAATATACAGCCAACACTACCTTTTCATTTTCATTGAATTTTAATACCATGAATATATTTTCAAGGTACTTAATCCACTGCTCAGCTACCAATGGATTTGATGTCCCACTAAATGATGAGGGATTATGCTTCATGAAACAATCCAACATGGGTGTAGCATGGTTATTCATCATAACCTGAGTAAATTGTCCCAATATGGTTGTGATTTGATCCACTCCAAAATTGACTTTGTTGACTTGCTAAGTGAGAAAATCCCAACATTTTCCATGAGTATTTATTCCCATTCGTCCATTAGGTTCCATTTCAAAATAATGAAATGCACTATATTAGGTTATAAATAATAATTTATAATCTCAACCTAACATAAATAGAAATTCTATGAATGTCTGATCTCATAAACAACATTTATTTGAGGAAAAATTTACATTAAAATCCTTTATAATGGATTGTAAAGAAAATGTGAATTATCCTAATCATATCCACCGGGAGTGAAAAACCAAGGGTGATTAAAGGCTTGTTTTCATGTACCAGGATACCCAGGGTTAGGCCTGAAACTCCTTGTCATAGTCTTCACCTCTAGGTGCATCTGTGCAAGAGCCACCTCTACCTGTTTGTATCCAGAAAGAGATGAATTTTATATAAAGATCCACATAATCTATTCATTACCAAAATTACAAGATGTTCTTGTATTTTTGTCCTCAAATACTATCTTAGGGCCTTTTCCCTAATCTACATTTTCTAATCTAGTTTCTATGTTTGCTACTAAACTTTCTTTGATACCAACAGTAACGCCCTGACCCAAAAATCTTGGACCTGGTGCATTACATATTACATTGGCATGATTATGAGGAATGAAATCTCAAACTAATGATAACTATAGTAGTCTTTACAAAACTAGATACATAGATGTAACTCAAATTACATTGGTAATGGTAATAAAAACAATACGTAACAAAAACTAATAAACTTCATCCACAGAAACTAATTAAATGGTCTCCTCTTCATAACCACTTGAAGGTATACCAATTAAAGCGGTGAGATCTAATGATTAGTAAGAGATACAAGTATTGGAAGCATGAATCAACAATAACCAAATCATAAATAAATATGGCATGGTTAATAAATGAAAAACACACGACATTAATAAACTGAGAATGAACTTGCATCCATAGATTTTGTCATAGTGGAAATCTCACAGATAGTAATAACTAAAAATGAATAAATCGAATTCTTATTAATTGGACTACATGTATCTGACACATGATACCACTATAACATCGAAACAGTTTAAGTCTGTGGGTAGAATCTTGTCTGGTTTTTTGGAAACAAACTCGAAGTGTTTATCGCCAACTTATTTGTCTCATGAGACATGTCGATGCATCGAGGGTATATAGTGGGCCCTTCACATCACTGAATATACAAATAATTCATTATACAAAAATTTAATACAATTAAAATAAGCCCTCTAAATATCTTTATAGAGTAGAGGATATGGATTCATCAATATTTCCATAGTTAAAACAACATTTCATATAAACCCCGTATGTAAAATGGTATACATCTTAAGAAAATAATCATATCCAAAAAACCAGAATGTGGACATATAATATATTTACAATTTCAAATGAAAAATGATCTCAAATGGGCAGTGTATACAACACATAATAAATATTAGGTTCACAATACCAATTAAGTCTCAATGAAATGGAAATTGAGACAAAGTCACTTTCCACATTGTAATCAATTGAGTCATAGGAAAAAAAATTAATAACCACAAAATGAATCACAAAATACCATTCATATAAATATAATCATGATAATATATATCTAATGTAAGTACAAAATACACAAAATTCAATAAATAAGTGGTGAGTAATGGAAATCTCATAGAATTAAAAGGGAGATAAGAAACCCCTTACAAACATCTCGGCATGGTAACATGTGTTTTTATGAGGGATTAAAGAGAGGTAAAATGGAATCCCATAATTTATATGTCATAAGGTCAGTATTAGGGAGGTTAGAAAACATTCCCCATCATAAGGAATTAAAAATATAAGGACACAACATAGGGTGAATTATTGAACAAAAGTGACAGAGAGGATCCCTTACCTTATGCCTGACGGTGTTCTTGATTAGTATTAACGACCTAAATAATAAAATTTAGCTTAATTAACTTATAATTATAGAACCTAATAAATATTTAATTGATATATCATAACCTTTTTAGGTCCATTAATTCCCTTTCTAATGGGTTTAAGAGATTCAATTTTATTGTTTTTGGAAGGATTTTCTTCCTTGGTTTTCATGACTGGTTAACTTGTATTCATGAATGGAAGTTTGTTTGAAATGTGGTTAAACATACAGAATTGAAAATATATATTATTAGTGACATTATAAATGATCATATAATGACTTTGTATTATATACCTTGAGGATGACTCATTAGTTTAAAGTTATTAATAAGCGGTTGGATTAACTTGGCAGTTTTTTGCATAATGAACTTGTTTAGTATTATTATTTTTAATTATGAGTGTGTAAGGATTAAAGAATATTTAATAATTTAAAATACATATATTATGATATTTTTCAACTAATAAAAATGTTTCATAACCAGTCTTCAAGATAGTAGAAGAAATTTAAAACTTACCATCCTTGAATGTGATAAATTAACACATCTTGGACAATATTTTCATTTTTCGTGTAAGATTTTGGGGAAAAGAGAGATGATGATGAAATATTACATTAGAAAAATAAAATTACAGTCCATATAAGTTATGGGAATTATCATATCATTTGGATGTGGTGAGGTGAAGAGAGAGAAACAAAATAATGGAACTTGTAAATGATTTTGAAAGAAAAGAGAGGAGATGTTCACCTCTTGAGTACCCCTCGAGAATCTTTTTAAGGCATTTTTTTGGCCTTTTAGTGAGAGAAAAAGGTTGTGAACGTGGTAGAGGAGATTAGGGAGATATTTTAGTAAAATTTAAGGTTGTCTTGAAGCTTGATTGGTGTGGGAGGAATAGGGGGTGAGGGGTGGTTTATATAGAGGAGGGGAGGAGGGATTTTACATTATTTTAATCACTATTTTAATATTTTGGCTCATGAATATAAAAAGACTTGATTCATGTCATCCCAAATAATAATAATGGCTTGCGAGTTCCAACAAAGTGGCCTTACATCAGCCTTGAATCACTTATGATGCAGTAAATCAAGTATTTAGCATTTATCCTAATTTATCATATTTTACTATTCATCAGAAATTCAATAATTTCAGTAAAATCCCAAAAATTCACCCTAACAATTTATTTAAATTTAGAATAAAAACTGAACTCCATTTTTCAAAAATAATTTTCTAATTATGATAAATTTAAATTTTAATTAAAAGCATTATTTAATTTAAAAATACCTACACTTAAAATATTTATCTTTATTTTTAAGATGCATAAATTTTATTTATACATTCATGAGTAAAGTTTACATTCATAAGGTTCATATTTCTATTCATAAGGGTAGGATACTATTCATAAGGGTGTGTTACTATTCATAATGGTAAGTTACTATTCACTAAAAATTAACTTGATACTATCAGACTCCAAATATCACTCGAATCACAACCGTGTATGTCCGTTCTTCAATATTCAAAACACATAACTGGAAATTTTAAGTTTAATTTCTAGGATATTACTATCTCCTATATAAAAATGCTGTTTCAATGAAATGTAGTGATTTATTTAATATAGGCTATGAATATAAAGTATTTAAGAAAAACATACCATAAGATGTTTGGGGTGTTATAGTAAGGATGATGGATGTGGGGTTCCAAGAGGTATGTGAATTTTATGGATGGTAAAAACCCAATATGATTTGGGACCAAAGAAGCCTAAACCATAATACACATTCCTGAGAAAACCATGGAGAGGATCTCAGTTTATGTTCATAGAGATTAGACCTAAGGGATTGTGCAGCTTATTATTGTAGGTAGAAATCCTACCAAGAGGCCTAAGGCCATGTGAGGAATGCTTGATACCAGAAACAAGGAGTAATGTCGGCTTTATCCACCACATGTATATGTGTACAAAAAGGGAAAGGTAATAATGGTATTTTAAGGTCCTGATGATACTGACCTTCTTACTCGACATGTGTAGATTCACAAAGGGGAAACACTAGGGTTGTTAGAGTTCTGATAAAGCATAAAGAAATGGGAAGGATGTAAATAAAAACTTCCAAGGTTTGAATTATGGAAGGGGTGAATGATGGGTAGGATCTCTATTGACCATGTTCGCAACATAGGATCCACAGCCTCAATAATAAGGAGTGACGTAGGCAAATTCATAATTTACTTTTGACCAAATTCAAAACACAAGATTTACTATTTAATTCCAAAAATCCACTAGGGCATTGGCCTAAGATGAGAGGTGAGCTGAAGCAGCATGATTCCATCGCCATTAGTGTCTCCTTATGTATGTGAATGTTGATGTAAATTTGAACCCCAAAATACTCTATGTGTGAAGACGGGTTGGGTAAGGGTCTGCATGGAACTCGACACCCTAGGACTCATGCTCCAGCACATTAGAACATGTTAGTGGTAAGACCCAACTAGTCCCAGGATAAAAGACCCCAGTATCGAAAATAGTTTATGGTCATATTTTTTATACTGAAGGATCTTTTTTGAAGGTCATAGGTTATGATCCTTAGGGGTTTTAACCGCTGCTTGTGGGTAAAAATCCTACCAAGAATCCTAAGACCATGTGATCCATGCTCGGTGTGGGAAACAAGGAGTGATGTTAGGATTTCCCTATCATAAAGGAGATAAAAATAATGGAATGGAAATTATGAGTGTGAATTTCCCAACCATACTAACATTCTCTCTCAATGCATGAAGACGCATAGAGTAAAAACACTAGGAGTTATGAAAATAAATCAAAACCTAAGGAGGTGGACAATGTGAATCACGTTACCCAATATTTGTAACACAATGAGGGTGGCACGATGATAGAGGTTAACTATTGACCCTATTTTAAACACAACATACATATCATGGTACTAGGTACGGGGACATAAAAATGAGTTTCGACCACTAACCATGTTTGAAACATTGTAATTTTCTCAAAATGTCATCCAATGGCTTTTCGGGCATTGGCCTAGGATGGTAGGTCAACCGATGCGGTATAGATAGGCCATTAGGGGGTCCCCTTAGATGCGAAAGATGAGGGGGGTGTAGGTAAATAAATGTGTTAAATATGTAGATTAATTGATTAATGTCCCTATGGAATCCAAAATTCCATGTATTACACCATAACATATTCAAGCATGTTAGTGTGAAACATCTATAGGCAGGATCAGATCTATCTTTAGGGACTAGATTTTTTGGGGGGAGCGAAGACCAAGATGGAACTCGAGATAAAGGACCCCGTAGTTACGAATAGTTTAAGTTCCTATTGGTTGGAATATATGGATCCTTGTTTAAGGTCATGGAGTGTGGATCATAGGTGCCTAGTTTTTAGTCATGGGACAAGTACATATCTATGTTTTTTAATGTCACGTGGTAAGGAAAATATGTTTTTTAGTTTACTATCATGTATCTTGGACAAAATTGGAAATATATTCATACCAAAGTATAAGTATGTGGGTTGGGAAATAACTTGATGTGAAAGGAGGCCAAGGATTTCCACATCACGACACACGCTCTCAAAGGGGAGCTCAGGCCAAGTGGCCAAAAAGCATTGTGATCTTGTGGCTAGGATCCGAGACAAAATGTTTGGGCATCTCTACGTATCCCATGAGGATGGAAATCAAGTCACACGTAGTTCTAGAATATTGAATGGTGAATTTAAATTTCTAATTGGGGGTGATATCCTCTCAAATGATAATATCATAGTTATTATTCAATTTATCTTCATGCATCTAGGACACTAGAAATATTAGTCTATGGTCATAGAGATAGGAACATAGGATGGAATTTACATTGTGAAGATGTGTAATGTAGTGCAATGAAGCAATTTTATGTTAAAGATAAACAAGGAGGTATACTCCACAATAAAGATCCTGGAAGAGGACTCAGTTTAAAGGTCCAAAAGGTTTTCAATTCTTAATCTCAGCCCAAATATGGAATATTTGTTCATCGATACATATCCCATAAAGATTTAAATCAATCCAAATATAGTTATGGAGGTCCGTGGAGTTTAACATCATGTGGTAAGAATGAGGTTCATGAGAGATTCTTAGAAAGGAACATGCATGGGGAAATTTATATATCCTGATATGAATGAGGACCATAGAGGTCCACACCACAGCACACACTCCTGAGGAAACCCATTGGAGAAGGGAAAAAATGTAGTGATTATCTGGTTGGCCCAAAGTCAAATTTTTTTGTCATAACAACGTATCCCATAATAATGGTAATCAATCATGACATTGTTTTCTATTTCCATATAGTTTAATGTCATGTGGTAAGTAAGAGGTGGAAAATATATCAACCCATAAATATATGAAAACACAGGATGAATTACCCAATGTGAATGAGGGAAAGGAGGCCTACTCCACACCGTATGATATATAAGTGACTCACACATAGTTTAGATTCATGATGTATAGACTTAGGAACCTTGTTTAACATCATGTTCCTAGAATATTAGAAATGTGCCTTTTAGGGTCACGCAAAAAGGACCATCAGTGTTGTGAAATTTAACATCATCCAGTTAAGATAGTGGGTTTCTTAGTTTATGTTCATAGAGTTTAGACCATATGTGAGTGTTCCCAAAAATGTATATGTAGTGTTGTATCAAGATAGACCCAACATTAATGAGTACCCAACAGGCCCGAAATTACACAACACATTCCTAGGAAGACCCCACATGTATTTTAAAGTTTTTATGTTTGTACATGGGTTCCTAGTTTAATGCAAACTTCCTTGGAAATTATAAATGTTACTTTTAGGGTCATGAAAAAGGGACCATCAATGTTGTGTAGTTTAGCATCTTTATAGTAGGTTGTAGAAATTTAACATCATGAAGAATGATACTGTATACAGTTTAGGGTCATGTATCTTTGACCATGAAGTAGTTTAATGTCAGGAAATATTATACTTCATATAGTTTAGGGTCACGCTTCCAAGATGATGCAATAGTTTCATCAATGAAAAATAAAAAGGTTTATGAAAAGAACTTCTTGAGGAACATGCCATTGGTGGGGGGAGTGATTGAATCACCATACATGGTAACCAAAGAGTATACACCATTTGGGTAGACCTTATGGATGAAATAAGGCCCATCCCAATTAGGTTCTAACTTTGGTGGCTTCATAATAGGTATCAGTGGAATCCTTATATCCAATACCATATCACCATGAATGAAGGATCAACGAAAAAATTTCTTGTTGAATTCTATAGCTATCTTGTTCTGGTGCCTCTCTAAATTATACAAGGCATAGAGCCTGTTCTTGTCGAGATATTTTAGTTCCAGAAGACGATATTCTTATAATTTTTTTAACTCTTCTAATCGTAGACATTTTTTCAGAGCAACGGAAAGTGAATCTTGATAGGTAGGTCCACCTCTATTCCATACATATGGGAATATGGATTCACCTTGGTAGAATTATGAGTCATCATATAAGAATCCCAATGATCATTTGGGAGCTTCTTAGGGAAACTTCTCACAGTTTATCCCACTATCTTATAAAAAACATTTGATAGGGTCTTTTTGAATGCCTCAATATATCCATTTTATTTCACATGGTAGAAAGAAGTGTGTAGGGACCTGATTCCATATTTGGCATAAAATTTCTTTAGCTCAGATTCCTAGAAGTTGGTTTAGTTGTTGGTGAGAAAAGAGTGATGTAATCCAAGTAGATGGATGATTTTTGAGATCATGAATTCAAAAATAGACTGGGGTTTGAATTCCTTGAGTATAATCTCTTCTATCCAATTGAAAAAAATCCACTATAGTTAGGATGAACCTACACTGGTGATATTTTTCTAGTAAATATGGTCTAATGACATTATGTCCCCAATCCACAATGGTACAACAGTATTTTGTTGTGTGGAGGGTCTCTATAGTTTGATGAAATATGTTAACATAGATCTTAAATGGGTGGAGCCTCTTGGTTAACTTGATACAGTCTTAGACCATTGTGGGATAGAAGTGGCCCAACCTTTGAATCTGGTGGGAGAGATTCATCCTTGTTTGAAGAGAACCAAAATACCCAACATGGAATTCCTATATAACTTGGTGAATGTAGTATCTTTTAATTTAGTGGAGATGGGTTTCATCAAATCCATATTTTTAGAGAGTATATTCCTTTTTGGGACCACTTACGAGGGTGAACTAAATTACCCAATGACCTACTTGCTCATGTTCTGATATATCCAATGGGAGAATGAAATGATGGAGATAATAGATGAAATGAGTTTTCAAATTAGAGTTTTATTAATATATAGGGGGATCTAGAAGTACATTTGTGTATGAACTAGTAGTAAGGTAGTTTACCTACTCATTATCATCATCATCCAAACTGACATGGGCGGTGAATCTTCAATGCACCACAAGAATGAACAGATCATCTTGGTCAGGCTATGTCAGTGAATAAGCTAGACATGACAGGGAATCATCTTGACCAGTTTGAAACTATGGAACATGATTCACCTCTAATTGAGAATTTAAATGGGCCATCAGATGGTGTGCATGTGTGAGAAAGGGTACGAGCTCAGGCTTCCTAACGATGTAGTTACCATTGATCTAATTTTTGAATCAATCGAATTATACCTTTACATGCAGGTGGGGAAAATCAATATCTAGAGATAAACCTAAACCAGTGATGAGGTCCTGATATTGTTTCTTTTTTTGGTGCATCCCTCTGATAATAAATATAAATAAAGTAGAACTTCTTTTGTAGACATGATGAAGATGATCCCCAGGCCTACCTCATTGATCTTGGGATCATTGATCCTTCTAATGGTTGGGCCCTAGGATGCACTATAAAAATGCATTTTCCCACAAGGAATATCAAGATCCAATGAGAGGATAGAATCATATGGGAAATAAACATCCAGAGGAATTTCCTCAGGGGAAGATGAACGACCATGAAATCTACCAATGCTTGACCCTTAAAAACCTTCTATAGAAAAAACTTGATGTTGAACTACTGGATAATAACTACCCAATGAGATAGATGTCCTATAAACATGTGGTGGGTTAGAATGTACTTAAATAGATCCTCATGAGAACTAATTGTATCTCATAATGCTTTATGTAGTGTCAAAACTTCTAAACCATGAAAACCAGTGTGGGACAGCTCTTCTTGATGGGAGAATATATAGACATTGTATCATGGAGAATGCGACTGAGATAGTACAAACTAATATTTCTCTCTTATTCATTCTTTTTGGAGAGAAGGGTTCCAAGGGATAATTCTAGTGTGATCACTTAAAGGACCAGTATATTTCTAGAGATGATTAGTATCAAGACTAGAGGTTGTAGAAGATAATACTTGATTTCCTCTAAAAAGGTATGACACTATTCATCCCCCTTGTAGATGACACCATTCTTCATGAGTCTGGAAATTTTCTTACACTCACAAGCTAGATTCATGATGAGTCAGCATATGTTGGTTATGTAGCCTTTAAATCCTCAAATCTATTGAAGGTTTCTTATAGGAGGTATTTTATTGATGGATTTGATATTCTCTGGGTTGATTTCTATCCTCTAAATTTGGAAATGAAATAGAGTAACTTCCTAAAGGTAAACCTAAGAGCACATTTAAAGGGGTTAATCTTCATATTCTAGGAGTGAAGGAAGCCAAAAACATTCTATAGGTCTCTAAGATGGTGTTAATACTAGCCAAATTTGACTGCCAAATCATCAATGTAGAATTCCTATAACATCCTAAGGATCAGCTTGATGATGAGGTGCATGGAATGATGATAGGTAGAACCAGTATTATTTAGAATTAAATGAATTACCTGATGCTATAAGGTATCCTACGACACTCTGAAGTTAGTGGAGTCTTTATATTCAAGCTATATTTTGATCTGATTATACATGGAATACTGATCAATGAAGGATAGATTCTATATACTAGCGATGGAATATATTAGAAACTCTATTATTGGAAGGGGAAAATCATCCTACTGATAGTGGAAGTTAATGTCCCAAAAGTTGATGCAGAATCTAATCTGTTAGTTCTTCTTCTCAAAGGGAATGATTTTGGTTAACCATCTAGGGTATTGTAATTCCTTGATGAATTTGGATTTGATGAGATTATTAACTTCATCTTCAACCATAGAACCATGAGAGGGGTTCATTGACCTAGTAGGATATTTGATCCCATGATGACTCCTTGGGAGGCCAAGGTGATGGACTGATACCTGAGGGTCTAGTCTTGGAATCTCATCATATCTATAGGAAAATCAATCATAATGATGCTTTAGGAAATCCACATACTATTGTTGTTCCCCTGCAGGAATTACTATGTTGATCAGTATTGGCCGCAGATCTATCTCAGTTCTAAGGTTTACATAAACTAACTCAATGATGGTCGTGGAGATTCCATCTTTGAATGAGGGAGGATCATCTTTTAAGTCCTCTTCAACATCTGAGATAGTGGAATAAATGGGGGTAAATGGTTCAAAAATTCTAGTGGATTCGAGAGGATCTGGATTCCTACATGGGGGGATGTGGAATCTTCACAAGGAGACCCCTACACTGCTGAAAACATGGAAAAAAGATCATTGACATAATTCTATCCGGCCTTCGACTGAGGGGTCTATGCTAGATGATGTCAAAGCAATAGTGGAAGGTCGATTTCTGTCGATTCAACCAAGCTCGATAGATCAAGTAGGTCTAGTGAATAGTTATAGCCATAAAAAGAACATATCTATACCTCACAGGGGTAGGGGGTTCAAAGATTACCCAAGACTGACCCATGTAAGAGTATGGGGTATCCTTCCGATATTCCTTGTACCTATGAACATTTCTACCCATATTCTCATAAAAAAAAGAAACGTCCCAAGTCTGGTGCTTTGGATTCCAACTAATGAATCGGGAGGAAAAATGCATCATCCAAATCTATCTATTAGTCACCTACAATAGTAGTTTATTCAACCATATTGGTATAATCTTTCTTTTCCTTTATTTGTTAGTAATACACATCTATATAGAATGCTTCACAAGATGAAAGGTTGGAACATCAACTGTGATAATGCCAACACGACAATTGAGGGAGTACATGAGGCAATGGTGATTTGAGGTGGGAACCGCTGCATCAATATGTGTCTAGGGTCTACCCATTACGTAATTATAGGTGGTATCCTATGAGAAAAATATGAATTTGGTGTTAGAAATAATCCCATCGAACTGGGTATTCAAGAATATTTTTCCACATAGCCTCTGCTCCGTCCTATCATAACACTGAATTTTCTGGATAGAATGACTTTCTCTGCTTCAATCAGTCCAAGATTTTAGATTTTCCTGGATGGGATGAGATTGATCCCAGAACCTGTGTCGAAGAGATAATGAAAAAATTCAATTCCACTGAACTAGCATGTGATGTATAAGAGGTGGATATGGCCCTTCACAAGAGAACTCTCAACTTCTCTAAATAATGTGATGTTGCTCTGTATTTCTAACTGCTCGACATAATCTATGTGGAAAGTATCATCTTCTGAAAACCCTATTTAAAACTATAGGGGGATCTTAAAGGCATATACATGGGATTATAAAATGACTTTTTATAGATTTATGGACTTAATAATCGAGATAATTGCAGGAATACTGTAAAGGTGCTTAAACACATCATACTTCATTACTGGGAGCACATTTCTACCAATAGGAGGTTGCTCTTTGGTAGAAGGTATGATGAGCATAGCTAGTTGAATTAGTGTATTATATCTGGAACTGGGAATGTAACATTTCTCAATAAATGGACCACCATCGATCAAAATTTGCTATATATCAAATGGATGACCGTGGATATTCTGCCTAATTAAGTATCATGATCGGTGGTGGGATAGAATATCACAAAATGGTCTAAGAGGATGATTCCTATTGTTCTCTATTATGAACCTACATTATTGTATTGGTATCATTCATGGTATTGATCGAGGTGCTGGCATGATTACTCCATAGATTCACATATTTGTTTCCCCATTGATTATGGTATCAACCGATGACAATAGGAGGACTTTCCTAGTATCCCACATTGTCAGGAACCACATAGGGATCCACCAGCTCGGTGGTATTAAGATAGGCATACTCTTACTCATCATTCTAGAAATATTCCAAGGTTGGATGAACTCTGAGCAGATCTTCATCTCTGGGGGAATCAAATCACTAAGAGTACAAGATTGCTTTGGCAACAGTGGGGACTCTTTTTTCCCTTGCAATGTCAATACCTGCTCTTCCAATAAGTATAATATTGATTTGTGGATATAGAGGAGGTAGCTGGGGGAGGTGCAACAACAGATGGTTGCTCAGGTCGATTCAAATGAGTTTGGATGAAACTGTGTTCATGAGAAAATTCCCTATGATCCAACAAATCATCATACTTCTAAGACCCTTGGCTAGAAAACTATTTCCACCGACTTCTTCTATCGCCATTATTCTTTGCCAAAATGCAAGCTACTTATTCCATGGTAGAGCCCAATCATACTACATTGTTATCAACTAGTTCCAAAAGATATTCCATGAACACATATAATTTCTTAATGGGTTTTCCAAAGATTATATGCTAAGGGAAGTAGTTGGAGTGATCATTAACATCCTCCTCTTTAGGTTTCCTACATTATAGTAGCTTCAAAATCCCCTGATCAACGTAACTATAGAAATAATCTGAAACTTGAGCCTCATTGAATGAATATGTTTAGTTTCTCTGATCTGGATAGGGATATCTAGGAGCCTATCCCTTCTAAGGAGATGGATCTTTATGGGGGGATGGAACCTAATTATTCTTCCTTGGTGGTGATGGTGAAATACGTGATAATGCCTTCTGATATTGTGTCGGTTGAAGCTGAGTATGTGGTTGGGCCTGAGGCTATTGTCCTCAATGAGAATGTGGGTGAGACTCTGTTGGTGAAAACTATAGTAGCCTAGGGGGCTCTATATATATGAATAAAATAGTCTCTACCTTGGATTCTATTATTGTAGGTGCTGGATGAGGTAATGGGTATTCCTTCTTATCCTTCTATAAGGCATCTTCTAGGCACTTAGATTTTTTAGAAATGTCTTGAAAAACAACTATAAAATTTTTAGTGATCAATAATGGGATCATTTTAGTCTTCATATTTCTCACACACATCGTTATTAGCTGCTCTTGGGTTAGTAGCACATCGAGTGAATATATGAGGCCTTCTCACCTAGTGGAAAAGTCTAGAACTTTCTCATATAAAAATTTCATGTAATTGAAAAGGTTAGAAATAATTTTATAAAAGGTTGTGGAGATGAAATCATAAAGAAACATCCTGTGAAGATATTCTCAACCAAAAATAGACATAATGGGTAGCTGACTATACCAGTGGAATGTAGACCCGTCTATTGTCTGTACAAAACTTCAAGGCATGGAGACTTCTTTTTTTTCTTAGGCATTCCTAGAATGGGTCCACAGTATGATATGATGTGGTCCAGATGCTATGGAGGGTCACCCATCCCATTGAAGGGGGGGAAGGTTGGATTTCCAAATTTTGGGGTTTCTCAAATATTGTCCACCAATGATGGATATGGAATTCTATTAGGCCACATATCATGTTATCAAGGCCTCAATCTGGGTATCAAGAGTGTTTATCAGGTCATATTACTAGGGTTCTTGTCTGGATGAGAATCCCTAACAACCAGTGCATTGAAAGGGTCATCAAAATTATAATAAGACTCAACGACTCATGGAGTGGTTGGTGGAATGGCATGTGGAGAATCCTATGGAATGACATGTGGAATATCTTGATCTGAATTATAAAGAGGGTTATCATAATGATCAGGTAGGTTTAGTGATGGGTACCATGAACGTTTATCATAGACTCTAACATCCACCCTATCAGGATGTATGATATTTTTCATATCAAACGAGGGAAGCTAGCTGAGAAAGACATTAT
This sequence comes from Viscum album, assembly GCA_963277665.1. NCBI lineage: Eukaryota > Viridiplantae > Streptophyta > Magnoliopsida > Santalales > Viscaceae > Viscum > Viscum album. Next base: position 550,771,362 of record OY728148.1, read on the forward strand.
GATTCCCCTACTACCTCAGTGGAGTAGGGATAGGATTATTTTTATGATTTCCATAATCTAGATTTCATTTTTCAAGGATCATAGTAAAGAGTTAATCAATGAACCTTCTTTGTTCTGATAACTACTAGAGTAAGGTAGCTGTAGTGAGGTTCACCTCTATCTCTTACACAGTATCGGTCAACTCATAGGGTATGAAGGTCCCAATATAATCCTTACCTTTGTTAGCATTATTATTGATAGGCAATGAGATGAAAGAGTCCACGAGGTCACATATCTACCTCTATAAGTGAGTAAAAATACCTATACAAGTGTCCACCTAATGCTGTAATATCCTAGGGGAGGGTCCTCTTCATCGAAACCTACTTTAGTGTCCCTCTCCTTGAGTTTTCTAAGCTCCACCATGTTTATCATGACTATGCCTAGAGGCATATCCTGAATGTCAACAAATAAACCTGGTGTCTCAAGATAGGAATGTAGAGAAGAGCATCATACTACTCCAATCCTCATATATATAAATGTTATAACACATCCTAAATAACTCTATAGAGTATGATAAATCAATTAACTAATCGTTGCTGAAGGGTTCGGTGGTATGTAAGTGATACAGGGTATTGCGCCACTAGGAGTGCTACCAAATGAACCATACGAAACTGCTGGTTAATGTCTTCACAATAATCCTTCTTTTTGGGTAATCCAACTGATAGTTGCAGAGGGAGAAATGAGTCACCCATATGGTCTGGTGAAAGCATGAAACCCTTTCTTAGGTGAGCGACCCTGGTATGTCATATTCAGAAGTGGAGATCATATAGGACATCTCAAGAAACTGATCAGTAGTGAGGATATCCCACAACCTTATAAGTTTGGAAGTAGGTTTTGATTCCTCTTTTCCCTATGATTCAATTTGGAATGGTTGAGGAACTGGAAATGGCACTGTGGTAGATCATTATGGTGGTGTATTGACCATTGGAGAAAACATTGTGTGAGATGACTGAACGCCTCTTACTGGGTCATCTCTTATAGGTGGTACCATCCACATCATCATGTCCTTATAAGATGGGGTGCTGAACGCCACCTAATGTCTGAGTGCAGTGGTTCTTGGAGGTGGATCTTGTGGGTGATTGTTAGCTATCATGTTCTAGAATCACTCTTAATTATCTCTTGTTGAGGTAGAGAATGAAACCGGCGATGATAGGGTGGGATACATGGAAATACCCTTGAAGGGAGAAAAATATTCTTCCTCTTGCATGTACTTGGAAAGGGATTCATCAATGTAGTGCATCTCACCTAATGATATGATGAAACTGAAAAGTTGGCCTCTTTCCTTATACTCTGATGCAAAATACTAAGTGAATTCTCCATCAGTGGTTCCCATTCTACTTCTGAATCAGAGAATCAAACAAGATTCACCATGACTTGGCACTTCTAAGAGTTATTCCTTCATTGATGATGGTTCTCCCTTATTCCTTTGGAATGTTACTCAGGGTAGGGAACATTTTTTGCATGAGTGGGGACCTCATGTTGTTGGTTGATTGTGAGGGAAGGACATCTGATTTGATTTATTGGGGTACGGGGAGGTCCTTTGTACTTGTTTTCGTCGAATTGGGGAGGACCTTCAATTGGAATGCTATGAGAGTAGGTAGGACCTACACTTTGGTGATATAATGTGTGAGGGTCACCTGGACATATACCAAATGGGATATGGGTAGGGCCTCTATATTGGTCATTGGACAGGTAGGGAGGACCTCTTCTTGAACTTGTGAGAACATGTGTAGGACCATAATGTTGGACTCATGCGGCATAGGGATGACCTCCGTGTTGGTTGGAAGTGATCACATGAGGAGGAAAATCATAATGATCATGGATTAAGTGGGTAGGGCCTCCTCTTTAGTTGTCATTAGAGTATATAGAACCTCCACTCGGGTTGGATGTTGTACAGGGAGGGCCTTTGTAAATGCTGGTAATGAAGTGAGGAGGGACTTTAATTTTCTCAATGCTAATGCAGGGAGGAACTATTCTTGAGATAGAAATGACATGAGGAGTATCTCCACATTGGTGGTCCATGAAATGGGGGGGACTCAATTTCTAGAACCATAGGTGAGGGGAGGACCTTCAGGCCATATTTTGACAAGGCGGGAAGGACCTTCACTTAGACAGATGCTGGGAACATTGGGAGGACCTCCATATTGAGAGAGAGAGTGGGGAGGGACTCTACTCTTGTTGGAAATTGTTTTGGGAGGGACTTATTATTATATCTCACCGTCTCATGTTATCCGATGAAGACTTTTGGTGGTTCTGGTGACCAAAAGAGTTAACCTGTCCTGTCTTTGGGGCGACTAAGGCCTTGATTCCAACTGGAAACTGGTGAATCTATGCTTTGTAGAGGTAGGGACATGATGGAATACACCAGAGGAGGCATAGGTCAAGGGAAATATTGAAGGATATTTCCCCTCATGGGAATATTCTTGAGGTTATGCTCGGCACTAGCATCTGGTTATCTAGACTGGGGCTGGTGGAGAAAGGATATAGAGCACCTTCTCTTCATCCTAAGAGACCCATTGATGGAATTGATGAGGCCAAGTGAAATACAACCTTGGTGGCTCCTGGGTGATTATCATGGTCAGGATGTCTTTGATATCCCTTACCTCATTGGCGTAGGGGAGTGATTCAAAGGATTGCTCTAGGGAGAGGCTCCTGAAGCGGTTGGACATGTGAATGAGGAGTAATGACTCCTAGTGCAGCCCTTGGGGCAGTAGTGATGGTGAGGCGAAGAAGCCTCCAGGTCCTAGAGGGCCATGTCCTTTGTGGTAATGAACCCCTACTACTCGTAGCAGTGTATGAGGGTGTCTATCACCCTCCTCTACACAATTTTTGAGGGTGTGATGGGGTGTGTGCACCCAGTAGACATGGTATTGGCTAAAGTCATGGTAGTGGTGGGATTGTGAAGGTTTTTTTCATTGACGTTCCTGATTCAAATACATCTACAGTGTAGTGGAGGTTGGTTTTCTATAGCTAGGGACCTATAAAGAAGAAAGAATTATCCATCAATATGGATACATGGAAAGAAATTCCCAGTTCCACAAAACCGTCCAATCCTCTATGATTGGAAAGAGAGATCCATGTTAATGAATTCATAGGCTGTATCACCCAAAGATTAACTTCCCAAAATTCTAGTAAGTTTCACAGCAGGATCATAATTTTCATGGTGGGACCTAGCACCACATAGTTGGATTTGATGACATGCTTATCTATCGATGTCTTGAATGCTATTAACTCCCATATTGAGTAGAATAGATTCACTTCACTCTCACCATTTATATTTCTAACACTTTCTCCGAGTTTCAACCTCGTCATTTTTTTGATGTATGGGCTACACTTTACACCCCACTCTCACTTTCCAAAGGTGGGAAACGTTCATCGCCTTCTCACCAATGTCTTCTCCTTGATCGAAATGGGATAATGAGATGTTGGTTTCACCTTCAATGGATTCTTCCTCATAATTTTTCACCAAGTTTGGGTCTCAATTATAAATTTGAGTGGTAGTTCATGAAACTCATTATCATTTCCATCTCTTTGTGGATGATGATTAATTACACCGCTTCTAGTCTCAAAAGAAACATTTATTTAGAAAAGTTATCATTTTGGGAATTGATGGAATATCTAAATGATGGAACATTGGTGGGAACCTGAATTATTCTTCATGAGAGGTATTGTAAAAGGAACAAAACCCGAGGCATCCTATATAAATCACATGTTATATTATGCCTTATGAATGTCTTCCATGGTTTTCCTTGAGAATCCCATGTTTAACATGGGGTAAGATGCAAGATTAACATCCTAAGGGGATATGTTAGAGAGATCGGAATGTCCCATAGGAACATATCAGAGAGGTTGATCCCTAAGAGGGAGTACCTAAAAGGATTAGTGGATGGAGGAATCAAAACATGCAATGAGATCATACCCAAAGTGGTGTGTCTTAGAATCCGAATATTTCACACTATGAAGGCTAGTCTAGACACCAATGAGGACAGATCAGAGATATGAACCTTGGTGAGGGGGGAACAAAGTATTACCATTGTCTAGGATTAAACCTCATAGAGAATTCTTATGTACCATGTTTAGAAGACATGGATGAAAACACACATAGTTCAAAGGGCTGTTTTGGACCTTACACACTGATATTATCCATTAAAAGAGGATTTCTCTTGGTTGGATTGTGTGGATTGTGTTGGGCTTATGCACAAAGTCTGCCTAGGTTCTACTAGAAGTAGTGATGATGTGGATGGGGCTTATGATCTGAGAGGACAAAATGGATGGCATGATCTCATCATGATGTGGTGGTCTGGGTAAGAATCAAGATGTATATAGAGGAAGTGTAGAAATGGAATGGATGGAATGGAATAAATGTGGAGGGTGATGGGATTGAACAACATAGAGGATTCCTATGTATCCCAGTAGCTAGGAATCAAATTACACATAGTTTAGAATAGGATGATGAGACACCTAAGGAGGTTTCTTGTGGGAATGAAGTGAATGGATGGGGACCCAAAGGAAGTGAACCCTCTAGGTTGGGGCATGATCCTCCTGAGACATGAAGACTCAAGGGAAATACCAGGATGAGAATAGATGGTTGACTTGATCATCGTGGAGGATTCTTATGTATCATAGTAGCTGGAAATCCTAGTGAATATAGTTTGGAATAGTAATTTGGAGCTTACACACTAAGAAGAACCAAATGGATTGAGGTTATTAATGTGATCTCACAGGGATAAGGGTGAATTGATGGATGAAATAATGGATAATGGATTAGAACACCCCATAGAGGTGGATTTCGGGGATGTGTCCCATAATTGGAAGATGTCACGTCGTGATGGTACATCCCTAGGAGTTAGAACCATAGTAAACCATTGGTTGGGAATGAACATGATCAATGATTCCTACATGACCTATTTAGAATATTGGGATAAAAACCCACATATTTTGGATATGAGGGGAATGTAGATTACTCTATGAGGTATTCCTGGAGGAAAGGTTTCACATTAACTACTAACCTCTCAGACAATGTGATTCATGTTCGGTGTGAGAAACAAGAAGATGTATTAAACCAGATTGTTGCACCACTATAAGTGCTTCAGGGAGGAATGGTGTTTGGATTATGCACTGGAGCTTCCCAAAGAAAGACACCCCATGTGCATTCCATGGGGCGAGACTACAGTTTAACATCATGTATTGTGGACGATAGTGCTTAGAATTTTAACATATTGTATCTATAATGGGTGAGGCTCACTCTTTACCCCCTTGGACTTATATAGTTTTATATTGTGCAAATTTGAGTGGTGTGTGACCCAAAAATTCCCAACGAGAGCTGGAGGAGGAGTGGTTAGTCGTGGGGTCCATGTTATCATATCTATGTGGAAAAGAAAAATCCATTAGCATACATATTCCAAAAATAAATAGGTAGGTAATATAAACATGGAACACCACATAAGGGAACATGAAATAAATATGAATAAGCCTATAGGGCCACATGAAAGAGGGGATCTTGAAGCAAGGGTATTCTCTAAGAGGGGATTCATGAAGCTCGGGTGCTTGGTGGAGAACTGAGGTTATGCAAAGGAAATGTCTTTGCAAAGCAAAGGACCCTTGCCATAGCATAGAGCCCAAACTAAATAGAATAATGATTCATGGAGTCTTAATGATCCAGAAAACCATGAAAAAATCAAAGGGTACACATAATTCATGAAGGGTTTAGGTCTTTATGAAAATCATACCTACCATAGTTTGGGGATAATAAGAACAAGGGGGTGGGATAATCGTGATTCTATAGTACCTTAGGTGATCTATTTTTTTGTTCAAGTTCATGGTGCTCAAGAGCATCATGAAATGGGATATAGGACGATGAAAGGTTGGAGTAACCATCCCTTGGGGTGGGGTGAGTTGCATATTTATAGTAAATGGGGCTCTCCATGCTCAGTGGCGTACTACAAAGCATATAAGGGGCTTCATGAATGGGAGTAGATCTATCAGACTCGTAGATCCAATCATCATTTTTTATTGGTGTGATCGATGGGGTGTTATAAATTTAGGAATTCCTTCATATATATTGGCATGGTTGTGGAGGGAATCAGAATCACGAGATTTCCATTAGTGTATCCCGTGTTTGCAGTGTAGAGGGGCTTTTCATGGGAGTGTCATGAGCCAGACACCGTTGATGATATTTGGGCCCATTGATCTTAAATTTCATTCCAAACTATTGTAGACTTACTCAACTTATCCCAAGGAAAAAAATTTAAATCCAATAGTACATATTTAAGGTCACGTATGTACTTACTTAGAATAGATACATGAAACATATCATGGAATTGAGAGAGGCTCAGTGGAAGCTCCAAGTGATACGCTAAAATCTTGATACGGTCAATAATTTCAAAGAGAACGATATACGAAGGGATTAATTTTCATTTCTTCCAAAATATCATAAATTTACTCCATGGAAAAATTATTAGGAACACCTTATTATGAAAATCAAATTCTATATCACATTAGTGATTGTTAACCTAACTTTTCATCCAACTACGATCTGTCTTAATGTGCTGCTGAATGGATCTAATGTTCTGTTCGATTTCATATGATATCTCAGTTCCCAATTTTTTTTATTCTCCAAATAGATTACATCATGTCAGAGATCAATATTTATTTCCTTATAAGTATTCATAAGGATCTATATGAATGCTTGAGTAAAAGATATTGTCATAAGAATACTCAACTAGAAGATGGTGTTTATCCCAACCACATTGGAAATCCAAATAACAGGATCTGAACATATCCTCTAGGGTTTGAATTTTTATTTATGAATGAACACATTTTGGGGGATGATACACAATGTAAAAACTCAATTCTATATTATGTTCCTGTGGAAGAATTTTCCAAAACTTCGAGGTAATCCTCAGATCCTAATCAGACACAATGGAATGCATTACTCTATGCCACCTTACCACTTCCTTAATGTATATCCTAGAAAGACGATCAAGAGTGAAGTATTATTTGATTACAATGAAGTGTGTTGAAATTTTATGGTGATTGACTACAACCCATATAACATTAGGTTATTTATATTTCTTAGGGATTCCAACAACAAAATCTTGGGTGTTGTTTTTAAATTTATATTCTGGTAGAGGTACACCCCCTTAGAATTTGTTTTTCTAGATTTAGCTTATTGATATCCCAAGAACCGACATACAAACTCTAGGATATCCCTTTTCATTCCATCCAACCAAATGTATTCTTTCAATTGTCTATACATATTTATACTTCCAGTATAAATAGAGAATGATGAACTATGAGCTTACTCTTACAACTCATACTTCAAGCATGGTATGGATAGAACACATACATGGTTCTGGAGCCTTATCATTCCATCATGATAAAGGTTAAACTTAGGAACATTTATGACCTTGTTTTATATCCCTAAAAATTTCTTCTATTCCACAATAATCATCACATGGATATATGGTTGAACATTCAATTGATCAAGATAAGATTATTCCCCTTCCATAAAGATTTCTATATCCATCCTTTTCAAATCCATAAATATGGTATCTTATGTGATACTCATCATGGATAATCTAGAATGATCCTTTTGACTAAATGCATTGTCCACCTTGTTTAGTTTCCCAGGGTGGTAATTTATTTATCAATCATAATCATTAATAATATATATCCATATTATTTGTTTGATATTAAACTTTTTCTATGTAAATATTTACTTTAAACTTTTTTTATCAGTATATATATAAAACTTTTCTATATAAAGATAATGCCTCCATATCTTTAATGAAAAAAATTACCATAGATAACTTCAAATCCTGAGTTGGGAAATGTTTCTAATGAAAATTTAATTTTCATGATTCATAAGTTATAACCATGTCCTTCTTCATAAGAATTCATCTCAATACCTTCTTGGATTAATCACTATAGATTAAAAACCCTTATCTACTATAGGGTAAAATAATAATAGGTGCACTGACTAATCTTCTCTTAAATTCCATGTTTTTTTTTCAAAAAATCATCTATTTGGAGAAACTTGGATCCCTTTTGAGTTAGTATGGAAATATTATTAGATAGTTGTGATAAATTATCAAAAAAATATCAATAATATCTAGTTAAATCAATAAAACTAGGGATCTCAATAACCGTGGTTGATCTGGGCCAAACTCAATAGCCTCAATCTTTGATGAATCTACTAATATACCCTCTATTTAGATTATATGACCAAAAAATAAAACCTTTTATAGAAAAAATTTACACTTTGTTAATTTTTTATATAGTTTATCCATCTGTACGGTCTTATGTATAGTTATCAAGTGGTATAAATTCACTTCCCTAGTCTTTGAATAGATAAGAATATCATCTATAAATAATTCCCAAAAACTATTGTGTTGATATCAAAAGACTCAATTAATCAAATCAATGAAGATAATAGAGGAATTTTCAAGACCACATGGTATTACTATATATTAAGATTGTTTATACCTTATAATCAATTTAATCTTGGGAATATCCTCCTTTTTAAACCTTAATAGATTATATATATAATGAATTTTAGTCATGAAAAATATTTATCTCCACACATTTGATCATGAAAGTCATCAATATGAGGAATATGAAACTTGTTCTAAATTTTGATCTTGTTCATCTCCCAATAATCAATTCAGAGATACATTAATCTATATTTATTTTCAACAAAAATAGCAGGTGCATCCTAAGGGTACTCTCTTATATGAATTAATCCATTTTCATGGTTTTTAGGTATTTCAATCATTAATTTCTATTAATAAATTGGCACCATTCTATAGGGAGTATTTGAAATTGGTGTCGAACTAGGGATGAGTTCAATTGTGAACTCAACTTTCACATTTTGGTGGAAGGCTGGGAAACTCATTAGAAAATATATCAACAAAATTCTCTCACAATAGGGATTTAATTGATGTCATTTTTTATCAAAAAATATAATATAAACACCCAATCTGAATTGGAATTAAGACCCATATAATGGATACAATATCCATCAGATGTTCGTACATATTTTAACATGTATAGAAAATCATAGGCTAATTTATAATATGAAATGCGACTTCCCTTCCTTGAAAATTGATGTGTGATTTATGTAGAGAAATCCAATACATTCCTAATATGACATAAAATTACAACATAAGAAGAATTTCCAGATTTTTAGGCAGAACATTCCAATAAATTTCAACTAGAGAGGAATCCTACACTTAAGATGCAATAATCATAAGATTAGGTGTTTTCACAACTAATTCAAAATCTAATTGCTCGGGTGGAATCTTGATACTCTTAGAAAATAATTTAGATATTAAAGAATGAGTATATCTAGAGTCAAATAATATATCAATAGTCCTAGAGTGGATGATGAGTGTAAATTTCACTATATTTTTATCACACCCCCATCTAAAATATTGATCACATGAGATTTCCCCTTCTCCCTCAGCATAAGAGGCCACCAAAGTCTATCATCATCATTAACCCCTCATTTGGTAACTAGTATGCATAATTTCTATTCTCCTTACACTTAAAACATTTAATTTTGGGTGGTGCATTCTATGTAGCTTTCTCTCTATTCACATCATTAGCAAAATTCCTACCATCCCTTTAGTATTCAATTTCCCAATTTCCCTCCCTTCCACACTTAAAAAACATTTACAAGTACCATTATGTTAATTTAATCCTTGTTTATTCACATATATTGAGTATAAAGGAAAGATCGTCTTATTCACTCCATGTTTTTTAGATTTTCATATGAACTTAATATTCCTCTACTTTTCAAAACAATGATATTGATACATAAATCCAAATTCCACTTCCACCTTCATAGCACATCAAACAATCTCTTTATAGCTACTAAATTCTATTTTGGATAAAACCCTTCAATGTCTTGGTTTGAAGCAATTTAATAATCAATCAATATTAATTTTAGGGTTGGATGATAATACTAGAAGCATAACTAACAAGTCTTGAAAAACTTTCCTTATAGGTACCAAATGATTCATCATCCTTTTTATTTATCTCAAGGAACTCCTTCTCCACCTTGGTATATAGAATATGAGGATAGGACTTATTCAAAAATAATTTCATGAACTCATCCCAATCCATAGCATCAATTTCATCCCATTACCTCGTATTATTTAAAAGACTCAACCATTGATCAGATTCACCTTCCAAATGGTAGAGAGTCCAAATGAATTATTCATTTATAGAAAACTAGAGAATAGAAAATATCTTTTCAGTGGTACTAATCCATTGTTTAAAAACTATCAAATTAGAAGACCCACTAAAATAAGGTGGATTTTTCCTCCTAAAGGACTCACCAAATTGTATTTCCCTCTATTGTTCAATAGGAATTCTAGTATGACTCATAGCTTGAGAAAGTTTTATGAGAATATAAAATTGATTATTTATTCTATCTCCCATAACATTTTGATTTTTATAAGGATAATAATTTCACTATCCATTTCACTCATCATTAATTCGATTCCTTCAGGTTTTAATCATTGAATAAAAAACAAATTATTTAAGAAACAATAATCATAGTAGTGAACCACATAATCAATAAAAACACTTATAGGATGTCTAAATTTTGACACATTAATTATTATTAATGCCAAATTAGTTTTATCATTTGAAATTTATATTCATATTCTATTTAAATCCTTTTTGTTGGTTTGTAAAGTGTTTGTGAATTTTCAAGGAATACCCCCCGAGAGTGTCAACCTAGGTGTGTAGTACAGACCATTGTCGTGCACAAGTTATTGATTGATTCTATATCAATAAGGTGTTTTCAGGGTTTTTATGCCTAGGTATATCTTTGATACATCTATATCTACTTGTATATCTATAGAGGGATGTAATTTCTTGGAAACCACTCACTCAATCCATTACCAAAATTCAATGTCATATTCCTATACTTTGACTCATCCTTATACTTATCCTTAGATATGCCCTTAGGGTCTCACTAATGTGTTCTCATCCTAGTTTCCAATGGTCAACTACTTCTATTATCCGATTCCAACTATAATGACCCATGCTTATCATATATAAATATTAAATCATTTTTTATGAATATATGTTACACTATAAAAACACATACCAGAGGATCGTAATAGTTTAGTTCCTTCAGAAACATGGAAACATAAACATTGACCCATAAGTGAGCTACATCATATCCCATTGTATTTATTAAAAACTATAACATTTATTAGATATATCATACATAATACATTTCATCATAACTCTGAGAAAGGAAGAATAGTAAAGGGTGAGCTTATATTCTTATTAAGGGTAAATAAGGGAGATATAAAAGCATAACATAAACACAATGGTATGAGATTAAGGGAAAATCATATTAAAATAATAACCTACAAATAAAATATATTAATATTTAATCATGGAATAAATATTGGATGTTTATAAGATATAAATCAAATAAAGTCAAAGAACATGAATCATTCAAGAATAACATTTGAATAATACGTGACATTTGTGGCATAACATAAGAATATAAAATCATTTCAGAATTAGTTAAGGATAACTACCAAGGCCATAATAGAATAAAAATTCAATTACTAAACCAGGTTCACTCTTATTCTAGTCATATCTTACAAGACCGGGTTCAATCCTCATTACAACCATGTCTTAATGAATTGGATTCACTCCATGTTCTAGTCTTGTCTATATCATGAGATATAAATCTTTACAAAATTCATTGGAGGGATATATATGACCACTATTAATATAATTAAAACAATATTTATGTGCATAAAAGATTATAAAACATTAATCCTATCATAACACATAAAATGAAATGGTTTTCATAAATATTTAATTATATAATTTCCCATGGAAAATAGATTGTTTTCAGAATCATTTCATCATAGCATAACCTTTGGAAATGAAGCGGGTTTTATAAAATTCTTATCATGGTACAAATTGTGGAAGCGAGATAGGGTTCACAGACATCATTTGATCAATACATAAACCATTTAAATAAATAATAATAATTTGATTCTTGTATCATATCTCTATTAATGCATGGGTAACATCAATGGATGTCGTCATAGATGGAAAATAATTTTGAAATATAATTTAAATAATTTGTTGAGGAAAAATACTTTCCTCTATAAAGTATTATTTTTAAAACATATTACATTATGAAATAGTTTTTCTTTGAAAATAACGTTGAAAAATATAAAGTAATCTTTAAAAAAAATTTGTTCATGATATTGATAAATCCTATTAATTTTTTACTTATTAAAAAAAGACCCCTTTAACATTTTCAATAAAATCCAATTAGACATTATTTTGGAAAATGAGATGAAGATTCCTTTCAATTTTTTTTTAAAAATTCAATCATGGTAAGAAATTTATTTAAAAAAATCATAAGTGTTTTATATAAAATTTTTGAAAATATTTTTAGTAAACATGGTTTTTTAAGAACAATAATTTCTAACCTAGAAGATGAAATCATATTTTCTTAAAAACTTATTAATTATTTTAAGTACCAAAGAGTGGAAAAATTGTTCCATTATTAGAAGATATCATTATTAAAAGAAGTAGGATAAAATTCATGTGAATTATTGAGATATGGATCAAAATATTGTATCATCAATAATATAATTATAAACAATCCAGATAAATGATGAGATTGTGACATAAAATCTTTACCACTTTGGTTAATTTTTATCGTAATCCCCATTAAATAATAACATAAAATGAATCATAAAATATCTTAAGGATAAATATAATCATGATATAAAATGTATAAGTAGCTTTATATACTCCTCCTAAAATAATATAGGTGCATAACATTATGTTTGTCTCAAATAAAGAAAATTGAGACAAAAATATCTTACCTTAAGTATTGACATTCATCATACTCATTGAAAAATCCTATATAATAAATATAATTTTATAATACATATATTGTATATATATATATATATATATATAATACCATATATGATTTTATTAGGAAATTTTATTACACATTTATTAACAATTCCATGTTAATGTTATGTTCTGGGTAAAAACCACTTTGGTTTTTGTATATGTTTTTATTTTTTATTCTTGGTACTATTACTTGAATCATGATTTAATCATCTATATAATGATAAAAATGATAAAAAATATTATATATTCATTGCATATGTATTTATAGTAATCCATAATATTTTGTGATAGGAAATGAAATACACCTTTCATAGAGATGGTAGGTCGTACGTACGCATACACGTTATTTTCATTTTCTTATCATATTGAACGAAAGAAAAGTAAATGATATATATATATATATAATAAATACAATATATTTTTTATGTCTTATATATCATATATGATTATTGAACCCATCCTTAATACATTCTGTGTAATGTATGAATGAATCACATCGCTTCGCGAGGCGGTAATCTGTCGTACACACGCACGGTGTTATCGTATTCCCAGAAAATGTAAATATTGAAGGTATGAGTGATATAATAATTAAATAAAAAATTTAAAACCATAATTATCATATATATCATATATATACTATAAATCCATTGTTATTCCAAACCTAGAAAGTTGGTAATTGAAAAATGAAAGACATCGGTTCACTAGGTGGTAGTCCGTCGTACACATGAATGATAATTTGGTAATCAATTTGCTGGATGTGTGTGTGATTTCTAGTTTTAAAGAAAAAATAAAAACATAAATGTATATGTAATATAGTGAGTTTATTATATAATCATAGTATAATAACAATTTAAGGGGTCGGAGGAAGAAATAATAAAAAAATACTCGTTGAAAAACATTACATCTTCTTCGTGTATCCACATTTGGTGTGCACTAAAGCATTTCTTGGTTGTATTTATATAAAGAAATAATTCCTATAAAATGAGGTGATGGATTTGTAGAAGTTATTTGGTAAATTAATTTCCATGAAAAATGGTTTAAGAGGTGTTAATAGGATAGGGGTGGCCTTTTATAAGTGAGGTGTGTGGAAAATTTATAATTGTTTTTAAAATAATTGAGTGGTCCCGTATTTCTCACATGGAATAAGGGTCCAAAATAGATCAAATTAAAATCTTATAAATTATAGGGTATAAATATTTCCGTAAAATATTTTTTTGATAATTTTATCGGTAAATTTAACCCTTATTTGTTTACTTTAACCCCTTGGTAGAACAATTTATACCTTAACCGCGGTAATTGTTTTTTACTATTTTTACTATTCATTTTCATAAAAAAATTATTTTACCATATTAGAAATTATAAATTACTTTTATTAAAAATATTGAATCCATTTTAAAAAACTCCATTGAAATAAGTGTAAAAATTAATTTAAAATTAACCCCACAGGCATGACGAGAAAGTAATGTTTTAAAGAGAAAATGATCAAAAGTTTATAAAGTTTTTATATCAAATTTCAATGTGAAATTGGTTTCAATAACCTAAATTTAATTAATTTATGTATATTTAATATAATTATAATTAAAAAGAATTTTAATATAAAATTTAAATTTATAATTAAATTAAATGAAATGGCAGTTTTCAATTGAAATTATATATTTTTCACTGTTCATAAAAAAATAAAATTTTTCACGAAAATCCTAATAGTTCAGCCAAATATAATTTTTAAATTATGAATTCAAAAAAATATATTTTTCCAAATTATGTTTCCAATTTTGTAAAAAATTAGTTTTATTATTGTTCACAAAATTCATAAAAACATTTTTTTTTTGAGAAATAGAATCTTTGAAACATATAAAGACATTACTGAAAATTATGTATTTTATTTAAATATTGTTTTTATATAAAAATATATAGTTAATATTTAAAAATTATTTATTTATATTCATATCAATTATAATTATAACAATATTATAATTTTCGTGTTTAAATAATATTAATAATATATCATGGTTTTGTTAATACTTTGTATTGTGTGTAACATTGGTAAAGCTAGTGTTGTGTATAGTGAAAGATTAGCATATAATTTTATATAATTCAATCCATCAATGAAATTTAATTTAAAATAAGAAAAATAAATTCATAAAAAATCAGGGTGTTATAATCAAACTGATTCCACCAGGAATTTTTATTTACACTTCAATACATAATTGTCAATGAAAACATACATGATCTAAGAGATGTGTAAATATACAATGAAGAATAAATATACATTTCACCACTTAATTATCATTATCCACATTAATAGTATTAAATTTTTAGGCTCTTCTTTGTTCCCTTGGCTTATGTAGATGATGATTTGTATTATATATATTCATTGTGGGTCTTGTTCACTTCTTTATACAATTCCCATACTCCTTATAATTTAAGTATTGGACTATGAGTTTTCCATGAAGTTGGGATTTACCTATATCTATCTCATTAGTTGTTCTCTTCATATTTATTCATAATTCTTGTTCTAAATGATCTTCTATTACACACACAATATACTTACCTGTTCTTTGGAGAAACACCAATGTTTTTTCCAACATTTTCTCAACATAAAAAGATTAATTTTCTCTGTTATATGGTTTTTATTACAAAAATAGCCATGTATATATATTTTTTTATTTTATTATCCCCAAAAACATGATAATAATGGGAGTATCCTATTTCAGTTTCTAACTTAAGAAGAAATTTACCAGTCTCTTTATATCTTCCAAAATCTCTTATCGCTAATGATTTTCAAAGACTCAAATTTAAATGACTAAATAAATAATCAATATTAAATTCATAGTCAATGATAAAACCAATGGATTACCTTTTACATATAGTGAAGTTATCTTCATAGGTATTAATGGATTCATCCTTTGTTTAATTCATCATAAGGAATTATCTCTATATTTTTATGAAAATAGTTTGGGGAAAATATTTACTGAAGAATGACTATATAAAATATTTTTATTTCATGGATTTTAATTCTTTTTTTGGAATCATGTTCTTGATTAGGGTCCATCCTTGATCATTTTCACCTTCAAAATGATACACATCCAAAACAGCCTTTTAATGCTATGATATTTGGATAAATGAAGATATTATACCATATTGATTCATTACTCAGTAACTAGTAGATCTAAAGACCCATTGAAGGTTAGTGATTGTTGGAGCATGAAATAATTAATAGTAATTTTATCCTTATTTCATGCATTTAGGAGCTCCAAATTTTATAAATTATTGTTCATAACTTGGGAAATCATTTTCATAAATTTATTCACTCTAGTTTCCATCCCATTAGTTGTATTTTTGGGAAATTATTCACATTTTCCATTACACCAATTGCTAACTTGGTTCCTATGTACTACATCCATTACATTAAATAAAGGAATTTTGGTAATTATGCATTATTAAATGAATAGAAATAAAAATATGAACCTTGAAAAATAATGAATAAATTTTAAATATTCACTAACTTATGAATATCTAATATTGAATTTATGTTATCCATGTTCATATCCATACTAGGTTCTCAAAATAAACTAATTAGTTATTTAAATCCTAATAATGGTTCTTAAAGATAATGTGAATAAACTAATGCATATCTCTTAGGAGTGTGTAGTCAGGTGTGTAGTCTTAGGAGCACTAATCTTGTCCAAAGAGAAGATCTTTTTGAAACACAAATTTCTTTTTTGAAGGTTATTACCCCCAGATTCGACTACACTGCAGTCACATACTCTTTCAAATATCTTGACGTGGATTAATATTCTAGGAAAATCACATACTCCAAAATTGACAACAATTGAATAATGTTATACTACACATAGAATCATCCTTAGGGTTTTAACTAAAGTAATCTCATAATAATTTTCAAAATAGCTACACTAATCATAAAAAAACTAAACCTTACTATGATACCAACTATAACACCCCAAACGTTCATTCCCAGATGCAATTCTAAAATACATTCTTTAACACTAGGTTTGACATAAAGTGATAAGAGTCTACCATTATTTTAAAAAATTTCAATAAGAAATTTAAATTTCAAAAATAATCACACAATCCAATCAATGGAAGGTTTATTAAATTTTAGGATCAACTATATATGAAAATTATTTTATGATTTTTGTACACATTTCCCCATAATTAAGGCACTTTACACTCCCTTAAACACCCCTTATAGGTTGTAATAATATCTGTAACATAGTGAATGGAAACATAAGAAAAGGGAAAGATCAAATTCCTAGAGAGGAAAACATTATCAAAAAGTTATCAAGGGTTATGTTATAAACTTTCGATAAAAAATTATAAGGGGAGAAATATCATATTAAAAATAACATGAAATAATAAGTGTCATCCACAGGGTATAATACATTGACCTATAGTCTCAAATGATGAAAAAAATTCCATGTAATATTAGTGCATAAAAATGGGACAATAAACATGATCCTTTGTATCATAACATAAAAATATAAAATAGAAATTTGGAATAATAGAAAACATATAAATTCAAAACGCAGTGAAGAAGGAATTGCCACCAAATTATCATAACATTATGGAATTGGACTAATGATTTATGTACCCTCTTGGGCCTTGGATAAAACCCATCCACCCTAATGGGATTGTGATACAACCTGTGTACCCTCTTGGGATTAGGCTACTACTTTTTGTACCCTATTGAGCTTGGTAAATAACCCATATACTCTCATAGGGAGATACTACCAGCATACGATCTACGTATTGGGATACAACCAATATTACCTCTTGGGCTTAGGATAATACCTATGTTCCCTCTTTTATATAATGATATATTAAACAACCACTATAAAAAAGTAGTATATTAGAAGGGGTTATTTTTGTTTTTATAGGGTGTTATAACCCCCTCTTAATAAATTAGTGGTAGTTTCCAATAATTTCCACTAATGTTCCCGCAAAATCTTATTAGAAGCAGTTTTAGTAAAATAATGATAAGGTTAGTGTAATGTTAGAGGCATATATTTTAGAGTGGGTTTTAACCCCCTCTAACTTCACCCTGAAATTATAGAAATAGTTTTCAATAACCACTGCTAATGTTCCAAAAACAACTTGTTAGAGGATTTTTTTGTAAAACACTAATAAGGTATGTTTAATAATAGAGGCATATATTTTAGAGGGGGTTTTCAACCCCCCTAACTTCACCAATAAATTCTATAAATAGTTATATTAGATGTATTTTTCTAGAACCTCTCATTTTTGTACCATTTTAAATGGGGTTTTAACCCCCCCCCCCTATAATTTTAAGAATTAGATAATTTTGAGGCAGTTTAAAATAGCCTATAATTTAGCACACACTATGGGGTGGTTGTAAAGAATCACCCATAAATTTCTCAATTTTCTTTTTTGGTTTTCTACAGATAGTCCCCTCCAATTCCGCACACCCCCATCGTTCCCCCCTTTATATTAACATTACTCCCCCATCCCTCAAGATTCTCCTCATCTCATCCTATCCCCTCCTGTAATATCCATACACCCCTATATTAGATATAGTTTTCAACCACATATAATTTTTGTACCATTTTAAATTGGGTTTTAACCCCGTCTAAGTTTATGAAATAGGTAAATTAAAAGCAATTTAAAATAGACTCTAAATTTAAATACACTTATGGGTGGTTCAAAAAGAACTGCCCCTAAATTTTTAAATTTAATATTTTCGGTTTTTTGAGAGACAATCTCCTCTGATACCCCACACACCTTTCTTGCCCCCTCTAGTAACCTTAACCCCCATCCCTTGAGATTCCCCTCATCCCTTTCAGTCCCCTCCGATAATATACCAACATCCCTATATTAGATGATGTTTTCAACAACCTATAATTTATGTAACATTTAAATGGGGTTTTCACCCCCTATAAATTTATGAAATATCTAATTTAGAGGTGTTTCAACCCTCGATAGTTTTGGCACACATTTGAGGGTGGTTGGAAGGAACTACCCCTACCCCTTGATATTACCCTCCTCTCATCCCATCCCCAACTATAACATCCTCAGACCCCTCTATTAGATGTAGTTTTAAAACACCTGTAATTTTTGTACCATTTTAAATTGGGTTTCAAACCCATCTACTTTTATGAAATAGATAATTAATAGGCGGTTCAAATCAACATATAAATTAGCACACACTTAGGGGCGGTTGGATTGAACCACCCCTAAATTTTGCAATTTTTTTATAGAAAGTCCACTCCGATTCCACACACCCTCATCCACCCCCCCAATAGTAACCTTATCCCCCCCACACCTTCAGATTCCCCTCATCCCATTCCATCCCCTCCAATAACTGCCCACACCCCTATATTAGATGCAGTTCTGAACCTCCTCTAATATGTGTACCGGTTTAAATGGGGTCTAAACCCCTCTAATTTTACGAAATAGTTAATTTAGAGGTAGTATAACCATATCTAATTTTATCCCACATTTATGGGAGGTTGGAAAGAATTTCCACTAAATTTTTAATTTTTCTTTTTTTATAGATAGTCCCCTTCGCTTCCCCACACCCCTGTCATTCCTTCCTCTAGCAACCTTATTCGCCTACCCCACAATATTCCCCTTATCTTGTCTAATACCCTCCTATAATAGTCACACACCCATGAGATTCCCCTCAATACATATCCAATCCTATTATTCCCCCATCCTATAACCTATTCCCCCTACGCATGCCCAAAAATCAATTCCACCCCTGCCCCGTAAAAAATTCTGATATAATGGATTCAAACCCCCAACCCACTAAGATCGAGCATACACCTCACAACCATTACTTACCACAATTCCAAATCCATTTTATTATTATATTATACCCGTGAATATATTTATAAATTTTTTATTGTTTATTAAAATAAATTTTATTTTTATAATATATCTAAATACATTTAAATAGATTATCTATATATACATTTATATATATATTAATATATTCCTGTTTTTATTATGTATTTATATTATAATATATTAAAATCCCAGAAGTCAATATATATATTACACTATATATTCAAATAAATAAATAAATATACAATATTTTAATGAAAATTATACATACATATACAAATATATTTATTCACATAAAATTGAAAAATACAAATATATATCATATATGTGTAATATATTTATATATGTTATTTACTATATCTATATGTATGAAAAATTATATATTTTCCATAATATATATTTATATATTACCCAGAAAATTTTTACAGATATATATATATATATATATATATATATATTTATACATACATAGTTAAAATAATAATAAAAATAAATATTACATATTTGTATAAATAAAAACACATATTATATATTTTATAAATTCATTTGTATATATTGAAATATATATATTATATATTTATATATGTATAAAATTTAATATGTTTATATTATATTATATTTAATACACAAACAGTTAATATAATATATGTTTATATTAATTATTATAGACATATACAATATTTTATTTTATATATTTATACAATATAATATAATATTTCTATATAGTTGAAAATTTATTTATATTTATATATAAATATATTTTACATATTTAAATATATTATATATATATAGTTATATTATGTATTCAAATATATATTTAATATATTAATTAAAATACTTATATATATATATATTTATTTATTTTTGAATATTTATTTATATATTTATATGTTTATATATATATAGTGTATTTATATATTTATTTGTATGTATATGTAGGTATACAATATATAAATATATAATATTTACAAAACCATATATAAATTTAATATATTTTAATAAATATATTTTTAAATAAATTTATATAATGTATACCAATATTAATATATGTATATTTTTTTATATGTATAAGTATTTATTTAAATTATTTATATAATGTGTTTATATATATATATATATATTTGTGTGTGTGTGTTTATAATGTATTTAAATACATATATATAATGTGTTTATGTAATATATATATAAATATACACATGCACACACACACACACAAATATATTATAAAATTTTAATTGATATGATTTTTTTTAAAACTTAGTGGGGTTCAAAACCACCTCTAATCAATGGGATTAGTGGCGATTCATGAAACCCTCAAATTGAAAGGGTTAGCAGTATAATGACCCATACTTTACATACATTGTTATTGCTTCAAAATTTAAGCACACATATTACAACATATAACAAAACCATGAAAGGACCGTATATGTATAGTGTCTTTAGAAACTGGGAAAGATAAAAAACTGGTTCATAAAGCATCTACATTGTCTCCCATTTATTTCATCATATCTAGAGTCCCTTTTGTCATATCCTACTTAATAACATTCTTCTAGACCTGGGGAGAGAAAACATACAAAATGGTGAGCTCAAATGATCAGTAAGGGTAAACAAAAGAAATATCAATCACATCATATGCATAAGAACATAACATTTTGGTAATCTTAACCTGCAAAAGAAATCATAATTTCATAACATGGGATAAATCATAGTAGTGAAATGTAATCCCAATAATCATAACTTAAAACATGAAACTTTGTTTCATACACACATAATCATAGAGAATCATTTCTTAGTAGTCAAGACTCATTTCAAAGACTATCTTAGCAGACAAAGTCCATTTCTGAACTGAGTTCACTCCTCGTTTCAGTCCTGTATCATTGAACCGGTTTAACTTGCCGTTCCAGTCATGTCTATCTCATGAGATATAAATCTTTACCCAATGCATCGGAGAGAGATAGAGGTCCCACCCATCTCATAATGAAACCATTCTTATGTGTGCCACAAAAATCATAAATCATACATCATAGCATAACCCATGTAATAAAAAATGGGACCCTTAATCATCATGCCAACATAACACAATACATATAAGATAAAAGGACATCATAAAAATAATTCCATCATAACATAATCAAAAAAATGTAAAAATAGTGATAGAAACAGAACCCTGTATTATCTTAGATGGAAAATAATTTTGATAAAACACTTGAACTCCATTCTTGAGAAAAATAACCTTTCTACTTCAAAAACATTTTCCTTTCTTAACATGTCATATAAATTTAAACTAAAATAAGTTGATTAAAAATAAACTTGAGAACTTGTAAAGGAATATTCATGAAAATAATGTTCTAAAAATCCATTCCTGCCGTATAAGTTAAAAAAACATTCTTCTCTTACTTTGGATGGAAAAGTCAAAAAGTACGTCCTACGAAAAACAACAAAAGATTCCTTTCATATCTTTTAATAAAAACTCACAGAAGGGTAAAATTGGATTTATAAAATCATAGGAGGATATAAATAATATTACTTATTGAGGAAACATGGATGTGTATGATAAATATTCCCTAGTAAATTCTGAAGTATAAACAATCTCGGATAATAATTGAGATTGCGAGATTTTCCCTTACCTTAGGTATAATTTGCTTTGTAAGTGTCTGAACCTCCTGTATGATGATTTAAATAATGTCATTGACTTATTATAGAATCATAATCATTGTTATGATATCATATATGGTCATATTCTTAGCTTCTTATTAGTAATATTTCATTGCTACTTGTTATTCAGGTGTTTATTACATTTGTTCTTATGTGTGTTTTGTTGAATAAATTCTTATTCTTATTTTTAGGTTATATATACCTCATTTCTAGAATGGTATTAGTGTAATATACATCATATTTATTCACTCAATTAATTTATATAATGGTTATGCAATGAAGATCATGTAGAATGAGTCGCATCACATCGTGGAGATAATATTCTGTACGTATGCACAAGCGATGATATCGTTCCCATGATTGAGGAATTTTATTGAAGTGTATGTATACTATTTCAGAATCAATGTCACTTTATAATAATAATATATAGTTTTTCTCCACACCATTATACCCATCCATGTAAGGTGGTGGTGGAAAACAGATTACACCACGGCGTGGAGACGGTATTCCGTACATACGCATTCGCGGTTATTTCATTTTCTGTATGATGGATGGAAGGTGAATTAGGGCTGTTTCATATTTATAATAACATATCAGTATATGAGTGATACTGATGTTATTACTTCATAATGATAAAACTAAATAATAATATGTTGAAGAAGAAAGAAATTGGAAATAATCAGTAATGGATATTACCTCTTCTTAGACGCGCCTCTTCTTAACCTCCTCCTAGGGCACCAGGGTTGGTCTTTGAAGAAAACCAGGACCTCTAGGATGTTTCTAGGGAAGTGGAGAAGCGAAATTGACAGGGGTTGTATGAGCTTGATGGATCAAAGTGGTGTGAGGAGGAGAGGGAGGAGGTGCCCTTTTATAAGGGAGGAGAGGGGCACCTTTGGAAAAACTAAAAATATTATTTTATTATAAAGTCATATGCGGTTTTTAATAGCTCTAAATTGATTTATTTCGAAGATAAGGTTGGGATGGGTCGAAATAATCTCATCAAATAGAATTTGGACAAAGTTTACGTTACTATTTTAAGCTTATCATTTAGATTTAACTCTAAGTTAAATAATTTATCTTTTACCGTGTCTTCTTGATTTCTTAAACAATATGGTTATTAAACATACTATAATAAGAGAAACAAACCCGAAGTTGTTTATTATTAATATATATAACCTTATATAAGTCATTTGTCTGAGCCTTATATTTTTAGGAATAAAATAACAATTAATAATATAATATTTGTTTTAAAAACTATTTTATGTCAATTTTAACACTATTTGGTAATTGATTTTGTGAAAATAATAACAACATGATTAGTTCGAACAAAGTTAATTAAATAAATAATAAATGTAATATTAAGATATAAAGTAAATTTAATTTATAAAAAGTCTCAAATTACATTTATTTGGGTATTTATAATATCAATTATGTTAATATTTCATTAATAAGTAAATTACTGCATTATCATTGTGTCATAAATAAATTAATTTATTTAATATCTAAAAATTATAAATAAAATAAAATTTTGTAGGAAATCATTTTACATTTCTAATGAATATTTATATTCTAAATAATCTTATGTATAACTCTATATTAAAAAGGTTTTAGTTATTAAACATTGATTTTAACTATTTAAACTATTCTTTAAATAAAATAATAATAAATGTCCTAATCTAATCCAAGTGGACCTAAATGGTCATATTTTATTTCTAACATTGTTTTTGGTCGAATTAAACTTATCCAAAAGAATTAGGACATGTGTTAGGGTAATAATAATATCATTTTTACCCTTAAGTACATTATTTACTTTTAACCATCGTAAAAAAAGGTACTATTCACCAAAAATTATTTTCATCTCATTGAACCATATTTTACTCCTTGATATTAACTATGTTTCTCGGATTTTAGAAATTCCACTCACAGAAGCGGTAAAATTATGTTTTATGTAAATTTACAAATTCCCCTAGGGGGTGGGTAAAAGACGGTGAAAAGTTCTATAAATTTTTTATATATCTAAAATTATTACAAAATGACTCCAATGATTTACTTTGAACTTATATAGGTATTATGTATCAATTTTGAACTAAAATAAATTTAAATAAAATAAATAATTATTTAAATAAAAATTCGGTTTTTAAATAGTAACCCAATGTTTTCACTATTCATCAAAAATTGAATGTTTTCAGAAAAATACCAAAATTTCACCTTAGGATAATTTCGATATTCTTAATCCAAAAATGAAGTCCATTTTCAAAGATAAAATTTATAAAATTTAAAAAATAGGGTATTACTATTCCTAATGGCTAGTTATAATAAGATTTTAATTGCATGTCGTTGTTTAGTGAAACTCGGTATTGCGTACAACACAAGCTATCGAGGAAGGCCACGATTATGTGTAAAGAAAGACAAGATAGTGTTGTGTGTAGTGAAAGATTCCTTTGATGATGTATATAATATAAAAATAAAATATTTCTTATAGAAATTTAAGGTGTTACATTATACCCCCCTTAAAATGAATTTCTCCCTTGAAATTCGTCACTTTGTAACAAACAGATGAGGATACATCTCCCTCTTCAAATCCTCAAGTTCCCTTGTAGATTATTCTAATTGGTGGTTCTTCCATTAAACATTCACCAAGCGAGTGGTCTTGTTCTGTAGGACTTTTTCGCTATGATACTGAATCTCTATCAGTTATTCTTCATAAGGAAGATCTTTCTCCAGCGGTACAACATCTAAGCCAAGTACATGTGAAGGACTGGGTATGTACTTTCTCAGGATAGATACATGGAACACATCATGATCTTGAGGGAGATTCGGTGGAAGCGCCAGTCGGTAGGCTACCTTCCCAACACGATCCAGTATTTCAAAAGGACCGATATAACTAGGGCTCAGATTTCCCTTCTTTCCAAATCTCATTACTCTCTTCCAAAGAGGTATTCATAAGAACACTTTATCGCCCACTTAAAACTCTAGTTCTTTTCTTCGGTTGTCGGAATAAATTTTTTGTCGACTCTGAGCTTCTCTTATGTGTTGTTGAATAGATCTAACCTTTTCTTCCATCTCATCAACAAGATTAAGTCATAATAGCTTTCTTTCCCCAACTTCATCCCTACAAGTTGGAGTCCTGCATTTTTTTTCCATAGATAGCTTCATAATGAGCCATCTGAATACTGGAGTGAAAGCTATTATTATAATAAAATTCCACCAAAGGAAGGTGTTGATACCAACCACCTTTGAAATCCATAGAGCAAGCTCTTAAAATATCTTCTAGAGTTTGAATTGTTCTCTCAGACTGATCGTCTGTCTGAGGATGATAAATAGTGCTGAAACTAAACTCTGTATCCAGAGTATGTTGATGTTTTTGCCCAAATATTGAGGTAAAAATCGGATCCCAATCATATATAATAGAATGTGGTACTCCATTCAATCTTACAACTTCCTTTACATATATCCTGGAAAGATGATCAAAAGAGAAATCCTATCTAATAGCAATGAAGTGTAGAGACTTTGTAAGACGATCAACTATGACCCAAATAACATTATTGCCTTTGGATGTTTTAGGAAGTCTAATGACAAAGTCTATAGTGATGTTTTCCCATTTCTATTCTGGTATGGGTAATGGTTGTAAAATCCTCTTAGACTTCTTTCTCTTAGCATTAACTTGCTGACAAACCAAGCATCGAGAGACAAATTTAGCAACATATCGTTTCATGCCATTCCACCAGAATTACTCTTGCAGGTCTCTATACATCTTCGTGCTTCCAGGATGAATAGAGAATGAAGAACTATGAGCCTCATCCAGTAGCCCCTTCTTTAATTTTGGGATGGGAGGAACACAAACCCGATTCCTGAACATTATTATCCCATCACAATCAAGGTTGAATTTAGAAACATTTCTCACCTTCTTTTGAAACTCTACATCTTCTTTCTATACCTCTGTAATCTTCACATATATAGATGGTTGAAAATTTATTTGATAAAGATAAGATTTATTCTCTTCTATTATAATTCCAATATCCATCCTTTATAAATCCATAAATATTGGATCTTTTGTGATCCTCATCATGGATAAGCTAGCATGGTCTTGTCGACTTAATGCGTCTGCCACCTTGTTTTTTTCCCTGGGTGGTAATAAATTGAGCACTCGTAATCCTAAATCAGCTCCAACCATCTTCTTTGACGCATATTCTGCTCCTTTTGTGTGAAAATATACTTTAAACTTTTATGATCAGTATAAATTTCACACCTTTCAC
This sequence comes from Viscum album, assembly GCA_963277665.1. Lineage (NCBI taxonomy): Eukaryota > Viridiplantae > Streptophyta > Magnoliopsida > Santalales > Viscaceae > Viscum > Viscum album. Next base: position 550,798,058 of record OY728148.1, read on the forward strand.
TATAAAGATAATTCCTCCAAATCATTAATGCAAAGATTACCGCAGCTAACTCTAAATCATGAGTTGGGTAATTTTGCTCATGGAATTTCAACTGTCGTGAGGCATAAGCTATCACCATATCATTTTGCATAAGAACACACCCCAGCCCCTTCTTGGATGCATCACTATAGATCACAAACCTTTCTCCACTACAAGGAAGTGTGAGTATAGTTGCCCTGGATAACCTTCTTTTCAACTCCTTGAATTTCTCTTCACATTCCCCATCCACACGAACATTACTCCTTTTCAAGTCAACTTGGTGAATAGATTAGATAATTGTGAAAAATCTTTCACAAAAAATCTATAATATCCATCCAAACCAAGAAAACATTGGATCTTAGTTACTGTTGTTGGTCTCGACCATCTTTCGAGAACCCCTGTTTTTGCTGGATCCAAATATATCCCTTCTTTTGAGATTATTTGACCGAAAAATGAAACTTTTTAAAGCCAAAATTCACACTTAGTAAATTTGGAATAATGATTATCCTTTCTCAGGGTCTTCAATACAATTGTTAAGTGATATTCATGTTCATACTTTCTTTTTGAATAGACAAGATTATCTTCTATAAAGACTACCACAAACTGATCAAGATAGTCTCTAAAGACTCTATTCATTAGATCCATGAAGATAGAAGGGGCATTATTAAGGCCAAATGGCATCACTATAAATTCATAGTGTCTATTCCTTGTACAGAAAGCCATAATTTTTATATCCACCCTTTTGACCCGTAATTTATGATACCCTGAATGAAGATCAATCTTGGAAAAGTATTGAGCTCTTTGTAGTTGGTCAAATAAGTCATCAATGCGTGGGAGAGGATATTTGTTCTTGATAGTGATCTTGTTAAGTTCTTGATAATCAATGCAAAGTCTCATTGATACATCATTCTTCTTAACAAATAGAATAGGTGCTCCCCAAGGTGATGCACTAGGGCATATGAATCCCTTATCAAAATTCTCTTGGAGATTCTTCTTCAATTCCTACAACTCAATTGGGGCCATTCTATAAGGTGTCTTTGAAATAGGTAAAGCACCCGGTATGAGTCCTATTGAAAACTCAACTTCACGATTTGGTGGAAGACCAGGAAATTCCTTTAGAAAGACATCATCAAACTATTTTACAATGGGCATATTCTTGATTGTGAGTTTCTCTCCAACCATTTGAGATAAATAAAATTCATTTAGTGGAATCAAGACCCATAAGATGGATTAAATTTCCACTAGAAGGTTATGTTCATCCTTGCATCGATAGACGATCATAGATTGATCTGGAATATGAAATGTGACTTCCCTTCATTGGAAATTAATATGAGCTCCATATAAAGAAAGCCAATCCATGCCAAGAATCACATCAAAATCCACTATAGGAAGAATTACAAGATTTCCCGGAAGCACTTACCCACAAAATTGAATCGGAGAAGAATTATAAACTTTTGATGTGACTGTTGTGCCATTAGGGGTTGTCATAGCTAACTCAACATCTAATTATTGAGGTAAAACGACAATACAATTGGAAAATTATTCATAAATAAAAGAGTGGGTGGATCCAGAATCAAATAAAACATTTGCTACTTTAGAGTGGATGGTAAGTGTACCTTTCAACACTTCGTTTTCGTACTCCACATCACTGATAGAAATTGCATGTGACTTTAATTTGTCTTTATCCTTAAGAGTTTGTTGACATCGATCATCATCAACAACCCTTGGATTAGGGAATTTATTAGCATAATTCCCCATTTATTTACACTTATAACATTGAAGTGTAGGAGGTGAAATCTATGTAGCCTTTTATTTGTTCACATAACTAGATATCTTCTTCTGATAATTGTGGCATTCAAATGCCCAATGACCTTCTTTTCCACATTTTTAACATTTACTTGTCCCTTTAAGACAACTCCCTCCATGTTTCTTTCCACACTTTGAGAACAATGGAAAACTCATCACCTTCTCAGTGTGCTCTTTAGATTTTCCTTTGAATTCCATCTTCCTCTTCTTATCAAACCCATATGACTGATGGTTTACTCCAATCTCCATCTCAACCTTGAGATCACATTGAACAATTTCCTCATAGCTATTGAAGTCCCTTATGGCTAACACCCTTCGAAGACTTGGTTTTAAGGCACTAAAGAATCGATCAATATTAATATTAGGTTGGATAATAATCCCAGAAGCGTACCTTGCATGTCTTGTAAAATTTTCTTCTTAAGTACCAAACGATTCATCATCCTTTTTCTTCAGTTCAAGAAACTCCTTCTCCATCTTTGTTCGAAGAATACAAGGGAAGTACATATTGAAAAATATGTTTTTGAACACATCCCAATCCATGGACTCAATTTTATCTCTTTGCCTCGTATTCTTGATAAGATTCCACCATTGATCAGCATCACCTTCCAAACGATAAATTGATAAGATGAATTTGTCATGTTCAGAACATTAATGAACTAAAATATCTTTTTAGTAGTACTGATCCATTGTTCAACAACTAATGGATCAGTAGACCCGCTGAATGAGGGTGGACGCTGCCTCATGAAGGATTCAATAGAATTTTTCTTCTTCCTTTTCTAGTTTGGAAGTCCTGCATGATTCATAGCTTGAGAAAGTTGTGTAATCATGGCTAAAATATTTTTCATTCTAGCTCCCATATCGTTTGGTTTCTTGGGGGGACAATCATTTCATTGTTCGTTGCATTCTGCATTAACATGGTTCCTTTGGGTCCAGCCATTGACTAAAACCAAGAAGAATAGTCTGAGAAACACTAATTATAAAAGGAAAACTACATAATCAAGAATAAAATTTCACACTTAAGGTCTTATCATAGGTTGTTCATGGCCATTTCTAAAACACTAAGATTGTGTTCTATTCTTAGACTTATCCATAGGGTTCTTACTAAGGCTTTCACATCCTAGTTTCCAAAGGTTGACTATACCTTTCCTCTGATACCAACTATAATGACCCATACATTACATACATTGTTATTGCTTCAAAATTTAAGCACACTTATTAAAATATATAACAAAACCATGAAAGGACCGTATAGATACATTGTCTTTAGAAACTGGGAATCATAAACAACTGGTTCATAATGCATCTACATTGTATCCAATTTATTTCATCATATCTATAGTCCCTTTTGGAATATCATACTTGATAACCTTCTTCTAGACATGGGGAGATAAATAATACAAAATGGTGAGCTCAAATGCTCAGTAGGGGTAAACAAAAGAAATATCAATCACATCATATTCATAAGAACATAACATTTTGGAAATCTTAACCTGCAAAAGAAATCATAATTTCATAACATGGGATAAATCATAGTAATGAAATCTTATCCCAATAATCATAACTTAAAACATGACACTTTGTGCCATACACACATAATCATAGAGAATCATTTCTTAGTAGTCAAGACTCATTTCCAAGACTATCTTAGCAGACAAAGTCAATTTCTGAACCGAGTTCACTCCTCGTTTCAGTCCTGTATCACTGAACCAGTTTAACTTTCCATTCCAACCATTTATATCTCATGAGATATAAATCTTTACCTAATGCTTTGGAGTGAGGTATAGATCCCACCCATCTCATAATGAAACCATTCTTATGTGTGCCACAAAATCAGAAATCATACATCATAACATAACCCATGTAATAAAAAATGGGATTCTTAATCATCATGCCATCATAAAAAAATAAATATAAGATAAAAGGACATCATAAAAATAATTCCATCATAACATAATAAAAACAATGTAAAAAATAGGGATAGAAACAGAACCCTATATTATCTTATATGGAAAATAATTTTGATAAAACACTTGAACTCCATTCTTGAGGAAAATATCCTTTCTACTTCAAAAACATTTTCCATTCTTAACATGACATTTAATTTTAAACTAAAATAATTTGATTAAAAATAAACTTGAAAACTTTTAAAGGAAGCTTCATGGAAATAATGTTCTAAAAATCCATTCATTCTATATAAGTTAAAAAAACATTCTTCTCGTACTTTGGCCGGAAAAGTCAAAAAGTACCTCGTACGAAAAACAACAAAAGATTCCATTCAAATCTTTTACTAAAAACTTATCGAGGGTAAAATTGGATTTAAACAATTGTTGGAGAATATAAATAATATTACATATTGAGGAAACATGGATTTGGATGATAAATATTCCCCAGTAAATTCTGAAGTATAAAAAATCTCGGATAAAAATGGAGATTGCGAGATTTTCCCTTACCTTAGGTCAGATTTGCTTCGTAAGTGTCCAAACCTCATGTATAATGATTTAAATAATGTCAATGACTTATTCCACAATCATACTCATTTTTATGATATCATATATGGTCATATTCTTAGCTTCTTATTAGGATATATTTCATTGCTACTTGTTATTCGGGTGTTTATTACTTTTTGTTCTTATGCGTGTTTTGTCAAATAAATTCTTATTATTCTTTTTAGATTATAGATAACTAATTAAAAGAATGGTATTAGTGTAATATATATCATATTTATTAATTAAATTCATTTATATAATCATTTTTCAATGAAGATCATGTAGAACGAGTTGCATCACATCGTAGAGAAGGTATTCCGTACGTATGCACGAGCGATGATATCGTTTCCATGATAGTGGAATTGTATTGGAGTGTATGTATACTATTTCAGAATAAATATCACTTTAATATAATCATATATAGTTATTCTCTACACCATTATACCCATCCAAGTAAACTGGTGGTGGAAAACAGATTACACTATGGCATGGCGACGGTATTCCGTACGTACGCACGCGCGGTTATTTCATTTTCCGTAGGATGGATATAAGGTGAATTAGGGTTGTTTCATATTTATAATAACATATCAATATATTAGTGATACTGATGTTTTTACTTCACAATGAAACAACTAAAGAAGAAGAAGCTGAAGAAGAAAGAGATTGGAAAGGATCGGTAATGGATATTACCTATTCTTTGACGCGCCTCTTCTTAACCTCCTCCTAGGGCTCTAGAGTTTGTCTTTGAAGAAGACCAGGACATCTAGGATGTTTATAGGGAAGTGGAGAAGAGAAATTGGCAGGGTTTGTCCGAGCGTGATGGCTCAATGTGGTGTGAGGAGGAGAGGGAGGAGGTTCCCTTTTATAAGGGAGGAGAGAGGCACCTTTGGAAAAACTAAAAACATTCTTTTATTATAAAGACATATTCGGTTTTTAATAGCTCCAAATTGATTTATTTCGATGCTAAGGTGGGGATGGGTCTAAAACCTCTTATCCAATAGAATTTGGACATGTTTTGGATACTATTTTAACCTTATCATTTAGATTTAACTCTAAGTTAAGTAATTTAACTTTTACCATGTCTTCTTGTTTTCTTACACTATATGGTTATTAAACTAACAATAACAAGAAAAAATAATAACAAGTTGTTTATTATTAATATATATAACCTTATCTAAGTCATGTTCCCAAACCTAAGATTTTTAGAAATAAAATAACAATTAATAATATAATATTTAAAAAAACTATTTTATGTCAATTTTGACACTATTTGGTAATTGATATTTGTGAAAATCATAACAGCATGATTAGTTCAAACAAAGTTAATTAAATCAATACTAATATGTAATATTGACCTATAAAATTAATGTAGTTCATAAAATGTCTCAAATTACATTTATTTGCGTATTTATAATATCAATTATGTTAATATTTCATTAATAAGTAAATTACTGCATCATCATTGTGTCATAAATAAATTAAATTATTTAATGTATAAATATTATAAATAAAATACAATTATGTAGAAAATCTAATTATAGTTCTAATGAATTTTTTTAGTTGAAATTATCTTAGGTATAACACTATATTAAAAATGTTTTAGTTATTAAACTTTGATTTTAAATATTTTAACTATTTTTTAAATAAAATAATAATAAATGTCCTAATCTAATCCAAATGGACATAATTGGTCATATTTTATTCCTAAGGTTATTTTTGGTCAAATTAAACTTATCCAATAGAATTATGACATGTGTTAGGGTAATAATTATATCATTTTTACCCTTAATTACCCTATTTATTTTTAACCGTGGTAAAAAAAGTCACTATTCACAAAAAAATTATTTTCATCTCATTGAACCACATTTTACTCCCTGATATTAACTGTGTCTCTTTGATTTTCGAAATTCCACTCACAAAAGTGGTAAAATTAGGTTTTATTTAAATTTTCAAATTCTCCTAGGAGGTGGGTAAAAGACGGTGAAAAGTTCAATAAACTTTTCATATATCTAAAATTATTACAAAATAACTCCAATGAATTACTTTGAACTTATATAGGTATTATGTATAAATTTTTACCTAAAATTAATTTAAATAAAATAAATAATTATTTAAATAAAATGTCTATTTTTAAATAGTAACCCAGTGTTTTCACTATTCATAAAAAATTGAATGTTTTCAGAAAAATACCAAAATTTCACCCTAGGTTAATTTCGATATTCCGAATCCAAAAATAAAGTCCATTTTGAATGATAAAATTTATAAAAGTTCAAAAAGTGGGTATTACTATTCATAATGGCTAGTTATAATTTTTTTTAATAGCCTGTCATTGTTTAGTAAAACTCGGTATTGCGTACAACACAAGCTATCGAGGAAGGTTGCGATTGCATGTAAAGAAAGAAAAGATAGTGTTGTGTGTAGTGAAAGATTTATTTGATGATGTATATAAAATAAAAAAATATATATTTCTCATAGAAATATCGGGTGTTACAAGTGTTGATTCATGAATCCCCTCTAATTTCTTTAATTATAGGGGATTTATAACCCTCTATAGTTTCATAAATTATAGGGGGTTCAAAACCCCCTCGAATCTAATAGATTAGTATTGGTTCATGAACCTCCTCTAATGTCAAATATTAGAGGGGGATTCAAACCCCCCTCAAATTAAAGATATTAGTGGGGGTTGTGGAACCGCACTATTTCTTAAAAATATTTCCTTATATATATAGGCTCTAAAATCCAAATAAATGTTATATATATGTGGCCTCTAAAATATAAATGAATATTATAAATATATAGAACCTCTGAAATCCATGTGAACATATAGAGCCACTAATTATTAAACTAGTGGTGGCTTGACTTAACCATATCTAAAATCCAGCCTAATATTAAAAAAACAATTCTACAAATTTTTGTCTTCATGGGAGGGGTTGTAAACTTCCTCTAAATTCTATGATTAATATGTGTTGTGTATAAACCCCACTTATTTATACAGAACTGAATTTAGAGGGGGTTGTGAATATACCCCATTATAAAAACCCCTTTAATAACAATTTTTTTAATTTTCAACCAATGAAATAGTGGGTGATATAGTATCGCATAGAGTGATCCTAATTTTTCATACATTAATATTACATCATTTTATGGAATACATTATAAATTACACAAATAAATGCCCAAAGACTGTATTAGATTAGTGCCTTTGGAAACAAGGAAACGTAAAAACTAGTACATAAGTGAGATACATTATTTACCCCTAGGGTTTTCTTAACCATAACCCTACTTAGACATATCTTACATAATATATATCTTCATAACATGTGGAAATAAAAATTAAAAAGGGGTGCGCTCAGATGCTTAGTAAGGGTAAACAAGGGTGATATGTAATCATAATCATGATCATGAGTGTATGATAACATGATCCTATCATAATAAGTTCATAACTCTCGTGTCAATGATCATATACATGGTTCATGGAATAAATATTGTAAGTTCATAATACATGACTCATAAGGGAATCAAATAACATGATTCATGATAGTATAAAGTTGTCATAAGACATAAACTTCTTGAATTAACATAATAATATAAAAACCTTCCCTATAAGTCAAAGATAATTTCCAAAACATATCATGGAAATTCATGGGGACAATATCTATTGGGTAAGACACACCACCATCCCAGTCACAGACCAATCATTTTAAGGGGTAATAATTTCTTATCTTCCCACAGTGGATTGAGTTTCCCCATATTCCAATAGTGGATCAGGTTTCCCCATATTCTAATAGTGGATAAAGATTCCCCATCATCCCAAAGTGGATTGGGTTTTCCCATATTCCATAGTGGATCAAGCCCATCTACTTGATTCCCATCATTAACTCATGAGATATAACTTTTTACCCAATTAATTAGAGGGAGATATAGGTCCCATGCATCACATAACAAAATCATATATACATGTGTCACATGATCATAAAAAATCATCATATCATTACAAAAAAAATATATGGGTTCAATAAAAATTATATCATAACTCATGTAAAAATGGATATCATAAATATTTCATCATATCATAATATCTGGAAAAGTGACAGTCCAGATAATAAATTCATCAATGCATAAATGGTGACATGAAGGAGGTTTCAAAAGCATATAACTATTGGTAGAGGAATGGGTGTCACATGGAAATTGTCATCACAAGCCTAAACCATTCAAATAAATAATAAGAATGGTGTCATTTTATAATATACTATTTAAAATTATTTTATCTCATATAGAAAATATCATTCGAAAACATTTATAAATGAAAATATCCTTTCGTCTTCGAAGACACATTAAAACATAAAACATTTTTTTGAAAAACCTTCTCATTGAAAATAGATTTTAAAATTTATAAAGGAAGATTTAAAAAAGATATATCAATTTTAAAATACCTTTTACTTTAAAATTATCTTAAAATATTATTTTAAAAACATTTTTTAAAAGAATGGTTTCAGAATAAAATAGATTTCTAATGGAAAAGGGAAAAGAAATTAGATTTTCTTGAAAAAAATCTTAATTATCTTAAGTACAAAATCATGGAAAATGGAATTAATAAATTAATAAATCATTAATAACCATAATATAATTAATTTTAGTATTTTTCTTGAGAGATAGGTAATGATATTTCACCAATTAAAGTATAATCATAAACAATCCATATAAATGATGAGATTATTGTAATAAACTCTTACAACTTGGTAACAGTGAATCATACAGCCCATGTATGAAAATTAAATTACATGAATCATAATACACCATGAAAAATATGATATTAATGATATACCATTTCAAATGATAGTATATACACCTCATATAAAAAAATAGATTTACAACAAAACATGTGTCTCCAAGGAGAATAATTGGGACAATATTACTCAATGAATTTGGTACCTTTTGAACCATAAAATGCATAAAATAAAGATCATAAAATTGATATTAGAATACCCATATATTTAAATATAATAATCATATAATTCATAAATTATTAATATATACACCACACAAATGATATGTGTGTTGAATAAGGCATATGTCTCAGGGAAATAAGCGTGAGATGAGAAAACCCTTACCTTATGTCATGAATATCTTCATACTCATTAAAAACTCCAGTAAAATAAATATAATTATATTATAAATCTATTAAATAACCATATTAAATAATACCATATAATATATGACATTCTATTACCTGTGTATTAATAATTCCATGTCAAAATTACGTTTCTAGTAATAATTGTTTTGTTTTTTGCATGCATTTTGATTTTGTTATATTTTTTATTTAAAATTATTTCATGATATATGTAATTTAAACCATGATATAAATACTATATATGTTTAGTATATATTTATTTATAATGTCATATAAAATATATAAATATGAAATTCAGTACACTGCTCAGGGAGATGCTAGGTCATAAGTATGCATGAAGGTTGTTTCTGTTTTATTGTCCCATTGAATGAAAAAATATATAATATAAGTATATATATATATATAATAGTTAATATATAATTAATATATCATATATATCATAAAATTTTACAAACCCAATTTTTAATACATTCCATGCAAGGTGTGAGTGCACCACATCGCTCTGAGGAGGCAGTAGTCCACACACCAACAAACACAGTTTTCATATTTACAAAAAATGGAAATAATGATGGTATGTGCTATATAATGATTCTAGAAGAATGAATAAATAATAAATATCATAAATATATTATAAATATATATTTTACATCATAATTTCGAACCATTAAATTTGTTAATGGAAAAACGAACAACGTCATTTTGTGAGATAGTTGTTCTCCATACAAAAGAAATGTATGTTCATTACCCATTTGATGGAAGTGTGTGTAGGTGTTGGAAAAGAGCATATCATATAAATAGATAATTTAATTTAGGATAATGAGGTTTATAAATAATAATATAACAATAATATTTAAGTTTGTGGAGAAAGAAAATGAAACAAAAGAACTTGTGGAAGGATGTTACCTCTTCTTTGGGCAACTCATTTTGGTTTTCACTAAAGGGATTCGTTGATTACATTTATTCCTAAAGGTAGGATTATAGGATGAATAGAGGGAATTGTAGAGGATATTTGGGTAGGTTTTTTCTGACATAAAGGGCTTAATATTTGTGAAGTAGTGAGGGGTGAGTGTCGTTTTATAGTGGAAGATTGTCATTCTTGAAAATACAAATAGGAAAACACTACTAAGAGGTCTCCCTTATATCATTGGAATCCAATAATTTTTAAAATTAGATCCAAGATTAGAATAGGAATAAATATTTTCATCTAACGGATTTTTTACTTTTCTCTAGATCATTTTCCCCTTAATATTAAATTTTAACTAGCAAGTAAACTGATTTTTACCATAATCGCAATAATTAATTTTAATTACTTTTAATTATATTTTTTTAAAAAACTTAGTTGAACTTATCATAACGTAGAAATTATCCTAAATAAAAATATGGAATTCATTTTTCCAAATTATAAACATAGATGTGTTAGAAATTAATTTAAAATTAATCCAATAGACGTGTCACGATGGAGGGTTTTTAAGCGTAAATGTTTAAAAGGTGGAAATGTTTTTATTTAAAATTTCATTATGAAATTGGTTACAATGAGAAAAATTGGATTATTTTATATAAAATTTATCTACTGATACTTATAAACCAAATTAATATAAACTTTAACTATATTAATAAATTAGACAAAAAAGCTGTTTTGAATTAAAAAATCCATATATTTCACTATTCACCCAAAAATGATGCTTTTCAGAAAAATTTTAAAACTTCACCCAAATATAATTTTGAAAATCTTAATTCAAAAATGAAGTTTATTTTACCAAACTCAATTTCTAAAATTTTTTAAAATTGATTTTATTATTTTTCACATAATGACATAAAAATGAGTTCTATTGAGAAAATAATATGTATATGATTTTTTATCTATGTGTTTTATTTATATACAACTATTATACATAAAACTTTAAAAATAAGTTATTAAAATTCATATTACTACTTTTAATGGATATTTTAGTGTCTTTTTTAAATAATAATAATAAAATTTTATTTCGTAGAAAATCAATGTTGTGTGTAGTGCAAGCTATGTCAATGTTGCATATAGCACAATATTATATTGGTGTAGTATATAAAAAAAAATTCTAACTTAGTGAAGCATGAAACTCAAGACTTCAAAGAAAAAATTAACTTATTTGAAAAAAATGGTCATAAAAACTCATGGTGTTACAAAATCTAGGTCAAAGACACTGATGCACCGTACTTCCAAAAAGCCAAGGATACAGAGGCAGGGCAATGAGTAGGAGGCTGTATGTTTTATATGTTAAAAGAAAGGCCAATGGTAGAAGAATTGATGTTAGAGGAAGAAAAAATAAAAGACTTCTACTTAGGTTATTTTTTCGTTGAATTTAATCTATCATAATTAACAGGTTGGGTATTAGATAGAGCATGTGGATCACACATCTTTATTAATATACAGGGACCAAGTAAATTTAAGAATATTCCAAAAGTCTAAGTGGACATCTGAGCTGAAAATGGTGCCAACCTTGTAGCCTTGGTGGGGAGAGATTATCATTTTAATTTTCCTTGGGGTTTTGTTCTTGTATTGAATAATTGTTATTATGTAAATTTAGTAACGAGAAACATAATCTCAGTGTGATGTTTGGACAGAGTGGGATTTTATTTCAAGTTTGGAAATAAATGATGTCTCTTTTATAAAGAAAACATGTCTTATAGTGTGGCACATCTTAACAAAGGCTTATATATAAGTGAACTAGAAAACCAAGTAATGTTAATCAATGAAAAAACTAGCAAGAATGAGTCATACAATGCTCATCTATGGTACTGCAGGCTTGGTCATGTGAATAATATGTGATTAATGAAATTACAACAAGAAGGGTATTTAGATTCCTTTGAGTTGAAACCATTGGATGTATTTCATACTTGTTTTCAAGGGAAAATGACCAAATAACCCTTTTCTAATAAGGGAGAAAGATCCACTAAATTACTGAAATTAATTCATATCAACGTATGTGGTCTATTTCTAGTAGAGGTAAGGGCTGGGTTTTCATACTTCATTAATTTTATCGATGACTATAGAAAGTATTAATATATCTACTTAATTTGGAATAAATAATATTTTTTTCATATATTTAAGGATGTCGGTGCCAAATTTCAGATAAGGTCATGAATGGACATTGTTGAGAAATCCAAAGGCATATTCTGCATCAGCAGACAATCCTGCGATGCTCAAGGGTGGTGCATACAAGATTTCAGAACCGCACACAAGACTAAAAATTGTGCGCAAGATCTTCCATGCCCAATGTGATGTCAAATAGATTATTCTGAATAAATCTTCCCAAAATATCCAAGGTAGTGACGTGAAAGAATACTGTCCTGCACATAAGATTGAAACCTGCACGCAAGATCTTATACGCCAAATGAAATGTCAAAATTCCACTTTCATTAATCTCATATGGCATGCGACCACAAAAGTAACTAGATATATATATAAATTTACCTTTTTAATTCGATGGATGGTTAAAGAAGAAGAACTGAATCTCTGTTATGGGAAAGATAGACCTTCTATGTCCACATGAAAGACATGGGCTCAAGGTATTGGATCTTTCACGATAGGTCTCCCAAGGTTTATACTTCAATTGGGACCACTAGGTCTTGATACTCACACATTTCCTTTTACTCCAAGAAATTTGTGTGAAAAAGATTCCTCTTGCATGCATGTTTTCCCTTTTATTGTTCCAATCTTGCAAGTAGGTTCTCCGCTTGCACACAACCACTCGTTTTTTTCTGCAATCACCAAATCTTGCACACAATCCCACATCTTCCATGCACCCCTTTAATCTTGTCCACGCCCCTCATTATGTGCTCCATGTGTGGTCCTTACCCTAAGGCATCATTTCTGATCCCCTCTTATGCATGACACCCATGTCTTGCACATACTTCTACCGTACGACCCTCCAGGATTGTACAAAGTGATTTCAAGGTCCCTTGGGCAATGCTTCATGTTGAATTTCTTTGCCTCATGCCTTTTCACATAGGAACACTAATGACTATTGCTTATTTTCATAGCCATGCTAATGTGTTCCCTTCATTGGATCACTCTACAACCCCATATCCATACAGTATTATTGGTTCCTTCCCTTCACAAAGGGTTTATGTTCACCAATTATGTTAGTCCAAGTGGGGAGGAGTGAATCCTTACCATCTGAGCTATAGAATGTTAAACTGCCAAGTACCCACATCCTCAACACAATAAGTTAAACTATGATGGCCGCATGTGTGGTAGGTCCAAGAGGATCAGATAGGGGATGGGTATGGTTTCCCTCCAACTCTCTCTTTCCCTCTATGCTTTTTTTTATATACCACAATGTGAAATATCCACATATGCCTTGACGCACTTTGATGGGATGATTTAGGTATGATGACAATATCCTCCTCATTTTCCAAGAAACCCTCCACTCTCATCGAGCCTTAAATGAAGCATAATCCCATGTTTTCTCTATGGGCTTCTAGCCATGCGTAACCCCCTCCCTACTTCTCGTTGACCCACCTTCTCGACGTGATTTTCAAGTTTACTACTACCCCTGGTTTCTCACATTCCGCATGACTCACATGGGCTTAGAGTTTGAATAGAGCATAACATCCTAAATGGGCCTCTAACCATGAGTATTCCCCATGCCTCCTTCCCATCCTGAACTACATGGACTTTGATCTATTTCTTTTAATAATGGTATGTATGAAGCCTCTTTGACGTTCAAGCACCATCATTCCCCATCACCCATTGGTCCTGACCAATTCACGACAACTTGCCTTCATCCTGCATGACGTTTAACTATATACCACTTTCATCCTGCATGATGTTAAACTACATGCATTAGAACTACATCAACTTTTATCCCTGTCTCCTAAACAGGGTACATAGGAATCCTCCTTGAGGTTCAATCCCAAACACTAGTAAAATTTGACGTTCCTCTTGTTAGTAATCCCATATTAGGTCTACCGTTTTGTGGATTTAGACCAGTTCTTGGGCTTCTAACCATGCATAATCCCTAAACTCAATCCATAATCCTCCAACCAAGAGTTCCCCTCTTGTGATGTGGTTCTAATCACGCGTAAGCCCCAACATGTAATTGGGTTGTTGTCCTTTGTGTACACCACAATTCTAGGCCCCATCCTAAACTACATGGACTTTGATTTTTCGCCATGGGGATATGTAGGAATCCCCTATATGGTTCAGGCCTATACCCATGTCCCATCCTAATCTCTCCCTTGAGCCATTGTGTTTTGGGAAGGTCATGCCTTAACCCCAGGGTTCGACTCCCTTCGGGTCCCATCCATGCATCCATTCTCATGAGACACCTCTTTAGGTGATTCATGTCCCCAAAAAACCATGTAGACATTGATTCCCACCCATTGGGATATGCAGGAATACTCCCTGAGGTTCAATCCCAACATCACCAACCTATTCATGTCAATTCCAATCCATTCATCTCATCTATGTCATCATATCATCCATCATCTATCCTAGATTTACCTGATTCTCCACATCCTAGTGAGATCATGTGATCCACTTCCCCAATGCTCCTAGTGATACCCTATCTAAACGTAAGCCCCAACATGTATTCTGGTTGTATTCCGTTATGTAAACTTTGAACCCATGATTCATCCTCTCAAACTACGTGGGTTTTGATCCTTATCTTCTATGTAGGGTACGTAAGATGCCTCCACGAGGATCAATCCTAGCCAATGGTAAGCCTTGGTGTCCCCTTTTTTGGGACCCAATCATCCTTAGGTCAATCCACATTGGGCATCTTGGTCCAACCATTTTGTAAGCCTTCCAGGTGCTCCATTCTAGGGATGTACCCATCTGATCCACTCTCATTAGTGCTTCAATCGATCTGATTGGTCTCTGATAGATCATGTTAAACATGGGAAGATGAGGAAAAACATGGAGATATTCTTATGGTATATAATTCCCCACATTCGACGTGGGATGCCTCAGGCTTCCATGACCTTGAGAATCCGTATCATAAGGAAGATAAATCCAGGTGTACTAGTGTTTTGTCTCCCAAACATTCTAGCAGTTCCCAATGTGACTACTCCCCTAAAAGAATTTTGTGTCCTTGACTGAACCCCAAGTAATGTTTTGAAAAACACAGCGCAATTAACTAGCATCCACAAAGATATGGCACTAGGAATAATTTCACGAACAACATCTTAATCTTTATAGGAGACCCGGACTAGGAGACGAGTTCCAAGGGGGAATCCACGAATGGTGGAAATGACATCCCATCATCTCATTTATATAAATGAGAAAACATAATTGAATAAGCGATAAATGTTTCCCACCTTTGGAAAGTGGGAATGTAGGGAAACAAAGAGCCATCACATCCCCAAGAACGGATGCACACCCCAACGAAAGTGTCAGAAACAGAAATGGTGAACTTCATGTGAATCATCTCCCCAATATGGGGATTAGTAGAGTTTGAGACATAAGTAGGTAAGCATGTCACTAGATACATCTATCTGGTGCCATGTCCCACTAAGAAAATAATGGTCCTAGTGTGAAACTCACTAAAGTTTCGGGCAGTTAATCATTGCAAATTCCGGTCTACAACGTTTTCAGTGTTGATATTCTTATCAATCCATGGAAGATGGAATGAAATTGGGGAATTGGGCATCTCTTTTCTATTTCTTGTACTGATGGCTGAATTTTTCTACTTTACAGAACACAAGATCAAGTTATAGGAATCTGATCACCTTCTTCTTACAGATGCCTGGGCACGGGCAATGACAATATGGTAATCCAGCATGGCTCAATCTCTTTTGTGACAACACCCATGACCATGGAAACTAGGTTACCACTCCCCTCTCACCCTCTGAATTTATTCAGAGAAGGGTGATCAATACTCTTGCCCATCGATACGAATAGGAGGGGGTTTCCTGAAAAGGGACATGTCCTACCACGACCTATAGGCTTTCATACCACGTCAGTGCCGCCACCCCCAAGGGATTTGTAAGGAGCTGTTGCTCCCACTCTAACCTTCCACAGCTCTATAAACCTATCCCTGAAGCACTCTTATGATTCAATCCCTTATGTGGATGAAGTAAGGGATGTCTGATCCAACCCATCTAGGACATCATCCAGAGAGTCACCGAGGAGGGCTCCCACCCAGCTGCATCAGCATCATTAGCCGGTCCCTCATATCGAGGAGCAGTTGGTCTATACCCCCTGCACAACTGGATCTAGTTCGGATACCCTGATGTCAACGTCAGGTGAAACCTCAGGAAGATGCTTTATAGGGGCATCAGCTTCCATGGATCCTATATCACGAGCCACCACTAGTTTGTGCTATCGGCCCCCTATTGTTGTCCCAGAGTAGGGGCACTTCCCTATCCCAAAGCAGAGATGCTTCCATGATCGGTCCAATGCCAGATACCAACCACCTCACGAGTAGATTGAGTTGACCTCCCTAGTCATCGGTGCAAGCAACAATTTTCATGGGATAGTCTGCAATGATGACGTCCAGTACAAAGTTCCTCCATATACCATCATCATACAGAGTGAAGGTCCTCCGCACTCCTGTATCCAGCATGGAGGTGCTCCCCATGCCACCATAATCAACTCTAGCAGAGGCCCTCTCACCTCATTTTTACTTAGCATGGAGGTCCTACTTGTGCTTCTGGTCTTATGTATGAAAACTTCCCTTTCCTACCAGATTATCAATGTGAGGATTCTCATTGACCCATCAACTAATACCATGGGGGTCCTCCCCATGTTCTCACCCACTGTAGTGGAGGCCCTCCCCACTTTAGTGACAGTCATCACAAAGGCCTTTCCCATATCCAGTATGGTCAAGAAAAAGGCCCTCATTGTACTACAGCTACCATAACTGGTCAACAATAATCTCAGCCTTTCTCTATATATGACCACCATGGAGGTCCTCCCCATGTCCTTTCTTGCTCCAGTGGAGGCCCTCTCCGCTACAGCACCCTCAATCACAGAGGTCCTCCTCATATCCCATTTGACATTTTCTCAGGTGTTCCTCGCACCACATCTTATCCAAGAGGAGGTCCTCCCTACTCTAGAACCAACTCAATAAGAGGTCCTACCCATGAAAAAATATACTCTGTCCTAAAGAACCATCCTAGGGAATGTAGTTGGGTCGTCGCCGCAAGAGTAATAATCCTGAGAAGCTTGAAATTGAAATCAAACCCATCCACTTTTTATATTCTGAGGCGATGTGTGATTCAGTGATGGAACCCTCACCCTAATATTCTATGTCAGGGGTAGGGGTGGGAAAAGGCAGTTCAGCCACATCCATTTGGAAAGTGAGGTCTACTAGATCCCTGAATCCCTCTGAAGATACATACAGAAGGAGAAATATTTGTCCTCTTTCCTAGGCCAGGCCATGCAATCCTCCCTATCATCAACATGACCATTCTCTACATCAACCATAGATCACAAAGAGTTGTTCTATGGACCAATATATGATGACCAACATCATGACTCACCACCAATAGATATAGTCCCTACATGGGAATCAGTGGTCATTAGTCCATCCTACAGAGATTTTATAGTGCAATCAACGCATTTTTCAGAAGATATCCAATGATATGGTGGCTTTTTAGATCTTGTGTCATACTCTCTATCATCCAGCATACTATCAAAATAGCTACTTCAGTGCTAATACCAGTCCCTCAACCACCCATAGTTAATGAATGGGTCAACCAAGGTTTTGATCCTGAGTCTGAGCTATGATGATTGTGGAATATGATTGTCATGGATCATCTCCCTAAGATGTTCTATCCCATTCCAATTGTAGGTTTCAGTATCTCGAAATATCTCACCCAGTAGGAGGTCATGTGCTTCCCCCAAAATTTATGGGCAATGAAATTTTTTATCCTTCATTTATGGGTAGAGTACCCCAAGATCCAGAAACACTTCAATGACATCAGTCAGGAATGCCCCATGGTGGACTTGGCTACAATTTCAGTGGCTCAGCACCTTGAGTCGCTTGGTCATCATTATACCCTCCAAAAAAATATATACAGAGCTTCACTGTGCTCTAAAAAGTTATCAAGGAGGCTTCTCCACACATTCAAATCCATGGTTGAGGGCAGTATGTTTCCATTTATTTCAGTCATATTCCGTGCTAGCCCAACTTACTAGGTGATATTGTGGATATTCCTTTTGGAACATTCTCAATTAACATGGCCATCCTATTAGAGGAAGAACTCGGATAAGACTCTTTGAAGAGAAATTACCCCCCAGGGTGGTTCCACACTATTGGATCCTTTGGACTGTTTTACTCACCATAAAATAAATTTATTGGGCCTTCTACACCTTCAGAGTAATTATCCTTTGGTTGGGACCCCAATAAGGGTAATGATCATGCTGGGATATTCAAAACCACTGGCCCATATGGCTCAGTGTAAACGACTGAAGATGACCCTGAAAAGGCTATGTTACCTCAACATATCACATAATATAAAAAGATGGTCGATGAACTTCTCACCAAACATATTGTGTAATGGAGACCATATTACAGTAATCTTTGACTAGGGAAATTGTGGTAGGTACAGGCTCCCCCCCCCCCGACGAGTTTCCTCCTGGTGACCTTGACTATCCTGCCCATATAGACCGAGTAGACGCTAGATTTAATGGAAATCCAGTGCTCTATGCATCACCAAATCCACAAAAGTTGTGTGATAACCCTCCTTGAGATCATGATTAGGTTTCCCCATTTTTTCCATAGGTCGTTACCCCAGTAGTCCCTCAAGTTATCCCACAAATAGCTCTATGAACCATTGGGCCTGCTTACCATCTTGAAAAACCTTCCAATGCACTAGTGGTCACAGATCCTTGTCAAGATATTAATTCCCACCAAGATGATTAAATGGATGCTCTCATCATGTGGCTCGAGCTGAATAGTGGAAATATCACTTGGTGGTAAGCTGTATCCAGCATGGGTGGATGATATGCCTACCCCCAAGGTTTTGGAAATCCTACCTTCTCCCCCTTTAATGGGATGGATAATCCACTGTAGCATCTAGCCCACTTCATTTCAAGGTGTGGACCCATGATGGGAACATTAGAGTAGCAGGAGGATGCCATGATCTGGTGTTTAAAGTAGACACTGGAAGGGCCCGTATTTGTTTGGCACAACTAGTTACCTATTGGGTTAGTATCACATTGGGAGGAACTTTGTTGGAAGTTTCTCTACTAGTTCACTTCCACCACCTAGAAGAAAAGATTTTTCGACCTCTTCAAATGCAGTCATAGTACCGATGATCATGTCACAGACTTTGTTTCCAAGTTGAAGGACCTCATATATTCCCTTGATATGCCACTAACCCAGGAGCAGTTGTGGATGATGTGCATGGGGAATGTGTAGACCGAACAAGTCCCTTATCTCATCCATTAGAACATCCTAGGTGGGTTTCAGGATTTCTTTGATAAATCTCAATTTTTAGAAGAATCCTCGATGAATTCGAAGCAGGCATGTTCATTTCATCCTGTGGTTCCTGCAAGATGTGCCACTAAGGTTGAGCCCTACATAGTAGCACAAATAGAGGCTCTCAGGCAGCTAGAATTATTACTGACAGAGCCACCTCCACAGTTTCATCGAGGACCACCACCTCAGGTACAACCTCTGACCCAGCAGCGCCCGCATTAGAATCGGACGATGCCCCTGCGTAACGCTCCACCGCTACCTAGACAAGATAATCAGGTTCCTCCTCCCCATCAGGCTTCCCTGACCCCTCATTAATGTTAGGCTACTAGATCTCCCTTTCGAGATTTTTGGATCTGGACTTACTCATTTAATGATGCTCAGGTTCCCAATTACTTCTGATGTTCCTTGAACTAGGGAATCCTACAGTTGCTATAATGCAAGAGGCCTAAAGAGGCAGATCTCTCTAATCGCCCCAATTACTACCCCTATCACCAGTTCCTTGGGAACACCCTCAAGTAGTACTATGTGTTTAAATACTAACTCCAATAAAATATTGATAATAACAAATTTAGGTTGGGTCCAGTCCCAGTATAGGTGGAATGTGTGTTTATAATGCTTGATGATGATATCAAGGGCGAATGAAAGTAAGTTTCTAACCACGGGTCTCAAAAATACGACGACTGGTAGTCCTGCAAGGTGGTCTCCCATTCCCATGGTATAATTTGTGCACATTTATAATAACCCAATCCTTTAGAATACATTTTAATACCTTCGCCTACAACCTCTACATCAACATCTCAGTCATCATCCTCTCAAGGGAGCAAGCACTTGCGATGCAAGGGAAGACCAAGCCCTCTGGCTTTGCCAAATACATCTTGTACTCTTGGAGACTTTATTCCCCTAGAGATGGTGATTTCCCCAAAAATTTGTCCAACAAGGAAAGATTGTTCAAGTGATAACCAAGGGTATGATTCAGACAATACTGTGGAGCTGGTAAACCCTGACATGGTTCCCGATGACGAATAACGTCGAGTGGACCCTCCCAATGTCCCCAGTTGATACCAGCGTCAAAGGAGACATGGGTATATGAATCACCAGAGTGCATTGGTTAGGGATTCAAGACAAACCATGCATGCCACCAATACCACATAGTAAGCCCAACATAGAGCTTAGCACATGAATCCTTCTCATCTCATGTCATCATATTCACCTCAGCCACCTTTTGTACTACTTGATCCAGAAAAGCCACCATGACCAGGATATGATCAGCCACATTCTATTGTGGATGGACCTCAGTCATCTATTCGTCAGTCGGTATCCACTATAAGTGGTTCTACTAGTGAGAAATGATATATTCCCAACATGAGCCAAAAATATGTCAGTTCAACCACCAGCACACATCATACCTCCTTCCATAGAGCGACCTCCTATCAGTAGAAGTGTACACTTAGAAAAGAAATATGATATCCTCAAGCATCTTTATTATATTTCTGTGAAGATATATATATCATCAAGGCTCTCCACCTATTAGTATATATGCATGAAGATCATGTAGAGGTTTTAAGAAGCCCCCTCTTGTTTGAGACAAAGGTAGTAGTCGCAGAAGCCTTCCATGCTGAGACATCCAGGCATGCAGAGTGTCAAGCCATCATTTATTTCTCTGTAGAAGTTGATGGTTCTCTTATATAGGGGAACATCCACCCACTTTACAATACTATTCATTTCAATGGCATCAAGGTCCACCACTATATTGTCAACATGAGATCTGGGATCAACCGTATCCCAACCGGGATACTGCAAAATATGGGACTGTTCGAGGCATATCTGAGTCCCTCTGATCTGAAAATTTAAGGTTATGATAGGATGGAGTAAACACCAGTTGGAAAAAATCTCTTGAAGGCCTAGTTTGGTGGCCTAGGTTTTAGCACCGAGTTAATGGTTCTGTCATAAGAAACCTCTTAAAACACATTTATGGGTAGACCATGGATCCATCTGCACGTTTTTGTCCCTTCCTCATATCACCAATGCCTCATGTAGTCCCTTAATGGCTGAGTATGTGCACTCCATGGTAATGCATCTTAGATCACCTCTTGTGACGACTACTGCTTGGATGTGGACTATTACAACTGTAAGGACAAAAGGAATCAGGCTAACGAGGTTGAATATGCTAAGGCTGCAACCAAACCATGGAAAGACCTGGATGTCACCTATGTTTTCCCGATTTACTGATTACAGGCCACAACCACAGATTTAAGACAATTCTTTGTTGTCTCTTGAACAAGGGGTATGATCATTCCCAAGTTAATGTAATGCCATGAGATCACCTCTTATTCCTACACAAATTGGGCTTAGGTAATCCTATAGCCCCTACTCCTATAAGGTATTGGGATATCCACCCCATGGAAAAAGTGATACGTTATACTTGCCTGTTTTTCTGGGACAGGATAAACTAGATCAAGATGATTTGACACTATTGGTTTGATATTATCAAACATGGCCCCTTTGTTTGATGTCTAGATGGGATTGGTTTGATGGCTTTCATCTCCACGGTTTCATTAGTGCAGGAGTTTCCTGATGAGGTTTCCACTACAACTCAGGATGGCAGCAGTGTCCCTCCAGGATCTGTCGACTCAGAGGAGTTTCTCCTGCCTTATGATCCTCTCACCATGGATGAAGAAGAGGATTTTGAAGATGTAACCCCCCCCCTCATTCAAGAAATATTTCTCAACTATAGTATATGAATTGGAATAGGTGATTATCGGTACCATGATAGATCTGAAACCAACAATGATCAACACTGCTATGCCTACAGAAGAGAAATGATGATACATGTATTTCTTGAAGCAACATCATGATGTATTCACCTACAGTTATGATGAGATTACAGGTCTATATCCTTAGGTCTCCATCCACCATCTCGGTCTCCCAGCAAATCATCATGGGTTCAAATAGCCTCCCAGAAATATATACCCTTCTCACAGTGCCATGGTCTAGGATGAAGTTGATAAGATCATCAAATCTAACTACATCATGGAAGTATAGTATCCCTAATAGTTAGCTAACATTATGACCTCCAGGAAGAATAGTGGACATATCATAGTCTGCATCAACTTAGAGGATCTCAACCAATTCTATTTTACCGATGATTTTCCCCTTCATGTGATGGAAGACACTATAAGGTACCATGCTCTCTCCTTCATGGATGGGTATTCTGGATAAAAAAAATATGAATGGCCCCCAAGGATGAATATTCTACCACCTTAAGGTAACCATAAGGTACTTTATGCTACCAGGTAATGTCGTTAGGTATAAATAATGAAGGTTCCACCTATCAACAAGCCATGCACTGTATATTAAAGATGTTCCTCAAGACATTGGTGGAATATTATGTGGACAACCTAGTGGTTGAATCTCGCCAGTGTTAGTAAAATATAAGGGATCTTCAGAAAGTGTGATGATTTTTCCATTCCCTCCAACTGAAGATGAACCCCTTAAAGTTTTCCTTTGGGGTCACCTTTAGATATTTTCTTGGCTGCATTGTCAGATATAGAGGCATTGAGATCAGTATGAAAATGATCAAGTCCATCAGTCAGATGTCTCCCTCAAGTAAAATTCGGGAGTATTGAGGTTTTCAAGGACACTTAGCCTACAAATGTCGATTCATCATAAATCTAGCTGACAAGTGTAATTCCTTTTCCAGGATCATGAAGAAAGGTGTTTATTACCAGTGGGATGAGGAGTGTCAGACTACATTTGAGGAAATCAAGATGTACCTGCTACATCTTCTAGATATTCCTCTATTAAGAAGATCTTCCTCCCACCAGTCTTCACAGTGTAGAAATTGTTACATTACTTGTAGCACCATGAGATACAGCTAGTGTCCCAAGTGGATTCACTAATGTAAATTTTGATCCACCCCATGATGATAGGCCATCTAGCTCGGTGGGCAGTGATCCTTTAATAGTTTTACATCATTTTTTCCCCTAGAAGGATATCAAGGTACATGAATTGGTTGACATTCTTTTCTCCCATACACCCCCCATAGAGTAGTCTTTGGATCTTGACTTTCTAAATGAGGCAATCCTATTAGTAGATTAAGAATTTCCATGTTGTTAAATGCACTTTGATGGTGCTTACCAAATCCCTACTAGAAAAAAACTCAATGATCCTAGCCTCAATAGAGTGGGCTTGGGTATCATCTTCGTCACATCTACACATGTTGTCTTTCCCTATTCATTCTATTTGTTATAAGGTTGTACCAACAATGAGGTAGAGTATCGGGTTTTCATCACTAGCATTGAGTTGGCCCTCAAGATTAATGTTCCCCACCTCCATTTTAAAGGGGAATCCAAACTGGTCATCAAGAAGATCAATGGTGACTACATTGTCATAAATCCAGATCTTATACCGCTATTAGAGTGTACTCGCTAGCTGATGGCCCAGTTCCCTTCTTGTCTAGAAGATACTCAGGTCCCTCGATCATAGAATGGTCAAGCCGATGCCCTGGACATATTCTCCTCATATCATGAAGAGCCTAACTAGGATGATTTGATTATCCATGTGGTGCATCAAAGATTCATCACTCCCATCACTCTGGAAGATGATGACAGCCCGCATGTAAGCCACCTTAAGACCGGTGCCTCCACATCGAGACCTCTAGGTCTCCCTTCCATAGTGTTGGAAGGGACCCCTAATTGGACGACTCCATTTATCGAGTATCTCTAGTATAGTAATCTCCCGATAGACCGAGACGAACATGAGTGAGTCTGTTGGTGCGCAATGAAATTTACCCTTCATAGTGGTCCTAACCTTGAGAATATCCTATAAAAACATGGGTTTCATGGGATTAATCATCTTTTCATTCATGGAAGTAAAATTTATTAGGTCACACAGGATGTTTATGTCAGTTCCATCTGGGCTCATCAGGAAGGGCCAAAACATTCTCATCAGATCTGAATAATAGTATACTGTTGGCCAACTTTGATCTGTGACTATGTTGTGTTTGCCAATAGGTTCCATGCATTCCAGATCCATGTTAATTTTGTACATCGGCCTCCAGATCCTCTCCATACTATTAAGTACTCCTTGCCCTTTACGATCTAGGGACTGGATGTCATGGGACTATATCCACTGGAAACAGCTCTCCAGTGTAGGTTTGTCCTGACCACAATGAATTTATTTTCCAAGTTGGAAAAGGAAGTTCCGATTATGGAAGTTAAGGACCATTCCATCATCAGATTTTTGAGATCCAATATCATCCACCGATTCAGTGTCCCTCATGCCATCTTCACTAATAATGAAACCAACTTTCAAGCAGTCGAGTTGAAGAAAATGTAGGCAAAGTACAATATCTGTTCTAATAAGACCTCTCGCTATCATGCACAAGAAAATGGGAAGATCAAGGTGTTCAACAAAGTCATCTCTAAAATTTTGTAGAAGATTCTTAGTCAGAACAAGAAGTTTTGGTTGAAAAAACTCCCTAACGCTCTCTAGACTTACTAGATGATGACTCTTAATTCTACTCAAATGACTCCATATTCCCTGGTCTATGGAATATAGGTAGTACTGCCATCATGATTCAGCTACCCTCACTACATACAACCATATATGATCATTAGGGACCAGATAAAGTATCTTAAATCCACCTGGATGAACTAGAAACACTTGATGGGAATAGGCTTCATGCCTTGGTGAATCCAGAGAGTTATAAGAAAAAATATCCATGGATTTCAATAAGAATTTTTTCCTCCACTATTTCTTACAAGGTGATGTCGTGTTGGATCTAAGAACACTAATGATACCTGACCAAAATCCATAAAAGCTGGAGCCCAAATGGGAGGGTCCTTAAGTTATTCACAAGGTTTACCCCAATGGTGCATACCCTCTGGTCACTATAGATGGTGAACATATTTCTCCTCCCACCAACACCCAATTCCTCATGAAGTACTTAAAATGAGGAAACCATCGTCCCACATGAAGTTAAATAGTATGTCCCTCCTGGAAGACATTAAAATGCTCATCACCATCCTGAAAAATGTTAAACATTCTATCATCATCCTATAAGTCATTAAACTAGCCATCCTTATCCTGAAAGAGGTTAAATTGCCTATCCTCTCCCCTCATGACATTAAATTGTATTACTGCCCTGTAAGACATTAAACAACCTATCCCCATCCTGGTGAATGTTAAATTTTCTTCCTCATCCTTCAATACATTAAAATATAATTGGTCAGATATCTACGACCCTAAAATAAGATCCCTTTCAACCCACATAATGATAAACTATGATGGTGAATACACCTCATGGTCTGAGATCTACAACCCTAAACTGGGATCCCTTTGTCCCACATGACGCTAAACTACTAACGATTAATACCCTTTTTTGGTCTGAGTTGTACGAATTTAATCTAATATCTTTTTACGTTCTTTTCACATTACCTTAAACTACATGGAATTTTTAGAAATACGTATGGATTTATTCTCATCCTTATAAGATACGTAGGATGCCTTAACCATTCATCTGTGGTCCCGCCCCAAGTCTCTCAACCTTTCTGACCTCTTGGCCCAAGTTGTCACTTTGGATTGTGTGGTGTGGGGAAGACTCTATGTCCTCATTCATTTCTGGCTATTTTTTCTAGGCCACACACACCCCTTTGAGACACCCCTCCTTCATCCATTATTCTTACCAAATGATGTTAAAATACATGACATCTTTGAGAACTACATTTGGCTTGAGTCCCTATCTCTATGGGATACGTAAGAATGCCCAAACCTTTCATCTTTGTGTCTGGCCCAACAAAATGCTTTTCCCCCTCAGGTTTAGTTCTATTTGATAGATTTCATATGGTGTGGTATGTGGAATTATTTGGTCCCCATTCAGGCTGTGTTTGAAATTTCTAGATCATATGCCTCTCCTTCCATAAAATCTTTCATCAATGGTCCTTACCACATGACGTTAAACTAAATGTCATTTTTAAGAACTACGTATGGGTTAATTCCCATCCACATGGGATGCATAATAATTCCCAAGCATTTTGTTTTTGGGTTCATCTATTCTTTCTCTCGGCCACTTTTCTTGAGTTCTCTCCTAGAATTATGAATGGTGTAGTGTATGTGGGATTATGTCCTTATTCACATCGGGTTATTTGGCTACTCCATACACATTCCTCTTTGAGATACCTCTTTTCTTGCATCCTTACCTCATGAAGTTATATTACAAATCAATTACAGAACTACATGTGGCTTGATTCCCATCCTCATGGGATAAATAGGAATTCCCATACATTTCTTCTTCAGGTCCAGCCCTGGTTTTTAGAAACCTTATCTTCCTTATGGCCCCTTGGACTATGTTCTACCAAGGGTGTGTGGTGTGGTGTGGACTTATGTCCTCATTCATGTCAGGTTTTCAATAACCATGTCTTTTATCTCTCTCCTGAGATCTCTCTATTCCTCTTTCCTCCACTCATCTCCTCGAGTCATCTGATGTCAATTGGGAACCTTGTACATTTTTATAGATTCACCAATGTGCTTAGATTCATTTTGGTATAGGGCATAGAGTGTTGGATTCTACATGGACATGCTTTCATCTATTTCTATGCTTCATGTCTCCCTTTATTTGGGTTCCCATCATATTTCTCATCCCAAAAGACCCCAGACGGTATTAATACTCTGCCTTTTGGATCACCTACCACTTTGGTCCAATGTCCCAGAGGATTTTGAATGACAATTTGACACAATATTATATTTTGATTGTGTTCAACGGTCAACCCTCATATGTTTTTCCCATTTCAAGTTGCACGATGTAGATTCTATTTTTCAAACATGGTAAGTAGTTATGCTCCATCATTGTCCCCCCCCCCATTGAACCATAAATATTGGTCACATGATTCACATCCCATTTCACTTCATCAAATACTAGTGGAATTTTGACACCCTTGGTTGTATCTGTTTGTTTTCATTTTCACATTAAGAGGACAAATCAATAGTGTGGTGTCGTCCTTGACTCCACACCATTTCCCCTTCATTTGTATTCCATGTTTTGAAAAGTTACTCCCCTCCATTATTTCTCACATCGAGCGCAGTCCAAGTGGGATTAGGGACTTGGTCAAGGTTTATGCCCGTTTTGAAGAATCTCACTTCTTTCTGACCGAGATCTATGAATTTAAACTAAGACACCCCTTATCCATACCCTGAAATGTTAAACTGCATAGATTTTTAGAACTACATATGGTTTGATACCCATCCTTATGGGATACATAGGAATGCCCAGACATATTTTCTTCAGGTCTAGCTCAAGCTCCACTAATTATCTCTTTTGTTCAGCCTTTTGGCCCTGGAATCTAGGGGATTTCATGGTGTGGCATTTTTTGACTTATGTCCTCATTCATGTTGGGTCTATAATATACTCACCACATACACCCCTTATGGGATAGTCCCTACCATATCTGTCCTTACCACATGATGTTAAACTGAATAGAATTTCTAGAACTACATACGGCTTGATTACCATCCCCATGGGATATGTAGTAATGCCTAGAAATTTCATCTTCGGGTCTAGCCCCATGTCCTTTGATCTTTTCTGGCCCCTTGGCCTGAGGTACCCTCCCCCTGGGATTCTTCACAGTGTGGTGCAGCCTGATGTCCCCATTCACGTTGGGTATAATTTATCATGTGATGAATATTACCATTATAACCTCGTTCTTCCCTATGTGTCCAAACCATATTATGTTAAACTCTGTTGTCTCATCCCACATGACTTTAAACTATTATGAATTTGTCGCATTACGTTAAAGTGTATGGGTTGTTCTTTCCATATGACCTCAAACTATGACAATGTTGTCTTGGCCACATGATGAGAAATGGAATCATGTGGTGGTGTCCTCACACGAGGGGACATCATGTTTGGAATTGGTCATACACTATGTCATTTTCCAAGTCCTTCATATGGATTTATTCTGACAGCAATGCCCGGATTCTCCATACTGGGTTTGTTTCTCCTAAAAAACACACACCCACACTATAGAACATAAAAGATCCATCAAATACACCACTTATTTCGGTTCATGGACTAGACATGCAAGACAATATCACCGTCGACATTGGCACCCTACCATGACATTTTCAGAACTACTTCAAGCTTGATTCTCATCCTCAAGGGATATGTAGGAACGACTAGACATTTCATATATGGGTCCAACCCTAGGTTCATCAACCAATTTTCCCCCTTCTCATTTGGACTTCTCAGCCTATATTATTTCACAGTAACATGGTTAGATGCAATGTGGTTTAGGACTTAGAGTGTTGGATTTTTATTGGACATAATTTCATCTATTTCAATGCTTCATTTATCCTTTTATTTGGGTTTTTATCATATTTCACATCAGAAAGAACCCCTAGACTGTATGGATTCTTGGCCTTATGGATCACCTAGCACTTTGGCCCGATGTCCCCAAGGATTTTGAACAATGTTATGAGACAGGTTCTGCATTTCAAATATAGTCATCAGTCAAACCTCATTTGTTGTTCCCATTTTAGGTCACATGGTGTGGATGATGTGTTTTGAACATGGTCAACATTTATCCTCCATTGTTATGCCAACCCCAATTAATCCCTAAATATTGGTTGCATGATTCACATCCCTTTACACTCCATCATGTTGAAGTGGAATTTCAACACCCCTAGAATCATCATTCTCGTGCACTAGAGTACATGGGAAAGATCATTTTGGTCTCTCTAAGGACCCTATTCTCCAGTCAAGACCCCTATCTTGTTTAAAAAATTCTGGGTGGTCATCCAGACGCCAATTTTTTGAAAATTTATCCGACGCTCTCATACACAAAGTAAATAATTATGTAGTCTTCACTTGTTTCTGACACTGGGTATGACCCATGAGAGCTTAGGGATTGATTGATAATTACTTCACAATTATGTTTGAAATGCACTAAAATTAGTAATCAAGCAAATAATAAGTCTATGCACGCAGTTTGGAATAGGAAAGAAAAAAGATAGATAGGTTTATGAGTTCTTCCAGAACATGGCCCTTATGGATCGACCCCTTTGAGGGATTGTTCTAGTTCCACCACCTTATATCTTGTATCATCCAAGAAAGATTTCATATCCTTTAGGTTCCTCTCTTCTTCAGTAGCTACAGAGAAAAACTCATTACCTTTTCCCTGTAGTTGTGTATACTCAGCTTGGACCTCAATCATTTTATAACATTCTTAAACGGCTTACTCCTAGGAATCCACTATTTGGACCATCAACTATTCAATGTGCTCAGAATGGCTCACAATAAATGTAGCTTTTTCATTTTCCTACTCTTCAAGGTGTAAGAATTATTTCTCATATTTAAGTAACTTCTTGGTATTCTATGATTTCTTCTGACCCCAGGAATAATTGGAGTGTTGAATAATCCCCTATATCTTCTAAACCATATAATCATGAATCATTATATGAAGATGATGAGCATCCACCCCTCCGACACAGAGAATGCATATCCATGTGTGAAGTGACCCCATCAGGATCATCCATTCTACCTGTGACTGACTAAGAATGTGTTTGATGCAATTCCATGCCTTGTGTCATGTCATATGACTCTCCCAAACCGTGTCAGGATCAGGTTCATCCATCTCTTCTAGATTGGAAAGACTATACCTAGAAAAAATCGTTAGGTGTTCTATGGTAAGGTCCCCTTCTAGAACTCTTTCCTCTTCAATGACCTCACCCCCACCAGCTTGGAACTCAACCCTAGCAGTAGCATCACCCATGATTGCAGCATATTGCTCACTGGGTTCTATGGAGGGACTAGCTTCAATAGTTGTCTCTACAAGAGCTAGTGCAATCATTGGTAGGGATCCCAATGGTGTTTCATACTCGACAGGTTTCCAAGCCTCTAGCCTCATGATCACTACATTGGGAACCAATATCTTTGTTGGTCAAGTCCACCAATAAAAAATATGAGCCTACAAAGGAAGAAACATACAAGAGCCACGAGAAGCAGTGTCCAGTACTTGAGTCACGGTTGGAGCTACCATCACAAGAGATCCCTCAACACATGTTAATTAAATAATTGTTATTGGATCCTTATGGATATCTAGAATATCATGAGACTTTGAGGTCACCATTGCATCCCTTCCTTATGGTCCATCGCTGCCCACTTCAATTGTGGATGGTCCTTCGACCTCTCCAACAATGGTCGGTTCCCTGCCCTGCTCGGTCCCAAATGAAGACTCATGATGATGTTCTTATACATATATGGGTACATCTTCATCCCTTGTAGGGAAGGTTTCCTGGCTATCATCATCAATGTATTCCTGAATAGGGCAGAGTTTGGTAAGTGAATTTGAATTATGAAAAGAGAAAGTCAAGTAGATGTAATAGTTGAGACTCACCACAAGTTGTTTGGACAATTCCTTATCAGAGCCTATGATCTCACCACTCTCACATGGTATTCCTTGGAATAAAGATATTTCTTGAGGTGTTTCACCTCTAGGACCTTCACCCCCAACCTCCTCTTCTCCCTCTTCCTATTCTGTCTATTCTATATCTTCCTCTTCTTCCTTCTCATCCTCTTCCTCCCCTTCTTCTTGTTCTTCCTTGTCACCATCATCCTTGGACGGTAGCTTTTCCAAGTCATGCTCCTAGAAAATCATCACTTTCACTAGAAGATGTGGTTCTTCATTCCACCCTCATTACAATGTATACATATCCATTGCTATCAGGTATGCATGTCGGTGATGAAATTTTACCCTTTTCACCACCTGAATGCGGCATATGTCTAGTTAGTCAATCCTAGTGAGAACTAGTCTCCACCATAGCTCTTAAGTGGATGTAGAATGTTGTAGTATCCTCTTGGAAGACCATAGAGATGGTAAAATGGCATCAGTGGTCATCTTTAGGAGATGCCTTAGTTTCTTCCCATGGAGTTCCCTGGCTGGCCCATGATGCATTCCATGAGACTACCTCTTTTTAAAGGTGGAGGCGCATTCTCACCTCAGGACACTCCTAACAATGAAGTTCCAATCCACACCATTTATGCTGCATGTCTTATTCCTTGTCATGACTCCCTAGCATTACCTTTTCTGCTTCCCCACTGTGCTAACTCCATGTTGTCCGCCTTGATTTTTTGAATGTGTTTCTACAGAATCACCTTTGGATACGTTGTTATCAAATGGTCAGCATACTACATTGATAGGCCAACATTGGGATTGGTAGGGGGAAGGGTGATGACTTCCCCAAAACCAGCAATCATGAACATGAGCCATAGTTGGTGAAGGATGTAAGGATTTCTCTCTTCCTGAACCTCTGTATATATTTTCTTTGGCATCTACTATATACACCTGAATTTCCTTGCAATCCTTGTTAGAAAATGTGGTTTGCAGAATTCATTTCCATCAATCCAGGATACCAGCACAATGTCACTAATGATTTACAAGTACTCCCTCTACTCCAATGGTCCTCAGCCATCGTCTACCATCTGGTCAGCTACGGTCTGAAATAGATGGAAGTTGATGTCATCATGGTTTCCAGTCTTGAGTTTGATTCGTTTCTCTTTAAATGACAACGGGTGAATTCCAACAATATTCAGGTGGGATTTTCGTAGACTATCACTTATAAGGTGGATGGAATTCAAGAAGCCATACCCACCGTAATGACCTATAACACAACAATGAAGAATTTGGAATGGTTCGCATATTCTCTCGGGCATTCTCCCTCTAGAAATGCATCACAGAATATTGTACAACCAAGCCAATATGGGAAACCCCAGATTAACCTTATTTATGGCCTCTATGATTTCATACATCTCTAGTATTCTATGGAAAACCCCCACCCCCATTTCCCTCACTGGTAGTAGCCATCCGCTCAGAAATGCTGCAAGAAACCCAACATATTTTACATTTGAGTACCGAATTTCATTTAGACCAAAGCCCCATGATCGATACTCTCCATCTTCCAGGACAATCCAGTATAATCCCACCTTCCCCCTCTATGATGTGTTCAGAATCTACATCCAATTTCTTGAAATTTTCACCACCTTATCATGTGTTAGAAATTGAATAAAACATCTCAAATAGGATATATCCTTTGGGATTTACATTATTTATCGCTTCTCCTTAGCCAGCTCCAATAGATAAAATGTCAGAATAGGGGTGTGAATCCAATCCCCCTAAATGTTTTCTGTTTGAAAGAACTCATAATATTGGTACTGTTTCAGGGGAATTACCCCAACGTAATGAATGTAACACAAACTGATGCCTACCTCACTACGTTGGAGGTGGAAGGTATTCATGTTGGGATACCACATAATAAAAAATTCTTGTACTAGGTCTTGCTAACGTTAGAAGTAAAACTGAGATGTCCACACAGCTTCAAAAAGCCTAATAAACTACAACTCTGCCCCAAACTCCTCACATGTCTAGCTTAATCAATACAACCATCCCCATTCACTCATGAAATCTCCCCCAGGCCAGAAGTCCCATTCATGACAACCTTTGGTCTCATTAGTAATGCTGCTTCTGAAGGTGCTTGCATTCTGAGCTAGAGATTTCTCAGGAGTTGAATCACTCCCTACAATAGTCTTGGTCTTTGGATTCAGGATGTAAATTTCCATGTTCTGTATTTCCATAGAGGGGTAACCATTGCTCAAAATGATGAACTGTTGATGGCATTCCACTCTTGTTACCCATAACCGTGGCTTATCAGTCTGATAGTCTGGAATCAACACCACTTCAAAAATACCAAATTTATATATCGATAGATTGTCACTCAAAATGTATTCCTTTTAATATTGCATCTTCATACCAGAAAGCATCTGATTATCAAACACGACTCTTATTGCATGAAGAATAGGGGGTGTTTGATCATCTGGGTCCTCCTTACAGCAGTTGTAGCTTCTCTCTCAGTGCCTATTTGTTGAGAACCCGTTTATGTTAGGCCCTTAATTCAAAAAGGGACTTGCGTGAATGAATAGGGTTTTGGTGTGCAAGAAAATATTTTTCCTGCAATAAGAGATAAGGTCACACAAAAATATCGCTATGTTGGGTGAGTGAAAGAATTGAAAGGGGTGAAAAAGAGACCACAGGTGATTGAAAAACTCAAACCAAATGTGAGACATTTAATGCAGAAATGAAGATCTTTCATGAATGAGAGAAAATTTTCTTGGAATATGGAAAAGTCAAAGTGGGACCCTCCCTCCCCCCGGCATATTTATAGGTGCAGACCAGGCCTTTCATGCATGTGAAAGTGGTTTGCATGCTGAATGATCAGTTTTGCGCACACCTATCATCAGGTGATCTTCTTTTCAGCGTGTCCCTTATAATCTGACCATTGGGTCCCCCTTTAGCTCTGATTTGGAGGGGGGGTTTATTGGAACCACATTTTGGATAAGGCCATGAATGGAAATTGTTGAGAAAACCATAGGTATATTCCGAATCAGCAGACAATCCTAAGATGCCCAAGTTAGGTGCGTGCCTGATTTAAGAACCGTGTGCAAGAGTGAAAATTGTGCACAAGATCTTCTACACATAATGCGATGTCAAATGGATTATTTTGTGTCAATATTCCAAAAAATATCCAAGGAAGCGGTCTGAATGAATATTTTCTTGCGCGCAAGATTGAAGCCTATGTGAATGATCTTTCGTGCCCAATGTGACGTCAAAATGCAACTTGCATGCAGATCATCTTGTGCTGCATCTCCAAAGTTTCTGTCTATAAATAGAAACTTACCCTCAAACATTGGGGAAAGGTTGTTGAAAATGAACTGATGCTCTGCTGCGTGAAAAAAAACACTTCCACGACCACATGAAAGGCATGGACTCAAGGTACTAGATATTGCACAACAGGTCTCCCAAGAGTCCTCCTTTGGGTAGGCCCACTAGAGCTTGATCCTCGCCTATTTCCTTTTACTCCAAGTCATTTGCATGAAAAATATTCCCCTTGAATGCATGTTTTCCCTTATGTCGTGCCCATCTTTCATGTAGGTTCTCCCCTTGAGCATAACCTCTTGTTTTGCATGCAACCGTCTAATCTTGCATGAAACCCATCATCTTGTGTGCACCCCTTCAATCTTGTGTGGTCCACTCCTTGTGCAATCCTTGTGTCATCCTTACCCTAAGGCACTATGTACGATACCCTCTAACAAACGACACCCTTATATTGCGCATAATTATCCTGTATAGCACCCCAGGTTCATACGATGTGATTTCACGGTCCCTTGGGTGGTGCTTCATGTTGTGTTTCTTTGCCTTGTTTTTTAGCATATTCGTGCTAACGACTATTGATTATTTTCATATCCACACTAATGTGACCCCTTCAATGGATCACTCCACAACATCATATCTGTTTTAAATTGCTGGAGTCTTCCCTTCACTAAGGGTTGAAGTGCACCGATTATGTAAGTCATAGGGGTGAGGAGTGAATCCTCACCATTTGAGATGGAAGATGTTAAACTGCCAAGAACTTGTATCCTCAACACAAGATGATAAACTATGATGGAAACATGTGTGGAAGGTCCATGATGATCAGAGAGGGTATGGACACACGTTACCTCCCACTCTCTCTTTCCCTATGAGCTTTGCTGCCATGCACACCATGGGAAGTCTCTATGTAAGCCCTAAAACCCTTTAATGAGATGATTTAGGTACGATGAACATATCCTGCTCGTACACCTTGACACCCTCCTTTCTCATCAGGCTGCTAACTATGAATAAGCCCCTATTTACTCTATGGGCTACTAGCCATGTGTAACCCTACACCACTTCTCACTGACAAACCTTCACGACGCATTCGACAATTTTACTACTGCATCTATTTTCTCACACCAAGAATGAATCACGTTGTATTAGAGTATTTATAGACCATGACATCCTATATAGACTCCTGACCATGTGTAAGCCCCATGCCCCATTCCCATCCCAAACTACATGGAATTTGATCATTACCTTTAAAGTAGGGTACATCGGAAGCCTCTCTGAGGTTCAAGCCCCATTATTCCCCATATCCCATTAGTCTCGACAAATTCATGTCGGATCACCTTCATCCCACATGATTTTAAACAATATTCCATCTCCATCCCACACGAGGTTAAAATGCATGAATTCGAACTATGGTGGTTTTGATCTCTGTCTTCTAGACGGGGTACATAGGAATCCTCCCTAAGGTTCAACCCCAAATACTAGTACACTTTGGTATTCTCCTTGTTGGGACCCACATACTTGGTCTGTCATTTAGTGGTGTCAGACCGGTTCTTGGGATGTTAACCATGCATAATCAGTACACTCAATCCATACTCCTCCAACTAAGAGTTCCCATCTTGTGATGGGTTGCTAACCACGCATAATCCCCATCATTCCTTCAGGTTATTGTACTTTTTCTAAACCTCAATTCTATGACCCTTCCTAAACTACATGTACATTAATTCCCCACAAGAAGGATACATAGGAATCCTACCTAATGTTCAATCCCATCACCCATGTCCCATCCAGGTCTTTCCCTTTATCCTTTGTGTTCTGGGAAGGTCATGCCATAACTCGGGGGTTCTAATCTCTTCGGATACCATCCATGCATCCATTATCATGAGCTACCTCTTTATGAGATTGATCACACCATTGAACTATGCGGACAATGATTCCCATCAAGTGGGATTCATAGAATGCCTCCATGAGGTTCAATCCCAACACCATGATCATCTTAACATCAGTTCCATCCCATTCATATCATCTATATCATAAAGTCATTCATCATCCATCATGATTTTACCTGGGCATCCACATCACAGTGAGATCATGTCATCCACTTCCTCACTTCTCTTAGAAGTACCTAGTCTGCTAACCATGCATATTCCCCATCATGTCTTTGGGTTGTTTTCCATTGTGTACACCTTGATCCAATGATTCACCCTCTCAAACTACATGGGTTTTGATCCCTCTCTTCTATATAGGGTACATAGGAGACCTACATGATGTTCAATCCCACCCAATGGTAAACCTTGGTGTTACCTTTATCGGAACCCAATCATCCTTAGATCCATCCTCATTGGGCGTCTTGATCCACCCATCTAGTAAGCCTCCCAGGTGCTCCCTCCTAGGGATGTACCCATATGATTCACTCTAATAAGTGTTCTGATTTGTTTGATCTACCTCTGCTAGATGTTAAACTCATGGCCTACCCCATTTTAACATAGGAAGCCAAAGAAAACCTTAGAGACATGACTATGGAATAAAACTCCCCACACTCGATGTGGGATGCCTCGGGCTTTGGCACCCTTGAGAAGATATATCATAAGGAGAATAAATCAAGGTGCACTACTATTTTCCCTCCCAATGTGACTACTCCCTTGACTTGAGGTTGTTTCCCTTACTTGAACCCATGGAATTTCCTTATAGAAGCAGCGTAATTAACCAGAGTGCACTAAGATATGGCATCAAGAAGAGTTTCACGAACAAAATTTTAATCTTTAAGGGAGACAGAGACTAGGTGATGAGTTCTGAGGAGTAATCCATGGAAGGAGGAACGAACGTCCCATTAATCCATATCGATCAAGGAAAAACATCCTTGAATCAGGGAAATTTTTTTCTTTCCTTTATAAAGTAGTAATGTGGGGTAACAAATAGAAAGTGTGTCCCCAAAAATGGATACAAGCCCCGAAGAAATCATAAGAAACAATGTAATTACAATATTAAGTAGAAAATCATCTTTGTAAGAAGATTAAGGCACTTCACTCAGACTAAGGAAGAGAGTATCTTAACCAATATTTCATTGATCACGTAAAGAAGTGTGGTATAAAATCCCAATTAACTCCTCCTTATACACCACATAGGAATGGTGTTAGTGAAAAGATAAATAAGACCTTTAATGAAATGTTCAAATCAATTATGAGTCCATAAACTCTACCATTATCATTTTGGGGATACACATTACATAAAATGGTATATACCATAAATCGAGTATCAACTAATGTTATATATGGGATTATATATGAGTTGTGGTATGGAAAAGAACCCAGTATGTTACACATTAATGTATGGGGATGTGAGAATTTTTTCAAGACTATATCTAGTAAAAAATTGGCATCCTGAATCATGAAGTTCATCTTTATAAAATATCCCAATGAAACCAAAAGATATTACATATATAACTCTTTAGTTAGAAATGTACTTGTGTAAAGGAAAGCTACATTTCTATAATGGGAAAACATTTTCAATAGACATAGTGGTTGAAATATTGACATTGATGAAGTTAATGCTCTAGATCTACTAGAGTTTTCAAGATAAAAATTTCCACAAGATGTGGTGGGAGATGAAGAAGTTCTTGAGACACTTGTACTGCTTTGTCCTAATTGAGAGGTTAGGGAAACATAGTGTTGTGGTTTTCTTGTCACTGAGTCTGGTTTCACATTAATACTTGAGGATGATGAACCTATAATCATCAAGGAAGTAGTATAAGGAATTTATTCTACTAAATGGAAGGATTCTGTGCATTATACGATGGAGTCCATGTACCAAGATCATGTTAGGATCTTTATAGACCCTCAAACTGATGTAAAACCCATTGGGTGAAAATGGGTATTCAAGAAAAAGATGGACATGGATGGTAATGTTAATACATATATGAAAAGATTGGTAGTGAAGGTATTTAGACAATGTTAAATCATGGACTATGATAGAACCCTTTCCCCTATTTTAGTGAAAAAATCCATCATAATATTACTTTCAATACCATCACTCATGGAGAGTGATATTTGAAAAATAGATGCCAAAACTGCTTTTATCAATGGGTAGTTGGTTGAAGATTCCTATTTGACTTGAACAAAATGTTTTTTTATATCAATGGATTCTAATAAAGTATTCAATCTATTAAGATCTATTTATGGGTTAAAGTACGCATTATGGTCATTGAATTCTCATTTTGATGCATCAATAAGAGAATTTGGTTTTGTCAAAAATGAAAGTGAGACTTGTGTCTATAATAAGGTTGATTATAATGTCATAATTTTATTAGTATTATTTTATGATGAAATATTAATTATGTGAAATGATGTGCAAGTCTTATAGTCTGTTAGGGCTTGGTTAAATGGATGCTTCTACATGAAAGACTTCAGTGAAGCAACCTACATTCTAGGGATCCAGATCTATCGAGATAGATATTAAGGGATTCTTGGGCTTATTAAAATTACACATATTGACACGGTACTCTAAAGGAGTACTATGGAATTATCCAAGAGAGGTTTGTTTATCATGTCACATGGTATCATTCTATCCAAGAAAATGTGTCCAAAAACATAGGAGGATATTGAATGAATAAGTAGAATTCCTTATGCCTTGATAGTGTGATCTATAATGTGTTCCATGATATGTAATATTTGTGATGTTTCTTTTTCTTTATTAATGGTTGGAAGATATCAAAATAATACTGTATAGATTCACTAGGATGTTATAAAAATAATCCTGAAGTACTTGAGGCATACAAAGGATATGTTCCTAGTGTATGGAGGAGATGAGGAACTAGTAGTGAGAGGATACACTGATACTATTTTGAAGACATATCATTATGATATGAAATCATAGTTAGGCTACATAATTTTCTTCAATGGTGGTGAAGTGAGCTATAGAAGCTTGAATAAACCCAGGGTCACTGATTATACAGTAGAATCCAAGTATATGTGGATTTTGATGTAGCTAAGGAGGTAGTATGGCTATGAATGTTTTTCTTATACATTGGTATTGTTCCTAGCAGTGCAGATCCTATTCCAGTTTATTGTGATAATACTACAGTAGTGGTACATTCAAAGGAGACCAAGTCATTCTATAGGATAAATAATATACTAAGGAAGATTCATATATTTAGTAATTTTACTCAGATAGATAAAGGATCATTTACTAGAGTAGCCACAGAAGACAACAGAAAAGACCCCCTAACTAAATCCATATCTCAGCATAAGAATGATTCTCATGTGAAAGCTCATAGATTGATAATTGTTTGTAGTTGGATCTAGTGAAAGTGGGAGTGTTTAAATTTGGTACCCTAGACCAGACATGGGATGTAATTTGATTACCACTACTTGTATACAGTTTGATATACACACACATGTGTTTATCTTACCAATATAGTGTCTATACTTCTATGTACACTATATTTATACTAATTTCCTTGGATTATGTTTCATATTAATGGGTTATAGAAGTTCCCAGGCTATAATGGGAACCCAGAGATACAATGATAGTAATCTTGAAATAATATTCCATGGTCTGGATACATCATCTTGAAAGGAAACTAATGATGTGATACTATCAGGTTTTAGGGGATCATAATCATTGAGACTTATTCTCATGAATTTAACACTTGTTTATCTCTAGTAGTTGTTATCCTAAGGAAAGACCCATTAATAGGAACACCACATGTTTCGAGTGTCATTGGTTGTTCTTATGTACAGACATGTGTATTAGTCTCCAGAATTGAGATTATTTTCAATGTGTTCCATTTGATTGAATACATTAATGCATGGTAAATACCATGACAATGAAGTCGTTGTGACATAGTTTGTGTTCAGTGGATCATTGGTAGTATGACATTGGTTGAATGGTCATGATATGATTCTTCTTTTCTAATTGGAGGAAGTGATATCACATGAAAGGTTGATCAGGATGGTAGTACATTCATAAATTTATTTCCACGGTAGTCGATGGAAAATTCACCCAGATAGATCAACAAATAATAAGGTTGAAATGAATCATGACACATGTTTGCATCCTATATTATGTGCTATTTCATGAAACAGATATTATATTACAATATATGTGTTCATTAGTTGGTTTTTGTTTCTATGAATTTTACTCATCTCATTAGGGGTCTTGATGAGTTGCTATATTTCAATCTTGGTCTATGAATATTACTTGAGGATATAAAGATAAGAGCCTATAGGGTTGCACACAATAGTGTATTCGATACTATACCCTATTATGTTGAATAAGAATATAGTACATGGTGGGTCCCACAATGAGGCTTGAGTGTTGTTCAAGTTTTATCAATCACTGATAGAGAAATAAATTCAACACTATTCAAGTAAGGAATAATTTGGTTGAATTTATTTATTAAATAGATTTACAATTGTTCATGTAAATACAAGGACTAATATTATATAAAAGAATTTTATTTTAATATTCTCGACTCATTTAATATTATCTTGTGTTAGGAGTTGATTTAATGACTCAATTTTATCATGTAATATATTTAATATATATTATATTTTTTGATAAAATATAAAAAATATTTATTTTTTAGTTAGTTTGTAATAATTAATTATTTATATCACTTATCTGGTGGATGTTTAATTCATAGGGGATAGGGAACCCTAATCGGGTATTCTGAACATCCAATATATGAGTGGAAAGAAGCTCATTTAAACACAATATTCATTAGTCAGAATTGGTATCTTCTCTCTCCTCTTGACTCCTAATGAGAGAGCCTTTCAATCCGAGTGAATGATCCATGTTTTCCTTCATGAATAAAAGGTATAGGATCATGGTGATCAACATGGAATCAACTATATTTTAATATATTTTCTATGGAATACATGTATATTCATGAAGGGTTTGTGTATGATTGAGAGGGATTCGATATCAGATCCTTCAATAAATGATCTTCGATGACTTGAAATAGGATTCCACACTTCAAATCGAACTGAGTTTCACATTCCATTTATTTTTGTACTTCGATTAAATAATATGAGATTCTTGGGCTATACCGGGGATCAGGTCATTGGAGAAGATGATTTTTTGTTGCTCTGATGTTGGAAAATTATAAATCCCTATCCCACCAACTTCCACTGAGTGCCTTGGTACCAACATGCTAAACATACATAAATCTACGTATAATGTGAAAATTACAACTAAATCCCATGATCAAACGTTTAGTGTCCTTGGGATATATGCTCTTAATACATTATCAAACAATAATATACCATAAAATTTAATCAAAAAAAATTATACAAGCCACTTATATACCAATTATAATCTCTTTAACACCTAGGGTCATTAAATGGAATATTCTAATGGAGGGGTGATCAAAAAAGTCCAATAAGGGGAAAATTAAAAGGAAACATGATGATCATAATCAATTGGATTATAGATAGCTCATTGAGTATAACTTGAAATCATAAAATAAGATAAGAATGAAGGTATCGATAATATAGTGGAATCCACCATTATGGCTTTCAAAAACTTTCCCACCAAAAATTGACATGAGCTTATCTTCATTGGTAATATGATTCCCTGTATTAGCATGAGGATCACACATGAAAGAAATTAAGAAAAAAATTAAAACAATAAATATTTGTTTTTATATAAAGTTGGGTTTGATGTCTACTCATCATCATCCATCTCTGCTAGAATAATTCAAAGATGAGTTCATCTAGATCATCCACATGTGCTTCAAATATCTATAAAATCACCAATTTTTAAAATTTGGATGCTAGTATGGAATCTCAATGATGCCTTCAACTCTTCGACAATCTACACATCACTTTTCTTGTGATGACTGAGAGATGTATCAATTATATCTCCTAGACCTAAAAATTCTCTCTCTATAATTTCAGAGAGAGGTGAAGAGAGATAAAGTGAGACTATGTATACTGTATGGGAAATCCCTCTCCTCCTATATTTATAGAGTTTTATAAGATTATCCGATATTTCCTCCGTAACCCCCAAATTATTAACACTCTGTAAACGACTTATTATGACTACTATACCAAGTCATAAATATTATTATCAAATTTCTATATTAAATATATTACATGATAATAATATATCCATTAACTTGACTCTTCATTCTAAGAAACACTAAATTAGTGTTAAATATTTTTAATCTAATATTCGTTCAATTAAAATTTTCATGCATTTACTTTAAAACAAGTAAATAAATTTAATAAATAAATTCAATTTGAAAATCTCTCAAAATAAATAAGATTAATTTATTTATAAATTTGGTGATCGTATTTTCTTATAAAAAACTAAAACCCAAATGGTGGGTCCCATCATATCGTATATACCTATTCAACTGAATAGGGTAGATTCGTGAATACTCTATTTTGTGTATCCATCTATGCCCTTATCTTGATAGCAATGGATACTATTACTATAATAAGAGTGGGATCTAGAAAACCATCATGGACCCAAAATAGATAAGGAAAGTTGCAGCAGAGACATCCAACCTATGAACATGCCATGTGTAACATAATTTGTTTTTTCTTTTTATCTCATAAAGATGGACGCACACCTATGTCATCAGCCTTTAATTTCATTATTATTTGTTGATGTAACTAGATGTATTTACCCTTAACTTCTATTGACATGGTCCTATAATGGTACTACATTCCTAGTTAACATGACCTAAATATATTACATCCTTATCCTATAAGGGACAAATCCTTTCTTGACCATTCAACCAATTTCATACCACCAATGACTCACCCAACACAAGCTACCTTACCATAATTTCATTATCATATATCTTTTTTGTTTATCAAAGCATGACATAAAATAGAACACATTAAAAATGATAATAATTCAGGAGACCATTACACGTGGTCATAAATAAGAGCATCCAATGACACCCAGAACATTTGATGTTTCTATTGGAACATCTATCCTCATGATCTCCCTACCAGAGATCACCAAGTGAAAAATTCATGAGAAGAATTATAAATGCTTATGAGACCCCAACACCTGATATTCAAACATATACTGTGTCCAATCATTAAGATTTATCTAGACCATATGAACTTTGTTTAATATTAATGACATAGTGTCTCAAGGTTATCAGTATAGCCTAGTATCTGTTATAACCTTTTGGTATGAAAATTAATAGATGGAAATTACCTTTGTAATTGTGGATATAGAAAAGTATACACTACAATGGTAAGAATACATCATGTATATCTAGTTCTATACATGATATATAAATCCAAAGTACCATATATTTGGTTCTAGGTAACCCAAAATTATAACACTCCCACTTGCACTAGATACAAATTGAAAACCAAACTTGTTATCTCTCTTAGTATTACAATCATATTTTTGATGAGTTACAACTTTAGTTTTTGGGTCTCACTTGATTCCCCAACATGAATATTATGTTATTTGAGACCTCACCTCATTAAGTAAAACTTCTCAATGGATGGTATCCTTGAGTCTATTCCATTTGTCCACTTGAAATATTATCTATTAAGAATATCATAATTTACATTATGAAATTTTTTTACTTACTAGGTGTGATTCCAAGAACTAGAAAAAATCGTTGCATTTAACTGATTCTTAGCTACCTCAGAAGCCACAATGTACTTTGTATTTATAGTCATGTCTACTACTATGTTATATAATCTTTTCTCACATAATGCCTTATCCAAACTAAAATATTTGATAGCATGGATCTAAGGAAAAATAGTTTGTATCCCCTAAATACTAGTATCATTTCTTCTCTACATCCCTGGTACATATATTTTGTACTTAATGAAGTATAATTAGATAGTTCTAACTGTTTTACTTGTATTTATCATGGATATAACTGATATTTACCTATTAGTAATTTTATTATGGAAATATCAATTATTTTTCATATCTTGTAACTTGTGATTAATTCCTTAAGAGAATGGATTTTAACTCACCACATTAATCTCCTCCTGTGTCTTAGACATGTCAACCTGAAAAGATTTATGCCATGTGACATTGGTAACAACTAATATCTTGAATT
Organism: Viscum album; assembly: GCA_963277665.1. Lineage (NCBI taxonomy): Eukaryota > Viridiplantae > Streptophyta > Magnoliopsida > Santalales > Viscaceae > Viscum > Viscum album. The sequence goes on from OY728148.1 coordinate 550,842,649, forward strand.
GTTCCAGCTTATATTTTTCAATACAATGTCACAATATGTACAATTCAATAGTTCCACAAAACTATTTAATCTAACTCAGTAGATCCTGTCCCCTAGAACTTAAGTTTCTACTTCAAGTCAATGATCAATGAATTAATTTAATATTATTCTTAAATGACTATAAGACTGATATCCATTTTATATATTATTCTAAACATATTTTACCTAGAAAACAAAGGCACTCACACTAACCATTGGTAGACACATGGAAAACATTCAATCCAACTAAATATTCTATGATTTTATTGCTTACTTCAATCACAAACTGGATTTTAGAAACATGATACCATTATTAGCATTCTATGATGTAACCATCCAATTTTGGTTGTTTCTTATAAACACCTTCCACATTTGGTGGTTATGACATCTAATTATCAAATATATGATAATAGAAAGCAACTATGACAAGTAAATTTTTTAGGGATTTAGGAATAACGGCATGGACTAACCAATCGAGCCTTATTAGTACTATTCTTGTACCATCCATGTATCTTGTAACTTGAAAACCCACCATAGTATATGGAATAATAATCCCCTTTTAAATTTGATGCATGGAATTGATTATTGAACTTTAATTTATCTTTATAGTCTTAGCTAATTTCTTTATATTGCTTACTTGTACGAATTATTATTCATACAAAATAATGTATCACAGGCCATAGTGAATTCCAAACCATCAATATGGTTTTAAAATTCCTATGTTGTATGTCTCTCTGGAAAATTCATGTTCCTCATGCACTTGTGGAACTAGTTCCTATGACAACTACATGTTCATCTATGTCATTTATTAAACTCAAGTCAATCCTTCTCCCACTATCTCAAGTAGAGATGTGCACCCATTTATAGAATTTTAGTTTATCTCTTGACTACAACAATTCCATAATAGATATTTATGTATTTTCCTAAAGAACTATTGGGATAATAACAATAGATGGACAATTTTTTTATATTGATGAATGATTGTTTACTTCTAGAAAAACTCTATGCATCTAAACACATATTCTTATGAAATTATGGGTTTCCATCATACAAAGACTCATATGATATCCATTTTTCATTATAGTTGGCATATAATTATGGGATATCATTGTTATTTTCAAATAACATAATGAAATATAGTGGAAGTTTCTATAGGTTACAACATTTATACAACTTAAATCATAACATTGATGTATAAAATGTGCATTTAGGAATTTCTCCACGCTACATTTTTTCGATCAATGTTAAAATATGATACTTCATTAATGATCCTCCACATTAACATAAATTCTATGATGTAGATAAGGTAATGTGTGTTTAGGACTTACTCCATGCTAGTTATCATGATAGATGATTGCTTGGTCAAGATATTCTTCGGCATGCCAGCCTGAATCAACTTACATATTTTGACTATGCATGTACTTCACATTACAATTCCTTAATTAATTAAAATATTATTATGAAGTATATATACCTCTAGCTTACTCTTGTAATAGTTAATACTCTCTAGATGAACTAATTCAAAATGATTTGCGATGTCCTTTATCTCTAAAGGTTTATTTGTCCGAACTAAAAACACCAATAATACCAAAAGGTGTTTAGATTTATAGAGCCTGAATATCAAATTTGGTATATTCTTGACATCCACATTATTGTTTCTTTAAAAATAATTATCTTTCAAAAACTAGGTATTTTTGTAATTTTATATTCATCATGTATTTCCTACGATTCGTGTATTACTAAAATATTGATCGAGTACGAGATACTAAAATCCAAATTCATTCGGAAACCTAGAATAATATCTCATTGTGTTCACAAGATTCATGATATAAATGTTTTGGTAATACTCAATAATAGTTTTACAAGAATAATTCAATTTGAAATATAGAATCCGTGTACTTCTCAGCACTGACTTAGGAATCACCCTTTATCAGCCACTTGGAGAACAAACCTTACTTATAGTAATGTTTCTATATTCAATTGGTTTTCATATTCTAATACATATATGTGAATGACATATTGTATTTAATACCCAAGAAGTAATAATGATTCATTACTTTTACATTGATGAATATACCAAAATAAAAGTTATATCTTGCTCCTTTAATTCAATTTATTACCTTTAAACTTCCATTGTATCATTCCATGATATGAAAACAAATAAGCTCTTGTTGATTTCCAATTTTTTTGACAGACGTTGTGAATGTGCATTTGGAATTACTTTCCATTAGTCTTTTTTCCTTGAAATTCATTTTGTTCATCATAATAATTAAATATTAAACGTTCTTTTATAATATTATTTACCTGGATAACCTTACCTTAAATGGTAATGAAGCATTTAGTCAATACTATTCATTTTGTTACCTAAAATAGTATTAAAGTAAATTGGCGTAGGATTGGGATGATATGAATGATCATGATCTGCCTTCCAATTTATACATTGCCAGTGTAACCATCTCACTCTAGTATTACTTGAATTTTTCCTTGAAATCCACTCAGATATGAGACTAAATGTTATATCCTTGATGTCAAATGCAGTGTTTGAAACTAGTTTAATATGTTTGACTTTTTCATAATGACATAAATGTCATATGAACTATAAAAAAGTCACATTTAAGCAGTTTTTACACCCACACATTCTGAGGTTGGTTACCAAGTATGCGGAACAGTAGCACCTTGAATATCCAATTTCATAGTAGTTTGTGCAAGCGCCTATACTACTATTGGATACTCATTAGAATGTGGACATTTAAATTTTTAATTATTTATCATATTATTTGTTATGGTATAACATTCCATTTTATAAGAAAAATATAGCATATTAGTATTGGATTATCGATTTATATATTTTGTTTAATTAATTAAATCATTAAATGTATCCCACTATTTTATCAAATTCTATTAACATAATCAATATAATCTACTGCATGAGTATTCTAGTGGAAAGTATCCCTGAACCTCCCATCATGGTCTAAAAGTTATGGCTACACCACTACTCAGAGGGTTTAAGGTAGGCATTTGGCTAACCAACCACATTAACTCCTGATTCTTTGATCTGTTTAGTGAAGACCCAGTTTCAAAAATATTAACTTAATTTAGTCAATTATTACCACTAAAATGATATCAAGCTATCTATAGCTAATACGCCCTACCACTTTAGTTATGTTGACCCACCACTCTCATACCATCTCCCCTGTAGTAAAAGGAACAATCTTTTATGGCATGAAGAGTCCCCAAATGCCTAGTTTTGTTCAAATTTTAATTATGGAAAGCAGTAATGAATTTATATTCCTTTGAGGGGTTTATTACTTTCTATGGTACAAAACAAATAATCTTCTATTTTATAATCATGTACTATGTGATTTCAGTCACAACTAAAAATGTATGAAATGGAAAAAGTATTCATCATAATATGTGTTCATTTTATCTATGAATGCTTGTTTATTATTCTATGTGATCATCCATACACTATATATTCCAAAAAAATATTAAAAAAAATAAAATCACGGCATGATCTTGATCAGATAATAATGTTTAATCCATTTAGTGAATATTGGATCAACCTAGAATCTAGGGATAATACCGTGAGTCACATCGCTTGTGACTCAATTTGTTGCACCTGTCCATCCAATGCATCAAACTAATGTATGGTGTGTTGCCAAAGCTCGAGGCATAGTGCGACAATGCACGTATTCATCATTATATAACAATACCCAATCACAATCAAGGGGATATGGGGAGTTAAAATAAAGCTTTTAAATGGACATACATGCCCTTATAAATTTAATGACACAGAAAATTTGATAATTACCACTTATTTAAAGTACTTGTTACAAATAACCATTGCAATTAATAAATAAAATAAATAAAAAAACTTGCACCAGACTTTCATTGGTCGGTTCGAGAATCATGAGGAGTCTAATACGCATTAAACCAGGGTATTAAAAAGTAAATGTAGAAATAAAATTAAACATGAATTGAATATTTTCTAATGGTATATAATTTAATAGAAATTTACTTTTTATTTAATTCAATTAATTTTTTCATTAATTCATATTAACTAATTTAATTTTAAAACCAAAAAGTAAATTATAAATAATTAATTTAGTTTAGCATAAGAAAAATTTATTTAACTTGCATTATTAAATTAACTTTTGATCCAACTATTAATATTTAATTAAATTAACTTACTATCGAAATTAAATTAATAGATTTTTTATTATATTAAAAAAATGTGTCTCGAAAACCCATTTCAAGTGCGGTCTAGTGGGGTGTCAGTATCCCATTTCAAGTCTTCAAGGTGCGAGGAACTATCATTGAGGACGACACGTAGGTGTGAAGGGCCACTCATACTGGTCCTCTTTTTTTGACTTTGATGAAACTTGGTTAACAAAATTTCCCACAGCCATCCAAAAAATTGTTTTCCCAGAGTTGTTTTTTATTAAAAACCAAAGAGACTAATCATTTTGTATTTTGAATAAAATAAATAGATAAAACTTAAAAACATAAAATGAAAAACTGGTGGCTGATAATCACTCTAACGATGACTAGAAAGATACTATTCCACCTGTTAGTATATCCACTGGATGACAGAGTCCCAATAAAATGAAAAATCTAATGGATTGAGGATAAAATTTTACTTATATAAATATATATATGTTCTTTGATATTTTATACTCACAAAATAATTTCAATTCATATTTAATTTTTTTGATGGCCATAGACCGGCCATTAGGAACCGGATTGAAAATCAATCTACGATGTTAGGACTGGAATGATTCCCTTCATTAAACTTAATAAAAAAGTTATTTTTTCATGACATAAATTCTTTACACATAAATATGATACCAATTGAAGGTGTCATCCATGTAGTGAAAGCTCAAAATGGGTTTTTTTAAACTTTTCCCACAGATAACCATCATGAGATCATCGTCATCAGGGAACGATACCTAGTATTATCCTGAGGATGACACATGAACGAAATTGAGCATAAAAATTGAAACAAAAAATACCTGGTTAGAACCAAATCTGTGTTGAACGTCTAATCATTGTAGCTGATCACTACTTGATTAATTCTAAGCCAAATTTCTCTAGATCATCCACACATGCTTCAAAAATCTATGAAAGTGTCGATCATCAAAATCAATGTGCTAGCACGTAATTCTGACAACACCTTCGATGCCCTGGTGATCACCACAACACCTTGCTTCTGATGAGTGTGAGTTGGCTTTATCCAAGCTCCTAGATCCAGATCCCATCTCTGTAGAATGCTTGAGAGAGATGAAGAGAGAGAGAGGCTGGGAATAGTGTATGGAAATCCCTCACCTCTTCTATTTATTGAGTGTTAAGAGATTATCTAGTATTTCCTCATTGGCCCCAAATAATTAAAAATCTATAAATGACATATTATGACTACTTTAATGAGTCATAAATATTATTATCACCTTCATGTATTAATTATATTTCATGATAATAATTGAGCCATTAACTCGACTCATCATTCCCACAGATATTAAATGAACCCTGAATTTTTCTAAAATATTATTCATTCAACTAATAATCTCATGTATTTACTTTAAAACATATAAATACATTTAATTAATAAATTCACTGTCAATTATTAATAACATGAGCAATATGAATTTATTTAATTCATTGGTGATCGTATTTCTTTGGAAAAAATTGAAACCCCAATGGTGGGGTCCAACATGTCCTATATTTCCATTCAACTGAATATAGATGATTCTGGAATATGCAATTGTGTGTGACCCTCTATGACATTATATCGATTATAGTGAATACTATTCAAAAACCAAGAAGAGGATTTTGCAAAACATCATGGACCTTAAAGAGACATGTAAAGTAATAGTAGTGACAACTAATCTACAAACACACACTTTGTAATATAATCTCTTTGTCTTTTATGTATCTTAAAGCTAGACCAACACACATGTCCTCACCCTTTTCTTACTTTATTATTTATTGATATAGCTAGATGGATTTACCCTATACTTATATTTCTATGGTTTTATGAAAGTATTACCATCTTAATAAACATGGCCGGAAATATATTACTTCCTTAATAGGGAAGTGATAAATAATTTCTTGACCATTCAAAAAATTTCATACGACCAATGACACAACCAAAACAAGATACCCCACCATGATATCATTATCATGTTTTTATCTTACATCAAAGTAAATGATTAATTGAGAAATATAGGAAATGATCTCAAGTCAGGATACAATTACACATGTTCATAGATAAGAGCATCCAATGACACCCAAAACATGTGGTATTCCTATTAGAGGGTATGTCCTCATGATCTCACTACAAGAGATCATCAAGTCTGAACTTCTTATGAATATGTCTCAATTATTAGGACCCCCATCACCTAATAGTAAAAAATATACTGTGTCTAATCAGTAAGATGTATCTATACCACATGACCCTTGTTTATGATTAAGGTTATAGTATCTCAAGGTTCTCGTTATAGACTATAACCTCTTATAACTTTTCTACATTCCAATTAATCTATGGTAATTACCATGGAAATATTGTATAATGAAAAGTGCACAATATAATGGAAAGAATACATCAAGTATATCTAGTTGCATACATGATATGGTAATCATAAGTATTGTATAGTAGGGTCCCAAGCACTCACTATTACACTAATGAAAAACACAAAACATATGAACAAGGAACAATTATGTGAAATACCTAGAGATCATCAAGAAAGGAATATGGAAAAGATGTTGAAGACTCATGAATCATAATAATGAAAGCATTGGAAATGAATTTCTAGGAATTTGGCATAAAAATAAAACAACCCATCATAAACATTACTCAAGTTTACCTATAATGATATCATAAACAATGCTTCTTATTTCCCCACCAATACACTATTAATAGATTCTTATGAGATATAAGCTTCACCAGATGCATTGAAGAGCTATATAATTTCAGGCCCACTTGTAACATCATAACATGTACATTCATATGTTTTCCTGAAGGAGGGTTTTTTCATGAAACATGATTCAATAAATTTAATATTTACCAATTCATGAAATATAGGGCACAACTTATGGTTAACATCTTTTGGAAGTCACTTAAAAAAATTATTTCTCTATTTTTACAATAATTAACTAAAATATACTGACCTTTAATAACAAGTGGGGTTATTTAATGATTTTGACAAAAATATAATTGAATGCATGAGAAATGGAATTAAGTTAGTAAGAATAAATTTATATGTCCTTCTAAGCTCAATATGATGTTAATTATTATTCTTCAAATGAATTTAATCTCATTATACAACTCTATGTAGATATATATACCTATAACACTGCAACATCTTATTCAAATGGTGATTATACAACAATGAAGCCTTTGTATATAGGATAATCATTTCCTTATAAATACTTATTCCATAATCTGTCATTTGAATTAATTAACTATTAAAGGTAAGTGAAATAAGTGAATGAGGAAGAAGAACACTTTAACATGGATTGAATAGAGACTTCTCTTTCTATCATTCTAACTATAATTAAATTCGTAGAATTAAATAATGATAGAATTATTAAGTGTATGAACTCAAAGTATCACTACTGCCTACCCTGGAACAAAAATAAGGTCTGTTATCCATCATCATCAATGCAAGAATTTTTTATTAATCAAAGATAGTTGAAAAAAACAATGTTAAGGATTACTTAAGTAGTGGAGGCCTAGGTAATATTCCCATACCAAACCAACACACTTAGGTGGGATTGATATAAGATTATAATAAATAATAAGTGGGTTACTCTGATTTACCTTTGAGGAAAGGCAGTCCATAACATAATTAGATTCTCTTTAAGTGTGGCTTAGACTTTATCTAACAATGTGGTACATACATATTCGAATGAGGTAAACAATGGACTGGGGGGGTCAGAAAATCCATACAGAGTTTAAAATAACTACTGAGTCTATTTAAATTTCCCAAATGGTATTATTAGTGGAAATACAAATACCTCTACCACTGGTAAAAACATTATCCTTTACATAATATAGTCACCTTGGCCATATAAGATGTTGAAATAAATGACCCCAAAACCTTTGGAGTCACAGACAAGAACTTTATAACAAACTAGGCTTAGCATACATGGATATTACATAATTTTAGATGAATATTTAGTACATTAAAATAATTAAATGTCTGAGGACCATAATAGTTTATTACCATTGTAAATTTGGAAAACAAAATATTTTATCCCAGTTAAAGATCTTAAAAATCTCCCATAAAGATCTCTACCATTTAGTACATCTACCTAAAACCTTTCTTCATAATTTGTGGAAATAAAATATAAAAGTGGTTAGCTCAGATACCCAGTAAGAGTAAACAAGAGAGACATGTAAGCATAAACATGAACATAGCTGTATGATAATATGATCATAACATCCGGATATGATACACTACAAATCGAAGATCATAAAACATGAGGTATTGGGTAAATATTGGTTGTTCATAAGATATGAATCATAAATAAATAAACATCATGAGCCATGAAAATATAATAGAGGAATAAGAAATAGTATTTGTGGAATGATAATAGAAACTTTTATAATAAGGATACATACCAATACCTTTATAACATCTTAGGCATGGGCTACGACCCATGTACCTTTTGCAGGATTCAGCTAACAATACATGTACCCTATTACATTAGGGATTGGGATACAACCCATGTAACTTCTTCTTTTTTAGGCATGGAATATAATCTATGTACCATCTTCCTTTTTTTATTGGGCTATAACCCATGTACCATCTTGTTTTCAAGCTTGGGATAAAACCTTTGTACCCTCTTTCTTGTAGGATTGGGATAAAACCCATGCACCTTCTTGTTTTTAGGATTGAGCTACTTCCCATGTACCAAATAATCTTATATATTACTTAACATTACCCAATGCATTAGAGGGAGATATAGGTCCCACCCATCACATAATAAAATCATTAATACATGTTCTATAAAATAACAAAAAATTCATCATATTGTAAACCGTAGAAAAAGATAGGTTTTATAGATATCAAATCATAACCCATGAAATTAAATGGGAATAATTAACATTTCATCACATCATAACCTATGAAAAGTGATAGATTTCTTAATCATTTCATGAAAGCATAACCTGTGAATAGAATCGTGTTTATAAAGCATATAACCCATGGAAGTGAAATGGGTGTCTTAAGCATCATTCCATCGAAACATAAACCAATAAAGAAAGAATATGAATGAAACATTTGGATAATTTCTTAGAAGGGAATAAGTAACATCTAAAAACATAATCATATATAGAAAACAACTTAGAAGGATATTTTGAAAAAATTATAGTGGGTAAATACCCTTTATTCTTTGAAAAAGGATCTATAAAACATAAAAAAAATTTAAAACCATTTCCCTTAAAAATTAAAAAATAATTTAAAAAACCTTTTGTAAAAAATTTCCTTCAAAATATATTTAAAAAAAATACTTAAAAATTAAACTTTTAAACATGAAATTACATTTTCAAATAATTGATTCCTGGTAAATTTCTACACATCATATGAGGTAAAAAATAACATTCCTTTTTCATGGTAATAATGATTGAAAAATGCCTCATTCATAAGGAAAAAATAATATTCCTTTGAAAACATTTGTAAAATAAGAAATCGTGTAAATATTTATTTTAAATATACAAGGATAATAGAAGAATATTCTTGGAGGCCTTTTTAGAAACCATATATTTCTGACCTAGGAGAGGGTAAAGTCGGGCTTTCTTAAAAATACATTCTTGATTATATTATGTAACAAAGAGTAGAAATATCAATCAAATACTTGAATATATTCTGAATAACCAAAGGATAATAAATTTCATGAATATTCTTGATATATGGATCATAATATTTTATCAAAGGGAACATAAACATAAACAATCTTGAAAAGCGATGGGACTTTCTCAATAAACTCTTATAACTTGGTAACATGGGATCATGCTCTCCATGTAAGAAAATAAAATTTAAAGACGATTAAAATATAATTGAAATAATAAATTTAATGATTTAACATGTAAAATAGAAGTATATACAACTCTAAAAATAATTTAGGTGCATAACAAAACATGAGTCTCAAACAAGGAAAATTGAGAGAAAACTAATTTTCTGATATGGTAAATTTTGAACATTAACCCCATGAAATAAATATCGTAAGATATATATGTAAATACTGATAAATTTAAGTAAAATAATAATTGAATACATCCATTGGCAGTATGCACACCACACCAAAGGAATTGATAGTGAATAAATTATGCATCTCATAGAAATAAAAAGTGAAATGAAATTTCCATTCCTTATGTCTTCAATCTCATTATACTCATTCGAAACTCATGTATAATAAATTTAAAATTTTTATAAATATTTTAAAGAACAATATTATAATATATAATACCATTTATGGAATTATCATGGATTTATATTACCCTCTTCTTAGTAATTTCATGTTTAGGTTATGCTTCAGCTAATAATTGTTTTATTTTTCACTGGTGTCTTAATTTGTTATATCTTTGGTCCATATACTTATACCATGATTTAAATAATTTAAACCGTGATATAAATATCATTTATATACAATATATTTTTATTATAATAATATATATAATATAATTATTAAATAGAGTACATCATTCATGGACACAATAGGCCGCACGTATGCATCATTGCTACTTCCGTTTAATTGTCTCCTTAAAATAAAGTAATAGAAAAATATATGGACATATATCCTTATTAATTTATATTTTTGACACCATATTTATCATATATAATTAGTAAAACCATCCTTAATACAAACCATGTAGTGAATGAATGAATCATATTGCATTGAGGGGGTGGCAGTCCACAATTCCTCAAATAAATTATCATATTGGCACAGAAGCGAAAGTAAAAAGACATGTGTTGTAAAAATGAATAAAAAATATTACATAAATAAAAAATATAACATATGAAATATGTAAAAAGTGTTTCCATCATAATTTCCACCATGATATGTGGTAAAGAAAAAATGAACAATCATCATTTAGTGAGGTGGTAGTTCGTTGTACATATAAATAGTATGCTCGTTACGTATTTGATGGATGTGTGTCTAAGGGTATGTATAAAACATATCATAAAAAAATCCTAATATATTTATTATACTGTCATTGTTATATAATCATATAATAATGGGAGTGGAGGTGGTGGATAAAGAAAATAAAAGAAAGTATCTTGATAGAAAAGATTACCGCTTAATCAGGAAACTGCTTTGGTTTCTTCCAAAAGGCTTCCTTGGATTACATTATGCTAAAGAAAGGATTATAGGTAGAATGGAGGGATTTTTATAAGTTTTTTTGGTAGATATTGGACGAACATAATAGGTTTTATAGGTGTAAATAAGCGGGAGAGTTTTTCGCCTTTTATAGGGAAGGAAAAGAACTCACTTGGATGTTTTGATAAATAGCTAGGTGTACACATGTTATTACCTAAAACAAGACTTAAAAAATCAACCTAATCAAATAATGGAATTTTTATGGAAAAATTATTTTTAGAAAATTGGGTTTGGACAAGTTTATAGTTTTTCTGGTCCCATAAGAATAAGGTTTAGTCCCTAATTAAGCTTAATTTGACCTTAATAGCTATGACTAATTTTAATCACATTTATTAATCATTTAGGTAAAAAAATGATATAATTATTATATAAATATTATACTAATTAAAATGGAATATTTCCATTTTTATAAAATCAATTCATAGAAGTGGAAAAAACATGATTAATGATAAACCCACAGATGGGACAAAATAAGGTGTTTCTAAAGTAGAAAATTGTTCAAATATTTGTTATGTTTTTATATTCAGTTAAAATGTTCAATTGATTATAGTGACCAAAATGGTATTAATAAAATTAAAATTTAACTAAGGTATCCTTAATTCAAATTAATGTAAAATTTAATATAAATAATTATTTAAATAAAAAGATAGTTATTAACTAAAATGCAGTATTTTTCACTATTCATTGAAAAATGATGGTTCTTAGAAAAATAAATAAAATTCAAGCTAAGATAATTTCAGAATTATAAATTATAAATTTTATTTTATTTTATCAAATTAAATTTACAGATGTCTGTAAAATTAATTTTATTTCTTTTCATAGAAGGACATGAAATGTAGTTAATTTTAAAAATAGTATTTTTAAACATATAAGGTCTTTACCAAAGATTATATATTTAATTATAAATAATTTTTATTTATATAAAACCATTATAAAATATATTTTAAATGTATTTATTAATTTTTATTTTGCTATTTTTAATGTCTATGTTATAATTATCTCATCTAAATAATTATAATTGTAAAATGATGTTTCGTAGAACCATCAGTGTTTCTTGTGATGTACAACAGGTAATGGTTTCATGTAATGCAAGAAGAATAAGTTTTTGTTGTATCATAATTTGTGGTGGTTTCATATAACTTATTCTAACTCGTTACCATGTGAACGAAATTTCTAACTTAGTGATTTAACAATAAAAAAAATTCAGAGTTGCATGAAATAAAAAACAAAAAGTCATTAAAATAATTTAAAGAAAAATAACTCCCAAAATATCAAGGAGATACATTTTCCCTCATTAAAATTAATTTCTACCTATAAATTATTGTTGTTTATTAATGATTTAATACTTGAAAGTTTCATTCCTATAAATCCACTTCGTAAAAAAAATACTAATACTTCCTTTAAAAAAAGAATGAAAGAACTGAAACGGTTACCAAAAGTAACTCACAACTAGCTTCACACATAGGAGAATATAGGTGGGGAGTGAAAAAATGGGAATGGAAGAATAATATAACTATAATTTTCTGGTGGAGAGTGATAGAGATAAAGGTCAAGAGAATGTTAAAAATCAGAAATCCATAAATCTAGGATAAACTAAGGGAATATCTGATTCCTAAAAAATTATGTACAAGGATAAAATTTTTGGATTAAAAATAATTTTTCTTAATGTTAAAAAATTTTCATGAAAATATATACTTTCTTGATTTCATGTAAACCTCACCGTTTGTTTTTCCATGATCTACTTCACCTCTTTCTCTAAAAAAGTAAGATGGATTTTTCATTATTAAAGAAGTAATAGATCTTGAGATTCACGATATTCCATAAAATCTATCCCATGTTATCATAAAATCCATGTTTTTGTAATAGGTTATCCAATATTCATAAATCCTCATGTGGTAAGATAATACTTTATTCTCAAAAACTTCATCCAAAGTTTAACATAATCTTTTTATAATTTTTTACCTTCATAACCCTTCTGAAGGATGAAAGTTTATATATTTAGAAATAAAGCAATGAAATTATCTTAACATTGATAGCTCATATATCAAAAATTATGGATTGGTTGTCACATTCCAAATATGTGAATGACCTCATCGTATATTCCCTTAAAACATGGTAATAACCTTAATTACCATAAATCCCTTTGAAAAAATGCATGTTTCCTTATTCCAATGATTACGAGATATATTATTTAAGTCCTAGAAGTTGTAAACTTCATCATTAATGATATAGACCATTTTGTCAATAATCAGTTCCAGGGTAATCTGTTCCATCCAATTTACTTATTCATATCCAACATATCATTATCTAATGTTCCTTATCTCAATTTTAGGCATTCATTATGGTATACCTTTGCTTAATCAAAATATCACCTTTCCATGAAATCACTTTTTTGTGTCTTCATCCCCATTAAAAATTTCCTTTTAAATCCTTAATAAAAACTTATAATTATAATAAATATACATTTCATGTTTCATATGACATAATCTTTTAATTCCAAAACAAAAATACTTCATCAATCTAACTTTATTCTTAATACATTACCCTTGCATCATCAGCTTATTCCTTAATAACTATTTCATATAATATGAAATATGAATCATGTATTATGTGTCCTAAACCTCAATATAATCATTATTCTTTTATTTAATGTAAAAAATACTCAAAGAACATCACATATTTCATATGTCATTTGCAATCACTTTATCTTTTGAATTATAAAAAATACTCACACCACATTCCTGATTCTTTTTATGAGATTTCCAAATGGGAAATTGATTCAAATAATGTCTATACTTTCCATTTATGAAAAATTAAATGTTACCCATGTTCATTATAGCTATCTCCATTGAATAATAGCAGAAAGCATAGTGTGATAAACATTTATTATATTGAGATACTATATAATCATGAAAAATTACTTATAGGGTGACTAAATAATGGTTCATACTTATTTAATCTATGAAACCATTGGTTTATCCATGTTTATTCATATTCATCATCTATTTAAGTGATTCATGATGGTTTGTAAAGTGTTTTTTAACTCCCAAAGCACATTCCTTGAGAGTTTCAAACCAGGTGTGTAGAAAGTCCTGTTGTCATGTACCAAGTTACCTGGAGTCATGCCTAGAACATCTTATCAGAGTTGTTACCCATGGGTAAACTTTTTCTAGAGACACATCCACTCATAGTATATAGACAAGGATGAAATTCTAGGAAACCACTCACAATATCCTTTTCCAAAATTACAGTTCATTTTTCTAAACATTGACACATCCTTATACTTATCCATATAGATTTTCATAGACATATCCTTAAAAATATACCTTGGGATCTCAGTATAGTCTTATCATCATATATTACATATGCTAACTAAACCTTTACTTTGATACCAAATATAACAAACCAGAATTATAATACATGTATATTAAATTATTTTAGATTAATATTCAGTAAATTACAAAATTACATGCATGAGGATCATAATAATTTATTATCTTTGGGGACTTAGAAAACAAAATCTTCTATCCTGGTGAAATATCTTCAACATATCCCATTAAATTATCAAAATTTAGTCCATATACCTAAAATGTTTCTTCATAACCCGGGGAAATGAAACATAAAAATGGATGAGCTCCAATGCTCAGTAAGGGTAAACAGGGGAGACATGTAAGCATAAACATGAACATAGGTGTATGAGAATGTGATTGTAACATTCGAATATCATACCCTGCATATCAAAGGTTATAAAATGAGGTACAAGATAAAGATTGTATGAACATAAGACATGAATCACAAGTAAATAAAAATCATGATCAATAAAATCATAACTAAGGAATAATACATAATATTTATGGCATAATAATAGAAAATTTTATATCAAGGCTACTAAGCATGACCTTTATAACATGTCAGGCTTTGGCTATGACCCATGTAACTATTGAGGGATTGGGATAAAAATCTATGTACCCTCTTAATATTGGACTTGGTCTACAACCCATGTACCTTGTTTTTTTCGAGCTTGGTATATAACCCATGTACCATCTTTCTTTTAAGTCTTGTGCTACAGCCCATGTACCTTCTTGTTTATTGGCTTGGGAAACAACCCATATACCCTCATTCATCTAGGCTTGGGATACAAACCATGTACATTATTGTTTTCATTCTTGGTCTACAACACATATACCCTTTGATCTCATATACAAGTTAACATTTCTTATGCATTTAAGGGAGATGTAGGTCCCACCAATATAATAAAAAATTTAGTCATACATGTTCCATAAGATAATAAGACATTCATCATTCCTAACTCATAAAAAGAGATAGGATTTATAAGCACAAATCATGACACATTAAATTAAATGGGTATCACAAACATTTCATCACATTATAATATATAAAAAGAGATAGGTTTCATGATAACTTCACAAAAGCATGACTCATGAATGGAAACTGGTTTTAAAAGCATAAAACCTTTGGAAGTGAACCAAGTGACTTAAGAATCATTCTATCAAAAGATAAAACACCCAAGAAAGAATATTAATAGAGACTATGGATCATTTCCTAAAGTTAATTAGAAACATAAAAAAATTTTATCATATATGGAAAATTACCTGGGAGGATATTTTAAAAACATTTCTTCAGGTAAATATCCTTCCTTCTTTAAAAATCGCTCTTTAAAACATAAAACCATTAGAAAACCATTTTCCTTAAAAACATATAATAGATTATTAATTTTTTTTAAAAACATTTTAATTTAAAATATATTTTAAAAATATTGTATTAATAATAATACTTTTAAACATGAAAATAAATCTTCAAAGAAATGATGGTTGGTAAATCTGTACAGATTGTACGAGGTGAAAATGACATTTATTTTTCATGGTAAAAACCATATAAAAATGCCTCATTCATAATATAAAGATAATATTCATTTGAAAACATTGTTAAAAGGGAAAAAGGGGTAAAAATTTATTCTAAAAATTATTGTATAATAGTATATTATTCTCAGAACCTTTTTAGAAAACATATATTTCCAACCAAAGAGAGGGTAAAGTAGAAATTTATTAAAAATACTTTCTTATCTATCTCATGTTAAAAAGAGTATAAAAATGTAACACATACATTAATATATCATTAATTACCTTATTATAATAAATTTTATGAATTTTCTTGAGATATTGATCAAAATATTTCCTCAAAGGAAGCATAAACATAAACAATCTCAAAAAGCAAAGAGATTGTCTCAATACACTGTTACAACTTGGTAACATGGGATCATACACTACATGTAAGAAAATGAAACTAAAGGAATCAAATAATATCATGAAAAGAATAAATTTTATGATATAAAATGTAAAATTGAAGTATATGCACCTCAAAAAGTAATTTAGGTGGGTAACAAAACATGAGTCTCAACGAATCCAAATTGAGACAAAACTATTTTACCGATTTGGTAACTTTTCAAACGTTAACCCCATGAAATAAAGATCATAAACTGAAAATTTAAATAATTATAAATTTATGTATTAAAATCATAGAAAACATCAATGAGTTGTATACACACCACAAAAAAGGAATTGGTGCTGGATAATGCATGTATCACACAGAAATAAAAAGTGAGATGAAATTCTCTTACAGTGTGTCTTTACTCTTGTTGTACTCATTAAAAAATCCTATATAATATATATAAATTCATTATAAATATTTTAAATAACCATATTATTATATCTAATACCATATATGGATTTATTATGACTCTATATTACCCCCTTGTTAGCAATTTCATGTTAAGGTTACGCTTCGTGTAATATTCCCATTGATATTTGCATGTGTCTTAATTTTTTATATATTTGTTCCTTATACTTATATAATGATTTAAATAATTTTACCCATGATGTAAATATCATTTATATACAATATATATGTATTATAATAAAAAATATAATATATATGTGTGAAATGGAATACACAGTTCATGGAGATAGCAGGCCATACGTATGCATGAATTCTATTTCCGTTCAATTGTCATGTTGAAGGAAAGTAAAATACATAGAAGTATATATATATATATCATTATTAAATTAGATTTTTTATATCTTATATATCATATATATTCACTAAAACCATCCTTAATACAATCCTTTTAGTGTATAAATGAATTATATCACATTGAGGGGGCTGTAGTCCACACTTCCTCAAACATAATTATCATATTGACAGAAAATGAAAATTAAAAAGAAATTTCAGGTAAAAAGAAACAAAGATGATTAAATACAGAATAAATATAGTATATGACATATATAAATAGATTTATCACCATAATTTCGACCATAAGAGGTTGTATAGGGTAAATGAACAATCATAATTTAGTGAGGCAGTAGTTCGCCGTAAACATAAACAGTATTCTCCTTACCCATTAGATGGATGTGTGTGTATGTGTGGTTTGAAAAATTATCCTAAAAACATAATATTATATTTAAGACACATTTTTTATACAGGCATGGAATAAATAGAGTGTAAGGGGTGTATAAAAAAAATAAAAAGAAAATAGTTTGAGAGAAGTAGTTACCTTTTTATTGGGCAACTCATTATGGTTTGTGAAAAAAGGATTCCTTGATATTATTTATGACCAAGTAAAGGATTCAATGTGGAAGGGAGGGATGTAGAGAATTTTATTGGGTAGATATTTTTTAAATCTAAGAGGATCTAGAGGTTTGAAGAAGTGGGATAGCTAGCGGCCTTTTATTGGGATGGAAAATGACTCACAATGAATTTTTGAAAACAAGTTTGGTGTACACATGTTCCTATATAAATTAGTCAGAAAAAACAACTTAAATCAATAATGGAAGGTATTTCTCCTAAATATGTCGTCGAAAGATGTTTTTGACAAGTTTTATAGGTCTTTTGTGACCCTAATATTATGGTTTAGTCCCTAATTAAGCTTAATTTGACCATAACTATTGTGATAAATTTTAATAAATTTCAGTAAAAATTTCTTGTCAAAATTAACCATGATCTAGTTAGTCATTAATTTTTATACCGATTAAAATGACTTATGTCCATTTTTCAAAATTCAATTCAAAGAATCGGAAAAATTAAGATTAATGCACATCCCTCAGATGAGATAGAATAACATGGTTTTAAAGTAAAAAAATGTTCAAATGTTTGGTATGTTTTTATATTCCATTTCAGTGTAAAATTGATTATAATGACCTAAATGGTATTAATATATGTATTATTCATCTAATGTGACCTTAAAACAAATTTAATGTACAATGTGACATTAAAAATTAATTAAAAGAAATCGTAGTAATGAAAGTGCAGTATTTTTAACTATTTATCAAAAAATGATATTTCTCAAAAAAAATCCCAAAAATTCACCCTAAGGTAATTTCAGAGATATAAATTGAAAAAAGATGTTTATTTTATCCAGTTAAATTTTTATATGTGTCAAAAATTAATTTTATTTTTTTAATGAAGGACATGAAATGTTGTTTATTTGAGATTATAGTATTTTTAAACATATATGGTCATTACCAAAAATTATATCTTTCATTATCAATATATTTTATTTATATAAAACCATTATAAACAAATACGAAGAGTATTTATTAATATTAATATTACTATGATTAACATATAGGTTATAATTATTTCATTTAAATAATTATAGCAATGAAATGATGTTTCGTACAACCATCTGTGTTGTGTGTAACGTATGCCATGTCATGGTTTCATGTAATGTACAAACTAGTTGACTTTCTATAAATCATAAACTAAGTTTTTTTTCGATAACATATTGAATGTCTTTTCTGTGAAAATGAAATGATTTACATAGCTAATTAATAATAAAAAACTATTTTTAGTGTTGTGTGAAATGAAAATTATCAAGAGATTAAATTAATTTGAAAAAAAAAACAATATACAAAATCTCGGGGTGTTACAAACATCCCCTCTCATGATTCCTGAATTGAACTAACCATAAATATTGAGTTTGAATCCATTTTTAGGGGGTTTCTAATGCACCCATCTACCCGTGGGATCCACCCTCTTTAAAGAAGGCATGATTATAATACCAATCATGAACATATTAATTGAATGGGAATTATCCTAATGATTCAAGAGAGAACCGAAATCAACTACCTTAATTTTTGATGTAATTTTTATGACTAAGAATTTTCATGAACTTCCTTCCACCCATGATTTAATTCTTACATTACAAATTCACCAACATCTAGCTGAAATTGTAATGGACCCCAGCGTAAACTCAAGGTCGCTATCCTCCATTACATGAAACAAGGACTAAATACACCTATTTCTATTTTACAATCATATATAAATTCCAATGAGACACCCAAAGCCACTCTATATTAACCTTACTAATTCACCTTAAAAAAATAATTTTTCTATCATTTTCATTTTGGAGTTACTACAACAGAAATATTTGACATAATATTGATTAATGTTCATCACATCACCTCATATGTCAATATAACTTGATGCCCAATGCATCAAATAGGAATGTTGAATTTGATCAGGATTTCATTGCACCATAGAAGCTTTCTGACTACATATTCAAGACCTTCATGGAAGGATTAATGATAGTCCTTGGTCAAGAAGCTCCTTGATGAAGTACTTTTGAACACAAATCTATCAGGATCATAAGAGAGTTTAATGTTGTTAAAGGGGTCATGTTTCTATGGGTCAAGAATAGCCTTGATGTATTTTTGAAAAGTATATGCTTGAGAAAAAGTGATATCAGGTGTAGGAAATCCAAGAAAACCAAGGGATAGACCCACCCAATTATAATTTCAGTATCTAATGTTACTGCACCCCACAATCCACTGAGATTGATGTTGAGTCTTAGGCAGGTGCCCATGCAGAAAATTACAAAGGTTGGAGACCATTCCTTTTAGATCTCCCCATTCGACTCCATAATTCCCCATAAAAAAAATCTTCCCTATAGATATCAACCCTCCATGACTTTCCATTCCTATTTGTCTTGAAGACTATGTGTGGTATCAATCTCACTAATAAGGCCAATGCCTCCCATCTCAACATGATTTACCATTTTAGCCCAAGATGCCTAGTGTCAGTGACCATCTGTTTGGGCATCCCAAATAAATGATGTCATGATTCTTTCAATATTATTAACCAATATTTTTAGGTAATTTTATAATGGGTATAACATGAATTGTTATGGAAGTAAGAAAAAAATTAACCAATGTAATACATCCCCAAAAGGACAATAAGTGAATCTTCCACTTATTGATACGCCATGTGATTTTAGAAACTAGGATCTCATTGTGATGAATTCAAAGTCCTAAAAGATAAATCATATACCTAGATAGTCCATAGGAATGAATTTTATTTTAATTCTGAGCATGTCTTCTATTCAATTGGCTTATTGATCTGAAAATGTGTTAGGAATATAAAAACTTCTCTTATGATAGTTTATGCATTTTATCCTCCATGTGAAATTTTTATTCATAACAATTATGATTCCTTCAAGAGATCTACTACTATATTAAATGAATATAATTATGTCATCTACAAAAATGAGGTGGGAGATGTCAAGACAATGAATCCTACATCCATAATGAAGGATACTTCTATCTTGAATGCAACTAGAGAAAAATTTAATAATGGAATATTTAGCCATAATGAAGATATTTAGTGAAATAGGATCTCTCTATCTTAGACCTTGCACTGATTTGAAAAAAACCCCCATTTCTTTCCTATAAATTTAATCAAAAACCATGTTGAGATGAAACACAAGAAGAATAAGTCAGACACACATGTATAGAATCCAATACTGAACATTACCATCAGAATGAATCCCCATTCGAGTATATCAAAGGCATTTTCATTGTCAATTTTAATAGAAATATTGGAACTAGAAGTATTCCTATTTATATATGCACAAAAAAATTGAGCACTTTTGGACAAATAGAATAGTATATAAGGATACAGAATTTAAATTCATTAAAAATGTGGAAAATTTTATTAGACAACATGAATTCTACATTTTTGGCCTCTTATGGTTGGATTCAATAATTGGACAAGTTGAATGAAATTTATCTCAAAGAAAATTTAATCCAAAAAAAGTAATTTTTCAATTTAGACCAGTTTAGATAATGTTATGTCAAAAATATCAAACAAATATTTTCCCATTGAAATATCAAATTTTGTGAAATTTCACTTTTTAATGTATTTTTATATAATGAATGAAAAATGAGGATTGAATTAAAAATTATTAAATTACAGGACACTAAATCATGTAAAAAATGAAAATAATATGTATAATCATGACAATATAGAATAATTTTCAAGGTGGCCACACCCCCACCCCTAAGTATTTTCACTCCTAGGAAGAATCATTTAGTATTTATATCAAATTTACATAAAAAATAATAATGATACAGTTTCCAATAACATTTCATAAATAGAATTTATCAAGTCTAATTTATGAAAATAAAGTTTCCTTTTATTTTCCTCATATATTTTGAATTTATCATCTTCAAAAATCCATTCACAACATAATCCCAACTTATATAACATGGAAATTCATGTCACTCTTCTCTAGAGAGAAATTTAATCTAAAGTTATTCTAATACATTGAAATTAATGTATGACCATATAGTAATAAAAAATATGTTTTCTATAAACAATGAGTGATAAAACTATTTTCAGTCATGGGGACTTATTCAAGGTGATTTTAGTGGCGAATAGATAATGGGTAAAAAATTAAATATTTAATAATGAAAATAGGGGTTTAACTCTTAAATATAATTCATTAATATTCTTGTGAAACGATATAAAGTTCCTCACTCAATTCTCTTATAATATATACACCACAATCTCTTTTTGTGACATTTTCCATGAATAAAATAATAAATGTAATAAATTATTTCATATTAATTATCTCATATTTTTTATTTTTTCCAAGATGTTAAGATTGAATATAGTTAATGAATGATGGTTCATGACATTTTTTTGATATGGAAATGAGTTGAAGGAATTAAGCATAATTAATAATCCAATATCATCCCCATTTATTATTTTTTTCTTCTGAGAAATGTATTGTGCGAGTAAAGAATAAATGATGGAAATGAATCATTCCTATTCTCTCTTCAATACTTAGAATTGTGTAATAGACCTCACACAACAAGAAATGAGTTTCTTCTCATAGAAAAAATGGAATTCTCCCATAGTCAAACACAAAACCGGCACGTAGACATGTTAATAGTGAAAGTAGGTAAGGATAAATTGAACCTTAATATGGCTTAAACCTATAAATTAATTTATGGGTTCAAAGTGATAAAAAATATAATGTCAAGGGTTGGTATGAAGTAAAAAATATGTTCAACCCAATGAAGTTCCCAATAGTATATAAAAAAATTCATGAACTCTAATGATTTGAAAAAAATATTCACAAGTACTAATATTCACCAAAAAAATTGTTTCTCTCTAGAAAGTAAGGGTATTAGGAATAATATGTCAAAGAGGGTTTAGAATACCTCACATTCTGTAAAAAATAATTTGGTTTAGGGATTTATAGGCATGAATTTCAAAAGATGGTCAGAATCGGAATTGTTTTTAAAAATCAAAAGAAAAAAATATATATTAATAATCATTTAAAAAATCTCAATCTTTAAAAATATCAAGTAAAATCACATAAAATTAATTTTAGTCTAAAAATTGATAATGAATATTCATTAATGGAGGTATTTTTCCTAAATCATGCTTCATTAAATTTCTTATATAACTAAGCATGTAGTATTAATGAAAACCTAGGGCCCATATCTCAAAGGGGTCACTTACAAAAACTAATTCTCTATTCTCCCTGGTGGCCCACTTCGGCTGCAACAAACCCTTGCTAGGTTGGTTCAGAAGCTGTGTGGAATATTGGGGGATTATTCATCCTGTGACGGTCTCCGAGCTCTCGAGGGTGTTTTTATGTATTCACCTGTATTCTAGAGAGGACATTGTGACGCCTTGGTCGAGAGAGGATTGACGTTGTGGCTCCTGGGGCATATCTCTGCCGCGGTGGTCGTGGGATTTTCATTTATGCCACAAGTCTTCATTTTTAGGTGGTTTGGATATTTTTGTTGGGCCTTCCTCTACCTTTTCACAATATATTGATTCTGAAGGCTGTGGAAGATTCGTTAGGGTCCTTTCTTTTCACGGATGAGAACACCGGATTTCTTTATGCGGCATCCGACACTTACATCTGGGTGGAGATGGAACTCTTGGTCAAGAAGACCTCTCGGGTCCTTATGTTGAGCGATGAATTCATTTGGTGGAAAGCGATTTTCATCTCTAGGCTTCCCATGTTTTGTGTCTCTTATGGTCTGTATGGTTATCTGGAGTCGATATTCCAGAGGACATGGGGGGAGGTAGGTCCGTCTCACTTTTTCCATACCTTAATGTTCGAAAGAACCTTTTTTGATGCTCTCTATTATCATCTGGAATGCACGGGGCTTGGGGGACCAAGCCAAACATTCTTTTGTTGCCTCATAATCTTGGAGGTGCAGCTCCTCTATTGTGGTTATTCTCGAACCAAAATAGGATCCGAGCATGGAAGTTTGTTTTTCCAAGAAAATGGGATTTTCTAATACTCTCCATGGAGGCCCTGATAGTTTGATGATTTGGATCTATTGGAAGAAGAATTTCAAAGTGGAGGTAGTGAGACTCATGCCACAGTGCCTCAATACGAAAATTTACTTTGGAGGGTGCGAGGCCCTTTTCTCTTTCATTTATGCAAGCACAGTTTCACATGGGAGGATAGAATTATGGCGACATATGGAATCTCTACAAACTAGTACCACCCCATGGTTCGTTGGGGGAGATTTCAATGCAATTTCAGAGGTATCAGAGAATAATGGACGATCCAGCTTTAGCCAGGGAAGCATGAAATAGTTTAAGAGCTTCATGACAAAGACAAGGCTCCTGGACTTGGGTTTTTCGAGTTCCAGGTTCACATGGTGCAATAATCAGTAGGGATCGAGACACATCTGGAGTCTTCGGGATAGATGTCTAGTGAATGTTCAGGGATTGGATCTTTTCTCAATGACGTCAGTTACCCATCTCACACATTCAATCTCAGACCATGCACCAATTCATGTGGAGATAAGAAGTAGTCTAATGGTCAGCCAAACCATTTACTATTCCAATACGTGGAATCAGGGTGGCTCCTTCAGGCAGTTACTGGAGAAATCCTGGTAGCAAGATGATGGTGAGAGGTCGTGGGGAGGTTTGGTGAATCGACTTAAACGGATTAAACAAGACATTTGAAATTGGCTCATGAATAGATCGGACGAGTAGGATGGGGTAATCAGCATATAGAAGGATGTGGATAAGATGGAGGATTCAATATAACTATTGGGACGATAACACCTTTGTGATCCTTTGGGATAGGCGGGCTGCATTATTTGAAAAACTTCTTGAAATTGAGATATTGTACAAGAAATTCTCACGAGTCAAATGTATTAGATAAAGAGACCGCAATACATCATTATTTCATGCATTCATGATAGAAAAGAGGAGTTCAAAGATCAATTTGAGCCTTGTAAATGGGATCTTCACGTCAAATGTGGACATCGTTGGCAAAATGGCTGTGGATCACTTCGAAGGCCTCCTATCAGGGGAGACATCATCTAACTTTGTGAGGGAGGGAGCATATGGGGGCACATTGTTGAATTGGATTCCACAACTGGTGAGGGAGGTGGTCACGAGTATAACATAGGTCAGTGCACCTGGACCAAATGGATCCTGATATCTTTTTATGTGGCTACTTGAGATTTGGTTGGTCCACATGTGGTTGAGGCAGTCCATGATTTCTTTGGTGGTGGTGGTGGGGGGGGGGATCATAATAGATGCATTTGTTCCTCGAGAGTTGTTCTTCTTCCTAATATCCAGAGCCCGACCCTCATTAATAAATATCAACTTATTTTCATATGAAACATTTCATTCCAGATTCTTTCCATTGTTATTTGAAGGAGGTTGAGTAGAATCATTCCAAAACTAGTGTCCAAGGAACAACATGGTTTCATCTAGGGTTGAAGTATCCAAGGGGTGGTTGACATTTCTAGTGAGCTTGTGAATGATCTCTACTGGTGGTAAGTGGGTTCCAATTTCCTTTTCCAAGTTGACATGAGCAAGGCCTATGAAAATGTTGAATGAAGCTTTATTATTCGGGTTATGAGGAGGTGCAAGTTCCAGGAAGAGTTCTGTGACCTTTGTTTTAGTTTTTATTCCTCCCACTGGCTATCGGTATCCATAATGGAGAAGTGCTTTGGCTATTTCAAAATGGTCAAGGGGGTTCATCAAGGGGATCCACTGTCCCCTACCCTTTTATATTGTCACAAGACACACTGTCATAGAATCTGAATTGCAATTCTGAGGAGGGAAGAATGAAGCCTTTTTGAGGTAGGTAGGGTATGGAGAGTATTTCACATCTCATGTTTGCTGACGATGTGTTAATTTTCATGAATGGAAGTCATAGGTCTCTTCTCCACCTCATGGGGAATCTTGATAAATATGGTGGAATAAGCGGACAAGGTATCAACCCCTCGAAGTTTCATGTGTTCATCTCAAAAAATAGATTAGCTAGAAGATTTAGAGGTATCCAAGATATCCTCGGCTGTCAACAAAGGTAGTTACCAATACTGTATCTTGGTGTCCCAATTTCATGTGGTCGTATCAAGAAGCAACATTTCAATGATATTCTGGACCAGTTGCTGGTAAGGATTTTTAGCTGGAAGAATAGGCTGCTCTGTTTTGGATGACGGGTCACACTAATCAACAGCGTACTCACATCAATTCTAATGCATATTTTATACATCATTAATCATATGAAAGGTGTGGTTGAGAAAATGGAATGAATATTGAACTCCTTTCTTTGGGATGCAAAATAGGATGGGTGAAGTCACTGGGCTTCTTGGCAGTGCTTGGAAAAGCCAGTTTCCAAAGGGGGGGTTGGTCTTTCGGATATTAAGGAAACCATCAATTGAATGAAAGGTTTGATGGCTTGGGAGGTTATTACTAGGGAATATCTATGGGAAAGGTTATTCAAGATGTACTACGGCCCTCAATGGGGAGTGAGTGGGCAACATGGAATATCTGTTTTGGTGCACTGCATGGATTCAAACATCGAGGTGTTGTGTGATTACATGCGGTAGGTTATTGGAAGGGAAGACATCAATTTTTGGAAAGCCGATGGGCTGGGGAAAGGATATTGTTCCTAGAATATCTTGCTCTAGATACTTATCTTAGTGAGGCATCAACAAAGTATGACTTCATTTAGGCGGAACTGAGTCCCCAAAAAATGCTCATGTTTGAAAATATAGTCATGAGTGATGAACTGGATATCTGATGCTTCACTAGATCAGGTATAGGAAGGTTGAAAATAAGGGACTACTGGAGAATCTTCCAGGAGTAGGGGACTTCGGATGTGTGGACACCAATGGTTTGGTGTAAGGATATTCCTACGAAAATGAATTTTCTTGTCTGGAAAATCAGAAATAAGGCTATTCCAACCGAAGAGAACATCAAAAAAGGGAGTCTCGATGGCTTCCCGCTACTACTGGTCTGTAAACCAAAGGGCAGAGTGGACTATGCATATGTTCTTCCAGATTCATTGGGCTTTTTACATATGGTCCCTATTCAGCCCCCACCTAGATATGGATAGTGACTCGAATTCCATGCAGGGCTTTCATTCTGCATGGTTCTATGAGACTGAGAACAGGACCTTGGAGCACTCCACTCAGATGATCATTTTTGTAGCAATATGCAAAACAAATTTGGGAGGTTCTTAATAGTGTTCAGCTAGGATCCAATCACTCTCCTTTATTCATGAATATGTGGTTAAGAACTCTCATTGCCGAGTTGGCCTCATTGGTGAAAGGAGGGTAGGCTCCGATATCTATTCTCAACATTACCAATCAGCCCCATAATACGAACAAGTGGAGTGGACAACAGAAATGATGTTATCCACCTATCAGTGGGATGAAACTAAATGTGGACAGCTCATTTATGGAAGGGGTCATGAGGGGTGGTGGGGTGTTACAGGACTCCTGGGGTTCGGTTCACCTTGGTATCAATTATTTTTTTGGTCCAAGCAACTCATTAGTAGTGGAAGCGCGGGACCTTCTATTCTGGACGATGGTTTGCAGAAGATGTTGTTTTCGGGAGGCTGTGATTGAATCTGACTCCTAATTCCTTGTGAGGGCTTTGCAGGGATGCCATGCGATACCTTGGGAGTTGACTTATCTCATTCTCCAATGCCAAGGAGAGACCAATCTGGGACACATGGTCTATTACAGTTGGAGGGAATCCAATTTTGTGGTAGACACTTTGGCTAGGTTGGGTAGGAAAGATGAGGAGCTGCTGATTTATGATAGTTTAGACTCTCTTATGGTAGAATGTAGAAGGGTAGTCCAAGCGGATGCCTTGGGTCTACATCACTTTCACACTCCTTTAAGGGTTGGTGTAGTGTGCTTCTCTTTTATTATCAATAAAAAATAACTTCTATTCAGTATGATGTTATTCTTTATATTTTATATCCATCAAGAAATTTTAGTTCATTATAATGTTGTATAGAAAGTTATCACTGAATTACTAAAGTCATATTTTCTCACTTAATAGAAACATCAAATTCCTTATCTCCAAATTTTTCGGCACTTATAGACTTGAAAACGGTTGAATCATAAGAAAAAAGTTCATGAAACTATTATTTTTTCAATTATCTATGTACACAAAAAATTACTTCTCCTTTGGAATTGCAGTTTGTGATATATAGTCCCTAAATTATAAATAATCCAAACTATGAAAATATTTTTTAGACACACTTGTATGCTTCATTTTAGCCTATTATGGTTAGATTTAGTAATAAATCTATTTGAATTAAATAGATCCCATATAACATTCGATTTGGTCCAATTTAGTGAATTTTATGACAAAAATAACAAATAAATGTTTTTCTATGGAAATATTATAATGACACGACCCATCAGGGCTTTCCTAGCCAGTGGAATATTGGGATTCCATAACCCCAAGCCCATCTCTATAGGATATGGTTTGGTGACATGTTTTCAAAATGAATAACTAAAATATGAGTATTTTCTTAAAGTATCGACACACAAACACCAAACAATATCCATGTAACAGTGTAGTGGAATAATAATAAATGATAGGAACAATTAGAGTAATAACCATGCATGTAACAATAACTAGAGAATAAAAAAGTGTGATCAAGTAAACCAAAATTAAAAGAGAAAAAATGCACACCCACCTAGAAAATATGTCCAAACCTGAAAATAAATGGATTATAAATGTGAAGAGAGACTGACTCTAGACCTCCAAGAATAACCACTATATGTAGTCTATGCACCTATGTATCCCTAAGCTCCACAAATGACACTACTTACCTATTTATCATTTCAATAAGACATGACATGTGTGGGAAAATCCCATGCATGGGTGAGTGTATACATACCCTGTATGAAGACCCAAAAATGAAAGAGGGATCAATATAAGTCATGAAATAAGTAGTCAGATCAACAAAAATAAAGGGGGAAAAATCAAAAAATATAGATATATGCATATATAAGAAACCCAAATGAGAGAGAAATGGGATATCTATCTCACTGCCCTACCTAAGATAACGATTCATCCATCAGCTTCAAAGGCCCATCATTGATACCTAAAATTATGCATGTTTGTCTGAAGAAGTCATGAGGAGTACCTACACATTTCTACTACTCCATAGATTGAGGGAGAACATCCCTCAAAAGATAGAGGACCCACACCCATATAGGGGAGTACAATCTCTACCTAGAATAATGAATATGGAGGATTCAAACCCTAGAAAGTCAAGGGAGTACTGTCTCCATGGATAAAGGACCCATGACCTGAGGCAATAGGGAAGTATCAAACCTATCTTCACAATGAGTATAGAGGACCCTCACCCTAGTGAAATATGAGAGTACCATCTCTATATGCTCACTATGTATAGAGGAAATGTTCCCTAGTTTGATAGTGGTGTACCATATCCATATATGGGGGAAATGTTCCTTAGTGTAATTTGAGAGTACTATCTCTATCTACATAATTGTTATGGAGGGCCCACACCCTGATATGATAGAGGAGTACTATCTCCAAGGATAGAGGGCCTATTTCATTGAATGATAAGCGAGTACCATCCCTATATAAATAATTTGATGATCCTTCCAGATCACTTCCAAGAATCAATATGTTCCTAAGGAATAGTCATACTCATAACATCTAAAATATTCTATCAAAATCCACTACGAACTCCACCATCACATTCTATGAAAAAAACATGCTACATAGGTTACTCATGGGCCAAGAATAGATAAAAAATAACACAGATATGAAATAATGGAGTTGTATAGGGAAGTACATGGTGTGTATGAGGGTCCACACTCCGCATAAACACACCTCATCACTTGGACATGTCTCCAATGGACAAGGATCTGGGGCCATGCCATAATAAATGATGAGTACGGTGAATGCATGATATATCTTGGCCACCTGAGGCTGGCCCATGTGCTCCTGGAAGTGCCTGTGTCCTTTGGGTTTTGCCAGTGTACCTGGTTATGTATAAGGAAGTGTCCAAGCAAGGGTACCTAGCCATGTCCAAACTCGTGTACCAAGCTATGTTTGTGTGTTTGTTCGTGTCCACTCCCCTATAATATTAGAGTAAATTATAGTCTACAATTAATAGGTCACACGATGTTCGGGGTTACCACATAGTGTGATAATTATCACCACCCAAAAAACCTAATTGACACATCCAGGGGACAACAAATCACATGTTTATCCGGAATACATGTTTATTAATTGTGTTTTTCATAGAATGATATATTCTTTCATGAATCCACCAAATCCATAGTCACTGCTACAATTCCCCCATTTTGACCACCCAAAAAAGATGCTAATCACCCCTATCAGTATATTCCATTCCTCTATTAGATAAAATCAAAATTTGGTGATTCCATCAAAGACTACAATGCCTCTATTACCATTAGAACCTCCTTTTACTATCCATAACTTTTTCAAGTCCAAGATCCTTTAAGGAAAACCTAAAATCCACCGAAATATATCCAAAAAACCAATCATGTCATTATGTACACATTCAATATGAATCTGGAGGTCTGATTGTACATAGACCCACCTCAGAATGTCAAACCATGGCCCTATATCCCAATGATGTTGAACATGAAGAATTGATGGGGATAAATCACAAGAATAAAGGTGAATCAATAATTTTCCATGTTTTCTTGTCCAAATATCATATTTTAGACATATTTAGGGTGATAAAAAAGGTGTAACAAATAATAAATTGGATAAACAATTTAATTTGATAAACAGACTCATGCGAAGGATAAAATAATCGTAGATCAAATAATAGCAGATAAGAACATTCCCAATTATTTAATCAAATGTGGGATCTAAAATTGAATACCCCTACCTTGATTATGATTTGATTATTGGTGAATAAAAAGTTCACTAGTGATGAGTAAGACTCACATTGTTCACTGTTTATTAAACCACCTCACTATGGTCGTCATCCAATCTCGATCTACCAACAAATAATGGTGAACCTCATCTCAACAATCCTTGATTTTTGTGGTTAACCCTAATGATTTTAAATAATCGGTTATTTATAGAGGGAAGTTTTTTTTTCATTAAATGAATTTATTATTTGAAAAATCTAATTAATCCTCTTAACATACCCTCTAACAGTTACCTCATCTTAATGTCTGATTCTGAACAACTTTAGGTCTCTCCTAGGGAAAACCTTGTGCTCCTTAATCAACCATGGTCTGATATTTCTTATTTAAGAATACATTTTGGATATATTCCATTATTTAAGAAATAATACCTGAGATTTATAATAAAATATTTAATATTTTTATAAAATTAATTTTGGTCTCACCAGGCCATATAATCTCTCACCATCTCAAAATTGGGCTCCGAAAATATTTCATAATATATTTCAAAAACATTCAAGGAAAAAAGAGTCTCTAAATTTTTCCCTAAAAATATTTTAATCCCTTAAAAGAAAAATATAAATAAAAAAGTGGGTATATTGAGCTCACAAATGGCTCTCACACTCCCATGATCTCTCTTTCTTTCTCACATATTACCCAAACACAAGAACCAAGGGAATGGTCCAACCACACATGATCTAGTACTACCAATCCTCGATCATCACTAGGTACTCATTGAACGTGGATACATCTTATATTTCTAGTTAAATCCATTCAATAATGTGCATAATATTGTGCATGTATATCATTAGTTACGGGACATGGTAAAAGTCAGGAACCCTCTCCAACTTTCTGGGTAAGGCTATGTGGTAAAAAATATCTCAAACACTTTACATGATATATAATGGCTTGATGAACATTAGGGAATGATTTTCCCCTATCCAAATATCCTCAACCTCATTGTGGGGAGACTCATGAAAATGTGGTCTCCCTGATCAAACTACAAAGTCCTACAACGACGATCTAGTATCATATTTATTACTTCTCTGTGTAGTCCTCATCATCATATGGAGAAAAAGGACCATCCTGGTTTTGTGGAAACACTGGGAGAAGCAGCAAAAAACTAGGTTGTAGATGAATAAAGTAGAGATGAAATAGCTGATAAAAGAACAAGAATAATATATCACATGACACAACTAATTTCATGGTATGAGAATAATCCCTACATCCACAGTGATGCATAATTTCACTATGATTCAAGAGAACAAATATAGAGTGACTATTATAGTTTCACAACACTAAAACCCTAGCAAAAAATGATCTAATAATGAAGACATTTAACTATTCCCCCAACTGCACAATAAGTCCACTATGATATAGTGAATGGTGAATGGATGTCTGCACTTCTACAGTGCTACATCCACCCATGTTCATGATGCTAAAAACGATAGTGAAAAGAATTCTATGGAGTTATATTACATATATTTCCAAATTTAAATATGCTTTAGTAACCATTCTAATGTTAGAACTGAGGTAGTGCCATGTTTGTGTTTCATAGTTAGCTCTTATACTGGTGTTTACTGTTGAAAATGTTCCAAAAAATGTGTTATGGGGGTCTTATTCCTTAGACCCCAGACCAGGGGCACATTTCCCCTACAACCACCAATGAGCTCACTATGAAACTCAACCCATGAGTGTTACAGCCTTGTAAGAAGTATGGGTTGCTAGTATTCTGCCAAACATCATCCAAAACATATAAGGCTAAGCCAACAGAACAATATATCATTTACTGAACCATCTTTGTCCCTATAAGTGATGTCTTTCCAATCGCAGTACATCATAACCTATAAGGTCTCTCGTAAAGTTACTAGAAAGGGGCCATGAAAATATTAGAGTGATAACTATTGTTATATGAAAACTCTACCAAAAGTTTGTGATCCCACAAACTATCGCCGAAAGATAATACGTAAGACCTTAGAATAACCACCAATACATGGATAGTGTGCTTGGAATGTCCATCCATCTAGGGGTGAAAAACTATAATAATCCTCAACCAGGTCATGAATTCATCCTATAGGCCTCTCCAAAACTATGATGTGAACCATGTATCCTAGTTTGACATAATAATTGAGGTAACCCCGTTAATATAGATGATATTCTACACATAAAACTACCCCAAAATCTCTACCAAAATTATGTCTAATAGAAAGGAAGTTTTATAACTTGTTATATTAGTCAACCTTCACCCATATGGCATCATGTACTCTTCTTGTTCATGGAATCGTTGTTATAAATTCATTGATATTCCATTCCATTTCAACTTCAGGATCTCAAGAGGCTACAAAAAACCTTCAAAAACCTAGTGCTCAGCCTACACCTACTAGCATGTGAGACACTAAGAGAGGAACTTGAAAACACCACCCCTCATACTAGCCGACCAAAACTGCCACTGAAGATATCTGTCTATCTTCCCTAAACCAAGATGTACAATTAAAGGAGAAGAATGTAATCCACTAATCACTAACTCATGTAAGGTGATTGAAAACATAATCCTTCATTAGAAAAGGATAATATGATTTCCTCCTTAAAAAACCCACCAGCTAAATCTCTTGGGGGAAACATGTCATGTGTGACCTCATATTCGATGTCTCCTAGCATTGGATTCCTCACACACTGAAGATGTGGGGGAGTAAATACCATCAACTAAAATTAATCTTTACCCCACTCCTATAAAAGGGTTAACTGTAATGTTGTTAACTTCTCACACACCAAATTCGACTGGGACTCCCAATTGAGGAAATCCACAACCATATTTCCCTTCCTCGGTGTATAGATTATTTCAATATTATAGCCCTATAGGAACTCCAACTAGAACCTCTTCATCAGGTTCATATATCTATACATTAAGAAATACCTACAACTATAATGCTCTATGTAAACAACAAATCACTCTATTATAATATAGTTTCTCTATATCCTCAGAGAAAAGACTACATATTCCAACTCCAGGTCCCAAGTTGTGGAGGTTTTCTCTTGGGGTCTCAACTGCCTTGACCCAAATATGATTACGTCCTACCTCTGCATCACCATGAAGATGAGACTGATGAAGCTCACATTTTCATATATTTTATACTGTAAAACATTGTTTATAATCCCACAAAAGTGTTATTGAATGGGTAATTATCATGTTTTTAGGTTTTAGTGCTATTTTGAACCCAAATGTGAAAAACGACTAATTCTGGATTTTTGACAGAATTTTACGTCAGGGGTATTTTGGTCATTTCAGGAAAAATAAAATTCCAAATTTTCTGATTAAAATTTTGTTAGAATCTTTATTTTATTTCCTTCATTTGTGTCTTCTGGACCAGGAGCTGATTCGGTCATCTAAAGGGTCTAAAAAATCATTGAAGATTGGAAGTTTTCCGGGAGGACAGCATGGACCCACCCAAGGTAACGGACATAAAACGCGGCCTACACATATCCAAATGATGTGTTTCCACCTGGGATACCTTGAGGACAGATAGGGACGTCTCTACAATAAATTTGGAGGATGTTGGAGATCATTAACGAGGCTATTGAACGACATTATTTTGGAAGAACCTTCCTGGATGCTTCATCCAGAAACAGTAACCGAGAATGAAAAATTAATAACTCCTACATACGGTTTCCACATCAGCTGAACTTTGGAGAGGAGACGTCCAAGACATTTATGAACAACATTTATGAAGGGTGGAACGCGTGAATATGTCATTAAAGGGGTCTACAATGCGTCGACATTTGAGAGACAAATTCTGCCTATAAAAGGAGGCTCTCACCTCCTCCTCAAAGCATCCATTCTCCATCCATTCCTTCAAGGCACCAAGGAGGAGATCTCCACCGAGGGAGGCCGGCCGAAAATCTTCCACCTTTCTTTTTATTTTATTTCTTTTCTTTATTTTTAGTTTTTAATTATAATTTAGATTTCTAATAAATTCATGCATTGTTTTTATTTTTGTGTCCACCGATTCACCCTCTTTTCTTCCTCTCATCTTACCATCGTGAACTATAATACTCATGATCATGAGTAACTAATCCGAGGAATATCCCGAGGGAGTAATCAGGTTCTTGAACCCAAGACCATGTTTTTAATATTCTTTGAGTTAATTCTAAGGATAATTTATAGTGGGTGTAATCCTCACTATGATTGTCTAAAGATTAACTTCTTAATCTACAACCATTTTCCCTCGATTGAGGAGGTGGATGGAAGGTGTGCTTGGCGATCGCTAAGTAGAATTTTCATTCATAACTGGTGTATAATAAGGTGTGCACACATACGATGGAGTGTGTAAACTAAGAATATTTGAAGCTGGCCAATGAAGGTGCTCCCTGAATAATCTCTCGGGAGAACTTCCTTTCTTCCCTAATTACATTCTGTTTAGAATTGCATGGTAATTTATAATTAAATTTTAGTTTCTTCTGATTTATGAATTTCATTTATTTTATTAAATTAAATTTATTTCATAAAATATTAAACAACAAAAAAAGAATTAGATTAGGTGGAATAGAAGTAGTGATTTATTAACCACAAAAGCTCCTCAAGAGAGCGACCTAGGTCAGCCCCTGTGCTGCACTTAGCTATAAATATTTTTGAGAGCGTGCACGACAACGCTTCATCAGAGACCAACTCTGGAGTCATTACAATACACTACATACTCCACAAACTCCTTCACTAATTTTGAGATTTAAGAACTATCAACCCCATAATCAACTCCTCAAATTCACTCTAATAGTTCTCAGTCCATGAAAATGACTTCTCTTTCCAAGTCATGGTTGTTAAAGTGGCTGAAATCCTAGAGAATTCTATCATGAACCACCTATAGTAACCCACCAAACCAAGAAAACTATGTACCTACATCACACTCTTGTGTGACTCTCAAATATGTACTACATAAATATTGACTGAGTAAATATCTAATCCATGCTCAAAAATGACACACTACAATAGTTAAACCTCACAGATCCGAATGTGGTAGAATGATAATTTAACCAAAATATGGGGCTCCCAAAGTAAGTCTAGGGACATCCTAAAATGATCTTCATGATCCACCTATGATGCGGAGTAGATGAGTATGTCATTAATAAATACCACGACAACTTATTACTAGTATGGCTAGATGATCCAATTCATCATATCCATAAACATGGTGGGGGATTTTATCACACCTAAAGATATCATTGGGAAATCCTTATGTTTGTATCAACATCGAAATGTCATATTCAAAATATCATCCTTGATAACCCTCAACTTATGGTAGCCAGACATGATATCGATATCTGAGAATGATTTCACACCTTGAGACTAACCAAAGAAGTTGTCAATAATAAAAAAGGGTTACTTTTTCTTTATTATTTCTTAATTCAGGTGATGACAATCAACAAAAAACAACAAGATCCCATCTACCGTTTTCATGAACAAAACTGGAGCTATACATGGGGAAGACCCAGGTATGATAAAATCCTTCTCTTGATGGTCTTATAACTACAACATAATTCATCAGATCTCAATAGGGACCATGTGATATGTTGTATAAGTTATTGAAGTAGTCTTATGGTTGATGTCGATATAAAACTCCATCTCCATCCTTAGTGGTAGTCCCAAAACTGAAGGAACCTAGGGCGCAATGGAAGCATCAAAAATGTGAAATTTAAAATTTTGGGTTAAGATTAATGATAGAAAAACTAAATCCACATAATCACTTTCCATTATTTATAAACGCATTATGTGTAAGTCAATTAATGGATTAAAAATAATATCAAATGAAAGCTCAAAAGGTACATCATTCATTTGAATTCACCATCTTGATTCCCTGATAGTCAATGTGTCATGGATCAAATAATCCAAACTAGATGCCCTCATGATCATACAAAATGATCCAAAATTCCAAGATCATCGATATATGTTTATGAGGTGTTAGTATGGGGAGTTGTAGATCTTTATGATGTTCCATCAATCTGATAAATAACACAGACTCGACTGAGAAAGGGGGCCTGATCCAACTATGTTCTTACAAAATCTATCTCTAAGAACATGAGAATAGAGAAGAGAGGATATTATCTCACTAAATTCATTAAAATATTGGAGATATTTTATAAATATGATAAAATGAAATTTTATAACTATTTTATACTTTCTAAAATCTAACTTTGGTCCCTAGAATGTTATAACCTTCATTTTAGACATTTTCCCACATGCATGACATAACAAAGATGGGTGTATTTGGGGGAAATTTATAAGTTTTTCGATGGGTTTTAGGAAGTTTATGGTTGAGGCATGGATTTCCCAAACATTTTCCCCCACCCTAGAAAACCTTACAACACCTGATAGAGAGGGATTTCATGATTGTCACACAATTTTTCAAATCGTGTTCCCTGTTAGGGGAAACTGTGTACCCCACATTGAAGTGGTGAATGATTTGAAAAAATATGCACCCCAACCTAGGGAAATGTGACAGTGGATTTTCATATTCAACAAATTGGTTTTAAAATATCCAAACCCTTGATATTCACCCTATTTGAACCCAACTCAACCCTAAATGATATCTCTTATTTTTCAAGGCTTCTAGATGGATTTCAAGGATTTCAAACAATTTTTCTAGAAGAATCAAATCCTAAAATGAAGATCTCCACCTTTCCCCATAAAGGATTCTTTTCCCACATGGTTTCCTTTCTCTCCCACATCTCATTCTAGATAAAAGGGAACCATTTTCCTCTATTTATGATGGATCTAGATATCATCATATTGGATCTTGACTTGTTTGGTCTTCCATATATGTTTTTGATCTATATCACATTCTTCCTCACGATCTTGGTTGTTCCAATTTAATTGGGGACTTCTGTTGCTAAGTATTCATCATCAATTTCGATGCAGACAGTCTAAATTCAATTCCCATAGTCTTGAACTCCAATTTCATGTATGTATTTTAGAATTTGAATCGGAATGTTTGACAACTGAGTCTTAAAATATATAAATTAATTGATAAATTAATTTATGGAATCATGGAATTGATTAATTGAGTTCTCATATGAATATGATATGAGTTAAACTTGGTATAATTGAATTGGGTAATTATGATTGTGAAATTGGTGGAATTGTATTAATTAACATGTTAATTAAATAATGGAATGTTGTGATTGTGGAATTGGTAAATTAATTTGATTATGAATTAATTGTCACTGGGGATTATTATATGGTTGGACATAACTTAATGGGTTAATGGTTTGAATGAACTATATATTTCAAAATGGTATAATGTTAAATTGCTCAAATTATTTCATGAGATTAAATTATTGAAACATGATATGTTTTGATTGTTTAAATGGTATATTAATTGATGTAAAATGTGAAAAGAAGGTTAATGTTGATTAACATTGACTGATGGGATATATGTGATATATGTGTGATTGATTGATATATGAGTGTGGAAAGAATAATGAGGCTCTAAATACCCATGTGACATTGATATGTGGGATAAGGAAAGAGGCTCCAAATACCATAAGGGTGTTTGACATAACTTCTTACACCCATGAGTTTGTAATTGGAATATTGTTCCAATTGGCCATTATATGATTTAAAATGAAATGAAAAATGATGACAATGGTATTGTGATATGGTATAGAATCCATTATGTTCCAAACTAGGTATCGAGGGTTTATGTGCCTCTAGGATCCTAATGGTTTATGTGGTTAGTTAAAGAATATTGAAATGTGATAACTGTTTAATTTTTTCATTTTAATTATTAATTGTATACACTATTATTGACTAAAAATTATTTTAGACATATTTAGTGGTGCCCTACTGTGTTTTACTCACACCCTATGCAAGTTTCTTAATCAATACCCAAATAGAATTCATGCTTTCATAACATGGAAAGGTAAATGGCCCTATATTAGGTGGATGAGCTGGAATGAAGCATGGATGAGGGAGCCAAACTTAGTGTTGGGAAAATCTTGGAGTTTATAGTATTTATTTTTTGGGATTTCCATTTTGATAGTAGAAACTCAACTTACAAGAAATATATACTATTTAGTTTTGGATATTTTATTTGAAATTTGGTCATCATTTGATATTCGTTTTGTATGGTTATTTTTTATATCATCTGGATATTATATATTTATTACCACTATTTCACTACTTTGTTAAAGAGGGTATAGTCTCTCCATGATCGATATTACACACTCATTGGTAGACATAGACCACTAGTGTATGTGTAGGTGTGCCTGAGGTCATGTGAAAGACTATCTTGGGAAACCGATGTGTGTCACTCAGGTTGGGATGTTACAAAGTGGCTTCACTGGATGGTTTCCTTTTTTTTAATTTCTTTTCATTTTTCATACTATTTGGGAAATATAGATAGAATAAAAGGTTGATTTAGGACTTGGAAATTACCTTGTTCATGGGAGTATCTAACCCATGTATAGGGGAAAACAAAAGTACCTTGGTTGGGATTGTTTTTATTGATGTGTTTAGTTATAATTGGATGTTATTTCACCTCGAGTGATTCAATTTTTGTGTGATGTTATATTTTTTTCCTTATATTTCCAGAGATTTCCCTCTTAAACCTTTATGGCCTGAGAGTTGAGTGTTCATGAATCATTCTAGCCACTCATGAATAATTGATACAGGCATCATTTTGGGAATGCAAAGATAAAATAAGTTTTTGGTATGTTATTAGGTTTGAAATTTTTTAATTACTTGAGTAATTGAACTGAAAATGTGACTAATATGAAATTGAAAATTTTAATTGAGGAAAAATGTAGATAAATGGGTGTCTAATGAGAAACATGAATAATGAGAATGATTTTAACCATTGTTAACCACGAACATGATTTTGGAAGGTTAAGGGAAATGATAACACATCGGTTTTGACTTTATGGTAGGGAAAAGTGGGGAACGACTTATAATGTACTTTGTAAAACCATCTTGATAAATGTATTAATGTTGTGTTATATTTATAAGGAAATGCGTATGAAATTGTAGATATATTTATTCTTGATGTTTTTTGATGATAAGATGACATAAAGATATGGCTTAAAATGATCCTCCATTAGTGGAATATGAGGCACCAATAATTACACGTGAAGAATCTAGAGAGATGTTCGATGTAAAATTTTCTTAGTTTTTGAAGTTTATATAGATATAACTAGAGTGGTCTATGAATATTATTTCTGGCCGGATGTAATGACCCAAACTTTTATTAATGATAATTCAACTTGATCTTACTAAAAGTCTTATTATGTAAAATGGTTATATAACATAATCAATTCCTTGGTATTATGTTTTTGGATTTTAAAATATTGTTAAGAATTTTGACCATTGTTAATATAGCCCTTGAATAGTGATAACACGATTTGTATAAATATAGGGCATTAACAAATCCAATCTACATAGACCAAGTAAGTGATGACCTCATCCAGTAGAATTGCTCTATACGAATCCCATTTGTTAGACTTTGTAAAGGAGGTGTCATCGCTGGTATTTTCTCTTGATGAAGCCCAAGCAGAGCATTAACATGTTAAGCTTGAGGGAAACTTCCTAAAGTAGAAGTGGAAGTTAATAGAGATTACCACCCAAGCATTGTTATCTAAGCCTCCCCAAGAGTCTATCACCATCGCACATCTTACCCTTCAGTATTATGCTGGTGTTATAAGGGGTTATGTAACAATACCCTAGCACTATGATTATGTACATTATTATTGTATAGAGAATATACATTCATTTTATTATAGTTACTTTGAAAATTGTTTCAAAAGCACAAACAGTTTTTAGTTAATATTGAATAAATAAATTTATTTTGATGAATTAATGGATTTTTGGAATTAAATAATATATTTAAAAAATATTATTATTACTAAATTACTTTTTATTAAACATAAATGATTGTATAATTTTAATGAATACAAATGTAATTTTTAATAATGTTTGAAAAATAATTTTGTCAAAACCCATGAATTTTGGATGAATGTCAGTTTTTATTTTAAAAGTAAAAATTCACATATTTATGAAATTATTTAGGTAAAATGAATATTATTTTTGGAAATAAGGATTTTGAAATTATACAATGGTGTTTTTTTCATAATTTTCTGAGACAGTTGAATTTTTTGTTAAAAATCAAGTACTGTTTAAATATATAATGTGTTTTATGATATCATAATGACCAAATAGTGATGTAATAAAATACTATAAATGGGTTTTTCTGCCAATATTTTTTTTACCGTTAATATAATGTGTCTTTAAGTTTGTTTGATTTATTTGATGAAGCTTTAGTGAACACTCCAAGACTTATAATACATTTTAACATTTTAAAATGATTTCCTTGAGAGAGTGACTCACCTTTACATAAGAAATCATAATATTTAAATAAGTTCAGCCATTTGACATATAAAATAATGTTTTACACTCCATTTTAATAAACCATGTAAAAAACCATGGTTTTATTGTGGTTTAGATTAGTGTTACATGGGGTGTCCAAAACATAAATAATAATGAATTCATTATCTTTTACTATATAAACCCACTTAATCTACCACTTTTTTTACTCAAAAACCTTGGAGCACGTCCTTACCCAGCTCTCATATCTCTAAAATTCTCCCAAGTAACCCCAATCTCCCATGAAGCCTCTCTCAAGCCCCTCCCATGCCTTTGGGACCACACTTCCAATTAAGGGATTTCTTCCGCTCTGATTTCTGTCCAAATTTCTTTATGTTGCTATATCCTTTTATTTTCAATTAAAAATTATGGGGGTATGATTTCTCACCTCTACTATACTTTTAAACTTACATTTGAATGATGATAGACCAATTTATCTCTCATCTATTCCTTCCATTTACACCCTTTACCATGCTAAAATTTTATAAGGAATTTCTCTCTTCTCATTTACATTCAAGAAATTCTTTTGTATTATGAATTTAATTCCATTACATATGTTGGGATATGTATCTATATGAACCCCTTACTGTCCATTTCATTTACATATTATGAGACACCCCTTTATCTCTCATAAACCATTTTTTTAATTCTTATGTCATGTCGTTATGTTGCCGAAATTGCACTATGATTTTCCAAACCAAAGTCACTGTGTAGTGAATACCATGTCCATATCTCTATAAAGGGTATTCACCTTTATGCACTTCTACTTATTGATTATGTATTTTTGTGTATGAAATAAAAATTCCTTTATCATGAAATAAATGATGATTTTTAATGAATCTATGTTATATGATCCATGTGGAACACTTATCCATGAAATGTAATTATTAAGAACAGTGCACCCTGATAACACTCCAATGTATTGGGTAACGATTAGTATCATGATAAATCAAGTGAAATGAGGGTTTCATCATGTTAATTCATATATAATGAGGTTTTAATCAATATCCTTGTGCAATGATCCTTGGTTCATGCTAATATCAAGTTAAATGTTGATGCCATATTTCCCTTTTATGATAATCATTCTATATCTTTCTTTTATGTTCATGTTTCTCTTATGCTCCATTGATATGACTATTGCCTAACATGTACTATATTTTTCATGTTATGTCTTGTTTAATCTTTTACTGGGCTTTATAGATCACCTTTTTCTTTTCCATGTCCTTAGGTTATCCCATGAAATGCTAAGTACGAAGGAATGTGTGTGGTCATGTAAAAAACGTTTTCAATATAGATGTGTATTTAATGTTTTATGTTATTATGTAATGTTCCTAAGCCCCAAAGACACTATACATCTCGATATTATATGTTGTATCAAGTGAATATTTTATGTAATAAAATATTTTTATGTGTAAAATAAAGAGAAGGGTTGTTATAGTTTGTATGAGAGGATATGTTTAGTTATTTTTGGGATTAAGATTAAAAACCCGTAGTGAAAGCCTTAGTGATAAGACTAAGCCTAACAAAAAAATCCAGAAATTTTTATGAGTATTTAGTAAGTGGTTTATCGAGAAAAAAAATTTATCTCTAGATACAAGTAGGTAGAGGTTACTGTGGCACAAATGTATGTAGGGGTAAAACCCGAAAACACTGCTTTGAGCTAGACTCAAACGAGAACTGCTGCACGGAAATAGGCCTTGCTACACTCTTGGTTTCGAAACTCCCAGGGGATATGATTTGGTAAATTCATAATCTTATTATGAACCATTGTTATGGGAATAAAAAAATTACCCTAAGAATATATGTTGGGAATTAGAACATGGATAACATAGATTGAAGCCTATAAATTCATAAGTTAAAGAAATAAAAGTAATTTATAAGCCATCCATTTTTTTCTTTAAATTACCCTTTATGTGTAACCCCTATATTTCCTTTTCTTCCACCCAATGGATAGAAATAGGGGGTCTTGGGCTAACAACCGATGCAAATATCAATGTGATGAATATTCTAATGAGATGCCCAATCCGATTGGTGCGGGAATCGCGAATGTTGTCCTGATTATATCTCAGTTAACTCAAAATTTGAATCGAAACATGGGTCAAGATAAACATTCCCCCCTGATGAAATAACAAGTCACAATCGATAGATTCAAGAGACAAAGGCCTCTGAAATTTAATAGATCATCTGATCCATCAATTTTCTAAAAAATAAATCAAATCCATTGAAAATATGTTCTCCATCCTTCAATGTTCCGAACAAGAGAAGGTTCTTCTTAATTGTTATCATATAGAGGGTGAAGATGATCAGTGGTGGAAATTGATCTAAATATTAAT
The DNA here is from genome assembly GCA_963277665.1 of Viscum album. Lineage (NCBI taxonomy): Eukaryota > Viridiplantae > Streptophyta > Magnoliopsida > Santalales > Viscaceae > Viscum > Viscum album. The sequence continues at coordinate 550,886,304 of OY728148.1, forward strand.
CATGAGGAGGATATTGAGGCATTGGAATAAAAGGATTTCTAGAAATTGTTTTTTGATAAATATTTTTCTTGCACCCTCTGAATTAAGATAAAAAGGGAATTCCTTTCCTTCAAGAAAAAAGATGACAAATCCATCAAAGAATATGAGAAAAACATCACAAGGCTTGCATGATATACCTATGACTTTGTCATTTCCCCCAAATGCATGGTTGATCACTTCTTTGGTGGGCTAAAACCTAGCCTACGGAAAGCCCTAGTGATCTATGAGTTCAAGAGCTATGTTGAAATTGTCTGATGTGCCATCAAGGTCAAAATGAAGATTAGAGAATCTCAGGGGTATCATGGGGATAATAAACATAATTTGGAATTTAATTATGGTGGTCCGATGGATAAATACAATGGTGCTATGAAAATACAACACCCCACTTTCTAAAGGTGCAGAAAGAAGCACCTTGGAAATTTCCTAAAGGGGATGAATAAATGATTTAGGTTTTGAAGAGAAGGGAACCTGCCCATTATGCGCCAAAAAGAAAAAACTGCCACTACGACAAAAGAGAGGAACACTCCATTCGACCCTCAGCACGTTGTTCATTTCTTTAACTAAAAAGAACCATGTCACTATACAAACTAGTTCCCTAAGCTAAGGGATTTTAGAGGCAACCAACAACCTCCAAGGCCGAAAGGGAGAGATTTTTACATTACAACCACTGATGCAAACCCAGAAAATGAAGTGGTGATAGGTACGATAGTTATTCATTCAATAATAACAAATCTACTTTTTGATTCTAGTTCTAAACATTCTTTTATTTCCTTAATGTTTAGTAGAACAATCCCATAACCACCACAAATCATGGAAGTAAATAAGTTAGTGAGAATGGGAACTGGGGAAATCATAGAATACCATGTATATAAATTCTCCCCTATCATAATTTTTTGATTAAACTTCATGGTGAACCTCATAATACTTCTTATAGTGTGATTTTATGCAATTCTTGTCATGGATTGGATTTCCCTATATAGAGCCAACATAAATTTCCATGAGAGGGAAATCACTCTCTATATGGAAAATCAACCACTGATTCTTTACAAGTGTAAGGGGGAGGATGAGTCCTTCTTAGCACCATAATCTCAACCATGGATACTACTACCCTATGAGAATGCATATCTTGCCTAGATTATTGAGTCTACAGAATCAAACGTCCTTGAAGACATTCCTATTATGAGGGAATTCGCAGAAGTGTTTCCCAAGGAATTTTCGAGTCTTCCTTCAATAAGAGATTTTAAACTCCCAATTGATCTTATACCCATGGAATACCAATATCCAACACTCTATATAGAATGGATATTGTGGAGCTTGAGGTGCTAAAGAAAAAACTATAAGATAATATTGATAAAGGGTTTATACTCCCAAGTGCTTCACCATGGGGTTCATCAATCCTCTTTGTCAAGATGAATGATGGGTCAATGCACCTTTTCATTGATTATAGTGAGCTCAACAAAATAACAATAAAGAACAAGTATCCTCTTCCACGAATTGATGACTTGGTCTATCAACTACATGGAGAAAAATACACCTCCAAGGTGGATTTTCGGTTGAGATATTACCAAGTATCTATTATGAAAGAGGATATCCCCAAGGCTTCTTTTTCATACAATGTACAGGCACTATGAATTCCTAGTAATGCCTTTCAGACTCACTAATGCTCCAAAAATCTTCATGGACCTAATTAATAGAGTCTTTAGAGATTACCTTGAATTTTTTTTGTAGTTTTTATAGATGATATTATAATATACTCTGAAACCAAGGAGGATCATGAGGATCATCTAAGAACTGTACTAGAGACCTTGCGAAAGGAGAATAACTCTGCAAAGTACAAAACGTGTGAGTTCTAGTTGAAGGAGGTTTCTTTCTCAAGTAATATCATCACAAGCAATGTGATATAAAGGGATCCATCCAAGACAACTGAAATTGAAGGATGACCATGGAAAACATCAGTAATGGATACTCATAACTTCCTGGGGTTAGCTAGATATTATCACCGATATGTGAGAAATTTATCACGATTTTATAACCCTCTTACAAAGATAACTCGGAAGTAATGTTTTCTAGGAGTGATGAATTCGGAGAGAGCTTCAAGGAGTTGAAAAGGAGGCTTATCTCTATGCTCGTTCTCACACTACCCATAAGTGGAGATCTTTTTGTGGTATTCATTGATGATTTTAAGAAGGTCCTAGGCTATATGTCAATGAAAAATGACGAATTTATTGCCTTTGCTTCATGGAAATTGAATGTTAATGGGGAAAACTATCCAACACATGATCTGGAGTTGGCTGTAGTAAATTCACTTTAAAAATTTGGGGAAACTACCTCTTTGGAGAGAAGTGTGAAATATATATAGACCAAAAAATTATCAAGTATATATTTACACAGAAAGATTTAAACATGTGTTAATGTAGATGGTTATATCTGATCAAATACTACTACTAATCAATCCCTTAAAATAGTAGGAAAGATAACAAGGTGGTAGATTCTCTAATTTGAAGGGACCCAACGATTCTATCATTGATGAGAATTAAAAAGTATATAGTAGTCGCAGATTTGTTGAAGATGGACATGGGAATCACAAATAAGGGAACATAATCATTCTTCTCACAAATGATTAATAAACCATCTATTTTTGAAAGGTTAAAGGATGCTCAAAAGGATGATGTGGTAATTCAGATAAAATTGGAATCTATCAGAAAAAGGAAATCCTCATAATTCAATGTTAATGAACAAGGAATTATGATATTTGGGACAAGACTATGTGTTCTATCAAATCTAGAGTTAAATAATGAACTTTTAGATGATGCACATGGTTATTATTTCTCCATTCACCCAAGAAACACAAATATGTATCAAGATATATGAGAGAATTATTTGTGGGATAACATGATGAAGGAGATCACTAAGCATACATCAAAGTGTTTGGTATGTCATCAAGTGAAGGTTGAGAGGCAGAAGTCTAAGGAGATGATGAAACCATTAGGCATACTAGCATGGAAATGGAAGAACATCACCATGGAATTTTTCCCAGGACTTCTGAATACATCCATAGGAAACAATGCTATTTGGGATGTTCTGAATCATCATACAAAGACTACACACTTCATTTCAATTCAAGTGGATTTCTCATTGGATCAACTAGCACCGATATATATCATATAAGTCGTAAGGGTACATGTAGTACCACAATATATTGTATCCGATTGAGATCCAAGATTCACCTTTGTGTTCTAGAAGGGTATTCAACATGCTCTTAATACTGAGATGAACTTCAATACAAATTATCATACTCAAACTAATGGAAAATTTGAGTGGACTATCCAAATAGATGAGGACATGTTGAGAGCATTCTCAATTGAATTAAAAGGAGTATGGGATTGACATCATCCTCTAGTTGAGTTCTCTTACAATAAACGTTTCTAATCAAGCATCCAAATGGATCCTTTTGAAGCCCTATATCGAAAGAGGTTAAGAACACCAACATGTTGGGATGAAGTTGGGGAGCGGAAACTCGTAGGTTCAGAAATGGATGTAGAAATGGTGGAGAAGGTTAAGACCATCCAGCAACACATTAATGATTCCTAGAGTTGACAATAGAGAATTGATGATAATCATTGACAAGACCTAGAGTTTGATGTCGAAGACATTGTATTCCCCTACATATCACCATGGAAGATATTTATGAGATTTGTGAAGAAGTTAAAGCATAGTCCAAGGTACATTGACCCTTTTTAGATCCTTAATCGCATTAGAGTAGTGGCATATCGACTAGCACTCCCACCAGACAAATCTCATGTGCATGATGTATTCCATGTATCAATCTTGAGGAAGTACATACCTGAACCATCAGATGTGCTCAATCTAGAGGTGGTACCATTGGAGAATGTCCTTTTCTATGAAGAGAATCCAATGAAGATCTTAGATTGTAGGAAAAAAAGTTTGACGAAATAAGTCAATGACCCTCATCAAGGTGTTGTGGAAAAACCAAATGTTTGAAGAATAAATATGGGAATTAGAGGAAGTGTTGATTTATTGTTACCCTAATCTATTTTAGTGTGGGAAAATGAAATTTCAAGGGTGAAATTTCTTTTGGGGGGAAGATTATAACGACCGATATTTTTATTAATGAAAATTTCTCTTGGTCGAATTAAATGTATTATTATGTTAAATGGTTATATAACATATGAAATTTCTTGGTTTTATGTTTTTTTTTATTTTAAAAAACTGTTAAGAGTTTTGACAATTTCTAATATTGCTGCTGAACATTGATCACATGATTAGTATAAATATAGGACTTTAACAAATCCAATTTACCCTGACAAAGGAAGAGAGGGCCTCATCCAGTAAAATTGCTTCTTATGAGTCCCATTTGTTGGAGCTCAGAAATGAGGTTGAATCACTAGGCTTTTCTCTTGACGAAGTCCAAGATGAGCTTCAACAAATTATGTTTGAGAAGAACTACCTACAGGAGAAGTGGAAGTTAATAGATATTGCCACCCGAGCGATGTTATCAGAGCCTCCCAAAGAGTCTTTCACCATCTCACACCTTAACCTTGATTCTTATACATGTGTTTAAGGGGTTATGTAACCAGACCCTAGAACTATGATTATTTAAATTATTTTTTTTATAGAGAATATAGATTCATTTTATTATTTTTTACTTTGTAAATAATTTTTAAAGCATAAATAGTATTTTTCATTAATATTATATTCAGGAATATATTTTGATGAATTAATTGATTTTTGGAATTAAATTATATTTTAATAAAATATTATTATTATTAATAAATTATTTTTTACTAATTATAAATTATTGGATAATTTTTATGAATATAATTGTAATTTTGATTTATGTTTGAAAACTATTTTTCTCAAAACCAATGATTTTTCGATAAATGTATGTTTTTATTTTAAAAGTAAAAATTCACATATTTAGAAAATTAGTTCGATAACATGAATATTATTTTTGGAATCAGGATGTCGAAATTATCCAATGGTGAATATTTCATAATATTTTGAGATAGTCAAATTTTTGGGTAAAAGTTAAATACTGTTTAAATATATAATGTGTTTTATGACATCATAATTACCCAATAGTGATGTAATAAAATACTATACAGTGGATTTTAATAAAATATGTTTTTTAACTATAAAATAATGTAATTTTATGTTTGTTTGATTTATTTTACAAAACTTTAGTGGACCCTCCAAGACTTGTATAACATTTTGACATTTTAAAATGATTCCCTTGAGTTTGTGACTCACTTCCACATAACAAAGCCTAATATTTTAATAAATTCGGCCTTTGGCATTATAAACTAATGTTTTCCACTCCACTTTGGCAAAAACCTTGGGAAAATAACCATGGGTATTTTTTGTGGTGTCCAAAACCTAAATAATAAAGAATTCCCTCTCTTTTCTTATATAAACCCACCCAATCTCCCACTTATATTCACTCAAAAACCCTTGGATAACGTCCCTAACATGTCCTAAACACTATAAAATTCTACCAAGGTGACCTCAGATGCCACTAAACCTCCCTTAATCCTCTCCCAGGCCTTTGGGATCACACTTCCCTGTAAGGGATTTTTTCCTCTCTCATTTTTATCCATGTTTTTTATGTTGCTATACCCTTGTCTTTTAAATTAAAAATGTCGGGGTATATTTTTTGAGCTCCCCTATACTAAACTCCATATTTTTTAATGATTATGTACCCCTTTATCTCTCATTAATGTCTCCCATATACACACATTACCATGCTGAAATTCTGTAAGGAATTTATCTCTTTTCATTTACATTAAAAAAATTGTATTGTATTATGAATATAAATTCCATAACATATTATGGGACATGTATCTATATTAACCCATTAATTTACATACATGTACATATTTTGAGACACCCCTTTCTATCTAATCAACCATTTTTATGAATTCTTATGTCACACCATTATTCTGGCGAAATTGCACGACGTGTTTCCAAACCAAAATCATTGTTTTGTGAATACCATGCGCATTTATCTCTCAAGGATATTCACGTTTATTAACATTTACCTATTGATTATGGAGTCTCATGTATGAATTACACATTCCATTATCTTGTAATAAATGATGATGTTTAATGAATCAATTTTATATGATCCATGTGGCACATTTATGCATGAAATGAGATGATTAAGAAGTGTGCACCCTGTTAGCACTCCAATGCATTGGGTGGAGATTAGTATCATGATACATCAAGTAAAATGAGGTATTACTCATGATAATTAATGTTAAATTAGGTTTTAATCATGATCCATATGCAATGATGGATCATGCTAATAACAAGTTAAATGTAGATTCCACATTTCCATGTTATGATAAATCATTCTATATCATGCCTTCATGTTCATGTTTCTATTATGCAGAATTGATATTCCTATTGCCTAACATGTACTATAGTATTAATGTTATGCCTTGTTTACTCCATTACTAGGGTTTATAGCTCACCCTTTTTTTATGCATGTCCTTAGGTTATCCTATGCAATGCTATGTATAAAGGAATATGTGTGGTCATGTAAAAGAAGTTTTCAATAAAATGTGTATTTAATGTTTTTAGTTGTTATATAATGTTCCTAAGGCCCAAAGACACTATACCTATTTATATTCTATGTTGTATCAAGTGAAGATTTTATGTACTAAAATATGATTAAGTGTGAAATAAAGTGAAGGGATGTTATACCAAACATATAAGTTTTAATTTTAGTACCCTCTAGCATTCACCAGATATGGTGGAACTCAAGGAGTTGATTTATGGATTGAGTTTATTTATACTATATATTATCAATTGGATACTCAAACTTAGAAGTGGGTTCATCTGGATGCTTACATTTTATGATGATCAATGAAGCGTTGGTGGGATGTTTAGGCCGATATTGGGCTGGAAAAGGGTATGGTATGGAAGGAAAATCTGGAGAAGTTCCTAGAGAAATTTTATCTAATGTCTTTAAGATAGGAGGGGATAGCTTGGTCAATGTGGATGATATAGGGGATTATGTTCATGATGGACTACGTTGGTTTCTTTACTGACTTTTAGGTATTTTTCTTCAGTGTGGGAAGGGGATGAGATAGCTTTGTAAATGCATTTCTAGGACATCCTTAAATATGATATTTAGTCCAAAGTTAATAAATTTTGGATAAAAATGTTTTCTGAAGTGATGGATCAGGCTCTCATATCTAATGGTAACCTAAAGAAGTCTTCCATTAGAGGATATAAGGTTTCAATTATATGATCAGGATGTATGCATTTGAAGAGTAGGAAGCATTGATATGATAATGGTGACCGTAGCTTGGGAAAAAGTTTGGCTATGGAGAAATATTAGTTACTCAGGATCCTACCTGAGTGGTTTTCCAATAGTGTGGTATCCTGGGCCATTATCATGGGAATTGAACCTGAACAAGAGTATAATTTCATTATTGAGGTAGAATGGGACATCTACAGAGGTTATCTAGGAACCCATGATAGACAGGTAATGATAGATTAGTTATAAAGTGTTAGTGTGTGGGAAGGGGATCTTATACACTATATCAGTCTGGGGGACGATGTTCTACTAGTCGTGGTGGTAGAGGTAGTGGACAAGGTGATTTTGGGCAAGGGCATCCATATTAGTATAATGGTGCAGCTCATAGGACTGTAATTTCTTCATAGGGAATATGCAAAGAACAATTTTACGCAGTTGATTCTACAATTGATGATAGAGAGGATGAAATATCAACAGTTAGAGATACTATCCTTATATACTCTATGCTAACTAGTGAATTATTTGATACTGATTCCTCTCACTCATTTATATATTACAACTTGTGAATGGTTTTATCTTTGTGGTGGAGTTTGTGAGTGGGGTTATGATGATAGATACATGTTTTGGAGTATGATTAAGAGACATCTATTTGTGAAAATGTTATTCTCTAGAGGTTGTAGAATATCATTTCCTTTAGGATATTTACATTCAAAATATTTCTAGAATAAAAATAATTACAGGTATGGATTGGTTGGTAGTGTGCCCGACCCCCTTGATTGTTAACTAAGGAGAGTGAATTTTATGTCTCATGAGGGTGACTATTACATTCACCATGGAGAATGGGATATTAAGGAAGATCGTGTGGGGATTGTTCATTAGCAACTGTGGGACTCAACACTCATGTTTGTAGTCAATTTTTGGGTAAAAGAGGTGTTAAAAATGATGTCTTTCCACACTTAGTTGAAATGTATTAGTATTTTTTTCTTAATGAATTCTCAGTGATGCCACCTGATATATATGTTGAATTTATATTTGATCTCATTATCGGGGATGAACCAATTTATATTACAGTATAAATAATGGAATCAAAAGAGATTCAATATCCTAATAATCAACTTGAAGAGTTGATGGATAAGGGGATCTTCTATCATAGAAGGCTGATGATAATTTATGCTTATGTGTTGATTACCAGAATCCTAATTAGATGAATGTAAATAACCAGTATCCTATTCCACACATTTATGATCTATTTGACAAGTTGGGAGGGGATTTTTTATACAATATTGATTTGTGATTAGGGTATAATTAGATGATATTACAACCTTCTAACATACCTTAGACTTCTTTCAAAAGTGGTTATGAACTTTATGAGTTATTCTTGATGTCGTTTGAGCTAACAAACTCACTAGTAGCATCTATGGCCTATATTAATAGAATAATCCAATCTCACTACGATCTATTTGTGGTATTGTTATTGAATGAAATATTGGTGTACTCCAAGACTCACGATGATTATGAACAACATATTGAAATCATCCTGGGTACATTGAGATAACATCAGCTATACTCCAAGATGTATAAGTGTTAGTTTTGGATTGATTATATACACTTGTTTACTCACATCATCCCAGATTATGGAGTGTTAGTAGAGCTAGAAATAGTTTAGGTAGTGGTTTCATGGGCGTATCCCAAGAATGTTTTCAATATTTGTACTTTTATAGGTTTATTAGGATATTAGTAGAGGTTCCTAAGGGACGTTTCCTTATTGTTAGCTCCTTTTATTAGCTTGACTAAGAACAGAGTGAAATTGGAATAGTCTGGATCATGTGACAATTCCTTCTTTGATTTGAAGAAGTTCGTGAAGACAACACCAATATTGATCCTACCAGAGTAGTATGAGGATTTTATGATGTTTTGTGACACTTTTAGGGGAGGCCTTAATGCATTGTTAATTTAATGTGTTCATGTTGTGGAATATGAGTCTCGATAGTTGAGGCCACATGAATAGAACTACCCTACTCACAAACTTAAATTAGATGCAGTGGTTTATGATATGAAGTGTTTGTGGCATTCTCTATTATGAGAAAATTTAAATGTGTATACTAATCAAGAGAGCTTAATGAAAAATATTTCTCAATGATATTTGAGTCTTTAGAAGTGGATATGGGTTGATAATATGAAGTGATTTTATTTTGAGTTGACATATATTTCCAAGGATGGAAACAACTTTGATTAGACTTTAAGAAGAAAAACCAAGTCTCAACCAGTTAAGGAGGCTTGTTCTGATTGAAACATGATGAACTTTCAAGATTAAATTTATGTTCTATATCAGGAGGGTTAGGAGTATATGACTCTCATATAAGTTTCAGTGGAGTATACACATTTTAGTCATATAAAAATAGGAAGTGTCATGAATTATAATTTTTACCCTTGGCAAAAATCCCTTATGGTGGGTGATAACCTTTATATTGGACCATATATGAATATGATATCATCTATGTCAGGAATCTGGTTTTTTTGCCTATGACTTTGTGGGAGGAGATGATGTGTGAATTTCATGCCTAAAAGTTTGAGGTAAAACCAAGGGTGAAAAAATATACCATGACCTACAACATTAGTTTTTATGGTTGGGAATGAAAAATGAGATTATAGAGATCATTAAATGATGCTACACCTTTTAATAGGTTAAGGATGAGAATCAAAAAACTGGTAGTTTACTACTACCATTTCCCATTTCAATATGAAATTGTGATGGTCTTAATATAGACTTTGTGGTTGGTCTCCTAGGGATGCCTAAGAAGAATGTTACTATTTGGGTTATTGTTGACCATTTGAAATAGGTAGTGTATTTATTTCTTATACAAGTGACATTATCAGTGGATAAGTTGGGAGACTTTTATGTTTTTGAATATTCTATATAAATGGGGAGCCATGTAGTATTGTTTCTGACCATGAATCACATTTTCCATTGCACTTATGATAGGGCTTATATAAGGAACATGGTACACAAGTTTTATTAAGTATGAATTTCCACCTAAAGATAGATGGGCTGTGAAAACATACTATATTGGTGCATAAGGATATGTTACTAGTGCGTGTCCTAGACATTGGTGGATCTTTTGAGAAGCACCTAGATTTTTTTGAGTTTACCAATAATAAAAATTATGAGGAAACTGTACATATGCAACTATATGAGGATCTCTATGGTAGGAAATAAAGATCACCTTTCTGTTTGATTGAGGTAGGAAAGTCAGATTTATTGGGAATGAGTCATGAGTAGGAGGGATCAGAGCAAGTTTAGTTGATTCAAAAATATATAGCTATGACATAGATTAGGAAGTCCTTGTATGCTGATAGATGTTGATAACCCATAGAGTTTATAGTGGGTTATTATGTTTTTCTTCTGGTTCCACTTAGTTTGGTTCTCCATAGGATTCTAAGGTAGGGAATGATAGCTCCTAGGTTTGTTGGATCATTTGAGGTTGTGGAGATAATCATGTTGTTGGTGTATCTATTTCCTCTTCCATAAAGGTATAGTGATATGCATGATGTTTTTCATGTGTCACAACATTGGAGGTATCACCCAAACCCTTCTCATTTGATCGATGTGAATGTGTTGAGATTGATATTGACGTATTCTTTGAGAGGCATCTGATATGTGTATTGTTTCATGGAGTGAAAGTGTTGCAGGGAAATACCATATCAATAGTTCTTATATTGGGGCAATATGGATTTGTTAAAAAGGGAAAATGGGAAATATAAGTTGATATATGGGTTAGTGGCATGATAATTTTGAGTCAGAACCTTAGATATGCTTGGGAGTACAGCTCAAGGATAAGCTGTTATAAGGTTTTTAGATTATATGATCCCAACCTTTTTTGGAGATTCATTTAGATCATATACATTTACTCTTTTTTGTTTTTTTATTATACTTTGTTTGGGGATTAAATTGGGTGTGTTTGGATGAAATTGGAAGTCATTGAAAGGGTTTTGGGGAAGTGAATGGTTCTAACACGATTTTCCCAAATCGTGTGATCTACCTCGGAAAACAATCACACCCCTTATAGAGAGGGAATTCATGGCTGGAACATGGTTTTTCAAAATGCTCACCCTTTTAGGAGAAACCATGAACCCCCTAGAAGAGGTGCATCATTTAGCTGTACGGTTTGGAAAACCCTGTGCCCCTGCCAAGGAAAATGGGCTCACATATTTTAATATGATGAAAAATGGTTTTAAAATTACCAAACCCCAGTACATCACCCAATTTCAAAACCAAACAAAATTAAATGATTTATCTCATTTTTAGAGATCATTTGAGGGATTCCAAGGCCTTCCAACCCCCATTCATGATGAATTGAATATTGGATTGAAGATATTCACCTCACCTGGTAAGAGATTCTTATCCCATGTGGTATCTTTTCACTCAAAAATGACTTTCCAAATAAAAAGGAGATAGTTTATCTCTATTTAATATGGATATAGATCTAGGTTTTTTGTATCATGAATCATTTGATCATGGATATAGGTTTCAGAAATAAATCAATTTCTTCATCATGATCTTGTTTGCTCCACTTCAATTGGGGACTTTCATTGAAAGAATTAATCATCAATTTTGAGGTAGGTGGTATATATTAAATTCCCATAGTATTGAATCAAAATTTCATTTATGTATTATGGAATTTCAATTGGAACATTTGATAATTGAATCTGGAATTGAATAAATTAATTAATTTATATAACCATAGAATTGATTAATTGTGTTAACAAATAAATATGAGATGAGATGAACTGGCGAAAATTGAATTGGGTAATTGTGAATGAGAATATGGTGGAATTGGATTAATTAATTAATGGAATGTTGTGATTATAGAATTGATGGGAAATTCAAATTGCACAATTGGTCAAATAATGCGATTATAAATTAATTTACAATAGGGATTATGAGAGGGATTTCTTGAATTTAAAGGGTTAATGGGTTTTATGAATTTAATATTAAAAAATGGTTTAATGGAGAATTGAACATATTATTCCATGAGACTAAAGTATTTAATCATGTTATGTTTTGATAGTTGAAATTGTGTATTAACTAATATGAAATGTTAAAATATGGTTAATGTGGATCAACATTGATTGATGTTATATATGTGATATATGTATGAATGATTGATATATGACTATGGGACACATACTGAAGATCCAAATACCCATATGTGACAGTGTGGTTTGGGATAGGGATTGAGGATCCAAATGTACATATGTGATAGTTGATGTGAGAAAGAGACTAAGGATCCAAATAACCATGTGATATTGAGGTGTGAGATAAGTTCATAGGATCCTAATACCCACTGGGTGTTAGATATGACATTATACAGCCATGAGATTGGAATTAAACTATGGATTAAATTGGCTATAATATGATTTGATATGAAATGATAAATTATAACCATGAGATTCTGATGTGGTTCAAACTTTTTCATGATCCAAAGCAGGTATTGAGGGTTCAAGTGTACTTAGGAACAAGATGGTTAATGTGGTTAGTTATAGAATAATGAAAAATGACAATTCATTAATTTTTCATTGTACATATTCTATATACAAATATATACATTATTATTTATAGGATTTTGTTTTAGATACAATTAGTGGTGTCCTACTGAGTTGTACTCACACCCTACTCGGGATGTCTGATCTCTACTCAAATAGACGATATGTTTTCAAGACAGGATAAGGGAAATTTCTCTATGTTAGGTTGATGAGTTGGGTTAGAGCATGGATAAGGGAACCAAACATGGTGTTGGGATCAATTTTGATTTTTCAGTGCCTCTATTTTGGATTTATCATTTTGACACTTCAGACTTATTTGGAATGACAGATCAACTGTTTATTTTTGGATATTGTATTCATGTTTTGGTCATCATGTGATATCGGTTCTGTATGGTTATTGGTTATATAATATTTCTATTATTTATTTACTTTCTATGATGAATTAATTTAATAAATAAGTTATAATCTCCCCATGATCGATATTAGACCCTCACTACTAGTTGATATCATCTACAATATACGTATTCCAACATGAGGTCATGTGACCAACTATCTCGGGGGTACTAGTGTGTGGTTCCCTGGTTTCAATGTTACAATTTTTCATGATATATGACATATGGTTTTCGGATAATGCAGCTATTTTTGAAAGAATATCTTTAAAAATGGAATTATTTGTAGTGCAATAATTTTAACATTTTTTCTTCTTTTACGTACACTGTGACATTAATGTGTATAAAGAAATGTTCATTTAGTATATTCTCTATGATAATTTTTATTGATCAATGGTAACACATAAGAATCAGCATAAATCCTCATCATTAGCATCCTATATTTGATATGTATAAGGTATTGTGTATTTAGAATAAACTGAATGATACATCATATTGTTCGATGAATTCTTGGTCAACATATTCTTCAGAAAAATATATTGAATCCTCTCATATATTCTGACCATCATTATTTCATACTCCACTTTCACATTATGTAAAAACATAAAGGAATATTATGAATTATACTTACCACTAGCTTACCCTTTGAATAATTCATGCTCTATAGCTGAACTAGTTCCGAAATAATTATGGATTACCACTATTTATAAATGATTATTTCTCTAAAAAAACGTTCATAAGATTATTTAGAGTACCTATGTTTTTTACCTCCAAAGATTCTTAAAAAATACTGGGTATTTCCTTGAAAACTATTTAGTTTTTCTTGAAAATGTATTACCTAGACACAATTGGGTATAAGTGTCTTACATTAAATATTCATCATATATTGAGAAAAATTCTAATAACAAAAAAAATCATTCATGATGTAGATTGATGTCTCCTTGTGTTCAAAGGACACATGATATATTTTTTTGGGAAAAAATGTTCAACTAGAACTATTTACATGAAAATTATAAGTAGTGTGCTTCTCACCACTGACATGGGAACCCCCATGTCCTAGCTTCTTGGTGAACAGACCTTACTTATAGTAATGTTTCATTATGTACATGGTTAATGTATTTTAATAAATATATGTGATAGGAATATTTTATTTAACATAAATATGTTTTTTTAAAACATCACAAATAATTATAAATTTACATAAATACGAAGGGACTTCTTGCTTCATCAATTCAATACTTTAAATTTATATTCTAATGAATTATTTCACTACATGGGAAGAAAATATCCTCCTAATTAATACCTATATTAATTTAAATATGTTGTGAATGTTCCTTCAGAATGACACTTTTCATTGAAATTTTCACTATTCCTTTCATCTGATTCTCCATAAGAATTATAGATCGAACTTTCTTTAAGATCTTATTTACATGGTAAACCTTAAATAAAAAATGGAATAAAGTGTTTGATCCATACTATTCATTTTTTAATACCAATGAAAAATGGAGTATATGGGTGAAAATTATATAATAAAGGGATTCATATAATGTTCATAGCCATCATTCATTGTAATAATTATTCATTCATATATCACTTTAATTTACCTTTTTAAGCTTCTTGGAGATGTGCCAACATGTAAAATCATCCATGTCTCCATGCATTATCCATAAGAAAATTGGATGTTGATGATAAAATTATGAAATGCCAATTATATGTGTTATACATGAGTCTTGTGTAATCAATTTTAAACCATCACTTCTTATGTTATCTAAATAGGAATTGGGGACACCAACAACCTGAATTTAAGATGTTACAGTAATTTATGCAAGTGTTAGTAGTTATGTTTGTAAAATCATGCTAGTTTTGACCTTTTATAGGTCCAATATTAGCACATTATACTTATGGTATTTCTTTACATTTTCTAGAAATGAAATATACATCAGATTTTACTTTTATCTTGGTTACCTATTTAGTCATTATTTATTATTTAAATCATTAAATGTCTCCCACTATTTTATTGAATTCTAACAACCCTTTCTACTATAATCCTAAAACCGGATTACTTGAGTATTCTAGTGGAAAGGATCCTTGAAACCTCTCCTTATACTCTATTAGCTATGCCTATTTAATCACCAATACATATCTTACAAACATTGATATGACTTAAAAGTTGAATAATATTCATTAAAAAATTTAACAAAGCCACGATAGGACCATATAGGTATAGTGTATTTTGAAACTAGGAAACTTGATCAATTGGTTCATAAGACATCGCCATTGTCTCCCTCTTATTTCCTCATAACTAAACCCATATTTGACATATCTTAATTAATACCATTCTTTATGACCTAGGGAAAAGAAACATATGAAAGGGTATGATCAGATTCTTAGTAACGGTAAACAAGGGTGATATAAATAATATCATAATCATAAGACATAAGAACATAACATTTCAAAAAATTATCCAGCATATGAATGATAGAATTATTATACAATGAGATAAACCATGAATGTTCATAATAATAAATTAACGTAATCCCAAAACACATAACATAATAAATGAAGTGTTTTGGAATAAACAGAATAATAGAAAACCATTTCATATTATCCAATGCTCATTTCCAAGACCACCATAGTAGACAAAGTCTATTACCGAACCAAGTTCACTCCTCATTCCAGTGTTGTATTACTGAATCAAGATCATTTCCCGTTCCAGCTATGTCTATCTCAGGGGGTATAAATCTTTACCAAATTCATTGGAGGAAGATATGGGTCCCAACGATATCAAAATTAAACCATTATTACATTTGTAACAATAACATAAATCATTCATCATAACCCACAGAATAAAATGGGTTTATTTAATCATCATTTCACCATAACATAATCCAGGTAAAACAAATGGATTTGATAAATAGAATTCCATAATGAAAATAATAGAACCATAGGTAAAATAAGTACATTATACATGAAACATAGCCTTATTAAATAATTCCATCTAAGATGGATTTTATTTTTTATAAATCATTAAATTAATTATCGTGGAAAATATCCTCACTTCATCAAAAACATTTTCTTTTCTCAAAATTCCATGCAATTTAAAAAAAATGAATTTATTTGAAAATAAACTTAAAATCATATAGATTATTATTCATGTAAAAAAGTTGTTATGAATATGTAAAAAGCCATTCATTTTATATAAGATAAAAAAATTCCCCTCATACTTTTACTGGAAATGTAAAAATGTACCTCATATCGAATAATAAAAATTATTCCTTTCTTAACATGTAATAAAAATTCACTAATGGTTAAAATTGACTATTAAAAAGATTTAGAATATCATAAATAAATTTATATTTTTATAAAACATGGATGTGGATGATAAATACACCCCAATAAATACTTACTTATAAACAATCTTGGATAATAATGAGATTTTGAAATTTTCACTTATATTTTTGGTCCGATTTCTTTATTTGAATCCGAACCTTCTGTATGATTTTCTAAATAATTTCATTTAATAATTTCAGAATAATATTCATTTTAATGATATTATATATGATCATATTATAATCCATTTGTTAATAGAAATTGATTATTACTTGTTATTCGGGTATTAACTACTTCATTTTCTTATGTATTTTTTATCAAATAATTTCTGGTTCTCCTTCATAGGCCATATTTTTATCATTAAAAAATGATAAAAATATTATATATATAATATTTATTCATTATATACATTTATATAATCATTATTTAATGAAGATCATGTAGAATGAATCACATCGCATCCTAGAGACAATTGGCCATACACACGCTCAAGCGATGATAACATTCCCATAATTTTTGAATGATATTGAAGTAAATGGAGTATAATATTTCAGAATAAATATAATTTTATAATAATAATATATAGTTATTATTTCTATAATTGTACACATCCATGTATATTGGTGGTCAAAAAAAGATTACACCACGGTGTGGAGACATTAAGTCGTACGTACGCATGCGTGGTGATTTCGTTTTTCTTAGGATGGATAGAAAGTTGAATATTGTTGATAAAAAATAATAAAAAAATATATGTATCTAATTAATACTGGAGTTATTACTTTATAATAAAAAAACTCATGAAGAAGAATCATAAGAAGAAAGATTATTGAAATAATCATTAGCGGAGATTACCTATTCCTCAACGTGCTTCCTCTAAATCTCCACTTAGAGGACTAGAGTTAGTCATTAAAGAAGACAAGAACCTATATAATGTTACTAAAAATGTATATAACATAAAGGTTCTGGGTATGGATGATCCTGAAGGCTCAATGTAAAGTGAATAGGCGAGGGAGGAGGATCCCTTCTATAATTGAGGTGAGGGGCGCTTTGGGATCTCCAAAAATATTATTTTATAATAAAATAAAACCCCATCCAAAAAACCTCCAAAATCTCCCAATTTGGAAGTTGAGATGAGATAGTGTTATATTATCATCATCCAATATATTCTAGACATTTTTTTCTATCAATTTAAACCTTATCATTTTAATTAACACTTAGATGTTCTCTTTATTTTTTAACTAGGGTAACAAATATCTCAATATTAAAAGTGTGAAATATTTATTTATTTTGTGTCAATTAGACCATAAATAAACAAATTATAAAATTTTAGACCATATAATAATAATATTATAATTTCTAAAAAAAATTATGGTTTTTAAATAATTTAATAAAACATTGTTTTGATAAATAATAAATGGTGTCAATTTTGACACTATTAGATTCATTGATTTTTTAAAAAATTAATATAATAATTTAAAATTGAAAAATTTATTTTAAATATTCCTAATATTCCAAGGTCATTTATAAAATTAATTATACATATTAATTATCCCAGATTATATTAATTTTAATATTTCTAATAAGATTTATTTGTTATCTCCATTAATAAAATAATTACCTCATTAATTTGGTGAAACTATTTAATAAACATATTTGTTGAAGAAAAAATAAAAATAAAATACTATAATGAATATATATATATATATATACTATAATATATAATTATTTTTTTAGTCTAATTTATCTTCTAGAAAATCCAACATTTAAAATGTTATACATATTAAATTATAAACGTGAAAACTTTAACATCACTTTAAATGAAATAATATAAGGTCACAATCTCTTCTATAAGTAAAAAAATGGTTACTTACTCAACCCTTGTATGTTTATGGTTGATATATACTTTAAAAATTATATTTTTTAAAGTTTTTTATTGTTTTTATGGTTATTAGCATTTTAATAAAAAATCATTTTATTGATTTATCACCAATTAATTATTTTTTACACCATCTAAGTATAAATATTTAAGGTAATTAATTATTTCCTAAAAACTAAAAATAAATTATCATGATAAAGAACCTAATTTTATATTTAAAATTAATATTTATAATTGAATTTATCTTTTGTATAACATTATATAAAAATTATATAGTTATTAGAATATGGGTAAGTCATATTTAATTTTTCATAAAATAAAATAAATTAAATGTCGTAATCTAATCCAAGTGGCTTCCAAAGGGAAACATTTAGACCCAAGGATGATTTAGGTAAAAAAACTCATCAAATTATATTAATACATGTGTTTGGTTAACTTTATAATAGTATTCTGACCCTTAATTACAAGATTTACCCTTTTACCTTATTAAAAAGAATTTCCAATGTTACAATTCATAATGTCGAAAATCAAAAAAATATATTTACATAATATTAACCTACAAATTCCAAATACAAAATCATGTTTTCAAAACTAATAATATAGAAGTTTCATTAATTAATTTAAAATTAATCCCATTGTTAGAAATATAGAACAAGTTTTAAAAGGCAAAACATTATAAAAGATTTAAATGTTTTTACATCTAAATTCAATGTAAAATTATTAATAATGGCATATATTATATTAAGTGATAATAATATATTTTATTTATACTTTAAAACCATTAAGTATTATCATTTAACTATATAAATTATTTCAATGAAAAAATTCCTTTTCAATTAAACTTTAGTGTATTTTTACTATTTATCAAAATGTGAATGTTATCTGAAAAATATTAAAAATTCATCTAAAGTAAATTTTTTATACCCCTCTTAAAAAAATGTTTTTTTAATATAAAAATTAATAATGTGTCAAAATGTTATTTTAAAAGGGGTTCTCTATTAAAATTAGGAAAATTACCCTTTTGAAAAATAAAAGTTTTTATACGTCAAATAAGGCTTATTCATACACTATGAAAAAATATATAATGGATGAATATAAAATATATTTTATTAAGTATATAACATAATTATTTCCTTAATTTAATTTACTATTATAAAATCACTCACTTTTTAAAAAATAAAAATATATAATTGATTTATATTTTTTATAAATAATTTGTATCAAATGGCATCACCAAACATTTTCGTAGTTTAGATATATTTATTTTTGCTAACATAATTTTTAGGTTAAAATGGTCATTTTATAATAAGGTAATCTTGTGGTTCATTTAAACTCTTGATTTCTTTCAATGAATCTTATCAAAGAATTGAAATTATTTAGAGAAAATATTTCATAAAAATTTATGGGTGTTACATTCTACCCCCTGAAACTGAACTTCACCCGCTAATTCATCACTTGGATACAAATAGATAATTTTATATCTCCCTCATTATATCCTCAAGTTCAATAATAGATTTCTCAAATTGGCGGTGCTACCAAAAAACATTAACAAAGCAAGTGGACTTATTACACAAAACTTTTTCGCTATGATCCAGAATATCTATTGGTTGTTCTTCATAAGAAAGATTTTTATCCAGTAGTATGACATATGATTTTAGTACATGTTAACAATCATGTATATACTTTTTTAAGAGAGATACAAAGAACACATCATGAACTTGAGATATATTCGGTGTAAGTACCAATTAGTAATCTACCATCCCGACACGATCCATAATTTCAAAAGGACTAATAAACATAGGGCTCACGATTCACTTCTTTCCAAATCTCATCAATCTCTTCTAGGGGGGATATTCATAAAGACACCTTATCTCTCACATCACACCGTTGTTATTTTCTTCAATTATCCAAATAACTTGTTTTCTACTTTGAGATTCTCTTATGTGTTGTTGATTAGATCGGAACATTACTTCCATTTAATTAGAAAGATCAAGTCCTAATAGCTTTATTTCATAAAATTCATCCCATCAAGTTGGAGTTATATACTTATTTCCATAGAGGGATTCATAATGATCCATATAAATTTTGGAATGAAAACTAATGTTGTAAGAAAATTCCTCCAATGTTTGGTGTTGATCCCAACAGTATTTGAAATCTATAATGGAAGCTCTCAAAATGCCTTCTAGAGTTTGAATTGTCCTCTCAGTTTGACTGTCTGTCCAAGGATGATAAGCAGTGATGAAACTAGTCTCCATATCAAGATCCAACTAATATCTCTTCTTGAAACTTGAGGTAAACCACAGATCCAACTTAGATATAATAGAATGTGGTAATCCCTGAGTTCTATGCACTTCCTATACATATATCCTGCCAAACTGATCAAGATAGAAATCCTCTATAATTGTAATAATGTATGAAGAATTCGTAATAAGATCAATTATAAACCATATAGAATCATGGCCTTTGTATGTGTTGGGAAGCCCAATGATAATGTCTATAGTGAGGTTTTCCCATTTCTATTCTCATATGGTTAACGTTTGTAAGATCCCTTTAGACTTATGTCTCTCATCCTAAACTTGATGAAAAACCAAGCACCGAGAGACACATTCGACAACATCTCTTTTCATGCCATCCCAGAAAAATTACACTTCCAAGCTCCCTTACATCTTTGTTCTTCTAAGGTGGAAATAGAATGAAGAACTATGAGGCTCATCGAAAAGCTACTTCATTAAATCTGTAATGGGAGGAATACAAATCCGATTCCTGATCCTTATTATTCCATAAAAACCTTGGTTGAATTCATGAACATTTCTCACCTTATTTTATAGCTTTACACAAGCCTTCTATGCCACCTTAATTTTCAGTTGTATAGATGGTTGAACTTTCAATTGAGAAATATAATATTTCTCCCCTTCCTTTAAAATTTCAAGATCAATCCATTTAAAATCCATTAATAGTGGATCTTTTTTTCTATATCATGGATACGATAGATTTGTCATTTCAACTTAAATCATATTCTACCTTTTTTTCATTCCCAGGGTTGTAATGTATTGAGTAGTCAAAATATTTAATCAAATACAACCATATTCTTTGGAACATATTTAACTCATTTTTTTGTAAAAATATAAATTAAAATTTTATGATCAGTATAAATATCACAGCTTTCACCATTATGATAGTGCCTCCATATCTTCATTTAAATTATTACCAAGACTAATTCCAAATCATGAATTGGGCAACTTTTCTCATAGATTTTCAATTATCTTGAGGAATAATCTATCACTATATCATTTTTCAAGAGAACACATCCCATCCCCCTTTTGGATGCATCACTTTATATCACAATCCTTTCTCATTATAAGGAAGTGTGAGCATAGGTGCACTAGCTAACCTTCTTTAGAGCTCGTTGGAATTCTCTCTATATTCCTACATCCGCATAAACTTTACTCATTTTCGAGTAAACTTTCTAAATGAATTAGATAATTGTGAAAAATATTTCAACAAACATTGATATTATACATCTAAACAAAAAAACATTAGATCTCATTTACCATTGTTGGTCTCAACCAACATCAAAAAACTTCTATTTTTTCTGGATCCATCGATATCCCTCTTTTGAGACTATGTGGCCAAAAATTGAATCTTTCTGAAAAAAAACTGAAACATTGTAAATTTTTCATAAATCATCTAATTTCTTTGGGTGTTCAATAAAATTATCATGTGATATTCATGTTCATCCTTGATATTAAAATAAGAAAAAATATCATCTATAAAGACTATAACAAAATATTCAAGAATGTCTCTAAAGACTCTATTCATTAGATGAATGAAGATATCTAGGGAATTAGTAAGACCAAAAGGTATCACTTTAAATTCATAGTGTCCATAGCTTGTATGAAATGCTGTCTTTGGTATATCCTTTTTCATAACCCGTAATTGTCGATATAACGAATGAATATCAATCTTGGAAAAGTATTGAGCTCCGCATCGTTGGTTGAATAAGTCATCAATATCAGGAAGGAGATATTTTTTCTTTATAGTGATCTTGTTAAGTTCTTTATAATCTTTAGAGAGTCTCATTGATCCATCTTTCTTCTTAACCAATAGAACAAGTGCACCACAAGGTGACACACTAGGGAGTTTTTATCCAATGATATTATTCTCTATGAGTTACTTCCTCAATTATTATAACTCAAATGGGGCCATTCTATAAGGAATAATTAAAATAATAATAGAACCTGATATGATATCTATTGAAAACATGACCTCACTATTCGGTGGAAGTCCTAGAAACTCTTCTAGAAACCAATCATCAAACTCATATAAAATGGGTGTATTATTAATTGAAAGTTCCTCCCCAACCATTTGAGATAGATAACCTTCATTTATCGGAATCAAAACCTGTATGATGGAAGAAATTTTCTCAGGAATTTCATACCCATCCTTGAATCGATAGATGATCATAGATTGATCTGGAATATAAAATGTGACTTCCCTTTTTGGAAATTGATATGGGGTTCATATAGATAAATCTAATCCATATGAATAAGGAAATAAAATTCTATTATAGGAAGGATCAAAATATTTTTAGGAAGAAATTTACCAAAGACTTCAACCATAGATGAGTAATAAAATATTGATGTGACCATTGTGCTATTAGGAGTAGTAAAAACCAAGTCAACAACTAATTATTGAGGTAATTTGATGATACCCTCATCAAATTATTCAAAAAAATAGTGGGTGGATCTATAATCAAATTAAAAATTTTCTATTTTAGAGTGGGTGGTAAGTGTATATTTCACAACTTCATTATCATGCTCCACATCACAGATAGTTATCACATGTGACTTTCCTTTTCTTTGGACATTATAGTATAATGATGTCAATCATCATCAATAACCATTGGATTAGGGAATTGTTGGAATAATTACCGATTTCCTTGCACTTGTTACATTGAAGGGTTAGAGGTGCATTTTGTATAGCATTTTCATTATTCAGATCATTATAAATTTTCCCATCACATCAGCATTCAACTACCCGATGACCTTATTTTCCACACTAAAAAAATTTACTAGTCCCTTTAATAATATTTCATCACTGTTTCTTCCACACATTGAGCATAAGGGAAAACTCACATTCTATTTAGTTTGGTCTTTAGATTTTCCCCATAACTAAAATTTTCTCCTTTTATTATACCCATAGAAATGATGGGTTACTCCAATATTCATCTCAATTATAATAACACATCAAACAATTTCTTCGTAGATATTAAAGTCCATTATGGACAATTCCCTTCGTAGAATTGGTATTAAGCCAAAAAATAATGAATCAATTTTACTCTCAGGTTAGATAATAATTCTAGAACAATACCTTGAATGTCCTATAAAATTTTCTTCATAGGTACCAACAGATTCATAATAATTTTTTTATGTTCAAGGAACTTCTTCCCCATCTTTTTTTAAAGAATATGATGAATTTACTTATTGAAATATATGTTCTTGAACTCATTCCATTCCATGGATTCAATTTCATCTCATTTCCTTATATTATTGACAAAGTTCCACCATTGATCAGCTTCATCATCCAAACTATAGACTACTAAGATGAATTTATAATGTTTTGATCATTGGAGAACTGATAATATCTTTTTAGTGGTACTGATCCATTGTTAAAAAACTAATGTATTAGAAGACCTGCTGAAATAAGGTGGATGATACCTCATGAATGAATCAATATAATGTTGTTCTATCCTTCGATTGATTGTCAGTCCCACAAGATTCATAGCTTTAGAAAGTTGTGTGATCTTATCTACAAGATGTTATATTCCATCTCGCATAACATTTGGCTACTCAAGAGTAAATCATTTCATTTTCAACCACATTTAGTATATATGCAGTTTCTTCAGGTTCCATCTATTGACTAAAACTAAGAAAAATATTGTGAGAAACACTAAAAATAATGAGAAAACCACATTTTCAAGAACAGAATTTCAATTTTAATTACATTAGGTTTTATACAAGGTTATTCATGATCATTTATAAAACACTAGGATTGTAACCTATACCTCAACATATCCTTTGGGTTTTTACTAAGGTTTTCTCATCCTAGATTCCAAAGTTTAACTATACCTTTACTCTGATACCAACTATAATGATCCATACTTTAAATACATTGATATCAAATCAAAGATGAATAATATTCATTAAAAAATATAACAATGAAAATATAGGACCATATAGGTATAGTTTCTATAGAAAATTGGAAATAAAAATAAGTAGTTTATAAGACATCTTCACTGTCTCCAATGTATTTCATCATAATTAAACCCCTTTTTGACATATATTACTTAATATGGTTTTTCGTGACATGGGGAAAAGAAACACATGAATGGGTGAGATCAGATGCTCAGTAAGGGTAAAAAAGGTAGATATCAATCATATCATTATCATAAGACATAAGAACATAACATTTAAAAATATTATTATGCATATGAAAGATCGTGATATCATACTATGGGATAAATCATGGATGTTCATAAGAATCAATGAAAAAAATTCAAATGTTCATAACATAAGACATGAATTTTTGTGGAATACACATAATAATAGAAACTAATTTCATATTAGTAAAGAATACTTGCCAATACAATCAAAATGGACAAAGTGAATTACTGAACTATGTTCACTCCTCGTTCCAGCCCTGTATTACTGAACAGAGATCATTTTTCAATTCAATCAATGTATATCTCATGAGATATAAATATTTACCCAATTAATTGGAGGGGGATAATGGTCCCAACCATCTGATAATGAAATAATTATTATGTTTTCTATAATAACATAAATCAATCATCATAACCCAAGGAATGAAATTGATTTCTTTAAACATCATTCCACCATAACATAGTCTATATAAAACAAATGAATTTCATAAAATTCATTCCATAATAAACACAATAAAACCATTGTAACAATATAGATATTATACATGAAACATAAACCTATTAAATAATTGCATATTAGGAGGAATATAATTCTGATATCACACATGAAATTAATTTTTGAGGAAAATATGATGTTTTTCAATAAAATGTTTCTTCATAAAAATGTTATACAATATTAAAGTAAAATAATTTATATGAAAATAAAGTTGAAATCACGTATATGAAGCTTCATGTAAATAATATTTTATGAAGACATAAAAATCCATGCATTCTTTATATGTTAAAAAATTATTTTCCTCATCGTTTTGCCTAAAAATTCAAAAATCACCACGTATCGAATAACTACAAAAGATTATTTTGATACCATTTAATAAAAATTAACCAGTGGGAAAAATTTACTTTTTAAAATTTGTATAATAATATATATAACATTAAATATTTTGTAAAAATGCAATTATATTATAAATATACCCCTGTAAATACTTATGTAAAAATAATCTCAGATTATAATGACATTGAAAAATTATCCCTTACCTTTTTGGTCTAATTTCCTTAGTATAAATACAAATATTATATATAATGATTTAAATAATTTTATTTTCTTATTTAACAATAATAATCATTTTAATTATGACATATATGATCATATTATCATCATTTTGTTAGTAACATTTCATTTTTACTTGTTATTTGGGTATTAACTGCTTCATTTGCTCATGCATGTTTTTTCGAATATGTTCTACTTCTCCTTAATAGGTAATAGTTATGTCATTAGAAAATGATATTAACATTATATGTATCATTTTTATTCATTATATACATTATCATAATAAATTTTAATGAATATCATGCATAATGAATCACATTGCATTGTGGAGATAGTAGGTCGTATATACGCACGAGCAACGATATCATTCCCAAAATTGTTGAATGGTATTGAGGTGAACAGTTTATAATATTTGTGAATTAATGCAATTTTATTATAATTATATATATTTATAATTTCCATCATTATACCCATCCATGTAATGTGGTGGTGATAATCATATTACACCATAGCGTGGAGACGGTAACCCGTACGTACACACACGTGGTGCATTTATTTTTCAAAGGATGGATAGAAATTTCAATATTGTTGTTACATAACAGTAATTACATATCATTAAATAAGTGTTACATGATTTATTACATTACAATGAAACTGTAACACCCCGAGATTTTATGAAAAATATTCTTTTAATTTCATTAATGTCTTCTGTTATATGTTACACCAAGATTACCTTGCGCTATACGCAACACCTTATTAGCATGCAGTATACACAACACAATTCTTGGATCGTGTTACACACAATTTTGATAATAGTTATTATACGAAACATTGAGTATATATATATATTCAATGTATAATATATGGTTGGCTTATTATATACGAAACAACTAATTATTCTTGCACACCACGCAACCCTGACTTGGCTTGCATTACACGCAATCACGACCTTCCTTAATAGCGTGTGTTGTACGCAATACCGGGTTTTACTAAACAATGATATATTATTATAATATTATTGTGAAATAGCCGTTATGAATAGTATTAACTAAAATTTTAATTTTATAACATTATTATTCCTCTTACACATTTTCGAGAACATGGTATAAGAACAAAATAAATTTTTCGGGTAAAATAAGTATTTTTCAAAAAATGCAGTTTTGTCGCCTTTTGATGGAGAACCCACTTTAAATCTAGTTTTTGACATTTTTATAAGATCAATTTGACAAAATAAAATTCTTAATTGGAATTAAGAAAAAAAAATTTAATTTTGATAAATTTTTCCTATTATTCTGGTAACATTCATATTTTGAAGAATAGTAAAAACACGCTATATTTTAATGAAAAACAACTTTTTTCATCGTAATAATTTTTATGGTTAAATTATAATATTTAATGATTTTAATGTATAAATAGAATATATTTTTTTCATTTAATATAATGTATGTCATTAGCATTTATTTTACATTGAATTTGTAGGTTAAATCAATTCAATCTTTTGGAATGTTTTAAACAAATGCCTGTTTTCATTCGACAATGGGATTAATTTTAATTTAATTTCTGCAACATCTGTGTATTGAATTTGAAATAATGGATCCCATATTTGGAATCAGTGGGTCTAAATTATGGTAATTGGCTACTTTTTATTTTTTGGAATTATAAATAGTAACTACCGTATATTTTATTTACCATAGTTAAAGGTAAATCAGGTAATTAAGGGTAAATATAAAATTATAAAATTACCCTAACACATGTCAAAATCTTGTTGGATGACTAAAAGTCGAACCATATCACATAAGGGTCAGATTAGATTTATTTAATGAACTTTTTTCTATGAAAATAATTTAATTATTATTAAAACCAAAGAATGTGACAACATGTCACTTTCTTAAATCTTATAAGAATAATAATTTTAATTTAGTGATAAACTTCATGAAACTTCAAAAATTAATAGTCTCCAGAAATATAATACAATTATTTACATCATAGATATTTATTTAGAATTTTTAGGGATTAAATAATTATCATTTATTATGACACAAAGATGATGCAGTAATGGTCTTATTAATGAAATATTAACATAATTGATGTTATAAATACCTAAATAAATGTAATTTAAGACTTTTTATTAATTAAAATAATTTAATAGGTTAATATGACATGTTAGTATTTATTTAATTAACATTTTTTGAACTAATAATTCTGTTAGGATTCTTTCAAAAATCAATTACTAAATAGTGTCAAAATTGACATAAAATATTTTTTAAAACAAATATTATATTATTAATTGTTATTTTATTCCTAAAAATCTAAGGTTTGGCCAAATGACATAGATAAGGTTTTATATATATATAAATAATAAACAACTTGAGGTTCGTTTGGCTTCTTATAGTAAGTTTATTAACCTTATATTAGAAGAACACAAGAAGACACGGTAAAAGTAAAATTATTTAACTTAACGTTAAATCTAGATGATAAGGTTAGAATAGGAACCTAAACTTGCCTATATTCTATTTTATGAGAGTATTTAGACCCATCCCCACCTTAGCTTCGACATATATCAATTTGGAGCTATTTGAAACCGAACTTGACCTTATAATAAAATAATAGTTTTAGTTTTTCCAAAGGAGCCCCTCTCCTCCCTTATAAAAGGGCACCTCCTCCCCCTCTTCCTCACACCACTTTGAGCGTTCAAGCTCAGCCAACCCATGCCAATTTCTCCTCTAAACTTCCCTATATACATTCTAGAGGTCATGGAATTCTTCAAAGATCAATTTTAGTGCCCGAAAAGGAGGTCTCAAAGAAATACTTCAAAGAAGAGGTAATGTCCATTACAGATTCTTTCATGTTTATTTCTTCTTCAACTTCTTCTTCTTTAGTTGTTTCATTATGAATTAATAACATCAGTATCACTAATATACTTACATGTTATTATAAGTATGAAACAACCCCATTTAACCATCTATCCATCCTACGGAAAATGAAATAACCGCGCATGCGTACATACGGAATACCGTCTCCACGCCGTGGTGTAAGATATTTTCCACCACCACCTTACTTGGATGGGTATAATGGTGTAAATAATAACTATATGTGATTATTGCGAAGTGATATTGATTCTTAAATAGTATACATACACTCCAATACAATTCCACGATCATAGGAACGATATCATCACTCGTGCGTACGTACAGAATACCGTCTCCACGATGTGATGCGATTCGTTCTACATGATCTTCATTGCATAATGATAATATAAATGAATTTAATGAATTTAATGAATTAATATGATATATATTGCACTAATACCATTCTGGAATTGAGGTATCTATAACCTAAAAAAAATAAGGATAAGAATTTATTCGACAAAACACGCAGAAGAACAAAAAGTAATAAACACCCGAATAAACAAGTAGTAATGAAATATTACTAATAAGAAGCTAATAATATGACCATATGTGATATAATAACAATGAGTATGATTATGGAATAAGTAAATAACATGATTTAAATCATTATACAGGAGGTTCGGACACGTACAAATCAAGTCGGACCTAAGGTATGGGATAATTTATCAATCTCATTTTTATCTGAGATTTTTTATACTTTGAAACTTACTGGGGTTTATTTTATCATACACATTCATGTTTCCTCAATATGTAATATTATTACCATCCACCTACAATTTTTTAAATCCAATTTTACCCTTCGTTGAGTTTTTAGTAAAGGATATGAAAGGAATCTTTTGTCGTTTTTCGTATGAGGTACTTTTTGACTTTTCCGACAAAAGTACGAAAAATGTTTTTTTAACTTATACGGAATGAATGGATTTTTAAAAAATTATTTAAAAGAAGCTTACATTACAAATTTTCATGTTTATTTTTAATAAACTTCTTTTAGTTTAGAATTGTAGGACATGTAAAGAAAGGAAAAGTGTTTTTGATGTAGAAATGATATTTTCCTCAAGAATGCAGTTCAAGTGTTTTATCAAAATTACATTCCATCTAAGATAATAAAGGGTTCTGTTTCTATCCCTATTATTACATTTATTTGATTATGTTGTGATGGAATTATATTTTTATGAATTCCTTTATCTTATATGAATTGTTTTATGATGTCATGATGTTTAAGATTCTCATTTTTATTACATGGGGTTTTCAATGATGTATGATTTATGATTTTGTGGCACACATAAGAATGGTATCATTATGAGATGGGTGGGACCTATATCTCCCTCCAATGCATTGGGTAAGGATTTTATATCTCATGAGATAGACATGGCTGGAACGACAGTTTAAACTGGTTCAGTGAAACAGGACTGAAACGAGGGTGACTCGGTTCAGATTTGGACAATGTCCACTAAGATTGTCTTGGCAATGAGTCTTGACTAATAAGATATGATTTTATATGATTATGTGTGTATGCCACAAAGTTTCATGTTTTATGTTATGATTATTGTGATTTCATTTCACTAATATGATTTATCCCATGTTATGAAATTATGCTCTCTTTTGGAGGTTAAGATTTCCAAAATGTTATGGTCTTATGAATATGATGTGATTGATATTTCTTTTGTTTACCCTTACTGAGCAATTGATCTCACCCTTTTATGTTTTCTTTTCCCCAGGATATAAAGAATGGTTTTAGGTAAAAAAATGGAAGATCTTTATGGGAGATGTTGAAGATCTTTCACCACGATTAGAAGATTATATTCTGAGTTTCCAAGGACACTAAACTATTACGATCCTTGTGTGTGTGTTTTTGTTATGTACTATGTATTCCGCAAAAGTAATGTAATGTCCTTGTCTATTAAGCTTAGGGCCTCTACAGTTGGTATCAGAGGAAAGTTTTAGCCATCCTTTGGAAACTAGGATTCGAAAACATTAGTGAGATCCCTAGAGATATTTATAAGTTATGTCTAGGGATGTCCCTAAGGATAAGTATACGTATAGGATATAGTCCTAGAACTATGGTAATGATATTAGAATTTAACCTAAGATGTTAGATATTGAGGGTACTCCCCCTTTACTATGTTGTTTTCTCCAGCATGATTTTTTCCTATCACACAATTCTTTTTGGGTTTTAGAAAATGGCTGGAAATAGAAAGATTCATGGTAATGAAGGATATGACCGACAAGGGAATGATATTCTTCATGAGAAACCAAATGAAACGGGATTTGGAAGTCCAAACATCGTTATTATGCCTAATCGGAAATCTCATAATATGATCAATAATCTCAACTTTGGTAAGTTTCCCAACTCAGATAATAAGAGAAAGATGGAGTTTCATGATGATCATAGAGGAAAGAAAGTTCAATTTCCCTCCTGTAAATCATGTGGGAAGAGGCATCGGGGAGATTGTTTCAAAGGAACTGGAAGATGCTTTGGGTGTGGAAAGAAAGGACACAAAGCTAGTAAGTGCAAAGGAAAAGGATCAGCTAACACCATGGATGAGGATATTGATATTTCTATGACATCAACAATGGTTAAATGTTTTAAATGTGGAATGTACGGGCATTTTTCAAACCAATTCCCTAAGGGAAAGTCTCATGAAGAGAATCAGTATGGTCGTGTGGGTAGTATTTATGTTGATGATGATGAAGAGACTACAAATGATATGTGAGATGAAATGATTTTTGAGGCTCAGTCAATGGTTTAAGATTGTAGTGGAATGATTACTTGTTTATCAAGTGTAATGTTATATAAGTAATCTCATGGTATTATGGAATACAGAGACATCTAAGGATTGTTACACTGTTGTCTTTCCTTACATTTTGAAAGTATATGATGAATGGTACCAGTAACCATGAAAGGTTATTCAGATACTTTTGGAAGGTAGATGATATGCACATAATGAATGGATAAAGAGAAAATTAAATGTTTGATAGTATTCATGAGCTCATGGCTGATATAATGAGAAGGTTATATCATGGTTTGAGTATATAGAAATTTTGGATTTTGGTATGAAGAAAGAGTTAACTTTTGACAGAATTCATCTTTTCACTAAGGTTTAATGGGTATTCATTTTTCAAGAGAATACATGATTAAGGTATTCACATGATTGGAATGTGACCAACAAGATATATAGGAGATAAATGATGGCATTAACGTGATTGTTATGTGACATTTCAAGTAATCATTTTCTTTATACTATGAGCTTCGACCCGAAGTATTTTAGATAAGCCTAAATATTGGAATGGATTATGTTGGACATAAGTTAGGATATAACTTTTTTTATGTTATTGATGGGATGTTATGGTAATATAGCTTTAGAAAAAGGACAAACTTCAGGACGTGCGACAACCCATCATGTCGAACAAGGCTGTGGGAATCGAACCCACAACCGAAGTGCGACTGGCCTTTATCGCCTACCACTGGCCTACAGGAAGTCCCTGGTTAGTAGAAACTAGTTTTATTTTATTAAGCAGTATGATATATGATGTATAAGTTCATTTTAGGAACCATATACAATTAATCTCACTATAGATGGACTTATGTATTTTTTGATAACTTTTCTAACCTTTTGTTTGAGACAGATGGAATGACCCATCATTCTATCACATGATCTGCTAACACATCACGAATGACAAATTCAACTTCATTTCTTTAAGAGATGAAGTGGAAATTGTCCAAAGAACGACAAACAGTGAGACTATTCCAAAATCACGAAAGTATTTATTCTAATTCCAATTTCATCAACTTTAGGGAAATGATCTTGAAACCCAAAAATGTTGTCCTAGTTCTCTTATATCTGATGAATCAGATGGTAACTTAGATCATCCCAAATTTATGGCATTGTAATTGCTGGCTTTTCCATAGCCATGTTCTCTACACTCTCCATCAGAACATGATGGTTAGATTTCTCTTCCATATCCATATTTTCACCTATGTGGAAACCCAGTGATTAGTTTATTTGGGTAACCATTACGTTTCATACTTTTGTTTTTAAAGATTGGTTTTGGTATTCTTTTTTACGATGTGGGTTTCTATTAAATAAACTTTCGAATAGTAAACAATTTATAACCCCGAAAAATTTCGAGGGTGAAATTCATTTTAAGGGGGGTAGAATGTAACACCCCGAGATTTTATGAAAAATATTCTTTTAATTTCATTAATGTCCTGTGTTGTATGCTACACCAAGATTACCTTGCGCTATACGCAACACCATATTAGCTTGCAGTATACGCAACACTATTCTTGGATCGTGTTACACACAATTTTGATAATAGTTATTCTACACAACATTGAGTATATATATATATATATATATATTCAATGTATAAATGAAATATGGTTGGATTATGATATACGAAACAACTATGGATTCTTGCACAGCACGCAACCATGACTTGGCTTGCATTACACGCAATTGCGACATTCCTCGATAGCGTGTGTTTTATGCAATACCGGGTTTTACTAAACAACGATATGTTATTATAATATTATTTTTAACTAGCCGTTATGAATAGTATTAACTAAATTTTGAATTTTATAACATTATTATTAATCTTACACAATTTCCAGAACATGGTATAAGAACAAAATAAATTTTTCTAGTAAAATAAGTATTTTTCAAAAAATGCAATTTTGCTGCCTTTTGATGGCGCACCCACATTAAATCTGGTTTTTGACATTTTTATAAGTTCAATTTGACAAAATAAAATTCTTCTTTGGAATCAAGAAATAAAAATTTACTTTGGATAATTTTTTCGTATTATTCTGTTAACTTTCATATTTTGATGAATAGTAAAAACACGCTATATTTTAATGAAAAACAACTTTTTCATCCTAATAATTTATATGGTTAAATTATAATATTGAATGGTTTTAAAGTATAAATAGAATATATTTTTATCATTAATATAATTTATGTCATTATCATTGATTTTACATTGAATTCGTAGGTAAAATCAATTCAATCTTTTGGAATGTTTTAAACAAAAACCCGTTTTCATTCGACAACGGGATTAATTTTAATTTAATTTCTGCAAAATCTGTGTATTGAATTTGAAAAAATGGATTCCATATTATGAATAAGTGGGTCCAAATTATGGTAATTGGCTACTTTTTATTTTTGGTAATTATGAATAGTAACTACG
The DNA here is from genome assembly GCA_963277665.1 of Viscum album. Classification (NCBI taxonomy): domain Eukaryota; kingdom Viridiplantae; phylum Streptophyta; class Magnoliopsida; order Santalales; family Viscaceae; genus Viscum; species Viscum album. The sequence continues at coordinate 550,920,356 of OY728148.1, forward strand.
GTAAATTTTATTTACCATAGTTAAAGGTAAATCAGGTAATTAAGGGTAAATATAATATTATAAAATTACCCTAACACATATAAAAATCCTATTGGATGACTAAGAGTAGACGCATATCACCTAAGGGTCAGATTAGATTCATTTAATGGACTTTTTTCTATGAAAATAATTTAATTATTATTAAAACCAAAGAATGTGACAACATGTCACTTTCTTAAATCTTATAATTATAATTATTTTAATTTAGTGATAAAGGACATGAAACTTCAAAAATGAATAGTCTCCAAAAATATAATACAATTATTTACATCATAGGAATTTATTTAGAATTTTTAGGGATTAAATAATTATCATTTATTATGACACAAAGATGATGCAGTAATTGTCTTATTAATGAAATATTGACATAGTTGATGTTATAAATATCAAAATAAATTTAATTTAAGACTTTTTATGAATTAAACTAATTTTATAGGTTAATATGACATGTAAGTATTTATTTAATTAACATTTTTCGAACTAATCATTTTGTTATGATTTTCGCAAAAATTCAATTACTAAATAGTGTCAACATTGACATAAAATAGTTTTTAAAACAAATATTATATTATTAATTGTTATTTTATTCGTAAAATTATAAGGATCGGCCAAATGACTTAGATAAGGTTATATATATTAATAATAAACAACTTGAGGTTCGTTTGGCTTCTTATATTGTGTTTATTAACCTTATAGTATAAGAACACAAGAATACACTGTACAAGTAAAATTATTTAACTTAATGTTAAATCTAAATGATAAGGTTAAAATAGGAACCTAAACTTGTCTAAATTATATTGTATGAGATGATTTAGACCCATCCCCACCATATCTTAGAAATATATCAATTTGGAGCTATTTAAAACCGAACGTTTCCTTATAATAAAATAATATTTGTAGTTTTTCCAAAGGAGCACCTCTCCTCCCTTATAAAAGGGAACCTCCTCCCCCTCTTACTCACACCACTTTGAGCCTTCAAGCTCGGCCAACCCATGCAAATTTCTCCTCTCCACTTCCCTATGTACATCCTAGTGGTCCTGGTCTTCTTCAAAGACCAATTTTAGTGCCTAAAAGGAGGTCTGAAAGAAGCACTTCAAAGAAGAGGTAATGTCCATTACCGATTCTTTCATCTTTATTTCTTCTTCCAATTCTTCTTCTTTAGTTGTTTCATTATGAAGAAATAACATCAGTATCACTCATATACTGATATGTTATTATAAGTATGAAACATCCCCATTTAACCATCTATCCATCCTAGGGAAATGAAATCACCGCGTGTGCGTACGTACGGAATACCGTCTCCACGCCGTGGTGTAATCTATTTTCCACCACCAGCTTACTTGGATGGGTATAATGGTGTACATAATAACTATATGTAATTATTGTGAAGTTATATTGATTCTGAAATAGTATACATACACTCCAATACAATTCCACGATCACAGGAATGATATCATCACTCGTGCGTACGTACGGAATACCATATCCACAATGTGATGCGATTCGTTCTACATGATCTTAATTGCATAATGATTATATAAATGAATTGAATGAATTAATATGATATATATTACACTAAAACCATTCTGGAAATGAGGTATCTATAACCTAAAAAAAATAAGGATAAGAATTTCTTCAACAAAACACGCATATGAACAAAAAGTATTAAACACCCAAATAAACAAGTAGTAATGAAATATTACTAATAAGAAGCTACGAATATAACCATATGTGATATAATAACAATGAGTATGATTCTGGAATAAGTCAATAACATGATTTAAATCATTATACATGAGGTTCGGACACGTACAAAGCAAGTCGGACCTAAGGTAAGGGATAATTTAACAATCTCATTTTTATCTGAGATTGTTTATACTTTGAAATTTACTGGGGTGTATTTTATCATCCACATACATGCTTCCTCAATATGTAATATTATTTCCATACACCTGCAATTGTTTAAATCCAATTTTACCCATCAGTGAGTTTTTAGTGAAGGATATGAAAGGAATCTTTTGTCGTTTTTCGTACGAGGTACTTTTTGACTTTTCTGACAAAAGTACGAAGAATGTTTTTTAACTTATACAGCATGAATGGATTTTTAAAACATTATTTTCAATAAGCTTAATTTACAAGTTTTCGTGTTTATTTTTAATCAACTTCTTTTAGTTTATAATTATATGACATTTTATGAAAGGAAAAGTGTTTTTGAAGCAGAAATGATATTTTCCTCAAAAATGGAGTTCAAGTGTTTTATCAAAATTACTTTCCATCTAAGATAATAAAGGGTTCTGTTTCTACCCTATTATTACATTTATTTGATTATGTTGTGATGGAATTATATTTTTATGAATTCCTTTATCTTATATGAATTGTTTAATGATGTCACGATGTTTAAGATTCTCATTTTTATTACGTGGGTTTTGCAATGATGTATGATTTATGATTCTGTGGCACACATAAGAATGGTATCATTATGAGATGGGTGGGACCTATATCTCCCTCCAATGCATTGGGTAAAGATTTTATATCTCATGAGATAGAAATGGCTGGAACGGCAGGTTAAACCGGTTCAGTGAAACAGGACTGAAATGAGGGTGACTCGGTTGAGAAATGGACTTTGTCCACTATGATAGTCTTGGAAATGAGTCTTGACTAATAAGATATGGTTCACTATGATTATGTGTGTATGCCACAAATTTTCATGCATTATGTTATGATTATTGGGATTTAATTTCAATACTATGATTTATCCGATGTTATGAAATTATGCTCTCTTTTGCAGGTTAAGATTTCTAAAATGATATGTTCTTATGAATATGATGTGATTGATATTTCTTTTGTTTACCCTTACTGAGCATTTGAGCTCACCCTTTTATGTTTTATTTTCCACAGGATATAAAGATAGGTTTTAGGTAAAAAAAGGAAGATCTTTATGGGAGATGTTGAAGATCTTTCACCACGATTAGAAGATTATATTCCGAGTTTCCAAAGACACTATCTATTACGATCCTTGTGTGTGTGTTTTTGTTATGTACTAAGTATTCCAAAAAATTAATGTAATTTCCTTGTACGTTAAGCTTAGGGTCTCTACAGAAACAAATCATGAATAGGATGTAGAAGAAGAAAGATGTCTAAATGAACTAGTAGAGGAGATTACCTATTCTTCAATGTGCTTCCTCTAAATCTCCTCTTAGAGCACTAGAGTCAATCTTTGAAGAAGACCAGAACCTCTAGAATGTAACTAGGGTAGTTGATAAGGTAAAATGGTAGGGTAAGGCCGATCCTTAAGGCTCAAAGTGAAGTGAAGAGGTGGGGGATGAAGTTCCCATTTATAATTGAGGTGAGGGGCACTTTTGGGATCTCAAAAAATTTTAATTTATAATAAAATAAAACCCCATATAAAAACCACCAAAATATACCAATTTCATATATTAGATGATATGTTATTTAAATCTAATCAAACAATGGATTGTAGATTAGTTTTTTATAATTTAAACCTTATCATTTTAATTAACACTTTGTTATTCTATTTAATTTCTGACTAGGGTAACAACTATTTCAATAATGAAAAGGGGAAATATTTATTTATTTGACGTCAATTAGACCATAAATAAATAAGTTAAAACATTTATGAACATATAATATTGATCCTATATTTTGTAATTTTTTTATTTTTAAATAATATAATGAAACATTATTCTAATAAAAAATCAATGGTGTCAATTTTTACAATATTTAATTCAATGATTTTTAAAAATACTCAGATAACAATTTAACTTAAAAAAACTATTTTATTATATTCTTAATAGGTCAATATAATATATATAATTCATTATTCATATTAATTATCCCAAAATATATTTATTTTAAAATTTTTAATAAAATTAATATGTTATCTCGGTTAATAAAATAATTACTACATCAATTTTATGTAATTATTTAATATAATTATATGTTGAATAAAAATTTAAAATAAGATTCTATTATGAAGATAATTCCACTACATTTTATAATAATACTTTTATTTAAATTTATTTTCTCTCAAATCCCACATTTGAAATGTTTTACTTATTAAATTATGAATGTGACAACTTTAACATCACTTTAAAAAAATTATTTAAGTGTCATAATAAATTCTATGAGGCTCTAAATAGACAAAAAATCAACCCTTGTATGTTTATGTTCAAGATATAATTGAACAAAAATATTTGGTCAGGTTTTGTGTCTTTTTATGATTATTTGTATTTTAATAAAAATTGTTTTATATATTTCACATCAACTAATTAATTTTTTACATCATCAAATGTAAGTCTTTAGAGTAATGGTTTATTTCCTTAAATGTAAAAATAAATTATCATGAAAAAGAAAGAAAATTTATTTTTCAAATGAATATTTATAATCATATTTATGTTTTGTATAATATTATATAAAACACGATATAGTTATTATGATTTGAGTAAGACATATTTAATGTTTCTTTAAATTAAATAAATTAAATGTCCTAATATCATCTTAGAGGCTTCCAAAGGACACCATTTTGACCCAAGATTGATTTAGGTATAAAACCATCCAATAATATTAATATAAGTGTTAGGGCAGCGTTCCGATTTACCCTTTTACTGTATTAATAAAAATTACCAAAGATACTATTCATAATGCTCAAAAATAAAATTACTCTATTTGAAAAATATGGCCCTATTTATTCCAAATATGGAATAAATTTTTTAATAATTCAAGAAAAATAAGTTGTAGTAATTAATTTGAAATTAATCATGTTGTCAAAAAGAGAGAATTAGTTTTTAATACTAATACATTACAAAAGATTGAAATGCTTTTACAACTGAATTCAATGTAAAATTAATGTTAATGACATATATTATATTGAAAGACAAAAATATATTATATTTATACTTTATAACCATTCAATATTATAATTTAATCGTATAAATTATTTTGATGAAAAATGTTGTTTTCAATTAAAATTTAGTGTATTTTTACAATTCATCAAAATTTGAATGTTACCAGATTAATATTAAAAATTCATCCAAAGTAAATTTTAATATCTTAATTCCATAAAAAATATATATATTTTCATATAAAAATTATTAATGTGTCAAAATATTAATTTAAAATGTGTTTACTATTAAAAGGCGGAAAATTACCCTTATAAAAAATTTAGGTTTTTTATATATCAAATCGGGTTTACTTATACCATATGACAAAAATATCTATTAGATAAATATAAAATGTATTTTATTAAGAATATCAGATATCTATTTCATTAATTTTATGTACTAATAACAATTCATTCAATTTTTTAAAAATAAAATATTTAATTGAATTTTATTGTTTTATTTATATAATTGGTAGTGAATGACTTCACCATACATTTTCATAGGTTAGTTATATTTATTAATGCTAACCTAATGGTTAGGTTAAAATGGAAATTTCACACTAAGGGCATCTCGTGGTTAGTTTAAACTCATGATTCCATGAAGTTAAATCTATCAAATAAATAAATTTATTTGGAGAAAATATTTTAATGAAAACATCTGGGAGTTGCAATTCGACTACTTGGAGAGTCCATGGTAAAAATATGACTGTCCAAACACATTAAACCATAGTTCATCGATTTGTTGAGTAGATTCCCATATCTTTTAAAGAATCATATTACATTTCTCAATTCATTTCCACTAAACTTTCAAAAATATAGTTATGGCTACTACTTATCTTCCATGTTTAGTTAAGTCAAACCTTCACTCTCATAATAACTCATCAGTAGTAAGAGGCACCATCAACAATGGATAATGTGAACCACAAACACCCATTTTTGTTACAATTTGTTAAGTGAGAGAAATGTAATGACATAATATTTTATTTGAGGGATTTGGTAAGTTAATATTGGCAAATGAAATCCTTCTCAATTTAATATGTTTATTCAATGTGATCAAAATCACAAATTAACCATGATTTTAAGTAGAAAACATTCCACACAAATGTTCATTTAATCTTTGTAGGCTTGTTTATTATTATATAATGTGGTCGCATGTAATAAATACACATTAACAAAATTATTAACTATACACATTATAAATTAAATAAATAATGACATAATCACAACCCATAACTATTAGTTAATCCGTTGAGTGAATAATGGGAAAACCGATACCTAAGGGGAATTCTTCAAGCCAATACCTAACATGAATTAATAATCCCACAAATCTCATGCATTTTAATTGTTTGGTTCACATCATCTCTCAATTCAAACTTCTTTTCCTTGAAATCCTATGATATTTAAATTTTTTTCTCACATGCAGGAGAGGGGAGATTGGGCTATGAAAATACATTTTATCACTAAAATGTGGACACACATGCCCTTATACAAACTAAATATAGAGGGATGATGTAAAGATATTCAAAAAAAAATAATTATTAAATTTTATAAAAATTAAATACAATAAATAAATAAAATAAATAAAAATCCAAATATGCATAGGTCGGTCTCGACTCATGATCAATCAAGATGAAATTATAGTGCATTAGAACAATTATTTTTTTTATAGTTAAACTTGTGGGTATTTTTAATGCATTTACCTGCATTAATTTTTTTTAATTAAATATCGATACATCCTAGAGTAGATAAAATAATTTTATTAAACTCTAGATAATTAAATAAAATTTATTATTTTATAACTTTTCAGGTCCATTTAGACATATAAAAGATTCCTAAAAATTAATTTACAACTATTAACTAGTTAAACGGGTCATGTCCACCAAATCCGGAACTAATTTTTCCTTCCCAAGACGAGGTATCCATTTAAAGGATATATATATATATATAAAATTTAAAATGATAAAATGTTCCCAAAGGATTGTTTTTCCTTTTTTAATATATTTCAATCAAGTTTCCATGGGAAGCATTGTCAATCTAATTAATCAAGATTACATGAAAAGAATTAATACATATTATGTGGGAAGAATTATAAATTCATTTTGAAAAGATTTCATGAGAAGATTTAAACTAGATTCCAAGGGAATCATTAACTTTTTAAATAAACAATCTTCCTTGAGAATCTATAAACTATATTCCATGGGAATCTATATCCTTTTAATTAGAAAATATTCTTTAGATAAAAATACCTCAAATTGGTAGGCATTAACATGATGAAAAAATAAAACATTAAATTTCCTAGAAATTTTTATGGATGACCCATCAGTCTTATATCATGCATATCTTTTTGATGCAAATTCAAATCAATATACTGATAGTTGATTTGGAAACATATAAAAAACCCCATTTTAAATCAATGAAGACTTATTTTAAATTTCACTTTTTTTGACTAAAAAAATTTCATGTTCTCTCTAATACCAATTCATGTAACCTGGGGTGCAACAAAAGTGGGAAAAAGGAAATTTTTTAAATTTTTTGTTAGGATTCAAGTTAATAACAATATATTGATAGAATTCCTTGACTGGATTTCTAAAAGGATCATGTGTAATTAAATTTAAGCGCAAAAAATATAATCAAACAAAATATCAAATGGTACCTCATTAATTTGAAGTAACTTGTTTGATTCCCACACCGTCAATGTGTTATGGACGATATACACAAATCTATATGTCCTCTAGATCATCCAAATGTGATACACAATTCATGGATTATTGATATAAGTTTACAAGGTGACAGCGTGAGAAGTTGAAGAGCTTTACAATGTCCCTTCCATTTTCTAATGAATGAGGACTCGATCAAGATACTGTGATCAATCTGACTTTGTCCTTCCTTTAGAATCTCTCACTAAGAACATGAGAGGAGAATATAGAAGATCATATCTCAAAATAATAGTGAAAATGGGGTATCTTATTATTCAATTATTTAAAATGAAATTTTATACTTAGGTTATAGATTCAATAATTTCATTTTGGGTCCTGGAACATAATAAATATTATTTTAAATATTTGCAGACATGTATGACTTAATAAACCTATCATTAATGTATACTTTTTATCATTATATTGTAATATTATAAAATTATTCATGATAAAATAAGAACTGTTAACTTAGCCCATTATCTCCCCAAATAATTTAACAAACCATGAACCTCTTATGTTGATTTGAAAAATTATATTTTCACATAATCAAATTTATGATCAAACTACTTTTGAATAACTTGAGAAATAAATTCCATCCTCATTTTTGAAAAAATGAATAATATAATTTAATCAGTTTAACTAGTGATTGATCATACTAAGACATTCAATGACCCCTGCATGTGGGTCCAACATCATCCTAAAATCGTATTCTTTAGAATAGGTGGAACATGTGGATATAATTATTGTGTGTCCCTCTAAATCTTTATCTCGATAGCAATGATTCAAACTAACTGAATATGTGCAGAGTCTAGCTACCCATCATAGTCTCTAAAGAGATAAGAAATGTCATTGAAAAGACTTCCCTCCATGAAAAATTAGTTTGTAATATAATCTATTTGCCTCGTGATATCTCATAAAGGAGGATGGAGACTTGTGCCATCATACCTTTTTTATTTATATATTTTGTGACCTTACTAGAAATACCTACCTTCGTATACCATGGAGATGGATTTGTGAAGGTACTACCATCCTGGTTAACCTGGGCCAGCAAGAAATATATTCCTCAACTCAGAAGAAATAAATTCTGCCTTGTTCATTCAACAAATGCCATACCACCAATGATGAACCCAAACAAACTACCTCAAAAAATTTCATTATCATGGTTTTCACCTTTAGTAAATGTATGTGATCAAATGGAACACACTGACAATGATTTCATTTTGGTATACCAATATACATGTTTGTAGATATGATCATCTAGTGAAACCTAAATCATGTTTTTTCCTATTGAAAGGTATATTCTAAAAGATATCACTATTAGAGATCAATAAGAATGAATTTCATGACAAGAATTATGAATACGTTTGATCCCCCATCACTTGATATTCATACATCATATGTGTCCCATCAGTATGATGTATCTATACCAAAGGATATATGATTAATATTACTATCATAGATCTTTTGGTTCCCATTATAGCTGGGAACTAATATAACCTTTTGACATGACATTTAATATAATCATATTACACTATAAATAGTGGATGAAAAAAATAATAAGAGTATTAGGGTTAGAATAAATACATTTATATATCAAACAGTATACATGTTATGGTAATCAAACATACTGTCCATGTTGGGTATTAGGAGTCCACTATTTTAATTGGAACATCATAGTGGAAGAAGTACATATAATCCTAAAATATTGAAGGAACCTATATTCCTGAAAAGGAAAATGTATCATGGGAAAAACTAAACAAATTATCTGTGATAGGTTGTAGCTTCATGCTTATAAGACACACTGGCTCTGCCATGAGATCTCTCTTGCATTTAGAGGACAATCTCATCACATTATTCTGAAGTCATCTTAGTAGTCTGTAGTGATAGTTGAACTAGGATAGAACTACGGAAATCTAGTCCATACCCATGATAATGTCATATATTCTAATCTTAATGAAAAATAAGTCCAACAAGAAACTCTCTCAACAAAGTGATAGCTCGCATTACTAGTACAAAAGTGATATCGATGAATCCTTCCAAGTATGAACTTCAATGCAATGATACTAGGGTAAAGAATCCACTGAGATCTCCAAATCTCATACTAGGAGTAAAGAGACGAAGGATTGACTCAAACTAATATTTACTAGTACTAAAGAAAGTGTGTTATAAAAAAAGATCAAACCATTAATCGTCTTGTGATCTATCAAGTCATAAGCTTCTATGGCCTGAATCTACTTGCAACCCGAACCACCATCTCCCTATATCTGACATGGGCTGCCTAGTGCTAGTGGTGATGGATGTATCTCATTTATTTGTCCACCACTAGAAGTTTCTATGAGATCCCCACCTACTCCCCTACTAAATCCACCTCCTAGGGGTCGTCCAAGCCATTATTGGGAGATCCATGATTACGATGATGCCTATATTGTAGAAATCCATCCACTACATTATTTCCATCCTCAGCATTTCCATTTCAGAAACATTTTCTATGTGACCATGTCCATCACAGGCATAACATTTCCAATATCATGGATTCCCCAGTCTTATATGTGTTACTTGAGTCACATGGCAATATTTTTGTCTCTGAGTATTTTCCCACCTCTTATTCTAGGACACCATTTTTCTTCCAGTAGCTATATATGACTTAGACCTGGGATGCATACTGATGGATTCAGCTAAATGGTGCCCCTCATATAAGAATATTTCTCTCACCAGTGCCTTATTCAGTACTTCAATATATATGGGAATGCACAGAGGTAATACAATGGCATAAATGTCTTTTTGGAGAACCATCTTGAACTTCTAATCACATAAGTAACCATTTTGAATCATATAACGGGATTACTACGTAAGTTCAATGAACCATATGGAATAATGAAAAACTATAAACCATAAATTATTCTACTCTAAAATCTCCTAAATATGAACCAAGTGAAAGAATGAGGGAAATTAATCCTCATGAAATAGTAGTTAGAAGTCAGACCATGAGTGTACTGACTCATATTTTATCTGTGTGACTACAATCAACCAATTCCCAATAGATATTTAGAAAATACATTCTTCTAGTGAAACCATATGATCATTCATGTTATTCATAAGTTTTAAAACTTAGATCACCAACTCAATCCAATCCTTTACTGCAAGGGGATCAGAATCATCATAAAACCTTAGCGGCCTCTAGTGCTAGAACACATTGTGTGAGCTAAGCCTACGTACATCCTCAGTCTACCCTATTTGTACAATGTTCTGATCAACATGTGGGGATATTTCTAAAAACATTCCTAGAGGAAAAATCTTGTGAGATGGACCCTATACTGTGACCACATCACTCATTAGATCATCATCATGACACTAAATCGATAATCCAAATGGATTTATTCATGTAGGTATCCTGAAAATTATCACAATGTACCAAAGTTTGATGATAATATACATATATATATATATATATATATGATTACATGACCGAAATATGATATTAAAATGCATCAATCCTATATAATTCATGTATAAATGTCACCTGAAACCAATGCATTTGTATACCTAGTCAACAAGTCGGTAGTGAGAGTCCTGTTGAATGGAAACATCATCCGCTGCACAAAAACTGGGTCCCCTAGCCCTAAAGCCAAACTCAAGACACTTTGACACAATTTACCTAAATTTCAAATGAAACCTCATAAGGGAAAAAACATCAAACACTATCCTGATATTGAACCCCCTATGATACCAATCTATAACGACACGACCTACCAGGGCCCACATGATCGGTGGTAGATTAGGTTTCCACAACCCTAAGCCCACCTCCATAGTCTAAGGCCTTTTGAAAAGTGCTGAGATGGAATGCATAAAATGGGAGGCCTTTTCCTAAAGTACCTTAATGCACACACCCAACCATGTCTATGAAGAAGTGAAGAGGAATAATAATAAATGACTGTAACATATAGAGTAATAACCATGAATTTAGAAATCTCTATATAATAAAATATTATATGATAGAGTAAAATAAAATGAAAAGGAAAAAATACACAGCCAACAAGAAAATTTTTCCTAAACTGGGAACTACATGAAAAGTAATGTTGAGAGTTCTCAACTCCAGATCTCTATTCCTGAACATCATACGTTGTCTATGAGCCTAAGTATCCCTAAGCTCCCCCAATTCCACCACTGACCTATCCATAATCTGTATAAGGCACAAAATATGAATGAAAATACCATATAAGGGTGAGTATATACATTTCCAGTAGCATGACCTGAAAATTTTAGAGGGTGAAATATAAGACACGATAGATGGAGTCAACTCACACCAAAAAAAGAGGGAAATGGGACCCAATAACACAGGTTTATCCTCATATAATAATTCTAAATGAGAGAGTACGTGGATCTCTATCACATAGTTTATCTTAGGATGCTGAGTCTTCTTATACCTCCAATGGTTAATAATTGATACCCAAAATATCACGTGTCTGTCTAAATAATTCATGAGGAGGGACCACACCTCGCCACATCTCCAATTCCCGAGGGATCATAATATTCAATATATATTGGACTCATGCCATGGTGAGATTTTGGAGTACCATATCAATCAATATAGGACTTACACCCTTGTGTGATAGGGGAGTATTGTCTCAATATACTCTATCCAATTATCTTGTATGATCGTAACCATCATTATGAATCTCCTAAGTGATCGCCATACTTTGAACATCTCATAGCATATATAAAAATCCACTAAGAAGCTACAATCACATATTACATGTAAAAAACATAGGATTTTCTACTCGTAGGCTGATATATAAGTATAAACGAAGGAGATACAAGAGAATGAAATTGTAGAGGGAAGTACATGATGTTTATAGGGTCCACACACTGTGTGATTCTGCCTCATTGCCTAGACATTCCATATATGGAAACATATTAGTGGCCATGTAACCATACATGACATGTATGGGGACCGCACAACTTCTCTTGGCCACTTGAGGCCTGCCAGTGTGCTCTTAGATATCCCCATGTCCCTCAGGGCATGCCTGTGTACCTAGGCACATATAGATCCATGTCGTAACCCAGGTACCTAGACATGTACAAGCAATGTATTAGGATGTTTCTATGTTTCCGGTTGTGTCCATGCCAATGTACTCCCAAGGTACATGCCTGACTGGAACTACCATGTCACGTGGAGTATGGGGGTCCCACATAGTTCCTAATACACATCTCCACATAGAAACCCTAGAATCCACAACTAGGGGACTACACAATAGTGGTTTCTCCATACTACACATAGTGTATTAAGGTTTTTAATCAAATGAAAAGTTCTTCCACGCAACATCTAGATTATTAGATGTCACTGTGACTCCCGATGTATTACCACTCAAAATTGGTGGGAATCACCTTTGGCCATCGATTTTGGACCTCTATTAGTAGTAAGTCAAAATATAGTGATTCCCTGGAAGATAACAATTCCTCTGTCACCTATAGCGCCTCATGTCACCGCTCACTACTGCATCAGATCTAAGATATATTAAAGAACACCCATAAATCTTCCCAATATATTCATGAAACATTGATTAGGTAATTTTGTGTACACCCACTACAAATATAGGGGTTCATCCATGTTCAGACCCTCCCAAAAATATTGAACTGTGGGCCCATAGCCCAATGATGAAGAAAACGAAGGAAATGTAGGGGAAAGGAAAAAGAACAAAGTTGCATCAATATTTTCTTTATAATTCTAGTCCAAAAACCAATGATTGTGTATATTTAAGGTTAAAAACTTGACATAACCAAGAATAAACTAAATAAAAAATTTAATTTGATTAATGGGATCATGATAATGATAAATTAATTTATAATCCAAGAATGAAAGATAATAACATTCCCAATCATTTAATCAATTGTAGAAACCAGAATTGACCTTATCTACGATGATTACATATCGATCATTGGTGAAGATCTTTTTCTATAGTGATGTGGATGATTTTTTATGTTTTTTATCTGTAAATACACCATGATTTTGTTGTCGTTTTATTTGGATCTGCTAACTTATAATGGTGAAACTTCCTATCAATGATCCCATTTTTATGAGAATAACCCTAGATATTTTCCTTAATAATCTATTTATTGGGGGAAATTAGTTTTTTTATTAAATTAATGATTTAATGAAATTAATTAATTAAACCATTTAACATAACTAACAACATCTACCTCATCCGAACATCTCACACCAACCAATATTATGTGACGCTTAAGGTAAAACATATGCTCCAAATTTATCTATAGTCTCATATTTTTAATTTGAGTCTCTATTCAAGAGATATCAAATTATTTATAAAATACAACATGGGTGTGATAAAAATATAATTAGTATTTTTAAAAAATTAACTCCAGGATCACAGGACTTCATAATCTCGATCCTTCTCAACTCTTGAATTTGAAAATATTTCTTCATATATTCAAAGTTGTTCAAAGAAATAATAGTGTCTCTAAAAATATCTAATGTAGTGATGTTTCTATTTTAAATGTATTTTATCTATTAAATAAAAATAAGAATTGGGTGATAGATGATTAAATAATGGGACACTATAATATGAAAACATTTTAAATCACATGTTTATTGGTGGAAATATATGAAAATTAGCTATGTGATTAGTTCCATGTATAAAGAAAATTTACTTGAATTATAATTATGATAACCCCTGGAAAAAAGGGTTTCTAATAAATTACATATGAAATAATCATATAATAAATAATTGAAGCATAATTTCTTTTCAAAATTAAGTAAGGTATAGTGTAGAATGGGTTTTTATGAATATGGTAACCCATGAATAAGGGGACATACAATACAATGATAAAGATCCATGTAAAATAAAGAGTATAAAGAATAAAATTTGGGAATAAATCCATTTAATTAGAAAATATGGTGGAATGTTATTATTATTACTTGAGTAAAAGATAAATTGAATAGAATTTACCCAAGAAGAATTTAAAATTAGTATTTTATATATTCATGGAATGAATTATGTAAGAGGGTATATGATGAAGATAAATCATGAAACAAAAGTGATGAATGTGGAAGAGGGATAGATATTTATTACCATTTAACCATGGTTAATTATAAAACTATACTAATGAGAGATTATAGATAAATCTTATAAATATAAACATTTAAATCAAAATAAAATAATACATGTTAAATGGATGGTATGTACAAGTCATAATAGAGGATATAAAAAAGTGAACATTTAAAGAAAAAGAAAGGTTGAAAAAAACTTTGAGAATAATTCCCTTTATTGAATGTTCATATAATAGGAAAAACATCTTTTAAATATTCTAAATTCATATAATATTATAAAAAATAATATTTTTAATATTATAAATACTATGGTTTGGATATCAAGTAAGAATATATTCATATGATATGAAATTCATAAAAAGTAAGAAGATATAGAAATATTTTCCCTTATATAATTTGTATTATAGGTCTTAAATGAAATATTTTTATAGATAGATTAAATGAATTTATTTCAAAAAAAAATAAAAAATTATATGAATTTTTTTCAATATTCTATATTTTGAATATAACAATATGTAATAGGGAGAGTGTATACTTCAAAAGGAGGGAAATATGAAGAAATTGAGAGTATCATTTTAATGAAACAAAACATATAAACTTTTAATCCATAATTATTGAAACATGGAAAGTAATATATTGATAATCAACTGATAATTTTCAGACATACATTAATTTTTTGAGATAAGATACATAGGTGAAGATAGATAGTTGAGATTAAATACATGGGAATGTTAATGTTTTGGAAGGTAAATCCATATGAATTTAGTAATGTATGAGATATTATCTAGTAAAAGCGTGAATATTTAAAAAGGATCTTTAAATAATTATAAATAATTGAATATAATAATATGATGATATTATTGGAAAATATATGTAAAACATATAATATGTTTGATATGAAGTGGTAACATAATTTAAAAAGAAAATAATTGTGATAGAGAACCTACTATAAATTATTTAAGGTATGAAGTAATCTTAAATATTTGAGATTAGTTAGAAAATAACCATGAATTTACAATTATAAATAAGTATTAGATTTATATAATAAAATATATAAAATATTATTGAATGAGTATTATACAAAGAGATATAATCCCAAAGTGAAGATTTATAGAGAACCCCTTTCCAACATTAAAAGAGATGGGAAAAGAATATTTCAATTCAAATAATGGCATATTATCTCACCCAAAACCACATATGAAATAGAATATTTTATGCCAAAACAAGAATATTTTATTAATTTGTAAGAAGTTTATAGTCTTTTCAAGAGTGAACCATAAAAATGGATGAAGAATAATAAACATACCTATTCAAAATCAATTTTTAGTATTTTTTTTAAAGCCACTTTTTGGGTAAGTGGTAACCATACAAAGAGTGCCACTAGCAGTACATGAATATCTCACATCCACTTAAACCAAACACACACATTCAAAATTCCAAAATTCATTATACAAATTTCAATAGACAAAATTAAAAAAACCCACCATATCAACCTCGAACCACGAGTTAACCCACTTCTAACCACGCACCATAATCCATATCCAGGGGACCTCAAACCAAGGGAGATAGTCACATCACTACCTTCTATTAGTGTCATCATCATCTCCATCCTCACCACCATAGAAGTATCCAATATTGCCAAGACTAAATGGTAAATCCTTCAAAATAAACATATCAATTTATGATAACATTTATACCCGTTATACCATACATATATTGGAACAATTTTTGGTTTTTGGAACATTTTTATTTTATAAATAGACATAAAATCCATATCATTTTACTTTTATATAATTTGGAACATTTTATCAAATACCATTAATGATCACCATTATATCAAAATGATATAAGAACTGTGGACCAAACAACCCAAAATCACTAACTAGAGATGGATATTCTAATAAATAAATGATATATAATAATAAATAATTATAATATACATAAAATTAATAAGGTTTTTGGATTCAGTAGTTAACATATATAATTAATCTATTCATAATGATATAAGAGTATCCCAGAATGTTGAGGCTTGATGTAAGGGTACTCCCTCACATTCCTTTTTCATTTAGTTTATACACTCTCTTTATCTCTGTTTATCCATATCTTATTTAAATATTCTTCTTATAGAATCTATATATATGCTTCCTTAAAATTTGAATCATAATATAATATAATTACTATATTCATATTTAACTATAAAATGATTAATTATAACCATAGAAAATGGAGGTAATATTTTCTTAATAACATAATTATGAATGCCTTTTATACTAACCATGAATGGATATTTGTTAAAAAAATCTGATTGTAAAACTTTTTTATATTATATATTTTAGTAGACTAATATAAGTTTATTTTTGATATGGAATTTTATGTTCATATTATAAAGTGGAAGAATATGAATAAATAAAGGTATTCAAAGGAAACACCATGATTAGAAGTTCATTACCTCACTATTTGGGATGACACCTTTGCTAATCAAGTTAGGCCATCAAAGCGTTGTGTTGGATGATACAAAAACCTCTAAATGTTGTCTAAGAGTTATTTGGGACATAATTAGATAAAAATTTTGAAATATAAGAATCCAAATGGGTGAGATGAAGTGGGGTGGTGAGGTGTGGTATTCGTAGGAGGGGCAGGTTGATTATTTTAAATAAAATATTTTAATATCAAATTATTTCCAAAAATAGTGTTAAAACATATGATTAATTATTATGGGGCTAGTGATTTTATATTAAATGGGGTGTTATAACATTAATCTAACATCTAGAAACCTAAAAATGCATCTTTATATCAATATTACCAAATAAGGTACTTTAATATTCACCTATATATTTTAATATTCAACGAATATACCAAAATTACACCATTACCTAATTTTGATGTTTTGATTCCAAAGATGATATTAATTTTACCCAAATAAATTTCATAACATTAATTTTTAGTTTTATTATTAAAATTACTATTTTTTTAAATATTGTAAAACATGTTTTATAAATATTTTCACTTATACATGCATTATGTTACACTAATTAGTCATTTATTTCAAGGAAATATGATGAATATAGAATAAATTATTCAATAAAAAATATAAAATTATTAAATTCTAGGATGTTTCATTAAAAGGAAACCACACACATACCCCCAATCCAATAAGGACATTTCACACCCCTACAAGGGTTGACCCACTTCGCAGCCGTCTCATTATAATATTATGACATAAATTCCCTATGGCTTGAAGCTATTAAATAGATTGAAGGAACCTTTACCATGACTCCAAAGCTAATTCTTACATCTTATGTTGTGTAAACTTATACCTAGTTCGGTACCACTAAATATGACATCTCCCTTATAACCACTACTTCACCTCCTATTTCATAGGCCATAAATCACATAAATATCAATCCCAAAGAGTCTGATAGGGTTTGAAACATGGTCATATGAAAAATTTCTAGGTTAATTTTCCACTCAGGTAATCCCCCATCTACATAATAGTAAATATTATTTAAAATGATAATTAATTATTTTCCCTTATGGTTATTTTACTACGCCAACTACCAGATTACTATTATAACAACCAAATTATGATTCTAATGTCCATGTTATTATTCTAATAGTCATATTTCCTAATGTTCATATAAAATTACACATCCTATAAATACATCATATTTACATGATTCTTTATTTATTCCATTTTCTATCAAAGTTTTATATAGTTCATTTAAAATATTCTAATTTCATTTCTAATATTTTTCCCTTTTTCATGGTGTTTTCAATGGGTCAAATATTTCATAGATACTAAGAACCTATAGATGTTTAAATTCTTGTTATGTTTATTTATTTATTATCCCATTGGACAAATTTTAATTTTATGGACTGTATTTATACTTCATATTTTATGTTGAAGAATAAAATTAATTATTATTTCATTATATGTTATATTATTTTATTTATGGTTTTATTTTGTACATAAATTAATATTTGGTAGAAAAAATGTATATAATAAAAGACACAAATTATTTGATAAATATGAAATTAAATTATATATTAAAATATTTAAAAAATTAAACGAAACTCATTTAATATTTTTATTTTGAAATAAAATTAAAAAAACTATTTGTTGAAAATATGGGTTGTTTCATTCTGCACACGTAATGAAACTCTGTCCTCTAGATTTTTAAACATTTATAAACACATTTCAATGTTTTATTTTATTTTTAAATGTTAAAATACTACGCTGTGAAATCATTTTAAACATTAACTATGGTAATGTTATAATATGACTCTATATAAATGAATTAAAATTTTAAATCTTATATGATCATACACATTATACTTAAACTAGTTTTCTAGATGTAATCGATAACTATCTATGACTTATAAAAAATATTTTACAATTCTAATTCCCCAAAAAACCAAACTCTAATCTAATAATAAAAGTGACACCCTAAAACCCAATCTTTTAGATCAATCATTATATTTGCTTACTTTTTTCACATAACATTAAAATTACAACTAACTAAGAAGATGAAATGTTTGGTTTCTAGATGAATAAGGTACATAATAAATCATAAAAAAATGAAATACCATAAAATTTAATCAAGACCATCACAAAATGAAACTTATATACCGATTATAATATCTTCAACTCTTACAATAACTTATGGGCATAAATTAGGGTCAGGGTGAAATAAAAAACCTAGTAAGGGGATAATAAAAAGGAAACATGAAAATAATAAGAAATTGGAATGTAAATAGCAAATTATGGAATAAAATTAGATCATAATATAGCAAAATCATATGCACTAACATAATTTAATGGAATAATGATATGAGATACCTAGATATTATTTAACAAGGCATGGTGTCATAATATAAAATATTCATGAATATTAGTAATGAAATCCTGAAACATGGATGTTTAGGAATGAGTTATATACATAAAAAATTTCATCATAAACATAAGTCATGGATCTGTTCTAGGGAATCTTAACATAAATTGAAAAGTCCATAAACCATGCACTATTTAGAATATCTCATGAGTTATATACTTTCCGAATGCATTAGAGGTCTGTATAATTCTAGGAAATTTAGTAACACCATAACATGAATATTCATATGTATGCGACATAGAATAAAAATATATATGATTCATAAGAATGATAACCCATGAAAAAAGAAATGGGTTATAGATCAAATTCATATACCATAGTCATAGGATTATAAATCAACAAATCGTGTATGTATAAAAAAATAAAAATAAAATAAAAAATATATTTCAAAGAATATAGAAATCCATGAAAAAAATAATATACTATTAATGATAGAGATTAATGTGAGTGAAAGAGAATAAATGTTGTAGCCCGAGACACCCCAAGGGTGGGGGGTGAATTAGGTTGTTTCCCAATTAACACTTTTAAGAACTCGATTGTCTCCCTTATAGATATATCTCCCAAGTAAGATGAAAAAAGTAAAATATATTAACTATTTTATTTCCACCCAACCTCAAAAAATACCAAGCTTGAATAAAAAATGTAAATCATGCACAAGAAGTGTGAAATTTACTTCATTCACGATTAAGATCTAAACCAAGTATCATACTCCAACTAGATTTCGATGTACTAGGATGTATTACTACACACTGAAATTATTATAAAAAGGTTTAGGAAAAGTGAACCACTGATTCTAGGGTGACATCATCATACTCTCCTTCATGAATAAGTGGTATTATTTTTCAAAATATTCATTTTAAACACAACCTATTAGACTTGTTAAGGGCCTACTCCACAAAATATATTCTCATAACATCACATAATATGTTGCAGAATATAGTGAACTCACAATGCATAATATTTTCAAGGTTCATCTAGAATAGATTCCACATTGAAATGATTGATTTATTACACTAAGAACAAATTCTTCCATTATATTCTCAAGTGGATAAAAACAAGGACAATCCAAGGCATATAAAATTAGAGTGCCACTATACACTGGCTTTTAGAGTCCAATTAGATGAAATACTTCACCACAAAAAGTGTGATCCAAATAATAAAATATTTCCTTAAGCTCCAAGCCCCTTTTATGATATTTTATGATGATCCCAATCCATGAAAAAACTTGATCAATCTGATATAATTATGTATATTTGAAGTCTGTACATCCAAATATTATTCATAAAATTGTCATTTTTCATTCTTAAATATTCATATTTTCTATCGATATATTGCTACTTTACATATATAATACTTAGTTACACAAGTCCCTTCAACATGGATGGATAAAATCCCTGAAGTTTTACATATAGTATTTGTATGATCTCTCTAATAATACTTCTCACATTTCTAATTAATAACTATTTTTTTTAAATTCATAGATTATTGTGAATTTTATTTTCCATATTTAAAAACATAAACACTTTTTAAGTCTTGGATTACAGGAAATTATCTCATTCAAACATGACAGATATTTTCAATTTAAATTTTCATTCAAAATATCATTAAAAATAAAAAGTTAAATCTTTTATTTTAATTCATAAATAATTATGATATTTTTATATTATAATTCCATAAAATATGTAGTGTTATTTTTAATTGAATTCTACAAGTTCATGGAACTATAAAGAGGGTCCCTTGGGTCATAAAATCTTCTCAACATCCCATTTTTTATAGAGTTTCTCGTATTTTCATATCTACTGTAATATTAGATTCGTTCTATGGGACAAAAAATATGATCTCCTTGATGACGCATCTGTACTACAAGGGACTCATCCATTATAAGGTATGAATCATTAAAAGTCCCTAATGAATCATCTAATATAGGTATTTACTCATACATTATCTAGTTTGACTCATCACGAATCAATTTTTACACATCCAATGATAAAATTTAAACTTGTGAAATCTACAAAGACTCCTTCGAACAAGGAACTCATTCAATTTTTTCTTCAGATCCAAATTCCATAACTATTTAAACTCAATTAAACCCCTATTTAGTTAATTCATATGCCTTATCAACCATAGAAAATCAATATCATGATAACAAAAAATTATTCCAACTATCTTCTAAATTTTTCCCTCACCATTGGATGATATCTTCATTATTTCTGATTCTTTGTCTTTATGAACCTCATCAAATTAAACATTTTATATTACAAACCATATATGACATCATTTTTTCATTCTATAAATAATTAAATCACCCTATGAAACATGTTACGGAAAAGTTTTTATATCCATAAATACATTTTACCAACTTGAAAATCAACAGAAATAATCACCACACATATATGTCACCTTTTCGTAAACATGTCCATGAAATAACACCCAGGTGCATCCTCAAACTCCATTTCCATTTCACAAGAAAGCGTATCCTTTTATATTAAAAAATTCTTATCAGAATATTTTGACATCTATTTCATAACCCAAAGGCATCCTTATTTATTTATAAAAAAATAAATTCATGTAACAGTCACTTCAATATCCCCTTTAAATTTGTTGTTAATACCACCACATACTTCTCATATCAATATGTGTGATTCTATATCTCTCCCATAGATTAATAAATTTAAAAGATATATAGGGGGATTATCATATTATATTACATATCAAAGAATATTTTTATCTTCATTTGATCAAGAGTAACATATAGATCCAATTTTAAAATATGAATGACACCACAATAATTTATTTTCAATGAAAAACATGTTTGACACTCCATGTCTATGTGGGGTAACCTAACATAGAAAATAATAGTAATTTTACCAAATTTACCTATGTAGTCCACAAACTCACATGCATGAGACATCAACTTTATTTCTCATTTTAATAATTTTAACAAAATATTTATTAAAATAAGTGTAACATACACTCAACTAAATAAACCCATAAAAATGGTCAACTACAAGATATAAAATCTCCTATTAAACTAAAAATTCTATCCCCTCTCAATTCAAATTTACACATAATTATAATATAATTTTGAGAATGTTTTCATACCTCAACCTATAGTTTTATTAATTACTATAAATAAATTCCATTTTTCAAGGAATAGTGGTTTGGACAACCTTATTTCATGTTCTCTACCCCTCAGGTGATGTAAAAAACCTCTCATCCTCATGGAAGTAAAGAAAATCCATGGATACAGACTTATTTTTTGTAAAAAAGAGATAAAATTCCTACTTAACTTTCAATTAGATACTTTTTATAAAAAAAATAATTTTTGGTTATAAATTATGGATGGAAAAATTAGTTTCACATTAGTAGTAGAATGTAAAATATTTCTCTCTCAATGAAGAGCTTTTTACTCTTCCTAAAATATTGTGATAAGAATTATCTAAACATTATATTTTTATTGAGAGTCTTAATAGGTTGGGTTATAATTTTCATATATTGAAATACTTCCCTATGTGACGAATTTTACTCCTTCTCAGTTATGATGGAAAATTATTTTTATATAAATTAAATCTATATCAGAAATAAATATTCTTGGGTTTTTAAAATTTTCAAACAATATTTAATGCCATTCCTAGTCTATCCACACCAATCACATAGTTTTCCTTGATTTTTTTTGATTAACTCTTATAGAAAACTTATCTTAAACAACAAATTCTTTATGTGTAACCACTTTATTTCCTTTATCAATATAATTTATCTCATCATTATCCATTTTAATATTAATCTCAAATTGTTATGTACATACCATTATGAACTTTTTCCTATCATTCTATAATTAATTACGACTGTAACATTGTTCCTTTGCAGTCTAGAGAAAGTATAGCATTCCCCATTTTGTCATGTGAACTTATTTGCCATTAAAAATATAGTGAAAATATCCTCATAACATAGAAAATAATACCTCATCTTTTTCACCTTATTTCACACATCTACCACATAATATATTTAGATAACAATTTAATTTAGATAGAAATATTTAATGAATCATTGGCATCATCTAGCTTTTTCTGAGAACCAGACATCATTTTCTCCCCATAGCCCCCCTTGTTTCCTGAATCATATATAAAAATGAAATATTAAATTATAAAGAGTAGGTTTTTTTTCCTTACCATTCATAACACTTGTAAAATCCTATGAATTTTTTTATTCCACAAAAATTATCAATCTATCTATAAATCCATATGGGCTATCATCCTTATTTTTTTTAATGGTAGATTCATTCTTCTTAAAAATTTCCTATCTCAAATTTATGTTGATGTGTGGTAGAGAATCATTCATTTTTCTTCTTTGTATAAATAGTTCATACATGTTTTTATCACCAACACTATTAAAAATAATCAATTTATTTTGATATAGAATATTTTTATATTTAAATTTCATAGATAAAACCTTAGTTTCTCCTACTTGAAAAGATTAAACTTTAAACTCATCATCATTTGATAAGTATTCTTTTATTATATTCAACACATATTTAGCTCTAAGATAAATGAATTGTATCCTAACTATATCATCATAAATGCTTTCCAAATAATCATTAAGATATCTCACCATCTTTTCTTGCTCAACTATATTTAATTTTTTTATATTGATATGATCAATATAGATAGCTTATTTCTTTATTAATTTTTCTTTTAATCATAGAATTTTTTTTCTATATAAAAATATTTCTCTACTCTTTCTTGAGATGTGAATCTACTAAAGAAAATATTTTATCTAATATTTTAATAGGTGTTATAGTTCTATTATTACTTCTCTATTATCACCACACGAGCTATCAAATCCTTTATCAACATGATCAAAGAAATAGAATTCATCATAAAATTGGTTTCTTAAAGATTCATATTTCTCCTTCATTTTCATAAAACTTCTTTTATTATATATATATATATATATATTATTTCTTGTAGTTTTTAAACTTTTTAGTTTTCTCATCCTCTTCATCTGAGTCCGATCCTTTAGCCTTCTTCTCTGGTTATTTAAAAAATGATCTATTTCATTATATTTGAATCAACATATTGTTTTATTTACCCTTCCTTCTGATTTTTATTCTTGAATTTACTTTATATCAGTGATTTTATTTATAGATTTATCATCCCCATTATAGTCATCAAAACCATTATATATTTCATGTTTATGTTCTTTGATGTTTTCCTTTGTTATCATCTCAAAATACATATCATATTTTTCTTCCTTATTGAATGTTGAAATTTTTATTTAATAAGATATGTGAATATTTAGAATCTATTTCAATGATAATTATTCCCTATATTATAAGAATGAAATTTTTGGATTAAATATTTCGTGATAATTTCTTATTTTATATTTGAAAATGGGGGAATTATCTAAATGTTTCGGAATCCAGCAGATATCACCCATAATCTAATTAATTGATGAAAATTAGAATTTAATATTCTCATAATCATCCTCATTTTTATAATCAAATTATCTCCTATATATTTTTATTTACCTTTGTTTCCTTTGATATTTTTCATTATAATTACTTCTTAATTTCTTCATAATATCATCTTCACTCTGATTCCCCAGGATCTCTATGTCAGTTTTTTATAAAATTGATACATAAAATTATTTTTTTATTATCCATCAACTAAAAAATTTCTTTTATTAATGAATGACATAAGGGGTTCCTTAGAAATAGGTGTAAAACATATTGTTGCAGCATCTCTTACCTCAAGGTTGAGTGATAAATGATAGTGAAACAATATATTCCTCATCTTGTGGTAATTCTTTCCACCAAAATTGGGGACACAATGACTATTCAAAAACATTTACTCTCTATACTAAATAAATTCATGTTTATTTAAGTGCAAACATTGATTTTCTATAATACCACTAGTGATTCCCAAGATTTGATTAACCACCAGGGGGTGAATCAGTAGTCCTACTTTATGAATTATTAATTTTGAACTCAACCGTTTTTATGTTTTTATATTCCTTATCCAATTAATATACTATCTAAAACTCACCTTGTATGCATAAAAATATATAAAAAAACAAAACATAGGATTTAATAGGTTCTAACAGAATATCCAACTCATTATCATGATTGGTTATTCCCTAAAATCAAATATTCATCCACTATATTCCTATGTTGTTACAGCCAAGGACCATAGCAATACTATTAAAAATATTCGCACTATATTAAAACATCCAATATACAACTATAATTAAAAAATACACTAAAAAGTATAATCCAAATAATAAAATATCATCTTCTTATGAAGTCTGATTTTACACAAAATTATGATGACTCCCTCCATAAATAGACACAATAGAACCAATGTTCTCATGTACACATAAATTATGCAGGTATATGTCTTCTTAAAAACTCTATCCTCTAGATAACTCAGATTTTAAGATTTTCATATGATATTAACCTCATTCACTCTTTGAATACATGGGCTTATAGGTCTCATTCTATTTAGATGGGTCCCAACCGCAAACATCTATTCTATCATTGATAATATAAAGTATCAAGCTTTTATATATTCAGAATTCTTGCATTCTATGTTTTTTAGTTCTCTTTTCCATCTCCGTTTCCCTTTCTATGTATTACCCAAAAAACTTTTTTATTCATAGATTATCAGGTATAGTGTTTTACATATTATAAAATATGGAAAATATAAAAAGTTTAAGATGGAGTGAAATATTCTAAATAAAATCAAGATGATATTTATTATTTATATTTTCTTAAAAAAATAAAAATTTCAAGTCTTATATTTCTTTTTAATTCCCAACGAATCAAGTTATTTCCATCTTATTCTTCCTCCAAAATTAAAACTTCTATTTCTATTTGAATTCTCATGACCCCGACACCAGAAGACTAAAATCGGTAACCGAAATGTGGTGTGTAATTTTTTTCATAAAAACAGGCATAGAAAAGGAGGAAATTTCCCATCTTGTCCCAATATAGAGTATTGTCTCAGTTAAGGTTCTTGTAAAATTAGATGCTACCGATGTTCTTCTTCTAAAAACATGGCAGGGTTAAACTTCAACTTGGTGTCATCACAAAGAGTACATAAGTCTTGAGAACAACAACTACAAACCTGTAAAACATATATTTAAAAGTATGGTGAGCATAAAAATGACTAGTAAGGGGTTTAAAACATTTGGAGAAAATTAAAATTTAAAATAACCACCTCAAAAACAAACATAAAACAATTATTAAGAGAGATATTTAACATTTTGAGGAACACCATCAATATTTTATGCGGTTACTTGTAGAAATTTTTCCAAAATACCAGTTTCATAAAAGATAGATGTGCGTTCTACAAAACATGAATCAAAGTGCCCATGTGTATTTAAGAAATGCGATGTGAATAATTCCTAACTTAGTCAAGCCAATTCAAAAAGATTTTTTATGTGTATAAGAAATCATATAGTGATTCATTATAGCATAAAAAAATATTCATATGACATTAACATTAGATACTCTTTCCTTGTATAAATTTCCATTTACACACTTGATTTTGCCTTATGGTCATAAAAGATTTTTAATTATGGATCCACAATCCATTGGTTAATCATTTAATATTCCATAGTGAGAAAATGTATAATGATGCAATTTGTCAAGGCCTTATTCCAAGATTGTATGGGTAAAAACCCAACATAATTGTGGTTAACTACCACACATGTTTGTGAACAAAGCAAGCATCATGTTAACACATCATTTCACTTAACTCATGAGACTTCATCACTTTACACAATTCATTGGAGCACAGGATAATTCTAGGAACACTCATCACGTCATTTCAAGTCCAATACATTCCTCATATGTCTTAATATGGTCTCATATTCATAAGGTCTTATTCTTACATTATTATTCTATAATCCTTTTCACATACATGTTCATAACTAAAATAGATCATGCCAAAAATAACTGGACATGTTAGCTTTATATTAAACTGTGACATGTATGAACATACTAAATCACATGTAATAAGAACTAGTATGCATAAAATAATGATTGTCACATGAAATAACAACTCTTTCATTTAAACTCATAAGAATGTGGACTTTTCTAAACTATGTTGATATGTTTTGGCTTGGAAATAATCATTTGATCCATGAAATTTAAATTATTATATAAAATATTAAAACATAAACTTAAAATACCAAAGGAATTTCTTGTAAAGAAAAATTAAATACATAGCATGCATTATTTCCTATGAAGTGTTTATGCATAAAAGAAATATTTAAACACATGAGATCATGCATGAATGTACATTTATATTTGAACATGAAGAACCATCATACCAATTACTTGAGACACCAAATTCGAAATGCATTTTCATTCTTGTAAATTTGATAATTATGGAAAAAATGTTTATATATACATAAAGTGTGTATTTGGGATCTGCACAACCAAAAATAAAATTTAATATATACTTGAAATTATTGTTGTCTTCATAACAATGGTTTAATTTGATAAGGACAGGTTTTGTGAAACCCGAGTTATAATATATTTATATAGCCATACATACATTAACTAAAAATAAGGGTATACTTAAAATAAGAAAACATGGGGAACTAGACCACTTGTATGTAGTTTTTGTTTTGAAAACAACACTTAAAAACGAAAGATCACCCTTCAATGATCATAACCTGAAATGGTTTGTTGTATACATAAATATATGAATATATATACTTTTGTTTTGAAATTATGAAATAGATTTAATGTGAAATTATATACATATATATATGTATAAATCCTTGAGGAAAATAAATTAGTTATGAAGGGTTTGTATATGACATTTGAAGCATGAAACCTCTTGCATGTATTGTGTAATTAAAACATATTTAGAAAACTCAACGTGAGTTATGTTTTAAAAGTGATATGAAACCATATATATATACGTATGGACCCATATATACATATGGATAAAAGAGTTTTACAAAAAGGATGAAAACATAATAGGTTGATCCCTTACCTGAATTCGAGTGTGTACGACGGATGGGTAGGAGCTGTTTTCATGTCAAGAGGAAAAAACCCAGTGATTTCAGGTGCAAGAAAACAAGGTATATATAGGTGGTATTTCATATATTTCATATATATAACGTATCATAAATATAATATAAACAAATACTTGACCGAAATAAAATTACCCAACATGTTTATTAAGAGAGAGATCGAAGAAAACAAGGTTGATTATAATACATATATATATACAATGCTTGTGAAAAACTATACCAAATAAAAAGAAAGTAAGCTCAAAAATAAATAACGTAAAATAAAAGAGATCGGGGAGATCTTTAGAGTATAATTCAAGGTCATGAGGCCAAGAATTAGAGGGGGAAACAAGATAGTGGAGAAGATAAAAAAAGAGAAGAAGAATGTACTAGTGGGTGGCCATTTGTTTGAGCACAACGGGGAAGACAAAGCAGAAGAGAAAATTGGGTGAAATGGAGGGTTCAGATTGATTGATTCTTGATGGGATTGATGGGAGGATTCCGTGGGTTTTAAAAAAGAAGAACGGTCAAGATTGGATCTTAAATCAGATCAGATGGATAAGGCAAATTGTGGGATTTAAAAAATGAGTGAACGACTGCGATTAGACTCCATATAGATCCGACGGTCGATAAAAAGTACTGTAGTGCTCCAAGGTCACATGGGATTAGAAGCGAGATCGGGATCAACGGCCTGGATCGCGCGCGACGTGATCCAACAGCCCAGATCAGATTTCACCCAAATATTTGCTTCCCACATCGAAACAGGGAGACGTGCAGGGTTTATTTGTAAGCATAAGGCTCTACTACACACCTCAGAAATCACAACACACACATAATGGGGGCCTTACACATGGGATCCCACTTCCCCGCACACCCACAGGCCTTGGCCAACCTAAGCTCTATAGTATCTTCACAATAGCAGTGGCACGCGCTCTTAATCTCCCATACACCCATCGGTGTACCCATGCTCGGCCGAACATGGCTTGGGTTGAGGGCCATGCTCATCCAACCTGTGTGTGCCACCTCCCTCAGCCTAACTATAAAGGGCTAGCCAAATGGGTTAAAAATTATTTATTAACACAAATTTTCAAAATGAACATCTAAAAAAATAGATTATCCTTCCATAAAATTTGATTTATTTATATTTTTACACAAACTAAATTTCATAACTATTAATTAAAAAAATTTAAAATGTTATCAAACTCAAAATCAATATACAAACTTTTATTTCAATTAATGTAAAAAAATATACCAAAACTTTATGATTTAAAAATGTCATGTTTCCGAAAGATAATTTCAATTAAATAGGTTCAACAATAGGATTTTAAAGCACTTAATTACATAAAAAATTTCAAAGTGATTTTATAATAAGAAAAATATTAACAAATTAAGTTTAAAAGAAGAAAATATATGTAATTTTTATACAGGTGATCAATTCATAAAACCATAATGTCTAAATATTTGGAAACATTAAAGAAAAGTTCGTGAATTAAGTTTAGAAATCATAAAATATAAATAAGAGTTAATGAATTTAACGTATATTCACATTCTTCAATATTCATAGTCAATTAAACAATAATACCTGATGGCTATAATTATAGCCATTCTAAACTCCATGGGTACTCAAATGGCAACGGTTAAATTTTAGGACTTATAAATACTCGATTAGGGTATTCCAACTCCAAACACCACGACACAAAAGATGGTTCTCTTCATCCCCCTGATGCTTAGTATGATCACTGTGGTTCTGGTCATAATGTTCTTAGTCATGGAAGATCCAAAGGAAATCCACATCTTTCTTGGCATGTTTGTGGTGATGTGGGGTCTACTGATGATCGTGATTGGCCCATTTATAGGAATTTTAGGTTAGTTATGGTCCTTAGGCCTTGTTCCCATGTACCCATAACCAGTGTAATGAATGAATAACAATTTTTGTGTTTTATTTTGTAGGTATTTCATATAAAAAAGAAAATTAAGCCAATAGTAATAATTAAAATTATCATTACTACAAAAATCATTTTTGGGGTGTCACATGAATTATCCATATACAATGCACTACAACATAGAATCTTGCACTATGGTCATGGAACTAATCTCAACATACCATTTTATTTTTGGAATTCTAAATATTTTCAAATCTTCAATAATTTCATATTTTCTATAAAGGACTAACTCATTTGAACTACATGCCGACTCATCCAAACACCTAAGGACTAATCCAATGTCTTGGATGACTCATTTCATGACTCTGAAGACTCATCAAGATTTGGTAATGAAACATATAAATACCATATTAATTGATATCAAATTCATTTTGGCTCATAAAGACTCTATTTTTACTCATATGATGTTGCAATTTACTTTTCCAAATTCTAGAAAGGGAGATCTAAGATAAAGAATTAATTGATTTCTAATTCATCTACGAATTCCAGAACTCCATTAACTCAAATCATAAACTCTCCAATTTATTCATATGGCTTCTTAGAAACTCAAAATAAACATTAAAATAAATAATATTTGATCATATTATAAAAAATTATACTTTAACCATTGGATGATCTCTAAATAACTTCAAAAACATTTTATCTATGAATCTCGACCCACTAATTTTTTCTATTTTTAAAATATCAAAATTCATTAATTTAAACCATTTACATCACATAAATATTGTTTTGATAAATGTTATGTACAATTTTTCTTCATCAAAAAACACATTTCATTGTTTATAATATCCACACAAATAATCATCACACTTAAATGTCTATTTTTCATAAATATTCATGATTACAAACTATATGATGCAGCCTCAAAATCTTTATCCATTTCACATGATAGAACCTCAACTTCTCTTAAAAATTATTATAAACTCATAATTAAATTTAATTTAGAACAATCATAAAAACACCATATTTGATAAAACTAAAATTCATATATTGAGAATGTTACTTCAAAGAATTTATAGAAATAATGGTATATTACTATTCAGTGTAGATCACTAAGATACTAGGAATATTTGTCTTCCAAACTAGTGAAATTATAAGGATAACATATTATAATATCATATTATTAAAATTAGATTATATCAAGTCCTTTTAGGGTGTTTAGTCTTGTCTCTTCATTATCAAAAACAATATGGTAAAATCTTCTCTATATGATTATTTAGTCTATAACATCCAAATATCACTACAACAATACTCCTCTTCTCCAGATGGAGATAATTATAAATTGGAATTACCTTGTTATCAATATTATTCATCTACATATAAGAGAAAATGTTATTATTTTCTCATGAAATTTATTTCTTTAATAAAAAAAAGATATAATCAATTTCACTTCTCCATTGCTCTCTAATTGTTATTTAATCTATGAAAAAATAGACGATTAATATGTTAAGGCTCTAATATTCTTTACTATCATATTTGAAAATGTAATTATCCTCCACTATATATTCTATAAAAGTAAATATTCAATTACATCAATTTTTTTTATAGTAGTAAACTCTCACACTTCCTCAACAATTTTCATCTGTCTTCTTTATTAATATTTTTATAAACTTTTTACACTTATCACTATTATAGGAAGTCACCATGTAAACTCTTCTAAATGGTTTAAGTCAATGCTTCAATCATCATTCCCTTTTATATCATTACAATAATTCAACAAAATATAGATTAATCTATATCATACAATGAATCCTTATTTCATGGTATGTTAGGTCTTAATGATTGCCCATCGATTTCCTTCTTCTCAATACAAACATCAGCACCACGGCATAGAATATCAACATCCTCAGCATATTTAATACCCAAGAGAAGATCCATTTGAATAATTCCATACCATCCCCACATTAACATTTCATCTTCTACATGGTAAACCCAATACTGACCATGTTTTAGATAACTAATAAAGTGTTCTATAGTTTCCCACTTAATCTCTCATGTAAGACCTCAAAAACAACCAAAATTCTTATAGTGTACCTCCCCATTTCTCATATTGGTTCTTGAAATCCCCCTTGATTTCCACAAGTGTGTGGTATTTTTTTATACATCATGACTTATAATATTATGTGTCCATAAATAACTTCTCATTTTTCTATCTTTGAGTCTCTATGTAATCCATTCCTACATATTTTTCACCAAAATCTTTTAACCTTGACCAAGAATTCCCTAACCCTTGAGATGAGATTCCCTATTTTTTACTGGTTAATCTATAATGTGAAATTTTAGGAACCATGATGTTATTCATATATACATACCGTTGTGTAACTACCATGGGTATGGTTATTTTCTTCTGGATGTGGAATATCTATTTCATTTCCCAATAATCATAAAACTTCTATATAAATGTTCTCACATATAATAATATATTTACATTTTTTTAATTCCGACATATAAAATTACAATATCTTCAAAATTATTAGTGAAATGGCTTGAATTCCATTTCTATATCTCCAAGTCTTCATAAATTTCATATTTTCATCATGAATACCATGACTTCCATGATTCCCATAACATGCCTTCCAATATTGACCAATGATTCTTCCAATAAAAAAAACTAAGTTACACGAAATTTCTTGTATGATTGTTTCAAAATGAAAATCTTCCATATTTAAATTGAATATAAAATTAACACATCATATTCATTATATCCATTTCCATTCCCACTATGACTTATCCAAATTCACCACATCATGGTGAATTTTTGGGTGAAGGATTACATCACTAATTTTATATTATTCATCTCTTGATTAATTATTATTATATCTAACTCTATAATGAGAATTAATATACATGAATAATAATATTAAACATCATTAAACTACATTTGGATCAAAAATATTTGAGTTCGACATCAATTTTAAACATTCAAATCTATCATCACATCTTCACTCTTTAAAACATCAATAATTTACATATCTGATGTTAGTGAATAAATATTCATCAATAATAAAAATCCTTCATCTTAAAAATCAACCTTAAAAGAATCTACAATTGTTATTATCTACATGTACAAAATAAAACCTATTGATTATAACCATAGCCCATTGATTGTTTTGGAAAATACTATTGGGTGGATCCTCGATCTACTCTATTAATTTTGGTTTTTATATTTACAAAATCCTTAGAATTTAAAACATGCATTTAATAATGATGAAGATAATAATGTTTAGATATTAAATTATTGTAAAACAAATAATAATGTTGAATTAATAATTAATTTGTTAATCTAATCAGGTAATTTTTCATTCTTTATATTAGGTGGTCTTTTCTTGATTAATATTTATGTAATCACTTTTTCTATTATTTATTATTATTATTTTGATTATATTTTTTCATAATTTTTTTATAATTAAATTTTACCATTACGAATGTTTGGGATGATTTAATATACCTTAAAAAAAATTAGTTCTACCTTTATGTAGACTATAAAATTTTTCCTTTACCCTTATATAGATATGTATGAGTTACCATTACATAACATTAAGTTTTTTTAGTTTACCTTTATAGGAGAAAATAAGGACATTTACGTGGGTTTTAAATTACCATTACATATCATAGCTTTATATAGGAGAAGTTAACAATTAATTATGGAGCAAATGATTACAGATTCTAGAATTATCTGTTTTTTTAGTATCTTGATATTTTAATTTAATGAATGAAAATACTAATTATTTTAGTTGATGTTTTTCATTCTATAGACTCATATTAGTTAAGAAGAAACTATGTGGATTGGTTTTGAACTATTTTTGGAGATTTAATGTATATCTGTACATGTTTTTAATTCACAAAATATATTTAATATAGGATAATTATAATTTTGATGTGTTTAGAATTTTAAGAGTCTTTCTCGTGTGATTAAGGAATTTGTGAACCTCATTTAAGGGGTTTTAAGTGAATTGTTTGTTATTATTTTAAATATTTATTCAATTAAAACATATGTAACATATATTCATATTCCTTCAATATTCATGGTTTTGATTTTAATATTCATATATGATTTAGTTTTAAAAATAGAATAAATTCACATCAATTTAAGAAATAATTTCATTGATTTAAATTATTACATAAATTACTTTATTTTTATAAATCATTATTCTTCTTATGATATTAATTATACAAGATGGTTTTTATTCTTATATTAATAAAATAATTTAATGGGTACTCTACCTAATTATTTTATTTATTGATTTTATGATGAAGGATTGTAGTGTGGATAATATAGCTATTAAAATAGAATCTATTTAAATTGGACAAAATATGTTGATAGAGTTAAACATTTATGTGAGATGTGATATACCTAGATTTGAAGTTGTATAAAATGATATATTGTATTAAATTGATCCTTAAATATTGAAATTATTTTTCTCTTAAGGGATATTATTTTCCTTGAAGATTCATTATTATCATAAAGAAATTCCTTATACCTCTGTTTATATCACTAATGTTATTTATTCATAACTAACAACAGGCTTTGTAATGCTATGTGAAGTTGTCTTGGGATTACTTATTTCATTTATATATAATATGAACCATCCTTAAAATTCTTAGTCACAGTCTATTCCCATAAAAATTTGTTTTTGACCTGAAAATTATATGGGGTTTTGGGTTCTTAATCCATATGTGTGAATTTAATTCTACAATGGGAAGTGAATCCCATTATAGTGTACCTATTCTTATAGTGGGTTATATTCATCTATGTGTTTTAGAGTAGTGAAGAGTAAATGCTAGATCATGGTGATTTAAACTACAATAAAAATTAAAGGTTTTACCTTTTACTTTCATATATTTAATTACTATATATTTATCATATCACTTGTGGTTGAATTGTTTACTTATTTGAAAGATAACTTTTTTAAATTATAAATATATTATATTAATATTTTTATTGAAATAAAATTCACCCCCTCCTATCCATTTCTATTGTCCTTTTAGGAATTAAAAATAGTATCAAATCCAAATATATTTATATATTATTGTCCTTATTTTCTCATATTATTATAAATATCATCTTTTTAAGCTAATATTTTTATTATTGACTTAACCATCTAAGGGAATTATTTTTTTAATGATTGATTATATAGGGATAACGAATAGATTGAATCCATCATTCCCACTATACATTAATGAAAATAAAATTGATCAATGGGTGACCAAGATGGAAATTTATATAAAGATTAATGATATTTTATATTGGGATATTTTTATAAAACATTATGATTTACATAAATATGAACTTATAAAAATAATTAGAATAGATGCTGAGAAAGGTTTTCATAATTTCAATGTTATGAATATTACTTATCTCAATCTAAATTGAATCATTTTGGATGAAATATTTAGGTATTTTTGTGCTTTTGATATTTAGAAGCATCTTGTGAAAAATAGTTTTACAAAATAAAATAAACATCTGATAATTCATTTCATTTTAAAAAAAGTCATAAATACTAAAATATAATGGTCAAACATTAATATGAAGAACCAATTAAAAAATAAACAAGTAGAATGATGAGAATTCATTATCATGTGTAGAAGGAAGTTCTAGTTAAAAAAAAGATTATTCAAATCTTACATGTTTTGTGAGATGGAAAAAAAGGGAAACATTAAATTAAAATTTAAAATGCTAAAAAATAAATGGTATCATAAGAAGAATCATGAGAAAGTTATTTCTGAATTTATTTATTCAGAAACATATAATTAAAAATAAAAATATGAAAAACAAGACTAAACTGGTATTTTGGGTTTAATAGAAAAATATTTTAAATTAATAAATTCACATTATCATTCTAATTATACACGTGATCTCGATTAATACATAAGAAAATATTGGAATATTTATTTAAAATGAAGAATTAATAATATTTCTTGTTATATTTACTCTTTTGTTTTTGAAAATGAAAATATTAAGGTGTCATAAAAAACTTGTGCCTTTTTTTATGATCAAATAAATGAAATGACTAATATATATCTCTCTCAAGGAAAAAATTATTAATGTTTTAAAGTAGAAAATGATTTGTATCTTGAATTTAAAATATTAAAAAATTTTGATTATGAAATTTTGATTCTTAATAAGTAAAATAAAAAAAATAAAAGATATAAATTATTTAGAGAAAACAAAATTTATTTAATTTGTGTTTTATATGGTTAATATTGAAATTATTATAAATATATAAATAAATAATTTTAAAAATCGTAAAATATTACTTATAGTTCTAATAGATTTTCCTTGATGATTTTGAGTTTTCCCAAAAGTATAATTCAAATATTAAAATTGAGATTGAAATTTTGAATAAATATTTATATATGGAAATAGTAAAAATAAAAAATGTATTATAATCCTTTATTTAAGTATCATCGTATAAAATGAAATTCCTTAATGTTTATTTATTTTAATTGTATAAAGTGGTGATTATAGT
The DNA here is from genome assembly GCA_963277665.1 of Viscum album. Classification (NCBI taxonomy): domain Eukaryota; kingdom Viridiplantae; phylum Streptophyta; class Magnoliopsida; order Santalales; family Viscaceae; genus Viscum; species Viscum album. Next base: position 550,957,389 of record OY728148.1, read on the forward strand.
AATTATGAATATAATTTTTCATTAAAGTTTATTGAATTCATTCGATACAAAAGGGATTTATTATTAAAAAATGCTTTTCTAACTAAAATGATAAACATTTCATCAACATGGATTTATAATAAATTTTTTCTAATATGATTGGAACAAAAATAGCCTGGATACCAAAGTAAAATGGGGAATTGTTTTTATGGAAATCATTAATTCTTTATTTAATATATTTTGGGAATGATAACATAATCTTTAGAAATTCTATTTATCTTTTCGTCATGTCTATATAGAATATAAAATTTATCTTTTAAATGCTTGAAAATTAATATTTTTTATAATGTCTTCATTTTGTTTCTAAGTATTGGTAATCATTTTTATCATAGAAAAATCATTTTGTTTATTAAAAATCGGGAGAAACATTGTAAATCAAGTTGACTTAAAATTAAGGGTCCTATGGGAAACTTCTATTATAATGATGATACTTTTAGAAAGAAATGACTTGGTAATTGAGAAAATAATGAGAATGCCCTCCTGAGACTCTTGAGAAGCCATAAAATCAAAAAAACAGTACCCTATCACCATTTATGTTTTATTTCCACCCTTATGTTCAATAATCCCTTGAATTATATATATTTATATTATATACCAATGAAAATATACCTTATCTATGAGGGATATGTGCACCAAAGAAGAATCCATCTCATCCTCCTAAGGATTGATGTTATAAATTTTTAAAATGATACAACCATTGAGAAGGGACTTTTCCATATCATGAAGAAAGGTTCCACGCCCTTAATAATCACAATAACCCACCTATATTTATCTCCATTTGATTTTCACTATCTAATAACCTCTAATAATAACCATATTATAAGACCAAAAGAGTTAAGCTTTCTACCTCATGAAAGTCTATTTCTGCACACCCAATGTAATTATTTTGAACATTAAAATTAACTAAAATTGGATTAATATATTCTTTTAATATCATATTTTTTGTGGACCCTTATTCCTTGAATGTTCATATCATGAATGAATTTTCATCATGGATGAATTCATGTTCTTTATAAACTGGTTTGTTTGTTCAAATTAAGGTAGATTAAGTTAAGGGGTAGCTTCTTCATTTGACATTGAAAATGTATCAATTTATACACATATATTATGAATCAATTAAGGGGAGATAACATTGTTTAAATTAAAAAATATTACTAAATAAAGATACTTATCTTACATCTTTTTCAAGAATGATGAAATATCATTTAAATTTTAACAATCTTATGCTGAACAATTATATATGTATTTCAAACAAAGTTAAAGATTAAGGAAGCATAAAAGTTTTATTCTTGTTCAAATCCATTTGAACTTAATAATTTATATATGTTGACATGTGCATATTTTAATTTTGTAATTTTAAAATTTGGGGTTTATTTTTCTTTTTTATATTGTAGTAATCTAAATTTTTTTATCTTCTAATATCTGATAAGTTACTTGAATTTAATTAATCATTAATGTTTTATGAAATAAAATTATTAAGGGGAAGTTAATATATATCAAATAAAATGTGGGATTTTGGTATTTTAATTTGAGTAAGGTAGTTTTAATATTTGAAACAAAATTTTGTATACCTTCATAATTTTTAATCATAATTTTAAATCTGATATGTGAAATATTGGTTATATTCTTGGATGAGGATGGGGTTCTTTTAAATATTTATTTTTGAGTTTTGAATTTCATATATTCATAGCCCCATCCCTCCAAAGGTACCCTTATTAGGCTGAAAATTAATAAATGGATATAATATCCCATGAATCCGGCCTCCATTAGGTAAGAGTCTAGCAATTTGAACTAGGGGATTGAAATCCTTACAATGAGAGGCAATTACCTAATTAAACGTTTAAGGGGAAAGGGGGAAGATAAGGAAACACTAATGAAAATGATGCATAAATAAAATGAAAACCTAATACATAACGTAATGTCATAAAAAACTAAAACAATATCGAAATTCTAAATGTACATCATTTGTGATGACCACAAAGCTCCAACAGCTTCTGAATAGACCCATGAAATAGTAGTTCCCTTATCGATCACTAACCAACCCATATAGACCTGAAAATAGTTTATATATAAATAGGGTGGTTATAACATTTATATTACATAGAATCCTTATTATAACCTCACTAGGTATCACTCACCAAGTAAAAAATATAAATGTAAAGATACCAACTCATCACCTAAATAGGTACAGATATTTTTTCCCATCCTCACCAAGGGTCACTCACCAAGTAGTACATAAATGTGAAGAATTATATATAAATAATATATATATAAATGAAAGTGCAGTACTTCCAATTCCTCATAGGGTTTTAAGTATCACACCCCAATAACTCACGTACTATGTTCATCACATACATAAGTCATCTTGGATCTCATGAAATTGAATCCCAACTATTCTATATCTCATGTAGATAGAACAAATATCATTATCATCATCTAATATGTAACCAATTTTTTTTTAAAGAAAACCTATATAGATCATGTAAACTAATTATTCTTCAATCTATTATAGCACATGCATGGAAACCCATTGTAATACATATCAATCATAAGAGGATACATGTATGTGCTATAACCTCGATCATTTTCATCCCACACATAAATATATAGTATGAATAGAAGAAAACAAATATTATAGTAGTCTATACCCTATTCCTAATGAAATCCTATCCCATATATTCTCAAACACATTACTATATACAAAAAGAGAGTGTGGGAGCAGGATAATTCATCCATAAGTTCCCTTTCCATACTAAATATATAAGAAAATCCCCCACAAAAACATCTAGGTGTCAGTTACCCTATCAAAATTTGTGATGAATCATATAAAATTAGAAAATATTAATAATATCACGAATATCCATAATAAGAGAAACAAACTAGACTTATACTGATCGACTTCTATCATCACTTGACACCCCTGGCTACCACCACTATTGTTTAGATTGTAAAAATGCAAAAAAGAATTACGATTATCATCCTTATTAATCTTCACTTAGTAATTAAGATAACTCTAATCAACTATTTAATTATTTATAATTTTACTCTTTCTTAATTAAAACATCATTAAATATATCTTAATTTTTGTTCATTATACACCAATATAATTATTCATAATTAATTAAAACATTCATTAAATATAACATTCTTTAATAAGACACATGATTATTTTTATGATATAACATCCATGGTACTTAGATAACCCCATACAAAAATACCATGGGTGTCATTAATATGTAATCATTTATCATCTCTAAAAACCACAATGCCATATCCCATGAATTTACTTATGAATTCATTTACATTCAATAAATTCTAGATACTTTAAGACCCATACTAAGATACCAAATCAAGGATGAACCTATCATTTATAGAGAAAAACTATGTCAAGTAGTTGTGAAGCCTTTTTGATTAATAATATTAGGCAATCCAAAAAACAAAAAACGAATCAAGAAAGAATAAATAATATGGAATAGCTTTAAACTCATCCCAACCACCTCAAAGTCCACTCCAACACCATTAATATAAAATAGTAAACCCCTGAATCACTGATATCCACCACCACTACATAATTGAGTAATTCTTTACTGTTAATCATTTACATTCAAAGAACATTGATGTTCATAGTAAAATTATACGAAGTATCCATCAGTTAAGAGAATGGATGAAAACATCAAAATTATATTCAACACAATTAAATCATGGGGAAACTAAGAACATAAAACCAAGTATTTCAAAGATTTCATGACAGGAATAGAATCATTCAACCCCAACACATTTATCTTTAGCATCCAACTATTTTAATTACCATATTTAAATTAATTTATTATTATTCATTGATTCTTAGAAACAAGAAATTTATAATTACTTATATATAAATAAATATTAATCAATATAAAATGATTTTACTATTAATTCTATATTTCATGAAATTTAATGGAAGAATAATTATAAATTTACTTGCCTATTTCATAAATCATGGAATAAAAAATTAACATTATATTATTTCTCAAATTTCTATAAAATTAACCATGGTAAACACAATAATATCCATAACTATAATGTCGAACACCATATGGTGAAATAATATGCTATAAAAAGAAAATGAAAATAATTCTTAAGATCAAAAATCCTAAAAAAAAAATTCTTTATTTAATAATCATATTCTAATATTCACTAGTTTAACTCTATTATTACAAAAAAGAATAAATCATGATATTCCCAAAATTTATCTTTAATTTTGAAAAAGTAGTAGTCCCTTTACGTCATATTGAAGATCTTAGTGTTCACTAAAACAAATGGAAAAGAAAGTTAAAAAACATCGATTACCGATTATGTGGGGGAATCAATGATACCTAAAATATTATACCAAGATTAACTCTATATAATTAATTGATGGAAAAGATAAGAAAAATTGATTTTAAAAACCCACCATTACATAGAAATAGAAGAACATAAGAGAAAAAAACCAATGGAAAAGTGAAGACTAATATCATTTTTCTAAGACATGCTATCTAGATGATAGGGGATTATTCATTAAAAAGGGTGTAGAAAAAAACTTGGGAGAAGCCTTCAGGATTCTTAGGGTTATGAAGTAAATGATGGAAAATATATAAATCATAAGTGATTTCTATATTTATATTGGATGTAAAATGAAAAGACTATTGGTCAAAAACCCAGACCATTCCATAACCTTTATGGTTTTCACCAATTATACAGTATAGGGTAGGAGGATATTCCATAATAGTATCATTAAAATCATCCATTTGGAATTAATGACATAAATCCCCACATATCTATCCATTCCAAAAACGTGGCCAAACTTGATCTTAAAACCCATGGGAAACATCAGAACTCTACCCCATGACCCTACTACAATGACATCCAAAATTATAAAGATAATGAAAGCCAAACCCCGAAAACCAACTATGTATCCTCCACCTATATATTGAAAGATATATCTTTTAATCTGCACTATAACATATCTTGGTACCATGCCATATCCATATCTCAAGAATCAGATCCACCTGAAACCATAACATATCCTCCTCCATGCCATACTGACTAGTGATATGTAGAATATCCAACCCAACAATAGAACCAAAGGCTTCACTACATAGAAACAACCTATAGTTGAAATTTCATCTAAAAACCAACAAAAATCCTCAAAATTCCTCATGGAAATATTCGATGACATAAAAAGAAAAATGATGTGATCATGAAAAATTGGTTCAATAAAAATTATACCTATCATACAATTCATTCCCTTGATTATTTAAAAAAATATTAATGATGGAAAAAAGGATACTGAAAAGACACCTTGTGATATAAATCTCATGGAACATTCTACATCAAGGACAAAAAAAAACACATCAGAGGGACAAATATTATAAACACAAAACACCATCAACTATATCCTTAAATAAGGAAGGTTTTTATATATAATCTCAGTTTGTATCAATCAAACTACTGATAATAATAAGGATATTGATCTTTCATATGAGAATCCCACCTGAATGTGATATCCTCTAAACCATTGGGCTGCTATATGAAAAAATTAAAGAGAATAACATTACTAAAAAGATTCTGCCCCTGATGGTCTTGATTCCTGATTGTTCATTCATAAAAGGTCAAATTGCCTTTAACATCCATCTCTACCAAGATGATTACATCTAAATCATCATGAGGGTAACAAAGAACCAATGAAACAAGAAATAAATTATTCATTCATATCATCTATGGGGGAAATACTTACTTGAATACTACATCTCTAATATGTAATGAAACCTTGAAATGTCTAATGAATTAGTGAGAAATATTACCCTCAAGAATGAACCATTATCCCCCATGATGAGGATAATCATTAAATGACATGTGATCTGTGAAATTAAACTTCATAGGCCTCCTCATATGATAAACATAATACTTAGGCTCCCTTTATTTGTTTGAAGATCACATATACCTTATCTATCATTCTCTATGTCAATTTCGGCCAAATAATTATTCACTCTATAACCATGGTCCAAAATAATTAATAGCTGAACGTTTATCCAACAAATTATTAAAGCAAAGTCATACCAATTGTGGAGTGGTAATTATTATTGTATGTAAACTCCACCAAGGAGAGGTACCTCACCCATATATCTATAAATTCTAGAATACATGAATAAAAATTATCCTCTAATGTCTATAAGGTCTTATTTATCTGACCATTAATATATGGAAGTAAATATATTATAAGGAATTATTTTGAGACAAAATCACATTGGAGACCTATAAAACCCTATTATGTAAAATGGGGATCATGATTAGAGATTATCATCTATGATACCCGATAAATCCTAACCACATCATCTAGATACTTCTGACAAATAAGTTAAATAATATAAACTCATTAATACCAACAGAGTGAGATGAATTTATCAATTGATCCAAAATTACCAATATAACATCATAACCACATTGTGTTCAAGAAAAATTGGTGATGATATTAATAGATATGTCCTCCAACTTCTTTAGGGGAACATCAAGTTGCTAATGAAAACAACCAGGAACAAACTTCCTAGCCTTAACCATCTAAAAGACTAAAAACCAAGAGAAAACATCTACATCATAGTGGCTCCCAAATAGAAAACTATAACTAATTCCTTAGGGCCTAATAAATCATTTACATGCTTTGATTTATCAAAAATGATGGATTGTAGGACATATAGAGAAAAAAATCACACATCACTAATGTAATGAATGAATTTCCCTAGAATAAAATTTTATGCTATACATCCTCTTACAGTCCCTTATGAGAATAAACATAAATAACTCGATCACACCAAACCTCCACTCCTGATTCCCAAACATAGGACTCCAACTACTACACTAATGATTAATGCACCCTCATCTAATAAATAAATCCTATAACACCAAATTCTCTCATATCATGACACATCACAACCAAATATTTCATCAGTATCTAAGAGTCTGTAGACTCATGCACATCACCACCATTTGACTTTCTTCTCAAATAATCAACCATAATATTTACATTAAAAGATGTATATGAAATATTGAATTTATATTTTTTGTAATAATTCATTCAAAAAACAATTCCCCAAATCCATGCCACATTGAGAGTAGACATAATTTAAAATATTTTGATCTGTGAAGACTAAAGAAATATATTCAATATGGTAATGCTTCTACAAATTGAAGAAAAAAAAATCTACAACATGCTCAAGATCATGGGTGGAATAGTTCGTTTCAGGAGGTTATAAGTGTAAAGACCCACAAGTCATACCCTCCCATTATTAACTAAACTCAGAACATAAGAAAACATGTCAAGTCTTATAATAACCCTTAAACACAATTCCCTCCCTTGAGAAAATGAAGAACACGAGAACTAACCATATTCTCCTCTAAATAACCAATATAATCATAGAACTAGTCTGTCCACCTGAGTACCTAATCCATTAAATTCAAGGTAGTCATATGATTCCAAATCAAATATATGTAGGGAACAAACCTTATATTGTAACTAGGAGGAACAAGGAAAATTCTAAACTCAGCAACTATCACAAACTGACCAAGAATCTATAGACCCAAGCACTTGGAATGTCCTATGGAAAGTACCAAAGGGAATTCCTAATCCGAATAGTCCAGAAAATAGTGCATGACATCAAGAAAACACTTCGGGATTTGTTGTCCAAAATTTAAAACCTATAATGTACAGACCAATAAACTAATATGAACTCACCATATGTTGGTGGGTCATGTACTTACATAAGTAACAAGGAATCAATAAATCATACACAATAAAATTAATAATATAAGGTATCATTATAATTGTATTATAAAAACATAAATTATTTAAATAAATACAAATAATCAACTAGACATCTCAAAAATTAAAAAGGAATAGAAATGAGAATATTTTAGGGTGATACACCATCAATAGGTATACATTCTATAAGATAAATAAAATATATAAAAGGCAACATCTACCCATAATCCTATGACCCCAGGTCTCACCGACATTTTCACCTCCACTATCCTATAAAAGATGATTGATAATATCCATGGCCCCCATGCAGTGATTTTTCCTTACATGCATCAATTTAAACAAGGTATACATATAAGAAAAAATTATTTTCAAGGTGTGAGAAAAGAGTACATAAAATTTTATCACCAGTTGTTCTAGGCTCAACCTTTTTTAAAGAAACTAAAACATGCTAATTTGAAATGTAATATACAATGGTAAGATCTATTAATTTAAATAAAAACAACCAATATAACATAAATAATAATAAATAGAGAGTAATTTATTAAAACAATTAATTTTCCATTTAAAACATACTACATGGGTGATTCTTCATAATGAAACAAAGGGTGGGGTGCCTAGATCTTATATGTCTCCTAATGAGGGATACCCTCCAATAAAGATGAAACTATATCACTACACTTGTCTAGTGGGATGTGAACATGATAATACTACTCAAGCATGGAAACAACTTGACTAGAGAGATTAAACTCATCCTATAAAAGTGTGCTTATCAAGTACCCAAACCTCCCCATAGTGTTTAATTTATGTCACATACATTGTTAGATAAACGATTATCTTCCATGAATTCATAAAAAGTTGCTTTGTTACTTCAAAAATATATTTTCTACTTTCTAATATTAATGTTCCAACAAATTATAATGTTCTATATGAAAATTTGTTCCAAAAACCTATAAAAATGTTTTTATAACATTTATAAAACATATCATTTAAAGTCAAAATAAAGAATGTGTTTAAAAATTAATGTGTGAAATCGAACAACTTAATATAAAAGAGTCAAATACATTTGGAACTAAAAAAACACTTGGAAAGGGAAGAAAAAACCCCAGAATACAAGTACAGAACACCAAACATCAAAAACTATACATATAAATGGATCGAAGAGGAATCATATGCCAAAATTTCCTTAGGGTTAAGTATAATTTATTATAAAATAAGGAAAAACTAATTGTAGTGGAATGAATCCCTCACTGGGAGGCTTCAATAAATAATATTGAATATAAAACTGTAAACATAGATCTAAGAGGTGGGGGAGAGGTGTTTGAGTGAGATAATGGGTGATAGAGTTGAGAGTTGAAGAGATAATGGATTAGGCTTTTAATTCAAAGGATGGAAATTTAAATTTTTTATATTCTTCTATTTCTAGGTTGGCCACATCATTTGTCCTCACAGTTTGTGAAACAGTGCACCATCTATTCGTGAAATACTATTTATACATTTTAACTCACAAAATTTCTTTTCATAGTTTATAAAATAATTTTCCTACAATGGAAAATACATTTACTAAAAACTGTAGATTTTATGCATGGTTTTCACATGGTTTTTCCTAACCATGTACTAACCTGGTTCCAACCATAGGATTTATGATGATCCCCAATGTTATTCTATCTTCACTGAAAAATTTGAAGAAGGGATAGAATAGAAATAAAAACCATGAAATAGAGGGTTTGTACCAAAAAATGACACATTTTACATGGAAAATCTCTCCATTATATCACTTTCTTCTCCAAGAAGGTCAACCCATTTCATGAGAATCAAATAAAATAGGTCAATTCATAAAACATATATATATATATATATATCCCCACTCTTTTGTTTTGTGGGATCCATTACCATGATTTTACATGATTTTAAAAAAAATGTAAACTTTCCTGAGGGAATGTTATCCAATGATTCAACTATATGGAATGGATTCTTAGTTATAGAGTCATCTAACCCTAACACATGATCATCCCAATTCAGCAAATGAGAAGGTTTGGGATTGTATTTATTTAATTTTAAATAATAAAGACATCAATAATTTCAAATTTATATGGTAATTATAATAAAAAGGAAACCCCCTGACTCATTACATAATTTTTAAAGGACCCCTGAATCTCAAATTAGGCTTCAATTAATTTCTTAAACATTGATGTCCTATCTAGGTTGACACTCTTAGAAATGACTATTCACCAAATGAAAATTAAAAATTATTATAATGGTGGATAACATATGATTTATAATAGATATTATTCATATCCATATGCCTTTGAAAATATGAATCATTTATGTCGTCACTTGGATGATCCTCAATCTAATAAGAGAAGACTCACCCAACTTAGTCCAACACAAATGAGAGTGAAATGGTCAACCAAACAGGACTTTAGAGGGATCAATCCAAAAATATAACCAATAGATAATATTATAGATTATTTATACCAATTCCATTTGGGAATCCAAAGATCCACCAAATTTTAAAATACAATCCCTAAGAATATATTCAAAAATTTGTTTCACTAGGTATGTCTGACCATTTACTTGTAGATGGTTGTCCATTCTCAATCTAACAATTGACCCTGTCACCTATTAGAGGCCTCTTTAAAATTGAAAAGAAAAATAAGTATATTTTTAAGATATAATATCATAGGAGATTCTATGTATCTTCATAATTTATAACACATAATGATTCTCAAGGTCTTCCACTTTAGTGTTGTCCATGATCGATATTAAATGAGTTTTCCTAATCATCCAATTGATAAAAACCTAAATCAAATTATTTAATGGAAGAGTAAAAGGTAGCACAATAATGAAATTTGTGGAATCCTTTTCCCACTACGTAGTAGGGATGGTAAGAGGCAAAAATGATACGAAAGGTCTTTGATGCATAGCTTTCATCTATTGAAAGTTAACACATTAAGATAAATTACAGTCTATATCCAACCTCATACATGGAAACCTATAGTTCCATTTCATATTGTGATTCATATTTGAAGCAACAAGATGAAAAAATAATTAAAACCATTGAAAATACTCTATGAGTAACTTTATTATAAGAAAATGAACTATATAACATCTCTTGTAACATAAAACTTTTTTTAATGAAAGTTGGCACTCATGGGAGGTATCCACACTATTTATTATTCCCCTTATTTATTGATATTCTAAATTCATCAGTTTCTATTGAGATATGAGATCAATTAGAAAATAATTTTTATTATATTATAACGAAACATAATCTTATACTCCTCTTTTACCTCAATATAAAAAATGGACATGATACCCATAAGGTTACACTCCGCACAAGACTCCACTAGTGTAATAGTTATAAAATTCATTCCAAGGGAATCAAAAAAATGTTCTCTTTACCTTGGGGTATAATCATGATGAAAATAAAAATTTTGGAAGTATTTCACCCTTTTAATTTTCATGAAGTTAATATCCATTGAAGAGAATAAGTGTCTTATGATTTTGTGGTCAGTATATGTCATTAATATTTTTACAAAAAATAGTGTTTCAAATATTTTAATGCATGAATCAAAACTACCAGTTCTAAGTCATGAGTGTGATACTTAATCTTGTGAGTATTATGATATTGTGATCAATGTACCTCTAAAAAATTCCCCGTTATTAGGAAAAATCCCATGACCATAACAAAATAATGCAAAAAACCACATATCCTTGACCATATTCTAGTAATATTAGGATTTTGGATAATGACGTATGATTGATTATGTCTTACAAAGAGTGTCACAACTCTAGGATTTATTTAAAAATTACTTCTTTTCGAGTTATCACAGTCAAGGGGGGATGAAATACTCATGAAATCCAAGATTATACAATCACAATTAGCTTCCAAATTTATGATACTATGTATGTGAATGACTTTTGTGGTTCCTCCTAATGAAAAAAAACAATCACCTTATTAGGACTGATTACAATTCCCTATTCTAATGCTAATTGATCTATGAATTTTTCTTTTGGGCTCATGAATATACAATTATGTAATTTATTATAGAGGTGATTCTCATGAAGGATTCGAAGAACAACATTAAAATGTTGTGCATGTTTCTATTTGATCTTGGATTTTGTAAGAAATCGGTTCTTAGTTTTGAGGTACGGGTTTCTTTGTTTCGCTTTCGTTAAGTGTTTTTCATGAAATAAGGAAAATGGGGGAAAATCGTAAATTTTGAAAGTACACGCCATGTACTTTTTTCAGACGCCGTGTACTTTTGGCCGTGTGGGAAGAGTACACAAGGCGTGTGGCCATGTCAGTGATGAAGGGTGTAGGAAACTACTACACACCGTGTAGTGGTCCTTTACACGCCATTTAGTCAGTCGGTAGGCATAAAGTAAGGTGGTGGCTAGCTATGCAACAGAACACACCGTGTACTCATGAAGACATGTTGTGTAGTCATGTAGGTAGATGTACAATGCCACGCTGGTGGAAAAATGCCAGAGGAAATGATATAAAACTGGAAGTACACACCGTGTACTTGGAAGTACATGTCGTGTAATTTTTTTTTTCACATAAAATTTGCAGTAGACTCCCCTATTCATGGGGAAGGCTTTGAAAAGGAAGAGGGCTTGTGAGAGGAAGGCCGGAGCTTTGGCATTCCACTGAGCGCATGTCAGGAATCCTTTTCTACCTCAGATAATCACGTTGGGACCGCACGGGTAAGCCCTCCACCCTCCTTTAATCATTCTCACCAATTCTTCCTCTAATGGGAATTATTATCATTTAAGATAGAATTAATTTACATCAGATCTATGGAATTCTTGGACATTTCAGAAGGCATTGTTCGTTTATATCATTTATTGGTGCTTAAGGTAGGTGGATTGGTGTTTATTTCAAACTGTCGTGCCTTTTTGTGTGTTTTGAGCTACGAACCCATATTTGGGGTGTCATGTGGCTGCGGCCGTGGATATTTTTTTAATACCTATAATTTTATAGTTGATTATATATGGTTGTAAATCTGTTGTTTGGGATCAGTGCTTGGATCCATGACCACCCTGGGGGTGCGTTCCACTATTTAGCTCTTTTGCCTGGATACCCGAGGTTTTGAAATGTTTAAATTATGCATTACTTTTTCATTGAAAGGAATCGTATGTAAATTGCTAGTTTATTCACATATTGGGCCTGGCCATGTTACTTGCGCCTAAGGGATGCGTTTTACTTATCCTGTGAGCGTTGTTTTTCTTAGCCTGATGGCATTTGTTATCTTAGCCTAAGGGCAACTTTTTCGTGCGTATGGGAAATAGACATTATGCCTGAGGGCGAAACTACCAACGCCTAAGGAAAAAATCTGTTATGCCGGTGGGAAATTACCTACGGGTTACATTTCAGTTTACCTGAGGGTAATGGTTTGCGTGTCTGAGGATGCTGACTGTTTACATATAAAGGCACTATGGTGTTGTCTTATATTAAATGGATTAAATAAATGTTTAATGGAAATATAACTGGTAAAGTTAGTTACTTTTGAGTACTGCTTAGTTTATTTCATTTTACTTTTGCACATAGTTATTCAATGTTTTCACACAGTTGGGTACGGGCCTTTGGTGGGTTCCTACTGAGATATATTTCTAACACCTTGTTTGGGTCATGATTTTTGACCCAAACAGATTATTTTTCTGTAGGTGTGGATAAGGGAAAGGGTCCTTATACAGGTACTTGATTGCTGGTAGGGTGTAGGAGATCATGGGACCGAGCATTAGCTCACGATGCCGGTGGATGTAATGTTTTGATTTTCTGTACTTGTAGTTCAGTTGTAATGTATTGTATTGTAGTTTAACATGTTCTGACTCTTTTATAGAATAGTGACATGATGCATTTTCATATAGATATGATTGTTCATTGTTTTTACTGTAGTTGGTTATCATAAATGTGTATGGTTTATTGCTTCCACTGTTTTTGTATGATTTTTTTATTCTGCTATGCTACACTTTGACAAATGAAGGCATAGTTTCCCCACTATTAGACAAGGGCCCTAACTGCTAGTCGACACCATCTGGAATTTGTGGAAATGCTCTTGAGGTCACATGGCAAAACAGGTTCGGGGCACCCGTTGAGTGGAACACGGAACCAGGACGTTACAAAGTGGTATCAATGGCGTTTCTTTTCTTTGACTTACTATTTGGATCCTTAGTCAAGGATAGGATAAGAACGTTAGTTGGTAATAAGTTGTGCACATGCGTAGCTAACCCGTGTACAACGAAAATCCATTCTACCTCATATTGCAATTTTACTGATTTTCCAATTTACAGTTGATTTGACTTTCACTATTGGGTGATTCACTTGGATTGTGCTATTTATATTTTATCCATGGGATCAAATTAGTTGCAACCTAATGAGATGAGGGTATTCCATCTCATGCATCATTTAGGCACATTATAAGAAATCACATGCCATACATAGTTCCATGCCATGTATGTGCATTTGAAATTGCATGTTGTGGTGATAGTTTTTGTGCTAGAAAATCATGCTATTGTGATAGATGCTTGATAAATACCTGCTATGTGATAGGGTATTTCTGTATATGTTATTGAAAGAATGGATGTTAAACTTTTGTTTTTGGGGAGTATGGGCCCTCATTGACCAGAATTTGGTGGATCATTGACTTTTAATTTTTTTATAACACAGATAAGATGTCAAACCTTGATTTGTGGGGAGTATGGGCCCTCACAGACTGGAATTTGACACTTAGGTGTTTTTTTCAGTATTTTTTGGGTTCCTGAGAAGTTTCTGAGGCATACTATCTGGAAACACAGTATACACGCCATGTAGTACTTTACAGACACAGTGTATGTTCTTCTGTTCGGGATGAAAAGAAAACTTTTTAAGTACAAGCCATGTACTAGAACTACACGTCGTGTAGTCTCTTCCCCTGTCACAAACTATGTGGGTGGTCACACGGGGAAGAAAATGCTTGGGGAAAACACGCCATTTACCAGATGTACACGCCATGTAGCGTTGACCCGGAGTCCGCCCATGAAGCGAACAACACGGACGAAGGAGACCATAAGACATACATGCCGTGTCCACTGTGGAACACGCCGTGTAGTATGACCTGGGGACCCGTCCGTGTAACTAATAACATGGGTTGGTGTTATCCTCTTGAGCACACACCATGTCAATGATGAAAACACAGTGTAGTGTGACCTGGGGACTCAGCCATGTCACTAACAACACGGGTCGGTGTCACCTCTCTTTGAACATGTCGTGTACCTGTGGGACACGCTGTATAGTCTTGTCCAAGGTTAGAACGTGTGTTTTACCCATGTGGATAGGGGAAATGGGGTGGTGTACACACCATGTTCGGGTGTCATACGTCGTGTCATTTCAATCCGAGTAGTCGGCCTTGTCACAAACAACACAGGCAGTTGGAAATAACACCATACATACTATGTAGATTATATACACGCCGTGTAGTTTTGTTTAATGGGAGCCATGTGGCTTAGCCATGTAGAAGGACCCAGGTAGGGAAAGAGAAGTCAAGTACACACTGTGTAGTCAGTATACACACCATGTAGTCCTGTTTTGAAAATTTTGAATGCCTTCTTCCTCCTATTCCCTTTTGGGTTCCTTCATTTTCGGTCGTTTTTTATCTTGAATCGAAGGCGTGTTTTGAACTTGTAGTGTCATGCCGAAGAGACGACCGCGAGTTGTTCTCCAGGAGAGTAGTGATGACTATAATCCATATATAGTGGGTCATGGGCTACAAGTTGATCCACCAACAGAGCCAGATGTGGAAACAAATGTTTTATTTTACACAGGCGCAAATGTGTTGTTCTATGAAGGCTTTATGCGGTTCATGAGGACCTTTCAGAGAGCACCTCAGGCTGCCACATCTATGGCTGAGCTAACTTGTATCTTCTAGCAGCATCATCTTCCTACGTTCTCAGGGGATGGCAGACTAAAGGCTGCGGAGTTTTGGCTGGGGTTGCTGTAGACTATTTCCAAGCATCTTGAGATGCCTCCAAGGCGGTGGGTCAAGCTCGGAACATACATGTAGCGTGATTCCGCCAAGAGGTGGTGTGATGTTACCACCCAGTCAAAGCATCACAAAGACTTGGTGTGGGGAGATTTTCAGGTAGTCTTCTATGACTTCTTCATTCCAGAGATGCTGAGGGAAGATAGAGCTTGAGAGTTCATGAATCTGCAGTAGGGAGCTATGTCGGTGATGGACTATTCTACCTGCTTTACTGAGCTTCAGTGTTTTTCTCCTGTTCTAGTGGGTGATGAGATGTTGAGAGCTAGAGGTTTTGAGGATGGTCTTCATTATGACATCCAAGCACTGGTCAATGTTTTCAGGTTGGCTTCAGTACACAATATTATGAACCAGGTGCTGATTACATAGAGGAACATACAGGAATCTAGTGGTGTGGGATAGGGTAGTTCAGCACCAGATACTGGTACTATTTCTGCTGGTAAGAGGAAAAGACATATGGACTTCTCTTAGGGTGGAGGTACCAACCATGCAGTTTATTCAAGTTTCTAGGTCATGTGCTACCAGTGTGGTAGAGAGGGCCATAAGAGTCCACAGTGTCCATGTGATACAGTGGAGGGCCGAGGTTGCGGCATGACTGGTCATCTGCAGCGCTTTTACAGGGCATTTCCACCAGTGGATAGTGAGAGGGGTTCTGTGTAGACTCCGCGAGTAGGAGCAGGACCAGTAGCTTCTTACCAGTCATGGAACTGGAATACGTCAGGGGGTGGAGGGAGATATGGTGGTCGTGTACGTGGTAGTCAGACACCAGGATCTCAGAGGTAGCAAGGCGGGACAACTTAGGGTAGCCAGACTGTGTCACAGGGCCATGACACTGGGTAGGCATATGCAGTGCAACAGACACAGTAGGAGGAGGATCCTGGACCTTCTACAGTCAGAGGTACTATTCTAGTAGCTTCCGCCTTCTCTTAAGTACTTTTTGATATAGGTGGTCTATATAGTTTCATATTTATGCCTGTTGTGGAAAGCCTTGGGCTCTATGTTTCTACTTCTTCTGATATCATGACGCTAGACACTCCATTGGGAACTAGAACGGCTAGTGTGCGTCAGTGCAAGGAGTGACCCCTTGAGGTTGGTGGGTGTCACTTCTTATGGGACCTCTATGTCTTAGAGATGATAGCTTATGAAATCATTCTTTTGATGGACTGGTTGGTTCCCTTTCAAGCCTTTGTAGAATTCTATCGTCGCAGGGTGCGTTTCATGTCACCAGAGGGTGGAGAGTTTCAATAAACGGGCAAGTGGGATGTTTAGGCGAGTCGAGCTAGACTAGAGCATTGTGGGCGAGGTGGAGTCACAGACCAGATTGCGAGCTTATATCTGGATGATCAGGGGATTTGTCAGACAGATTCCCTTCCAGTTATTGATCGTTTCAGGGATGGCTTCCCAGACGACTTCTCAAGTCTACCTCTAGAGTAAGAGGTTGATTTCTCTATTGAGCTTTTGCCAGGAGCATCACCAGTGTCCATTCTTCCTTATAGGATGACCATGCTTGAGTTGTAGGAGCTGAAGAGGCAGTTAGAGGAGTTACAGTCAAAGGGTTTTATCCGACCTAGTACTTCTCCTTGGGGTTCTCTGGTCCTTTTTGTGAAGAAGGTGGACAGTACCCTCAAACTCTATGTGGATTATCAAAAGATGAACCAGTTGACGGTTAAGAACCAATATGCCTTTCCAAGGATTGATGATATTTTTAATCAACTTCGTGGAGCATGAGTATTCTCGAAGATTTACATGAGGTCAAGATATCATCAGCTATATTTGAGACCATCAGATATACCTCTTACAGCCTTTAGGAGAAGATATGGTCTGTATGAGTACTTGGTTATGCCGTTCAGACTCAAGAAATCGCTAGTAGTTTTCATGGATCTGATTAATCATGAGTTCCATCCCTATCCGGATTCTTTTGTGGAATTATTCATGGATGACATCTTGGTGTACTCTCACACTTGACACAAACATGCCACCCATCTGGAGATCATATAGAGTACACTGAGAGAGCATAAGATATATTCTATGCTCTCCAGGTGCCACTTTTGGATGGAAGAGCTTCACTTCTAGGGTCATATCATCTCAGAGGCAGGAGTCGCAGTAGACCCAGAGAAGGTAAGAGCCGTAGTTTCATGAGAGCATCTTAAGAAAGTGTTTGAGATACGGCATTTCTTAGGGATGACTGGTTACTACATATGATTCATACAAGATTTCTCCTGCTTAGCAGCACTGTTGATGGGTCTGACTAAGAAGGGTGTAAAGTTCATTTGGTTGAAATCTTGTGAGGTAGAATTTCAGGACTTGAACGGAAGGTTGACCTCAGCACACGTCCTGATACTCCTAGAGTGGGTGAAGAGCTATACAGTTTAGTGTGATGCATCAATATTGGGCTGGGGGCAGTGTTGATGCAGGGTGATCAAGTTGTTGCGTACGGTTCTCGACAGTTGAGGCCAAATGAGAGAAATTACCCAACACATGATCTCAAGTTAGATGCAGTTGTTCATGCGTTATGCTGTTGGAGACATTATCTATTGGGAGAGTATTTTTTGTTTTTCACCAACCACAAAAGTCTCAAGTATATCTTTACTCAGTGTGACTTGAATCTGAGGCAACGAAGGTGAGTCGAATACCTTCAGTCCTTCGATTATGAGCTTTCCAATACACTTGGTAAATGTATTGCAATAGCTGATGCACTGAGCAGGAAGACTCAGATACAGGCAGTGCAGGAGGCCAGTGGTGAATGGCAGCTTATGGCTCTATTCTCTAAGATGCATTTGGAGGTACAAGATATTCAGGGGAAAACTTATCTTTTCTCTTTTTCTGTGATTCTACCCTCCTATATAGAGTATGGATGAGACAGATATCAGATTCATAAGGCCTAGTTCTACAAGAGTCGGTGTCCAGTGAGGACCCTCCACCTTATTGGATGATAGGTGATGATGAGGTTCTACTTTTCCATGGATGAGTATGGGATCCCAGGGATATACGGGAGGAGTTGATGAGGGAGTTTCATGATTAATCTTGGGCAGTTCATCCTGGGTTTACCAAGATGTACCTTGACTTGAGACATCAAATACTGGTGGTTGGGTATGGAGAGAGATGTAGCTAGTTTTGTTATGAGATGTTCCACCTGTCAGGAGGTGAAGGCAGATCACCGGAGACCAGCTAGGCTATTACAACAGTTATCCATTCCAGAGAGGAAACAGGATGATGTCGTGATGGACTTTGTGGCTGGGTTGCTGAGGTCACCTTGAGGCAATCATGCCCTGTGGGTTTTTGTGGACAGACTCATGAAGGTAGCTATCTTTTGGCCGATGAAGGAGAATTTTGGTGTTGATGAGCTTGGAAAGTTGTATATCTGAGTGATCGTACATCTTCATGGGGTCCCTTATTGCATCGTTATAGATATGGACACCCATTTTACGTCTTATTTCTGGCAGAGTTTTTAGAGGGCACTAGGTACACAGGTGCTTCTGAGCACAGCTTACCACCCTTAGACCGATGTCCAGTCAGAGAGTACGATACAGGTTCTTGAAGACATGCTGCATGCATGCGTCCTAGACTTTGGGGGCTCCTGGGAGAAGCATATACCCCTCTTCATGTTTTCCTATAACAATAGTATTCAGGAAAATATCGAGATGGAACCATACAAGGCTTTATATGGTAGGCCACGTTGATCATCTTTGTGATAATTAGAGGTAGGTGAGGCAGCTTTAATGGGACCATGACTCATATAGGAGACTTCTGAGTAGGCATAGTTGATTTAGAAGCGTATGGATACCACGCAGTCTCATCAGAAATCTTATACTGATTGCCACAGATGAACATTAGAGTTCATGGTCGGGGATTAGGTTTTCTTGTGTGTTTTGCTGAGGTTGGGACACAGGCAGATCATGAGACAAGGTAAAATTTCACCGTGGTATGTGGGGCCATTTGATATTCTGTAGAGAGTCAGGCCATTTTCTAATCGGTTACAGTTACCATAGAGGTATTGAGCCATGCACAACGTCTTCCATTTATCTTAGTTGCACCGCTATCATTGAGACCCATCTCACGTCTTTCAGCCCGAGGAGGTTGAGCTGGAGGAAGATGCATCCTTCGAGGAGCATCTGATTTATATCGTTGATAGAATCATGAAGGTTATCCGAGGATGGTTAGTTCCTCTCGTACGGGTGATGTGGCAACATGGCCGAGTACATGATGAAACCTAGGAGCGGGAGACTGATGTGCATGCTCAGTGGCCGGAATTATTCATGGATATATCTTCACCCCCTTTGAAGGGAAATTCAGGGATGAATTGCTTTAAGGGGGGAAGTTTGTAAGAACCCCGTTCTTAGTTTTGAGGTACGTGTTTCTTATTTTCACTTTCCTTAACTGTTTTTCAGGAAATAAGGAAAATGGGGGAAAATTGTAAATTTTGAATGTACATGCCGTGTACTTTTTCCACATGTTGTGTACTTTTGGCCATGTTGGATGAGTACACAAGGCATGTGGCCATGTCGGTGATGAAGGGTGTAGGGACCTACTACACATCATGTAGTGGTCCTTTACACACCGTGTAGTCAATTGATAGGAATAAAGTAAGGCAGTGGCCAGATGTGCAACAAAACACGCCGTGTACTCATGAAGACACACCATGTAGTCATGTCGGTAGATGAACAGTGCCACGCTGGCAAGAAACCGCCATAGGAATAGTTAAAAAATGGGAAGTACACACAGTGTACTTGGAAGTTCATGCCGTGTACTTTGTTTTTTTCACTTAAAATGGGCAACAACCTCCCCTGTTCATAGGGAAGTATTAGAATTGTAAGAGGGCTTGGGAGAGGAAGGCCATAGCTTTGGAGATCAGTGGAGTGCACATCGAGAATCTGTTTCCACCTCAGATGGTCTCGTTGGGACCGCACGGGTAAACCCTCCACCCTCCTTTAATCGTTTTTTTCCAATTCTTCACCTAATGGGAATTATTTGCGTTTAAGAAAGAATTATTTTACCTCAGATCTATGACGTTTTTGGACATTTCAGAAGGCGTCGTTCACGTATATCATTCGTTGGTGCTTAAGGTAGGTGGCTTGGTGTTTATTTCCAACTATCGTGCCTTTTTGTTTGTTTTGAGCTACGAACCCATATTTGGGGTGTCATGTGGTTGAGGCCATGGGTATTTTTTTAATATCTATAATTTTATAGGTGATTAAATAAGGTTGTAAAACTGTTGTTTGGGATCATTGCTTAGTTCCAGGACCACCTCGAGGGTGCGTTCCTCTGTTTAACCATTTTTCCAGGATACCCGAGGGTATGCCATGATTAAATTATTGATTACTTTTTCCATGAGAGGAATTGTATGTAAATTGAATGTTTATTCACATATTGGGCATGGCCCGGTTACTTGAGCTTGAGGGTACTGTTTTACTTAGCACACGATCATTGTTTTTCTTAGCCTGAGGGCAGTTGTTATCTTAGCCAGAGGGAAACTTCTTCCATGCCTGAGGGGAATAGAAGCTGTGCATGTGGGTGACACTACATATACATGTGGGCAAAATCTGTTATGCCTGTGATAAATTACCTATGGGTTACATTTTTGTTTAGCTGAGGGTAATGGTTTTCATGTCTGAGGACACTAACTGTTTACTTAGAAATGCATTGTGGTGTTTTCTTATATTAAATGGATTAAATGAATGTTAAATGGCAATATAACTTGTAATGTTAGTTACTTTTGAGTAATTCTTAGTTTATTTCATTTTACTTTTTCACATTGTTGTTGCATGTTCTCACACAGTTGGGAACGGGCCTTTGGTGGGTGCCTACTGAGATATATTTCTCACACCCTATTTCAGTCCTTCTTTTTGGGAAAAAAAGATTATGTTTCTGTAGGTGAAGATAATGGAAAGGTTCCCTATATAAGTACTTGATTGCTGCTGGGGTGTAGGAGAGCCCGGGACTGAGCATTGGCTCATGATGCCGCTAGCTGTTATGTTTTCCTTTTCTGTACTTGTACTTCAGTTGTAATATATTGTATTGTAGTGTAACATGTTCTGGCTGTTTTATATATTAGTGACATGCTGCATTTTCATATAGATATGACTGTATGTTGTTTTTAATGTAGTTGGTTATCTTAAATGTGTATGGTTTATTGCATCCACTGTTTTTGTATGCTTTTTATTTATTCTTCTGCTCTACACTTTGAAAAATGAGGGCATAGTTTCCCCACAATCAGATCAGTGCCTTCGCTGCTAGTCGGTAGCCTCTGGCTTTTGGGGAAATGTGCTTGAGGTCACGTGGAAAACCAAGTTCAGGGAACCCATTGAGTGGCACCTGGAACCGGGACGTTACATATTAGGCCATGATATTCTATACAAACACCATGACAAAAGAGTCCATGTATTGATGAAATACTTGGTTCATCAAGGATATAAACACTGCATGATTATTGTTCAATCCAAAAGTAATTTCAAGATACTCCAATTTTTCAAACATACTATGGAATACATCCTTTAGAATTCTAGATTCTTTCACCTCGAGTTAGGAGTGACATGGTAAATGATCAATTTTATAAACCCCCTTTCCACCATTAATTGATTAGATAACCTATCAATGTGGGGAAAGGTGTACTTATTTTTTATGGTAACCTAGTTAAATTTCTAATAATCCACATAGTAACAAAGGGTCCTGTCACTCATTTAGGTAAAATAATAGGAATAACCGATGGGGAAATGCTAGGATAGATAAATTCATTATCCCTAGGGTCATCAATCTAGATCATTAACTATTTCAGTTCTATGGGAGCCAAGTGGAATAAGGGTATGGATATCAATTGCTTTACTGGAATGAAATAAATAGAGAAATAAACATTTCTCTCTAGGGGTAAAACTAAGAATCATTTAAGAAACTCATCGAAGAACTCCATAATCAAGAGAGGAAACCCACTCCAAAGAAATTTCTCACATATAAAAAATAGTTGAGGAAACTTTTATAATTTATTCCAAAAAACATCATGGAGAGGAGGATCTTCCAAAATCAAATGAGGATATCACTCTACATATAACAAAAATATTCTCACATTAGTGGACATTGATGAAACTTTTTATTAACATCAATTCTATCATTTAATAATGAAATCCTATACATCATTAAATTAATGTTAATGAAATATATTATGAGGATTAGAAAATATTAGGAAAACTCAACATTAGGAAGAAAATAAAATTAATGAAGCGAAACAAAGACAATATCTTTCTTACATCCAAAATGGGTTGATATATCTATCATAGAAGGCACGAGATTGCAAGGAATTTTTATTAAATTCACTAAACAAGTAGAGAAAAAAGATATAAAATCATGAGTGATGAAATTTGAAATAACCATAGATGATTTAATAAACATGGTCACTATTACTGTCACTAGGTATGTATCTAATTCCATGGGGGTTATTTCCATAACATATAAATTCCAAATATAAACTTATGATTAATGATTTTTTATAGCCTAGAAATCAACCATAGTATTACATTTTAAATAATACAATCCACCTCTACCTCCAATCCCTGATAATGATACTTACAAACTCTTGAGGATTCAGAAGAAGCCTATGATCCTCTAGGTTTTTGAGATATAGAAAAACTCATCACTAATGGCTTAATCCTTAAAAACCATTTATGTTTTCAAATAAATCACCTTACTCAAAATTATTTTGGTATTTTTAGGGAGGAAGGATTAATAAGTCCATTCTTACCTCACTGGTGGTATGTAAGATCCCTATTTCTCATAAGAAAGGATGTCTCATACTAAGAGAAGGTTTTTAAATACTACCACTACTTATTTTAGAATTTTCAAGCTTCGTATTTTTTTCTAAAAATTAACTCACATACAAAACATTTGTTGAAATTTCATGGAAACTAGATATCCTAATATAGTCAATATTTAATAGAAGAGCTCGATTAACCTCCAAATTATTGGTTTCATGATTTATTAAAAATAATTGAGCCCAAATATATGGTTAGAGACCCATTTAAAATCAATGACCCTTCTGTTACTCTTTTTTGATTATCTGTTGATTGAAATGAACAATTTCTATAGGAAAAATTTTATATTCCATCATAGTATGACTGCCTCCTTGAAGGGTAAAAAATTGCATATACATTGAAATTTACCTCTTCACTGGGTAAAACAGATGTCTAAACAAAACATTTAATTCATTATAGTCAAGGTTATCATGCTACATCTTCTGGACCACTATTTCCCACTAATATCGTCTATAACCCTCTATAATAAAATAGGTTCACATCACTTTTACTACCTTTGGAGTCTTGAGAAATTAAAAAATATGCTATATTTTATAAAAAAAATCCATTTAATTCACGTGGCTCATTAATGAAATTAAAAAATAGTGCTCTATGGATATATAATTCTTAATAATGGTTCCTTTCTAGACCTAGACCTGGACCTCATCCATGATGATTAATTGGAACCACACCATTTTCATGCTCCATGGTTCAAACAGTTCTTACTAATACCTCTATAAGTCTCCAATAAATAGGAGGGTTCTCTCATAGAAATTCACCCACACCTCCCCCTAGTGTTTTAATGGGGTTTCTCTAAGGAGGCATGCTACTAAATAAAAATAAAATTAAATCAAAATTTCAAACTCTAATAAATTCCAAACAATAACCCTTAACAAATCAATTGAATAAATCATATGACGAAATATAATAGTTTAAATAAGTATTTGTAACATAAGATATAGGAATGGTCTACTACTAACACAATTTACCAATAATTGGAAATAATATTATATCAAAATAAAAATAAAGTCCAAGATAAAATTATCAACATCACTATTAACATAAAGGATATTACTAAGAGTGCTGGATTAGAACCCTTAATACATATCCTCTTTTGTTATGAACACTCTAAAATGGATTATTTACCAATATATGTGTAACATAATGTCCCACCCACCATATAACATACACTATCCATGACAAGCTGATCAAGAACATTCATTACCTCCAAGTGATTCTTTTCCCTTAACCACATCAATATATTATAGGCCTAGATAGACTGAGTGGCTATGTTGAGGGTGTGAGTAGAAAAATTTCAATAGGTTCCCACCAGGTGTTCCATGATTAGTCTTTGTGAAAGAAACTAAAACATGCTAGTTTGAAAATAATGATAAAAAATTATGAATTGAAAATTTTAAAGGAAACAAAAAATCATAACATAATGAATAATAAATAAGGAAGTGATGAACTAACCTACATGATTTTCTATTTAAAATATAAAACATGGGACATTTATCCTAAAGGAACCTAGGGATATTTTCCTATAACTTCTATTTCCCATAATGAGGAAGACCCTCTATTAAGGATGAAAATATATCACTACACTATAAAAGTGGGATCTGTTCATGATATTATTGCTTTAATAGCCATGGTATAAACATAAATAATGAGACGGACACAATTTGTACTAGGTGAGCTAACTCAAGTTCCCGATACTCCCCATGAGGTTTAATAAATTTCAGAACTATTATTAGATAAATCATCCTCATCAATGATATCATAATAAGTTATATTTTTCAATGAAATCATATCTTTTTGATTTTAAATATAATTGTGAAAAATCAATCATGTGGTTCCATGTGAAAATAAATTAAAAAAAACTATAATATTTCTATAATATTTATAAAAATAAAATATAATGATACAAACATGTATGAGTTTAACCAAAAATCAGGGAAATGGAACTACATACCATAAATGTGTCAAATCCCATTGAAATTGAATGAAATCACATGTAATTTGAAGAATAAAACTAAAAATAGTAATAAGAAACCTCAAACATCAAAATCTATACCTATAAATTAATCAAGAGGAACCCTAGTCCAAAAAAGAATTATGGTGGACTATAATCCACGAGAAAATCAGTAAAATAACCAAGAGAAGATGGTAGAATCAGTCACCAAGAATATTTCTTAAAAAATATTGAATAAAAACAACTAAAAGTGGATCAAAGAGGAGAGGGATATATGTTCATATGAGATAAAGGTGGATGTAGTTGAGTGATAGAGAAATAAAGGGGTTAGGACTTTTAATTTTGAGGAGAGAAAATGTTAAATTCTATTTTTTATGCTTCTTGGATGGCCACATTGTTTGGAAAACAAATCCCTAATAGTGTGGGACACACAATCTAAAATTGAGAACTGACATGGTTTGGTAAACCCTATGCAAACTAGGTGAAATCAAAATGATAAAAAACTACTGATGTTATTCATGGTTTCTACATGGTTTTCCCTAACTGTGTACCAACTATACAATAACAACTATTTTCCAAATCATTCCAATATTAAGTAAAAAATACAAATAAGAGACATAATGAAAATTAAATCCAAGAAATAATGGATCCATAAGTGAAAATGATAAGGTGGGTTTAAAAAAAATTATTAAGGTCACTGAATAAAAAACCACAAATATATTTTAAGGATCCTTGGATAATCTATGATCATATAAGATGTATACCATGAAACAAAACTCACAATCTAAGAACATAAACTTCAAAAACATCTCAAAAAATAGATAAAACTAATAAAATACCAACATAAAACAAATATGCTATGTGTGCTCCTCTTCAAATATAGAGAAAAAAGATGTTTTCAATAAATAACCCTAATAACCAGTCTGGAAACTCATCAAACACTGAATTCATCAATCTCATGAACATTGATAGAGCATTCCTAAATCTGAATGGAATCACAAGAAAACCTTAATGGCCATAAAGACATCTAAAAGTAGTCTTTAATATATCCTTTTCCATTACTCACATATTATGATATCCAAAAAATAAATTTATCATTATGAAATATCTATATCCCATCAATAGATTAATTAAGTTGTTAATCAATGAGAGGGTATAGTAGTTCTTCATTATCAAATGACTCAAATAACATAAATTGACACAAAACATCAAATTCCATCACCCTTAGTCACCAACAAAACTGGAGATCCCCAATTCAACACTATCAGCTAAATTAATCTTCTTTAATGATATTACTATCCTGAATATATTTGTTTTCAAACCAAAAAAGAGAAAACCAATATAGAGACATCAATATAGGGGAAACACATGGTTGCTAATATATCCCAAACTAAATCTCACATCATAGGGGTAGTAACACAACCTATTCAGGAATAAATTAGGCTAACATTCAAAAACCTAGGAAACACTACTAGATACACCACCATTGAACTAAAAATAATTCTACCATTAATGAAGATAGAAACTCAATATGCCTCCAAAACATCTGAGGGTCCCACTTTCACGAAAAACTTCCTAATATCACTTAGCATCATATAATATAACATGAATCTTAAATAAATGGTTGATATCCTACATTCAGTACATTTAATCCATTTTAATGATAATTTCATATGGCTTTATTTATAAATAGATTAAATCTCCCCAAGGGTTTTTCTACCATAAGAAAAACTCACATTCTTTGCATATATCAAGAAATCTAATTCAATTTTTAACCAGTGTTGTCAATTCTAAGGGAAATAAACGTATCTCTATTTAAGTGACAAAAAATGAACAAGGGTGGGTGAAAAAAAGGAATGAATAGATCTTATATCAAATAAAGAAATACCCACGTATAAAATAGGATTATAATACCTCACACGATGTCTATATCACCTGATGCTAATATCACTACAACATGCATCTAACAATGAGATGATTTGTGGCCTCTAAAAGTATATTTTTGATACCCTATATGGATACACTCTACTCAATGTCCCAAAGGATTAGGGTCTTCATAGGCCTATCCTCTCCCCACTCCATCCCCTTTCTCTAGATCATAAGTTGGAGAATACTTATGCAAATACTACCATAATTGGATCTACTTCAACAAATGATTCTACAAAGCATTTACATATCACTACTAATTATTTATTAAAGCCAGAAACACTTTTTTATGATGACTATGACCTACAAAAGAAAAGAACATTTAATTTATAATGTAAGAGGATAAAATTTTCTAGATTGGGTGAAAATGGTTGAATAAGGATGAAATCTACTCCCTGGTGACTGAAACCTCTTCTGACTAGAAAACAGAGAACTCATGGAAACATAATTTCTCAACAAAGATACTCAGAAACTCCCATTGCATGATAATATGATCCTAGAAAATTTCCTCTAAGAAGAATTTAATATATCCATCACCTTCCTTCTAAAATATATTTTTATTCATTTACAAAAAACCATTTTTAATTGTTGATATGTAACCTAAATATGCATGAAATTAAACTTCAATGAGAAATAATGAACCATTAAAAATAAACATAATTCACTAGTACCTAAAGATAATAATTAAATTAAAATGGTGTGTCCTAATATTAGATATATGGATACAAAACCTCCTTGAGATACATCATCAAATCAAACTCATATAGAAGTAGGTCTGAAGCATAACACATGAGGTTATTTAAGAGGATACTAAACTCTTGCACACTAGAAATCCCCTATATAAGGGTAAGGATATCCGCTTGAAAATCATCCTTAGTGGATGAATAAATAAACTCAACAAAAACTTGATCTCAAAACTTATACAAAATAATAGCTGAATACTTGTTATACCTAATGGAAAAAAATAAAGACTATCCAGATGACCCATAAAAACATCATCACAACTATATAAAACTAGTGCTCCATCCAGGAAAAAATCAATAAGATTGTTATCTCTGCATCCCCTATCCAATCCTGTACCTCTCCCTCTAAAATAAATACACCAAACTTCTTCAAACCATGTCATTAAACATCTTGCTGTATCTTCCTCCAAGTGTTTCAACCATCTACTATAACTCTGAAGTTATCTTCTAGAACATCCAACTAAACATAATTGGTACATAACAAATGGGGATATTTAATGTGATTCAAATATATATAATAAAAAACATTAGGTACTCTTAAATCTATAGTACACACATTTTAGGTTAATTATTCATTTTTCATGACCCTATTTCCTGCTTGATACCCAATTTAAATTCATGTTCATAAAATCATGATGCATGACCCATTACATGTTCTATACCATAATATTTTCATCACTCCAGTTAACACATTCAGTAGAAATAAAGGTCCTTCCATTAGATCATAAGGGGATCTAAAATAAAATATCATTTCCATTATAACTAGTTTACAACAATTAGTAATCATATCTGATATAGTTTTGTTACAAATCATTGCATCATCACCAATTCCTAACTCCAAACACGATCCTATATCCCAAAGATAAGCTCTGATACTACACTTTCATGAAACCTCCCTTCAAAGGTACCCCTCAGGGGATGACACTAAATAATGGGAGATAAAAAACCCTAAAACCCACCTTAAATAAACAACATGTTAGTAAATTGAATTTGGGGTATATTATTTTATAATGGGAGCCATTATCCTTATATTATTTGAAATAAAAAATAGATATGACTATAGACAACCAACAAAAAAATTTGATTAATAAGATCCAAAACAAATATATAATGTAATTTCAAGATAAAAAGAAACAAAAAGAATGTACCAAAACTAAATCCTTGGTAGTAACCATGAATATATAATATCTATTGATCAAACCCATGAGCTAGTAATGAATATATAAATAACTAACCAGGCCCTTTAGATAGGAAAAATTGTATTATATATATATAAGGTGAGTATAACATGTATACACTATAGGATCCTTTCTTAAACATTTCATGAAAAATGTTTAATAAGTATAATAAATCCGTGTGAGTAAACTAATTAAACCGACACATCACCTAATCATTTAAATATACCTTTAACATCATCACTATGGCTCACTCACATAGTAACTCATAGTTTAAAACCATTCAATATCAAAAGAATATACGTAAATAAAGATACCCTTCTTACACTTTTTCATTGGTTTTTCACTCCAACTGCCCAATGACTAATTTTTTATACTCATCCCTTATAT
The DNA here is from genome assembly GCA_963277665.1 of Viscum album. Taxonomy (NCBI): domain Eukaryota; kingdom Viridiplantae; phylum Streptophyta; class Magnoliopsida; order Santalales; family Viscaceae; genus Viscum; species Viscum album. Next base: position 550,987,207 of record OY728148.1, read on the forward strand.
AAGTCATCTTTTATCTTGTGCTACTGTGTCGCATCAATTTTTTATCCCATATAGATTAACATGATATAATCATATTTATAACATTTATAACCTAGTGTATTTCTATAATCCAATACTATCAGTGTAAATTTATTAAATCTCAATCCCCCACAACACATACATGTACCACCAGATATATCTCTATACACCATTACCAGATACATGTATGTTCTATAACCTCAATTAATTTCATCTTACACATATGTTTTTGTAAAATTGAGAGTTATCTCCACCCATGTGATTATATAACCTACACCTAAATCCACAATTGATTAGATATTACCACAAAAGTACTATAGATTAATAGAGATATAGGAGAGGGTGAAGTTTTTCATCCATTACATCACCATCATAGATGTTGGTGAAGACATCCTCAAAAACATTTTGGATCTAGTTTCCCTATCGAATTGGGTGGTTATGAATATGAAATCGGAAAATATAAATTGTGTCATACACATACACACTAAGAGAATCTATATATCATTAGATGCATCTTCTACTATTATCTCTCAGGACACTGAACTTCCACCACTAAGGTTTAGATCTAATACATGAAAACATGTCAACAATAATATCCTTATTATTATTCATTTTTTATTTTAAAAATTAATAATTATTAAATAAATTATCTATTAATTTAATAATTATTCATTATAACATAATTAAATCTAGTTTAACCATTTCATTTATTAGACACTATTATAATTATTATGGATTAATGAAACCATTCAATTAAATCCAACATGATTTAATAAACCATATTTACAATTTATAGATTAGACCCCATTATCTATGGAGAATTCCATTAAAATATCCAATAGTTTTCATTAATATTTAACAATTTATTATTGAAAAAACTAAAAAAAGACATTCACATGGGTTTAAATATTTATTCATTAACATTCAAAAGTTTCTATATACTTTAGTACTCATTCTAAGATATATCATCAAGGGTGAACTTGTAATACATAGATAGAAAACTAATTAAGAAGTTGAAATAATTATCAAGTATTAATATGTGACCAACCAATCATTATATAATAATCAAGAGAAAATCAATTATAAAACCTAGTTAGGAACTCATTATAACCTTGCTAGCTTCCTCCCTGGAACTATTGTTCATAAAAAAGTCAATCTTGACATCTTCATCACTAAACACCACCATAGCATTGGGAATCTTCCACCCATTTCTCTTCAATATTCCCAAACATTTGAGGAGAAAAATAAAACCATAACAATGACATACCATAATAAATAAATCATGCAAAGAAGAAAATAGTTTCTTCATGACACATTTATCAGGAAAGAAAAGCCATATAACCAAGGCATTAAATACATTCACAAAAAAAAGGGCTACCTTTGCCCTAAAATATTTATCTTTAGATAAAAACCATTTTATATAGCATATTGAATTAATTTTTTTGTTATTCGAATATTTTCAGAAACTAGAAACCTATAATTAAACATATAATAATGATTAAGAATGAACATAAATATTACCTTAGGAAAAATCCATATTCCATCAAATTTCTAGGAATAATATTTATCAATTTATATGAATATTTCTTAAATCATGTTATAATAGTCTCATATTTACATTGTTTATTAGGTTTTTATCATATTAAACAAGATACAAGCAATAAAAACCATAATAGAAAGATAACCTATTAACTGGAAAAATAAGATCGACAACAACATATCAAAAAATTGCATACAATCACAAAACCAAAAAAATAATTCATTTCTCTAATAATTTACATATTCATATCTTTATTATATTTATTTTATCATTAATAAAATGGAAAAAACATGAAATTATTAAAATTTTAGATTAAATTTTATAATAATTTTAGATCCCTTATATTAACATGATGATCTGGACATCTATTGATTAGGAACAGAAAAATAAATAAAAAATAGTGATGATCTATTCCATAGGGGAAAATTTATCCCTAAAACAACATCCCAAAAATATACCTCTTACATTCATCTATTAGAACCATAATGAAAAATATAACAACTAACCCTAACATAGAAACATGATAGTAGAAGATAATGAAACCATTTAAGTAGAGAAGACTAACCACAAATCACCAACACTTGATTTCTAGAGGCAAGTTGTATAAGAATAAACTATGTCTTGAAAGGATTATGAAATAATTGTCATAGCCACCTATGGTTTGGAGTAAAATCAATGAAAATAGAGAAATATAATTTTATTTCTAAATTTATAATGGATTTTAAATCGTAAGACCTTGACAAAACACCCTTAAATATACTATATAATTTAGGGGTTTCAATATTTATATGAAATATACTTGGAGGTCATAATGTAATGGTAAAAAAAATCAACCCATCGAAATCGTTGATATACATTCATGCATATCAATACCATCATATAACATGGACAATCCCAATCTTAAGAATTTGGGGAAACACAATGGAATATACCCATGAATACACCACAATGACCCTCAAAATAATAGAAATAAGGAAACCAAAACCACTGTTCCTTATGGTGTATCATTCACCCCTACACAATAAGATACATATTTAAAACCACACTACGCCACAACCATGGACTATATTGTAGCCACCTATTAGGTGATAGAGACTACCAAATCCTTCACCACTCCTCTTCCACATCATACAGACCATCAATAAACCTTATATCTGACCTTACGGTACAACCAAAGGGTTCATATCATATAAACTCTTGACCATTGAATCGTCACCTCAAATACCCCACCATTCATCCATATTTTGCTCATAAATATTCAATCACCATAATAATCAAAGGGATCATAAAACATAATTCCCTCAAACATATCTTATTTCAAAAAAACATTGTTAAAATAATTTTTTTCTACAGTTCTTTTATGGACATATAATTTGATATCAAATTGAAAACATAATTTTTTTAGTAATACTAAAAGGGGGAGTATTTTTTGTTATGTATTTGTGATTTTAAATGTTTTAAATTTTTTTATTTAATCAAATAATATTGATTATCTTCGAAATATATTTTCTATTTTGTAAATATAAAAAATAGGGATATTATTGAGTGAGTCCTTGATCATCTCTATTTATCTAGGTTTTGGTAATTAAAAATTACTCATTATTTCAAACATTCATTACTTTTAGTAGAAAATAATGTTTTTGGAAATTTAAATTCTTGTAGAAGAAAATAATAATGTTGAATCACTGGTAAATTTATTTATTTAAAAATTTTAAAAATTATTATTTATTTTAATTTCTATTTACATATTATTTATTTATCCTTGTTTTTGAATATTTATTAATAAGATAATATTTTTTATTTTTTAAGTAAATTTTACACTTAAATTGGTTTTGGATTTTTTAATCTACCTTTATGCAACTCAAATTCTACACTTATATAGCCTATAATTGTTTTACCTTAAATAGATATTTATGAGTTAACTTTACATATCATCATGTCTATTTGGTTTACCATTATATTAGTTAAAAATAAATGTTATATTATCTTTAAATTTACTTTATTAATCATACTATTATATAGGTTATGTGATACTTATCTTTAGTCATTAAAAAATGGAGATTTCAATATAATCTATTTTTTATGTATCATGCTTTCTTTATCTACATCCTGAATATATTAAATATTATAATTTTTTCCCATAAAGAGATAATAATTACGTAGAAACTATTTGAATTGATTTTGGAATATTTTATAGAGAATTAACAAAATTCAATTCATATGTCACATTCCTTTAATATTTTTACTATATGTGGATTCAAATTTTAAAGTATTAATAATTTGAAGAGTTTCATCACCCTATACCTCCAAAGTTACCCCTTCTTAGTGGACAATGAAGAAAGAGAAATAATTACCCATGGATCCCACCTTCAATAGGATACGAGTTGGAAACTAGTAATGATGGTATATATATCATGCACATGGGAGAATTTACACTCAATTTATATCTAAGTAATAAGATATAATATGAAAAATCACCAACTAATTCCATTTATAATGATTGAATAAATACCAACAAATAATGTAATGTCACAAAAACTAAAAATAGTATCATCAAAATAAAAAAATACTTAGCACAAACCATGAAGCTCAAACAACTCTAGAATAACACATTAGTCTATTATCGCTAATATTGATCACAAACTGACACCTAAGACCTAAATAATTTGTTATATAGAAGTAAGGTGGTCACAAAATGCATACTCAATCTAATCCACCCTAAAACATATTTTGACAAAAAATGTGAATGAATCGTACTAAATCCCAATGATTAAATAAATAAAACTAACTTATCACCTAAACTAGTAGTGATATTCATCCCATCCTTACCATGTATGTCCCACTATGTAATTCACTAAAGTATATCATTTAATTTAAAAATAATATATCTATATATATATAAATGAAGGAAACCCACCTCTATTTAACAACTTGTTAACTCTCCCATGACCTATTGACTCACATATTTTTCTCATCTATTCTGTATGTCATTCTGAATCTCATGAAATCATATCATATCTATCTTGCATCCTATAAAACAAAAACGTCATCATTTTCATCCTCAAATGTAAGAAGAATTATCCTTATAATTCACTACAACTCACATAAATTCATCATACTTTAAAACATTATAGCCCATGATTTCACACCCATGAGAATCCATAGAGACCACATTAAGATAAAAGTATGTGTCATACCTCAAGTCATTATATACCATACATAAATGTATATTAAAACTAGGATATATTATAGCCTAGGTCATAACACACCCTATAATTTAAAATAATGTAGAATGGGATATTCCTACACATAATTACAATCAACTAGAGTGATGAAGAGTGGGCGAAGTCAACTATATGTTCCTTCACCATATTGGATATGGAGGAAAACACCCCCAAAAACATTTTTTGTTGGTTTCACTACCATAATGGGTAGTGAAGTGTATTAAATCGGGAAAATTGAACATATAACACAAAACCACACTATAAGAGAATACCTAGCCTTATAATCATTTGTTTCTATCATCACACAAAACACCCAAATTCCACTACAAATGACTATATTTCAACAAGTATAAGACCATTAATATTCCATATTAATTATTTTTATCAGCCACTAACTAGCTTGTATTATACCACCTTAATTTTCAATATTAATAAATTAATATTATAATACAAGTTACTTCTACAAAATAATTATTTTCTTATATTCTAAAGTATGTCATTGTTATCTATGATTACCATATACCTTCCTCGTTTATTTATTAATTCATTTATCTTTTTATGAATTATCTAAGTACTCTAGGAATCATAAAGTAAAATTATATCAATGTTGAACTTATTGTTCATAGAGTCTTACTACATCATGTTTTAGTATATTATAAAAAATATCAAAATATTATTTATAAATAAATAATTAAAAGAGATTATGTGCCGATGAGTAAAACCCTCTTTGAACTCATCCCAACAACCTCAGTGTCACTCAAACACCATTATGTGTTTTGTAATCCATCCCATCATCAAAAACACCAACCATCACTATATACATAGGTTCCCAACCTATTTCACATAAATAATTCATCAAAATATCATGTTATAAAAAAAACATAGAGTCACAATATGGATATAATCACCCTAGTTCATTCATTTATCTTAACTATATGTTCTATGTACACAAGTAAAAGAACTGAATACATGGAATTAGGCTAGTTTAGACTTCTGTAATAAATATATTCTCATTCAAGTCTATCCAAATTTCTCCAGAAAGCAAACATTATAATTTCTAGTTTTAAATAAATTATTAATTATGCATAGGTTTTCCACATCAATAAACAAATAGTTAGTAACTGACAAAAAATTGAAATCAACAGGAACATGCATAAAGAATTATTCTTATAATGATGTGACTTCCATGAATGTTGATAATTAAATTATAAGCCTATTTCACATACCACATAACATTTCCAAATTTATACTGTTATATGAATCAAGGAATTAAACAATGATAAAAAATATAAATATTCTACTAATAAGATAACATACTGTCTAATAAATAATAATAGGTAGCGTAGAGAATAATGTAAAATTCATGTGACCAAAATAACCCAACCATTTATTTAATTTTTTATAATGAAATATTAATTATCTATAACATGTGGTAGTTACCCCACATCATTTATATAAAATAAGGAATTTTAAAAAAATTATTATTATACAAAAATTCACAAATCAAAATTTGACATACAATTATCCGTTTTCTGTTTATTTGATAATTTCAAGATTAATATATTATAATAATCCAATGCATTAGATAATATATTCTATCCTTTATTTATTTTGTATACCCATTACCTATAATAATAAAAATATAAGTGTTTTCTTCACTAGATTTTAAAATTTTAATATTTAACTCTTCATCACATGCGATTCAGTCTTCTTCTTCTTCTTTATGAATTTCTAGATTATTGAAAAATCATTCTTCATGTTATTTATCAATTATTATATTTACTAAATCCAATACAATCCATTTAACCATTAAAATTAAAGCATAATATAATAATAAGTTTAACAAAAAAATAAGAATCAGATACCAAATACTGTGGGAAGCTTTCATGATTTAACAATACTAAAAAATAGGCCGAAAAGTGGTGCATGCTGGTCTACAGACTCATAAGATGAAATTGAAAATTTTCAAGAGGTTTTTAGGAAAGAAATTTATAATTTTAGATTATATAGAATTAAGTGAATTAATTAGATCAATTGAAGAAGGAAATATATAGTTTTTTTTGGAATGATAGGTATGCATTTTTATATCTATATGAAACTTAAAAATATATTACTATTTTAATATATATTATATATGATTATATTTAATTCTATTTAATTAAAATTTAACAAATCATATAATCCTAATATTAATAATGAACAAAAATATATAACCCATAATAATTAACTTAGCTTTGAAATCCCATAATTAAACCTTTTAATTTTATATTTTCAATAAAACAATATTTTAAATTATTTTGGGAAAATATAGAATTTTTTTAAGGGATGTCTAACTGTGAGGACATTCCATGTGAAGTGTTTTAATGGATCAACCAAAATATAGTGACCCAAAATTTTCATAAATTGACATTTCATATTTTAGATTAATATTCATTACATTACAAAAAAACACAGTTGAGGACCTTGATAGTTTAGTGCCTTTGGAATCATTGAATAACAATCTTGTAATATGGTGAAAGATCTTCAATGTTTTCCACAATCATCATTAGATTTAGTAATATTCATAAACATACCCTAAATAAAACCTTTATTTATAACCTAGGTAAAGGAAAACATAAGAATGTGTGATCTCAGATTCATAGTTAGGATAAATAAGGGATATATGTAATCATTACATGAATATAAGGGTATAAAAGAATGAGAATAACAATTGAAAACCATACACTGCATATCAAAGATCTTAATATTGAGTCATGCAATAAATAATGGAAGTTAATAATACATGAATCATATGGTAATACAATAGAATGTACTATTATGGAATAACATTACTATACGACATTGATATTTGGAATACACATAATCATATATATGCCTATATCAAAGAGTTTCTACTATGTACCAAATTTACCACCAATGTACCAAATTAGAGCTTAGGATTGACACCATTGTACCCTCTTTTTTAGGCTTGGAATGACCACCTATGTATCCTCCATTTTTTTGATTCAACTAACAAATAATGTACCCTATTATCTCATAGATAATTTATGTTTACCAAATGCATTGGGGGGAGATGTAGGTCCCACATATCTCAAAATGAAAAACCATATTTTTGTGTGGAAAAAATAATAAAACATTTATCAGATCATAAACCATGAAATGAAATTGGGTTCATTAAAATTTCATCATATCATAACATCTATACAAGATACAGGTCTCATAATCATTTCATCATTGCATAATCCATGAAAAGATGTGGGTTTCATAATCATTTCACCATGGTATGGCATATAAATGAGAAATGGGTTTCATAAACAACTTATCATAATAAATATAAACCATTTAGATAAGAATAAAAATGTTATACATTGATTATATCCCTATTAAGGCATATGTAGCATCAATGGGTATCATTTTAGATAGTGATTGATTTTTATCAATCATTTAAAACATTTCCCAAAGGAAAATATAATTTCTTCTTTCAAAAAAACTTTTCAAAATGGAAAATATATTTGAAAAATATTTTATTTTAAAATAACCATGAGAAATTATAAATTAATCTTCGAATAAATTATTCATTATAATATTACGAAATTATAATCATTCTATACATGATAAAATAATGATTCCATTAACCATTATGTAAAAATCCAAATGTGATTTTTTTGGAAAATGAAATGATGATTAATTTTATTTTATTTGTAAAATGGTCTAAGATGGTTGAAATGTATTTTAAAAATTATAAGAGGTTATTAAAACATTTTTGTAAAACATTTTAGAGAAAAATGTATGAAAATAAAATAATTTCTTACCAAATAGATAAATAAAGATTTATTTTCTTAAAATCATTTTCTTAATTATATTAACTACCATAGAGTAAAAAAATGGAAATATTACTAGAATATGTCATGAATTACCAGTGTATAATAAGATTCATGAGAATAATTGCGAGATGAAACATACTATTTTAACATCAAAAAAATAATCATATAAAATCCCAATAAATGCTGAGTTTGTAACGTAATGTCATTAATACATTGGTAAGTACGAATTGTAAGCCCCGTGAAGAATTGATATAAAATGAAACATAAAATATAATGTGGAAAAATAAATTAATGATATTAAATGTGAATGGTATTTATATAAACCTAATGAAATAATATAGATTTATATCATGACATACACCTCATACATGTAAAATGGAGGCAAAAATCCTTTATTGATTTGCTAACTTTTGAACCATGATCCCCATAGGAGAGATATCCTGAGATATCAATTTATATACCAATAAATTTGATGAGAAGAATCATAAAATAAATTCATTTTAAGGACATAAACCACATAGTATAATTAGGTGTAAAATATATAATGTGTCTCACCAAAGTAAAAAGTGTCATGGGAATCCCTTACCTTAAGTCTTTACTACCGTCATACTTGGTCACACATCCTCTTATTCAGGTATATTCCATAGGTTTTCAATAAATAATTTCATGGTTGAATTTTAGTCCAAAATATGTCTTGTAGGATGAGGTGAGGGAAATTGGTAATTTATTTGGGTATATCTTGGTCAAGCCAAATGACTTGAGAGGTGTGAAGAAGGGGGGAGAGTGAGTTCCCTTTTATAATCGAGAAGGAGTGTAATTCTTGTAAATAATCAAAATTATTCACTATTGTATGGTAAATATTACCACAAGTTAATCCAAATATAATAATTAATGGTGTGGGGGGATGTTATGGTTGATAATCACCTCCACCACACAATAAAAACCAAGTTCCAAACATTTCATTCCATAATTTCTATGTATCGCCTTTTTTTTTATCAATTTTGTTTTTCAATACGGTAACTCATTTTATATCCCCAATAATTTATCCTTCGTGACTAAATAAGATAGATTTGTAATATATAATTTGGAAATATTTATTATAGAAATGATATCTAACTTATCAATAATAAATCTTATTCATTTTGGAAATTATTTTTAAGATAATAGAATGTCACATGAAAAAATACCATATTATCCTTAAATATGCAAACATAGTTTTTTGTATTAATGGTCAATATAGTCAGTATAATGGAACAATTGGTCCATGAATAGACCATATATGATATTCATTAATATTTTAAAATCACTTAGTATAATATATAGTTGTTATTAATTCTAAATTATATAATAAAATATCAATTATTATAAAATAACACTAATGTAAAATATTAATTTATTCATATAATTTCAATTATAAAAATATTAAGACAATGATGGTATGAGAATATATTAATTTATAATTTTTTTTATAATTATATATTCATTTAAAAAATAATGTAACAAAATAATATATTCAATTTACTTCACTTGTAATATTTTTTTTATAATTTATTTTATTTAATTGTTAACTTAATAATTAACATCTTTTCATTTTTTATAATTTAAAGTAATTATTTTATCTAAAAATTTAAAATAAAATTTCATGATAAAAAAAAATTAATTTATATTAAAAAATGAAATATATAATGTATATATGTTTTTTTACCCTATTCTAAGGATTAATAGATATTAAATGTAAGAAAAGTATCTTTTTGTCTTTTTCTTCAATTAACATATAATATGGGTGATATTCAATTGAAATTGACAAGAAATTTCCATTTTTTCTATATTTTTAAGGAAAATGTCGAAATAAATTCATTAAATATAATTAATATAACATTTATTTCAATTTCACTTTTATCATTTTGATTTACCTCTTTGTAAACCCATTTTTACACAATCCATGTAATTAAATTTTACAACATTACCAATTAATTTTGATCAAAAACTAAGTAGAACATATTATATATTATAAATTAAATTATTCCAAATATGAAATAATTTTTTCAAATTAAATTCAATGAAGTGGAAAATAATAATTTAAAATTAATCCCACATACGCAATGAGAGAGCATATTTTTAAAGAGACAATGTTCAAAAGATTTAAATATTTTTATATCCAATTTCAATATTAAATTAATTAAAATTAACTAAATTGGATTAATGGAAATAAAATTTAACTAATTTTATGTTAATTTTTTTTGATAAATATTTTAACATGATAAATAAAATAAATTAAAAGGTAGTATTCTATAAAAGTATTCTATTTTCACTATTCATCATAAAAACTATTTTGAAAAATATAGAAAATTAAATCTAACATTATTTTGAAATTATGATTCAAAGATTAAGTTTATTTTACCATATTAATTTTCTAAAATATTCAATAATCAATTTCATTAATATTCACAAAAGGATATAAAAAACATATTATTGAAAAAGGGAATTTTTGAATCATATGAAGACTTTAAAAAATATTATGTATTTTATTAAAGAATATTTTTTGATTATATAAATGACTATAAATAGTATTTTAAATTTAGTTATTACGATTCATATTAAAAATTTTATCGATTAGGTTATAACAGCATTTTTAATAATATACCATGTTTTTGTTAAAAATCTGTGTTGCGTGTAATACATTCTAATCCAATATTGCGTTTTGAAAAAGAATAACATATTGTTTCGGGTAATTAAATATTATCCTGTTGTTGTGTGTAATGATTTCCATAAAAGAAAGTTTTTTGAAGTAAAAATTCTTGAAAACTCAAGGTGTTACATTTTACCCCCTAAAAATGAATATCTCCCTCAAAATTTCACCTGATCATCAAAGGTATAATACAGGAATGTTTAGTTTATAGAAACCCATATCATAATAATGGTTAATAATATATACTATTGAAAAAGATATATGTATTTTTAAAGATCATATAAAATAAAAATTACTAGTTTTCCAAATAGTAAAACATAGGCGGGATTTGAAAACATGGACATAGAAAAGAAAAATAACATCCAAATATTGATGGAGAGTGAAAAAGAAAATCATTAGGGGAAGTATAATTATAAAAAATACATAAACCAAAGTGGATTGGAAAATTCCATTGATATCATAAAAAATGATTGTAAGAGGACAAATTTTTCTTTCATTATCCTTTTTAAAAAGTTAGAAAAATCCTAATATGAAATAATTACATGATTTTATTCCATTTTATAAGAAAAATATCACCTTATGGTTGTGCCTTAATCAATTTCAACTTTATATCTTAACCTAATAAGGGAAGGTGAATACGTTATGCTGGAATCACTAATGGATCATGAGATCCCGAGAGATAATGATATATTGTTCCATATATCTTTAGTTATCGTAAAATAAAGGTTAGAATTGATTATCCAATATGAATTAATTTTCATATAGTGAATTAGTACATTAATCTCCAAAACCTCCTTGAAATTACGTTATACTCCATTTTATACATGATTATCTTTTTGAACCTTTTAAAAGATGAAAATAAAAAAACATTAGAAAGAAGGTCACTAAATTTAAAAAAATTAGATTAACATTGATACCCCATAAATCATAAATTATATCATTATTTTAATATTTATAATATTTTAATACCTTCATCACATATTATCTCAAAATAAGAGAATAAATTGAATTATCATAAAACTATAATTAAAACATACATGCTTCATCATTCCTTATATAAGCTCTAATCTTATTAAAAAATAATTAGATTATTTTATTTCATTATTCTAGAACCCATATAGATAATCACTTTAAATTTACCTAAAGTAAGGAAAATAAAATTTTCATAGGGTTTATTCATAAAAATCAAACATGAAATTCCCAACTATAGATGGGAGGAAAAGGGTTCCCTAATTAACAAGTTTCACTTCATCCTTTATATTACCATAAGATTTCCCTTTTTCCTTTGTATTCAGATGTTGTTGTGGATTATAATCTAAAATATCCCATGGGTTGGAAAACATATTAGGATAATACATAAACTCCTTGAAATTTAATCATTGAAGTGCATTAGTTTCATTCTATTGGGATTTTCATTATTCCCATCATTAGATAACATTTTCTCATATTTTCAGAATTCAAACACTTGCTGACCTTCTTTTCCAAACTTGAGTAATTTACTAATCCAATTAGGAAAATTACCTATAGGTTTATTCCTACTTTTTTATCATAAAGGAAAGATTATATTCTTCTCTCTATTGTAATTATATTTTCCTTTGAACTCCATCATCATTTTCTTGTCAAACTATGAGATTGATACATAACTCCAACCTCTATTTCCACTTTGAAAATCCTTCAAAAAATATTTTTCTAGATACTTATGTATTGTATGGATAACACCATTCATATACTTGGTTTCAATCTACTAAGGAATCGATAATTCTTTCTTTCAAATTGGATGATAATATTAGAAGCGTTCCTCAAAAGTCATGTAAACTTTTCTTCATAGGTATGAATTGATTCGTTATAATTTTTTTAACCAACGGAACTTATTTTCTCTATTCATAAAAAGAATATGATGAAATTATTTATTTAAAATATGTACTTGAAGTCATCCAAATCCATGAATTCAATTTCATCTTATTACCTCATATTCTTGATAATATTCGACTATTAATCTGCTTCACCTTTGAAATTGTAGACATCCAAAATGAATTTATCATGTCTTAAACATTGGAGAATGGAAAATATCTTTTAGTGCTATTGATAAATTTCTCAAAAACGATTGGATCAATGGATCCACTTAAGAAAGGTGGATTTTTTCTCTTGAAGGATTCAACAAAATGGTTTTCACTCCTTTTCTATTTAGGAAGTGTAGTATAGTTCATATCTCGATATGTTGTGTGAGCATAACAATATATTTTTTAATTCTAGAAACCATAACTTTTTGATTTTCAAGAGTCATATCATTTCATTTTCCATTTCACTTAGAATTAATGCAGTTACATTAGGTTCCTTCCATTGACTAAAACTAGGAAGCATAATGCAAGATACAATAACCATAGTTGGGAACCACCTAATCTTGAAAATCACTCATAGTATGACTAAATCATGATAAACTTATTTACTCTATGACACCATTGGTTTATCTTAGTTAATTATTAGTAATATTCTATTTAAATACATTATAATTATTAATAAAGCTTTTATGAATATCTAAAGTATATCCCCCAGAAGCATCAAAATTAGGTCTACAGCAAGGGATATTTTTAGGCACAAATTCCCGATCGAGTCTAGCTCAATACTGTGTTTTGGGGGTTGTTACACCTAGACACATTTGTGATAAAGCCACATCGACTTTTATTATTTAGACCTGGAATTATTTATAGTAAACCACATAATTTATTCTTTAATTTAATTCTTGGACATTTTCTTATAATTTAACTCATCCACAGACTTATTATTAGACATGTCCTTAGCGAAATCACTGACCTTTTCCCATCATAGTTTCCAATGGAAAACTAATACTTTACTTATAAACAAACTATAACAACCCAGGATCCCCATACATGGATATTTCATATTTTTGGGAAAAAATCATTACATTACAATAAAAATACTCCTAAGGAACAATATAGTTTAATGCCATTGAAAACATGGAACACAATCTTCTAATCTGGTGATTGATCTTAAATGTTTTCTAAAAATATATTTGCAGTTAGTAATCTTCATTTACATAAACTATATAAAAAATTCATCATAACTCATGGAAAGAAACTTAAGAATAGGTAGCTCATATTCTTATTAAGGTTGAAAAAATTAGTTACATAAGCATAACATGAAAATAAGTGAATAATAACTTCATCATAACATTTTCAAATAATATCATTCATATGAAAGATAAAAATCAGGAGTCATGGGATAAATATTAGTAGTTAATAAGATATGAATCTTAAGATAATTAATGAACCTAGGCCATGAGATCATAAAATGGGAATAAGATATATTCTTTTTACAAACACATGAACATAGAAAATAGTATGTTAAGGCAACCCAACAAGACAATCTTACCATGTTAGGGTTGGCCTAACCAGCAATGAACCTTATTCAATTTTGGGATATCCACCTATGTAACATGATTTTATGGATTGGGATGTGCACCGGTGTACCCTCATTTGCAGGCTTGAGCTAACCACACGTGTACCCTATGATCTCGTAGAGAATTTATTTTTACCCATTCCATTGTAGGGTGATATAGGTCCCACCATCTCATAATAAAAATTATATTTAGGTGTTCCACAAAATAAAAAAACCATCAACATATCATAAAACATGAAATTAAATAGGTTGTTTAAAAATTGAATTGTACCATCAATTTTTGAGAAGATAAAAGTTTCACAAAAATTTCATCACAGAATAAATCATGAATACAAGACGGTTTCATTATCATTTAACCATGGTATATCTTATGGATGAAAGATAGGTTTCATAAAGATTATTATTTATTAAAATAAATTTTTAGAGAATGAATATGAATAGTATCCTTGTATCATATCCCTATCAAGGTATAGGTACCATCAAAGGGTTTCATCAAATATGGATAAATATTGTGATCAAATCATTTAGAATATTTCTTGAGGAGAATATAATTTCCACATTGAAAAGCACTATTTAAATTAAAAATCATATTAAAAAATTTTTATTTAAAAATAAACCTGATAAATGATAAAGGAATCCTCAATGTAATGATTATTCATGATGTTAAGAAATTCCTTTCATGCTGTGCACATTAAAATAATGATTCCTTTCACCATTTTTTTTGAATCCAAATAGGAATTGTTTGGAAAACAGAATGAATATTACATTCATTTTATTTTGAAAATATAACACATGGGTAAAAAAATCCTCAAAAAACATAAGGTAGTAATTTTTTTGAAAACATTTTTTGAAAAAAAAATATTCAGCCGATGAGAGAAATAATGTCAGATTTTATTGAATTTTTTTTCTTAATTATATCAAATAATAGTGGGAAAATGGTTCCATTACATGAATATATTATAAATAGTTGTAGAATAAGAGAATTATTGAGAATTATTGAGATATTGATCATAATATTTTTTCACCGAAAACATAACCATAAATAATCCCAAAAAATAGTGATATTGTAATATAAATTCATTACCACTTTTGTAATTTCCTTGATGGAATAACATAAAATGGAACTTAAAATATCAAGGGGATAAATAATGTCATGATATTAAATTAAAAATGGGTTGTATACTTCCCTCATTAAATAATATAGGTTTATATCATAACATATGTCTCAAATAAAGAAAATTGATATAAACCCCCTTTATTGATTTGGTAACTTTTAAACTGTAAACCCCATGAAAGAGAGATCCTTAAATGGATACATAAATACCAATAAAATTAATAATATGAATTAGAAAATACATTCATGGGAAACATAGAAAATAAATAATTTAAATATATTCAGAATATATCATGTGTCTCAAAAAATAAACATTCACATGGAAATCCCTTATCATAAATCTTGACATCCATTATACTTATTCAAACCTCCTCTTATTTAGGTATCCTCCTTATATTTGAAGAAAATACATTCATAGATAGTTATATATTCAACATAATTCTTCATAGATGAATGGAGGGACGCTTTGAAGTTATTTCAATAGATCTTGGTCGAGCCAAACGGCTTGAGTGGTGTCGGGAAGTGGGTAGAGTGAGTTCCCTTTTAAACTTAAGGAGGAGTGACATTATTATAAATACACTAAATGTTTATCTATTGGGTGGTAAATCATACATTAATTGGATAAAAATATTATAATTAAATGGTTTGAGGGATTTATGGCTGATATACACCACTACTACATAATGAAACACATGTTTTAAACATTTAATTCCATAACATCTACATATCCCTATTTTTACCATTTGAGATTTTCACTATGGAAACTAGTTTGATAATATTGGTAATTTATCCTTTAAGACTTAATTTGAGTGATCCTTATTAGGTAATTTAGAACCACTAATTATATGTATGAAATATAATTTATCAAATAAGAATCTTATGTTTTTTTAGAAGTTAATTTTAACACAATCATAAGTAACACGCAAAAACACCACATTTATATTAATAATGTTAATTGAGTTTTATTATTAATGGTCAATAGAGTCATTATAATATAATAATAGATCTAGAAATGGAATATAAATGAGATTTAATAATATTTTAAAATCAATTTTTTTATGAAAAAAGTTTTTGTAATTTTAAATATTTTAATAAAATATCATTTATTAAAAAATAACATTAATGTCAATATTTTTGTTATTCATCTAATTTCAATTTTAAAAATATTATGATAGTAATGGAATTATAATATAATTTTTTAATAGCTATATGTACTGATATATTCATCTAAAAAAACAGTGGAATAAAATAATTCATTCAATTTACTCCACTTTTAAATTTTTTAGTTTCATTTATCTTATTTTAATGTTAAATAAAAAATTAATCTGTTGGTGTTTCTTATGAATTTAATGTAATTAATTAACATATTGTTTTAGAAAAAAATTATGATGATAAATAAAAAGCTTTTATATTTAAAAGGGATATTTATAACTAAATTTTTTTTTGTTTTAGTCATGATCCCAAGGATTTATAGATGTTAAACATAATAAAAATATCTTTATTTTTATTTTTCGTTACTTAACTTATTATATGGGTAATATTCAAAGGAAAGTGAAAAAAATTCCTTATTTTCTTATAATTTTATATAAAGGGTCGAAATAAATTTATTAAATAAAATTAAGATAATATTTAATGCCATTTTTACCATTATAATTATAGTTTAACCCTAAGTAAATTGATTTTTACTTTTACCATAATAATTAAGTTTTACTACATTAACTATTAATTTTGATAAAAAATGAAGTTGAAATTTTCAAAAAATTTAAATTATGATTATTAAAAATATTGAATCCATTTTACCAAATATAATTCATATGAGTGGAATGAAATAATTTAAAATTAACACTGTAGACACAATGAGAAACATGGCTTTGAAGAGAAAAAGTTCAAAAGATTGAAATGCTTTTATATCCAAATTCAATATGAAATTTATTAC
Source organism: Viscum album (assembly GCA_963277665.1). Classification (NCBI taxonomy): domain Eukaryota; kingdom Viridiplantae; phylum Streptophyta; class Magnoliopsida; order Santalales; family Viscaceae; genus Viscum; species Viscum album. Next base: position 551,004,969 of record OY728148.1, read on the forward strand.
AATGACCAAAATTTTATTAATGGATATATAATTTTACTAATTTTACTATAAACGCATTTCAAAATATAATATATCCTTATAAATAAATTAAATTAAAAGACACTTTTCAATTAATATTCAGTATTTTACACTATTCATCAAATAATGAATATTTTTAGAAAAACCCTAGAACTTCAACCTAGTATAATTTTACAATTATGTATTAAAAATTGAATATTATTTTATATAATTAATTTATGAAATGCTTTAAAAAATATTTTATTATTTTCACAAAAATGAAAAAACACTATATTGAAAAACAGTATTTTTGAAACATAAAATGACATTACCGAAAATTATTTTTTATTTTACCAATATGTTTTTAATATTTATACCACTATACATCATATTTAATAAGTAGGTATTAGTTTTCATATCATTATTTTTAATGTCCATGTTATAATAATCACATTAATAAAATATCATGATTTTGTTAAAATTTAGTGTTTCATGTAACATAAGATAAGACAATGATGTGTGTATCAAGAGATTAAAGTGGTGTTTGATGTAATGAAATATTAACTTAGAGATGTGTGTAATGAGATCCAATAAATGATTTTTTTGAAAAAAATTCTTGAAAATTTGGGGTTTTACACACATGTACCAACCAATCGATTGTGAAGTTAAATAACACAATAAAGGATTGATTACATGGAAAAAACGAGGGATCTTATAGATCAACCAAACTAAAAGAATCAATTGAGTGACTAATGTATTGAACACATGATGCATAAGAAGGATAAAAAACATGTGGAAAAGGATCAACTACAAGACCGATGGATAAACATAAAGAAAAACCAAGTTGTCACATGAACAAACCAAGTGATACGGAAGATATTTATCACATGAATGAATGATAAACCACACGAAAAAGTAATGATTAAAAGAAAAAAAATAAAGAATATAAGAAAAAAACCAATAAAATATGAAGATATCAACCACAAAAAAAAATTATTGACCACATGAACAACCAAGAGACAATTCCAACTGATAACATGATCAACTACTAACTGCCTATTCAGTCAAGTGACAACATGAAAAAACATTCAAATGTATATAAATTTGATCAACCATGTGAACAGACATATAAATTAAAAATGAAAAATATATTTAGGAACCCTCTAAACAACTATAATCCTTGGAAAACCACAAGGTAATGGTATTTGAATTTTTTTACCATACATTAAATAGTTGTTAAAAAATTCTCATCTTTGAAATTTTTTAACAAACTAATAAGGAGAGAAAGGGGTATGAACCACCACTATACGTGATACCTATGAATTATATTTCTATAGAAATAACATATCCTTAAAAACTAAGGAATAAAGTGCATAACCATACAACATTATCAAAAAATATAAAAACACATTCATGGAGGAGATACCTATAAAATAAGGGTGATTCCATAAAGAAATATTAAATAGAGGAATATGAGTGATCTCATAAGACATCACAAGGTAAACCCATCATCTAAACTCAAATAAAATAACTCATTAAAATGATATGGGTATTATGACCCTATATACAACATCTTCTCACATGTTATCTCATATAGGACACCATTTATGAAACGATATAAACCACATGAATATGACACAAATGAAACACCTTATCCTGTCAATCCTGAATCTCAATAGGTTTTTCCTTGATATTCACACCATCCTCAGCAGCTTTCTTACCCCAATCGATGAAATGGTATTCATCATGAAAATATCTATAGATATGTGATACATAGATGACATTATGAATCTGGATCATCTATAGGGGAAGTATCAATTGATATGATAAATATCCACCATGTACCAAGACCTCGAAAGGCCTAATTAATCATGGTGAAATATTAATACCATTAATATATGCACACTAACCATGATGATGAGATACGTTTATGAATACATGATCTACAAAATGAATCTCCATCGGCCTCCCCCTACGATGCACATAGTACTTATAAAGACCCTACACCACCATTATTCACTTCTGGATCACCTTTACCTTCACTATCAAAATTTAGACCAATTACAGCCCAAGAAATACTGACTTTCCGACCTTGATCCAATACAATGTATATTGGAATTTAATGCAATAAAATGCATTAAATGTTAAATAATAATAGTTGAGTGATAAATATTTACATTGGAAAAATCCATAAAGGGTAAGTTCCTCACCGAAAATCCTATAAAATATAGAATTAAGACATGCAATTTGTCCAATAATGTATGGATTCTATGATCTGAATTGTCATCTATCTATGGATGAAAGTGGTTTTATGGAATAACTGAGTTTTGAATGTATACTGAAGACCTATACTCATCCTAGAGTTGAACTAGTGATCATGATATAAGATTATCATCTTCATAACCCCATGAGACCTCACTAAATCCTCCAAGTACTAAATTGATAAAAAATTCATGGAACAAGACTCATTTATCATATTAATAAGTGTGAATTATTTAACACTAGGTCCTTGATCACCCATATATCATCATAATAAACCTAAAATTTGGGAAAATATTTTATAAATTTCATCGATATATCCACCCACATCCACTAAGGAACAACATGTAGCTGAGCGAAACCACTAGGAACATGATGCCCAACTATAACTATATGGAAAATAAATTCTACGAGACAAACACTACAATTGAAAGGTTCATTTTGGACCCAAAAAACTGGACTATCAGAGAATAATACATCTTCACCACAAAAAAATATACCACTAGGGGTGAACTATGGAAATTATATAGAAACACATCATAAATTACTAAAGTAATGAAAATATTCTCCAGATATAACACTAGACACTAACCTTCCACCATCCAGACCTCATGGGAATCATCACAAAAAACTCAATCACAAAAACCATCTCCTAAGTATTTACTAGGTAAGAATCCTCTCCTTTCTATCCTAAGGTTGACTGAATCATCACCTTGAAAATACATCTCCCACCATAAAATTCTCTTAGTTGAAGGTGAATCCCTACCAATGTTTCCACCACTCTACAAGAGTCTCTATAATAACATACAGATTCACCACATGATTTACAACATAGGTATTTTACCACAACTTTCCCTTTATAAGTTGTAAATAAAATAAAAAAAATCATAATCCTATAAGAACATTAAACACTATTGAATTTTTAAATTAAAGTTACTCTAGAAGAAGACATATTTAAGACTACTATTATCAATAAAGGCCATTAATATCTCACTAATGTGGTAATTCTACACTATTTGAAGGAAGACACCACCACAAAAATATTCAGATCATGGGAGAAGTATCTAAATTCTTGTGTCCATAACTATTGTGTCACAAAATAGATAATCCCCATTTAAAACATGTATGTGAAACCCAAGAAATAAATGAAACATCCAAATAAAAAATTGAATGAAATAACCTCCATAGTAGACAAAAATCTAGACCATTGACCAGCTTATACATAAAATACTAGAAAGAATACTGAGACTTGTTTATCCACATAAATGACTCAAGATTCATGATTGACATTAGCATGGGAGACTTGACCTATAATAATTTAGTTAAAAACCTCCTATAATATATATAGAGATGAAGGAAAATTTATACATTTAAAAATTTCTTGAGCCTACCTATGAAACCACCACTGCAATCAATGAATGATCGATGACTAGTCTAAATTGAGATATGATATTCTCCTTGAAACAAACCCCATGATCCTAGAACACACACTTTTATAGATTCTTAAAGAGCAAAAAATCATAAAGGAAATCCCAAAATAAAACATATAATATTTTGATGCTCCTCCTATAACTTGGAAAACAAACATATGACTTTGATAATGAATTCCATAAACCATTCTAGAAACTCAGGGAACCTTTGATTAATCAATCTCACAATCATGAATGGACCATTAATAACTCAAAATGATATCCTAATGAAATTAAAATGATTATAATGATACCTGAAAGTATTATTTGGGAAAAACTTACCCTTTCACTCAAATATGATTACATCTAGACCACATATAGATATTTAAAAGCATACTATATCCCTTCTACTAATTGAATAATTCATCAATATATGAGAGAGGATAGTGGCTCTTCACTATCATGTGATTCAAATGATGGAAATAAATACACAATAACATACTTAAATAAGTATTCATCACAAACTGAACAGGATTTACATAAGAAAATAGACTAGGTTCAATGCATCCTATCTATAAGAGATCAGTAATATAAAGATTCATATCTCACAACACAAAAGGCATGAAACTTTATATATAAATTGATATATGAGAAACTTTAGATTATATCTCTATCCCAAAATTAAAATCTCATTGTGGAGGTAACATCACAACCTATTCAAGAAAGACATTAGAGTAATCTTTAAGATCATTGGGAGATACTATCAGTTTATCCTCTAAAAAACTCAAAATCATTATAATCATCAAAGAAGATAGAGACTCAAGATTATATTAACCCATATTAGGGTCTTTCCCACTGATAAAACACTTCATAGTATCAAAAAACATAATGTAGTATAAAAAACATACCGAAACAATCCAAAATATCCTACAATGAATACAAACAATATATGTAAAGGATAATTTATTATGGATATATAAATAAATATAATAAATATCCATAAGATTTGTGTTATCCATGCACCATCTCACAATTTCTCTAGACATTACAAAATCAATACTAAACTCCGTCTAGCTCATCCAATACCATTGAAACTAGAATATTCATCACCAAAAAGTACCAAATCATGTTCTAGAGATAGTGAAAAAAGAAGTGTGTAGCTATGAAATAAAAACAAGTATAAATACATGTATAACATAAGTATATAATACATCACACGATATATGGATATCCCAATGGTGGGAATTCGAAATCATGAATTGGTTTGCGGCCTACTCCACATGGTCTCTACCCCTAATGGATACCACCTCCATAGATATACACTACTAGCTAGCATTAAGGGAAAAGGATGTCATGTGGATTATCACAAATGTCCTTATCCCATCGTTTCCAATCAAAATTTTAATTTTTATGCTATTATTTTCACTTTTTATGAAATAGATACAAATACAGAGCCTGAAATAGGATACTATAAGGTTAGACACTATCACTTATAAAATACATGAACATTGAAATAAAATAAATCCTTTACCGATCTTTTAGAAGGTTTCTGAGAACTAAAATCCTTGAAAAATAAGTTGAAGAAGGATGAAACCCACACACTGCTTACTAAAAAGTCATCATCTAACTTGTAAATTGAGAATCAATCATAGTTATACTCCACATAAAATCAAAGAGACTAATATCCCAAGATGATCTATTCCTAGAAGCATCCACTCAATTGCCTAAGTATTTTTTATCACCTCAAGACATGAGTTTAAAAAGAATGGGGTGACTATAAACTAGATCTATGGATAAAAATTCTCATCAGAATGCCCCCCGGAATCTACACCAGGAAAAAGGTGCAATGAATATCAAAGGAGGTTATTTTATCAGATACTAAACTCCCAAAAAAAATGATGTACCATGAAGAAGGGTATAAATCTCATGCTGACAGGTAACCTTGACATATAATGATAGAAACCTGACTTAAAACTGATCTCTAGACTTATTTGATGAAATAGTTTACTCCTCAAGATTCATAAGGAATAAAATCCATCACTATTGATCTAAACCCCAAAAAATAATCACAACCAATGAAACCCAATTCTCCTTTAAAGCATGCATCGAACTAATGGAAATCTATATCTCATTTATTCATTCCATCATATCATGATCTAAAATAGTGCCCTCATACTTCTACAATCCATGGAGATGAAACTATATGATGGCCCCCTTTAAGATTCAAAATCATTAATCTCTATAAATAGTGGTATATTGGAACATTCTGTTGAATATATTTTATATACACATGATGGGAATGTTTACCAAGATCTATATCTGAAAAATTATTTCCCTAAACAACCAAATCATGGAACACAATTTTTTTAAGGTTAATTATTTTAATTCATTTTAACCTAGTTCATAATGTCTTCCCATTTCAAATATAGTTGAAAATAATCATGATATATGATCCTTATCTATGTATTTTCATTTCATGAAACATTTCTTCATATAGAATATTAAAAAAAATTATGTTCTTTGAATTAAATAACATGACACCCTAAAATCCCTTATCATACCTATTCTACCTTTTTTATAGAATATATAAGGCTCAAATAACACTATTACCCCACCAACCCATGCATCCTTACTAGTTTTTAACACAAAAATCCATCATATCTCTCAAAAATATACATTGATTCCACTATTTCATGTCCCCTCCATATAAATGTACCCCTAAAAGGATAAAAATGAAGAATGGGTGATAATGAACACTAAATCCCACCTCCAATAGGCCATAGATTGGGGAGAAGTAATGAGGGTATATAGATCACACACATGGAAGCATTAACCTCAATATAAATATAATAAATAAGTTATAATATAAAAAATAACCAACTAAAACAATATATAATGATATAATAAATCATAATACATAATGTAATGTTATATAGAAACAAAAAACAGGTGAATGTATCAGAAGAAAATTCTCAGTAGTGACAATGAAGCTCTAGTTTCTCTTAAAAGTCTCATAAAGATAGTATAACTCCAATAAATTTTCTAATAGCTTATATAAACCTATATAATTTTACACACATATATATAGGGATAATATAACATGTAAACTATATTGTATACTCTCTAGAACCTCTAATAAAAAATGTAAAAAAAGCATATTAAAGCCCACTAAATAATCAAATGAAACTAACTGATCACCTAAAATGATAAATCTATTTCTCCAATCCACATAGTGGATCACAAACCAATAATTAATAAAAGTAGTTCATTCTATTTCAAAATCATATATATATATATATATATATAATGTGTCCATGTTTCTAGTTCCCCAATTATTTGTCACTTTATTTCCCCAATGATTTACGTCATCTACTCTTCCAAACCATAATTCATCATGCATATCAAACAATATTATCATATCCATTTGGAATACTATGTACCATGTAACCTTATCATCATCAACCTCAATAGTGACCATGTGTATTAACAAAACACACTGTAACCACATAAATGCATTATACCTCAAGCCATCACATCTCATTCATGCAAAAAAGATGGAATCTACAACTACTGTGTCTGAATGCAAGTATGTTGTATATTTGGAGGTATTACATCCAAAAAATAATTTTTAGATAATACATATAGCCATTAGAGTCTGTGTAGTAATAAACCCAAAAATTTAGTATATTAAATCTATAGATCCACAACTACATACAAATGGAAAGAATTAGAGAGGGAGAAGTCAACCATCAATTCCTTCTCTGTCCTAAATGTTGAGGAATGAACCCCCAAATGAATTTGGGTGTCTATTTCCATTCTGATGTGGGTTGTGAAGTTTTGGAGATAAATAAATATTAAATATTGCACATACAATCACTCTAAGAGAAATTACATATGTTTAGACTCATATGTAGCTTTTCTCACACCTGATACCCAATTACCACCATAAAGAAATAGACCTGAATAAACATACAATAATCTATTTTACATATTAACTATTAATCAACCATTAATTAATTAATAATATTATATTTTTATTTTCATGGTTAATAATTTATCCTTCTAATCCATGTGACTTCAGAAAAATAATTCATTTCTTCTATTATCAAGTATGTAATCATCATATATGATCAACATGAACCATCCTCATTCATTGATTAATTCTTCTTTTCATTTCAAAAATTATATTCATTCACTACAACTCACCCTAGTCCACCAATTCAAAGATGAATGTAGAGACCCGTATCTTGACGTACATTGACATTACATTACTTTTGCGGAATACTTAGTACATTACAAAAACACACACACAAGGACCGTAATAGTTTAGTGTCTTTGGAAACTCGGACTATAATCTGCTAATCGTGGTGAAAGATCTTCAACATCTCCCATAAAGATCTTCTTTTTTTTTACCTAAAACCTTTCTTTATATCCTGGGGAAAAGAAAACATAAAAGGGTGAGCTCAAATTCTCAGTAAGGGTAAACAAAATAAATATCAATCACATCGTATACACAAGCACATAACTTTTGGAAATCTTAACCTGCAAAAGAGATTATAATTTCATAACATGGGATAAATCATGGCAGTAAAATGTAAACACAATAATCATAACTTATAACATTAAACATTGTGGAATACACACATAATCATAGAAAATCATTTCTTGTTAGTCAAGACTCATTGCCAAGACTATCTTAGTGGACAAAGTCCCTTTCTGAATCGAGTAACCCTCGTTCCAGTTCTGTTTCACTGAACCGGTATAACCTACCATTCCAGCCATGTCTATCTAATGAGATATAAAATCTTTACCCAATGCATTGGAGGGAGATATAGGTCCCACCCATCTTATAATGAATCCTTTCTTATGTGTGCCACATAATCATAAACCATACATCATAGTGTAACCCATGTAATAAAAATGGGATTCTTAAACAACATGACATCATAAATCAATTCATATAAGATAAAGGAATTCATAAAAATAATTCCATCACAACATGATCAAATCAATGTAATAATAAGGATAAAAACAGAACCCTTTATTATCTTAGATGGAAAATAATTTTGATAAAACACTTGAACTCCATTCTTGAGGAAAATATCATTTCTTCTTCAAAAACATTTTTCCTTTCATAACATGTCATACAACTTTAAAATAAAAGAAGTTGATTAAAAATAAACTTGAAAACTTTTAAAGGAAGCTTCTTGGAAATAATGTTTTAAAAATCCATTCATGCCGTATAAGTTAAAAAAACATTCTTCGTACTTTTTTCGGAAAAGTCAAAAAGTACCTCGTACGAAAAGACAACAAAAGATTCCTTTCTTATTCTTTAATAAAAACTTACCGAAGGGTAAAATTGGATTTAAACTATTGTAAGTGGATGAAAACAATATTACATATTGAGAGAACATGGATGTGGATGATAAAATACACCCCAGTAAATACTTACGAATAAACAATCTCGGATAAAAATGAGATTGTGATATTTCCCTTACCTTAGGTCTGACTTGCTTTGTAAGTGTCCCAACCTCCTCTTCTTTAAAGTGCCTCCTTGAGACCTCCTCTTATGGCACTAAAATTGGTCTTTGAGGAAGTCCAGAACCTCTAGGATGTTTCTAGGGAAGTGGAGAAGAGATTTTGGTAGGGGTTGGCCGAGCTTGAGTGCTCAAATTGGTGTGAGGAGGAGGGGGAGGAGGTGTCCTTTTATAGGGGAGGAGAGGGTCACCTTAGGAATATCTCAAAATATTATTTTATATTAAAGTCAAAATCGGTTTATAATGGTTCCAAAGGGTCTCATTTCGAAGATAAGGTGGGGAAGGGTCGAAATCCTATCAACCAATAAGATTTAGACAAGTTTAGGGTATTATTTTATCCTTATCAATTAGATTTAACTCTAAGTTAAATAATTTAACTTTTACCGTGTCTTTTTGTTTTCTTACATTATATGGTTAATACACTTACTATAACATGCCAAACGAACCCCAAATTGTTTATTATTAATATATATATCCTTATCTAAGTCCTTTGGCCGAACCTTAGATTTTTAGGTATAAATTAACAATTAGTAATATAATATTTGATTTAAAAACTATTTTGTGTCAATTTTGACACTATTTGATATATGATTTTTGTGAAAGTTATAAAAGAATTATATGTTCGAACAAAGTTGATTAAATCAACAATAATATATCATATTAACCTATAAAATTAGTGGAATTCATAAAAAGTCAAAAATTACATTTATTTTGGTGTTTATAACATCAATTATGTCAATATTTCATTAATAAGATAATTACTGCATCATCTTTGTGTCATAAATATATTAAATTATTTGATGTCTAAAAATTACAAATAAAATACGATCATGTAGGAAATCTTTTTAGATTTCTAATGAATATTTACAATCGAATTTATCTTATGTATAACCCCATATTAAAAATGATTTACTTATTAAACTTTGTTTTTAACTATTTTAACCCTTCTTTAAATAAATTAATAATAAATGTCCAAATCTAATCCAAGTGGGCCTAAATGGTCATATTTTATTCCTAAGTTTGTTTTTGGTCGAATTAAACTTGTCCAATAGAATTAGGACATGTGTTAGGGTAATATTAATATCATTTTTATCCTTAGTTACCCTATTTACTATTAACCGCGGTAAAAAAAGTAAAAAGTTACTATTCACCAAAAAATTATTTTTATCTCATTGAACCACATTTTACTTACTGATATCAACCGTGTCTGTCGGATTTTTGAAATTCCATTCACAGAAGCGGTAAAATTAAGTTTTATGCAAAATTCAGTTTTTAACCTACCACTTAGTGGTTTCACTATTCATCAAAAATTGATGTTTTCAGAACAATGCCAAAATTTCATCCTAAGCTATATTTCATATTCCGAATTCAAAAATGAAGTCTATTTTACCAAATTCATATCATAGAAGTTGCATTAATTAATTTTATAATTAAATCCCGCTGTTAAAACAAAGAGCGTGTTTTTAAGAAACAATATCTATCAAAAGATTGACACTTGTTTATGTCTGGTTTAAATGTGAAATTACATCCAATGACCAACATTGTATTAAATTGTAAAAATATATTCTAAATATACTTTAAAACCACTCAAATTAATAATTTATCACTATTAATTATTTCGATTGAAAAAGTTGTTTTTAACTAAAATTTAGTAATTTTCACTATTCATCAGAATATGAATGTTATCCGAAAAGTACCAAAATTTCACCTTAGGCTAAATTCGATACTACGAATCCAAAAATGAAGTCCATTTTGAGAGATAAAATTTCTAAAATTTTAAAAGGTGGTTATTACTATTCATAACGGCTAGTCATAATAATTTTTTAATAGCATATCGTTGTTTAGTGAAACTCGGTATTGCGTACTACACACGCTATCGAGGAAGGTCGCGATTGCGTGTAATGCAAGGCAAGTCAAGGATGCGTGTTGTGAAAGCTTCTTTTGGTGTAGCGTACAACACAAGACATTAATGAAATTAAAAAGAATATTTTTCATAAAATTTTGGGGTGTTACATTCTACCCCCCTTAAAATGAATTTCGCCCTCGAAATTCGTCGGGATTATAAATGGTTTACTATTCGAAAGTTTCTTTAATAGAAACCCACATCGTAAAAAGGAATATCAAAACCAATATTTAAGAACAAAAGTATGAAACGTAACGGTTACCTAAATAAACTAATCACTGGGTTTCCACATAGGTGAAAATATGGATATGGAAGAGAAATCTAACCATTATGTTCTGATGGAGAGTGGTAGAGAACATGGCTATGGAAAAGCCAGTAATCACAAATCCTTAGATTTGTGATGATATAAGGTACCATCTGATTTATCAGGTATAAGATCACTAGGACAACATTTTTGGTTTTCAAGATCATTTCCCTAAAGTTGAAAATTTGAATTAGAATAAATACTTACTTTATTTTGGTACAATATCACTGTTGTTCGTGCCTTGAACAATTTCTACTTCATCTCTTAAATAAATGAAGTTGAATTTGTTATTCGTGAAGTGTTAGCAGATCATGTGATAGAATGTCGGGTCATTCCATCTGTCTCAAACAAAAGGTTAGCAAAAATTATATGCATAAGTCGATCTATAGTGAGATTAATCATATATGGTTCCTAAAATGGACTTATACGTCATATATCATACTGCTTAATATAATAAAACTAGTTTCTACTAAACAGGGACTTCCTGTAGGCCAGTGGTAGGCGATAAAGGCCAGTCGCACTTCGGTTGTGGGTTCGATTCCCACAGCCTTGTCCGAAGCGACGGGCTGTCACCCGTCCTGCAGGTTGTCCTTTTTCTAAAACTACATTACTATAACATCCCATCAATAATATCGAAAAAAACTTATATCCTTAAACAATACTCACTTATGTCCAACATAATCCATTTCAATCTTTAGGCTTATCCATAATACTGCAGTCCACTCTCATAACATAGTGAAGATGATTACCAAAGATTTAATACCATCGTTGATCCCCATATATCATAAGATATGTTTTGTTGGTCACATTCCAAACATTCAAAGGCCTTAATCATGTATTCTCTTGAATACCCTTTGAACCTTATTGGAAACATGAGTGCTGTTAAAAGTTAACTCTTTCCACATACCAAAATCCTCAAAATTATTTATACTCAAACCATGATATCACTTAGTCCTTATATCAATCATGAGCTCATGAATACTGTCAAACATTTCATTTTCTCCTTATCCCTTCATTATGCACATATCATCTTCATTCCAAAAATATCTGAATAACCTTTCATGGATACTGGTAGCACACTTTCAAAACTCAAGGAAAGACAACAATGTAACAATCCTTAGATGTCTCTTTATTCCATAGTACCATGAGATTACTTATGCAACATTACACATGATAAACATGTCATCATTCTACTACATTATTAAACCATTGACCGGGCTTCAACAATTCTTTCATCTCACATATCATTTGTAGTCTCTTCATCATCAACATAAATACTACCCATTAGACCATACTGATTCTCTTCATGAGACTTTCCCTTAGGGCATTGGTTTGCATAATGCCCGTACATTCCACATTTAAAACATTTAACCATTGTTGATGTCGTAGCAATACCATTATCCTCATCCATGATGTTAACTGAACCTTTTCCTTTGCACTTACTTGCTTTGTGTCCTTCTTTTCCACACCCAAAGAATCTTCCAGTTCCTTTGAAACATTCTCCTTGATGCCTCTTCCCACATGATTTACATAGGGGAAATTGAACTTTCTTTCCTCTATGATCATCATGAAACTCCATCTTTCTCTTATTAGCCGAGTCAGGAAACTTAACAAATTTTACTTTATTGATCATATTATGAGATTGCTGATTCGGCATAATAATGATGTTTGGACTTCCAAATCCAATTTCATTTGGTTTCTCATGAAAAATATCATTCTATTGTCCATCATATCCTCCATTATCGTGAATCACCTTGTTTCCTGCCATTTTCTAAAACCCAAAAAGAATAGTGTGAGAGGCAAAAATCATAATAAAGGGGGAGTAACTTCAATATCTGACATCTTTGGTTTAATCTAATATCGTTACCATAGTTCTAGGACTGTATCTTATATGTATACTTATCCTTAGGGACATCCCTGGACATACCTTAGAAATATCTCTAGGGATCTTACTAACGTTTTCGCATCCTAGTTTCCAAAGGTTGACTAAACCTTTCCTCTGATACCAACTGTAGAGACCCGTATCTTGACGTACATTGACATTAAATTACTTTTGCAGAATACTTAGTACATTACAAAAACACACACACAAGGACCGTAATAGTTTAGTGTCTTTGGAAACTCGGACTATAATCTTCTAATCGTGGTGAAAGATCTTCAACATCTCCCATAAAGATCTTCTTCTTTTTTACCTAAAACCTTTATTTATATCATGGGGAAAAGAAAACATAAAAGGATGAGCTCAAATGCCCAGTAAGGGTAAACAAAATAAATATCAATCACATCGTATACACAAGCACATAACTTTTGGAAATCTTAACCTGCAAAAGAGATTATAATTTCATAACATGGGATAAATCATGGCAGTAAAATGTAATCACAATAATCATAACTTATAACATTAAACATTGTGGCATACACACATAATCATCTAAAATCATTTCTTGTTAGTCAAGACTCATTGCCAAGACTATCTTAGTGGATAAAGTCCCTTTCTGAATCGAGTAACCCTCGTTCCAGTTCTGTTTCACTGAACCGGTATAACCTACCGTTCCAACCATGTCTATCTCATGAGATATAAAATCATTACCCAATGCATTGGAGGGAGATATAGGTCCCACCCATCTTATAATGAATCCTTTCTTATGTGTGCCACATAATCATAAACCATACATCATAGCGTAACCCATGTAATAAAAATGGGATTCTTAAACAACATGACATCATAAATCAATTCATATAAGATAAAGGAATTCATAAAAATAATTCCATCACAACATGATCAAATCAATGTAATAATACGGATAAAAACAGAACCCTTTATTATCTTAGAAGGAAAATAATTTTGATAAAACACTTGAACTCCATTCTTGAGGAAAATATCCTTTCTTCTTCAAAAACATTTTTCCTTTCATAACATGTCATAAAACTTTAAAATAAAAGAAGTTGATTAAAAATAAACTTGAAAACTTGTAAAGGAAGCTTCTTGGAAATAATGTTTTAAAAATCCATTCATGCCGTATAAGTTAAAAAAACATTCTTCGTACTTTTGTCGGAAAAGTCAAAAAGTACCTCGTACGAAAAGACAACAAAAGATTCCTTTCTTATTCTTTAATAAAAACTTACCGAAGGGTAAAATTGGATTTAAACTATTGTAAGTGGATGAAAACAATATTACATATTGAGAGAAAATGGATGTGGATGATAAAATACACCCCAGTAAATACTTACGAATAAACAATCTCGGATAAAAATGAGATTGTGATATTTCCCTTACCTTATGTCTGACTTGCTTTGTAAGTGTCCCAACCTCCTCTTCTTTAAAGTGCCTCCTTGAGACCTCCTCTTAGGGCACTAAAATTGGTCTTTGAGGAAGACCAGAACCTCTAGGATGTTGCTAGGGAAGTGGAGAATAGATTTTGGCAGGGGTTGGCCAATCTTGAGTGCTCAAATTGGTGTGAGGAGGAGGGGGAGGAGGTGTCCTTTTATAGGGGAGGAGAGGGGCACCTTAGGAATATCTCAAAATATTATTTTATATTAACGTCAAAATCGGTTTATAATGGTTCCAAAGGGTCTTATTTCGAAGATAAGGTGGGGAAGGGTCGAAATCCTATCAACCAATAAGATTTAGACAAGTTTAGGGTATTATTTTATCCTTATCAATTAGATTTAACTCTAAGTTAAATAATTTACCTTTTACCGTGTCTTTTTGTTTTCTTACGTTATATGGTTAATAAACTTACTATAACATGCCAAACGAACCCCAAATTGTTTATTATTAATATATATATCCTTATCTAAGTCCTTTGGCTGAACCTTAGATATTTAGGAATAAATTAACAATTAGTAATATAATATTTGATTTAAAAACTATTTTGTGTCAATTTTGACACTATTTGATATATGATTTTTGTGAAAGTCATAACAGAATTATATGTTCGAACCAAGTTTATTAAATCAACAATAATATATCATAGTAACCTAGAAAATTAGTGTAATTCATAAAAAGTCTTAAATTACATTTATTTTGGTGTTTATAACATCAATTATGTCAATATTTCATTAATAAGATAATTACTGCATCATCTTTGTGTCATAAATAAATTAAATTATTTGATGTCTAAAAATTACAAATAAAATACCATCATGTAGGAAATCATTTTAGCTTTCTAATGAATATTTACAATCGCATTTATCTTATGTATAACCCCATATTAAAAAATTATTTACTTATTAAACTTTGATTTTAACTATTTTAACCCTTCTTTAAATAAATTAATAATAAATGTCCTAATCTAATCCAAGTGGGCCTAAATGGTCATATTTTATTCCTAAGTTTGTTTTTGGTCGAATTAAACTTGTCCAATAGAATTAGGACATGTGTTAGGGTAATATTAATATCATTTTTACCCTTAGTTACCCTATTTACTATTAACCGTGGTAAAAAAAGTAAAAAGTTACTATTCACAAAAAAATTATTTTTATCTCATTGAACCAAATTTTACTTACTGATATCAACCGTGTCTGTCGGATTTTTTAAATTCCATTCACAGAAGCGGTAAAATTATGTTTTATGCAAAATTCAGTTTTTAACCTACCACTTAGTGGTTTCACTATTCATCAAAAATTGATGTTTTTCAGAACAATGCCAAAATTTCGTCCTAAGATATATTTCATATTCCGAATTCAAAAATGAAGTCTATTTTACCAAATTAATATCATAGAAGTTGCATTAATTAAATTTATAATTAAATCCCGCTGTTAAAACAAAGAGCGTGTTTTTAAGAAACAATATCTATCAAAAGATTGACACTTGTTTATGTCTGGTTTAAATGTGAAATTACATACAATGACCAACATTGTATTAAATTGTAAAAATATATTCTAAATATACTTTAAAACCACTCAAATTAATAAATTATCACTATTAATTATTTCGATTGAAAAAGTTGTTTTTAACTAAAATTTAGTAATTTTCACTATTCATCAGAATATGAAAGTTATCCGAAAAGTACCAAAATTTCACCTTAGGCTAAATTCGATACTACGAATCCAAAAATGAAGTCCATTTTGAGAGATAAAATTTCTAAAATTTTAAAAGGTGGTTATTACTATTCATAATGGCTAGTCATAATAATTTTTTAATAGCATATCGTTGTTTAGTGAAACTCGGTATTGCGTACTACACACGCTATCGAGGAAGGTCGCGATTGCGTGTAATGCAAGGCAAGTCAAGGATGCGTGTTGTGAAAGCTTCTTTTGGTGTAGCGTACAATACAAGACATTAATGAAATTAAAAAGAATATTTTTCATAAAATTTCGGGGTGTTACAATGAACATGTCATGAAAAGAGTCAAAATAAATCTTTCAGTTGGAAATCATAAAAAAATATGATAATTATCTATTGAACAAGAATCAAACTATAATATTCGACATAGAGAAATCCCCACTAGAAAATCTTCTTGAATTCATTGTTTTAATTCTCAACACCATTATGTATAGTATAATCTGTTTTTCAATCACCAACATCAACCTTCATAAAAAACCTAGGCTCCCAGCATATTTCTTATCAAACATTTCCAATAATATCCGGTTATCAACAAACACATAATGTCAGTACAAGGTTCTGATCACCCAAGATAATATATACATATTTACTATATGTTTTCCATATACACGAAAAGTCACTAAGACCATGACATCATGGAAGTCAATCCTCCCTAAATAATTATTATATTTTTCATCCCAAACAATGTTCATCAAAAAATATTCTTTTTAGTTCCCAAATTGAATTAATCAGTTCAATATGAATATATTTTCCATATCAAGATACTTATAGGTAGTAAATAACAATAGCTAGAAATCAACATGAAGTAGATCAATGAATTATTACAATAATTCTATGATTTCATTGAAAACAAATAATTAAATTATAAGACTCATTCATAAAAAACTTTTCATTTCTAGTTTTTAATTTTTTATCCATTTTATGATAGTTAACCATGCTAAATAACAACAAAAAATACTCCCAGTTGACAACACACTAGATAATAAATAACAAGAGAGAACATGAAAATGAATATAAATCTCATGAAATCATAGTAGCTCAAATAATTTTGAAATCTCTATATCATGAAATATTATTTACTTATAACATGAGATAATACCCATATTTCAATTATCTATAATCTATAATTTCAAAACTAGTACTTTTTTAAAATAATTAGAATAATAAAACTGTATAATGCCATTATCCTTTTTATATTTCTTTAACAATTTCTAGATTAATATATTATTATAATATAATGTATATCATAATATATACTTTCCAGACTCTAATTTAAAGAATGATAAATAATAATAAAAAAATATTTATATTTTATTCACTTGATTTAAAAGTAATAAGACTTATCACTTTATTAAATGTGATTTTATCTTCTACTTATTATTTTAAAAATTTCCAGATTATTTAATATCCATTCTTCATTCGTTTTAATATCATTATTTTTATTAATTTCAATACTATTTATTTACCTATAGAAAATAAATTATGACTAAATAGCTCATTTCACAAAATAGAAGAGAAGAATCAGATTCCTTACCTCATTAGAAACCCTCAATATTTCCTTGCAGTAGAAAAAGAGGAAGTAAATATGTTCACATAGATCTAGAAACTCACAAGAGGAACTCAAACAATTTTTGAATTGTTAAAAGACTCAAATATATGGGGTTAGATTTTCCATACTCATGAGAATAAATTAAATCAAAAAAGGAAGGAAACATAGGTTTTTATGGAAAAAATACGTTTTTTATATCTCTAGGAAACATGGTCTCAATTTCCTATCATAATATGAATTATTTAGGTTAATGTTTAATAACTAAAAATGAATCATTTAAATATCATGTTAATAATAAAATCAATTATTTAATTGTGTTATTTTTGTGTTTTAAATCCCATGATCAAAGCATTTATTACAACACATTTTTTCAAAGGGTATGTTATATCATTCTATAAAAAATTGATTTTTCATTATTAAGGGGATGATTTACCATGAGGATTGACCTTGTGAAGTGAATTCTTGGATCAAATTTACAAAGCATACAATCAACCTTGATGATCCAATTCAGGACCAAGGAATGACTTCATAAGCAAAAAAGTGACAGAAATGATCTTCTGCACCACACTGATCAACCACTTAACCAAGGGATCAACCAAATAAAGTAATTAAATCATTGAAAACATGATAAAAAGGATCAAACACATTACCATGTATTGTCTTCAAGAACAAAAAAAGTGACCACAAAGAAAAACAAAATGATCATGATGAGATAAACCTCACGGTCTATCAAGAGACATCATAAACAACCCTTTAACAATATTTTCAGTAAATTTATTGTTTAAAAAAATTATAATTAAAAATTAAAAAGGGTTTTCTAACCATCTCAACACATCTATGACTCAAAAAAAAAATACAAGGGATGGAATTTATAAATTTAGAACCTTAGAACGAGTCCATTTCACATGATTTATACAATTAACAACATGAAGTAAGGATGTTTTAGGTAAATTAATTTCTTTTATACATTTTTACTCATTTAAATCATCTAATCCAAATTAAAATATTACATTGATATTAATATTTTTATTTTTTAATTAATATAGGACTTGGTTTTAGAAGTTTATTAAATGAACATGTTTTTTGGAAATGATAACCATAATTTACATAATAACATTAGTTACTATATTTTTTATTCATTACTATTTAAAAAATAACACATATATAGTAGTGTTTTTATTTTTATGGAAATTGATTAGTTTAGTAGATATTTCCCATTATGATTAAATTTTAAAAAATTATAACGGAGGATCATAATTTGAAGAATTTGTCCGTTGTAAATGCTTCTATTTATAGTGGCACAAATATTCTAGTAGGGTGTGACATGCATGTGAGATGTGATACATAGGTATATTCTTTTTTATACTTCATCAATATTAATTTCACTAGTCCGCAAATATTCAAAGTATTTTTCACTTAAAAAAATTGGTTCTCCTTGGATAATCTTCATCATAATTTAGAAAGGATGTATACCACTGTTTGTATCATTAGAAATATTTATCTACAACTTTAATTAGGTTTTGTAACACCATGTGTGGTTGTAATGGGTTTAGTTTTTTATGTTTCTATAGGTTGTTAATTATCATTTAAAGACTAGGTCCATGTGAAAACCCATAACAGACTAGTTTTTCTTCAATTGAAAACGAAAGATTTTGAATGTGACTCCAAGTGTGTAAAAGTTATGTTGAAATGGGTAGTGTATTTCCTTTGTGATTTATTATTATTATAATTAGTACTATTCCATTCATTATTTTAGAGGATTTATGAATATAATGTATCATTTTCATTAAAACCACTATATTAATTCTTGTGTTTATTATTTATTTTAATGAATTGTATTTGCATACATTTCTTGTTTTTGTTGTGGCTGAAATTTTCATTGTTTTAGAGTTGAATTTCTTCATTATATGTTTAATATATTATATTTTTTCAATAGAATAAAACTTATCTTCCTATTTTATATTTCCACCCCACTTTTTGAATATGACAAATATATATATTAAATCTAACATGAGTAATAGATAAAGATAATATCTCAAACTTTCTCTCATAAACAATGATCCTATAAGAGAATGTATTTTATAGAATTATTATTTTTACACTTTTTAACAAATTAAAGAGGGTTATTTCCTCTCCCATTATTATGTTAATGGGGTGTTAAGACCATATACCCTCCCCACTTTCCAACATACTTCTTAATATGGACATTAAAAATAAATGAACACAAAACTTTAATGTTTTTCATTTAGTGTTTATCAAAAATTACAATATAATAAATCTTGTTTATAATAATAAAATAAAATTAAATTCCTATATCTATTCATGAGAAGTAAAATATAAACTTCATATTTACTAGAACTAACTTTTTATAAAGTTATATTCAGATATACATAAGGAATTAACTTCATTACCCTCAGTAGGAATTCCAAATATATTAGTAAAATCCTTTTGATCCATTTTTCTCTTGATTCTAGAAAAATAAAATTTCTTATTAATATAATTAATATTATTATAGTCAATTGAATCATTTTAAATACTAATTGAGTCAACCTGGTTTTCTTATTTACTAGAAAAATCTTCTAACATATTGAACGTATCCTTTGATTCCATAAAATAAAATATTTCATTGGAAACACATTATTCCAAAGGATCATTTAATAATCTCTCAGCATAAGAATCAATATTTAATTTTCTCTAATATATATCAAATATCATTCAATTTAATATTTAACAAAATACTACAAATAAGATATCATAATGGATTCTAACATGTACCTATAAATATGTTATGGATTCTATCTTGAAAATAGTAAAATGACTTCCACCAAATAAAGGAATTATCACAATTGGAGATATATACTAAAAAATATCGAAATCTTAACCGGCCATGTATTTTCAGTTGAACAATTAACATGGACTATTAGATATGACACAAATTTTGGAAACCTGATACATTGTAAATTACTGCACCTTCCACTTATTATTTACTTCATAGATGACTTGACCAAATTCATCTTCTTCTGCTTCCTATGAAAAAAAATATTGACAACATTCACTTCACTACCACTCTTGTCTTATTTCATTATTATTTTGTGAAAAGTAGACTATACTATAACACTTCTTTTTCCGTGATGGATCTGGATCGGGTGTCGGTGACCGTGGAGTCATGCTGGGAGAAGCATCATCCACGTAGCGATGTGGAGGGGAGGATGGACTTCGGGTGGTAGGCATACCTATATTCTTTAGAGTAGTTCTGACCATGGTGTGTTCTTCATTTTTTTTATTAGCGCTGCTGGTGTGAATTTGTGGAAGTGTGGCGTCCGGCTCTGGTTTCTGTTGTTGTTAATGTTTTATCTTCCGTTTCTATAGTTTCTTGCATTGGACGATGGTGAGGGTGCATTTGCAGTTTAGTTCTGAATGGATTCATGCCCAAAGCTGTGATTTTGTCTTCAGAGTAGCCTAGACTCCTAAATTGGTTATGTCCCTTGGTGTGGTGTTGGGACATCCAGTCCTAGGTGATGATGATTTGGCTTGGTGCTCTATAGATTTTCTTCCGTTTGCTTCGGTGGCTACAGTGGTGGTTGAGAGTCATGAGGATTGTGGAAGGACTTGGTTGGTGGTGTCTTGGGGGATGCTAACTTGTGGAATTCTTTTTATATCATCAATTTCTGTTCATGGTTTAGATATTTGTAATTTGACTTATTTTGATCCTGAAGGTGAAAAGTTATTCCTACTGTACATGAACACATGGACAGGTCCTAGAGGAGGTGCTAGAGTTGGCGGTTCATCTCTACAGATCTTTTCAGATTTGGTTGTTTGATAGGGTATGGTGCCAGCCATCAGATCAAGTCTGTGCTTTTTCATAGGACACATGCTTACTGAACAACCTTGCAATGGTGGGGAGTCTCATCATGATCAATTTCTAGGGAGGGACAAGTTCTTGTTGTCGGTCTGATTTTACTGTTTTTTCCATTTGGGTGTGATTTGTCCTAACTCTTTGGAGTCTGATAGGGTTCCCCCTTCTTCCATTGAAATGGGTATTTTCAAATAATAATAAATATTAAGGCCTTTGGGCCCTTGGATGGATATAACACTTCTCAATTCATTAACTCTTAAGGATGGATATGAATTATCAGTTTCATTTCACAATATTTGTGTTTGATAACATAAAATATTTTATTTTTTATTGGATTATAAATTGTATTTATTAAAGTATTTAAAAAACCACATAAATACATGATTTGAATTACCATTTCATTTTGTAATTTTGACCCCCATAGGTCATTGGACCCTTCCATCAACTAAATTCATAATTCTTGAGTTCACATTGTTCTTATAAAAATCATCTCATTAACAATATCATAACCATATAACGTTATGGTTAAAATACTTATTCCTTAAAATATATATCTATATATTTTATTAATTTAATTCCTAGGCTACTGTATCAAATCTCCCATATCCAAATTCTCTTCGTGATTACATTCTTTAATTTAAAAGTACCAAAAATATTCATTAATTCACTATGATAACTCCAATATTTAAATAAATATTTTTCTTCAAACCAAACTATCATTATTTTTGCAATTTTATTTTTCTATACAATGCTATAAATATGTATTTATTATTTATCAAAACATAAAAATTAATTTAGAGAATAAACTATATTTAATTGCCTTCATTTTTTAATCAATGATATCTTTCAACCTGTATATGAAACTTTCTGCATGTGTAAGTTTCAATAATGAATTTTGATCATTGGGATGAGTCCCATGAGGAATATATTCATTATACACCATTAATTATTCCTTCTCCATAATTTATGAATGATTTAAATATTAAAAATATATTTTCAAACTTTTTAATATAAGAGCTACTTCACTTGGTATCATCAATATTTTTCTTCATTTTATGCTCTTCACATAGTTTTCAAAAATCTTTATACAACTCCAACAATATTATTATTAATTAACTATATCCAAAATATCTATAAATGCTTTATGTTGTGTTTCATATTCAATCAACATCTCATACTCAATTTTTGTAAATGTTTTAGATGTAGATTATCTTCTATTCATTAATGGAATGAAAGTTATTCTTGAATCATGTTTTCATCTAGAAAAATGGGTGTGCTTCTTCAAAGGCACGAAATGAGCTAGAGAATAACCTAGATAACAATATTATTTAACTTCCTTCAATTCTCAGTCCCTTTTAAATTGTAAAACTAGAAATGAATTCATGAATCATCCTGCCTATATCACTCATCTATTTTTTGGCCAAATAACTTGTGAATACTACAACAAAATATTCTATAAATTATCTATGATAGAATGCATGAATGAATATGTCACTATGTATGACATGATTAAAATATTCCATAATTTCAATGGATATCCTGAAAGGATAATTTTATTATATGATATAAGTTATGATTTTCTATGTTCCTAGAAGATACATGCACTCTACTCTTCTTAGAGGATTGACTTCATCCCACAAAATATCCGTTATTAATTTATAGATGATTTGTTTGCTTCATTCATTATAAAAGTTCTATGTAGGACTCATTCACATGGAATTTATACATGAGATTCATTTTCAGGGATGATTCATTCTCAAACCACACTGATGATCTATGTTCCAATCCTTATGTTTTCCATGGAATCATGGTTGATGATTCTTCATAGAAGATAATCATTCTTGGAAGGTGTTTCTCATTACAAAAGAATGGTTGTTATGTGAGGAAGATGATGACAAGGCTAAGATAAAATGGTCTAGACAAATTAGATCGAACATATCTCAATATTTCCCTACATTTAAAGTGAGATAATAATATACATGTTTCACAGTCCCACATTATATGTTCTCATGTCCTATCCTTCTTTAATATTTCAAGAACCCAAATCATCTGGACACATGTCAGTATCTGGGACCACAATAGAATTATATATCATTTGGTAACATTTCACAGGATATTAATGTTCCTCCACCACTCTTATGTATACCAAGTGCACACTACATATACCTTTATTCAAAAATATGTGGGCACTCTTCTTCAACTATACAGACATACCACTTCGTATGTCCATACTAAGTTGGATCTTGCATGCTTAAGCTCACATAGCACATATATAGTTGATTTTTTTCATTGTATGGATAGATATTGGGACATTTTTTACTAAAACATTATAAATTATTTAGTTAAAACTTTTATATTTTCTAATTATATCTTCCCATGCAATATTCGTTCACGGTCTTCCTCATCATTAATTATTCATGAAAAAATATTATTATTTTATCATGTACTTATCTAATCCTCAAAAGTATTTTCAATGAATTATAGATGAACCTATGAATACGTCTAGGGGAAAAATTATTTTTTATTCATAATACACCATTTTAATATTTACATACCTTTAAATATATTGAAATTAATTAAATAAACCAATTCATTGAAAAGCATTGGAAAAAAATAAAATAAACACAGAGTGGGCTCAACATTCTTCACCTTTGTATTTATTATCATTACCCATATGAAATGATATGAAAATATGTTTCTCCTTATTCAAATTATTATCATTCTTCATAAATCATTCATTTCAATTTCTACACTCCTTATTGATAAGAAATTACAAGTACTTTGGTAAGTGGTTCCAGTGATTACTTAATATAATTCCCAATAACCCTCAATATATAAGCCTACATAATCCATGATCAGTGTAAAACATAAGAGGATTTGATTAAGAAAAAAAATATTTCCATTTTCAATTGAAATTTATACCAAATGATATGTGATCTGATTACCTTTTTTATTTTTTCCAACTATTTTACATGATGATTTTTATTGAATAAGTCAACCAGAAACTCCCACAATAACTTCAATATAAATATAAACAAACATTCAAGCACAAAGAAAGATTAATGTTCTATGAATCATATCTGAAATATTTTTCAATTATGTTGATTTTTAATATTATTTCCTATATTTGACTTATGATGTATTTTTAGTTATCAAGAATGAGAGGAAAGGAGATCATACCCCATTAATGACTTGATTTTATATAAATTTCAAAAATATCCATATTTTTATAAGATGAATAATTTTGCAAGCTTCTTCATGATTCTCCACTTATATCCCCACAAGGAGACATTCCTCATATCATTAGGATTATTAATCTCTTTAATAAATATGATTTAGGATTTTAATTTTCAGAATACAAAAAACATTAATTTTATTATATGGTAGTCCATATTTGAAATCTTCTATATCATCATCAAGGATGATATTATTCAATGAATTTAGTAAATATTAATAAATTTAATATTAAACAAAGATGACATATTTTTCACTTTTCTATTAAGTATTGATAATAATAACTTCCTTAAAATTTATAAATAATAATATTTTCTTGAGAGATCAATCATTATTGGTTGCATCATCATCTGGGATATTATGTGTTGATATTCATTACTCCTAATCAGGTCTTCCATTGATATCATGCTTTATCGTTAATTCCTTAATTTGTTTGTGCAAATAAAATACTCATAGGTGAGGGGAATAAAGTGTCTCTTACCACTGTTAAATGAGATTAAAATTGTTTAGATGACTTTCTCAACCATGAATCTCCATTATATTTATCCATATTCATTCAAAATATATTCTTCAAATTTTATTTTATACATGGAAGAGTGGATATCATCACTCATTCAATTTATTTTTGTGTAAAATTTATCTTTTCTAGAGTCTTTAGTGCACTTTCATCACCTAGTACAACATTTATATTAACTGGTAAATTTTTGTTGATTCAATTATTCTAGGTATGAGTCCAGAATTGTTTCACCTAACACACATCACTTCATTACCATAATAGTTTTATTTAATTGGTAACCTCTCATGAAATTCAATATCATCACATGGATTCGTTTACTTACCTTTAGAAATAGGATTTTATTATAATTATTACATCTTATTTTCACAATTAAAATATGTGACCCATATTATAAGAATTTCATTTGGAATATGAAAAACATTATTAGCTATTCAAAATGGTTATTTGAGGGTGCATATCTATGACATAGTTTTTTAGATGAAGGACACCTTTTATACTTCTTATATTTTTTTAGTATGTGATAGTGATTTTTCTAATGTCTAAGGTTGACTTCCTTTTGTTAAAACGAATAAACATCTTCCCTATCCCAATGGTTTGAAACCATTGGGATATACCTAGAAACCATTGGTATGTGGGATGTCAGGATAGCCCTATACCAATGGTTTCCAGTGAACTGTTTTTTATAGAGTGGTTTGTATTTCAATTTACCAACAGTTCATTGTAAAAGGTTTTATTGGGATATTCCAATAGTTTATAATGGTTGGAAAATATCTATCCAAATTATTCACAATTAACTATTGGTATATGGGTTTATAATGATAATGTACCAAAATTTTAGATTGAACTGTTGGAATTGAGTTATACTAATGTTTCAAATACTATTGTATTAACCCCCCCACCCAAATTGACCAGCCAACAACATCCCCACTACCAAATCACTACACCTGTATGCACATACAATCAATATATAAGAAAATACTCAACACGCAGAATACATAAATTGAAATCAAAACACCACTAGGACAATTTTAATCAAAATAGACTACCACTCGGACTACTGCAATCAAAACAGAACATCTTCAACCTACAATGAAACCAATAGAATATCCTCAACACATATATCCTGCAATATAACCAATAGATCATCATCAAATAGAAGGAAACCAATACCAAAAGAATGAAAATAGCAGAAATAAATTTATGCAGTTAACCAATGCTAACAGACATACAACATTTCACATATATTCATTCACACCTAATCACCAAAAAATAAATGTCAAAAATATCCATAAAAATTATAACAATTAATATGTCCCTCATCACCATTAATTTCATAACCTTAATCCTCATCATTTTCCTCATCCTAGTTCACATCCTTATCCTCTTCCTTATCCTTAGACCCATCCACTTCCTTACCATTATCACCGTCCTCTTCCTCTCGACAAT
Organism: Viscum album; assembly: GCA_963277665.1. Lineage (NCBI taxonomy): Eukaryota > Viridiplantae > Streptophyta > Magnoliopsida > Santalales > Viscaceae > Viscum > Viscum album. Next base: position 551,032,048 of record OY728148.1, read on the forward strand.
CATCACCACATCCATTTTTCAGAACATTATCATTCTGAACACCACTAGGACTACTACCTAGTTCACTATAAAACATATTCATCCTCAATATATACTAATCACTATCCATATCGGTCTATAGTTGAAATTATTTACATAATACTTCCATAATCATTAAAAATTCAGTGTTTTTAATTTGATCCCTTTATTCCACTTGTATAGAGCCTTTATCAACCTTTTATTCCTTAATATCGACCGGTACTACCTATTCTAAATCCTCCTTAAAATAATATATAATAGAAGTGGTCCAATAACTCATTGGTACAATGCTCAAAAATGGTCAGTAGTACACTCTTCTATAGTGCTAATCTTAATAAACATGGTGTAGGGATATTATGCCAAAGTTTTTGGTTTATTGAGAATCAAGCTCCTCCGAAGAAGGTTGTTTCAAATATAAGAAGACAATTAAATTAAAAAATAAATAATAAAAATAGAAATCAACAATATAGAACTTTCAATTCACTATTTTGTTTTTTTGTTTATTGTACTTCCATGTTTTTTCATTCTACCCAAGAAATACAGTTTTTCTCGAGGCACACATCATTCAATATTTAAAACCTCTATATAAAATGACATTAGTATGCTCCTTTTAATCTTATAAAACTAATAAAAAAATATTCAATATCAATTTATAATAATTATATTAACATTAAAAACATATTCACTAGATCATGATAGTATGAACATGGGATAATCATTAAGTATAAAAATGTGATGATTTGCACATGATTGATCTTAAAATGTATTAGATTAATAGGAAAAATTTTATTGCTTTACTTCTAAAATTTAATCATTTCATAACAATTTTCAAATATTCAATATACACAAAAACGAACAAGAAGAAAACAATTTCTCAGCAAAATGAAAATAATAGAATGAAAGGAAATGTCATATTTAAATATTTATAAATCATTAATGTTCTTAACAAAAGTTTCATAAATCATTTTTGATTCATTAAAATAAAATAGACAAAAAATATTTTAGGCCCAACAATGGTAATTATACCATATATATATTTTTATTATAGATATAATAAAAATAATAAAGACAATGAAAATAAAATTATATTTAATTATCTTCAGTCCATTTGAATATAGATTCATGGGGAAGATATATCATGGTGTTTACACTATAAAAAATAAGAGTATGTTACAAAAAATAATTCATAATAATCCATAGAAGATGGAGTACAGGTATCTAGATACCCTAATAGATTTTAGTCATACTGAGCTAAAGGAATCAATATACCCCTCTAAAGGCACATGCAGTAAACATTTTAAAGCTCCATAAAAACAACACACATAAGAAAAAAACTAGTAAGGGGATGGAAGTAGATAAAAACCCCCTTATCAGGGATGAGTCGCACCTCTAATAAATGTTATTATTCTTTTTGGGGCATTCATTAGTAGAAACATATCTAAACCTGACATCATATCATTTTGATTATTTTAAACCACAGAAATAACTTTTCTGGTAAGACAATACATTAATTACAGAAATCCATTTCATATAATCAAATTTTTATATGATAATGTTTCTTGAAACAACTAAATGAAATTAACATGAGTATTTCACTATTTTGAGCTTCCTCAATATCACTTCCCAAGATTTATTTAGGGATATCACTTGGGTTTTCTTCCCTACATTATCATATAAATACAAGAATAAACCTCATATTATTCCTTGAAATTTTAGTAGCATAGAGATCCATAAATTCTTACTATGATGTATGTATATGAATAAAAAATACTTAACATTTTATAATAATACATATAATTGGATCAACATGATTTAAAAATTCTTTATCCATCATTTGGGAAAATCAAAAATATATAAAACAACCATACTCAAAATAAATCTACAATATATAAAAAAGTTACCAGATATTACAATATTATTTGTAATTTATTTTAATAATTTAAGAGTAGAAAATTATATCTCACTTTTCTACCAAATTTTATATTTATAACTTTTCACAAGAGAGATCATATATAGCTTGGTTCATTTTCATTTGGTTGATTTCATGTTGTATCATGTTATTCATCATATAGATAACATGGATTATTTACATTTATTTTGTCAAAATCATCTTCTGATGTCTTATTCCCAAAGGAACAACTTTTGAATCATATGAATTAATTTCAACATAATATTAAATTTTCGGATTCAAGATTTTTCACATAGAAGAAAGTCAAAAACATACTAATTGTTAAATTTTTCTATTTAGATTAAAATATATTATGATCGGTGATGAAAAATGAATACATGATAACTCTATCTCAAAAATAAAAATTCAACACTTAAAACACTAATGATAATACTTGAGATATTATGATTATAAATGGATTGTGTTCGGTGATGTTTTATGATAATATATCAATAACTTATGTTGATGCACAAAGTCTTATATTATATCATAAACATTCATATGCTCTATGATTTTTCCAATTGTGGGACTTGGATCAATGTCATATGTTCGAAAAAAGGCTTACATAGGAGGTATAAAAGAATTATATTGGGGCTCAAAAGTCTTATACAAGGTCCATTATCAAATTTATAAAAAATCTATAAATTTTACAGATTGACTTGAAAATGTCTACAAATGCTTTTTAAAATTCATCAAGATCACTCCAAGAATCTTCAACTATCTAAAAAAAATTCCAATAACCTCAAAATCATCTCAAAAACCCCTTAAATAATCTTAACCACAATATTTTCATAAGATATAACAAATAAATTACATCTATGTAAATTAGTGCCATACCTTCTTTCTCTTATGGTCCAACATCATTGTTTTCCCCAAAGTGTCGTGGTATGTCATAGTATTATTTTTTATTTTATCATATTGATTAACAAAAAAAATCAATAATACAATATAATGAATTAATGAAAATCATTGAAATTTTCAATTAAAAACATCAATTTGTTTTAATACCATGAACTCGATACTCATCCAATGAGTAATAATTTTCCAATAATATTCTTCCCAGAAGTAATATATGATAGGTGTATCCACTAGATCCATAAAAAATCTAGAATGCTATCCACTGTACAATTCATTACTATAGCCTCTCTAGAGATCACCAAATTTCATAAGACGTGCTAGTCTCTCAGCCTCACCATCATGAAAATATAAATATATCTAGCACTAAATTATTAATTCATATAAATAAAACAATAACATAACATTAAATCCAATATTTTTTACCCAATTTTAGCCAAAGAATTATTCTTTATTTAATTTAGAAGGTATCACCAGGAGAGTGGACAAATGATATTGATGAGAGAGTATTTAGAAAGCATCTCCCAAAAGCTCTTACACTACAATCCAATTTTTCAACCCATTTGTTTTCTTCATTATACTCCACCAACAGCTACATATAGAGGTTTTAAACCATATACAAACATGTATTACAATAGCACATATTAGTAGATTGATCTATTAAATAATAAAAAGAAATATTATATCAATACATATTTTAATAAAAATAAATTATGATAAATTTTTTATCAACATTATATAAATATACCAATTGCAGTTTGATATGTGTGAAAAACTAGATCCCCAAGAGTGAATGGAACGATAAAATGTATATATTTAGCTGTTACAAGTGTATGGTATGCTTGGTCAAAAGTATTTAGAGTAGAAATCAATGAATAATGAATGTAGTAGACTTGGGATAAGGAAGTAGAATGAAAAGAATATTGAACAAATCGATGTGAAAATGACAAATATGGATGAAGTGTATGAATCATCAGTTGATATGAGAAAGATATTTTGGGAGAATCATATGAAAATGAAGGTGAAATCATGGTTGGAATAAATATTCCGGGTTTTTGAAACAATATCATGGAATCAAAAAGTGTGGTAGATTGTACGTCAGGGAGTGGGATGGGGTATGATTTGGCAGACTGACTAGAGAACCTAGTTGTAGTACCAAACCCCCTCAAAAATCCAAAATATATAAAAAAACCAATAGGGTGGTCGGTGAACAAATGGCTCATTTTTGGTGGATCCTATTTATTAGAAAAAATAAAATTAACCACAGGAAATTATATGTTATTGATATATACAGGCACGAGAGGAGGGACACCTATCTCACTCATTGGGAGATTGTTTTCTACCTACTTTTTTATTTTTTTCCCTATGTGTTTTTAATTTCTTACATTTGAAAAAATATATAGAATTAATTAGAAATCAATAATTAATGTGTAATCTTAAAAAGAAAGAATATGAAGCATGATTTAATTAAGGAACACCACTTCTCAAACCATATACAGGATACACAATTATATAACAAAAATATTCTATATCTAGTGGGAATAACATAAAAACAGAATAAATGTCATAAAAAACTATAATTTCAAATTATCATGATTACCATATGTATTATATAGTTTTCATTAATTTATAATTCCATTTAATTCAATTTATTAGGTCATTCTGGTCAATTTATTTTGTAATTTATTCATTTTTATTTTTCTTAGGTCATTTAGTTTGTATTTTGGGTTATGTAATTTTTCTATTTTTTATTTCATTATTTTCATTGGTTTTGATTTTCATATCAATTAGATTAATATGTTAAATTAAATTCAATATTTTTTTTTACAATTTAACTGTTTCAGTTTTTTTAATTGGTAGGTTTGTATACAGTTCAATTCAATATTAGAAAATGAAACTCAAAGAAAAAAACAACAAGTAAATATTGAAAATGAATATAATGGTCATGTTGGATAAGAAATAATTCTAATCAATAGAAAATATATTTTTTTAGAACCAACCTCAATAACCCATGTTGAGCAAAACGTAAATAACTGACAACACAAATGGATGATTCTAAATATTTATCACCACAATGTTAGGTTTGCAAAAAAAATTTACAATTTATGTATTGGATTTATCATAAGTAATAAATGCATTAGTTCCAATGGGAGTTAGGATGTTGTCAATTCCATCACCACCTTCATTAAAAAAATTTCTTGTTATTACTTCAATAATGTGAAAAAATACAGGTCGAAGATGATTATTGACATAAATAATATTTTTTCCATTACTCTAGATACATATGGTTTAACAGTGCCATGATTTCAAGTCATATCAATAACTGGAAATATAAAATCATCAATTAATGTGACATGCCTCATCATCAAATCAAACCACTATAATTTCATTAGTGTTAATCGACCATGAGTGTAATAATAAAATATTAGTTTTTATCTCAAAGACTCTATATAAGATACATTTTCAAATTGAGGTCAATTATTAGATGCCTAGTAATAACTGTCTATTGTAACCATTAAAATATCACCTCTCTGTTGTGTGCTCATTTTTTTCTCATTTATTGATAATAAATCTATACCCATTGACCACAATTGATTATTCATTCATGAACCACATAATTATCCCAAAAAGAGAAGGCTCCCATTTCCTCATAGGCATAGCTAGTAAGAAAACTCAATTCCTAAAATATAAATAAATATTAAAATTAATTAAATATTGATTTTATTAATTTATTATAGTAATATTTATACCTTCAGTTTCAACCAAGTAGAATATTCTTTACTATACAATTTATCTCTCCTTCTCAATAGTAAAGAGCGATTTTTTCTATTTATCATATGTTTATATTTGTTTCTAAAAAATTAAAATAGATTAACATATTTGTAAAATTGAATGATCTAAAATAAGATATATATGTTCAATTTACTGACTTTATGTAGTCAAAGAACAAATCACAGTTAAACAAAACTCTGTGATGTTCAATCTCTGGCTCTACAAGGCTTAAGGATGTTAATGTATATAATCTGGGAATTCCTTTTATATGGGGAAGTGATGGAAAAAACTGTTCAATTTTCTCATACTATTATTAATCATTTATCAATAGATTGTTCCATATCATAGTTAAATCAGACCAATACATTTAATAAAAATATATAAATTTTTAGGTCATGTATCCTTTGATGATAGATCCTTCAAAATTAATTATATTCTTGATATATAAACTCTATGTGAGCATGTATATTTTAGTTGGATGAATCCAAAAATAAGAAATAGGTCCTCAAAGAAGTATTTTTTTGGAATAATGATAGTTAAATGCATCATTCATGTGAAAAATTATTGATGAAATGTTTTCCCTAGCATGCACAATATTAATTGTGCATCTGCCAAAATTTGTTTGTAATAAAGACTTCAAAAAATTCATAGCAAAAATATCTATAAATAAATAGAAAAACTTAATAACTGAAACACTTACATTTTTGGACATAATAAAGTATATTTCTATTGAAATAAACTGATATAGAAGGATGTTTCAATCACGTGACTTCAAATATTTAATATTCAACTGTTTTTTATTGATCTATTTTGATACATTGCTTGAATAGACATGAGGAACCTTAATATTCTCTAGTAATTCTAGAAATTGATTTTTTTCTACAGCTTTCATCACATATAAAGAAGATGGAACTTTCCATTTATTTTCACTAATACACACATGATGAAATTATGATCTAATACACCAATCCACCAACTCATGATGAGATCATAAATCATCCTTTTCCTTTCCATTATCATTTAGAGAAAATTAAAAGAAATATTTTACACATATTATTTTCAATGTGCATTACATTTAAGAAATGGTGTAAAAAATTTGTTGATCAATAAGGAAACTCAAGAAGATACTCCTCTTATTACAATTATAATAGGCTTTACATGAAACATTATTCTCTTTTTAGATTTCATCTTACCCTTCCTGAATGAAAAACTAAAATCTAGTAATTTATCAAGCACATAATGTTTAGTCATATGCTAAACTATATTGTTAGTCTCCATGGTATTGTAAAATATTTGACAATTTTTCCTATGTTGATGGTCCATTGGAAAAAATCATAAATGTCTCCTAAATTTGAAACTATTGTGATATTTTAGTCTTCTAGATCATGTATTCTTCCAAAATACAGGACATGATAGTTTTACCATCATTATCTATTGAGATATCATTTAATAAGCAGAAAAATCATCGATCATCCACATAAGTGCACCCCACATATAGAATATGTCTTTCGAACATGCATCTTATGAGTGCACACCCACATTGAGAAGATGTTTCAACCCTTAAATTAAATATTTAATGTATAAATATATATCATTTTTTGGATTAAAAGGTCTATATATGAGTATACTCATCAATGTGAAAGTTGTTTTCACACACATCTGTGGAGGATGGTTATTAATGTGAATGAAAACTGTCTATGTTTTGTGTCAAGTAAACATATTCCCAAAAGGATTAAGATCGTCACATGAAATACCAAGACTCACATTATGAACATATGTTGTGAAATCATGATATTGAACATAAAATCCATTCCATTAATATCCATCTACTGGGTTTCCAACTCATCATTTTTATTCATTCACTCAGTATCATTCCATATAAATTTTATTCATATTTCATCTGACTTGAAAAGATCTTTGTGTATTTGGATCAATGTAAATTTCCACATTACATTATGTGCCAGACGATAAGGTTTTACATTAGAATTTTTCTTCCTTATGGATGTCCCTCATTTTATACCATCATTTTGTTTAGCAGTTTCCTCCTAGAATAATTTTCAATATTTCAAGCAGGTATGGATTTTTTTTCTAAAAATCCATGTTCCCAAACTAAATTCCATTACATATAGTGGTTTGATAGAATATATACATCATATAAAATTATGTGCTTCAAAAAGATAATAATTTAATTGATGGGAGTATTATAAATCACATACATTGTTTTCCCATAAAACAATTATATTAAAAATTCCATCTCCTTTATTTTACCACATTGCCGATATACATAAGTTATGGCATCATCAATCAATTTTTTCGACATGAAAATAACTACATTTTCATTTGAAACATCATTTTTTATCATATAAATTTCTTCTTGGGCCGACATCACATCCTTATATTAATGAAAAATAAATGAAAAAAGGTCATCTAACAAATTCTCTAATCTAGTCCTCTCATTCTGATAATGAGAATTTTGGGATTTTATTTTCATCCCATTATGAGACCACACATAGTAGTTTGATAGAAAACTATATCTGGTTATATGGTAGATAACTTCTTCATGGTTCAAACAATGTCTTCAAACAAAGTGAAAACATGGAAACTATATGTGGCCACTATATAAAGCATTACAAAATGAAAAATCTAAAAAGCTCTCCATATAGTTTTGAAAATATATTTATATCCAATAGGATGCATACCTCTAACTTCTATCTATTATATAAAAAACTTATATGTCATTTCTTAAAATAAATTAAATAATATTTATGTTTAATTAAAATTTTTTTTATGGAAATGAGAACTCCTGAATTTATATATAAACCATAACAGAGACACTAGTTTATATGAAAATAATAATATAAAAGAGAAAAAAAGTAATATATGTATAAAAAATTCTATAAATTGATGAGTCTTAAAGGACCTTTAGATATATGCCTTACTAAAAACCCTTCAATTTGGTATCGTTCAAGTTTATTTGACTCAATTTATTTATTTTTAATTAAATTTAATTATGTACATTTAAATTCAAGATTAGCTAGGTTCGGTATGTTTTTATTTAATTTTTATGTTTTTTTGGTTGAGTTTTTTGTATCTTTAGTTCAAGTGTATATTATTTTTGTTCAAATTCATATGTTTAAATTTAAAATAGCTTGATTCTAGTGGATAGTTTGTTTCAAATTGGTTTTATTTACATTGATTCAATTCAATTCTTTTTGTTTGGTTTGGTGTTGTTTGATATTTATCGATTTTACTTGCTACAATAAGTTTCTATTAAATTTCGTAACTTTTGATTGTTTATGATTAGTGAAATTTGGTAGATATTTATACTATAAGTATACTTGATTGTTGTTGTCTCATTTTTATTTATTATAATATAAGAATGAAGGTTTATAGGAGAGAATCTAAGAGAACCAGTGATTCACATCATTCACATCTACCATTTGGTTAGGTTATCATTCAAAATCAAATTCAACTATATATATTGATAATATGATAACAAAAATCTATAATATTTATTTAATCAACCATGATCACATTCATAATGTTGAGATAAGAAAGTTATTCAACACCATATTTTAATTATCTCATGTTAAGTGATATATCATGTCACCACTATATAATTCACAAGGTGATACCCTTATCCAATATCCTCTCACAACATGTTTGTAAAAGAATGTTGGAAATTATTGTAAAGATATATAACATCATGTTGGAACATTTATTATCACGCCATATTGGTTTTCATGTAAGCATACAATTTTGGAGGTGGAGGATGCATTTCCGCATAGATCTTGTTGTCACACTAAATAAAGATATGAATAAGAATAAACAAAGTCATATAATAATAATTACATTCCATATAATATTACATATTGATAGTCCACATCATAATAGTATATGACACATTATAACCTATTCAATGTAAGAGTAATCTAGAGTGGTAGATGATTTGATACACCACGAAGGAAGAGACAATTCTATAATGAGTATTGCATAAGAGTATAAAAATGATATGTATGCATGATATTCAATGTAAAAATTCATTTTTAATAAAAAAATCAATGTATATTATTTTAATTGACTAATAATCACACCAAAATGATGTACATTTCTATATAAAGAGGATGTTTCTACTATAGTGAAGATCCTATGATTATTTTTTTGTGGTTTTTTAATGTAATGGTGGATTGAATCACTCCAAATTAAGAATAACACATAAAAATTATGATAGACCTTGATTAGTTTAAAAAATGTACACATTTTAAATTATATTCATGAGAAAATGATCATAGTAGGCATGCCAATGGAAACAAACTGGAAAGCTTAAGTCATTAAATAAAATCTATTTTTATGATAGTTTGAAATAAAACATCTATAAAGAGGTTTGTATTACATAATCAAATAAAGGTCCATAAAAATTTTAAAATAATTTTAAAATCTTTCTATTCTATTTTAACTAAATTAAAATATCATAATGGAAACACATTGGTATTAGATTCCTCCATTAATAAAGTACACATTTATGAAGTATTTTTTTACTAGTCATTTAAACTAAGAATTTAAATATATATTAGAAATAAATTTATTATATAGATTTAATTAGCAATATAAAGAAAAAACCATAGTATATGAAGACCAAAATTAAAGTGTCTAATAGCATCAAAATAAAATATGTGAAGAACTATAATATAAAACATGATATCCAAGAAATCACACTGTTGTCAAAAACCATAGGGGAACCTAGATCTTTGAACTATGAAATTACTAAACAAAAAAACTTCTACTATGGACCAACAAAATAAATAGGTCACTAGATGGTGTAATGTGTACATAATTAAAAAAAATATTCATGGAATCATCATAGTTAGTGTGTTTGGAACCAATATTATATTGGTTATCCTACATATGTACTGACGCATCACTAGATGTTTGTATACTAATAATAACAATTGAAAAAAAAATAAAAAATCACAATCCAATTATGACATTATCACAACCATATAAAATAATCTTGTTACCTTGGAAACATCATATTCATACAGCAAATATATTTAAAAATTGAAATCGAAACCATAACTATGAATGATTCATTAAAAATCAGTCAAAGGGTTTAAGAAAAACTAGATGAAAATAGAAGGGGAGTACTAAATGACTGATCTACAACACAATTATTTGATATTTAAGAAAAAATAGATTAAAATATATTCTTGAGGATGGGTAACCATAGATGGGGAAGAAGATGGATGTACTCTTAAGGATCAGTTCCCAGTAAAATAAGAGGGGAGGGGTTCAAGAAACTTTATGTTGGGAATCAGATCCTGATGTAGACTTAGATGTAAGTGCTTCTAGAGATTTGGATGTGAGGGTTACATGGATGAGAGTGATAATATGGATGATGATGAGAGGAGGAGTCGCTCAGGATGGGATCAAGATGGAAGGAGGGAGCAACATTCAAGGGTTTGGGATGAGAGGAGTGTAACATGGCTACTGGTTGTCGGTATTAGAGAATAGGAAATGCTATGGGAGGAGGGGAGCCACATAATGGGTATGAAAATGGGAGGAGGGGGGAAGGGTTGCTGGGAGTCGAGATTGATGAAGGGTAAGCATGAGGGGAGTACTCTATTTATGGGAAATAGGGTCATAGCTATTCCAGCGATTTTAGAAGAACATTAAAATATGTTATTCTATCCCAATAGTTTTTAAGGAATCACTGGGATAACCTATCATTAAATAGCATGTCCCATTGGTTCTACCAAACTATTTGGATTGGTATATTGGGAAAACTCTTCTTTCTAGTAGTATCAACATCTTCTTGGGAGAAGTTTAGTTTACAACACAATTTAGTTTTCTGCCTAAGTATTTTTATTCCTTCATTACCTACATAAATGATATTTTTTTCTCTTATGATTTTGATATATTCTTATATGATCATGCACCATTTCATTGACCACCTATATTGAGTACAATATATATTTTATTGAATTAATTCTTTTTTGTTGAGTTATACAGATATTTCTTGATATGTGGATGTTGTTTCATTAAAACTAGCTTCCTCCTCTATGAATATACTTCCATTGTGAATAAAAAATTTAAGGATTATACTAATAATTGTTTTAATAGTGTCCAAATATATTTCACATACCCAAAAGACAATAAAAATAATAGTCTATTGAATTTATATTTTTTGTCCCAGTATTTGTAACCAATATATTTTTTGGATTTCTCTACCACTAGTATGTTTTTATTGGGCAACTTGTTACTACACACATTATTCTATTCATTATAGAAGTTATTGAAGTCTTATCATAAATTTTTATCATTAATATTTGTTATGAATTTTTATTCAAAATAAAACTATCTTTATAAATATTTTTATTAAGAAAATTAGAACTTAAAATTGATGGTGCCTTCTTATTTGAGGTTTCTTGGGAATGATTAGTCAATGATGTGGTAATCTTATTTCTATTTTACAGAGTATGTTTGTCATCATAATCACTAGTAGAAACACTTATTCTATCATCCTATTGAAAAGACACAACATGATTTGAATGACCAAAAATTAATATATTTCATTAGAACATAATATCATTAACAATAACATATTCTATAATAAATGAAAGGGGTTATAAGGGTAGAAATTATTGATGTACACGGAAATCCCCCAAGATAATATCAACTAAATCAATTAAAAGACAACCATGACTCGAGTATAACACAACATTTCCATCCTAGTTATGATCATCATTAAATTTATCATTTTAATCTCAGGCTCATAGAAACTCATGTTGAGAATGTATTTCTCATTCTCAGCATCCTTAAATATTTTAAACATTCATTTTTAAATCTGTTAACTTCATCATCATGAATTAGGATATTTTCACATAAGAAATATTTGAGATCCATGATCTAATTAGATTTCACATCAAATTTCATGTTATTTACAAAAAATATATTTAATCTTATTACAATGAATGGATCTTCTTTCAAACTAATTGATAAACCAATTATTTTCTCTTATTTTATTGACCAACTGTCCCTCTAATATGGATAACTATTATTCAAGATTATTTATTTTATAATTCTATTACCCCAATACATATGGAGAGAATTATAAAACATAGTATATTTTATCAAACCCTTCCCTAAGTTATCTAACTTTTCATAATGATGTACAATGTCATAATATATGATTTTGAAATTCCCAAAAAAAATATAGACTAGTTATTTAAGAAATCTATGAAATATTTTAATTAATGAATCAATATAAAATTTGACCAAAATGTGATCACTCCCCCTAGTTCTGGGATCTTATTTAACCTAATTGGATAAAAAATATCATATAACTATCAAAAAAATGAATTTATAGAACAAAATGAGGTAGAGTGTTTGGCTAATAATGAGGTAGTTTCAATGATCACCTTTTCATCTCATTCTAATCCAGATCCATATTCCTTACAATACCAATACAATGAACCGAAAACATTTTCTTCTATAGATAATAGTGAAATAGTCATCAATATCATTTTCTTTATCCTTTTAATATTCTGTAAATTCTTTATAGAAGTTAGATTCTGATTATAAAAGTATTTTTTTCTAAATCATCACTTAATTATAATTCATGAAAGGAAACATAAAATTTTCAAAATAGAACCACATCAAGGTAGAGAATCCAATTAAGGTGAACCTACCTATGATATAATTTTTTTGGATTAAATTGGGATATAATAAACTCTGAGGGGGGGGGGATAAATAGTGTGTGTTCCATTTTCAATCAATTTATCCTTTTATCCCTCTTATCACTTTGATCGGTTAAGATAATTATTATCTCATTATATAACATCACTTTGTAGTTTATCACATACACATTGGATACAAGATCTTTAAGGTTAACCTTTAAATAATAAACAAGAGTTATTCATGAAGTCTAGAAATAATCTTCAACCATATAACCAACTAGAAACAATCAGTGAGTTATAAATAATCATGGTATATCCTTGAATCACGTGTTTCACTATTGTCTCTTATATTGTGCATCAATAAATCTTTTCAAATAGCATATCAAATTCAAGACCAAATTGCATAACTTATTTTTCTTATTATTTAGCTTCCCATGTGAACAGATATTCAATAGAATCTCTTCTCATCCTCCTATTTCCTATTTTATTCTTCTTTAGAGCACACAAAACTACACTAGATCTATTCTTGATTATTAGAAAATTTTGGATGTATATGAATTTCCAAAGTTATTTATATCTATTACTATTTGATAGTAGAAGATATTTTCTTCAATATTTGTGCCTTATCTTAATCTATTATCATCATTAATAACCTAATATATATTAACGTAACAATTATAATAATAACTGTAGATAGAATTATCTTATTTTGTCTCTTTTCATGATTCCAATATTTATAATATTACAAAAATATATTATTTTACAAATACATTATTATGGTAATTTAAATCCTCCATGATAATGGATCAATTCAAGTAATAAGAAACCTAATTCCCATCTTTATCATCCTATCATAATAAGTGTCTCATTAATTTCATAATAATAATATATATTAATGGTTGAAATCCTTCTTCCATTGAACATATATACCTCTAATTACTTCTCTTTCATGAATGATCTATTCCATCACAACTAAAATATTGAATTTATCTCCTTGATAACACACATGAATTTAACTACAGACAAATATGCATTTATAAACCATGCCTTATATAATATTTGTGGATTCGTTTTCTTCAAAAAAACCTATATTCATTTTCACCATTTTCTTCTTCAATATTTGATCATTCATATGTATTTATAATTAAAAAATATTAACTAAATCATGAAATCATTTTTATTTAATCCATAATTCGTTAATCTTTGATATCTTCATACTTATATTTAAAACATTATATTTGTGTGAGATTCATACATGGATTCTCAACCATATCTGGAATCCTATAAGATACAGCTTCAATATTTTACATTAATTCATCATTTCCATCATTTATACATGGTTGAAATAAAATAAACAGTGTATCTTATTTTTAATTATAAAAACTTCTTCACTTGGTATCATTATAATTCATCCTTTTTTATGATATTCATAAAATTTTTAAAAATAGATATATAACTAAGACCTCATTACTCATACTCATCTTCACCTAAAATTTCGACATCTTCTATATACATTATTTCATAGACGATCAATATATCATTCTAATTTTATGTAGGTATTTTGGACAAGCATTATATTTTTTTCAACCATGGAATTTTTTATGTTTCTTTTTTTTGAGAATTACTCTAGTAAAAAGAGTTGGAATCAATAAGTGTGATAAATGATATCAAGATAAAGGTAGATGACATATGGATGTCACATCCTTACATTCTCATTAGATTCCCATCAATGAATGTATCTATGAACTTGTGAATTATCATTTTGAGCTCACTCATTTATTATTGTGGTGTGATCACATATTAATGATATGACTCTCTATTTTTTAAATTATTCAAAAAAAAATGTATGAATGTACATGTATCAATGCATGAAGAGCTTCAAAATTTGTTTTATTCTAGGGGGTTAATATACTCGATAGTACTGGTTTATGGATTAATAAACTCAAACATCTTTCATTGAGGATAAATTCCCTAAAATCCTCAAAGATAATCTCCAAAATCCAATAGAATATCTATGATTAATTTCTAAAAGTTCCATTCCCTCCATTCCTTATGGATGTTTTGTGCGAGACTCATTATCATTGAAGTTTCATGGATGATTCATTTTAAGGAAATATATATACTCTGATATCATAGAAGATATGTGTTCCAATAAATTTATTATTATTTACACCATTATTGATTATTCATGGACAATACTCACGCATGAAAGGTGATTTTATTCATAGAAGAAAGGTTTTTTGGAGGGAAAGATGATGATGTTTCCATGATTGAATATTTAGGACAAAATAGGTCAAACCGATACTGTCCTTTATTTTTTTAATTAATGAAAATAGTGACCATGTTCCAAAATCCTACATCATATGATCCTACATCTTTTCCCTCTGTAATCATTCATTACCCAACATTTTCTTTCCGAATGGAAGAATCTCTAACACCCCATGCTTCCATGGTACACTTCTCTTTTAATAATATAGTAGTGTGTGTTGTATGCAACTTTGAGTTCTAACACACACCACAACCAATCAAATTAGCCATTATGAATAGTAATACCCACTTTTTGAAATTTTATAAATTTTATCTTTAAAAATAGACTTCATTTTTGGATTCTGAATTTCGAAATTAGGATAGGGTGAATTTTTGGTATTTTTCTAATAACATTCAATTTTTGATGAATAGTGAAAAAACATTGAGTTATAGTTTAAAACCGAATTTTTATTTAAATAATTATTTATTTTATTAAAATTAAATTAAGGTCAGAATAGATACATAATAACTATATTAGTTCAATGTAATTCAATGGAGTTAGTTTAGAATAATTTTAGATATATAAGAATTTTATTGAACTTTTCAGCGTCTTTTAACTGCCTCCTAGGTGAATTTGGAAATTCACATAAAACATAATTTTACCACTTCTATGAGTGAAATTTCAGAAATCCGAGAGACACAATTAATATCAAGGAGTAAATTTTTTTTCATTATGATAAAAATAATTTTTGGTGAGTAGTAACTTTTTACTTTTATTATCACAGTTAAAAGTAAATAGGGTAATTAAGGGTAAAAATGTAATTATTATTACCCTAAAACATATCCTAATTCTATTGGCTAAGTATAATTAGATAAAAAAACCTTTAGGAATTAAATATGAACCCCTTGGTCCACTTTGATTAGATTAGGGCATTTATTATTATTAAATTCAAAGAAGAGTTAAAAGAGTTAAAATCAAAGTTTAATAACTAAAACATTTTTAAAAAAATGTTATACATAATATAAATTTTATTATAAATATTAATTAGAAATATTAAACGATTTCCTACATAATGGTATTTTATTTATAATTTTTAGACATTAAATAATTTAATTTATTTATAAAACAATGACGATGCAGTTATTACCTTATTAGAGAAATATTAAGATAATTGATATTATAAATTCCCAAATAAATATATTTTGATACTTTTAAAGAATTCCACGAATTTTATAGCTTAATATGACATGTTAGTATTGATTTAATTATGTTTGTTTTAAGTAATCATACTGTTAAAATTTTAAAAAAAATACCAAATAGTGTCAAAATTGACATAAAATAGTTTTTAAAACAAATATTATATTAGTAATTGATATTAAATTCTTAAAAATCTACGGTTCATCCAAAGGACTTATATCATGATAGGTGTATCATTAATGGACCACTTGGAGGTCTCTTGGATGTATATAATAATTTTATTAACTATATAATATAAAAATACACAGTGACATGTTAAATGTCAAACTAATTAACTAAGAGTTAAAACTAAAATATATGGTTAATATAGTGACACAAACAAATCTAAAACCGATTGTCTGAGTGGTTTTGGACCCATCCCCACCTTAAACATTAAATAATATACTTTTTAACCATTAGAAACCGAATATTAATTTATTATAAAATAATATTTCTAGCTTTTCCAAAGGTGCCCCTCACCCCTCTTATAAAAGGGCAGTCATACTTATCTCTAATTTACACCTTAATAGCCTCTTAGATCAGCCAAAACCTATCCAAATATCCTAAAAACTTTTCTAAATTCATCCTAGAGGCCTTATTGTGATCAGAAATCCAATTTATGGAGCCCTTTTGATCAAATCAAAAGGAAGAACCTGAAGAAGAGGTAATGATTTCCCCACCCTCTTTCAGGTTCCTTTCTTCTTCAACTTCTTCATTCCTTTTTATTTCCATTCTAAAATAACAACTCTAGAATATTCTATATAAGGTGATGTTATTATATATATGGAATGAACAAATTTATTATTCTATCTATCCCTTGAATGACATGTCACCATACATGTGTACGTACGACCTACCGTCTCCACGTCGTGGTGTAATTGTTATTCAATATATTATTATTTATATGGGTATAATAATGATGAATAATTCATGTAAATAATAAATATTAAATGATAATTATTCTGTATATATGATATACCATCTAATTATATATTATTTGAATATCAAAATAATGACATTGTCGCTCGTGTGTACGTACGAACTAACGTCTCTATGAACACAAAGAGATTCATTCCCCATCGTATCCATTCAAGTATAATTCTTATTTTATAATTAAAAATAATATTTACAGACTTTATATAATTTTGTATATGAATAAGAAACTACCTATACATAACAAACATGACTTATTTAACAAAACATATAAAATAAAATGAGTAAGTTAACACCCGAAACTATGATAATACTAATATATTATTAAAAAACAATGTTAAAGGATCATATATGATATCATATTAATGTATATGATTCTTTTATAATTTAATAACAAATATTTCACCATTATATAGGAGGTTAAACTACCCTCAATCAAGGAAAAGTACAAGGTAAGGGTTTATTTCACAATCTCTTCGTTACCTGAGGTTGTTTATACATAATTATCTACTGGGACCTCTTTATCATCCACATCCATGCTTTTTAAAAATGTATTTCAAATCATTCTTACTATTTTATAGTCCATGGGTTAAATTAATTTATACACTTTTTTAATTTTTATAAGAATTTTATAAAGGAATATTTCTGTCATTTTCCAAACAGTGTCCTTTTTAACCTTTTCAATAGAATTGAGGTAAGAATGTTTTTTCAAACTTATACGGAGAGTGCGGTTATTTTACGACGTTATAAAATATTCGAAGCTTACATTAAAATCTTATAAGAAAATTTTGAAATTAAATGTTTTCATTGATAATTATGTGACTTTTAAATGATTTTAAAAAAGATAATATTCAGTCAAATACATTTGATTTCATTTATGTCAACATACTTTGATGGATTTTATGCTTATTTGAAGTTGATTTATTATGATACAAAACTTTGTGATATTTTTTACTATCGATGTATTATTTTTATACCATTCATGGTTTATGGAGAAAGTATTGAATTTTCATATCCTAGATTTAATATGAATGTTTATGTTATGTTTAAACATGATCATATGAGGAATGTATTGGACTTAATAAGTGATGGGTGGAGCCTGCTATAGCTCCCTGATTGATTGGAAGGTCTCATGAGTCAAACTAGTGTCTTGGAACATGGCCTTGACAAAAGTTATTTGTAGTCTTGGCACAAGGCCTTGACTATGTGGTTATGATAGTCTGGAATTATGCATTCCATCATTATGAAAGTGGTTATTGATATTGCATGTTATTATACGACAAGTAGGATATCCATGTGAATAATTAAATGGAATTATTTCATTTTATTTCTACCATATTATGCTGAAGTTCCATTTTAAAAAGGTTATGTTTTAATTATACATTGCCTTAAATGATTATGCATATTTATGAACGTTTCTGCTATATTTTTATCCTTACTGGGCATCTAAGCTCACCACTTTCTATGTTTTATTTTTCCACGGATGTGAAGTAGTATTTTATGAATGACCTGCAGGGATAGTATGAGGGGATATGAGTTTGGAATATGGAGACTATATTGTTGTAGTTCTCATTTTATGATGTAATATAAACTTAATGAATGAATATAGTGATTCCAAGGCTACTAAAATAATCGGTCTTTCGAGACGTGATCATTTGTGATCATGACAATGTTATGTAATAATGCATCGACTTTGGGTAACTGGGGTTAGTGCGTTATAGTTGGTATCAGAGGAAGTTTAGTATAAACCATAGAAGCTAGATTTAGATAAACTCTGATTAGAGCACATAGATCTAAGATGGAATTTGAGGATTAGTATAGAATAACTTCCTGGAATTTTGGTATTATAGAGATTTTGTGAGTTTTTCGAGCATACATACTTATCTGGATAAGAGCAGGTTGAGGTAGCCCTAGCACAGATGTACCTTGGGGTAAAACCTGAAAACCCCACTTTGAGCTAGACTCGAATGGGAACTGGTGCACGACAACGGGCCTTGCTGCACTCTTTGTTACGACACTCCCGGGGGATATGCTTAGGATAATTATCATTTGATTTACAAATACTTATGAAGGGTTTATGAATATATACTTCCTTAACGATTTTTTTTATGATTATGGATTATATCAATAAATAGTTAAATTTATGTTAAGTGTTTTACAAGTATGGAATTATGTATTTTGATTCATAAACTGATCTAGTTTATAACATTGTTTAGAAATGGCACCCAGTGGAAGGAATGAAAACCGTATCAATGCACGCACTCCAAGTAGGGATTTCCCTCATTATTAAGATAATTATAGTGTAGAAAGCGATGCAACTAGTTCTGATCATCTAATCACCATACTGGTACAACTCACTCAGGTTATGACTTATAACCTTACCCGTATGGAGCACACTGATTCGTAGCATGGAGGATCAATGTTAGATCGCCTTTTGAGTCAACAACCACCACCATTTAATGGGAGTACGAATCCATTGGTAGATGAGCAATGTATAAGTTACCTAGAGAATATATTTCAGGCTTTGGGGAGTAGTGAAAGGGAAAAAGTTATCATGAAAATTTATCACCTCACTTGAGATGTTGATCAATGGTGGTCATTGATAAAAAACATAAAGAAGGATGATGAAGTATCAAATATTTTATGGAGGGAGTTTGACGAAGCGTTGTCGTGCATGCTCTCAAAAATATTTATAGCTAAGTGCAGCACAGGGGCTGACCTAGGTCGTTCTCTTGAAGAGATTTTTTGGTTAATAAATCACTACTTCTATTCCACCTAATCTAATTTTTTTTTGTTTAATATTTAATGAAATAAATGTAATTTAATAAAATAAATGAAATTCATAAATTAGAAGAAACTAAAATTTAATTATAAAGTACCATGGAACGCTAAACAGAATGTAATTAGGGAAGAAAGGAAGTTCTCCCGAGAGAATATTCAGGGAGCACCTTCATTGGCCAGCTTCAAATATTCTTAGTGTACACACTCCATCGTATGTGTGCACACCTTATTTTACCCCAGTTGTGAATGAAAAGCCTACTTAGTGATCTCCAAGCACACCCTCCATCCACCTCCTCAATCGAGGGACAATGGTTGTAAATTAAGAAGTTAACCTTTAGACAACCACAGTGAGGATTACACTCACTATAAATTATCTTTAGAATTAACTCAAAGAATGTTAAGAAGATTGTCTTGGGTTCATGAACCTGATTACTCCCTTTGGATATTACTCTTATTAGTTACTCATGATCATGAGTATTATAGTTCACGATGGTAAGATGAGAGGAAGAAAAGAGGGTGAATCGGTGGACACAAAAATAAAAACAATGCATGAATTTGTTAGAAATCTAAATTACAATTAAAAACTAAAAATAAATAAAATAAATAAAATAAAAAGAATGGTGGAACATTTGAGGCTGGCCTCCCTCGGTAGATATCTCCTCCTTGGTGCCTTGAAGGAATGGATGGAAAAATGAGATGCTTTGAGGAGGAGGTGAGGTCCTCCTTTTATAGGCAGAATTTGTCCCTCAAATGTCGACGACTTTTAGACCCCTTTAATGACATATTCACGCGTTACACCCTTCATAAATGTTGTTCATAAATGTCTTGGGCGTCTCCCTGCAAAAGTTCAGCTAATTTGGAAACCTTATGTAGGATTTATTAATTTTTCATTCTCGGTTGATGTTTCTGGACGAAGCATCTAGAAAGGTTCCTCCAAAATAATGTCATTCAATAGCCTCCTTAATGATCTCCAAAATCCTCCCAATTTATTGTAGAGACGGCTCTATCTGTCCTAGAGATATCCAAGCTAGAAAAACATCATTTGGATATGTGTTTGCCGCGTTTGATGTCCGTTACTTTGGGTGGGTCCATGCTATCCGCCCGAAAAAACTCCAATTTCAATTATTTTTTAGACCCTTTATATGACCGAATCACCTCCTGGTCCAGAAGACAAAAATGAAGGAAATAAAATAAGGATTCTAAAAAAATTTGAATCAGAAAATTTGAAATTTTATTGTTCCTGAAATGACCAAAATACCCCTGACGTAAAGTTCTGTCAAAAATCCAGAATTAGTCGTTTTTCACATTTGGGTTCAAAATAACACTAAAACCTTAAAACATGATAATTACCCATTCAATAACACTTTTGTGGGATTATAAACAATTTTTTACAGTATAAAATATATGAAAATGTGAGCTTCATCACTCCCCCACAGTTAAACATTTCACTCCTGGGCAATCATCTTACATCCAAATCAAAATCCACACAACAATCAAAAATGAGAAAATATCAATGATTTTATACAAAATAGAATTCCATCATGTCTCATTTTATGAATAATAATTCACTCATTTTAATTTCAATCATTAAAATTTGTTCAACCTCATAAATCAATCCACGGCTCAATCACAACCTACCTCACATTGAATTTTATGTCACTCTTCACTCAAGAGAAATTGATTCTGGAGTTATGCTCATACTTGAAAATCACATGTATCATCATAGGTTTGTGAAAATTATCATTTCTCCATAGCGTGAAACATGAAAATGAATTTAATCATGAGGGCTTTAATTAAAGGTTCAAATTATTCTGTGGCTTAGGGTCAGTGGTAGAATGATTGAAAAATGTTCCAAGCTAGAAAGAGGAGGTTGAACTTTTAAGTACAATGCATGATTAAATCAAGTGAAAACACAGGAAATTCCTCACTCAATACTGCTTGTAAATGTGAAAAACAACCCCACCCCTCTTTATGACATGGTACATGAGCCAATAAGTGATGATAATGAATGATATCATCTACGTTCTCATCCATTTTTAAAGCTCCAGAAAGGCACAACTTTATTTTCTTTTTTTTTCTACTTTTTTCATAGAGGATGACCTGAAAAATTGAATACAATGAATGAATGACAATTCATACCCTTGATTTTTGGGAGGGATATGAGTCATAAAAGAATGTACAATTAATATTCAAGATCATCTCCATTTTTCTTCTTTTTTTAGGAGAAATGGATGAACCAAATAAAGCACAATGAAATGATGACACATGCCCAATTCTCTTGTTATCCACTGCCCAAAATATTGACACACACTTCACACTACCCATAAATGATACACATCCCAATGAACACAGACGAAAGGCACTTCCCCCACTCTCAAACATGAAATATCCATGCAAAAATACTAAAAGTGCGGGTATGTATGGAAAAATTGTCTTGTAATGTGGCTTAAACCTATAAGGCAATTCATGGCATCTAAGGGATTACGAATGATAAATGTAAAGGTGGGTCTTAGGATAAAATGTGGCTAGCCAATAAGATGCCTCAATCATTTTAAATACATTCCATGAAATCCAATGCTTCGAAAGATAATATTCACAAATTCAGGTTCTCACACAAAATTCAAGTTTCCCTCAAGAAAGTGTGGGTATTAGGAAAAATATGTAAAAGTGGTTCAAAATACCTCACAGGATTGGAAAAAATATTTTGAGACAGTGTTTCATGGTCATGGATTTCAAAAATTAGTCAAACTCATAAAAATGATTAACAATCCAATTCAAGAATTTTTTTTTCACATCAACAATCATTTAAAATCCATTATTTCAAAAATCATTTCAACTCTTTATAATCAATTGATGTGTGAAAAGTGATAAGAATATTCATTAAAGCTCAAAAATCCTAAAAAAAATGAAAAGCACACAAGAAGAACTAAGCGGGTTGACACTCCCCCACACTTAAATTTTACTACCCCTTATTTCAACTCAAAAAAATATAAATATATAGGTAAAAAATAAAAGGGAAGGAAAGATACAACCTGACATTATTTTAGAAGTGGATGCCTTGAGTTAGGCTCTTAGAATCAACCAATTTAAGACTACAAGAAAGTAATAAAAATAAATAAGAAAAAATAAATAAAAAGAATGAGAAAAGGAAAAGAAAAAAATAATGCTTGGTTTAGACCCCCAAGCGGGTGCTAGGTTTTTACTGCCCCTAGTCAGGCAGTTTCAGTGGATTATCCCCAATCAAAAGGTGGGTGTGGTTTCTTTGAGATGAACCACCACATGTGAGTTTTCCCGATATCCATGAGTAAAACCTGAAAGTAGATAACCCCAAATAAGATTTGAATGTTCCCAACCCCCGAGAAAGAATAAAGAACAAATTTTAGGTTCGAAGTGGGAGGGAATAAAAGATAAGGGTGCTCCCTGTTAACTTCGGTGGTGTCCTCCTTCAAATGGTATGCAAATTTTTATTGAGGAGGTAGTCGCACCACCGCCACCTTCTCCGGATCATCTTCCTTGATTACCACCACTTGGGTGGTCTCATCATCAACATCCAAGGCCCGATCCATTTGTGCTATATCTGAAATTTCAGGAAAGGAGAAGTCAGAAAACAATTCAGTTTGAATAAAATTAAAACATGACGAATCAATAATGAAATCTTCCTTTTCAAGTAAGTCAGCTTGGAAACTAATTTCTTCTGATAGGACCATTGGCAACTCCATCTCAGCAGGTGCATCATCTTCTTCATCTTCCAAAGCTAGAGTGAGGTCAAAAGGTACTGATTGTTCAATATCAAGAATGGGAAGATCATGTTTTATGTTATCTTTGAAAAAGTTATTCCAAGATTCTTCCAAAAAATTTTGACCTCCCATCATTGCATCAGTTGGAATGTCTACATCTGAGACCTCCTCGAGCAGTGGTTGAGTGCGGGATGAAGTTATTAATTCTTTTAGTAGCTCTTTCTCACCCTCCTCAAGTTCTTTAGCATAAAAAATGACGGGTGGAATCTCTTCCACCACTCGTTCTGGTTCAGGTTCCGGTTCAGGTTCGGGTTGTTCTTGGGATGCGCATACATATTCTGCAATCAATTCTATTTGGCCCTCCATGTTTTTCACATTATCGCTAATCCTATGAAATTGCGCATCTAGTTCATTGTAAAAATTTTCTTGCACTTGAGATTGATCAGTCCATGCATAATAATCATAATTTGAATACATCATGAACAAAGAAGATTTTTTTTAGTTCTTGAAATTTATGATTTTTTGTTGTTTTTTTAAATGAAAGGAAAATTATTTACATAGTGTGAATAAAAATAGTGAATCAAAACCACTTGGATCCCCAGAAATGGCTCCAATTTGACGAAGTGTTGTCGTGCACGCTCTCAAAAATATTTATAGCAAAGTGCAGCACAGGGCTGACCAAGGTCGTTCTCTTGAGGAGCTTTTATGGTTAATAAATCACTACATCTATTCCACCTAATCTAATTCTTTTTTTTTGTTTAATATTTTATTAAATAAATGTAATTTAATAAAATAAATGAAATTCATAAATCAGAAGAAACTAATTTTTAAATCTAAATTACTATGCAATGCTAAACAGAATGTAATTAGGGAAGAAAGGAAGTTCTCTCGAGAGAATATTCAGGGAGCACCTTCCTTGGCCAGCTTCAAATATTCTTAGTGTACACACTCCATCATATGTGTGCACACCTTATTCTACCCCTGTTGTGAATGAAAAGCCTACTTAGCGATCGCCAAGCACACCCTCCATCCACCTCCTCAATCGAGGGAAAATGGTTGTAGATTAAGAAGTTAATCTTTAGACGACCACAGTGAGGATTACACCTACTATAAATTATCCTTAGAATTAACTCAAATAATATTAAGAAGATGGTCTTATGTTCAAGATCCTGATTACTCCCTTGGGATATTCCTCTTATTAGTTACTCATGATCATGAGTATTATATTTCACGATGGTAAGATGAGAGGAAGAAAAGAGGGTGAATTGGTGGACAAAAAAATAAAAACAATGCATGAATTTATTATAAATCTAAATCACAATTAAAAACAAAAAATAAAGAAAAGAAATAAAATAAAAATAAAGGTGGAATATTTGTGGCCAGCCTCCCTCAGTGGAGATCTCCTCCTTGGTGCCTTGATGGAATGGATAGAGAATGGGATGCTTTGAGAGGGTGGAGCTCTCCTCCTTTTATAGCCAGAATGATTCACCCGAATTTCGGCGCGTTGTAGACCCATTAAATGACATCTTCACGTGTTGAGAACTTCTTGAATATTGTTCATAATTCCCTTGGCCGTGTCCCCTCAAACATTCAGCGGATTGGGACATGTATTCCGAGAGTTATGGCCGTTTTACTATGAGAATTTATTCTGTCCAGTCAGACTCTCCAAAACGAAATTCTCGGGATTAGGGTGCTTCAATGGCCCCATAAATGGTCAATTCACTCTGTGCTTCGTTCATAAAAAATACTCCAACACTCCTTGCTCATCCACCCACCGATGTCCAAAAGCTTTGGGCACACAGTTGATGAGTTATGGTTGCCACATCAAAACTAGGCAGAACTGAAAACAGTTTTCTTGAGCCAAATTGTGAGTTTCTTTTGAGCTTCCATATGGCCGATTCAGATTTTAGTCCAATTATATTAAATGCAGCCCTATAAGTCTAAAATCTGGAAAAGAAATAATTTTGCAATTTGGATCAGTGTAGAAAATGTTATGGCCAAACTACCAAAATCATTTAAAACTGTTAAAAATCCATAATGGCCAATTTTTACTATTCAGCTCAAAATAACACCATTATCAAAAAAATGAAACAATTCATCATAGAGGAAAAAATTTTTGGGTTTAAAACAATGATATTGAATATAAATTAATTGAAAATATTTTCTCTATCAGATTTTAAATAGCTTTTCTTAGAAAAATAATTTCCTCGTGACCATCGAGCAGATATGGAAAGACAATTTTTGAGTCTTAGCCAAAAGGAGGATGAGAATGTCACAAAGTATGAGGCTAACTTTACAAGGTTATCAAGGTATACTGGAGATTATATAAATAACCCAAGATGAAATATTTATTGTTTCTTTTATGGGTTAAATCCATTTAATTGTCGAGCATTTGTGTCACAATCCTTCTCGTCATACGAAGATATTGTCTCATGTGCAGTCAAGACAAAAAATAAATTCTCTATGTATTACAACTTTAAAGAAAAGAAAGAGAAGGAGAGTTCTTCTAATCACTCTGGAAATGTAAATAAAGGGAATAAGGGAATATTTCATAATCCATACTATAGTAAATGTGGGAAGAAACACCCTGGTACTTTCTTGAAAGGAATGGGAGTCTGTTAAAAGTTTGGTGGAAAAGGCCACCAAGCTTGTGATTTCAAGGGGAAGAATGAACCTACCAATGTTCAATGCTATAACTACAGGGAGATGATACATTATTCAAATGAATGTCTTAATCATCAAGGGAACTTACCTCAGAAAAGGACAAGGGATTAGGCCCATGCTTATGCTATCATTACTACTAAGGTAGAAGATCTGAAAGATGTGTTGGTAGGTAATTTAATGGTTTCCTCAAGTTTAAAAAATGTATTATTTGATTCTGTATCATTATATTGTTTCATATCTTCCATGTTTTCTATGAAAATTAGATATTAACAATTTGATTTAACAAGTGAGTTGTCAGTTAAAAATCCTAAGGGAAGTATCATTGCTACAATGTTTTGTGGATCTATTCCCATTAGGGAATATCAATGTTCTTTATCGGCTGATCTCATCGTGATAACTATGATTGATTTTGATATATCCTCAGAATGGATTGGATTTCAGACCATGTTGCGAAGAATTATTGTAAGAAGAAAAAGGTTACAATTTTTTATGATGATGATAAAAAACACATAATCTTTAGAGTCGAAGCGTCACCACCTAATTCTTACCTAGATCCACTTCCAGTAGCTCAACTAAATTCAATTATTAGAAAGGTAGAGAATGAAATAACTGTGGGTAAGGAAAGTAATGTTCAAATAGGGGATGTACCTATTGTGAAAGAATATGTGGATCTGTTTCTAGATGATTTACCTGGACATCATCCAGACCAGGAAATTGAGTTTTCAATTGATTTAATTCCTAGATTAAGGCCCATATCGAAGAACCCTTATAGAATGGCCACTGTGGAATTAGTTGAACTAAAGAAACAGCTAGAGGAATTGAGTAATAAGGGATTTATTAGACCTAGTGTTTCTCCATGGGGAGCCCAGGTCTCTTTTTAAGAAGAATGATAGATCCTTGGGGTTATGTATTGACTATATGGAAATCAATGCTATAACAATAAAGAACAAGTATCCCCTACCTCGCATTGATTGTTAATTTTTCCCACAACATGGAGCTAAATACTTTAAAAAGATTGACCTTTGATCTAGATACAAAGATCATGAAAATAACTTGGGTATTATCCTAAAGACTCTTAGAAGACATGAATTATATGAGAAGTTTAGCATGTGTGAATTCTGGCTTCAGGAGATCTCTTTTCTTGGCCATATTGTCTATAAGGATGGAATATCTGTTTATCCTTATAAGACCAAGGAAATCCAAGAATTTCCAACCTCAATGTGTATAACTAAGGTATGAAGTTTTATTGATTTAGTAGGTTATTATTAGTATTTTGTCCAGAATTTTTCCTGAATGACTAACCCATTAACGAAGCTCACACGTAAAGGGGTAAAATTTGTTTGGACAAAAGTGTGTGAAGTATTTTTTGAAGAACTGAAGAGAATATTTGTCAATTCTCTTATATTGACTCTACCATTGAGGAATGATGGGTTCACTATTTATAGTGATGCATCAAAGAAAGGACTTCGTTGTTTCCTTATGCAGAATGATGGAGTTATTGACTATGCATCACTACAACTGAAAATTCATGAGAAAAACTATCCTACTCATGATGATGAGTTAGAAGCTATACTCTTTACCTTGAGTATTTAGAGACACTACCTCTATGGTGAAAAATGTGAGATATATACCGATCACGAGAGTTTTAAGTACATTTTCTCATAGAAAGAACTCAGAATGAGGAAAAGGCGATGTCTTGAACTACTCGTGGATTATGATTTTATGATACACTACCACCCAGGGAGGAAAATAAGGTGGCATATACTTTTATTAGAAAATTTCATGGAGTTTTGAACAAGATGAGAGTTGAAAAGGATCCTATATACATGGATCTAGTAAATATAGATATGAGAATCACCGTGGAAGGTGAAACATCAATGCTTTTTCAAATGGTTTCCAAACCATATTTACTAGAAAGGATAAAGAGTTATCACACTGATGATGAAGATTTTCAAAAGAATATTAAAACTATGAATGATGGGAGATCGAGAGACTTTGTGTATGAAGAAGAAATTTTGAAATTTGGGAAGAGACTTTGTGTTCCCGATATACCTGATCTAAAAAGGGAATTGTTAGATGATGCTCATAGTTCCAATTTCTCTATAAACCTTGGGAGGACCAAAATGTAGAGAGATTTGAAGGAACATTATTGGTGGGACAACATGAAGTGGGAGATTACTGATTTTGTGTCAAGATATATGGTTTGTCAACAAGTTAAAGCTGGAAGGCAGCAACCTGGAGGAGTATTGCAACATCTTCCCATACCTGAGTGGAAATGGGATAATATCACGATGGAATTTGTCAAGGGACTACCAAAGAATCCTAGAAAGAAAGATGAAATATGTGTCATTGTTGATTGTCTTACCAAGTCAGCACATTATCATGCTATAAGAGAAGATTCACCTCTTGAAAGTCTAGAAAATATATATATTAATGAATTTGTGATACTCCATGGTGTACCCCTATCAATTGTTTCTGATCATGATCCCCATTTTACTTCATGATTCTGGAAAAGTCATCGAAAAGACCTGGATACTAAACTTCATTTGAGAAATGCCTTCCACCCTCAAACAGATGGAAAATCAGAACGGACGATTCAAAAATTAGTCGACATGTTGAGATCATGCTCACTTAACTTTCAGGGTATGTGGGATCAAAATTTACCTCTGGTGTAATTTTCCTATAATAATAGCTTCCATTCGAGTATTCACATGGCACCATATGAAGTGTTATATAAAAAGTGATTTCGCACACCAACCTGTTGGGATGATGCTGGTGAAAGAAAACTTGTAGGCCTAGAACCGGTGGAGGAAACGATGGAAAATGTGAAGTTAATCCAAAACCACATCCAAGCATCTCGAAGTAGGCAGAATAGCTATGCTGATAACCGAAGGAATGATTTGGAATTTCAGATAGGAGATCATATTTTCTTGAAGTTATCTCCATGGAATGGAGTAATACTTTTGGGTAAGAAAGGTAAATTGAGTCCCAGATACATTGGACCTTTCGAAATTCTAGAACGAATTGGGGCTGTAGCTTACCGTTTGGCAATCCAGCCAAGTCTTTCCAATGATGACGATGTGTTCCATGTATCACTATTGGGGGAAATTACATGCTTGACCTAACGCATGTAATAACCTATGAGTAATTAAAACTAGGACCCGATATGTCTTATTGCGAAGACCCCATATGGATTCTTGATACGAGAGAACAAGTACTAAGAAACTGGATGACTCATCTGGTAAAAGATTTATGGAGAAACCATAAGATGGAAGAGGCAACGTGGGAGCCCGAGGAACTTATGATGAAGAACCACCCGAGTCATTACATGTGGTAGTATTCTAGAAATTTTGAGTATGAAATTATTTGGAGGGGAGAATATAACACCCCAAACATCAACGGTATGCTTCTCTTTGAATAATACAGTAGCGTGTGCTGTACACAACATAGAGTTCTAACACACACCACAACCAATCAAACTAGCCGTTATGAATTGTAATAACCACTTTTTAAAATTTTATAAATTTTATCTTTCAAAATGTACTTCATTTTTGGATTCGGAAGATCGAAACTAGCATAGGGTGAATTTTTTGTATTTTTCTAAAAACATTCAATTCTCAATGAATAGTGGAAAAACACTAGGTTATAGTTTAAAACCAAATTTTTATTTAAATAATTATTTATTTTATTTAAATTTAATTAAGGTCAAAATAGATACATAATACCTATATAAGTTCAATGTAATTCATTGGAGTCAGTTTAGAATAATTTTAGATATATAAAATTTTTATTGAACATTTCACCGTCTTTACCCACCTCCTAGGAGAATTTGGAAATTCACATAAAACGTAATTTTACTTCTTCTGTGAGTTGAATTTTGAAAATCCGAGAGACACGATTAATATAAATAATTAAAATGTGGTTCATTAAGATAAAAATAATTTTTGGGGAATAGTAACTTTTTACTGTTATTTACCACGGTTAAAAGTAAATAGGGTAATTAAGGGTAAAAAAGATATTATTATTACCCTTACACATGTACTAATTCTATTTTCTAAGTATAATTCGAAAAAAACAACTTTAGGAATAAAATATGAACCTCTTTTCTCCACTTGGATAAGATTAGGACATTTATTATTATTAAAATTCAAAGAAGAGTTAAAAGAGTCAAAATCAAAGTTTAATAACCTAAACATTTTTAATATAGGGTTATTCATAAAATAAATTTCATTATAAATATTCATTAGAAATATAAATATATTTCCAATATAATGCTATTTTATTTATAATTTTTAGACATTAAATAACATAATTTATTTATGACACAATGATGATGTAGTAATTACCTTATTAGTGAAATATTTAAATAATTGATATTATAAATACCAAAATAAATATAATTTGAGACTTTTAATGAATTCGATGATTTTATAGCTTAATATGACATGTTATTATTGATTTTAATTATGTTTGATCTAAGTAATCATGTTGTTATGATTTTCACAAAAATCTAATACCAAATAGTGTCAAAATTGACAT
Organism: Viscum album; assembly: GCA_963277665.1. Classification (NCBI taxonomy): domain Eukaryota; kingdom Viridiplantae; phylum Streptophyta; class Magnoliopsida; order Santalales; family Viscaceae; genus Viscum; species Viscum album. The sequence continues at coordinate 551,063,455 of OY728148.1, forward strand.
AAAAGAGTTTTTAAAACAAATGATATATTATTAATTGATATTAAATTCCTAAAAATATAAGGTTAGGCCAAAGAACTTATATCAAGATAGGTGTATCATTAATGGACCACTGGGTCACTTGGATGTATATAGTATGTTTATTAACTTTATAATATAAAAATACAAAGTGACATGGTAAATGTCAATCTAATCAACTAATTGTTAAAACTAAAAGATAAGGTTAATATAGTGACCCAAACCTATATAAAACCTATTGTTTGATTGGTTTTTAACCCATTCCCACATTAAAATTTAAATAATATACTTCTAATCCACTATAAAACTAATATGAATTTATTATAAAATAATATTTCTAGCTTTTCCAAAGATGCCCCGCACCCATCTTAAAAAAGGGCCCTTCCCCATTCTCTCTAATTTACACCTTAAAACCCTTATGGATCAGACAACCCCTGACCAAATAACCTCCCAACTTCTATCACTTCAACTAGAGGCCTTATTTTGATCATAAAGCCATCCTACGGAGCCCTTTTGATCAAATCAAAAGGAAGAACCTGAAGAAGAGGTAATGATTTCACCACCCTCTTTCAAGTTCCTTTCTTCTTCAACTTCTTATTTCCTTGTTATTTCCATTATAAAATAATAACTCTAGTATATTATATATACTGTGATTTGATTATATACATGGAAGAACCAAAATTCAATATTCTATCCATCTCTTGAATGACATGTCACCATACATGTGTACGTACGGCCTACCGTCTCTGCGTCATGGTGTAATTGTTATTCAATATATTATTATTTAGATGGGTATAATAATGATGTATAATTCATGTAAATAATAAATATAACATGATAATTATTATGTATATATTATATTCCATCCAATTATATATTATTTTAATATCAAAATAATGATATTGTCGCTTGTGCGTATGTACGGACTACAGTCCGCACGACCGCGATGAGATTCATTCCCCATCATATCCATTCAAGTATAATTCTCATTTTATGGTTAAAAATAATGTTTATGGACTTGATATCATTCTGTATATTAATAAGATACAATGTATCCATAACAAACATGACTTATGTTAGTAAACATATAAAATAAAACGAGTAAGTTAACACCCGAAACGATGATAATACTAAGTTATTATAAACAAAGCAATGTTAAAAGATAAAATATGATATCATATTTATGTATATGATTATTTTATAATTTAATAACAATTATTTAACCATTATAAAAGAGTTTAACCTACCCTCAACCGAGGAAAAGTACAAGGTAAGGGTTTATTTCACAATCTCTTCATTATCTGAGGTTGTTTATATATAATTATCTATCAGGACCTCCTTATCAACCACATCCATGTTTCTTAAAAATGTATTTCAAATCATTATAACTATTTTACAGACAATGGGTTAAAGTCATTTATACCCTTTTTGACTTTTTATAAGAAGTTTATAAAGGAATCTTTCTATCGTTTTCCAAACAAGGTCTTTTTTAACCTTTTTGACAGAATTAAGGTAAGAATGTTTTTTTAACTTATACGGAGGGTGCGGCTATTTTATGCTATTATAAAATCATATAAGTTTTCATTACAAGATTATAAGAATATTTTCAAAGTAAATGTTTTCTTTTATAATTATGTGACTTTTAAATGATTTCAAAAAAGATATATTTCTCTCAAATAGTTTTTATTTCATCTATGTTAGCATCCTTTGATGGATTTTAAGATTATTTGAAGTTGATTTATTATGATACAAAACATCCATATTATATTGAAGGATTTTTGATATGTTTTATAGTGGATGTATTATTTTTATACCATTCATGGTTTGTGGAGAATGTATTGGCATTTAGCATGCTAGTTTTAATCCGAATGATTAGGTTATGTTTAAACCTGTTCATATGAGGAGTGAATTGGAATTAATAAGTGATGGGTGGAGCCCACTATAGCTCCTAGATGCATCGGTAGGTCTCATGTAACAAACTAGTGTCTTGGCACAAGGACTTGACAAAATATTATTTGTATTCTTGGTACAAGGCATTGACTATGTGGTTATGATTGTCTGGCATAATGCATTCCATCTTTATGAAAGTGGGTATTGATATTGCATGTGATTATTCGACTATTAGAATATCCATGTGAATAAGTAAATAGCATTATTTTATTTTATTTCTGCCATATTATGATGAATTTCAAGTTTAAAAGGATTTCGTTTTAGTTATACACTTCTTTAAATGTTTATGTTAATTTATGAAAATATCTACTATATTGTTATCCTTCTTGGGAATCTGAGCTCACCCCATTCTTTGTTTTATTTTTCCCAGGAAGTCAAGAAGTATTTTATGAATGACCTGCAGGGATAGTATGAGGGGATTTGAGTGTAGACTGTGGAGACTATGTTGTTGTAGTTTTAATTTTTATGATGTAATGTAAACTTTATGGATGCACCTAATGATTCCATGGCTACTAAACTAATCAGTATTTCGAGAAATGATATTTTGTGATCATGAAAAATGTTACGTAATAATTCACCGACTCTGGGAAACTTAGGTCGGAGCGTTACAAAATCCGTATCTGCTTTAGGATTCATCTTCATCCACTACCATGCCTCCCTACATTAAGGTTCCTTCAATGTCTCTATGCACTCCCATTATATACTAAACATGTTAGAATATTCACCTATATAGGAATTTTTTTATAATTATACACACTAGCTAATTTGACTGGCCATCCTGAGCAGGATCTTATATGGTTCATCTCACCTCCCACATGTGTAGTTGAATCAGTTACATGGTTGGATATAGGATTATATATTTTTTACTAACAATTTATAAAATCAATAATCAAATTATTCATATATTCAAATAAAACCACCTCATGAAATATTTTATCATGGTATCCTTCATCATTTATTCTTCATTCATAAATATTAATATCCAGGAATGGAACTATCAAATCCTCAAATATCATTTTTAGTAAAATGTAAATATATATATGAATAATTTTAGAGGAAGGAAATCCTCCATTATTCAAAAAAATTCCATTTATTTTTTACATAAACATTAATATATTGAAATCAATGAATAATCTTATTCCATTAAAAACCAATGATAAAAATAATGTACTCATAATTTGGGAATAATAAGTTCTTATTTAAACATGATTCTATCCATTATGGATATTTATATCATATTTTTAATAACAATGATCAAACTATTAATCATTTAATTTTTCAAATAGAATCATAAAATATCATGAGAGAATAAATAAGTGAAAATTATTCATAGAAATTAAGAAATTTACTTACTTAAATATTGAGTGGTAATCCCAAGAGTATATGCCGATTGGATGTTAATATATTTGGAATTAATACTATTCATTATAGCTAATAAAAAATGTTATTGAAAGGAACATGATGGTATATTAAAAAAATAAACATGTTGTTATGATCATATTATTTATTTCATTCTTTGTTTCCATGAAACTTTATCTCATGAATCGATTAACTATATTGAATCATGTATGATGAACTCCTATTCTTCGAATTGAATGAGATCAACTCCTTATAAGATGTTTAGATTTGTGTATTCTTCAACCAAATCTATATTAAGGAATACACTTTATAGGAGTGTTTAAATTTTTCTTCAACATTTCACTATTTTAGAACTCGTATTCACCAAATAAATATCATTCTGAACTATAATTACTTTGTGGTGAAAAATCCTCCTTTTCAACCATGAAAATTAATATAATCCTTTAATCTTGAGCCTTATTCCAATATTTTTTTGATTTGATTGGTGGAACAACCACATATATATCTACTTATTATTTTCATGGAAAAAATTATATATTAAATATGTTCAAGATCTTCCCTTCTTCTTCTCTCAATTTATGATATGTAATTCTACTTCCCTCACTATTATACTGAATATGATATATATATATATTCTCTTATGATACATAGCAAAAATCCTCCCCCTTATCTTCATCCATGGTTTCATTCATCCACTTTTATAAATATTTTTCTTCCCTTTTCTCACTAATCACTATGATGGGAATTCATTGTGTAATGTCTTAATGTGGGGCCTACTAAACTCCTTAAACATCAGACAATTTTATCTCATTTAAATTAGTTATCCAAATATGAATATGTATTGATGATAGTGTGACTCAATCCGTAGAGGTGTGTTATCTATTAAAAATAGTCACATGATTAAATCCTTCTCAACTTGAAAATTCTATCCATAACTTGATACATTTATTTCTTTAACATAGTTCATCTCATGATGAGATTCATTACAGTGTACTCACTTTCTTATTTAAACTTCTTCCAATGAAACTCGATACTCAAGATGACTTAGAACACAATTCATGAGTTCTATAATAACCATCATTATCATTCACTTGAAATTTTTCCATAATAATGTAAATTATCATTGTGGACCTCCCATTTTCTAAGAGGGATTTTTAAAATATACCAATTCTCCCACAAAGGAATGACCATCCTCATTAAAAGGTCTAGCATTTAATATTTCATAATCTAGTAAATTCTTTTAGAATTCAAATTCATACATTACTGAAGATATTATTGATTTCTATTTTTATAAAGTTAGGAAATAATTCATATATATCAATAGACAATCATACAAAGTTGGTACTACTAATGTAGTGTCCAGTTCTTCCAAAATACAAAACATTTGAATAAAATATGAAATATTTTCCTGATAAAACAACAAAACAATCAGCATGGCTTCTTATTTTCTCTTAACCATCATTAAAAACTATGAAAAACATATTAAAAATGATATTGGTAGGAAATTATTAGTAAGGGACATAAAAATATGGAAAGAAACCATTAGTTCATGAATACTTATAAATATATGAAATTAATTTCACAATGAAATAATTCCCTCTAATAAAGTATCATATACTTACTTTGTGAAAACATAAATAAAACCATAAAGGTATCGCAACGAGTTAATAAATTCAGATTTTAACCCTCGTTGATACCATATTATTTGTTACCTACATGAATACTTTATAATTTAACCCTCATAGCTACCTTATATTGTAACCATTGCGACTACCTTATGGTGTAACCATAATAGTTACACATGGAATAACCATTATGGTAAACTTACAACATAAACATTCCAAATGAAATGGAAAGACATATAGGTCCCAACCTTCAACATGATAAATTATCATGAATAATAACATAATCATAATATAAGATAACATGAATCATAAAATAATATCTTGAGGAAATACACACATTTTAAAATAATACTATGGAAATAAAAAGGAATTATGTTTCTCTGTAAGGAAAATTGTAATTTGGTAAAGAAAACATTAATAAATTAATGTTCCATGAAAATTTTATAATATTATATTCCCATATAAGTTAATAAGAATTAATTTTTTAATTTTTTAAGATGTGACATTAAAGAGAATTTATAAAAGGAATGTCCTTTATATTTGGTTTGATTTGCTTAAAAAAATGTTCAAACCACCGGTATTATGGTTTAAAAAGTTTTATTAATTTTTAAATAACGAAATTCATATTTATAATACCTCATATTATCTTCTTATAATGTAGTTCTACCCATTTATTAATTTTTTTATAGTTTTAGGTGCGTTTATTTCATCATTTCCATTGTTGTTTCATTATGGGTTTTCTTTTCAAATGGAAAAAATCCTCAAAAGTGAAAAGAATTTTTATTAATAAGTTTACATATTATATGTGATTCTAAATATAATTTTTAGTTATATTAGTATGATTCATTATATAAATAATTAATGAAAATGATTTAATTTACTTTGGTGGTATTTACGGCCATCACGAACTTCTATCATACTATTTAGTATCATGTGTATATATTTGTCCTATAACATTATATAACTTATAATATGTAAAATAAAATATAATTTAACTATAATAATTCCGTTATAACTAACCTTAAAGGGGGTAAAAGAAAATTAAAACACAACTTCAATGATTATGGTAAATCAACACATCAAAGATAATGTTTTCACTTTTAAGAATAAGTGGATAAGAGGAGAGGTTTGATGATGGATTTTTCATTAACAACATAAAATTATATTATATTTAATATATTAGAGTTATGATGTCACTTTTATGTGGTTATTTTAGGAGTTAATAATAAATGAAAAGGCATTTAAATGAAATTTAAAATATACCAAAAGAGGGTTTTACCTCTTGAAGTTCTTCTCCTAGAGAACCTCCTTAAAGAACATTGTTTTTTTCCTTTGGGTGTGACCACAAGATCTTAGACATAGGGTAGAGTATTGATAAGTGAATTCGAAATAATGTAAACATGATACATATATTTGAAGTTGTGATGAAAAGTTTGAGAATATGGGCTTACATTATCCACACGTCATCTGTGACCCAATTGTTCAAGAATTTGTTAAATACCATAAATTACAGTATTTCACTATTCAACAAAAATTCAACTATTATAGAGAAAGCACAATAATTAAATCTAAACACTTCTATACCTTCAGATTTAAAAAATGATCTCCATTTTATGAAAATAATTTTCTAAATATGAGTAACTATAATTTTAATTAAAATCATCATTTATTTTAAAAATACCAATTATTAATTTATAAATTATTTAAAAAAACATTGAAAAATAAATTATGGTCTAATAAAAATATCTTATAAACATAAAAAACATTAAATAATTAATCTATTTTATAAAGATAAATTTTCTTTTAAAAAATTGTATTAATTATAAAATTTTAATTAATAATTTATGTGTCAAAAAAATACATAATCGTAATTTATCATTATCAAAAAAATTAATTTATTATTCCATGATATAAATATATCTTATTTTCATTCATAAGATATATAAATTTTATTTATACTTTCTTCAATGAAGTTACTATTCTATGTTATAATTTTATTAATCTTTATAAATACAATTTATTTCATTTTATAATTATAAATCTTTTATTTATACAATTCTAGAATGGAAACAAATTATTTTATAAGTAACTAGGTTTTTAAATTATCCCCATTAATATAAGTTTTATCCACACAATTATTTTTATTCAATTATTAAAAAAGTGAGGATACCTTTCCCTCATAGTATTTCTATATTCCCATGTTTCATAATAAATCATGTGGTTTATCCACAAAACATTGTCATGATTAGTAACATTTTCCCACAATACAAGCTCTCTATGATCAAGAATTTGAATAGGCTATTACTCATTAGAAAGTTTCAATTCCATACTAGATAATTATTGTATCAAAACATGAGATGAATGTAACACATAATTTATTAAAATTGTAACATGAAAAACATCGTGTACCTATGTTAAACCTGGAGGAAAATCTACTCACCAGACAATTGGTCCATCTTTCACTATGATTTTATATGTTCCAATGAATTGTGGACTTAGCTTCCCATTCTTAACAAAAAGACATAAAATTTTCCACAGATATATTTTAAGGAAAACATTATGGCATACCTTGAAAGAAAAATGTATCCACCTATTATCTATAAAAAGTTTCTCCCTATTATGATATTTAATCATGTGTTGATTGATCATCTTCACTTTATATACCACTTAATCTACTAATTCTTATCCAATAAACATTATTTCCCTGACTTCATCACAAAATACTAGAGTTCAACACTGATTTCTATAAAATTCATTGAAATGCACCATGTGTATAGTAGAATGAAAAATGTTATTATAAGAAAACTCAACAAATGAATGGTGTTGATACCAAATTCCTTGGTAATAAAATGAACAAGTGCATAACATGTCTTCCAATGTATAAATTATTCACATAGTCCGTCTATCATATTGAGGATATAAGGTTGTGGTAAAATATAATTATGTTTCAAATGAATTCTAAATGCCTTTCTAAAAGTTATAAGTGAACCTACAATCAAGGTGAGTTACAATGGAGAGAGGAACTGTATGTTTCTTAATAATATCTTTGATTTATAGTGATGAATTTTAATCTACAAAAGTAGTGTCTCAAATATGATGTAAATGTGTAGATTTAGTAAATTGATCAAAAATAACCAAAATCTCATTATTACCTCGATAGTTATTTGGTAGTAAAACTGAAAAATCCATGGTTATATTTTTCCATTTCAACTATGGAACTAAAAAATGATAAAGCATCCCCATTGGAAGTTTTCACTCTACTTTAACTTGTGGAAAATTCAAACATTTCATTATAGATTCATCAATATCTATTTTTATTCCATCCAACTTGTAATACTCTTGAATGTGTCTATACATCATAGTGATTCCAAGATGATCTAAAAATAGAGAAATATAAGCTTTAATTAAAAATTGTTTCTTTTGTAGGGAATCATAAGGAACAAAATATCTATTTCCAAATCTAATAAAAAAAATCTATATCACTCTTAAATTCAGGAAACATACCATCCTTAACCAATTAAACATTTTGTAACTCATAGTCCTCCTTATATGCTTGCTTAATTCTTTCCAAGAGATATAACTACAATAACACCTGAAACAAAAGAGAGGAATTTCTTGCACAAACAACTACAAATCCAAAATTCATCAAATCCTAAACAAAGGGTTCATGTTTCAAATATACCGTGGTTAATGATGTATAATGTTTTTTTACTCAAGGAATCCACCACTTTTTTTCTTTTACAAGATGGTAATTGATTGTGTAATCACAAACCTTTATTGGTTTCCTCAATCTTCTCTGCCTCATGTTCAGTCCCCTATGAGTAATTATATAATTCAAAATTTTGTGATTAGTTTTTTCATATTAGGCACTATATAAACAATGTCTCAAAATATTTATTCTAATAACCCTATCATCTAATTCCAGGTCATCTGTGGGATAATTAACTCATGAGATTTTAGTTGTCCTGAAGTATAAGAAATTATGTAATCAGTATGCATCCTAACACAACCACATACCTTTAATTAAGTATCACTATAGATGAAGAAATAATCATTTCTAAAAGTTAGGACCAAAATTAGAGAATTCACCAATTTCCTCTTCAGTTCTTGAAAACAAACATCACATTTTTCTATCAAAATAAATTTATCCCTTTTTCTAGTTATCTTATTTTGCAGGCTAAATGACAATGAATTTTTTTAACAAACCATAGATAATTACATTCTGATATAAGAAAACAAAAAATCTCTTTAAAATTTTATGTCTTTGTCATTCATCAAAAACTTTTGTTTTAGTGGGATCAACAATTATTACATCCTTATATACAATTTTCCAATTAAAAGAATTATGTTCCCACCAAAAATCACTATTTCTAAATTTGGTTTATAACTTATTTTCTTTATTTGTTTTCTGAATTATCTTTAGATTTTTTTATGATACTCATAAATTTTTGAATAAACAAAAATATCATCAATAATAACAATAAAATACTTATCCAAATATGCATTAAATATTCTATTCATAAGATCCATAAATATTATAGGGGAATTTTTCAAGCTAATGGGAATAACAACAAACTCATAATGACAATATGATGTTCAAAATGAAATTCTCATAATATCATCGTCATTATCCTTCAGATGAGGGTACCCAGATCATAATTCAATCTTGAAAAAATATTGAGCTCCCTAGATTTGATAAAAAAATCCATCAATGTGAGGCAAAGGAAACTTATTTTTAAAATTAATGTTACTAAAATATCTATAATATATAAAAATTATCATCAAATCATAATTATTTTTAATAAAAAAATTAGATCTTCCCTTGGTGAACAGATATAATGAATGAAGCCTTTATCCCGAAACTACTTCAACGGCTTTTTTAATTCAAGACATTCACAAGAGCCATTTTATAAGGGGGTTTCAGAATTTGATTATCATAAAGAACTAAGTCAATAGGAAGTTCATCTTTTAAATAGGTATAACATTGGGAAAATCACTAAGAAAAACATTTTGGTATTCATTTACCACTGATACTTCACTAATATGGGAAATTTTATTATCTTCAAAAAATGTGTAAGATAACATGAATTACCATATTTTAATATTTTCTCATATTCCTAATATTTTATAAATTTTATGGGTTCATTATTGTATAAAAATCTGAAAGTCTTTTTGAAAATTTTTTTACACTACAATAAATCTTAGCATGATAAATAGGAAAAACATTTGTACCTAGAATAACATCAAACTCTTATAATAGAAAAACATCTATGTTTTTATGTGATTTATTTCTGAATACAATAGAAAAAATATTCTTATAACTCTATTTTTGTTCTAATATTTACCCTGGTGTTTTAACCATATGTTTTTTTATTTATTAAGGTGAAATTTTCAATTTACCAGAAAATGTATCCGAAATAAGAGAATGTGTTGACCTTGTATCAAAAAATAATTTAGAAAAATATTAGTAAATGTACAATGTAGCTGATACAACTTCATTGGATGGTTAAAAATATGTCAACTTAGTCATAATGGATTTCACTGCACATTTTTACTTATAAATAGGCTGATTTCTATCATTAATATCTTTCATTGGATATGAATTTATATAATTCACCATCTCACCATATTTAAAAAAAATTAATTTTTTATTAGAATTAAATATAAGATCATTTTCATTGAAATATCAATCCAGATGTCTAAAATTTCCACAACAAAAACATTTCCAGAATTTGTTATGGAATTCCCTATGGTTCTTTTTAAAACACTTCTCACAAACTAAAAACTAGATTTTCTTAATTTCAGTTTTCATTAAATGATTCTTATCCAATTTTCTCAATATAAAACATTTCATTTTATTATATTAATATTAAACGTGATCATAAATTAAATCTATTTATTCCATATAAACATAAAAGAAAATTGTCTTCTAAATTTTGAATTCATGGGAGGCCAATTTCCTTTGATGTCTTGGCTCTATTCTTGAATCAAAATGACTAATTTTAATATCATAATCCTGATTATGATTTTAAGCATACCTTTATAATCAAGTTTGATACAATTCCACAGAATCTTCCTACTATTTAAATTCAATGAATTTATTTTCCATCCTATGTCAAAACACCTTAGGGAAATATGTTTCATGTAAGATATTCTTAAATTCATAACATCCTAATGAATCAATCTCATCACTATTCTTGATATTATTCAACATTGATCACCACTTATCATCTTCACCTTCACAATTATAAATTTATAGTCTAAAATTCTAATTATAAGGACACACCATTACCTCAAATTTCATTTCAAGGGATTCGATTTACCCTTCTTCCACCAATGGGTCAGAAGATCCACTGAAAGAAGGAGGGTGTTCCGTCCTAAAATTTTCCACTATAATTTTGTTCATTATTGGAAGCTCAAGTTTTTCTCCTTCATGGATGACAACAACATTTATAGATTGAGACAAATGATCGATTACCATAACAAACTACTTAGTTCCAATTCCCACCATTCCATGTTTCTGATTTGGAATGCTAACATCCTCTAGGTGCCTTTTTACTTCCACTTCTTTATTTCTTAGGTGGAAAACCATTATAAATAGGCATATCATAGTAGAATAAATATGGTACTAATTAAATTCAATATCATTTCAATATAATGATAAGGTAATAAAAATGTAATTTTATAATCATCATTATAATCTATAATGCAATCTAAACGATGCTCTGATACCAACTATAAGGTAATGACCTTATATATTACATAATCTAGTAAATTATATTGGATTACACATTATTAAATTCCAAAATATATTTTATTTTTATAGATTAATATAATTAGGAAATAATTCACACATATCAACCTACTAGAATATAAAGTGGGTACTACTAAAACAATATATACATCCTCCATAATACAAAATTTTTAAATAAAACATGAAATATTTTCATGAAAAATCATTACATCATTCATTTTACCTTCTTAATTTTCCTTGACCATCCCAAAACATTGTGAAAAGTTATTTAAAACATGGAATGAGAATAAAAGGATTAGTAAGGGACATAAAAATAAAGAAAAAATCCATTTTTTCAGGAATACTTATAGGCATATGAAATCATTTTCACAAATACATAATTGTCACCCATAAAGTACCATATACATTCTTTTTGGAAATAAGGGATTCCCATAAAACAAGAGAAAACATAAATAAAACGAAAAAGTTAACTTGTGGAATTAATTAATTATTATTTTAACCACCATAGAAACCATATTATTTGTATCTCTCACTACTACCTTACAATGTAACACTCATGAGTAACTTATGATGTAACCCTCATGGCTACCTTATGGTTTATCCATCGTAGTTACACTTGGAATAACCATTAAGTTTAAACTCCAAATTAAAAATTCACAATTAATTGGAGGGAGATATAAGTCCCACACCTCATCATAAACAATTACCATGAATTAGAATATAATACTAAAATATCAACACTAGTATCATCAAAACATTTATGGAGGAAATTCACTTATTTTAAAAGAATACTCTACTAATACAAAGGAAATCATTTTATTTGTAAATGAACACATAATATTGTACAGATAATACAAAAAATTTAAGGGTTCATAAAAATTTACGATGATACTCATTCCATATATGTTTATACAAAACATTATTTTTTGAATTTTTTAAAACTAGATAGTAATTATGATTTTTAAAAGGAATGAAACTAACATTGGGGTTGAATTCTTTAAAATGTATATAAACCACAAATATAATGGTTTAAATATTGTTATTAATTTAATAAAATAATATATTCTAACTTATTATACCTTATATGATATTTTTAAAACATTTTCCGCACATTTATTGATATTATTATTTTTATTTTATTGTTTCAATTGCATTTATTTCATAGTGTCCATGGTTGGTTCATTATGGGTATTATAATCAATTAGAAGAAAAAATTCATAAGTATAAACATGTAGTATTAATATGTTTCTATAATTTTAAATGATACCATATATAAATTTTATTATGATGATGATTCAATAGAGAAAACATTAATGAAAATGATTTAATTTATTTTGGCTATTTTTACAACCATAGTGAACTTATATCATCTTATTCAATATCATGGTCATATATTGTTTCAATGAAATTATATAAATAATAATATTTATAATAAAATCAGATATAACCATAGTAATGGTTTTATGACCAATCTTGAAGGTGTTTAATGAAAATGAAAACACACCATCCACGATGACTTTAAATCGACACATCACTAAAAATGATTTCATTTTTAAGAATAAGATGATAAGAGAAAAGGTTTGATGATAGATATTACATTAATAAAATAAAAATATAGTATATGTATTATACACAATTTATCACATCACTTGGATGAGTGGATGTGAGGATAGAATAAGAAAAGAAAATAAGTTTTAAATAAGATAATTTAAAAAAAATATGATTTTACAACTTCAACTTCATATACTTGAGAACCTTCATAATGAAATTAATTTTGGCCTTTTGGTGAGACCATTAATTCATGGAAATGGGGAAGGAGATTTAGAAGGCAATTTGGATGAAATTAAACAGGATACAAGGCTTTGGAGGTTTTAAGAGCAGAGGTGGTGAGGAGTGGTATTTATAGTGGACGAGATTATTGTTTTTTTATTATATTCATCATATTACTTTAATGGATATATACTTTGAATTTTCTGAACCTTATCACTAAATATATTTAAATCAAAATGTATAATTTGAGAGTTTTGGATTACATCATCCATCCACCATATATGACTCAATAATTCGTGAATTTGTTAAATACTATATATTACCATCTTTCACTATTCACAAAGAATTCTAGTATTTTAGAAAAAACCCAATAATTCACTTCAACAGTTTTTTGAAATTTATAATTCAAAAATTTTCTCCATTTTATAAAAATATTTTTTCTAAATATGATAGGATAAATTTTTCAATAGAATCAACATTTTTTCAAAAAATATTGATTTTAAAATTATGTTTGATTTTATGAAATTTTAAAAAATTAATTGAAGTCTCTTAAATTATATGATAATCATAAAACAAAAAAACTACTATTTTATGAATATATTTTGTGAACATAAATTATATTTTAAATCAATATATTATTTTTAAAATTTTAAATAAAATCTTATGTGTTATAAAAATACCCACATTTGATTTATCATTTTGAAAACATTTATTTAGTTATTTTGTGATATAAATATATCATATTTTAATTCATAAGATACCAAAATTTTTTTTATACTATCCTAGTGGATTTTACTATTATTTTATATAGATTCATTAATTTCTATAAATAATATTTATTTAATTATAAATTTATAATTAAATAAAATATTAAATTATATAATGAAGACATATTATTTTATAAGTGCATGGGTTGTTTCATTAATATTGTTATATTTTTCATCTCTAGGTCTCTATGTAATTCATTACTTTTTGATTTTTCATATAATTCATTCAACCCTAACCTTGACTTCCATAATTCATGACTTGGACATCACCATTTTGGATAGATAAATCCCTATTGTGAAAGTCCATGTACTAAAACATTGTTGAGAAATTCATGATATCTTTCATCCCCCATAGTCTGGGTTCTTTGATCTATGAAAAGAGACACTCTATCATGTATCTCAGTCGTATAATAAATTATATTTTAATGTTCTCAAATATACTAGTGTTTTTTCATATTTTTAAATCGCACATATAGTCCACCACAATCTTACACATGCCTAGTGAAATGGATTTCATTCAATTTCCACATATAATAGTCTTCATCAATTTTATATTTCCACTATAAAAATCAAAATAAATAGAAAATCCATAATGGGCCTCCCCATATTGAAGAAGCATTCTTAGTATGAAAAATTCTATGTTCCATGACACGACCAGCTTGATTGATTCATATAAAAAATCCTCTACATTGAAATAATATAGAAAATTACAAAGTCAACATTATTCCAACCATTTCTATTCCCACTATGCCTCATACTAATTCACCATGGCATGGTGAATGTTCTATTGAATTATTCCTTCACCAATCTCCTTCCATTCATCTCCAGATCATTCATTGTAAGACTAATCTCTTTCTAGATATTGAAAACACATGAATAAGTTCATTAAACATAATAAAACATATTTTCTTTTGAGATCATTACATTCCACCACCATCTTATACATTTAAATCCATCATCATTTATTTACTCTTTTATCATTTAGTAATTTACTTATTTATTGTTAGTTAATATTTATTCATCAATGGAAAGAATCCTCGGTCCTCAACATCAACATTTGGTGATTTTCCTTTAGTTATTTTCAACAAAAAAGTATACAACATGTGGTTTGTAATAATAAATAATGGTATCTTGTTGGAAAATTTTTCGGTGAGAATTTATGGTATGAAGTAATCATTAAAAATCGAGTGATAGAAAACTGGAAAATAAATTCTCTATGAATGATGGAAACCAATATTTTATATATTCATGGAATTAATATTATAAGAGGGTGTATGCAGAAGATAATTCAGAAATTTGAAGGATAGAAATTGGGAGATAGAGTGTTTTTCTTATCTTCATTATAGGGTATTAGCTAATATTAAATGGATACTGGGGATAAATAATTTACATATCTAGAATAAAATAAAAATAAAATATTATTATCTGGACACATCTTATTAGGTCCTATTCTACGACACCCCAATTCTATATCTAATATCTCAAGGGTAGGTGACTAGTCCAAAGTATGAATATCACTAATATGGTAGGGTGTATCCTCTATACCTGTACACATGAACAAATCTCACAGCCCACACCATGGTGAAATGTTGAAACAAATTAAAAACCATGCATTCATACATATATATCCCATAATAAAAGTAAATAAATGAAGAAATGGATAAGATTATCCAACCAACATTCAAGTATAACTTAAATGGTGAGGGGTGAATCGATAATATCATTTTCATTTATGTTTCCATTCATATGAAACAAAATTTTCCTCATATTAATTATTTCTTTCTCTAATGAAATAAAATTAAACACATAAACATATGAAAAAATAATTTACAAGGTTATCTACTCAACATGAGTAGTTAGTCCCTTGTATTTTTCAGAAATAATCGAATACCAAAAAATCCATAAGAAAACAATTCTTTTGTTTGGAATACAATGAGTGGGATATTACCTTACACTCGTGTAGAAAATATTTTAATGTAATAGTTTATGTGCTTCATATAGCATGAAATTATGTAATACAATTTTTGTTTTTCCTGATCAACATTCATAAAAACATAAACATGAATAAAATATTCTTTACTTTCTTACACAGAATAATTTATGCACTCTAAGAAATTTTAATGATATTCAATTTCATTTCCCAGTTCAATCTCGAAGTACGATTTTCTCAATATGGAAATATGCTTTTTCCAGAATACTACTGAGACAAATTTAAACCAGTAGTAATCTGGCTCTGGAAAAACTAGTCGGATTCCCAAGTATAACTCCCAAGTCATATTTTCTCAATAAAATAATGTAACATTGTAAGAATACCATTGAAACAAATCACGAATAATTATGTCTAAGTGTGGAATCCCAATTTGAAAAGTTCAGTCATTTTTTAGAAACTCCAAATACGATCTTCTTCTCTTCATCTTATAGCTAGATAACTTTTTAAAAAAACACAATCTAGAAAAATCTTATTTCATTAATTAAAGAGATTCTCTATTCTATTTCTTTATAAATTAAAGTCAAAGAATACAAAAAATATTCTCATCATTTTATAGAAACACCAATGTTGTTTAAGCAGGATTCATAAAATATTTTCCCACTTCACCAAATTATTGAATCTTCAATATTTCCAAAATCATGTATGTATCGTAGATCGATTAAATTCCCCCAGAAATATGAATCTTTCATTGAATCATTCAATTCCGTATGAAATATTGATATTTCTTTGACTACTTCACCCTTCCTTCAATTTTAGATATTTTCTAGACTTTAAATCCCTTCATTACTTATAACAAATCTTCAATCCGATTCCAATTTTTCATTCATATTTTACCATTACATTTTTTCATTACCGTGCAATAATTCTATCACTCTAATTTTCATTACCCTCCTAAAATAATTCATAACTGAATATACTTTGTTAACATTTCTTTACACCACCTAAAAGAGAATCTACATATTCAAATTTTCTCAATAAGAGGAAAGAATATGTTAAAAAATAGTTTGGTCATTGATTTTCTCTGTACCAATTGTAATATGTAAAATAAATGACTTCTCATTACAATTATCATAACTAACTCACTTTCTTATTTATTCATTATGATAAAGAAAACAATTTTATGAATACATTACATTGTATCAATTGTGACAAACAGATTTCTTCTCATTATGATGATCCATAATAATTGATAATAACATAGAAAATCAAATTCTTCAAACTTAATATAATCTTCATTTTCCCCTTTGACAATACATTTAATAACTATTTAAAAAAGACACTTCTTCTTATTATTTTCTAATTTAATTGTGATACAAATGAATTATTCAAAAATAATAACTTTGATCATTTACAAAAATATTATTGTTATTATGACATCCATCATGATTTCAATACATTGAAGATCAGATTTAGCATCATCTGACTTACCAAGGAATGCATTTTAACTTCTTTATCATCCATTAACATATTTCTTTCCCATATAACATGAATGTGATTTTCAATACATTTTATCCCCTTTTATAAATCAATCTAGGATCACATTTTTTTAAAATTACATAATATTTATGAGAAAAAAATAAGGCATTGTTAGATTCAGATTAGATCAATTCTGAATTTGATTCTCTTCCTCACAATAATCAAGTATTTCATTCCAGAAACTCAGTGAGTCTGATGATTCTTTCTGCCTGAAAATATATCCTCAATATGATATAAATTATTAATATTTGTGTGTCCTATTTTCTGAATATAATGGTCAATATAATTTTCAACAAAAAATTAAGCTTAGTTTTTTTCATTTTGAACATTCATGACAATAAAATACAATACCTAAATATGATAATATTCTTCATCATATTTGTCCTAACAACATACCCATTATATTTTTTTTCAACCAAGGTTCATAAATCATTGAAATTTTTATCCTCAAGATATGGATTACTTTTCAAAAATTATAAGCCTATTTGAGATAAGACTATGTTGGAAATAAGAATCATTGATAGAAAAAACCATGTTGTCCAAGTGTAGTGATTATGAATCTTCCTAAACATTTCTTCCTCAACTTTTCATCATCAGATTTTATTCATCAGATTATATTCCTTATCATTCTTCACTTATTCAATTTCCATGGATGAATAAAATTTGGGTTTTTATAGCCACTTTAAAAAACAGTTAGAATAGTTCACATACAGACATGTTGTATTAACAGCTTACCCACAACTCCCCCTTTATGCATGATTCCATAATGTTAGATTTATGAAACAATTATTCCACTTCACTACGCAATACAAATGTAATATGATTTAGAGTACAAGAACACATACCTCATTCATGATGGTAATTAGGTTGGATTTCTATGTTCAACCTCAATTTATAAAAAGTATCCTTTGGTAAATGTTTTCTGAAAATGTCAGCAACTTTTTCTAGTACATGAACATACTCCAGCTTCAATTCATTCTTCTCCAAATTCTATTTGATAAAGTGGTACTTTATGTCAATAATTATTGTATGATAATATTATACAATATTTCTTGTGAATTTTATTTCAATTTGATTATCACAACCTATGATAATGGGTAACATTACTTTTACAATTAAGTCTTCTAACAAAGTTTCAATCCACATAATTTGAGTAGAAGCTTGAGTAGAATAAACAAACTCAACTTCATCTAC
Source organism: Viscum album (assembly GCA_963277665.1). NCBI lineage: Eukaryota > Viridiplantae > Streptophyta > Magnoliopsida > Santalales > Viscaceae > Viscum > Viscum album. Next base: position 551,082,355 of record OY728148.1, read on the forward strand.
TTAAATCTATGATAAATTCTATATATTTGTATTAAAATTAACATAGAATTTACCTAGAATGAAAACTCTATTGGATGAGGATCTTCAATGATCATGATTTCCTTCCCAATCAGCATACCCAAATAAGTCAATAAATTCTAAGATATCATACCAAATTCGAAAATCTATTCCACCTTTCAAATATCTGAGAATTATTTTTCTAGAAATAAATGAGATTCTTTATGAGAACTCTCAGATCTTGCATAGGTGAAATTATATAAAATGAATGTACATGAGGAAAAAAATATAATAAACTTCTATTCAGCATTCGAAATACTTCATAACCAACTTACTTTCCTTCTCCATCTTTACTCAACATGGTTCCCACTCAAATTTGTGTGGGAACTCAAATCGTGTTTTCCATGAAATAATTCTTAATAATTTCTTTTCCATAATTTACTATGAAAGAAAAACGTGTTTCTTCTTTTTTAATACTTAGAACCTAAAGAAGTATTTCATTTCTCTTAGCATGTACATATCAAACAAAATTTTTATCTATTTAAAAAATCATTCACATGTTCATTCATCATTCATATCAAAGATATTTTCTTCAACATAAGAAATTATGATGAGGGAAAAATCCTAATTTTTTTAATCTAAATAATGTTATCAAAAAATCTTTTCATGAAACTCATATTCCTTAAGAAATTAGATAATTTTCAATACAAAGCACTCAAATCATGTTTTATCCTATACAAGGATTTCTTTATCTATCACACAATAATTTCATTTTCACAATAATAAAGACACAAGGATGTTCAATGTAAATTACTCATCAAGATCCCTATTGGTAAATTCATATTTTACATCCATTTAAAAATTTTCGTAACTTTATTATGAAGTAACAGAAAGAAAGTCTTTGATTGTTTTAATCCATACTACTGGAGAAAAAGCCTCATCAAATTCAACCCCTTAAATTTTTAAGTAACCTTTGAAAACTAATATTTATTGGTTTTTTATCACTCCAGCTTCATCATTCATCTTGTTCTATAAATCCAATTTTATAACAATAATATTTTTATCCAACTTGGGTATGGGCCCCTATGTATCATTTGTTTCAATCTGTTGAAGTATTTAATTCATAGACTGAACCCATTCTTGATGCTCAAAAGCATTATTCAAAGAATTCAGCTTGAAAATTGAAAACAAATAAGTATGTGTAACAATTTTTGAGTTTCTTCTAATTTGATCCATCTGATGTTGATCACTAATATTTTTTTAATCATCCACTAGATTCCTCTATCTAGGATGGGTTATTGGAGTTTTATCCACATCACTTGAAATTGATGAGTTTGATTTTTCTTCATGGGTATAATTATAATTGTTTTTATCATTATCATAAATGTTTAAAAACATTCCTCATTCTTGTCAAATTTATTACCTATATGAGATTATTTATCCTCTTCATATTTTTCAAAAATAATAAAGTAAATATAATTTAAATTCATTATTTTTTATTTCTTCAAACACCCATATTCTCTTCCTTCTTGAGAATATCTATGAAAAATTCAATCTTCACCACTCTGCTCAAATATTCCACAATTTCTACCTTTGATCATTATAATTAACGAACTCCCAAAATAAATATGTGTCCCAAACATGATGTTTTCCATAAGAAAATTCATATTGTGTCATATCTGAAATTGACCTTTAAAAACTTCATTTTTGGATATACACAACAATACTACTAGGATTACTACAAATGTATTGTGGAAGGACTTATTCAAGTAACATAGTTTCCCCCATTTCTAGCAGAATTATATTTATTCTTTCTGAAATCAAATTTTTTGAGTTGTGTTTGGTGAATTGACCTCTTGGAAAATTCCATGGTTCTCAAGATAATTTTCATATTATTCATTGTTATACTCACCACCATTTTTAGTTCTCATGTACTTCATTGAATACTAATAATCCTTCATAGTAATCCACCATAAAACTGTAAACATTTTCAGAGCATCTAACTTATGTTTCATATACCTAATAAAAATAATGTGAGTAAGGTAATCAATTGTTGTGATAAAGTGATAATCTACAATGATTTATTATTTTCTCATTTTCCAAAAGATATCATAAAGTGTAAGTTTCATGTGTTGCTTCGAAAAAAATTCATCATTCTTATAACCCGAGTTATTAATTTTATCTTCCTGAAAAATATTGCAACATCAATATCTTCTTATTGAAATATCAATAATATCATGGTCACTATCATACTTTGATAGATTTCTCATGATTTTTCTTACATATGTGTATAAAATATTATGAAAAAACTAATTTTATTCTACCATACCCAAGTAAAAAGAGTCTTATTTCAACAACATGAAATAAGTTTCCTTTTGTACATTATCCTCTTGTAATACTATTTACATATTTCTCAATTTTCATAGAAAATAAATATTTCCCAAAGATAACATTATTAACCTCATCAAAATGGTATAAAACACTCAGTAGGATGTGTTTTGTCCCCTCAAACTATAAATATTTCTTTTATCTCATATTTGTCCCCAATGATTGATGATCCAACACAGTTAATTCTTAGAAATTTCAAATTTATAAGTATCACCATTACTTATTTGAATTGTTTCAAATTCTGTAAAAAATATAGGTATAATATCATATGAGAAGAACAAAAACTATCAATAATGGATGTTCATCCTACTTTTATTGATTTCAAATTGGTTTTAATAACAAGTGTATTTTTTCTCCCTTTTCTTGCATCACTAATGACATAAAAAATTTATTAATAATTTTTCATTGCGTGGGTAATATAACAAGGAAACCCCAATAAAGTTGTCGAAGTTATTCACATCTTTTACATATTGATTCTAGGGGTTGGAACCTATTTTATATTTTTAAACCAACCTTCCTAGGTTTCTCCTAAACTTCCATCATAGGCTTCTTCATATGAAAGGATTGACTCCCCCTCAACCCATACCATTCATAACATGTGAAATAATATTAATGTTGTTGGTTGAACAAATAAATATTTTATATATGTACAAATCCATAAAAATACTAATAATATCCATAGAAATAGTATTTTCCATTGAAAATTTTAGATTTACAGTTGTTGTGAGTATCTTTCTCTGCAACATTGTTAACAAAACATTAATGAGCACCAAACCTTCTGTTTACAACCCGAATATTCTTTTTTAGTGCAGTTTTATTTTCATCCTTATCAGAACCATATGTTGTAAGAAATTTTCAATATTCATGATTTTTAGGAAACATTTTTGGAATTAGTGGTTTTAGAAACATCTAATTTTTCAACTTTGTTAAATTTGGTCACAAATATAACATAAACCTATTTATTCTTCTTAGGGAAAATTTAAACTCTATTTTAAATATTTGAAGGTGAATTTTATTGATCCTTCATAGGTTTACCGATATGAGAAATTTCACTAGATTTAGGGATATATTTTTTAAAACTTATACATCTATGTTTACCTTAAAATGTTTTTCTGGGAAAACGTGAAACTCTTCGTATTTTCCCATCATCTTAACATCAATATGTTCTTTATGATTATTTTATTTCTCAAGTGATTTCTTAAAACTTTCAACTACATCCAGGATTTTAGCCTTATCATCAAGAAAAATAACTATGTTGTTTGTGGAGGAACATTCATTTATCAACTTATTGTTCTCCATCTCAAGCCTTCTAATCTTTTTCAGACATTTTTTTATCTCTTATTTGAAATCAAATTCTAGTTGAGTTTCTTCTTTTTCAGAATTTATTATTCTAAAATCATCAATATTGATGATTATATTAAAAGTATTATCTCTCAATTTCCTAAAAAAATATTTTTTTGGATTCAACTTTACTATCTTCTTTTCCTTTATCTTTATATAAAAAGCTTATTCTTTTAGGTTGGAAGAAGTTTTTATATTTTTGTTTGGAAAAATATTTATTTTTGTCACCTTGTTTCTTCAATAGAATTCTTGGCCTTTTTTATGAATCACTGTTATCCTATTCTTTATTTATTTTAGGGTAATTAGAAAAAAATTTCCCAATGGTTTGGCATTTGAAACACATTAAGGGATGTTTCCTTTTATATTTTCAAGCACCTGTTTATAAATTTTTTTTATAATAAGGATAGGAAATCATCAAGATTGTTACCTACCTCATTTTCTGATACAGATTAAAAAAATAATCCTCATTAAGATTCTTCATAGATATTTCTTACTTAGAACATTTGAATGACAATTCACAATAAACATTTGGTTTAAATATCCTTACATTTCACTTCTCATTTGATAAGTAATGAGAGGACTATGAATATCATCTAGAGATAGTGTTTTTGGATCTCTCCCTTCTAGTGAAGAAAATTTAACATGAAACTTTTCAAGAAAAATTATCATTATATTTTCAACAATAGTATAATCTTATATATTTTCACCAAGATATATGATTGAGAGAAAAATTTGATTTACCTTGGTAATGAAGTCACCAACTAATTCATAATCACCCATCTTGAGATCATTATACTCGAGCCTCTAAATTTTTAATTTTTCCTTATTTTCTTTTTTATGCCATTTGTAAATTTTATTAAACTTTTATGAGATAAATTTTGAAGTTGAAATACCTTTCAATGATAAAATATCAATTTCATAAAGTGATAAGAGTAAATAATTTTTCATGCTTCCATCATTCCCTAAACTCTTCTTGCCAATAGGTGTAAAAGTATCCTTGTCATCAATATGAAAAAATCTATCTGTTGTAACTTGATGAAATCATACCCATGATACATAAGATAAGGAATCATTTATCATTAAATATATAATAATTCTTACCATAAAATATGGGAATCCCCATACTATTGACACAATTAAAATTCTCCATCACCACTTCTCTTTCAAAAACATCAACAAAGACTAAATGAAGAGAATCATTTCTCTGATACAAATTGAATTTAACCAACCAATATTCGTGTATCATTGAGAGGGGGAGGGGTTGAATCAGTGATATCTTGTTATTTTATGTTTCCTTTTATAATAAAAAACCTTCACCTCCTATTAAATATCTCTTTCTCAATTGAGAGAATTTAGACACATAACCATATGAACACAATAATTTACAAGGCTCACTACTAAACAAGAGTAGCTAGTCCATAGTAATTTTAGGAAATAATATAATACCACAAAATCCAATAGAAAAAAAAATCCATTTTTTGGAATACAATTAGTAGTATATTAACTTACACTTGAGTATCACTATGTTTAATTAAATAGTTATTGAGCTATATTTAGCACAAAATGATGTAATAACATTTTTAGTGATTATTGGTCAATAATAAAAAAACATAATCTTTTTAAAAAATATTAACATTCACACCTAGGATCAGGTATGAACATCTTGGACTTTGTAAAGATACTCAGTCTGATTTCCTAATCCAATTCCTAGGTCTGATTTGCTCAATACAAAAATATACAACTGTTAAAATACCATTGAGACCATTCTGAACAACATCTAACATGATTCTAGAAAAACCCATTATAGTTCCCAAATTTGATTCCTAAGTCATGTTTTCTCAATACATAATATGTAAATTTTTCTTCCTACCACAAAAATAAATTAGTATTGCTTCTATTTAAGTCCATAAATCCCAATAAAAAATGTTAGTTCACTTCTAAAAACTCTGAATATGATCTTATTATATTATACTTATATCTGGATAACTTCATTAACAAAAAAAAACAAAAACATTTTATTACTAGAATTGAGGGGATTCTTTCTCCTCTTTCGTGAGAAATGAGAGTCATGGAAAACAAAACGTATTATACTCCTTTTATAGACACACCAAAATATTTTATGTGGGATTTTGAAATGGTTTTACCACATCACCAAATTCATGAACCATTAATCTTCCTTAACTCTAAGACATCTCTTTGACACATTCAATTTGTCTTGAAATATGTATATTTCTTTAAATCATTCAATTTCCCTTGAAATATAGATCATTCAATGGCTTCTGTAACCTTACTTGAATTTCATATCTCCTCTTGTCTTCAAATATCTTCATTATTTCTAACAAATTCCCTATCCGATTCTGATTTTTCACTATGAATTTCCAGTTACAATTCTTCATGATGATGAACTCATTTGGCCACTCTGATTTTCTTAACCCTCATATAAAACAAATTATTACTGGATATATTTTAATTAAATTTCTTTACAGCACCTAAGAGGATATCTTCCCATTCCAATTTCCTAAATATGATGGAGTCATACGATCAACAATAGGATTTTTATTATGTTTCTCTACACCAAATGTAAGAAAGAAAGAAATTCCTTCTCATTATGATTCTCTGAACCAACTAAAACTATGATTTCTTTACTATGATTAAGATAACAGATTCTTGAATATGTTTCTCAATATCAATTGTGAAAAACGTATGTCTTCCCATTAAAATTATCCATAACAATTTATCAAAACATAGGCCAAAATACACTTGTATCTTCAAGCAATCTTTCTTTCCCCAATTGACAATAAATTCAAAAAGTTTTTAAACAAGCCTCTATTTCTTATTTTCCCTTATGTTTATGATACCAATAAACTATTTATAACCTCTAACATCCTTATTTGACTAAAATATTCTTCTAAAATGACATCTTATATGACATTGATTGCATTGAAGATCATATTTAGAATCCTATGATTTACAAAGGAATATGTTATAACTTCCCTATCTACGATCAACATCTTTAATTCCAATAAAACCTTAAGACAATTAACCAAAACATTAATCCCACTTTATTTCATCAAGATACAATCACTTGTTTTTAAAAATAATTATGATTTATAAGACATGAAAAATAGAAAAGCATATTTATATTTATATCAGATCCATGTTGAATCTGATTCTATTTCTCATTATGATTATGTCTTTCACTTCAGAATCAAGGGGAGTCTAATGATTCTTTCTACTCAACAAAATATCCCCAATATAATGTAATTTCTTAAGGATTTTTATAATGTTTTTCATAATATGATGGTTAGTATGATTTTCAATATAAGAAGGGAGATGATTTCTTTTTCTTTTTGAACAACCTTCACAACTAAAGAAAATATATAAATGAAATAATTTTATTTATCAGCATGGTCCTAAAAATGGAATGTAAACAAGGATAAATACTAGCTCACCATAAAGAGTTTGAAAACAAGTCCATCTTGAAGTAAAGATAGGGACTGCAATCCATATTCCATAAGAAAACACCTCAATATATCTACTCTCACTTAGCATCACCTAGTCCAGGTCCGTATAGGACTCTGTCAAAAGTTCAATTGTCTACACCTGACATGACACATGCACAAAAATCTAATCTAGGGGTGGGTTTAAAAATAGAAAGTAGGACACCCCGAGATCAGAAAGGATATAATAGATGAATAATAATTTTCTCTACACAAGTATATGTATACAACTCATATTACATCGATATCTATACATACTCAATAAATACATACACTGTCAAGGAAAATTATCAAATTTAATACCATCATAGGTTTCCTACTCAAATGTTTCACATAACACTCATATAAGAGAAGAAAATCCATGAGTCAGATTGAATAGATTATATCTATCCAAGAAGTGGTAATTGTCAGGTATCACTATTAGATGTACATGATAGAAGTTTAAAGAGATACGATACACTAATGAGGATCACTTCTAAGTCCATCGAGTATTCTAACAACTCAATCTGGATTAACTTACTAAGTAAAGGATCTGTGCCTGCATAGTGTTGTTTACAATGATACATAGAACCCCACCTAGGGATATAAGATGATTGAGAACCTCTCTCTTGTCCTCATGGAAGGATTCCAACAACTATTACCATGATGTATGAAAAAAGGGATCATTATTCTCTGTGTTGGAAACAATTTTATATTAACAGTTAGGGAATGAGTATAGAGAATTCACCCTATCAAATTTTTTTCAATATATATAGTACAAGGGTTCTAAATCAACACTTAAGGAGTACAGAATGTGCACTAGGAGTACACAACATGTCCCTTCGACATCGGGTCCTACCCATGTAAATAGATCATGTATGTGTATGTATCTGTGTCTATGTAATTGTACTTGGGGTGTTTCTACCTATGTACTTATTTCTGTATACCAGTAAATATTTTTACCCATATACACCATGCTTGTCCATCTATGTGTAGGATCACAGAGTGTGCTAATGCCTATGTATGTATACACTTGGAGGTCCACTATGATCCAAATGGGAAGGTTCACACTCCATGTGATACATTTCTTCCTCTAGAAACCCTATCCACCATGGATAGGGTCCCATATAGAATATTCTTCTAAAAAAATTTCTATAACACAAAAATCACTAGAATTCTAGATCAATAATCTGGAATGATCTACAATCCTCCAACCATTTATCCAGTTTCTCCCTATGCCAAAATCAGGAATTATAATTAAACGGGCCTTTACTTCTTCAAATAATCAAAAAAATTCAATCAAACCAATTTGAAAATCCCTTTTAAAGTTGTTGTTCATCACACATAAAAGAATAAAAAAATTGAGTATCCATATCGTCCTATATGCTACTACTTCTATTTTCACACCACCACTATGTCATGTCGTGTCATGAACTTACCCTAGATGGGGATCGAGATGAAAATACCCTATGGATGCCCCCATAGTCCAAGAGATTTTGATAAGTCTCGAAGACATAACTAACTCAGGGATGACATTTCTAATGTACATGTACAAACACACAACATGTTTGATGCAAATTGACTAGGTAAAGAATAAAATATGAAACAATGATATAAAGTAAATGAAGAATGCCTGAACCTCTAGACAATACAAAAGTTTGATACTATAAACAGAGAAGTAGTGGGAAAAAATACATGCCAAACTAGAAATGTGCACAAACATGAAAAAAAGAACTGGAAAAGTAAATAGTTGAATGAGAGCCCAGTTACAAAATCCCAAGCTATAACCATTTTATGCGGTTCTAGAACCCAGTATCTATAAGATCCCTTTAATCATGATTGACATGTTTTTTGACTTCATAAGACACAATACATGCAGAAAAATACCATACAGGGTTGAGTATAAACATATCTAGTAGTATTCCATAAAAGGTGAAGGGGGAGAAGTAAGAGATATAATAGATGATTATTACAGTAAATAACACAAGGTATAGTGAAAGATTAAAACTCAACAAGAAATGAGTGTAAAGGTAACATATTCTAAACATAAGGGGCTCAAAACAGTGAGTAGATGAACTACTCATAGAGTCTTCACTACCTATAGAAGAATATTAGAGCCATCTAACTGTGATATATTAATCATAGAAACAACAAGGCATACCCCACATGTCTTCACCACTCTTAGAGGGGGAGTGTCTAAATCCAAGGTCTAGATATAGATGAAATATAAATATATATGCCTATTCAAAGAAGTATTGAAAATACAGTAAGGGGACCTCAATCTCATAGGTCATCCTAATAAAAAGGGTATCCAATAGTTCCAAAAGTACATTAATGATTCATTGAATCCCAGGCATCTAGCCATAAGAAACCATACAAGTCTACCCACACCTCTTCACTGTGTCACATAGTTGAGTGATCACAAACACAAAGTCGAGGACCCACACCCATGTATAACATGGGGTACCACTCATATGGTGTTGAGGACCCACTACCTTGCTCAACTAGAGGGTACCACTCAGAAGATGTTGAGGATCCACTATCTAGATCAACAGGTTGATGCCACTCGAATGGCCTCAAGGGCCCACTGCCTATATCTACAAGAGAGTACCATTTGGAAAGCATTTAGGACCTAATGCCCATCTCAAATATAGGTAACCAATTAGATGATTTTGATGACCACATACCATATCTACTAGACGGTACAACTATGAAGATGTCAAGGACTTTCTGCCCAGTTGAACTAGAGGGTAACACTAAAAAGATGTCGAGGACCCACTACCCAACTAGACCGGTGGGTAGCACTCTACAGGTATTTGATGATCCTATAGGATCACTACACTCATTAGGGATTACCAAACCATGCTACACTCCTATAAAATTCATCATTATTTTTCCAAATCCAAAACAGAGGACACCACCATGTTCTACTTGAAAAAAGGCATCAGATAGGATATTCACTGGCCAAAATCTGAGTTCAAAGGAAGGAGATTCAGAATCATGAAGATTTATAAATAGGTACATGACATGTAGTGGTTCCACATGATGTGTGGTCTCGCCTGATACATATCTAGATCCCTTACATAATAAGTCTTTTTCTCCTTATCATACTACACGATGTGTCTTGGTCAAAATCCTGAAAAACCTAAGAGAATCATCGTCAGTTCAAAGGGGAAAAATTAATTTCACTAATATTCTTATGAAAAAAGCCTCATATTTCCAAAAATATCACACCATTGTGATCCCCAAAGAAAATGCTCTTGATTGTATATTCACTTTACTCAATTGGACACCTGGTGAAAAAGTCACATTTCAATACATAAACCATGAACAATTCTTCATGGGCTGATGCCACAAGTTTGAATTGAATACACGATATTATTCCCAAAGCATCTTCCTTAATTCCTCGATTGAAACATCTCAGATGGTTGTTAATTTCCACACCATAAAAAGAGGATATATTATATTAAAGATTACATAATAATAATAATTTTATTATTATAGGGAATTTCTTGGACCCATGCCATGAGTTTGAAAAAGGTATCCAAGATGGTCTTTAAATGACTATCTCAATTTTAGGTTCATGCTACCAATAACAGATAATCATTTAGAAGTTACACGGAGAAGTTATTCTAGAAATGGGATTTTGATAAAAGGATAATAATAATAATAGTATTAATAATAGGATTATATTATCATATTTCAAGAGGAATTACCACTCACACTTTGTGACTATCTCAATCAAATTGTCCACACTTTCGATTCTATTTTTTACTATTTTAAATTCTTAAAAATAATTATTATAATATATAATTATAAAATTTCTATGCATACCTCTTTTCCACGATTCTCATGTGCATGCCTACACATTGATTTCTCTTTCTTTCATTTCTTTATTAATATCATTGGATATTAATATATTAATTACAAAATGAGCATTTAATATAATAATTATTCATAGGTAGATATTTTGAACTCACCAATATGATTAATAGGGATGAAAACCTCTCTCAAGATCCAAATTTGGACACTTTCTCATTCACTCAAAGAATCCCCCGCCATGAGACCCCGCAAAAATCCACCACTTGGAGCCAATCATTTCACACCGCATGTCATCACCACATGCCATCCAAGAAAATGAGAATAACTGATCCCATCCCAAAACACATTTTATCACAATGTTCAAACACACAGAACCGAACCAATCACTTCAACAAACAACATCTCTATCATTTATCAATTTGTCCCCAAACTGTCCATATGTATTGTATTTGTGCCACTGTAATGAATAAGGGAGTCATCCATGTTCAAATCTACTATTTTAAAGTCGAATTGTGACCCTGTGGTTCAACGATGAGGAACGAAAAGAACAGTGGGAGAAAGTTCCAATAATAAAGGCGATAATAATTTTTGTCCAAGAGTTATTAGAAAATGATTTCATAGCAGGGGAACTAAGGTATGAAACATGGCATGAACAAGAAATGAATTTAAATAATAATTTATTTTGATACACAGGATCATGAGAAGGTTTTAATTATCACTGATCAATGATAGGGAATTGATCACGATCAATAAATTAATTATATGGGTGAAAAAAATACAAATAACAAGTCCTACCATGAGAATAGATCAATATTTGGTGAATAATGCATCCACCAATGATGAGGAAGACCCTATTTGATTACTACCCATCGATCAACCTCAATATGATAATAGTTCATCAATTCGATGTCGATCTACCGATGAAGAATACTCTCCTCCTACACTTGGATCTAGAAATAGTTATATGACCAATCCTTGGAAAATCATCATAAAAGGGTTTTAATAGAGAGTTCAGTTAGGTTGTTTAGTAAATCAAACAAAAAAATTATTTACTTATTTCAAATAAATGTACCATCCAAGGACTACATCATCCTAATATCCCACGTCAACCAATTTTTTCATGCTGAGGGTAAAAACAAATTTTGAACTCAATGATGGTCTTAGATTCCCCAGCAGAGTCTCCTCCTATGAGTTATATGGGCTAGGGTTATTAAATATATTAATTAAATTAATCAATTTAACAAAAAATGGATTCCCCATTAAAACTTCTTTTGATGACCAACACTAGGTTTCACATAGTGTAATATCATTATTCTAGATTCAACCATGGTCTCAAACTTTTGTTTTGAGACTTCATTTATTAGATATTCAACTCTTTCAGGAAAATTGTGTTTATGTGAAACAAAAATATATTTAATATTTTTATAAAATTAATTATAGGATCACCAAGAATTCTAATTTCACCTTGTCTCAGTTTATAGACCATTAAATATTATTTGGAACATTATAAAGTCTTACATAGTAAAAATAGAGGATCAAAATTATCCCCTTATTCAAATAATTTCTTCCATATAATGAAAAACAAAGGAAAATGTGGGGATACTGAGCTAACATCTAGACTTTACATACATCTTACCCACACTGGGATGTACATCCAATAGATAATTATGAAACACCCTCATCACCTCCTCTTTTAACATGACTGGAATTACCACCCATCCATGAAAAAAATGATATGAATAACTTCATCAGAAAATTTATTTGGTTAAACTCATAAATATATTGTGTTATGAAAGTTATCTCAGTAAATGTCTAGTGGATTTTAGTTCCTCCAAATACTCATGAATAAAACTATCCCTACTAGCTCAAGGTAGTGAGTGGTGTAGTTCTATTAATTGGGTCAGAACTTCCTCGACCCATATGCATTAATATTACATCGCTACATCAAGGTTGATGCTGATCATGAAAGGGTACCAATAAACAAAGAAGGTGTGTATACTCATCCAAACAAAAGAATCAGGACATGGAAAGCATGTGGCATACCCCACATGTCTTTGTCTCTCTTGGACACAGACTAACCCCAAACCAGAAACACCGCCACACCCACTAGTGGAATCCTAAGAAAAAAGGGTCAATTGGAAAATCTCCACTACTAATTCTAAGACCTTATCTAACATTTCATTGCACATCCTCGCCCTGAACACACAAGTCTAAGGATATCATTTTCCACACCTTAACACGATATTTTTTTGGGATGAACTAACTCGATAACATGTTTTTGGTCATTTCAAAAAAATGCGTCTTGGTGAGTAAATAATCTCTTTTATTAATGAGTCCAAATATAGGACAAACCATGTCATGTACTCCTCAAGAGTCTGGCATAAAAATAAACACCAAGAAGACTAGGGTACTACTGAACAACAAATGGATTTAGAAATTCCCAACTGGGTATTATCAATCCTCAGTTTATAAAAAACACATCACCTGGCCTTAGACACTCCTATCATTGGGACTTATCCATAACACCTTGATACTATCCGATTTGGGCGTCACTAACTCACCCTCATGGTTTTTCTCATGTATCAAAAATGTGTCTGGATTGAAGAAGGAACCCCCTTCCTCCTAAATTTGAATCTATGTCAAATAAAACTAACAAAATACTACACTAATTATTCATGTCACTTCCTTTTTAACCTCAACCAAGAAGTAGAAACAAAAGAGTACCTTGCCCAATGACTTACAATTTCTACCATAGAATGCAGAAGTGACATATAGCAAACCACTTATCATATTGTACATTTTTGGGTCATAGAAATTCAAATCTTTTATCTGTCCATATCCCTATCCTCTAGCTCCCTGATCTTGATGGGGTCTACCTAATGGTGGTGGGAGAATATCAAAGGGATATCCACCACCCATATCTCCTCTGACTCCTCTACTGGCTCCACATCTTGGGAACCACCCTGTCCACACTTGGGAGATAATTGATCACATTTTTGGATTTTAATTAGAGGTCCATCATCTATTTTTATGTGCTAATCAAAACATTGGGTAAGGTAGTCTCATACTATGTGGTCTCACCCATCACAAGTATAGAACCTCCAATATAAAGGCCTTCTCCAACAAAATGAAAGAGTCTGGTAATGGAAGGGTATCCTCTACAAAGATCCTAACACCTAACATCTTCTAGTTTCTATAGATGAATCAAAACTAAAAAACCCACTCCCATATCTAGCTATCTAGAGTCCCTCTAAAAAAATATATCTGTCACTACTCCCTAATATAGAACCCCTGACATTGGGGAGAATTCACAAGTGCACAACACTGTCTCATATCTCTCTATGGAGTCCCATCTCATACTTTTGTGCTTATAAGTAGTCATATTGCATCAGGTAAAGGTAATATCATGTAAGTAACATAAACCTTATTGTGTACGTTTCCTATATTATCCTGCTCTTATAGATCTATATGCTCCTTAGATGTTCAACCGTGAGAGTATCGACTCAACATGCCTCTACGTAATAAGGAACCATCAATGCACAATTGCTCCATGGAAGAGGATAGCTTCCAATTAAACTATATAATCCATCAGGGTCTGAAAAAGTTAGATGATACGATCCACCAATTATATCCAATCCTCTATTGCTTGAGAATATGAATTGCCACAAAACTTTAGCGGTCTCTGCCGCTAGATCTCACGATTAATGCTATGACAGAATTCATCCTCAACCTTCTCTATTTGAACAATATATTTCTTAATAGAGGGAGGATATACTACCAACCAACCTTGAGGAATGGGGTCACAAGATGAACACCAAATTAGGCCTCACCATTCATTATATCATCAACACAAATTGTAGCTGGTATCCCTACTGTTTATCTTCGTGGAGGTATCCTGAATGTTATCAAGGAGTATAGAAGTTAGATGAGCATATATATATATATATATATATATATATATTAATAACAATGGGGATCTAACTAAAGAAATAAAGTCAAATAATCAATCCTATATGATTCATCTACCATTTATTCAGGAAACAAATGTCTCATCATTCCAAGTCGAAAAGTAGGTTGTCAAGGTCTTGGTGAATGCATACGTTCCCTGCCATGCCATACTAGATTCCATTGAATGATTGATTCACATGAGACAATTTGATAATATTTCCCAAAACCCAACCAAATCATCATAAATGGATTCAGCTGAACAACATCCTAAGGAAATAAGAGAGTAACATGATCTCCATCTCAAAGCACAATAAAGGAATAAGAGAAACAAATAGTTCAAAATGTCCACAAATGATTCACAACATCCCACATGTCTGCCCAGAAGTAATCATACATGTCTAACCACGCCTTTCTACTATTATGTGTAATAGAGTGGAAACAAACTCCATGTCAAGAACCCACATCCTAGTATAATATGGGGTACCCCTCTTATGGAAACATGGACCCACTGACTACCTCATCTAGAGGGTACCACTCCATAGACACTAATGACCCACTACCCATATCAATTTTAGTGAACCACTCTAAAGGTTTTGAGGACCCACTTATTTTCTCTACTGGAGGGTACAACTCAGAAGGCATCAAGGGCCCAATATCCAACTCTACTGGATGGTACCACTTTGAATATGTAGAGAACCCACTACCCAAATCAAATGGTGGGTACCACTCAGAATGTGTTTGATGATCCTGCATGATCACAGATGACATCATTCATTTTGTAACCATGTTATATGATCGTAAAATTACATATCATATATCTAAAGAGACAAATGAGGTCACCATCACGTTATATGTAGAAAAACACTCAGGATAGGTAGCTCATGAGACAAAATATGTGTTCAGATTAAGGAGATATGAAAGCTTTATGATTCAAAAATGAGTACACGACACGTAAGAGTCACACTTGGTGTGTGGTCCCACTCTTCTACCTAGCTTTTTCCATGAAAACATTTGGATTTCTATCCCTATAGAACTATATAATCTGTCTTGGTCAGAATCTTGATAAAAAAATGAGGCTCGACATTAGTCTAAAGGGAAAACATAATTTCAGAAACAGTCCAATATAAACAGCCTCAAATGTCCAAATGGATCACTCCATTGCAATATTCACAAAAAATACTAGGATAGGCTATTCACTTTCCTCAACCAGGCACCAAGTGAAAAAGAAATATTTCACCTCATAACACATGACCAGTGCTTTGGGGGTCTAAGCCACGAGTCTGAATTAAATAACTGATATTCGTCTTGAAATGTCCTCTATAATATTATGGTCAAAACATCATAGACAATTTATCATTCCAAAATAGTATAAATAAGATATGTCAGATACAAGATCCTTCAACAATAATAAATTTATTAAAATTGGGAATTTGATGGACCTAATAAACGAGTTGGAAAAAGGTATCCAACATTGGTATTAAAATGACAATCTCAATGTCAAGGTTACACTGTTTCTAATGGAGCATCAATTTGAAGTTTCAGGTTTGATTTATGGTAGAAATGGTGTTTTAATAAAAAGATAACAATATTAATCATAATAATAATATTTTTATTTTATAAACTATCATGTGGCATTCCCCCATACACTGCGTACCTCCTCCCTCACTCTACGCATCCCCCTTTTTGACTTATTTTTTACAACTTTTTAATTCATCTAAATAATTATTATAATATATAATTATAAAAGGGATCAGCATACCTCTTTTCCACCCTTCTCATGCACTCACCGACACACCGATTTTTAATTCATTTATTCCTCCATTAATATATGTGAATATTTATATATTAATTATTCATTTACCATTTAATATATTAGTTATTCATATAAGAATCATTAAAACATTCGACCATGTTGACAATGACCAAACACCACTCTTGATATCCAAATCTGGACACTGTTGCGTTCATGCTATGTAGCCCCCGACATGAGACCACATGCATGACCTCCTCTTGGAACTAATCCCACCACACCACACATCATCACCACATGCCGTACAAGAAAATGGGGATCACTCATCCAATCCCAAACCATCCATGATCACAATGCTCTCACTAGTGGTACTAAATTGATCCATTCAACTAACACCACCCTTTTCGTTTATCAATCCATACACAAACCATCAATCTACATGTTGTTTGTGCCACCACAATGAATCATGGGGTTTGACTACATTTGAACACGCCTAAAAAAAGTTGTATTGTGACCCCATGGTGTGGCGATGAAGAATGTGGAGAACTATGGTGGGAAATTGACAAGAAAATAGCTGATAAGAATCATTGTACAATCTTTCTACAAAAAAAATCATAGCAGGGAAGCTAGGGGGAGAAATATGGCCAGGACAATAAATAATTTTAAATAATAATATATTTTGATACACAGGATCATACGAAGGTTCAAATTATCACAAATCAAAAAGAGTGAATTGATCAGGGTCAATCTTTAAATTATAAGGGCTAGAAAACAAATATAATTAGTCATACCTAGATTATGGATCAATCATTGGTTACAAATGAATCTTATAGTGATGAGGAAGACCTATTGCGAGCACTACCCATCCATCCACCTTAATTCGATAATTGTTCATCATTCGATGTCGATCCACCAATAAAGAAATATATCCTCGTACTGTTGTATATACCAATGGTTATTCTTATAACCCTTGGAAAATTATCAAAGAGGGATTTTAATTAGGAAATTTAATAAAAAAACAAATTATTTATGTATATCTATTAAACATACCAGACAGTGGCTGCCTCATATGAACATCTCACGTTATCGAATTTGTGGTCACTACTAGGGTAAAAATCACATTAAAATCATAGTGGTGGTCTCAGATTCTCTATCTAAGTCTCCATATATGATATATTGGAGTTATAATTATTAAATAAATAAATAAATTTATATAATCCACCCACCAATGACTGCCCCATCTGAATGTCTCACACCAAACTACTTTAGGTCACAACTAGGGTGAAATCTACATTTAGAATAAACCATGGTCTCCTATTTCTAATCAGATACTATATTTATGATATATCCACTCTTTAAGGAAAAATATACATTCCCAATAAAAATATATTTAATATTATTATAAAATTAATTTTGGTCTCCCCATGCCTTAGAATCGGTCGCAGTCTGAGGGTTTCGGTCCAAATTTTTTTAGGAATATTCCCAAGTCTTACATGAAAAAAGTGTATCTACATGCCAATACTATATTTAAAAAATGAACTTTTTTCACCATGAAATAGGGGCATAATGTTTGATTCTTCAGACTTTCTTGAACCATAGGGCAAGGAAATCAACCATGATTAATGAGAAAGGGTAAAATTCACAAAGAACATATATGTGGAATGGAACTAGGATGACTTTCATGTCAACCTCATGTTTTTAGCAGGATAAAAAAATAGATAATCAAATAGTAACAATGTAATTCACCAAATCCTAAATGAAACTATCCCATCTCATAATTACATATGACATGTTGAAAAATATATTGGTTGATTACAATCAAACATTTTCTTTGTGCGTCGGTAAAAAACATGCTTTTTTGGAGAGAGAGACTATTTCACCAATCGAGTCACAGGTATCATACATATTCATACCTAACGATTTTCCAAAAAGTGGTGATGAAACGAATAGATTGTACAAATCTTTCCATTTTCCTCGTACTGATCCATTCGATCGTAGAGCTATTGACTCGATTAATTCATTTTAGAACTAGATAATGAGGAATGATTCTGACAAGAAAACATCCAAAATTGTTTAGGATTGTTAGTGATGAAGAAAAAAACTGCACCATTATTGTTGGTGAGATCCTCAGATTTCCTATCACACTAGTTGTTGATCTTTAATCTGGTCATTTTCCACCCACAAAATCTCCTTCAATACTCTCCAATGGCTCTCAAAATATTTAAAGGGTTATGCAGATAAACATGAAAATCTTCCTTTTGAGTGATTATATAGGGAATCATTAGATCATTGCATCATAATAGATTAAATAAATTATTTTTAATAGTTTATTTGTTATCCATTACCATGATGACTTTTCTATAAATTACCTATGCCGAAAAATGTCATGTCATGCCTAAGGTAAAACCATGTTCTTAATTCAATGGTTCGCTCAGATTTTTAATCTGATCCACTATTGAGAATTTATTCCACATATTAAGGAAAACTATGTCTGTGTGATATTTAATATACTAATTATATTTCAAACATTTATTCTAGGAACATCAGACCTCAAAATCGCATACCATCTTAGCGCATGGTTTCATAAAAAATCAATAAAATATGGAAAAAATAATACATGTAAAATTTGAGTCATCAATTTCTGCCCACCAAGGGGATTTACACCATTAAATTCCAAAATATGTAGATATAAAAAATGAAGTGTGTATTGAGCACACATCTGAGCCTCCCACTCCCAGGTTCTCACATGAAGATTCATGTGCTTCATTTGAACTCACACTAAAGGAATCTCTTTCCCATGAATGATCCTCTCATATTAAAACTCAAACTCCATCTGGTACATAGTAATGGCAGATCCATCCTCAATGTCTATCTCTCTCTCAGTCGATAAAGTGTTATGGGTCAAGCACATACCTCTTCATCTGCAACACATGAGAGACATTGTGTACCGAGTCTAACTATAGTGGTAGATATAAGTGGTATGTCACATCAAGAAATCTAGGTAGTATCTCTAAGGTCCATTGAATATTGGGGACAAATTTCCTCCCCATTCATATATCTATAATATTTGTTGAGATAAAACCCATAATAACACATTGTACCCCTGAAACTCCAAAGGCCTTCTCCGTCTATCCACATAAGGAATTTGATGGATAGGTGAATTATTCATTCACTCCTATATTATCTAATCATTCCTAGTATTATCTCAAACAAACACAGGTCCCATGAATACTAACTCTCCTGTGATGGTCCAATAAATTGTTGACCAACAATGTCACCCATAAAAATCCTCGAATGGTTCAATACTAATGGTGAAATGAGATCTTTTGATTTATGAAAATCATATAAATGTTATGTGACCCTCCAAAATGTGGCCAAAATCTAACATGAAAGCTCACAACATGTCCTCCTGAACAAAAATGCTCTGCTGAGTTTAGTAATTAGTATGGGGGTGAAAATACATGATCAAATTCAACTACACCCAAATAAACTCTAGAAATACCTCTTATAACTGATATATGAAGTGAGAATCAGGGTTAGAAATGATCATCAAGTGAACTCCATGGAGTTAGACTTTCTCCTACAAATATATTCATCCCAATATTTCTACTGAACACTTATTCTGAATAGCTATGTAGGGAGTCAACATGGTGAGTTGGTATACTATTACCCATATGGAATTATTTAACCTAGAAATATGTGGAAATACCACCATGATTTTCATGAATATTACAACATACATACACTTTGGCTCCACAAGGGGTTGATCCAAACTCCCTGGAACATGGTGCTAAAAATTCATTTGATAAAAATTAAGGCATTGAGATTCTGAATCTACAACTCTCATCTCAATCTCATGCCATGAAAACTAACATCAAATGACTTAGTACATATTGTCCGCCCATTCTTGTATCGTTAAAGGAAATGTTTTCAAATCTCTTAGAAACTCCTCCTGCAATATCAGTATTACCGTCATGCTTCTTCTAATTAGAATGAAATGCTCCCCAACATCAGAAAATACACTAAAATCATGTCTAGTGGTTATATTAGAATGTAGTGTTTCATAGTTGGGTTCCCCTAAATTTTCCTCCCTAACTCACTGAAAAAGTGGATGGGTAACAACCATGAACTAATGGTAGGATGATTAATCTCTATCCATAATGGAATGCTCTAACGAGATCAACATCTTCAACACACTTCCTGGAAACTACAAACAATATCTACTATTAAGTCCATAAGCTACCACACCACCTTACCAAGAGTAATGAAGTTATTAAAATCATAATCATTTAGGAAGTCCTGCAATTACATATTTCTCAAGATAAGGACCTTATGAGAGAATACATACTTGCGACTCCTGTGGTTAGATTATATGGTAAACTACTCACCCATCAGGTAGTGTCATCATAACTTTATTGAGAATACCACCACTACAAACAAAATATAATTTGTCACATAATTCTTATAATGTGCTCTCAACTGATGTGCACCATAAAAAATAACCACCTAACTCTTCATTATAATACATCTATGTCTCATACCTGATGCATCGTAGAACACTACATACTCAATACCATTCTTAGGAAATATCAAGATGGGAGCACTCTTTAATCACTACCTCAAATCCTAAAAATACTACTGGAACCTAGGTTTCCACACAAGAATATTCTCCTTCTACGTCAAATATTTCATGGGTGTTGACAACATGTAAAAATTAGATATGAATCTCTAGTAAATGATTTATATCCCGAGTAATCATTGAACCTCCATAACATTCTCGGGGGGATCCCCAGAAAACACTACATTAACCTTCACAAGGTACACTACCACATCACATTTCCCAATAAGTGGACCTCCAGAATCTAGAAATAACACTTCGAGTGCTTTATGTAGAGTTGGTTCTCTTTGAGTATGTCCATAACCATCCTAAAGTGTCTCACATGGTCCTCATGGATGTCGAGTAATTAAGAATATTATAAATGATGACCACCATCAACTTATCTAATAAGGGATTAAAGATTAGGTTCATGACTCCAATGAACACTAGTGGGATTTTCTTCATGCCAAAGGGAATCACCATGCACTCATAGTTAACATAGAGAAATTTTCATGTCGTCTTCATTATATCCTCCTCCTTTACTCCGAACAGGTGATTGCCTGATCTGAGGTCAACATTTTAGAACCATCATTACCCTCTCAACTGATCAATGAGATCATAGATCCATATTAGTGGATACATGTTCTCCACAGTTACATGGTTCAAGCCCTATTATACCACATATGACCTATATCTCCAATCTATCTTCTTGTTGAACAAAATCAGGGATGAACAAGGTTATGCAACGGGTCTAACATATATCATCCTATACAAGTTCTCCTACTAGACCCTCATATCATGAAGCTCTACGAGAGCCATCAAATATACTAGCATAGATATAAATATCATCCAGGGAGTGTAGATCAATGTAGAGTTCCATCTCTTAGAGGTGAGTTAAGCCTAGAACTTCCTCAGGAAATGCATCCTTATACACTACCACCACTATAAGGAATTGAAAACTCATATCATACCTTAAACGAAGGGTCATTCTATCTAAGTGATGAGTAATTAGATAAAACCTTTTATAGATGAGTTTATATTATACTGTCTAGGGTCCCATTTCACACACAAAGTAAAATATCATATCATCACTATGGACACACCCCATCCCCTACATGAAATAGTTGATTTGGGCATGAACTATAGATAGCCATTCCAACCATAAGATTATTTTTAAGACATATTTTATGTCATAAATATATCTCAATAGAAACTCTCACCTCTAAGAGTTTGGTCACATTGACAGCAAAATTGTGTGATCACTGAGTCATCCCAAGTAAGAGTCTCTATAATGAATGGTTGAGCCAAGAGCTCAAGTATATTATCTATGTCTTAAAACATATACATATAAATAAACAAATGACTAGAATGTATTTCTATCAGCTATTAAACTATGGTATAAAAGACACAACTCATACATTGAATCATTCCTAGATCATTTGGGTCATTATCCTCGATCGCCTATAGGTTCCCCCATCCTGCTTTTCACTAAGCCTGGCATAAAACACCTGGGGGTGGTAGTGGTAACATGTCAATTTCATACCACCTTCAGCTAGTTCTCCTTGATCCTCTACAACATCTCACACTCAGTGGACCTATCAGGTCTTGCTGCTGCCTCTGCCTTGGTGGCCCATCCACGATCTCCCTCTTAACTATATTAAAATTTTGACAATCTAATTCAAGATTTCATCTGCCATCACCTAGGTTTCACCACCTCTCTTTAGGCTGAATGGATGCATCTAGTGATCGATGAACTATAGACCCTATAACCTTGGACATCCTCCAAAAATGAATCACATGTCGTGGTCCCTAAGACTAATTCCAACCCTCTGTTCTGGAAATCTCTCCTCTTGTGTGCCCAATTTTGGTAAACACTATCTGTTTATTCTTATCCATGAAGCTCTCAAACAAAAACTAATGCTCTATAACCCTTGAATAGAAAATAATTCATAAAGGTATAACACTGGATCAAATTTATCTACTTAGTCCTTGATTGAATTTCTATGTTTACAAGAATTGGTTAAGCACCATATCCACCATGTACCTAGAGAGGTTGGTAAAACATGGTGAATACATAGATACTATTTTACTTACCTACTGTTATTGTAGAAGATCTAGGATACGTACATCCATTAGCATAGATGGAAAGATATTGTTTGTAAAAATGCACTCAAACTATGACCATGCAAGAGTTGCCTTCCCAAAAGATGAGGTCACTAACCCCACCATCATTCTATTGAGCCATTGAGAAGTCTTGATGCCAAGATCACCATATGATCTATCGATTCCCTAACTAGAAAGAAGAATTAGGTCACTACCTAATTCAAGTCCTCAGCTGACTGTGGGTCAGGATCATAACATGAGGGGAGACTATTGATGAAACTCATGAAGTGTTCTCATCATGTTAACCTCATCTAATTGCATTGTTGGTACCATATTATTTTCAATTGGAGGTGGTATAGCAGGTGAAAAATATAATGACCTTGTATTTTCTTCCATGAATAATACATAATTTTTTTGGAAAATTAAATACATTATTTAGTCACACAAGAAAATTCCATATTAGTTTATTTTATAGGGAAACATGGAACACAAAATTCTTATATGGTGGAAGATATTTAACATTTCCCACAAAGATCGCTCCCTATAGTACTCAAAATAAAAACCTACACTTATAACTTGGGTAATGTTAACAAAAGGAAAGGTGAGATCATATTCTTAATAAGAGTAAATAGGTATGATACATAAGCATAAATATGAGAATACAGAGTATAAGAATTATTACAACATTACAAGGTCATATCAGGTATATCAAAGATCATAAACATGAATTATTTCATAAATACTTGTAGTTTATAATCCAAAAATCATAATGGAATCAAAGAACATAATCCATAAAATCATAACATAATAATATGACAAATAATTTTTGGAAGACACATAAAAAAGTAATATAATTCCCCATAAGCCAAGGACTATTTCAAAAACATTATAGAGGACATGAGGTAAACTACACCTACTTGGAGGGACACACTACCATGCGCAATCATAGTTGAATCATTATAAGGGACCGGGTTTCCACATCTTCCCATTGTGGATTGGGGCTCTCCATCTTCTATCATGGATCAAGCCCATAGAATTAAATTCCACCATTATCTCATGATATTTAAATCATTGCACAATGAATTGGAGGGAGATGTAGCTCCCACCCATCACATAATAAAAACAACACATATTTGTGCCACAAGAACATAAATAATTCATCATATTAGAACCCATGAAATAAATTGGAATTCATAAATATCATATAATCATGACATAAACATGGAAAACAAATATATTTTACAAATATCAATCTATCATAAGAATAAAACATTCAAAAAAATAATTAAAATGGAATCATGGGTTTTTAAACCAATTAAAACATAATTTATAATGAATAATGTTGTCTTAGATGAAAAATGAATTTAAAAAAACATTATAAATAATTTTTCAGAAAAAAATCCATTCCATTTTGAAAAATGATTTTGAAATCATAAAAAATTTATAAAACCATACTATTTGTAAATAACATTGTAAAATAATAATTTAATCCTTTAAAAACTTTTTAAAAATCATAGAAATTAATTTTCGTTAAAAATTATTAAACGATAATTTTGAACATTATTCAATAATTTTTTGAAAATAGTGTTTTTGAAGGAACACATATTAATGAATAAAGATAGAATAACATTACATGAAACTTATAATATCATGATAAAAGAAATTTCAAGGGAAAAAAATTTAAAGTTTAGTGTATACATCTTTTAAATGTCTATAGGTGGATAACATAACATTTGTCTCAAAGAAGGAAAATTGAGACAAAATTACCTTATGGATTTAGGAAATTTTAAAGAATAAACCATATAAAAGAATATAGTCAAATGGGTATGTAAATGCACATTAATATAATGTAAATTTTTATTAAATACATTCATGATCTATGTATTCACAACTTAAAAGAAATAGGTGGTGATCATGGTTTATATCTCAATGAAAATAATAGTGAGACAGAAATCCCTTACATCATGACTTGAATCTAACCATACTAATAATACCTATTCTATAATAACTATCAGTATATTATATCTCTATTAAGGAACCATATTCATATATATAATATCGTATATTATTTACTTTTTACTTTATAGTACTTACTTACTGTAAATTCCAAGTTAAAGTGATGCATTGGTTAATAACTGCTTTGCTTCCTGAACAAGTTTTAACTATTTATTATTGGTCCTCATACATAGATAATGATTTAATTATATACATAATTGTATCAATGATATTTTTATATATTCGTTATATATTTATTCACAGTAATTCATAAAAGTAATAGGATGAAAATAATGTACATCGTTATAGATATAATAGGTCGTACATATGGATGAACATTGTTTTCATTTATTTTCATATTAAAGGAAAGAAAATAATATGATATAATATCATTAAAAGAATATTAATAGGTTATATATATATATATATATCTTATATATTCATAAAATTCATCCCTATTACCATCCCAGTAAAATATAAATGAAAAATGAATCACATCACATCGTGGAGAGGGTAGGCCACATGCACATGAAAAACATTGTCATTTACCAAAAGATTACATGGTGAAACGTTAGATATGATATTGTAAATAAATAAGTATAATTATTTAATAAATAACATATATATAAAAAAATACTATATTTTCAATCGTAATTATTACCATGAGAGGTGGAAAATGAAAAACGAACAATCATAGTTTTACAAGGTGGTAGTTTGCCTTACACTTGAACAATAAGTCCATTACCCATTATATGGAAGTGTATGAGAGTTTAGGCCAAAACCTTAATATAAAAAATATTATTATATTTATGATACATATGTTATTATATAAAAATCAAATAAAAAAATTGAGGGGGTTCAAGTAAGAGAAAAAAATGTTCATCGATGAATGTTACATGTTCTTTGGGTATCTTCTTTTTATTTTCACTAATGGACTTATTTGGAAATATTTGTGAACAAAATAAGGCTTATATGATTAAGGAAATAATTATTTTAGGATATTTGGGTAGAGGTTTTATAAGATAAAGGTCTTTATAGGTTTCCAAGAAAGAGAAGAAGATGTTCCCATTTATAATAGAGGGGTGGAGCACTTTTGGAAGATATAAACATATTAATTTGTTATAAATAAATACTCAATAAAAATACCCCCAAAAGATAATATATTATAATATAAGATGATCTACAGTCATAATAACATAAATAAATACATTTTATATAGTTTTTAATGTAATTATATACATTATCTTTTTTTATTAATCCTTATTTAACTTATTTTAATTTTAACTATGCTTACAATGTTTTAAATATTAAGAAGATAAAATTTATGCATATAAAGAGTCAATTGGAACATTAATGGTAAATTTATAATATTTTAGAAAATAATTTATCATCTTTTCCTCATTTGTGTTTTTTATTATTTTTATCTAATTTCATAAAAATTTGTTTTTCTAAAATATCATTAGTGTCAATTTTGATAGTATTCATTACATTAACATTAATAAAATTATTACAACCAGCTAAATATGAAAATATTATTTCAATACACCCTAAATATGTCATATTGACCTATAAAATTTGTGTAAATCCCTAATGTATTCAAATTATATTTATTTCATTATTTATAATACAATTTAATTGACTCTTTCTTTACTTGTTTGATTATTACATCATTATTTTAAAATTATTTAAGATAATTATCTATTCAATAAAAATTAAAAATTATTTTATTTTATTTATATAAAATTTTTATATTTTATATTAATATACATAGTCAATTATATAATTAATTTACCCCCATATTAAAAATATTATACATATTTGAAGTTAGAGTGTGACATTTTATCACCCCTTGGAGTTTAATAATCCTTATATCATTTTCATGGAAAAGTGTCAGTGAATCTATCAAATATTGTCCATATTTTTAAGGTTTTAAATAAATTCATCCAATGACATTTGGGTGACTGTTAGGGTAGTGTTATAATATTAATAATTTTATTTTTACTTTTAATTAACCCATTTAACATTAACTGTTGTAATAAAAATTACCAAAGTTACTATATATATTGTCCAAAAAATGAATGGAAGATATTTAATAAATATTTACATACAGATAATAAATATGAATCCATTTTTAAAAATTGAAAATGTGTAAATTTCAGAAATTAATTAATAATTAATCATGTTTATGGAATGAGAGAACAAGTTTTTATAGTAAAACGTTCAAAAGTTCACACAGTTTTTATATCCAATTTCCATCTGAAATCAATTCCAATAACCTAAATTTTATAATTTGTTAAAATATAATCAAATTATACTATAAAAATAATAAAATATATTATTAAACATTACAAATTATTTTGATGAAAAATTTGTTTTCAATTACAATTTCGAATTTTCACTATTCATCAAAACTTGCAACTTATCAAAAAACTACCAAAAAATCAACCAAAGTAAATTTAAATATCCTGATTTCAAATAATATGTTTATTTTGTCAATTTAAAATTATTAAATTGTCAAAATTTTAATTTAAAATTGGTTATCGTTTAAAATTTTCTAAAATAACCCTTGTAAAAAATATATCTTTTTATTCTTAAAAATGGATTAATTCTTATCTTATGCCGATATAATTTTTTGATGAATATTAAAAACATTTGATTTAATATATAAAATAAATATTTAATTAATATCATTCACTAATTCTAATTAATTTAATTTTTTAATACAAAATGACTTTGGGAGAATAAAAATAAAAATATTTCCATTATATTCAAATGGTATATATTTTCATTTCTAAATAAATGATAACCAATGAATTTATCTTATAAACCATTTAAATTCATGAAGTTAGTAACTACTATTTATAAACTCTAATTTAATAGCAAGATTTTTCTTGTAATATTAAATTAATTTATTTTAATAATATACTATTTTTTGGTAAAAATCGGTATTGCATGTAATGTATTCTATCCAATGACCTTGTTATTGTGTTTAATACATTCCAAACATAGTTCTGGGTGTACCTAGGACTAATATAAGTTTTTCATGTAGCACAAGCATGACTCAGTGTTGAATATAAATGAATTATAACTTGGGTTTTTTATATAACACAATCTATATTCAGTGTTATATGAAATGAGAAAATATTGAAAAGATTAAATTAATTAACAAACTATTTCATAAAATATTTGGGTGTTACATTATACCTCCCTTAAAAATAATTTCACCATTTAAATTCATCTTGTTTATCAGTGGTTTAATATAAGAATGTTAGATTCATAGAATCACACACCATTAAAATGAACACTAAAACATCCTTTAAAAAATGGAACGATAGAATCATAATGATTACCCAATTTTACTCATAAATATGTATTTAAATAGAAAAACAAAGACGGGAAGTTAAATCGTGGACAATTAAGTGACTTCCGATTATCATGTTTTAATGGAGAGTGATAAAGAATATGGATTTTAGGAGGTTAATAACCACAAAATCCCAGACAAAAAAGGTCTAAAAAGGTAATTATTATCATAAGAAATGATGATAATTATATTAAATTTTACTTAAAAATAAATAGAGAAGAAATAATTACTTTATTTTACCTCATAAGTAAAATATCTCTCTTTTGTTGTGCCTTGATCATTCTCTAATTCTCTTATTACTCCATGAAATGTAGTTGAAATTATAATACCTTTAGAATTAGCAGATTATAAGATCCATAATAGGATGGAAAGTCATTCCATCTATCTTTATTTATCATCACAACAAAATGGTGAGCACATGTTATCTGATATTTATAAATCAAAACACAAAATGTCAATTTAAACAATTTCACAAATTTTTACCCTTATAAAAATTCAAAAATATAAAAATCCAAGACCTTTAAAATAAGGTAACTAAATTTATCATTAATCTCTCATAAAAAGTTGTTTCTATTAATTTTTAAATAAATAACATCTGAATATTATTACTAAATATTATTTTGAAACACATTAATTGCCTGAATTTCCATTGAACCTAAGTGAAAACATGTATCTTTTGACAATCAAAACTTTCGTTCTACCATTAATAAAGAAACCCTATAAACTCAATCCACTATATTATAGACCATATTATCATCTTATCTGACCAAAGGTCATCAATACAATCCCATTTACAATCAAATCTTTATTTATTTAATTATCCCTAAATCATGAAAATATTATGTGTTATCCTTCCTTTAATCAAGTGTTTTCCAAAAAAATACCACCTTTACATTAAATCACATTCCTATTACATTGAAACCATTCAAAATATTATTTTAAATAATTAGTGAAAAACATAAATTAACATATCCTTTTATATTTCACAATTCTTATAACACAATTATTGAATCCAAATAAATAAACACTTTGATTAATTCACTTCATACTTAAGATATTAATCACAATACCTCAACCTATTACTTAAGAAAAATTTTCTTTCACATTTCACTTGTAGTATAATCATCAATAGAAATATAACCATTACATGCACATCCTTTTTTATTATCTTCACAAGATTGAAAAATAGGACATTGATTTGCATAATTTTATTTCCTTCCACATTTGAATAATTCATCAATTGATAATACCTTAGGGATCACAATATTCCCATCCATTTAATCTATTAAAATTTTCATTATCCATTTTATGTTACATGATTTTTCTCCTTATTTCCCATAAAAAACATATTATTATTTCTATAAGACATATATTTAGGTGTTTTTCCCTCATTATTAACACAAATGAAACTAAATCATTTTTTCTTCAGGGTATCTATTACAACTGTTCTCAAAAAATTCATTCATTCTCTTCATGGGTGATTCTGTGAGTTATTTATGTTACGTGTTTTCAAAAATATTCCATAAAAATAGATTAGGAATGATAATAACATACTTAACTATAGTGAGCATCTCATTTGACTTCTCATCTGTAGAATTTTAATCACATTCAACATTAAACCTATTCTTTCTAGTTTCTATCAATGAGCAATGCTAGAAATCATAATGTAAAAAACACTTATCATAGAAGAAAAACACAAAACAGGGAAAAATTACCTATAAGATGTCTAATGTATGAAACCTTCACAATATAATAAACTCTAGGGTTTTCTTTGGAGACATTCATAGATATATCCTTAGAAATATCCAAATGGATATTTCTAAATTTTTCTTATCTAAGTTGCCAATGGTTGACTAAAACATTTCTTTGATACCATCTATAATGACCCAACATTTTCATAAATTGATATTACATCCTTTTTTTAGAACATTTGACACATTATAAAATCACAACCCCAAATATCATATTAGTTTAATGCCTTTGGAAATAGTTAAAAACAATCACACTCTAGTGGAATATATTTTATGTTTCTGGAAAATATCATTACCTTTAGTACTATTAATTAAATCCTTTATTTATAACCTCGAGAAAGGAACCATAAGAAAAGGGTAGGATCTGATGCTCAAAAATGGTAGAAAAAGAAGATATGAAAGAATTAACATGAGAATAAAGGGTTTGATAATGCGATCATAATTTTATATGATCATACCATTCATATCAATGATACTAAACATGAATCATGGAATAAATATTTGTTGTTCATAATACATGAATCATAAGGGAATCAAAGAATAGAATCCATTAAATCAATATTTTATAATATGTCATGAAATTTGTTATAGACACAAATACATGTAATATCATTCACTATAAGTCAAGGAGAATTTAAAAAACATAATAAATTACATCATGGGGAGTAAACCTATTGTATGAGCTCAGTCAATGTTTTTTTATCGTAAGGGTTCTGGTTTCCCCATCATTTCATAGTGGTCTGGGTTTCCCCATATTCTATCATGGATCAAGACTATCAACTTTAATCCCATCATTTTCTCATGAGATATAAATATATACCCAAAGCATTTGAGGGAGATATAGGTCTTTCCCAAAACATAATGAATACCATACATATGTGTTCCACAAGAATATAAATCATTGATCATATAACAACCCATTGAATAAAATGGGATTCATAAACATCATATAGTCATAATAAAATCATGTAAAATAAAGCGGTTTCATAAATATCATTCCATAATAAATATAAACCATTAAAATAAATAATAATTTTGTTATAATTATATCACATCCCCAGTTAAATTTTTTTTACATCAAATAACATTGTCTTAGATGGAAAATGATTTTGAAATATCACTTGAAATAATTTTCTATAAAATTATATTTTCCGTTTTGAAAAATGATTTTTAACTCATAAAACATTCAGAAATCTTTTTCCATTGAAGATAAAATAAAAAAACTATTAAGGAAGATTTGAAACCCATTTCAAACATCTTTTAAATCCATTTCCCTTAAAATTTTTAAAATATAATTGAACACATTTTTCATTCATTTTTAGAAAACATTTTTTTTGAACGAATAAATATTTCTAAACGAAGAGAGAATTACATTACATGAAACTTTAAATGTTGTAAAAAATATGTGGATTTATGATAGAAAGCATCAAATTGGAATATATAAAACTTGTAAATAAATATTGGTTCAAAACATAACATGTGTCTCAAAGAAGGAAAATTTAGAAAAAATTACCTTATTGATTTGGGAACTTTTGAACTGTAAACCACCTGAAATAAATATCATAAAATGGATACAAAAATAACCATATATTTAGGAATAAGGATAACTAAATACATTCATGGTATGTATATAAACCACAAAAAATAAATAGGTGTTGATCATAGCTTATATCTCAAGAAAAATAAATGTGAGATGAAAATCACTTACTTTATATCATAACTCTCATTGTACATGTGAAACCATATATATAAACAATATATGTTCACTATAAATATACTAAAACACTATATTGATATAAATATTTCCATATATTCATTTTCTTATGACTTTGTTTTATCCATTTATTAACAATTCACAGTTTAAGTTATGTTTTGGATGATAACCGCTTTATTTATCATACATGTTTTAACTTTTTATTACTTTTACTCATACATAGATTGTGATTTTATTATATCTAGAATGGTAACTATGATATATATATATATACATATTCATTATTAATCATCAAATTTATAGGTAGAAAATACAATACACCGTTCATAGAGATGGTTTCCACACATACACATGAAAGCAGTTATAATTTTCATTTCATATTAAATAAAAGATTATAATATGGTATATTATAATTACAATAACATTTTTATGTTTATATCATATATATTCATTAAAATATTCTTTATTACCATCCATGTGAAATATAGATGAAAAATTATTGACATCATATCATGCAGATTGTAAGTCTTACGTCCACACAAGCAACATTATCATTTCCCAATAGATTATATGGAAAATGGTATATATGATATTGTCATTAAAAAAGTATATTTATCTCATAAATATCATATATATAATAAAAAATATTTTCCAACATAATTCGTACTTTGAGATGATGTATAAGAAAATTGAACAATCATCATTTTGTGAGGCGATAGTTCACCATACACATGAATGGTACGTTCGTTACCCCTTAGATGGAAGAGTTTGAAATTCTAGGTATAAACCTAAAAAAAAATAACCATATTGTGGATACTAATGTTTTTATATAAACATAAAATAAAAATAATTAAGGGAGTTCATATAATAAATAATACTAAAATGTATGTTGATAAATATTACATCTTCTTTGTTTATTTACTTTCGATTTTTACAAAAGGACATATTTGGATGGATTGATAAAGAAATAAAGGTTTATAATATTACTTAATGGATTATGGGTAATGGTTTAGGTATATTTTTACTGATAAAACATGTTTTAGAGGTGGAAATAAAAGATAAGTAGAGGTACCTTTTTATATGAGAGGGGATGGGCACTTTTGGCAGACCAGATTTGCATTGATCTGGATTTATCTGTTCTCATCCTACAGAAGCTATCCTTGAAGGTGTAGGATTCGTTTTTTTGGATCTAGGACATTTTCTACCCTGTGTTTCAATGTTATTACTTTCCATTCCTTCTTTAGGGTCCTTCCGTGCAATTTTATAGGAAACAAAAATATGATGCTCGTCGCCAAGAGCACATAGGTTCTCTAACAGGAGACCATCCCTTTAACTTGATGGATTGTACTACATATGAACCCACTCAAATAGTTCCTTGAACTGATCCCTTCTCATCTAATTCCATTAATCTGGTTCCCATTGCACCCCTATGTGGGGCTCCTCATCCCCCTACCATAGTTCAGGCTGAGCCTCCAAGATTGGCGCATGTTTGTTAGGTCCCTCATTCCACTCATTCTATGATCATTGAATGCATATCCTGAATATGTAGTCCTTTATATATGTTCTTTTATGGTGCCCATCTAGAGTGTATTCTAAGGCCCCCTACAAGATTCCTAGGCATCCCATCTCACAATATCTCCATTTAAGATTCATCCATTAGTTCAATTGATGGGAAGAAGACACTGGTGTGTCGAGTCCAAAAATTTTGTCCTTCCCCAATGTTGGATGTTTCTTAAATCAAGGAGGTGATTAGAATTTCCTAGAACAAATCATTATAACCTCTAGAAGTTCAGAATTCTTGAAATACTGGCTCCATGTCTGAGTCTCTACAATGTGAAAGGAGGGGGAAGACCCTAAAACTTCTATCTTTACTTCACCCATAAACATTAGTGCCACCTGACTTGAGTACAGGGATATACACCAAATTGATATTGAAGAAAATGAAAATTTCGGAGTGCTCCTCCCCCCACCTCTAGGGGACCATGGTTTCTAAGGGTAAATCTAGGCATTTTCTTTCTCAATGATACATGTACTCATCTAGAACTCTTGTGGAATATGTGAGTCATTTAAAAGTGATTACATAGCCTCCGAGTCAAAGAAAAACAAGTCTCGGATTGCCACTGTTCTCAAACACAAAAAACCCTCAGATACAATAATTGAGTTCAATTGAAGAATCAAGATGCATGAATCCATGCATTCATACCCAACTAATAGGAACCTATGTATTTTCTAAAATAGGGATGTCTCAGCTTATTTGGTATAGGTTTGAGATCATTACATTAAAAAAATATCTCCACTGGAATGAGAAATTTATTTGTTTCCTTTGTCTATGGATGTCGTGATTTTCAATGAAGGGTAACACTTCGACAATATCTTAGTGTGTTTGACATAGTGGACCTACTATAGATTATAGGTGGGTACTTCTACATTATAACTGAACCAACAAAGAAGAATGGGAGAGGGACATTCCCCTAAAAGGATACTATTGATTTTTTACACATTATGGATGGAAAAGGATTATTGGTCATGGGGTATTTAAGAGATCATTTTACATGGTGAAACACCCAAATGGTGAGAAAACATTGTTGGAGTTGTCTTGATGATGCCTAGCCAATATCCATTTCCTCTCCTTATTTCCAAATTCCAAGGTAAAGCATTTAGTTCATGGTCATTATGACCACTCACCAATACTTCTCACTCTATATACAAGTAAAGACTCTCAGGAATGATTCATATTTGATATTTAGTGGAATGGTGATCTAGTATAGCATAAGTCGCTTAAGGTGATGTGGGGAGAACTGACCCTGTGACACACATGGGGGAATATTCAAAACAAACTAAGGTGGCTCAAACAGGGTATACAGTCATGGCTTAGGGACCTTACACATATTGAACATAACATCGATGAGCTCAAATGGTACATTGAGTGGATGGTAGAATGTTTGGAGGAGGCCGATGATGACATGTTGTTTTGTGACCTCTCTGATAAAATGAAAATCAGGAAAAAATTGGTTATTTACCAAGAATTTAGGGATTGGTAGAGATCAAGATAATACGGCTTCGTGTAGGTGAAAGAAAACTTCGTTCTTCCAAGAATGTATAAGGGATAATAGCTGCCCTATAGAACACAAAATTTTCCTATAAGATTGTATGTAGGCCTATGATAAAGATGGGGTTGGTGGTATGGCACACACATTATTCAAAGATATCCTTGTAGGCCCATGCATGACCAAACCCAATGGTTACCCTGAAGGTAGTGATAGTTTTTGGAGAGATTCCCAAGATTTATCTTCTTAGGAAAATTAATAAATTTAAGGGATCATTGAGGAGGGAGGGATTTAACATAACATGATCAATTTAAATCTTTATAGTGATCTAGGTCCGAAAGCTTCACCATCTAGTTCTACTGGGATATTGGGAGGTGATCAAGTGTGATACTATTACTACGATTCAAGAATTCGTTCAAGGAGGGGACCTCCCTCAGGTTTCTTGTTCTACGAACAATGTTCTCATACCAAATATAAAGGAACCCTCCTCCATAAAATGTTATAGACCGATGAGAATGGTCAATTTACCTACAATATTTTGGTGAGTATCATCATATTGAGGATTCCCATTCTTCTACCCTGATAGATCTCCCTTAAGAAACATGTCATTATGAAGTGCCTATCAATCCAAGGTGATATATCTCTATCACATCAGATGTCGGGAGATATTAACACCATGATCAAAA
This sequence comes from Viscum album, assembly GCA_963277665.1. Lineage (NCBI taxonomy): Eukaryota > Viridiplantae > Streptophyta > Magnoliopsida > Santalales > Viscaceae > Viscum > Viscum album. Next base: position 551,118,334 of record OY728148.1, read on the forward strand.
GTTCTAATATTTCCGTCAAGATATAAATTGACAAAGAGTATGATATAATTGAATGGTATTTCATCAATAGGGTGGTAGCTAGAATGGGTATCTCATATTGGGCTTGCGACCTCTTTTATAGATGTTATAGCTCCTCATGGTTGGATATTTGACTTATGGGGTGAACAAATGGATTCATCAATGAGGCTTGAGATCTAGGTCATGAAGATCCTATCTACCCTAGTATTTTTATCCTTTTGTAGGATACTCTCATACATGCATGTCCAATATATATACTCTCCCCAATCAAAGGAAACTGAACCTTCCTTCCACTTACTATTTGATGTTTGAAGATGAAACTATTATCCTCATGCATTCTAGTAGGAGGTCTATCCAATGGATCAACAATTTTCTTGAAGAATATTTGTACTAGAGTAGAAATGATATAAATAAGTAAAAGAGTAACTTATATATCTCTAAAAAATGTGCTACAAGTTAGGTTGTGTATCTATGTAACAGATTGGGAATGCAGTGAGGCTCCTTCCCAATGGAGTATATTGGCACTCTTATCTCCCCAAGAATAATATGCATCCATGAATTTTATCATGTGGTGATAAATATTTTAGGTCAATTACTTAAATAGAAAACCATTTTATTATCCTTTAGGGGTAAGATCTCTTTGGTGAACAACATCCTGAATGCCATTCCTATTCATTCCTTGTCATCCGAAAACATGTTTAAATGGGTTATGAAAAACATAGATAGAGTTATTGTTAGGTTAATCTAGAATGCCCTATATGAGGGTAAAATCCAATACAATTCATGTGATATAATGTAAATAACCATAGACAATGGATGGATTAATGTGAATAGTTTAACAGACACCATTAACTACATATACATGAGACATGCATGGGAAACAATTGAATAATGCACATTGTGGGGGAAAATTACGTCTCACAGATTGTGTGGCAATGCAGACCCTGTGCCTGGGAATATATAACCTATGGTACACAATCAATACCCCTATCCCAAATCTCCAATGGATCTTACAAAGGATATTAATAGAGGGGAACATCCTTTTGTAGCATCACAACTTGGAAGGAAATTTTATCGGTTATCTGGGGTGACCTGCACCTACCATTTCTATTAGAGAGGTGAGTCTCCATCCACAGTTCATCAGGGTAGTTCTAGACAATAAGAATCAATAGTTTTTTGATTTAATTATCATGAACCCATATCTTGAAAAAATGTGTCTTCACTCCTTCCAACTTGGGGAAATTCAATTTAAAGGACTTTATAAGGTTATCCAATCATAAGACTGAAATTGAGGTATGGAACAGAGATGTATGGTGTTACAAGACTTCGAGGAAGTACAACTTACATACCCGATGAATCAGGAATCAGATAATATAATTGGATGATAACGTCAAAAATATGGGCATCAACCTAGCTTCTAGCTAACACTATTTTAAGAATTAGTTTGAGGTGAGCTTGAACCAAAATTTTATTTTAAGGTGATTGGGACCATGGTGTGTGGACTTTCATAGGGGAGTTGACAACACACTCTTCCAGGGACCTATGTGATGCCCTATTCCTGGAATTCTGGTTCATGAAAAAAGATGATATTGGACTGAAAATAATGTTGAGATCCATTATTCTTAACACTAGGTGATGGTGATTATGTAAAGCTAAAAATTATCCCTGATATGAGGGGTATCTACCCACAAAGAGATCCGTCATTGGGATAAATAGAAGCCTATTGGTTGACAAGGTTACTTTCATCTGTAATAGGAAGGATTTGCGCTCTCTATGGTCGCCACTTTTTCCCTCTTCTGTGGGTTAACCCCCATCTCCAGAATATAGGGAAAATGGGTGTGGTGGTTACCTATATCATAATTTTTCATGCTCAATATAGATGTGTCACACATCTTGGGTGACATGTGAGGAGGATGGTTCATTCGTGATTATAGGGGGACTTTTGTGCTAGAATTTAAGTCACACTATATATGTTATAATTTTATACAGCTTGGGGCCAAAGCAGTTCTCACTAGAATCAATCTCTACAAACAATAAAATTTCCACATTTTTGAGGTGGAAATAGACTCCATGATCATGAATGTCTACTTACATGCAAGAGGAACCACTCTGTGGTCAATTTATTAAATCATTAGGAAATGAAGATGTCTCCTTGACAACAATATAAAGGTAACCCAGACTTGGAGAGAGGGTAATAATTTAGAGTATAACCTTTCTTCTACGGAGGATAAAGATTTCAATTTCACTTGAATCTCTGATATATATATTGTCAAAACTGAGTAGGGTACATCTGATTCGAGGGGAAGCCCTTGTCTTCATTATTTTATGCCTCCCTAGGCCTTGGATATCATGATTATTTTGATATTTTTACCTCTTTTTCTAGAATATAATTGATAATATTTATGAAAAAAATATACATATTAAAAGTGAGAGTGCGGCATTTTGTCACTCCCTTTGAGTATAATAATACTTAAATAATTTTCATAGACAATGTTACATTAAATTATTAATTTTAAATATTTATGTTTTTGTTAGAATGAAATACTAAAACAACATTTTGGGAAGTGTTAGGGTAGTTTTTGAATATTTATAATATTTTGTTTACCCTTAATTACACAATTTAACTTTAACTATGTTAATAAAAAATATTAAAGTTACAATTCCTGTTAACCAATAATTAATGAGACCTATTTAATAAATTTTTACCATTTGATTATAAATAAATAAAACATATATAAAAATTAAAAAAAATATAATTCAAAAGTCAATTAAAAATTAATCCCATTGACGGAATAAGAAAACGAGTTTTTAAAGTAAAAATATCCAAAATTTCACAATTTTTTTATATTCAACTTGAATGTAAAATTGATTCTAATGTCCTATATTTAACATAGTGAAATTCTTTTATATAATAATAATTTTATACCAGTCAAATATATTATATAATAATATATATTATATTGATGAAAATTCTATTTTTAATTTAATTTCAGTATTTTTCTCTATCCCTCAAAACGTGAAACTTATATTAAAAATACCAAAATTTTGACCAATGTAAATTTTGATATCTCGGTTTCAAATAAAAAGTTTATTTTCACATATTAAAACTATGGATGTTTCAAAAATTAAATTAAAAAATGGTACTCTATTAAATAAAGGTAAAATAACTATTTTGAAAAATATATATTTTTATTCATAAAAAACTATTTATTCTTATCTTACACCTATAAAATATATTAGATGAATATAAAAAATATTTTATAGAATATATAACTTATATATTTAATAAATATAAATCACTAATTATAATTAATTTAATTTATTAATACAAAATGTCTTCGATAGCATAAAAATAAAAATATTTCCTTTATATTCAATTAGTATATATTTCCATTTTTAATTAATTGGTAACCAAATAATTCTTATTATAACCCATATATTTTCATAATGTTTGTTAATAATATTCATAAACTCTAATATAACATCTAATTTATATATTATTTTATTTAATAATAATAATTTAATAACAAACAATTGTTCAACAGAACTCGGTTTTCTGTGTAACACACGTTATCAAAAGAACTTATAAGTATTTGTAACACAATACAAACATAATCGTATGCATACATAATATAATCTACGTATTTCTGGAAGCATAATCATGACTCAGTGTAGTGTATAAATAACAAATTAACTATGCTTCTTTTAGAACACAAGATATATTAAGTGTTGTGTGAAATGAAAAAAATATCAATAAGATTAAATTAATTTTATTTTTTTAACAAAATCCACGGGCATAACATTCAACACGACATGTAATTAATTTCCCTTTCTAAATTCGTTTGGGTTATAAATGGTTTAATATATGAATGTTACTATTATATATACACTCATCATAAAAATATATACTAAAAATTCCATTAAAAAAGTGAAATTTGGAAACGTAATGAATATCCATTGTAACTCATAAGTAGGTTTCCACATTGGAGAACATAGTTGCAAAGTGAAAAAATGGACATAGAATAGAATTTCAACTATCATTTTATAATGGAGAGTGGTATTGATATGGTCATTAGATGGTTAATGACCACAAAACCCATGGAGAAAATAGATCTAAAAAGATCATTATTATCAATATAAATGATGATAATAGGATAACATGTTATTTAAAACTCAATTGAAAAGAAATACCTACTTGATTTCATCTCATATGTTAGATTCACTCTTTGGATTATCTTTTATCAATCACTCATTCGTTTCATACTCCATTAAATGAAGTTGAAATTGTAATACCTATATAACTAGTGGATTATTAGATCCATAATAGGATGGAATTTCATTTATTTTGTATTTAGTTATCTTCAAAAAAATGGTTACAACATGTTTGATAATATGAATTAATCAAATAATAAATTATCAATGTATACCATTTCATAAAAAGTTACCCATATAAACCTTCCAAAATATTAAAAACCAATTCTATTGAAATAAGTTCACTAAAATTATCAATTCACTCTCAAAACATGATGTATCTAACATACATAACATTTGAAGGCCATTATCAGGTTTTATCTTGAAACGTGGTAATAACCAAAATTATAATTAAACCTTATTTGAAGAATGCATGCTTTCAATAATAAACACTTTCATTATACTATAAAAACTAAACCCTATAAACTAAATCCATGATATTTTCACCATTTTTTCATCTTATCATTCTCAAGTTCATGAATACTATCACATTTATTATCAATCATCTCATTACTTAATTATCCCAATATCAAGCACAAATTAAGGTTTGTCCTTACATAATCATGTGTTTTAAAAATATACAACCTTTCAATTAAATAACTTTTGTAGTCCATTGGAGTGGGTGGTATAAGGAATCAATTTTTATAAAATTCCATACATCAAAACAATTACACATCTAAAGACCATATTAGTTTAGATCCATTCTAAAAATGAAATAGAAACTTCTCATCTTGTGGTATATATTCAATTTTCTCCAAAATGATCGTTCCTTTGTACTATTAATTAAAAACATTTATTATAACCTGGGGAAAGAAAACATAAGAAAATGGTGAGGTTTTATGTTAAGTTTGGGTAAAAATGATGATATGTACGTATAAACATGACCATAAAGGGTAGAAAAACATGATAATAACATTATAATTTCATACAATTCATATAAAATATCATAAAAATGATTCATGTAATAAATATAGATTGTTAATAAGACATGAATTATAAGGGGATCACAGAACATAATCCTTAAAATCATAACATAAAAATATGACATAGAATTTTTAGTAGAAAAAGAAACATATAATATCATTCCATATAAGTCAAAGTAAATTGTAGAAACATAATATAGAACTTTATAGGGATGAATCTTATATGGAAGGAACAATACCATACCCAATTATAGTCATTTACTTATAAGGGGTTGAGTTTCCCCCTCTTCCCATAGTAGATCAAGTTTCCCCATCTTCCATCAGGGATCAATCCCATCGACTTGACTCCATTAATTATATCATGATGTAAAAATAATTACCCAATTCATTTGAGGGATATATTGGTCTTTCCCATTACATAATTTAAACCATACATATGTGTTCCATATGAACATAAATTATTCATCACATCAAAACCCATGGAATGAAACAAGTTTTTTAAAAATAAAATAATTATAAAATAACCAAGGTAAAAAATGGTTTTCATAAATATAATTCCATCTTAAAAATAAACCATTTAGAAAAATAAAAGAACTGTATCATTGGATCATATCTTGAGTTAAATAAAAGTTACATCGAATGGCGTTGTCTTAGATAGAAAATTATTTTGAGAGAGCACTTGGAATAATTCAAGAGAAAATTATCCTTTCTAATTTGAAAACTTATTTTTAAATAATTAAACATTTATAATAAAATTTCATTAAAAATAATAGTGATAAATTATAAATTATGTTTTGAAAAGCATTTTAAACGTCTTTAAAATCATTTTTCTTTAAAAATTATTAAAATAACGTTTAAAACATTTCTAAAATATTTTTAGAAAACATTATTTTAAAGGATCATATATTTCTAAATGAAGATAAAATAAAATTAGTTAAAACATATAATATCATGAAATAAAGGATATGAACAATTAAAATTGTAGTATATACACCATGTAAAATAATATTTCTTAATAAGATTACATGTGACTCAAAGAAGGAATATTGAGACAAAATTACTTTACTGATTTTGGATGTTTTGAACCATAAATCACATAAAATAAAGAGAATCAAATTGATATGTAAATACACATAAATTAAATTACATGGATCATAGAATACTTTCATTGTAGGTATATACACTTCAAAAAATAAATTGGTGGTTATCAAGGATTATATCTCATGGAAAATAAAAGGGTGACATAAATCCCTTACCTTTTGTATTGACTCTTACTGTACTCCCAAAACATCCTATATAATAAATATATTTTTATTATATATATATATATATATGTTAAAAATCCATATTCATGTATATAATATAAAGAATTATTTACTTATGACTTTTTACTTTCTTCTTATTTACAATTCTAATTTCATGCTATGTTTTGGGTAATAACCACCTTGTTTCTCATTCATGTTTTTTGTTGTTATTATTGGTACTCATACATTAATCAGGATTTCATTATCTCCAGAATGGTAACCAATTATTATTTATAAATATATATAAACATATTTAGTTTATATTTATTCATAGTGATTCATAAAATTTGGTGGTATAAAAGACCACATTGTTCATAGAGACGGTAAGTTGTACGTACAAAAGAACACTATTTTCATTTTCTTGACATTTTAAAATTAATAAATGAATATGATATATTAACGTTATAGAAATATATTTATTTTATTTATATCATATATATTCCAAAAATTCATTCAAATTACCATTCATGTAAAATATATATGAAAAACGAATCACATTGCCTCATGGAGATGATAAGCCATACGTACACACGAGCGACATTATCATTTCCCAAAATGGTTATTTGGTAAAAGGTATATATGAGTTTTTCATTAAATAAGTATAATTATTTGATAAATAATATATATATCTTAATTTTTTTCCATCATAATGTTTAGTCAAAAGTCCTCTTTTGACTTCTATATTTTGTTTTGGAAATCAAAAATGCTTTTTTAATCGTATCGTACTGACTCTGTTAATCGTATCGTATTGACTCTATCAATCATATCGTACTGACCCAATAAATCGTATCATACTAACTCTGTCAATCGTACCGTACTGACTCTGTCAAATGTATCGTATTGACTCTATCAATTGTATCGTACTGACTCTGTCAAACGTATCGTACTGACTCTGTCAATCGTATCGTACTGACCTTGTCAATTGTTTCGTACTGACTGCTATTCATACTATCATTACATGTTTTTCTACTTAGTCAAAAAAACATGTTTCATATCGTACTATTGTTTTCATCTTCATATATCTTGTTTTAACCAATACGATGTCGTTGAGTTAGTTACAAGCTAATCAAAACGATGTCGTGCTTTCTTTTTCAATATGACCGTTATGATTCCAGGTGTCCAAGTCCCTCCGGGTTTTTCGAAGAAATATGACCTTTGGAGGAGTTATGACTGTTGGAACCTGAGGCCTATAAATAGGAGGTCATTTGAATCTGAAAGAGAAACATAGAGACTTTGGAACAACTGTGACACTCTACTTCTGTCAAGTTCTAGAGAGAGACTCTGAGACTTCTCTCATCTTCTTTGTGCGTCTGATCATCGTATCGAGGGATTTCAAGTAATTGAAAGATAGAGGTGCCGATTACCTATAAAATCGAGGGCTGCTAGGGATAGGTAGATGGACGGTCTGATCATCGTATCGAGGGCTGCCGGGGATAGGCAGACGAATGTTCTGATCATCATATCGAGGGCTCACCAAGGTGTTGGTGAGACAGACCTTTTATCCTAGGTGAAAGGATAACCATTTTCATTGGGTTAAAAGAATTGTAATTATTTTTCATTTCCACTGCTAATTGTATTATAAAGGAAATTGTTTTTGTTTCCTTTTCTATCTCTTATACATTTGTAATTATTTCAATTACATCCATTCTATTACATATTGTATCGATTGATTCTATACGCTTTAAGGTAAAATCATTCATCTTTATATTACTCTGATTATTGTGTTCATATTGAATACAATTGTTTTAAATTTCAATTAGTGTTACATTACATCATACCTTTTATATTCAATACAATTGTGGGTGTTTGTATTTGTATTAATTTAATATCATTTAAACTAATCTCTTAAGGGTTTTAACTCATAAGTTTTTTTCCTACAATTCACCCCCTCTTGTATTGTTCCATTTAATATACATATACATCTACTTATTCGATCCATCACATAATACCTACCAGGATATTTGGTAAAAGAAAAACCAAACAATCATCATTTCACGAGCCGATAGTCCGCCTTACACATGAATGGTAAGTTAGTTACCCATTAGATGGATGTGTGTTAAGGTATAGTTAGAAAAATATATATATAAATATCTCTATATATCTGGGATAATTTTTTCTAATATAAATTGGAAATAAAAAAAGTTTAGGGGTAAAGGAATAAATAAAATAAAAAACATCTATTGATGAATGTTACATCTTCTTTGGGTATCTCCTATTGATTTTCAATAAAGGAATTATTTGGTTTGCTGTATACCCAAATAAAGGATTATAGTATGAAATAATGGACAATGGTAGGATATTTTGGAAGATTGTTTTTTAGAAAAATATCTATAGAGGTGTCAATAAAATAGAAGTAGAGGTACCATTTTATAAGAGAAGGGAAGGGAACATTTGAAACTCTAAAACATATTTTTTTGATAAAAAATTCAATCAAAATGTCTTTTAAATGTAATATATTATAATATAATATTATATAAGCGTTTAATACCATCAACCAATAAATTTTATATAGGTTTTGAATTAATTTTAAACATTATCATTTTGATTAATCATTTTTCAACCTATTTTAATTTTAACTTTAGTAATAATGTTTTTAATGTTTAGAGGATGTAAATTTTACATATAAAGTGTGTATTAAACCAAAAATGGAAAATCTATGATATTATATTACAATATTTATCATATTTTTTCCCATATTTTTATAAAATTTTCACTAATTTAATAAAATATTATTTTCATAAAATATCATTTCTGTCAATTTTTACACTATTCATTACATTGAAATTAATAAAATCAATATGGGAATAAAACATTGAAACAATTAATTTTGGACAACCATAATATTTCATATTGACTAATAATATATTTTATGACTTTAATGAATTCTAATTATATTTATTTTAAAACTTATAATATCATTTAGTTGATTGTTTCATTAACTATTTAATTAGTACATCATCATTTTGTAATTATTTATGATACATATTTGTTCACTAAAAATTATAAAAAAATCTGTAATTCTTATAATCCTTTTATATTAATAATAATAGATATATTAGATAATATCTTCAATTTATCCCAATATCAAAAAATTATACTCATTAAAAGTTAGAATTTGAAATTTTTTCTCTCCCATTGAGTTCAATTATATTTAAGTCATTTTTAGAGAAACAATTCAATTAAATTATGAAATATAGATCCTTATGTGTTAATATTATAATTAAATTCATCCAATAACATTTGTTAAAATGTTAGGGTAGTTTTATAACATTTATAATATTATTTTTACCCTTAATTACCAGACATACCCTTAAATGTGGTAATAAAAATTACGAATGTTACAATTCATATTGTCAAAAAATGAAAGTGACCAATTTAATAATGTTTAATTTATTATTACAAATATTCAATCCATTTTCAAAATTATAAAAAACAAAAATTTTAGAAATTAATTAAAAATAATCACGTTAATGGTATGAGAAGATGTGTTTTTAATGTAAAAACGTTCTCAAGTTCACAATGTTTTATATCCGAGTTAACATGGTGAGTGGATTAGATAATAAAAAAAACTTTCAAAAAACATCAATGATATATATCCAAACTATAAAAACTTCAGATATTATTTACCAATGTTTCTCTCAGTCAACTTTTAGTAACTTTTGTTTTTGACGGAACTACAGGAATCCCATCTTTCAATATTATGTGATGGAAAAAATGAAACTTTCTGAATCCAAAATTCATGCATTGTAAATTTCTCATAATGATTTTACTTTCTTATGGTATTCAATAAAATTATCATGTGATCTTAATGTTATTCCTTTCTCTTAAAATAGAAAAGAATATCATCAATAATAGTTACCATAAACTGATCATGATATTATATAAAGACTCTATTTATTATATCCATTAAGACAGTGGGAGAATTAGAAAGATCAAAAGACATCACTATAAATTCATAGTTTCTAAACCATGTATGGAATGGTATATCCTCCTTCTTGTTTATTAATTCATGATATCTTAAACAAAGATAAATATTGGAAATGTATTGAGCTCCATGTAGTTGTTCAAATAAGTCATCAATGTGGGGAAGGGGATATCTATTCTTGATAGTGATCTTGTTAAGTTCTCGATAATCAAGGAAGAGTCTCATTGAACCATAATTATTGTTAAAAAATAAAAAATGTGCACCCAAAGGTGATGAAATAGGGGGTATGAATCCTTGGTCAAGATTCTATTATAGTTACTTCTTCAATTCAAGAAACTCAACTGGGGCCATTCTATAAGGTGTCTTTGAAATAGACATGGCACCTAGTATGAGTTCTAATGAAAACTCAACCACGTGATTTGGTATAATATCTAGAAATTATTTTGGAATGATATCATCAAACTCCCATAAAATGTGTGTATTATTAATTGTGATTTCCTCCCCAACCATTTGATATATATAACCTTCATTTATTTGAATCAAGACCTATAAGATAGAATGCATTTTCACTGGATTTTCATACTCATCCTTGTAGCGATATATTATCATATATTGATCTGCAATATTAAATGTGAAATGCCATCCTTGGAAAGTGATATGAGCTCCATATAGAGAAATCCAATTAATTCTAAAATTTTTATCATCTTCCACTATATGAAGGATCACAAGATTTGTAGGAAGAACTTTACCACAATATTAACATAGAGAAGAGTGATAAAATATTTATGTGACTGTTGTCCCATTGGGAGTTTTTATAACTAACTTAACATCTAATAGTATAGGGAATAGAACGATACCTTCTGAAAATTGTTCAAAAATAAAATTGTGTCCAGATCTAGAATCAAATAAATCATTTTCTATATTATATTTGATGGTAGGTGTACCATTCACCACTTAATTATCATACTACAAATTAAATATAGTGATTATGTATGGCATGCCTTTATCATTGGCCTTAATAGATTTCTAAAATTGATTATCATCAATAACCCTTGAATTAGGGCATTGATTATCATAATTCCTTATTTCCTTTCTCTTGTATCATTGAAGTGAAGGAGGTGCATTCTATGTAGCCTTTTTTCTATTCACATCATTAGATATTTTTTACCATCACTTTGGAATTCAAATGCCTGATGACCTTCTTTTCCACACATAATAAATTTAATACTCCCTTTAAGAAAATTTCCTCCATGTTTCATTTCACACATTGAGCATAAGATAAAAATAATATTCTTTTTAGTGTGGTATCTAGATTCTCCCTTGAATTCCATGTTTTCCTTTCAATCATTCCCATAAGATGGATGGGTTATTTTAATATCCATCTCAAAATTGAGAGAACATGAAAATATTTATTCGTATTAATTGAAGTCATTTATGGATGATACCCTTCAGAGAAATGGTTTTATGCCACTAATGAATAGATCAATTTTAATCTGAGGTTGGATAATAATTCAAGAAGCATACATTGCAGATCATATAAAATTTTCTTCACAGGTACCAAAATATTCATTTTCCTATTTCATAAGTTCAAGGAACTCCTCCATATTTCATCAATGAATACGAGGAAAGTACATATTGTAAAATACTTTCTTTCACTCATACTATTCCATGGATTAAATTTCATATCTTTTCTTATTATTCATTATAAGTTTACACTATTGATCAGCTTCACCATCAAAATGATGGACTACTATGTTTCATTTATCATGTTCTAAACATTAAAGAACTGACAATATCTTATAAGTAGTAAAAATACATTTTTAGCCACTAATGGATCAAAAGACCCAATGAGAGAAGGTGGATTCTTCCTCATGAAGGAAAAAAACATAAGGTTTTTCACTCCTTTGCTCATTTGAAATTTATAAAATATTCATAGCTTGAAAAAGTTATACTATCATAGCTATATTATTTTTCATTCTAGATCCCATAACATTTGGTTTCTCAACAGGGCAATCAATGAATTTCCCATCATATTCGTTATTAATGTGATTCCTTTGAGTTTCAGCCATTGACTAAAACCAAAAAGCATTATGTGAGAAACAATAATCATAAAGGGAAAACCACATAATAATGAAAAAAATTTAGTTTAGGAATCTTTAGTTTTTATCCTTTGTTATTCATTTTCATTTTAAAACACTAGGATTGTACCATATAATTCAACATATCCAATGGGTTCTTACTATATTTTTTCTCATCCTAGCTTCCAGAGATTTACTATATCATTACTCAGATACAAACAATAGTGAACCATATTTATATAAAATGATATTACTTCAATGTTAATGAATATTCATAAAAAAATATAAAAATTCCATGAAAGTACTATATAGGTATAGGTCTTTAAAAACTAGGGAATTATAAACAACTGGTTCATAAGAAATCTTCGTTTTCTCCCACTTGTTTCATCATAACAAGACCCCTTTTGACATATCATACTTAATTCAAATCTAATGACCTCAGTAAATGAAAAATATCAATGGTGAGCTCAGATTTTCTAAGGGGGTAAAAAATAGATATATTAATCATATCATAATCATAATACATAAGAACATAACATTTGAAAATCTTATCCTGCATATCAAAGATCGTGATATCATACCATGGAATAAATCTTGAAAGTTCATAAGATTAAATTAACATAACACCAAAAGTCATAAAATATGACTTCATGTTTTTTGGAAACAAATTATTTATAGAAAATCATTTCATATTAGTGAATGATCATTACCAATACCATTATAGAAAAAAAGACCATTATTGAATTGATTTCACTCCTTATTCCAACCCTATATATCTGAACATAGATCATTTCCCATTCTATATATGTCTATATCATGAGATATAAATCATTATACAATGTATTTGAGGGTGATATATGTCCCACCCATCTCATAAAGAAATCATTCTTACATCGTCCAAAATCACATAAATCATTCATCATAACCAAAGGAATAAAAAGGGTTTCTTTAAACCTCATTTCCCTATAACATGATCAATGTAAAAAAATGGATTTCATAAATAGAATTACATAATAAAAAAACCAAACCACAAGAAAAATAAGTATATTATACTTGAAACACACTTCTATTAAATATTTCCATCTTAGAGGGAAAATAATTTTGATACAACACTTGAAATTAATTATTAATGAAAATATAATTTATTCTTAAAAAGCTTTCTCTTTTCACAAGTTCCGGTAAATTTTTTTACAAAATATTGGAGAATAAAATTGAAATCATGCAGGGGAAGATTCTTTTAAATAAGGTGTTATAAATATGTAAAAAACTATTAATTCTATATAATTAAAAAAATATTCTCCTCATACTTATCCAAGAAAAGTCAATATGTACATCATATCAAATAATAACAATAGATTACATTCACACTGTTCAATAAAAATTCACCAATTGGTAAAATTAATAATTACAAAATTTTATAATAATATGGATAATATTTCTTATTTAGGAAACATAGACGTGAATGATAAATATACCCCAGTAAATACTTACATATAAATAATCTCTGATAAAAATGAAATTTCAAAATTATCCCTCACCTTTTAGGCTTGATTTAATTTTTATATATCCAAAATTACTTAATAATAATATAAATAATTAAATTTCCATATTTATGAATGATATTATTTTTATGATATCAAATATGATCATATTATCATCAATTTGTTAATAACATATCCTTATTACTTGTTATTCAGGTATTAACTGCTTCATTTTCTTATGCATGATTTGTCGAATAATTCAAGTTATCCTTCATTGTCCATATTTATATCATTAAAATTTATATGAACAATATATATATTTTAATTATTCATTCTATACATTTACATAATCATTCTTTAATGAATATCATTTAGAATGGACCACATCGCATTCTGGAGATGATAGGTCGTATGTATGAATGAACAACAATATCCTTATCCTAATTATTGAATGGTATTGAAGATAATGGTGTATAATATTTAAAATTAATATCTTGTTATAATAATAATATATAGTTATTATCTCCATCATTATATCCATTCATGTAAGGTAGTGGTGAAAAAACAGATTACACGACGGCATGAAGACAGTAGGTTGTAAGTTCACACATGTGGAGATTTAATTTTTCATAGGTTGGATAAAAATGTGAATATTGTTGTTCCATAAGAAAAATAACATCTTAGTATATAATTTACACTAGAGTTATTACTTTATAATGAAACAAATCATGAATAGGATGTCAAAGAAAGAAAAAGTTTGAAAGAATCGGTGGAGGAGATTACCTCTTCTGCGACATGATTCCTCTAAATCTTTTCTTAGATAATTAAAGATGGTCTTTGATGAAGATTAGAACCTCTAGAATGTAACCATGTAAATTTAGAAGGGAAAATATTAGGTGATGGTGGAGCATTAAGGCACAATGTGAAGTGAATAGGTGAGGGAGGAGGTTCCCTTTTATAATAGATGTGAGGGGAACTTTTGTGATCTCCAAAAATATATATTTATAATAAAATCAAACCCCATCCAACAACATCCAAAATCTCCAAATTTTAAGATAAGATGATATAGGGTCTTAATATCATCAACAGATAGATTTTAATTAAGTATTAATTTCAATTTTAACCTTATCATTTAAATTATCACTTAGTTATTCTATTTAATTTTTAATTAGGGTAACAATGTATTTCAATATTAAAAGGGTGCAATATTTACTTATTTGATGTCAATTAGGCCATAAATAAATACCTTATTACATTTTAGACCATAAAATAATTATAATATATTTCTAAAAATGATTTACGAATTTTATATATTTTAATAATACATTATTTTGATAAAAAATCAACGGTGTCAATTTTTACACTATTCAGTTAATTGTTTGTTAAAATATTAATATAATAATTTAACTAGTAATTTTTTTATATTAATAATAGTTAAATTTTATTTATAAAATTAATTGTACATATTAATTACTCAAAATTATATTTATTTTAATATTTTCAATACCATTTATTTTTTATCTCTTTTCAAAATAATTTCATTGTCAATTTTGTGTATTTATTTTATATAACTATTTGTTGAATAAAAACTAAAAACAAAATAAAATGACGAAGTTAAATATACTATCTTCCAGAATAATATTTTTATTATAATTTATCTTCTAAAAAATATAACATATAAAATGTTAAATTTATTATATTATTAACGTTACAACTTTAACCTTACATTAAATAAAATAATATTGGTGTTACAATATCATCTATAATGTTCAAAATTGTCAGTAACTAGACCAATTTTTGGTTAAGGTCATGATATAATCTACCAATAATATTTCGTCAAGTATTTGGGTTTTTTTTATGTATTTTAGTATTTTAATAAAAAAAAATTTTATTTATTTGCCATCAATTAATTAATTTTTACACCATTAAAGTATAAGTCTTCTAATAAATATTTATTTCCAAAAAAATTGAAAATAAATTTTGCTGATAAATAAAAAACATTTTTTATTTAAAATTACTATTTATAATTGAATTTATCTTCTCTATTAACTTATATAAAAAATGATATAACTATTAAAATTTGTTTATGTCATATTTAATTTTCTTTTGAATAAAATTAATTAAATTTCATAATCTCATCCAAGTGGATTCCGTAGGATACAATTTAAACCTAAGGATGTTTTAAGTAAAAAAACCCATCCAATGATATTAATAAAAGTGTTAGGATAACATTATAATAGTATTCTTACTGTTAATTACTCGATTAACCCTTTTATCGTATTAATAAAAATTATTGAAGTTACTATTCATAATTCCAAAAAATCAAATAAATTTATTTACATAATTTAGACCTACTGATTCCAAATATGGAATCTATTTTTTAAAATTCAAAACATATAAGTTTCAATAATTAAATTAAAATTAATATTGTTTGTAGAAAGAGAGAAAAAGTTTTAAATTTTAAAACATTGTAGAAGATCGAAATATTTTTGCATCTAAATTTAATACAAAATTAATGATAATGAAATAAATTATATTTAATGTTAAAAATGTATTATATTTATAATTTAAAACAATTCAAAATTATATTTTATCAATTCAATTATTTGAATGAAAAAAGTGGTTTTCAATTAAAATTTATTGCACTTTTTACTATTCATCAAAATTTGAAAGTTATCAGAAAAATATTAAAAAATCAACCAATGTAAATTTTTATTACTTTCATAAAAATAAATTTTTTATTTTGTCATATAAAAATTATTTATGTGTCAAAATATTAATTTAAAATGGTTTTTCCATTAAAATGTGAAAAATTACCATTTCGTAAAATATATGTTTTTATAAATATTTTAGGGTTTACTCATACCCATTGACAACAATATGTATTTTATGAATAAAAGAAATATTTAATTAATAATATAACAAATATATTTCATTAATTTTATTTAATAATAGGAATTCAATCAATTTAAAAAAAATAAAAATATATAATTTATTTATATTTTTTATAAATAATTTGCAGCGAATGACATTAGCATATATTTTTATAAGTCAGTTATATTTATTCTTGCCAACTTAACAAAAAGGTTAAAATGGTCATTTAATACTAAGGGAATCTTGCAGTTTGTTTAGACTAATGATTTAATGGAAAGCACGCTATCAAAGAATTAATATTATTTAGATTAAATACATCATACAAAGTTGTTTGTTACAATTGTCATGGTTTCATAACATTCAATGTGACAATATAAAATGGGTGTGTAGCATTGGGGTACAAATATATGACCTGGAATCTGGAGAATGTTTCATTGGGGAACATGGAGATTGAACTCCTACTGGTTAATTGGGGGATTGATGAGGGTGATCTCATGAGTATATAACATTCACTTGAAAGTCAGGGGTATCTGTATGTGCATGTTTATAGAAACACTAAAATGGGTTTTCCAAATAATATGTAATGATTCTCAGACATAGTTTATTGTTTTCCATGGAAATTATTTACGATTTTCTTATAAAACATTATATCTTCTAATATACAATTTTATATACAATATGTTGACCAGTTTTCATCCTATTGGTGTGAGTTGGGATGCTATTAGGAAAATAATACTTATTGTATACTCAGTTCATGAATGGAAACTTTGGTGAATTTAAATATGTTATTTATTATGAATTCAAAAATGTAAAAGTATCTTATTTCTCAAGTGAGTCATCTTTATACCTTTGGCATGGATGTTTGAGTTAATGATGGGAGCTAGTCGGATGGAGTTCAACATTGTATCTGTTTATGGATTTTGTTTTTTAATTCATTTTTATTGTTCAATAGTTTGTCGTATTTTCATTTTCACTATCATATTTTTTCCTTATTTTTTAGTACCATGTTTTTTTATCACTTATAATCATATATCATATTATATTATTGGATGCTTACCACTTAATACTGATAGGTTATTTAATCATTAGAGGGAAATCAACCCAAAATATTTTCTTAATACCTTATAATTATTTTCCAGCCTTCGGTGTCTTAGGGATATTTCCTAAGGTCAACAACACTATCATCACTTCCATCACTAATGAGGAGGGTTGAGATGTAATAAATGGTATCAGTTTTGGTCAATCATTATGTCTATTGGTATAACAATAAAGTGATAAGAATGTGATAACATGAATTATATGACATAAAAAGTCATTGCTAGCATTCTATGATGAACTTAAAGTTACAAAGATGGGTTAGGTAAAAAATTATTCTAAGACACTGATAGGTGAATTTTCATTTCATTATCATGGGTTTAACTGAGGAGTATTTTTTTTCAATCATTAATAGTAAGACTTCCAACTAGGGTAGATTTTTTTATTATGAATTAAATTGTTAATGGGAAAATGAAGAATGATTTCATTGGTGGGATTTATATAATAATGCTTGTGGAATTTTATCAAATTGAATAATTAAAATTATAAGCCTTCATATTCTAACGATTGATACTAAATGGGTTTTTTATTTATTAAAAAGGGCTCCAATTTAACATCATGGGAATCATCTAGAAGAAGATATAGAGAATGTATTTTTACCTAATCCATAGGTTAAACAAAATCAATTATATAATATGAATTGATACATTCAATCCATTGAAATGGAAATTGAAATGATGAACCGAGGAAAGTGGATCATTTGTTACAGCATTAGAAAGATAATTCGGCTGTTATTTGAAAGGATTAAAAAATTCATAAAGCAGAAGTTTGGCTTAACAAAATGAATATGTTTTTCAATTTTATTTTTACATTGTATGATCATATATTATAGTTTACAATGTATATTTTGAAGGATATGGCATGCCGGTGGTATGCTTTAGTTGTTTTGGATAAATTTGACCAAGTCATGACATGGGAAGCTTTTTAAGGATTGTTTAAAAATAAATTTTGTACTCACAGCTTTTATAACTATAGAAAAATGGATTTACATATCTTAAATAAGTAGAACCAATTAGTGACAGAGTATGTGGTGATGTTTATTAACTTATTTTAGTCAGAACCAAAAGTTTCTGCAAGTGCATCATTGGAGGAACACATTTTTATGTTTGGGATACAACTGAAAATTTGCTAGAATAATAATATCCTTTGTATTATAGATTACAAAGTGATGGTAAATTAATAAATGGTTCTGTAAAGTGATATTTTTTGGAATCAAGTTGGATAAAATGTGTTTATCACTATGATAATTGTTGGGAAATCCAATGTTGGAAATAAAAATAAGTGAACACCTAATTCCAAAGTGGTTCACTATCTAAGAAGAAGGCCATGAGATCAATTAATTTATCTCAATGACCCAAGATTAGGAATATGTATTTTTAATGTGGTTCTATTTTTAGTATAAGTAGGGATTAAACAAAAACACCTAGGAAATTTCACAATTATAACTTTATGGTACATCTCGAGTGTCAATATTATAGTAATCGATGGTATGGTATAGGAAATGCATCACACATTTCATAGAAATCTTTTTATTTAACTATGTGATCTAATAAGAATAACCCCATCCAAAGATCTAGGTGAGTCCAAGTGATTTTAGTTACTCCTTGAATTCTCTGTAAAGGAAATATCAATAGTTAAATAAAGAAAAAGTGATATTAGGAAAATTGTTATATGGTACAAATTATGTGATAACATATGATAAATATGGTCCTTATGTAGTACAAGGTATTATTTTTGTAAGTTGTACACAAATATTGGAATTTTTTATACAGGTGTTTCCCAATCTTCTATTTCTTCTTATATTGTTAATCATATAGGTTTTCTTAAGGATATTATAACTTCTATTTGGAAATTGAAAACCTCATTTGGAAACAAGTGTTCCATGATTTTATGTGCATATCATTTATGATAAATATCGATGTGGTATAATAATATTGGGATTTATAAAACCCTAAGATGGACATATATGAGTTGATTTTTAGATTGGATTAGCTATCCACATCCAAATACCAAATATGTTGTTATACATGAAAGGTGAGTTTCATATCTTCATATGGTGTTAAAAATATCTTTGAAGAAGCAAGGTTATTAGATACAAGAAGAGAAAGCCCTTTGGTACAAGTGGTGGGAACTATATCCTATCATTTGGTAGTAGTTACATTGGAAACCATGTATGTTATTAGAAATATGGATTTTCTAATCGTAGTAGACAAATATTAGGATTTTTTTCATGAAAATCTCTTAGAGTTCCTCTGAAAAAGATATGTTGTTTTTATGATTGGTCCCTTATAAGGGACCAATCCTATTTTACTTCTCTCTTATAGGTGGAAAATAATGTAATTGAGGGAAAATAATGTTTGACATGACTAATTGGAAATAAAATGGTTCATTTGACTAATCAAACCTAGGTGGGAAACATCGATTCTTTTAATAAAGATGGTTAACGGAACGTTTAGATTTTTTGATTATCTTAATATTAACCATTTTAGGATAATGATTTGGTATCATATACCAAGAATAAATTATATGTTTTATTAATATAAGGGATCCCATTGGTTCTATAATATTATATTACATTTGGGGTATCCCCAACATTGAATTAGGAAAGAGGATATTCTCAAAATATATTTTCTAGGTCACTTTTATAATTATAAAAATTCGTTCAATCCATTTGAACATATACATTTACCAGATGTATTCAAGGAATTGATTAATAAGGAATTTAAAACATATCTTGAATCTTTTTTGTTTATGTTCGTTGGTTATATTATATAGATTTATAGGTCTAAAGTAGATCTTAATGAACACTTATTTCTAGTGTTAGGAATCATGTGAGAAAATTTTCTTCAGGAAATGTTATCAAAATGAGTTTTACGGATAAAATAAGTACATTTACTACATCATATAATCTCTCAAAAATGAGTTTCTAAATATTATGAAAAGATAGGGGATATTATGATAAGGAATCCACCAATGAATGTTTTTAAGATATGTATTTTCTCAAGTTTATCTGGCTACTACCGATGCATTTTTATTGATTTTTCATGTCTTGTATCACCAATGATTTATTTGTTATGAAGAGGGATTAATTTCCAATTTCATGATTAATTCATAAAATTATTTCCTGATATTATGGTTCACCTTACATAAACACATTTTCTATTTTTTTCTAGAATCTAGACTATATTATGTGATTTGTTATGATACATTAAAATCTGGTTTAAGCTATGTTCTCATGAAAGGTGATCATGTTGTTGTGTATTTATCATGACAATTATGGGTTAATGAAAAATATTCATAAAAATTTACTTTGAATTATCAAATATAGTCCATCTCTAGTGTAATTATATTTTTGCTATGAAAATCATAATGTTTATGGATCATAATAATTTTGAATACATTTTATATCAAATGGATTTGAAACTAAGGAAGCAAATATGGATTGAGTATATTAAAATGTTCAATGTTTACATGATGTATATATCAGGTAGATGGAAATATATAACTGATGAATTATGTAAGATTACTTCTAATAAACAAGATAAATATGTTTTAGATCAGCGATAGTTAATGTTTTTCATAGAGGATTTGAATCTCTAGTGTTATAAGAAGGGTGATTTTTCAGTTTTAATTCCAATTTGTTTTATTCCTAATTTGGTGGAGAATGTGTAATAGGATCATTAATATAATCAATGTGGGAAATACCATTGAGGGATGAAATCTAGATGAGATATCCAAGTTATGTTTTAGATATAGAATAGTGGTTCCTCTAATCTATCAGAAACACATTGTTATTTCCTAACACTATTCATGATTTGATCTTTATTTTGGAATATAGATGATGTATAAAGCATTGAGAGTAATATTAAAATGGATTTTTTTGAAGAGGAATGTGGGTGAGTTTGTTTCGAGATGCCCCACCTTTCACAAGGTAAAGGAATTTCACTAGTGGATATCTATTGTATAGCATTATTTAATGATTACCTTATGGAAATGGGAACAAATTGAAATGGATTTTTCAATAGGACTACCAAGAACATTCCTAAAACAAGATTCCATATGGGTTATTATGAATAGACATAAGAAGCTGGTTCAATTCATCTCTATTCATAAAAAAAATATCATGGAATATTTTTCCAATATCAATATTCTGGAAATTGAAACGATGAATTGGGTTATAGTATTTATATTGTCTAATGGAGATCCAAGGTTTACATCATGGTTTTAGATGTCCGTAGATAATTCCAGTGGAACCATGTTAAATTTTATAACTGTTTATCATCCTCAAATAGATGACTAATATTAATAGATGATCTAAAAATTCAAGGAATTTCATAGGGATTGTGTAATTCATCATGGAGGTTCGTGGGATGAGTGCATACCATTTTTAGAGTTCCCATATTATAACAGTTATAAGGAATAAAAACACATATATATTCTTAAATCATTTTATGTCTTTCCTGTAGTGACCCGAAGCTTGATGTACAAGGACATTACATTATATTTCGGGAATACTTAATACATAACAAAAACAGACACGCAAGTATTATAATAGTTTAGTGTCTTTGGAAACTCAGAATATAAACTTCTAATCATATTGAAAGATCTTCAACATCTCCCATAAAGATCTTATCCTTTTTGTTTCCTTACCTAAAACCTTTCTTTTAATCCTAGGGGAAAAGAAAACATAAAAAGGGTGATCTAAAATGCTCCGTAATGGTAAGCATGGGGAAAATAAAACAAACCATATACATTTGAACTTAAAAACATGAACATCATATTTAAACATCTAAATCCTATGAAATGACATAAAACATGGCATTACATAAGGCATAGATCAAAATGGATCATCAATCATGATAAAATAACATAGAAATAAATCATGTAATTGTGGAATCCATTAAGAACATGTAATGATTTCCATAGTAGCCAAGACATTGCTTCCAAGACCATCTTAGTGGACAAAGTCCCATTCTGAATCGAGTTCACTCCTCATTCAAGTCCTGTAACACTGAACCAGATTAACTTACCGTTCTAGCCATGTCTATATCATGAGATATACATCTTTACCCAATGCATTGGAGGGAGATATGGGTCCTACCCATATCATAATGAAATCATTCTTACTTGTGCCAGAAAATAAACTTAAAAATTCATCATAACCTAAAGAATAAAATGGGTTTCATAAACATCATCCCATCATCACATAATCCATATAAAACAAATGGATATTTCATCATAAGAGAAGTGAAACCATATAAATCATAGAGAAATTATACTTGAAACATACACATATGAAATAATATTACCTTAGATGAAAAATGGTTTTGATAAAACACTTGAAATAAATTCTTGAGGAAAATATCCTTTTTTTCAAAATCATTTTCTTTTCACAAAATTCTATGCAATTTTAAAATAAAAGTATTTTGTTGAAATTATTCATAAAATCTTGAAGAGTAATTGTCATGAAAATTAGGCATTATGAAACTGTAAAAATCCGTTCACACCGTATAAGTTAAAAGTAACATTCTTCTCATACTTTTGTTGGAAAAGTCAAAAAAGTACCTTGAAAGGTAAAATAAAGATTCCTTCAATACCAAAAGGTAAAAGACAAAATGGGTAAAAAAGACTTTAAACTTACATGAAAAAACTTTTATAAAACATGGTCATGGATGATAAAAATAACCCCAGTAAATACTTACAAATAAGAAATCTCGGATAAAAATGAGATTTGTGAAATTATCCCTTACCTTAGGTCTGATATGCTTCATATGGATCTGAACCTCTTGTATAATGATTTAAATAATGTCATTGACTTATTAAATAATCATATTCATTGTTATGATATCATATATGTTTCACTTATGACTTTATATTACCCGTTCTTTTGTAAATTCCATGTTTAAGAGTGTTTTAGGTAAAACCGTTTCATTTATCATCCGTGATTTGACTTGTAATTATTTATATGATTACTTAGATCATGATTAATTAATTCCAGAATATAAAACATGATTTATATATAATATATATTCAGAATATACATATATATCATAGATCGATAAATGGAAAGAAATACACCGTTCATGGAGACGGTAGGCCGTAGGTACGCATGAACGCTGTTTTCGTTTCCTTATTGAATTGAATGGAATTAAGTAGATGACATGAATATATATATATATATATATGTACATAAATCAAGTAGATTTTTAATGTCATATATTTCATTATTATTTCTTATATATACTTTATAATCATTCATTAATGGTTAACAAGGAGAATTAATCTCATCGCGTCGAGGAGACGGTAGTCTGTATGTATGCATGAGCGATGATATCATTTCCATATTTATTGAATTGAATTGTAGTGGGTGATACAATATATCAGAATCAGTATGATGTTATAATAAATTTGTATAGTTATTCATTACACCATTATACCCATCCAAGTATGGTGGTGTTGGAAAAATAGATTACACTATGGTGTGGAGACTGTATTCTGTACGTACGCATGGGTGGTGATTTCGTTTTCCATAGGATGAATAGAAGGTTAAATGGGGTAGTTTCATACTTATAATAACATATCAGTATATTATTGATACTAATGTTATTACTTCATAATGAAACAACTAAATAAGAAGAAGTGGAAGAAGAAAGAAATTGGAAAGGATCGGTAATGGATATTACCTCTTCTTTGGCGTGCCACTTCTTAACCTCCTCTTAGGGAACTAGGGTAGGACTTTGAAGAAGACAAGGACCTCTAGGATGATTCTAGGGAAGTGGGGAAGTGAAATTGTCCAGGGTTGTCCGAGCTTGAAGTCTCAAATTGATGTGAGGAGGAGAGGGAGGAGGTTCCCATTTATAAGGGAAGAGAGGGGCACCTTTGAAAAAACAAAAACTATTATTTTATTATAAAGTCAAACTCGGTTATAAATAACTCCAAATTGATTTATTTCGAATTTAAGGTGGGGATGGGTCGAAAGTCTCTCATCTAATAAAATTTTGAAAAGTTTAGTTAATTATTTTAACCTTATCATTTAGATTTAACTTTAAGTTAAATAATTTCACTTTTACCATGTCTTCTTGTTTTCATACACTATAAGGTTAATAAACTTACTATAACAAGACAAACGAACCCCAAGTTGTTTATTATTGATATATATAACCTTATCTAAGTCATTTGGCCGAATCTTAGATTTTTAGGAATAGAATAACAATTAATAATATAATATTTGTTTTAAATACAATTTTATGTCAATTTTGACACAATTTGGTAATTGATTTTTGTGAAAATCATAAAGAATGATTATTTCTAAAAAAGTTAATTACATAAATACTAACATTTAATTTTAACCTATAAAATTAGTGGAATTCATAAAAGGTCTCAAATTACATTTATTTGGGTATTTATAACATCAATTATGTCAATATTTCATTAATAAGATAATTACTGCATCATCATTATGTCATATATATATATATATTAAATTATATAATGTCTAAAAATTATAAATAAAATACCATTTTTTTAAATATTATTAGATTTCTAATGAATATTTATAGTCAAATTTATCTTAAGTATAACCCTATATTAAAAATCATTACCTTATTAAACGTTGATATTAACTATTTTAACTCTTCTTTAAATAAATTAATATTAAATGTCCTAATATAATCCAACTGGACCGAAATGGTCATATTTTATTCGTAAGGTTGTTTTTGGTCTAATTAAACTTATCCAATAGAATTAAGACATGTGTTAGGGTAACAATAATATCATTTATACCCTTAATTACCCTATTTACATTTAACCGTGGTAAAAAAAAGTAAAAGTTACTATTTACCAAAAATTATTTTCATCTCATTGAAACACATTTTACTTACTGACAACAACCGTGTCTCTCGGATTTTTGAAATTCCATTCATAGAAGCGGTAAAATTATGTTTTATGTGAATTTGGAAATTCTCCTAGGAGGTGGGTAAAAGAAGTTAAAAAGTTCATTAAATTTTTATATATATATATAATTATTATAAAATGAATCCAATGAATTACATTGAACATATATAGTAATTATATATCAATTTTGACCAAAAGTAAATTTAAATAAAATAAATAATTATTTAAATAAAAATTCAGTTTTTAAATAGTAACCCAGTATTTTCACTATTCATCAAAAATTGAATGTTTTTAGAAAAATACCAAAATTTTACCCTAGGCTAATTTCAATACTCTGAATCCAAAAATGAAGTCCATTTTGAAAATTAAAATTTACAAAATTTCAAAAAGTGGGTATTACTATTCATAACGGCTAGTTTTAATAATATTTTAATAGTATGTTGTCGTTTTGTGAAACTCGGTATTGCGTACAACGCACGCTATCGAGGAAGGTCGTGATTGCGTGTAATTCAAGCCAAGTCAAGGTTGCGTGTTGTGCAAGACTCCTTTGTTATTTTGTTATAATAGAATCCAACCATTTTTCATTTATACATTGAATATAAATATATGTATACTCAATGTTGTGTAGAATGACTATTATCCAACAAACTTGAAATTGTGTGTAACACAATCTAAGAATAGTGTTGCATAGACTACAATCTAATACAGTGATGCGTATAGCACATGACATCAAATAGATTAAAAATAATACTTATCATAAAATATCGGGTTGTTACATTTTCTTGTCATTCCAAACATTATTTAGTGGAAACAAGTGAAACATTACTTATAATACTAATAATTGTGAATGAAATAATAGAGTGGGTTCAATTGATCCAAAATATATTAGTAAAGACTCATTGATTTCAAAAATTATATGTGGATCACCATCACTAACTGTTATAATTAGAGGTATCTAATCATGTTTTCTTGATATTCTCTTGATGGATATGGATATATTATTTTGGTAAAAAATGGATGTTTTCTCCTTGGTACATTGGCCATTTTGGGATAGTTGAATTAGTAGGTGAGGTATATTATTAATTGGATTGACCAGCAATGATTAGTTATATGAATTATATGTTTCATGTATGCCAATTGAATAAGTACCAGCTTATCCCTAACCACATTATTCTATTAGACCATGTTGAAATTGAAAAAAATGATATGTTGATTCATGTTCTAGTATGGATTCTGGATTTTAAAGAGAAGAACTTTCACAGGAAAGGAATCAGTTTAGTGTGGGGTTTTTGGAAACTTGTTAGGATTCAGAAGAAATATTGGGGCATGAATTGGAATTTTGGTGTAGTAGCCTAAACTCCTCCAAAAAAACTAGTTGTTTATAGTTTATAAATACAGAAAGACCAACGGTGGGAAAAATGATGAAACCATGTTTTCTGTTACATGAATTTTCATTGTTTTTTGAGATAGTATAATATATATATATATATATTAGTTTTTTGGTGGTATAGTTACATTAAATAAAAACCACACACACATGTCATAAATTAATTTCATATCCCCCTATGGGGATATCACACACATCAAAAATGTTTTATTCATCATGTGGACTGTGGTCCCAGTTAGTATGAAATCCCATCACATGGCCTTGAAGGTCCAATTTTTTGACCCAAAGGCCATCCTATGAATAGTTTTGTTATAGTACCCTGATTTCTATAGTGATGGTGCCACTACAACACCTACCTTTATCACATTACTACTAGTCAATAGTTTCACCACATGCTATAGTACGTTATTTTTCAATACAATACCTATTCCTAATAGTGTTTTCGTCCCCAATTTTGATGTAGTATTATGGGGTGTTTACCAATAGGCTAATCCTTAACCACAAAGAGACTTTATAATAGTTCATAAATATTTTGAAAAGTTCAGATGTGGTTTTTCATTTTTTTTCTAGTTTTGTATGGAGGTATAACATTTATGAAATGTTTTTAGAAACTACGAAACATGTCTAGGAAACTGTGATTTTTTTCTATGAGTTATTGGGAAGGTGCTTGGTTTGGCCAAACTATGTGAGTTCCCAGAGGAAACCAAGAAATGTGAAATAGAGGAAACCAATTTTTGTGACATAGTATCTGTAATGGTATAAGGGGTTTTCATTATAGAGTAGCACCCTACAGTTGGCACAAAATTGGAAAAAACTTATATCCAAACCATTGAACATATAGTTAATTCCATGAAATTTGTATTGTTAATCCATATTAAGTTCTAGAAGCTTCATTAGTTCCCTAATCATAAATGATACCGAATTTATCTCTTTTTTATGTTTGAGAAATGATTCTCTTCATTTTGGAAGCAATTTTTAGGTGAATCAAAGTGTGTTGGATATCTGAAATTTCTATTAAGTCCTTTTTCTCTATTTTCCTTCCTTATTTCTTAATGATCCGCTATTATTATCTTCCCTAAAAGAATATATCTATTCTATAAGTGACATATATATTTTTCTAATGGGAATATTGATGATAAATTTTTGGACTAGTGAAAGAAAGGCGTACTTTGATTAGATCTAGATATCTAAGTGTTTTCATTAATTTTTACCACCCGTTAAGAGGTAGGTGGCTTATATCTCCTCTCCACCATTCTAAAACTCAATGTATTAGTTTCTATTAAATGATATTTGTGATGTTTTTGTGAAATATTTGTCTAATTCTTGATGGATGTACCTTTTTGTCATGGCATTGAAATTTTTGGAAAAGTAGATGAATTTCAGAAAATCGCTTCTTATATAATTTTAAAATTATCATTTTAAAATTATGCTATTATTTATAGTATCATAATGATTTTCTTTATATGTTTTCAATAAATATTTAGATTTACATGAAATGGGTAGGAATGGAATTTTGACTACATTGTTAATGTGATTTCCTTTTTTTTACATGACCCTATTGATGGGGAATGTACCATTGGGGTATATTGACATGAGCCAAAATATGGGTCATGTTCCACTGGTACACATGGATATTGACCACATAGTAACAACTTAGTTTATTGAATGGGGTCTACTCATGATTATGGAACTGTCACTTGGAATGAATAGCTATGAGTTTTGATGTTCATGAAAACATAGAATCGGGTAGTCCAAATAATGTGAAATAATTCATCGACTTTGTTTATTTATTTTTCATTCAAATTGTTTATGTTTGTGATATATGCTATTTTATTTTTGTATAAGTTATTTTTTATAAAATCTGCTATTGTCCTCCTGATTTGAGTTTGGTTGTCTATAAAGGAATCATTTTGAGTTTATACTCACTCTCTTCTTGGGAACATTGGTGTGTTTAGAAACATAATTTTTTGGGACATGGGAAATGGAAATGTATAATATCTCTATATTGATTCATCTTGATACATTGCACAATAAATTTGGATTTAGAGTTAGAATATAGTCAGTGGGACTATTGGATGGTTTCTTTTGATGATTTTGGTCATGTTTTCTCCTTTTTTTATTAGTTGTTTGTCTACTTTTCATTATCACTCTGATATTATTATTTGATTTGGATTGTAAATTGGTTTGTATTAAATCTAATCATGCATCATATTAGTGGATTGGATATTTTCTGTTAATTATTTATTTAATGACTTATATTTAATAGGAAATTAATCCCTCAATGTTTTATTAATACCTTAGAATTTATTTCTAACATTTGGTGCCTTTTAGATGTCACCTATGGACAGTAACAGCATTGTCGCTTCTCAAGCCAATGATAAGGGGTGGGATGTTACAATAATATAATGATGACTCTTGAAAAGTGACAAATGTCACATAAATAGATATTCTACATAATTTTTAAGAGTCAAATTTTTAGTGATAATTATTAAAGTGGTAAAGTCATATGGAGGAGAATACCCAAAGAAGACAAAGTGACAAACCCATTGAAAAAGAATTAACTAAACATAAGGTAGATCATCATGCGAGTCCACATGAATGAAATTCATAGACATTTGGATATAGTCCATGTGAGAGTTTTTTTGGAGATGGTGTTCTAGAACCAGATGTTTGTACTTTTTATTACATGTATATTCTATAATTTTAATACTCACGAATCATCTTAATAAAATTGTACATTATTCTACATGACTTTAATGTAATAATTTCATGTCCTATATATCACATTGATAAGGTCATATCAGTTACCTACTATGATGAGATACTTGAAATTCCATGATGACATTCATAAATATAGTTATAAGTTTGAATAACTAACTAGGATGGGATACATAGCACATTGACTATTTGGTGTGAATACAGGTAAGCATATGAGACTTATTCTCATTAATTTTACTCTTGGTAATCTCTATGATGGGATATTATGATATTAAAACCAACATTAAGAATTTTATATGTTTATTAGTCATCATATATTCCTACCTATGATCATGTTTAATGGTCCTTGTATTATATCATTATTATTAACACATGTTATTACTCACACAATTGGTTTTAATTTGTAATAATTAGCGATATAGGTTATGGAAAATTATTATATGTTGTATATGTCACAAGTGATTTGTTATTAATTAATAATTTTAGGAATTATTTTCCCTTCCATATTTATGGAAGATGATATATTGAAAGTTTTATTGAAATGTAACATCACATTAAATTCCAAGGACATGTTTAAATTTCATGTTTTTTTTCAGGTAGCCAAATAATGATGTATAATGCACATAGGTTTATGAAACTAGTGTGTATCCTGCATGATGAGATATTGTGAAAAAGAGATTATACTGTATGATAATACTAATTTATATATACAATTTTCTTGTCAATTGATTATATTTTTTCATTAAATTACTCGATAATGCATGAGGTATGAGTATAATTTTATAGAAATAAATGCCTCACATAATTCCAATGAATATAGGAAGAAAATGTGAAAAATGGAAAAGAACACATCATGATCCACCAGTACATGTCGTGTACCTGAGATCACAGCCTTCCCCATGTTGTGAATCCAAGCCATGACCATACAATGAAGCATGACATAAAAATCTGCTACATGTATTGTATATACGTGACATTTTGTGATTCCAGTCAAAGCCTATTGCGAGAAATCCATGAGGATTCCATGCAGAATATAGATAGGAGTGGGTAGATTTCATGACCAATAAGTAAATGGTGTGTGCCTGTTCAAACCACATTAATTTTTGAGAGACTAGTGTGCCACATTGGAGTTCCAAAATCCATGGAAATTATGCAAATTGAGGATAAACGATGTGTACTTTAGGTACACATTGTGGATATTTCCCCTACTTATATAGTAGAGTGAAAACGCATTTCACATACTTCGAGACATTCTTCTCTTCCCCCTTTTTTCTCTATTGATAATTCTTTTCCCATTCCCCTTTTAAACTCACAAATTCATTGTGCATTTATATTTTTAATAATCCAAGTGTTTTGGAGCTTCTATTCTTCATTGCCTTTCCAATACCATTTTATTATTATGATTTAATTCCAATTCCCTTTACAAGTAAGTATTTTATTTATAATTGTGATTAATCGAGTGGCTATTTTATTTTCTAAAACATTTCGTAATCTCAATTCTAGTTATCAATATATAAAGAATGATATCTTTCATTGCATCTTACCCTGCAATGAGTATCTATATTCCTTAGGGGTAGGGGTCTTGTTAGATGTATCTTCATGCATAAATAAATCATTAAATCTAATATTGGAAACCACACTGGGATTAGTAATCAGGATCAAGAAAAGTAGGTCATCCCAATTGTGCAAACATACCTGACTCACATGACATTCATGAAAATGGCCCTATCCTGATTGGAGTATACTTGGCTACAAACACTATCCTAGAATAGTTATAGCATTTTAATCCAAATGTAATAAACCGAGGATATTAACTATATCCATACCACAATATAGTCACTTTCTAGGTATTTCTAGGTGACCTGACCATGGTCAACTAGAGACAACTATTTTCTGCACAGACTAAGCCGAATGACATTTAAATGATGAGAACTAAAGATCATCATTCACAAAAATACTAAAATTGATCTCGAACCCTCTTTAATTAATTAGAGTCACCCCGAAATAGAACAAAGATCAAACTCCCAAATAGAGACTCCTTGAAAAGAGTCCCTTACGGGATTTGGAACAAGATTCTCCTAAAATGTAGAGGCAGTCTCTCTATGGTTTTGACCCTATACTACCACTACACTATGTCTCTATAGATAGTAAAATTTTGGGACTATTTGTAAATTCAAAATCTGGTACACTCTAGAGGATGTAATGACACTACCATGTGGGTGAATCAAATTTATACTACCTTTTCGGGAGATGGAACACCTTTTATAAGAAAAATAACAATATTTTAAAACCTAGGATTACCATTCCCTAATCCTTAGTCTTATTTTTGAGAGACTATTTCATCCCATTATTTTATTTTTAGTGCATGTACCAAGGTCCCTGAACCTGATTAAATAATCTTGATGCAAAAAAACCTTTTTCATTGATCTTGAGATCGAAAGGTGTTTGTCTTCAATTCGCTGACCAGCAATAGCTGAGCAACACCACCATGCTAGAACCAACACACCAAACCATCAACTTAAACCTAGGGAACCGGTGATGCACCTTGAGAAGACCATCACAGTCAATGGTTTACCATAAATCCACTGTACGAGGCTAAACATAGTTCACCTACCAATCCAAGACCACACATTTGATATTTAACCTGGAATCATTCACATTATACATAACAAGGGGCGGTTTTGCAGTATGCTATGAGAAGACCCCCACAAAAATATTTCTAACTTCCATAATGTCTATGATACCTTTTTTAACTAGGGAGTATCATATGATGCTATAATAATTATTATCCTCCCCTTTTCACTAATATACTTATTAAAATATTGAATCAAAATCCAAGATTCGGAGTGATCTCAAAAAAAATCATCAATAAATACATTCCATCGATCAAGACCTAGAAGCTCCAGATTGAAATTCAGAATACTGCACA
This sequence comes from Viscum album, assembly GCA_963277665.1. Taxonomy (NCBI): domain Eukaryota; kingdom Viridiplantae; phylum Streptophyta; class Magnoliopsida; order Santalales; family Viscaceae; genus Viscum; species Viscum album. Next base: position 551,151,210 of record OY728148.1, read on the forward strand.
AGTAGTTGTTTAATATTCCTGAGAATACTGGGAAATATTCAAAGAACTAATGAGAAAATGTCCACATCATAGACTCAATAGTTGAATTTAAATACAACCCTTTTACTAAGGACTCCATCCAGTGGTACGAACAGTCATTGGTGCTTCCAATGAGGGAGGTTTGATTTTTAAAACCCCTGACACAAGAAGATCTAATTTGGATGAAGTATCCCACAATGCCAGTCTATGGAAATGTGACTGTGGACCACCATGACATGGAATCCACTATGTTGGTGAGACCACATGACTATTAGAACAAGTTGAGGTGGTAACCATGAAACTTGATTCATTAAGGTACCAACCACACAATATGTTCGTACACTAATCATAGATATTCAGTGATGAAAAATGTGTGGCAGACCAAACTTGTATCAAGAATGCAATGTAGGATATGATGAACCTTAGGATTTTAATTATGTTAATTATAATCAACAAAATCTTCCATTTCAGAAGAAATAATAAAAACCACTATATCAGTAGAGGCCTTCTTAGTCACAGACTCAAAACAATCAAGGATATTTTTAGTCGTGGAGTGCTCAATCTCAGTTTATAACTAGGGGCCACTAGGGTATCCCCCAATGAACCTTGTCCCCAGACCACAATAGTAGAAATTTCCAAAACAACGCTTTCTGAGGCCCCAACAACTTTAATTTCTAACCACCTAGCCAAGAACAAATAGAAACTTCTACCACTATAGAGTAACTTGGAGAACATCCAAAAATCCATTAATCAAAAGATAGATCAAAGGATAACCACATAGGAGATGAAGATGAAAAACTAGTGAGAATCTTTGAGAAACATGGAGATTCAAATGGCACAGATCACGAAAAACTTATATGAATGATTAATATGTACTATAACTAGAAGCACTGAGACATACCCATTATAGTATGTAAAGGTTGTACTAATAAGGAGTTGGAAATTGTTAGATTCCCTACAACCAAAGGAAACATGGCCATATGAAGAGCCTAAGAAACAACAAAAAGAAGTAGAGGAAGCCATTCGCACAGCACCACAAACACATATAATTGAGAATGGAAAATCCCCAGGAAACAATAAGGAACCCATTTTCTATCCCCACCTCCATAAAATACACAACTTCCCTTTCCAGAAATAGAGAGGCAAGGTAAGGAGGAGGGTTAGTAGAAAAATTTCCTCAAAATATTCAATCAATTTCATATCAATATTCCTTTTGCTGAAGTAATCATACAAATCAATGTTTATAAAAAATATCTCAGAGACATGCTATCAAACAAAAGAAAAGTAGAATATCTGGGTGTCATCTCATTAAAGGAAGAATTTTTTTCTATTGTACAATTAAAAATCCCACCAAAAATGAGATATTCTAGAAGCTTTTCAATCCCTTATTAAAAGAGTGAAAATTTTGATGAGTACTCTATGATCTTGGATACAACATTAAATTGATGCCGATGAGTGTCCTCCACAATCTAGGACTCCAAGAGCTCATTAAAACAAGGGTAGAATTGCAATTAGTCAATTATTCAATTAAGTACCCATGTGGTATTCTTAAAGATGTTCAGGTAAAATCAAAAAATTCATTTTCCCAATAGACTTTCTAGTTTTGGACATGGAAGAGGAATGAGATGTATTCTCATTCATGGAATACCCTTACTGGTGATAGGAATGGACAAGATTGATGTTAATCAAGGATATCTCATCTTCAGAGTCAGATAAGAAAAAGTAGTGTTTAACATGACAAAGGCTACAAAACATTGAGATGATACGGTGGAATGTAACACAATATCTGTTGCTTAGCAATTATAGGTGTACATGTCTATTGAGAAAGAGATAGACAATTCATGTTCCTGAAAAGAATAATATTATGAATTTGAGGAAGTTATATTTATTGAGACACTCCCTAGAGACAATATGACAAAATTTATCCTATCCATCATTTAGCCACCCTAGTTGGACTTGAAACCTTTACCCAATACATCAATGTATTCATACTTAGGAGAGTCATTCTATTTAACCATAATTATCAAAAATTATCTATCGCAGGATCGGGATAAAAAATTGTTTGATGAAATAAAAAGAAACAAGAAACCAACTTCCTAAGGAGTGGTGGATATTAAGGTAATCTGTCCTTCAGTGTGCACCCACTGATTTTTTTGGAAAAGTATGAAAAACTGAAAGGACAACCTCAGAGGTAGCTCACACAACCAATTGAAGAAGGTTTTAAAGAAGGAAGTGTAAAATATTATGGATGTTGAAATAATATTTCCTATCTTATATAGTGAATGGGTGGGTCCCCTCTAAGCTATTTCCAAAAAAGAAGGACTCACTATAGAAAAGACAACTAATTGTGAAATTATTCCAACACGCACCATCACTGGACGGATAGTTTTAATAAGTTATAGATGTTTTAATGAAGAAACGTGGAATGATCACTTTCCCTTACAATTTATGGATGAAATTCTAGAGAGACTCACATGGAATCATTTATATTATTTCATAAATGGCTATTCAAGATACAATAAAATTGCAGTTGACCATACTGACTAGAGAAAAACTACCATCACATTCCCATTTGTTACTTCTTCATATTGATTCATGTCATTCAGTATGTGCAACACTTTAAAAACATTCCAAAGATGCATGACACACATATTTTATGATATGGATGAATAAGTTTTAGAAATATTCATGGACAATTTATTAGTCTATTGGAGATCATTTTATGTCTATATAAGAATTCTTGAACTCGTTCTCCAATATTGGGAGGAGAGAAAATTAGTACTGAATTTGAAATAAATTAACTTTATGGTACATGGAGTACTTGAACTAGGTCAAAATATTTCCAATCAAGGCATTGAGGTTGATCTGATAATGAACAATGTAATAATGATCAACATGGACCATCAACTTTTAAAGGGATCAGATGTTTCCATGTGCATGAAGGGTTCTATAGATGCTTCGTAAAGTATTTTTATAAAGGCCCATGTCCACTAACACACTTTTTTAAAAAAATTCATTCCTTTTAAATTCAATGAGTATAGTTGAAAATATTTTGAAACATTCAAAAATAGTCTGATTGTGTCTCTAGTTATCATTGCACCTGACTAGGATAAAATGTTTAACTTATGTGTGATGCTAGAGACCTAGATATATGATATATACTCATAGAACACAATAACGACACATTCATAACAATCTACTAGGCCATAAATACATTATATGAATCCTAGGTCAATTATAAAACTATAGAGAAGGAGATACTAGCCATCGTATATGCGTTTGAGAAGTTTTATTCATACCTTGTTATATCCAAAGTCATTGTCCAAAAAGATCAAGATGGACTTCAATACCTGATGAACAATAATTATGAAAAAACAAGAATGATAAGTTGTATTCTCTTGCTATAAGAGTTTGACATCGTAATCCATGAAACTAATAGAACAGAGAATTTCATTTCCAATGACCTCTATCGATCACCCCTAACCGTCATTAATGAAGATAGCGAGACTGATGTTGAATTAGGTTTTCTAGAAGAGACATTATTTATATTCAAAACTCATCCATGGTTCTCAAACATAGCCAATTATATTGCCACATGATATATCCATCATGACCTCTCATACCAGCAACACAAGAAGATTCCGTCTGACGAAAAACAATACTTTTAGGATGAACCATTTCTATTCAATTGTAGTGTTGATGGACTATTAAGACACTACATATAAAAGGAAGAGATATATAATGTCATCTAATTGTTCCACGCATCACCAACTGGTGGGCATCATGGACCTGAGTGCACAGTGGCAATGATCCTATAAACCAGATTTTTCTGAACCTCATTGCATCACAATGATATGGAATTCTACCATCTATGTGATTGATGTCAAATAATGGGGAACATTAGTAAAAGAAATGACATACCAAAAAACCCCATTCTTGAAGTTGATGCTTTTCATGTCTTCGGTATTAACATTATGGGACCATTTCCTACATCACATTGAAAGAGTTACATTATAGTTGCTATAGACTATGTCTCAAAATGGGTTTAAGTAAAAGACACGACACATGACACAACAAAGGTAGTCCTGAATTTTCTACAAAATAATGTGTCAAAAATGTTTTGGATTTCCACAATTACTCATTAGTGATCATTGAACACATTTCTTGAATCAAACAATGAAAAAAATGCTTGAATGATACTGGATTCGATACAAAACCAAAACTCCCTATCACCGACAAACATGTGGGTATGTTGATTAGTGAAAAAAGGAGGTGAAAAAATCATAGAGCAAACTGTAAACTCCGGAAGAAGTGTTTTGATCCTGAAGCTGCAGAATGCATTATGGGAATACAGAACTACATACAAAAAACCCATAGACACCACACCATTTAGACTATTTTATAGTAAACCATGTCTTCTTCTGGTGTAGCTAGAACAACATTCATTCTGGGAAATTAAAATGATGAATCTAGGTGTAGAAATGTCTGAAATGGAATTTTTATTACAATTAACTATATTGGGGGATATTAGAAAAGATGCGTATTAAAATGAAAGGATTTACATGAAAAAAATAAAAAAAATGGCACAACCAATGAATTATAGGATGTGACTTCATCCCAAGGAATAAGGTCTTTCTATTTAATTATGGATTTAAAAAATTTCTAGGAAATCTAAAGTGAATATGTTATATTTCGTTTGAGGTTTCCCATTTTTTTCCTTATGGAACAATTGTAATTCAATGATATGGAGAACCACCATTCAAGGAAAATGGTCAATGATTGAAGATATTTTAGGAGCCATTCCATGAAGGCTATGTCATTGGCCTCAACTTCCACTATGTTTTTGAAGAGTCATCTCCCAACTATAAAGGATACACTAATTGAGAAGCCACCCAGGTTATGAAAGGTTTTGATAAGTTGAAGTAGGGTTGTATTCCAAGAATCTCACTTATAAGGGAGGATGACGTGCAGAAAGAACAAAAAAATGGCCTAACATAGTTTACTACACATAGCGTACACTGTGTTCACAACGTGTCTCTTTTTCACCTGAAATTCAAAATTATCTTCCCCATACATGACGTGACTCACCTGTACATGTCATGTACATGGTCGTTTTAGTTTATAAAAATTGCAGGTCAAGTCTAGCAAGACATGACCTGCACCCCTTCTGCTCCATCTGCCTATCTCCCCCAACTCCGCCTCTCTCATCACACCTAATCCAGCCTCCCACCACCTCCTCAACTTTCAAAACCATTCCCCTAACTCTTCCCTTTCCAATCACCCCTCGCCAATCTTCATTGACCTAACCACCAACCAAATTTCCAGTTACCCTCCTCTCCTCTTGAAACAAGATGCACCCTCCCAACGCACCACCTTTGACAACCTTGCTTTTTATTACATACTTAAACATAATTTCTTACATAAAACCACCACTTGATACAACATAGAAGATCAGGAGGTCTAGTGTCTTTGGGGATTAGGAACATTAAATAACAACTTAAATTATAGAAAAAACATCTTATTGAAAACTTCCTTTACATGACCACTACATTTCCTCATACTTAGCATTTCATAGGATAACCTGAGGTCATGTAAAAGAAATGAGTGAGATATAAAGCATAGAAAGGGAATAAAAATGTAATAAAATTAGGAATACAATACTTTTTAGGAAATAGTCATATCAATGGAGTAAAATAAAACATGAAAATAAAATCATGATAAAGCATGATAATCATAACATGGAAATGTGGCAACAACACTTAACATAGAATTTGTATGTGCCAAGGCTCATTGCACATGGAGCATGAGTAATCCCTCATTTCACATGAATCAGGAGTAAAAACTCATTTCAAATTAATTATAATGAGTAAACACTAATTGAAAATGATTTATCATGATATTATACTCTACCCAATACATTGGAGTGCTATTAGGGCACACCCTTTTTAAACAATTCATTTCATGCATAAGTGTGCCACATGAATTCATTAAACATCATCATTTATTCCTCGATAAATGAATGGGGAATTCAAACATGAAACTATATAATAAATAAGTAAATGTGAATAAAGGTGGATAAACTTGATAGAGAAATGGGCATGGTATTCAGTACACAATGATTTTGGCATGAAAAAATGTGGTTCAATTTCGGCAGCATAACAGCATGACATAAGAATTCATAAAAAATAGTTGATGAGAGAGAAAGGGGTATCTCATAATATGTACGTGAAATGAAAATTAAAGGGGTTATATAGATACATGCACTAACAATTGTAGAGTAATTCCTATTTATGATATAAAATAATTGCTAGAATGTAAATGAGGAGAGAAAAATTCATTTCAGAATTTTGGCATAGTAACTGGTGTACATGGGAGGCATTTAATGAGATATAAAGGGGTATTTCATCATTCAAAGATAAATATGGAAGTATGGGTGAGGTGGAAAATCATACCCCAACATTTATAAATGAAAATAAAATGGCATAACAATATTAATAAACATGGATTAAAAGAGAAAGGTAGGAATTCCTTAATTGGAAGTGTGATCCCAAAGGATTGGGAGAGGCTTGAGAGAGGCTTATTGGGATCTTGGGGCAACTTGGGAGGATTCTAGATAGAGTAGGTATGTTTTTGAACTATCTACAAAGGCTTTGGGTGAATAAAAAGTGGGATATTTGGTGGGTTTGTATAGGAAAGGAGAGTGAATTGTTTATTATTTAGGTTTGGGACAGCACACATTAAACTAATAAAAACCACAAAACAACCAAGGGGTTTTTCTCATGGTTTTATTCCAAAGGGGAGTGGAAAAGAATATTTTATAAGACCAATTTCCGAAATTTTTAAAATAATATGGTTGCATATGTGGAGGTTTGTCACACTCTCAAGGAAAACAATTTAAAAAGAAAATTTTTTTATAATCCTTGAAGGGTCCACTAATGCTTTGTAAAATAAATAAAACTAATTGAAAATAACATTATTTTAATGGTTAAACATCTATTGGCCGAACATAATGTTTATAGTATTTTATTAAATCACTATTGGGTCATTATGATGTCATAAAACACATTATATATTTAATCGGTATTTAATTTTTATGCAAAAATTCATCTATCTCAGAATATTATGAAAAATTCACCATAGGATAATTTTGACATCCTGATTCACAAAATATTATTAATTTTATCTAAATATGTTTCTAAATATGTGAATTTTTACTTTTAAAATAAAAACCTACATTTATTGAAAATTCATTGGTTTTGAAAAAACAGCTATAGAAAATCAATTTATTCATCAAACTAGATTTCTTATTTAAAAATTAACTAAAAAATACTATTTGTGCAATAAATACTATTAAAAACATAACAATAATATAAATATTGTATATTATCTATACAGAAACAATATATATAATCATAGTACTAGGGTATTTTTACATAACCCCTTATAAAAAATGTTTAAGATGGAAGGGTAAGGTGTGCGATGGTGACAAACTCTTGGGGTGGCTTGGTTAACATCGCTTGAGAAGTATTCTCTAACAACTTCCACTTCTTCCGTAGGCGGTTCTGCTCAAGCTAACATATTCAAGTTCAGCTGGGGATTGGTCATGATCGAATCCATATGATGCAACCTCCTTTTTGAGCTCCAACAAATGGGCTTCGTATGGGGAAAATCTAATGGATGAGGCCATTGCTTACATTTTCGGAGAAAATTGGATTTATTAAAGTCCTATATTTATTCTAATCATGTGATCACTATTCAATGACTATATTATCCAAAATTACATTTCTTAATTTTATTTTAAAATCAAAATCATAGAACAAAATAGGTGCATATGTTTTACATAACCATCAGAAAACATTTTAATAGACCAAGGGAAATTTTCAATAATAAATTTTTGGGTTGTTACACCACCCTCCTACATCCATGGAATGCACCAAGTGACCCCAGACTGAGCCTACACTCTCTACATCTCCCTCAGAATCTGAGATCTAGAAAACAGCTACTAAGCACCCCATGCTATGTCTAATTCTATGAAATAAACCTCCTATCCATCTACTGATGAGAACCTGCATTTCCACCCAATGCTCTAATTTAGCAACCGACAACATCAGATAAATATTATTCACTTACAGGTAAAGCTGATTCAAACCCACAAATGTTGTACATGGACATTCTATTCAAGATGAATGTTTACGATGGAGTCCTACCAATCTTAGAGATATTACATATCGAAAAAAGTATAGGAGTATAGAAGGAGACATACCAGAAGCTATTCCTTGAGTTATTTTCCTTGTTCAAGATCTCTATTGACTGCCTATGTTTCCAGCTTTGTGGTAGTCCTCACCAGCTTGGTTTTTCTAAATTCAAAGTCGATATTGGTGTCTACACTAAGGATTTTATTTTCATGATGTTTACCCCACCCTAAAGACATGTCCAATGCACAAGACTACCCCAAACCAATGGCCCCACATCGTTCATGTCCCCCATTTTCATCACAACTGTCGACTCATGAAGTCAACTCAGCTACGGGCCCCAGCTTTGCACATCTTTCATAGAGACATATAATGTGGCTGGTTTTTGAAAGGAGAGACCAATAGAAGCGTCAATTAGATGGACGTCTTGATTCTAGAATCTACCATGGGTGGGACCACCATCAATATGGCCACCTTGTTTGCTTCATACATTTATGTCTTGAATCAGAGGAAGTAGGGAACACTCATGGGTGGATCCTTCATCACCCACCTGGGAATGTACCTGGGAATCTTTGATGCATCTCTTCCCGTAAACTCTATTGGACCTATCGATCTAATTGATATTATGCATCTCCATAATATTCAGATGCTCATGAGAGAGGAAATCATTTATTTCTTGGGAAAAGGTATCCATGAAGCTGCACCTTAGGATTAGCCAATCGGAGAAGCTATAGCATACCCACCCCAACCTCATCATACAACTACACCTACTACATCCATACCCACCAACACCTCATCCTCTAAACATTTGACCATACCACCATTATCCTTTCATGCCCTCACCAAGATCCATGCCAATATCTAGTGCTTTTTAGGGAATTTTCATCAAATATGAACCCGCCACTGTCTCCTATTCATTGAGCATACTGCATTTACCCTTTCACCATATCCCACCCTAGCTAGACCTTTGTCCTCCACCATTCCCCCTCCCACTTCCAACTAGCTATCAATCCATCCCGATCTTACTGACCCTACCACCTAGTAGGAGTTCCTGGTAGATTAGGCCCAGAGTGGTAAGGGAGTAGCCTCCAAGACCATCACTAAGGTACCATTCACTGATCCAGCTAACAGAACCATGACCCCAGTACAGACTAGTACTTCCCCACCAGCCACCCCAACCTATCTTCCTACCTCCACCACCATTTCACGTCCATCCTATATTTCTCCTACTACTAATGTAGTTACACATGACAAGTCCATCAAGACACCAGGTAGTGGGATGACACTTGAGGATATTTTTGGCATGGATCTCAGAACTAATTTCTATCTTTCTTTTGGGAACTTTCAGAACCTTTTCAAGTACTTGGGTGGGTTTTTTATCTTCATTGTGTTTCCCACC